>OZ014523.1:497719604-500652104 GCA_963966055.1 Lathyrus aphaca
TTTAATCATCATATCACATCATATTCATCATGAACATATCATTTTCTTAGCATCCTGACATGGAAAGATGAGGCATAACATTCTTCATGTCCTAGCATTAAGCATATGGTCATCTATGGGGGTCCTTGAAGCATTTCAAGCCATGACAAGGGTCCCAATGGATTTGTACAAGTCTTATGGTGAGTCTACACTCCATTTACAAGATCAAGTCCATTCACAAAAGCTCAGAAGATTGCATGATCATCAGAGAAGCCAGGACAAGGCAAAGCTCCTATACAAGGCACCTAAACTAGGGTTTGAGATTCAAGCATAAAAACCTCACAACTTTGGCCTTTTCATTTGGGAAAAGTATTCTATATGTCAAGAGGATCCTAGGTGTCAATTTTCATGAGAAAATTCCATGTGGAAGTCAGAGAATTCTTCAGTTTCTTGCAGATGAAGTAATTGGTCAACTATGCCCTTAAAAAGTCAACTGTGTGATTTCAAGGGGTCTAACCCAAATTTTTTGGCCAAGAGGTGTCCTTACAATGTTATAAGAGGTTTGGAATGATCAAATTTCAAGAATCATGGAGATTTGAAGGGTTTTGCAAAAATGGTACAAACTTGGTTTTGAGAAATTTCCAAATTTGGCAACTTTTGCCCTAATTTTCAAATGGCCTTAACATGATCAAAAATTCTTCAAATGGACCAAAGTCAAACATGAAAGTTGGAGATTAAGGGCTCCCATTTTCAAAAAGTACAAGTACATTTTTAGGGGTTTTGTGGTTCATCCTAGAGGCCCTTCGAAAATCTTGCTAAAACTAGGGCAAATTCAAAATTCATGCATGCAACCAAAAGCAAAAGTGTTCCAAACTTATTTTTAAGACTTGGAATGGTTCAAGTAAGTTTGTAAACTTAAAATACATTGCACTTTGATCACTTTGCTCAAGATAAACTCTCATTTTCGTGCCAAGCAAGGATTTCACTCCAAAAGTGCAAAATTGGCAAGATCATGAGAAAAGTGTGTTAGCTTGATCTAAAGGCCAGGATTGTTTGTATTATGATCAAGGGTTGCCCATGTGCTGAGAAGCCAAGCAAGGCATGAGGGTGGCCTGCTTATCTCACAATTTGCAAATTATGCAAAATCAAAAATATCTCATGATCCACACGTACAAACTTTGGCATTTCTTCAGCATTGCATTGTGAAAGCATACTTAAGCAGCTAGGGTTTCAGAATTGGCAACCACTCTCTCATTCTCTCATTTCCAACTTTTTGCACAATTTGCATTTTCTCACGAATCTCTTCATTCTCTCACACTCTTCACAAATCTCTTCCATATTCTTGATCAGTGAGTGATATAGATCATTATTCCACCATTCATTTGAGCTTAAGGTGCAAGAATAGAAAGGTTCCATTCAGAGGCAGCTTACTTTGAAGCTTCAGATCCAGGTTCCATCAAGCTTCCTCTTGCATTTATTTTGCAAAAGGAGATCACAAGAGCTAGATCTGCAGCTTTGGAAGAATTTTCTTGGTGGTTTTGAAGTGTCTTAACCTCAGGTATGCTCTGATATCTTTGGATCTGGAAATAAAATTGATGATGTGTTTTGTAATCCTTGAAGCACACTGATCATTCTACACTTTATAGTTTTGAAAATGATGCATCATAGTGAGAGTTATTTGATTTTCAGTTTTGATGGTCAAAGTTGTTCTTGTTCGATTTGGTTGATTCTTGGATCCATTGCTCTTTTTGATTTCATTTTCATGTTCAGTGTGCCCTAATTAGTGGATCTGGAGCTTTGTATGTTTTATTATAATGTTTTGCGCATCTGTGATGAATTCCGGTGCCGGAGCCCTAGCTCCGGTCACTGGAAACTGGAAAATGCAGTTAGGGTTTGCTTGAGGTAGGAGATGAGTCCATAGCCGTTAGATCCATCCAGCGTGCGTGCAGATTGCTTCCACGTAGCCCTAGAGACCACCTCCATCTCACGTGATTTCTTTATTTCATTTTAATGCATTTTGTTTCACAGCACATATTAGCTATTATGTACCATCCACTTAGAAGGCAGCATTATGCCATGTCATTTAATGAAAGGAGGATAATACGCGTCTGATTGATCCAAGGCTCACATTATTTTCCTCATTTTTCCACTGAATTTCCACCACATTTGCCATAAGCCTGCGCACCAATGGGCCTCAGAGTGCTCTTCACACACCCCTGGCAATTGGGCCCAACCAATTTCAACGTGGATTCTTACTACCAGCACCCCCAGTCCTTTTTCTTTTTTATTTCTTTTTCTCATTTTTATTCTTATATTCATTTTAGTTTCTAATTTTTATAAAATACTTCTGATTATTAAAAAAATTTCAAAATATTCATGAGTCATCTTTGAAGTGTCTTTTATTTTTCCATATTTTTTTTTTCTTTTTTTTTTTAATTTCCACGTGTCATAATTAATTCCTTATTCCAATTAGCTTCTTTTTAAGTTCTTTTTGAGTACACTGCCTTGTTCATTTTCTATAGACTTTATCATTTTGAGTTTTTTGCTCATTCTTTTTGCTTTGGATTCCTAGGATGATTTACTTCATGTGTGAATTTTCTGCTGATTTTTTAGAAATTTATTCCTTGGGTCTTGGTCCTTTGACTTGTGTTGGAAGTTATTAACCTTAGTTTGTGTTTAAGCCTCCATTTGACCTAGTTTGCTTCTGAATTCTTCCAAATCCTTTTGGCTCATTGATATACCATGTTTGAAGATCACTTGACTTTAGGTGTGGAATTTTTAGATGCTTGGTTGTTTTTATTTGAATTTTGTCTTGAACCTTGTCCCATTTTGCTTCTTTTGGTCCATTAGGTCTCTCATAAGCTTAGAAGGGCACTTGTGCCAACTTCTTCTTCTCATTTGGGGTTCTCTTGGGGTATGGGTACCTTCCTGGTCCTAACTTAGGGTTTGAGTCTTGGAAATTGTTGTGTTTGCTTCCCTTTTGTGTTCTTTCTTTCTTAAGTGTGCTTTCATTTCTTCCTTGCTTCTTTCACTTCCATGTTGTGATTGTTTGGTCTTGTGTACTTCTTCTCTTCATCTTGTTGGCTTCTTAAGCTCTTCTTTGCCTTGTTTTGTTTCTGGTCTTGTGCATTGAGTCCATGTTTGTGCATATTTGTTTTGCATCCTCCTTAAGTGTGCATTTGTTTTCATATGTGTTTCATATTGCGTCATGTTGACTTGTAAGCTTCATCTCTCATTCTTTTGAGTTGCATTTGCATTGAGCACTTGTACATACCATCTCACTTCTGTTTGTATGATGATGGCATTTTACTTTGTTCATTTCATTTCACTTATTTGCATGTTACTAACCTTGCAGGGGCTATGGTAAGTGGGAGGTGTGGATGTTGAGTTCCACATCTCCAAGTCTCATCTTCTCTTCTTATGTAATTGAGCTAACTCTTTTGTTGTTGGGCTTAGGCCTTTCTCATCTCTTCTTCTATCTTCTTCTTCTCTTTTTCTTTCCTTCTTCATTAGGATAGAAACCACACTAACCTTAGGATATCCATGCATGATAACACTTAGGATTCTTTTGTCCCCCTTTAGAATTTTGCCTCCGTGATCCTTTGGTTCTTCTTCTCTTCTCATCTCATGACCAATAAAAAACATCTTAATAAGTGAAGTGATGTCTTGATCCATAGCCTTATCCCATGAGGTATGCTTGTAGTCTTCCCATCTTGGGATAATACCAGTTTACCTTGTGATGCACAAGTCTGATCAAGGTATCTTCTTCATAAATAAAAGCATAAAAAAAACACTTCTTCATTGTAAATACCAAAAACACTTAATAATTTAACAAGTTAGTGAGCTTAGGCCCTAATTTGTGGGTTCAAGCTTTGGGGATCTTCTCCTTACTTGAGTGTGCTTGTTCTATTATTCCATCTTGGAATGTAGTGACAAGTGCACATTCCATGGAAAAGAGCTTGTGTTCACTTCCTTGTGACGCACTCATAAAAGCTTCTAAAAAACACAAACAAACAATAAGCGTATTTCCTTCGGGAATTCTTTTCTCATCTCCTTCGCTCCGTACGCGAACTTGCTCCTACTTGTCACTTTGCAAGACGGTTACGCACTCGTCGTCCGAGTCTGCAACACCTGAGCAATGGCATAGGCAGTTCAAGCCTTAATTCACAAGCAATTTCCTTGTTACCCCTATTTAGGGGAACTACGGCGTCTCTGATCCTCATTTTTCCAATGAGGTACGTAGGCAGCGGGGTAGGGCCCGTTCGAGCACAATCTTTATTTTCCCTACATTTTTTCTCTTTGTTCTCTTATTCAGTTCTTTTCCAGTTCCATTTTCTTTTCATTTTCATTTCTTTGCAGCAGCTTTCGTACCCTCACCCTTTAAAACAGTTTTCTTTACAAGCGTGGATCCCGTCGGGTACGACGGACGATCAGGGTGCTAATACATTCCCAGGTCGTAACCGACTCCCGAACTCAGTCTCTTTGGTTCGTATGACCTGTATCCTTCCTTTTCTTTCTTCTGGTTTATGCAGCATTACCATTCACGTTTCTTCGGGATAAAATTGCCTGGCTGGCGACTCTATTCTTTTCCGCGCCACTTTCGCGTTTGTACCAGGATGGAAATCCGGGGAGCGACACAACCCCAGAAAAATGCTAATACCGGAACACCAACTGAGAATGTGGATTTGGGTGCTGCCCGCAACGGAGGACCAAATCCAAATAGGACTGCGGCCCGTAATGTGGTTTTAGAAGACACACAAGAAAATCAGTTCACTCTACTGGATGTTGATTTGGGTAATAAGAATGAGGTCAACAATCGAAGGTATGAAGAGTTGGCGGAGAAGATTAAGGCCATAATGTCAGAATTCCCTAGGCATCGATGTAACCAGTCTTGGGTTAGTGCCAGGAGTCAGAATTCCTCTTAAGTTCAAGGTGCCATCATTTGACAAGTACAACGGTATCACGTGCCATAGAACTCACCTTCACGCATACTTTGGAAGAATCTCTCCTCACACTGATGACGAGAAACTTTGGATGCATTTCTTTCAAGATAGTATATCCGGAGCTTCGTTGAGCTGGTACATGAAGCTGAGCAAGGTCTCTATCCGATGCTGGAAAGATTTAGCTGAAGCTTTTCTCAAGCAGTATCAATACAATATTGATATGGCTCCAAACCGCACCCAGTTGCAGAACTTGTCTCAAGGACCTAAGGAAAGCTTTAAAGAATATGCCCAGAGGTGGCGTGAAATGGCTGCACAGGTTCAACCTCTGTTACTGGACCGGGAAATGGCCGACATGTTTTTGGGCACCTTGCAAGGTGCAGACTTGGATCGTCTGGCCGTTTTCCCGTCCATCGGTTTTGCTGATATTGTCATCATTGGAGAAAGAATAGAAAACTTCCTGAAGTTGGGAAAGATCCAGGATGCCAATAGTGCTGGTTCTTCTGGTGTGAAAAATCCTTTTGGAAATGGCCAGAGATGAAGAGAAGGCGAGACCAATGTTATGTATAGGGGTCGAGACAAAGGTCGTTCTCAAGGTTACTATCAAACGGCCGCAATAACTATTACGCCACAGGTTCAACAACAACCTCAAGGTCAGCAACAACAGGCATATAGACCATTCTAGGAAAGAACAAGAGCAAGGAACCACATACTTGATCATATCCCATTCATATATGTTGTATTGCTTCCAGAGCTGCTAAAGTTGAACATGGTCGAGCTTCGTACCATGGGAGCTCCTTCTCCTGATAATCTACCTCCGAATTTTGATGCAAATGCCAGATGCGAATTCCATTCGGGTGCCCAGGGGCACAATATTGAGAAATGTTGGGCTTTTCAGAACAAGGTACATAACTTAATTGACTCTAGGGCGATTAATTTTGCTCCTCGCCCAAATGTACTCCAAAACCTAGTGCCTAATTACAACAGAGCTGGTGTCACGGTTGTTTTACTAGATGGTTCACATTAAGCTGGAATCTTCAAGAAGCAAATAATGCCATCAATATTCAGATACTCTCATCAATGGAAACTGTTTGTTTGTTTTTCTTCAATGCATTGTCTTCCCTATTGAGGGGAACTACGTCGCTTTGATTCTTCATTGGTCATTGGTCAATGGAGATACGTAGGAAGAAGATCGTTAGGTCTTTTCGAGCAACCTTATGGGGCAACTTTACTCCCCATCTTTACTCTTTCCTCCGAGACGTCCCGTGTCAGAACCTCCAGGTCAGAATAATCAAGTGAAGACTGATAGGTCCATACGGAGTCAAACCTCCTCAACCACGACAATTTTCAGCTTCTTTACTGCATTTCCATTTGTAGTTTCTTTTGTTTGCAAAATAGTTGTATATATGTATGAAATTTGTTTGCTTTTGAATGTTAGTAATAATAAAACTCACATGTTTTTCTTGATGTAATTCAATTGTCAATTTAAATTTTGCATGTGTACGTTACGATACCAATTGTCGTGCTTAAACTCTATGAGGGAGAATGACGAAATCGAAATGCAAGAATCTCTAATTGTGTGCTCTCAAATAAGACCCTGTTGACGATGTACAAGCTTTGTTTCGAATCCCTAAACACTAGAGATATAAGGGAGATAGACCCTCGCTAAACCCTTTTGAGCCTTGAAGTATGAGTTTCTTTTCACACGAAAAACCCTCACATGTAACCCAGGGGCAGGGTAGGTGTCAGCTAATGGGACCAAGCGTTCAGACTTTCATAAAGGAGTGTACTTGAGGATCCATTACATTACATCATACAAATCAAGAGGTCCAAAGACCAGAAACCATAATGGTTATCCAAATCAAGAGGTCCAAAGACTGGAAACCGCAATGATTATCCTTCATCAGCCAAAGAATGAGGAAGTCATAACCCTTGTGAAATAATCAAGACAAACAATGTCACATGATTTGTTCAACAAAAAAAGAAAGAAATGAAAAATCCCGTTAAGTCGAAACTTGAAAACAAGTGACTTATGCAAATGTTAGGGCATCCCACTAGACTTCATAATCAAATATTCACAAGAATCAGTCCATGCAAAAGTTAGGGATAAGCAAAAGAATGCAAAAGCGAAAAACGAAAAGGATTACACAAGAAAGATCCTTCAACAAGAACAAATTCGTGTGACACAGACACGAAATACAAATGGGTGACTGACTCCAAACGAAAACCTGATTGGTGCTTGAACCGATAGCAACAATGGTTCCTCAACCAATACAAAACCCTTATGAAAGGTGAGCGCTTGTGAATATTAGCTGAACATAGGAATGAAGGACATCACGAAGAGGGGTGGACACAAATAACTTTGAGCCTATATCCTTTGTTTCAACAAACCGTGAACACGGCCACGATACAACCCTTAAAAGTCCTAACTGAAACAGGGTTATTTTGAGAGCATACTACCACGATACCGCGTTCCTAACTCCTATGAGTTGTGCTAAAAGACCTTGTTGGTATTGCATGTGCATGCTTTCTTTCATTCAAAAATAATGTCGTATCTTAACTAGTGATTTGCTCACAAAGGTTTGCGACACCTTTTCAATAAATACTTCAAGATTAACATGTGTACTGCATTAGAATTTTCATTCTAAGAATAAACATTTTCTGTTTGCATACATTTGTTTGGCATCATAGAAGTTCACACATGGAAATTCAGTCCAGAAGCTTAAGCTTTCCAAGTTGAGAAGCATGAAACTTCTGAAAGACCCTCACGTCAAATGACTCTCAACCAGTCATGGTAAGGGCCAGCCAATTCGGGGCAATTACGTCGAGCAATCTCTTCAAAATTCAGACAAACTGGGGCAATAACCTCAAGATTCAAATATCTCCCAGAGAAATTAGTCAAAGACTCGTACTGGGGAAAGCCATCCCAATCGCACGAGGATTCATTCTTTCCCGAAGGCAGATAATCGGAATCACCTATCCAGAGTTCAAATTACCAGGACAACTATACTCCTGAAGAGATTCTATGTCACCCTCTTGCCATAACTCTTACTGATTGAGTCCATTACCCATCTAAAGGTCATTCCTTAAGCCAATTATCTTATTCAACACTTATGACGGCTACAAACTCATCTGCATTGACAATGGGTACCTCCTCAGCAAGGTTATTACGCCAATTCAGGTAATCACTGTGATACCTAAGAGTTTAAAGACACCAAGTCTTTTGTAAAATCCTCTTAAGTTAAAGCCTAGGCAAGAGCAAATGATCCCTAGCAAGAAATAACGAGAAGTCTCTCCTCCTCAGCAGGACGTGGCGGGTTGTTATCCCCAACAGGCGCATGGAAGTTATCCCCAGTAAAGTCGCCAAACTTTTCCTCAACAGGTTTCTTTGATCCTATTTCCCAGCAGATCTAAGGTAACTCTTATCCTCCAGCAGATCTCAAACCAAATCCTTCTCTTCCCCATCAGAGTAACAAGGATGGTATCCTTAGCAAGAATCGTCTTCCCATAGTGAAGCACTTATTACAAGAATTCAAGTATTCCCGGCAGTCAGCTGAACGGTTTCCTTCCCCATCGAGGTTCGGAAAATTCAGGTAAACAAGAGATTTCTCCTCAGCAGAGCCTTGCCAAGGCCTTTCCCCAGCTAAGTCGAAAAGTTGCAGATCGCCCAACGATCTCATGGCTAAGATTCAATCCCCAGCAGTTGAGGCATCCCCTAGCAGGGCCTTCAAATCTAAAGTCCAATTTATTTTTGACAAAGGTGATAAGTCGAGACAGACTAGTCACACTCTTCTCCAGAAGAGATATCAACAATCATCTGTATTCCCCACAGAGTCAACAAGGATTTGTTATTTCCGCGTTAGGAATTCCCTTTGTACCTATCCCCCAGTGTCATGGGGCATCATGTCATGCAGTTCAATATATGCGTGCTCAATCCAAGGTTGATATCCAAAGTCCACCCGCAGCGTGGCAACATATCCAAAGTCCAACCGTAGATTGGCGAAAGTCCACCCGCGGGGTGGTAAATTCTTAAAGTCCAACCGCAGATTGGCGAAAGTCCATCCTCAGGGTGGAGAATTTTCAGAGCTCCCATAGTGAGCAATGCACCCCCGTAGGGTGGCGAAGCATCAGAAGTCTCCCGTAGTGAGCAAAAGTCTCCCGTAGCGAGCAAAAGTCTCCCGTAGCGAGCAACAGCCCCCGTAGTGTGGCAAAAACTGAAGTCTCCCGTAGTGAGTAAAAGTCTCCCATAGCGAGCAACAACCCCCGTAGTGTGGAAAATATTAAAGTCTCCCGTAACAAGCAAAAGTCTCCTGTAGTGAGCAGAAGTCTCTCGTAGTAAGCAGAAGTCTCTCGTAGTGAGCGAAAGTCTCCTGTAGTGTGGCAATAAGTCTCCTATAGTGAGCAGAAACCCCCGTAGTGTGGCAAAGTATTGAAGTCCCCCGTAGTGTGGCAAAGTAGTCAGAAGACCACCCGCTGTGTGGCGCGTCATTAGTTGCCCAGCAAAAGTCCACCTGTAGCGTGGAAAATCAACAATCTCTCGATGTTATTCTACATCATTCACCAGTTTACTATTCTTCACATCAGGATTCTCCCCAAGCAGAGTTCAAATGGTTGGGTTTATTCCCCTGTTCTTCTTCCACCGAGTGCAAATTTTCCGGTTGTTTTTGGTATTCAATCCCTGCATACTTCAAACGTCTGAAAGCGACTGCTATCATCCATTCAAGTCTACAGTGATTGAATAGGGGCAACTGTAACACCCCAAAATTTGCCCTCTTATTTTTTATTATCAACCTCGAGCAGTGTGTGCTTCATTCATGCATCATTCCGCATATCATTGCATCGCATTTGAAAAATAAATAAATAAATCATCATCCTTTGCATGCGCATGAGGCATGTGGTTGATCGAGGCTTGCCAAACATTGGAGTTCAAGAGAAAAATAATATCCCAAAAATAATCCAAACCACTTCCAAGTTAACCAACCAAAAAAGGGAAGAATTCACATTTTTCTACCGTTAACCGGTTAACGTATTGGTTAACCGGTTAACGGGGGCGAAATTTGAATAAAAAAACTTCAAATTTGGTTGCTTTCACCATTTCCCTCCACTTTTTCCTTTCCTTTCATTTGACTTGTTCCACACTCTTCACATTTCCTTTTCCCTTGGATTACTCTACCATATTCTAGAGTCTTCTACAACCTTCCAAGGAATATTAATATTCCAAGGAATATTCTAAGGAATATTCCAAAGAACACTCTAGAACTCTCTAGAACTCCAACTAACTCCAACCCTAACTCCAAATCTAACCTAACTCCTAAGAAACTTCCATTCCCAAACCTCTTGCCATGCATAACCTCTATATACACCCTCTCTCATTTTCCCACCACATTTTCACCATTTTCACTTCATCTCTTTCATTCTTCTCTCAAACCTTTCCACCATTTTCAACCTCTCACCAAAGCTTCTTCCTAGAAGTTCTTCAAATTCTTCATTGGAATTTGAAGAACTTGAAGCTAAAACCTTCATCAATCATCTCAATGTGAAGCTTATTTTAAGAATCAATTCTGACTTTGGAGGAGTTGTGAGCTTATTGGAGGTTATTAATCAAGTGCTCATCAAGATCGAATCGCATTTATTTTGCGTATTCGCGGATTCTTCGATTTTCTCTTTGATCAAGCTCTGATTCTTGCAACATTCACCGAAGCAATCCTCCACTTCGTAGGTTAGTGCTTCTAAACCGCTTTGCATTTAAGTTATTCTCTTCATATCTTCGTTGCAGCATTCTTTAAAGTCCTTATCGTTATGATTACGTTTTGATCGGTGTTCTTCCGTTTTGATTGCGATTCTTTGATTTTGATTGTTAGAAGCTAGGATGTAGCTTGGTCTAGGTGATAATGTGTGTTAAATAAGCCATAATTGAGTAGAAATTCATGTTAACATGTTTATATGTGTGTTAGGGATGTTTAGAAGTAAGTTTGTGGCCACAAGCACTTATTTCAAAGCAAGTTTTCACATTCTATTCAGTGTTAACCGGTTAATGTAACACCCCCTCCTTATACCCCAAACAATGTATTAAATCATTTAGGCACATAATAAAAATTTCATCAGAGTATATTTGAAACATGGTATAAAAGAGGCATGTCACATCAAAAGTGAAATTAAAACATACAACACCTGCTCATTTAAAAATATGCAACAAACGAGGTAACTTGCAACAGAAGGATTTCATCCATACACTCGTATTCAAAAGATTCAAATAACAGCGGAAACTAACAATTAACAACATCAAACTTATATATATATATATATATATATATATATATATATATATATATATATATATATATATATATATATATATATATATATATATATATATATATATATATATATATATATATATCAACAAGTTAGATTCACCAAATATTTCATGTTTACATAAACATTCATCACCAAAATACATGTACAAAATGTATCACAAAAGGCATCAAGCCGACCCTATCTATCCGGTGCTACATATCAGAGCCGACCAACCAAAAGGATGAAGACAAGCTTCACAAAAAGACCTCCAGCAACCTACTCTGCAATGCCTCATAGAGCATCATAAAACAGCAGAAGGGTGAGAAACATTATCATAATAACATTGCATATAATTATATATCTCAACATATAACATACACATAAAACATGTTCTCACAACAAATCGTCTCCAACATACATAACCTCCAGCATACTTATCATGCATACTTTCACCACTTCATTCACATCACATAAACATACATCATTCATGTTTATTCACACATATACACTACAGTGTATATAAACACATACACACACACACACACACACACACACACATATATATATATATATATATATATATATATATTCATGTTTATTTCATCAATTCACAATTCAGATGATAAATACAAATCAAAGAAACCGACTCACGACTCTATGCAAATGCAATGCGGTATTGACTCAATCATCATCAAGTTCACTTAGGAACTAATTGGAATCATCGCTCGTTACCTAAAGTAACTCCCCGTCGGGCATATGATGTTCACCCATTGCTCACACCCCACATGGGCACACAATGTTTATGGATTGCTTACACCCCACACGGGTACATAACCCGATTGCTCACACCCCACACGGGCACACAATCAATGTGAATAAATCATCCATCGCTCACACCCCACACGGGCACACAATGTTTATGGATTGCTCACACCCCACACGGACACACAATCCGATCGCTCACACCCTACATGGGCACACGATCGTGTTGTAGTCGTTGCTCACACTCCACATGAGCACGCGATGCTACAACGGATTCACAAAGAATCTCGCAACACAAGAATGCATACATTATGCTTCACATGCAAAATGACACACAACATTCTTGAAAATGCATACATTATTCATAATATAATCATGCACTCAACTCATTCAATTAGCATACATTGACATTCAATTCAAGCAATGTATTCATTTGCCAAACGGCCACAACATCACATCAAACCCATAATTCCATAATTAACTCAATTACGTTTTATCGGAAAAGTCGGGTAAAAGTCAGCTAAAAATTATATTTCTTAGCATCATTAGTTTCTACACGTTATTAGCTTCAAATCGATATAAAGAACGTCTAAAACGGATAACCAAAACTAAAGTTATGAATTAAAACACGAAAATCCCAAAAACTCTCCAAGCTCGCTGAGCGACCTCCTCGCTCGCTGAGCGAGGAAATCCCTGGAAATCTCGCTGAGCGACGTGTTGCTCGCTGAGCGAACACTGCGATTCTACAGCAACTCAGTTACGTGACAGTTATCCAAAACCCTAAAAAATTCAATCAAACTTCAACAAACATTCACAAACATGATTAATAACATGTATAAACTATCATACTTCGATTATAACAAGTTCTAACCAATTAATCTACCAATTTTCTCACATTTTCATCAAAACCCAAACATTTCATTCTCTCTAAACTTCACCAAAACAAGAACCCACACAATCTACCATATACATAATCACATACAAGATTAAGATAACAATGTTTATCACCCTTACCCGATTGTTTCGATTCCTAGGAGCAATTTTGATGATTTTACAACTTTTCCTCTTTTCTCTTCTTTTCTCTTCTCTTCCTTTTCTTTCTCCTCTTTTTCTTTTTATTCTCTCTTTTCTTTTCTTTCCAATCTTATATCTTTTTCTTTCTATCGTTATATTTTTCTCTCTTATAACCCTTACTAACTATTTCTACACTTAACTCATTTTCTCCCCCTTTCCACCAAATATCATTTTCTCACAAAATAATAATTCTACATAATTCTAATTTATTACTAATTAGCAAATGTCTAAAATGCCCTCCAATCTAATTTTACCCGAAATTTCACAAAACGGTAAAATCACATATCATAACAACATATCACATTAATACATCAACATATCATATTATCATGTCAATTTCACAAATAAGACAATTATCACTCAAATAAAATAAAATACTCAACAAAATTGGGAAATATCGAATCGGGGCATTACAGTTAACACTTTGGTTAACCGGTTAACACATGCATTTTTGGCCAAATTGTTGTTGTCTGAAGTCCGTTAACCGGTTAACAATTTGGTTAACCGGTTAACGCTGTTGGATTTTGGGTTTTTAGCTTATTTCAATGCTTGTGTGATGTTATTTGTGCCTTTAATATTCATACATGTTTAGGCATTGATTTTAGGGAATTTTTAGGTCCATTTTCAGTATCTCATTCCCTCATTCGAGTCATTTCGACACGCTTCCGTATCCTTTGCATATTTTGCATTCTACTTGTTAATTGTGCCAATTTGACTTATAAATCATTGTTACCATATTCAAGTCTTTCATTTAGCATGCTTACATATGTTTAACATTCTGTTTTAACTTCATCTCCATGATCCATAATCATTGGCATGACTCATAATTGCACTACATGATGTATGTTGCATTTCACTTAATAATGTGCACTTTCTTCAATTCTTGTTTGTATTGTTGATTGTATTGCCATGTGATCTTAATTATGTTTTTGGGGCCAACTAACATGTTTTAATTGATGATCCTTGTTTATAGATGCACATATTCCATGTTCATATGATTATGTGATCAAATACTTGAAAGTGCATAATTGTGTTCATTGTTTTGTATACATTTTGTTCATGAGCATCCCTAAAAATATCATGTTCATCCAATCATGCATGTTGATGTTTGTTAATCATGATATGTGAAGTATTTGCATTATTTGTTATCCATCTTGTGCATAAAAATGAAAATAATATAATCTGCCATGTTCCCGCATCTGTTTTTGAATATAACAATTGTTAAATATGTGATGTTTGTTGCTTGTTCATACTTTTTACACCTATTTTTGCATGTTGTGTATTAGTTGCAGTAGATTGTTTGTGGCGTGCAATATTTTCATAGCTGTTTGTGTATTTGAGAGCTGTAAAAAGCTGTTGGATTTTAGCTTAGCATAATTTTTAAACTTCTTTAGACTTAGGATTTAGTCTAGTTTTAGGTCCTAGAATCATTAGGATTTAATTGATGTTTGTTGCTTTATTATTTTCAATAAAATGCAATACTAACCTTTGTTTTGTAGGGAGTTAAAGGTATATTTTAAAAACCTTATCCTTTTACAATTCCTTTTCATGCTTTCAAGGTGTGTTTGATTTAGCTTTTTGTTCTTATAGTTCACAACTCCATGCTAATTCTCCTTGTTAGAACCAACTTAACTTCATTAAGAAGTAAGTTGTGTTCTATTTTTGTTTCCTTTTTCTGTCCCTTCTCGTTAGGATAGAAAGCCACACTAACCATTAGGACATCCATTGAATAAATGACTTAGGGTTGGTCTTAGTCCCCCTTAGTTTTGTCCTTTCCCGATTTGAGTCCTCTTTCTCACCTCGAAAGATAAACAACAAAACACCTAATAAATTCCACAAACAATACACTCAAAACACTTCTCTTAAAATACAACAAACAAAGACATCACGTCTTCTCTTCTCATCTCATACTCTTTGCGGACGATTACGACTTACCTCGACAGTTCGGGCTGCGATACAGTAAAGGCCCTCGAATCAGAGCCGACAACACCTGAGATAGAGCTATGGTAACATCATCTTAAAAAACACAAAATAGTTCTCATTTTAGTTAGGCGAACTACATAGACTCTGATCCTCATATTCCCGATGAGGTACATAGGCAGCGGGGTAGGGCCCGTGCGAGGACATTCTTTATTTTCCCTACATTTTCCCCATTCCTTCTTTTCGTTCTCTTTTTCCAGTTCCTTTTCTCATTCCAGTTTCAGTAGCATTTTTATTAAGCAACAACTTTATTTTCTCACCCTTCGAAACAGACAAATAAGCGTGGATCTTGTCGGGTACGGCAGACGGTCTGGGGTGTTAATACCTTCCCTGGTCGTAACCGACTCCCGAACCCAAATCTTTGGTTCGCAAGGCCTCGTCCTTTCTGAAATTCTGGGATCAGGTACGTGATGTCGAATCAGATGTTTAAACACTTGAAGACTTAAACAAAACTTAAAGTGCAGGTAAATTAAATAACACAGGAAATTGTTAACCCAGTTCAGTGTATCTCCACACTTACATCTGGGGACTACCAAGCCAGGAAGGAAATCCAATATAAGTAATATTAATTATGGAATTAAACCAACCAGTTTAATCCTTCACTTAATATCTACCCAAAGCAATTTCTACCTAAGACACAACTTAGATATGAGTACCTACTCACTCCCCCTCAATCACACAGTGATATTTTACAATGTTTAATATAATTGAAGTCACACTTCAAACACAACAGCTTGATCTTACTTAAAAATTTCAATCAAGACACAATACACTTTTTGTTTAAAATCTCATAAAGTGATACACAATTAAAACCTGCTATAAAACACAAACACCCTTTTTGGTCTTCTAAAATTCGTACTCTATTCTAAGAGTTTCTGTTCCTTAAATAGATGCTTGGTTTTTGGGCTTTTTGCAAATTATCCAGACCTGATAAATCCCACTGTCATCACCTTGAATTAGGGTTAGTTAGTTTGTTACTTCCTTGATTCAAGGTGAGTTAGTTATTCTGTTACACTGAAATCAGATAACTAAGCTCCCTAATGATGTGCCTTGTAGTGCTTATCTATTCACAATTAATTCCAGATAAATTCTCCTGAATTTACTCACTTCTGTTATGCATCATTTAAGTCTGGTAGCAGGTTTACGATGTCACAACATCTGGTGTGACATCCTGATGTCTGAACTAAATTCATTAACAGTTACTCTGTTTGTCAATGTCACAACATCTGGTGTGACATCCTGAACTAAGTTCAACACTTCTTGTTTGTCAAAAATTCTGCCAATTCTTAACATCTACAAACTCCCCCTTTGGCTAATTTTTTACTAACATAATCTTCGGGTTTTAGCAGCAGAGTTCTTTTGTGTTGAATCATTTTATCAGAGTGCAGCAGAGTTCTTTTCTGTTGAATCATATGAGAGATAATAATTTGCTCCCCCTAAAACCTGTATGTATACTGCTATGACTTGTTCAACGGAATTTAATATACCAATGAGCAATCAAAAAAATTTAGTTCAGAAGACAGAAAATCAGCATTGTTCATTAACAGCAGCAGGCATTCAGTACACTTCTCCCCCTTGTTAGACATAAATTGGGGCCAAACATTACATAGGCAGAGAGAAACACATTCAAAAATACAAAACCAAGTTACAATGTAGAACAGACAATTCAGTTTCCATCACACCCAGCTTCACTCAGACTCATCATACTCAGTATCTTCTTCATCCTCAGACTCAGCATCAGATCCATCCACATTTCCAGCAGCTTCCTCCAGCTCTAGTCTTTGAATAATGTTCTCCAGCGTTTTCTTCCTTTCATCCATCTCTTTGCAAGTGGTCTTGAGTTCTGCAATCAAGGCTGCTTTGGATATAGGAGTCTTAACATTTGATGGTCCAGAAGATGTCCCACTGGGAGCTTCAACATCTGCAACATGATGGCTCAGGAACAGTTTGTAGTGAAAGGCCAGTGGACTCTCCCTCTTGCAGACAGAATCCTTATCAGTAAGGATGCCTGGATATTGGTTGAGGATTATTCCACAAAGCAGAGAGGGAAAAGCTATGGGAAGCTTGGTTGCTGATGTTCCTGCATGCTTTAGGGTTTGATCAAAGATGTAAGCCCCATAGTCCAAATTTGTTTGGGTGCCTACAGCACAGATGAATCTTCCCAGCCCAGTAGTTATTGATGAAGTGTGGTTTGTGGGAACCCAGTTGACAGTTCCAATCCTGTGCAGCATAGCATACTTCCTTGTTAGCAGGCTGACAGATAGTTTGCCTTTGACTGGCCAAGACTTGATCTGGTTGGCAGTGATGATCTTGCAGACTTGGTTGTCAGTTTTGCCCAGTTCATTTGGTCCATCAGACTCTCTCCCCAGGTAGTGATTTATAACCTTAGGAGAGAAATCAACACATCTCCCTCTTACATAAACCTTCCTGAAATCTTCTGATTTTCCATCAGCACACCCTTCTTGCAGATTGACAATAAACTCCTTGACCAGCAGCTCATAACATGGAGAAAAATTGGAAACAGTCTTGAATAAGCCAGCACTAGAGATTAAGTCTATTACCTCAGTGCACTCCAAAGCATTGCTGCCCAGCTCTCTTTCCAGAGCCGCCCTTCTTTGGTAGACATACTTCCATTTGCTCACACTAGAGACATGATGGAAGGATACATTTTCCAAAGGAGCTTCAGGAACAGCAGAGGCAGACCTGGGAGGTGCTGGCTTCTTCCTTGGTTGGGATATTGGGACATCCTCCTCAACATCTGAGTCAGGTGGAGTTGCAGCTTTCCTCTTCTGGGTGCTTACCTTGCTCCATTGCTTAGTAGGTCCAAATGCAACTTTGACCTTGTCTTTCTTTGGAGTTGATTGTTTCTTTTCAGGTGTTGCATGTGCAACAGGCTTCTTCTCCTTCCTAGCCCTAAGCCTTTTGGCTATGCTAGGGTTAACAGATGCAATGATCTCTGTGTCAGAGTCATCATCTAGGGTTTCAACAGGAGGAGGTTGGGAGGCCTCTTTTTCAGCATATTGATCAACATGAGCTTGATCATCAGTGGCTTCATCATTATCAGTTGAGGCCTTGTTCTGGTCCTCAGATGCTTCAACATTTATTGGGACATCATGTTGAGCAGGAATGTCCTCTTCAGCCTGGTTGCTTGGTTCTTCTTGTGGAGCAGGCATGCTGTTCAAGGGAACAGATACCCCACACACCACTCTTTGTTCAGAAAGAATCTTGTTCACAAGATGCTTGATGGATGCATCCACATAGTCAGAAGCTTTGGGGGTGCTTATAGATGAAGGAGTCCCCTTGCTTTTGCTGAACACATGCTCCTTTGCTCTTCTTACATTGGGAGTTCTAGGTTTTTGAGCAATAGGGACACTTCCTCTGATTTCGTCTATAGGAGTAGTATCCATTGGTACTACAGAGATTGGAGTTGCATGCACTACATCTTCTTGATTGAGACCCTCGTCAATGAAGTTAGGGTTTTGATGTTGAGACATTTTTCGAATGTAGTGGAAGAGAAGTTAGGTTTGATTGATTTGATGAGCTTATAAAATCAGCTTTAGCATGCAAATCGTTTAGTGGAGATAGTGATGAGGTGAAGAGCTGAGTGCATGTTTGTGCATTTATAGAAACAGTTGCAATTGGAATTTTTAAGAGTGGAATACACAGAGTTATTGACCAGACTGATGCTGCCATCTGGTGATCATGCCACACGATGTCATAAGACATGTTGGCACTTCTCCATAACTGCTATATTTCACATAAGCAGATTCCCAATTTACCCCTTAGGTTTTCAAATTGGGTAGCATCCAAAGCCTTAGTAAAAATGTCAGCTAATTGCAGCTCTGTGGCTACATGCTCTAATATGATCACTTTCTCCTCCACAAGATCTCTGATGAAGTAATGCCTGATGTCTATGTGCTTAGTTCTGCTGTGTTGGATAGGATTTTTTGAGATGTTAATAGCACTTAAGTTGTCACAGTACAATGTCATGACATCTTGTGGGACATTGTATTCTGTGAGTATTTGCTTCATCCATACCAACTGTGAACAACTGCTACCAGCTGCAATATATTCAGCTTCAGCAGTGGATAGGGACACACAATTTTGTTTCTTACTGAACCAAGAAATTAAATTGTTCCCTAGAAAGAAGCATCCTCCTGATGTGCTCTTTCTATCATCAGCACTTCCAGCCCAGTCAGCATCACAAAAGCCAGTGAGGATTGGTTCACAACCATGAGAATACATTATGCCATAGTCACAAGTACCATTGACATATTTCAAAATCCTCTTAACCTGGTTTAGATGACTTACTTTTGGCTCAGCTTGATACCTTGCACACACACCTACTGCAAAGGCTATATCTGGTCTGCTAGCTGTCAGATATAGTAGGCTTCCAATCATGCTTCTGTATAAGCTTTGGTCCACATTCTCACCCTTGTCATCCTTTGTCAGCTTTAAATGAGTGGGGGCAGGTGTTCTCTTGTGACTTGCATTGTTCATCCCAAACTTCTTGACAGTGTTCTTTGCATACTTGCTTTGGGATATGAACATGGAGTCCTCCATTTGTTTGATTTGCAGTCCAAGGAAGTAGGTTAGTTCTCCTACTAGGCTCATCTCAAACTCAGATTCCATTTGAGTAACAAAATGTTTAACCATCCTGTCTGACATCCCACCAAACACTATGTCATCTACATATATTTGAGCAATCATGACCTTTCCCTCTTCATCCTTCACAAACAAGGTTTTGTCTATTCCACCTTTCCTGTACCCATGTTTTATGAGAAAAGTGTTCAGTCTTTCATACCATGCTCTGGGAGCTTGCTTCAGACCATAAAGAGCCTTCCTTAGTTTGTATACATGATCTGGACAACTTAGATCAACAAATCCCTTAGGTTGCTCCACGTAAACTTCCTCATTAAGGTACCCATTTAGAAAGGCACTTTTAACATCCATCTGAAATAGCTTGAACTTTAGGATACAAGTAATTCCTAGGAGTAGTCTGATTTATTCAAGCCTTGCTACTGGTGCAAAGGTTTCATCAAAGTCTACTCCCTCAATTTGTGTGTATCCTTGAGCTACAAGTCTAGACTTGTTTTTTGTAACTACTCCCTGCTCATTTGATTTGTTCTTGTACACCCATTTAGTGCCAATCACATTTATGTCATCAGGCCTAGGAACCAGATCCCATAATTCATTCCTTGTAAACTGGCCTAATTCTTCTTGCATAGCAGAGATCCAGTATTCATCATTCAGAGCTTCCTTGATGTTTTTAGGTTCTATCTTTGAGACAAAGCAGGAGCCTGTAATCATCTCTCTTGATCTAGTGATTACACCACTGTTGGGATCACCAATTATCAGATCTTTAGGATGATCTTTCTAGATTATGATGGAGGGAGGTTTGTTGGATTGTTCTGACCTTGCCTCAGTTAGAGTGAAGTCAGGATTATCACTCTTTATTTCAACTTCAGTCTGATTGTCAGCAGATGTTCCAACATCATCAGCAACATCTGCAGAGGTGTAACACGGTGGGAGAACTGACTTTAGTTAAATGTTGCGGATAGCAAGAGTCGCCACCGACTTTTATTTTATCCAAAGGAAAGGCATAAAAGAACAGGAAAGACCTTTAAAAGATTTTTGGGTTCGGGGGGTAGGTTATGTAAAGGGAAGGTGTTAGCACCCTTTACATCCATGGTTATCCATGGGCTCTTAGTTACTTAGCTCACTTTAAAATGTTTTTGAAATGTGAAGTGTGTGAATAGAAATTTTCTTAAGTATTTTATAATGATCCATGTACGGATGTATATAAAACCTTTGTTTTGAAAATTGTTTGAAATGTATGAAGTGTTTGAAATGTTTTGAAGAGTGAGCAAGCATCTAAGAGGAACCTACCCTAAATTTAAGTCTTTCCTATTCTTGAATCCTTTAAATGATAAGACTATCCCTATTATTAAGGAATAGGTAGTCATTACCTTGGATGTGCGGGACAAGTGAAGGGACATCTGTTAGTTAGGCAACTGTAGGGTGTATAAGCAATTCGAAGGGACTTATCATCTTTATTCGAAAGGGACAAGATCATTACGAAGGCAACATTCGAAGGGACTTGATCTTTTTATCTGTTTAAGGGACTAGATGATGTGAAATGAGGGACTTTGCTTTATACACCCTGCTTGACCTTTTGTTTAGGCAACATGAGAGGTAACCCTAGAAAGTGAGATGGCGATCAAAGATCGACTTACGTGTGTGAGTGTACAATTTTAAATATTTATCTTTTAAATTAATGATCTAAATTAATTTTAAATACAAACATGTTTCACTCCCTATTTTACTAACCGTAGCATTTAAAAATAACTATTAAACATTACTATTAAAATATTACATAAAGGAGACAATTACATAATAATAATAATTAAAACAAATTAAATAAATAAGCAAAATAAATAATGATAAATAATTGGGTTAGTAACAATAATAATAAAAATAATACAAAGATAAATGGGGTTACTAATAATAAAATAAATATCATATGAAAATAAATAGAATTAATAATAAAATAAACAGGAATATTAGCATAATAATTAAAAGTTCAATTTTTATATAAACAATTATTTTTTAAGATTAATAATAAAAAAAAATAAACAATTCATATTATATACTAATTATTATAAAGTTTTAAATTATATACATGTTATAAAAATTAGGTTAATTATAAACATTATTATGAAAATAAATTATATTTACAAAATTAAATGAGCAAATTTTAATTATTTTTAAACATACACTAAAAATTATTTACATACAAGAATTAAATAATAATTATAAACAAATTATAAAATATATACATATAATTAAAGTTTATTAAAAGTTATAATTAACAAATAAATTAATATTTATAATTAGGTTTATAATTAATAATTAGGTTTTTAAAAAAATATTTTAGGGTTTTAGAAAATTAGGGTTTATATGTTTTTTTTAGAAGAATAAATTAGGATTAATTATTAATTATACAAAATTATACACTATTAATAATTTACAAAAATAAATAATTTTTCTAATAAGATTTAAATTAAAAAAGATGAGTTCTAAAATATAATAATAATATAAACATTCTATTTTTTTATTATTTAAGTTTATTTAACTATAATATAAATTAAATAAATAAGAAAAACAGAAAAAGAATGGAAAAAACAAAACTTACCTGGGCTGGGATTTGAACCCAATCCCTAAGCTTTCAACCCTCAAGACCAACACACAAACCACTGGACCATGCGCGCGCAGGTGATAGGGAGAACACTCCATTTGGTTTTGTTGTTAACCTGGAAAAATCATGACAAAACAAAACAAATAACACAAAAAGGCCTGGGGAGGGATTCGAACCCAGGACCTTCAAACAATATGCAAGCACACTTACCATCCAGCCGGGAGGGTGCAACTGATGTTTAAACCACAACAATAAATAATATATTAAGTTTGATGATTAACTGGAAAAATAAGAAAAAGTTGTTGAGCCCAGCATTCGAACCCAGGACCTACAAGCATAACATGCGCATCCTTCACCACTGGGCCAACGCTGCAATTGTGAAATAAATTATCAACAACATGATAAAATATTAAAACAATTTTTGAATTCCTGAATGCGCGCCAGGAACTTCATCTTCCTCCTTGGACGCTGCAAATTTTCCTGCGAATTCCTCTACGAATATACCTGCGTTTTTCATTCCTGTGAATCACAAATTGCAACCAAACAACAAAATTTCACAAAATTATTTATGCCATTGAGTTCCTACTGAGGTTTGCAATCGTCCTATGTCTTTAGAATTCATTTATCATGATCAAATCATGAAACCCTAAAAGAGGCCGTGAACCCTAATCATGGTGAAACTCCATACCTGCATAAAAAACTCAATTGAATAGCCCAGAATCATTCTAGGGTTCATCACAAACATCATCAAACAATCAAAAACAATTTTAATCCAGCCAATCAATGGAATCGAAAATCAACAATTTCTTGAAGAACATGATTCGGTTTAGGTCATATGCAATGATTTGGATGCTGCAAATGGTTCAAATAGATTCAATGATGTTCATAGAACATGTCTCAACCTTCAAATTGTCTTGAAAGGACCTGAATTGTGAAATCCGAATTTGAATTTTGGTGAGTTTTTTGAATGTGCAAACTTACTCTTTGAGGCTGTCAAATCCGTCCCCATGCATTGTGTTCTCTTCATATACTTATAGTGAGTGAATTAGGTCAAAAAGATTGGATCATTGTATGGATTTTTTTGATTTTGGAGATTGAAAAAGATTAGAACTTAAATTTCAAATATTTTTGAATGAGACCTTTCTATTTCAAGCCAATCATCATCAATGTTATATCAATTCAATCCAAATCATGTTAATGACCTTCTAGAACCAAAATATATTTTAAATTTTCACATTTGATATTTTATTTAAATTTAAAATGATTTTTAATATAAAAAATCATAATAAATAAATTAAATAAAATAAAATTATGAAAATATCAAATGAATTTCGTGCATGATGTCATGGAACACTTTGGGTCACAAAAAGTTCAGCCCATTTAGAAAAATTTGGTTTTAAGACCCTATTTTCTTCATAAACCACCCAAACATTTCCCAACTTTGCAAGGGCACACATCCTTCAATTTTAATGCTATCAGGGTGTTCTTGGACATTTTGGAAAGCTTGAAGAGTCCTCTAACCAACCCCATTGGTTTCATGTCCATATCATTTACCATTCTCAAGTTATGCCCTTTTGAAGTTGTTGACTTTTTGTTGACTTTCAAAAGGACCTATAATGTCTTAGCTCATATCTTCCAAATGAAGCATTTTTGGGCTTGGCTTGTGAGACACAAAGTTGTAGAGAATTCAATTTACTTAAAAATGAGATTTGTATGGGGAAAATGTGATGAAGCATGTGAAAGTTATGGCTGGTCAAAGTTCAGTTGACTTTTCCTGAGGAAACCCTAATTTAGAAACCCCTGATTCTTGATGATCTGAGATCTCCTTGATGAATCATGATCAACCCTTGATCAAATGATGAATTTTACTTCATATACTTGATGTTGGCAAAAAATCATGAAGTTTGACTTTGGTTTGACCACAGTTGACCTCAGTTTGACTTTTTAACTACTTTGACTGATTTTGACTTATCTGATCATTTGACTGAGCAAACCTTTGAGAAGAGTTCTGAAATTTGTCATGGGGATTCTTAAACACATATAAGATGTTGTGAAGCTCACTTGAAGTCTTGGAAGCCCATTTAGCCTGATTAAAGTTAAAACCCTAGTTTTGGATGCACTGCTTAGGAGGATGCATTGTTTGAGGGAATTGTCAAATCTTCTGACCAATTGTGAACTTTGTGAACCTTGTGAACCTTATAAGATGTTTTGTGAACCTTGTGAACCTCATAAGATGTCTTGTAAACTTCATGAACCTCATGATAGGTCTTGTGAACCTTGTGAACCTCATAAGGTGTCTTGTGAATCTTGTGAACCTTATAAGATGTCTTGTGAACCTTGTGAACCTCATAAGATGTCTTGTAAACTTCATGAACCTCATGAGAGGTCTTGTGAACCTTGTGAACCTCATAAGGTGTCTTGTGAATCTTGTGAACCTTGTGATCCTCTTAACACACAAAGTCTTGTATTGTGAGGGCAAATTTTGGGGTGCAACAGCTGTCCCTGTTCAATTTTCTGAAACCTGAGGGGTTAGATTGGTATATGTGCCAGTCGTGACCTGGAAGGTTGAAGGGGATTGAACACAAAAGCCCAAAAATTTGCACTCACCGGTGCGTAGAGGGATACTGATGACTAGTTGTATATGCTTGAGTGGGCTTAAAGATGCCACTTGGAGAAAAGTTCTTCAAATATGTCTCTTGGAGGATAAAGCAGTCCAAAATATGAAGATATAACTTTTTGGGAAGATAACCAATGTCCCATCATAGTGAGATAACCTTTGGGAAGACAAACAATGGCCCAAGGTAAAGGGATAGCCTTCAGGAGGATAAACAACGTCCTGAGGTATAAGTATAACTTTTGGGAGGATAAACAACGGCCTAAAGAAATGATAGCTTTCAGGAGGATAAACAACGTCCTGAGGTATAATGACAACTTTCAGGAAGATAAACAACGCCCTGAGGTATAAGTATAACTTTTGGGAGGATAAACAACGGCCCAATAGTCATGATATGGCTTTTGAGAGGATAAACGACGTCTCAAAATAGCCTTTGGGAAGATAAACGACGTCCCTTGATAATGAGGTAACCTTTGGGAGGATAAACAACGGCCCAAGGTCATGATATGCTTTCAGGAGGATAAACAACGTCCTGAGGAAATGGTAGCTTTCAGGAGGATAAACAACGTTCTGAGGTATGAAATGATAACTTTTGGGAAGATAAACAACGGCCCAATAGTCACAAGTTGTTGATGAAGTTTGTCTGCTAGAGAATTAATCTGAAAAACAAGATTATAACATTCTGTATGATAATATTAGCTTATGCATTATGTATGCATGTATAATATGATGCACTTAAGTAATGTATTATGTATTTATGTATATGTATGTTATGGTATGATGTAAATGATGTATATATGCATCATGCAGCCTGAAGCATCCGGATATCTTCGTATAACAACTGCTGGCCAGGGAAAATAAATCCCGATTCGTTACTGAAGAATATGAGGACCTCATTCCCGTATAGATATCCATAACCTCCCGTCTTCGTTTGATAGTAAGGTATCCATAACCTCCCGTCTTCGTTTGATAGTAGGGTATACATAACCTCCCGTCTTCGTTTGATAGTAGGGTATACATAACCTCCCGTCTTCGTTCGTCGTACTCCTATTGAAAGAATAAATTCCCAGCTATCCGTATGAGGATAAAAGAGATGGATATAAATTCCAGGGGGAGATGTGACTTGAAGTATTTATGAAGATAGATTTGTCCTACTGGGGATTTGTAGCTGTCTTGTAGGGATGAACCGGCGAAACTTCGTTGAAATCCTCCCCTCATTCGTCCTTAGTAAATACTATTACTGCATTTTCATGTATTTCTGGTAAACATCAATCATATTAAGCATTTATGCATTTCCGGTAAACATCAATCATATTCAAAAGCATACATACATTCAAACACAACCAATGGATGTTTCGCTTATGTAAATAGGGTAAAAGTAAATCTGGATTCGAAGATAGAATTTTATTTATATCAACAAGTGACCCATACATGGGTAAGTTTGTACAAGGAGACAGAAATCCTAGTAAGAGGAATTTGTCATAAAGTTTTTTTTACAAAACAAAGAAAATCAGCTATGTGGGAAATAATCCTATTGAGTTTCAATTCTACTATTGCCATTATCTTCAAGTATCTCATCTTCTGCTGTTGAGACGGAAACGATTGGATTGAGCTTTATCTGTTCGAACTTGAGTAAGTAGTACAACTGATTGTAGTTTCATGGGTGATCCAAACGAGACATAGTCATACGCTTTAATCCCTAACTTTTGCCTGGATTTCCCTTTCAGGTTTTCAATCCACCGGGATACCCTTTTTGCCCAAGCCGCCTTTTCAGGTTTTCGACTTGCCGGGTGTACATTTTTTTTATATATATCCCTAATTTTTGCCCGAACCTTTTTGGTTCGCCGGGATGCCCTTATTTTTGCCTAGGCTAGTCAACCTAGCGGGTCTCTTTTTATGCGTAGTATTTTTTAACTATGTCTGCGTTTACAGGCTGTGGGAAGTCTTCACCATCCATAGTAGTAAGTATCATGGCACCTCCTGAGAATACTGTCTTGACTACAAATGGTCCTTCATATGTAGGAGTCCACTTGCCCCTGGGATCACCCTGTAGTAATATGATACGCTTGATTACCAAGTCACCAGCCTGATATACCTTTGGCTTAACCTTCTTGTTAAAAGCTTTGATCATCCGTTTCTGGTACATCTGGCCATGACAAACTGCTGCTAGCCTCTTCTCATCAATCAAATTTATCTGGTCAAGTCGAGTCTGAATCCACTCATCTTCATCCAAGCCTGCATCCCTCATAATTCTTAAGGAGGGAATCTGAACTTCAATGGGCAGAACTGCTTCCATACCATAGACTAAGGAGAATGGGGTTGCCCCTGTCGAAGTGCGTATTGTAGTACGATAACCATGAAGAGCAAATGGTAACATCTCATGACAATCCTTATAAGTAACAATCATCTTTTGTATAATCTTCTTGATATTCTTGTTAGCAGCTTCAACTGCCCCATTCATCTTCGGACGATACGGAGAAGAGTTGTGATGCTTAATCTTGAACTGCGTGCAGAGATCAGTAATCATAGTGTTGTTCAGATTAGAGCCATTGTCAGTAATAATCCTTTCAGGGATGCCATACCTACATATGAGATTATTCTTAATGAATCGAGCCACAACATTCTTGGTAACCGATGCGAATGAAGCTGCCTCTACCCACTTTGTGAAGTAATCAATAGCGACCAGGATGAAACGATACCCATTAGAAGCAGTAGGTTTGATCTCACCAATCATATCAATGCCCCACATAGCGAAAGGCCAAGGAGCAGTCAACACATTCAATGTTGATGGAGGTATATGCACTTTATCAGCATAGATTTGACACTTGTGACATGTTCTAGAGTGTTGATAGCAATCAGCTTCCATGGTAGACCAATAGTAACATGCTCTCAATATCTTCTTTGCCATGGTATGACCACTAGAATGAGTGCCAAAGATCCCATCATGCATGTCTTCCATAATCTCTGTTTCTTCCTTCTTATCCATACAACGAAGCATAGTTGAATCATGATTGCGTTTGTACAAAATCCCATTACTCAGAAAGAACTTAGCAGAAAACCTTCTCAGAAACTTCCTATCTTTGACAGATGCCCCTTCAGGGAACTCCTGAGCTTCAAGATATCTTTTCACTTCATAGAACCAAGGTTTCTCCTCTGCCTCTTCAGTGTCAATCTCATTGCAGTATGCAGGCTTCTCAAATCTATCAATAGTAATCTTGGGAGCTTCATTATCCCAGCTAATCTCAAACATAGATGCCATGGTAGCTAATGCATCTGCCAACTGATTCTCTCTTCGTGGAATATGTCCAAAGGTAATATCTTTAAAATGTGGGATCAAAGACAACACATGCTCTCTGTATGGAATGAGATTATCATGCTTGGTATCCCAATCTCCTCTGATCTGACTTACTACCAAGGCTGAATCTCCATATACGTCCAGGAACTGAATCTTCATATCAATGGCAGCTTTGATACCCAGGATACATGCCTCATATTCAGCCATATTATTGGTACAATAGAAACAAAGTCGGGAAGTAATAGGGGTATGACAACCTTCAGGGGAACTGATCACAACACCAACACCATTACCAAGTGCATTAGAAGCACCATCAAAAACCATAGTCCATCGGGATCCTTGTTCAGGTCCGTCATATTGTCCAGGTTCTTTGGTAATAATCATAATGTCTTCATCAGGAAACTCAAAACTCATTGACTGATAATCATCCACTGCTTGATGAGCCAAATGATCATCTACAACACTCCCCTTAATGGCCTTCTGGGTAGTATACTGTATATCATATTCTGTCAAGATCATTTGCCATCTTGCAATTCTTCCGGAGAGGGAAGGTTTCTCGAATATGTACTTGATTGGATCCATCTTCGAAATTAACAAGGTAGTATGGGTCAACATATACTGTCTTAGTCGGCGAGCAGCCCATGCCAAAGCGCATCAAGTTTTCTCGAGCAGTGAGTATCTTGTTTCACAGTCGCTAAACTTTTTGCTAAGGTAGTATATTGCCTGCTCTTTTCGACCAGACTCGTCATGTTGCCCCAACACACACCCCATTGAGTTGTCTAATATTGTTAAGTACATAATCAAGGGTCTTCCATCAACTGGTGGCATCAAAATTGGAGGTTCTAGCCGGTATTTCTTGATTTCATCAAAGGCAGTTTGGCACTCATCATTCCATTCCATTACCTGATCTTTCTTCAACAACTTGAAGATTGGCTCACAGGTAGCAGTTAATTGGGAAATAAATCTTGCAATGTAATTCAATCGTCCCAAGAAACCTCTAACTTCCTTCTCAGTACGGGGAGCTGACATCTCTCGTATAGCTTTCACTTTTGCAGGATCCACTTCAATACCTTTTCCACTGACAATGAAACCCAGGAGCTTGCCAGATCTAACTCCAAAAGTACACTTGTTTGGGTTCAATCTCAACTTGTATTTTTTCAACCTCTTAAATAACTTATGCAGATGATCAAGATGTTGCTCTTCATTCTGAGACCTGGCTATCATATCATCCACATACACCTCTATCTCATGATGAATCATATCATGAAACAAAGCCACCCTAGCATGCAGATATGTTGCCCCTGCATTCTTCAAACCAAATGGCATCACCTTATAACAAAAAGTGCCCCACTGTGTAACAAATGTTGTCTTCTCCATATCTTCAGGTTCCATCTTGATCTGATTGTAACCAGAGAAACCATCCATAAAAGAGAATACCTTATGCTGAGCAGTGTTGTCTACCAGAACATCAATATGAGGAAGTGGAAAGTCATCTTTGGGGCTGGCCTTATTCAAATCTCTATAGTCCACACACATACGTACCTTACCATCTTTCTTAGGTACCGGTACCACATTTGCAACCCACTGAGGATAAGAAGTTACAGCTAAGAACCCTGCATCAAACTGTTTCATCACCTCCGCTTTAATCTTCTCTGACATTTCAGGACGCATTGTCGCTCCCGATAAATGACACAGGGTCAGATAAGGGTACAGACGCGAACGGTCGGCGAAAGGGAACAGTGAGAACACACAGCCGTGAACTCACTGGAGAATGAATAGAGTCGCCAGCTAGGCATTTTTATCCCGGAGGAAAGGTAATGCTGCATAGACCTAGAAAGAGAATGGATAAGACGGTTGCGAACCAGAGAGACTGAGAAAGGGGGTTGGTTACAACCTGGGAAGGTATTAGCACCCAGATTGTCCGCCGTACTCGACGGGATCCACGCTTAAAAGATTTGTGTTTTAAAGGGGTAGTGTCAGTGCAATCTGTGTATAAAGTAGCTGGAAAGAATGTACAGGTGCCAGTGTAAAGTGTATAAGTGATGTGAAGTATGAAAGTGTCAGTGTAAGGAAGAGAATGAATTGCTCATGATCATGAGGCTTAAAGGATGAAACTGGAAGGAGGGGGAATATACAGAGACTTTTGTTCGATAACCGTTAGGTTATGCCTACGTATCCTCTCGTGCAATGAGGAAGTCAGAACACCGTAGTTCGACCCAAAGAGACTGAAAGGTGAATTGACTTGTGAACTGCTTACTTGTCAATGCTCAAGTGTATGACCTGTCTGGCTCAGGTGCAAACTGTCTTGCATTAGACGGAAGAAGCAAGTTCTCGCTTATGAGTGAAGATGATGAGGAAAGAATCCCGAAGGAGACGATTATTGTTTGTTTTTGAGTTTTCAGTCTTTTATTGCTTTTGAGAATTTGTCATAAGTTAATGAGCTTAAGTCTAAACCAATGGGTTAGTAAACTCATCACATCTCCCTCTGATTAGGGGTAATGAGAATACCTTAAGTGTGAAGTCAGATTCTCACACTTAATCACCTATGGTGTAGGATTAAGATCATTAACCTACTTGTGATTATTTAGATGTTTTTTGTGGTTTTTGTTTAGTGTTGAGTAATGAGGTTAAGCCATAATCAGGGATTTAACAGACTCATTACACCATCCTAATAGAAGGATAATAGATGAGAATGTTTAAGCTGAGGAAGACTCCTCAACTTAATCCATGATTAGGGATTAAACTCATGACAAAACAAGCCTTTATTTAAGTGGATTTTAGTTAATGGTATGATGATGAAGTGATTTTTATGGTTTGCAAGACAACTTGAGGGGGACTTGTCCATTAACACTAGGGTTAGTCCTTCTTAACCAGTTAAGGAAGAATTAGAACCCTAATGCAAGGCCCAAGTTACAAGTGTAATGTCTTGATAGTTATTAAGTGGATTGATTAAGAGAGTTAAACACATTAAGGGTTTAACACTTAGGATTAAAGTTATACACTCCATCCTAATAGAAGGATGCAGGCACAAGCTTAATCACAAAGCCTTAAAGCCTTTAGGGTTTAGTCCCTGATTATGAGGTGAGAAGAGAAGACTCTAAAGAGACACAAAGGTAAAAACTATGAGGGGAGACTAATCAAAACCCTAATCATTGTCATGCTTGGTTGTTCCTAAGGTTTGTGAGGTTTACAAGAACAATCTTCAATGGAACCACCAGGAAGCAGATGAACAAGATCAAGAGAAGCAAAGTGACTTGCTTCATTCAAGAAGTCAAGTCACTTGAAGAAAGAAAGTGGGATGAGAAAGAATGAGCAAGCTCAAACTCAAACACATATAAGAATGCAGCAATGGATGCAAGAGAGATGAGAAGAAAAGTTATGAGAAGTGAAGGCAAATTCACTTCTCAAGTTTACTTACCACCTGAAATGTTAGAAAGAAATGCAATGCAATGCAAGATGAGATGAAATGGTATGATGCTAGACCAAACCAGAAGCAAGTTGATGATGATAATGATGCTATGAGATGCTATGAACATGAGGCAGCATATGGAGATGCTCATACAAGGTTATGAATGCAAATGATGCAAGCTAAGGAGCATGGATGAACATGAAAAGTTATGAAGCATACAAGGCAAATGACATGGCAAATATGTAATGCAATGATCAAACATGCTTCCTAAATGTCTTAAGATGTCAAATGAATCATAAACATTCACAAAATGCAAAGACAAGTCATGTTATGCAAGAGAATGCAAGAAGGATGCAAAAGAAAGCCCAAAATTAGGGTTTATGAATCAAACATCAAACCAAAACTCAAAACAGAAACAAAACCCTAAGATAAAAATGGAAAATGGCACCCAAAGAAACCCTAAACCTATAATGAACCACTGCCCAAAGGGGAACTCTCAACTCTCAACCAAACTCAAGATATGAATTTTCTAAGTTATTAGGGTTTTTTAGGGTTCTTAACAAAAGAAATGCCAAACAATTAGAAAATGAGGAATCAAATCATGGCCATTTTATCTTAGAAACTACATGCTAAACACAAAACAATGCAAGAAGAATCAATGTCTCAACCTTCTCCAATGGACAGAAATGAATTTTTGAACCCATGATCAAAATAATGCATAAAAAATGATTTAATTCAATGAAAAATTCTTAAAATGCATCAAGATCAAAAAAGAAATTTGGTTTGAAGGTTGGACAATGTTTCTAAATGTCTTAGAACATTTCATGAATTTTTTTGTAATTTTTAAATACCTAAAAGTATTTTTAATTAATTAATTCTCATTAATCAATTAAAAATAAACTTTTAAATATTTAAAAATACTTTTTTAATGATAAAAAATAAAATAAAAATATTTTTGGGTCTTAAAAACTAATAAAACTTTAAGGAAAAAGTTTCATAATTTTTAAGAATTTTTTGCTATTTTAAATTAATTATGCAAGTTAATTGAAATAAAATGAATTAAAAATCAAATAAAAAGAAAAGTAAACCAAATGGAAGGCTGAGATGGGCTCTGGGTTTAAATGCGTTGACTGGCGCGTGAATGGATGGTGGAGATTGCATCTGACTTAATTAATTTAATTACGAATTAATTAAAGCTAATGAGAGAGATTAGTGCAAATCAAACTGATCCTGGCCTTTCATGCGTGCGGGAAGTCAAAAATGTCAACGCATCCAGTGGCTCACATTCAAATGGTCATTAATTACACAATTAGGGTTTAATCACATTCAGGCCGCCGGAGAAGACTTCCGGTCGTCTTCTCCGGCCAGCTCCCTCCCTGAGAAACTTCAAACTCCCTAAAAACGTATCAAAAATGAAATCTAAAAACTGGGAAATGTTCCTCACATCCTCACGAATCAAACCCCTATCCTAAAACACATTTCTTCTTCCTAAACAAGCTGAATCGAAAGGAACAAGTTCTAGGGCACGCAAGCTTCAGAGACAAATTAAACTCTCAAATCAAAGCCATTTTCAAAACCAATGATACCAGGATGATCAGTGAAGCACATAGAACAAGTTTGTAACAAGAAAAATGATTTCTGGAAAAATGAATTTCAAGCTACCTGAGATTTGGAGCTTTCAACCTGAGAACTTTCTGGCCACCTCTCCTTGTGCAATCCACTCCTTAGGACCTCTTGATGATGTTTGAATGCCTTAGAACAATTTATGTTGGCTGGATAGTGAGATTCGACAGCTTCTGCTCAAGCTTGATCAGAAATGGCAATGGAGTTTCTGGAGGTTTCAGGCCATTGTGAATGATGGTTTGTGATCCTGAGGATGAATGGAGAAGGTCTGTGGTGTTTGTTTGGATGTTTGCAAGCTGTGGTGAGAGTTTCGAAGAGAAATGCAGCTTGGGGTGAGAAATGGCTATGGAGTATTCTGGTTGTTTCAGGCTTGGATTCTTGGTGCTTTGTGGTCTATGGAGCAAGGTGAGTTGAATGGTGAAGTTGGCTTGGGTGTTTTGTGGCTGTGGAGACAGATTCGAAGCAAGTTGCAACTTGGTGTGTTTTTGTGAATGTGTGGAATGTGTATGTTTCAGGCTTGCTTGCTTAGTGTTATGGCTTGCAAAATGATATGTTATTTTAATCCTATAGGTCAGATGATGTGACCTGGCCTATAGTGATTGGTAAGTTTACTTTTGCATAAAGTCCAACTTTTGTGTAAGGCAAGTATGGTGAGGTGCTAGGCAAGTACAATGGGCATGGGCTGCGCAGCATGATGAGAGTGTGAGGCTAGCTTGATTCAAGGACCAATGCAGCAAGTTGGTGAAGAGAAATGAGTGGTTTTGCAACTTGTTATAACTTTGGTTCACATGTGATTTTCTTGTTCCAAAAGTCATGAAACATGAGCAATGCCTAGTTCATTCTGAATTTTAGGACTTACATGATGTTTGTGTGCTGGTTTGTAGTGAATTAGAAGTCACATAATGCAATGGTTCATGACTTTGCAAAACTTCCAAATGAGGCATGCCTTGAAAATCAATGATTTTTGCCAACTTTGCATTGCCATAACTTTTGATCCAAGAAGAATTTGATCATGTTCTTGTACTTTTTGAAAAGGGAAAAATGAGATCTACAACTTTCATGACCAAAGTTTTTCCATCTGAAGCCTTTTTGAATCATGAATCAAGGCTTGAAAAATGACCTAAAATGATGCATTCTTGAAAAGTCAACTATGCCCAAAAAGTCAACATTTGCAAAAACCCTAAATTCTTGATTTCCATGAACTTCAACCTTCTTCCATGATCAAATAAAGATCATATACACTCAAAATGATGAAGATCACCCATTGGTTGGGTCATTGGGGGCCTCAGATGCCCTGATTTTGCACTGACTTGTCTGAAAAGTCAACTCTTGATCAGATGACTTCCCCATGGAATTTCTTCATGAAAATTGATATGCATACTCCCTATACCATATAGAGACCAATGGAAACAAGAATGACCAAAAAAATTGGGGTTATGGCCTCTGAAACCAAAACCCTAATTTTCAGTCAACTGTGCAGTTCATCCTGGCTCTGCATCCACTCAAACCCTAGTTCTTGTGATTCCTTTGCAATTTTGACTTTGAGGAGATGGAATGTGACATAAGAACACACATGGACCCCTTTGAAGTGATTGGTGGCCTTTGGAGTGGCTCAAGAGGCTCTGGGATTGCTCAGATCACAAACCCTAGGTGCAGATGCCTTAGAAACTATGCAGTGAATCAAAAATGAGATATGAGGTGGTATGACTGTGCTTATGCATATGAGGATGATCACAAGCCATGGTGTGAATGGGTGAGGGCAAATTTGGGGTGTTTACAGCTGCCCCTATTCAAGCATGAGTTAGCTGTGCAGGTTGTAAGCAACGGCTTAACAGGCAAACAAGATAACTTGTGGTTGAATACCAAAGACAGTCCAAAATTTGCACTCACAAAATGAAGAAGAAAAGGGATATAGATTGTAAAGGAAAAATAAAGTATATTGTAAAGTGCGAGCGACGGAGGACGACCGTCGAGCAGAGGACGACTGCTGGGTAAAGCAAAGCGATGACGGGGACGACCGACATGCTGGGGATAAAAGGGTAAAGCCAAGACGGGGACGGCCGACTAGCTGGGGAAAATAAAATCATGATGGGGACGGCCATCAAGATAAACTGTAAAATATCTGGGAAATTAATGAAACATGACGGGGACGGCCATCAAGTTCACAAAGGTAAAGTAACCAACGATGGGGACGGCCATCGGGCTAAAAAAGAAAAGGGACCACGACGGGGACGGCCATCGGGTTAAAGAATAAATGAAATAAACAGATGATGGGGTACGGCCATCAAAAGTGAAGGACGATCACCTAGCAGGGGACGGCTGCTCTGTTGGGGATGAAAGGTAAATATGATGGGGACGGCCATCAAAGGTGGAGGACGACCACCTGGCAGGGTACGGCTGCCAAAAATATCAACGATGGGGACGGCCATCGGATAGAAAAGGTCAACGATGGGGACAGCCATCGGACGAGCATGATGGAGGATGACCATCAAGAAGTGGAGGACGACCACTCAGCAGGGGACGGCTGCTCTCGAGGTTTGTCATAACACAGGACGAGTGTCAGATAACCAAAATCAACAATGGGGACGGCCATTGGATAAAGTGATGAAGGACGATCATCAAAAGGTGGAGGACGACCACCTAGCAGGGGACGGCTGCTAAAAATCACTGATGGGGACGGCCATCGGATGAGCATGATGGAGGACGACCATCAAGAAGTGGAGGACGACCACTCAGCAGGGTACGACTGCTCTCAGGGTTATCATGACACAGGACGAGTGTCAGATAAAAGAAAATGCTTTGTTGGTGATCTACTGGGGATATAGTGAACACGGACGAACGTTCACAACCAAGAAAGGAAAGTATAAGTGTTTGGTATTGTGTATAGATTAAAGATGCGGACGAGCAACCTTAGACTATGATACGGACGAGTATCATGTAGAAACAAATACAGACACGTGTTCCGAGATGATGATACGGACGAGTATCAACGGGTTAACAAAGAACACGGACGAGTGTTGCATCTGAAGGGACTCTTCTGGGGAATAGTGGACACGGACGAGTGTCTATATTCAAGAAGACATAAGTGTTTGACACAGTGTATGGATTAAAGATGCGGACGAACATCCTTAAGACTATGATACGGACGAGTATCATGTAGAAACAAACACTAGACGCAATGTTCTGAGATGATGGTACGGACGAGTACCAACTGGTTAACAAAGAACAAGGACTATTGTCGAATCTGTGGGGAGTATGGGTGTTGTGTATACAAGATACGGACGAGTATCTGTATAAGTGTATCATGAGTAGATATAGATGAGTGTTTATCTGCTGGGGAAAGTGACACGGACGAGTGTCAAAAGGAGAAGAGTATAATATCAACAAGTATATGGGTTGTAAAAGTGTAAGCGACTGCGCTGGGGATATGACACGGACGGGTGTCAAGAAGAAGTATATATAGGTATATGTGAGTGCAAAGAGGATGCCTTTGGCTTTCTGCTGGTGATATGACACGGACGGGTGTCAGGAGGTATCTGTAAAACGGGTGGTCTTGTCTGTAAAGAGTGTTCGGACAACTTTACTGGGGAAAAATGACACGGACGGGTGTCAAAAGGAGTATATTGTGGGGCAACTGCTTTTGCTGGGACTTTGGTGGGGATTTCTGTACAATGATGAACGGTTATTATTCACAAGTGTTAATTCAGAACATGGCTTATGATTATGCTATGCGTTTGATTTTTGCCGTAATGCTCCGTATTAGACGAAATGCTACGCTCTGAGGGGATAATATGATGCAAATGCCATGATTGTGCAAAGAGGCACAGATCCGGGATTCGGATCCCGTTGCTGCGAAGATCTCTGGATGATCTGTTTGAAGTGAACATCCCAGCTGGGGATGAGATCATTGGTAGATCTAATGATGTATCTGTTTGGGGATATAGGTCACTGATTGACATATCCTTATAATACGGGACCCAGCTGGGGTTTGTAGAAGCTTCTGTACTCTGTTGTGACTTCTTCGTGCGTTGCTCTTCTGAATAGAAGCTGGGGAAGGTTGTTGGTCACTCAGCTGGGGAGAGTGATGAGAGGCAACTCGGCTGGGGAAAAAACATCCTGAGTGTTAAGCCTGTGTGTTGATTTGCCAGCTTGCTGGACTGTAGCTTATATGCCCCAAGTTGCGTTCTGGATACCTGCAATCCTGCAAAGATGAGGAAACGTGCAAATGGTCCCGAGGTATCCTTTACTGGATTCCGTCATAGGAGATAAGTACTTTCGAGAGTAAGTATATTCCCTGTAAGTATGTGCTTTTATTTTAGAGAAAGGCATCTGTACTTGTGCAATTGCATTTTCAGAGATATCAGACAATTCTTTGCAAAACATAAATGTAAAAAACGAAACATGACTGAAAATCTGATTTTATTAATTCATGTGCCCTGAATTGGCAAATTACAGTCAAAGAAAACAAATCTCCTGAAATGAAGAGACTGTTACAAATTGAGAAACAAAGTGATGGCGGTGTTGACGACGCTTTCAAAGAGCTTCCTCTTCTACTATGACTCGTATGACAATGACGTTCTTCTCGTCTTTGCTTTCTGGAGAGAGTTGATTCTGATTGAAGCTTGATCCTTTGGAGCTTACCAAGTTGTAGGTGATACAGACGAATCCAGAATGCAGTTGTTCGCTTATTCCCTTATTTTGCATGGACCGCCCTTTCGGGTTTTCAATCCATCGGGATACCCATTTTTGCCTGAGTTGTCCAATGCGGCTTTTCAACTCAGCGGGTGTACACATTTTTTATTTATTTCCCTTACTTTTGCCCGAGTCTTTTATTCTGTTTTTGACTCGTCGGGATGCCCTATTTTTGCCTGGACTTACATTCTGTTTTTATGTCCAGCGGGTCATTTTTATGCGAAGTATTTTTTAACTGCATCTGAATTCACAGGGGACGGGAAATCTTCACCATCCATGGTGCTGAGCATCAGTGCTCCACCAGAGAAAACTTTCTTTACCACGAATGGTCCTTCATAGTTTGGAGTCCATTTGCCCCTGTGGTCTGTATGAGGAGGGAGGATTCTCTTCAGCACAAGATCTCCCACTTGGTACTCTCGATGCCTGACTTTCTGATCGAAGGCTCTTTTCATTCTCTTCTGATATAACTGCCCATGACAGATTGCAGCCAATCTCTTCTCTTCGATCAGACTCAGTTGTTCGTATCGGGCCCGAACCCATTCTGCTTCACTCAGTTTGACATCCATCAAGACTCGCAAGGAGGGCAATTCAACTTCAACAGGTAGGACTGCTTCCATACCATACACAAGCTGATACGGTGTTGCCCCAGTGGATGTTCTGATTGACGTACGGTACCCATGCAAGGCAAATGGTAGCATTTCGTGCCAGTCTTTGTAGGTGACTACCATCTTTTGCACAATCTTCTTGATATTTTTGTTAGCCGCCTCAACAGCACCATTCATCTTTGGTCTGTAAGGAGAAGAATTGTGATGTTAGATCTTGAAGTCCCGGCATAATTCAGCCATCATTTTGTTGTTGAGATTGGAACCATTATCAGTAATGATCCGCTCGGGAACTCCATACCGACAGATGATATCTCTTTTTAGGAATCGGGCTACCACTTGCCTGGTGACGTTTGCATATGAAGCTGCTTCAACCCACTTTGTAAAATAGTCGATGGCGACCAGGATGAATCTATGGCCGTTCGAAGCAGTTGGCTCAATCTTGCCAATCATATCAATGCCCCACATGGCAAAGGGCCATGGTGAAGACATTATGTTCAAAGGGTTTGGAGGCACATGCACTTTATCTGCATAGATCTGGCATTTGTGGCATCTTCTGGCGTAAGCACAACAGTCTGCATCCATTGTGATCCAGTAATAGCCTGATCTTAACAACTTCTTAGCCATTGCATGTCCTCCAGCATGGGTACCAAAAGAGCCTTCGTGCACTTCATGCATCAGCAAGTCTGCTTCCGTCTTGTCAACACACCTGAGGAGTACCATATCAAAGTTCCTTTTGTATAAAGATCCATCAGTGTTCAGAAAGAAACTTCCAGCAAGCCTTCTCAAAGTCTTCTTATCATTGGAAGATGCCCCAGGTGGGTATGTTTGATCCTCTAAGAAGCACTTAATGTCATGAAACCAAGGCTTGTCATTCTTGACAACATCTGCTGCAAATACATATGCTGGTCTATCAAGTCTCGAAACTGAAATCTGAGGTACAAAATTAGCAGCTTGAACTTTGATCATGGACGAAATGGTAGCCAAGGCATCTGCAAACTGATTCTCATCCCGAGGGATATACTCAAGCTTGACTGTTGTGAAGAACGTCAATAACCTTCTTGTATAATCCCAGTATGGTATCAGATGGTCTTGGTGTGTGTACCATTTTCCGTTAGTCTGATTGATTACCAAAGTTGAATCTCCGAATACGGTCAATGTCTTGATCCTGAGGTCAATGGCCTCCTCAAGACCCATAATACAAGCTTCGTATTCAGCTTCGTTGTTAGTGCAGTTGAAAGTGAGTTTTGCCGAGAAAGGCATGTGAACTCCTTTGGGTGTAATAAGTACTGCACCAACACCACGGCCGTTCATGTTAACAGCCCCGTCGAACATCATAATCCATTCTTCTTCCGGGTCAGGCCCTTCAGTGTGAATAGGCTCTTCGCGATCTTTTGATTTAATGAACATGATGTCTTCATCCGGGAAGTCAAACCTCATAGGCTGGTAATCATCAATGGGTTGCTCAGCAAGATATTCGGACAATACACTGCCTTTGATGGCCTTCTGAGATGTGTATTGGATGTCATACTCTGTAAGAATCATTTGCCATCTTGCAACCCGTCCGGTAAGCGCTGGCTTCTCGAATATGTACTTGACTGGGTCCATTTTTGAGATTAACAAGGTAGTGTGGGTCAACATATACTGCCTTAGTCGGCGAGCAGCCCACGCTAAAGCACAGCAAGTTTTCTCGAGCAGTGAATAACGTTGTTCACAGTCGGTAAACTTTTTGCTTAGGTAGTATATTGCATACTCTTTTCGACCAGACTCGTCATGTTGGCCCAGCACACACCCCATTGACTCTTCCAATACTGTCAAATACATAATCAGAGGTCTTCCTTCAACTGGAGGCATAAGGATTGGAGGTTCTTGCAGATACTCCTTGATCTTGTCAAAAGCCCTCTGGCAGTCTTCGTTCCACCTGACCGTCTGTTCTTTTCTTAACAGCTTGAACAAAGGTTCACAGGTTGCTGTGAGGTGAGATATGAACCTAGAAATGTAGTTCAATCGACCTAAGAACCCTCGAACTTCTTTCTCTGTTTTCGGTGCAGGCATCTCTTGGATGGCTTTGACTTTATCAGGGTCAACTTCAATCCCCTTCTCGCTTACAATAAATCCCAGCAGCTTACCGGATCGCACCCCGAATGTGCATTTGTTGGGGTTCAGCTTCAATTGATACTTCCTCAGACGCTTGAACAACTTCAGCAGATTCACCAGGTGATCTTCCTCTGTAAGGGACTTGGCAATCATGTCATCCACATAGCATTCTATTTCCTTATGAATCATATCGTGGAATAACGTTACCATAGCCCGTTGATACGTTGCACCGGCGTTCTTGAGCCCAAATGGCATTACCTTGTAGCAGAACGTGCCCCAGGGTGTGATGAATGTTGTCTTCTCCATGTCTTCAGGTGACATCTTAATCTGGTTGTATCCTGAAAATCCATCCATGAAGGAGAATACCGAGAACTGAGCCGTATTATCCACCAATACATCGATGTGAGGTAATGGGAAATCATCTTTCGGGCTAGCTCTATTCAGATCCCGGTAATCCACACACATTCTTACTTTGCCGTCTTTCTTAGGCACAGGTACTATGTTAGCAACCCACGGCGGGTAGCTAGTTACAGCAAGGAACCCGGCGTCCCATTGCTTTTGTACCTCCTCCTTGATTTTCATAGCCATGTCTGGACGAGTACGGCGTAGCTTCTGTTTGACCGGCGGGCACTCTTCTCTCAAAGGCAGCTTGTGCACAACAATGTCGGTATCCAACCCTGGCATGTCTTGATACGACCAAGCAAACACATCCACATACTCTTGAAGTAGGTCAACCAGTTGCTTCTTCACTGAGTCTTGCAGGCAGGCCCCGATTTTGACTTCTTTCACATTTTCCTCCGTACCAAGATTGATCACCTCAACCTCCTCCTGGTGAGGAGTAATAACCTTTTCCTCTTGTCTTAACAACCTGGCTAGCTCTTCAGGAAGCTCATATTCTTCATCAACCCCTTCATCAGCTTGATTGATCGGATTGTCAAAGTCATACGATGTCATAGCCGTGCTGTTGTCGGTGCTGTCAGGATGGCACTCTCTGCAAGGGTTTAAGTTGGTTCATTTTAGTGATCTGATTTTAGTCTTATTTAGATAAGTGAAATGAAGTTATCATTTTGAAAACACTGCCATTTATTTTTGTACAAAAAAGAAAAATGGAAAAACAGTGAAAAGAAAAAGACTCGTTTGCAAAAAGATGTCTGATATTTCATTAATTGATCTTGTTTGCACAAAAAAGTATAGATGGCCCGATTACAAAATGAGTCTTGTCATCTTGGGCAAGATGCAAGACTTTGATGCATGCTTATAAAATACAGGAAATAATAATTACTCTGCTCGAGTAACACTTATAATTCCCTGGGAAGACCAGTTCGAGACACTGCTCCCCGGGACCTTCGGACGAATCCAATTCTCCAGGTTGCGCTCCTCTTCCAGCTCGTCTTCCAGACAGTTGATAGCATCGGGGGTAAGCATCCCCCCACTGACGAAACCAGGCTCTCCAGCAGCCTTTGCTTGATGTTGAGTTGGTCTGTAACCCAACCCAAATTTGTCTTTCTTCTCCTCCACAGCTAAAACCTTGCCCCAGCCTAGGGCAGATCCTTCCTCAACAACCTTCCGGGCTTGCTGGTATGATGACATGGAGATCCCAGATACAGCAGATGCTTCATTGACATTCAAGGCTTCGAAACCTTGGCTCATTGTCTCATGGATCTCCCCATCCATTTCAATATACTTGTAAGTAGCCAGATGGCTAACAAATATATCCTCTTCCCCACAGATTGTAACAACTTGGCCTTCCCACTCATATTTTAACTTTTGGTGAAGGGTAGACGTTATTGCGCCAGCGGCGTGAATCCAGGGTCTACCCAACAAACAGCTGTAGGCGGGCTGAATGTCCATCACATAAAAGATAGTTTTAAAGGTCTGTGGGCCAATTGTCACAGGCAGTTCAATCTCTCCCAGAACCGATCTCTTTGAGCCATCAAAAGCTCTTACCACCAGGTTGCTGGGTCTCAATGCCAGTCCATCATATTCTAACTTCACCAGAGCCTTCTTTGGTAAGACATTCAGGGATGAGCCTGTGTCCACCAGCACATGAGAAAGGACAGCTCCTTTGCATTCCATGGTTATGTGCAAGGCTTTGTTGTGGTTGCGGCCATCTGCTGTCAAGTCAGTATTGGTGAACCCTAGCCCATTGCTAGCAGTAACATTTCCAACCACGGTCTCCAACTGGTTGACAGTAATCTCTTCAGGCACGTAAGCTGCGTGCAGTACTTTGAGTAGTGCATTCCGATGGGCTTCGGAGCACATAAGCAGTGAGAGGATAGAGATTTTGGATGGCGTTTGGTGAAGCTGATCCACAATTTTATAATCACTCTTTTTGATGATTCGCATAAACTCATCAACTTCTTGATCGAACGGTGTCTTCAAGGCTTCTTTAACAGCTGGATCTTCCTGCACCTGGCTCTTTCCTTTTGCCTTGGCAGCAGCTTCTGCTTCGGCAGTAGGTCTTTGCATTGGTGGAGCGAAGAGACGTCCGCTTCGAGTGAAGCCTCCGCCTCCCCCCACATTGTCTACTTGTGGTGCAGGTGTTGATGTTTCAAGAGTGATTCTTTCTCCTTCGCAGTACACGTCAGAGCCATAGTGCCAAGGGATGGCCCTATTGCTTTCATATGGTACAGGTCCAGGCACCGTGACGGTAACTGGACTGATTGATGCTGCTGAAGGGACTGTAATTGTTTGCGGATCATAAAAGATTGTAATTGGTGCCCTGATGGGAGCAGCACCTTCTGAATGGTAGGCAGAGTTGTTCTCAGGATCATAGAATATGGTGACAGTAGAGACATCTTCATGATTGATTGCTGGTGTTGTAGGAGATAATGGTGGCAGAATGGATGTTGTGGTTGTAGGAGCTTCAAAATGGAGTGGTGCTGGAGTTGTAGGAGGAACATTTGTTGACATCTGGTCAGTTGAAATGACAGATGAAGTACTTGTTGATGAAGCCGAAGAATTGTCAGGAACAATAGTTGCTGCAGTTGTAGGAGGTTCTGAAACCGTTGCTGATGAGATTGTCGGATTTGTTGGAAATGATGTGGTGATCTGAAGTTGGCCACTCTGAATAAGGCCATCTATGCCATTCCTCAAATTATCGCACCCATTTACCGAGATATTGCAGTAAGCGCAACCCAATTCACACCCTGGGAACATCTGACACTCCAAGAGCTGAGCCTTGATTTCCACCAACGGTGTCCTGATCTGCCCCACACTGGTTATTGAATAAGACGGCTTGTCTTCTTCAATAGCGTTAATTCTAGGACCACCGTGATTCGGCATCGGGTTTTTATTGACATTGGGTGGTGGTGCGAAATTCAGAGCTTTGGAGTCTACCAGGTCTTGTACCTTCATATGCAGAGCCCTGCATTTTTCTGTACTGTGGCCAGGTGCGTTTGAATGAAAAGCACACCTAGAATTGGAGTCATAGTTCCTTGGTAGACTGTTGGGATCCGGAGGTGCCAACGTTCTTAACTCAACTAGGTTGAGTTTCAGAAGTTGTGGCAGCAAAGTAGCATATGGCATGGGGATCGGGTCGATCACTCTGTTAGCTTGAGATGGCCTTTGTTGGAATGGCCTCTGTTGACTGTTGTTGTTGTTGTTGCTGTTGTTGTAATTTCTTGGAGGATACTGATTTTGCTGATGGTACTGAGGTTGTGGTTGGTAGTTTTGCTGAGGAGGTTGATAGACTGGCTGAGGATGAACGGGAGCAGGGATGGTGACTGCTGCTATTGATCTTTGAGCATATTGGGGCCTACCCCTGTTGGTGTGGATGGCGTTGGTCTCGCCAGTTCTTCTCGGGCCTGCAAAAGGCTTTCTTGCATTACTGGACGAGCTTGCACCATTGTCTGAGATCTTTCCCATTTTCAACAGGCTTTCAATTCTCTCCCCAGCTATGACAACATCTGCGAAGCTAGTGGACGAGAAAGCAGCCAACCTGTCAATATAGGTTCCCTGAAGGGTATTCATAAACATGTCTGCCATTTCCCTTTCAGACATAGGGGGCTGAACAGCAGCAGCCAATTGCCTCCATCTCTGGGCATATTCTCGGAAACTCTCCCTTGAAGACTGTGACATTCCCATTAGGAGGGTCCTGTTGGGTGCCATGTCTAAGTTGTACTGATACTGTCTGATGAAGGCCTCTGCCAGGTCCTTCCAGCATCTAATAGTTGCCCTTGTCAGGTGAGAGTACCATTCTCTTGATGCTCCTGTCAAGCTGTCTTCGAAATAGAACATCCAAAGCTTCTCATCCATTGTATAGGCCTTCAGCCTTCCCAGAAACGATTGTAGATGAGTCCGGGGGCATGAAGTCCCATTATACTTTTCGAAACAAGGAGGCTTGAACTTATGGGGGATCCTGACCCCGTCTACCAAGCCCATATCCATCACGTCAAAACCCAAAGAATTTTGAGATTCTAAGGACCTCAACTTCTCAGCTATTTCATCCAATCTCCTATCATAAGCCTCTTCTCCAGCACCCATTACAGTGAACTGGTCTTCTTGAGGGTCTTCCTGAAGTACCCTGGCTGCAGTGGCTGTGCCTTGAACATTTGCAGGAATGTTGATCTCAGGATGCAAATGTGGGCCAAACACAGGGGGATTAACATGGGGTTGCACCCTTTCATTGTTACTGGTGCCTGCAGTTCCTACATGAGGCTCCTCTTGATTTTGCCTCTCCACCATGGCCCTCAGTCTCTCCTGGCTCTGAGCCATGTTGTTCATAACTTCCATGAACTGCGTCATCTGCGTTCTCATCTCTAACCTTTCGTTTGCCATCTGATTTCTGACCTCTGCAAGGTCCTGCTGTACCTGATCCATTTGAATTCCCGGAAGGTTGTTTCGGGTTGGATAACGGTGCGGACGGTTGAGGGGAAATACTCGGCGCCTAGCAATAGTTCCTGAACATCACAACAGAGGTTAGCAACAACAAAACAAAAACCTACAAAACAAACAAAGGGTTAGCATGCAATGCAGTTATGCTTATTTGTTCTCAAGGTATCCGGTTTGGCCTTCAGTTTTGACCCTTCCAGACCCTTGAAGATGCTGTTGATGTTGATTCCGAAGTAAACTTGGATGGAACTAAACGAACACAAAATACATTACAGAGGGTGAAATAATACAAATTGTTCAATTTACAACACAAGCCCCCTAAGGGGTCAAAATACATCACAAAAAGGAAAAGTACATGGAATAAAAACAACAACAAGCAAATGGTCAAACACCAAGTCCAAACTCATCCTCACGAACTTCCTTGAGAAGCGCTTCGGTCACAGGATCAGCCGGACGCTCCGTGAGATTCCGGATAAGGAGGTTCCGGGTTGCAATAGCTGCTGCTAGCTTTTTGTGCTGAGTTTGGTCCTTGGACCTCTTCACCCCTGCTTTGATCTTCAATTCAGATATCTCCCTCTGGGCTGATGCCAGGGCTTCTTGTTGTTCTCTTGCACTAGCTTCCAGTTGATCCATCTTGTCTTGAACTCTCTTGTCCTCCTGGGTACGAGCCTCGGTGATCCTGACCCACCGGGCTTGACTCTCTTTCAAGTACAGGTCTGTTCTTGCTCTTTGGAACTGGGCTTCTTTACAAGCATTCTTCAGAATTTGTTCACCAGCCTTAGACTTTTTGATATAATCCCCAGACTTCTCAATCTTAGTCAGATGCTCTATTCTCAGCTTCTCCAATCTCTCAATCTCCCTCACACCTTCACTCCTCTCCCGGAGGGTCTTCTGCAAAGCCTGGGTTAACTTCTCATTTCTTTCCTTCAAGCTCTCAAACTCCTCCAAACTGATGGTGGCAGGGGGTGGTGCTGAAGATGACTCAGGCATGTCTTCTATGGTAAAGGGCATCCCAGAGAATTGGGCCTTGGCACGGGACCACTCATAATATTGTGCTGATGCCACATTATTACACTTCCCCAAAACAGTGACTCCCTTGGTTTGAACATGATCCCAGGCCCAGGCAGCCTGCCTAACAACAGTCAAACTAATCTTGTTCTCACAATAGAGAGTCTCCACTAAGTCCTGTACCCTGGGAGTATGGACTAAGGCATAACCCAGTTGCCTCCTGAACAGCAGAGGGTTGTAATTAATACTTCCCTTAACTCCTATTAAGGGCACATTGGGAAAGTGCCCACAGCTGGTGATGATATCTTTGCCCTTGGTGCTTTGAGTACACCATCTGATATCAGCTGAAGTGAGAGTAGTGAGCCTCTTAGCCCAGTTGCTTTGCTGATGAGGGTTGAGAAATGCATCCGTTCTGGGTAGATGCTTGAGAAGCCAGGTATGAAATAATGGAGCACAAATCCTCACTAATCTCCCCCTCTGCTTCTCATTCCTCTGATGCACTGAATAGTAAAGGTCCCCCAATAAGGTTGGCACTGGGTTCTTCAGGATGAACAGGTGGATTGCATTCTTGCTGATGAATCGAGGCTCATCTGCAAACAACACAATTCCATATATGCATAAGGCCAGCAAAGCACAAACAGCTTTCCACTCCCCCAGGGAGGCCTTCAGGCTGGCTTGAGAAATTAAGAAGTCCAGATGGAAACCAGGGATCCCAGCTTTAGAAGTCATATGCTACTCAATTAGGACAGGCTCCAGATGTAAAGCTCTTGCTACCTCTCCATTGGTAGGAAAGACCATCTCAGGGTTGAAAGGGATTTCTCTCCTGATAGGCATACCAACTAATGAGGAGTATTCTTCTAAAAGAGGGCCCAACTGAAAGTCTTGAAAGGTGAAACATCTCAGTGGGGGATCATAGAACTGAATGCAAGTGTGGATGAGGCTCCTCTGGGAGGGGTCCAGATCCACAACCAAGTCAAGTATGTCTCCATAATTCTCTCTGAACAGGGATATGTGGTCTGGAGTGATCAGGGTTTGGATCCTCCTGATATCTGACAAGTCTGGTTGGAAGAAGTGATAGGTGATGTTGCTCTTTTTAGGAGCCATGATGCTGAGACTGAGTAGAGACAGGTGCTGATGACAATGCTGAAGTGATGAGCCACTGGTTGGCTGGTGCTGGTGATAGCTGAAGCAGACTACTGATGACTGAAGCAGGTGCTGGTGAAGATGGGCCAATACTGAAGATGGGGTCAAAACTGGCCAAAATAAAGAGGGATACCCTGAAACACAAATAAGCAAATGTCAATATGATGCAATGAGTATGTATGCAAATGAAATGCAAGGGTCTGTGACTGAGATGGATCTGGCCAAAGTATTCTGATATAGGTCCAAGTGTGTTCAAGAATTCCAGTTGGAGATCTATAAAACCAGTAACCAAGGTAGGGGGACTCAAATAAAGAGCCACATGTCCAGGGTTTAGAATCACAAGAACTGTCCAACATGTAGTATTCTTAACAAAGTCAAAGTAACAGGGTATTCTGAGGTCAAGGTACCTGCAAACCTGTAAACAACCCATCCCCCTCACAGGTGGTGTTCTAAAATAAGGATCCTCAGACTTGGATCCGTTATGAGAAGTGTAAACACTTCTAACCCGGAGGTACAGTGTTTACAATAACCATAACAGTTCCTCCTCTAATTCACCTCAGTTTCTGAAGGTCAATACTAAAGGTCATCCAGACTTAGCAGGCTTCCCAGATAGCCCTAGCATTGCAGGAAATCTGCAACACAGAGTTCTTAAGAAGAAACCCATATCTGAACCGTGTTTCATATTCCCGCACCAGACCGAAATGGAATGGGAAAGAATATGATTCACTCTAGCCTAGGTGTCACTCAGGTCCCAGGTATAGGACCTCAACACTCAATGAAATACCCACCCACCAAAGAAAAACCAGATCCAGCCAGCATGACAGTATGATATATACAAAAGCAATAAAGAAAGTAGTAACAAACTGTACGTAAAGCAGTAAACAAAAAAAATGAATACAAGCATAAATAAGCACATAACACCCCAGTAAACACAAATCAATCAAGAGCTAGGAGGAACCCACAAAAAGAACCAGAAGCCCTGGTTGCAGTATAAGGGTCCCCAGCAGAGTCGCCAAGCTGTCGCTCCCGATAAATGACACAGGGTCAGATAAGGGTACAGACGCGAATGGTCGGCGAAAGGGAACAGTGAGAACACACAGCCGTGAACTCACTGGAGAATGAATAGAGTCGCCAGCTAGGCATTTTTATCCCGGAGGAAAGGTAATGCTGCATAGACCTAGAAAGAGAATGGATAAGACGGTTGCGAACCAGAGAGACTGAGAAAGGGGGTTGGTTACAACCTGGGAAGGTATTAGCACCCAGATTGTCCGCCGTACTCGACGGGATCCACGCTTAAAAGATTTGTGTTTTAAAGGGGTAGTGTCAGTGCAATCTGTGTATAAAGTAGCTGGAAAGAATGTACAGGTGCCAGTGTAAAGTGTATAAGTGATGTGAAGTATGAAAGTGTCAGTGTAAGGAAGAGAATGAATTGCTCATGATCATGAGGCTTAAAGGATGAAACTGGAAGGAGGGGGAATATACAGAGACTTTTGTTCGATAACCGTTAGGTTATGCCTACGTATCCTCTCGTGCAATGAGGAAGTCAGAACACCGTAGTTCGACCCAAAGAGACTGAAAGGTGAATTGACTTGTGAACTGCTTACTTGTCAATGCTCAAGTGTATGACCTGTCTGGCTCAGGTGCAAACTGTCTTGCATTAGACGGAAGAAGCAAGTTCTCGCTTATGAGTGAAGATGATGAGGAAAGAATCCCGAAGGAGACGATTATTGTTTGTTTTTGAGTTTTCAGTCTTTTATTGCTTTTGAGAATTTGTCATAAGTTAATGAGCTTAAGTCTAAACCAATGGGTTAGTAAACTCATCACATCTCCCTCTGATTAGGGGTAATGAGAATACCTTAAGTGTGAAGTCAGATTCTCACACTTAATCACCTATGGTGTAGGATTAAGATCATTAACCTACTTGTGATTATTTAGATGTTTTTTGTGGTTTTTGTTTAGTGTTGAGTAATGAGGTTAAGCCATAATCAGGGATTTAACAGACTCATTACACCATCCTAATAGAAGGATAATAGATGAGAATGTTTAAGCTGAGGAAGACTCCTCAACTTAATCCATGATTAGGGATTAAACTCATGACAAAACAAGCCTTTATTTAAGTGGATTTTAGTTAATGGTATGATGATGAAGTGATTTTTATGGTTTGCAAGACAACTTGAGGGGGACTTGTCCATTAACACTAGGGTTAGTCCTTCTTAACCAGTTAAGGAAGAATTAGAACCCTAATGCAAGGCCCAAGTTACAAGTGTAATGTCTTGATAGTTATTAAGTGGATTGATTAAGAGAGTTAAACACATTAAGGGTTTAACACTTAGGATTAAAGTTATACACTCCATCCTAATAGAAGGATGCAGGCACAAGCTTAATCACAAAGCCTTAAAGCCTTTAGGGTTTAGTCCCTGATTATGAGGTGAGAAGAGAAGACTCTAAAGAGACACAAAGGTAAAAACTATGAGGGGAGACTAATCAAAACCCTAATCATTGTCATGCTTGGTTGTTCCTAAGGTTTGTGAGGTTTACAAGAACAATCTTCAATGGAACCACCAGGAAGCAGATGAACAAGATCAAGAGAAGCAAAGTGACTTGCTTCATTCAAGAAGTCAAGTCACTTGAAGAAAGAAAGTGGGATGAGAAAGAATGAGCAAGCTCAAACTCAAACACATATAAGAATGCAGCAATGGATGCAAGAGAGATGAGAAGAAAAGTTATGAGAAGTGAAGGCAAATTCACTTCTCAAGTTTACTTACCACCTGAAATGTTAGAAAGAAATGCAATGCAATGCAAGATGAGATGAAATGGTATGATGCTAGACCAAACCAGAAGCAAGTTGATGATGATAATGATGCTATGAGATGCTATGAACATGAGGCAGCATATGGAGATGCTCATACAAGGTTATGAATGCAAATGATGCAAGCTAAGGAGCATGGATGAACATGAAAAGTTATGAAGCATACAAGGCAAATGACATGGCAAATATGTAATGCAATGATCAAACATGCTTCCTAAATGTCTTAAGATGTCAAATGAATCATAAACATTCACAAAATGCAAAGACAAGTCATGTTATGCAAGAGAATGCAAGAAGGATGCAAAAGAAAGCCCAAAATTAGGGTTTATGAATCAAACATCAAACCAAAACTCAAAACAGAAACAAAACCCTAAGATAAAAATGGAAAATGGCACCCAAAGAAACCCTAAACCTATAATGAACCACTGCCCAAAGGGGAACTCTCAACTCTCAACCAAACTCAAGATATGAATTTTCTAAGTTATTAGGGTTTTTTAGGGTTCTTAACAAAAGAAATGCCAAACAATTAGAAAATGAGGAATCAAATCATGGCCATTTTATCTTAGAAACTACATGCTAAACACAAAACAATGCAAGAAGAATCAATGTCTCAACCTTCTCCAATGGACAGAAATGAATTTTTGAACCCATGATCAAAATAATGCATAAAAAATGATTTAATTCAATGAAAAATTCTTAAAATGCATCAAGATCAAAAAAGAAATTTGGTTTGAAGGTTGGACAATGTTTCTAAATGTCTTAGAACATTTCATGAATTTTTTTGTAATTTTTAAATACCTAAAAGTATTTTTAATTAATTAATTCTCATTAATCAATTAAAAATAAACTTTTAAATATTTAAAAATACTTTTTTAATGATAAAAAATAAAATAAAAATATTTTTGGGTCTTAAAAACTAATAAAACTTTAAGGAAAAAGTTTCATAATTTTTAAGAATTTTTTGCTATTTTAAATTAATTATGCAAGTTAATTGAAATAAAATGAATTAAAAATCAAATAAAAAGAAAAGTAAACCAAATGGAAGGCTGAGATGGGCTCTGGGTTTAAATGCGTTGACTGGCGCGTGAATGGATGGTGGAGATTGCATCTGACTTAATTAATTTAATTACGAATTAATTAAAGCTAATGAGAGAGATTAGTGCAAATCAAACTGATCCTGGCCTTTCATGCGTGCGGGAAGTCAAAAATGTCAACGCATCCAGTGGCTCACATTCAAATGGTCATTAATTACACAATTAGGGTTTAATCACATTCAGGCCGCCGGAGAAGACTTCCGGTCGTCTTCTCCGGCCAGCTCCCTCCCTGAGAAACTTCAAACTCCCTAAAAACGTATCAAAAATGAAATCTAAAAACTGGGAAATGTTCCTCACATCCTCACGAATCAAACCCCTATCCTAAAACACATTTCTTCTTCCTAAACAAGCTGAATCGAAAGGAACAAGTTCTAGGGCACGCAAGCTTCAGAGACAAATTAAACTCTCAAATCAAAGCCATTTTCAAAACCAATGATACCAGGATGATCAGTGAAGCACATAGAACAAGTTTGTAACAAGAAAAATGATTTCTGGAAAAATGAATTTCAAGCTACCTGAGATTTGGAGCTTTCAACCTGAGAACTTTCTGGCCACCTCTCCTTGTGCAATCCACTCCTTAGGACCTCTTGATGATGTTTGAATGCCTTAGAACAATTTATGTTGGCTGGATAGTGAGATTCGACAGCTTCTGCTCAAGCTTGATCAGAAATGGCAATGGAGTTTCTGGAGGTTTCAGGCCATTGTGAATGATGGTTTGTGATCCTGAGGATGAATGGAGAAGGTCTGTGGTGTTTGTTTGGATGTTTGCAAGCTGTGGTGAGAGTTTCGAAGAGAAATGCAGCTTGGGGTGAGAAATGGCTATGGAGTATTCTGGTTGTTTCAGGCTTGGATTCTTGGTGCTTTGTGGTCTATGGAGCAAGGTGAGTTGAATGGTGAAGTTGGCTTGGGTGTTTTGTGGCTGTGGAGACAGATTCGAAGCAAGTTGCAACTTGGTGTGTTTTTGTGAATGTGTGGAATGTGTATGTTTCAGGCTTGCTTGCTTAGTGTTATGGCTTGCAAAATGATATGTTATTTTAATCCTATAGGTCAGATGATGTGACCTGGCCTATAGTGATTGGTAAGTTTACTTTTGCATAAAGTCCAACTTTTGTGTAAGGCAAGTATGGTGAGGTGCTAGGCAAGTACAATGGGCATGGGCTGCGCAGCATGATGAGAGTGTGAGGCTAGCTTGATTCAAGGACCAATGCAGCAAGTTGGTGAAGAGAAATGAGTGGTTTTGCAACTTGTTATAACTTTGGTTCACATGTGATTTTCTTGTTCCAAAAGTCATGAAACATGAGCAATGCCTAGTTCATTCTGAATTTTAGGACTTACATGATGTTTGTGTGCTGGTTTGTAGTGAATTAGAAGTCACATAATGCAATGGTTCATGACTTTGCAAAACTTCCAAATGAGGCATGCCTTGAAAATCAATGATTTTTGCCAACTTTGCATTGCCATAACTTTTGATCCAAGAAGAATTTGATCATGTTCTTGTACTTTTTGAAAAGGGAAAAATGAGATCTACAACTTTCATGACCAAAGTTTTTCCATCTGAAGCCTTTTTGAATCATGAATCAAGGCTTGAAAAATGACCTAAAATGATGCATTCTTGAAAAGTCAACTATGCCCAAAAAGTCAACATTTGCAAAAACCCTAAATTCTTGATTTCCATGAACTTCAACCTTCTTCCATGATCAAATAAAGATCATATACACTCAAAATGATGAAGATCACCCATTGGTTGGGTCATTGGGGGCCTCAGATGCCCTGATTTTGCACTGACTTGTCTGAAAAGTCAACTCTTGATCAGATGACTTCCCCATGGAATTTCTTCATGAAAATTGATATGCATACTCCCTATACCATATAGAGACCAATGGAAACAAGAATGACCAAAAAAATTGGGGTTATGGCCTCTGAAACCAAAACCCTAATTTTCAGTCAACTGTGCAGTTCATCCTGGCTCTGCATCCACTCAAACCCTAGTTCTTGTGATTCCTTTGCAATTTTGACTTTGAGGAGATGGAATGTGACATAAGAACACACATGGACCCCTTTGAAGTGATTGGTGGCCTTTGGAGTGGCTCAAGAGGCTCTGGGATTGCTCAGATCACAAACCCTAGGTGCAGATGCCTTAGAAACTATGCAGTGAATCAAAAATGAGATATGAGGTGGTATGACTGTGCTTATGCATATGAGGATGATCACAAGCCATGGTGTGAATGGGTGAGGGCAAATTTGGGGTGTTTACACGCATGCGACGAACCTTCTGCTTCTTTGGACGACAATCTTCTTTTACTGGTAAACGGTGAACCACAATGTCTGTATCCAACCCTGGCATATCTTCGTAGGACCAAGCAAAGATCTCCACATAGTCACGTAGCATCTGAATCAACCTGCTCTTGACACTATCCTCTAATTCAGCCCCTATCCTAACCTCTTTCCTGTTTTCTTCAGTTCCCAGATTCACAACTTCGATTGGCTCTTCATGTGGCTGTATAGCTTTCTCTTCTTGTTGTAATAACCTAGCTAGCTCTACAGGTACTTCACAATCGTCCTCATTTCCGTCTTCAGCTTGATAGATCGGATTCTCGAAATTATAATTGGCAATAGTAGAACTGTTATCAACAGGATCCATAGTGGATGAGGATCTGCATTTTAGTGATGTGGGTGTGTGTAAGAACACATAGCGGATAAAGCAAAAATAATAAAAGAAAAACAAGGAACACAATATTTACGAAAACGAAACGTCCACTGATTTTTATTGAATGAAACATGCAAATGAAATGACATCCCGTAACAAGCACACCATTATGCCCCGGGTAAGGCACGAGGCTTAAGAGTTTAATTGTTCAAACTTTAAAAGTAACAATACAGTAATAGTATTTACTCCTGACTAAAGGAGATAGGAATAACATCTTCAGCTTTCCAGTTGTTGAGCCCAGCACCCACAGTAGGAAAAATCCAAGCATCCAAGTTGTAGTCTTCATCATAGTCACCTACAGCATTGATTTGATTCTTCATAATCCCCTGAATGGTGATACAAACAGCACGAGCACGACGAATAGCCTTCTGCGACTCTGCAGTGAAACCCAAACCAAACTTGTCAGACTTGTAAGGAATGTCAGGAAGCTGACCCCAAATAGTACAACCACCTTCATCCACCACAGCTCTAGCATCTTTAAGGGAGGCCATTGTAGGAGGTACTCTGGTGACCACAGGAACTTTCTTGACAACTGGAGGAGATTCATAATCATTAACAATCCAAGGAACCACTTCAAATGTCTGACACGGAGTTTCAACATATTCACCTTCTACTTCAAGATATTTAAAGGTGTTCACATGGCTAATCATATACCCTTCCTCTCCGTAAACAGTAACGACCTTCCCTTCTACTGGATATCTCAGCTTTTGATGTAAAGTGGAAGTTACAGCACCTGCCCTATGGATCCAGGGACGCCCAAGCAAACAAGAATACAACGGACGAATATCCATAACATAAAAGGTAGTATTGAAGACTTGAGATCCTACTTTGATTGGGAGATCAATTTCTCCATGCACCACTCTTCTGGATCCATCAAAAGCCTTCACTACTATGTTACTGGGCTTCAACACAGCATCTTCAGGACTCAGCTTATTCAGAACTTCTTTGGGCAACACATTCAGAGAGGAACCATTTTCTATTAGCACATGTGACAGGGTAGTGCCCCTGCATTCAATAGAGATATGTAGAGCCCTGTTATGATCTCTCTTGGCTGGAGTCAAATCAGCATCGGAAAAACCTAACCCATTATCATAGGTCAAATGTGCAACACAATTTTCAAACTGGTCAACAGAAATTTCATTTGGTACATGAGCAGTCTTCAGAAACTTGATCAAGGCTTTGGCATGAGCCTCAGAGCACAACAATAAAGACAGCATAGAAATCTTGGAGGGAGTATGCCCCAATTGATCAACAATGTCATAATCACTCTTGAGAATGATTTTCAATACTTCTTCCATCTGCTTAGAGAGATCATCAGCAGCTGGCACATCAGTAGGTATAGGTTCAATCACAGGACCTTTGCCCCGAGCATCGGTGGTGGAGGTAGCAGCTGGAGTAAATGTATTCTTGGAGGTAACTGGAGGAGAGAAAACTCTTCCGCTTCGTGTGATCTTACTAGATCCAGCAATATTATCAACATCAACAGGCAAATCAACTAAGGGTTCCTGCTTAACACCATGGATATAAACATCATACCCATAATGCCAAGACACCGCTTTATCAGAAGTATACGGAATAGGACCAGGAGTGGTAATGATCATAGGAGCCACTCTAGCTTCAGCAACAATCTTCACAGGGCCTTCAGCAGTAATCTTAATTGGACCCTTATGAGTGATTTTGACAGGTCCCTTGGAAGTGATCCTTACCGGCATTTTATCAACCATATCTACCTCTTCAATCTTCGCACCTTTAGTTATATGATCAACCATACTCTCCACAGAAGGTGGTGTCCTCTCAAAAACTATGGTATAATTATTCATGAGGCGTTGAATTCCGTCCTTCAACCTCCAGCAACTATCCGGCTTATAAGCACAATAGACATAATCTCCACGACAACCTGGAAAGAACCCAGCTTGTACTAACTTCTTCTTGATAACAGACAATGGTGTAGTCAAATCTGCTACTGAGGAAATATGTGAATCTTCATAAATGGCATTGACAGTCTTCTCATGATTTGGCATGGGAGCAGTAATCACATTTGGAGTACCCGGAGGGTCAAACTCAATCTCTCCAGCATCAATCATATCTTGAATTTTGTTCTTCAATACCCAGCAACTATTGGTATCATGTCCCTGACAATTCGAATGATATGCACATCGTGCATTAGGATTGTACCTGGGAGAGGTAACATTAGGATTCTGAGGAGGATCTTTCAGAGTGATAAGTTCATCCTTCAATAAGTGTTGCAAGGCTTAGGCCATTGACATGTTGATCTTAGTGAACTGCCTTCTAGCCCTCTGTTGATTTCCCTGGGGTGGCTCTGTTGTTGCAGGAGTTGGATTGGAGATGTGAACTGCACTCACAGATTGATGCCTCCTACTACGATCAGGTTGGCCATAAACAGCATTTGACTCTTTCTTCCCACTGGGAGGCTTCTTTGCAGCACCTGATGAAGAAGCACCCACTTGAATCTTGCCACTCCTTATACCACTTTCTATGCGCTCTCCTGTCATTATCAACTCAGTGAAGCCAGATGATGAGCTTCCAATTAGATGACTGTAAAAAGGACCATTCAACGTGCACATGAACATATCCACTAACTCCCTGTCAGTTAGAGGTGGTTGCACTCTTCCAGCCAAGTCTCTCCACTTCTGAGCATACTCCTTGAAACTCTCTTTAGCACCCATAGACATGCTCTGAAGTTGCATGCGAGTAGGAGCTAGGTCAGCATTGTATTTATACTGCTTGTAGAAGGCTTCAGCAAGATCATTCCAATCATGGATGTTGACACTCTCCAACTGATAATACCATTCCAATTGAGCTCCAGATAAGCTCTCTTGGAAGAAATGGATCCACAACTTCTTATCAGCAGTATGGGGTTGGATTCTCCGGACATAAGACCTCAGATGCAGCTTGGGACAAGAGACACCATCATAAACAACGAAAGTAGGAACCTTGAAACCAATGGGTATAACCACCCCAGATATCAAACTCAGATCTTCAAAATCCAGCCCAGAAGACTTTTGCAACTCCATAGCATCCATTCTATCCACCAGCATCTTGAACTTATCTTCATTAGGCTCATGATAGTAATTAGCTTCAGAATCAGAGTCCCCCATTGTGTTGTGGAGACTGCCTCCCTCTTTATCAGACTCTTCAGACTCGTAATCTTCAACCTGTTCTTTGGTCTTGACAGGACCTCTGAACCTTCTTCCCATGTTGATCAGGCCACCTGACCCTCTAGTCTTCTTAGTCTTCTTGGCCAGCAGTGTCTTCAATTCATCCTGCCCTTTGGACAAGTTCAGGATCAGCTCTTGGAACTGTGCATTTTGTGCCTGGAGATCTTTAATTGTTTGTTCAAGAGCCATTGCTGAAATAAACAGCGAGAAGATAAGAAACCTGTGCACAATAAACCCGAGATGCAATGATATGATATGTTAATGCGTATGCAATGTTTTCAAGGACCGCAGGATTTAAATTTGCTTAAACAAACAAGAAGGTAAACTTTTATTAGTAATAAATTTGTTTTGCCTCTTGGGCTTACAGAAAATGAAATGCAATAAATACAAGAGATGGGGTTTTAAGTCTCCCATGGACGCTTCCTCTTTGTGTTGAGGTATGAGTTGAGATTCCGTTCCTCGTGAAGTTGCTTTGTTAACTCCAGGATTCTTTCTTGGCTTGCTTTGTAATGAGCCTCGAAAGTATCCCTTTGCTCCTTCAACTGGACCCAAGATCTCTGTAAGTCTTCCATGTCAGTGGGCATGTCTGGGTGAAGGATGGTATAAGAAGTATCTCCTTCAGCAACAGGTTCCATGGTAACTGGCAGGATAGCAGGATATGGCATCATGAGAGTCTGAGCACGGGACCGCACCCATCTGAGATAAGCCTCCATAGGAATAGTGTACTTAGGCTCCAGATTCTTGCTGTCAACCTTGTTCACTTTTCCCCATGCTCGTATGAACCTTTGACGGTAACCTTAAAGATCGTTGTCGTAATCAAACACAATACCCTGAATCAACATGTCACGTGGACCATTACTCCGAGCATAACCAAACTGTCGTAAAGCTAAAGAAGGGTTGTAAGTAATGCCTCCTATTATGCCTAGAAGTGGCACATTAGGAAACTCCCCACAACGGTCAATGATAGTAACATTTTCCATAGATCTGGAGCACCAATGGATATCTGAATGAGAGAGTGACATAATCCTCTTGGACCACCTGAACCCTTGTTCATTCTTCATCACTGAGCGAGGAAGGTGAGAAATAAACCACCTAGATAACAAAGGTATGCAACACATCAAAGTTCCTCGTGCCTTTGTAGTACGAGTATGAAGAGAGTGCAGAATGCCTCCAAGCAATGTAGGCACTGGATTGTGACTCAGGAATATGTTGATGGCATGAACGTCTATGAACTGATCTGGATTGGGGAACAATACTAAGCCATAAATCAACAAGGCTAAGATCTCCTCAAAAGCATCATAACTCATAGCCTTCAAGAACACTTGAGCCTTCTCTATCAACACCTTAGCAAGAATACCTTTAACTCCGCTTCTCGTTTCTAGAACAATGTCAGACTTCTTCAGATGTAGAGCTGCAGCAATAACCTCAGGTTTAGGCTCTTTTTCCAAGCCTGAGAATGGTTTCTGATCAAGTACAGGTATACCCAGAAGTTTAGAGAACTCTTCCATTGTAGGAACCAGCTGGTAGTCGGGGAATGTGAAGCAATGGTGCTTAGGATCAAAGAACTGAAACAAAACACTCATCATGTCTTCATTGAACCCTGAGGTGACTAGATCCAGTAGGTGACCATGTCTCTTGATGAACTGAGAGTTTTCAGACACTTGAGAAACCAACTCCTTAAGCTTAGGAGGTATGCCTTCAAAGTTGATCCTGATAGTGTTTCTACGAGCAGAAGTCATGACCTGCAACAAAGAACAAAGATAAATTCTTTGGTCCTTGAAATGGTTAGTGAAAATGCTATGCTTATGATGCATGATGATGCTATGATGTTATGCTCAATCACAAACATGTGGCACACACAAACAAGTCACACCATAGCCTTAGGTTTAAAGGCTTGCATGAGGTTTAAAGGTAAGTACCCTCCCCTGAAGTTTAGATGGTTCATCCTGTCCTATAAAGTAACCAGGTTCTAAGGGATCTCAATATCATTGATCCTTCACAAGGGTGGTTGTTCAGTAGGCAACTTACTTGCCAACCAAAACCCTCCAAGTTTAGAATCTCAATGAGCGTAGTATCGAGTATCAACCAACTTCAGTCTTCACCAAAGCCGATTATCTCACTACTTTCTAAAGGCCAAGATGGGATAACTAGGGTTCTAAAAGTTAGTTAGTGTATTGACAACACATGACAGCCTCATATTATCCTCAACTTGACTTAAGGAACATAAGCACCAACCAAGAAGTCACACTAACTATGGCCACCAGATCAACCATATCGGTATACGCCGTACAGTTTCCTTGGTCTATTGCCATTTACCTAAGGTACACTAGATCCGGGTTAGGATCTTTCACACATAAGAGCCCAACAAGTAAAGTAAAGCAAACAAAGCAAACAAGTTTAAAGTGATCTAATTCCTAAGGGTACCCCTCTTTTATTAAATCCCCAGCAGAGTCGCCAGTTCTGTAACACGGTGGGAGAAGTGACTTTAGTTAAATGTTGCGGATAGCAAGAGTCGCCACCGACTTTTATTTTATCCAAAGGAAAGGCATAAAAGAACAGGAAAGACCTTTAAAAGATTTTTGGGTTCGGGGGGTAGGTTATGTAAAGGGAAGGTGTTAGCACCCTTTACATCCATGGTTATCCATGGGCTCTTAGTTACTTAGCTCACTTTAAAATGTTTTTGAAATGTGAAGTGTGTGAATAGAAATTTTCTTAAGTATTTTATAATGATCCATGTACGGATGTATATAAAACCTTTGTTTTGAAAATTGTTTGAAATGTATGAAGTGTTTGAAATGTTTTGAAGAGTGAGCAAGCATCTAAGAGGAACCTACCATAAATTTAAGTCTTTCCTATTCTTGAATCCTTTAAATGATAAGAGTATCCCTATTATTAAGGAATAGGTAGTCATTACCTTGGATGTGCGGGACAAGTGAAGGGACATCTGTTAGTTAGGCAACTGTAGGGTGTATAAGCAATTCGAAGGGACTTATCATCTTTATTCGAAAGGGACAAGATCATTACGAAGGCAACATTCGAAGGGACTTGATCTTTTTATCTGTTTAAGGGACTAGATGATGTGAAATGAGGGACTTTGCTTTATACACCCTGCTTGACCTTTTGTTTAGGCAACATGAGAGGTAACCCTAGAAAGTGAGATGGCGATCAAAGATCGACTTACATGTGTGAGTGTACAATTTTAAATATTTATCTTTTAAATTAATGATCTAAATTAATTTTAAATACAAACATGTTTCACTCCCTATTTTACTAACCGTAGCATTTAAAAATAACTATTAAACATTACTATTAAAATATTACATAAAGGAGACAATTACATAATAATAATAATAATTAAAACAAATTAAATAAATAAGCAAAATAAATAATGATAAATAATTGGGTTAGTAACAATAATAATAAAAATAATACAAAGATAAATGGGGTTAGTAATAATAAAATAAATATCATATGAAAATAAATAGAATTAATAATAAAATAAACAGGAATATTAGCATAATAATTAAAAGTTCAATTTTTATATAAACAATTATTTTTTAAGATTAATAATAAAAAAAAATAAACAATTCATATTATATACTAATTATTATAAAGTTTTAAATTATATACATGTTATAAAAATTAGGTTAATTATAAACATTATTATGAAAATAAATTATATTTACAAAATTAAATGAGCAAATTTTAATTATTTTTAAACATACACTAAAAATTATTTACATACAAGAATTAAATAATAATTATAAACAAATTATAATATATATACATATAATTAAAGTTTATTAAAAGTTATAATTAACAAATAAATTAATATTTATAATTAGGTTTATAATTAATAATTAGGTTTTTAAAAAAATATTTTAGGGTTTTAGAAAATTAGGGTTTATATGTTTTTTTAGAAGAATAAATTAGGATTAATTATTAATTATACAAAATTATACACTATTAATAATTTACAAAAATAAATAATTTTTCTAATAAGATTTAAATTAAAAAAGATGAGTTCTAAAATATAATAATAATATAAACATTCTATTTTTTTATTATTTAAGTTTATTTAACTATAATATAAATTAAATAAATAAGAAAAACAGAAAAAGAATGGAAAAAACAAAACTTACCTGGGCTGGGATTTGAACCCAGTCCCTAAGCTTTCAACCCTCAAGACCAACACACAAACCACTGGACCATGCGCGCGCAGGTGATAGGGAGAACACTCCATTTGGTTTTGTTGTTAACCTGGAAAAATCATGACAAAACAAAACAAATAACACAAAAAGGCCTGGGGAGGGATTCGAACCCAGGACCTTCAAACAATACGCAAGCACACTTACCATCCAGCCGGGAGGGTGCAACTGATGTTTAAACCACAACAATAAATAATATATTAAGTTTGATGATTAACTGGAAAAATAAGAAAAAATTGCTGAGCCCAGGATTCGAACCCAGGACCTACAAGCATAACATGCGCATCCTTCACCACTGGGCCAACGCTGCAATTGTGAAATAAATTATCAACAACATGATAAAATATTAAAACAATTTTTGAATTCCTGAATGCACGCCAGGAACTTCATCTTCCTCCTTGGACGCTGCAAATTTTCCTGCGAATTCCTCTACGAATATACCTGCGTTTTTCATTCCTGCGAATCACAAATTGCAACCAAACAACAAAATTTCACAAAATTATTTATGCCATTGAGTTCCTACTGAGGTTTGCAATCTTCCTATGTCTTTAGAATTCATTTATCATGATCAAATCATGAAACCCTAAAAGAGGCCGTGAACCCTAATCATGGTGAAACTCCATACCTGCATAAAAAACTCAATTGAATACCCCAGAATCATTCTAGAGTTCATCACAAACATCATCAAACAATCAAAAACAATTTTAATCCATCCAATCAATGGAATCGAAAATCAACAATTTCTTGAAGAACATGATTCGGTTTAGGTCATATGCAATGATTTGGATGCTGCAAATGGTTCAAATAGATTCAATGATGTTCATAGAACATGTCTCAACCTTCAAATTGTCTTGAAAGGACCTGAATTGTGAAATCCGAATTTGAATTTTGGTGAGTTTTTTGAATGTGCAAACTTACTCTTTGAGGCTGTCAAATCCGTCCCCATGCATTGTGTTCTCTTCATATACTTATAGTGAGTGAATTAGGTCAAAAAGATTGGATCATTGTATGGATTTTTTTGACTTTGGAGATTGAAAAAGATTAGAACTTAAATTTCAAATATTTTTGAATGAGACCTTTCTATTTCAATCCAATCATCATCAATGTTATATCAATTCAATCCAAATCATGTTAATGACCTTCTAGAACCAAAATATATTTTAAATTTTCACATTTGATATTTTATTTAAATTTAAAATGATTTTTAATATAAAAAATCATAATAAATAAATTAAATAAAATAAAATTATGAAAATATCAAATGAATTTCGTGCATGATGTCATGGAACACTTTGGGTCACAAAAAGTTCAGCCCATTTAGAAAAATTTGGTTTTAAGACCCTATTTTCTTCATAAACCACCCAAATATTTCCCAACTTTGCAAGGGCACACATCCTTCAATTTTAATGCTATGAGGGTGTTCTTGGACATTTTGGAAAGCTTGAAGAGTCCTCTAACCAACCCAATTGGTTTCATGTCCATATCATTTACCATTCTCAAGTTATGCCCTTTTGAAGTTGTTGACTTTCAAAAGGACCTATAATGTCTTAGCTCATACCCTCCAAATGAAGCATTTTTGGGCTTGGCTTGTGAGACACAAAGTTGTAGATAATTCAATTTCCTTCAAAATTAGATTTGGATGGGGAAAATGTGATGAAGCATGTGAAAGTTATGGCTGGTCAAAGTTCAGTTGACTTTTCCTGAGGAAACCCTAATTTAGAAACCCCTGATTCTTGATGATCTGAGATCTCCTTGATGAATCATGATCAACCCTTGATAAAATGATGAACTTTACTTCATATAATTGATGTTGGCAAAAAATCATGAAGTTTGACTTTGGTTTGACCACAGTTGACCTCAGTTTGACTTTTTAACTACTTTGACTGATTTTGACTTATCTGATCATTTGACTGAGCAAACCTTTGAGAAGAGTTCTGAAATTTGTCATGGGGATTTTTAAACACATATAAGATGTTGTGAAGCTCACTTGAAGTCTTGGAAGCCCATTTATCCTGATTAAAGTTAAAACCCTAGTTTTGGATGCACTGCTTAGGAGGATGCATTGTTTGAGGGAATTGTCAAATCTTCTGACCAATTGTGAACTTTGTGAACCTTGTGAACCTTATAAGATGTTTTGTGAACCTTGTGAACCTCATAAGATGTCTTGTAAACTTCATGAACCTCATGAGAGGTCTTGTGAACCTTGTGAACCTCATAAGGTGTCTTGTGAATCTTGTGAACCTTATAAGATGTCTTGTGAACCTTGTGAACCTCATAAGATGTCTTGTAAACTTCATGAACCTCATGAGAGGTCTTGTGAACCTTGTGAACCTCATAAGGTGTCTTGTGAATCTTGTGAACCTTGTGATCCTCTTAACACACAAAGTCTTGTATTGTGAGGGCAAATTTTGGGGTGCAACAAGAGGCATCATCAATAATCACATTTATTGACTCCATTATAACATTGGTTCTAGAGTTAAATACTCTGTAAGCTCTGCTATTTATGGAGTATCCAAGAAAAATCCCTTCATCACTTTTAGGGTTCATCTTCCTTCTTTGATCCCTATCAGCCAGAATGTAACACTTACTTCCAAACACATGAAAGTACTTGACTGTAGGTTTCCTGCCCTTCCAGACTTCATAAATGGTGGATAAAGTTCCCTTTCTTAGTGTGACTCTATTGTGGATGTAACATGCTGTGTTCATAGCTTCAGCCCAAAAGTACAGGGGTAGCTTCTTGGCATGAATCATGGCTCTTGCTGACTCCTGAATAGTTCTGTTTTTCCTCTCAACAATCCCATTCTGTTGATGGGTGATAGGAGAAGAATACTCATGATTGGTTCCTTCTGAAGAACAGAAATATGAGAATTTTTGATTCTCAAACTCCTTTCCATGGTCACTTCTTATTCTGACCACACAACTTGCTTTTTCTCTTTGTATTCTATGGCATAGATCTTTGAATACATCAAACACACCAGACTTCTCTTTGATGAAGCTTATCCATGTATATCTTGAGAAGTCATCAACAACCACATAGGCATATCTTTTTCCACCAAGACTCTCAACCTGCATTGGTCCCATAAGATCCATATGTAATAATTCCAAAACTTTGGAAGTTGTCAGATGTTGGAGCTTTGGGTGTGACATATTGGTTTGCTTGCCTATTTGACATTCACCACACACTTTACTTTCATCAATCTTCAGTCTTGGAATTCCTCTTACATCCTCCATAGATATGATCTTCTTTATTCCTCTGAGATGAAGATGACCCAGTCTTTGGTGCCACAGCTTCACTTCTTCTTCTTTGGCTAAGGAACAAGTTGATGTGAGGCTGAAATCTTGAGGTTCCCACATATAGCAGTTGTCTTTTGATCTGGCTCCTTTCATGATAACCTTCTGTTCTTTGTCAGAAACTATGCATTTAGTTTTGGTAAAGTTTACACTGTAACCTTGGGTCACATAATTGATTTATGCTGATCAAGTTAGCAGTTAATCCTTTTACCAGCAGTACATTATCTAGACTTGGTACACCTGGGCAGTCCAAGGTCCCAACTCCCTTGATTTCTCCCTTTGCTCCATCTCCAAAGGTTACATATCTGGATGAGTGTGACTTTAAGTCTACCAGCAGATTCTTCAATCCAGTCATGTGCCTTGAGCAGCCACTGTCAAAGTACCAGTCTTCCTTAGCAGATACTCTGAGAGATGTATGAGCTATAGAGGCAACAACCTTCTTGGACCATTTGTGCTTGTTGTGAGGTTTCCTTTGATGCATCTGTCCTGTGTATTGTCCATCTTTAGAGTTCCAAGGTTGTCTGTTGAACTTGTTCTTAGGCATGTATTTGTGGCTTTGATCAACATGAAGACTAGCTTTAGGTACCCACACTTTCTTGATGACCTCTGTCTTCTGCTTAGGGGGTTGCTGAGACCTCTGATTTGGATGTCCATGCAGCACTTTCTTGGTGACCTTTGTCTTCTGCTTATGGGGTTGCTGAGACCTCTGATTTGGATATCCATGCAGCTTGTAGCAAAAAGGTTTGATGTGACCAAACCTTCCACAATGATGGCATCTCCATCTTTGATATTTCTTTTTCATCATGTTCTTGTCATGATGTTGAGACATCTGCTTGGACATCTTGTTTGACTTCATGGGATTTGGAATTGTGTGGCTGGTGCTAGCTTTAAAGTTTTGAGCTTTATTAAATCCCAGCCCAGTCCTATCCCCTGAGTGCTTGTTGTTGTTGAGAATGACATCTAGTGTGTTTGAGCTACTGTTCAGCATTCTGACAGATTTGGACATATGCTCCATTTTGGAGTTGAGTAGGCTTACTTCACTTTTCAAAGTGTCAATGATCTCTAGATTACTTGTCTTTTCAGCCTTTAATTCCTCAATCTGCTTCTTCTGTTGTATATTCTCCATGCATACTTCAGTGCTCCTTTTACACAGCATCCTGTAAGATTCTTCAAGCTCTTCAAATGTCAGCTCCTCATCACTGGATCCCCCTTCAGTTTCACATACTCCAGCTAGAGCAGTGATGTGCTTTGCAGATTCTTCTTCTGACTCACATCCTGAGTCTTCATCTGACCAAGTCACAGAGAGACCTTTCTTTTGCTTCTTTAGATAGGTTGGGCATTCACTTCTGATGTGTCCATATCCTTCACATCCATGACATTGAATCCCTTTTACTTGGTTAGTCTTCTCATCATAATTTGACCTTCTATTAGAATCATAAGGTCTTTTATTCTCATAAGTAGAGTTTTTTCCACTTGGTCTGGGCCTGTTTTCCATTCTTTTGAGAATTTTGTTGAATTGTCTTCCAAGCATAGCAATTGTTTCTGATAAGTTGTCCTCAGAGTCTGCTTCATGACTTTCTTCTTCTTTATCAGTGTTTGAGACTAGGGCTATGCTTTTGTTTTTCTTTACAATTGTATCATTCATTCCCATCTCAAAGGTTTGAAAGGAACCAATGAGCTCTTCAACCTTCATTTTGCAGATGTCTTGAGCTTCTTCTATTGCAGTAACCTTCATGTCAAATCTTTTTGGCAATGATCTGAGAATCTTTCTTACCAACTTTTCATCACTCATCTTCTCTCCCAAGGAACCATAAGTATTAGCAATTTCCAGGATGTTCATGTAAAACTCATGAATGGTCTCATCTTCCTTCATCCTCAAGTTTTCAAACTTGGTGGTGAGAAGTTGAAGTCTTGACATCTTCACCTTTGATGTTCCTTCATGAGTGGTTTTGAGAGTGTCCTAAACATCCTTGGCCAGCTCACAGTGATGCACAAGTCTAAATATGTTCCTGTCAATGCCATTGAATAAGGCATTTAAGGCTTTTGAATTTCCAAGTGATAAATCTTCTTCCTCCTTGCTCCACTCTTCTTCAGGCTTCAACACTTTTGCCCCATCCTTATTGTCTTGGACAGGGTGCTCCCATCCTTTGTTTACTGCTTTCCAAGCCCTGCTATCAAGAGATTTTAAGAATTCTACCATTCTTGGCTTCCAGTAGTCATAGTTGGATCCATCCAATATAGGTGGTCTATTCACAGATCCTACATCTCTGTCCATGTTCCCAAAATTTGCAGTCCCTAGATCTCACCCAGTTAAACAGGCAGGGTGCCTGCTCTGATGCCAATTGAAATTCTGGGATCAGGTACGTGATGTCGAATCAGATGTTTAAACACTTGAAGACTTAAACAAAACTTAAAGTGCAGGTAAATTAAATAACACAGGAAATTGTTGACCCAGTTCAGTGTATCTCCACACTTACATCTGGGGGCTACCAAGCCAGGAAGGAAATCCAATATAAGTAATATTAATTCTGGAATTAAACCAACCAGTTTAATCCTTCACTTAATATCTACCCAAGGCAATTTCTACCTAAGACACAACTTAGATATGAGTACCTACTCACTCCCCCTCAATCACACAGTGATATTTTACAATGTTTAATATAATTGAAGTCACACTTCAAACACAACAACTTGATCTTACTTAAAAGTTTCAATCAAGACACAATACACTTTTTGTTTAAAAGCTCATAAAGTGATACACAATTAAAACCTGCTATAAAACACAAACACCCTTTTTGGTCTTCTAAAATTCGTACTCTATTCTGAGAGTTTCTGTTCCTTAAATAGATGCTTGGTTTTTGGGATTTTTGCAAATTATCCAGACCTGATAAATCCCACTGTCATCACCTTGAATTAGGGTTAGTTAGTTTGTTACTTCCTTGATTCAAGGTGAGTTAGTTATTCTGTTACACTGAAATCAGATAACTAAGCTCCCTAATGATGCGCCTTATAGTGCTTATCTATTCACAATTAATTCCAGATAAATTCTCCTGAATTTACTCACTTCTGTTATGCATCATTTAAGTCTGGTAGCAGGTTTACGATGTCACAACATCTGGTGTGACATCCTGATGTCTGAACTAAATTCATTAACAGTTACTCTGTTTGTCAATGTCACAACATCTGGTGTGACATCCTGAACTAAGTTCAACACTTCTTGTTTGTCAAAAATTCTTCCAATTCTTAACATCTACACTTTCCTTCTTCCTCAGGTTTGTGCAGCATTACCTTTCCCATTCTTTCGGGATAAAAATGCCTGACTGACGACTCTACCTTTTCCGCGCCACTTTCGCGTTTGTACTAGGATGAAAATCCCGGGAGCGACAGCTGGCGACTCTGCTGGGGATCGAACCCAGAATCTCTGGTTTCCCTCGTAGAGTTAATCCTAGCGCTTGTTTGTTTTTGTTTCTTTGGGTGTTTATCTATTTGTTGTTGTGTGCTTTAGTTTAGCTTTACTGTTTTCATTTACAGTTTTACTTTATAGTTTTATTTACTGCCTTCAGTATTTATCATGCATCATTATTACTGTCTGGACTGTGCTGGTATTTTCTGTCTGGCGGGATGGGAGTTACTGTGAGATAAGCCAAACACCCGGCTTGAGAGCACCCTAGGATTAACGTGGACATGTTGTACTCGCATGATTACATGATGAGTGGCGATGTGTTCCACATCCAGGTTGCGACCGTCTTGGAACTATCCTGTGTGAGGGGTTTTGCCTCACTTTAGGGTACGACCTTGATAGTTATGTGCAGATGGGGACCGATCATTGAGGACCTTAGTGGAAACAACCCTCTCCAGTGATGACAGTGGCATACCACATTTGTTGACAAACCCGCTCGCATCTGAGGGCCCACTGGGAACTCGCATAGGATGGCCTGGTTCTCTCATAGGAACCCAGTTAAGGCAAACTATTCGTATGACGATATCATTGTATCCCAATGGCTGAATGTGTTATTGTTTCTCGATTCAGTGCTTGAAGCTGGGGACTTATGAGGGATGCTTTTTCACTTCTTCTCCGACTTTTGGTAATGGCGAAGCTCTCAACCATTGGCCAAAAGATAGGTCATTTTCTTCAATTTCTTTAAACCCCTCCTCATTCAACTCCTTTATTTCCTCGCAATCCTTGATTTGGTGACCTATTTTCTCACAGACAAAACAAAAATTTGGAAGCCTATCGTACTTAAAGTGCACTTGAAGGCTCTTTTCCTTAAATTTCACCACAGTGTCTCTCTTAAACAAATCTTTAAGATTGATACTCACTTTAATGCACAGAAATCTCCCATTGCGATGGGCCTCATTCGTGTCTACCTCTTCATACACTCCAATGATGTTTCCTATTTTCTTTGCCATAGCTTCCGATCTCAGCTTCAATGGTAGTTCATAGATTTGGACCCAAAAAGACGCAAAGTGCATGTTAATGTCTGAAGGTTGCTCCTCCCCAGAAATACGATTCAACACCAGTAATGACCTATATAAACTCCAAGGTGCACTCTTCAAAACGTACTCCAGACCTCTTTTAGATGCGAACTTGAAGATGAACAAATTCTTACTTAGGTCTTGTATCTCTACCGAAATTTTCGATCTCCAAGCATTTAGTATTGCTGATTTGAAGGCTCTTATATTAAACCCGCTTTCAGTCCATAACTTGCCCGCGAGAGATCTTTGAAAGGAGTCATCTTCTTGAACTTCATCATTCGCCGCTATTACTCCATCTTCCTCCTCCTTAGACAAAGTGATATATCTCCATTTTTTCATAGTAACAATAGAACTTCAAATCGAAAACCAGAAAGAATCTAGAGGTTAGAGCGAGGCGCCGCCGGTGAGCCTTACAACAAAAGAGGAAAGAAAACCCTAAAAAAAGAATAGAGGAAACCTTAATTTGTGTTTGACCAAAAAGGAGAAAAACACGTTAAACATTCTAGAGAGAAGCCAAACTCTCTCACTATAAAGCACGTGGAAAATTTGTATTCCAACCCAATAAATAATTAAAATAAATCCATCATGTAACAACTCCAAAAAAATACCAACACCAAAAATAAAAATGTCTTTAAATATATTTAACCCTAAAATTTATTTTATAATATTTATATTAGTTCGTCTTACATATTCTCAAAATAATATATATATATATATATATATATATATATATATATATATATATATATATATATATATATATATATATATATATATATATATATATATATATATATATATATATATATATATATATAGTATGGTACATAGACATGTTGTGTAATTAAAACCTCCAATGAAAGATGGTGGATGAAAAAGATCCTCTATTTTATTTTATTTATAGAGGAGCAATTTCAAACTATGTTAGGCCATTTTTCTGTTTCTTTAATTTAGGGGCTTTTAGTCCCTTTGGACCTTTTGTGGCTTTATTGCATAGGAACAAATTGATGTAACGCGTGCACAAATAAATGAATATGCATTTTGAATGCTCAAACGGTCTAAAAATATTGGATACTCAAACGGCAACTACATGTTTGTTGGTTACAAATTAAAGTAACTGTTTTATTACGGTGCTAGCTAGATTCTCTTACCTTTTGCAAAGTTGAGACACAACACAAATGTTACTATACTTATCACCACTTATTCAAATAATTAAATGTAGGTTTAAAGTGAGTCTTTATTCAGTATTTTAAAAATTAGATTGGACTAAAATTTGAACTGTTTACATGCTCGAACAGTTTATTATATTGTACTAATAACTTATCAAATAAAGGTGCTGTAAGATTTATTTTAAAGGCCAAAACATAACTATATTAAATACTACTAGTATATTTAACAGTGTGTTAAAAAAAGAACAAGATGCAATTCTGAGAAATGGATGTCATCATAGCAGGCTGCAACCACATCAAAGACAGGGATGACTGATGATTGATGGTCAAAACTGAACATATATGAAATTTCGTACTCCTATATCAAGTTCAAACAATATTTTGAATTTTTTTAATTGAGTAAAATATTGTACGATTCAAATTAGTCATTATATGCTACTCATTACTTAGATTTGTTGATTTTAAATAATAAAAAAATCACATTTCTTATTAGTTAAACTAATTGTTATTTAAAGTATTTTTTTATTCTAATTATGGAATCTCTTTTAGGAATGATGATTATGAAGTGAGAAATATTATCCATGTTTTGTTTTTAAATAATTAGTTTTAAAAAAAGTCTTCATATAAGGGAAATCAAATAGCAATCACCATTCTTAAAGAGGTATATATTGTTTGTTTGGAACAATGAAAAAACCATTTGTATGGTTGCATGATATGGCCAAAAGAAATTAAACAATTGAAAACATTAAATTGACTTACAAAGTTTTAAATTCAATTTCACTTCAATATTTTTCTTCATATATAGACTTGAGCGTATTTTTCTTCACATATAGACTTGAGGGATGTAATCGGTTCGGTTTGGACCGGTTTTTGATAAAAAAAATGTCTGAACCATAAATACTTTCATCGGTTTGGTTTGGTTTGGTTTTTAGTGTTTTTCAAAATTGAAACCGAACCAAACTAATCGGTTTGATTCAGTTTGGTTTGGTTTGGATGATCGGTTAATAAAACTTTTTTCCCAAACATTTTATTCATGTATATTTTCCGCGCATTTTTTTAGATGTATTTTTTGCTATTATTTTTTTAAACCAAAATAAGTTGACCATCACATTCAAAAGTTGGCACTTGGCAATGACTAATATAAATAAAATAAGTTCATCATATCAAATACAAAATACAACCAAGTTTATTAGTTCACCATCAAATAACAAAGTAAAACTAAAATAAAATTAAAACTAAAATAAAATTTCAATTTCTTTCCCACTTGAATCGTCAATTCACCATCCTAAAATAAATTCAAATAAATAAAAAGTTAGAATTAGAACATTGAATTTATTTTCAATTTGGACATATTAAATTAAATTAAACCTTAGATTGCTTCATTCATATTAGGTTGCCACTTCATCACTGGTAACCTCAACACTAGTTAGACGTATTCCAACAATTTCTAAAAATTAAAACATACAGACAAACTATAAAAATTAGTTTGACAATGTCATTAATAAAGTAAACAATAAAAAGATTTTAAATTTTTATACCTTCTTCAAGTTGTTGCACTTCATCCATTTGTTCTCGTAATTCAAACTCATTGGCCTTTCTTATCCAATTTTGGGTACAAATTAATGCTTCAACAGTATTGGAATTCAAACAGCTACGAAATTGATCAAGTACCCGACCACCCGTGCTAAAAGCTGACTCAGAGGAAACAGTAGACACTGGTATAACTAATATATCTCTAGCCATGCGAGAAAGAACATAATATTTTGTAGATTTTCCTTTCCACCAACCTAAAATATCAAATGAAAGATCCTTGCAATCTTCATTTTCAGCCCCAACATACCTCTCTAACTCACTTTTTTTTACATCAACCTGCTTTTGCTTCATTTTCAAACTAAAAGCATCATCCCAATCAACATCGCCATCATCTCCAGCAATAGATTGACTTGTGTTAGTTTGTGTAGAATAGGTTGAGGGTGCACTACTAGACACAATAGGAATGTGATACTCAAACAATTTTTGGACAAGTTCTTTCAATGTTTTCAGCATATCTTTGCCCTTTGCACTACCATACATCTTATTAAAACAGAACTCTATGTAATCATATTTATAACGAGGATCTAGGACAACAGCCACAAACAAAAGATAGTTGATAGCATCACTATCCCAATAGTTATTAAGCTTCAATTGCATATTTGTAGTCATCGATCTCAATACATCATCCTCACTATTTGACCATTTATGTAATGACTTCTCAATGTCGCACAACTTTTTGAAAAAAGTATTAATAGTAACATGCAATGAACCAGAAAATGAAAGAGTTGCATCATAAAATACCTTCAAAAATTTCACAAAAACACGAGCACGATCCCAATCAATATTCATAGGAACACCCACTCCTTCACCTGCAAGAAACAAACTAAATGAACTCTCTTGATATCGAAGTCGATTAAATGCCTTTTCATATTTGACAGTAACTTCTAACATCAAATATGTGGAATTCCACCTTGTTGTCACATCAAGTGTTATCATTGTCTTACTATATATGTTACACTCATATGCACACCGTCTAAAAGAAGCTAATCTAGCTGGAGATGACTTAACATACTTACAGGAAGCCCTTACCTTGTTAATTGATTCATCAATTTTTTTCATCCCATCACCAACAATCAAGTTTAAAATGTGTGTCGTGCACCTCATATGCATGTACTCTCCTTTTAGCAAAGTATGCCCATTCCAATCACTCATTCCTCTAATTAGATATGTGAGTGCAACATTATTAGCACTTACATTATCAACAGTTACACAACAAACTTTTTTAATCCCCCATTCTTTCAAGCATGCCTCTAAGTTTTTACCAATTGTTTCCCCCTTGTGATCTGAAATCTGATTAAAACACAATATTTTCTTATTCAACTTCCACCCCTCATCAATGTAATGACCAGTTACACACATGTAATTTAGATTTTGTACAGATGTCCAACAATCAGTGGTTAGAGAAACCATTTGTTTATTTTCAGACAATATGCTCTTCAACTTTTCTTTCTCTTCATTATACAAAAGCATGCAATCTTTAGCAACAGTAACACGAGTAGGAACTTTAAATCTTGGACAAGCCACACTAACAAAATATCTAAATCCTTCATTTTCAACATGTTTAAAACTAAGCTCATCCATAATTATCATCTTTGCAAGGGCTAATCGTGCCAATTCTTGACTAAATTCGACAAGTTTAAAACTAACAGTGCTATTAGGGTCATCTTCATTATCTTTCCCAAGGGAAATTGTTTTTTGTCTCTTATCAGATTCCCTATTTGGGTTTTTAGGACACTTTAAAAGATGTTTGTTCAAGTTAGTAGTTCCATTCTTAGAACTATTGCAAGCATAAACTTTACTACAAAATATACATGTAGCCTTATCATTGTCCCTTGTGAAGTATAACCAAGCATTAGAAGTGGGTCTACTAGGTTTTCTCTTTAGTACATGTGCATCTTCTAAAATTGTACCTTCAATTGTTGCTAGTTGTGTTGGTGTTTGAGTTTGAGGTTCTTGTTCTCTTTGTGTTGAAATAATGTCATTTGTAGGAGGAGGGATCGATCCACTTATTGCAGAAGAATCAACTTGTGTGTTGCTTCCTGTGAGACTTTCACTTGCCATTTACCTAAATTTTAAATTACATATAAAAAAAACTTAGTAATCACAAAATTAAAATAATCAATACAAAATTATAAACAACCAAAAGTAAAATCATCTTTTATGAAATTATTTTTTATAATTTACTTAAATATGTGATCCAAAAATATTACTAAAATATTAAATTATTTTCTATATAAAAATTATTTTCCACATAAAATTATTTTCTATATAAAATATGATATTTTTTATATTACTACAATATAATATAATATAATACACTCATGTGACATATTATGATATTTTTGTATTTTAAACAATGGCATAAAAAATTGTGTCTAGTGTTATTACAAATAATATGATACACTCATGTGATATATTATGATATTTTTCCTTGCTTAAATGACCTAAATATTTGATGATTAGAAGAAAGTAGCAGATAGTGTCATTATAAATATGATTCCTTGCGTCTGACTATTTTTCAAAATTAGCAGCTAGTGTTTTCCAAAATTAACCTAAATATTTTTCATTGCGTCTGACTATTTTTCAAAATTGACCAAAAGTGAGCCAATATTTATATGATATACTCATGTTTATAATTATGATATGAAAGAAATATGATATAATATAATTGATTGTCAATATAATATAATATAAAAGCAATATGAATTATATGATACACTCATGTCTATCACTCAATACAATATAATATGATACATATACATATATAAAAGAAAGCAATTGAAATTACTAGTATCTTTGTTACACTCATGTCTATAACTCAATATAATATTATTATTATTAATACAAAATATACCAATATTCTTGAAATATGGGAAGACCAGTAGAAGTGTAGAAACGAAGGCCAGTAGAAGTGTAGAAACGGCTGGCTGCGGCTAGCTAAATAAATATTAGGGTGTGATTTAGGGTTTAGTTTTTATTTGATGGCTTTTTAAAAAGAGGTGAAAAAGATTTGGGCCAGAGAAAAGATTGAGCTTAAATGCTTAATACTAAAATAAATAAAAAAAATTAAATTAGAAATTATAAACATTGGTTTGGTTCATCGGTCCATCGGTTTGTAAAAATTAAAACCGACAACCAAACCAAACCACTTCGGTTTTCATCGGTTTTTAAACCGAACCAAAAAACTCGGTTTTTTTTCGGTTTGGTTTGGTTTGGACCATCGGTTTAATTGGTTTTTTTTAATCCACTTACACCCCTACTTGAGCGTATGAGTAATACCCTTGCATACCCCCACTCCACCGCATTGAAAGTAGCGATATGTGATTACTACTATTCCTCTCCTCATTTATGGTTCTAGAATAGAATAGAATAGTATCACCGTATGTGGGAATCGACTTCGAATTCCTATCGTCGCATCAGAAAAAATACGATCTACAAGTGCATTGCACACTCATATATGATTGAACAGAGTCGTCACCGAACTTAATTTATTCAAAAGAAGGAAATAGAAAATATCTATAAAACCTTGAGAGAACAACAAAAATGGTTGTCGTAACTAAATTCAGGTTAGGAAGTCGATTACGCAAGAGGAATGTATTAACACCCCTTACGTCTGTTGTACTCAACGAGAACCATTTAGTTAAATTTGAGATTGAATGTTAGCTTACGTTATTTTCTTTCTTCGAGTGATTAAAAAATGCCAAAGGAAAAAATAATGGGTCACAAAAAGGTTTTTATTAAGGTTCTTGATGAGATTGCGGGTCTCACTCCTACGTATCCTCAAGTATAATGAGGAATTCAAATCAACGTAGTTCTTCATATTAAATAAGTGTTGGTTGATTGATTTTAGTGAACAAATGTTTAGGTCACATTCTAGCGGTTAAACATTGCTTGTATGCTCACGCATGTGAGGCTTAAGCGTTTGTTTGTATCGCAGTAGAAAAGATCCTGCTTGATCTTGTTCTAGCGGTTAAACATTATTTGTATGCTCGCGCATGAGAGGTTTAAAAGTTTGTTTGTATCGTGATAGAACGGACAAAACATAGTTCGTTTCTGAAAAAGGTTTTCAATCACGCGGGGCGAGAAAAATATATTTGATTGGTTGAGTATAACAAACGTGAGGAGTGCTAAAAATCAACTCAATCAATCAAACCTATCTTTTTCTCGCCCATGTGCGATCGAAAACCCTTTTCACAAACGAACAATAATTTATCCGTTCTGCAGCGATACAAACAAACTCTTAAGCCTCCCATGCGTGAGCATACAAGCAACAGTTAACCACTAGAGCACAATCAAGCAAGGTCCTTTCTACTACGATATAAACAAACACATAAGCCTCTCATGCACGAGCATACAAACAATGTTTAACCGCTAAAATTCGACCTAAACATCTGTTCACTAAAATCAATCAACCAACACTTATTTTCTATGAAAAACTACTTTTATTTGAATTTCTCATTGTACCTGATGATACGTAAGAGCAAGACTCGCAAACTCGTCAAGCACCCTAATAAAAATCTTTTTTGGGCCCCTTAATTTTTCCTTTGGCACTTCTTAATCACTCAATGAAAGCAAATAACATAAGCTAACATTCAATCGTAAATTTAACTAAATGTTTGCCATTAAGTACAACGGACATGAGAGGTGTTAATACCTCCCCCTTGCATAATTGACACCCAACCCGAATTTGGTTGCGATGAATATTGACCCGTTTATGAAGGAGATCAAGTTTGCCATAATCCAAGAATACAGAGGAACAAGAAAGGTCGCCTAGTTAACAAACATATTAGAACGAAAATGGACACCGTTGATAAGCTAGAGAGAAAATATTTCATGTGTCGTCTTCCTGGTCACAACCAAATTCGGTGTCCCAATGTTGAAACTAGTAATAGTTAGTTTTTTATTTTGTTATCATGTATCATTTTTCTGATTGCCATTAAACTTCTCAATTATTTGAATCATTAATCATTAAGTACCAAATATAAATAATAAGAAACCAAATATCACAAAACGAACAACAATAAGCTTAAATAAATAACACAAATAACATATATGAAGATAGATAAAAATAATTAACCATAATATTCAAACACAACATTTCTAACTTATTACAACAATCAAACTGATATCATTTGGTCCAAACATCACTTCCCTCGCATCTTTGTCATTCTTAACTCGCACTCACTCACGCAGGGCATTTTGTCTCTCAATACTTCTAATTTTTTCGCCTTTAGGTATGTCTTCGTCTAGCCCATGAATCAACTCCCTTTGTAGTTGCTTAAAACTTTGGATGTTCTAGAAGAGCATCTCCATCGGAGACTTGTCTCTCGAATAAATCATTTTCCCGTAGCAGCGAGATACATGTTAGCACTATTACAAGAAAATGAGATTAGATGTGATAAAATAGATCACAACACACTTCTATTTATATAAGATCCACGTTGTACTTAAATAATAAAATATTCAAAGGATCCGCCCATTTTAGTGACAAAATTATACTTAAATAATAAAATATTCAAAGGATCGATCAATTACAGTGATAAAAATGTACTTAAATAATAAAATACGTAAATGATCCGCCTATTGTAGTGACAGAACTGTATTTAAATAATAAAATATTCAAATAATCCGTCCATTATAGTGACATAATTGTATTTAAATACTAAAAAAATTATATACATATAAATCAATTTAAATTATATTAAATTAACTTATAATAATTAAAATCAAATTAGTATATCTTCATTACTAATTAAAACATAAAATTATAATAATTAAAAAAATGGTAATTGTTAATTATTTATTAGAAATATATTAATTGTTAATATTAATATATATATTAATTATTAATAATAATTTTATTAATTATTAATTTAAAATATATTTATTAAAAATATATTAATTAATATATATTAATATTAATATATATTAATTATTAATAATAATTATATCAATTATATAAAGAAAATTTATGGATTACATAGTACCACCCATTCAATGGCAGATGTGTTATGTTGTTTTCTAAAAGGGCACACCCTTAGAATTGACCGTTGTGTTGTTGTTTAAAAGGGTCCACCTTTAAAATGGACGACAATTCTATAATACACATTTCTTTTTTGTTTAAAATGATGACACTTTGATATATTTGGTTGAAATAATAGTAACGTGGCTATTAATTTCTAAAATTTAAAAGTATGATAAGCTTGTAAGAAATTCAATTTTTCTTTTCCATATAAAAGTTATTATTTTTCTTAATTAATAATTGTGCAAAAAATGGTTATGGTACATTGCAACGAAAATAAGATGCTTAAGAAGTTGTGCAATTAGTTTTCTCTTGATTTTATAGCTATGTTACTTGTTTGTGGTAGTTTCTAAATAGGCATAATATACCCTATTAAAATATTTCCTCTGATCTTATTTATAAAAGAATTTTATTTTTTAAATTTATTGAAAAATCAATGAATTAGATCTATGATACATACCAAATACATTAATTATTCGATAAATTTAAAAATATTTTTTTTCTTATAAATGAGATCGGATATAATAATACATATATCTAAGACACTTATTTTTGTTAGGAACATTTTAAATTATATTTAATTAGTATTTAAAATATGTCATTTTAAAAAATTTTAACCATTAAATTAAGATTAAACCACCTTTTTGAAAAAATACAGTGATTTGATATTAAGGTGCATTTTTATCTCAATTAGAAATGTTACTATCTTTATTTCTAAATAAAAGTGGTTTTAATGAATAAAATTTGTTTTAAAATAATTATATTCTATTTTTTTTAATAAAATAATGGTGATATTTTTTTAATCGTGTCATTTAATTATTATTCTACATATTACTTTTAATATTTTAATAAAATAAATTTAATAAGTTATTATATTTTATAACGATATTACTGCATTCATTAATCTTTCTACAAAATCGTGTAATTTTAAAACGGAAAACATATTCTATTTGATTCTTTAATAGTCCAAAAATATATGTTAGTTTATTTTTTTTTATTTCATTAGTCAATTAGTATAATATTCGTGCTCCCACACGGATAAATTTGTTTGATATTATAATTATAATATTTTGAGATATATTTGTTAAAATATATTTTTAAATGAAATGTTTGATTGAAAATTTATAATATTAGAATAATTAAATGAAAGATATTGTAAATTGTCATATATAAAATATAATGTATATTTGACAGATATTATTAATGATCCAAAATAAGAACATTTAGATAAAGGAAAAAATAGCTACAATATTAAATTAATTAAAATACAGATGTAAATTTAAAATAAATTACTTAATTATAAAATGATCAATGGTCATATAAATCCAATTGCATTAAATAGTCATTTGAAGAAAAAAAACATGTCTAATGGAGAAAAAATAACAAATATTTGATAGTTGAAAATAAAGATTCTATCATTCAAATAAATATAATTGTCGATTAAAATACCACCATAGATAATTTGACAGTGACCCGAGCGATAAAAAAATTAATATTTACACAACTATTTAATATTATATAATATTAATTAATAAACAAGATAAACAACGGGAAACAAATACATATCTCAACTAAAAATGTTACTCCATAACATTACTCGGGAACTGTCAATGTGGTAAGCAAATTGTATTGAACTCTATTCAGATAAACAAATTCTCAATGTGATAATATAAAGAAATTATACGCAAATTTGGACAAAGAGTCTTCATGTAATTGATATATAATTACTAATTAAGTAATTAAATTTAGGATAAAGTCATTCCATCTCCTGAATATTGTAAAACTAACAAAACACTTATCCATCCATAATCATTTTATAGGTAAACCAAATTTAAAACTGTTGCATTTCAAATAAAGTTTTTGCATTGCTATTAATATGCGTTTGTCTTTTCAAAATAGGGATGAAATCAAATATTTTGATTCATTGATGAATAAAACTTAAAATGATAATTTGATAACTGATAAATAAAACATACAAAAATTGTTTGCATACAACATTCTTGAGATTGTTAAGTGCACAAATACAAAATAAAATTCAAACATTAATATATCCGCGGTTAAATTATTTTAGAACGTACCAAAAAAAATAAAAAAAAAAATAAAAAAAAAAATAAAAAAAAAAAAAAAATAATAATAATAATAATAATAATAATAATAATAATAATAATAATAATAATAATAATAATCTCAATGTTCTTTAACACTAACTAAAAAATCATAATCACGATCTATTATCAGATACGTCTGAATCATCATTAGCATTTATTCATAGAAAACAAGTATTTATTTAAGCTAAAACATGATCATCATCTTCCTCGCAATAATTAACTCTTAGAAGTTGTAAATCTTTGATTTAGTCATGACACCTTTTTTTTTCTTCATACTTTCACTTATATTAACCCAAATGGAAGTTGGTGTAAGACCCAACTAAACCCTACGAATAATCATAATACAATCATAATAATTAGTGAATCATCAATATACAAACATGGGTGTCACACCTTCATAAACGTCTTACCACATCGGTCCTGTTTCGTAACACGAGTTGCAACAAAATTATAATCAACATAACACTTTAACATCATAAATCAAATCATTTAGAATTTTGTAACAGATACATCATGTCTCAAAACTCTTTCATAACATATACTCAAGTACCGTAAAAGGTATTTTAAAAAAACTCAAATTATTCCACTTAACTCATAGTTACCATCACAAAGAAAACCAAAATACTACTAAAATTCGACAAACATTACATAAACTCTGAAAATAACACCAAACATAAATCTCATAAAATCATTCGACCCCAACCCCTGTGTTACGTATTAGAGCAATACTCCTTTTACTTCTACGAATCAAACAACACATTCTGAAGCAACTTCTAAGCTTTCTGCACTACACTTGATTACCTGCAAGTTATCCGCATTCAAGGCAATAATTTCAAGCATAAAGGGTGAGTAATAATAATCATTATAAAAGATACATGAATTAGATAAAAAGTAAAGTCACTTGAATAAACTCAACAATACACACATATTCCTCATATAGTTCGTCATAATCACAAAACGTCATTTAAATCATCGTCATAAAAATACCAATCATAATGATATGCAACTCAATAGACTCATGCACGTGGTACCGAAACATCCCTGATGACCTAGTCATCGTTGCGTCAATATTCGTCATTGATGACCTAGTCATCGTTGCATCAATATTTGCACTTAATCCAGACAATGAGATTAAGGCCATCACTGGACATTATCGTCCTACAATTCGTCATTGGATTTTCATCCTGCAAAAACGTCATTGGACATTTTGTCCTAACAAAATGCTATGAATGCATGATATGTAGAATACACAAAACACGACCACAGCTAGTCAAAACGCATAATCATTCATCATAATATCATTGTATATCTCATAACATCTTAATCATCATAATCATCATACTCCCTTCATATATCTCATACCAACACCTCATAATTAAAATATCTTCATTCATAAAACAAACTCTTAAAACAAAATACTACCAGACCTCATCACTCACCATGTTCATCAAGTTCATCATGTTTTCTGCATATATTGCTATACACACAAATCTCATTTACATCACAGTCACATGATATTAATCATTCATAATAATCCTCAACAAGACACAATTTTAGTATCCAAAAATAGTAGGCAAACATTTTATTGTTGACAGCAAAATCATCATCAATTCCTACTATTACTACTCCTAAAATCTCACTGACCATTCACCAAAATATCATGTTTTCTATTAGCTAAAGGATGCTTCTGTTTTCATAAAAATTGGAATTACAGAGATCAAGTTATACACAAAATAATTTTAGGGGACCTTAATTGCACTGGGTGGCGCAAGCCACAAAGAAATGACACTGACCACCCTAACTTACACTCAGGTGGCACAAACCACCCTAAAGGCATTATTCATGGCGCAAGCCATGCTCCTAGTGGCACCAACCACTTTAAGTTATACCAGGTGGCGCAAGCCACCATTATAACACAATACATGGCGCAAGCCATGATCTTAGTGGCACCAACCACTTCATTTCATACCATGTGGCGCAAGCCACCTTTTAGATGCACTATCGTGGCGCCAGCCACCTTAACAACATGGTAGGGTGGGGCAAGCCACCCCTTTTCAAGCCTACCACACGATTTTTCGTTATCCCAATTTTTTTAAGTGGTGCTCGCCACTGATCTCAGTTTCAGGTTTTCGGTTCATCATTGGTTCATAAGCGATTCTCCCATAAATCATCCCAGTCTTGACTAAACAATTCGATTATAGTTTCGATTCAAAATTTAGTTTTCATCACAGGTTCAACAACTGATTCATCAACTCAAAACTCATACAATTACAGATTATCAATTCCCTAATCCTATATAATACCCATTACCTTTGATTTATCTTCGGTTCATCCGAATCTTCTTCGCATTCATGCAATTCCTCTTTCAATCCCTCTTCCGATCTTCTGTTTTCCTCACAAAACTGAAACCGTCGTTTGCTCTTCTCTCTGCCTTTTCCTTAATTCCCACGTACTGCATGTATTTCCAAACTCCCAACTTGTTATGTAACCCTCACAATATAATTATGATTTCCCAATAATACCCTTACTAACTTCTCACAATGACCACAATATCCTTTATTTATATAATTCACAAAAATAATTTTAACTAATTATAATTACTCCAAAATAAGTCGGTAAGTCCTCAAAACCGACATTCGTCAAATATTCCTCGTCGACACGTCACCGGATTCAATAGTTCTCACTAAAAGTTCAATTAATTCAATAATCGACTTAATTAGTTAAATAAACAATTATCCAAATTATTCACAAATACCCGATAATTCTTCGACGCACTTATACATCCCATAAATCAGAAATTCTTCGAAACCTTCACAATAATCGTCATCAAACCATCATCGAATTCAAATACTTCACATTGACTCGTATAATTCATATATTCGCACTAAATTAATTAAATAATTAATTAATCTAGAAATCAGGTCGTTACAACTCTCTCGCACTTAGAATATTTTCGTCCTCGAAAAATCACCGAAGCAAATAAAGTCGGATACGACTCTCTCATCTAGTATTTACCCTCTCAAGTCCAACTTTCACCAGTCAATTCTAATACATCTCACTTCACGTGGCTAGGCATCTTCTTATATAGTAACTCAAATCTCTGAATTGCTCAATCATTCCTCAATCACTCACTCTAAGAATTGACCTCTACAGCGACTCCCTAATCGATGCACCAGTTCTTGCATTTGCTTTACCAACTTAGTAATTCAATTCAAATTCATAGCCTTATAATAACTCAAGCCAAACAAATAGTATCTCCAATTCTCATTACAAACATCATAGTTGTTGATTCCCAATCACGCATAGGATTACTTTCTATCTTGGTTTCCAACATTCTTGATCTGTAAGTAACAAAACCCCTAAGGTCCATCTTAGACTTATCACAATACACCATATAAAACTCACTCTAATTAGGCAAAATTAATACTCCTTAAATCACATGAATTCTCTTCCCAAATAACATCTCACACATAAGCTCGACCTTTTGTGATTTACTCAAGTTAATGTTAACAAAACTTAGAAAAATTCCTCAAAGATTTCTTTGCTAGTAACCATCTAAAGCAAGAATCTTTGAATCTCAATCATAGACTTCAGAGTTTCCCACTGTAACACAACCTCAACTTTAGAAGAGTTTACAACAATCTCAACACCAGATTTCAGTCCAAAAAACATTCACTTATTTCAATTAGAACTCTCACTTTGACAACCATTCTCACACCACAAATATAAATTCCACATTGTTAACCATAACAATCCAACAAGATGCATTGCTCCCAAATTATGAACATACTAATCCATTTCACTCCTTGTCTAATCACTTTAGAATCTCATTCGCTCTTAGGCCGGAACACCACAATATTGTTATCATCACCATCAATATCGTCATAAGAACATCACATAACCAATAATACCAACAATTCTATTTCACTATTTTAGTTCCATAAAGTTTTGATTACTCAAATGAACATATACTTCAATACTTCTATCGACATGGTAGTAACGCAAAAACTTTTCACATAACACTTTTCTCCTAGAATGTCCAATATTTTGCATCCTTCCCTCAAGCTTCCGATGCTTGATTCTTGACTCCAATAAGTCGTATTCACACGATACACATCACGCTTCAGCTACGCACTCAGATCATCTATCAATCTCACAAGCTTTACATCTAGTCTCTGACTCTCTTAAATCAAATGGAACGACTACCTTCCTGATATGACACCTATTTTACTTCATACACTGCCAGACTAGCAGCCAATTCTCTTCCATACTCGCTTAACATCACACCAATGTTAAGTATCTCTAACTCAGGACTTGCTAAAATACCAAACGCATTACAAATCATTTCATTCCACTTGAAGTCTCTATCCACGTAGTGAACTTTAATAACATCCATAAATCTTTAGTTTTCTTTTAAACCTTTCTACATCATGGATCCATATATTTTCACATTTGAATCTCATTCCAAATCGCAATCTCAATAATATCATCTCATATCCAGTTGCTATAGAAACCCTCTTAATTCTCCCTGACACAAACGGGTGTCCTAGCAAGAAAGATACCAATCTCTCTTGCATTTGTTTTTCTTTTATTATAATCATCACAAAAGTTATCGCCACTCTAATCGTTCATATTCAATATAAGTTTCATCCTTATGCACTTCTCCAATACCATCACATCCTCTCTGATACAAACATTTCATTCCTTAACAACATGTTATACTTGTCCTCATGTTACCCAATTTCAGTAAGAATCGTTCAACTTCAAACATACTCATCTCTTTCAATACATAACTCTCAGAAACAAAATCATATTTCAAAATGAAGTGAATTTCATGTAGATTCCAGAAATTCAAGAAACACTTAAATTCAAGTTACGAGTAAAAAGTTATCTTCCTCACAATGAGACTGATCAAGAAATCTCGTATAGAAACTTCCACCAAAAATCAACACCAGACCCAAATATTCAAACACGTTTTTATCTCTCTTCAAAAGCATTCATCAGACAAAGTTTTTATGCAAACTGTAGGGAATTTTGTAACCTTTCCGAAAAGTCCAGAACCGCTTCAATCAGAGTTACGAGTGAAAAGTTATGCTCCTATTACCGAAGGTTGTTCCATACTTGCAAAACTGAAAAATTTGCCATCGATGAACATAAGCTCTCTCTCTCTCTCTCTCTCTCTCTCTCTCTCTCTCTCTCTCTTCCAAGATCCTCCAACTATCCTCGTTTTTCGTCCAACTATGAAAATAATCCGACTTCAATCCAATTATACTCAAAACATACTATTCTATCAGTTGATCCTTCAAATCGACATTTCCTTTGGAGTAGATCCTTTTTCTCAATCATCTCCTTAACCCGTCATCATTAATCCATGCACATCTTATATAACTGTCATCATACACGTACACTCATATAAGTTTCATACTCTAAGAGTTATCTTACTTGCTTAGCAGATAAAAACATCAATTCTCAACTGTCTCCGAACTCGAATTTATACTCCATAGGCAAGTCACAATTATCTTCCCTAGAAATCAAGAATTATACATCACTTATGTATCACTATTCATTACATTGCTCTCTATTCTCCGAGGAGTAACCATCAACCATACTGACTTGTTCTCCTTCAAAGGCATCTCACACTTGACCGACAACTAAGAATTTGTGAATTCGTACTCTTGTCGGTTCGCGACATTACAGTTCCAACAACACTTTTTCTCTTACCATTCATATCACCTTGAATCAACTCCTCACACTAGAAACATCTCCGGGAAGCAATACTATCCCCCACTTGTTTCAAACCAACACCTGGAGACAAACAATTAGAAACCAACAAGTATCGATAGTATTTCACACACATGTCGTGTACCAAGGAATAAACAACATAAACAACCTAGCATATGGGTGGGTTTGAAGGCTAATAGGATATGTCTAAGTATGTCACACCTCATGTTTGCTGATGATTTCTTAATGTTTGATAAGGCCACTATCAAGCATATGGATTTTGTTAAATACATCTTGGACAACTTCTGCCATATGTTGGGGCAAAGAGTAAGCACTAAAAAACCATAATACTTTTCTCGAAGAACACTTCCACTAAAACGAGACACGATTTATTAAAAATTTCTAGTTTCAAGGAGACTCACACCTTAGGCCAGTATTTAGGCTTGGAGATAACGGGGTAGGGACCTCACTGAAGAGATTTTAATCACATCATTGAGAAAATTAATTTGAAACTAACAAGTTGGAAATCTCAGAATTTATCTTTTGTAGGTATAGCTACATTGGCAAAGTCGGTCATAGAAGTAATACCAACTTACACTATGATGACTTCTGCCATCCCGAAGGATTGTCTCAAGGAGGTTCATAAAATTTAGAAGAATTTTATTTGGGGTAACTCTGAGGATAAGAAGTACATTCACACTATTAAATGGAGTGAATTAACCAAACCAAAATATGCATGAAGTCTAGGCCTTTTAAATCTACATAGCATGAATACTGCCTGCATTCTCAAGATAGGATGGAAACTACGACAGGGTGAAAACCAACTTTGGAGTCAAGTGCTTCGAGGCAAGTATGACAAAAATGATGACAACTTAGAGAGTATAAGTGTTAAAGTCCAAAATTCTAGATAGCTTATGGAAAAATATTGTTAGAAATTAGAGCACTCTTGATGACTGCATTGGATGGGAAATTGGAAATGGCTTGAAGGTGAGTGTATGGAATGACTCGTGTTTGCAACCTGACACTATTCTCAAGGAATATTACTCGGATTGGCAACATCTTCGAATTATAAAAGTTGCAGACTTAGTAAATGAGAAGGGAGATTGGAATATACCACTAATCAACAATTTATTCAGTGCTGATATTGTAGCAGAAATAATGGAAATTCACCCTCCTAACATAATGTAGCTTGATTTATGGTATTTAATCACTATCACATTTTTACTACTTTCTGATTTCTTTTTTTCCCCCCGATGAAGCTGGTTATGGAAGGGAAAAGATATCTTAAATTCACCCGCTTTGCATACTGTTGATTGACAGACGCCCACATGGTTATGGATTCCTTAATAGATTATTTCTCCTAAGTTAAGGGCATATTATCGCTCCCGAGATTTTCATCCTAGTACAAACGCGAAAGAGGCGCGAAAAAGATAGAGTCGCCAGCCAGGCATTTTTATCCCGAATGAATAGGAAAGGTAATGCTACACAAACCTAAGAGAAAAGGAAAGGGCGAGGTCCTACGAACCAAAGATCTGGGTTTGGGAGTTGGTTACGACCTGGGAAGATATTAGCACCCAGATCGTCCGCCGTACCAGACGGGATCCATGCTTGTTTGTCTGTTTCAAAGGGTGAGAAATAAGATGTTACTAAATAAAAGAACTGCTAACTGGAACTGGAATGAGAGAGGGAACGGGTGTAAACACCCCAAATTTTCCCTCACTAAATTCACACCATGGCTTGTGATCTTTCACATTTACATAAGTTTAAGCATATCATATCATGTTGCATTTTTGCTTCACTGCATTAGTTCAAGTTCATCTGCATCTAGGGTTTGTGATCTGAGCAATCCAGGACCCATCTGAGCCACCCCAAAGGTCTTCAATCATATCAAAAGGGTCCATGTATGTTCATTCATCATATTATATCCTCCAAAGATCAAGGAAGTCAAAGAATCACAAGAACTGGCAAAACATGGAAGCTGAGCTAGGGTTTAACTGCACAGATGACCTAAAATTAGGGTTTTGGTTTCAGAGGCCATAACTCCAAATTTTTTGGTCATTCTTGTTTATATTGGTCTCAATATGTTATAAGGATCATACATACCAAGTTTGATGAAGAAATTCATTGTGGAAGTCATCTATTCACTGGGTAACTTCCTGAGCAAGTCAGAGCAAAATCAGGGCATCTGAGGCCCCCATCCATGGAACCAAAGTGGATTTTTCATCAAATTTAAGTTATATGATCTTTATTTGATCATTGAAATGCTTAGAAGTTCACAAAATTGAAGAAAAATGAGCTAAACCAAAAGTTGCCAAAAATGGAAATGACTTGTAATGTAAACTTTCCATTTTGGGAAAGTTTTTCAACCTCCATTTTCTTAACCAAAAATGCTTCAAATGAAAACTTGTTGGTCATGAAAGTTGTAGATTGGATCATTCCCTTTTCAAAAAGTACAAGAACAAGTCCTAACTCATTTTGGAACTCAAGTTATGGCTTGTCAAAGTTGGCAAAAATCACATAATTTTCAAGAATGCACCAAAGAGTGATTTTTGCAAAACCTCTTGCCAAGCTATTTTGGGACCTCAAACACACTTCTAAACATCATACCAACATTTTGTAATGTCTAAAACTCAGAATTGCCCAAAGAATTTCAAATTTTCATGCCTTGCCCATGAAGAAATCTCAAAGGAGCCAAAGTTTCATGAAATTGCAAAATGACCAAGAACCTTTCACAAACATGTTGAATTGCCTCTAAATGAATTCCATGGCCATCCTTGATCCTTGCTGCACCAGACACCTCATTGTACCAAGCCCGCCACTTGCCCATACCTCAAGTACAAGAAATGTTGACTTTTTGCATTTCACACCATACCAATCACACTATGCCACAACAACTCTCTGAACCAATTGCATTTGTTTATACTAACCTAAAGCAAGCCATAACACACAAGAACACAACCAAGAAACCTCAGCATTCTCTAGTTCACAAAAATCACCTATCTTGCATTTTCCTTCGAAACACACAACACAATTGCTCAAACTCAAAACAAACACCACCATTCATTTCTAAATCAATCACTGATCACAAACCACCCACCAAAATAGCCTGAAACCACCTCAAACAAAAACACGATTTTCATCACCTCTAAACTGAAACCTTCAAAACACTCCATATAAACTCCTTTCAAGCATTCCAGAAGCATAAGGGGATCAAGGGGAGTGGAAAAGCACCAAAGAAGAGCCCAGAAAGTGCCAGTTTCGAAAGCTTCACTTCAGGTAACCTCAAGAACAAATTTTCCAGAAACGTGATTTTAGGTTATAGAATTGTTCCTCATGTTGCTGATCATGCTGATGCTTTTATTTTTGAAAATGGTTGTGTATTAAGGATTTTATGGCTGTCTGAAATTTTTACCGTTTGAATGTTTTGATTCGATTCTCATGATTCATGGAAAATAAATGAGTTTTGTTGTGTGAGTTGTGTTTAATGATGTTCAATGTTTGATTCTGGAGAATTTAGTGAGTTTTTGTGGCGTTTTGAGAGAGATAGAGTGAAAGGGTTGCCGGAGAAGATGACCGGAACACTGTTCCGGTCACCTGAAAGTGATTAGGGTTCATATTAGGGCTTAATCCTGTAATTAGTGCAAGTTTGAATTCCAGCCGTCCAGATGCACGCGTGGTCTTTCCCTCCTTTTCCAAATTTGAATCCTGTCCCTTGGATGTGATTACTTTCATTAAATTCATTTTTATTTCACATTTTTCTTATTTATTTTGTACGAATTATTAAAAATAGTAAAAATGATCAAAAAAATCTGAAATTTTTTATCAAGCCTTTTATTAATTTTTCAGAAACCAAAAATATTTTTATTTTTATTTTTTGCATAGAAAAAGTATTTTTAATTCATTTAAATGTTTTATTTAATTAGTTAATTGATTTTAATTAATTAAAAATACATTTAAGTATTTAAAAATCACCAAAAAAATCAGTGAACATTCTTAGACATTTAGAAACATTTACAAACTCACCATACAAATTTCTTTTTGGTTTTGATCATGCTTTGACATTTTTCAATGAATTAGGGTTCTTAAAATTGTTCATTTTCTAACCCTAACTTCAAAAATTCATAACTTTTAAACCAAGTTGAGTTTGTGAATGGTTCTTTTTGCATTGTTCTATGCATGGCTTCTAGCATCCAAAAACATTTTTATTTCATTTTTATCTTGCATTTTCAAATTATTTGGCATTTTACATTAAGGATCACACAAAAAACCCTAGATAACTTAGAAAAACCATAACTTTCATAGGGTTAAGAGTTAGGTCTCCTCCTTTGGGGTGTGATATCATATGGGGTTAGGGTTCTTTTGATTGCATTTTCAATTTTTTATCTTATGATTTGCTTCTGTTTTTGACTTTTGCATCTCATGTTGCATTAAAACCCTAATTTCTCATCTTCATTTGCATACCTCTTGCATATGCTTGCATTCATGAACTTGCCATGAAATTCCTTGCATCCACATGACTTCTAAAACATCTTAGGACACATTAGAATCATGTTTGATCATTGCATCATCCATTTACCATGTTATGCATTCATTTCATTTCATGTGCATTCATGAACTTTCATGCTTCTTTCATGCTTCATTTGCATCCTCATTACTTGTATGATCATTCACATCTCTTGACACACATTTGCATCATATCTTAGCATCATTAACATCATAAATGTGCTTCTGGTTTTGGTTTGCATCCTTGCATTCATTTCATTTCATTTCCTTTTGCTAACTTTTCAGGTGGTAAGTTACTCTGAGAAGTGAATTTGCCTTCACTTATCACAATCTCTTCTCATCTCTCTTATGCATTCATTGCTGCATTTTGTATTTGTATTAGAGTGAGCTTGCTCATTCATGTTCCTTATTAACCTTCTTTCTTCAAGCAACTTATCTTCTTAAGTGAAGTAAGTTGACTTGCTTCTTTTGCTTCTCCTCCTTTCATCTGCTTCTTCCTTGGTGGCTCTTCTTGAAGATCTCTTGCAAGCCTCATAAACCCTAGGAATACCCAAGCATGATAATAATTAGGGTTGATTAGTCCCCCATTAGTTTTACCATTGTGTCATCTTTTGTGTCTCTCTTCTCATCTCATAATCAGGGACTAAACCTTCAAGGTTTTAAGGCTTTGTGATTAAGGTTATGCCTGCATCCTTCTCTTAGGATGGAGTGTATAACTTTAATCCTAAGTGTTAAACCTTTGATTTGTTTAAATCTTTTAATCAATTCATCTAATAATCACTAAGACATCAAGCTTGTAACTTGGGTCTTGCATTAGGCTTCTAATTCTTCCTTAATTGGTAAAGAAGGACTAACCCTAGTGTTAATGGACAAGTCCTCCTCAAGTTGTCTTATAAACCATAAAATCCATTTCTTAATCTTATCATTAACTAAAATCCACTTGAATAAAGGTTTTGTTTTGTCATGAGGTTAATCCCTAATCATTGATTAAGTTGAGGAGTCTTTCCTCAGCTTAAATGTTCCCATCTATTATCCTTCTATTAGGATGGTGTAATGGGTCCATTAAATCTTTAATTATGGCTTAAACTTATTACTTAACCCTAAACAAAAACTCCAAAAACATCTAAATAATTTCAAGTAGGTTAATGATCTTAATCCTACATCATGGTGATTAAGTGTGAGGTTTTTACTTCATACTTAAGGTACTCTCATTACCCCTAATCAGAGGGAAGATGTGATGAGTTTACTAACCCTTGATTTAGGCTTAAGCTCATTCTCTTATGACAAACACAAAAAGCAATAAAAGATTAAAAATACCAAAAAACAAACAATAATCGTCTCCTCCGGGATTCTTTTCTCACCTCATTCACTCACAAACGAGAACTTGCTTCTTCCGTCTAATGCAAGACAGTTTGCACCTGAGCCAGACAGGTCATACACTTGAGCATAGGCAAGCAAGCAGTTCACAAGTCAATTTGTATTTCAGTCTCTTTGAGTAAAACTACGGTGTTCTGACTTCCTCATTGCACGAGAGGATACGTAGGCATAACTTAACAGTTATTGAACAAAAGTCTTTGTATATTCCCCCTCTTCCAGCTTCATTCTTTTAAGCCTCATTCCTGAGCAATTCACTTCATATACCTTTTGCACTGACACATGTACACTCTTTTCCAGCACTTTGCACACAGATTAGCACTGACATTACCCTTTTAAACACAAATCTTTTAAGCGTGGATCCCGTCGAGTACGACGGACAATCTGGGTGCTAATACCTTCCCAGGTTGTAACCAACCCCCTTTCTCAGTTTCTCTGGTTCGCGACCGTCTTGTCCATATCTTTTTAGGTTTATGCATTATTACCTTTCCTTCGGGATAAAAATGCCTATCTGGCGACTCTTTTTCAGTTCATCCTCATGTTCTCTCCTTCGCCGACCGTTCGCGTCTGTACCCCTTCTGACCCGGTGTCATTTGGTGGGAGCGACAACTTGACGACTCTGCTGGGGACCCTTATACTGCAACCAGGGCTTCAGGTTCTTTTTGTGGGTTCCTCCTAGCGCTTGTTTGATTTGTGTTTACTAGGGTGTTATGTGCTAATTGTGTTTATTTGTTTTCTTTATTTATTTCTTTATGTACAGCTTTATTTATTGCTTTCATTTACAGTTTTTATACATCATACTGTCATTATCATTGCTAGATCTGGTTTCTGTTTTGGTGGGTGGGGTTCCCCTGAGTGATTAAGGTCCTATACCTGGGACCTGAGTGACACCTAAGCTATAGTGGTTCATGTTCTTTCCCATTCCATTTCGGTCTGGTGCGGGAATATGAAACACGGTTCAGATGTGGGTTTCTTCTTGAGAACTCTGTGCTGCAGATTTCCTGTAGTGCTAGGGCTATCTGGGAAGCCTGCTAAGTCTGGATGACCTTTTACTTTGACCTTCAGAATCTGGGGTGAATTAGAGGAGGATCCTTTATGGTTATTGTAAACATTGTACCTCCGGGTTAGAAGTGTTTACACTTCTCATAACTGATCCAAGTCTGAGGATCCTTGTTCTAGAACATTACATGTGAGGGGGTTGGGTTGTTTACAGGTTTGCAGGAACCCTTGGCCACATCATACCCTGTTACTGTTTTGTTTAAGAATACTTCACTTTGGACAGTTCTCTTGATTAACCCTGGACATGTGACTCTTTATTTGAGTCCCTCACCCTGGGTACTGGATTTCTGGGCCTTCATCCGGGCCTTTGAACATACATGGACCTTATACCAAGACAGATAATCAGATCCAGCTCTTAATCACAAACCCTTGCATATCATTTGCATATATCATCATTGCATCATTTAACATTTGTTTATTTATTTTTCAGGGTACCCACCTCATTATATTTGGTTTGGTTTTGACCCCTTCTGTTGCTTAGACCTCTGCTTCAATTATCTTCTTCAGCATTTGCTTCAACTATCTCCTTCAGTCTGTCAGAAACTCACCTGCATCAGTCTGTCAGAGACCTACCTCCAGCATTCCAGTCTGTGATCTTCATCAGCATTTGACTTCAGCTGCATCAGCACTCATGGATATTCCAAGGAAAATCAACATATCTTATCACTTCTTTGAGCCCATATTGACTGGTATCAGGTAGGTCCAGTCTCTTATCACACCTGACCACATCCCATTGTTTAGAGAGCACTATGGGGGTATTTTAGACATGGTCATGGATCTTGATTCTTCCCAAAGAAGCATGATCCACACATGCTTGCAGTTCTATGACCCTCCACTTAGATGCTTCACCTTTCCAGATTTTCAGATGGGGCCTCTACTGGAGGAGTTTTCTTTGTTGATTGGAGTACCTATCAGAGGAGGGATCCCCTTAAACCCAGAGATGACTGCTCCCAGAAAGGAGGAAATAGCTAGGGCATTGTACTTGGAGCCAGCCCTTATTGAGCAAAATATGACAACAAAAGCTGGGATTCCTGGTTTACATCTAGACTTCTTGATTTCTCAAAGATTTCTTAATGTGATTGTACCTGAATGAAATGGGATGAAAGAAGGATGAGTTAGTTAGGTTTAGGTATAATGACATGATTCAAATTGGTTTGCATATGAGGGAGATTGATGAACCCAAAAGCGGAATTGTGTTGTTACGATATCCTTGGTGTGTGAGCAAGTACCTATCGACACAGACTTAATCGAAGTAGAGTTGGTAGCCTAAGATGAGTATCTGTATGCAATATTTTTCTTACGAGTCATGGTTTGCTTGAGGACAAACAATGATTTAAGTGTGGAGGAGTTTGATAAAGCGAAATTATATTGTATATTTGAATTGACTTGCATGAATTTTAGTTGTGATTTATTTAATTTTCCATGATTTATGTTTTATTACGCTGGTATTTATTTCCTTTTTCAGGTGTTTGAATTGAATTATTTTGATTTATAAAAGAAAGAAAAAAAGGATGAAATGAAGAAAATATATAAATTTGTGAAAGAAAACAAGGTGGGTCCCACCACAATTAAAGAGGGTGGCTCCTGCCACCTCAATTCAATTTGGCGCCTACCACATATGAAAAGGAAGAAGGGTGGCGCAAACCACAATATGTGAGAGGTGGAGCTTGCCACCTATTTTTAAGGGGGGAAATGGCGATTGCCACTAAGTCAAAAAGTAACTCATTCTCCTATTTTTCCTGGACGAATCCTATTCTTTCGGCACGACCAGAAACATCCCTAATTCAACGAAGTGGCCCGATTTCGACAGAAGTAACTGATTCCCACGAAATTACTTGGAATATAAAATAGGAGTTGCTCCTTCTGCAAAAGGGGGACCAAATTCTTTTTTAGCCATATTTTATTTCTTTAGTTTTTAAGTATTTTTCTTGCACTATATAAAAGGGATAACTTTCCACATTGAGGGGTTATTACGAATTAGTTTTAGGATTTACTTCTGCCATTAATTTCTATATGGGATTCATGTATGTCAGTGTATTACAATTCAATCTAGCATCTATTTCTAAGATTTAATTTAATTCTAGGTTCTTTTATTATTTATTCTTACTATTATTGTTTTCATATTTAATTGCTTAATCATGTTTTTCATTATGTTTAATCATCATAACTGCATGTTTATTTTCCTATCCATGCCCGACTAAATAATTTAGAGTCTGGTATGTGAGGATCGTCGTTCTGGTGGGACTCGATAATGAAATTAACGTAAACTTATAATAAATTTTCTTTTGGTCTTTGTTTCTCAGATATATTTAAATATTTTTGTCACAAGAGTGAGAGGTTATTTAACATTGTTTCGTCACGAGAGTGAGAAACAAGTAAAGGTTAGAGTCGGGATTTCAAGAGCATGGGGGTCAGATAGTGGGAATGGGGAATTGATCCTAAACATAACGAGAGCGCTTTAGGTATCGATTAGGATCTAATTGATTTTCAAAATACGTTTTCTAATTAAAACGGGCGAGCGAGAGAAAAATCATGTGGTTAGGAGATGCGAATTAAGTCAATTGCGCGAGAGTGTGAGACGGGGTCTTTAAATCAATATTTTCTACGGAACATGTGTAAATTAATGCCAACCAATTACAGAGTGCCTGAGGTACACGAAACTCATATTTAAATCTCTCTTTTCCTATTATATTTTCTTAGTCTTATTTTAGTTCTACTCTTAGTTTCCCTTTTATCAAATATCATTTGCCTTAGCTTTGCAAAGTGATAATAGATTACAGTAGGTTGACATTAGTCTGTGTGGGTTCGTCAGTCTTTAATATTACTTTGATATTTCCATGCACTTGCGGACGCATCAATTGTTATTTTGATACTACTTTCTTGTGAAAAAGTCTATTACCATAATTCTTTCTGGTAAAAAGAAAAAACATATATGAATATATGAAATTGTAATCCATCTCTTATGAAATTTATTATTGTATTTGTTATTGGAGATAACATGAAAAGTGGGTTGAAGAAGATGAATAATAGTTATACTAATTTAACAAATTTCAGAAATATATTTCCGAAGATATATTCGGGAGATATATTTCTGGAATAAATTTATTTGTAAATTTGAGGGTCTGACTTAAAAATGAATAAAATGTGTATATTAGGATGCTTTCAGAGATATATTTCTAGAAACTGGGAGTATTTTCGGAAATTTGTGTGGTGCCTAAGAGATACATGAAGCGCATTAATAAATTCACTTATTTGGAATGGACAAGTACAACCATATATACAAGACATCAATTGGGCCTTAACAAACAAATGGACTTAGGCCCAGTATGAACCAAAAAGGAAAGATAACATAAATCTAACTATCTTCTAATAGAAAATGTTATCGCATACCCCATCATTTATCCCCATACCCATATAAATTAAAATACTATACCAAAATACCTATGTATAAATATCTAAATTTTCAAAAAAATTACTTTTTTCTCAATACCGTGAAAAAATTTACATTGTCATTTGCCTTAAAAAAAAGATTGAGAATTTCGATTCAATATTTTTCAACACTAGAGAACTAGAGAGTGAGTTATCCGGTATGAACTAAAAAGGAAAGATAACAGAAATCTAACTATCTTCTAATAGGAAAATTTACCCTGTACCCCAACATTTATCACTATATCCCTATAAATTAAAATATTGGACCAAAATACCTCTGTATAAATATCTAAAATTTCAAAAATTTCACTTTTCCCTCAATACCGTGAAATTTTTTTATATTGTTGTTTGACTTCTGGAAAACACGAGACCTAGACTTCCGATTCAATATTTTTCAACACCAGAGAACTAGAGACTGAGTTATCCAGTTTGATATTTTTGCTCGCGACATAATTTTTACAACTTATAAAAAATTGTATATCCCACATAAAAAAATTATTGCCTAGTATTTTAAGCAACAATTTTATTTACTTTAGGCTACTATTTTTTATACTTATAAAAATTTGTATCTCATGAATGAAAAACTGCTCTCTAGTACTTTAGGCAATGATTTTATTTACTTTCGACCACAGTTTTTTCTTGTTGCCTAACCTCAAGTTATTCGATGAAGAAAAATTGCATACCGGAAAACTTGATTGCAAGTTATCCTATGAATAAAAATTACATATTGAAAAACTTGATGACAAGTTATTTTGTGAAGAAAAAATACATAGCGGAAAACTTGATTGCAAGTTATCCGGTGAAGAAAAATTACATACCAGAAAACTTGATGGCGAGTTATTTGGTGAATAAAAATACATATCGAAAAATTTGATTGTAAGTTATCCGATGAAGAAAAATTACATACCAGAAAACTTGATTGCAAGTTATTTGGTAAATAAAAAATACATATATCGGAAAATTTGATTGCAAATTATTTGATGAAGAAAAATACATACCAAAAAACTTGATTGCAAGTTATTTCGTGAAGAAAAAATACATACCAGAAAACTTGATTACATGTTATTTGGTGAAGAAAAAATACATATAAAAAATTTATTAATATTAAATAATAAAATTATTTGATAAAGAAAAATGTAGAATTGAAATATTCTAAAAAATACAGAAGTAGAGAGATAATGGTATGGTACAAAATAAAATTTTCCTTTTAATAAAAAATAATTTTTGGTTTTGGAATATATTTAATTGGAAGTCTATCGAGGCATAAACAGCAAGCAAAAACCTGAATTTTTAGAGGCAGAAAAGATAACCAAACTGACTCCAAAAAAATCAGACTTATCCACATCCAAATGGTTTTGCAAATCTACCAAAGAAAGAAATTCATAACAAGAGGCAACAGTGAAAACGTTATTGTTTACCGGCCTCTACTTCCACCTATCTTGAACCTGAAGATGAAACTGAACTTCCAAAAGTCTCTCGTTCAAATCCAGAATTTTCGAATCAGCGTCAATGGCCAGCCCTGGAACAACTTTAAAAAGCTTCCACTGCCAAACACCATTATTCCACTCCCCAAAATCTGACACAACATGATCCTTATTGGGGCAAGCAAGGAAAAGCAGAGGATACAAAATTTTAAGAGGAAAGTCTCTTAGCCAAATTGAATGCCAAAAGCTGGTCTTCTCGCCATTTCCCGTAGAACTAGAAATAAGAGATATAAAGCTCCCCTGAGGAAGGAGATCAACTAGTGATAAAGTATCCTTCAGCCATAACGAATCCGAATTATTACTCCCTGAATTAAGGAAAACCTGGATTTTCAAGCTAAGGTTTCCATATCTTCATTCGAGCAAAGAACGCCAAATTTCATTGCCATCACAAGAGAATCTCCATAACCACTTAGCTAATAAGACTCTATTGAAACGACCTATATGTTTAACACCAAGGCCACCACAATCCTTCGGCTTACAAATGGTATTCCAACGGACCCACTGGATGAATTTACGATCCGAAGACCCTGCCCACAAAAACCGACATTGGATGGAAATGATCTCCTTCAAAACTACTTTAGGCAGTTTGAAGAAAGTAATTGATGGATAGGTAAATTTCTTTGGACATAATTCAGCAAAGAGACCATTCCTCCTATAGATAAGGTACAACCAGCCCAACTTGAAAGTCTCTTACGAAAGCACCAGATAACTGGCTGCCAAAACACAATTCTACGGTGATTTCCTCCAACCAAAATAACCAGAAATTTCAGAGGAAGTTTTCCAGATTCACAATGAAGAAAATGTTCAACAGCCATAAGAAACTCATCATCCACACCTATACCAAATATACAACTCTTTGCAAAATTTATTTTTAATCCTGAGATAAGTTCGAAATCTCTCAAGGTAGCTTTAAAAGCCCAAATATTTGCAGTTGATCCATCTCTTATCAACAATGTGTCGTTAGAGAATTGAAGGACACTAGGAGAAGGAACATCTTGAACTCTGAATTCCGTCAATAATCCGTTTTGGACAACACTGTGGACCAAACAAGCTAAACCTTCTGCCATAATGGAGAACAAATACAGAGATAACAGGTATCTTTGCTTGAGACCCCTTTGAGCCTTGAAATCCTTCGACGGGCTTCCGTTTATCAGAACCGAAAGAAAATTGTTAAAAACAGAACCTCTGTCCATTTGAACCAATTGCAACCCAAACCCATCTTATCCAGCATACACTCTAGGAAACTTCAATCAACACAGTCGTACGCCTTCAAAAAGTCAACCTTGAACATTAAGCACTTCTTCTTAAATCTCTTGGCATAATAAATAACTTCACTAGCAAGCAACATCCCATCTAGCATTTGCCGACCAGGAATGAAGGCAGTTTGAGCAGGGGATATCAATTTGTGGATTACAATAGCTAACCTCTCAGGAAGAATTTTAGAAATAGTTTTAGGAACACAACAAATCAAACGGATAGGTCTGAAGTCCTCAAAAGATTGAGGGTTCTCCGATTTGGGCACCAATGAAATGAACCAAGAGGCGAAGTATTTGGGTAAAACACCATAATCAAAGAATTCTAGAATAAATTCAGAAAAATCAGAACCCAATACTCCCCAAAAAGATTTAATAAATCTGAAATTGAATTCGTCCACCCCCGGGCATTTATTACCATCGCAACCAAAAACTGCACGTTTGATTTCTTCGAGTGAAACATCAGCCTCCAATAAAACCTTATCCTCTGTTCCAAGGCAAGAGACACTACTCAGATCTACATTTAGAATCGACCTGGAAAGGTTGAGAAATTTGTATTCAAAGCACCTTTTTTCCTCTCCTTTAATAGACACAGGATCTTCAAAATATATTCCACCCACTTTAATTGCATTGACCATATTAGATCTGTTTCTCGCCTTAAAGGTATCATGGAAGAATTTGGTGTTTAGGTCACCTTCCCTCAACCAACGCGACCTAGATTTTTGATAGATGGGACTTTCTTTACGTCTCAAACTTCTCCAAACCTCTTCTTGAATAGACAATCTATCTATCTCATTATCACTAGCAGGATTAATATTGATAAGAGCCAATGCATCTTCTATTCTATTGAGATGATCCACCTTATCCTCTATATGGATGTCTAACCAACCAAAAGTGACTTTGTTCCACCTACTCAAATCAAACTTAAGCGCTTTGAATTTCAAATATAGAATATAACAAGCTAAACCAGAAAAAGAGTAAGAATTCCAAGACTTTTCGACGAAAGATTTGAACTCAACATGATCGAACCAGCAATTTAGGGATCGAAATGGTTTAGGGCCCCAACCCAAATTAATGGTCCTTAGCCAAAAGGGTCTATGGTCAGAAATATCCCTGTTTCCCACCTTCTGATTCCTCAAAGACAATAAAGAAATACATATATCATTCACCAGAAATCTATTTATCCTACTACAGCTCAAGCCATTGGGACAGAACCAAGTGAACATGTTTCTTATAGCAGGAAGATCAATAAGATCCATGGCATCAATGAAAGAATTAAAATCCTTCATTTCTCCATGGTTGCAACCTGCTCTACTTCTACTTTCCTCCTCACATTTTACAACGTTAAAATCTCCCCCTAAGATCCAACCAACATCTGGAAAGGAGCACTTTAACTCAATTAAATCACTCCAAAGTTTTCTCTTTTCGGCCAAACAACCAGGTGAATAAATATTAATGACCACAAGAGACTGATTCTTCCATAGACAATGAATTCCAAGAAAGCCAATTCCACAAAAACTAGAATACATAATAATGGAATTTGTGTTCCACATAGTAAGAATCCCCCCCCCCCCCCCCCCCTCCCCCCCCCCCCCCCCGAACTCCCTTCTGAATTCACAGCAGACCAGTCCACATTCTGACCGTTCTATAAACTGTTAACCATCTTCGAGTCCATTTTCGTAACTTTAGTCTCATGGATAAGACACAAATCTTCTTTTCCTCTAGCCAATTCCTGAGCTATTCTCCTCCTCTTCAAGGAGCTACAACAACCCCGAACATTATAAGAAACTACATTCATGGTTCACTGCTAGCTACAACCTTCCTTCTTGACCTGGCTTTTTTATCATCAGAATCTAACTTCCTCGGGATACCTTCAAAGACCTCATCTTCTTCAACACATTCTACCCCCATAATCTTCAATGAATTCCAGACCTTGACTAGGATGTCTTCCATAACTTTCTTGCATCTAGAATTACCCCTCATAACATCGACATCCGTAATTGATTCACATCAATGGCGAGAAGCATGAAGAATAGTTGAGAAGTAAGAGGGGGAGTAGGGTATCTTCATGCAATTATACACCTCATGGATCAATTTTTTCTATTTGGAATTTTTAGCCCAGCTGGAAGGCCTAATTAACCCCCCATGGAGGTCCAGATATAGGGTCTGAACAACCCAACCCCACAAGTTCACCATTCAGACATAGACCATCTCCTATGGATGGTATCCTTATCTTACCACCTTCATAAAGAGCCACCCCTACTATCATATCCTCCTTCTGCACATTATCCCCATCCTCCAAAACTAGAAAAATTGTATCACCTCCTTCTGCTATATCCCTACCAACTTTGAATCCACTCCCTAAAGTTTCCCCCACAAATGACACTATATCTGAGCCTCTACCCTCAACATCGTCAAAGTTAACAATAGGTGCTTCAACTCCATCTCCCGATTCCTCTCTTGAGACCTCCTTAGGATCACTTGAAATTTCATATTCGAACAAGACATTCTTATCCCATTCTCCCTCCTCATCAGAACAAAAGAAAGAATCGGAAGGTTCAGATAAAATTTCTCCATCCTCAGCTTCAATGAGAGTCTCCTGCAGACCACTATTAATGTCCTCAACCAAGTTAATGACATATGAATTATTATTGAACTCATCATGAACCACCTAATTCATAAACCCCTTCCTAGAAGTCTTAACCAAAATTCTTGCAACTTCAAAACTCTCCTTATTACTAGTCTTCAAGTCAGTCTGAATGAATACACCAACTCTAGAAACTATAGATTTGAAATTAACTTCAATCCAAGCAAAGCACGGTAAACCGAAGCATTTGATCCACACGGGCCTCAAATAAGGGCCAGAAACGAATATCCTTAAACCACGAATCAAGGAGCTCACGGGCCTCAACAACAATTTTTTCAATGTCCTCTCTAGAAGTGTCATCCAACAAACATTTTGAGGCCCCATAGGTATAGCCCTGATATGGAAAAATCCCTCTTTATTTAAATTCCTCTGGATTGATAGAACATTATCTCTTACCTCAATATCTCTTTCTGTATTCTTCAAACTCGGATTGCAGTCGACTCTCCCAACAACTTTAGCAAAAGACCTTGCTTTAGTAGTAAAGTTCACACTGGTTTGTCTCATCCTAGGAAAATTATGAACCTTCGACTCTGACTTTGAAAACCCTCTAACATTAGAAAATGAATTCCTATCTGCATTTAATCTAGGAATGTTTACGAATATTTGCTTTCCTTCTAACACGATGCTATCTAGTTTAATTTGCTATCTAGTTTAATAGCAAATGAAACTTTGAACACTCAAGGATCCCACCAGAGGCAACTGATAATCCAACACATGATCACAAATCCTTGCACATCATCATCATGCATCATATTGCATCATTTCTAACATTTTGTCTATTTGTTTTACAGGGTATCCAGTTTTCTTGGTTTGGTTTTGACTGTTCTTCTTCTCAGCCTATCTGCTACAACACTTCTTCAATTATCTCCTTCAGCATACATCTTCAGAATGGATTCAACAAGGAAAAGCAACATCACCTATCATTTCTTCGAGTATCCTTTAGCAGGCATTAAACAAATACATGCCCTCATTACTCCTGATCATGTACCTCTGTTCAGAAAAAGTTACGGTGGAATCTTGGGCATAATCATGGACCTGGATACAGTACAAAGGAGCATGATTCACACTTGTCTGCAGTTTTATGACCCTCCCCTGTGTTGTTTCACTTTCCCAGACTTTCAGATAGGTCTGTTGCTGGAAGAGTACTCCATGTTGTTGGATATCCCCATCCGAAGAGGAATTCCTTTCAATCCTGAAATGACTCCTCCAAAGAATGAAGACATAGCCAAAGCACTACATCTGGAAGTAACCACCATTGATGAACACATGACTTCCAAAGCTGGAATCCCAGGCCTTCATCTGGATTTCTTGATTACTTAGGCTACAAAACATGCAGTAAAATGAAATTGGGAAACTGTCTGTGCTCTCCTAGCTCTCAGCATTTATGGTATCATTTTGTTTACAGACGAGCCTAAGTTTGTAAGTAAGAATTCCATCCACATCTTCATGCTAAAGAACCCGGTTCCCACTTTGTTAGGAGAATTTTATTACTCAGTTCATCAGAGGAATGAAAAACAGAGAGAAAGACTGGTAAGATGTTGTGCACCTCTTTTCTACAATTGGTTGATGAAACACATGCCAAAGACAGAGGCTTTCTTGAACCTACATCAGACAAGGAATTGGGATAAGAGAATGATTGCCCTTACTTCAGAAGATATCAGGTGGTGTACTCAGAACACCAAGGGTCGAGATATAGTAACCAGCTGTGGTCAATACCCAAATGTGCCTCTCATCAGAGTGAAGGGTTGCATCAACTACATTCCTTTACTCTTCAAAAGACAGTTGGGGTATGCCTTGGTACATCAACCTAGGGAGCAAGACCTAGCAAAATCTCTTTATTGTGCTGTTCAGAACAACCATGCCACCGTCCGACAAGCAGCCTGGGCTTGGGACAATATACATACTAAAGGAACCGCCATTCTAGAAAAGTGTAATAACATAGCCTCTGCTCAGTACACTGAATAGTCACGCATCAGAGGACAGATTACGCGTATGCCATTCACCCTGGAGGATGTACCAGGGTCATCAGCAGTTGAGCCCATAGCCACAGTGAGCCTGGAAGAGTTTGAAAAGCTGAAGGAAAGAAATACCCAGCTCGCCGAAGCTTTAGAAGACCCTTTGGGAGAGGAATGATGCTCATTTAGACATCGAGAGGTTAGAGAAGTTACGCATCGAGCATGTAACAAGATTGAGAAGACTGAAGACTTCATCAGGAAAGCTCGAGCAGGAGAACTTGTGTTGAAGAATGCATGTAAAGAGGCAAAAATTCAGAAGGCAAGAGCTGAGCATTATCTGGAAGAGAGTCAGGGTAGATGGGTCAGAATAACTGAGGCTCGTTTGCAAGAAGATCAGAAGATGAAAGCCAAGATAGAGCAGTTGGAGTCCAGTGAAATAAGAAGCCGAGAAGCACTTCTAGCCGCTCAGAAGGAAATCTCGGAGTTAAAACTCCGGGCAGGGTTAAAAAGATCCAAAGAGCAAGATAAGTATCAGAAGATGAAGAATTCCATCGCAACCAGAAACCTTCTCATCAGGACCATCACAGAGCACCCAGTTGGACCTGTGACTGATGCTCTCTTGAAAGAAGTCAGGGAGGATGCATATGGATTGGATGTTTGATTTTCTTTGTACTTGTTTTTGTATTTCGACTCATCATGGGAGTTTGCTTTGTTGTATTCGTGAACTGATTGTATTATAGTTTATGTATTATTGTTGTATTTCAACTCACCATGAGAGTTTTTGTTTTTGTTGTATTCATGAAATTGTTGTATTTTGGCAAATGCCGCTTGTATTATATGTATTATTGGTTTTTGTGGATTCTGTTCAACATCTTTATATCCTCCAGGGGGTCTGGAAGGTCAAAACCAAGAACCAAGCCGGATACCCTCGAAAGACAAATAGGCATATTGCATTGCATTCTAACCACATACCTTTTGTTTTTGCAGGTGTTCTGTTTTTGTTTTCTCACTTTTTTGATTGTTTCAGGAAATATTGCTTGCAGAAGGGTCTTTTCCGTCAACCGAGTCCACAAATATCCAACTCGACACAACCTTCAGAGTCTACAAATGGATCAACTACAACAGGAACTGAAAGATGTGAGGACTCAAATGACAGATGTGGGGACAAAGGTGAGGACCCAAATGAATCAATTTATGGCTGTGATGACTGGATTGGCCCAGACCCAGGAAAGATTGAGGGATTTTGTCGAGCGGCAAACCTCTAAAGATAACCACGCAGGCACTGGAGGTACTAGTAACAATGAGCGCAAGCAGCCGCGAACGACTCCGGTAGTGTTTGGACCCGACAACAATCCTGAAGTTAATATCCTTGGGAATGGCCAAAGGAACACCGGAGATCGTATTCTACAGGAAGATCCTCAAGATGAGCAGTTTACAGTGTTAGGTGTTGGGGAAGATGAAGCTTATGACCGTCGGCTGGACGAGATATTAGAAAAATTAAGATCCTTGGAATCCCAGAACTCCCTGGGATTTGATGTGATGAACACGGGCCTGGTTGAGGGAGTAAGGATTCCCCACAAATTCAAGCCCCCGTGTTTTGAGAAGTACAATGGAACCTCCTATCCTCGCACTCATTTGCAGCCCTTTCTAGGAAGGTTGAAGGCATACACTATGGATGAGAAGCTATGGATGTTTTATTTTGAAGATAGCTTGACCGGGGCATCCAGGGAATGGTACTCACACTTGTCCAGGGCCACCGTTAGAAATTGGAAAGATTTGGCTGAAGCCTTTGTGCGCCAGTATCAATACAACTTGGACATGGCACCTAACAAGACTCTCTTAATGGGAATGTATCAATCTTCAAGGGAAAGTTTCCGTGAGTACGCTCAGAGATGGAGACAGCTGGTTGCTGCTGTCCAACCTCCAATGTCAGAAAGAGAGATGGCTGACATGTTCATGAATACCCTGCAAGGAACTTATATTGATAGACTTGTTGCTTTCTCTTCCACTAGCTTTGCTGATGTGGTCATAGCAGGAGAGAGAATTGAGAGTTTGTTAAATATAGGCAAGATTTCTGATAATGACGCCAGCTCCAGAAACACAAAGAAACCATTATCCGGACCCCGAAGGACAGGAGAAACTAATTCAGTATATATTGGCAGAGGTAGGCCTCAGTATTTGCAAAGATCAGTGGTTGCTGTCACCATTCCTACTCCAGCACCTCAACAACAACAGTTCCCACAACAACATCAAAGACCTTACAACAAAAATAATCAACAACAACGTCCATTTCAACAAAGGAATCTCAGATCAGCAGGGTAATCGATCCCATTCTGATGCCCTATGCAGTGTTACTCCCACAACTGTTGAAACTCAACTTGATTGAACTGAGGACTTTGGCTCCACCAGATCCTCTCAACCTTACAAGAAATTATGATGTCAACGCAAGATGCGCCTTCCACTCAAATGCTCTTGGCCATGCCACAGAAAAGTGTAGGGCCCTGCATATGAAGGTCCAAGACCTGATTGATTCCAAAGCTGTAAACTTCGCACCTCCTCCGAGTATTATCAAAAATCCAATACCTAACCACGGTGGGCCAAGGATTAATGCTATCGAGGAATACCAACTAGTAATCCTGATTGATGATATTGCAAGTGTTCGAACACCTCTGGCCGAGGTGAAAGCTCAGCTTTTAAAATGCCAAGTGTTTCCAGGTTGTGAAGCCTACTGCAAAGCTTGTAAGGTTACTACTAATGGTTGCGCAAAAATAAACAATTCAAGCTTTTACAACTGCAACAAAAATCACTTCTACAAATACAACAAAAATCATTTCAACGGAATCGGCTACAACAAGAACAAACACCATCAGTGATACTTCAACAGTTACTATCTACTACGACCCGACAACGGTCCCTGTTCCAGAGTCTCACAACAACAACTTCCAGCAACATTCTCACCAACAACATCCCAACAACACTCTCTCATCAGTTTGTCAGCTTACTGCATTTGTGCCACCTTCAGTTAGACCCCCTGTTACCATATACTACGATCCACAGACAATCATGACTCCTTCTTCTGCTGCAATTATTCCGGTGACCATCACGGTGCCTGGACCAATTCCTTATGATAACAATAATGTCGTGCCTTGACATTATGGTTCAGATCTTTATTGCCACGGAAGAAAGGTCACTCTTGACTCCTCAACATCTGCACCACAAGTAGACAATCTGTGTGTGTGGGGGGGGGGGGGGAGGCTTCACTATAAGCGGATGTCTCTTCGCTTCACAAATTCCCAGAACTAATGCCGAAGCGGGGGCAGCTGCCAAAACTAAAGGTAAAAGTGTGGTGCCAGAAGAACCTGCTGCAAAAGAAACTCAGAAGACACCCTTTGATCGGGATGTAGACAAGTTTATGAGGATTATCAAAAGAAGTGACTACAAAATCGTGGATCAGCTCCACCAAACACCCTCCAAGAACTCCATATTGTCGTTGCTTATGTGTTCCGAGGCTCACCGGAATGCACTACTCAAAGTCCTGCACGCAACTTATGTGCCTGAAGAGATCACCGTCAATTAGTTGGAATCAGTAGTCGCAAATGTCAATACTAGTCATGGACTATGATTTACCGATGCTGATTTGACTATAGAGGGGCGTAACCACAACAAGGTATTACACATCACTCTGGAGTGTAAAGGGACTTTGCTCTCGCACGTCCTTGTCGACACTGGATCATCACTCAACGTCTTGCCAAAGAAAGATTTAGTCAAATTGGAGTATGATGGTCTAGCCCTCCGTCCGAGCAATTTAGTTGTAAGAGCTTTTGATGGTTCTAAGAGATGGGTTCTCGAAGAGGTGGGGATACCTGTGGTAATTGGCCCACAAGTTTTCAAAACTACCTTCTACGTGATGGACATACAGTCTGCCTACAGCTGTTTGTTGGGTCGACCATGGATTCATGCCGCCGCCGTGGTAACATCGACCCTTCACCAGAAGTTAAAATATGAGTGGGAAGGTCAAATTATCACTATCTGTGGAGAAGAGGATATCTTTGTCAGTCACCTGGCTACGTATAAATACATAGAAATGGATGGAGAAATCCATGAAACCATGAGCCAAGGTTTTGAAGCTTTGAATGCCAATGAAGCTACAACTGAGGTGTCTGCTGCGTCCCAAGAGGAAAGGATGGGTACCTCAATTTCTTCTTACAAGCAGGCTCGGAAGGTTGTGGAAGAAGGGAATGCCCAAGGCTGGGGCAAGCTGTTGAAGGTGGAAATGAAAGAAGACAAATTCGGTTTGGGTTATAGACCATCCCGACAAGTTCAAGAGGAGACTGTTGGAGGGTCGAAGTTCATAAGTGGGGGAATGCTGACCCCTGATGCTGTCAACACTCTGGAAGACGAGGCTGAGAGCGACTACAACCCTGAAAACTGGATCCGTCCAAGAATCCCGGGCCGACAAGTCCTCAACTGGTCTTCCCAAGAAATTATAAGGGTTACTGCTGCAGAGTAATTATTATTTCTTGTTTTAAGCATGCATCAAAGTCCTGCATCTTGCCCAAGATGTCGGGACTCATTTTGTAATAGGGCCATATGTATTTGTGCAAATTGAATATTAATGAACAAGGACATCGTTTTGCAAACAACCTTTTTTCGCTCACTGTCTTTTCATTTTTGTTATTTTCGCACAAAGCAATAAATGGCAATGTTTTTCCAAATAAAAAATTCATTTACTTACTTTTTCTATAAAAAAAAAAATCAATCACTAAAATGAACCAAATCTCAACCCTTGCAAAAATAGCCCTCCAGATTGCACTGACAACGACACAACTATGATCTTGTATGACTTCGACAATCCGATTAATCAAGCAGATGAAGGGGTTGAAGAAGACTACGATCTACCTGAAGAGTTAGCCAGGTTATTGAGATAATAGGAAAAGATGATTGCTCCTCATCAGAAGGAGTTTGAGACTATTAATCTTGGTACCAAGGAAGTTGTGAAAGAAGTGAAGATTGGAGCCAATCTGCAAGCTCCAGTAAAAGAACAACTTATCAATATGCTGCAAGAATATGTTGATGTCTTCGCTTGGTCCTACCAAGATATGCCAGGTTTGGATACAAATATTGTCATGCACAGGCTTCCATTAAAGGAGGATTATCCGCCGGTCAAATAGAAGTTGCGCTGCACTCGCCCGGACATGGCCATGAAAATCAAAGAAGAAGTACAAAAGCAGTGGGACACCGGTTTTCTTGCTGTAACTAGTTACCTGCCGTGGGTTGCTAACATTGTACCCGTACCTAAGAAGGATGGAAAGGTGCGTATGTGTGTCGATTACCGGGATCTGAACAGAGCAAGCCCGAAAGATGACTTCCCATTACCTCACATTGATGTATTGGTAGACAACACAACTCAGTTCTCGGTATTTTCCTTCATGGACGGATTTTCTGGATACAATCAGATCAATATGTCACCTGAAGACATGGAGAAGACAACCTTCATCACACCATGGGGCACGTTCTGCTACAAATTAATGACGTTTGGTTTGAAGAATGCCGGTGCAATATATCAACGGGCTATGGTAACATTATTCCATGACATGATCCATAAAGAAATTGAGTGCTACATGGATGGCATGATTGCCAAGTCCCAAACAAAGGAAGAGCGTTTGTTAAATCTATTGAAACTTTTCAAGCGTCTGAGGAAATATTAGTTAAGGTTAAACCCCCAATAAGTGCACATTCGGGGTACGTTCTGGTAAGTTGTTGGGGTTTATTGTGAGCGGAAGAGGAATTGAGGTTGACCCCGATAAAGTTAAAGCAATTCAGGAAATGCCTGCACCTAAGACTGAGAAAGAAGTTCGAGGGTTCTTGGGTAGATTGAACTACATTTCAAGGTTCATATCTCACCTCACTGCAACCTGCGAGCCTTTGTTCAAACTGCTAAGAAAGGAACAAACAGTCAGGTGGAACAATGATTGTCAGAAATCTTTTGAAAAAATCAAGGAGTATCTGCAAGAACCTCCGATTCTCATGCCTCCAGTTGAAGGAAGACCTCTAATAATGTACCTGACATTATTAGATGAACCGGTGGGGTGTGTGTTGGGCCAGCATGACGAGTCTGGTCGAAAAGAGTATGTAATATACTACCTAAGCAAAAAGTTTACCGACTATGAACAACGTTATTCACTGCTCGAGAAAACTTGTTGTGCTTTAGCGTGGGCTGCTCGCCGACTAAGACAGTATATGTTGACTCATACTACCTTGTTGATCTCAAAGATGGAACCCGTCAAGTACATATTTGAGAATCCAACACCTACCAGAAGGGTTGCAAGGTGGCAAATGATTCTGACAGAATATGATATTCAGTACACCTCTCAAAAAGCCATCAAAGGCAGTGTATTGTCCTATGAGATTTGATTTTCCTGATGAAGACATCATGTTCTTAAAATCAAAAGATTGTGAAGAACCTGTTCACACTGAAGGGTCGGATCCAGAAGAAGCATGGACTATGATGTTCGACGGGGCAATTAATTGTAATGGTCGTGGGGTTGGTGTAGTGTTTGTTACACTTGAAGGAGTCCATTTGCCTTTCTCAGCAAAGCTCACCTTTGCCTGCACTAACAATGAAGCAGAGTATGAAGCTTGTATCATGGTTCTTGAGGAAGCCATTGACCTCGGGATCAAAACCTTGAATGTATTCGGAGATTCGGCTTTGGTGATCAACCAAACTAATGGCAAATGGTATACTCATCAAGAGCATCTGGTCCCCTACCGCGACTATACGAGGATATTGTTGACTTTCTTTAAAACAGTCAAACTTGAATACATCCCTCGAGATGAGAATCAGTTTGCAGACGCCTTGGCCACTATTTCATCTATGATCAAAGTACAGACTGCCAACTATGTGCCTCGAATTTTAGTATCCAGACTGGACCGACCAGCATATGTCTTCTCTGTGGACATTGTTACTAACAACAAACCTTGGTTCCACGACATCGAATGCTTCTTAGAGACTCAGACATACCCACCTGGGGCATCGTCCAATGATAAGAAGACGTTAAGAAGGCTTACCGACAGTTTCTTCCTCAATACTGATGGCTCCTTATACAAGCGAAACTTCAACATGGTCTTGCTCAGATGTGTTGACAAAAAGGAAGCAGACCTGCTAATGCACGAAGTACACGAGGGTTCTTTCGGTATCCATGTCGGAGGACATGCAATGGCGAAGAAATTGTTGATATCAGGTTACTATTGGATCACAATGGATGCAGATTGTTGTGCCTACGCCAGAAAATGCCATAAGTGCCAGATCTACGCAGACAAAGTGCATGTGCCTCCAAGTCCTTTGAATGTATTGTCTTCACCCTGGCCCTTCGCCATGTGGGGCATTGATATGATTGGAAAGATTGAACCAACTGCTTCAAATGGTCACAGATTCATCCTGGTATCCATTGATTACTTCACCAAATGGGTCGAAGCAGCTTCGTATGCAAACGTCACCAAGCAAGTGGTAGCCCGATTTATGAAAAGGGATATCATTTGTCGATATGGAGTTTCCGAGCGAATCATTACTGATAATGATTCAAACCTTAATAATAAAATGATGACAGAGTTATGCCGGGATTTCAAGATTCAACATCACAAATCTTCTCCTTACAGGCCAAAGATGAATGGTGTTGTTGAGGCAGCTAACAAGAATATTAAGAAGATTGTGCAAAAAATGGTAGTCACATACAAAGACTGGTACGAAATGTTACCGTTTGCCTTACATGGGTACCGAACTTCCATCAGAACGTCGACAGGGGCAATGCCTTATCAACTTGTGTATGGTATGGAAGTCGTTCTACCTGTTGAAGTTGAATTTCCCTCCTTACGGGTAATAATGGATGTGAAACTGGACGAAGCAGAATGAGTCCGATCTCGTTATAATAAACTGAGCCTGATTGAAGAAAAGAGATTAGCAGCTATTTGTCATGGTCAGTGTTATACCCTAATTTTTGACCCTAAGATTTCTCGCATCTCACCTGCATTTCGCATACAAACAAGATCACGCATTGTTCGTTTATCCTTTTTCAGGTGCAGGTCTATGCTTCGCAGGGGATCACCATGTTTTTACTTGCTTTTATTTGTTTATATTTACTAACTTCTAACCAAAATACAAAAAAATATGTTGCAGTTTGCTTCTTCTTCTCGCTGTGTTGCAGGTTTAAGAAAATAAGGCAGTGATTTCAGTTCAGATGCGTTTGTTCAGTCACAATTCGATTCAGATGGACGTTTGACCTAAATTTGGTCAAACTATCAAATAAATTGTTTCAATTGCAAGTTATGTGTGCCAGTGGTCTATTCCTCAAACAATGCGTTTCAAAGTTCAAGTTGTGTTGTGTGAGAAAGTCATCAGTTATCAGACAGTGTTTTGTGCGAAGTGTTGGTTTAAATCTTCAAGTTCAACAGTTTATCAGCAGTTCATCTGAGGGTTTATTTTCCTCAGCATGGATTCGAATAATCAGGACAGATTTCAGTGACTGGTTGAATTGGCAATCTACTCAGTGGATCGGTAATGGCTGTTTTCATTTTTATCAATGGCTTGTGAGAAAAATCAAGATTGGTTTTGGGCTAAAAAAATCATCACCTCATCCATCTTTTTTTTATTAAATCATTTTTTTTATGACCATTATTCATACCGATTATCCATATATCTATTATCCATTCCCCCCCCCCCTGATTAAATCATTCCATATGATAATTTCCAATTATCTTTTTATCCAATTTCATTATTCAATTTCTATGAAATTAATTCTAAATATCCATTTAGAATTGATTTCCTAGAACCATTTCTTTTACTACTATACCATCCTTTTTCTTCCATTCACCATTATTTTCTTTTTATCAAAATCCTTAAGCCCATATAAAGCCCTTTTCCTTTTATAAAATTTTTTTTATTGAAAAGAAGGATAAAATATACATAGAAGCCCATTAGTCCATTTTAGTTTCTATACAAAAAAAGAAATTGAAAAAATGAACAAAAAAAATTGCCAAGCCTTCGCTGTTTCTCATTCTTTCCAAAAAGCCAAGCCACACAAATTCCCAAACTGCATCAACTTTCCTAGCCCAAGCCGCACGTGATCATCAGCTTCACATCACACTCAAAACGCACGCGAGCCAAACTCCCAGCAATTTCAAACATCATACGCGCAGCTTCAGCTCCCAGCCTCAGCTCACACATCACGCCGAACCAACATGTTGCAACACAGGGCCAAAACGCAATAACAGAACAAATAAAACGCGGACTGCATCACACGAATCTTCAGCAACATCAAACGCAGATTCACAATAAACAAAACGCAGTAGCACGTCACACTTTCCAGCACCCTCAGCACGCAAATTTCGTGACTTGCAAAAACACAGAAAAGATTCACAAAACGGCATCACCACATTCATTTCAAATTTCATCAGTTTCTTCTATAAATTGAACATCATTCTTCACTCCAATCCAAGCTTGAACAGCCCCTAAAAGCCCTGCACAAAAACCAATTTCAAGCTTCAATTTGAGAACCTTCATTTCAATTTCCAGATTCAAAATAAATTCACCAGAACTATTGATTGTTTCATTCTTCTTCATACACCTTCAACCTACTAAAATCATCACTCACCAACATCGGCAATAACAACAGAGAGATCACGGAGAAAGAGATCGAAGCCGATGACTCAACGCGAGAAGAGGATTCGAAATTGCAAAGCAAAATCACGATAATCGGGATAAAGATAAGGAGAGAGACGAATTCGATTTCGGGAAGAAGAAAGTGTATCAGTGTTTGTTTTTCCTTCGAAGGTATTAGCCGCCGATGAACAGTTCCGCGATATGCTATGAAGAAGATGAAGTGAACCTGCTTTTGTTTTTTTCGTTTTATATTTCTTTTTCTTTTAAATCTTTTATCCATTTTTTTATAAAAGAGACTTGGTTTGGACTCCTTATGTTGTTGGACTCAACTTCTGCTATCTACCACCATGATCTAGCGCATACTCCCTCTTTTTTACATTCTTATTATTTTTTTTCTTCTTTCTTTTTTTTAATAATTCTTTGTTTTATTAACTTCTATCTTTGTTTAAAATTTTCTCACAAAATTATTTCATAAGTTTTTATTATTTCTCTATCTTTTCATTTTAAAAACAAAATTTGTTTCAAAAAAAGTATTTTAGAAAAAAAACCATTTAATCTTTTCATTGGAATTTCTTTTTGTTTATGACGTTTTTACCGAATTTTTTTATTTTTTGAAGGATCATAAATGTTAGATCCACTTTTCTTCCTCTTATTTTCTTTTTGGTCGATGAGATCTCCGATTCGCGATTATTGGTTTTCGAAGATGTTTAATCTTCATTATTTCAAATCTATGGATGAATGATCATTTAGATCATTCTCCATACTTTGGGATCGTGATAGGTTGCATTCGACAAATCAATGTGAAATCTCGATTAAGATTAGACCGTTACCTTTTCTTTTCGTGTGACATGTTTTCAGAGAATGATTCATCATATCATTTCTCTAACATGTATTAGCACAAATATTTTCCACCTTAATTGGTGGTGGCCGGCCTCATTTGTAGGGTAATTACTTCGTAAATTACTCGGCGATTGCTTAACATAGACCTAAACTTTTCCCGAATTCGGAATAAGATCCATTTGGATCCGGTTGCCTCTCGATTTTGGTTATCTTTTTGTGGTTGTGTTTGATTAAGTTCATCATACCATTTCTATGTAAATATTATAATAATACTAATATACTAATCATTTAAATTCAATCTCTCGCACCTTATCCTCTTTATTTCAATCTCTCGCTCCTTATCTCTTTTATTATGCGTTTATTATATTATATCATCCATCATATTGTTTATGTTTATATTGTTATGCTTGTGATTTTTCTTTTGTCCATTTGGACACAAAAACATTAATAAAAGATTAAACATCTAAAAGATTTGTGACTTTAATTTCGGACTATGGTTACTATCAGTTGCACCCCAAAATTTGCCCTCACAATACAAGACTTTGTGTGTTAAGAGGTTCACAAGGTTCACAATACTTACAAGACCTTTCATGAGGTTCATGAAGTCTACAAGACACTTTATAAAGTTCACAAGGTTCACAAGACCTTTCATGAGGTTCATGAAGTTTACAAGACACTTTATGAGGTTCACAAGGTTCACAAGACCTTTCATGAGGTTCACAAGGTTCACAAAGTTCATCATGAGTCAGAAGATTTGACAAATCCCTCAGGCAATGCATTCTCCTAAACAGTGCATCCAAAACTAGGGTTTTGACTTTAATCAGGCTAAATGGACTTCCACGACTTCAAGTGAGCTTCATAACATCTTATATGTGTCTAAGAATCCCCATGACAAGTTTCAAGACTTTTCTCAGAGGTTTGCTCAGTCAGATGATCAGATAGGTCAAAATCAGTCAAAGCAGTTAAAAAGTCAAACTGAGGTCAACTGTGGTCAAACCAAAGTCAAACTTCATGATTTTTTTCCAGCATCAAGTATATGAAGTAAAATTCATCATTTGATCAAGGGTTGATCATGATTCATCAAGGAGATTTCAGATCATCAAGAATCAGAGGTTTCTAAATTAGGGTTTCCTTAGGAAAAGTCAACTGAACTTTGACCAGCCATAACTTTCACATGCTTAATCACTAATTTTCCATCCAAAGCTCATTTTGAAGGAAATTGAATTCTCGACAACTTTGTGTCTCACAAGCCAAGCCCAAAAATGCTTCATTTGGAAGGTATGAGCTAAGACATTATAGGTCCTTTTGAAAGTCAACAAAAAGTCAACAACTTCAAAAGGGCATAACTTGAGAATGGTAAATGATATGGACATGAAACCAGTGGGGTTGGTTAGAGGACTCTTCAAGATTTCCAAAATGTCCAAGAACACCCTCATAGCATTAAAATTGAAGGATTTGTGCCCTTGCAAAGTTGGGAAATGTTTGGTTGGTTTATGAAGAAAATGGAGGTCTAAAACCAATATTTTCTAAATGGGCTTGCCATATGATGATCCAATCCATACCAATACTTCATGCACGACCCAAGTCTCTAAAAATTCAGATTTTTTTATCATTTTACTTTATTTATTTTGATTTAATTAATTTAAAATCATTTTAAATTAAAATAAAATAGAAAAATCAAATATTTAAAAGAGATTGAGCTTCTAGAAAATCATGAATGCAATATGGATCAGAATGATACAAAAATAATGGTGATTGGCTTGAAATAGAAAGGGTTTATGCAAGAATATTTGAATTTTAAAGCTTAATCTTTTTCAATCTTTTTTGATCAAATCTTTCACTCAATGATCAAGTTTTTTGACCTAGATTCATTCCACTATAAGTACATAACACAAACCTAATCATAGGGGACGAAATTCAGCCTCCAAGAGTAAGTTTGCATTTTCAAAAACCTCACCAAAACTCAAATTCGGTTTCCATACTACAAGGCATTTGAAGGTATTTTAAGGACATGAGAATGATCCCTGGACTTCACTGATCATGTACCAATGCTCATATGCATCCATAACCTCATGAACATCTCAAACCGAATCCAAATATTGACATCTTTATGATTTTTTCGTTCTCATATATACATGTAATATAAATTGAATTTGATTCTGGATTTGTGTTTGTGATAAACTTGTGAATGTTTCTGGGCAATTCAATTTGGTTTTCGATGCAGGATTAAGGAATCACCATGGCTAGGGTTTCGACCATGGGATTGGGGTTTTGTATTAAACCTAATATAAATAAGTTCTAAGAGCATAGAACAATTCCATGGACCTTGGGGATCATGAAGCACTGATTATTGTTGAGAAATTTCACTGTCTTGATGCTTTTCCAATTTTCGTATGTTCTTGTGTTTTGAAATTCGCAGGAAACATTGTAGCAAAGTTCAAAGAAAATTTCGTAGGTAATTTGGAGAAGAAGACCTGCGCGCGTTTTTCTGATTTTGAATTGTTGTTATATATTATAATGTATTTGTTTCTGTTTTGTATCACACACACGCGTGTGTCCCAGTGGTAAGCGTATGCGTGCGTGAAGGCAGTGTCCTGAGTTCGAATCCTAGACTCAGCCAATTTTTTCTTATTTTCTTGTTTAATGATTAGTCTTAATATATTATGAATTATAGTCACCATATGGACAGATGCGCCCTCCCGGCTGGAATGGTTAATGCGTTTGTGTGATGTTTGAAGGTCCTGGGTTCGATCCCCCCAGGCCTTTTGTTTTGTTTATTTTTCATGATTTTTCAGGAACAAACAACAAAAGCAATTGGACCCTCTCCCTTGTCACCTGCGCGCAGGCCAGCCCAGTGGATGGAAGCTTTTCCAGGTATTGGGAGGTCCTGGGTTCAAAACCAAGCCTCCCCTTTTTCTTTTATTTCCTTATTTTGCTTGTTTTCTTTATTTATTTGTTTATTATTAATTTAAATTAAAATTATAATCTTAATTCAATAAATCTTAATATATTTCATAAATCAATATAAACCCTAAAATATTTTTCTAAAACCTAATTGTAAATATTATTTATTTGTTTATTTTAATTCTTGCTTATTTTTTACTTTTATTATAATTCTTAATTTTGTAAATATAATCATAATTAATCCTATTTTTATAATATGTAAATATTCTTTAAATTGTCTATATTTTTTTTATTTTGTATATAAATAATTGTTAATATATGTTTAGAAATAGTTGAAAATTGCTAGATTAATTTTATAATTATAATTCTATTTTCATAATATGTTCCTAATTAATTTAATTTTATAATTTACACATAACTTAAAACTTTATAATAATTAGTATAATTTTTTATATTTTAATATTAAATAATAATTGTTTATAAAATTGAACTTTTAATTATTATAATATTCTTGTTTATTTCATTATTATTATTAATTATATTCTTATGATATTTATTTATTACTAACCCCATTTAATTTGGTATTATTTTTATTATTATTATTTTCTACTAATCCAATTATTATTACTATTTGTTTTTGCTTATTATATTTAATTTGCTTTGATTATTATTATTATGTAATTGTTCCTTGGATGTAATATTTAGTAGTAATGTTTAATTATTTATTTTATGCTATGGTTAGTAAATAGGGAGTGCAAAAACATGTTTGTATTTAAAAATTGGAATTAGGTCATTTAATTTAAAGATAAATATTAAAATTGTACACTCACACACGTAAGTCGATCTTTGATCGCCATCTCACTTCCTTAGGGATACCTCTCATGTTGCCTAATAAAAAGGTCAAGTAGGGTGTATAAAAGCAAAGTCCCTCAATTTCACATCATCTAGTCCCTTAATAGATAAAAGATCAAGTCCCTTTCGAATGTTGCCTTCGTAATGATCTTGTCCCTTTCGAATAAAGATGATAAGTCCCTTCGAATTGTTTATACACCCCACAGTTGCCTAAATAACAGATGACCCTTCATTTGTCCCTCACATCCAAGGTAATGACTACCTATTTCTTAATAATAGGGATAGTCTTACCACTTAAAGGATTCAAGAACAGAAAAGACTTAAACTTAGGGTAGGTTCCTTTTAGATACTTGCTCACTCTTCAAAAACATTTCAAATACTTCACACATTTTAAACAATTTTCAAAACAAAGGTTTTTTACGCATCCGTACATGGATCATTATAAAACTCTTAAGAAAATTTCTATTCACACACTTCACATTTCAAAAACATTTTAAAGTGAGCTAAGTAACTAAGAGCCCATGGATAACCATGGATGTAAAGGGTGCTAACACCTTCCCTTTACATAACCTACCCCCCGGACCCAAAAATCTTTTAAAAGGTCTTTCCTGTTCTTTTATGCCTTTCCTTTGGATAAAATAAAAGTCGGTGGCGACTCTTGCTATCTGCAACATAACTAAAGTCAGTTCTCCCACCGTGTTACACTATCCTTAGCATTGGACTTGGATTTGGACTTAGATTCTAGGATCATTCCCTTGCTTGAGCTATTATGGATTGAAGACTTTGGCTCCGATTAAGTTCATTTGTTCATGAAGATGGAAATCCGACTGTTTCAAAGAATGTTTACCGCACGGTTTGATCGTTCTTCCTTAACTTTTACTTTCAAGTCTTAGGATAGTCCCTTCATCTCTCCCCACTTCTTAAATTTTCAAATCTTCTTCCTATTTTCAAAATATTCTTTGTTTTCAAACTTCAAACGTTTTCACAATCAAACCTTGACTTAGGTCAAGCGATTTTACTTTTTCATTTCATTTCTTAATAAATGCTAAACCACATAAGCATATCGAAACTTTCTTCTCAAAAACCTTAAAAACATTCAAAACTCACTCAATTGCTTTTTGTGCCCTCGTGCACGTTTCTTTTTAACCATTTTCATGTTTAGATATGATTCATTCTTTCTAGCAGAATTATTCTCTAAAGAATGACGACTTATCTTTACATTTTAAAATCGATTCAACTCATTGCTTCTTTTGACATTTTGTACCACGAACTACGAGGTTTTGATCTCGCATTGCACTTTGTGGGTACGTAGGCATGAGACGTTCGTCTCTTCAAACATAAAAATCTTAAAAAAATTCCTCTTCTCATCTCTTCAATCTTTTTTTAAGCAAACCATTTCAAACCAAAAAAGCCGTAAATATTTCAAAGGGCTCCCGTGGAGTACCACAGACATTTTGGGTGCGTAAAACCTTCCCAATTTGTAACATATCCCCTTACTCGTTCTCTGTTTGATTCTTTTAGCTTTTGCTTTTAGATTCATTAGGTTTTATTCGCTCTTTTTCCCTTTTCCATTTGGAATAAAATAAAAGCGCGGTGGCGAATCTGTTTACCTTGAGTTAAGTTAATCAATAGCTTACACTCATGATTTTACCGCTACAGTCAGTTATATCAAAAACTGATGAAAAGAGCCTTCGATCAAAAGGCGAGACCTCGGGAATATCAAATGGGAGAGCTTGTACTGAAAAGAATACTTCCTCCTCATACAGACCACAGGAGCAAGTGGATGCCAAACTATGAAGGTCCTTATGTGGTAACTAAAGTCTTCTCAGGAGGAGCACTGATGCTCGCGACCATGGATGGTGAAAATTTCCCATCTCCTATGAATTCATATGCAGATAAAAAATACTTCGCATAAATGACCCGCTGGACATAAAAACAGAATGTAAGTCCAGGAAAAAATAGGGTATCCCGGCGAGTCAAAAACAAAATAAAAGACTCGGGAAAAAATAAGGGAAAATTAAAAAAAATGTGTGTACACCCGCTGAGTTGAAAAGCCACATCGGACAGCTCAGGAAAAAATGGGTATCCCGATGGATTGAAAACCCGAAAGGGCGATCCATGCAAAATCAGGGAACAAGCGAACAACCGCACTCTGAATTCGTCTGTATCATACTTACATGACCTGGCAAGCTTCGAAAGGAGAAAGCGTCGATCAGAATCAACTTTCTTCAGAAAGCAAGATAAGAAGAGTGTACAAAGTCATACAGGTCATATCAAAAGGAAGATTGGAGCATCAACTTCAGCATTGCCAAATAGAATACTTTTATTTTCTCAATTTTATAGCAATCTCCTCATTTCAGGGATTAGCTTCTTCAAATGTACTCGCCTGTTCAGGGCACACAAATCAATAAAATCAATATTCACTCATACTCTATTTTTTACCTTTTTGTTTGCAAAAATGTCCAAAGTTCGTAATACAACATTTTTATGAAAAGATATAAGCCATTTTCAATAAATACTTGCAGGAAATATGTACTCTTAAGCAAATCTAACTCCTATGACAAAATCTGCTTGAGGATTCCTCAGGGCACTTGTGCGTTTCCTTTATTTAACAGGTTGCAGGTACTCGAGACAATTAATCTTTTGCAGCATGGGGCATATCATGTACTATATCCCCAACCAAGTCAGCAGTGACATCATCAACATGATCACTTGACAAAAGCACCTCCCCCTGCAGTCGCCAGAATACCCTTTTGCACTCTCAATACGAATACCCTTATACTATTCTCCAGCAGACCAAACACTCGTCTGTGTTCCTTGTTTGACCAATTGATACCCGTCCGTATCATCATCCCTAAACACGCGTCGGCGTTTGTTTCTATTGATACTCGTCCGTATCGTGGTCCTAAAGATGCTCGTCTATGTCTTTAGTTTATACACACTGTCGAAACACTTATACCATCTTATTTTTGGGCTTAAACACTCGTCCATGTTTATCTTTTCTCACAACGTCTATCTATCCGACATTCGCCCTATGTCGTGATATTTTCAGCAGCCATCCCCTGCTAGGTGATCGTCCTTCACCTTTTTCGATGATCATCCCTCATCATTTATCTGATGGCCTTCCCCATCGTTGATCTTTCTATCAGGCATTCGTCCTATGTCATGATAATTTCAGCAGCTGTCCCCTGTTAGGTGATCGTCCTTCACCTTTTTGATGACCGTCCCTCATCATTTATTTGATGGCCGTCCCCATCGTTGATCTTTCTATCAGGCATTCGTCCTTTGTCATGATAATTTCAGCAGTCGTCCCCTACTAGGTGATCATCCTTCACCTTTTGATGACCGTCCCTCATCATTTATCTGATAGCCGTCCCCATCGTTGATCTTTCTATCCGGCATTCGTCCTATGTCGTGATATTTTTAGCAGTCGTCCCCTGCTCGGTGATCGTCCTTCACCTTTTGATGACCGTCCCTCATAATTATCTCATCAGTTTATCCGATGGCCATCCCCATAGTAGATTCTTATTCTTTAGCCCGATGGCCATCCCCATCGCGGATTCTCTATTCTTTAGCCTGATGGCCGTCCCCGTCAGTGCATCTCTCACCTTTTTATCCCCAATAGTCATCCTCTGCTCGATGGTCGACCTCCATCGCTATCATTCGATGATCATTCTATATCATTTGGTTTTGTAAAAAACAATTTATATTCCTTTTCTTCTTATACCAGAGAGCGTAAATTTTGGACTGTCTTGGTATTTAACCACAAGTTATCTTGTTCGTCTGCTAAGCCTGGCGCTTACATCCTGCACAGCTAACTCATGCTTGAATAGGGGAAGCTGTAAACACCCCAAATTTTCCCTCTCACTTTCTCATGCCTTGGCTTATGATCACACATATTGCATAAGCATATCATTACATTTTACATTGCATATTCACCCTTAATATCTCATTGCATCTCTGCACAGCTAGGTTTTGTGATCAAATGAATATTGAAGAGAGTATGAGGTATCTCAGAGGCCATGAAGCATGAAAATAATTCCCTTGAGTGTTCTGAAGTCATATTATACCCCCAAGGGTTCTTGAAAGTCAAAAGATCACAGGAGATTGCAGAGCCACCCAGGCAGGCCCAGGGTTCCTGCACAAATGACCTAAAATTAGGGTTTTAGGTTTGAGGCCCTTACAACCAATTTTTTTTATCATTCTTGATTCAAATGGTCTTTATATGATATAAGGAGTGTGTGGATGAAGTTTGATAAAAAATTCAATGTGGAAGTCATCTGATCAAATGGTAACTTGTTGTGTAAGAAAAGTCAGGATTAGGGCATCTAAGGCCTCCAACAAGGGTTCCAAAGGGTCATCATCATCAGTTTGAGGTCCTATGACCTTTATTTGGTCTTAGGAATGTCTGAAAGATCAAGATTGAAGAATTTTGAGCCATTGTAAAAGTTGCCATTTTTGGACATGACTTGAAGTGAAAAATTTCCATTTTAGGAAAGATTTTCAACCTCCTATTTCTTGATAAAAAAGGTTTCAAATGAATTTTCTTCAAACATGAAAGTTGTAATTGGATCTTCCCATTTTCAAAAAGTACAATAACTCCTCTTGATTCATCCTAGAACTCAAGATATGGCAAGTCAAAGTTGGGAAAATCTTGTAATTTTCAAGTTCATGTCAAAGAAGGAAATATGCAAAAGTGAATTTCAGGCCTCTCCATGACTTCTAATCCACTGAAAAACATCATGGAATGATCAAACAACATCTCAAAGTCAGAATTAAGCTTTGAACCAAGGGATTTCATGACTTGTTTCTCAAGAAATCACAAAGTTTCAAATTTGCAAAACCTATGCAAACTCTTGATCCAAGCCATACAACTCATAGCAATTGATCCTAGGGTTCTCCTTGAAGCCAATTGAGGTAGCTCAAGCCCTCAAATCAGTTCTGCCATGGCCCATACCTCAAGTACACAACTTTTTACTTTTTGGCCAATTGAGGCATGCCAATCCCTCAGTGGATATCTACTCTTCTGACTCATTCCAATTGTTTATGCAATGCCTAAGGATCATAAAACACAACACACAAGAGCTTAGAAGACACACATACTCATATTGCACAAAAATTCCCAAAAAACTTCCTCTCTTAGATTCTCCCAATCCATCCATCAAACTTCAAAAATTATTTCACCAATAAGTCACACTCCACCTAAGGAACAAATCCCACCCCTTACAATGGCCTGAAACACAACACATAAGAACCTCCATTTCTACCAAATCAGAACTGAACCCCTCAAAATAGCCAATTTAAACCCCATTCAAGCTTGCCATTAGCACAAGGGGGACCAGTGGAGTTGGTTTGCACAAAGGAAAGGCTCAGAAAGCTCATCTTTGAAGGTCTCCAGCTCAGGTATAGCTCAAGAACGTTTTTCTCAGAACTTCATTTTCTTGTTACAAAATGAATCTTCATGTTGCATTGATCATCTAGATGTGTTTAGAATTGAAAATGAGCAAGAAATTACCATTTCATGTTGTTCTGAAAGTTTACCCGTGTTTTGATTTTTGCTTCGATTTGCTTGATTCATGTGTTATAAATGTTGTTTGATTGTTGATTTGTGTTCCATGAAGTGTGGGGAGTATTTCTGGGCAGGATAGAGGTCTTGGGATGGCCTGGGGAAGAAGATAGGGTTTTTACTGGCCGGAGAAGATGACCGGAGCATTATTCCGGTCATCTGAAAATAATTAGGGTTAATTAGGGTTAGGGTGTCCAGATTGAACGTGAGCCCTTAGATCTTGATTAGAATAGGGAGTGGACGGCCCATATAATTCGTTAGTTTTAATTTTGATTAATTAAATTAAATCATAATTAATTAACTCAGATTGAATGAACGCCTTTGGATTGCACGCGTATTAGGAGTTTAAACCTGGATCCTTGGATCTTCATACCTTCAGTCAAACTGACTTGCATCCTCAGCCTTTGATCTAGCATCCACGCAATCTGAGCCCTCCCTCTCAATTACTTTTCATTTTATTTTTATTTATTTCATTTTGTTTTCCTTTATTTATTAAAAATAGGAAAACATTTTCAAAAATTCTGATTTTTTACATTTACACTCTAATTAATTTCAAAAACCCAAAAAAAATTTTAATTTTATTTTGTATATTAAAAAATTATTTTTAAATCATTTAATTGTATTTTTAATTAATTCATTCATTTTTAATTAATTAAAAATACATTTAGGTATTTAAAAATCACCAAAAAAATCAGAGAGCCTCTTTGAACATTAAAATCAATTTACAAACTCATTTCACAAATTTATTTTAGGGTTTGATCATGTTTTGACAATTAAACTTGAATTAGGGTTTTGAAAATCCCCTTTTTCATAAACCTAATTCAAAAATTCATTTCTGCCTAACCAAAATGAGTTTGTACTTGGTTCTTTTTGAATTCTTTAACATGTTGCATCTAGTATCTAGGACATTTAAGTCATATTTTTGAATTGCATTTTTAATTTGTTTTGACATTTTCTTTGCAAAGTGTCCAAAACCCTAGCCAAACTTAGGAAAACCATGACTTGACTTTGGTTTAGCTTTAGACCTCCACCTTTAGAGGGTGTTCTCATATAGGTTTAGGGTTTATTTGGATGTAATTTCAATGTTTTATCATGTGATTTGCTTCTGATTTTGATCATGGACTTTGTGTATATATATACACTAACTTTTCAGGTGCAAATGGTAAGTTAATTGGGATGTGGATGTGGATGTGCATCCACATCCAATCTCTTCTCACCCTCTTATTTATTTGTGTTTGAAGTGAATTTGATTCACTTGTGTTTGTTTCTCTCCCACTCCTAGGTTACTTAACTTCTTCAGGAAGTAAGTAACTTATCTTTCTCTCTCTTTCTCTTTCATATGCTTCTTCGTTGGTGGCCATCTGAAGATCTTTCTTTATGCCTCACAAACCATAGGAACTACTAAGCATGATAACTTTAGGGTTGTGAATAGTCCCCCTTATTTTTTTACCTTTTGAGTCTCCTTGAGTCTCTGCTTCTCATCTCAATAGCAAAGGCTAAACAGTTAAAGTTTTGGGGCTCTGTATTAGGGTTATGCCTGTATCCTAATCTTAGGATGGAGTGTATAACTTTAATACTTAGTGTTAAACCTTTAAGTTGTTTTCACCTTCTAATCAAAACACCTAATAATTATCAAAACATAAGCTTGTAAGTTGGGCCTTATATTAGGGTTACATCTCTGCCTCTGGGTCAGAGGGACTAACCCTAGTTTTTAATGGACAAGTCCCCCTCAGGTTTAGTCTTACAAACATAAAATTCACTTCTTAATCTAACCTCTAACCAAAATCCACTTTAATAAAGATTTGTTATATAATGATTTTAATCCCTGACCATGGATTAAGTTGAGGTATCTTCCTCATCTTAAGTGTCCTCATCTATCATCCTTCTCTTAGGATGGTGTAACGAGTTCACTAATCCCTGATTAGAAATTAAACTCATTATGTAACACAAAACAAAAATCCAAAAAAATATTTGATAATTACAAGTAGGTTAATGATCTTAATCCTGTATCATTATGGTAATTAAGTTGGGGTATTCATATCACACTTAAGTAGACTCATTATCCCTAATCAGGGATGATATAATGAGTTTACGATCCTTGATTAAGGCTTAAGCTCATTATCTTATGCAAAACACTAAAACAAAAAAATAAACTGAAAACACAAAAACAAACAATAAATGTCTTCTCCGGGATTCTTTTCCCATCACACTCACTATGAAAACGAGAACTCGCTTCTCCCGTCTAATGCAAGACAGTTAGCACTCGAGCCAGACGAGACATACACTTGAGCATAGACAAGAAATCAGTTCACACCAAAACATCTAAGTATCTTTGAGTCAAACTACGGTGTTCTGACTTCCTCATTGCACGAGAGGATACGTAGGCATGACTTAACAGTTATTGAACAAAAGTCCCCAGGTCCCCCCCTCTCCTCCTTCTAGCTTTCTTTTCTTAGCCTCAGTTTTAAGCTCCCATTCTTTGTATACCGTCACCCTGTACATCATTCTCTTTTATACACTGTTAGCACATACACTTCCCTCCTTTTTAAAACATAATCAGGTAAGTGTGGATCCCGTCGAGTACGACGGATGATCTGGGTGCTAATACCTTCCTAGGTCGTAACCAACCCCCTTACCTAGTCTCTTTGGTTCACAACCGTCTTATCCACTTATTTCTAGGTTTATGCAGCATTACCTTTCCTTCGGGATAAAAATGCCTAGCTGGCAACTCTATTCAACCTTAACCTTCAACATCGCCGACACCAGTTCGCGTTTGCACCGGGACGAAAGTCCGGGGAGCGACACATGTATTAGACTTTTATGTAGAAGCAAGCTTCCTTCAAGTGTTTTGATTAAGACAAACAAAAATTATGGCACTCATGTACTTGTGCAAAAAGGAAGAAAGTAGTCTTGAATCAAGCTTCAACTCATGGATTCAAAGTATTATGCAAACTTTGAAGTCTTCACATATACAAGCTTCAACAACTTTCAAGAATTGATTGGAACTTCAAAGGTATAACAAATATTTTTTAATATGGTTATACAAGTGTTCTAAAAATTATTTGTATGCATAACCTACGTGATAGGATCATAGTGAACATTGTCATATTGTTTTACAGCTGTTAAAATGAATTTTGCATAAATTTCCTACAACATTAACCGGTTAACAGATTGGTTAACCGAGCCTAAATTTGAATTTTTCCTTTGTGTTGAGAGGTGTTAATCGATTAACATAAGTGTTAACCGATTAACATTGTACCTGCATGCGAAAAGTTGCAATTTTTCATGAAAAATTCAGATTTCTTTATTTCCAAAATATGGAATTGCTTCATCTTTTTTGATACCTTTTTGAAGGGGTATAATTTATATTATATAAACCATTTAACTCAGAATTTTTACACTAACTCCTTCATAATTTTCATAATAAAAATCTCACTATTTCTGTTCATTTTCAAAAACATTCTAAGTTCTCATTTCAAATATTTGAGAGAAACTCTTCATTAAATTTCACATACATTATTGTTTCATCTCGTAACATTAAAGAGCACATGTATACTATTTGAGTGATATTTGTTCCATGCAAGGAGAAGATCAACATTGATTGATAGAAAGTTCAAGACTTCATCATTTTCATCTATTCAAGAACAAACTATTTCTTTGTATCATTGTTACTATTTATCCTTAGGATTGTTAGGGATAAATTAGTGTGATTACCTTACTTTCAGGGTTGTTGAAAGTTAGTGTGTACTTTAAAGAGAGTTGTTCTTCTAACACTTGAAATACCTATAGGTTAGATAAGTAAGCATCACTGGTGTGTGAATAGGCTGTACAATTGTCTGACTATAGTGAAATCTCTTTCAGTTGAAAGGGGATTGACGTACTCTCGGATTGTGAGGGGTATCAGGATAATTCTCTTGTTTCATTTTTCTTTTCGCACTTTATTTTCAAGTCCTTAACAACTTACGAAAAAAGAACCAAGAATCGGTAAAAATATCGAAGATAATTTTTGATAACCTAATTCACCCGCCCCTCTTAGGTGCATTTACAAGTTACATTTATAGTAATAATTTTCAAAGAACTAGGGGAATAGACTTTACACTTTTGGCCCAACTATATAAGTCCTATTTCGGTTGGTTATGGGCCATGCACCATTCTACTTTTTTTTAAAGGGTCAAGATGGATCATTTTCTTTGCTGAATGTCTTTAATCCCCTAGTTTTTATTATTTTTATATATTTTTTGCAATAGTTAATAAAAAATTTAATGAAAAATAAATAAATAATTAATTTATCATTGAATTTTTAAAAATAACAAGTAAATAAGAACAAATTAGTAATAATTTGTAAGTTATTATATTAATTTGTAAGTTACTATATTCATGATACTCTCTATATTTACTTCTATTTCTATAAGTAGTTTTTATAGAGAAGTTACTTAATTATTTGTCTCATTGGTATGTTAGTTTAGGGAGTAAACTTATCATTATTATTCATGTCTTATTTCTTTTATTTATTTTTTAAAATGTTTTTTAAAGTGTGAAAGAAATTAGTTAGGATTCAAAGGAGATTCGTATGGGGAGAAGTTAAAGAGGATTCTAAAATATATTGGGTGAGGTGATTTAATGTTTGTATGTCTAAGAAAGATGTGTGAAACTATGTGCTTGCAAATATAATTAAGAAAGTGATCCAAGATGATAAAATCAATTGATAGCGAGACTTAAAAAGCTACTTCTTAGCCTTGATGATTTTGATGATGACAATAATTGAAATAGAAATAACACTAAAGTGGTTTTCATGATAACAAAGAATGAATTCAATAAGCTACTAATGTTAGATCAATCTGTTTAAGATGCACAAGGTGGTTAATAAAGATCAAGCTATCCTTTTGAATCAAAGTTTATAATCACTGGTGATACCTTTATTACTCTCTGATGATGGTTACTAACTTTAATATATGTCAAGCCTCACCCGATATAAGATTTAAATGAAGTGCTTATAAAGAGTCTTGAAGTTACAAATTGTGAAAGATCACATGACCATGTTCGTCTAAGTGATCAGTATATTGTACACATGTGCTCGCATGCGCTCTCACACACATACACTAATACTTTCACACACTAAAAAGTATTTTGCAGCCTCACTTTTAAAACTAAAATCACTAAAAATATTTTTCGAGCCTATCCGATTGAATTAGAAATTGTCAAATTTATTAGGAGAAGTTTTTGAATTGTATAATCGATTAGAACAAATGCTTAATCAAATAGACAAGGGAGAATCAAGTCCATAGTTGATTATGAAATTCTCTTAATGATCTGTAATAACTATGTATCAAAATCTTCCATGTTGAGCCATAATAATCGATTAATTGAAGTACCTAATCGATTTGGACAATTAAAAGGCCCATGGATTGTTTCCATTTCTACACTATCTTTTGGCCTATAAATAAAAAGACTTTCCATCATTCAAAACATCTAGAAAATGCGAGAAACATCTCACTTCTCACATCTCTCATTTTCTCTAAATCATTTCGATCTTTTTCTCACATATTTTAGTCATAGTGATTTGAGACCTTTATTGAGTTGAATCAGGATTTTGTTCTAGGAAAGGGCTTTGTTGTAATTTTACCAAGAGTAATATTTTGTATTTGTTTTGAATTTGATACCTTAGAAAAAAAGTATAATAGGGTTAGGGTTTAAGGTTACCAAAGATAACAACAAGGATTGGTTATAAACTGTTATTCTTTCCTTTCTCTTAAAACAAGATTACAAGTATACAAGAATAACAAATAACCTCTCTCACTTTTGAATTAGGGTTTTATCTTCCTATTTTCCCTTATAAAAAATATGAGAGACTAGTATGCTATTTATAATAAAACTAACACACTAACCAAATGGTTTTTTTTAACAATTACCCATTACAAGCTAACTTAGGGTACAACTTAACCTAAGCAATTAGATCCATATCACAAGGCCCAATTAAACAACAACATGTGAGCAAACTTCGACGATATGTTATTCTTACTAGGGTTTGTTCCAATATTCCACAAATCTCCACCTTGGAACACACCCTATACATACAAGAAACAAACTAACTTTCTTCATGCAGCTTTATCAACTACATACAGTGGAAAAACTTACAACTGGGTAACGTCTTGATGATCATATCAGCAACATTATGATCTGTTGAAACCTTTAGCACTTGGACTTTTCCATGCTTGATTACCCCTCAGACAAAATGCAACCTCACATCAATGTGCTTGGTTTACTCATGATAGGCTGAGTTCTTCGACGGGTGTATTGCACTTTGACTATCATATTTAACAGTGATACCTCGACCTTGAAGTTTCATCTCCTTTGCAAAACCTTCAATCCATAATGCTTCCTTTACAGCTTTAGCTAGGGCGATATATTCTGATTCAGTGGTTGATAATGCAACAACCTTCTAAAGTGTTTCTTTCCAACTAATTGTTGTGTCAAACATAGTGAAAACATATCCATAAATAAAATTTCTGGAATACATATAACCTGTATAATCAGAGTCGACATATCCTTCGATTGCTGCTTTACTATCTTCACTCAAGGCTCCACCATAAATTAGGACTCTATTATGAGACCCATTTATGTACCTTAGAATCCACTTTAATGCTTTCCAGTGAGCCTTTCCAGGATTCGACATGTACCTGCTTACAAGACTTACTACATATGCTATGTCGGGTCTAGTACATACCATAACATACATCAAAGAACCTACTATATTAGCATATGCAATGTTATTCATATAAGCTCTTTTGACATCAATACTGGGACATTGATCTATACTTAGCTTGAATTAAGGGTTTGTTGGACTCACAACAGGCTTTGAATTTGACATACCAAAATTATCAAGAATCTTCTTCAAGTATGCCTCTTAAGATAAGCATAATCTCGATTGCTTTCTATCTCTCCGGATTTCAATCCCAAGAATCCTGGATGCAACTCCCATATCCTTCATATCGAACACCTTATTGAGTTTTTCCTTCACCCTCTTTACATCTTCAACATTTTTGCTTTTTATTAGAATATCATCCACATAAAGCAAAAATTAACAAATGAATCAACCGGTCGAAATCTGAAATAAACACCGTGGTCGAACTGACTTCTGATGAAACTTATGCGTGCCATGAACTTGTCGAATCTCCTAGTCCACTGTCAAGGAGATTGTTTCAGCTCATATAAGGATCTCTTCAGTTTGTACACATACTCTTCTTTCCCCTCTTCGACATACCCTTCAGGTTGCCTCATCAGGATTGTTTCATGAAGATCACCATACAAGAAAGCAATATTTACATCCATCTGTTCCAGTTTAAGGTTGAACTATGCCACCATGGCAAACAACATTCGAATGGACATGTGCTTCACAATAGGAGAGAACACATCATTAAAGTCGACAACTTCTTTCTGGGTGAACCCCCTTGCAACCCACCTTTCCTTGTATATCTTCGACGCCACTCCTTCAATTCCTTTCTTAACTTTTAAAATCAATTTATAGCTGACTAACCTAGCTCCAGTAGGTTTCTCGATCAGTTTCCATGTGTTGTTATCATGAATAGACTTCATCTCATCATCCATGCCCTTCATCCATTTAGTCTTATTTCGACTCCTTATAACTTCCTTATAGTCTTTAGGTTCTTTGTCCAGAACCTCACTTGCAGAGATTAAGGCATAAGCTATAATATCTTCATACCCAAGTCTTTGAGGTGGCTTAAAGACTCTTCTCGGCCTGTCTCTTACCAGCAGGTAGTCATTATCAGTCTCCTCATTTGCGACATCAGGTTTTTGCTTTTTCTTCAACTCCATCTGGGTCATGCAATTCAGGACCACTATGCTCCACCTTAATAGGAATTTCTCCCTGTTCCAGCTATTTGATAACATCATCAGTTTCTTGAAAGCCATCTCAACTTCATTAAAAACTACATCTCGACTGGTGATACACCTCATATGACCTGGCTCTAGGAACCGCAGCCTATAAGCTTTGACTCCTTCAGGGTATCCCATGAACATGCCTTTCAGAGCTCTAGGTTCTACCTTGTCTTGCCTAATGTTAGCATATGCTATACAGTTAAATACTCTCAGTTTGTCGAGATCAAGTGGATATACCGACCAAACTTCTTTAGGTGTCTTCATATCTAACACAGTCGAAGGACATATGTTTATCAGATATGTTGTTATCGAAACAACCTCAGCCCAAAACACCTTCTTCAATCTAGCACTAACCAACATGCATCTAACCCTTTCGAGGATTGTTCGATTGAATCTCTCAGCTAGAAGATTTTGCTGAGGAGTACCTACTACAAACTTATGCCTTGCAATCCCAGACTCGACACAATAACTATCGAAAGTTTCATTGCATAATTCAAGGCCTTTATCAGTTCTCAACCTCTTGACCTTTCTGCCGGTTTAAGTTTCGACCAAAACCTTCCAACTCTTGAAATTCTCAAAAGTTTCATCCTTCTTCTTCTGAATGAATACCCATAACTTTCTGGAATAATCATCAACTATGGATAGAAAATACCTTACACCTGAATGTGAAGGATTCCTTGCAGGACCCCAAAGATTAGAATGGATGTAATCAAGGGATCCATGTGTTCTTTGTTTCCCTTTGTTAAACTTCACCCTACAGGATTTACCAAATACACAAGGTTCACAAACTACAACTTCTCGACATTATCACCACCTAGCAGGTTATGTTTCCAAGTTCGACCAGGCCTCTCTCGCTTACATGGCCCGATCTCGTGTGCCATAATTTTGTCTTCAACAACAATTTCGTGGATGCAACATTTGTCGAACCACTTACAACTTTAGCCTCAAGAGTATAAAAGACTTGTTTCTTCACGCCTCTCAAGACTTCCTTCGACCCCTTCATGACTATTAGAATACTTTTATTGCCTTGTGTCGCTCCCTGGATTTCCATCCTGGTACAAACACGAAAGTGGCGCGGAAAGAGGTAGAGTCGCTAGCCAGGCATTTTCATCCCGAAGGAAGGGGAAGGGTAATGCTGCATAAACCAAAGAAAAAAAGAAGGACACGGGTCCTGCGAACCAAAGAGACTGAATTCGGGAGTCGGTTACGACCTGGGAAGGGATTAGCACCCCAAATCGTCCGCTGTACTCGACGGGATCCATGCTTGCAAAGAAAACTATTTCAAAGGGTGAAGAAATGAAATTTGCTGCAAAGAAAAAGAACTGAACTGGACTGAGAAAGGAACTGAAAAGAAAACAAAGAGAAAAAATGTAGGGAAAATAAAGATTATGCTCGAACGGGCCCTACCCCGCTGCCTATGTACCTCATCTGGACAATGAGGATTAGAGACGCCGTAGTTCCCCTAATTAGGGGTGGAAAAGATTGCTTGTGAATTAAGGCTTGAACTGCCTATGTCAATGCTCAGGTGTTGCAGACTCGGAAGACGAGTGCGTAACCATCTTGCATAATGACAAGTAGGAGCAATAGTTCGCGGACAGAGCGAAGGAGATGAGAAAAGAAGTCCTGAAGGAGACGCTTATTGTTTGTTTGCGTTTTTTATGAGAGTTTTTTATTGGTGTGGCACAAGAGAATGAACTCAAGCTCTTTTCCATGGAATGTGTACTTGCTACTACATTCCAAGATGGAATAATAGAACAAGCACGCCAAGCAAGGAGAACTTATCCAAGACTTGTTTCCAAAGGCAAGGGCCTAAGTTCATTGACTTGTTGAATTTATTAAGTATTTTTGATCAAAGATGAAGAAGTATTTTATAGGGTTTTTCTTGATGAAGATGACTTCATGATCCGACTTGTGCATCATGCTAAACAAATGCACTATTCCAAGATGGAATGAATACATATGCCCCATGGAATAAGGCTATTACACAAGAAGTCGCTTCTTTTTTTATTAATGTTTTTTAGGTTTTGTTTTTGAGATGAGAAGAGAAAGAACCAAATGAGCAAAAGGTAAAAGTCTAATGGGGAAAGACTAATCCTAATGTTAGCATGCAAAAAGTGGTCCTAAGGTTAGTGAGGTTTGAACTCTATCCTAAGAGAAAAGAAGAACCAAAGAGGAGCAAAAGAGAGGAAAAGAAAGCTAGCAAGCAACTTACTCCTCTAAAGGAGATAAGTTTCTCCTAAGGGGGAATAAAAGAGTTGCATCACATGATGGCATAAGGCACATCAAAGACACAAAGAGAAAGCAACTTAAAAGGAAAGGTGAAGAGATGAAATATGGATAAACATCCACACTTCTCTTACCCTGAGCCCCTGCAAGTGTTAGCAAAATCCAGCACATGTTCATCAACAAAACTCATGGAAATGGCATGCTCAAAGCTCACATCAACAAAGATCATACAACATGTCAAATTACGCACACAAGCATTTACGCTTCGAGAACATGGAAATATACATCAATCAGCAAGCAAATCACCCTAAACTATCATATTCAATGATCATATAATGATCCATGGCAATTAAAACATGTAAGGGGATCAAACAAGCTCAAAACAACTTCAAAATGGCAATCTGCTTCAGTGTTAACCGGTTAACCAAAGCGTTAACCGTTTAACCATTCCAAACCTGCAGCAAATTACACAGAAAAAGGATGCGTTAACCGGTTAACCAAAGCGTTAACCGGTTAACACTGTCAAAACAGTAACAATTCCTGTAGAAAATCAGCTCAAAACCAATTTATCCAAATAATCACACACCAGACCAACAATCAATTATGCATGAAATAAATGGATCAATTCACATTAATTAGAATCATCAAGATCATGAACATTAACACATAGATCCGGCTACAAATCAACCAATCAATTCAAGCAACACAAGCAAATACGCAAGCACATGGTGGATCTAAAGCACAAGCATGCAAATAAGCTAAAATAGAGCTAGATCTGAAATTAACCAACCTATAAAGTTGAGGTATGCTTTGGTCATTGTTGTTTGAGATGGAAATGAGAGATCTCGCGGAGAACTTGGAAGATCTGGTGCTAAGCTTCACATTCCATGCAAAATAAATGCAAGCAAAGGGTCTTGATGCATAATTTTGGATCCAAAAACACTTCTAAATCCCAAACCAGATCTGAATCACCAATTAAACCAGCAAAATGATGCAAAGGAGCTATGGATGAAGGTCTAGTTCCAAGATCCACACACCTTAAGGCAAGGTTATGTGATCTTCAAAGAGGAACTCTTAGTGAATTTGGAAAATGTGGGAGAGAAAATGAGAGAATAATGAGAGAGAAGAGTGAAAATTCAGAATGAGAAGTGAAAAATGAGAGAGCTGCCTCTTGGTTTGGAGGGAAATGGATTAAATATGGTTTAGGTTTGGGGCCCAAAATTTAGGCTTGGGATCCAAAAAATATGGTTTGGTAAAGTGATTAGGATTTAGCAATGGAATTAGGCTTGGATTAATGATCTAGATCCTTCTCCACAATTCAAATGAATAAAAAATCAGAAAATTGGGAATTTATGAGCCAAAGCACATGCTGAATTTGCTGTTGGAATTCAAAATTCGCAACCGTTAATTGGTTAACCAAAGCGTTAACCGGTTAACGCCAGTGAATTTTGAATTTTCCCTCCTTTTGGTGGGAAACCTCAAGAATAACCCGACGCCAACCATTTTGACCTGATTTTGATCCCCAGTCCCTTTTTAGGGCCTTGAACATGATATCAAACTTGTAACACGCCTTGTGAGCTTCAAATTTCCCTGATGATTGATCATATGCCTTATGCTAGAACATGCAAGTATTATGCTTCATCTTTCTATGCAAAAAATGCTAAGGACATGACATGATTATGATGATTATGATATGATGATGATGCTAAACAGGAGAAGGCAAATTTAGGGTGTTACACCTTGAAAAACATATCCATTCTGTTCGAATTCACCAAGAGAAATCAAATTTCTCTTCAAGTCAGGTACATACCTTACTTCAGCCAATAACCTTATTGACTCATCATGGAGCTTGAATCTTACAGATCCAATTCCTGCAATTTTGCAAGCTTTGTTGTTTCCCAGCAACATCGATCCATGATCTTGATAACATAGATCCTCGAACAAATATTTGTTTGGAGTCATATGCCAAGTGCAACGTGAATTCATAATCCACTCTTTTCTTGAGTCACCGCTTGAAACCACAAGAACATCATATGATTCGAAATCATCTTGAACAATGGTCGCATTTCCATTACCCTTACCTCCATGATCTTTCTGGCATTCAGGGAACACCTTTTGAATGTGACCCTCCTTATTACAATGATAACATCGAACACCAGATGCTTCACTATTATAAAACTTCTTCTGACTTTTGCCCTTCTTCTTGTCGAACTTACCATCCTTTTGCAAGAATTTCGCCTTAATGGCCAAACCTTCACCAATTATCGAAGGTTTATGCTCCTTTTGTTCATTCAAGTCCTTAGAGTAAAAGGCATATTGAACATCTTCAAAGGCCAGGGACTCTCTTCCATACAAGAGGGTTTCTTCGAAGTGAGCATGTGTTCTAGGCGAAGCGCATAACAACAACAACACTTGATCTTCATCATCGATCTTCACATTAATATTTTCAAGATCAAGAATCATATTGTTGAACATATCCAACTACTCAGCCAACACTTTGTTTTCACTCATCTTGAACGAATACCAGGCTTGCTTCAGGTAGAGTCGATTCACCAATGATTTGGTCATGTACAAACCTTCAAGTTTCAACCATACCCCTGATGTCATCGTCTCCTTTGATACCTGTCGAAGAACCTTATCACCAAGGCTCAACAATTTTGCGTTGTGTGCTTTCTCAATCATAGCCATCTTTTCAGCTGTCGTCAACACAAGATTCATGGTCGTCTCTCCCTTCAATGCTTCCAAACAACCCTGCTGAACAAGTAAGGCTTTCATCTTCAAGTTCCACAGACCGAAATCGTTCACTCTAGTAAATTTTTCAATCTCATACTTTGTTAAAGGCATCTTTTCCACACTCACTGCACCAATTTGTTGTGAATTAGATACCTTAGAAACAAAGTATAAAATGGTTAGGTATTAGGGTTACCAAAGATAATAACAAAAATTGGTTATAAACTACTATTCTTTCCTTTCTCTTAAAGCAATATTACAAGTATACAAGAATAACAAATAACCTCTCTCACTTTTGAATTAGGGTTTTATCTTCCTATTTTCCCTTATACAAAATATGAGACTATAGTATGCTATTTATAATAAAACTAACACCCTAACCTAATGGGCATTTTAGCAATTACCCATTACAAGATAACTTAGGGTACAAGCTAACTTAAACAATTGAATCCATAACACAAAGCCCAATTAAACAACAACATGTGAGAAGACTTAGACGACATGTTATTCTTACTAGGGTTTGTTCCAATATTCCATAATATTGTATAAACCTTCCTTCCTTAGGAAGTTATCTTTTTGGTTTAGAGCTAAACCATTGTAAAAGCTCTTGGTTTGTTTTTGGGGATCATTATACATATTTTTTTAGTTTGTGAGCTTCGCCGTTGAAGAAAATATCTCCTTTTGGGTTCGTGAATAGTAACTAGAGAAAAATATTCATAATTGTTCTTGAGCTCACCTCGATTAAAATCTCTTTATGTTTGAGAGCAACACATTTAAAATCTTACTCTATTTCTTAGTTCATCTTTAATAAAAGCTCATTAGGTTCAAGATCATCCAGGTAAAAATCCTGGTTTGTTTCGTGGTTAGCCCGTGTAAAACCTCAGTTCAATTCAGAGGACAACCAATTCAAAACTCTACCTTTGTTTGAGATCATCATGTTCAAAATGTCTGTTAGGCAAGAAAACTAATCACTTCAAACCTATTTTCTATTTAGTGAGCAGACTAATTGATTCAAGCATGTTTGTTGTTTCTGGAGACTAATCACTTCACTTTGTTCACTGTTTGGTTATAAGTTACCTTGAAACTTCATTTCCTTGTATTAGAGGGTTCGTGGGATTAGCTTTGTAAAAGATCTCAAACATCATTGGATAATATCAAGATCAATTCTTAGGGAAATGAGTAGGTCACTTCTTTAAGAACAGACCTCAATAAATCTCTGGTGTTATTTAGCTTCCGTTAATTTTTTAAATTTTTTCTTAATCACTTTACTTCACATTTTCGTTTCTTATTCAAATGTTTTTGAGAAAATATATTTAAACTCTGATTTTCAAAATGATTTTGTTTTTAATAAACGATTTTCAAACTTACACAACTCACCCATCTTGTGTATGAAGTCACATCACTACTAAGAATATACCTATTTTTACCTTAGACCCAAAGGGGATTTTGCCTCATTTAGGCAAACGATATAACGAAGGGCGACATGAAAAACTTATCACTTTACCCCTCGATATCTAAATAACCAAGATTATAATTGAAAATTTCATTGGTTCATTCTCCAGCAACCGTATTTTTTTCAAGACTATGTAGCGCATGCTATATACCTCTCATTTTTTGTTAATAACCAAGGTTAAAAAGCCAATTTTTACGTCGATTTTTTTTAATAATTGAGGGATAAAACATTTTTTTCTATTTATGGTTTGTTTTAAATCTCATTTTGACTGACCTGTATCATTTTTTCACAAATCTACAAATTATGTGACAAAATCATATCATTTGTATTTTATACAAATATAACACAGAATACCAAATTTAAATTATTTACAAAACCAAATATACAATAATTACAATACTTATAATGACACTTGTGATACAGAAAACCTCTACCAAGGGAACCTATACATATTTGCACCTATAATGACAAAAACCTTGATGCAATGCTTACAGACTATTGTTTATGAGAGTCATAATAAGATAGGAATGCGCCAACTCAACGTGATCGGATGTCATCTACATCTTCTTGTGGGAATGGTGTTTTGTCACTAAACCCATATTATTTAAACAAAAATTAAATTAAAATAAGCTAACAACGATAACATTAAATTAACAAATATACATAAATTACATGTATATGGATAAAATTAATACCTTAAGTCATGCATTGGTAATGCCTTCGTATACAATATTAAACATATGTCTCATAACATAATATCCACTTTCAAAATTTCCAGGTTGTTTTCGCGACTACAGATAATTTTCATATTGTTACTAATTAATATACACAAATCACAAGTAATACATTAGCAAAAATAAAAGAATGTCAAAAAACACAAGTAATACTTACACGCGGTTCTATGAATTTTAACTTTTTACCAACTAAATTATGTTTCACAAAAAATGTATCTCTCCATAGCTCTACATGTCGGTAAAAATTATATGAATAAAAAGTATTCAAAATTAAAGATAAAATTTGAGTATTACAAATAATATCACTTACCCGCTCAAAACCTTTTGCATATCTTGATCAAGTTTATCATGTAACAAGCATGACATAACTACAACAATTTGCTTCAGACATAAAATAATTAGTTGTCAATGATTTCTACATAAACACTCAAAATAATTAATAATCTGCATAAAATTAATTTATAATAACAAAAAACAAATTAAAGCATATACTTACTTTATTCCCAAGAACCAACTTATTTTGTATGTATATCTTGATAGTGTTTGTTGTATTACCTAGAAATTTAATGCTTAATGGATCTAAGAAATCATACTTTTTCAATTTCCTTTCAATATACATCTAATGCATGACCCTAATTAAACGTTAACTCAAAAGTCAAATATTTTTGTTAAAGTATGAGAACAATGAATTTAAATTGAAATCACCGTAATAATTGTACTTACGAGCACCAAAATTGTAGTATGGGTATGTCCAGCCAATCACTTGCCTTCAAACATTCCACAAGACAACTTTTATAAAGTATAAAATATTATTGTGGTTCATGTTTTAATTTAAACTCAGAGAGTTCTAGAATCTTTTCTTTCATCCTTGATAGTCTTTGAGTGTTATCTAGTTAAGGTGGTGTGGTCTCAATATTGTGATGTGAGGCAGAACAACTATCTTCGTGCTTACACCATCCATAATAGCTTTCGCAACTACTTTCTCATGTAACTTCAACTGATTTGGAATTAGGTGGTTTAGTACACCCAATGATTTCAATTTCTGTATCATAAAAACATCTAAAATACAATACAAAAAAATTTAAAATACAAAAAAACAACAACGTACGACACAAATATTTTAAATTATAGTTATACCTCAATCACATTGTGGGTACACGTTTCTCTTTCAACCTCAATCAATCTCTCTCACTCCTCATGCACCTTCTGCAACATCCTCTCCTGTTCCTCCCACAACATTCTATATCGCTTCTTCCGCACCACCTGTAATATCCTCCCCCCTCTTCCTACAACATTCTCTCCCACTTTTCAAGATGCACTCTCTCACGATTCTCCAGAGTCCACTTCTCCATCGCCTTCTGAGTCCACTTCTCCGTCTTTTATCCTAATACCTCCCTTATCTTTTCAGTAATTATCTCTTCAATTTATATCCTATGGTGTACTTCATTAATTGGTTGGTATAGTCCAAAAAACAACTTCAAGCTAATTCCTATGGACACGCCAACATGTTATTCGATTCCAATCACTTCTACCAAGATTTCATGACGATCATGTGAAACGAAGATACTAACTTTGGGTTGTTCAACTAGTACATCCTACAACACATATAAGATTTTCTCTTTACCAAATTGAATTAAATAAAAAAAGAAATGTTGAAAAAAGTATCTCCTTACCATCTATTCAACCACTTGTGTGTAGCCTCTGATGCGAACTCGTCATTTGCTCTTTAACGTGCCATCTTACATTTGCCATGGCGTGATGGTGGAAATGGACAAAGATCAAGGCTTCTCTAAGGATCTCCCAACTCTAGTTCCATTTATTTTCTTTTTTATTAATCATTTTATGTTCAAGTTATCATATCCTCGACGATACAATTTACATGGATATATATTTCTAGCTCTATTCATCTTTCCTTTTTAGCTCTTAGCCAAGAATTCAGGAGTAGTACAAGACTTTAAAAAATTATCCCAAATATTCTTATCAATAAATGAATACTTCACGTATGAAGGCGCTACATTATCTTTTGGATCATTAATATATTCATCTGTGAGTTGTGTCTTGAAGGACCTCCAATGCTCACTAACATATGCCAGCCATTTCTTTTTCAGTATAATATCATGTGGAAAAATAAACACCTCCTAGATTTACATAATAAAGTTGATATTAGTATTAAACCAACAAAATAAATGGTCATATATACTTTTAAAACAAATCAAAAAGTTCATAATAGATACTATAATATCAGTCAATATGCTATTTTTCAAATCACCGTCAACCTCAGGCCAATTATCTATAAAAAAATACTCATTTTGCTTCTACCTTGTAATTTCATGTAACCCTTAAAATCATCAGTATTTTCACCACAAAACTTATCAATTCTCATATCAAAATTAACCGGGGAGCGTACACCGTGTTAGTGGACTATGTTAATTGTGGTACACATTAGGACACCTCTAGTTTTTCTTTTACTTTTTGTATTAATAGAGGTTGCAATAGATGTTGTATGAGAGGTACTCGTTGAATCAACCATGTCTGTGTAAATTAAGAAAAATAGAAACATATAACAAATACATCAACATGAACTTTAAATCAACATCACACAACACTTCATCCTTAACATTGAAAAATACTGACTAGATATATGAAAGAGAAAGACCATAGAATAATGCTAACTAGAAATATATACATAAGTAAAAAGTTATGATGAAACATTTTAAGAAAAACAACATATATAGAAGAGTTACGCACATTCCAGTGGTATTACCATTTCTATGAACATTTTAAAAACTAACTCTATAGTGCATAACAACATTTCTATGAACATTTTAAAAACTAAAGCCATTTATGTAAGCATTTTAGTGGAGAATTATGTACCTCAAACGTGATGACGAAGCTTCAACGAGTTTTGAAAAGAGATGATGTTTGAGTTGATGTTCGAAGAGTTGACATTGAACATAAATGATGTTCGAGTTGACGTTGGAAGAGATTTGATGAAAATTGCCTAGGGTTTTTATGAAAAGAATGACGATAAAGTTAGAGCGTTTATTGATAGGTAAATGAAAAGTTAGAGTCTAGTTCTTTGAAGTATTCATGCAATAGACCAAACATGTTGGTTTTTAGGAAAAACCGAGGGAATATATTAATTTTAAAAAATAGAAAAGCCTCATGGTGCCATATTCTGGGAATTCATTTAAAATAGCTATCACGTCAGTTTTTAGACAAAACCGAGGTAATGGATTAATTAATAATTAAAAATAATACATAAAAAAAAGATATTTGAAAATGTTGATGCAAAAAATATTACCCCTTGGTTGAAAAATATAAGCGAGGGTAATACAAATTAAAACTAAATAAAAAAGGGGAAAAGGAAAAAGGAAAGGCAACATGTGATCCTGAACCGATTAAAGATAAAAATAATATAAAAGGACATAACTGGGATTTAAAATGACCTCCCTCATAGTTATATTCCTTCGATTTTGGTAATAACCGAGGGTATAGGTTGTATATATTGAAACAATGATGGCGCTGCCAGGACATATACCTCGGTTATTGGTGGATTGAGGTGAAAATTTTGTCATGAAATGTATTATTTGTAATAGTGCATTTCCAAAGAGACGAAGTACTTGTAGTTAAAGATCTTTAGATGGTAAATTTAGCTCTTCTAGACAAATTAAGAAGGAGGCTCCTGGCAAGCGCATATGGTCTTTGGATTGTTATCTTTTTGGCCCAGTATGATAAGTCCATTGTCTCCTCTTGGTTTTGTGGAAGAACATAGGGGTGTCATTCTTTTTCTATTGGTGGAAAGAGTGTCTATTCTTGGATCCACTAAAAATGATCTTTTGAACTAGTTTGAGTTAGGGTTATTAAAGAAGGCAGGGTCTGGCCTTTTGACTTCCTTCTAGAGTCACCATTGGCTTGGTAGTATTGCTCTTAAGATTAGATTTTAGAGACTCTTCTCTATTTCCGATATTAAAGAGGGTATTATGGATCAAATTGAGAAGTAGGATAAGGAGCTGATGTCTTGGGATTTTAGATGGAGCAGATCGTTCTTCGTATACGAAGAACCTCTGATAGATGAGTTCTTCTCGACTCTCCAAAAGGTCCACTTAATCGAGGAGAGTGATATATTGGTTTGAAGACACACTATTAATGGTGTTTTCATTGTGTTTCTTTCTTATCAACTCCAATATGAACTTATCATATCCTTCCATCTATCTAGTAAGTGTGATTCCTTCTCTGCCTTTGATTCTAGAAAGTTGGGTCTCCCTCTATGGTAGTGGTTTTTTCATTGCAATTTTTGCGTGATAGGTTTCCTTCTAAGAAAAACTTGTTTAAACTAAGGATTATTAATGACCTAAATAAGATTTTGTGTATCTTTTGTGGGGAGTGGATTGAGTCCACCACTCATCTATTTGTTATTTGTAGTTTTGCTTATAATGTCTGATATAAGATCTTTAAGTGGTTAGGGATGCAATTGCCTATACCTTAAGATCTTAGGATTTCGTTTGAGATTTTCTTTTCTTTAGCATAAGGCTAAATTCAAGGGTAGGTATGAAATGATCTCGCATGCAGTGGTGGGGTTTATCTAGTCTATTTGTAGCAATAGTTTTTTATTTAAAAATTAAACAAATGTGAAAGAGGTTGAGGATAAGAGTTTTTTTCTTGGAGTTGGTTTCTGTTGTGAATCGTATACCTTAGAAACAAAGTATAATAGGTTTATTTATGATCAAGAAGCCCACAAGGGTTAGGGTTTAGGGTAACCAAGGATAACAACAAGGATTGGTTATAAACTGCTATACTTTCCTTTCTCTTTAAACAAGATTACAAGTATACTAGAATAACAAATAACCTCTCTCACTTTTGAATTAGGGTTTTATCTTCCTATGTTCCGGACTGGTCCAATCTTTAAAATTGAGCCATATCTGTCTTGCGGCCCAACGGCCCAATAAACCCGAATATGCTCGGAGCCCTGTAAATCAACTACTCAACTTGCCCTAGGTCGGACGACTTCAATGTCGAGCAGGTCCTTTCTTGCCTCAACGGATAGTTCCTAATCATCGTGGGTTAATACAGGATCCTTGATCCACGCCCAACAGTTTGGGCCAATAAACACCCACTTGGACCAGTATATAAACCCTCTCATTTGAGAGGGTCAGGTATTCAAATCTTGACCCAAAAATATTGTACTTGCTCACCCGTTGCTCGCTTTCTGACTTTAGCATCAGAGTGCCTTTGCAGGTACACCCCCCATTTTCTCTCCTTCATCAACTGCGCTCATTCACGCTCGACGCGACCACATCGAATCCTAATCTCCAGGTACGATCAGGTGGCACCGTCTGTGGGAAACAAACTTCCCCGTTCTTCTTCACCAAAAAAATTCAAGAACCAAAGTTACTATTTATAAATATCCATGGCCGCTAACGACATACCGTGCGAAGCCCGCACAACTGATGGTGTCCTCATTACTCAACGGGGAAGCAACCTTTTCACCCTCTCACACGAAGAAACCGTCCAAGATTGCCAGGACGGAAATACTGCTTCACCATCTCCTGAGTGCGACCAACCGCTCGAGAGCCAACCATAGATCATACCTTCCGTGGCCGCGCCCACCGGATCAGACTTTGCTGCATTTGCTGAAACAATCAATCAAAAACATCTCCTGCTCCTAGCACACGGTGCGAAAATAGCCCGTCTGGAAGACACCAGTTGTCGATCAACTTGATCACCCAAAAGGCACCGATTCTAGCACAGCCCTTCCCCCCGAAGGAAGAAAGATAAAGGCCACCATGACGAATCTTCTATCCGAAACCGCGGACGATCACCTCCACGAAGACGTCGTTCGCCAATACCGACCAAGGATCACCACGGGTCACGAGAGGACGACCGTCGTTCCCCTCCCTGAAAAGGAAGAAGATCACGATCTCCATCCCCGAAACGATCAAAGAAGAGCAGGTCGAACTCTCCGTCCCCGCGACGAGACCAGAAAATCCGTTCAAGATCCCGTACAATCACCTCTAGCGATGATGATGATATCAGAGGACCCCTCTCTTCTGAGATTATGGCCAGCAGATTACCAAGAGGGCTTGAAAAGCCCCCACCATTGGGTTCGTACGACTGAACGACTAATCCCGACGAGCATATTGAGAACATCGACGCTCTACTTGACTACAGGGGCGTTCGAGGAGAAATCAAATGTCGCTTCTTTCCGACCACCCTAAGGAAAGGAGCGATGACTTGTGTCGCTCCCGAAAAAAATTACGTCCCCGGTGCAGACGCGAATTGTCGGTGATGTTGGAGGTTGAGGTTGAATAAAGTCGCCAGCTAGGCATTTTTATCCCGAGGGAAAGGTAATGCTGCATAAACCTGGAAGGGTATATATAAGATGGTTGCGAACCAAAGAAACTAAGAAAGGCGTTGGTTACGACCTGGGAAGGTATTAACACCCAGATCGTCCGTCATACTCGAAGGGATCCACGCTTACTTGATTGTATTTAAAAGGGGTACTGTATGTGCTATCTGTGTGCAAAAAGCTAGGGAAAGAAAATATAGGTGTCAGTGTAAAATGTGTGAATTGCTCAGGAACCGAGGCTAAAAAAGGAAGGCTGAAAGAGGGGGAAGACAAAGAGACTTTTATTTGATAACTGTTAAGTTATGCCTACGTATCCTCTCGTGCAATGAGGAAGTCAAAACACCGTAGTTCGACTCAAAGAGACTGAAAATGAATTGACGGTGAACTGCTTGCTTATCTATGCTCAAGTGTATGACTCGTCTGGCTCGAGTGCTAACTGTCTTGCATTAGACGGAAGAAGCAAGTTCTCGTTTGTGAATGAGTGTGATGAGAAAAGAATCCCAGAGGAGACGTTTATTGTTTGTTTTTGGTGTTTTCAGTTTTTTTATTATTTTCGGTGTTTTGCATAAGTTAATGAGCTTAAGCCTAAATCAAGGATTTGTAAACTCATTATATCCTCCCTGATTAGGGATAATGAGCCTACTTAAGCATGAGATAAACATCTTAACCTAATTACCTTAATGATGAAGGATTAAGATCATTAACCTACTTTTGAATAGTAAGATGTTTTTGGGTTTTTTGTTTAGTGTTAAGTAATGAGTTTAATATCCAATCAAAGATTAGTGAACTCATTACACCATCCTAAGAGAAGAATGATAGATAAGAACACTTAAGCTGAGAAAGACTCCTCAACTTAATCTATGGTTATGGATTAAATTCATTATATAAAAAGCCTTTATTAAGTGGGTTTTAATTAAAGGGTGAGATTAAGAAGTGGATTTTATGTTTGTAAGACAACTTGAGGGGGACTTGTCCATTAAACACTAGGGTTAGTCCCTCTTAACCATAAGGAAGAGATAGAACCCTAATGTAAGGCCCAAGTTACAAGATAAAGTCTTAGTGATTATTAATGTGTTTTGATTAAGAGGTGTAAACAAATTAAAGGTTTAACACTAAGGATTAAAGTTATACACTCCATCCTAAGATAAGGATATAGGCACAACCCTAATTCAAAGTCCTAAAGCGTTAAGTGTTTAGCCTCTGATTATGAGATGAGAAAAGAGACTCAAGGAGACTCAAAGGTAAAAAGATAAGGGGAGACTATATACAACCCTAAAGATTATCATGCTTGGATATCCTATGGCTTGTGAGGCTTAAGAGAAAAGATCTTCAAGGCCACCAAGGAAGGGAAGCAGATGAAAAGAGAAGAGCGGAGAGAAAGAATAAGTTACTTACTTCCTGAAGAAGATAAGTAACTTAAAAGAAATAAAGTAAGAATGAGAGAGCACAAGTGAAAAAATTTCACTCAAAGACAATTAAAGGATGCAAATGCAAAGGAAAGAAGAGGTGGGAGGTGAAGGCAAATCCACCTCCCAGATAACTTACCAAAAGTCCCTGAAATGTTAGTACAAGATGCATAAGACATAAAGCACAAAGAAATGAGATGAATAAGGATGCAAAGTCCAAAACCAGAAGTGATTATGCAATTCAAATGTGTTATGATATGATGCAAAATGAAATAAGATACATATGAATGATCATACAAGGATGAGACGCAATGGAAGCATGTTTAGAAGCATGAAAACACATGGATGTTCATGGAATGTAATGAATGCAAAACATAGAAAATGAACGAAGAAATGATCAAGAAATGTTCAAGCATGTCTTAAGATGTCTATGATGTCATAAAATTCTTGAAATGTCATGGCAAGTGTAAGTTATAAGAGTGCGCCTAAGAGGGGGGGGGGGTGAATTAGGTAGTCGACAATTCTTTGATCGTGTTTCCGGTTGTTGATTATTTTTCGTTAAGTGCTGAAAAATAAAGTGCTGAAAGTAAAATGAACACCGGAAATTTATAGTGGTTCCCTTCACACTTCGAAGGTACTCCACTCCTCTTTCGACTCGAAAGAGATTTCACTATAGTTAGAATTATTGTACAGCTTATGCTTACTATCTACACTATAGGTAATCAAGTGAATGAAGAACAATCCTCTTCAAACACACACTTGTTTCCAACAAACTTGGACAACAAGGTAAAACAAAAAAATAATTCTTGATAATGAGATTTTGTCTTGAAAGAATGTTGATATCAATCTTGATAATTGATCTTCCTCTTCAAATGAAACAATTCTCAACAATGTATACAAGTGTTCAAAGAATGATATGAAACTTACAATAATTTTCAATGAAAATTAAGTGCAGAAAGTTTCACTTAAAAATGATATGAAAACACTTGAAAATATTGAAAGAATAAAATATTTATAAAAATGAATTGTTAATGAAGAAGGTGTGTGTTTATTTAAAAAATGCAGAATTTATAGTGTGTAAAACACCCTTTCAAAAGAGTATTGTATCATGAAAAGATGCCATGATCCAATGAAAGATTATCATGAAAAGTGCTGATGAAAAAATAAAGTATTTTTCAAATTTCTACAGTAGGAATCGGTTCCCACATGGGACAACCCGGTTCCTGCTGAACGTTATAAGAAAATTTGAATTTTAACAAAGGGGAACCGGTTCCCAGAGGGGGACAACCCGGTTCCTAGTCTTAAAAACAGAATCATGACCTTTTCAGGAAAGTGGAACCCGGTTCCCACATGGGGAGGAACCGGTTCCTGCAGCCAAAAAACAGATTTTCAAGTTTAAACACACAATGATATTTTTATGCTTTTTATGAGAAAATCTTGAACACTTATATGCATGATTAAGGAATTGAAACATATACCTTGAGAATTATTTCAGTCCATAAGATCTTCAATAATTCTTCAATATTCAACACTTTTTGCACATCCTTTTTTTGATAGATGGATCATCATGTTGTCTTCATCAAAATCATTTGATTGAGAAGCTTGCTATTACATTCTCCCCCTTTTTGATGATGACAACCAAAACTTGGAATGTTGTTTTTGCAAGACTCCCCCTATGTTGATGACTCCCCCTAAGTCCATAAGTTGCTTGAATTATTGGAGTGAGTTTATTTGACAAGTATTAAAGGCCTGCAAAACAAATGGAGCAAAAACAACATACACCAAATCTTCTCCCCCTTTGTTATTATCAAAAAGGATGGGGAAAAGATGAAATAAAGAAATTCATAGCATATCGTTAAAGCGAACAAGTTTTAAACTTAAAACATGAAATTCCACTTAGTTGAAAACATTAAAATAGGACATAAGCCTAAACATCACAAACATAGAAAACTGAACAAGAAACTAAACGAAACTAGAACATATAATTAAACTAAACATTATTTATAAATAAAGCATATTGAAATAAATAAATAAATTTTTAGAGAGGTGTACCTTGATTCAAGATAAAAAAAAAAATTAATTAAAAAAAAATTAAACATCACCTTCATCTAAAATTCCAAGCTCTCTTCGAATTTTGTAGAAAGGTTCTTTTGCAAGAGGCTTGGTGAAGATATCCGCAAGTTGGTTATGAGTATCCACAAAAGTTACTTCGACATCTCCTTTAAGTACATGATCCCGGAGAAAGTGATGACGAATGTCAATATGTTTGGTTCGAGAATGCATGACGGGATTCTTCGTGATGTTGATTGCACTTGTGTTATCGCACCGGAGAGGAATGCAACCAAGATCAATTCCGTAGTCACTTAGTTGTTGCTTTATCCAAAGATTTTGTGCACAACAACTTCCTGCCGCTATGTACTCTGCTTCGGCTGTACTAAGAGCAACGCACGCTTGTTTCTTGCAAGACCACGAAACTAGAGCATTTCCGAGGATGTGACATGTTCCACTTGTGCTTTTTCTATCAGTTTTACATCCTGCATAATCTGCGTCAGAATAACCAATTAAAGTGCAGCTACTACCTTTAGGATACCATAGACCAACATTTGTCGTTCCCTTGAGATACTTCATGATTCGTTTGACCGCCGTGAAATGTGACTCCTTAGGGTTTGCTTGAAAGCGAGCACACAAACAAACACAGAACATAATGTCAGGACGGCTTGCCGTCAAATATAATAATGAACCAATCATACCTCGATATTTTGTGATATCAACCGATGTTCCCATTTCATCTTGATCAACGTAGGTACCGGAGCCCATTGGTGTAGACATTGCTTTACAACTATCCATATCAAATCTTTTCAAGAGTTCCTTGCAATATTTGGATTGATTTATGAAGATTCCGTCCTTTTGTTGCTTGATTTGAAGTCCAAGAAAGTAATTCATCTTTCCCATCATCGACATTTCAAATTCGCCTTGCATCATTGAAGCAAACTCTTCACATAGTTGATTGTTGGTTGAGCCAAAGATAATATCGTCCACGTACACTTGAACAAGTAAGGTATCATTCTTTGTTCGTTTAATAAACAAAGTCTTATCTACCTTGCCTTTTTCAAAACCTTTTTCGCATAGAAAATTACTTAGACGATCGTACCATGCCCTTGGTGCTTGTTTTAGACCATAGAGTGCTTTCTTCAACTTGTATACATGTGAAGGGTGCTTGAAGTCTTCAAAACCCGGAGGTTGTTTGACGTAGACTTCTTCGTTGATATATCCATTAAGGAAGGCGCTTTTAACGTCCATTTGAAAAAGCTGAAAATTCATTGAACAAGCGTAAGCAAGCAATAAGCGTATAGCCTCTAACCTTGCAACCGGAGCGAAGGTTTCTTCAAAATCAATGCCTTCTTCTTGATTGTAGCCTTGTGCCACCAATCTTGCTTTGTTGCGAACTATGATACCATTTTCATCAAGTTTGTTCTTGAACACCCATCTTGTACCAATGATGTGCTTGTTACTTGGTCTTGGAACAAGTTCCCAAACTTGATTTCTTTCAAATTGATTCAATTCTTCTTGCATCGCAAGTATCCATTGGTCGTCATTCAAGGCTTCATTGATTTTAGAAGGTTCAATTTGTGAAACAAATGCCATGTTCAAGCAAGCATCTTTGAGATTCAATCTTGTTGCTACACCTTGACTTATGTCTCCGATAACTTTGTCAATAGGATGATCTCTATGTGTTCTCCATTCTTTGGGAAGATCATTGTTGATTGACTCTTGTTGAATTGATTCATCATGATGTTCTTCTTGTTTTTCTTCTAGATTTCCAATGAGGTCTTTAGAAGCATCTTCTTTAGGAACTTCTACAATTTCATCATCATCATCACACAAAACAATATCCTCTTTCGAGGGGTTAGATTCATCAAATTTAACATGCATAGATTCTTCTATAGTTAGAGTTCTTTTATTGTAAATTCTAAAAGCTTTACTAGAGAGAGAGTAGCCGAGAAAAATACCTTCATCGGATTTTTCGTCAAACTTACCAATGTTGTCTTTGTCGTTGTTGAGAACAAAGCACTTACACCCGAATATGTGAAAGAAAGAGATATTTGGTTTTCTCCCTTTGAAGAGTTCATAAGGGGTTTTCTTGAGAATAGGCCGAATATTAACACGGTTACTTACAAAACATGCCGTGCTCACCGCATCCGCCCAAAAATACTTAGGAAGATTTGAATCACTTAGCATTGTCCTTGCAAGTTCTATCAAAGACCTATTCTTCCTTTCTACGACACCATTTTGTTGTGGAGTTCTTGGTGTGGAGAAGTTGTGTGAGATTCCATGTTCTTCACAAAAATCTTCGAAAGAAGCATTTTGGAATTCTCCACCATGGTCGCTTCGAATGGAGATAATTGTAAGAGACTTCTCATTTTGAATTTGCTTGGCATACTTCTTGAATGCTTTGAAAGCATCACTTTTCTGCACTAAAAACAATGTCCAAGTATATCTAGAGAAATCATCAACGATAACTAATGCATAAACATTACCTCCGAAGCTTTTTGTTCTCGATGGACCAAAACGATCCATGTGCAACAATTGTAGTGGTCTTGAAGTAGACACCACATTCTTGGAAATGAAAGTTGATTTAGTTTGCTTTCCTTTTTGGCAAGCACCACACAACCTATCTTTGATGAATTTGATCTTTGGCAATCCAATGACTAAGTCATGCTTGATCAATTTATTCAAATGCTCCATATGAATATGAGCAAATCTCTTATGCCATAACCATGATTCATTGTTGTTTGCCAAGAGACACCTAACATTCAAAGACAAGTTATCTAAAGAAATTTGAAAAATATTATTAACCCTTTTACCTTTAAGCATAACCTCATGAGTAACCTCATTTTCAATCAAGCATTCATCTTTAGTGAAGTTGACTTTGAAACCTCGGTCACACAATTGGCTAATGCTAAGGAGACTATGCTTTAGACCTTCCACATATAGGACATCTTCTATAGTTGTTGAAGGCGGTGAACCAATGATGCCTATGCCAAGGATTCTTCCTTTATTGTTGTCACCATAAGTAACATATCCTTTGGCCTTAAGCGTTAGATGTGAAAATTTGCTTAGGTCACCCGTCATATGCCTCGAACACCCACTATCAAGATACCATTGACTTGAGGAGGTCTTCAAGCATACCTACAAAACAAATTAAGTTTTGTTAGGTACCCAAACAGCTTTGGGTCCTTCATAGTTAGCACCTTTCTTGATCCACACATAATGCCCACTTGGAACACTAAAATTTCTTACATAGCAAGCATTAGGTGTATGGCCAATAATACCACAATAAAAACAAGTAGGTTCAAAATTGCTTCTATATCTAGGAGGATAAGATTTCTTCTTAGAAAAGGATTTATTCTTATTATTTCTTTTCTTTCTAGCATATTGATGAACTACTTTATGCTTGTCACTTTCTTTCATAGGATTTTGTTCTTTAGCTTTCACAAAGATGGTCTTGTTTGAAGTTGGTTTTGAGAATTTTGAGTAACCAAGACCACTTTTATCATTTGAATATCTTTGATTGCTAAGAACATTTTCCAATCCAATTTGTCCTTTTTCATATCTCTCTAGGACTCTTTTTAATTGGACTATTTGAAAAGAGAGTGACTCACATTTAGTGCATACAAAATTCTGTTTTTGTTCACTAATCAATTTTTCTTTTTCAAGCTTAAAACCATTTTCTATTTTCTCAATATTTTCTTCTAATGTTGAGATTTGTTTCTTTTGAGATGAAATGGTTTTGTACAGAATTTTGCACTCACTTAAAAGTTCATCAATTGCTCCTTGAGCGTCATTATCAAAAATTGAAAAGTTATTACTACTAACCTCATCGTCTTCATTGTCGGAATGATGTGATGCCATCAATGCTAGATTTGCGCTTTGATCACTATCGGAGTCCGATGAAGAACTTATTTCGTTGTCATCCCAAGCAATGTAGGCTTTCTTTTTGAAATCCTTCTTTCCTTTGTTGTCATGGTTCTTTGCGAGTTTAGAACATTCCGGTCTAATGTGGCCTTTCTTTCCACATTCATAGCATGTAATATCTTCGTTAGATGTTGATGTTTCCTTTTCTTTGTTCTTTGAGAACTTCTTTCTTCTTGTGTAACTAGAGTTTCCATTATTATTTTTTGCACCAAAAAATTTTCCTAGTCTTTTTACAAGAAGCATAAAATTTTCGTCCTCTTCCGGATTGTCTTCTTTCTTTGCAACTTTGGAATCAACTTTTAAAGCAATGCTCTTGGATTTCTTTTCTTGGTTCTCACGTTTCTCCAATAGTCCAAGTTCCGTCTCATATTCTTGAAGCTTTCCGAATAAAGTAGCGGATGTCATTGTTGCTAAGCTTTTCTTTTCGGAGATTGCCGTCACTTTGGGTTGCCATTCTCTTGTTAAAGACCTAAGCACTTTAAGATTAAGTTCATCATTTGATAGTGTCTTACCAAGTGCTTTCAAGTGATTTGTCAAATGCACGAATCTTTTCTGCAAGTCGAGGATTGATTCTCCCGGTTGCATTCGGAATAATTCGTACTCTTGACTTAGCGTATTCAACCTAGATCTTTTTACTTCAGCCGTTCCTTCGTGAGTTTCTACAAGAGTGTCCCATATTTCTTTTGCCGTTGTACATGTTGAGACGCGGAAGAATTCATCCATTCCAAGTGCACTTTGTAAGATGTTGATAGCCTTTTTGTCATAAAGAACTTTTTTCTTATCATCATCATCCCATGACACTTGTGGCTTAGATGAACTAGCACCATTGACAACTGTTATAGGAATGAAAGGACCATTTAGAACAGCCTCCCATATATCACTTCCTTGTGCTTCTAAGTGTGCCTTCATACGGAGTTTCCAAAAGTCGAAATATTGACCGGAAAATAATGGAGGCTTGTTGCTACTACCACCATCTTTGAAAACACGATCATTGTTTGCGGAAGCCATCTGAATCTATAGGAACAAGTTACCTAGAACTTGCTCTGATGCCAACTGTAAGTTATAAGAGTGCGCCTAAGAGGGGGGGGGGGGTGAATTAGGTAGTCGACAATTCTTTGATCGTGTTTCCGGTTGTTGATTATTTTTCGTTAAGTGCTGAAAAATAAAGTGCTGAAAGTAAAATGAACACCGGAAATTTATAGTGGTTCCCTTCACACTTCGAAGGTACTCCACTCCTCTTTCGACTCGAAAGAGATTTCACTATAGTTAGAATTATTGTACAGCTTATGCTTACTATCTACACTATAGGTAATCAAGTGAATGAAGAACAATCCTCTTCAAACACACACTTGTTTCCAACAAACTTGGACAACAAGGTAAAACAAAAAAATAATTCTTGATAATGAGATTTTGTCTTGAAAGAATGTTGATATCAATTTTGATAGATGGATCATCATGTTGTCTTCATCAAAATCATTTGATTGAGAAGCTTGCTATTACATTCTCCCCCTTTTTGATGATGACAACCAAAACTTGGAATGTTGTTTTTGCAAGACTCCCCCTATGTTGATGACTCCCCCTAAGTCCATAAGTTGCTTGAATTATTGGAGTGAGTTTATTTGACAAGTATTAAAGGCCTGCAAAACAAATGGAGCAAAAACAACATACACCAAATCTTCAAGTTCACAAGTTCATGATATGCAAAGATGAATACAAATGAAGATGCAAAATTAGGGTTTTAAGGCAACATGAGATACATATGACCAAAACAGAAGCAAACATCATGATAAAAAATTGAAATTGAACTTAAACAAACCCTAATCACATATAAGACCGCACCCCAAAGGAGAAAGTCAGAAGCTAACCCTAGGCAAAGTTATGAATTTCTTAAATTAACTAGGGTTTTTGGGTGATTCTAAAGGGAAAATGCAAAACAAATTGAAAATGAAATGCAAAAATATGAGATAAATAACCTAGAAACTAGATGCAATATGAAAAACAATGCAAAAAGAATCAAGTTCAAACTCATCATGGTTAGGCAGAAATGAATTTTTCAAGTTAGGGTTAAAAAATGTGAAATTTAAGAACCCTAATTCAAAGAAAATTGTGAAAATGTGATCAAACCTAAAAATAAATCTGTATGGTGAGTTTGAAAATGTTTCTAAATGTTTAAGAATGCTTCATGATTGTTTGGTGATTTTTAGAAACCTAAATGCATATTTAATTAATTAAAATCAATTAATTAATTAAATAAAACATTTAAATATTTTAAAAATACTTTTTTAATGCAAAAATAAAAATAAAAACTGTTTTTAGGTAAAGAAAAATATTTGAAAAAAAAATTCAGAAAATGGGATTATTTTAAAAATATTTGAAACAAACATGGGGGGAGACAGTTGACTGCGCTCGTGTTTGGAGGGTCATGATTCAATCTGGAAAAATTTAATTAATTAAACCTAATTAATCTAATTAATCAGAATTAGGGTTTTAATGATCTAATCCTAGCCACTCATACGCGCGGGAATCATGATCCAAGGGCCCAGATTCAAACTAATTTGATTAACCCTAATTACAAACCCTAAACACATTCAGGTGACCGGAGCAAGCTCCGATAATCTTCTCTGGCCAACTCCTCACCTGAATCCCTCAAAACGCCACCCAAGCCCCCTAAAGCTCTAGAATCAAACATCTAGCAACCCTAAACACGAATCCAGCCTCAAAAACAATTTATCATACATCAAAATCATGAATCGAACAAAAACATTTTCAGATCAAAAAGTTTCAGAACATCAATACATCCTGGTTTCTCAACCATTTTCAAAACAAAACATATCACCATGATCAGGGAGACATATAGAATCATATTGGGACTTAAAATAAGAGTTCTGGAAAAAAGTTTGAAGGTGACTACCTGAGATGAAGCTTTCTGACTTTGAGCTTTCTGACCCTTCCTTTGATGCAAAACCACTCCAATGGTCCCCCTTGAGCTTCTGAAAGGCTTGAATGAAGATTGTATGACTTGGTTGATATGCTTCAGTTCTGATAACTCAGAAATCGTATTCTTGTTTGAGGGACTTTCAGGCCATTGCAAGGGTTGATTTGTGTTCTATGATGGATTTGAGATGATTGGTGAAATTTGTTTTGATGTTTGAGGCTTGTGCAGTGAGAATCGAAGGAATGAAAGTTTATGGAGTTTTTGGAAATCTGAGCTTAGCAATGGATTCAGGCTTGTGTGTCTTATGAAAATGAGTCTATGATGTTAGTATAGGCCAATGGGATTGATTAGAAAGTGGGTGGTGGCACAGCTTGATTGGTATGGGCAAAGTTGTAAAAAAGTCAATGGATGTGTACTTGAGGCATGACACGGGTCAGAGCTTGTTTGAAGGGGTGTCTGGCCTCATCTTGCATCAAGGATGGCCTTTGGATCAATAGAATGCAGTTGGATGGCCTTGATCAGTGTCTTCATGGTTTATGCAATTTTCCCTCTTTGGAGTTTCTTGAAGTGCAAGGCATAGAAACTTGTGATTTCTTGTGCAATCTTGATCAAAATGGGTTGCATTATGTTGATATGATGTTTAGAAGTTAATTAGAGGTCATGAAATGGCTTGGCAAGTGAAATTGCAAAAATCCCTATTTTGGTGCATGTCGCTCCCCCGAAAAGACACTAGGGCCCCAGGGTGCAGACGCGAACGGTCGGCGAAAAGAGAAAATGAAGATGAATTGAATAGAGTCACCGGCTAGGAATTTTTATCCCGAAGGAAAGGTAATGCTGCATAAACCTAGAAAGAGATGGATAAGACGCTTGCGAACCAGAGAAACTGAGAAAGGGGGTTGGTTACAACCTGGGAAGGTATTAGCACCCAGATTATCCGTCGTACTCGACGGGATCCATGCTTACAAGATTGTGTTTAAAGGGGTAGTGTATGTGCTATCTGTGTGCAAAAGCTAGGAATGAATATACAGGTGTTAGGAACTGAGGCTTTTAAAGAGTTCTAAAAGGGGGGGGGGGAGTGTCGCTCCCCGAATTTCCATCCTGGTACAAACGCGAAAGTGGCGCGGAAAAAGAATAGAGTCGCCAGCCAGGCATTTTTATCCCGAAGAAAGGGAATGGTAATGCTGCACAAACCAGAAGAAAGAAGAGGAAGGACACAGGTCCTACGAACCAAAGAGACTGAGTTCGGGAGTCGGTTATGACCTGGGAAGGTATTAGCACCCAGATCGTCCGCCGTACCCGACGGGATCCACGCTTGCAAAAGAAACTATTTCAAAGGGTGAGGGTATGAAAACTGCTGCAAAAGAAAAGAAAAGAAAATGGAACTGGAAAAGGAAACTGAGAAGGGAGCTGAATGAGAAAACAAGGAGAAAATGTAGGGAAAATAAAGATTGTGCTCGAACGGGCCCTACCCCGCTGCCTACGTACCTCATCAGGATAATGAGGATTAGAGACGCCGTAGTTCCCCTAACTAGGGGTGGCAAGGAAATTGCTTGTGAATTAAAGCTTGAACTGCTTATGCCATTGCTCAGGTGTTGCAGACTCGGACGACGAGTGCGTAACCGTCTTGCAAAATGACAAGTAGGAGCAAGTTCGCGTACGAAGCGAAGGAGATGAGAAAAGAATTCCCAAAGGAAAGACGCTTATTGTTTGTTTGTGTTTTTTATGAAGCTTTTATGAGTGTGTCATAAGGAAGTGAACTCAAACTCTTTTCCATGGAATGTGCACTTGTCACTACATTCCAAGATGGAATAATAGAACAAGCACACTCAAGTAAGGAGAAGATCCCCAAAACTTGAACCCAAAGATCTGGGCCTAAGCTCACTAACTTGTTAAATTATTAAGTGTTTTTTTTTTGTATTTACAATGAAGAAGTGTTTTTTATGCTTTTCTTGGTGAAGAAAAATACCTTGATCAGACTTGTGCATCACAAGGTAAACTTGTACTATCCCAAGATGGGAAGACTACAAGCACACCTCATGAGATAAGGCTATTGCTCAAGGCATTACTTCAAACTTTATTAAGTGCTTCCTTTAAGATTATGAGATGAGAAGAGAAGAAGAACCAAAGGATTATAAAGGTAAAAGCTAATGGGAAAAGTCTAATCCTAATATTCACATGCTCGGATGGTCCTAGGTTAGTGAGGCTCACTATCCTAATGAAGGAGAAGAAAAGAAGAAGATGAAAGGAGAAGCACCATGGTGGCCTAAGCACACCTCAAGCAAGAAAGAGATAGAGAAGGTGAGGGAGAAGCAAGATGCATAAGAAATAAGATAAGGAGATGAGAATGCGAAATGGAGTAATCGAACAATGCACAAACAGAGCCTACACCAGTAGGACTTCCAGATGCGAGCAGTATGCAATAAATAAAATCAATCCTCAGTGATACCTAACGGAGAAGGTCCGTTGCCTCTTCAATATGCACAAGAGAAATCGAGAAATAATATCAAGTCCAAAACAGATTTCAACAGTCAAGCGCAATTGTCAATATCGGGGTATCAGATCAAAGCCAAATATAAGAATCCATCATCCAGAATTAAAGTCGAGAATCAGTCCGCGCAACAACAAAGTCTAAGTTCAATTGGTGTCCAAAGGTCTCAATAGTCCAGACAAAATTTTGGAACAATTAGCCACAAGGTCATTCACACTTTATCCTTCATCAAGAAACCTACAAAACATCCACTAGAAAACTAAAACCAAAATTAGACAAAATCTTATACGAACAAAATTAATTGAGATTAAAATCTAAATTATACTGAAATTCATAATTAAAACAAATTGCTAAAACAAATTCTCTAAACTTTTTTAACAAAAATTAACTATAACTAAAAATTAACTATTATCTAACAAGGTTATATAGAAAATCTAATTAGAATAAAAATAGAAAAAACTATAGTTAAAGCTAATAAAGAAATTAATTATAATTAAAATAAAACTAAAGAAAAATAAGAGATTAACTTAAATAATAAAAATTAATAATAGACAAAAATGAGGGTGTATGCCGCTGGGTTTTAGGTGATAATAATAATAAAAAAAAAAGCAATGGGCTTACAAAGCCCGTAACAAAATGATCCTTCTACAAAAGAAAATGAAAAAAAAAACAAAGGTTAGGATAAGTAGAAATAAGAAATTGAAAAGTTAAAACGTGATGGTCAAAGAGATGATGGAAGCACCGCCGATACCAACATCTCGCGATCGAACCACTCCCCTCATCCACGCCGTCTCCTTCGAATTCATTGCGTTCAAACAGATCCGAAACTCCACAAACATGACCATCTGAAAACGAACGGCCTCTTTCTCCAATCGTGGATCGCGATATTCACCACTACAAAGGTGTTCGGCGGAATAAAATCGCTCAGGACATCATCACATCTTTCTTCTCCTTTCCGATATTTCCGCTTTCGCTTTCTTGCGGTGAGTTTTTAGTCTCTCTTACGGTGGTTCTTGCTTCGGTTCAGCTTCTCTTCATCTTTTTCTCGACTCTGCTTTTTGAATCTGTGATGAAAAATGATTGTTGAAAGCGTCTGTTGCGTTGTATGTTGATGGATTGTTGAAAGTTTGGGTGTTCTATTGTTGGTTTGGAAGAGAATGGTTCGTGTGAGGTTGCGGTTTGTGAAGAGTTTGGTGGATAGATGTGATTTCAGTTTTGCAGAAATCAAAGGTTTATGGAGAGTGTGATTTAGTTGATGTGAGTGATAAAGAAAATGGTTGGGTGTCTTTTGCGGTTTTTGCAGCAAAGGCTTTTTTTGTTGTTGCAGCAAGAAAACTGTGTGAGGTTCTTTTAGAGCGTGATTTATTTGCTGCAAAAAATGAGCGATGGTTTCGTTTTTTAGAAGAGGAAAAATGCAGGTCACATTTTTTGTTTTTGGTGGTGTTGAGAGTGAGGAAATGTTACGGGAAATGCCGGTGTGTGTTGTGCGAACGAGAAAACGCGATCTTGTCTTGGAATCAAGTTTGGCAATGTTGTGTAATCGTTTTCCCTTTTTTTCTCTCTTTTTCCTCTAGGCCCCTTGTTGGTTGTTGTAGGCTGCGTTGTTATGTTATGATGCCTCTTGTACAAATTTGTTATGCGGGTGGTTTTATTTTGAGAGCTTGTGCGTGAAATGTGTGTAGTAGTGGTAGTGGAAATGAATTGTACCGTGTGGGGCCATGTTGGTGAGTGCAAAGAATTGTGTGAATCTGTTGCAGCAGAAGAAATAAGGAGGAATGAGCTGGGTTGTGTGGGTCTCACGCCCAACAATTTTTTTTTCTTTTTGTTTATTAATAAAATAATAATGAATAAATGGGACTGGAAATAAATGGGCTTATGAATATGGGATGATAATATGTAAAAGATCAAAAAAAAGGAATTTAATTTAATTTGGAATGGAATGGATTTAAATTGTTGAATTTAGACAATGAATAAGGAATAGAGAAATGGACATGGGATCGGTTTTGAAAAAAGATAAGTTGGAATAAAAAGGATAAAAAATGAGAAAAGAATAATAGAATGGAAATAAAATGGTGAATGGATGAGTTCTTTTATGGTTGTAATTAACTAAGGTTTGGATTAAGGAAAACGGGTAGGATGAGTAATAATTAAAAAAAATCGAATAATGGATGGGAAATTGGTTTGTAAAGAAAATGGATGAAACATTTGGATGTGAAAGTGGATAAAAAAAATGATGAGACAACGATTACGGATATGAACCAATATCAAAAGTCATAAATGCATATAGTACGCCTGAGTTTAATCTGGAAGCCACACTCGAAACTCTTCTAGTTAAAATGAAACAGCTAAACCATTGGACAACTTGTCATCAAAGCAACAAATTTCTGAATTAATTTTCCTCTGACAAAATAACTCATGAATCATTTTGAGCATATCTAGACTAATCATTGGGAAAATAAATCCACAGCTTGAACACAACTGAATCGACAACCTCTAAAACTCACATGACCACTGAAAAGTTCCACACACGACAATTTGATCTTGGACACACACTAATTGAAAAATCAACTCCTTGTAACTTGATGAAGAAAAGGAAAGCCTGATGACGAGCCGCATATATAGTAAACAGCTCTTGCAGATGTGAAATCCTTGAAGACCACTGGATTAGGGAAATAAACCCTAAACAAGCGACAAGAGCATAAGAAGATGATGCTACTTACGGCTGCATAGCCAACCTTGAATTCTCTGATAATCTACAAATGATGACGTGAAACTCTAATCCTTCAGGAAATGACGATCCCATGTCTCATGCACATGATATGAAACTCTAAATGTTAATGATCTAATAGAAATGCAGATGAGATGCAAAACGAAAAGCCGGAAAACCAGAGGGAAAATTTGGGGTGTCTACAGGGAGACACAAAGACTTTTGTTCGATAACTGTTAAGTTATACCTACATATCCTCTTGTGCAATGAGGAAGTCAGAACACCGTAGTTCAACTTAAAGAGACTAAAAAATAAATTGACTGTAAACTACTTGCTTGTTTATGCTCAAGTGTATGACTCGCCTGACTCGAGTGCTAACTGTCTTGCATTAGACGGAAGAAGCAAGTTCTCGTTTGTGAATGAGTATGATGAGAAAAGAATCCCGAAGGAGACGATTATTGTTTGTTTTTGTGTTTTCAGTTTTGTTATTGTTTTTGGTGTTTTTGCATAAGTTAATGAGCTTAAGCCTAAATCAAGGGTTTGTAAACTCATTATATCCTCCCTGATTAGGGATAATGAGCCTACTTAAGTAGGAGATAAGCATCTCAACTTAATTACCATGATGATGTAGGATTAAAATCATTAACCTACTTATGATTAAATAGATGTTTTTTTGGGTTTTTGTTTAGTGTTAAGTAATGAGTTTAATCTCTAATCACAGATTAGTGAACTCATTACACGATCCTAATAGATGAGAACACTTAAGGTGAGGAAGATACCTCAACTTAATCCATGGTTAGGGATTAAATTCATTATATAACAAGCCTTTATGAAATGGATTTTAATTAAAGGGTGAGATTAAGAAGTGGATTTTATGGTTTGTAAGACAACTTGAGGGGGACTTGTCCATTAAACACTAGGGTTAGTCCCTCTTAATCATAAGGAAGAGATAAAACCCTAATGTAAGGACCAAGTTACAAGATAAAGTCTTGGTGATTATTAGTGTGATTTGATTAAGAGGTTTAAACAAATTAAAGGTTTAACACTTAGGATTAAAGTTATACACTCCATCCTAAGAGAAGGATGCAGACATAACCCTAATTCCAAAGTCCTAAAACTTTAAGAGTTTAGTCTCTGATTATTGAGATGAGAAGAGAGACTCAAGGAGACTCAAAGGTAAAAGACTAAGGGGGACTATATACAACTCTAAACGTTATCATGCTTGGATATCCCATGGTTTGTTAGGCTTAAGAGAAAGGATCTTCAAAGCCACCAATGGAAGAAGCAGATGAAAAGAGAAGGAGAAAGAAGAACAAGTTACTTACTTCCTGAAGAAGATAAGTAACTTAGAATAAAGAAAGTGAGAAGGATGGAACATAAGTGAACAAGTTAACTTCAAAGACATGTAAAAATGCACATGAATGAGATAAGAAGAAGTGGGAAGTGAAGTCAAATCCACCTCCCAAAATAACTTACCAAAAGTTCCTGAAAAGTTAGTATGGATGCATAAGACAAAAAGCATAAAGAAATGAATTGAAGTGAGATGAAATGACCAAATTCAAAAGTGATTATGCAGTACAAATGGATTATGAGATGATGCAATGTCATACAATGTGCATATGAATGATCATACAAAGATGAGATGTCATAAAAGCATTCTTGGAAGCTTGAAAACACATGGATGTTTATGAAATGAAATGAATGCAAGACATAGCAAATGAATGAAGAAATGATCAAGAAAGGTTATAACATGTCCTAAGATGTCTAAGATGACATATAAATGCTTGAAATGTCATGGCAAGTTCACATGATCATGAATATGCAAGGTGAATGCAAATGAACATGAGAAATTAGGGCTTTATGGACATATGAGATGCAAATGAACAAGACAGAAGCATACAACATGATAAAAAATTGAAACCAGGCTCAATCAAACCCTAATCCCATACTAGGTTACACTCCAAAGGAGAAGGTCAGAATCTAATCCTATTGAAAGTTATGATTTTTCTAAGTTTTCTAGGGTTTTTGGATGATTCTTAAGGAAAAATGCAAATCAATTTGAAAATGCAAGATAAATTCATTAGGAAAATAACCTAGAAACTACATGCAATATGTGAAACAATGCAAAAAGAATCAAGTTCAAACTCTTCTTGGTTAGGCGGAAATGATTTTTCAAAGTTAGGGTTTAAAAAATGTGATTTTAAAGAACCCTAATTCACAGAAAATTGTGAAATTATGATCAAACCTAAAAACAAATTTGTATGAAGAGTTTGAAAATGTTTCTAAATGTATTGGAATGGTTCATGATTTTTTTGGTGATTTTTAGAAACCTAAATGCATTTTTAATTAATTAAAATACTTTAATTAATTAAAAATAACATTTAAATATTTTAAAAATAATTTTTTAATGCAAAAAATAAAATAAAAATTATTTTCAGGTTGAGAAAAATATTTAAAACAGAAATGCAAGAAATCATATTTTTTGAAAGTGTTTTGATATTTTTTATAAATTAAACAAAAGAAATGAAAATAAAATAAAATAAAATGAATTAAAATTGAATACAAAGTAAAGTCAGTGCATCCAATGGCTGAGATTTGAATGAAAAAGGTGGGAATTGACTGGCGCGCTATCCAAAGGTCAACATTCAAACTAGCTAATTAAATATAATTAATTTAATTAATCAGGATTAAACTTAAGTGAGCTAATCTAAGTCGTACTCCTGCTAACCCTAATCATGATCCAAAGGCCAGGAATGAATCTGGGAAATTAATTACAGATTAGCCCTAATTATTTTCAGGTGACCGAAGCTAAGCTTTGTAACACCCCAAAATTTACCCTCTTATTTATTATCAGCCTCGAGCGATTTACGCTTCATGCCCGCATCATTCCGCATATCATTGCGTCACATTTGAAAAATAAATAAATAAATAAATCATCATCCTTTGCATATGCATGAGGAGTGTGTGGTCGATCGAGGCTTTCCAAACATTGGAATTCAAGAGAAAAATAATATCCCAAAAATAATCCAAACCACTTCCAAGCTAACCAACAAAAAAAAGGGAGATTTCACCTTTCCCACCATTTTCCTTCCACTTTCCTTCCACATTTCCTTTCATTTCTTCCCCTTTTATTTTTCCACTTCAATTCCACTCCTTTTCCCTTGGATGCTTCTACCATGTTCTACAACCTTCTAGAGTATTCCATGGAATATTCCAAGGAATATTCCCTCTCCAATCCTAACCCTAACTAACTACAAACCTAACTCCATTCCTAAACCTAATTCCATTCCCAAACCTAGCTCCAAGCCTAGCCTCTATATAATCATTAATCACTTCAATGCAAAAGGTTCCCAAGTTTTGTTCCTAATTTTTCACTCTTTCACAATTTCTAGAATCACTTTCTCTCTCTCTCTCTCTCTCTCACTTTTCCTCTATTTCCCTTTTCACCAAAGCTTATTTTGAAGAAGCTCTTCAAGTTTCACATTGAAACTTGAAGATCTTAAAGCTTAGCCTCCAACCTCCATTGAATTGTGGATTGTAGAAGAAGAAGCTACTGATTTTTGTGAAGATTTCGACTTATCGGAAGTGCAAGAAGGCTCAAGCATTAAGAACACATTTATTTTGCGGATTCGCGGTTTTCTTGGTTTTCTCTTCGATCAAGCTCCGATTCTTGCAACATTTACCGAAGCACTTCTCTGCTTCGTAAGTTGGTAATCTAAAACCATGCTAGATTTAAGTTATTCTCTCCATCTCGCCATTTCGGCATTCTTTAAGTGCTTTTCGTATTACTTATGGTTGATTATGTTTTCGTTACGTTTTGTTTGCGATTTGTGGTTTTTTTTATGGATTAGAAGTTAGGTTGTAGCTTGTTATAGGTTCTAGCATGTGTAAATAAGCCCTAATTGAGTAGAAATTCGTGTTAACATGATTAGATGTGTGTTAGGGTTGTTTAGAAGTAAGTTTGTGGCCAAAAGCAATTATTTCAAAACAATTTTTCACTTTTTGTTCAGCGTTAACTGGTTAATGGTTTGGTTAACCGGTTAACGCATGCGTTTTTGCCACAAATCAGTGATGTTTGGGGTCCGTTAACCGGTTAACCATTTGGTTAACCGGTTAACGCTGTTGGATTTTGGAATTTTTACTTATTTGCTTGCTTTTTTTTTGCTTCTTTGTGCCTCTAATGTTCATACATGTTTAGGTACTAATTTTAGGGAATTTTCTAGGTTGGTTTCGACATCTTATTCCCCCATTTCGAGTCGTTTCGACGCGTTTCCGTTCATATTGCATATTATGTGTTTATGTGTTCATTTGTGTATAATTTGACTCATTGCATTTTGTTGCTATGTCTATGCATCATTTGGCATGTAAATAATCATGTTGCATTCTATTTTTGCATCTTTCGCATGTTTCGTTAACTCATTTGCATTTCATTGTATCAATATATATGTTGCATTTCACATAACCATGTATGTATGTGCATTTGGTTGCATTTGGTTACATGTTTGATCATATCATTCACATCAATTCAATTCTGAATTTTGCATTGAGCTTGGCATTCTTGTTGATCTATCATGTTGCATATTTATGATCAATGCTCATTATGTTCATATGCCATGTTCATGTGCCATATTTTGCATACTTGTTGCACAATCAATCATGTGGTGCATTCTTGCATAATCCTCCCAAAATAATTATGTCACTCATTCGTGTATGTTGATCTATGTTCAAATGCATATTCATGATTGTCGCTCCCGATAAGTGACGCAAGGTCAGATAAGGGTACAGACGCGAACGGTCAGCGAGGGGAACAGTGAGAACACACAGCCGTGAACCCACTGGAGGATGAATAGAGTCGCCAGCTAGGCATTTTTATCCCGGAGGAAAGGCAATGCTGCATAGACCTAGAAAAAGATGGATAAGACGGTTTGCGAACCAGAGAGACTGAGAAAGGGGGTTGGTTACAACCTGGGAAGGTATTAGCACCCAGATTGTCCGTCGTACTCGACGGGATCCACGCTTAAAAGATTTGTGTTTTAAAGGGGTAGTGTCAGTGCAATGTGTGTATAAAATAGCTGGAAAAGATGTACAGGTGTCGGTGTAAAGTGTATAAGTGATGTGAAGTATGAAAGTGTCAGTGTAAGAACAGAGTGAAATGCTCAAGATCATGAGGCTAAAGGATAAAGCTAGGAAGAGGGGGAATATACAGAGACTTTTGTTCGATAACTGTTAAGTTATGCCTACGTATCCTCTCGTGCAATGAGGAAGTCAGAACACCGTAGTTCGACCCAAAGAGACTGAAAGATGAATTGACTTGTGAACTGCTTACTTGTCTATGCTCAAGTGTATGACCTGTCTGGCTCAGGTGCTAACTGTCTTGCATTAGACGGAGGAAGCGAGTTCTCGTTTATGAATGAAGGTGATGAGAAAAGAATCCCGAAGGAGACGATTATTGTTTGTTTTTGAGTTTTCAGTCTTTTATTGCTTTTGAAAGTTTTTCATAAGATAATGAGCTTAAGCCTAAACCAATGGGTTAGTAAACTCATCACATCTTCCCTCTGATTAGGGGTAATGGGAATACCTTAAGTGTGAAGTCAGATTCTCACACTTAATCACCTTTGGTGTAAGATTAAGATCATTAGCCTACTTGTGATTATTTAGGTGTTTTTGGTGTTTTTGTTTAGTGTTAAGTAATGAGGTTAAGCCATAATCAGGGATTTAACAGACTCATTACACCATCCTAAAAGAAGGATAATAGATGAGGGTGTTTAAGCTGAGGAAAGCTCCTCAACTTAATCCATGATTAGGGATTAAACCCATGACAAAACAAGCCTTTGATTAAGTGGATTTTATTTAATGATATGATGATGAAGTGAATTTTATGATTTGTAAGACAACTTGAGGGGGACTTGTCCATTAACACTAGGGTTAGTCCTTCTTAACCAATTAAGGAAGAATTAGAACCCTAATGCAAGGCCCAAGTTACAAGTGTAATGTCTTGATACTTATTAAGTGGATTGATTAAGAGATTTAAACACATTAAGGGTTTAATACTTAGGATTAAAGTTATACACTCCATCCTAAAAGAAGGATACAGGCATAACCCTAATCACAAAGTTTTAAAACCTTTAGGGTTTAATCCCTGGTTATGAGATGAGAAGAGAAGACTCAAAGAGAGACACAAAGGTAAAAACTATGGGGAAGACTAATCAAAACCCTAATTCATTATCATGCTTGGTTGTTCCTAAGGTTTGTGAGGTTTCACCAAGAAGATCTTCAAAGGGAACACCAGGAAGCAGATGAACAGGATCAAGAGAAACAAAGTGACTTGCTTCATTCAAGAAGTCAAGTCACTTGAAGAAAGAAGGTGGGAGGAACAAGAATGAGCAAGCTCAAACTCAAACACAAACATAAATGCAGCAATGGGTGCAAGAGAGATGAAAAGAAATGTTATGAGAAGTGAAGGCAAATTCACTTCTCAAGCTTACTTACCACCTGAAATGTTAGAAACAAATGCAATGCAATGCTAAATGAAATGAAATGACATGATGCTAAGCCAAACCAGAAGCATACACATGATGATTATGATGTTATGAGGTGCTGCAAACATGAGGCAAGACATGGGAATGTTCATACAAAGATTATGAATGCATATGATGCAAGCTAAGGAGCATGAACAAGCATGAAATGTTATGAAGCATACAAGACAAATGGCATGGCAAACATGTGATGCAATGATCAATGATGCTTCATACATGTCTTAAGATGTCAAATGAATCATAAGAATGCACAAAATGCAATGACAAGTCAATTTATGCAAAAGAATGCAAGAAGGATGCAAGAGAAAGCCCAAATTAGGGTTTATGAAACAAACATCAAACACAAACCAAAAACAGAAGCAAACCCTAAGATAAAAAATGGAAAATGGCATCCAAAGAAACCCTAGACCTATAATGAATCACTGCCCAAAGGGGAGCTCTCAACTCTCAACCAAACTCAAGTTATGAATTTTGCAAATTATTAGGGTTTTTTAGGGTTCTTAACAAAACAAATGCCAATCAATTAGAAAATACAAGATCAAATCATGGCCTTTTTATCCTTGAAAATACATGCCAAATGGAAAACAATGCAAGAAGAATCAATGTCTCAACCTTCACCAAAAGGCAGAAATGAATTTTCAAACTTATGATCAAAATAATGCATCAAAAATGATTTAATTCAATGAAAAATTCTTAAAGTGCATCAAGATCAAAAAAGAAATTTGGTTTGAAGGTTGGACAATGTTTCTAAATGTCTTAGAACATTTCATGAATTTTTTTGTAATTTTTAAATACCTAAAAGTATTTTTAATTAATTAATTCCCATTAATCAATTAAAAATAAACTTTTAAATATTTAAAAAATACTTTTTTAATGATAAAAAATAAAATAAAAATATTTTTGTGTCCTAAAAATTAATAAAACCTTAAAGAAAAAGTTTCATAATTTTTATGAATTTTCTGCTATTTTAAATTAATTGTACAATTTAAATGAAATAAATATGAATAAAAATTAAAAGAAATGAAAAGTAAACAGAACGAATGGCTAGGATTGGATCTTGGTTCAAAAACATTGACTGCGCGCCAGAATGAGAGGCCCAGATTGCCTCTGATTAAATTAAATAAAATATGATTAATTAACCCTAACACGTGGATTAGGGTTAATCAGAGAGATCCTGGCCCTTCCCTTGCGCGCGTAGTCAACAAATTCAACGCATCCTACGGCCAATATTCAAACCAGCATTAATTATGGGATTAAACCCTAATCACACTCAGGTGGCCGGAGAAGACTTCCGGTCGTCTTCTCCGGCCAGAAGCTCACCTGAAAATCTTCAAACTTCCTAAAAACGTAACATAAATGAAATCTAAGGCCAGGGAAATGATCCTCTCACTCTCACGAATCAAACCCCTAACCTAAAACAAATTTATCTTTCCTAAATCAACTGAATCGAAGCAAACAATTTCTAGGGTTCGTGAGCTTCAGACACAAATTAAATGCTCAAAACAAAACCATTTCAAAAACTAAAGGTACCAGAATGATCAGTGCATCATGAAGAACAAATTTGTAACATAAAAAACCATTTCTGGAAAAATTAATTTCGAGCTACCTGAGATTTGGAGCTTTCAATTTAGGAACTTTCTGGCCACTTCCTTTGATGCAAGCTGCTCCACTTGACCCCCCAAATGTGTTTGAATGCTCAAAATGAGTTTGTGTTGGCTGGAGAAGGAGATTCGAATGGAACTGCTTCAGTTCAGTCAACAATGGCAGATGAGGTTCTGGCACTTTCAGGTCATGGTGATGGGGTGTTTGAGGTCCAGATGATGTGTAGAGATGATCTGTGGTGTTGGTTTGTGTGTTTGTGAGCTAGGATGAGAGATTCGATAGAATCTGCAGCTTGAGGTGAATGATGGCAATGGAGTTTTCAAGCTTGTTTCAGGCTCATGCTTTGGTGGTTTCTTGTCTATGAGGTGTGGTGAGTTGAATGATGATGAGAGTTTGAATGTTTGATGGATGTGGGAAGAATTTCGAATGAACTTGTAATGAGGTGAGTTTTTGTGTAAGTGATGAATGTGTGTGTTTCAGCCTTGGTTCCTATATGTTATGGCCAGCAAATTGATTCAATAAACAAATGCAAGTGGCTGGGAGATGTGACCTGGCCTGCAGTGATAGGTGTGACTACTTTTGCAAAAAAGTCCACTTTTTGTAAGATAGGGCATGGCTCCAAATCTAGGCAAGTACAAGTTGGGTTCTGGTGCAGCATGGTGAGTGTGAGAGGCTGGCTTGACTCAAGGCTCAATGCAGCAAGTTGGTGAAAAGCTCATGAGTGTTTTGCAACTTGGTTAGCTTTATGGATTTTCATGAGAAAAGTCAAGTTACATGAACCAAACCATGAGCAAACTTGATCCAAATCTGATTTTTGTGACTTAGAGGATGTTTACATAATGGTTTGACATGGATTAGAGGCTGCATAATGCATTGGTTCAAGACTTAGCAAAATTTCCATTTGTTGCATAACTTGAAAATTAATGATTTTTGCTAACTTTGCAATGCCATAACTTTTGATCCATGAAGAGTTTGATCATGTTCTTGTACTTTTTGAAAAGGGAAAGATGAGATCTACAACTTTCATGACCAAAGTTTTTCCATTTGAAGCATTTTTGGATCATGAATCAAGGCTTGAAAAATGACCTAAAATGATGCATTCTTGAAAAGTCAACTATGCCCAAAAAGTCAACTTTTGCAAAAACCCTAAATTCTTGATTTTTATGAACTTCAACCTTCTTCCATGATCAAATAAAGATCATATACACTCAAAATGATGAAGATCACCCATTGGTTGGGTCATTGGGGGCCTCAGATGCCCTGATTTTGCACTGACTTGTCTGAAAAGTCAACTCTTGATCAGATGACTTCCCCATGGAATTTCTTCATGAAAATTGATATGCATACTCTCTATACCATATAGAGATCAATGGAAACAAGAATGACCAAAAAATTTGGGGTTATGGCCCCTGAAACCAAAACCCTAATTTTCAGTCAACTGTGCAGTTCATCCTGGCTCTGCATCCAACCAAACCCTAGCTCTTGTGATTCCTCTGCAATTTTGACTTTGTGAGGATGTAACATGATACAAGAACACACATGGACCCCTTTGAGTTGATTGGTGGCTTTTGGAATGGCTCAAGAGGCCCTGAGGTTGCTCAGATCACAAACCCTAGGTGCAGATGCCTTAGAAGCTATGTAGTGAATCAAAAATGAGATATGAGATGTTATGATTGTGTTTATGCATATGAGAATGATCACAAGCCATGGTGAAATGAGTGAGGGCAAATTTGGGGTGTTTACAGCTGCCCCTATTCAAGCATGAGTTAGCTGTGCAGGTTGTAAGCGACGGCTTAACAGGCCAAACAAGATAACTTGTGGTTGAATACCAAAGACAGTCCAAAATTTGCACTCACAGAAATGAAGAAGAAAAGGGATATAGATTGCAAAAGAAAATAAAGTATACTGTAAAGTGTATGCGACGGAGGACGACCGTCGAGCAGAGGACGACTGCTGGGTAAATGTCAATGACGGGGACGGCCGACATGCTGGGTAAAGTGTGCAAAGCGATGACGGGGACGGCCGACATGCTGGGGATAAAGGTAAAGCTAAGACGGGGACGACCGACTAGCTGGGGAAAATAAGATATTATGATGGGGACGGCCATCAAGATAAAGCTGTAGCATTCTCTGGGGATTAATGAAACATGACGGGGACGGCCATCAAGTTCAATAAAGCAAGGTAACCAACGATGGGGACGGCCATCGGATTAAAGAATAAAAGAAATAAACAGATGATGGGGTACGTCCATCAAAGGTGAAGGACGATCACCTAGCAGGGGACGGCTGCTCTGTTGGGAGTAAAAGGCAAATATGATGGGGACGGCCATCAAAGGTGGAGAACGACCACCTGGCAGGGTACGGCTGCCGAAAATATCAACGATGGGGACGGCCATCGGATAGAAAAGGTCAACGATGGGGACGGCCATCGGACGAGCATGATGGAGGACGACCATCAAGAAGTGGAGGACGACCACTCAGCAGGGGACGGCTGCTCTCAAGGTGTATCGTAACACAGGACGAGTGTTAGATAACCAAAATCAACAATGGGGACGGCCATTGGATAAAGTGATGAAGGACGATCATCAAAAGGTGGAGGACGACCACCTAGCAGGGGACGGCTGCTAAAAACAACGATGGGGACGGCCATCGGATGAGCATGACGGAGGACGACCATCAAGAAGTGGAGGACGACCACTTAGCAGGGTACGGCTGCTCTCAGGGTTATCATAACACAGGACGAGTGTTAGATAGAAAAGAAAATTAGTTGGCGATCTACTGGGGATGTAGTAAACACGGGCGAGTGTTTACATCCAAGAAACAAAAGGTATAAGTGTTTGGTATTGTGTATAGATTAAAGATGCGGACGAGCATCCTTAAGACTATGATACGGACGAGTATCATGTAGAAACAAACTGACACATGTTCAGAGATGATGATACGAACGAGTATCAACTGGTTAACAAAGAACACGGACGAGTGTTGTATCTGAAAGAATCTTTCTGGGGAATAGTAGACGCGGACGAGTATCTATATTCAGGGAGACGTAAGTGTTTGACACGGTGTATGGATTAAAGATGCGGACGAGCATCCTTAAGACTATGATACGGACGAGTATCATGTAGAAACAAACACTAGACGCAATGTTCTGAGATGATGGTACGGACGAGCACCAACTGGTTAACAAAGAACACAGACTATTGTCGAATCTGTGGGGATATGAGTGATGCATACAAGATACGGACGAGTATCTGTATAGGTGTACCCATGTGTAGTGAGTATTGTATAATGAGTGTTTATCTGCTGGGGAAAGTGACACGGACGGGTGTCGAAAGAGTGTATGTGTAATATGAACAAGTATCTGCTATACAAAGCCTAGGCGACTGTGCTGGGGATACGACACGGACGGGTGTCAAGAAAGTGTATGAGTATGAGTATATGTGAGTGCAAAGAGGACGTCTTTGGCTTTCTGCTGGTGATTTGACACGGGCGGGTGTCAGAAAGTATCTGTAATACTGGTGATCTTGTTTGTAAGGTGTATTCAGGCAACCTGCTGGGGAAAGATGACATGGACGGGTGTCAAAAGGGGTTATGTACTGGTGTTTGTGACTTGAAAGGCAGCTGCTTTTGCTGGGACTCTGATGGGGATGTTGTATGTATTCTGTATGCCGACAGATTGTCATTATTTACAAGTGTTCGATTCACACATGACTTATGATTATGCTATGCATTTGATTTTTGCCGTAATGCTCCGTATTAGACGGAATGCTACGCTCTGAGGGGATAATATGATGCGAATGCTATGATTTATGCAAAGGGGGCAGAGATCCGGGATCCGGATCCCGCTGCGAAGATCTTCGGTTGATCTGCTTGAAGTGAACATCCCCGCTGGGGATGAGATCATTGGTAGATCTAATGATGTATCTGCTTGGGGATGTATGTTACTGATTGACATATCCTTATAATACGGGACCCAGCTGGGGTTTGTAGAAGCTTTCTCCCTCTGTTGTGACTTCGTCGTGCGTTGCTCTTCTGAACGGAGGCCTGAAGCTCTGTGGGGAGATGATTTCCTGATTCTGCATTCTGCTGAGGAAGAAAGGTGGGTATTGCAGCTGGGGAAAGCCGTTGGTAGCTCAGCTGGGGAGAGTAATGGGAGGCAACTCAGCTGGGGATAGAGCATTTCGGATGCTGATATCTTTTGTTGATTTGCCAGCTTGCTGAGATATACCTTGCATGCCCCAAGTTGCGTTCCGGATACCTGCAATCCTGCAAAGATAAGGAAACATACAAAAGATCCCGAGGTATCCTCTACTGGATTCCATCATAGGAGTTAAGTACCTTCGAGAGTAAGTATATTCCCTGTAAGCATGTGTTTTATTTTTAGAGAAAGGCATCTGTATTTATGCAATTGTATTTTTAGAGATATCAGACAATTCTTTGCAAAACATAAATGTAAAAGACGAAACATGACTGAAAAATCTGATTTTATTAATTCATGTGCCCTGAATTGGCAAGATACAGTCAAAGAAACATATCTCCTGAAAGGAGGAGATTGTTACAAATTGAGAAACAAAGTGCTGGCAGTGTTGATGACGCTTTGAGGAGCTTCCTCTCCCGCTATGACTCGTATGACAATGACGTTCTTCTCGTCCTGCTTTCCGGAGAAAGTTGATTCTGGTTGGAGCTTAATCCTTCCGAACTTGCCGAGTTGTGGACGATACAGACGAATTCAGAATGCAGTTGTTCGCTTATCCCCTTATTTTGCTTGGATCGCCCTTTCGGGTTTTCAATCCATCGGGATACCCATTTTTGCCCGAGTTGTCCGATGCGGCTTTTCAACTCAGCGGGTGTACGCTTTTTCATTTATTTCCCTTATTTTTGCCCGAGTCTTTTATTCTGTTTTTGACTCGCCAGGATGCCCTATTTTTGCCTGGACTTACATTCTGTTTTTGTGTCCAGCGGGTCATTTTATGCGAAGTATTTTTTAACTGCATCTGAATTCACAGGGGACGGGAAGTCTTCACCATCCATGGTGCTGAGCATCAGTGCTCCACCAGAGAAGACTTTCTTTACAACGAATGGTCCTTCGTAATTTGGAGTCCATTTGCCCCTGTGGTCTGTATGAGGAGGAAGGATTCTTTTCAGCACAAGATCTCCCACTTGGTACTCTCGATGCCTGACTTTCTGATCGAAGGCTCTCTTCATTCTCTTCTGATATAGCTGCCCATGGCAGATTGCAGCCAATCTCTTCTCTTCGATCAGACTCAGTTGCTCGTATCGGGTCCTAACCCATTCTGCTTCACTCAGTTTAACATCCATTAGTACCCGTAACGAGGGTAATTCAACTTCAACTGGTAGGACTGCTTCCATACCATATACAAGCTGATACGGCGTTGCCCCAGTGGACGTCCTGATCGATGTGCGATACCCATGCAAGGCGAACGGTAGCATCTCATGCCAGTCTCTATACGTGATTACCATCTTTTGCACAATCTTCTTGATATTCTTATTTGCCGCCTCAACAGCGCCATTCATCTTTGGCCTGTAAGGAGAAGAATTGTGATGTTGGATCTTGAAGTCCCGGCATAATTCAGCCATCATTTTGTTATTGAAATTAGAACCATTATCAGTAATGATTCGCTCGGGCACTCCATACCGACAGATGATGTCTCTTTTCAAAAATCGGGCTACCACTTGCCTGGTGACGTTTGCATACGAGGCTGCTTCAACCCACTTTGTGAAATAGTCGATGGCGACCAGGATGAATCTGTGGCCGTTCGAAGCAGTTGGCTCAATCTTGCCAATCATGTCAATGCCCCACATGGAAAAGGGCCAAGGTGAAGACATGATGTTCAAAGGGTTGGGAGGTACATGCACTTTATCTGCGTAGATCTGGCATTTGTGGCATTTCCTGGCATAGGCACAACAGTCTGCATCCATTGTGATCCAGTAATAGCCTGATCTTAACAACTTCTTAGCCATTGCATGTCCTCCCGCATGGGTACCAAAAGAGCCTTCATGCACTTCATGCATCAGTAAATCTGCCTCCGTCTTGTCAACACATCTGAGGAGTACCATGTCAAAGTTCCTTTTGTATAAAGATCCATCAGTGTTCAGAAAGAAACTCCCAGCAAGCCTTCTCAAAGTCTTCTTATCATTGGAAGATGCCCCAGGTGGGTATGTTTGATCCTCCAAGAAGCACTTGATGTCATGGAACCAAGGCTTATCATCTTTAGCAATATCTGCTGCAAATACATATGCTGGTCTATCAAGTCTCAATACTGAAATCTGAGGTACAAAGTTAGCAGTTTGAACTTTGATCATGGACGAAATGGTAGCCAAGGCATCTGCAAACTGATTCTCGTCCCGAGGGATATACTCAAGTTTGACTGTTGTGAAGAAAGTCAGTAACCTTCTTGTATAATCCCTGTAAGGTATCAGATGATCTTGGTGGGTGTACCATTTTCCGTTGGTCTGATTGATTACCAAAGCTGAATCTCCGAATACGGTCAAAGTCTTAATCCTGAGGTCAATGGCTTCCTCAAGACCCATAATGCAAGCTTCGTATTCAGCTTCGTTGTTAGTGCAGTTGAAAGTGAGTTTTGCCGAGAAAGGCATATGAACTCCTTTAGGTGTAATGAGTACTGCACCAACACCACGGCCATTCATGTTAACAGCCCCGTCAAACATCATAGTCCATTCTTCTTCTGGGTCAGGCCCTTCAGTGTGAATAGGCTCTTCATGATCTTTTGACTTAATGAACATGATGTCTTCATCAGGGAAATCAAACCTCATTGGCTGGTAATCATCAATGGGTTGCTCAGCAAGATATTCAGATAGTACACTGCCTTTGATGGCTTTCTGAGATGTGTACTGTATGTCGTACTCTGTGAGAATCATCTGCCATCTTGCAACCCGTCCGGTAAGAGCTGGCTTCTCGAATATGTACTTGACTGGGTCCATTTTTGAGATTAACAAGGTAGTGTGGGTCAACATATACTGCCTTAGTCGGCGAGCAGCCCACGCTAAAGCACAGCAAGTTTTCTCGAGCAGTGAATAACGTTGTTCACAGTCGGTAAACTTTTTGCTTAGGTAGTATATTGCATACTCTTTTCGACCAGACTCGTCATGCTGGCCCAGCACACACCCCATTGACTCTTCTAATACTGTCAAGTACATAATTAGAGGTCTTCCTTCAACTGGCGGCATAAGGATTGGAGGTTCTTGCAGATATTCTTTGATCTTGTCAAAAGCCCTCTGGCAATCTTCGTTCCACCTGACCGTTTGTTCCTTTCTTAGCAGTTTGAACAAGGGTTCACAGGTTGCTGTAAGATGAGATATGAACCGTGAAATGTAGTTCAATCTACCCAGGAACCCTCGAACCTCTTTCTCAGTTTTCGGTGCAGGCATCTCTTGGATGGCTTTGACCTTATCAGGGTCAACCTCAATCCCTTTCTCGCTTACAATAAATCCCAGCAGCTTACCGGATCGCACCCCGAATGTGCATTTGTTGGGGTTCAACTTCAGTTGATACTTTCTCAGACGCTTGAACAACTTGAGCAGATTCACTAGATGGTCTTCCTCTGTAAGGGACTTGGCAATCATGTCATCCACATAACACTCGATTTCCTTATGGATCATATCGTGGAATAATGTTACCATAGCCCGTTGATACGTTGCACCGGCATTCTTGAGCCCAAATGGCATTACCTTGTAGCAGAACGTGCCCCAGGGTGTAATGAATGTTGTCTTCTCCATGTCTTCAGGCGACATCTTGATCTGATTATATCCTGAGAATCCGTCCATGAAGGAGAATACCGAGAACTGAGCCGTGTTATCAACCAATACATCAATGTGAGGTAATGGGAAGTCATCTTTCGGGCTAGCTCTGTTCAGATCCCGGTAATCCACACACATTCTCACTTTGCCGTCCTTCTTAGGCACAGGTACTATGTTAGCAACCCACGGCGGGTAGCTAGTCACAGCAAGGAACCCGGCGTCCCATTGCTTTTGTACCTCCTCCTTGATCTTCATAGCCATATCCGGACGAGTACGGCGTAGCTTCTGTTTGACTGGAGGACACTCTTCTCTCAAAGGCAGCTTGTGCACAACTATATCGGTATCCAACCCTGGCATGTCTTGATATGACCAGGCAAACACATCAACATACTCTTGAAGCAGATCTATCAGTTGCTTCTTCACTGAGTCTTGCAGGCAGGCCCCGATCTTGACCTCTTTCACATTTTCCTCTGTACCAAGATTAATCACTTCAACCTCCTCCTGGTGAGGAGTGATGACCCTTTCCTCTTGTCTTAACAACCTGGCTAGCTCTTCAGGAAGCTCGTATTCTTCTTCAACCCCTTCTTCAGCTTGATTGATCGGATTGTCAAAGTCATACGATGTCATAGCCGTGCTGTTGTCGGTGCGGTCAGGATGGCACTCTCTGCAAGGGTTTAATTGGTTCATTTTAGTGATCTGATTTTAGTCTTATTTAGAAAAGTGAAATGAAGTTGTCATTTTGAAAAACACTGCCATTTATTTTTGTACAAAAAGAAAAATGGAAAAACAGTGAGCATAAAAGAAAAAAGACTCGTTTGCAAAAAGATTGTCTGATATTTCATTAATTTAATCTTGTTTGCACAAAAGTACAGATGGCCCTGATTACAAAATGAGTCTTGTCATCTTGGGCAAGATGCAAGACTTTGATGCATGCTTAAAAATACAGGAAATAATAATTACTCTGCTCGAGTAACACTTATAATTCCCTGGGAAGACCAGTTCGAGACACTGCTCCCCGGGATCTTCGGACGAATCCAATTCTCCAGGTTGCGCTCCTCTTCCAGCTCGTCTTCCAGACAGTTGATAGCATCGGGGGTAAGCATCCCCCCACTGACAAAACCAGGCTCTCCAGCAGCCTTCACTTGATGTTGAGTTGGTTTGTAACCCAACCCAAATTTGTCCTTCTTCTCCTCCACAGCTAAGACCTTGCCCCAGCCTAGGGCAGTTCCTTCCTCAACAACCTTCCGGGCTTGTTGGTATGACGACATGGAAATCCCAGATACAGCAGAGGCTTCATTGACATTCAAGGCTTCAAAACCTTGGCTCATGGTTTCAACGATCTCCCCATCCATTTCAATATACTTGTAAGTAGCCAGATGGCTAACAAATATATCCTCTTCCCCACAGATTGTGACAACTTGACCTTCCCACTCATATTTTAACTTTTGGTGAATGGTAGACGTTATTGCGCCAGCGGCGTGGATCCAGGGTCTACCCAACAAACAGCTGTAGGCGGGCTGAATGTCCATCACATAAAAGATAGTTTTAAAGGTCTGTGGGCCAATTGTCACAGGCAGCTCAATCTCTCCCAGCACCGATCTCTTTGAGCCATCAAAAGCTCTAACCACCAGGTTGCTGGGTCTCAATGCCAGTCCATCATATTCAAGCTTCACCAGAGCCTTCTTTGGTAAGACATTCAGGGATGATCCTGTGTCCACCAGCACATGAGAAAGGACAGCTCCTTTGCATTCCATGGTTATGTGCAAGGCTTTGTTGTGATTGCGGCCATCCACTGTCAGGTCAGAATTGGTAAACCCTAGCCCATTGCTAGCAGTAACATTTCCAACAACGGTTTCCAATTGGTTGACAGTAATCTCCTCGGGCACGTAAGCTGCGTGCAGTACTTTCAGTAGTGCATTCCGATGGGCTTCGGAGCACATAAGCAGTGAGAGGATGGAGATTTTGGACGGCGTCTGATGAAGCTGATCCACAACTTTATAATCACTCTTTTTGATGATCCGCATAAACTCATCAACTTCCTGATCAAATGGAGTCTTCAGGGCTTCTTTGGCAGCTGGATCCTCCTGCACCGGGCCTTTTCCTTTTGCCTTGGCAGCAGCTTCTGCTTCGGCATTAGGTCTTTGGACTTGTGAAGCAAAGAGACGTCCGCTTCGGGTGAAGCCTCCGCCTCCGCCCACATTATCAATTTGTGGTGCAGGTGCTGATGTTTCAAGAGTGATTCTTTTCCCTTCACAGTATACGTCAGAGCCATAGTGCCAAGGGATGGCCCTATTGCTTTCATATGGTACAGGTCCAGGCACCGTGACGGTAACTGGACTGATTGCTGCTGCTGAAGGGACTGTTATTGTTTGTGGATCATAAAAGATTGTAACTGGTGCTCTGGCGGGAGCAGCACCTTCTGAATGGTAGGCGGAGTTATTTTCTGGATCGTAGAATATGGTAACAGTGGAGACATCTTCATGATTGTTTGCTGGTGTTGTAGGAGGTACTGTTGGAAGGACTGTTGTTGTTGATGGAGAGTCGAAATGGAATGAAGCTGAAGTTGTAGCAGGAGAAACTGTTGAAAACTGATCATTTGGGAGGACAGATGAATTACTTGCTGATGAATTGTCGGGAACAATAGTTGTTGCATTTGTAGGAGGGTCTGAAACCGTTGTTGATGAAGTTGCTGGATTTGTCGGAAATGATGTTGTGATCTGTAAGAGGCCACTCTTGATAAGGCTGTCAATGCCATTCCTCAAGTCCTCACACCCATTCCATGAAATATTGCAGTAGGGGCACCCTAGTTCACACCCTGGAAATATTTGATTTTCACGGAGTTGAGCTTTGATTTCCACCAATGGTGTCCTGATCTGATCCACACTAGTTATCAAATAAGACTGTTGGTCTTCTTCAATGGCATTAATTCGGGGACCACCATGGTGTGGCATTGGGTTCTTATTGACATTGGGTGGAGGCGCAAAATTCAGAGCCTTGGAGTCTACCAAGTCTTGTACCTTCATATGCAGAGCCCTGCATTTTTCTGTACTGTGACCAGGTGCGTTGGAATGAAAAGCACACCTAGCATTGGAGTCATAGTTTCTTGGTAGACTGTTGGGATCCGGAGGTGCCAACGTTCTTAGCTCAACCAGGTTGAGTTTCAGAAGTTGTGGCAATAAGGCAGCATATGGCATTGGGATCGGGTCGATCACTCTGTTAGCTTGGGAGGGCCTCTGTTGAAATGGCCTCTGTTGATTGTTGTTGTTGGAGTTGTTGTTGTAGTTGTTTCTTGGAGGATATTGATTCTGATGATACTGAGGTTGTTGTTGGAAGTTTTGTTGAGGAGGTTGATAGACCGGCTGAGGATGAGCTGGAGCAGGGATAGTGACTGCTGCTATTGTTCTGGGAACATAATGGGGCCTACCCCTATTGGTATGGATGGCATTGGTCTCGCCAGATCTTCTCGGGCCTGCAAAAGGCTTTCTTGTACCACTGGACGAGCTCGCACCATTATCAGATATCTTACCCATTTTCAACAGGCTTTCAATTCTCTCCCCAGCTATGACAACGTCTGCAAAGCTAGTGGACGAGAAAGCAGCCAACCTGTCAATATACGTTCCCTGGAGAGTGTTCATAAACATGTCTGCCATTTCTCTCTCAGACATTGGTGGTTGAACGGCAGCAGCCAATTGCCTCCATCTTTGGGCATATTCACGGAAACTTTCCCTTGACGACTGTGACATTCCCATTAGGAGAGTCCTGTTGGGTGCCATGTCTAAGTTGTATTGATACTGTCGGATGAAGGCCTCTGCCAGGTCCTTCCAGCATCTCACAGTTGCCCTGGTCAAGTGGGAATACCATTCCCTTGATGCTCCTGTCAAGCTATCTTCGAAATAGAACATCCAAAGCTTCTCATCCATTGTATAGGCCTTCAGCCTTCCCAGAAATGACTGTAAATGAGTCCGGGGGCATGAAGTCCCATTATACTTTTCGAAACAAGGAGGCTTGAACTTATGGGGGATCCTGACCCCGTCTACCAGCCCCATGTCCATGACGTCGAAGCCCAAAGAATTTTGAGACTCCAGTGATCTCAACTTCTCAGCTATTTCATCCAATCGCCTATCATAGGCCTCTTCTCCAGCACCCATTACTGTAAATTGGTCCTCCTGAGGATCCTCTTGAAGTACTCTGGCTGCAGTAGCTGTTCCTTGAACGTTGGCAGGGATATTAATCTCAGGATGTAGATGTGGGCCAAAAACAGGAGGGTTAATGTGGGGTTGCACCCTTTCATTATTACTTGTGCCAGCAGTTCCCACATGAGGCTCCTCTTGAGTTTGTCTTTCAACCATGGCCCTCAGCCTCTCCTGGCTCTGAGCCATCTTGTTCATGACCTCCATGAACTGCGTCATTTGGGTTCTCATCTCCAATCTTTCATTGGCCAGCTGATTTCTGACATCAGCAAGATCTTGTTGAACTTGATCCATTTGGATGCCCGGAAGGTTGTTTCTAGTTGGGTACCTGTGTGGCCTGTTGAGGGGAAACACCCGGCGACGAGCAATACTGCCTGAGATTCACAACAGAGGTTAGTATTAATAAAACAAAACCTACAAAACAAACAAAAGGGGTTAGTATGCAATGCAGTTATGCTTATTTGCTCTCAAGGTATCCGGTTTGGTCTTCAGTTTTGACCCTTCCAGACCCTTGAAGATGATGCTGTTGAAGTTGCTTTTGGAGTGAACTCAGATAGAAACCAACACAAATATATTACAAAGGTGAAATAATACAAATTGTTCTTTTTTACAACATAAGCCCTCAAAGGGCAAAAGTACATGGAATAAGAATAACAACAAGCAAAATGATCAAACTCCAAGGCCAAACTCATCCTCGCGAACTTCCTTAAGAAGTGCTTCGGTCACAGGATCAGCCGGATGCTCCGTAAGATTCCTGATGAGAAGGTTCCTGGTTGCAACAGCTGCAGTCAACTTCTTGTTCTGACTTTGGTCCTTAGACCTCTTCACTCCAGCTCTGATTTGTAGCTCTGACATTTCCTTCTGGGCTGCTGCCAGGGCTTTTTCCATCTGCTCCATTTTGTCCTGAACTCTCTTGTCTTCTAGAGTACGGGCCTCAGTGATCCGGACCCACCTGGCCTGACTCTCTTTCAAATACAAGTCTGTTCTTGCTCTCTGGAACTGGGCTTCTTTACAAGCATTTTTCAGAATCTGCTCACCAGCTTTAGACTTGTTGATATACTCTCCAGACTTCTCAATTTTAGTCAAGTGCTCAACTCTCAGCTTCTCCAATCTTTCAATCTCCCTCACACCTTCACTCCTCTCCCGGAGGGTCTTCTGCAAGGCTTGGGATAACTTCTCATTCCTTTCCTTCAGGCTTTCAAACTCCTCCAGACTGATAGTAGCAGGGAGTGGTGCTGATGATGACTCAGGCATGTCTTCTATGGTGAAAGGCAATCCAGAGAGTTGGGCTCTAGCACAAGACCACTCATGATATTGGGCTGATGCCACATTATTGCACTTTCCCAAAATGGTGACTCCCTTGGCTTGAACATGATCCCAGGCCCAGGCAGCCTGCCTGACAACAGCCAAACTGACCTTGTTCTCACAGTAGAGGGTCTCAACCAAATCCTGAACCCTAGGAGCATGGACCAGTGCATAGCCTAATTGCCTCTTGAACAGCAGAGGGTTGTAGTTGATACTCCCCTTAACTCCTACCAAAGGCACATTGGGAAAGTGCCCACAGCTTGTGATAATATCTCTGCCCTTGGTGCTCTGAGTGCACCATCTGATGTCTACTGAAGTGAGAGTAGTGAGCCTCTTAGCCCAGTTGCTTTGCTGGTGAGGGTTCAAGAATGCATCTGTCCTGGGTAGATTCCTGAGAAGCCAAGCATGGAATAGTGGAGCACAACACCTCACTAACTTCCCCCTTTGCTTCTCATTCCTCTGATGTACTGAGTAGTAGAGATCACCCAGCAAAGTTGGCACTGGGTTCTTCAGGATGAACAAGTGAATTGCATTCTTGCTGATGAATCGAGGCTCATCTGCAAACAACACAATGCCATATACACTTAAGGCCAACAAAGCACAAACAGCTTTCCAATCCCCCAGGGAGGCCTTCAGACTAGCTTGAGAAATCAGAAAATCCAGATGAAAACCAGGGACCCTAGCTTTAGAGGCCATATGTTGCTCAACCAAAACAGGCTCCAGATGTAAAGCTTTGGCTATCTCTCCATTGCTGGGAAAGACCATTTCAGGGTTGAAAGGGATCTCCCTCTTGATAGGCAAACCAGTCAAATATGAGTATTCTTCCAATAGAGGCCCCAGCTGAAAGTCTTGAAAGGTGAAGCACCTCAATGGGGGGTCATAAAACTGGAGGCATGTATGGATTAGACTCCTCTGAGATGGGTCCAGATCCATGACCAAGTCAAGTATATCCCCATAGCTTTCTCTGAACAAAGATATGTGATCTGGAGTGATTAAAGTCTGAATCCTCCTAATGTCTGACAAGTCTGGTTGGAAAAAATGATAAGTGATGTTGCTTTTCTTTGGAGCCATGAAGCTGAGGACTAAGTAGAATAAGTGCTGATGAAGAGGTTGAGAAGTGGGCCACTGGCTGGCTAGTGTAAGCAACTGAAGTATATGGCTGACAAGCTGAAGCAAGTGCTGGTGGAGATAGGTCAAAACTGCAGATGGGGTCAAAACCAAAACCTGATGAAAGTGGATACCCTGAAAAACAAATAAGCACATGTTAATATGATGCAATGAGTATGTATGCAGATGGAATGCAAGGGTTTGTGACTGAGCTGGATCTGATCAACTGCCTTGGTATAGATCCATGTGTGTTCAAGAATTCCAGATGGAGGTCTAAAAATCCAGTAACCAAGGTGGGGGACTCAAATAAAGAGCCACATGTCCAGGGTTTTAGAATCACAAGAACTATCCAACATGGAGCATTCTTAACAAAGTCAAAGTAACAGGGTATTCTGAGGTCAAGGTACCTGCAAACCTGTAGACAGCCCAACCCCCTCACAGGTAATGATCTAGAACAAGGATCCTCAGACTTGGATCAGTTATGAGAAGTGTAAACACTTCTAACCCGGAGGTACAGTGTTTACAATAACCATAACAATTCCTCCTCTAAATCACCTCAGTTTCTGAAGGTCAATACTAAAAGGTCATCCAGACTTAGCAGGCTTCCCAGATCCCCCTAGCATTGCAGGAAATCCGCAACACAGAGTTCTCAAGAAGAAACCCATATCTGAACCGTGTTCCATATTCCCGCACCAGACCGAAATGGAATGGGAAAGAATATGGTTCACTCTATCCTAGGTGTCACTCAGGTCCCAGGTGTAGGACCTTAACTCTCAATGAAATACCCACCCACCAAGGCAAACAACAGATCCAGCCAGCAACAATGACAGTATGATATATAAATGCAATAAAGAAAGCAGTAAATAAGCTGTACAGAAAGCAATGAATAAAGCAAATATACAAACACAAATAACACATAACACCCCAATAAACACAAATCAATCAAGCGCTAGGAGGAACCCACAAACAGAACCAGAAGCCCTGGTTGCAGTATAAGGTTCCCCAGCAGAGTCGCCAAGCTGTCGCTCCCGATAAGTGACGCAAGGTCAGATAAGGGTACAGACGCGAACGGTCGGCGAGGGGAACAGTGAGAACACACAGCCGTGAACCCACTGGAGGATGAATAGAGTCGCCAGCTAGGCATTTTTATCCCGGAGGAAAGGCAATGCTGCATAGACCTAGAAAAAGATGGATAAGACGGTTTGCGAACCAGAGAGACTGAGAAAGGGGGTTGGTTACAACCTGGGAAGGTATTAGCACCCAGATTGTCCGTCGTACTCGACGGGATCCACGCTTAAAAGATTTGTGTTTTAAAGGGGTAGTGTCAGTGCAATGTGTGTATAAAATAGCTGGAAAAGATGTACAGGTGTCGGTGTAAAGTGTATAAGTGATGTGAAGTATGAAAGTGTCAGTGTAAGAACAGAGTGAAATGCTCAAGATCATGAGGCTAAAGGATAAAGCTAGGAAGAGGGGGAATATACAGAGACTTTTGTTCGATAACTGTTAAGTTATGCCTACGTATCCTCTCGTGCAATGAGGAAGTCAGAACACCGTAGTTCGACCCAAAGAGACTGAAAGATGAATTGACTTGTGAACTGCTTACTTGTCTATGCTCAAGTGTATGACCTGTCTGGCTCAGGTGCTAACTGTCTTGCATTAGACGGAGGAAGCGAGTTCTCGTTTGTGAATGAAGGTGATGAGAAAAGAATCCCGAAGGAGACGATTATTGTTTGTTTTTTAGTTTTCAGTCTTTTATTGCTTTTGAAAGTTTTTCATAAGATAATGAGCTTAAGCCTAAACCAATGGGTTAGTAAACTCATCACATCTTCCCTCTGATTAGGGGTAATGGGAATACCTTAAGTGTGAAGTCAGATTCTCACACTTAATCACCTTTGGTGTAAGATTAAGATCATTAGCCTACTTGTGATTATTTAGGTGTTTTTGGTGTTTTTGTTTAGTGTTAAGTAATGAGGTTAAGCCATAATCAGGGATTTAACAGACTCATTACACCATCCTAAAAGAAGGATAATAGATGAGGGTGTTTAAGCTGAGGAAAGCTCCTCAACTTAATCCATGATTAGGGATTAAACCCATGACAAAACAAGCCTTTGATTAAGTGGATTTTATTTAATGATATGATGATGAAGTGAATTTTATGATTTGTAAGACAACTTGAGGGGGACTTGTCCATTAACACTAGGGTTAGTCCTTCTTAACCAATTAAGGAAGAATTAGAACCCTAATGCAAGGCCCAAGTTACAAGTGTAATGTCTTGATACTTATTAAGTGGATTGATTAAGAGATTTAAACACATTAAGGGTTTAATACTTAGGATTAAAGTTATACACTCCATCCTAAAAGAAGGATACAGGCATAACCCTAATCACAAAGTTTTAAAACCTTTAGGGTTTAATCCCTGGTTATGAGATGAGAAGAGAAGACTCAAAGAGAGACACAAAGGTAAAAACTATGGGGAAGACTAATCAAAACCCTAATTCATTATCATGCTTGGTTGTTCCTAAGGTTTGTGAGGTTTCACCAAGAAGATCTTCAAAGGGAACACCAGGAAGCAGATGAACAGGATCAAGAGAAACAAAGTGACTTGCTTCATTCAAGAAGTCAAGTCACTTGAAGAAAGAAGGTGGGAGGAACAAGAATGAGCAAGCTCAAACTCAAACACAAACATAAATGCAGCAATGGGTGCAAGAGAGATGAAAAGAAATGTTATGAGAAGTGAAGGCAAATTCACTTCTCAAGCTTACTTACCACCTGAAATGTTAGAAACAAATGCAATGCAATGCTAAATGAAATGAAATGACATGATGCTAAGCCAAACCAGAAGCATACACATGATGATTATGATGTTATGAGGTGCTGCAAACATGAGGCAAGACATGGGAATGTTCATACAAAGATTATGAATGCATATGATGCAAGCTAAGGAGCATGAACAAGCATGAAATGTTATGAAGCATACAAGACAAATGGCATGGCAAACATGTGATGCAATGATCAATGATGCTTCATACATGTCTTAAGATGTCAAATGAATCATAAGAATGCACAAAATGCAATGACAAGTCAATTTATGCAAAAGAATGCAAGAAGGATGCAAGAGAAAGCCCAAATTAGGGTTTATGAAACAAACATCAAACACAAACCAAAAACAGAAGCAAACCCTAAGATAAAAAATGGAAAATGGCATCCAAAGAAACCCTAGACCTATAATGAATCACTGCCCAAAGGGGAGCTCTCAACTCTCAACCAAACTCAAGTTATGAATTTTGCAAATTATTAGGGTTTTTTAGGGTTCTTAACAAAACAAATGCCAATCAATTAGAAAATACAAGATCAAATCATGGCCTTTTTATCCTTGAAAATACATGCCAAATGGAAAACAATGCAAGAAGAATCAATGTCTCAACCTTCACCAAAAGGCAGAAATGAATTTTCAAACTTATGATCAAAATAATGCATCAAAAATGATTTAATTCAATGAAAAATTCTTAAAGTGCATCAAGATCAAAAAAGAAATTTGGTTTGAAGGTTGGACAATGTTTCTAAATGTCTTAGAACATTTCATGAATTTTTTTGTAATTTTTAAATACCTAAAAGTATTTTTAATTAATTAATTCCCATTAATCAATTAAAAATAAACTTTTAAATATTTAAAAAATACTTTTTTAATGATAAAAAATAAAATAAAAATATTTTTGTGTCCTAAAAATTAATAAAACCTTAAAGAAAAAGTTTCATAATTTTTATGAATTTTCTGCTATTTTAAATTAATTGTACAATTTAAATGAAATAAATATGAATAAAAATTAAAAGAAATGAAAAGTAAACAGAACGAATGGCTAGGATTGGATCTTGGTTCAAAAACATTGACTGCACGCCAGAATGAGAGGCCCAGATTGCCTCTGATTAAATTAAATAAAATATGATTAATTAACCCTAACACGTGGATTAGGGTTAATCAGAGAGATCCTGGCCCTTCCCTTGCGCGCGTAGTCAACAAATTCAACGCATCCTACGGCCAATATTCAAACCAGCATTAATTATGGGATTAAACCCTAATCACACTCAGGTGGCCGGAGAAGACTTCCGGTCGTCTTCTCCGGCCAGAAGCTCACCTGAAAATCTTCAAACTTCCTAAAAACGTAACATAAATGAAATCTAAGGCCAGGGAAATGATCCTCTCACTCTCACGAATCAAACCCCTAACCTAAAACAAATTTATCTTTCCTAAATCAACTGAATCGAAGCAAACAATTTCTAGGGTTCGTGAGCTTCAGACACAAATTAAATGCTCAAAACAAAACCATTTCAAAAACTAAAGGTACCAGAATGATCAGTGCATCATGAAGAACAAATTTGTAACATAAAAAACCATTTCTGGAAAAATTAATTTCGAGCTACCTGAGATTTGGAGCTTTCAATTTAGGAACTTTCTGGCCACTTCCTTTGATGCAAGCTGCTCCACTTGACCCCCCAAATGTGTTTGAATGCTCAAAATGAGTTTGTGTTGGCTGGAGAAGGAGATTCGAATGGAACTGCTTCAGTTCAGTCAACAATGGCAGATGAGGTTCTGGCACTTTCAGGTCATGGTGATGGGGTGTTTGAGGTCCAGATGATGTGTAGAGATGATCTGTGGTGTTGGTTTGTGTGTTTGTGAGCTAGGATGAGAGATTCGATAGAATCTGCAGCTTGAGGTGAATGATGGCAATGGAGTTTTCAAGCTTGTTTCAGGCTCATGCTTTGGTGGTTTCTTGTCTATGAGGTGTGGTGAGTTGAATGATGATGAGAGTTTGAATGTTTGATGGCTGTGGGAAGAATTTCGAATGAACTTGTAATGAGGTGAGTTTTTGTGTAAGTGATGAATGTGTGTGTTTCAGCCTTGGTTCCTATATGTTATGGCCAGCAAATTGATTCAATAAACAAATGCAAGTGGCTGGGAGATGTGACCTGGCCTGCAGTGATAGGTGTGACTACTTTTGCAAAAAAGTCCACTTTTTGTAAGATAGGGCATGGCTCCAAATCTAGGCAAGTACAAGTTGGGTTCTGGTGCAGCATGGTGAGTGTGAGAGGCTGGCTTGACTCAAGGCTCAATGCAGCAAGTTGGTGAAAAGCTCATGAGTGTTTTGCAACTTGGTTAGCTTTATGGATTTTCATGAGAAAAGTCAAGTTACATGAACCAAACCATGAGCAAACTTGATCCAAATCTGATTTTTGTGACTTAGAGGATGTTTACATAGTGGTTTGACATGGATTAGAGGCTGCATAATGCATTGGTTCAAGACTTAGCAAAATTTCCATTTGTTGCATAACTTGAAAATTAATGATTTTTGCTAACTTTGCAATGCCATAACTTTTGATCCATGAAGAGTTTGATCATGTTCTTGTACTTTTTGAAAAGGGAAAGATGAGATCTACAACTTTCATGACCAAAGTTTTTCCATTTGAAGCATTTTTGGATCATGAATCAAGGCTTGAAAAATGACCTAAAATGATGCATTCTTGAAAAGTCAACTATGCCCAAAAAGTCAACTTTTGCAAAAACCCTAAATTCTTGATTTTTATGAACTTCAACCTTCTTCCATGATCAAATAAAGATCATATACACTCAAAATGATGAAGATCACCCATTGGTTGGGTCATTGGGGGCCTCAGATGCCCTGATTTTGCACTGACTTGTCTGAAAAGTCAACTCTTGATCAGATGACTTCCCCATGGAATTTCTTCATGAAAATTGATATGCATACTCTCTATACCATATAGAGATCAATGGAAACAAGAATGACCAAAAAATTTGGGGTTATGGCCCCTGAAACCAAAACCCTAATTTTCAGTCAACTGTGCAGTTCATCCTGGCTCTGCATCCAACCAAACCCTAGCTCTTGTGATTCCTCTGCAATTTTGACTTTGTGAGGATGTAACATGATACAAGAACACACATGGACCCCTTTGAGTTGATTGGTGGCTTTTGGAATGGCTCAAGAGGCCCTGAGGTTGCTCAGATCACAAACCCTAGGTGCAGATGCCTTAGAAGCTATGTAGTGAATCAAAAATGAGATATGAGATGTTATGATTGTGTTTATGCATATGAGAATGATCACAAGCCATGGTGAAATGAGTGAGGGCAAATTTGGGGTGTTTACAATGATTAATTGGTACAATTTTCATTAAGTTTGTGCATTAAAAAATGAAAATAATTAAATCTGCATTTTACATTTCATAGCTGACTTTTCATATAGGTGCTGTAAAATACATGTTGTTTGTTATGTTGTATCATTTATGTGACTTTTCACACCTATCTTTTCATGTTGTATGCTGGCTGTAGAAAGTTGCCTTGTGTTATACTTTTGTTTGGTAGCAGTTTTTACTTTAGGGGCTGTAATAGGTGCTGAATTTTTGTTTTTAGCATTCTTTTAGTCTTTAGAATTAAGTTGAAGTCTATAAGTTAGGTCCTAGAATTAGTAGGATTTAATTGTTGTGTGTTTGCCTTATTATTTTTAATAAAATGCACACTAAACTTTGTTTTGTAGGGAGAGAAAGGTATGTTTCCTTACACCTTATCCTTTTATTTTTTATGCATTTTCTTTATGCATTTAATTCACTTTTTCCTTCCATATTTGTGATTGGTAGGACCCCCCTTTGTTAGGATCAACTTATCTTCCTTAGAAAGTACGTTGCATCCTTTTTTCTTCTTGCTTTTCCTTTTCTTCCTTAGGAATAGAAAAACCTCATAAACCATTAGGATCTCCCTTTTGTATATAATAAATAACTTAGGGTTGGTCTTAGTCCCCCTTAATTTTTGTCCTTTTCCGATTTGAGTCTTCTTCTCTCATCTCCAAACGAAAATCTAAAAAACATTCAATAAAGGATTGAAATAGTCTCTTGTGCATAGCCTTATTCCATGGGCACTCATATTCATTCCATCTTGGAATAGTGTGGGCTTGTCTAGCATGATGTACAAGTCTAATCATGAGACTATCTTCACAAGCAAAAACACCCAAAACACTTCTCATAAAAGACAACCAACAAAGACATCGCGTCTTCTCTTCTCATCTCCTAATCTTTGCGAACGAATGCGACTTGCCTCGACAGTTCAAACAGCGATAAGGTAAGAACCCTCGAGTCAGAGCCGGTAACACATGAGCTAGAGCTATGACAACGTCATCCTAAAAAACACAAAATAGTTCCCGCCTTAGTTAGGTGAACTACGTTGACTCTGATCCTCATTATCCCGATTAGGTACATAGGTAGCGGGGTAGGGCCCGTTCGAGCACATTCTTTATTTTCCCTACATTTCCCTCTTTCTTTCCATTCGCTTTTCCAATTCCCTTTCTCATTTCCATTCTTATTCCATTTAGCAGTTCATTTGTTCAGCAACAGTTATTTCTCACTCTTTGAAACAAACAAGCAAGCGTGGATCCCTTCGGGTACGGCAGACGATTTGGGGTGCTAATACCTTCCCAGGTCGTAACCGACTCCCGAACCCAGATCTTTGGTTCGCAGGACCTTGTCCTTTCCTTCTTCCTCAAGTTTGTGCAGCATTACCTTTCCCGTTCCTTCGGGATAAAAATTCCTGGACGGCGACTCTACCTTTTCCGTGCCACTTTCGCGTTTGTACTAGGATGAAAATCCCGAGAGCGACAGCTGGCGACTCTGCTGGGGACGAACCCAGAATCTCTGGATTCCCTTGTAGAGTCAATCCTAGCGCTTGTTTTTTTTTCCTTTGGGTGTTTATTTGTTTGCTGTGTGCTTTAGTTTAGCTATACTGTTTTCATTTACAGTTTTACTTTACAACTTTACTTTACAACTCTATTTACTACTTTCAGCATTTATTTTCCATGCATCACTGTCTGGCTGTGCTGGTTTTATTTTTTCTGTAGGATGGGGTTACTGTGAGATGAGCTCGTAACCGGGGCTCGAGTGCACCCTAGGACTTAGAGTGGTTCCACTTTGGCTTCATGGCATCTTGCTATATTGGTAGTAGTGAGTTCCACACCTTGACTTGCGACCTTCTCAGGAATGTATTGATGCCGGAATCTTTCTGGGGCAATACACAACCTTGATAGTTATGTGCAGTCAGGGGACTGATCATTGAGAACCTTTGTGGAAACATCCCTCTCCAGTGATGACAGTGGCATACCACATTTGTTGGCAAACCCACTCGCATCCGAGGGCCCACATGGAACTCGCATAGGATGGCATGGTTCTCTCATAGGAACCCAGTCAAGGCAAACTGTTCGTATGACGATGGTATTTTACCCTTCGGGATGGATGTACTATTGTTTCTCGATTCAGTGCTTGAAGCTGGGGGACTTATGAGGGATGCTTGTTTTCCCTGTACTCAACTGAGACCTCCCTGGTTAGTACATAATACCAAACCGATTCTCTGATTTGGTCATGAGCCATTTCTCGGAAATGGTGAACGTATTATTGCTATCCGGCTTTGAGAGTCCGTGATGTTGACTCGGAGTAGCACACCTGTGAGATTGGGAGGGGTTTACAAATTTGCAGGAACCCTGAAACTTCCAACATACACACTTTGCTAGCATTGTTCAGTATTATGATCAGGTTCTACATGGTCCTTTGGTTTTGAAATCCGGGATTTCGGTGGTACTGTTATTATGATTCTTCAATAGCACATGACTGTCTTCTCAACACCAACATCAGACCAGTGATCGACATACCTTTGATCACATGCTAGTGCATTACATAACATCTTGCTGCATGCTTGCATCACTAACACATGCTTACTCATTTGCAGGGTCGCATGTCGCATCCTCATGAACATATCATACACATTTACTGCATGATTTGCATATTTTGCATTTTTACAGGTTATTCATACTTCCTAACTTATTCAATTTCAGGCAATATAGCTAGTCAACATGTTCATCGGTATCCAACAAAAAGAAACCGAGTGAGAATGGTTGAACGAATGCAGACTGATCTCAATGAGCTTCAACAGAGGATGGATCAGTTCATGGAAATGATGACCGACATTTCTCAGAATCAAGAGCGTCTCAGGTTGATGGTTGAGAAACCCCATGGGAATGCTAATACTGGAACACCAACTAAGAATGTGGATCCTAACGCTGCCCGTAACAGAGGGCCAAATCTAAATGGGACTGCGGCCCGTAATGAAGACATGCAGGAGGACTAGTTCACTCTACTGGATGCTGATATGGGTAATATGAATGAGGTCAACAATCGAAGGTATGAAGAGCTGGCGGAGAAGATTAAGGCCATGGAATGTCAGAATTCCATGGGCATCGATGTAACCATTCTTGGGTTAGTGCCAGGAGTCAGAATCCCTCCAAAGTTCAAGGTTCCATCATTTGACAAGTACAGCGGCAGCATGTGCCCTAGAACTCACATTCATGCATACTTTGGAAGAATCTCGGCTCACACTGATGACGAGAAACTTTGGATGCATTTCTTCCAAGATAGTCTATCTAGAGCTTCATTGAGCTGGTACATGAAGCTGAGCAGGGTCTTTATCCGATGCTGGAAAGATTTAGCTGAAGCTTTTCTCAAGCAGTATCAATACAATATTGATATGGCTCCAAACTGCACTTAGTTGCAGAATTTGTCTCAAGGACCTAGGGAAAGTTTTAAGCAGTATGCTCAGAGGTGGCATGAGCTGGCCGCACAGGTTCAACCTCCATTGCTCGATCGGGAAATGGCAGACATGTTTATGGGCACCTTGCAAGGTGCATACTTGGATTGTCTGGCCGCTTGCCTGTCCATCGGTTTTGCTGATATTGTCATCGCTGGAGAAAGGATAGAAAATTTCCTAAAATTAGGAAAGATCCATGATGCAAGCAGTGATGGTTCTTCTAGTGTGAAGAAACCTTTTTGCAATGGCCAAAGACGAAGAGAAGGCGAGACCAATGCCGTGTATAGGGGCCGAGACAAAGGTCATTCACAAGGTTACTACCAAACAGCTGTAGTGACTATTACGCCACAGGTTCAACCACAACCTCAAGGTCATCAATATCAAGCACAGAGACCAAATCAGGAAAGAACAAGAGAGAGAAACCACAGACTTGATCCCATCCCATGCCAGTATGCTATATTGCTTCCAGATCTGCTAAAGTTGAATATGGTCGAGCTTCGTACCATGAGAGCTCCTTATCCTGATAATCTACCTCCAAACTTTGATGTAAATGCTAGATGCGAATTTCATTCGGGTGCCCAAGGGCATAACATTGAGAAATGTTGGGCTTTTCAGAACAAAGTACAAATCAATTTTGCTCCTCACCCAAATGTACTCCAAAATCCAATGCCTAATCACAACGGAGCCGGTGTCACGGTTGTTTTACCAGATGGTCCACGTTAAGCTGGAATCTTCAGGAAGCAAATAAAGCCATTAGTATTCAGATACTCTCAACAATGGCAACTGTTTGTTTGTTTTTCTTTAAAGCATTTTCATCCCTATTAAGGGGAACTACATCGCTCTGATTCTTCATTGGTCATGGGTCAATGGAGATACGTAGGCAGAAGATCGTCAGGTCTTTCCGAGTAACCTTATAAGACAACTTTACTCACCAGTTTCACTCTTTCCTTCAGAAGTCTCGTGTCAGAGTCAATATAAATAGAAGAAGATGTATGATTGCCATGGTTGGGTATACGGCTGCAAATTGAAGATTACAAGTCCGTGAGAAAGCTATTGGTCATTTAAAGTATCCAAGACTGATAGGTCCAGATGGAGTCAAGCCTCCTCAACTACGACAACATTCAGTTTCTTTACTGCATTTCCATTTGTAGTTCCTTTTATTTGCAAAACATTTGTATACATGTATGAAATTTGTTTGCTTTTGAATGTTATCAATAATAAAACTCACATGTTTTTCTTGAAGTAATTCATTTTCATTTACTTATAATTCTGTATATGTACATTGCAATACCAACTATTGTGCTTAAACTCTATGAGGGAGAATGATGAAGAAATAACGCAAGAATCTCTAATTGTGTGCTCTCGAATAAGACCCTGTTGACGATGTACAGGCTTTGTTTCAAATCCCTAAACACTGGAGATATAAGGGAGATAGACCCTCGCTAACCCCCTTGAGCCTTGAAGTAGGAGTTTCTTCTCGCATGGAAAACCCTCACATGTAACCCAGGGGTAGGGTAGATATCAGCTAGTCGGACCAAGCGTTCAGGCTTTCATAAAGGAGTGTATTTGAGGATCCATTACATTCCATTATGCTAATCAAGAGGTCCAAAGACCGGAAACCACAATGGTTATCCAAATCAAGAGGTCCAGAGATTGGAAGCCACAATGGTTATCCTTCACCGACCAAAGAATGAGACAGTCACAACCCTCACAAAGCAATCAAGACAAACAATGTCACACGATTTGTTCAAATACAAAATAAAGAAATGAAAAGCCCGCTAAGTCGAAACTTGAAAACAAGCGACATAGGAAAAATTTAGGGCATCCCGCTGGACTTTACAATTAAAGATTCACAAGAATCAGTCAAGGTGTAACACGGTGGGAGAACTGACTTTAGTTAAATGTTGCGGATAGCAAGAGTCGCCACCGACTTTTATTTTATCCAAAAGGAAAGGACATAAAAGAACAGGAAAGACCTTAAAAATATTTTGAGTTCGGGGGGTAGGTTATACAAAGGGAAGGTGTTAGCACCCTTTATATCCATGGTTATCCATGGGCTCTTAGTTACTTAGCTCACTTTAAATTGTTTTGAGAAAGGTGTAGTGTGTGATTAAGAATTTTCTAAGTACTTTATAATGATCCTCGTATGGATGTATATAAAGACTTTGTTTTGAAAATTTGTTGAAAATGTGAAGTGTAAAAAGTATTTTGAAATGTGTGAGCAAGTAATTAAGAGGAACCTACCCTATATTAAGTCTTTACTGTTCTTATGTTCTTTCAATGGTAAGACTATCCCTATTATTAAGGAATAGGTAGTCATTACCTTGGATGTGATAAGGGACATGTGAAGGGACAATCTGAATTTAGGCAACTGTAGGTGTCTTTAGCAATACGTAGGGACTTATCATCTTTTATTCGAAGGAACAAGATCATTTATCGTAGGCAACCTCGAAGGGACTTGATCTTATAAACTGAAGGGACTTGATGATATTTATGAAGGGACTTTGCTTAAGACACCTTACTTGACCTTAAAAATAGGCAACATGAGAGGTAACCCTAGAAAGTGCAAGATGGCGATCAAAGATCGACTTATGTGTGAGTGTTCATGTTCAAATATTTATCTTTTTTTAAATTAGTTATTCTAAATTAATTTTAATCACAAACATGTTATGCACACCCTATAGTTATTAACCACACAGTTAATATATTTACAATAAAAATAAAGCAAAAATATAAACCTAAATTATTACAAAGCTTCGGGACAATTACAATATAATCGGGAAAAATAACGATAAAATAGAAAATAAATAAGCAATAATTTAAATGTTAGTAATAATGAAATAATAATAATAATAAAAGGGTTAGTAAAAATATAAAGAGAATACAAATTTAAGCAAGGATATTATTTTTAAGTTAAATAAACATTTAGAATTTTTTTTAAGAATAAAATAGAACAATTAATGATAATAATACATAAATAATAATTATTTACATAAAAAATGATTTAATTATAGTTTATAACAAAATTTAGTTAAATATTAAAGTTAATAAAAATTAGGGTTAATAAAAAATTAGGGTTAATAAAATTAGGTTTTTAGAAACTAGGGTTTACATTTTATTTAAGAAAAATTAGGGTTAGGAATATTAGGGTTTTGAGTATAACAAGAATGCATTATTAATTTATTTATAAAAATACCTAATTATTATATATAAACATATTATAAAAATTAAATACTAATAATTTACATTTTTAAGAAAATAAATATGAATTTTATGAAAATATAAAGTTTTATTAAAAATATGATTAGTTATTGTTTTAGAAACTATTTTAATTTTATTAATTTAAATAAAGAAAAACAAGAAAATAGCAAAAATAATAGAAATTGGAAAAAACCTCAAAAAGATAGGACCTGGGATTTGAACCCAGGTCCTTTACCTGAACATACATGCTCCAAAACCAGCTGAGCTACTGCGCGCGTTTGATATCTAAAGGCAAGGCAATCCTTATGTTGTAAGCTTGTAGAACAAATGGAATTAAAGCAAAAAAAATAGCTGGAGGCCGGATTCGAACCCTTGACACTAGCTTCACATGCGCGCGCCTCAGCCACTAGGCCAGTTATCAACCTGTGAAATAAAATACAAATAAAACAATAAATATTAAAATCAATTTTTTGAAATTCTGAAGCGCGCAAACATCTTCATCTTCAACCTTGGATTTGCAGGTTTTCTTGCGAATTTATTCATGCCTTTTCCTGCGAATTCTCTTGCCAACGCAACCTGGGAACATCAAACAGCATACAAACAGTACAATTTCATCAAATCAATTGCACCAATGAGTTCCTTATGATTCACACAGTTCATCCATGTTCTTATAAGTCATTTATATTGACTAAATCATGAACCCCAAATTTGAAACACGAAACCCTAACAATGGCGTTTCACGGTTCAGGTCATAAACCTCTAATCTAATGGTCCAGAAAGTATCCTAAGATCATTACAAACACAAAACAATCATTAGAATCAATTGATAATGCATAAAAGTATGGAATCGAAAAAGACATTGTTCTTGAATAAGAACGATTCAGTTAGGGCATATGATGATGTTTTAGATGATGAAAATGATGCAAATAGCTTCAATGAACATCCAGGAAGGTATTGCAACCTTCAAAACCTCTTGATATGGCCTACAATCAAAAATCCGAATGTGACTTTTTGTGAGAAAATTTGAAGTTCAAATGTGTTCTTGGAGGCAGAGTTTTCGTCCCCTTATGCTTGCAATGTCTTTACCTATATGTAGTCAATGTAATTAGGTCATAACTTTGTGGATTTGTGGGCTTTGTCTTGATTGCTTGATCATGAAGTTTCCTCTTTTCAAATATTGAAAAATATCTTATCTAACCTTTCCAAATCAAGCTAGCACGAAATTGGATCAGATCAATCATTTCTAAATGGTGTTTATGACTTTCTAGAATCACAATCTCATCCAAATATTTGATTTATATATTTGATTTTGATTTAATTTGCATTTTAATGAATAAAATTCAAATAAATACTAATAAAAAAATAAAAAATCAGAAAATGCTTGGATTGGATCGTGCTTGATGATATTATGAAGATTGGGTGGCAATTTGGTAGGCCCATTTGGCAAAAATTGGTTTTAAGGCCTTATTTGCTTCATATACCTCCCAAAAATTTCCCAACTTTGCAAAGGAACAAATCCCTCAATTTTAAGGATATGAAGGTTTTCTTGGACATTTTGGAAATCTTAGGGAGTCCTCTAACCAATCTCTTTGGTCTCATGTCCATATCCTTTATCATTCTCAAGTTATGCCCTTTGGAAGATGTTGACTTTTTGTTGACTTTTTAAAATGACCTATAATGTCTTAGCTCATACCTTCCAAATGAAGCATTTTTGGGCTTGGATTGTGAGACACAAAGTTGTAGAGAATTAAATTTCCTTCAAAATGAGCTTTGGATGGAAAATTTTTGATGAAGCATGTGAAAGTTATGGCTGGTCAAAATTCAGTTGACTTTTCCTATGAAAACCCTAATTTAGAAACTCCTGATTCTTGATGATCTGAAATCTCCTTGATGAATCATGATAAACCCTTGATCAAATGATGAATTTTACTTCATAAACTTGATGTTGGCAAAAAATCTTGAAGTTTGACTTTAATTTGACCACAGTTGACCTCAGTTTGACTTTTTAACTACTTTGACTGATTTTTGCATATCTGATCATCTGACTGAGCAAACTTTTTGGGAAAGCCTTGAAACTTGACATAGGGATTCTTGAAGACATATAGGATGCTATGAAGCTCACTTGAATCCTTGGAAGTCCATTTAGTCTGATGAAATCCAAAACCCTGGTTTAAGATGCATTGCTTAGGAGGATGCATTGTCTGAGGGAATTGTCAAACTTTATGACTAATTGTGAACCTTGTGAACCTCTTGAGATACCTTGTGAATCTTGTGAACCTTTTGAACCTCTTGGGACACCTTAGTACATAATGTCTTGTCTTGGTGAGGGCAAATTTTGGGGTGCAACACCAGGAAAAATTTAGGGATAAGTAAAATAACGCAAAAGCGAAAGACGAAAATGATTTCACAAGAAAGATCCTTAAGAAAGAACAAAGTCGCGTGGCATAGAAACTAAAGACAAAAGGGTGATTGACTCCAAATAACAACTTGATTGGTGCCTAAACCGATAGCAGCAATGGTTCCTCAACTATCACAAAACCCTTATGAAAGGTGAGCGCTTGAAAAAATTAGCTGAACATAGGAATGGAGAACATCACGAAGAAGGGCTGGCACAAATAATTTCGAGCCTATATCCTTTGTTTCTATAACCGTGAACCGGGCCATGATACAACCCTCAAAAGTACTAACTAAAACGGGGTTATTTTGAGAGTGTATTACCACGAGACCGCGTTCCTGACTCCTATGAGTTATGCAAAAAGATACTTGTTGGTATTGCATGTACATACTTTCATTCAAAAATAATGTCGTATCTCAACTAGTGATTCGCTCACAAAGGTTTGCGACACCTTTTCAAAACTTCAAGATTAACATGTGTGTTGCATTAGAATTTCCATTCTCAGAATAAAACATTTTCTACTTGCATACATTTGTTTGGCATCATAATAAGCTCACATGTGGAAATTCAGTCCAGAAGCTTAAGCTTGCCAAGTTGAGAAGTCTAAAACTTTTGAAAGACAGTCACGTCGAGGTGCACTTTTTCGAGAAAGTTCCATTGAGTAAGGATTTTCCCAACCAGTCATGGTAAAGGCCAGCCAATCCGGGGCAATTGCATCGAGCAATCTCTTCAAAATTCATCCAAATTGGGGAAATCACTCGAGATTCAGATCTCTCCTAGATTAATTAGTCAATGACTCATACTGGGGGTAAGCCACCCCAATCGCATGCAGTTTCATTCTTTCCCGAAGATAGGTAATCGGAAGTTCAGAATACCAGGGCAATTATACTCCTGAAGAGTTTAAAGACACCAAGTATTTTGTAAAATCCTCTTAAGGTAAAGCCGAATCAAAGCAAATGATCCATAGCACAAAACTACTTGAAATCTTTCCTCCTCAGCAGGACGCGGTTTAGTTTCGTTATCCCCAACAGACGCATGGAAGTTAGCCCCAGTAAAGTCATCAAACTTTTCTTCAGCAAGTTTCCTTGATCTTATTTCCCAGCAGATCTCAAATCAAATCCTTCTCTTCTCCAGCAGAGCAATAAGGATCATCCCTAGCAAGAGTCGTCTTCCCGTAGTGAAGCACTTCTTACAAGAATACAAAAATTCCCGGCAGTTAGCTGAACGGCTCCCTTCCCCACAGAGGTTTGGAAAATTCAAGTAGACAAGAGAGTTCTCCTCAGCAGAGCCTTGACAGGTCTTCCCCCAGCTAAGTCGAAAAGTTGTCGTTTCCCTAGCAAAATCTGTGGGGTGAGATTCAATCCCCAGCAGTTGAGGCATCCCCTAGCAGGGCCTTCAAATCTAAAGTCCAATTTATTTTTGGCAAAGGTAATAAGTCGAGACAGGCTAGTTAAACCTTTCTCCAACAGAAATATCAGCAATCATCTGTATTCCCCACAGAGTCAGCAAGGATCTGTTATTTCCGCGTCAGGAATTCCCTTTGTATCTATCCCCCAGTGTCAGGAAGCATTACGTCGTGCAGTTCAACGTATGCGTGCTTAATCCAAGGTTGATATCCAAAGTCCACCCGCAACGTGGCAACTTATCCAAAGTCCAACCGTAGATTGGCAAAAGTCCATCCTCTGGGTGGCAAAGTCTTAAAGTCCAACCGTAGATTGGCCAAAGTCCATCCTCAGGGTGGCAAATTCTTAAAGTCCAGCCGCAGACTGGCCAAAGTCCATCCTCCGGGTGGAGAATTCTCAAAGTCTCCCATAGCGAGCAATAACCCCCGTAGTGTGGCAAAACATTGAAGTCTCCCGTAGTGAGCAAAAGTATCTTGTAGTGAGCCAAAGTCTCCAGTAGCGAGCAGCAGCCCCCGTAGTGTGGCAAATTTTCAAAGTCTCCCGTAGCTGAGCAATGTGCCCCCGTAGTGTGGCAAATTTTCAAAGTCTCCCGTAGCTGAGCAATGTGCTCCCGTAGTGTGGCAAATTTTCAAAGACTCCCGTAGCTGAACTATGTGCCCCCGTAGTGTGGCAAATTTCCAAAGTCTCCCGTAGCTGAGCAATGTGCCCCCATAGTGTGGCAAAACATCGAAGTCTCCCGTAGCGAGCAACAACCCCCGTAGTGTGGCAAAACATTGAAGTCTCCAGTAGCGAGCAACAACCCCCGTAGTGTGGCAAAACATTGAAGTTTCCTATAGTGAGTAGAAGTCTCCCGTAGCTAAGCAATGTGCCCCCGTAGTGTGGCAAATTTTCAAAGTCTCCCGTAGCTGAGCAATGTGTCCCCGTAGTGTGGCAAGATCTCCAAAGTCCCCCGCAGTGTGGTAGAATACCCTCGTAGTGTGGCATAAATAAAAGGCTCCTGTAGCGAGCAGTGACTCCCGTAGTGTGGCAAAGCATTCAGAAGACCATCTGTTATGTGGCATGTCCTTAATAACCCGGCAAAAGTCCATCCGTAGCATGGAAAATCAGTAATCTCCCGGCGTTATTCCAAAGCATTCATCTGATTACTACTCTTCACATCTGAGTTCTCCACAAGCAGAGTTCAGATGGTTGGGTTTATTTCCCTTTTCTTTTCCACCGTGTGCAAATTTTCTGGTTGTTTTTAGTATTCAATCCCTGCATACTTCAAACTTCTGAAAGTGATTGCTATCATCCATTCAAGTCTACAGTGATTGAATAGGGGCAGCTGTAACACCCCAAAATTTGACCTCTTATTTATTATCAACCTCGAGCAATTTGCGCTTCATGCCCGCATCATTGCATCGCATTTGAAAAATAAATAAATCATCATCCTTTGCATATGCATGAGGAGTGTGTGGTCGATCGAGGCTTTCCAAACATTGGAGTTCAAGAGAAAAATAATATCCCAAAAATAATCAAAACCACTTCCAAGCTAACCAACCAAAAAAAGGGAGATTTCACCTTTCCCTCCATTTTCCTTCCACTTTCCTTCCACCATTCCTTTCATTTCTTCCCCTTTTATTTTTCCACTTCAATTCCACTCCTTTTCCCTTGGATGCTTCTACCATGTTCTACAACCTTCTAGAGTATTCCATGGAATATTCCAAGGAATTCCCTCTCCAACCCTAACCCTAACTAACTACAAACCTAACTCCATTCCTAAACCTAATTCCATTCCCAAACCTAGCTCCAAGCCTAGCCTCTATATAATCATTAATCACTTCAATGCAAAAGGTTCCCAAATTTTGTTCCCATTTTTTTCACTCTCTCACAATTTCTAGAATCACTTTTTCTCTCACTTTTCCTCCATTTCCCTTTTCACCAAAGCTTTTTTTGAAGAAGCTCTTCAAGTTTCACATTGAAACTTGAAGATCTTAAAGCTTAGCCTCCAACCTCCATTGAATTGTGGATTGTAGAAGAAGAAGCTACTGATTTTTGTGAAGATTTCGACTTATCGGAAGTGCAAGAAGGCTCAAGCATCAAGAACGCATTTATTTTGCAGATTCACGGTTTTCTTGGTTTTCTCTTCGATCAAGCTCCGATTCTTGCAACATTTACTGAAGCACTTCTCCGCTTCGTAGGTTGGTAATCTAAAACCATGCTAGCTTTAAGTTATTCTCTCCATCTCGCCATTTCGGCATTCTTTAAGTGCTTTTCGTATTACTTATGGTTGATTATGTTTTTGTTACGTTTTGCTTGCGATTTGTGTTTTTTTTTTATGGATTAGAAGTTAGGTTGTAGCTTGTTATAGGTTCTAGCATGTGTAAATAAGCCCTAATTGAGTTGAAATTCGTGTTAACATGATTAGATGTGTGTTAGGGTTGTTTAGAAGTAAGTTTGTGGACAAAACAACTTATTTCAAAACAATTTTTCACTTTATGTTCAACGTTAACCGGTTAACGGTTTGGTTAACCGGTTAACGCATGTGTTTTTGCCACAAATCAGTGTTGTTTGGGGTCTGTTAACCGGTTAACCATTTGGTTAACCAGTTAACGCTGTTGGATTTTGGAATTTTTGCTTATTTGCTTGCTTGTTCTTGCTTCGTTGTGCCTCTAATGTTCATACATGTTTAGGTACTAATTTTAGGGAATTTTCTAGGTTGGTTTCGACATCTCATTCCCCCATTTCGAGTCGTTTCGACGCGTTTCCGTTCATATTGCATATTATGTGTTTATGTGTTCATTTGTGTATAATTTGACTCATTGCATTTTGTTGCTATGTCTATGCATCATTTGGCATGTAAATAATCATGTTGCATTCTGTTTTTGCATCTTTCGTTAACTCATTTGCATTTCATTGTATCAATACATATATGTTGCATTTCACATAACCATGTATGTATGTGCATTTGGTTTCATTTGGTTACATATTTGATCATATTATTCACATCAATTAAATTCTGAATTTTGCATTGAGCTTGGCATTCTTGTTGATCTATCTGTTGCATATTCATGATCAATGCTCATTATGTTCATATGCCATGTTCATGTGCCATATTTTGCATACTTGTTGCATAATCAATCATGTGGTGCATTCTTGCATAATCGTCCCAAAATAATTATGTCACTCATTCGTGTATGTTGATCTATGTTCAAATGCATATTAATGATTAATTGGTACAATTTTCATTAAGTTTGTGCATTAAAAAATGAAAATAATCAAATCTGCATTTTACATTTCATAGCTGACTTTTCATATAGGTGCTGTAAAATACATGTTGTTTGTTATGTTGCATGCTGTATGTGACTTTTCACACCTATCTTTTCATATTGTATGCTGGCTGTAGAAAGTTGCCTTATGTTATACTTTTGTTTGGTAGCAGTTTTTACTTTAGGGGCTGTAATAGGCACTGGATATTTCTTTTTAGCATTCTTTTAGTCTTTAAAATTAAGTTAAAGTCTAGAAGTTAGGTCCTATAATTAGTAGGATTTAATTGTTGTGTGTTTGCCTTATTATTTTTAATAAAATGCACACTAAACTTTGTTTTGTAGGGAGGGAAAGGTATGTTTCCTTACACCTTATCCTTTTATTTTTTATGTATTTTCTTTATGCATTTAATTCACTTTTTCCTTCCATATTTGTGATTGGTAGGACCCCCCTTTGTTAGGATCAACTTATCTTCCTTAGGAAGTAAGTTGCATCCTTTTTTCTTCTATCATTTCCTTTTCTTCCTTAGGAATAGAAAAACCTCATAAACCATTAGGATCTCCCTTTTTTATATAATAAATAACTCAGGGTTGGTCTTAGTCCCCCTTAGTTTTTGTCCTTTTCCGATTTGAGTCTTCTTCTCTCATCTCCAAACGAAAATCTAAAAGACATTCAATAAAGGATTGAAATAGTCTCTTGCTCATAGCCTTATTCCATAGGGCACTCATATTCATTCCATCTTGGAATAGTGTGGGCTTGTCTAGCATGATGTACAAGTCTAATCATGAGACTATCTTCACAAGCAAAAACACCCAAAACACTTCTCATAAAAGACAACCAACAAAGACATCGCGTCTTCTCTTCTCATCTCCTAATCGTTGCGGAAGAATGTGACTAGCCTCGACAGTTCAAATAGCGATACGGTAAGAACCCTCGAGTCAGAGCCGGTAACACCTGAGCTAGAGTTATGGCAACTTCATCGTAAAAAACACAAAATAGTTCTCACCTTAGTTAGGTGAACTACGTCGACTCTGATCCTCATTATCCCGATGTGGTACGTAGGCAGCGGGGTAGGGCCAGTTCGAGCACATTCTTTATTTTCCCTACATTTCCCTCTTTCTTTCCATTCGCTTTTCCAATTCCCTTTCTCATTTCCATTCTCATTCCATTTAGCGGTTAATTTGTTCAGCAACAATTATTTCTCACCCTTTGAAACAAACAAGCAAGCGTGGATCCCGTCTGGTACGGCAGACGATTTGGGGTGCTAATACCTTCACAGGTCGTAACCGACTCCCGAACCCAGATCATTGGTTCGCAGGACCTTGTCCTTTCCTTCTTCCTCAGTTTTGTGCAGCATTACCTTTCCTGTTCCTTCGGGATACGAATGCCTGGCTGGCGACTCTACCTTTTCCGCGCCACTTTCGCGTTTGTACTAGGATGAAAATCCTGGGAGCGACAAGCTCTAGTCAACTTATCCGGCCACTCAAAATCTCAACTTCTTCCCTAGGTCAAATTAAACCCTCTAAATCTCCAGAAATGATCTTCTAACCCTCCTAAGCAGGAATCCATCATCATATAACATTTATATTTCATCAAAAGCAAGAATCGAAGCAAACATGATTTTCGGGCAAACTTTCAGAACAACCATACATGCTCATTTCTCAACCATTTTCAAAACTGAACATATCAGTGTGATCTAGAGAACATATAGAATTATTCTAAAACTTAAAAGAAGGTTTCTGGAAAATTTGTTCTTGAGGTATACCTAAGTTGAAGCTTTTTTGTTTGGAGCTTTCTGACCTTTCCTTTGATTCAAATCAACCCCAATGGACTCCTTGAAGTTAAAGAGAATCTTAGAACAAGCTTGTGATGGCTATTTTGAAGTGTTTGGTTCTGGTTTTGCAGAAATCTATTTTTTATTTGGGGAGTTTCAGGCCATTTTGAGGGTTGCTTTGTGATCCTTAGGTGATTTTGAGATGAATGGTGAAAGAATGAGTGAGTTTTGATGGCTGAGTAGTGAGAATCGAAGAAGGGAAGTTTTAAGGTGATTTTGTTAATTCTAAGCTCTCCAATGTTTCAGGCTTGAATGTCTTTTGCAATGAGGTCCTTAGGGTTTGCATAAGAGGTTGTGATTGGTCATAGAGTGGGTGGTGGCTCAGTTTGATTGGTATGGGAGGAAATGCAAAAAGTCAAGATTATGTGTACTTGAGGTATGGGCTTGTGCAGCAAGGACTTCTGAGCATAGATTGCCTCAGCATGGTTCATGGGGAGCCCTTAGACATTAGAATGCAACTGTAATGCTTAGATGAAGAGATAACAAGCTTTATGCAACTTGGCCATTTTGAAATTTCTTGTGAATTAAGTCACCAAAACCCTAGGTTCAAGGCATAATTCTGATCTTTGAAGGTTGCTTTAACATGTTTATGACATAATTGAGCACATTAAAGGTCACTTAGAAGCTTGAAACTCAAATTTGTATAAATCCCTCTTTGACATGAACATGAAAATTATGTGATTTTTGCCAACTTTGAAAGGCCATATCTTGAGTTCTAGGATGAATCAAGACATGTTCTTGTACTTTTTGAAAAGGAGAAGACCTAATCTACAACTTTCATGTCGAAGAATTTTTCATTTGAAGCATTTTTGGTCATGAAAGAGGAGGTTGAAAATCTTTCCCAAAATGGAAAGTTTCCATTACAAGTCATTTCCAAAAATGGCAAGTTTGCAATTGGCCCAAAATTCTTCAATCTTGTGAACTTCCAACCACTTCTAAGATCAAATAAAGATCATAGAACTTCAATTTGATGAAAATGATCCTTTGGTTCCATTGTTGGGGGCCTCAGATGCCCTGATTTTGACTTAACTTGCTCAAGAAGTTACCCAATGATCATATGACTTCCACAATGAGTTTCTTCATCAAACTTGGTAAACATGATCCTTATAACATACTAAGAACCTTAGAAACAAGAATGCCCAAATAATTTGGAGTTAACGCCTCTGAAACCAAAACCCTAATTTTGGTCATCTGTGTAGTGAAAACCCTAGCTCTGCTTCCATGCCTTTGCCAATTCTTGTGATCCTTTGACTTTCATGAACTGTGGGGAGCACATTATGATTATAGAACACACATGGACCCTCTTGGAAAGCTTCAAGACCATTGGGATGGCTCAGATCACAAACCCTAGATGTAGATGAAAATGGGCTATGCAGATGAAACAAATATGCACTATGGGATGGTATGCTTATGTAAATGCAAAAAATGAAAGATCACAAGCCATGGTGTGGGAAAAAGTGAGGGCAAATTTGGGGTGTTTACAGTGCACACTTGAAAATTATAGGATTTTTGCCAACTTTGAAAGGCCATATCTTGAGTTCTAGGATGAATCAAGACATGTTCTTGTACTTTTTGAAAATGGGAAGACATAACCTACAAATTTCATGTCCAAGGATTTTTCATTTGAAGCATTTTTTGTCATGAAAGAATAGGTTGAATATCTTTCCCAAAATGGAAAGTTTCCATTACAAGTCATTTCCAAAAATAGCAAGTTTGCATTTGGCTCAAAATTCTTCAACTTTGTGAACTTCTAACCACTTAAATGATCAAATAAAGATCATAGAGAGTCAAAATGATGATGATGACCCTTTGGTACCCTTGATGGAGGCCTCAGATGCCCTGATTTTGACTTTACTTGCTCAAAAAGTTACCCAATGATCAGATGACTTCCACAGTGAATTTCTTCATCAAACTTGGTACATGTGATCCTTATAACATATTAAGACTATTAGAATCAAGATTGATCAAACAATTTGAGGTTAATGGCCTCAAACCCAAAACCCTAATTTTTGTCCTCTGTGTAGGAAAACCCTAGCTCTGCTTGGACTTCTGTGCAATCCTTTGACATTTTGTGACTTCCAATCATCCTTGGAGATATAATAAGACCATATACCCCTCATGGACCCCCTTGGCATGCTTCAAGGCCTCATAGATTACTCAGATCACTTCTTGGGTTCACCTGATCACAAAACCCTAATTGTGCAGTCATGCAATGATTTGATGAAGTTGTTTATGCAATGTGAGATGCAATGAGATGTTTATGCAAAATGAGATCATAAGCCATGGTGTGAGAAAAGGTGAGGGCAAATTTGGGGTGTTTACAGCTGCCCCTATTCAAGCATGAGTTAGCTGTGCAGGATGTAAGCGCCTGGCTTAACAGACAAACAAGATAACTTGTGGTTGAATACCAAAGACAGTCTGAAATTTGCACTCACTGGGGAGAAGAAGAAAAGTGATATAAATTATAAAAGATAGTATAGTATGTTTATCAAGTATAAGTGATGGAGAATGACCATCGAGCAGAGGACGACTGCCGGGGGTGAAATGGTAAACAAGGCAATGACGGGGACGACCATCATGCTGGGAAATAAAGAGATCGTGATGGGGAAGGCCATCGGATAAAGTGATGAAGGACGATCTTCAAAAAGAGAAAAGACCACGACGGGGACAGCCATCGGGTAAAGAAATAAAACTCTCTAGGGCATAAAGAAATTAGGAAAGCACTGACGGGGATGACCATCAGGCTTAAAGGGTAAACAATCTGCGACGGGGACGGCCATCGGGTAAAAGAATAAATGAAATAATGATGAGGGACGATCATCAAAAAGGTGAAGGACGATCACCTAGCAGGGGACGGCTGCTGAAAATATCACCACATGGGACGAATGCCGGATAGAAAAGATCAACGATGGGGACGGCCATCAGATAAGCATGATGAAGGACGATCATCAAGAGGTGAAGGACGATCACCTAGCAGGGTACGGCTGCTCTGGGGATTATCTCGACATAAGACGAATGTCGGATAACAAAGATCGATGATGGGGACGGCCATCGGATAAAATGATGAGGGACGATCATTATAAGGTGAAGGACGATACCTAGTAGGGGACGGCTACTAAAAAGATATCGCGACATAGGACGAATGTCGGATAGAAAGTTCCAACAATGGGGATTCCACTGGGGAAAGGATAAGGGACGGTCATCCAAAGGTGAAGGACGATCACCTAGCAGGGTACGGCTGCTAAAAAGATATTGCGACATAGGATGAATGCCGGATAGAAAGGATCAATGATGGGGACGACCATCGGATGAAATGATGAGGGACGGTCATCAATAGGTGAAGGACAATCACCCGACAGGGGATGGCTGCCGAAAATATCACGACATAAGACGAATGTCAGATAGAAAAGTTGATTTCTTGGTGACTTACTGGGGAATGGTAAACACGGATGAGTGCTTACGCTTTTAAAATAAAAGGTATAAGTGTTTGACAGTGTGTAGAGGCTAAAGATGCGGACGAGCATCCTTAGGACCACGATACGGACGAGTATCGATAGAAACAAATGCTGACTCGTGTTTAAGGATGATGATATGGACGAGTATCAATCGGTTAAGCAAGGAACACAGACGAGTGTTGATCTGCGAATGAGTATCAGAGGATTGTGTATGAGTATGCACAAGTGTTTGACCTGCTGGGAAAATATGTGCAAGACATGGACGAGTGTCAAAGAAGGATTGAGCGAGGGACACAAACGAGTGTTTTGACTTGCTGGGGAAGTATGACACGGGCGAGTGTCAAAAAAGGATATGTACAAGTATGAACAAGTGTTTAAGAATTCCGAAGGATTTATGGAGACTTAACTGGGGAAAGATGACACGGACGAGTGTCGAAAAGAGCATGTATAAATATGAACAGACATCTGTATTTGAGAGTGCAAAGGGGATGTTTTGGCTTTTATCTGCAGGGGATATGAGTTTTATATACTGCTGGTGCAGTGATTTTGATATTTTGCAGGTGACTGGCTCGAACATGGCTTACGATTATGCAAATGTTTGATTTTTGCCGCAATGCTCCGTATTAGATGGAATGCTACGCTTATTTTGGGAAAAATGATGCGAATGCTATGATTATGTAAAAGAGAGAACCGATCCAAGATCCGGATCCTATGGGGAGGAAGATCTCTGGTCTATCTTCCTGGAGGGAGAACTCCGCTGGGGATGAGGAAGTTTCAGCAACTCCGCTGGGGAAGTATTTCAAGCATTGCTCTACTGGGGAGAGAATGCCAACTCTGGCGGGGAATAGAAAGTTCCCGGCTACTTTGCTGGGGAAAAGCCGTCAGGCATTGCTCGGGAGATCCTGCTGATGGAGGATATAACTTCTAGGAAGTAATCTGTTGCCACTCCCTCATCCAAGTGATACGCTGGGGATTGATGAATTCCTCAAGGGATCCTCTGGAGGATGAAAACTTCGCGAGGAAATACTTCTTGTCAAGGAGTCCTGCTGATGATGTGATTGCTGGCTTAGCTGGGGAATAATACTTGATATGCCTCATGCTGTGAAAGATCGTCTGCCTTGAGTACCTGCAACATGTTAAACAGAAATGTACAAGTGTCCCGAGGTATCCTCAACCGGATTCCGTCATAGGAGTTAGATTTATCCGAGAGCAACATATTTCCTGCAAGCATTTATTAAAAATGGCCTATATGTTTTTTATGCAAATATTGTATTACGAAATTTTGGACATTTTTGCAAACAAAAACAAAAGGTAAACACCAAGTGTGACCGAATATTCTGATTTTATTGATTTGTGTGCCCTGAATAGGCAAGTACAATCAAAGAAGCGAACCCCTGAAAGGAGGAGATTGCTGTAAATTGAGAAAAATAAAAAGTATTGGCAATGTTGAAGATGACGCTCCAGTGAGCTTCCTTTGTTATGACCCGTATGACCTTGAAGTTCTTCTTATCCTGCTTTCTGAAGAAGGTTGATTCTGACTGATGCTTTATCCTTTCGAAGCTTGCCATGTTGTGAGTGATACATACGAATTCAGGATGCAGTTGTTCGCTTTTTCCCTAATTTTGCGAGGATCGCCCTTTCGGGTTTTCAATCCACCGGGATACCCATTTTTTTCCTGAGTTGTCCGATGTGGCTTTTCAACTCAGCGGGTGTACATTTTTTTCCTAAGTTTCCCTTATTTTTGCCCGAGTCTTTTATTCTGTTTTTGACTCGCCGGGATGCCCTATTTTTTCCTGGACTTACATTCTGTTTTTATGTCCAACGGGTCTTTTATGCGATGTATTTTTTAACTGCATCTGAATTCACAGGAGATAAGAAATCCTCGCCATCCATAGTAGTGAGCATCAGTTTCCCACCAGAGAAAACATTCTTTACTATGAATGGGCCTTCGTAGTTTGGCGTCCATTTACCCCTATAGTCTGTATGAGGCGGAAGAAGTCTTTTCAGAACAAGCTCTCCCACTTGGTATTCCCGAGGTCTGACTTTCTGATCGAAGGCTTTCTTCATTCATTTCTAATACAACTGCCCATGACAGATAGCTGCTAATCTTTTCTCTTCAATCAGGCTCACTTGATTGTATCGAGATCGGACCCATTCTGCTTCATCCAGTTTCACATCCATCATTACCCGTAAGGAGGGCATTTCAACTTCAATAGGTAGGACAACTTCCATACCATACACAAGTTGATAAGGTGTTGCCCTATTAGATGTTCTGATAGAGGTTCGGTACCCATGCAAGGCAAATGGTAGAATCTCATGCCAGTCTTTGTAGGTGACTACCATCTTTTGCACAATCTTCTTGATATTCTTGTTAGCTGCCTCTACAGCGCCATTCATCTTTGGCCTGTATGGAGAAGAGTTGTGATGTTGAATTTTGAAGTCCCGGCAAAGTTATGCCATCATCTTGTTGTTCAAATTGGAACCATTATCAGTAATGATTCGCTAGGGAACTCCATATCGACAGTTGATATCACTTTTCAGAAATCTAGCTACCACTTGTCTAGTGACGTTTGCATATGAAGCGGCTTCAACCCATTTGGTGAAGTAATCAATGGCCACCAAGATGAATCTGTGACCATTTGAAGCATTTGTTTCGATCTTTCCAATCATATCAATGCCCCACATGGCGAAGGGCCAAGGTGAAGACATTACATTCAAAGGATTCGGAGGCACATGCACTTTATCTGCGTAGATCTGGCACTTGTGGCATTTTCTGGCATAAGAACAATAGTCTGCATCCATTGTGATCCAGTAGTAACCCGATCTTAATAACTTTTTTGCCATTGCATGTCCTCTGGCATGGGTACCGAAAGAACCTTCATGTACTTCGTGCATTAGTAGGTCTGCTTCCTTCTTGTCAACACATCTGAGCAAGACCATGTCGAAGTTTTGCTTGTACAAAGAACCATCAGTATTAAGGAAGAAACTGTCGGCTAGCCTTCTTAATGTCTTCTTATCGTTTGATGATGCCCCAGGTGGGTATGTCTGAGTTTCCAAGAAGCATTTGACATCATGGAACCAAGTCTTGTTATCAGTGACAGTGTCCACAGAGAATACATATGTCGGTCGGTCCAATCTGGATACCAAAATCCGAGGTTCATAATTAGCAGCTTGTACTTTGATCATGGATGAAATGGTAGCCAAAGCATCTGTAAACTGATTCTCATCTCGAGGGATGTATTCAAGCTTGACTGTTGTGAAGAAGGTCAACAATCTCCTCGTATAGTCACGGTAGGGAATCAGATGCTCCTGATGAGTGTACCACTTGTCGTTGGTCTGGTTGATTACCAAAGCTGAATCTCCGAATACATTCAAGGTTTTGATCCTGAGGTCAATGGCTCCCTCAAGATCCATGATACAAGCTTCGTATTCTGCTTCATTGTTAGTGCAGACAAAGGTGAGTTTTGCTGAGAAAGGCATATGAATCCCTTTAGGTGTGATAAGCACTGCACCAACCCCACGACTGTTGCAATTAACTTCCCTGTCAAACATCATAGTCCATGCTTCTTCTGGGTCAGGCCCTTCAGTGTGAATAGGCTCTTCACAATCCTTTACTTTCAAGAACATGATGTCTTCATCAGGGAAATCAAATCTCATAGGCTGGTAATCATCAATGGGTTGCTCAGCCAAATAGTCAGACAATACACTGCCTTTGATGGCTTTCTGAGATGTATACTGAATGTCATATTCTGTTAGAATCATTTGCCATCTGGCAACCCTTCCGGTAAGTGTTGGCTTCTTAAATATGTACTTGACTGGATCCATCTTTGAGATCAATAAGGTAGTATGAGTCAACATATACTGTCTTAGTCGGCGAGCATCCTGCGCTAAAGCACAACAAGTTTTCTCGAGCAGTGAATAACGTTGTTCACAGTCGGTAAACATTTTGCTTAGGTAGTATATTGCATACGCTTTTCGACCAGACTCGTCATGTTGGCCCAACACGCACCCCGTTGAATTTTCTAATACTGTCAGATACATGATTAGAGGTCTTCCTTCGACTGGAGGCATGAGAATTGGTGGTTCTTGCAGATATTCTTTGATCTTGTCAAAAGCTCTCTGACAGTCATCGTTCCACCTGACTGTTTTCTCTTTTCTTAACAGTTTGAACAAGGGTTCGTAGGTCGCAGTGAAATGAGATATGAACCTTGAGATGTAGGTCAATCTAACTAAGAACCCTCAAACTTGTTTCTCAGTCTTAGGTACAGGCATTTCTTGAATAGCTTTGTCTTTGTCGGGATCAACCTCAATTCCTTTTTCACTTACAATAAAACCCAAAAGCTTACCAGAACGTACCCCGAATGTGCATTTGTTGGGGTTCAACTTCAACTGATACTTCCTCAGACGCTTGAATAGTTTCAGTAGATTCACCAAATGATCTTCCTCTGTAAGGGACTTGGCAATCATATCATCCATATATCACTCAATTTCTTTATGGATCATATTGTGGAATAATGTTACCATAGCCCTTTAATATGTTGCACTGGCGTTTTTCAGACCGAACGACATTACCTTGTAGCAGAACGTGCCCCAGGGTGTGATGAAGGTTGTCTTCTCCATGTCTTCAGGAAACATCTTAATCTGATTGTATCCAGAAAATCCATCCATAAAAGAAAATACCAAGAACTGAGTTGTGTTGTCTACCAATACATCAATGTGAGGTAATGGGAAATCATCCTTCGGGCTTGCTTTGTTCAGGTCCCGGTAATCCACACAGATACGCACCTTGCCATCCTTCTTAGGTATAGGTACAATGTTAGCAACCCACGGCGGGTAACTAGTTACAGCAAGAAAACCTGCGTCCCAATGTTTTTGCACTTCCTCTTTGATTTTCATGGCCATGTCTAGGCTAGTACGGCGCAACTTCTGTTTGACTGGTGGCTAATATTCTTTCAATGGCAACTTGTACATGACGATATTTGTATCCAAACCCGGCATATCTTGATAAGACCAGGCGAACACATCGACATATTCTCGAAGCATACTGATGAGTTGTTCTTTCACTGGAGCTTGCAGACTAGCCCCGATCTTCACCTCTTTCACATCTTCCTCGGTACCAAGATTGAAAGTTTCAACCTCCTCCTGATGAGGAGCAATCACTTTTTCCTCCTGTCTTAATAACCTGGCCAATTCCTCAGGAAAATCATAGTCTTCATCAACCCCTTCATCTGCTTGATTAATCGGATTGTCGAAGTCATATGAGGTCATAGTAGTGTCGTTGTCGGTGCAATCTGGAGGATTATCTCTGTAAGGGTTGAGATTTTTCCATTTTAGTGATTGATTTTATCTTATTCAGGAAAAAGTGCATGAAGTTATTTATTAAGAAAAACATTGCCATTTATTGTTTTGTGCGAAAATAACAAAAATGAAAGACAGTGAGTGAAAAAATTGTTTGCAAAAGATGTCCATTGTTCATTAGTATTCCATTTGCACAAAAATACATATATGGCCCTATTACAAAATGAGTCCTAACACCTTGGACAAGATGTCGGACTTGATGCATGCTTAAACAGGAAATAATAATTACTCTGCAGAAGTAATCCTTATAATTTCTTGGGAAGACCAGTTGAGGACTTGCTGGCCTGGGACTCTTGGACGAATCCAGCTTTCTAGGTTGTAGTCGCTTTCAGCCTCGTCTTCCACATTGTTGATTGCATCTGGGGTCAACATACCCCCACTGATAAACTTGGGAGCTTTAGCAGCCTCCTCTTGGACCTGTCGAGATGGTTTGTAACCCAAACCGAATTTGTCTTCTTTGATCTGAACTTGTAATAGCTTTCCCCAGCCTTGGGCATTCCCGTCTTCAACAACCTTCCGAGCTTGCTTGTAAGAAGAGATTGAAGTACCAGACACTTCAGCTGTTACTTCATTGACATTGAGGGCCTCAAAACCATGGCTCATCGTCTCATGGATCTCTCCATCCATCTCAATATACTTGTAAGTAGCTAGATGACTGACGAAGATATCCTCCTCCCCACAGATTGTGATAACTTGGCCCTCCCATTCGTATTTTAACTTCTGGTGAAGGGTCGATGTTACAGCGCCAGCGGTATGAATCTAAGGCCGACCCAACAAACAGCTATAGGCAGGCTGAATGTTCATCACGTAGAAGATAGTTTTGAAAATCTGTGGGCCAATTACCACAGGCAGCTCAATTTCCCCAAGAACCGATCTTTTAGAACCATCAAAGGCTCTCACAACTAGGTTACTTGGGCAAAGTGCAAGACCATCATACTCCATCTTGACTAAGGCTTTCTTTGGAAGAACATTGAGAGAGGACCTAGTGTCAACCAAGACATAAGAAAGTACAACACCTTTACACTCTAAGGTGATATGCAAAGCCTTATTGTGGTTACGGCCCTCCGTAGTCAGATCAACATCAGTAAAACCTAGTCCATGACTAGTATTGACATTATAAACCACCGTTTCTAGCTGATTAACTGTAATCTCTTCTGGCACGTAAGCTGCGTGCAGGACTTTGAGAAGTGCATTCCTGTGAGCTTCGGAACACATTAGCAGTGATAGAATATAGATTTTGGAGGGTGTCTGATGGAGCTGGTCCACAACCTTATAGTCACTCTTCTTGATTATTCTCATGAACTCGTCTACATCCTGGTCAAAGGATGTCTTATGAGCTTCTTTAAAAATTGGTTCTTCAGGCATCACACTCTTTCCTTTAGCCTTGGTAGCAGCTTCTGCTTCAGCATTAGTTCTTGGGAACTGTGATGCGAAGAGATGCCCGCTTCAAGTGAAGCCTCCGCCTCCTCCGACATTATCAATTTCTGGTGTAGTTGAAGAATCAAGAGTGACTTTCTTTCCGTTGCAATAAAGATCTGAGCCATAGTGCCAAGGCACGTCACTGCTGCTATCATATAGAACTGGTCCAGGCGCCGTGATGGTAACTGGACTGATTCTTGCGGAAGAAGGAGTTGAGATAGTCTGAGGTTCATAATAAATTGTGACAGGAGGCCTGATGGGAGATGGTGCAGGTGATGAAGGTTGCTGATGTTGATGAAGATGTTGATGTGAGTTATTGAATGAATCTAGAACGTGGATTGTTGCCGGATCATAGTAAATGGTAACTGTGGAAATGTCTTCGTTGATGGCTGTTGTTGTTGTAGATGGATGCGTTGAACTAATATCTGTTGAAGTTGAAGAAGGGATGGTTGTTGATGTTGTAGAAGAATCTGTTGGCATGATTGTTATTGAAGTTGTAGGAGTGATATCTGTTACATCTGATGGAATGATATGTTCTAGAGTTGTAGAAGGAATGGTTGTTGATGTTGTAGAAGATAGAACTATTGAAGTGATCTGTAAAATGCCTTCTTTGATAAGATTGTCGATACCGGTCTTCAATTTTGCACAACCGTTGGTAGAAATCTTGCAAGCTTCGCAATGGGCTTCACAGCCCGGGAACACTTGGCACTTCAAAAGTTGGGATTTAACCTTGGCCAGAGGTGTTTGAATACTTGCAACACTGTCAATTAGGCTTACTGGTTGATTCTCCTCAATGACATTTATCCTAGGCCCACCATGGCTAGGCATAGGATTCTTGGTAACACTTGGAGGAGGTGCAAAGTTGACTGCCTTAGAATCAACCAAACCTTGAACCTTCATGTGTAAGGCTCTGCACTTCTATGTTGTATGGCCAGGTGCATTAGAGTGGAAGGCGCATCATGCATTGATATCATAGTTTCTTGGGAGATTCTGAGGATCTGGTGGGGCCAGAGTCCTCAATTCGATCAGATTGAGCTTTAATAATTATGGAAGTAAGGCAGCATAGGGCATCGGAATGGGATCGATAACCCTGTTGATTTGTGAAGTCCTTTGTTGAAACGGACGTTGTTGCTGATTGTTATCGTTGTAGGATCTCTATTGAGGAGTTGTTGTTACGGTGGGAAGTGTTGTGGTTGTTGAGGATACGGTTGCTGAGGTGCTGGAGCTGGAATGGTGATAGCAGCCACTGATCTTGGTATGTATTGAGGCCTACCTCTGCCCATATGTACTGAGTTGGTCTCACCTATCTTACGAGGTCCTGAGAAAGGTTTCCTTCCATTGCTGGAACTAGTACCATTGTCTGAAATTTTGCCCATCTTCAACAAACTCTCAATTCTCTCACCAGTTATAACTACATCAGCAAAACTGGTGGATGAGAAAGCAACAAGTCTGTCAATGTAAGTCCCCTGTAATGTGTTCATAAACATGCCAGCCATCTCTCTTTCCGACATAAGAGGTTGGACAGCAGCAGTAAGCTGTCTCCATCTTTGGGCATATTCCCTTAAACTTTCTCTTGAAGACTATGACATACCCATCAGGAGGTTTCTATTGGGAGCCATATCCAAATTGTAGTGATACTGGCGTATGAAAGCCTCGGCTAAGTCCTTCCAATTTCTGATAGTTGCTCTGGATAGGTGAGAATACCACTCACGGGATGCCCTTGTCAAACTATCCTCAAAGTAGAACATCCACAGTTTTTCATCCATGGTATTTGCCTTTAATCTCCCCAGAAAAGATTACAGGTGGGTACGAGGACAGGAGGTACCGTTGTACTTCCTAAAGCATGGAGGCTTGAATTTATGAGGAATCCTGACTCCTTCAACTAGACCCATGTCCATTACATCAAATCCCAAATAGTTTTGGGACTCCAAGGATCTCAGTTTCTCCGCTATTTCGTCCAAACGACGATCATAGACTTCATCCCCAACACCAATCACTGTAAACTATTCTTCTTGAGGGTCTTCTTGCAAGGCACGACCTCTAGTGTTTCCTTGGGTATCCCTGATAACATTGACTTTAGGATTGAGGTGGGGCCTAAACTCTGGCGGATTTTTTCATGGCTGCCCGTGATCATTGTTACTAGTACCTCCTGTACCTGGATGATTCTCTTCTGGAGTTTGTCGCTCGACTAACTCTCTTAACCTTTCTTGGATCTGAGCCAACCCAGTCATTACTTCCATGAACTGGTTCATTTGAGCCCTTGTCTTAGTTCTCTCATTAGCCATCTGAGTTCTTACGTCAGTCAAATCTTGTTGAACTTGGTCCATCTGTAAGCTCGGAAGGTTGTTTCTGGTTGGATACCGGTGAACTCTGTTGATGGGGAAAACCCTCCTACGAGCAATGTTTCCTGAGACACACAACAAAGTGAGAAAATAACAATAAAAACACCTATAAAACAAAGAATGAGGTTAGTATGCAATGCAGTACGTCTATTTGTCTTCCAAGGGTATCCGATTTTGCTCTTTGGTTTTGACCTTCCAGACCTCTAAGAATGAAGATGTTGAAGAGAAGTGAAATTCACAAGCAGATCCAAGTAATACACAAACTATAACATTACAAAATGTCAAAATACATAGTTTATGAATACAACAAGCTCCCATGGTGGGTCAAAATACAATTAAGTTAAGAAATACAACAAAATCACCATGGAGAATTAAAGTACGATCAAAATAAAATACAAGTAAAGGAAATCAAACATCCAGCCCAAATTCATCCTCCTTGACTTCCTTCAGGAGAGCATCAGTCACTAGTCCAACTGGATGCTCTGTGATGGTCCTAATGAGAAGGTTTCTGGTGGAAATGGCACTTGTCAACTTCTGGTACTTATCTTGGTCTTTTGATCTCTTCAGCCCTGCTCGGAGTTTCAATTCAGAGATTTCCTTCTGTGCTGCTAACAAGGCTTCTTGACTCTTCTTCTCATTAGCTTCCAGCTTCTCTATCCTAGCCTGTGTCTTCTGATCTTCTTGCAAACGAGCCTCAGTGATCCTGATCCATCTAGCCTGACTATCCTCTAGGTAATGCTCAGCTCGGGCTTTCTAAATCTTAGCTTCTTTGCAAGCATTTTTCAACACCAACTCCCCTTCTCGGGCTTTTCTGATGAAGTCCTCTAGCATTTCTATCTTGTTCATATGCTCGATACGGAGCTTCTCTAACCTCTCAATATCCAGACGACCATTATTCCTTTCCCAAAGGATCTTCTTTAGAGCTTCAGAAAGCTGGGTATTCCTCTCTTTCAGCTTATCAAATTCCTCCAGACTCACTGTAGCTATAGGCTCTACCGATGATGGCCCTGTCACATCTTCCAGGGTGAATGGCATGTGGGTGATAGGTCCTTTGATGCGAGACCAATCAATGTACTGAGCTGAAGCTATGTTGTTACACTTGCCAAGAATAGTAGTCCCTTTTGTCTGTATGTTATCCCAAGCTCTGGCTGCTTGTCGGATGATGGCCTGATTATTCTGAACATCACAGTAAAGGGTCTCTTCCTAGTCCTGCTCTCTTGGTGGATGTACTAAGGCATACCCTAGCTGCCTTTTGAAAAGCAAAGGATTTTAGTTGATGCAACCCTTCCTTCCAATAAGAGGTACATTAGGATAATGTCCACAGCTTGTAATTATGCCCCTACCCTTGGTGCTCTGAGTACACCACCTGATGTCTTCTTAAGTGATAGCAATCATTCTCTTAGCCCAATTCCTTGACTGATGAGGATTCAGGAAAGCTTCGGTCTTCGGCATGTGTCTCAATAACCAACAGTAGAAGAGAGGTGCACAACATCTGACTAGTCTTCCCCTCTGTTTCTCATATCTCTGATGCACTAAGTAGTATAAATCTCCTAACAAGGTAGGAACTGGATTCTTCAGCAGGAAGATGTGGATATCATTCTTGCTTACAAACTTAGGCTCGTCTGCAAACAAGATGGTACCATATATACTAAGAGCCAGGAGCGCACAAACAGTTTCCCACTTCCCTGTTGCAGCATGACTGGTAGCCTGAGTGATTAAGAAGTCCAAATGAAGGCCTGGGATTCCAGCCTTGGTGGTTATATGCTGATCAATGATGGTGGTTTCCAAATGTAAAGCCTTAGCTATGTCTTCATTTTTAGGAGCAGTCATCTCAAGGTTGAAAGGAATTCCTCTTCTGATGGGGACACCCAACAACATAGAAAATTCTTCCAACAGGGGACCTATCTGAAAGTATGGGAAAGTGAAACATCTGAGAGGAGGGTCATAAAACAGAAGGCAAGTGTGAATCATGCTCCTCTGTGATGCATCCAAGTCCATGATCATGTCCATAATACCACCATAATGCTCTCTGAACAAAGGGACATGATCAGGAGTGATAAGAGCCTGCATCTGCCTGATGCCTGCCAGGGGATACTCAAAGAAATGGTATATGATGTTGTTCTTCCTGGTTGAGTCCATACTGACAATGGATGCTGATGAAGATAACTGAAGAAAATAACTGGTGCAGACAACTAGAGAAGATATCAGCTGAAGAAGATCTCTGATGAAGATAACAGATGAAGATGGCTGAGTAGAAGAACAGTCAAAACCAAACCAAAGATGATGTGGATACCCTGTAAAACAAATAGACAAATGTTAAAATAATGCAAAATGATGTATGCAGAATGATATGCAAGGGTTTGTGATCAGGTGTTGTATTTGTCCTTTGCTTTTGATAGGGTCAATGAGTGTTCATAAGTCCGGATGAATGTCTGAGAACCAGTAACCAGGTGGGGGACTCAAATAAAAAGTCACAAGTCCAGGGTTCCATAAGATCAGTCCAAAATAGTGTAACCTTAAAACAACATCTAGTATTAGGGTATGATGAGGCCAAGGGTTCCTACAAACCTGTAAACAACCCCCCCCCACTCACAGGTATTGTTCTAGAACAAGGATTCTCAGACTTGGATCTATTATGAGAAGTGTAAACACTTCTAACCCGGAGGTACAATGTTTACATTAATCATAAAGGACCCTCCTCTAATTCACCTCATATGCTGAAGGTCATCTAAATGGTCATCCAGACATAGCAGGCTTCCCAGATAGCCCTAGTACTACAGGAAATCCGTAGCACAGAGTTCTCAAGAAGAAACCCATGTCTGAACCGTGTTTCATATTCCCGCACCAGAGAGAAATGGAATGGGAAAGAATATGAAGCCACTATAATCCTATGTGTCACTCATGCTCCCAGTGTGGAACCTTTCTCACTGAGATGCCCCTCCCACCAAAGTAAACCAACAAATCCAGCACATATATGATATGATAATAATATGAAATGCATAAAAACAGTAAATGAAAGCGATAAATAAAGCTGTATAGAAAGCAATAATTAAAGCAATAAACAAAAAGCACACATAGAACATAACACCCTCAAAAACAAAAATCAAACAAGCTCTAGGAGAAACCCACAAAAAGAACCCGAGATTCTGGGTTTGTTCCCCAGCAGAGTCGCTAAGCTGTCGCTCCCGAAAAGACATACGTCCTCGGTGCAGACGCGAACCGTCGGTGATGTTGGAGGTTGAGGTTGAATAGAGTCTCCAGCTAGGCATTTTTATCCTGAGGGAAAGATAATGATGCATAAACCTGGAAGGGTATGGATAAGACGGTTGTGAACCAAAGAAACTGAGAAAGGGGGTTGGTTACGACCTGGGAAGGTATTAGCACCCAGATCGTCTGTCGTACGCGACGGGATCCACGCTTACTTGATTGTGTTTAAAAGGGGCAGTGTATGTGCTATCTGTGTGCAAAAAGCTAGGGAAAGAAAATACAGGTGTCAGTGCAAAAGGTGTGAATTGCTCAAGAACTAAGGCTCAAAAAGGAAGGCTGAAAGAGGGGGAAGACAAAGAGACTTTTATTCGATAACTGTTAAGTTATGCCTACGTATCCTCTCGTGCAATGAGGAAGTCAGAATACCGTAGTTCGACTCAAAGAGACTGAAAATGAATTGACTGTGAACTGCTTGCTTGTCTATGCTCAAATGTATGACTCGTCTGGCTCGAGTGCTAACTGTCTTGCATTAGACGGAAGAAGAAAGTTCTCGTTTGTGAATGAGTGTGATGAGAAAAGAAACCCGGAGGAGACGTTTATTGTTTTATTTTGGTGTTTTCAGCTTTTTATTGTTTTCGGTGTTTTACATAAGTTAATGAGCTTAAGCCTAAATCAAGGGTTTGTAAACTCATTATATCCTCCCTGATTAGGGATAATAAGCCTACTTAAGCATGAGATAAACATCTCAACCTAATTACCTTAATGATGAAGGATTAAGATCATTAACCTACTTGTGATTATTAATATGTTTTTGGGCTTTTTGTTTAGTGTTAAGTAATGAGTTTAATCTCCAATCAAAGATTAGTGAACTCATTACACCATCCTAAGAGAAGGATGATAGATGAGAACACTTAAGCTGAGAAAGACTCCTCAACTTAATCCATGGTTAGGGATTAAATTCATTATATAACAAGCCTTTATTAAGTGGGTATTTAATTAAAGAGTGAGATTAAGAAGTGGATTTTATGTTTGTAAGACAACTTGAGGGGGACTTGTCCATTAAACACTAGGGTTAGTCCCTCTTAACCATAAGGAAGAGATAGAACCCTAATGTAAGGCCCAAGTTACAAGATAAAGTCTTAGTGATTATTAATGTGTTTTGATTAAGAGGTGTAAACAAATTAAAGGTTTAACACTAAGTACTAAAGTTATACACTCCATCCTAAGATAAGGATATAGGCACAACCCTAATTCAAAATCCTAAAGCCTTAAGTGTTTAGCCTCTGATTATGAGATGAGAAAAGAGACTCAAGGAGAATAAAAGGTAAAAAGCTAAGGGGAGACTATATACAACCCTAAAGATTATCATGCTTGGATATCCTATGGTTTATGAGACTAAAGAGAAAATATCTTCAAGGCCACCAAGGAAGGGAAGCAGATGCAAAGAGAAGAGAGGAGAGAAAGAATAAGTTACTTACTTCCTGAAGAAGATAAGTAACTTAAAAGAAAGAAAGTAAGAATGAGAGAGCATAAGTTAAACAAGTTCACTTCAAATACAATTAAAGGATGCAAATGCAAAGGAAAGAAGAGGTGGGAGGTGAAGGCAAATCCACCTCCCAGATAACTTACCAAAAGTCCCTGAAATGTTAGTACAAGATGCATAAGACATAAAACACAAAGAAATGAGATGAATAAGGATGCAAAGTCCAAAACCAGAAGTGATTATGAAATGAAAATGTGTTATGAGATGATGCAAAATGAAACAAGATACATATGAATGATCATACAAGGATGAGATGCAATGGAAGCATGTTTAGAAGCATGAAAACACATGGATGTTCATGGAATGTAATGAATGCAAAACATAGCAAAGGAATGAAGAAATGATCAAGCAATGTTCAAGAATGTCTTAAGATGTCTAATATGTCATACAAATGCTTGAAATGTCATGGCAGGTTCATAAGTTCATGATATGCAAAGATGAATACAAATGAAGATGCAAAATTAGGGTTTTAAGGCAACATGAGATGCATATGACCAAAACAGAAGCAAATATCATGATAAAAAATTTAAATTGAACTTAAACAAACCCTAATCACATATAAGACCACATCCTAAAGGAGAAATTCAGAAGCTAACCCTAGGCAAAGTTATGGATTTCTTAAATTAACTAGGGTTTTTGGGTGATTCTAAAGGGAAAATGCAAATCAAATTGAAAGTGGAATGCAAAATTATGAGATAAATAACCTAGAAACTAGATTCAATATGAAAAACAATGCAAAAAGAATCAAGTTCAAAATCATCATGGTTAGGCCGAAATGAAATTTTCAAGTTAGGGTTAAAAAATGTGAAATTTAAGAACTCTAATTCAAAGAAAATTGTGAAAATGTGATCAAACCTAAAAAGAAATTTGTATGGTGAGTTTGAAAATGTTTCTAAATGTTTAAGAATGCTTCATGATTTTTTTGGTGATTTTTAGAAACCTAAATGCATATTTAATTAATTTAAATCAATTAATTAATTAAATAAAACATTTAAATATTTTAAAAATAATTTTTTTAATGCAAAAATTAAAATAAAAAATGTTTTTAGGTAAAGAAAAATATTTGAAACAAAAATGCAGAAAATGGGATTTTTTTTTAATTGTTTTTGCTATTTTTAAAAATTATATGAAAGAAATGCAATAAAAATGAAATAAAAATGAATTAAATGGAAAGTATGATGATCCAGTGGCCAAGATTCAAACATGGGGGGAGACAGTTGACTGCGCACGTGTTTGGAAGGTCAGGATTCAATCTGGCAAAATTTAATTAATTAAACCTAATTAATCTAATTAATCAGAATTAGGGTTTTAATGATCTAATCCTAGCCACTCATACACGTGGGAATCATGATCCAAGGGCCCAGATTCAAACTAATTTGATTAACCCTAATTACAAACCCTAAACACATTCAGGTGACTCGAGCAAACTCCGGTCATCTTCTTCGGCCAACTCCTCACCTGAATCCCTCAAAACGCCACCCCAAGCCCCCTAAAGCTCCAGAATCAAACATTTAACAACCTTAAACACGAATCCAGCCCCAAAAACAATTTATCATGCATCAAAATCATGAATCGAACAAAAAAAATTCAGATCAAAAAGTTTTAGAACATCAATACATCCTGGTTTCTCAACCATTTTCAAAACAAATTATATCACCATGATCAGGGAGACATATAGAATCATATTGGAACTTAAAACAAGAGTTCTGGAAAAAAGTCTGACTTTGTGCTTTCTGACCCTTCCTTTGATGCAAAACCATTCCAATGGTCCCCCTTGAGCTTCTGAAAGGCTTGAATGAAGTTTTTATAGCTTGGTTGATATGCTTCAGTTCTGATAACTCAGAAATCGTATTCTTGTTTGAGGGACTTTCAGGCCATTGCAAGGGTTGATTTGTGCTCTATGATGGATTTTGAGATGATTGGTGAAGTTTGTTTTGATGTTTAAGGCTTGTGTAGTGAGAATCGAAGGAATTAAAGTTTATGGAGTTTTTAGCAATCTGAGCTTAGCAATGGATTCATGCTTGTGTGTCTTATGAAAATGAGTCCATGATGTTAGTATAGGCCAATGGGATTGATCAGAAAGTGGGTGGTGGCATAACTTGATTGGTATGGGCAAAGTTGCAAAAAAGTCAATGGATGTGTACTTGAGGCATGGCACGGGTCAGAGCTTGTTTGAAGGGGTGTCTGGCCTTAGCTTGCATCAAGGATGGCCTTTGGATCAATAGAATGCAGTTGGATGGCCTTGATCAAGTGTCTTCATGGTTTATGCAATTTTCCCTCTTTGGAGTTTCTTGAAGTGCAAGGCATAGAAACTTGTGATTTCTTGTGCAATATTGATAAAAATGGGCTGAATTATGTTGATATGATGTTTAGAAGTTGATTAGAGGTCATGAAATGGCTTGGCAAGTGAAATTGCAAAAATCCCTCTTTGGTGCACACTTGAAAATTATAGGATTTTTGCCAACTTTGAAAGGCCATATCTTGAGTTATAGGATGAATCAAGACATGTTCTTGTACTTTTTGAAAATGGGAAGACATAATCTACAACTTTCATGTCTAAGGATTTTTCATTTGAAGCATTTTTGGTCATGAAAGAATAGGTTGAATATCTTTCCCAAAATGGAAAGTTTCCATTACAAGTCATTTCCAAAAATAGCAAGTTTGCATTTAGCTCAAAATTCTTCAACTTTGTGAACTTCTAACCACTTCAATGATCAAATAAATATCATAGAGACTCAAAATGATGATGATGACCCTTTGGTACCCTTGATGGAGGCCTCAGATGCCCTGATTTTGACTTTACTTGCTCAAAAAGTTACCCAATGATCAGATGACTTCCACAGTGAATTTCTTCATCAAACTTGGTACACATGAGCCTTGTAACATATTAAGACTATTAGAATCAATAGTGATCAAAACATTTTAGGTTAAGGGCCTCAAACCCAAAACCCTAATTTTGGTCCTCTGTGCAGGAAAACCCTAGCTCTGCCTGGACTTCTGTGCAATCCTTTGACATTTTGTGACTTCCAATCATACTTGGAGATATAATAAGACCATAGACCCCTCATGGACCCACTTGGCATGCTTCAAGGCCTCATAGATTTCTCAGATCACTTCTTGGGTTCACCTGATCACAAAACCCTAATTGTGCAGTCATGCAATGATTTGATGAAGTTGTTTATGCAATGTGAGATGCAATGAGATGTTTATGCAAAATGAGATCATAAGCCATAGTGTGAGAAAATGTGAGAGAAAATATGGGGTGTTTACAACTTGGTATAAAAGCCTCGAGCCCGAATCCATCCCTTCCTAGAGATAGCTTGGTCGAACCTTCTCTATGCCTTTCATCGCTTCCAGACGCCATCCAAAGACGGAAGCCTCACTTGAGGCCATAATCCAGGGCAAAGACGAGCCCCTCAGACCCTACATCGAGAGGTTCAATAAAGAAGTCGTCCAAGTCTCAACCATGGCCGACATGAAGAAGTACTTGCTAGAACATGGATTACACCCGTCTACCAACTTTCACCGGGTAGTGGGTATTGAGACGCCCGCCACTCTGGATGCGTTCCTCTTGAAAGCTCAAGCATATATCTAATATGAGGAAAAGCGGGCAGCTAGTCCCGTCCGCGATGCTCGACATCGAGAGGACGCAAACCTTTCCAAATCCGACGAACCCTCGACATCTCGTCGGGGAAGCGACAAAAGAAAGGAAGACTGCTCCCATGAACTGCGGGAGCAGAGAGGGCCAGTGGGCTGATTTCGTGAATATACGCCTTTGCTGGTGTCGAGGGAGAAAATATTGTCCGAATGTGCTAACTCGGAGTTCCGCCAAGCGGGGGTGCGCTTCTCCAAGCAGCTACCCACCAAATCGGGCACCGATAAAACCAAGTACTACAGGTTTCACAAGAGTCATGGGCACAACACCGAAGATTTCGTCCACCTGAAGGACGCAATCACTATTCCAAAATTGACATTTAACAGCGCACCTTAGACAACACTTTATAAAGAAAGCGCTGTCTAAGGTTAAAATTAAAAGCAAACACAGAAACTGTTCAAAAAAATAAAAAAATAAAACTGTTCAAAGATGGCCACCTCAAACAGTTCACAAAATCCAAAGAAACTTCCAGGCCAGAGGCACAAGAAACCATCAAGATCGAGGAAGTAGTGGCCGTTCCCGCGGACACCAATATGCAAGTGGCCCTCAACATCTATCGCACGAAAGACTTCTTTCTGCCCGACCATCAGGCAAGTCCATGTTTTCTATCTTCTTATAGCCCATGGGAAACCTTCCCATCCGCCATGGTGATCTCAGGCAGGGGATTCAACAAGATCACGGTCGGCTCCATAAAAAGAAAGTTCGACCAGATAATAGCGAAAGGGCCGGCCCTGAATGCCACACTGGATCCTCCCAAAGATAATTCAGTGCCCATCTCCTTCTATAAAGAAGAACTATTAGGGAGAGCGCCTAATACCAGCATTCCACTGCTCATTCGAGCCTAAATGGCCAACTTTGACGTCTGCAGGATACTGGTCGACCAAGGTAGTTCATGCGACATCATGTATTCGCAGTTATTTGTTACACTCCACCTGAACGAAACACACCCGACACCATACGTAGGATCAGACCTACAAGGTTTCAACAGTGCAGTGTCACGACCATGGGGTTATGTCGACCTCATAGTCACGTTCGGAGCCGCAGAGACTGCCTGATCAATCTGTGTCAAATTTTTGGTCGTCAATTGTCCTTCTCTGTATTAGTGCATCCTAGGTCGACCAACACTGGCCGACCTTCTAGCCGTCCCGTCCACCATCCATCTAAATAAGAAATACCACACCACTTTAGGAAGAGTTGCCACCCTGCATGGTGACGTGGAGGCCTCCCGTCGTTGTTTCGAAGCAGCCGCTAAAGGCCTTAGCTCGATATCTTACCAGCCTAAAGCCTCCACTTCAGCTTCCTCCCTGAACACCGATGTGCCCGCACCTCTCCCCCGGGTCGATTCCATCGACCTCGATTGCAGGTTTCCAGATGAAGCCGAGAGTTCCCAGCAGCCCTCCTCTTCATTAGCCCGACCTATCCCCGACGGTGAATTCGAGCTGATCCCTCTGGGAGAGGACCCAAGCAGATGCGTGAAGATCAGAGCACACCTCCAAGAACTAGCAAAGAGACAGCTGGAAGCATGCCTGAAGGGGAATGCCGACCTATTCGCATGGAGTGCAGAAGAAATGCCCGGACTCGATCTAGACGTAGCATGCCACCATCTATCCATCAACCCAAATCACAAGGCTGTCGCCCAACGGAGGAGAAAAAAGTCGACCGAAAAAACTTAAGTGGCCGAAAAAGCTGTAAAAGACCTCCTAGAGGAAAACTTTGTAACGGAGGCCAGGTACACCACCTGGCTTTCTAATGTTGTACTTGTGAAAAAAATCTAATGGAAAGTGGTGAATGTGCGTTGATTATACCGACCTTAACCGGGCTTTCCCGAAAGATGCTTACCTTTTGCCAAATATTGATTAATTGGTCGACAACTCGGCCGGTTTCAAACTATTATCATTTATGGATGCTTATTCAGGATATAATCAAATTCCCATGCCCGACAAAAAACACACGACCTTCATGACCGAATCGGGAAACTACTATTACAACGTTATGCCCTTCGGTCTAAAAAACGCGGGCACCACTTATCAGCGCATGATGAACAAAGTTTTCCGAGCTAAAATTGGGGACATGCTTGAAGTATACATGGCGACATGTTAGTCAAATATCAGGAAGAAACAGATCATGCTTCCCACCTACGAAAGGTGTTCGACCAAGCTCGAAAATGCAAGATGCATTTCAACCCTGAAAAAATGTACATTCGGAGTTCGAGCAGGTAAATTCCTCGGGTTTTATTTAACTGAGCCAGGGATCGAAGCCAACTCGGATAAATGTCGAGCATTCACAGAAATACCTACCCCTAACTCTAAAAAATCCATACAATCCTTAAACGGAGTGCTCGCCTCTCTCGCTCGATTTGTGGCTAAATCCGCCCAACACGTGCTCCCGTTCTACAAACTCCTCCACAAAGAAACAGCTTTCGAGTGGACTGACGAATGCGAGCAAGCCTTGGCTCACTTGAAAAAAGCACTATCCAAACCGCCAGTACTCTCCAGGCCCAATGAAGGTGAAACGCTATACCTTTACCTCGCCGTATCGAACGAGGCGGTCAGCACGACCCTTATTCGAGAGCTCCTCGAGGGGAAAAAACCAATATACTTCACGAGCAAGGCATTGAACGGCCCCGAACTCAGGTACTTACAAATCGAAAAAGTAGCTCTATCCCTACTCTTCGCAGCAAGGAGGTTACGAAACTACTTCTTGGCCCATACTATCTTCGTCAGAACAAACCAACCCATCAGACAGATGTTCAGAAGGCTAGACATGGCCGGATGGATGCCTAAATGGTCGTTAGAATTAGCCGAGTTCAACATCAAATACAAAGGATAGCAGGCCCTCAAGGCTCAGGCATTGGCCGACTTCGTAGAAGAACTTACCTTCAACGAGCAAATGGCAACATCTCCATCTAAATGGACCATCTTCGTCGAAGGAGCATCTAGCTCGACAGGCAGTGGGGCCGGGGTGATGCTAGAGAACGAGGAGGGAACGCTCATCGAAGGATCCTTAAACTTGTCTTTCCCCACATCCAATAATCTAGCAGAGTACGAAGCTTTCTTGGCCAATTTACGCCTTGCAAACGACCTAGGAGCAGAAGAAATAATAATATGCACGGACTCACAGTTGGTCGCTAACCAAGTACGAGGCGATTTTCAAGCCAAAAACGACAACATGGTCGAATACTTAGCCTTGGTCAAAGAAAAACTAAAACGATTCACATCCGTAAAAGTCAGGCACGTCCCGTGCGAGAACAACATCCGAGCGGATATATTGTCAAAGCTGGCGTGCACCAAGAGAAAAGGGGCAACAAATCAATCATACAGGAGATACTCCCCCAACCCAGCATTGGGAAAACGTCAACACCAATAGACATCAAAATCATAGGCGACGCTAACTGTTGGATGACCCTAGTATTCAATTATCTGACCAAAGACGAGTTTCCAACAGACCCGAAAACGACCAGCACCGTACAACGTAGATCATGCTCATACACGATGGTCGGAGGGAAGATGTACCGTTGAGGCTTCTCCACACCACTCCTCAGATGCGTTGAGGAAGAAAACGTCCCACACGTGCTGAGAGAAGTCCACGAGGGGATCAATGTGCAACACCCCGACGGAATATCACTCGCTCGTAAGATTCTACGAGCAGGATACTATTGGCCGATGATGCAGGACGATGCGAAGGAGCACGTTAAAAAATGTGACAAATGCCAACGACATGGTGACACATACATAGCGCCCCCTACTGAGTTAAAACCAATGTCGTCCCCATGGTCGTTCGCCTGGTGGGGACTTGACATCTTAGGGCCCTTCGTCATCGGCACAGGCCAAAACAAGTATCTCATCGTAGGCGTTGACTATTTCACCAAATGGATCAAAGCAGAGGCCCTAGCCAAAATCACTGCGCTAAACATCATACGCTTCTTCAAACGAAACATCCTCGCTTGGTTCGGAATACCGCTCGCCACCGTGACGGACAACGGGACGCAGTTCATCGACAAACACTTCCTAGAATTCATATCCTCAGTTGGAACCAAACAATACTTTGCTTCTATCGAACACCCCCAGACTAACGGGCAAGCTGAAGCTGCTAACAGGGTAATCTTGAGGGGCCTCAAGCGAAGATTGGACGAACACAAAAAATGCTGGGTCGAAGAGCTACATAGCGTCCTTTGGGCATACAGGACCACGCCTCATTCGACGATCAGAGAATCCCCGTTTTGACTAGCATACGGAACCGAGGTTGTCATCCCCATAGAGATGCATGTACCATCCATGTGCACAGAATCTCCCATGGACCAAGATACTAACTTAGAAACGCTAAGAGAGGAGCTCGACTTGGTCGAAGAAATCCGATCAGGAGCAGCTCTTCGAGAAGCCACGCTCAAACAAAAAATCGTTGCTCGACACAACACGAAAGTTGTCAAATGAGCGTTCGAAGTCGGGAGCCTAGTATTGAGAAAAAACCACAAAGACTCCCGAGAAGGGAAACTAGCACCAAACTAGGAAGGCCCATATCGCGTCCGAGCAAAGACCGAAAATGGAGCTTACTACCTATAAAATCTTCAAGGGGAAGAACTTGTGCGGCCATGGAACGCCGAGAAACTTAAACAATACTACAGCTAGTATGAAAGTAGCCTTACCCCCTACGAAGGGCGAAAGGTCCGACCAAACCTACATGCCCAGGTACAAGCATTGCAGCCCAAAGTATTTAACCAACAGAACCTCCTCATTGTAACGAGGAAGGTAACTGTTGCATGAACAGGTACTCAAACAAGCCCGACGTCGCCTAAGTTCCATGACCAGGCAGAACCCCAACCCGCGATGGGACGTTCAAGCCACGGATATCCGAGCCACAATCTTGGCCCAGATTCCGACCCAGGATCAACCTCCGTACATCTGATCGGTCCCCCAAATTGGTAGATCACATCCCCTACGAGCATTTGTCCCCTTATCGACCATTACGTCATTTTCCTCGCACCTAACGAGCGCAAAACACTTAACAAAAAAATAAACGTTTTAAATGAATGTCCTCCGACGGACGAACAATCATACACATAACTGAAAACACTGCATAAATCGTAAAACGACCACCAAGGTCAGAAATGTTAATTAAAAAGGTTGCGACCCCTAAAGGCCGACTTGTTCAAGATTACATGAAAAGGGGACCACGTCCCCAAACAAAGATTTAAAATTACATGTAATTTAGGCTCGCAGACCGACCTAATTACCCTCTCCCTCTTGCATCCAAGGATGGTGTTTGTTCGGAAGTTGTTGGACGACTTGCTGGATCGGCTGCTCGGACTCCCCAGGTTGAGAATCATCCACGATCATGTAATCAGGGACCATGACCCGACCATCTTCGAATTTGTACAAGTAGCTGATCTGATCGGCTCGAGGTTCATCTCAGGATGGAGGGCCTTTATATGGTCCATAAAATTATGGAAACTCAACTTAGTCGAATCCCTCGGATCCTCGAGATCTTGATCCAGTCGCGCAAGGAAATGCGCCTGACTCATCAACCCCTTGGTGTCCTCATCTTCATCATCCTTGGGGAAGAAGGTATCTCTCAGCTTCCTATTTTGGTTGATGACCTTCTTTTTGTCTACCTCCAGCTTAGCAATCACGTCAGCCCGCACCGCCAACTCTTTGGTCGCGGCCTCAACATCCTCGACGACCTTCTTTGCTCTCTCTTCCGAGGCAGTTAGGAGAGTCTTCAGTCGGTTAATTTCAAACTCTTTCCCGGAACTCCCCTTAGCGAACATGGATGACATTGACAGCATCCGCATCACCGCACTAGCATCCTGCGCCAAGGACAGCCTCCGAGAGGGACGGTCCATCTGCTCAAGGTACAGCGTGTAACACCCCAAATTTGCCCTCTTCTTTTTAAGCATCATATCATACCATAGTCATCATAAGCATATCATATTCTTGGCATCTTAGCATGGAAAGATGAGGCATAACATTCTCATGACCTAACATTAGGCATATGATCATCCGTGGAAGGATTTGAAGCATTTCAAGCTACAACAAGAGGCCTAAGGGATTTGTCCAAGTCCTATGGGGAGTCTACATTGCATTCACAAGTTCAAGATCATTCACAAAAGCTCAGGCGTTTGGAGGGTCATCAAGGAATTCAGGCTAGGGCAAAGCTCCTACACAATGATCCCAAATTAGGGTTTGAGTTTCAAGCTTGAAAACTTTGTGACTTTGGCCATTTCATCTGGGCAAAGTCTCTCATATGGCAAGAGGATCCTAGGGATGAAGTTTGGTAAGAAAATTCCTCAGGGAAGTCAGTTATTTCCTCAGAAGTTCAAAAATGCAACTCTTTTCCTATATAAGGAAATCCAGATCAGGGTTTTGGACCAGACACTCATATCTTCTGAATTTTGACCATTTCTTGAGGGCAAAGGCTTTTATTTAGTCTGCATGGCTTGTGTATGAAGGTTGAGGCAAACATTCACTGAAGAAGTCAAGACTTGGTTCAGTTTCTTGAAGGTGAAGCAAGAAAGTCAACTGTGCAGTCAGGAAAGTCAACATGAAAGTTCCAGAGTCTTTTAATCAGGATTATCATTTTTTGAGGTCATACTATGTCAAGGAATAATTCAGTTGAGCTTAAATGTCAAAAATTGGGAGTATGCAAAAAGTTACTAAATTTGGAAGTTTCCATTTTTGGAAATTATTTTGTCCCTAACTTCAGGCTATTATTTCATGTGCGAAAAAGCTCCGAATGATTTTCCGGTGAACATGAAAGTTGTAGAGCACGATTTTCCCTTTCCGAAAAGTCGTAGAACACTTTCGTAGCATTTGCAGAACTCAAGTTATGATTTTTTGAAGTTTGGAACATTTTTTAGGGTTTTGGTGGACATGTGTCACTTAGCTATTGGTTATTTATTTAAAAAAATGGTTATGTGTGGCGTGACATTTTTCTTTGTTCACAATCATGTGGTAGTAGGTCCATTAATTTATTTGTGTGACCAAAACATAAATAAATAATGCAAGAAATAATATGAGAATGAGGCATGGTGATACACGAAAAAGTGAGAGGGTATCAGCATTTGCTAAAGTCACCAATTTCAGCCTGCCATGTGTCCCTTTTCCATTTGCCCTAGAGTCACATTTTTCCCCACTCACGCGTTCAAATGCTACTCTCAGCACACACCTTGCCTTCTCTTTCCAAAGGTCATGCTTTTGGCATTTTGAAAGAAAAAAAAGACACTGTGTGTGATCCATTACCGTGCACCCCTTTTAGTTCACATCCTCACCATCATTGGACCACTACCTTACTGCATCAACTATCATTGCATTGCCAGCCCATCAAAAACCATGGTAGCAGTCTGTACTTCGACACACCTGATTTTTTAGAATGAATTGAGAGGTGAAAAAACCGTGAGCTTCATGCCCTGCATTTGGCAGCGTAGTATTTGTTTTGCACACCTGCATTTTTCTCTCAATGCACTCCCTTTATAAGAAACACTAGGTCACGATTTTGAAAGGAGGGGGAGCATTTCTACCACTCTAACAAATCATCTAAAAAACTATCTCTCTTCAAAGAGCATTGGTTCTGTTTTCATTCATTTTTACACAAGGATCAGATATGTGCTTGGAGTTCTGTTACTCTATTTCCGTGTTCAAATCCTTCCAGCATCACCTTTAGCATTCTGAATCTAGCAGTGGATGTTTAGTGTGAATCCATGAAGACCATCAACTTTTATTTGCATCATTTCCTCACTCATTATCAAGTGTTAGACCTTTATTTGGTTTAAGGAAGGATCATAGAAGCATAAAGAAGTTCTTATACCATCTAGTTTTCTCAAAAATCATCAAGAGATCTTCACTCAGGTCTGCACTCTTCCCTGAATATTCTTTGGTTTTGGCCTGTTTACTGTCTATTTCATGGTTGCAAATGCTTGATCTGAACTCCATGAGATAATTAGAAGCTAGTAGATGCTCTAAATGTTGATTTTCAGTTTTTTGATGTTCATCTTTGAGCCATCGTATCTCCATGTGTTGCTTGTTTGTGAAAATCATTAGCATAGTTGCAATCCTCTTGTTTGGGGCTTCATTTTTGGTCTTTATGGTTTTGTTTTTCATAGAGATCTGAGAGAGATATGTGAGGATGGAGGTGCTTTGTTCATGTTGTGTTTTCTCTGTTCTTTGATGGTGTTGCGATTTCGTTCATGGCATGGGGAAGAAGACGAGTATGTGGTGGCTTGTGATTGGTCCGAATTTGTTCCTTTTTTGTTTTTTTTATTATTTCATTTAAGTGAAGGGGCGTGACCGATTAATGGGCAGGTTACATGGTTTTTTTGTTATTTCATTTTAATAAGGATAACACATATAATTATTAATAATGTTAATCCTGTTTAATTAATGGTTAATGAGTTCTGCGTGTGGGCCTAAGGCCAGTTTGCTAATGGCACCTCCCTGTTAGGCCCTTTTTCGTATTTGAACTGGAATCTCTTGCTGAGCGCACCCCCTGGCCATCATTCCTTTATTTTTATTTCTTTTTTTTGTTTTCATTTTATTTTCATTTTGCTTTTAAATTTTTAAAAATAGTTTTAGGTCATTAAAAATTACAAAAAAATTCATGAATGATTGTCTTAGTTTTCTCTAATTTTTGATATTTTTATTTTTTATTTATTTTAATTGGCACGCAAAATTTATTTATTTATTTTATTTAATTCATATTATTTCATTTTGAAGCATGCTAACTTGTCCATTTTCCATCTTGATCACTACTTTGAATTTTTAAGTGATTCTTTTTGCTCTGGATTCATGATAAGATGTAGTTTATTGATGATTTTTGTTCTGATTTTTAGAATTTTGTTTAATTGATTTTGGTCCTTAACTTGTACATGAAGCATTCTAACCCTAATCCATGTTTGAACCCTCATTTGCATGATCAAGCTTCTTAATTTGATCCTCTCATTTTGGCATGTTGTTATGGTATGATTGGAGATCATTTGTGCAAGTTTATGGAATTCTTGGATGCTTACTTGAATTAATTTGAATTTTTGTTCTTCACTTGTCCCTTTTTGCTTCTTTTAGATCATATGTTCCTTCCTTAGCTTAGAAGGGCACTTGTGCCAACTTCTTTAGGAAGTTTAGGGCCATCTTAGGTTGTTAATACCTCTCTGATATTGGGTTATGGTTTGTACCTTGAGAATTTTGTAATTTGTTTGCCTTGAAGTTCTTCCACACTTATGCATAACCACCTCACTTCCTTTGCTTCTTTCTTCTCATGATGTAAATACTTGACTATGTGAACCTGTTCTCTTCTTCTCAGGTGTTCCTTAGGCACCTTTCTAACATGTTAGGGTTCTGGTCTTGAGTTTGGTGGTCTTGCTTTTACTTTTTTGCTTTGCATCTTCTCATGTTTACTTTGTTTTGTCTTAGTGGTTCATAATGCCTCATGTTGAGTTGTGTGTTTCTCTTCTCATTATTGTGATTTAAGTTTGCATTTGGGCAGTTGTGCTTGACTTCACTTCTGGTTGTGTGACTTTGTTTTGATATTATGTTCACTTTGTGTTTCATTTATGTTTATGTCACTAACCATTTCAGGGGCTTTAGTAAGTGAGAGGTGTGGATGTGATTCCCACATTTCCAGTTCTTATCCCTTCTTCTTTCTTCCTTAATGCTAATCCTGTGATTGTTGGGCTTAGGCCTTTCTTCTTCTTCTTCTTTAGGATAGAATTCAAACCTCACTAACCTAGGTTCATCCATGCATGACAACATTTAGGATTCTTAGTCCCCCATTAGACTTTTACCTTTGAGATCCTTTTGGTGCTCTCTCTTCTCATCTTCAAACTTAACTCTAATTCACTTTAATAAAGGTTGAGTCTTCTCATGTGACACGAGACTTTGCTATGAGGTACTTGCACGCGTTCCGTTTCGGGGCGAGGTGTAAGTTATCCCTCGTGGTGGATAGGTCTTAGCATGAGATTACCTCACAAAGAAAAGATAAAAAAGCACTTCTTAACCAAAAAACCACAAAAAACACTTAATAAATGTTAGTAGGTCAGTGTATCTGAGCCTTCACTTGTGGGACTAGATTTGGGGATTTCCTCCATAGATAGGTGTGCCTTTTGCGCATTCCATTTCGGGATGATGTGAGACGTACATATCCCAGTGAGTAAGACTTAGGTACACTTACCTATGCAGACTTCAAAGCAGAAAACTCATAAAAAACACAAACAAACAATAAGCAACTTTCCTTCGGGAATTCTTTTCTCATCTCCTTCGCTCCGTACGCGAACTTGCTCCTACTTGTCACATTGCAAGACGGTTGCACACTCGTTGTCCGAGCCTGCAACACCTGAGCATTCACATAGGCAGTTCAAGCCTCAAGACACGAGCAATCTTTTCCACCCCTAGTTAGTGGAACTACGGCGACTCTAATCCTTATTATCCAGATGAGGTACGTAGGCAGCGGGGTAGGGCTCGTTCGAGCACAATCTTTATTTTCCCTACATTTTTCCTTTTCATTTCTTTTTCAGTTCCCTTTTCGTTTCTTTTATCCAGTTCAATTCGTTTTCTTTGCAGCGGCTTTCATTTCTTCACCCTTTGAAACAGTTTCTTTGCAAGCGTGGATCCCGTCGGGTACGGCGGACGATCTGGGGTGCTAATACCTTCCTAGGTCGTAACCGACTCCCGAACTCAGTATCTTTGGTTCGCAGGACCCGTGTCCTTCCTCTTCTTTCTTCTGGTCTGTGCAACATTACCATTCCCGTTCCTTCGGGATAAAAATGCATGGCTGGCGACTCTATTCTTTTCCGCGCCACTTTCGCGTTTATACCAGGATGGAAATTCGGGGAGTGACAGCTGGCGACTCTGCTGGGGACCGAACCCAGAATCTCTGGTTCCCTTGTGAGTCAATCCTAGCGCTTGCGTGTTTCTGTTTCTTTGGGTGTTAACTGTTTGTTGTTGTGTGTTGTATTTTTACTGTTGTTTTATTTACAGCATTATTTACAGTTTTCAGTATTTATTTTCCGCATCATATATCATACTGGACTGTCTGGACTGGTTTTCTGTTTGGTGGGCTCGGGTGATATTATTTCTGAGAGATAAGCCAAATACCCACCTTGGGTGCACCATAGGATTAGAGTGGACATATTGTACTCACATGTGACATGATGAGTGGCGATATGTTTCACGCCCAGATTGCGACCGTCTTGGAAATATCTTGTGTGGGGATTTCCTCCACTTCGGAATAGGACCTTGATAGTTATGTGCATATGGGGACCGATCATTGAGAACCTTTGTGGAAACAACCCTCTCCAGTGGTGGCAGTGGCAGACCACATTTTGTGGCAAACCCATTCGCACCCGAGGGTCCACTGAGGACTCGCATAGGATGGTCAGGTTCTCTTATAGGAACTCAGTCAAAGCATCTGGTCGTATGACATTAGTACTGTATCCTACGGGCTGAATGTACTATTGTTTCTCGATTTCAGCGCTCGAAGCTGGGGACTTATAGGGGATGCTTGTTTTTCCCAGACTCAACTGAGGCCTCCTTGCGTAGTATATAATGCCAAACCGATTCCCTGATTTGTTCATGAGCCATTTCTCGGAAATGGTGAAAGTATTATTGCTATTCGGCTTTGAGAGTCCGTGATGTTTGACCCGGAGCACACTCGTGAGATTGGGATGGGTTTACAGGTTTGCAGGAACCCTTGACCTCATCATACCATCGTTACCAGTGCAGTCTCATGTTCTGATACAATTACTTTGATTCCGGAGTTCTTGAGTTTATCTGGTTTTTGATTGGGGTTTATCTGAGATTATCTGAGTGTTTATGGTTATTATCCAGAGGATTTGGGTTTCTGGTCACTTGGCTCTGACATCCAGAATCCAGACAGTCCCAGATTGATCATATGTCTTTGCATTTGCATTGCATCATTTCATCATTAATCATGTTTTGTTTTCATTCACAGGTTCATATCTTTGCTTCCGGTTCCGGTATCCTGTTCAGAGATGGAAAATCCTCGCAAGCAGAACATTCATTTCAAGTTTTTCGACACTAAGGTTGGCCTGTTAAAGAAGATGGTGAAGTTGATCACGCCCAATCATATGGAGAGGTTCAGGAAGGCTTATGGGAGTATTCTAGATGTGGTGGTAGAGTTAGATCCCTCTGAAAGAAGTGCCATTCACACCCTGCTTCAGTACTATGATCCTCGGCTTCGTTGTTTCACTTTTCCTGATTTTCAGTTAGGTCCCTTGCTGGAGGAGTATGCTTTGATCTTGGGAGTTCTTGTTCGAGACCAGATTCCGTTCAATGCTAAGATGGTTAGACCTGCACCTGAAGCAATTGCCAAGGCTCTTTATTTGAGCACTTCTGCTATGAATTCTCTGACTATCATTAAAGGAGGTGTATCTAGTTTTTCCTTGGAGGCTTTGGTAAAGAAGGTGGAAGAGTTGGCTATTAAGGAAGAGTGGGATTTTGTGTGTGCCATTCTGGCTCTCTCTATTTATGGCATCATTTTGTTTGCAGATATGGAGAAGTTCATAGACATGAATGCCATCCATCTATTCTTGCTGAAGAATCTTGTGCCTACGTTGCTAGGAGATTTGTATTACTCGGTGCACTACAAGACTGAAAAGAAAAGGGGAGGTTTAGTTCGTTGTTGCGCTCCTTTATTCTATATGTGGTTCATGAGGCACTTGCCTAGTACTGGTGTGTTTAGTGACCATACTTTGGTGTGGGCTCAGAAGCTGGAAAATTTGTTTGCTAAGGATGTCAGATGGATTACTCAGAGGCTTCAGGGTGCACGTTTCATCACCAGTTGTGGGAGTTACCTTAGTGTACCTTTGTTGGGAGTAACTAGGGGGATCAATTACAACCCGATCTTGTTGAGGAGACAGTTGGGATATGCCTTGAGAGAGGTACCAGAAGAGTTGAAGTTGACCCCTATTTTCTATTTTTCCAGTGAAGGACAATATGCTTTTAGTGAGGAAAGTTGCTGGAACTTGGAAGTGAATCAAAGGAGAAGGGATGGCTAGCTTTGAAAAGTGCAACAATCAAACTTTCCCGGAGTACGAGGCTTAGCTGAGAGATAGAGCCAGAAAGGTATTGCTGCCATTCTCACCTCTAGTTCCTCCAACTGCTGAGTCTAATGCCACTGTGTCTCTAGAAGAATTCAAGAAGTTGGAAACACAACTGCACGAAGTCAAGGTGGAGAATGTAGAAATGGTTAATTTGTATAACCTTGCCAACCGCGCCAAGAATGAAGCTGAAGAGAAATTACAGAAGATGCAGATCACCCTGGAAGCTAAAGAGAAAGAGTTTGCTGGAAGGGAAGCTCACTTTCAAAGATTGGATCTGATGGAATCAAAGAGAGAAGCAGAACGAAAGAAGAATTCGAAGACTCTCAAGGAATCTCGTCAGTCCATTGTCTGGTTGCAGGGCCAGAGGGAGCAGGAGCTGAAGAGATATAAAGAAAAGGAAGAGTTTTTTGAAGTGCAGATGACTTTCAAGAAAGAGGAAGTGGAACGAGCCCACCAGATTCGAAGGGAGAAGACTCAGCAGTTGGCAGATAGTCAGCAAGCCTTAGAAGCAGCACTTAAGGAGATTGAAGACCTCAAGTTGATGGTTGGAGTCAAGAAGGCTAGGTCTGAGCTGGGACTTAGTGAGGGAGGTTCAGGGTCTTCAGGGAGCAGTCCTGCTTTTTAGTTTGTTTTCTGAGTATTTGGATTACCTACAGACATGTTGTAGGAATCTTGGTTGTTTGTTTTTCTTTTTTGAAAACTTGTACCCTACGGGGAATTCTGTTATTTTTGCCTGGTAGGCTGATTTATGTTATGCAGTTTTATTCAGCTTCCTATTTCCTGTGCATGCTGTTATGGTCTGAATGTGATTTGATGCAAAGGTTTCTGAAAGTCAAGGATCAACAGCCATCTGGTCATCTTTGTTAAATACCGGAACCGGGGCATGAATGACCTGGAGTTTGAAAGCATAAACATTTGCATTGCATACATATCACCCTTTTCTTGTTTTGCAGGTATGGCTACAAGTTCCTAATGTCTTTTCTGTTTCAGGCACTATAGCTCCCAGGAAGGTTCGAGAACCGCCAATCATACACAGATATCCCACAAGAGTCAATAGAGAAAGAGTCATGGATCAACTACAGGCTGATTTAGCTGACTTGAGATTGAGGATGGACAATTTTATGACCCTTATGGCAGGGATGGGTCAGAATCAGGAACGTCTGCGTGAGTTGGTAGAGAATAGTCAAGCCAGGAACAACGGTACTGCTGATGGAGGTAATCATAACGGTGCGGGTGCCCGGCAAGTTGAAATCCCTATAGCACAGCCAGGGGTCACCATTATCAATGATGGACTGAACAATGTACAGATGGACGGTCAAGACGAACAGTTTACCCTGCTGGACGAAACTGAAGGCCAGGGGGCTGAAATGAACAGAAAATTTGAAGAAATGGCTGAACAGATCAGGGCAATTAAATCTCAGAACTCTCTGGGTTCGACATTACTGACTTGGGCTTGGTTCCAGGGGTTAGAATCCCTTACAAGTTCAAAGCCCCGACTTTCGAGAAGTACAACGACACAGCGTGTCCAAAGACTCACCTCCAGTCCTTTATAGGAAGGATTGCTGCCCATACTGAAGATGAGAAGCTATGGATGTACTATTTCCAAGACAGTCTGGTTGGGGCCTCCTTGGAATGGTATATGAAGCTAAGTAGGGTCAACATTAAGAGCTGGAAGGACTTGGCAGAGGCGTTCGTGAAGCAATACCAGTACAATTTGGACATGGCTCCAAATCACACTCAACTGCAAAACATGTCTCAAACTGCTAAGGAGGGGTTAAAAGAGTATGCTCAGAGGTGGCGTCTGCTCGCTGCCAGAGTGCAACCACCATTGCTGGAGAATGAGATGGCTGATATGTTCATGGGAACATTGCAAGGAGTGTTTATCGAAAGATTGGTGTCTTGTTCGGCTACCAAGTTCAATGATATAGTAATTGCAGGTGAGAGGGTCGAGACTCTGCTAAAAATGGGGAAGATTCAGGATACCAGTGCGAGCAACTCGAGTGGCGTAAGAAAAGCTTTCAGCGGACCCCCGAGAAGAAGGGAAGGTGAAACCAATGTTGTGTTTGGCCGAGGATGTGGCCGAGGATATAGAAGATCATATGAGCAAGTGGCAGTTGTCACTATCCCTTCCAGTCCTGTGCAGCAGGTACAACCTCAACAACAACAACAACAACCACAATGTAGCAATTATCAACAAAGACCTTATCAGCCAAGACAAGCTCGTCCGGCTAATAGGGTGCTTGAAGCAATTCCCATGACATACACTGCATTGCTGCAGAGATTGCTAGACCTAAACTTGATATAGTTGAGGACATTAGCACCACCACCACATGGAGAGCTTCCAGTGGGGTACGATGCAAATGCTAGATGTGACTTCCATTCAGGGGCACCCGGGCACTCAAATGAGAAGTGCAGGGCGCTACATCATAAAGTTCAAGATTTGATCGACTCCAAGGCGATTAACTTTGCACCACCACCAAATGTTACTTCAAACCCTATTCCGAACCACGGAGGGGCTAGAATAAATGTTGTTGATGGAGGTGAGAAGTTAAGTCTGATTCTGAGTATAGAAGAAGTGAAGACTCCGCTGTTAGTAGTGAAGGAGAGGCTGTTAAAAGGACAAGTGTTTCCGGGATGCAGTTCTGATTGTGAGAAGTGTTTGAATTCAGTGAACGGTTGTGAAGACCTGAAGGTGGGGTTGCAGAATCTGATTGATGAATGGTCATTGTAGTTTGACAAAGTTGATAATAAAGGTGATTGTGTGTCTACTATAACCATCTACTATGATCCAGCTGAGATGCCTGCTAGAAGAGAACCTGTGACCATTTATGCTCCTGAAGTCAGTCCTGTTACTATCACTGTTCCTGGGCCTGTTCCTTACACTGATGATAAAGCCATCTCATGGCATTACGGCTCAGATATGTACGTGGAAGGACAGAAGGTTGAGAGTAAGTCAGCAACTATTGATCCGACTATAGTGAACGTCGGAGGAGTTGGAGGTTTTACGAGAAGTGGTCGTCTTTTCGCTCCCCCAGTTCTGAGAGGGGATCCCGAGGCTGAGAATGCGGCAAAAGCCAAAGGAAAGCAAGCAGCGACTGAAGAAACGACAACTCCTGTTGCTGGACAGGGTACCTTTGAGAAAGAAGTGGAGGAATTTATGCGAATAATTAAGAAGAGTGACTACAAGGTAGTTGAACAGTTGAACTAGACGCCGTCCAAAATATCAATTCTGTCTTTGCTGATGTGTTCTCCAGCACATAGAGAAGCCTTGCTGAAAGTGTTGCAAATGGCATACGTTCCTCAAGAGATAACTGTTAATCAACTGGAAGCTGTAGTGGGTAGTGTGAATGCAAGCCACAGGTTGGGCTTCACAGATAGAGACCTTACTTTAGAGGTCCGTAACCATAACAAACCACTGCATATTTCTATGGAGTGTAAGGGTGTTGTTTTGTCGCATGTCCTGGTTGACACAGGCTCTTCTCTAAATGTACTCCTGAAGAAAGCTTTAATGAAGTTGAATGTTGATGGTATCATCTTACGACCCAGTGATTTGATAGTGAAAGCTTTTGATGGGTCCAGAAGGTCAGTGTTCGGAGAAGTTGAGTTACCTGTGAAAATAGGGTCTCAAGTATTCAAGAGCACATTTTACGTCATGGATATCCAGCCCGCGTACAGTTGCTTGCTGGGATGTCCTTGGATTCATGTTGCCGGAGCTGTAACTTCCACTTTGCATCAAAAGCTAAAGTACGTGGTTGATGGCCAAGTAATCACTGTGTGCGGAGAGGAAGACATCTTTGTGAGCCACTTATCAACTTTCAAATACGTGGAGATGGACGGAGAGATCCATGAGACGTTGTGTCAGGCCTTCGAAGCGGTTAATGTCAGCATTTTGGCTCCGGTAGAGAGGAGTAATGACAAAGAAGATACCTCCATTCACTCCTACAAGCAGGCTAAGGAAGTGGTTCAGTCAGGAAGCGCCCAAGGCTGGGCCAAATTGTTGGAATTAGAGAAGAAAGATGACAAGTTTGGGCTTGGTTATCAGCCTGGTGGGTATAACTGGCCTCAGGGTGGTAAAGCTATTACTTTCACGAGTGCTGGGATGCTCGACCGCAACCATATCAGTGCAACAAGCAAAGATGGAGACAGTGATGGTGACTGGGACAACTGGATTCATCCGTGTGCACCCGGAGAGGAGCTCAAGAACTGGTCTGCTGAAGACATCGTCCAAGTTACCTGGAAATCAGAGTAATTTATTTGTTTCCTTTTCTTATCATGCTGCATGACAATCCTGCACTCTGCCCAAGGTGCATGGATCTATTGTAGGGCCACCATGCTTTGTATGCATTTCTTATTTCACCATGAAATAAAGGACATTTTCAAGCAAATTGCGTCTCTTTTAAAAAAAAAAACAAAGCAGATTCTGAAATAAGCACATCGTCTATGCAGTGTTGATCATCCGGATTCTATTGATAATGTTCCTGCTATGACCACGCATGACTTTGACAATCCTATCTACCAAGCTGATGAAGGGGTTGAGGAAGACTGTGAACTCCTGGAAGAATTGGTCAGATTGTTGAAACAAGAGGAAAGGGTCATTCAGCCTCATCAGGAAGAAATAGAGATCATCAACATCGGCACTGAAGATGTGAAGAAAGAGATCAAGATTGGGGCCAGTCTGCAGGCCGAGGTAAAGAAAGAGTTGATTAATATGCTGCGTGAGTATGTGGATATCTTCGTCTGGTCGTATCAAGATATGCCAGGGTTGGATACTGACTTTGTTGTGCATAAGCTACCATTGAGAGAGGATTGTCCTATTGGGAGAGGACTGTCCTTCTGTGAAGCAAAAGTTGAGAAGAACTCGTCCTGACATGGCGATGAAGATCAAGGAGGAAGTTCAGAAGCAGTGGGATGCCGGATTCCTTGCCGTAACTAGTTACCCACCTTGGGTAGCTAATATTATGCCTGTGCCAAAGAAGGAAGGCAAAGTCCGGATGTATGTTGATTACCGGGATCTAAACAGAGCAAGCCCAAAAGATGACTTTCCGTTACCTCACATTGATGTGCTGGTAGATAACACTGCTCAATTCTCGGTATTTTCCTTCATGGATGGCTTCTCCGGATATAATCAGATTAAAATGGCACCGGAAGACATAGAGAAAACAACATTCATTACCCCGTGGAGTACATTTTGCTACAAGGTGATGCCCTTTGGTTTGAAGAACGCCGGGGCAACGTATCAGCGGGCTATGGTCACGTTGTTCCACGACATGATACACAAGGAGATAGAGTGCTATGTGGACGATATGATTGCCAAGTCCTGAGACGAAGAGGAGCACCTGGTCAATCTCAAGAAGCTGTTTGATAGACTGTTAAAGTATAAGCTGAGGTTGAATCCAAACAAGTGCACTTTCGGAGTGCGTTCCGGAAAGCTACTGGGTTTCATTGTTAGTCAGGAGGGGATTGAGGTGGATCCTGCAAAGGTAAAAGCAATACAAGATATGCCTGCACCGAAAACAAAAAAAGAAGTGCGCGGGTTTTTAGGGAGGTTGAACTACATTTCACGGTTCATATCTCATCTAACTGCCACGTGTGAGCTGATATTCAAATTGCTAAGAAAAGAGAAAACGGTCAGGTGGAATGAGGACTGTCAAAGAGCCTTTGAAAAGATAAAAGGATATTTGCAGACACCTCTGATTCTAATGCCTCCAGTTCCAGGACGGCCACTTATCATGTACTTGACTGTGCTAGAAGGGTCAATGAGGTGTGTTCTAGGCCAACATGACGAGTCTGGTCGAAAAGAGTACGCTATTTATTACCTTAGCAAAAAGTTTACCGATTGTGAATCTCGTTACTCACTGCTCGAGAAAACTTGTTGCGCTTTGGTATGGGCTGCTCGCGGACTGAGACAGTACATGTTGACCCATACCACACTGCTAATCTCAAAAATGGATCTTGTCAAGTATATCTTTGAGAAACCAGCGTTAACCGAAAGGTTGCTAGGTGGCAAATGATCTTAACAGAATATGACATACAATATACTTCTCAGAAAGCCATCAAGGGAAGTGTATTGTCGGATTACCTTGCACAACAACCTCTTAAAGATGACTATCAGCTAATGAAGTTTGACTTCCCTGATGAGGACATCATGTACCTCAAAGCAAATGATTGCGAGGAACCACTTCCGGAGGAGGGGCTAGACCCTGAATCCAAATGGAAGTTGATGTTTGATGGGGCAGTCAATATCAACGGACGTGGAGTTGGTGTTATTCTTATCACTCCTGAAGGTGTTCACTTTCCCTTCGCTGCCAGAGTTACTTTTGGTTGCACCAACAATGAAGCGGAATACGAGGCGTGCATAATGGGAATAGAGGAGGCTATTAATCTTCGGATTAAAACTCTCGATATATTCGGAGATTCAGCCCTCGTTATTAATCAGATTACCGGCAAGTGGTATACGCATCAAGAACATTTAATTCCTTATAGGGATTATGCCAGAAAACTGTTGACGTTCTTCACAACGGTTAAGCTGCAGTACATACCACGTGATGAGAATCAATTTGCCGATGCATTGGCTACTCTTTCTTCGTCCATCAAAGTCTTGTGTTGGAATTATGTGCCCAGGATTGACATTTCCAGGCTTGACGCACCAGCTCATGCTTTCTCTGTAGACGCAGTGTCTGATGAGAAACCGTGGTACTTTGATATCAAGCTCTTCCTGGAAAAGCAAGAATACCCAGCTGGGGCATCATCCAACGACAAGAAGACCTTAAGGCGACTTGCTGCTAGCTTCTTCTTGAATACAGACGGGGTTTTGTATAAGAGGAACTTTGACATGGTCTTGCTCAGATGCGTGGATAGACACGAAGCAAGTCTGTTAATGCAGGAAGTCCACGAGGGATCTTTCGGTACTCATGCAGGAGGGCATGCTATGGCTAAGAAATTGTTGAGGTCGGGATACTATTGGATGACAATGGATGCAGACTGTTGTTCATACGCCCGTAAGTGCCACAAGTGCCAAATTTATGCAGACAGAGCGCATGTTCCTCCAAGTCCGCTCAATGTCATGTCATCTCCTTGGCCCTTTTCTATGTGGGGCATTGACATGATTGGGAAAATAGAGCCTACTGCTTCAAATGTTCATCGTTTCATCTTGGTTGCGATCGCTTACTTCACTAAGTGGGTCGAAGCATCATCTTATGCCAATGTCACTCGTCAAGTGGTAGCCAGGTTTTTGAAAAGAGACATCATTTGCAGATACGGAGTACCCGAAAGAATCATCACTGACAATGGTTCTAACTTGAACAACAAGATGATGGCAGAATTGTGTCGGGACTTCCAGATTCAGCATCACAATTCTTCTCCTTATCGACCAAAGATGAATGGTGCAGTAGAGGCGGAAAATAAGAATATCAAGAAGATTGTGCAAAAGATGGTTGTCACTTACAAAGATTGGCATGAGATGTTACCCTTCGTGCTGCATGGGTACCGTACGTCAGTCAGGACGTCAACTGGGGCAACTCCCTTCTCATTGGTATATAGTGTGGAGGCAGTCTTGCCTGTTGAAGTGGATATTCCTTCATTGCGTGTGATGACGGATGTGAAGCTTGATGAGGCTGAGTGGGTGCGTGCTCGATACAATCAGCTATGTCTAATTGAGGAAAATAGATTAGCGGCTATTTGTCATGGTCAGCTTTATCAGAGGAGAATGAAGCGAGCATTCGACCAACGAGTACGTACTCGGGAGTATCAAGTAGGAGAGCTTGTGCTCAAGAGGATCACTCCTCTAGGTTCAGATCACAGGGGCAAGTGGACCCCAAACTACGAAGGACCATTCATAGTGAAGAAAGTTTTCTCAGGAGGAGCACTGATGCTCACCACTATGGATGGAGAAGATTTCCAATCCCCTGTTAACTCGGATGCAGTTAAAAAATACTTCGCATAAAAAGACCCGTTGGACACAAAAACAGAATTAAAGTCCAGGCAAGAAAAGGGCATCCCGGCGAGCTAAAAACAAAATAAAAAAGCTCGGGCAAAAGTTAGGGAAATAAAAAAAAATGTACACCCGCTGAGTTGAAAAGCCACATCGGACAGCTCAGGCAAAAAAGGGTATCCCGGTGGATTGAAAACCCGAAAGGGCGATCCACGCAAAACAAGGGAATAAGCGAACAATTACGATCCGAGTAATCTGAACCAAATCATCGTTTCGTACAACTTGACAATATTAGAAGGATAGGAATCAGTCCCCTCATCTCTTCAGAAAGCAAAGGCAAGAATGGAGAGTTTTGAAGACATGTTGGTCATAGCAAGAAGGAAACTCATGGGGATGCTGTACCCATTGCCATTAGGACAGTTTATTTTCTCAATTTTATGGTAACTACCTCTTTCCAGATAGTTGCTTCCTGATGTAAAAACTTTGCCTATTCAGAGGCCTTTCAATAAAAGAATATTCACTAAAAAAAAACTATGTTGTGTTTATCTTTTGCTTGCAAAAATGTCCTGAATTTTTGGCAAAAATAGCATTGCATTTAAAAATGGTGATTTGTTTTCTAAAAGAAAAATGACACTGCATGGAAACATTGGAAATCTTCTTTGAGTGTCGGGTGACGATGGATGAACAAATCATACCATGCAAGTCCCCGGGACACATAGGTGTTTTCTGTTGTTACAGGTTTTGCAGGATGGCGTCACATTCTCCTAAACAGAAGTTTTCCCAGCTAATAGGTGGGATCCCCCAAGCAACTATTCTTCCCCCAGTGGAGTATGCCCAACAAGCAGTGGGAGGCCCATTACCCACAGATTTTTAACTGTCAAAACTATTTTCATAAACAAAGGATTTTTGAGGAGGCATCTCCCCAGCCGTGCTGCAAGATCGTCACTTCCCCATAGAATTCCATGATTGAGATTCAAACATCATGGAAATATTCTTCAACACTCATATGTGTTCATACTTTATCGCTGCTCGTCTGCATTTCTCAACACTCGTCTGTGTTATCACTTTGGTATTGCTCGTTTGCTGTCCCCAGTAGCTGCTCATGGCTGATAGTTGCTTTTGCTCGTCTGCACTCCCCAGCACTTGTCTATGTTTATTATCTGCTTGAAGCTCGTCTGCATTGTTGGGATACTCGTCTGTATCATTCCCTGCACTCGTCTGTGTTAGCTTATATCCATATGTGTTGAATTGATAGCTACCTCGATACTCGTCTGAATTGCTACTCCAAACGCTCGCCTGTGTTTGAATTTCTGGTATTCGTCTGTACCAGTGGATGATATTCGTCTGTATCATCGCCTGAAGCGCTCGTCTGTGTTTCTTAGATCATCGTCTGATATTCGTTCGTATCATTGACTTATGGAACAAGTCTGTATTTCTCTTGATGATTATCCAATACTCGTCTGTGTTGAGGAGGTTTGAAATCCTGACGGTGGGTTTAAACGTCAAAATCGTTACCGGTCCTGGCGTAACAGGTTTATCCGAAGGAGGCTGGTCTGTCTCAAGCACCACTTATTAATGTTGCACCTGGTGTTACAGGTTCGTTCAAAGAAGGCTCGTCTGTCTTGGATCATATATCCACGGATAATATATGAGAAGGGTTCGTCTACCTTGATTATGCATGTCTATCCCACAGACTTAAGTGTATCACCGGTCCTGGCGTAACAGGTTTATCCGAAGGAGATTCGTCTGTCTCAAGTCATATGTTTTGTGTTTGAGGACTCGTATGCGCAGTTCCTGGCGTAACAGGATTGTTCAAAGAAGACTCGTCTGTCAAAGTATTCTTATCCCAAATAATAGTTTCAACTTGGAAGAATCTCGTCTACTTTTTTTCCCCTTCAGTCACCAAAGCATCATTTGGTTGGGTTTATTTCCCAGTTCTTGCATTCTCCATCAGAGTGCAAATTTCAGGTTCTTGGTATTCAACCACAGTTTATCTTGAACGGTCGATAGCCCGTGCTACCGTCCTTTTTTCAGATTAACAGTTGTTTGAATAGGGGCAGCTGTAACACCCCAAATTTTCCCTCTTATTTTTAAGCATCATATCATACCATAGTCATCATAAGCATATCATATTCTTGGCATCTTAGCATGGAAAGATGAGGCATAACATTTTCATGACCTAGCATTAGGCATATGATCATCTGTGGAAGGATTTGAAGCATTTCAAGCTACAACAAGAGGCCCATGGGATTTGTCCAAGTCCTATGGGGAGTCTACATTGCATTCACAAGTTCAAGATCATTCACAAAATCTCAGGAGTTTGGAGGGTCATCAGGGAATTCAGGCTAGGGCAAAGCTCCTACACAATGATCCCAAATTAGGGTTTGAGTTTCAAGCTTGAAAACATTGTGACTTTGGCCATTTCATCTGGGAAAAGTCTCTCATATGGTAAGAGGATCCTAGGGATGAAGTTTGGTAAGAAAATTCCTCAGGGAAGTCAGTTATTTCCTCAGAAGTTCAAAAATGCAACTCTTCTCCTATATAAGGAAATCCTGATCAGGGTTTTGGACCAGACACTCATATCTTCTGAATTTTGACCATTTCTTGAGGGAAAAGGCTTTTATTTAGTCTGCATGGCTTGTGTATGAAGGTTGAGGCAAAGATTCACTGAAGAAGTCAAGACTTGGTTCAGTTGCTTGAAGGTGAAGCAAGAAAGTCAACTGTGCAGTCAGGAAAGTCAACATGAAAGTTCCAGAGTCTTTTAATCAGGATTATCATTTTTTGAGGTCATACTATGTCAAGGAATAATTCAGTTGAGCTTAAATGTCAAAAATCGGGAGTATGCAACAAGTTACTAAATTTGGAAGTTTCCATTTTTGGAAATTATTATGTCCCTAACTTCAGGCTATTATTTCATGTGCGAAAAAGCTCTGAATGATTTTCCGGTGAACACGAAAGTTGTAGAGCACGATTTTCCCTATCCGAAAAGTTGTAGAACACTTTCGTAGCATTTGCAGAACTCAAGTTATGATTTTTTGAAGTTTGGAACATTTTTAGGGTTTTGGTGGACATGTGTCACTTAGCTATTGGTTATTTATTTAAAAAAATGGTTATGTGTGGCATGACATTTTTCTTTGTTCATAATCATGTGGTAGTAGGTCCATTACTTTATTTGTGTGACCAAAACATAAATAAATAACGCAAGAAATAATATGAGAATGAGGCATGGTGATACACGAAAAAGTGAGAGGGTATCAGCATTTGCTGAAGTCACCAATTTCAGCCTGCATTTGGCAGCGTAGTATTTGTTTTTGCACACCTGCATTTTTCTCTCAATGCACTCCCTTTATAAGAAACACTAGGTCACGATTTTGAAAGGAGGGGGGGCATTTCTACCACTCTAACAAATCATCTAAAAAAACTCTCTCTCTTCAAAGAGCATTGGTTCTGTTTTTCATTCATTTTTACACAAGGATCAGATCTGTGCTTGGAGTTCTATTACTCTATTTCTGTGTTTAAATCCTTCCAGCATCACCTTTAGCACTCTGAATCTAGCAGTGGTGGTTTAGTGTGAATCCGTGAAGACCATCAACTTTCAGTTGCATCATTTCCTCACTCATTATCAAGTGTTAGACCTTTATTTGGTTTAAGGAAGGATCGTAGAAGCATAAATAAGTTCTTATACCATATGGTTTTCTCAAAAATCATCAAGAGATTTTCACTCAGGTCTGCACTCTTCCCTGAATATTCTTTGGTTTTTGCCTGTTTACTGTCTATTTCATGTTGCAAATGCTTGATCTGAACTCCATGAGATAATTAGAAGCTAGTAGATGCTCTAAATCTTGATTTTCAGTTTTTTGATGTTCATCTTTGAGCCATCGTATCTCCCTGTGTGTTGCTTGTTTGTGAAAATCATCAGCATAGTTGCAATCCTGTTGTTTGGGGCTTCATTTTTGGTCTTTATGGTATTGTTTTTCATCGAGATCTAAGAGAGATATGTGAGGATGAAGGTGCTTTGTTCATGATGTGTTTGCTCTGTTCTTTGATGGTGTTACGATTTCGTTCATGGCATGGGGAAGAAGACGAGTATGTGGTGGCTTGTGATTGGTCCGAATTTGTTCCTTTTTTATTTTTTTATTATTTCATTTAAGTGAAGGGGCGTGACCGATTAATGGGCAGGTTACATAGTTTTTTTGTTATTTCATTTTAATAAGGATAACACATATAATTATTAATAATGTTAATCCTGTTTAATTAATGGTTAATGAGTTCTGCGTGTGGGCCTAAGGCCAGTTTGCTAATGGCACCTCCCTGTTGGGCCCATTTACGTATTTGAACTGGAATCTCTTGCTGAGCGCACCCCCTGACCATCATTCCTTTATTTTTATTTCTTTTTTTTGTTTTCATTTTATTTTCATTTTGCTTTTCAATTTTTAAAAATAGTTTTAGGTCATTAAAAATTACAAAAAAAATTGTGAATGATTGTCTTAGTTTTCTCTAATTTTTGATTTTTTGATTTTTGATTTATTTTTAATTGGCACGCAGAAATTATTTCTTTCTTTTATATAATTCATATTATTTCATTTTGAAGCATGCTAACTTGTCCATTTTCCATCTTGATCACTACTTTGAATTTTTAAGTGATTCTTTTTGCTCTGGATCCATGATAAGATGTAGTTTATTGATGATTTTTGTTCTGATTTTTAGAATTTTGTTTAATTGATTTTGGTCCTTAACTTGTACATGAAGCATTCTAACCCTTATCCATGTTTGAACCCTCATTTGCATGATCAAGCTTCTGAATTTGATCCTCTCCTTTTGGCATGTTGTTATGGTATGATTGGAGATCATTTGTGCAAGTTTGTGGAATTTTTGGATGCTTACTTGAATTAATTTGAATTTTTGTTCTTCACTTGTCCCTTTTTGCTTCTTTTAGATCATATGTTCCTTCCTTAGTTTAGAAGGGCACTTGTGCCAACTTCTTTAGGATGTTTAGGGCCATCTTAGGTTGTTAATACCTCTCTGATTTTGGGTTATGGTTTGTACCTTGAGAATTTTGTAATTTGTTTGCCTTGAAGTTCTTCCACACTTATGCATATCCACCTCACTTCCTTTGCTTCTTTCTTCTCATGATGTAAATACTTGACTATGTGCACCTCTTCTCTTCATCTCATGTGGTCCTTAGGCACCTTTCTAACATGTTAGGGTTCTGGTCTTGAGCTTGGTGGTCTTGCTTTGACTTTTTTGCTTTGCATCTTCTCATTTTTACTTTGTTTTGTCTTAGTGGTTCATAATGCCTCATGTTGAGTTGTGTGTTTCTCTTCTCATTCTTGTGATTTAAGTTTGCATTTGGGCAGTTGTGCTTGATTTCACTTCTGGTTGTGTGACTTTGTTTTGATATTATGTTCACTTTGTGTTTCATTTATGTTTATGTCACTAACCATTTCAGGGGCTTTAGTAAGTGAGAGGTGTGGATGTGATTCCCACATTTCCAACTCTTATCCCTTCTTCTTTCTTCCTTAATTCTAATCCTTTGATTCTTGGGCTTAGGCCTTACTTTTTCTCCTCTTCCTCTTCTTCTTCTTCTTCTTTAGGATAGAATTCAAACCTCACTAACCTAGGTTCATCCATGCATGACAACATTTAGGATTCTTAGTCCCCCATTAGACTTTTACCTTTGAGATCCTTTTGGTGCTCTCTCTTCTCATCTTCAAACTTAACTCTAATTCACTTTAATAAAGGTTGAGTCTTCTCATGTGACACGAGAATTTGCTATGAGATACTTGCACGCGTTCCGTTTCGGGGCGAGGTGTAAGTTATCCCTCGTGGTGGATAGGTCTTAGCATGAGATTACCTCACAAAGAAAAGATAAAAAAACACTTCTTAACCAAAAAATCACAAAAAACACTTAATAAATGTTAGTAGGTCAGTGTATCAGAGCTTTCACTTGTGGGACTAGATTTGGGGATTTCCTCCATAGATAGGTGTGCCTCTTGCGCATTCCATTTCGGGATGATGTGAGACGTACATATCCCAGTGAGTAAGACTTAGGTACACTTACCTATGCAGACTTCAAAGCAGAAAACTCATAAAAAACACAAACAAACAATAAACGTCTTTCCTTCGGGAATTCTTTTCTCATCTCCTTCGCTCCGTACACAAACTTGCTCCTACTTGTCACATTGTAAGACGGTTGCGCACTCGTCGTCCGAGCCTGAAACACCTGAGCATTGACATAGGCAGTTCAAGCCTTAAGACACGAGCAATCTTTTCCACCCCTAGTTAGGGGAACTATGGCGACTCTGATCCTCATTGTCTAGATGAGGTACGTAGGCAGCGGGGTAGGGCCCGTTCGAGCACAATATTTATTTTCCCTACATTTTTCCTTTTCATTTCTTTTTCAGTTCCCTTTTTCGTTTCTTTTATCCAGTTCAGTTCGTTTTCTTTGCAGCAGCTTTCATTTCTTCATCCTTTGAAGCAGTTTCTTTGCAAGCGTGGATCCCGTCGGGTACGGCGGACGATCTGGGTGCTAATACCTTCCCAGGTCGTAACCGACTCCCGAACTCAGTATCTTTGCTTCGCAGGACCCATGTCCTTCCTCTTCTTTCTTCTGGTCTGTGCAGCATTACCATTCCCGTTCCTTCGGGATAAAAATGTCTGGCTGGCGACTCTATTCTTTTCCGGGCCATTTTCGCGTTTATACCAGGATGGAAATCCGGGGAGGGACACAGCGAGTCTGCCTGGTCGACCTCCAAGGATGTGCATTCAAAGAAGTTCCGTTTCACGAAGCACGGAGGTAGAGGATGCTTTGGTTTTGCAGGGGCATTCATCTCCAAATCAGTAACGACCGCTCCAACTTTGTGTTTTTTGAGGGTCAAACCCGAAGACACGCCCGAAGATCCTCGAGCAATAGGGCACGAATCGGAGCCACTAGTATCGTTTCCTACCAGTCTGGTCTGGATAGTCTTGGCCTTCCATTTGTTGCCCTGCATCAGCCTTTCCTGGATCTCTTCCAGGGACTTCATCGAGCCTGCAAAACAAAAGAAACAGGGGTCAGACCAGTCAGGAGCAAGGAATCACAATAAACAAACAACAAAAATAAAGTAAGAAATAGCAAATAGGTCAGACGCTTCTTGCCCGTTCGTGCAGACCAATAGGGATGTGACGTCGATCAGTGGATGTTCCACAACTTCCCCTCCGTCAGAGGCCAACATCACCTTCCCTTCCTCATCGACCATTGGGATCGGAGTGAAAGATGACACCAACTTACGAAATTCCTCGAAGTTGGTCGCATCATCCTCACCGAGGGCATCCCCTATTTGCACAAACTCACACACCGGTCGCCCGTAGTGACCATGATCCCAAGAGAAAAGGGAACCTCCAGATCCTCATGCGGATCGGACGACCTTCAGCGTCCAACCGGGGCACATCGTTCTCATCAGTATCGTTCCCCATGAAACAAATCGACCTTGTCGCTCCTTTAGTCAAAGGCTCGATCAGGATATAGTCACCTTTGAACGACCTGATCGACAATGAGTGCGCTTTAAAAATCTTAGCCCGCTGCTTGAAAGAGATGAACCCTTTCTGAGCGGTTCCACGCCCCACCTGGAGTTGCAGAGAGAATAGTCGAAAGAAGAGAGGAAGGGTAGCCCCCACCCCCAGGTGATCGTACATCATCTCAAATGCCCTCATGAAAGCATAAGAGTTGGGGTGCAGTTGCGAAGGGGCTACCCCCAAATAACCGAGTACTGAGCACACTAGGTCGCTAAAGGGCATCCTAATTCCCAAGGTCGTGATAGCATGTTCGTACATAGAAAACTTCCTTCCACCAAACTCCGAGAAAATACGGTCATCGTCGCCCGGGCAGGTCACTCTCCAGTGATCGGGATCCCCCACTACTAGCAGAGGGTCCGCTCGCGGTCGGGCGTATGAGGAAACCTTGTCCAGTAAATCTTCGACGACCCACTCCTCGGGGGCCAACACCCTTACTTCTTCTTGCGTGACCTTAGGAACACCAACCTCATCCCTAGAGGCTATCCCGACGTCATTCACTTCAGTCGCCTCCGAATCTCTCGAAGAACTCTCAGAACCAGACGGGACAGTCGCAGAGGAGCCCGAATCCTCCGATGAACTCTTCTCTGAAGATATGTCGAAGGGATCGACGAGCACGTTTTCACCTGAAAAGTAGAGGAAATGCGTCAGTGAATTCGATCAGAATATCAAATCCACCCTTCCACTACCTATCAAGTGAAAGGGCACGCAGCGGCCCGAAAACGGGGTTCCGACCAAAAGCCCCCAAGTGATCGACGTCCGAGACAGACGATCAACACTCAGAGGGATGCAAAACCCTAGCCTTGGTCGAGCATCGACCAAGACCACCATCCACTGTGAACCAGGGTCCAGAGTAGGCGAAATACAGCTACTACTAAAACCTAAAATCTATACATTACTCTAATCTACCGATAAAACCGAAACCTAAGCCGCATGCATCACTACTTCTTAAAAACTAAGTCTAAAGAAGCCAAAATAGAGGTCTAACCTTGGCCTTGAGACGCCATTGCATAGAAATGTCTTGGTAAGTACGGTGGTCGATGATGGTTTGCGGTGGTCGACAACAATGAACATCAGACAGTAGCACGAGCAGTGAAGGGAGGTAGAAGACGAAACGAAAAAGTTCCCTCTGTAGGACAATGTTGCTATTTATAGGGAAGATGGCACGTGCAACTGAAGCGTGACCCCTATCCCTAGGCAATAATAGCCTACGCGATAGGCCCTATACTAGTCGTTAGAGCATTAAATTGGCACAAATCCCAAAAACACACCACCTTTTCATTTCCACTTCCTCCACTCCGACCTACAGGCATGATGCTCGGAAGATTAATCTCCCGAAGTTCGCACATAATCCCGAGCATTGAGCTACCTTTAAGTCATCACTTCCTCAACCGAAAGCAACGACTTGGGGGGCTCCTGCTCCGGACTGGCCCAATCCTTAGAATTGGGCCATATCTGTCTTGCGGCCCAATGGCCCAATAAACCCGAATATACTCGGAGCCCTGTAAATCAACTGCTCGACTTTCCCTAGGTGAGACGACTTCAATGTCGAGCAGGTCCTTTCTCGCCTCAACAGCTAGTTCCTAATCACCGTTGATTAATATAGGATTCGTGATCCACGCCCAATAATTTGGGCCAATAAACACCCACTTGGACCAGTATATAAACCCTCTCATTTGAGAGGGTCAGGTATTCAAACATTGACCCAAAAATATTGTACTTGCTCACTCGTTTCTCGCTTTCTGACTTTAGCATCGGAGTGCCTTTACAGGTACACCCCCCATTTTCTCTCCATCATCAACTGCGCTTATCCACGCTCGATGCGACAACATCGGATCCTGATCTCCAGGTACGATCAGGTTTTATCTTCCTATTTTCCCTTATGCAAAAGAAGAGAGAGACTATTATGCTATTTATAAGAAAACTAACATACTAACCTAATGGGTGTTTTAACAAATATCCATTACAAGCTAACTTAGGGTACAAGCTAACTTAAACAACTAGATCCACAACACAAGGCCCAATTAAACAATAGCATGTTAGCAGACTCGAAGACATGCTATTCGTACTAGGGTTTGTTCCAATATTCTATAAATCTCCACCTTGGAACACACCTTATACCAACAAGAAACAAACTATATTTCTTCATGCAGCTTTATCAACTGCATACAGTGGAAAAACTAGCAACTGGGCAATGTCTTGGAGATCATATCAACATCATTATGAGCAGTCAAAACTTTCAACACTTGGTCTTCTCCATGCTCGATTACCCCTCTAACGAAATGCAACCTCACATCAATGTGCTTGGTTCACTCATGATAGGTTGAGTTCTTCGACAAGTGTATTGCACTTTGACTATCACATTTAACAGTGATACCTCGACCTTGAAGTTTCAGCTCATTTTCAAAACCTTCAAACCACAATGTTTCCTCTACAACTTCAGTTAAGAGGATATATTCTGCTTCAGTAGTTGATAAGGTAAAAACCTTCTGAAGTGTTTCTTTCCAACTAATTGTTTTTCAAACATAGATTAAACATATCCAGAAATAGATTTTCTAGAATCCATACAACATACATAATCAGAGTCGACATATCCTTCGATTGCTGCTTTACTATCTTCACCCAATGCTCCACCATAAATTAAGACTCTGCTCAAAGACCCACTTATGTACCTTAGAACCCACTTTAATGCTTTCTAGTGAGCCTTTACAGCATTCACCATGTACATGCTTACAAGACTTATTGCATATGCTATATCGGGTCTGGTACATACCATAACATACATCAAAGAACCTTCTATATTAGCATATGGAATGTTATCCATATAAGTTCTTTTGACATCAGTATTGGGACACTGATCTAAACTTAGCTGGAATTGAGGGTTTGTCGGAGTCACAAAAGGCTTTGAATTCGACATACCAAACTTTTATCAAGAATCTTCTTCAGGTATGCCTCTTAAGATAAGCATAATCTCAACTGCTTTCTGTCTCTCGGGATGTCAATCCCAAGCATCTTGGACGCAGCTCCCAGATCCTTCATATTGTACTCTTTATTGAGTTCAGCCTTCACCATAATTACATCTTTGACATTGTTGCTTGCAATTAGAATATCATCCACATAAAGCAATAAAATAACAAATGAATTACCAGGTCGAAATCTGAAGTAAACATAGTGGTCAAACTGACTTCTGATGAAACTTATGTGTTCCATAAACTTGTCAAATCTCTTATTCCATTATCGAAGAGATTGTTTTAGCCCATATAAAGATCTCTTCAATTTTCACACATACTCTTCTTTCCCCTCTTTGACATACCCTTCAGGTTGCCTCATCAGGATTATTTCATCAAGATCACCATACAAGAATGCAATCTTCACATCCATCTGTTCCAATTCAAGGTCGAATTGTGCCACCATGGCAAACAACATTCAAATTGATATGTGATTTACAACAGGAGAGAACACATCATTGAAGTATACACCTTCTTTCTGAGTGAAACCCCTTGCAACCAACCTTTCCTTGTATCTCTTTGACGCCACTCCTTCGATTCTTTCCTTAACTTTGAAAATCCATTTACAACTGACTAACCTGGCTCCAACAGGTTTCTCGATCAGTTCCCACGTGTTGTTATCATGAAGAGATTTCATCTCATCATCCATGGCCTTTAGCCATCCAGTCTTATTTCGAATCCTCATTACTTCCTTACAGTCTCTAGATTCTTCGTCTAGAACCTCACTTGTAGAGATTAAGGCATAAGCTATAAGATCTGCATAACTAAGTATCTCAGGTGGCTTGATTACTCTTCTTGCGTTGTCTCTTACTAGCAGGTAGCCATTATTAGTGTCCTCATCTTTGACAGTAGTTTTTGCGTCTTCTATAACTTCATCTGGTCCATGCAATTCAGCATCACTATGCTTCACCTCAACAGGAATTTCTCACAGTTCCAGCTCTTCGTTAACATCATCAATTTTCTTGAAAGCCATATTAGTTTCATTGAAAACTACATCTCAACTAGTGATACACCTTCTGTGACCTGGCTCTAGGCACCATAGCCTATAAGCTTTGACTCTTCCGGGGTATCCCATGAACATGCATTTCTGAGCTCTAGGTTCGAACTTATATTTCCTAATATGAGCATATGTCACACAACAAAATACTCTTAGTTTGTATATATTTGGTGGATGTCCCGACCAAACTTCTTCAAGTGTCTTCATATCTGACGCAATTGAAGGCCATCTTATTATTAGATATGTTATTGTCGAAACAACCTCAGCCCAAAACACTTTCTTTAATCTTGCACTAACTAGAATGCATCTAACCCTTTCATGGATTGTTTGATTAAATCTCTTATCTATACCATTTTGTTGAGGAGTACCTGCTACAGACTTATGTTTTACAATTTCAGATTCGACACAATAACTATCAAAATCTTCATTGCAGAATTCAAGGCCATTATCAATTATCAACCTCTTGACCTTTCTGCCAATTTGAGCTTCTACCAGCCTTTTAACTCTTGAATTTCCCAAAAGTTTCATTCTTTGTCTTCTGAATGAATACCTATAACATTATGGAATAATCATCAACTATGGATATAAAATACCTCGCACATGAATGTGAAGGATTCCTTGCAAGCCCCCAAAGATCATCATGGATTTAATCAATGGATCCATGTGTTCTTTGTTTACCTTTGTTAAACTTCACCCTACAGGATTTACCAAATACACAAGGTTCACAAAACTCCAACTTCTCGACCTTGTCACCACCTAGTAGGTTATGTTTCCCCAATTAGACCAAGCCTCTCTCGCTGATATGGCCCAATCTCATGTGCCATAATTTTATCTTCGACAACAGTTTCGTGGATGCAAAATTTGTCGAACCTCTTACAACTTCAGCCTCAAGGGTATAAAAGCCTTGTTTCTCACGCCTCTCAAGACTTCCTTAGACCCCTTCATGAATCATAATATACTTTTCTCTCCTTGAAAAACATATCCCTTCTTGTCGAATTCACCAAGAGAAATCAATTTTTTCTTCAAGTCAGGTACATACCTAACTTCAATCAATAGCCTTATTAACTCATCATGGAGCTTGAATCTCACAGATCTAATACCTACAGTTGTGCAAGCTTTATTGTTTCCTAGAATCATGGATCCACCATCTTGATCACATAGTCCCTTGAACAAAGCTTTGTTTGGAGTCATGTGCCAAGTGCAACCAGAGTCCATAATCCACTCTTTTCTTGAGCTACCGCTTGAAACCACAAGAACATTAGATGATTCGAAATCATCTTGAACAATGGCCGCATTTCCATTATCCTTACCTCCATGATCTTTCAGGAGTTTAGGGCACACCTTTCGAATGTGACCTTCCTTCTTACAATGATAACATCGAACACCAAATGCTTCACCACCATAAGACTTATGCAAACTTTTACCGTTCTTCTTGTCAAACTTACCATCCTTTCGCAAGAATTTCGCCTTAACGGCCAAACCTTCACCAACCGTCAAAGGTTTATGCTCCTTTCGTTCGTTCAAGTCCTTAGAGTACAAGGCAGATTGACATATTCAAAGGTCAGGGACTCTCTTCCATATAAGAGGTTTTCTTTTAAGTGAGCATGTGTTCTGGGAAAAGTGCATGACAACAACAATGCTTGATATTCATCATGAATCTTCACATAAATATTTTCAAGATCAAGAATCATCTTGTTGAACATATCCAACTGCTCAGCCAACACTTTGTTTTCACTCATCTTGAATGAATACAAAGCTTTCTTCAGGTAGATTCGACTCACCAATGATTTGGTCATGTACAAACCTTCAAGTTTCAACCATAACCTTGACGTCGTCGTCTCCTTTGATGCCCGTCAAAGAACCTTATCACCAAGGCTTAACAATATTGCGTTGTGTGCTTTCTCAAGCATGATCGTCTTTTCAACTGTCGTTAATGTAACATTCATGATCGTCTCTCCCTTCAACGCTTCCAAACAACCATGCTGAACAAGTAGGGCTTTCATCTTCAAGCGCCACAGACTGAAGTCGTTCACTCTAGTGAACTTTTCAATCTCATACTTTGTTGAAGGCATCTTATCCATGCTCACTACACCAAATTTTTGTGAATTAGATACCTTAGAAACAAATTATAATAGGTTTCTTTATGATCAAGAAACCCACAAGGGTTAGGATTTATGGTAACCAAAGATAATAACAAGGATTGGTTATAAACTGTTATTCTTTCCTTTCTCTTGAAAGAAGATTACAAGTATACAAGAATAACAAATAACCTCTCTCACTTTTAAATTAGGGTTTTATCTTCCTATTTTCCCTTATACAAAAGATGAAAAACTAATATGTTATTTATAAGAAAACTAACATACTAACCTAATGGTTTTTTTTAACAATTACTCGTTACAAGCTAACTTAGGGTACAAGCTAACTTAAACAATTGGATTCATAACACAAAGCCCAATTAAACAACAACATGTGAGCAGACTTCGACGACATACTATTTGTACTAGAGTTTGTTCCAATATTCTATAGTTTCTTAATGAATCCTCTTTAAACTCTTACTCCTTCTCCAATTGATTTCAAAATACTATCACGTAAATGAACCAATAGAATACCTATAATTCTAGCCCATTCTTCTGGCGCTTAATGGTTTTCGTTCCCTGGATTTCCATCCAGGTACAAACACGAAAGTGGCGCGGAAAAGGGTAGAGTCGCCAGCCATGCATTTTTATCCCGAAGGAATGAGAAAGGTAATGTTGCACAAACCGGAAGAAGAAAGGAAGGACAAAGGTCTTGAGAACCAAAGAAACTGGGTTCGGGAGTCGGTTACGACCTGGGAAGGTATTAGCACCCCAGATCGTCCGTCGTACCCAACGGGATCCACGCTTGCAAAGAAACTGTTTCAAAGGGTGAAGAAATGAAAGCTGCTGCAAAAATAAATACTGAAACTGGATAAGAAAAGAAAAGAAAGGGAGGAAAGTGTAGGGAAAATAAAAGAGTGCTCGAACGGGCCCTACCCCGCTGCCTACGTACCTCATCTGGACATGAGGATCAGAGTCGCCGTAGTTCCCCTAAATAGGGGTGGAAAGATTGCTTGTGTTTTAAAGGCTAAACTGCCTATATCAATGCTCAGGTGTTGCAGGCTCGTCTGGTACGAGTGTTTTACCGTCTTGCAAAATGACAAGTAGGAGAAAGTTCTTACGTTATGAGTGAAGGTGATGAGAAAAGAAGTCCCGGAAGAGAGACGCTTATTCTTTGTCCAGTGTTTTTTTTATGCGTTTTTTATGAGTGTGGCACAAGGAAGTGAACTCAAACTCTTTTCCGTGGAATGTGTACTTGCTACTACATTCCAATATGGAATAATAGAACAAGCACACCCAAGTAAGGAGAATTTATCCAAGACTCGGTTCCAAGGATTAGGGCCTAAGCTCACTAACTTGTTGAACTTATTAAGTGTTTTTGTAACTTTTGGTGAAGAAGTGTCTTTTATGATTTTCTTTGTGAAAGTAGTCTCATGATTAGACTTGTACATCATGCTAGACAAGTTTGAACTATCCCAAGATGGGATGAATACAAATTCCCCATGGAATAAGTCCATACACAGGAGACCACTTCAAACTTTATTAAAGTGTTTTTAAGGTTTTTGTATGAAGATGAGAAAGAGAAGAAACCAAAAGAGCAAAGGTAAAATAACTAAAGGGGAACTAACAAATCCTAATGTTATCATGCAAAGAGTTGGTCCTAGGTTAGTAAGGCTTCAACTATCCTAAAGAAGAAGGAAAGAAGAAAGAAGAAGAAAGGAGGAGGAGAAACTAGAATACAACTTACTCCTCTAAAGGAGATAAGTTGTTTCTAAAGGGGGGAGAGATGAAGTTAATCACAAGATGGCATAAGGCACATCACAAAGACAAATGAGAAAGCAAAATAAAGGATGAGATGAAGACTTGAAATATGGATATCATCCACACTTCACTTACCATAAGCCCCTACAAGGAAAAGTGAGAACATACACAAGTAATAAGATGAAACAATTAAAACCAAATGAGATGTAAACAAGCAAAAGATCAATTTAAAACATCACAGCCATAAGTAACACACTCCATTCATATGCTATGATTACACACACAAAACCATGAAAGGATTGGAGCAAACAACTCATCATAAAGCATTACAAGTCGCTATGAAAGAACAAGACATCTATGAGATAACACAAAGCATACAAAGTAACCAAGCATCATACAATTCAAGACCAGAACCCTAACATATCAAGGATGTGCCTAAGCCACCAAAATATCATAGAAAGAAGCATACAAGTTCAATTATTATCAACATGAGAAGCAAATAGGCATAAGAAGTGAAGTGAGCATACATACAAGTGTGAGAACCTTCAAGAACAAGTACCACAAAGCAACACAAAGTGAAAACATCATATAAGGACCAGGGACCTATACTCATGTCAAAAGGCCTCTAAACAACCTATAGGAGTTGGCACAGGTGCCCTCCTAGCCTAAGAAGCAAGCATGTAACAAGAAAAGACATATATTAAGGCAAGCAAGCAAGAAAATTCACATTAAATCAAAACTTCATTAAAAAATTCCACAATTAAACACTAGTGTTCCTTAAACCTATAAAAACTGCATACCAAAAGTAATGGCCCATTAACAGAAGCACATTAGGGTAATGGAAGGCCTACATTGCAACTAGGGTTTTGAAGTTCATACACAAAAATAACTTGTCAAAATTCAACATACAAAATCCTAAAAAATATGAGATAAATCCCTAACAAACTAAATCATGTCCATGATCCAGAGCAAAAAGAACCAAATTAAAACTCAAATCCATGATCAAGATAGAAATTAAACAAGGTAGAATGTGAATTAAAATGAATAAAGAGAGGAAATTAAACTAAACAATTAATTCATGCACAAAAAATAAAAATAAATGGAAAATAAAATTGTACAAAATTAAAGAAAACTAAATTTGATTTACATGATTTTTCTGGTGATTTTTAGTAATTTCTAACTATTTTAAAAAAAATTAAAAATGAAACAAATAATAAAATGAAATAAGAATGAACAAATAACAAGTGGAGGTGCAGACAGTAAGGCAACTCAGTTCAAAATGATTGGGCTGGCAAAGAGGGAGGCGTAAATAGCATACAAGGCCCAATGGATCTTCAGCGCATACACAATAACACCATGGAAATTCATAAAATCAGAAGAAAAAAAAGGTGAACCAATGGATCAATTTGAGACATGTGTAATACCTCAAAATTTTCCCTCTCATTTCCTCAACATTTAGCATACATAAATTCATAAAATAACCAAAAACATTGCATCATGTGTATCATAGCTGAGGCATAGGTATGTGATAATTGATTGGAGCATTTGAAGTCTATACAAAGACAACCAAAGGGCCACAAAGCTTCTCAACCATGTGCAAAGGGTTCACAACATCCCATAAGTCTTCATTTGAGGCATCAAGTCTTGAAAAGAAGTAAATTGATCAAAGGAGGCAGGTAGTGCAACATCTCCTGATGAAATGGGCCAAATTAGGGTTCCACTTCTGCTGGGCTTCTCAAGTGCATAGGGTTCAAATTTCATCCATAGAAACATTTTGGAAGAGGTTCAATTGGCCAGATGACTGAAAATCAGGGATTTGGGGAAAAGTCAACCATGCTGAAGAAAAAGTCAACTCTTGACTTTTTGAGATCAAAATCATGAAATTAGGGTTACAAGGATCCTATGGTTCAAATTTGATCAAGAAATGATGGAGGGATCAAGAGAAAACAAGAAAACCAAAACTTACCATTTTTGGAAAATTAGGGTTTCCAAAAATGACAAGTTTTGGCCATTTTTGCAGCCACTTTGAGAGAGGCATTCTCCCAAAATATGAGGGCTATAAAAGTTCTACCTTGAGACAATTAAAGAGGACATCTTGAGCTTCAAATCCATAGGTGGAACTCACTCATAGCATTAAAATTGAGAGAGATATGATCTTGCAAAGTTTGATCAAAGTAGGGCAAAATGCAAGTCATGGGCGAGGCAACTTGCAGGCCAGCGCGCGTGCCCTACCTGAAAATTCATCAAACAGGCGGTGTTTAAGATCTCAAGCCATTTTTCTCCATCTAAAAGGCTTCATATGAATTTGTTGTGAACTACAAAGTTGTTCCTTGATATGATCCCTACAATGTTGATGTTCAAAGATTTTTCATTTGATCAATGTATTGAGAGCTATGGAGGACCAAAGTGAGAAGGTCACAACTGGTCAGCCATAGGCCTTTTGCTTCAAGGCACGCCCATTTCATCTGGCCAAGTGTGCAACCTTGCAGTGTCTTTTTCAATGGCCATTTTGAGATGATTAGAGGTCACATTCCATTATGGTACAAACATCAAACTTGCTCTACACATGATCAACTTCAAGTTGAGCACAAACTTTCTCTGAATTGATTGCTTGATCTAGAATAAATCTTCCATTGAAGATCATCAAAGCCAATTGTCTTGCTTAGGTGATAAGACACTGCATCAAGGTTCAATTTAGTTCCTCTTATTGTCATCAATCCACAAGGTATGATCAAAATGCATTGCTCTAAAATGGATATGATCTCATGGTTGTTTCTCCACATCATTGCCATACACCAACATCCAAGTATAATCCAATAGGATGAGAGTGAATATGGTGCAACACAGCTCCACCTTGCAGCCTGTTTTCCATCATGAGAATCCTTTATCAGCTAAGTAATCACACATCATCTAATCCCTACCATAAGCTTCATGAAGTTTTCATAGAAGATCCAGCTCGAATGTGGAAGTTTCTAGAGATATTCCAGCTGGCATAACTGCCATAACAACCTCACTCACTTAACTTCACTCACTCAATTAACTCAGGGCTTGGTAACCAGGGTTAAGGGCTCTATAAGATGAGATCACCACTTCAGTTTGCAGGGTCAACACCATTACCACTTGAAAGCTCCAAAATCCTCTCAAATTTCCCTTTGCATTCTCTCTGTAAATCAAGCTCGAGCAGGCTTCATCTTCAGCTACTTTGATCCAATTGTAGTCAATTCATCATCTTCATCACTTCACACATAATATCCATGGATCACACAACTTGAAGCTCCAAGGATCAAGCTCTGCATATTCTTGAGATTACACTGCATTTTGGATCGAAGCTCCTCAAACTTCAGCAATCTAACCTCATTCATCTTTAATCCATCATCAACATCATCTTAAGCTCAAGATCTATGGATTTTGCAACTTGAAGCATCAAGGATAAACCACTGCACAATCTTGATCTTCACTTTATTTTCATCAACAACTCAAGATCCTCAACACACAGAGTGTTTATTTCACTCTTAGAGCTCAAGAACAAGCTAAAGCAAGGCTAAGGTATCTCATCTCTGGTATTCTTCAATTGTGTGAAGATCTGCTACTCAGGTATGCTCTGCACTTCAAATTAACCGTTTCCACCATTTTCCATTGGTTTCATGTTGATTGAAGCTTGATAGAAGCTATTGGATATCTGGCTAGTTGATAGACATCTTAGATGTGTAGATGCAGTTTCATAGGTCAAAATGTTTTCCTTTGATTCGTGAGATATAGGAACTCTTAGTGAGATATGAGACCATATTTGTGATCAATGAAAGGAGGCGAGTTGAACTGTGGTCTTGGATTTCATTTTCTTGTTGTTTTGAGTTTGCCCTACCTGCGAATTGACTAGAGAAGATGACCGGAATTCATCTCCGATCATCTGAACAGTGCCCTAATTTTTCCATAGCTTTAAAACACAGTTGTGTGATCAAACTCATCCAATGGTCCAAACATTGTCAGCGCATTAATGAGTCTTGTGACAATCACGTTCCTAAGTTTGTGTACAAATTCTCAGGTTCCTTTTTGCACCCCCAGGCGTGTGTGTCTCAGCCCATTTGTGTTGATTTTGTCACTTTTAGCACCCCCCAGGCCCATCCCTTTATGTTTCTTTTATTTTCTTTTATTTTCTTTTTATATTTTATTCCATTTTTGTTTCCTTTTATTAAAAATACCAAAATGCATCCAAAACTTCCAATTAAATTCATGTGCATTCCTCATATTTTACTTTAATTTTCCATATTTTTATATTTTATTTTTGTCCATTTTTGAAGTCAGAATTAATTTTCCATTTAATTGTTTCATAATTTCTTCATTTTTTGACCAATTGATTTGTCCATTTTTTCTCCTAAACCAAAAATGATAAATGTCCCATTCTTTTTGCAATATCCCAATAACTCACAATACTTCTTCAAAGTATTTTTCTCTGGATTTTTAGGTCATGTTTAGGTCTCTTTTGAGTTCATTCTTTCACATGTATGCCCATAAACCCTAATTTCATTCCACACTTCATTTGACCATACAAAAATAGGAATTTTTGTGATATGTTTTGTACATAAGTCATTATCTGGATTGTGATTCTAAATGTTAATTTTCATAATTTTTCTAAGTCATTTGATATTTTTTCAAGTTTCTTAGGCCCTAAGTCACTTTTTGGTCTTTTCTTTTGCTTCCTTTTGATCCAATTGAATAAGGCATTTATGCCATTGCTCTAAAGTCTTGATTTTGAGTTTTATATGTTATATTAGATGTCATCTTTGGGTCTTTACCTTTGATTTTTAGGTTTTGCTTGAGCCATAAGCAACACTTGTCTCATTTTTAACCTAATTTCCTTTCTCCCTCCATTTTAACCACTTCAAAATCATCTTGCACTTGATTTAGTTTCATTTTAGCTTTTTTTTAGTCTCATAAAGGATTTGTGATTACTCATACTTGTTCATCTCATTTTAGGATCATTTTACTTCCTTTTGAATTCCATTTTCCTTCTAAAGGACTTTAGAAACCCTAATGTGCATACTTAGCCTTAGGAAGCTTCTTAACCCTCAATTTGTGAACATTTTCGAAAGATAATTCCAATCTTATTTTGTTGCCAAGTCCCTGGATTTTGTATGGGGAAGTCAAATCATTTTGGTCTTTTCTTGGATTTTTTTCTAAGTCCTTTTGTCCCATCTTTAGAACCATGCTTCTATATGCTTTCTCCCACCTTTCAATTTCACATTTGAATACCTTTAACTTGAATCTCTTCTTTCCACTTTGATCCATTCATTCTCTTCACTTCCATATAATGTCAAGTTCTGGATCTACCATTCACCCTTGAGTTTAGGAGGCTTTGGTTTAGTAAACACTTAGGTTATCTTACTAACCTCATCTTTAGGGTTTAGTAGTATTTTAGGGTATAGTTGGACATTAATTCAATTAATCCCTTTATTTGCTTTTGAATTTATTTAGCTACTGACTTTATAGGTTTTCTATCTTATAGGATGCCTTAGATCTAGGTATTAACCTTAGGAGTTCACTAACACTCTTCCTTAGCTAGTGTAATTTGTTTGTGAAATTTGCCATATCATAATTGTTCATTTTTCTTCATCATGATAACATTTGTTTTCTAGGGGGAAGATGAGGTAATCACTTCATTCCTTATCTTTTATGCATTTAATTGTCTTTGTCTTAGCACTTGTTGCTTTGTTCATAGGTCTCCTTTTGTTCCTTAGATTCAACTTAACTTCCTTAGGAAGTAATTTGAATTATAACTTGCTTTTTCTTCTCCTTAGGCTTAGAATACCTCATCAACTATAGGATCACTTTTGTACATAATAAGATAACTTAGGGTTATGTCTTAGTCCCCCATTAGCTTTGACCTTTTGCCTTTTGAGTCTTCTTTTCTCATCTTCAAACAAATCCAAAAAGACTTAATAAATGTATGAAAGGATCCCTTGTGTATAACCTTATTCCATGGGGCACTTACATTCATTCCATCTTGGAATGGTGTAGGCTTGTCTAGCATGACGTACAAGTCTTACCAAGGGGTTATTTCACAAAGAAAAATCTAAAAGACATTTCTTCACAAAAGCTACAAAAACATTTAATAAATTCAACAAACTAGTGAACTTAGACCCTAATCCTTGGAAACAATTCTTGGATAAATTCTCCTTACTTGGTGTGCTTGTTCTATTATTCCATTTTGGAATGTAGTAGCAAGTACACATTCCATGGAAAAGAGTTTGAATTCACGTCCTTGTGCAAAATTCATACAATTCTCATAAAAGACAAAAACAAACAATAAGCGACTTTCTTGCGGGAACTTCGTTTCTCACCTCATTCATTCTCAACGTGAACTTGCGACGACTTGTCTCGCATGCAAGACGATAAAAGCACTCGTACAAGTCGAGCCTGCAACACCTGAGCATAAACATACACAGTTCCAACTATAAAAAACACAAGCAAATAGTTCCCTCCTTAGTTAGGCGAACTACGTCGACTCTGATCCTCAATTTCCCGATGAAGTACGTAGGCAGCGGGGTAGGGCCCGTTCGAGCACATTCTTTATTTTCCCTACATTTCCCCCTTTCTTTCCATTTTATTTTCCAATTCCCTTTCTCCTTTCCATTCTCATTCCAGCTAGCAGTTCTTTTATTCAGCAGCATCTTATTTTCTCACCCTTTGAAACAAACAAACAAGCGTGGATCCCATCGGGTACGGCGGACGGTCTGGGGTGCTAATACATTCCCAAGTTGTAACCGACTCCCAAACCAGATCTTTGGTTCGCAGGACCTTGTCATTTCCTTCTCCCTTAGGTTTGTGCAGCATTACCTTTCCCATTCTTTCGGGATAAAAATGCCTTGTTGGAGACTCTACCTTTTCCGCGCCACTTTCGCGTTTGTACTAGGATGAAAATTTCGGGAGCGACAACATGAAATCAAGTCAACACAAAGGTCCAAGTCAATGCATCCAAACAAAACGTGTGTGTACATGATAATTAACATGAGGTGCCAAACACTTTGTACTATTCAGATTCAAAATTTAAAAGAAAGCGCGTGCATGAGATGATGCATTTTTAATGTGCTGGCATTGTATCATCCGTCCAGATCAAAACACGAACATCCAGGATTGCTTCTTCTTCCTCTGGTCACAAAAACCCAAATCCGGAAACCGGTGACCAGAGCCCTAGCTCCGGCACCGGAAACTTCAACCTCAAGAACAAATCCTCACCAAAATTGATGAAACTCTCCAGATCAAACAATTAGAATACGTAGATCACAAATATGTCATCAAAATATCCAATAGATCAAAGAGCAGTGCAAATCGAACGCAAACATTCTCATACATCAAACTTTAATTCAACATTGCAAGTTTAATTCTAACTCATTTCCAAAAGTAAACATATCAGAATCATCAGCAAGGAACGTAGATCATAAAGCATACAAGCAAAATCAAATCTAAATCTATGAATTTTGGAGCTACCTGAGATTTGCAGAGCTCAAAATAGATCCAGAAAAGCCTTCTCCAGCTGCAGATCCACCTCTTATAACCTCTCCTTGCAAAATAAATGCAAGAGAAAGCCTGTATTGCTCTAGATCTTGAGATTCGAACAGAAATGCACCACATTTGCACCTTGATAAATCTTGAGGTTCAGCCTTAATGATGTATGGATTTGTGATCTATGGAGCATGAGGATGAAGAATGTGCAATTGATTTTTAAAATGAGTGATAGAATGAAAGGATTCGAAGAAAAATGAAAATGGAGCAAAAACTTGAGAATGGTGAAATGAGAAAGGTTGAGCTTCCAAATTCGTGTGCAATAGCTTATATATGATGAAAACCCAATGTTGATTAGGGTTTGTAAAAGGATGCACGTGAGAATGGTGTGATGGAAATGGTTTTGCAAATTAGCATGAAATGTGTGATAGCCTCTTTTGCTCATGCTCTCCCTCTTTCTTGTGCATGTGCTGATCACACTCCACTCACTAACCACAACTGAAATGATCTTGGCCCTTGGATTCAATTGTGTCATGCTTTTTGAGTGTTCTTGCATTTTTGCATTAAGTAGAATATCTCCTCATTCATGCACGGTTTTTGTGAATTTCTTTGCTCCAAATCCTTTTCATGCCATGTACTATGACATTATGATCTTATTTTTCCCATAGGTCATCTTGGAAATGAGTTACAAACCATTTTGCAACTTGGTAGAAAATGGTATTTCATGTAAACCCTAAAAATATGCCAAATTCAAATGATCATAACTTCTTCATCTCAAAATCTATAGACAAGTTCTTGTACTTTTTGGAAAGGGGAAAAAGATCTCTACAAGTTTCATGTTTGAGGAAACTTCATTTGGAGTCATCTTGGTTATGAAAGAGGCCTTTGAAAACTAGGGCAAAACATGCCAAAAATGGTAACTTTCATTACAAGTCACTTACTAAAAATGGAAGCTCTTCCAAAACCTCTTGATTCTTGGTCTTTGAGATCACCAAAGCTCTTATTTGACCTTAAGAATGTCCCTTGGCTTGAAAAATGGGATTGGAACCCTTGAATTCCCACAGTTGACTTTTTAGATGCCTAGTTTGACCAATTTCTTCCTTTACAAGTAACTGATGAATTGACTGACTTCCTCAATGATTTTTCTCACCAAATTTCATCCATAGGCTTCACATATCATATAATGGACTTTGACCACAAGAATTGGTCAAAGGTACAAGAATCCCTACTCCAAATGCAAAACCCTAGTTCATGATCCATCTGTGTAGGAGATTGTTGCTTCCTTGATCATCTCACCCTTCTTGACTTTTATGGATGACTTTGTGCTTGTATTGGATATGAGGACCTCTTGTGATATTCTTGCAATGTCACTTGACCTTTTGTCTTGACTTGTAGAACCTCAAGTTTCCAGATGATTGATCATATGCCCTATGCTAGAACATGTGATTGTCATGCCTCATTTTTCTATGTAAAATGCTAGGATATGGTATGCTTATGACATGCTTATGATAATGCAAATGATGATGAAAAGGAGAGGGAAAATTTGGGATATTACAATGGTCCATGGCATAGTGACCGAGTTTCATCTACTGTTGTTTGATCTGACATCTAAGACATAGCCTAGTTTTTATTGAGGGTGCATTACTATGTGGGTTGTTCATGGGCTTTCGATCCTTTCTCCTTAGTTGTTCTCTTGTTTTTCTTCCTTTTAGATTGTATTTAATTGTAATTTTGTTATGGATTTTCTTTGTTTATATCAGAACTTCTTATGCCTTGTTGTTCCTATTTTGCTATGGTTTGACTTTTTCACCTTAAATTATTAATAGGGTTAAATAGTGTTTACACCCCTGACAAACAAGCGTGTTTTGATTTACCCCCTTAAGAAAAAAAATTGTGATCCCTCTTGACAAAAGAAATATTGTGATCCCCCATTGACAAAAGAAGATTCACTCACCATAGACCCTGGGTGTTTAACGAAAAAAGTGAAAATTAGAAAGAAAAAAAAATTAAACAATAAAGAGAATATTAAAAATAATAATTCGTAATATATATTAAAATATAATATATAATCCTATTGGATTGCCACGTGGAAGATTTCACGTCAAGTCAGCATAAGAGACTTCTGCTACCGGAATCTATATTTTATAGAGAGAATCTCAGTATTATTTAACCCTTATTAATATTAATGATTTTGCACTAATAAGTTTTACGGAAGAAACTACTTCAATCGTAAAAACAAGAAAACTCAATCAGAATAAGACAAACAAGCTTTTGTATTCAACAGATCATAACTCCCTCAGAAAATACTTTATACTAGTTGTCTACTACTATAGTTATATAAAATTCAAGTTGTTGGTGTCAACTTTTTGAGAAACAAAGCATGGAGTTGGCATGCAATTTCAAACATTTAAATCACATTACCATCAAAATGTGTAGGCTGTAACCAAACCAAACATGTGATCCATATTAGATTAGGTTGTCAGACCAATAATTTTCATGTGGTTTATGTATTTTATAACCGTATAAAATTCTCATTAATTTTTTTATTGTATTTTGACCACATTAACTGCTTCTCAAGTCAAGCTTTGATGCTAAATCTAGAAAATGAATCCAGTTAAAAAAATTGATATACACTGCTTATTATTAATCATTACTTTGCAACTAAAAAATCATTACTCTTATTCTCTTAAATATTGTTTCACTTTTAAGAGCATTTCCAAGAAATAATCATGGGACAAAGCAATACTATGAAATGTTTCTTTTGTTTATGTGTTAAGAAAAAATGGACCCACTAACAAAAGGAATAAAATCTAGGCATGCAAAAGTGAAGAGAAGATGATAAAAAGTATGTTAAAAAACAATCTTAGATCTTGAAGGATTACTATTTATTCACGGACTAAATAACTTTTATGCTTTGTTTTGTTTGTATGTGAAGATAAAAAAACAGGTATACTAAAAAATGAAAGAAATTGAGGAAATGGGTGGACTCACATGCTGTTGTTAGGATTGAAGAGAAAACAAAGAATGTTGAAAATTGAGAATAAAAAAAGAGGTTAGTTTATGGTATAATCCATCCTTAGATCAATAATTGATTGTTGTTTCATATAAAAAAACTTCTTTTTAATATTAATTATACTTATCATTTTAAAAATTTAATACTTGATTATTATTATATCAATAATACTTTTAAATATTTATTGCAATAAATATGTAAAATGAAATAATAAGTTGTTAAAAGTTTTATAGAGAAAAAATAATAATTCCATAATTAATTTCTTTTTACAATTTATATAAATAATATTTAAACAATAATAGAAAAGAAAAATAAGGAGTATGTTTAAAATTATTAACAAATATTATATTGAGTGTGTAAAATGACAAGAAAATATGCAAATGAAGGTTAATTTTTAAATTCAGAAACAAACAACACTTATGAATTGTTACAGTAGGTAATTTGTATTTTGAATTCAGAATCAGTCAACAATTTGTAAAGTGTTGCAGAAAGTGAAGCAGTACAACATTTATAAAATGTTGTTGTAGACATAACAATGCAATGTTTGAAAAGTATTGTTGTAGGCGAAACAATGCAAAATTAGGCAAAAGTGATGTTGAAAGTGTGTGTTTAATCAATGGTCGCAACCTTATGAAACAATACAAATTTGACTTATAAAGTGAGCATTCTGAATTCAGAAAAATCATAACAAAATCGTATATCATCTAGAATAAATTTCAGACACTACTCTACATTTGAGTTTTCATCCGTCTTGTGCAAACTCGAGAAGACACAATTATCATGAGTATTCACTACTACAAATAATACTTATAACATCGCACGCGACAGAGATGTAACCTCGACTACCGAGACGACGTAACAAAAGGTGACATGAAAAGATGTCACTTAACATCTCAGTTAAAGAAAAATCGAGGGATAAAGTTATATGATCATGAGTTCGAACCCTAACATATGCATTTTTATTATTTACTAAAATAACGCCTCACACCTCTCGTTTATCCATAAATCGAGGGGTATGATAGATTGTATTTTTTTAAAAATAAAAGTCGTCACATTGTTTACTCATAATATTAATAAAATAATTTATTTACAAACTACAATGTTTATCCAGTATATTACATTGGTTATACAAAATATTAAAATAAAAACCAATTAGTCCATGAAAATCATATGTTAGATCTTCAAATCCTCGATATATATTTGGCCAAAATCAAATGTTGGGTGTGACTATATTCGCAATGACTTTACCTCACATGGATTTGTTTCTGATATAAAAAAAAGTTGATAAGGGTGTATAAGACGTCATCATCAATGGTCCTAATTAAATTATAATGACCAATGGTGAAGGCGTCGTCGTACTAAAATCAGAAGCATAATGAGATGATAACGATAATAAATTATAGTCACATGATTGGAAGGAACAAAATATTCTCATATCCGCACTCGGTATTGATGAATATTATATATCGTGTCTCTCATTATGAGACTGCCAAAGCTATCTAGGATCAATACCTTAAATCAAAAGTTTGAACTATTTTGCATGAAACATGGTGAAATCATTGTCGACATGCAAACGAGATTCACACATATTATTAATCGTTTGAATGCTCTAGGTAAGCCTATTTCCAATGATTTTGCTACAAATAATGTTTTGAGGTGTCTTAATAGAGAATGACAACCCAAGGTCATCATAATCAAAGAGGTAACTGATCTTAAAACACTTGATCTCACAATTTAATTTGGAAAGCTAGAAAAACATGAGCAATAATTCACTTGCTTGAAAAAACATAAGAAAAAGCTTTAGAAGAATATGAAAAAGGAGAAAGATGGTAAAACCAAAGAGATATAGAAGAAGTATATTGCTCTAATGACATCAAACTCAAAATCCTCAAACCATTGAGTAAAGTGATTGTGAAACGAGTGATTGTGAGAAATTCGATGATGAGAACATGAGGTACAACTTATCTTATCATTATTGTTGCAAGAAAGCTCACATCATTGATAAATGCAAATTTATGAGATTCTTTGTTCCTAAAGGTGTTTTGTTTTCAATGGTTGCCTAAATGCAACCAAAGTCTTACTAATCTTCAAGGATCCAATGAAGATTGACTACCTAACACTTTTTGTTGATCTTGTAGCATGAAGAGAGTATGAGATCTTATTTGTGGATGTTCAAGACATTATACGAGTGACACCTCCCTATTTTATTGACTTAGTGGAAAGGAAGAAAGGTCGTGTGACCAAAGAAGATCAACAACTAATGTTCTTTAATTAGTAAAAGTGTGTTGATTACTATTAATGTTTTATCCGAGAAATATCGGGATAAGTGTTTCTTTTAATGATATAGGTATATCTTTACAAGACATTCTAAAAAAAATCGAAAGAGGAATTGATCATCCTATGTATGATTTTTTAGTGCATGTGTCATCAAATATGATTATTCCTCTTGCCCCCTATTTTTTTTTTCTTAAATTGATTACTTTGATATTTTATTTTAAAAGTTTTGAAAAATTAATTGAAAATTATGGCATTTAAAAAAACTTCCAATTTCTCATTACTACATCTCCGGTTCTCCGAGATGGCTTCCTCTGCCGGAGAGGAAGGAGGAATAATATTCTGCCGTCGCAATCTGAAACAGACAAACCGAAACATGGTCATGGTGGGCTCCACCTCTCTCTCTCTCTCTCTCTCTCTCTCTACAATTTCACTTTCCATCATCCATGTGATGAAGTGACCTTCCCCTTTGTTTTGGATTCACACATCCTTCTATTATGCTCCAAAATCGAATATTCCACTTCACTCCTATACACCCTTCCCTCTCCCACATCATCCACCGTCCGATTTCCCTAACAAACTCCTCTCACAGATCCAACGGTAAAAACATGCAGCAGGATGATACACCCTCGCTTTCAATTAAAATAACTTAGTATTCTATTCACGATGTTACCTCAGATTCGTCGCCGATATTTCCTCTAACATGTTCCTTAAACAATATAGAACATGTTGTTTTCTACGAGGTAAGCTGAATTTGCACTAATCAAATGATGTTTGCATAATATTATTTTAATTATTAATAATAATCATTAACATTGACGTATATAAATTATTAGAATTTGCGTGACAATTATTTGAATCAATGTAACACAGTTTTATTAACAAACTCCTTCCATCACCTTATTTGACGCTTTTATACTTGTTGCTTCTTACTCCATTGAGCCATTGTTTTTTTCTTTCTATATTATTTATATTTCACAACACCTTTCATCAGACCAATAATGTTCTGTTCTTCTGACTTGTCTGGTTTCTAGTTCAATTCCAACATGTTATGATTACTCTTCAGAGTTGTTTTTGTCTTGTGAAATTGTAGATTCTTCCTTTGAATAGAAGAAAAAAAAAAGGAAGAGGGTATGATGGAGAGTGGTGGGATAGGAGGAGTGATGATGACGATGACAAGAGACCCGAAGCCGAGGCTGAGGTGGACCGCCGATCTTCACGACCGGTTTGTCGATGCTGTCACAAAACTTGGTGGCCCTGACAGTATGTAGTGTGCTCTTCTTTCATTCTGTTTGTCACATAAAGATATTAATTTGAAATTTTTGTTTGTTTGTTATGCTATTGTTGTGCATAGAGGCAACTCCAAAGGCTGTTCTAAGGTTAATGGGCTTAAAAGGTTTGACATTATATCATTTGAAAAGCCATTTACAGGTAACAACTTCTATTCATTCTCTGTGGCAGTTTTACATATTATATGACAAAGTATGAGTCATTTTATGAATTTTTATTTAGGGGCATAAAATGAGATTTTGTGTTAACTTGCAGAAGTATAGACTTGGACAAAATGGTCGAAAACAATATGAAGAACAATACAAAGAAAATAACAGTGAGTCAATTACAAATAAGTCAATTGATATTTGAATTTTAATTATTTAAACTTATATAGTAACTTAAACATATATAAATGTTTCAACTTTTTAGGGTGTTCCTATGTAAATTTCAGTAACCATTCTTCACAGACTAATACTAGTTATGGAGGTGATAATGAAGAGGGGTATGTTTGAATTTAACCAATTATTTCATTTTATGTTTAATTTTTATCTTTTGTATGTACTATTATTAATATAATTTTCATGAGTCAAATTATGTAATTAGCATTTTAACTCTTATGTTAATTCAATTTATTGTATTTCCTAACTAGTTTAACTCATTATTAATAGGGAAATCCAAATAGCTGAAGCACTTAAGCAACAAATTGAAGTTCAAAAGAGATTAGAAGAGCAATTTGAGGTATATCACTTATGTAACATCGACACCTTTGGAAAAAAACGAGTCCGTGTTTGTGTGACAGTTACATTTATATTTATAATTATCTTCTGATCAAATTAAATTATTATCGGTGTCGTCGTGTCAATGTCGGAGTCGTATTCAGGTTGTTTGTGCTCTTATCTGACCAAATTAATTAATTGTTCAATTCTAAATAATTCATTCTCAATAGGTACAAAAGAAATTGCAAATGAGAATAGAGGCTCAAGAGAAGTATTTTCAGACAGTGTTAGAGAAAGCACAAACAAGTCTTTCACAAGATGGACAAACCAATCTTGAATTCAACTCAACTTTGTCGAATTTCATGGAAAATATGAACAAAGTTAGTAAAGAAAACATAGTAGACATGAATGAGTTTTATAACAATAATCATAGTTCAGTTTTCAATTACCAACAAGTACTAGGAGCTGAAGAAAACAAGGAACTAAAGCCTCAAGTTGAAGGGGATTCAATTCAGCTAGACTTGAACATCAAAAATGGCAATGAATTTTTATGTGCAGATGAAGCTGAAATGGAATCAAAGATGGTTTCATATAGGGTGTTCCAATTTTGAATTATCATATGTTTAACCATTAATTATTGAATATTCTACTTCACCTACATATATTCCATAATTTCCATCCTTTCTCTTGTTGGATAAAGTTGCATACTAGGATAACAAGTTAATGATCTCTCATATAGTTATTGTCTGAGTTTATTCCTGATTTTCCATTCCACCATCTAAGTCATAGCACTTTTTTCAATTTACCAAGTACATGATTTCAATCTTAATTTTTAACTTTTAATTAAAGATAGTTTTGTATAGGCTATTTAAAATTCTGTTTTTAAGTGGCCAAATATTGGACCATATATTAAGACAATTTGTCCAACTTTTTAAATCAGAATGATAGTACAAAGAGTGTATTGTGAATCGATATCGTCAAGAATGATGCTCCACAAATACACAGAAATATCGAATTAATATAAAAAATTATCGAATCCACAGAGACCAATATCAACCTATTGTAATCTATCGTTGTTTTGTAAAGCCAAAGCTGATGAATACTCGATTAAGAGGAAACTAGAACTAAAACTAAAAATGAACTTAGAAAATAAGATAATAAAGAGAGGCCGAAATATGGATCCCGCGTTCCTAAAGGACTTTGTAGAATTCGATTACTAATTACGACTTGTAGGCACATAAATTCGACACCATGATTTTGAAAGATAAAATGATATTCTTTGACAGCAGAGGATATTTACAAAAGGAAGAGAGATGAAGAAATATATTTAAGGATATTTCGACAGTTTCAGTTGACATGTTGTTTTCGACAGTTCGACAAAGTTGGGTAACAATTGAAGTGTTCGACATTTTGACGAAAAGAGATTATGCATTGATTCAACAAATTTGATTGACATGTTATATTTTCGACAATTCGACAAGGCTAAAGGGACGCGTCGTTTCGACATTAAGGATAAATTCGAATTCAGACAGTTATTTTGCTTGGCAGAAGGACGCGTGGAAGCTTTTTGAAGAAAGAAAACATGGAGAATGTCAAGTGTCGTTAGTTTTAGGATTTTTTCCGTTGATAGCAGTTATTTTATTTTGTATATAAATAGGATAATGATTGTTAGATTTAGTGTGTGAAAAAACTTGTACAAAATTCCTGCAATATACTCTAAAGTACCCGTGTGAGAGAAAAAGAGTTTTATCTGGAAAATATACGTGTGAACAAACACCATTTATTTAAGTTTTTATCAAATTCAAAGTTCTTTATCAATTTTTTCCTTTACATTTACCAGTCATTTATTCTTCATTATTTACTTTATGCAAATTTCAACTTTGTCAAATTTACTTTGTCAAAAGTTTTACTTAAGTAACCTTATCAAAATCATTCATATATGAAAGACTTAACAAACCAAATAAAGGATCAAAATTTTTTTTACTCTAAGAGTTCAGAATTTCATCTAAATTTGCACATGTGTTCTAGGATTTGTGTAGTTGGTCCTGCAAATAAACCAATTCAGTGAGATTGGAAAACCAGAGGTTGTTCGCCAAATTCGACAGCAAAACAAATTGGCACATCCAGTGGGACAGGTGAAAATTTTGAAAATTTAATAGAATAACTCTTAGTTAAAAAGTTTCTACTTCGTTATATGATTCTAAGAAGCGATAAATTAGCCGTAACCGACGTAGAAAGACCTAAACGAACAAGAGCAAGAAGAATGGAAAATCCGCCACATAGTCAAAATGAAAATACTACGGTGCTTACTGTCGCTCCCCGGATTTCCATCCTGGTACAAACGCGAAAGTGGCGCGGAAAAGAAAAGAGTCGCCAGCCAGGCATTTTTATCCCGAAGAAAAGGAATGGTAATGCTGCACAAACCAGAAGAAAATAAAAGGAAGGACACGGGTCATGTGAACCAAAGAGATTGAGTTTGGAAGTCGGTTACGACCTGGGAAGGTATTAGCATCCCAGATCGTCCGCCGTACCCGACGGGATCCACGCTTGCAAAAGAAACTGTTTCAAAGGATGAGGGTATGAAAGCTGCTGCAAAAGAAAATAAAATGAACTGGATAAAAGAACTGAGAAAGAAACTGAAAAAGAAAACAAAGAGAAAAATGTAGGGAAAATAAAGATTGTGCTCGAACTGGCCCTACCCCGCTGCCTACGTACCTCATCAGGACAATGAGGATCAGAGACGCCGTAGTTCCCCTAACTAGGGGTGGCAAGGAAATTGCTTGTGAATTAAGGCTTGAACTGCCTATGCCAATGCTCAGGTGTTGCAGACTCGGACGAAGAGTGCGTAACCGTCTTGAAAAATGACAAGTAGGAGCAAGTTCGCGTACGGAGCGAATGAGATGAGAAAAGAATTCCCGAAGGAAAGACGCTTATTGTTTGTTTGTGTTTTTTATGAAGCTTTTTATGAGTGTGTCACAAGGAAGTGAACTCAAGCTCTTTTCCATGGAATGTGCACTTGTCACTACATTCCAAGATGGAATAATAGAACAAGCACACTCAAGTAAGGAGAAGATCCCCAAAACTTGAACCCAGAGATTAGGGCCTAAGCTCACTAACTCATTACCTTATTAAGTGTTTTTGGTATTTACAATGAAGAAGTGTTTTTTATGCTTTTCTTCGTGAAGAAGATACCTTGATCAGACTTGTACATCACAAGGTAAGCTTGTACTATCCCAAGATGGGAAGACTACAAGTACCTCGTGGGATAAGGCTATTGCTCAAGGTATTACTTCAAACTTTATTAAGTGTTTTTTAGAGTTATGAGATGAGAAGAGAAAAAGAACCAAAAGGATCACAAAGGCAAAAGTCTAATGGGGGACTAAAGAATCCTAAGTGTTGTCATGCATGGATATCCTAAGGTTAGTGTGGTTTTCTATCCTAAAGAAGAAAGAAAGAAGAAGAGAAGAAGAAAGAAAGAAGAAGATATGAGTAAGGCCTAAGCCCAAAAAACAAAGGGTTAGCACAAGTAATGATAAGAAGAGAAGAGATGAGATTTGGAGATGTGGGAATCACTTCCACACCTCTCACTTACCATAGCCCCTGTAAGGTTAGCAACATAAGCACAAAAGCAAAGCAAAATGAAACAAATGACATGCCAACAATATACAAACAGAAATGAAGTCATATATACAAATGTTCAATGGATATGCAAGTCACAAGAATGAGGAAAGAAACATGCAAGACAATATGATGCAACATGAATCACATGGCAAACAAATGCAAACTTAATGAGATGCAAAGCAAAATGCACAAACATGGGCTCAAAGCAAACAACCAGAACCAAAACAAGTCAAAGAAAGGCTTAAGAAGCAAGAAAGATGAAGAGAAGAGACACACAAGACCAAACAATAACATTATGGAATGAAAGAAGTAAAGAGATGAAGTGAAAGCACATAAGAAAAGATGAACTCAAAAGGTAAGCCAAACACAAAAATTTCTAAGACACAAATCCTAAGCCAAGACCAGGAAGGTACCCATACCCCAAAGAGACCCCAAATGAGAAGAAGAAGTTGGCACAAGTGCCCTTCTAGGCTAATAAGAGAGCTAATGATCAAAAGGAAACAAAATGGGACAAGGTAAGGACAAATATTCACATCAAATCAACAATGCATCTAAAAATTCCACAACTTAGGACAAATGATCCTCAAACATGATATAACAATGAGCCAAAAGGGTTGGAAGAAATTCAGAAGCTTGATAGGTCAAATGAGGACAAGAACACAAACTAGGGTTAAAAAACTTCCATCACAAGGCAAGGACCAAAACCCAATGAAAAAATTTCTAAAAATCAAGACAAACATCAGACATGAAGTACATCATCTTAAGAATCCAGAGCAAAAAGAATCAACACCAAACTCAAAAAGATGAACCCTAGGGAAATTGGACAAGTCAGGATGTTCAAAAAGGAATAAAAAAGGAATTAATTAAAATGGACAAATTAAATGACACGTGGATAATGAAAATAAATCGAAAAGAAAAATATAGAAAAATAAAGAAAACTCAGGTTGACTTACATGAATTATTTTGGAATTTTTTGACACTTGGAGGTATTTTTAAAAATAAGAAAGCAAAATGGAAATAAAAGAAAATAAAAGAAAAAGAAATAAAATGAAGAAATGACTGGGGATGTGGAAAGAAAGGGGAATCAATTGAAATGCATTGGGCTTGGAAGTCTGGGGGTGCGGATATCATTTATGGCCCATGGACTTGCGCTGGCATACAAGAAATAGTGTGGAAATTCAGGGAAAATAAAGGAAAATAACACAGCCACAGGATGAAACGAACGCATCTAATGAAGGAGCTCATTAATTGACGTGTCATATTCATTGGTTGAGACGTGAGAGAACACACAAGTTGTGGTGTGGTGCACATTACAATGAATTAAAACAGAATGGAAGAGGCACGTGAGAGAGAGACAGTGTGACTTAAAGACGTGTCAAGATTTGGACGCTGAAAAAGAATATCTGATGGCGTATGAGCCTTCTTCAACCTCACAAAACCCTAGCTAACAATTTTACAGATTCCGGTAACCGGAGCTAGGGCTCCGGCACCGGAAGTTACACCAGATGCACAAATCACCATAAAAATAAACAAAGACCTCCAGATTGACTAATTAGGCTACACTGATTTCAAAAATGGCATTGAAAAGAACAATAGATCAAATGATCTCCTGGATCGAGCAAAAACAGAAATGACCATGAAAATTGAAACTCAAACTACACACTCAATAATGCACCAATTTCGAAACCAAGACTTGCAGAATGATCAGTGAACATCAAGGATCATAAAACACACAACCAATTTCATTTTCAGATCTGAAGATTTGGATGTTACCTGAACTTGCAGATCTTGATAGAGCTTGCTAGAAGTCCAGATGATGAATGCAAATCACTCCAAATGCTCTCTAGTTTCAAAATAAATGCAACTAGAGCCTTGAATATGGCTGGATCTTGAGCTCTGCAAGCACCTGCCCTAAAATGGCAAGGTTGCTGATCTTGAGAGATGGATTGAATAATGGTGATATTAATGATCCTGAGCTTCCAAGGATCAAGGATCTACAATTGGTTTTTGGAGAGAGCTCGTGTATGAGGAGATTTTGGAGAAAATGAAAAGTATGCAAAAACTTTGAAACTGAAAAATGAGAGAGAGTTGAGGCTTTGCAAAACCCTAATTTGTTTTATATCACCTCATGAGCAAATGCTGAAGAAATGGTGTGATTTGCACGTATGGATCAAAAGTATTTGTGATTTTGCAAATTGAGAAAGTTTAGTGTGATATCATGTAATCCTCATGCTTTCCTTGGCCTTCAGTCCCATGTGCACTCTAAATCCAGCCCTTAATCATTATCCAAAAGATCTTGGCCCTTAGATTAAGTTGTCACACTTTTCTCATGAATATGCAAAATTTGCATTTTTGAAGCAACATTCTTGCCTTGCACGAAATTGATGCATTCTCTTGAGAAAAATGATCCAATTGCATTTCATTTTAAATTTGTAAACTCACTTGATCCATACCAACCCTTGAAATTGAGTTTTGTGACTTTTGGCCCTTGGTGCATGCATGCAATTTCAACTTTTGCCCTAATTTGAAGGAATTTTCGAGGGGCATAACTCCCTAACCACACATGCTATGAAAAAGTACTTGTACTTTTTGAAAATGGGAGACCCTAATCTCCAACCTTCATTTTTGACTTTGGTTCATTTGAAGAATTTTTGATCATGTTAAGGTCACTTGAATTTTAGGGCAAAAGTTGCCAAAAATGGAATTTCCTTAAAACCAACTTTGCACCATTTTTGCAAAACCCCTCAAAACTCCATGATTCTTGATCCTTGAACTTGCCAAACCTCTTATAACATTTTAAAGACATATCTTGGCTAGAAAAAAATGGATTGGACCCCTTGAAATCACACAGTTGACTTTTTAAAGGCACGGTTGACCAATTACTTCATCTGCAAGCAACTGAAGAATTTCCTGACTTCCACAAGGAATTTTCTCATGAAAATTGGTACCTAGGATCCTCTTGACATATAAAATACTTTTCCCAAATTAAATTGCCAAAGTTGTGAGGTTTTCATGCTTGAATCTCAAACCCTAGTTTAGGATCCTTGTGTAGGAGCTTTGCCTTAGCCTGGATTCTCAGATGATCTTCCAACCTTCTGAGCTTTTGCAAATGAACTTGAGCTTGTAAATGCAATGTAGAATCATCATAGGACTTGCAAAAAACCATTGGGACCCTTTCATGGCTTGAAATGCTTCAATAACCTCCACAGATGATCATATGCCTAATGCTAGGTCATGAAGAATGTTATGCCTCATCTTTCCATGCTAGGATGCTAAGAAAATGATATGTTCATGATGAATATGATGTGATATGATGCTTAAAATGAAGAGGGAAAATTTGGGGTGTTACACTTACCCCCACTCCTTCGACTGGAGGAAATGCATGGTCAATTTCTATATCAGAAGCTGTACCCTCTTCGTCAAGGCCAACACCTGCATTTGCAGTATCTCAGAATGCGCCTAGTTTTTCTTCCCTGGGATACCAAATGTGTAACGCCCCGATTCGATTTTCCCAAATTTTTGTGGAGTATTTTATTTTATTTGTATTATAATTGTTTTATTTGTGAAATTATCATGATGATATTTTATGTTGAGGAATTAATGTGATATGTTGGTGTGATATGTGATTTTACCGTTTTGTGAATTTTCGAGTAAAATTGGTTTGAAGGGTATTTTAGGTATTTGTTAATTGGTGATAAGTTAGAAATTAGTAGAATTGGTATTTTTGTGAGAAAATGATATTTGGTTGGAAAGAGTAGAAAATAGAAATAGAAAGAAAAAAGAATATAACAGACTGAGAAAGAGTGAAATAAAAAGTTAGAAAAGAAGAGAAAGAAAAAGAGAAGAAAGAAAAGGAAGAGAAGAGAAAAAAAAGGAAAATCTAGGTTTTGATCAAGATTGCTCCGTGTAGACGAAATAATCGGGTAAGGGTGCTAAGCATTGTTATCTTAATATTGTGTATGATTATGTATGTGTTTGGTTGATTGGGTTTATGATTTGGAGAAGTTTTAGAGAAGATGAATAGTTAGGGTTTGAGAGAAAATGTGAGAAATTGATAGATTAATCGGTTAGAAATCGTTGTAATCAAAGTATGATGTTAGATATATGCTTTAGATCATGTTTATGGAAGTATTTTGGAGTTTTGGGATGTTTAGAGTTGACTGCTACGCAACTGGAAATTCTGGGAATCGCAGTGGTCGCTCAGCGAGCTACCCCTTGCTCAGCGAAAGTTCCAGGGTGATTCACGCTCAGCGAGTGAGAGGGTGCTCAGCGAGCCTGTAGGTTTTTGAGGGAATATGTGTTTTAATCTGTAGCTTTAGTTTCAGGTATCCGTTTTTAGTGATCCTTATATCGATTCGAAGCTAGAAACGCGTAGAAACTAATGATGCAAAGAAATGAAATGTTTAGCCGACTTTCACCCGACTTTTCCGATAAAATGTAAACGAATTAATTATGGAATTGTGGGTTTGATTGTTGTGTTGTGGCCGTTTGGCAAGTAGATACATTGCGTGAATTAAATGCGAATGTATGCTAATTGTATGAGATGAATGAATAACTATATTGTGAATATGTATGCATTTTCAAGAATGTTGTGTGTCATTTTGCATGTAAGCATAATGTATGCATTCTTGTGTTGTGGGATTCTTTGTGAATCCGTTGTAGCATCGTGTGCTCATGTGGAGTGTGAGCGATGACTACAACAAGATCGTATGCCCATGTGGGGTGTGAGCGATCGGATTGTGTGCCCGTGTGGGGTGTGAGCAATCCAGAAACATCGTGTGCCCATGTGGGGTGTGAGCGATGAGTGATTTATTCACATTGATTGTGTGCCCGTGTGGGGTGTGAGCAATCGGATTGTATGCCCGTGTGGGGTGTGAGCTATCCATAAACATTGTGTGCCCATGTGGGGTGTGAGCAATGGGGAACATTGTGTGCCCGACAGGGAGTTACTTTAGGTAACAAGCGATGATTACAATTGGTTCCTGGGTGAACCTGCTAAAATGTTGAGTCGGTACCGCATTGAATCTGCATAGAGTCGTGTGTCGGTCTCTATGAGTTGCATTTTATCATTTTAATTATGATATGCAGAAATAAATATGAATGTGCATATGTTTATTTGGAGTATTATGGGGATGATAGTATGTGTGATGAAACATACTTAATTGTATATATGCATGTTTGATATATGTATATGTATGTGATTTATACATTTGTAATGTATATGTGTGATTAAACATAGCTAGACGTATGTTTATGCGGAATGAATAGAATTGAGGAATAAACATAAATAATGTAAGTTTATGTGAATTAGTGAATTGGTGCATGATGAATATGTTTGATTTTGTGTAAGTACATGTTGCGATGTGTATAGGTGATGAGGAATGATTTGTGGTGAGAATATGTTTTATGTGCATTTGTATATGTTTTATGTGCATTTGTATTATGATAATGTTTCTCACCCTTCTGTTGTTTTATGATGATCTACGAGGCATTGCAGAGTAGGTTGCTGGATGACAATTTTTGTGAAGCTCGTCTTCATCTTTTGGTTGATCGGCTCTGATATGTAGCACCGGGTAGTTAGGTTGGCTTAGTGCCATTTTTGTGATGCATTGTGTACATGTATCTTTTGGATGGATGTTTTGTATAGACATGAATATTTGTTGTTGGCATCAAACTTGTTATATATATATATATATATATATATATATATATATATATATATATATATATATATATATATATATATATATATATATATATATATATATATATATATATATATATATATATATATATATATATATATATATATATATATATATGAATGGAAAAATGTATGTTTGATGTTGTTGATTTAGTTTTCACTGTTTAATTATATCTTTGGAGATATGGGTGTAAGGATTAAATTTCCTATGTTGAAAACTACCCAATCGTTGCATATCTTTAAATGAGCAGGTGTTGTATGCTTTTTTTAATTTCAAGTATAATGTGACATGCCTCTTTTATTCCATGTTTAATTATACTCTGATGAAATTTTTAACATGTGTCTAAATGATTTAATTGATTATTTGGGGGTATAGAAAGGGGGTGTTACATTAAGTGGTATCAGAGCCAGTGTTCTAGTCAGTTGTGTCTGTCTTGATGTTGTTATGATTGAACTTTTGTTTAATCTTGTTGTTGTCTTTGGGAACAATCAGAATATGGCTGGTAGAAACGACAATTCTATGGTTGCTGCTTTAGAAGTAATGGCTAGGGCGGTGCAGGGAGCGTCGAATGTGAATGCTAATGATGAGTTCAGGAAGAATCAACTGCCGGTCTTCAAAGGAAGATTTGATCCTGATGGTGCTCAGAATTGGTTGAAGAAGATTGAAAGAATCTTCAGAGTCATGGACTGTGCTGAAGAGAGTAAGGTGAGGCTTGGTTCTCACATGCTGAAGGAAGAAGCCGATGATTAGTGGGTCGGTAGAAGTCAAGCTCTTGAGGAGAATGACGAAGAGATAACTTGGGAAGTTTTTCGTACTGAGTTCTTAGGGAAGTACTACCCTAAGAGTGTGAAGGGAAAGAAGGAGATGGAATTCCTTGAGCTGAAGCAAGGTAGTATGTCAGTGGTTGACTATACTGCTAAGTTTGTGGAATTGATTCAGTTTCATCCTCATTATGTTGCTGCTACTGCTGAGTTTTCTAAGTGCATTAAGTATGAGAATAGATTGCGTCTTGAGATTAAGAAAGTTGTGGAATATTAGAGAATTAGAAGGTTTTCAGATTTGACTGAATGTTGTAGAATCTTTGAAGAAGATAGCAAAGCTCGTTCTACGCATTACAAGAGTGTGAATGAGAGGAAAGGTAAGCAAAAAGCTAGAAGTGGACCGTATGTAACACCCGCTGATAAGGGAAAACATAGGGGAAACTTTGATAGGAGATCTGGTGGAGGGAGTTATGGTCCCGTTAAGTGTTAAAAGTGTGGCGATTTAGGCCACAAGTCTTTTGAGTGTGGGAAGAATATTGTGAAATGTTCAAACTGTGGAGGTCTTGGACATGCTACTACTGAGTGTATGAGGAATGTTGTGAAGTGCTTCAATTGTGGAGAAGTTGGTCACATTAGTAATAAGTGTACTAAGCCGAAGCAAGCTCAGGCGGGCAGAAAGGTGTTTGCATTAGCAGGGAAGGACACTACTAGTGAAAACTGTTTGATTAAAGGTACATGCTTTATTAATAGTATGCCTTTAATTACTATTATTGATACGGGAGCGACTCATTCGTTTATTTATCTTGAGTGCGCTAAGCGTTTGAATTTGTTTATGTCTTCTTGGGTGGTGGGATGGTTATTGAGACTCCTGCTTCAGGGTCGGTAACTACTTATTTGGTGTGTGTAAGTTGTTCTTTGACCATGTATGGTAAAGATTTTGTTATGGATTTAGTTTGTTTGCCGTTGGAAGGTTTGGACGTGATCTTGGGTATGAACTGGTTGCAATTTAATCAAGTTCATATAGATTGTTATCATAAGTTAGTAAGGTTTCCTTCTTTGCATGTTACGACGGTTAAAACTCTGTTGTAGAAACGTGCGTCGCGAGGCTATATTGCGACGGTTGTCAAAACCGTCACACAAACCGTCGTTCTCTTCCACAACGGTTATGGAACTGTTGTAACTTGAATATTGCGACGGTTACCCGCCATCGTGGAATTTAGTTTTGTTTTTTATTTCATTATTGATTGTGGCGGTTTGAACCGTCGCTAATTGCGAATATTGTTTAAAAAATAAAATTCTTGTGGCCGGTTGAACCGTCGTAAATTGCGAATATTTTTTTGAAAAAATAAAATTCTTGTGGCGGTTTGAACCGTCACAAATTGCGTATATTTAAAAAAAATTAAAACTCTACCCTCAAATTTTTAGCATTATTATAAAAAAAACTAGAACATACAATCCCTGGAATTTGTACATAAAAGGTATCACACCAATTCTTTAATCATAAGTTTGATTGCTTCACATCCAATCCCTGGAACTTGTACACATTAGTACATACAATTTCTATGTATACAAATAAATCTAAAAGAACCAAATTTTAATACAAATGAACATGCTTCTAATAGAGAATATTGCTTCTAATAGAGAAGATTCTAAGACTTTCATATTCATAAGTTACTGCATAAGTCAACGAGTTTATTTGAACGAAAAAGAGCTTGAAAATGTCTCTCAATCTTCATTTTCAACTGTGCCTACCGAAAGCTCACTTTTGTCGTCACGTTTGGGTTTCCATCTCGATCACCTTCCATCCCAAGTTATAAACTTTATGGGATTGCAAGCCATGAGAAGTGGTTTTCCAGTATGCTGCAACACAAGGATGATAAATTGTATTTGAGAATCTTCTAAAAAAGTTCTATTATTTGAACAATAAGTAAATATAATAAACCTTCTTTAAAGCACTACTGACTCTGCAAATAATGAGGAACAACTTTCTAGAGTGATTGCTCCATTATAATAGTTAAATATTTCAAAAGGAAATGTTTGCATGGTAGACTACTTTAAATTGATACATGAAAAATAACTTTTCAACCTAATAGCAACAAACAAGAAAAAACTGCAGTACTTCCAACTTTTGTTATTGAATAATGTTCTAGCAACTAAAGGCAAAAATATGAACTGGTGCCAAAAGATTCTATCATAAATTGGCATTCTTCATTTTTTTCTATGAAAAAACTGAAGCACCTTTATTATTTTTCTAATAATGCTTAGATCTAAAAACATGAACTTAGTTGCAACCAAACCAAATGTTAAGCAAACTATAGTAATTTATGACAGATTTGAGCCATAGCAAGTATCTTATTGTTTCGAATAAAATATTGATTCACAATACCTGATAAATTCATCTGCTTTCTCTATGGGCACCATATGAATTGGTATCCGCTTGGGCCCATAAAATATCAAACATGTTTCTGGTAGAGCCTGAAATCATTAACACTGATAACTTCAAGGAAAAAAAGGATGGAATGAATTATATATAATTGGTCCTGCAACATGAATTATAAACTGAAAATGAAAAGATATAATAAAAACCTTCAAGATATCAATTCTAACAAGACCTCACAAAAATATTGAAAATACATTCAATCCATTTACTGTTGGACCACCTTCCTTTGTATTGTCCGAAAATACTTGAGAACTCTAACCATATCAATGAGGATTAATCAAATTTACTTATGGTTGTATAATGTCGTAACAATTTTTTAAACATATCGGGAATGATAGGCCCCTCAGGCGGCTTTTAGGAGCAAGGGAAGATAGATCTTCGGAATGAACGACTGCAGTTTGCCTATGGTGGAGATGAACTCCTGTAGTGTCATCCAATTTTTTCATTTGATAGGGAAAAACAATTTAAATAAAAACAAAGGATTAGATATCCATAATGCAATAGTCAGACCTGAACACGCCAATTGAATGGAAAACCAGGAGTGCGAGGATTTTTAATTGGAGTGGGCCGATGTAAAATTACTTCAATAAGCTAGCTTATTTACCTGCGATGAAACAATAAATAGTAATGAAACACAAACTTTTGGTATAAAAATAAAAATAGGATCAAGGGTATAACCAAAATTAATTATTTCTAAAAATGACAGGGCAGACAAATAGATTCAAAGTCATTCAAGCAGGTAGAGGAATCTTTTATTGTGCAACATGCGATTATGAAACTTATCCATTTATGAGTGTAAACAATGTGTATTTATGGTTGATAGAGCTTTATTTGATAAGGAATTAATAGATGATGATTTCAACTTTTTTTAACTAGCATTTAATTATACAAAGCAATGGATATAGGATTATGAGTTTCTTTCTTTAAAGAAATAAAGGTATTATGAACTTTGTCTGTGAAATAAAATAGCAAATTTTACTCTTCCTAATAACAAAGATAACCATTAAGATTCAACCTCAGTTCATTTCAACTAAAACTATCAGTAATCACTTATGTAGTATGTACCTTGATACACATGCACAATTTAATTACTATCATCCACAAGTCTATGGGACAACATCAACCATAACCTTCATCACCAATAATATTGACTAAATTCCCATACATTTTTCAGTAAAATAGAGCCATTACTCATGTTCAATATCATTTGAATTAAGAGATTTAGGTGAGGAGAATCAAATCCTTGAAAAATAATGCTATGGCTAAAGCTTTCCATTATACTACATATGATGGTTAGCACTATCTAACGGGGAAGTTATGAATCTTTGTAGTTTATAGAAAATATAAATATTAAAATCCTATATTCTCCGGAACAAAATCCAACTTTCGTCTCAAGAAACCTTAGCTGTTTTATTTTATTTTTTAGGAAAAAAAAGCGGTACAGAAGTATATATAGCAAGATTTAAGTTTGAAGGTTTAGAGTTGTGTACCTGAGCATACTTGCAATAATGACACACTCATTTTCTTGATGGCGCTTTCATCTTAACTTCATCCTATCTAATTTCATCACACTGGAATCCATAACAATGTTGTATTTGACACGACTAGTAAGTTGCCACTATTGCCTAGAAAGTGTGAAAACTCGACCCACGATAGACAACACGCGAGGACCCGAAATCCAAATGATTCCTATAGCCACAAACCGCTTAACAATGTTAAAATGGTTGGATATACTTTAACAGAAACACCATATGGAGAACTCCAACCAACATTATAAGTTTCATTTCCAGCAATGTTTTGTATTGTTCTTTGCACTAATCTAGATTGATTTAACCTTGCTATTGTGATTGACGGCAAGTTTAGATCATAGCCAATAGAATTATAAATCAAACAATTCTGACCAATGTAGTCTAGAACTACCGAAGTTGTACCATTAATACCGCATAGAAAGACATATAATCATCATAACCTACAAAGAAATACATTCCATATATACAATTCAAATAAGCATATATACATTATAAATATAATGAAAAGGTTTAGAAGTTCATTAGTGGCTTATATACATTATAAATTAAGTGGCTTATATACATTATAAATATAATGAAAAGGTTTAGAACTACCGAAGTTGTACCATTGTTACGTTTGGATGCTTTGAGAATTTCATCAGATGCTTTGAGAAGTTCACCTCCGTTCGCTTTCCAAATAGAATGGATCCCTATAATTGAAATTGTAAAGATTTTAGTGATTACTATCACACTTGAGCTGAAAAAATATTGACTGAGCATACAAAAATAAGAAATTACTCGTATACAAAAATTGACAAATAAATAATTTGATTGAGCATAAACCATTTAATATGAAAATAATGTCTCAAAGCAAAAAACAAATTTATCATCACACAAAAACAAGTCTAGAGTGATGATAGTTAAAGTGATTACAATTTTTTTACTTTCTTTTTTCAACTTTATTTACTTGTTGGTTTAGCTTCATGCCTAGTCAATTTTGATGGCAAATGTGAATATATAAATATATTAAAGATTAATAAACAAGTTTTTAAGTCAAATTCTTAAAAGTTTACAATATTTTGTGGCCTCTAAAAATAAAGGGTTTTTGGTAAGTTGTTTTTGTGGCCTCTAAAAAGAAAGCGTTTTTGTAAACAACTTTGAATGTGAATATATAAATATATTAAAGATTAATAAACAAGTTTTTAAGTAAGATTCTTAAATGTTTACAATATTTTGTGGCCTCTAAAAAGAAAGGGTTTTTGTACGTACATAGTAATAAGCCATCAATTGAAATACATTTACACACCACTAATGAGTAAACATAATTCTTCCATGAAAATCCTAACCTTGATTTGTTAAATCTTAATGATATGTTAAGTCTTATGTTGTGTTTATTATTTATGAACTAAAGAAATTACCCCAGCCCATAAACCTATCAAACTTCCATTTGTAATTCATCAACAAAATGACAAGCATCCAAAGGAAAGAAAGAAAAATAATTAACTTTTAACGACATTTCGTCCACCTGAAACACTAAAGCATATACGACAAAAATGCTTAAGCATACAATGTCACACTTGATGTAATTTAATGTTACAATCAATTATGCCAGTATATAGATAGTGTAGTTTCTGCCTATTAAAGGATAGATTAGTGAATGATTCACTACAATAGGACAACCCCCACACACAGGATTATTCATCTAAACAGATTTTGTATTAGGACTGCCGATATACTTAATACTAAACTTAGTAATATATTATTATAATATAACTCTTAATAATAAAATTCACTTACTCTTTACTTTTTGAGTTCCTTTGAACAATGATAATTGGTGTGTCAAGTGCAAGATCCAACTTGAGTACAATAGCTCCATCTATTTCATATTTCTGAATCAACCATTCAAATTCTCCAACTTTATCAACAAGTTTGATTGCTTCTTCAGTATGAAGGGACACAAGCTCCATAAAAACTAAAAGAACAACATCGAATTGAATAAAAAGTAAATCAAAACCAGAACTGAATCGAGAACCTAATCGGAACTGAATTGAAACAAAATCAAATAACTCATAAACTAAAATAGAAACGATTCAAAAACGAACCTTACCCGAGCTACCCCATCTGCGCCGCTCGTTCCGTCATTGGGATGTTTTCAATATTTTGTCTCATTACTATAATCAACATTTCCAGGTCCTGCCTCAAGCATATACATCATTTCCAATAAACTCAATATTATAAATTATGTCAAGTTCTAGTCTTGGTAGTAGAAGCCCACCAACAATTTTAGTTAATATACTTTAACAATAACAATCAAAACAGAACCCTCAAACAACTACATGAAAATGCAATGTTACTGTTATTCACCACAGATCTAAATCAATTATGACAACAAATCTTTTCTATTTACTTGGAAGATGCAAGACATTATCCTATCCAGTATGCTAGACTACATAACTATCATAGACAGTAGACCCACCAACCAATTGCAGCGCTCATTATAATCCACCATAAATTTTAACCATTAAACCCTAAAAAACTATCTACGATTAATAATTTCTAATTTAGTCTTCTTCAAATTCCAACCAAATTCACTCACTACACTTGATAACAAATTAATATCTATCTTTAAGCAATAACCACATGTTCAGTTTCGTACCTGGCTTGAAGAGAGAGTACAAACTCTGAGTGATATGTTTACAAACTCAGCGTAAGAAAGGAGTTTTGGTTATGCATCCACTATTCATCGACGGCTTCCAATTGTTTAATAATCTATTACATGAGATCATATAGCATGGTGGACCAATCGGATTCGTCTTAAAATTCACGAGTGACGGTCCTTCTTAGGTCATCGCCTGTAGCATCGAGAGATTGAATCTTGGGTTTCTAGAATAGGTGATGGAAAGACCTATGTAATAATAAATCAATAAATTAAGGAATATAAGAGAGATTGAGATATGAATATGAAGAAGATGAAATAAAATAGAGAGTTACATAACTTCGACAATGGATGATTTTGGAGGTTTTGAATGGAAATCTCATAATTGAAATAAAAAGGAGAAACCGTGAATTGGGAGAGGAAAGACTATTTTAGGTTTCTGGAATTTGTGGAAAATAAAATGTAAATATGGGACTATAGAAATAGAGTGCATATTCTTTTTTTCAAGAAGAATGCCGCGACACTTCACTAAAAATGCCGCAAGACCCGCCTTTAACTTTATATGAGGGCAGTTTTGGAACAACTGTCGTAAAGGATGTGTTGTAATCTTTATATTTTCACGACAGTTAGTAAAAACTGTCGTTTGAACTATCGCAATCTGTAAGTTGCGACAGTTGCGTGTCAACTGTCGCAACCCAAGTGTCGCGAATCAACAATTTTCTTGTAGTGAGAGTTTCCTATCCTCGAAAGAGTTGAAGAAACTTTTAGTGGACGAAGTTCAATTGTTTGGTTTGTTTGCATCGTGGTCAGTGGAAAGCGAAGTGGAGATAAGTAGGTTTCCAGTGGTGTGTGATTTTCCAGAAGTGTTTTTGGATGATATTAAGGATGTACCGCCGGAAAGAGAAGTTGAGTTTTCTATTGATCTAGTTCCGGGTAATAGATCGATTTCGATGGCACCGTATCGTATGTCAACTTCAGAGTTGGTAGAATTGAAGAAGCAGTTGAATGATTTATTTGATAAGAGGTTTTTTAGGCCGAGTGTTTCTCCTTGGGGTGCGCCGGTATTTTTAGTAAAGAAGAAGGATGGAAGTATGCGGTTATATATTGATTATCGACAATTGAACAGGGTGATAATTAAGAACACGTATCCGCTTCCGAGGATCAATGATTTGATGGACCATTTGGTTGGCGCGCGTGTTTAGTAAGATTGATTTGAGATCAGGATATCACCAGATTCGTGTGAAAGAGGAGGATATTCAAAAGACGGCTTTTAGGACACAATATGGTCATTACGAGTATTTTGTGATGCCATTCGGAGTTTCTAATACGCCAGGTGTGTTTATGGAATACATGAATCATATTTTTCATGAATAGTTGAATCATTTTGTGGTTGTGTTCATCGACAACATTTTGATTTATTCTAAGTCTCAAGAAGAGCATGAAGAGCATTTAAGGATTGTGTTACATATTTTGAAAGAGAAGCAATTGTATGCTAAGTTATCAAAGTGCGAGTTTTGGTTGTCGAAGGTGAGTTTTCTTGGGCATATTATTTCCGATGGTGGTATTAGTGTTGATCCATCCAAGATTGATGTGGTAATGCAATGTGAAGTTCCTAGATTGGTTACAGAGATTCGAAGCTTTTTAGGCTTGGAGGGTTATTATCGGAGGTTTATTAAAGGATTTTCAAAGTTGGCACTTCCGTTAACGCAATTGACTTGTAAGGGAAAGGCTTTCATTTGGGATATTCGTTGTGAAGAGAGTTTTATGGAACTTAAGAGAAGGTTGACAACGACTCTGATCTTAATTTTTCCGAATCCGACGGAACCATTTGTGGTGTTTTGTGATGCTTCATTGTTTGGGTTAGGGTGGTGTTTTGATGCAAGATGGAAAGGTTGTGGCTTATGCTTAGAGACAATTGAGGGTGCATGAAAAGAATTATCCTACGCATGATTTGGAATTGGCGGCCGTGGTTTTGTCTCTAAAAATTTGGAGGCATTATCTTTATGGTGCAAGATTTGAATTTTTTAGTGATCACAAAAGTTTGAAGTACTTATTCGATCAAAAGGAATTGAACATGAGACAAAGGAGATGGTTAGAACTTTTGAAGGATTATGATTTTGGTTTGAATTACCATTCGGGTAAGAAGAATGTGGTAGCCGATGCCTTGAGTCGTAAGTTGTTACATATGTCCTCATTGATGATAAGAGAATGGGAACTTTTGGAGAATTTTAGAGACTTAAGTTTGGTTTGCAAAATGACACCGAGAAGCATGAAACTTGGTATGCTATGTGTTACGAATGATTTTCTTGCAACCGTTTGTGAAAAGCAAAAGTTGGATTTGAAATTTGTTGATTTGATGATGAATGAGAATAAGGATTTCAAGGTTGATAATTTTGGAGTTTTGATATTCTGTGGTCGTATTTGTATTCCCGATGATGAGGAGTTGAAAAAGATGATATTGGAAGAGGGACACCGGAGTAATTTAAGTATACATCCGGGAGCGAATAAGATGTACCAAGTTTTGAAGTAGATTTTTTGGTGGTCCGGATTGAAGACAGATGTAGCTCATTTTGTGTATGCGTGTTTGACTTGTCAGAAGTCTAAGGTGGAACATCAGAAGCCTAGTGGTTTAATGCAACCGTTGGATATTCCGGAATGGAAATGGGATAATATATCGATGGATTTTGTTACAGGTTTGCCGAATACGCAAAGAGGTCATAATGCTATTTGGGTGATTGTCGATAGACTTACTAAATCTGCTCACTTTATTTCGATTGATATTAGTTATTCTTTGGAGAAGCTATCCGAGATTTATGTTTTTGTGATTGTGAAGTTACATGGAGTTCCTAAGAGTATTGTATCAGATAGAGATCCTAGATTTACATCGAGGTTTTGGGAAAGTTTGCAAAAGGCTTTGGGTTCTAAGCTAAGATTGAGTTTGGCTTACCATCCGCAAACGGACGGTCAAACCGAGAGGACAATCCAATAGTTAGAGGATTTGTTGCATGCTTGTGTGCTAGAACAAGGTGGTGTTTGGGATAGTTATTTAGCGTTGATTGAGTTCACCTATAATAACAGTTTTCATTTGAGTATTGGTATGGCACCATTTGAGGCTTTGTATGGTTGGAGATGTCGAACACCTTTGTGTTGGCATGAAACCGGGGAAAGAACGGTAGTTGGACCGGAGATGGTACAACAAACAACGAAAAAAGTAAAGTTTATTCGGGAGAAGATGAGAGCTTCTCAGAGTAGACAAAAGAGTTATCATGACAAGAGAAGGAAGGATCTTGAGTTTCAGGAAGGTGACCATGTGTTCTTGAGAGTTACACCAATTACAGGTGTGGGTCGTGCTTTGAAGTCAAAGAAGTTGGCTTCTTGTTTTATTGGGCCATATCAGATTACTGCACGAGTAGGTGTTGTGGCTTACCGTGAGGCATTGCCTCTGAATCTTTCGAATTTGCATGATGTGTTCCATGTTTCACAACTTCGGAAGTATGTTCCGGATTCGTCACATGTTATTCCTATGGACGAAGTTGAAGTAAGAAATAACTTTACGGTGGAAGCTTTGCCGGTTAGGATTTTGGATCGTGAAATTAAGAAGCTAAGAGGCAAGGATATTGCGCTTGTGAAAGTGGCATGGGGAGGCGCTGCAGAAGGCAATATGACTTGGGAATTGGAGAGTAGGATGCGCGAGTCGTATCCGGAGTTGTTTGGATCAGGTAATATTTTTTAGGACGAAAATTTCTAAAGTAGGGGAGAGTTGTAACACCCCGATTCGATTTTCCCAAATTTTTGTGGAGTCTTTTATTTTATTTGTATGATAATTATTTTATTTGTGAAATTATCATGATGATATTTTATGTTGAGGAATTAATGTGATATGTTGGTGTGATATGTGATTTTACCGTTTTGTGAATTTTCGGGTAAAATTGGTTTGTATGGTATTTTAGGTATTTGTTAATTGGTGATAAGTTAGAAATTAGTAGAATTGATATTTTTTTGAGAAAATGATATTTGGTTGGAAAGAGTAGAAAATAGAAATAGAAAGAAAAGAAAATATAAGAGAGTGAGAAAGAGTGAAATAAAAAGTTAGAAAAGAAGAGAAAGAAAAAGAGAAGAAAGAAAAGGAAGAAAAGAGAAAAAGAGGAAAAGCAAGGTTTTGATCAAGATTTCTCCGCGTAGACGAAATAATCGGGTAAGGGTGATAAGCATTGTTATCTTAATATTGTGTATGATTATGTATGTGTTTGGTTGATTGGATTTATGATTTGGAGAAGTTTTAGAGAAGATGAATAGTTAGGGTTTGAGAGAAAATGTGAGAAATTGGTAGATTAATCGGTTAGAAATCGTTGTAATCAAAGTATGATGTTAGATATATGCTTTAGATCATGTTTATGGAAGTATTTTGGAGTTTTGGGATGTTTAGAGTTGACTGTTACGCAGCTAAAAATTCTGGGAATCGCAGTGGTCGCTCAGCGAGCTACCCCTTGCTCAGCGAAAGTTCCAGGGTGATTCTCGCTCAGCGAGCGAGAGGGTGCTCAGCGAGCCTGTAGGTTTTTGAGGGAATATGTGTTTTAATCTGTAGCTTTAGTTTTGGGTATTCGTTTTTAGTGATCCTTATATCGATTCGAAGCTAGAAACGCATAGAAACTAATGATGCAAAGAAATGAAATGTTTAGCCGACTTTCACCCGACTTTTCCGATAAAACGTAAACGAATTAATTATGGAATTGTGGGTTTGATTGTTGTGTTGTGGCCGTTTGGCAAGTAGATACATTGCCTGAATTAAATGCGAATGTATGCTAATTGTATGAGATGAATGAATAACTATATTGTGAATATGTATGCATTTTCAAGAATGTTGTGTGTCATTTTGCATGTAAGCATAATATATGCATTCTTGTGTTGTGGGATTCTTTATGAATCCGTTGTAGCATCGTGTGCTCATGTGGAGTGTGAGCGATGACTACAATAAGATCGTGTGCCCATGTGGGGTGTGAGCAATCGGATTGTGTGTCCGTGTGGGATGTTAGCAATCCAGAAACATCGTGTACTCGTGTGGGATGTAAGCGATGGGTGAATTATTCACATTGATTGTGTGCCCGTGTGGGGTGTGAGCAATCGGATTGTGTGCCCATGTGGGGTGTGATAAATCCATAAACATTGTGTGCCCATGTGGGGTGTGATCAATGGGGAACATCATGTGCCCGACGGGGAGTTACTTTAGGTAACAAGCGATGATTCCATTTGGTTCCTGAGTGAACCTACTGAAATATTGAGTCGGTATCGCATTGCATCTGCATAGAGTCGTGTGTCGGTCTCTATGAGTTAAATTTTATCATTTTAATTATGATATGCAAAAATAAACATGAATGTGCATATGTTTATTTGGAGTATTATGGGGATGATAGTATGTGTGATGAAACATACTTGATTGTATATATGCATGTTTGATATATGTATATGTATGTGATTTATACATTTGTAATGTATATGTGTGATTAAACATAGCTAGACGTATGTTTATGCAGAATGAATAGAATTGAGGAATAAACATAAATAATGTAAGTTTATGTGAATTAGTGAATTGGTGCATGATGAATATGCTTGATTTTGTGTAAGGACATGTTGCGATGTGTATAGGTGATGAGGAATGATTTGTGGTGAGAATATGTTTTATGTGCATTTTTATATGTTGAGATATATAATTATATGCAATGTTATTATGATAATGTTTCTCACTCTTCTGCTGTTTTATGATGCTCTACGAGGCATTGCAGAGTAGGTTGCTGGATGGCAATTTTTGTGAAGCTCGTCTTCATCTTTTGGTCGGTCGGCTCGATATGTAACACTGGGTAGTTAGGTTGGCTTAGTGCCATTTTTGTGATGCATTGTGTACATGTATCTTTTGGATGGATGTTTTGTATAGACATGAATATTTGTTGTTGGCATCAAACGTGTTGATATATATATATATATATATATATATATATATATATATATATATATATATATATATATATATATATATGAATGGAAATATGTATGTTTGATGTTGTTGATTTAGTTTCCGCTGTGTAATTATATCTTTGGAGATATGGATGTAAGGATTAAATTTCCTATGTTGAAAACTACCCAATCGTTGCATATCTTTAAATGAGCAGGTGTTGTATGTTTTTTTTAATTTCAAGTATAATGTGACATGCCTCTTTTATACCATGTTTAATTATACTCTGATGAAATTTTTAACACGTGTCTAAATGATTTAATTGATTATTTAGGGGTATAGAAAGAGGGTGTTACAAAATGTACATGGGAACGCCTCCCCATATTGGGAACGTTCATAGGCCTTTGTCGACGAACTTTACAATGCCCTTGTTTGGTAGGGAACAACCTTATGGGATGCCTACTACCACTATGGCAAGTTTGCAAAATGCATCCTCAGTCTATTTTGATTCCTTGTTTAATAGGTCATCACCATTGTAAGGATCAGGATCTGGTGGGAATATGAGATTATCAACCGCCACCAGGCTTCCAAATGCCAACAATTACGAATAGTTATGCGGAAGTAATACGACAACAAATGAACAAAAGTAATCATGATATGGTCCAAATGTTGACACAACAAATTGGAGTAGTTTTTAATCCTTTGATACAAAACACTACCCAAACAAACCAAATGTTGGCAGCGCAGATGACGCGTATTGCTGACTTTTTTGGTGTCCCTCAAATTCGACAAAAATGACAAATAATTCAGAACCCAGTAGTGAATGTCGAAGTGGAACCCACAATAAATCAGAGGCCTTTAGACAATCCCCAACCCAACCCTCTGAACCAAGGAGGAGTGGTCGAACAACCTCGTGTCGAAATCCCTGTCCAACAAGAGCCTAGGAGGGTAATAGTCCAGAGAGGTCAGGATGCTGATGATATGTTGCAACAACGATATTGTATAATAACTTGCCTTCCGAAAACAATTTAGCAGCCATGGTCGAAAGGATAATGGCGCAAAATGGGGTAAATGTAGGATTACAAAGGCCTAGTTATGCTTCCCCATTATCTGAATATGTTCTACAACAGGAATAACCCCCAAGGTGGAAAATCCCCAAATTTACCAAATTTTCAGGGGATACTAGCGAATCCACCATAGAACATGTAGCACGCTATTTTATTGAAGCAGGGGAAATAGCCCACAATGAAAATTTAAGAATGAAATACTTCCCAAGTTCTTTGACAAAAAATGCATTTACTTGGGTTACATCCTTGCCTGCAAACTCCATATATACGTGGAGCCAGTTAGAAAGATTGTTCCACGAACAATTTTATATGGGACAAACTAAAATAAGTTTGAAAGAATTAGCTAGTGTTAAGAGGAAATTTTCAGAGCCTATAGATGATTACCTAAATAGGTTCAGATTGCTAAAAGCAAGATGTTTCACACAAGTGCCAAAACAAGAGTTAGTCGAAATGGCTGTAGGAGGTTTAGATTATTCTATAAGTAAGAAATTAGACACTCAATATTTGAGAGACATGGCACAATTAGCAGATAGGGTGAGACAAATCGGAAGGTTAAAATTTGAAAATTTTAGAGCAAATAAAAGTAAAAAAGAGAGGGTGGCCTATGTAGGAGTATGCCAAGATGATGATTATGATGAAAATGAACCAGTTAGTTACGACGAACAAGAAATTGACTTAGCAGAACTAAAGCAAGGCCCACCATACTCTTGTAAAGTATTGGTTCCATCGAACGAAAAGAATCCAGTCAAACCGGAAAAGAATGATAAGTTTCCTAAAAGAACTTATATGTTCGATGTCACCAAGTGTGACGAAATTTTCGACATGTTGGTTAAAGATGGTCAGTTAATAAAACCACCAGGCGCTAAAGAGCCTCCTGTCGGAAAAAAAATAGAGAGGTTTTTGTAAATACCATAACATTTTAGGTCATGAAACTTCTCAATGTTTCCTTTTCAAGGATCTTGTTCAGAATGCAATCCGTGATGGAAGATTGAAATTTGGAGACAAATCAAAACAAGAAATGAGGATTGATTCAAATCCTATGCAGATTGTCGAAGCCAATTATGATGAACCATTCATTGTGAATATGGTCGATGTCGAAAAGGCGTCTGAGGATAGTTTTAAAATGATAGAAGCTACTGAAGGTTTCGACACCCACATTAACATGGTAGGGATTGCTGATGATCTCCTAGATCATCCTAAAGTGGAAGAAGTATCCAAGGGTTGTGTGACCCTGCCAATAATGATTAAGGTTACTGAATATCTTGATGTGAAGGAATTGAATGACTACATCAACAATGTTGAGACTACTGAAGGTTTTGACAGTCAAAACAAATTTGAGACTACTTAAGGTTTCGACAATCACAACAAAGTTGAGACTACTGAGGGTTTCGACAGTCAAAACAAAGTTGAGACTACTGAAGATTTCGACAGACAAAACAAAGTTGAGACTACTGAAGGTTTCGACAATCACAACAAAGTTGAGACTACTGAAGGTTTCGATAGTGTCGCTCCCCCTAAAAGACACCGGGTTAGACGGGGTACAGATGCGAACGGTCGGTGAAAGGAGGAAACGAGATGAAGGTGAATAGAGTCGCCAGATAGGCATTTTTATCCCGAGGGAAAGGTAATGCTGCATAAACCTAGAAAAAGATGGATAAAACGGTTGCGGACCAGAGAAACTGAGAAAGGGGGTTGGTTACAACCTGGGAAGGTATTAGCACTCTGATTGTCCGTCGTACTCGACGGGATCCACGCTTGAAAGTTTGTGTTTAAAAGGGGTAGGTGTATGTGCTATCTGTGTGCAAGAGCTGGAAAAGAAATGTACAGGTATTAGTGAAAAAAGAAAGGGTGAGAGTGCTCAGGAATGAGGCTTGAAAGAGAATGCTGAAAAGGGGGGAAGACAAAGAGACTTTTGTTCGATAACAGTTAAGTTATGCCTACGTATCCTCTCGTGCAATGAGGAAGTCAGAACATCGTAGTTCAACTCAAAGAGACTGAAAAATAAATTGACTGATGAACTTCTTGCTTGTCTATGCTCAAGTGTATAACTCGTCTGGCTCGAGTGCTAACTGTCTTGCATTAGACGGAAGAAGCAAGTTCTCAGTTGTGAGTGAGTGTGATGAGAAGAGAATCCCGGAGGAGACGATTATTGTTTGTTTTTGTGTTTTCAGTTTTGTTATTATTTTTAGTGTTTTGCATAAGTTAATGAGCTTAAGCTTAAATCAAGGGCTTGTAAACTCATTATAACCTCCCTGATTAGGGATAATGAGCATACTTAAGTGTGAGATAAGCATCTCAACTTAATTACCATGATGATGTAGGATTAAGATCATTAACCTACTTGTGATTAATTAGATGTTTTTTGGGTTTTTGTTTAGTGTTAAGTAATGAGTTTAATCTCTAATCACAGATTAGTGAACTCATTACACCATCCTAATAGAAGGATAATAGATGAGAACACTTAAGCTGAGGAAGATACCTCAACTTAATCCATGGTTAGGGATTAAATTCATTATATAACAAGCCTTTATTAAGTGGATTTTAATTAAAGGGATGAGATTAAGAAATGGATTTTAAGTTTGTAAGACAACTTGAGGGGGACTTGTCCATTTTCCCTCTCATATCCTCAACATTTTGCATAGCATTTTGCATATATGGATTCATAAAAAATAACCAAAAACATTACATCAAACATTGCATAGCTGAGGCATGGGTATGTGATCAATGATCGGAGCAACCGAAAGCTATGAAGAGGCTACCTAAGGGCCACAAAGCTTCTCAACCTTGTGCAAAGGGTTCACAATATCCCACAAGTCTTCACTTGAAGCCACGAGCCATGGACAAATGGGGTTTAATCAAAGGAGGCAAGCAGTGCAACATCTCCTGATGAAAGGGCCGAATTAGGGTTTCATTTCTACTGGGCTTCTTCATGAAGTTCTGGTTCAAAGAGGATTCTTTTGTCTCATATATGATGTCAAGTGCCTAAGGTTCAAATCTCGTCCACAAATTCATTTTGGAAGGGGTTCAACTGGCCGGACGGCGGAAAATCGAGGAATCGGAGAAAAGGCAACTGAGTTAGGTAAAAAGGGGTCGACTCCGGACTTTTAAGATCGAAATCATGAAATTAGGGTTACAATGATCCTATGGTTCAAGTTTGGTCAAGAAACAATGGAGGAATCAATAAAAGATCAAAGGAAATCATTTGAAAAGTAGTTGGTTTTGCATTTCCCTCCACTTTTCTTTCCACTTTCCTTCCACACTTCCTTTCATTCCTTCCATCTTGTTTTTCCACTCCAATTCCACTCCATTTCCCTTGGAAACTTCCACCATCTTCTACCATCTTCTAGAGTATTCCAAGGAATATTCCAAGGGATATTCCCTTTTCCAACCCTAACCCTAACTAACTACCAAACCTAATTTTGGATCCCAAACCTAATTTTTGGGCCCCAAACCCAAACCTAGCTCCAAGCCTAGTCTCTATATAACCCTTAATCACTTCATTGAAAAGGGTTGAACACCATTTTGCCAATTTTTTCACTCTTGCACAAGCACTTTTTCTCTCTCTCACTTTTCCTCCTTTTTCACCCTTTTCACCAAAGCTTTTCAAATAAGCTCTTCAAGTTTCGCATTGAAACTTGAAGATCTTGAAGCTTAAGCCTCCAACCTTCATATTTTGTGGATTGAAGAAGGATAAGCTACTGATTTTTTTGAAGTTTTCGGCTTATCGAAAGTGCAAGAAGATCAAAACGTCAAGAACGCATTTATTTTGTGATTTCTCGGTTTTCGGTTTTCTCTTCGATTCAAGCTCCAATTCTTGCAACAATCACTGAAGCACTCCTCCGCTTCATAGGTTGGTGATCATAATCACTTCTTCTTTAAGTTATTCTCTTCATCTCGCCACTTTTGGCATTCTTTAAGTGTTTTTCGCTTTGTTTAAAATCAATTCCGTTTCGATTATGTTTGCTTGTGATTTGTGAATTTGGTTGAATTTGGATTTAAGGAGTTAATAGATATAGGTTCTATCATGTGTAAATAAGCTCAAATTAAGTAGAAATTAGTGGTAGCATGTTCCTAGGTATGTTAGGGGTCATTAGAAGTGAGTTTGTGGCCAAAAGCACTTATTTCTCAACTTTTTTCACATTCTGGTTCAGTGTTAACTGGTTAACCATTTGGTTAACCGGTTAACGCATGCGTTTTAGCCACAAAACAGGGCAGTTTTAGGTTCGTTAACCGGTTAACCAATTGGTTAATCGGTTAACGCTGTTAATTTTTGGCTTTTTAGCTTATTTGATTGCTCATTCCTAATTTCTAGTGCCTCTAATGTTCATGCATGTTTAGGTAGTGATTTTAGGGAATTTTTGAGTCCATTTCCAGTAGCTCATTCCCCCATTTCGAGTCATTTCGACACGATTTCGTTCATGTTACGTGTTATGCGTTTTTGTGCTTCTTTGTGCATAGTTTAAGTTCTTTCTTTTTGTTTCCATGTTCATGCATCATTAGGCATATAATAATCATGTTGCATTCTGTTTTTACATGTTTGCATTGCATCAAATCATTTTTTGCATTCCATTATGTTGATGTATGTTGCATGTTGAATAATCATAAGTATGTGCATTTCTTGCATTTCGTTGCATATTTGATCACATCATCCATATAAATTTAATTCTGAATTTTGTATTAGGTTTGACATTATTTTTGAGCCATCATGTTGCGTGTTCATAATCAATGAGCATCATGTTCATATGCCATGATCATATGCATGTTTATGTGCTACTTTGTGCATTACTTGTTGTATAATCCATGTGATGCATTCTTGCATAATCTTTCTAAAGGTTCATGTTCTTGCCTTTATATGTTGATTTAGGTTCAAATACATGTTCATGATGAGATTAGTGATTTTTGCATTAAAAATGAAAATAATCAATTCTAGATTTTGCATTTCATAGCTATTTTTTTTGCATAAGTGCTGTAAAATGTATGTTGTTTGTTATGTGTACATGTTGTATTTGACGTCTTACACCTACTTTTTCATGCTGCATGTTGGATGTAAAAAGCTGAGTTGTATTATGCATTGTTTTCATAGCTATTTGGATATTAGGGGGCTGTAATAGGTGCTGTATTTTGGTTTTAGCATTTTTCTAGTTCCTTTAGAATTAAGATTGAGTCTAGTTTGAGTCCTAGAGTCTTTAGGATTTAATTAAGGTGTGTTTGCTTCTTTCTTTTTTAATAAAAATGCACATTAATCATTTGTTTTGTAGTGGGGAAGATTGAGGTAAGTTTACTTCACCCTATCCTTTTATTATTAATACATTTAATTTGCATTTAATTCATTGTTCCTTCCATATGTGTGTTTGGTAGGATTTCCCCCTTTGTTAGGATCAACTTATCTTCCTTAGGAAGTAAGTTGTATCCTTTTCCTTCCTTTCTTTCTTTTCCTTTTCTTTCTTAGGATTAGAAAACCTCATTATCCATAGGACCTCCCTTGTAAATAAATAAGCAAAAATTAGGGTTGTGTCTTAGTTCCCCATTAGATTTTGCCTTTTTGCAATTTGAGTCATTCTTTCTCATCTTCGAACAAAAAATCCAAAAACACTTAACAAATAAATGAAAGGATTCCTTGTGTATAGCCTTATTCCATGAAGCACTTGCACTCATTCCATATTGGAGTGGTGTAAGCTTGTCTATCATGATGTACAAGTCTCATCAAGGAATTGTTTCATAAAACAAATAAACTCAAAACACTTCTCATAAAAGACAAAAACAAATAATAAGCGACTTTCCTGCGGGAATTCTCTTTCTCATCTCATTAACTCACAACGCGAACTCGCGACGACTTGTCTGTCATGCAAGACGGTAGACGCACTCGTACCAGACGAGCCTGCAACACCTGAGCATAGACATACGCAGTTCCATCCATAAAAAACACAAACAAATAGGTCCCGCCTTAGTTAGGCGAACTACGTCGACTCTGATTCTCATTATCCAGATGAGGTACGTAGGCAGCGGGGTAAGGCCCGTTCGAGCACATTCTTTATTTTCCCTACATTTCCCCCTTCTGTTCTTTCTCTTTTCTAGTTCCATTTCGCATCCATTCCAGTTAGCAGTTCATTTGTTCAGCAGCACTTTATTTCTCACCCTTTGAAACAAAACAAACAAGCGTGGATCCCGTCGGGTACGGCGGACGATTTGGGATGCTAATACCTTCCCAATTCATAACCGACTCCCGAACCCAGATCTTTGGTTCGCAGGACCTTGTCCTTTCCTTCTTCCTCAGGTTTGTGCAACATTACCTTTCCCATTCATTCGGGATAAAAATGTTTGGCTGGCGACTCTACCTTTTCCGCGCCACTTTCGCGTTTGTACTAGGATGAAAATCCCGGGAGCGACATCTGGCGACTCTGCTGGGGATCTAACCCATAATCTCTGGTTTCCCTTCTCGGGAATGTATTGATACTGGAATCTTTCTGGGTTAATACGCTACCTTGATAGTTATGTGCAGTCAAGGGACCGATCATTGAGAACCTTTGTGGAAACATCCCTCTCCAGTGATGACATTGGCAGACCACATTTGTTGGCAAACCCACTCGCATCCGAGGGCCCACTGGGAACTTGCATAGGATGGCCTGGTTCTCTCATAGGAATCCAGTCAAGGAAAACTATTCGTATGACGATAGTATTGTACCCTTCGGGATGAATGTACTATTGTTTCTCGATTCAGTGCTTGAAGCTGAGGACTTATGAGGGATGCTTGTTTCCTTGGACTCAGCTGAGGCCTCCCTGAGTAGTTCATAATGCCAAACCGATTCCCTGATTTGGTCATGAGCCATTTCTCGGAAATGGTGAACGTATTATTGCTATTCAACTTTGAGAGTCCGTGATGTTGACCCGAGTAGCACACCTGTGAGATTGGGAGGGGTTTACAGGTTTGCAGGAACCCAAAACTTCAACATACCCATGTACGCCAGTATACTTCAGTGATATGATCTTGTTCTGTTAATTATGGATTCTGAAGTCACGAACTCCTGATCAGAGATACTTGTGATGATATTGTGTCCTTGCACAAACACTTGATTACCTGATTCACTACACAGACATGTCACTGATCACATGCCATGCCTTGCATAACATCATGACATCATTAATCATTTTGTGTTCTTTTTATTCTCAGGGTTCATTACCTCCTAAGTCCTGGTCATATTTGCTGCTTCAACATGGAGATCCCGAGAAAGAGAAATGTTCATTATACTTTCCCACAACCGGAGACAGAGAGTGTTGATAACGAGAAATCATACCGTTTTATTACTATGTTTCAATGTCGTTTTATCGCACATTTATCGTATTAACACCCGATTCTTCGAGTTTTCTATGTCATATCGCAGGAATAACAATTTTAGAGCTAAATCATGAGCAAAAGGTCAAAGGAACAAAAACAAGCATGAAAAGAAGAAGAAGAAAGGAATTCTGCAAATGCTGCATAATTTGTAACAGCCACGATCGTTACCAAGTTGTCACGACCGTGATGCGCTAACTGGACCACTCACGATCGTTACCAAGCTGTCACGACCGTGACGCGCCTTAAATGAAGAAAATGAGCGTGACGCCTTTGTCACGAACGTGACAAAGGGAAAATAGGTTTACTTGGAATGAATTGGTCATGAAACGTGCAACGTGCAGTCAAAAGTGTTCCTATTATTCCGCAGACTCAGTGACACACTTTCTCCTGGATTCTCTCTTCAACAACGAAGCCCACGCAATGGATTCCAACTGCCAAGCCCAATATTGTTTTCTATAAATAGCCTTGATACAAATTACAAACTACAGAGTTATTATTTTAGATTTTCGCGGAAGCTCTGCCGTGTTTTTGTTGCACCCTGTTTTATTATTTTTTCCAGCAATTGCTCTTGTTCTTGTTTTAATTTCTATATCCCAACCAAATTAAATAACAATTTCCAACATTAGGAAATTGTTATTATTTATTTTCTTTCAAGCCTTCAGAAATTCGTTTATTTTATTTTCGATTCCGGTTCCGCTCTCCGAGCTTGCCAGACTGTGGAAGAAGGAGTTTTACAATTTTTATTATTCAGGTTTTTAATAATTTCGCATTTATATTAATTTAATTATTTATGTTAAGAATTTATTTTTATTATTTTATAATGCATATTTTAATTTATGTTCATCTGTTTCTGCATCTGTCTGGTACAACAAATATGAGTAGCTAATTAAATTAGGCGGTATGTAATTAAAATACACTAAATCGGTAAAATCGAATCTAGGCTAAAACAATTAAGAACTTAAAATTTTGGCTGTGACTTTTTATTATAAAAATTAATCTTTTTGTTACGGGAGTAAGGAAAGTGTAATAGGTTAGGTCGAGACCACAAGAGTGTGAGATTTTAACCAGATAGCTAAAGTTAGGCATTTAATTTAAATACAGCGAGAGCGCTTTAAAATGAATTAGACTTATTAAGTTTCCAAAAATTATCTTCTAAACACTTATGGGCTAGCGAGAGCAGGCATAGGGCTTTAGGAGTAAGATCTGAGATAAGACCACGAGAGTGTGAGTTAAAGATATTTAAACTGATAACCTCTACAGAATAAATTAAGTGAACCATCCTTATAAGCTTAGGTTAGATTGACCCGCCTAGGTTAACATAATTACATACCGACCGCCTTCTTATTATTTCATTAAAACTAAAATTTAATTCCCGTCTTTAATTCTTAAAAACAAAATCGTGAAAAACATCCACCTTAGCTAAACTAGTAGACCTCTAGCACTAGGTAATCATAAAGTCCCTGTGGGATCGACAATCTTTTATATTACTTCGATAGGCTGTGCGCTTGCAGTTCAGATATCGCTAGACACATAACGCGTCTTCGTGTCCCATCAAGTTTTTGGCGCCTTTGCCAGGGACCTTAATTTAGTTACTAGTGCACTATTAGAGTAGCATTGTCTAGACTAAGGTAACAACTATTTCTTTTCTTAATCTAATTTCCCGAGTGTATGCCAAGTACTCGCTCTCAAGGCGAAGACTTGCAACCTCCAGTTCCAGAATCAGAACACTTCTTACACGTAAGAAGACGAATATTCGACTACGAACGAAATTACAACATTCCAGATCTTCAAATTGATCCACCTAAACCGGTCGGAACATCAAAGGACACAGAGATGGCTGAAGAACCGAATCATCCACTCAAATATTACGCTAGTCCTTCGCAAGCTGAGCCGCATTCCAGCATTGCTGCACCGGCTATCAACCGAAACGATTTCGAATTGAAACCTTCGCTGATATTAGCCGTGCAACAAAATCAATTCGCCGGAAATCCTACCGAGGATCCGAACCTTCATCTTTCGATATTTGTGCAGTACGCAGATACTGTAAAAGCTAATGGAGTTACCCAAGAAGCTATTAGATTACGTCTTTTTCCTTTTTCACTTCGAGACAGGGCGAGAGCCTGGCTTCAATCTCTACCCTCGAATTCAGTAACTACGTGGGAGGAACTAAAGAGAGTCTTCTTGACAAGATATTTCCCACCTAGCAAGATGGCTATGCTAAGAGCTCAAATCAACGGATTTAAGCAAAAGGAAAGCGAGTCACTTTTCGAAGCTTGGGAACGCTATAAAGATATGCTGAGACTTTGTCCACATCACGAATTAGTAGAATGGATGGTCATCCATACCTTCTACAATGGACTCTTGTACAATACAAGAATGACAATTGACGCTGCCGCAGGCGGTGCACTAATGGACAAAGAATATAATGATGCTTATGCACTTATCGAGAGTATGGCTCAGAACCATTACCAATGGGGAAGCGAGAGAGTCGAAACTGAGAAACCAACAAAAGGAGGTATGTACGAAGTGAGTAGTATGGACCAAGTCAATGCAAAGTTTGACCAACTAAACCAAAAGATCGACAACTTGGCCATAACACCAACAGCCACCGTGGCTGCGGTAACACCTAACTGTGAGTTATGTGGAGTTCCAGGACATGCTGTCCCTGATTGTCAACTATTAGCAGGAATTCCCACAGATCAAGTGAATTATGCTCAAGGAAACCCATACTCAAACACATACAACCCAGGTTGGAAGAATCATCCGAACTTCTCCTATAAGAACAACAATGCTTTATACGCACCAGGTCAAGCACCAGCTACACCACCAGGATATCAAAAGACTGCTCCTAATGTTCCTAGAAAATCGAACCTTGAGTTGATGATGGAAAACTTCATTGCTACCCAATCTCAAACGAACAAGGATTTCTTAAACCAAAACATACACACTAGTGAGCAGATTAAGCAATTAGTGAGCAAGGTAGATGCGTTAGCTACGCATAACAAAATGCTTGAAACTCAAATTTCACAAGTAGCTCAACAACAAGCACCTACCGCTGCACCAGCTGGAGTATTTCCTGGGCAACCTCAACCTAATCCGAAAGGACAGGCCAATGCTATGATATTAAGAAGTGGCAAGGAACTTGACGGACCTACCGATCCAAGACTTGACAATCCATCCATGTACCGAAAACCGGATAAACCGACTGAAATGGTGAATGAACCAGAAGAAAAGGAAGATAATAATCAAGAGGCAGTGGAGAAAGAAAAGCCTTATGTGCCTCCACCACCTTATAAACCACCAATTCCCTACCCTCAGAGATTAACCAATTCTAAGACGATGGGCCAGTTTAAGAAATTTGTTGAACTTCTGAAACAGTTGAATATTATTATTCCGTTTACAGAAGCTATCACTCAAATGCCCTCGTATGCTAAGTTTCTAAAGGAAATTTTATCCAATAAGAAAAAGATAGAGGATAACGGAACCGTTACACTTACTGCTGAGTGTAGCGCAATAATTCAGAATAATATGCCTCCTAAGCTAAAAGATCCAGGAAGTTTCTCTATACCCTGTGTAATAGGAAAATTCGTCATTGAAAAAGCTCTATGCGATTTAGGAGCCAGTATCAGTGTTATGCCCTTAATAATTTGCAAAAGGCTAGACATGGGAGACCTAAGACCAACTAAAATGTATGTTCAACTAGTCGATCGCTCTATTAAATACCCTGTAGGCATACTAGAAAACGTCCCAGTACGTATAGGAAAATTCTATATTCCTACTGATTTTATAATCATGGACATCTCTGAAGACTCCACTACACCTATCATACTAGGAAGACCATTCTTAGCTACCGCCGAAGCCATTATAGACGTAAAGAAAGGGAAGCTAACCTTTGAAGTAGGTGAAGAGAAAGTTGAATTTATTTTAACACAGTTCTTACAATCACCAGCTATAGAGGATACATGCTATTTATTGGATGTAATTGACGAATGTGTAAGAGAAATGGAAATGAAAGAAACTACCTATTCTGAAATTATGAAAATTCAAATCCCTCCAATTTTCGAAGATGACAATTGGCGTGAACCATATCAGGATGATAGTCTAAGCGAAAGTTTAACACTTACACCGGATCCCATGCCAAGTAAGAATAAACCTACATTAGAGTTAAAAAATTTACCTAAGAACCTAAGATACGAATTCCTAGACACTGAATGTACAAGACCAGTTATAATCAATTCCAGTTTAGGAACAATTGAAACAAAGAAACTTTTAGATGTCTTAAAGAAATATCCAACTGCATTAGGATATAACATATCTGATCTCAAAGGAATATGCCTTTCAATATGTATGCATTGTATTCTGCTAGAAGAAGATTGCAAAACCTCCAGAGAATCTCAAAGAAGAATTAACCCAATCCTTAGCACTGTAGTAAAGGAAGAAGTTAAGAAACTACTAGACGCTGGAATAATATATCCAATCTCTGATAGTAAATGGGTTAGTCCAGTACATGTAGTACCAAAGAAAGGAGGTATCACTGTTGTGAAAAACGCTAAAGGCGAATCGATATCACAAAGAGTAGTGACGGGACATAGAGTGTGCATCGATTATCGTAAACTAAACAAAGCCACTCAGAAAGATCATTTCCCACTACCTTTTATAGATCAAATGTTAGAACGATTAGCCAAGCACTCGTATTTCTGTTATCTAGATGGTTACTCAGGATTTTTCCAAATCCCTATCCACCCAGATGATCAAGAGAAGACTACATTCACATGCCCTTATGGAACGTTCGCTTATAGACGAATGCCCTTTGGATTATGCAACGCTCCTACAACCTTTCAAAGATGTATGATGTCAATCTTTGCAGATTTCATAGACAACATCATGGAAGTGTTCATGGACGATTTCTCTGTATGCGGGCAAAGTTTTGAAGGATGTCTATCAAATTTAGAAATGGTGTTAGAAAGATGTATAAAAGTAAACCTCGTGCTTAACTGGGAGAAATGTCATTTCATGGTCAGAGAAGGAATCGTACTAGGACACGTTATATCTGATAAGGGAATTGAAGTTGATAAAGCTAAGATAGAAGTCATAAAAGATCTTCAACCCCTAAGACCGTTCGAGAAATACGAAGCTTTTTAGGACACGCCGGTTTCTACCGACGATTCATCAAAGATTTCTCGAAAATCACTAAACCTCTTACCGGTTTATTAATGAAAGACGCTGAGTTCATATTCAATGAAGATTGTCTTAAAGCATTCTAAACTCTAAAAACAGCCCTAATCACCGCACCAATCATGCAACCCCCTGACTGGAGATTACCTTTCGAAATCATGTGCGATGCGAGTGACTATGCTGTAGGTGCAGTTCTAGGACAGAGGAAGGACAAGAAACTTCACGCAATTTACTATGCCAGTAGAACCTTAGATTCTGCCAAATGAACTACGCCACTACTGAAAAAGAATTGTTAGCAGTTGTCTTTCCACTTGACAAATTCCGTTCCTACCTAGTGGGAGCGAAAATAATCGTCTACACAGACCACGCTGCTATCAGATATCTATTAACTAAGAAAGATACTAAACCAAGACTCTTGAGATGGATTTTACTCTTACAAGAAAACGTCGCAGCGGACCATTTATCTAGAATAGAAGGTATTAAACCCGAACAAGTGCCGATCAACGACGATTTTCCGTATGAACAGCTGATAGCACAAATAGGAAGCGACCCAGTTCAGCTAGATATAGATGAACCAGAACCCGTGGAAACAATCTAAACAACCGTAGGACTGCCATGGTACACTGACATTGTCAACTACTTAGTTGCAGGAGCTTTTCCACCTGACTTAACCTATCAGCAGAAAAAGAAATTCTTTCACAATCTCAAACATTACTATTGGGATGAACCATTATTGTTTAAAAGAGGACCCGACAGAATCTTTCGTCGATGTATTCCCGAAGAAGAAATAGAAGATGTCATTGCTCAATGTCATTCATCTCCTTATGGTGGACATGCAAGCACTTCCAAGACTTGTGCAAAAATCTTACAAGCTGGCCTATTCTGGCCTAATTTATGGAAAGATGTCCACATCGCTGTTATAAATTGCGATCGGTGTCAACGCACCGGTAATATTTCAAGAAGAGATGAAATGCCTCAAAGAGGAATATTGGAAGTAAAAGTCTTTGACGTCTGGGGAATAGATTTCATGGGACCATTCCCATCATCTTTCGGTAATAATTACATACTCGTAGCTGTCGATTATGTTTCAAAATGGATTGAGGCTATAGCTTCTCCTACAAATGACACACGAGTAGTAATTAAGCTTTTCAAGAATATAATATTTACAAGATTTGGTGTGCCTAGACTTGTCATAAGTGACGGTGGCTCGCATTTCATTTCGAAAATATTTTGACAAATTACTATCTAAGTATGGAGTCAGACATCGTGTAGCAACACCTTATCATCCACAAACATGTGGACAGGTCGAAGTCTCAAACAGAGAAATTAAATAAATCTTAGAAAAGACTATCGCCATATCTAGGAAAGATTGGTCATCTAAACTTAATGAAGCTTTATGGGCTTATAGGACAGCCTACAAGACACCCATAGGAACTACACCTTTCAAATTAGTGTATGGAAAGTCTTGTCATCTCCCGGTAGAACTAGAACACAAAGCATATTGGGCGATTAAAACACTCAATATAAACTATAATGCCGCAGGAGAAAAGCGAATCCTCGACATTAATGAATTAGAAGAGTTAAGGTTAGATGCTTATGAGAATGCTAATATATATAAAGAAAGAACTAAGAGATGGCACGATAAACGCCTATCTTGGAAAGAATTTAGTGTGGGAGACGTTGTACTCCTCTTTAATTCAAGACTTAGGCTCTTTCCTGGAAAACTGAAATCTAGATGGTCAGGACCCTTTGAAATAACTAAAGTGTTCCCGAGCGGAGCAATAGAAATTAAGGGTAGAAATAGTGAACCATTCATAGTAAATGGACAAGGATTAAAACATTACCATAAAGTTGAAAATAGAGATTATGCAAATAGTCTAAGGCTTTTAGAGTTGTCCACAATTTCCCTGATTAATCTACCCCTAAGCATTACGTCAGGCTTATGACGATAAAAACAACGCTTAGTGGGAGGCAACCCATTTTTATCATTTTAACCAATTTATCATTTTATCAATTTATTAATTTATTGTTTGATCATTTTATTATTTTATTGTTTTATTTCATTATTATCATTATTGATTTTGTTTATGCATTTATTTTCTTATTTTCTTTATTTTAATTTTTATTTTCTAAATCACTTTTACAGATTTTCTAAAGTCTTTTCCACTTTCCTTTTCCCCCTGATTTGTTTCCTCCACATTTACACTAACTATGGCTAACCAACCGAGAAACATTATGGAAACCAAATTTAGAGGTAGGAACCAAAGAATGAAATTTGAAGAGTTATCACAGAGACCAATGGATTTGACTTTGTACCCGGATGATCTGACTATGGAAACTTTAGGTATACATGAGAGCATCTATTACCTGTTTAACCAACTTGGATGGGAGAATGCTCTCATAAAACAAAAGTTTGTGACTTACCGCGAGCTCACCCTTGAGTTCTTAAGCTCCTTAGTTTACTTACCCGAGCGCTGTTTTGGATTCAGGAAAGGATTTATCAGTTTCTGACTATTCGGAATAGAATATGACTTTAACCATAAAGAACTAGCTGACTTATTAGGATTCCCTAGTGGACCCTTTGCTTTTACTACCACATAGGTAGAATTGATGGACATTGAGCTAGACTTCTTTTAGGGAACCTTGACCGGAAATTACCATCCTGAGCCGAATAACATGAACAATGATGAAATACATAACCCTGCTATCCGCTATTTCCATAAGATCCTTGCCCACACCTTCTTTGGAAAGGAAGAAAACCTCACTGGAGTATCTAAAGATGAGATATTCATTATGTCATGTCTGACCAATGGACAACCAGTTAATGGTGTGCCTTTCATGATGCAAACCTTCACCCGAATCCAAGAAGAACCTGATCTACCCATATTGGTAGGAGGCCTGGTCACCATGATTGCTGATGCCTTAGGACTTAGATACCAATTACACAAGTGTAACCGTTTAGGTACCATCCGTCCTGTTAATCTGAACTTTTGCTTTAACCGCCAAATCATAAGAAACTTAGGACAACCACCTTACGAGTACCTGATCAGAAATGAAGTAGTAACCCTGTTCACATTACCGAACCATGCTAGAGTCAGTGTTCACAATAAAGATAATTGGCTTTATGAGCTTACCCCTCCTGACTATCCATCTACACCCGAAACACCACAATCTTACAAAATAAGGGATGACATAATGACTGATGTAGAAAGTGACCCTGAGACACCTCCTGGTTACCATGACATTGACCACACTGATGAAGTGATTGAAACCCCTGAAGTAAATCAAGTAGGATATGCTGACAACTTAAAGAAAATTATGAATATTGAAGTTTACCAAGCCGATATTAATGCTGTTAAGGACGAGGTTAAAAGCATGCGATTGGACGTTATAGGTTTAACTGACATAACATGTGAACAATTCTCCCATTTAAACTCCGCACTTGAAGATTTGAAGAAGCAACTTTGAAAATGCTGTAGTGATTTAATTTATTTTACTTTTCGTTTTTGTTTCTAGTTAGTTTTAACATTTTGCAAACATTTTCATAGCTTATTTTTATCAATGTAATTTTCCTTCCATTATATCAAAAGCAAAGTACTTCTAGTTTTGCCACTTTCTAATTTAATCAATTTCCATGCTTTCCATTACTTACTGTTATAATTAAATTGCTGATATTTTATGAATTTTCGTGTGATGAAATTTACTGCTAATATATGTTGATCCGATATTATATATATTGTTTGTGTTGGAATTAAATGAGAAGTGATAAAGAAAAAATTGCATTGAACGAAGTGAGATAATGCATTCTGTGAAAAATTACAAGTTTTAAAGCCATCACGGTCGTCACTCATCACTCACGATCGTGACGAGCTATTTAGCGCGTCACGACCGTAAGACATCCCTCACGATCGTGACCACCCTGTTATACGAATTCTGAGAAACAGAATCGTTCACCTTCGCAGAACCCACTCTCCATTTTCAAACCTCCCATTATCTCCTCATTTTCCTGTAACCTCCCATAAACCTCCATCAATTCCATTAACCTAATAAACCTCTCCATTTATTCCAAACCTCTCACATTCACTCATTTCATTATAATCCGAACAAAATTCTTCACATTTTTCATTTTCTCACAAAACCTCAAAAACTCTCAACTCTCATTTCCGTACTTGCATGCAATGGAGAATATCCAATTCAGAGATGGTGACCAAGGAGAAACACAAAGACAAAAGTTTATCAGGTTTCAGAACCGTGGCGTCCAACCCACTCGGTATGTCGACATTGACTTATTGAGGGAGTTAGGACTGCTCAACGGCGTGAAGCTCTTGCTTAAGCGTGTTGGTTTGTGGCACTTGTGCAGTCAACCACAGCCGACATTCGAAATCCTCACCTTGGAATTCCTGAGTTCGTTTCAGTATATTACACCTCCTGGTTCAATAAGTCAACTCACCAGCAGTGCAAAGTTCAGAATGCTCGGACGAGAGTTCGAAATCACGCAAACAAGGATCGCCGAACTGTTAGGTTTCGATCACGATGACGATGCTCATCTCCGCGTGCCGGAAAACTTCAGCGAAACTGCTTTCACCTTGTGGCACGACATCACCAACACCCGTGCTACTGCCTTCCAGAGTCTGAATGCCACCCATATCCATAACCCGGCGATTCGGTATTTCCATCGCATCATCTGCAATACTATTTTCGCAAGAGAGAGAAATCACAAGTTGAACTCCAAGGAGCTCTTGTTCTTGCACTGTGCCTTGAATGAGGAACGCAGCAATGCTGCCCCGTTCCTTTTATCCCATATCCAGGTTGTAGCGCAACGAGGCGCAACCCCCTTCTACATTGGCGGGATTGTTACCACCCTTGCCATTCAGCTGGAGCTTGGTGACCAGATTATTCATTTGCCTCGCAGATCCGCAGAGTTGCTTACAAAGAACTATTGCAGGTCCGCCCATTTGATATCTCAGAGAGAGGATGGCAGGTTCAACCCTGTTATCCAAGGCACCGTTTATCATCACATCACCTTGCCTTGCCGTGACCGCATTGATCCGTCCAACCGAGCCAATTGGCTATTTGCTTTACCGGATGCTGCAGGCCACGTCCCGATTATTGATGAGCATACAGATGCACCAGTGGACGAGATGCAGGATACCATGGATGCTGCTGAGCCAGTACAGGACATCCCTGAGTCCTCCACCAGACAGCCACTTGTACCCGACATCACACTTGAAGACGTCCTCTGTGCCATTCATCAGCAGAATCAGATGCATGCCGCACTTGAGCGAAGGCAAAAAGATCAATATGACGCACTACTTTCAGCTGTTGCCAGTAACCAGAGGACGACAGATGAGAAGCTTGGAGAGATTTTTAGCGAGCTAGAGGCCTTGCGTATTGATATCACTGCTTTCACCACCACCGGTTCTGATCCAGAAGCGACTCCGACCAGACGCTCCCGCACCAAAAGCCGAGGTCGTGGTCGTCAGCAGCCTTAGTTTATGTTTATGTTTTAGTTTTTCGCATTTCTGATTTTTGTATTGTATTTTCCCCGCTATTATATCACAACATTGAGGACAATGTCTGATATAGTGTGGGAGAGATACCTTTCCTTTTTCCGCATTTCCATTTCCGCATTTTCCATTTCGTTGTATTTCCCTTTCCGTACTTCAATTAAACAAAGTAATATTTGTGCTATTTCTTCAGTTTCAAATTTTCCCCGTTTATTTAGCCATACTAAAAATTTTTGTTTTATCTTCGCATTACCCGACTTACCTATGAAATCGTAGTTAGGAAGCTGAGAAAGATCCAACAAGATCAATACAGTCTTGACACCTTAGACTTCCTACTTAAGCATTCCGTTCCAATAATTGTTACGACTACACCTTAAGTTTCAGTTCTAAAGTAACCCCTAGTAGTTTATACTAGCAGTCAGCACCGTCTGAACACAAACCACGTGGGGAGCCGATGAACATAAGTGTTTGATGCCTAATCTATAATGATCCTTCATATCTCGATGCCAGTAAAAAGAAATTGCACCAAAGTACACGGTCGCATATAAGAAACAAGAAATATGAGAAGGATTCCATTGCGGGTTGGTTCAGAGGTACCTGGTTCTGAACTTGGTAGGGCGTGCTACGGCTCGATCCCCCACAACCTCCAATTCGGATAATATATATAGGGTTGCCACATTCGTGTACCAAACCCCGTGCTTATAAAGGATCAAAGTCACTAACCGGCTACTCCACTACGTGCGTGCTAAGGCAAAGGGCTTAATGTGATTGCGCTAGAATGAAACCGGGTAAAATAAGATCGAAAGACTCTAGGTAGAATTTGTAAACACCCCAAATTTTCCCTCACCCATTCACACCATGGCTTGTGATCTCCTCATATGCATAAACTCAATCATAGTATCTCATATCACATTTTTGATTCATTGCATTGGTTCAAAGTCATCTGCATCTAGGGTTTGTGATCTGAGCAATCCAAGAGCTTCTTGAGCCACTCCAAAGGTCATCAATCACTTCAAAGGGGTCCATGTATGTTCAAGCATCATATTATATTCCCTCAAAGTCAAGAATGTCAAAGAATCCCAAGAACTGAGAATGGCATGGAAGCAGAGCCAGGTTTAAACTACACAGATGACCTAGAATTAGGGTTTTGGTTTCAAAGGCCATAACTCCAAATTTTTTGGTCATTATTGTTTCTATTGGTCTCCATATGGTATAGGGAGCATGCATATCAATTTTCATGAAGAAATTCCATGGGGAAGTCATCTGATCAAGAGTTGACTTTCTGAGCAAGCCAGTGCAAAATCAGGGCATCTGAGGCCCCCAATGACCCAACCAAAGGGTGTTCATCATCATTTTGATTATGTATGATCTTTATTTGATCCTATAAGATGTTAGAAGTTCATAAAATTGAAGAATTTCAAGTCATTTTCAAAGTTGACTTTTTGGGAAAGTTGACTTATATTGAAAATTGCCATTTTGGGAAACTTTTTCAACCCTTGCTTTTGATTCAAAAATGCTTCAAATGAAAAAACTTTGGTCATGAAAGTTGTATAATGGATCATTCACTTTTCAAAAAGTACAAGAACTTGACCTAATTCATTTTGGATCAAAAGTTATGGCTTGTCAAAGTTGGCTAAAATCACAAAATTTGAAGTTTTCCACCAAAGAGGCAAAGTTGCAAAATCCCTTGCCAAGGCAAAATGTGCTACCAAATGGACTTCTAATCTTCATACAAGCATGAGCCAAGGCCTAAAAGTCAGATTGCATCAAAGGATCATTCATTTTCATGACTTATGGAGCAAGAAATTTCAAAAAGAGCAAAAGTGAAGCAAGTTGCAAAACCTCACTCAAGGATGAATACACTTGCTTGCTGACTTCATAACCAATCCTAGGGCTCTCCACACTTCTTGCTGCGCAGGACACCCCATTTGTCCTTGGCTAGCTAGGAGCCCATACCTCTCTTACACAAAATTGACATTTTGGCAACTTGAGCCATACCAATCACAGCAGTACACATCAACTCATCTGACCTATCACACTTGTTTATACAAACCAAAAGAAAGCCATTTCACTCAAGACACAAGCCTAAAAGCACCAAGAACACAACACTCTCATTTTCCACCCCATTTGCAAAACTCTTCGAAACACTCTCCACAAGCTGCAAACACACAAACAAACTTCACAAACAAACTCAGCATGCTTCACTGATCAAAAACCACTCATCACCATAACCTGAAACTCACTGAAACCAAAATACGATTTTTGCCCCTCTTTGAGCAGAACTTCAGCTATCTTTCAAACCAACCATTGTAAACTTCAAACAAGCATTGAAAGCTTCTCAGGGGGTCCATTGGAGTTGATTGGAAGCAAGAAACTGGCCAGAAAGTCCCTGATTTGAAAGCTTCGATTCAGGTAGCCATGGAAATTCATTTTTTCCAGAACTCTCTTTTCTTGTTTCTAAAATGATCTATGCGCTTCCCTGAGTTCACTGAACTTTTTATTTTTGAAAATGATTGAGTATTGAGTGTGTATTGCATCTCTGAAAGTTTTGCCATTTTTGCATTTTTGTTTCGAATCATGGTTTTGGGGAAGAAGAAATGAATTATGAGGCTAGATTCAGGTTCAGGGAGGTGAAGAGAGTTGATCTGGAGCTTTAGAGCTCCAGAAATAACCTAGGGGTGAGGTTTTGGTTTTACTCAGGGGAGGTGTGGCCGGAGAAGACGACCAGAAGTCTTTTTCGGCCACCTGAAGTTAATTAGGGCTAATCAGGGTCATTAATGCAAGTTTGAATCTGGAGCGTAGGATGAGTTGACTAGGGCTGACTGGCGCGCGAATGAGTGGTCCAGATTTCACACTTAACCCTAATCCTGTTTTATTAATTTAATTAATTAAGTTTAATTTAAATCCAGCCAGTTTGAATTCTAGCCTTTAGATCTGGCGCCAGTCAACTCCCGCGCGTATCATTTGAATCCTGGCCACTGGATCAGCATACTTCTCATTTTATTCCATTTTTATTTCTTTTTATTTCATTTGTTTTCTACATTTTATTTAAAATAGTAAAAATCATTGAAAAATTCTGAAAATTTTTATTCAAGCTTTTATTAATTTTCAGAAACCAAAAACATTTTTATTTTTATTTTTTGCATTAAAATTTATTTTTAAATCATTTAAAAGTTTATTTTTAATTAATTAATGAGAATTAATTAATTAAAAACACTTTTAGGTATTTAAAAATCACAAAAAAATTCATGAAGCATTTAAAATCATTTAGAAACATTGTCCAACTCTCAAACCAAATTTATTTTTTGATCTTGATGACTTTTGATAATTTTCCATGGAATTAATTTCATTTCAAGGCATTATTTTGATCCAAACTTTGAAAATTCATTTCTGCCTTGCCTTTAAGAGTTGGACAATGATTCTTTTTGCATTACATCTTGCATATCATGTAGTTTATAGGATTAAATTGGCATGAATTGATCTTGCATTTTCAATTTGATTGACATTTTTCTTGACAAGGTGCCTTAAAACCCTAGAAATCTTAAGAAATTCATAGCTTACACTAGGTTAAGAATTGGGTCTTCTCCTTTGGGCAGTGAGTTTGTGTAGGTTTAGGGTTCCTTTGAGTGCATTTTAAATTTTTTATCATGATGATTGCTTCTGGTTTTGAATTTTGTTTCATGCATTGTTCATAAACCCTAATTTGGGCTTTCTTTTGCATTCATCTTGCATTTGCTTGCATACCATGACTTGCCATGACATTTTATGCATTCATTTGACCCATGGAACATCTTAAGACATATTAGGATCATGTTTGATCATTGCATCATCCATTTGCCATGTTGTATGTCATTTGCATTTCTTAACTTTTCATGTATGTTCATGGTTCTAAGAATGCTTCATTTGCATCCATATGTTTGTATGATCATTCTCATGCCTTGCCTCATGTTTGCATCATCTCTTAGCATCATTAACATCATACATATGCTTCTGGTTTGGATTTGCATCATGCCATTTCATCTCATTTTGCATTGCATTGCATTTCTTTCACTAACTTTTCAGGTGGTAAGTTACTTTGAGAAGTGAATTTGCCTTCACTTCTCACAATCTCTTTTCATCCTCTTATGCATCATTGCTGCATTTTGTCTTGTGCTTGAGATTGAGCTTGCTCATTATTGCTTTTCTTAATTTCTTTCTTCAAGTGACTTGTCTTCTTAAATGAAGCAAGTTACTTTGCTTCTCTTTGCTCCTTTCATCTGCTTCCTGGTGGTTTCTCTGAAGATCTTTCTTGTAAACCTCACAAACCTTAGGAACAACCAAGCATGACAATAATTAGGGTTTTGATTAGTCCCCCACTTAGCTTTCACCTTTGTTTCTCTTTTGAGTCTTCTCTTCTCACCTCATAATCAAGGACTAAACCCTAAAGGCTTTAAGGCTTTGTGATTAAGCTTATGCCTGCATCCTTCTATTAGGATGGAATGTATAAATTTAATCCTAAGTGTTAAACCCTTAATGTGTTTAAATCCTTTAATCAACCCATCTAATAATCATCAAGACATCAAGCTTGTAACTTGGGCCTTGCATTAGGGTTCTAATTCTTCCTTAATTGGTTAAGAAGGACTAACCCTAGTGTTAATGGACAAGTCCCCCTCAAGTTGTCTTACAAACCCTAAAACTCACTTCATCATCATACCATTAACTAAAATCCACTTAATAAAGGCTTTGTTTTGTCATGAGTTTAATCCCTAATCATGGATTAAGTTGAGGAGCTTTCCTCAGCTTAAACATTCTCATCTATTATCCTTCTATTAGGATGGTGTAATGAGTCTGTTTAATCCCTGATTATGGCTTAACCTCATTACTTAACACTAAACAAAAACAACAAAAACATCTAACTAATCACAAGTAGGTTAATGATCTTAATCCTACATCAAAGGTGTTCAAGTGTGAGAAGCTGACTTCACACTTAAGGTAGTCTCATTACCCCTAATAAGAGGGAAGATGTGATGAGTTTACTAACCCACTGGTTGAGGCTTAAGCTCATTAACTTATGACAAACTTTCAAAAGCAATAAAAGATTGAAAACTTAAAAACAAACAATAATCGTCTCCTTCGGGATTCTTTTCTCATCACCTCCATTCATAAACGAGAACTTGCTTCTTCCGTCTAATGCAAGACAGTTTGCACCTGAGCCAGACAGGTCATACACTTGAGCATTGACAAGCAAGCAGTTCACAAGTCAATTCATCTTTCAGTCTCTTTGGGTCGAACTACGGTGTTCTGACTTCCTCATTGCACGAGAGGATACGTAGGCATAACTTAACAGTTATCGAACAAAAGTATCTGTACATTCCCCCTCTTTCCAGCTTTATTCTTTTAGCCTTATGACCTTGAGCATTGCATTTTTGTTCTCACACTGACACTTCATTTATACACTTCACATTTCTTTTACACTGACACTTGCATTCTTTCCAGCTTTGATACACAAATTGCACTGACACTACCCCTTTAAAACACAAATCTTTTAAGCGTGGATCCCGTCGAGTACGGCGGACAATCTGGGTGCTAATACCTTCCCAGGTTGTAACCAACCCCCTTTCTCAGTCTCTCTGGTTCGCAACCGTCTTATCCATATCTTTTCCCAGGTCTATGCAGTATTGCCTTTCCTTTGGGATAAAAATGACTAGCTGGCGACTCTTTTCATTTCATCCTTTCGCCGACCGTTCGCGTCTGTACCTTATTTGAGCCAGTCTCATTTGTTGGGAGCGACAGCTTGGCGACTCTGCTGGGGACCCTTATGCTGCAACCAGGGCTTCTGGTTCTTTTTGTGGGTTCCTCCTAGCGCTTGTTTGATTTGTGTTTACTGGGTTGTTATGTGCTATTTGTGTTTGTATATTTATTTTGTTTATTGCTTTATGTGCAGTTGTTTTATTGCTTTCTTTATAGCTTTATATACATCATACTGTCATACTGTGTTTGGCTGGATCTGGTTTTGTCTTGGTGGGTGGGGTTCTATTGAGAGTTTAAGGTCCTATACCTGGGACCTGAGTGACACCTAGGCTAGAGTGGTTCATGTTCTTTCCCATTCCATTTCGGTCTGGTGCGGGAATATGAAACACGGTTCAGATATGGGTTTCTTCTTGAGAACTCTGTGCTACAGATCTCCTGTAGTGCTAGGGCTATCTGGGAAGCCTGCTAAGTCTGGATGACCTTTATTATGACCTTCAGAAACTGAGGTGAATTAGAGGAGGATATTTTATGGTTATTGTAAACACTGTACCTTCGGGTTGGAAGTGTTTACACTTCTCATAACTGATCCAAGTCTGAGGATCCTTGTTTTAGAACACCACCTGTGAGGGGGTTGGGCTGTTTACAGGTTTGCAGGTACCCTTGACCCCAACATACCCTGTTACTTTGTTTTGAATAAGAATACTCCACTTTGGACAGTTCTTGTGATTTAACCCTGGATATGTGACTCTTTATTTGAGTCCCCACCTTGGTTACTGGACTTATGAACCTCCATCTGGATTTCTTGAACATACATGGACTTATATCAAGGCAGTAGTCAGATCCAGCTTGATCACAGACCCTTGCATACCATTTGCATACATCATCATTTGCATCATTTAACATTTGCTTATTTGTTTTTCAGGGTATCCACATCATATATTTTGGCTTGGTTTTGACCCCTTTATCTGATTAGACCCCTGTCCACCAGCTATCTGCTTCAGCCATTCTCACCAGTTGTCTGCTTCAGCTACTGTCATCACCAGTCTCAGCCTGTCAGTGGCTCATCACCAGTATCAGTCTTCATCAGCAGCAGTTATTTTCAGCTCTTCATCAGCAAACATGGCACCCAAGAAGAGCAACATCTCATATCATTTCTTTGAGCCTGAGCTGACTGGCATCAGGAAGATCCAGGCCTTTATTACTCCAGACCATATACCACTATTCAGAGAACATTTTGGAGGCATTCTTGATATGGTTATGGATTTGGACCCTTCTCAGAGGAGCTTGATTCACACTTGCCTACAGTTCTATGATCCTCCTTTTAGATGTTTTACATTCCAGGATTTTCAGTTGGGGCCTTTATTAGAGGAGTATTCATCACTGGTTGGAGTACCTGTCAGGGGTGGTATCCCCTTCAACCCAGAAATGGTTTTTCCCAGCAATGAAGAAGTGGCAAAGGCACTGTATCTGGAACCTTTTTTGATTGAGCAGAACATGACAACCAAGGCTGGAATCTCTGGTCTACACTTGGATTTCTTGACTTCTCAGGCTATCCTGAAGGCCTCCTTGGGAGAATGGAAGGCAGTCTGTGCACTGTTAGCCCTCAGCATATATGGGGTTATACTTTTTGCAGATGAGCCTAAGTTTATTAGCAAGAATGCCATTCACCTTTTCATTCTGAGGAACCCAGTGCCCACCTTACTGGGAGATTTCTACTACTCTATTCATCAAAGGAATGAAAAGCAAAGAGGAAGATTGGTGAGATGCTGTGCTCCCCTGTTCCATACCTGGCTGCTCAAACACTTGCCCAGGACTGATGCATTCTTGAATCCTCACCAATAGAATAATTGGGCTAGAAGACTCATTGCTTTGACCTCAGATGACATTAAGTGGTGCACTCAGAGCACCAAGGGCAGGGACATCATTACTAGTTGTGGGCAGTTCCCCAATGTACCTCTGATAGGAGTGAAGGGTTGCATCAACTACAACCCACTGCTATTCAAAAGACAATTGGGCTATGCATTGGTCCACCCTCCTAGAGCACAAGACTGGGCTGAAACCCTTTATTGTGAGATTAAGCCTAATCTAGCTGTTGTCAGGCAAGCATCCTGGGCTTGGGACAATGTCCAGACCAAAGGAATGGCCATTCTTGGGAGATGCAACAATGTGGCCTCAGCACAGTATCATGAATGGTTTCATGCCAGGGCTCAAATTTCTGGGATGCCCTTCACCATTGAGGATGTACCTGGACCATCCACAGCACCACCTCCAGCCACTGTCAGCTTAGAGGAATTCGAGAAACTGAAAGAGAGGAATGAGAACCTGACTCAAGCTCTGCAAAAGACCCTCTGGGAGAGGAGTGATGGTCGTCTAGACATTGAAAGGTTGGAATAGCTTAAGGTGGAGCATCTAGCCAGGATTGAGAAGTCAGAGGACTACATCAAGAAGTCAAGAGCTGGGGAGAAGATTTTGAAGAATGCCTGTAAGGAGGCCCAATTCCAGAAGGCTAGGACTGATCTCTATCTGAAAGAAAGTCAAGCTAGGTGGGTCAGAATCACTGAAGCTCGCACTCAAGAGGATAAGAGAACCCATGACAAGATTGAACAGTTGGAGGCTAATGCAAAGGAGCAACAGGAAGCCCTGCTAGCAGCCCAGCAGGAAATCTCCGAATTGAAGCTTAGGGCTGGTGTGAAGAGGTCAAAGGACCAGGGCAGACACAAGAAGCTAACCACTGCTATCACCACCAGGAATCTTCTCATCAGGAACCTCACGGAGCATCCAGCTGATCCAGTAACTGAAGCACTTCTGAAGGAAGTTAAGGAGGATGAGTTTGGTCTTGGTGTCTGACTTTTGCTTGTTGTTGCTTTCATTTCATGTACTTTTCTTTTTTTATGTTGTATTTTGACCCCTCAGGGGCATGCATTGTAAGAAACAAACTATGTATTATTTCCTGTTTGTAATATATTTGTCAGTTGGTTTCATTTAAGTCTCTCTCCTTCGAGCAACATCAAAGCATCTTCCTCGGGGTCTGGAAAGGTCAAAACCAAGTGCCAAGCCGGATACCTTGGAAACAAATAAGCATACTGCATTGCATACTAACCTTTTGTTTTGTTTTGTAGGCTTTTGTTTTGTTTGTTACTAACTCTGTTGTGGTTCAGGAACTATTGCTCGCCGTCGGGTGTTCCCACTCAACCGTCCGCACAGATATCCCACTCGCAACAACCTTCCGGGTATACAGATGGACCAGGTACAACAGGACCTTACAGAAGTCAGGACTCAAATGGCCAATGAGAGGTTGGAAATGAGAAACCAGATGACTCAGTTCATGGAAGTGATGAATGGTTTGGCTCAGAGCCAAGAAAGATTAAGGGCATTGGTAGAGAGGAAGACCCAGGAGGAACCCCATCTAGGGACTAGAGGAACGAGCAACAATGAGAGGGTTCAGCCTCATGTTAATCCACCTGCGTATGGGCCCCACCTTCATCCAGAGATCAACATCCCTGCTAATGTGCAAGGGAATTCTACTACAGGCAGAGTATTACAAGAAGACCCCCAAGAGGATCAATTCACTATAATGGGAGCTGGGGATGAAGCCTATGACAGAAGGCTAGATGAAATTGCTGAGAAATTGAGATCTCTGGAGTCTCAAAATTCTTTGGGCTTTGATGTCATCGATATGGGCTTAGTGGACGGGGTAAGGATACCTCACAAGTTTAAGCCCCCGTGCTTCGAGAAGTACAACGGAACTTCCTGTCCGTGAACCCACTTACAATCTTTTCTGGGGAGGCTGAAGGCATACACCATGGATGAAAAACTGTGGATGTTTTACTTCGAAGACAGTTTGACAGGGGCTTCAAGGGAATGGTACTCTCACTTAACCAGAGCGACCATCAGATGCTGGAAGGACCTAGCTGAGGCCTTCATCAGACAATACCAATATAACCTGGACATGGCTCCTAACAGGACCCTCCTGATGGGAATGTCCCAGTCATCCAGAGAAAGCTTCCGGGAATACGCCCAGAGGTGGAGACAGCTTGCTGCTGCTGTCCAACCACCCATGTCAGAAAGGGAAATGGCCGACATGTTTATGAATACCCTTCAAGGGACATACATTGATAGGCTAGCTGCCTTTTCTTCCACCAGCTTCGCTGATGTAGTCATAGCTGGAGAAAGAATTGAGAGCCTTCTAAAGATGGGTAAAATTTCCGATAATGGAGCGAGCTCGTCCAGCAACCCCAGAAAGCCTTTTGTGGGGCCTAGAAGAACCAGTGAAACCAATGCTATCTATGCCAGCAGGGGCAGACCCCAGTATGTTCATAGGTCAGTGGCAGCTGTCACTATTCCCGCTCCAATTCATCAACAACCAACATACCAACCACAGCAACAACCCCACTACCAGCAACAAGCTCAGTATCCACCTCAGAGAAACTATAACAACAACAACACCAGCAACAACAATCAACAAAGGCCTTTTCAACAGAGGCCATCTCGGGCCAATAGGGTGATTGATCTGATCCCTATGCCTTATGCCGCTTTATTGCCACAACTCCTGAAACTCAACCTGGTTGAGCTAAGGACGTTGGCACCTCCAGATCCTGCCAGTCTACCCAGAAATTGTGACGCCAGCGCCAGATGTGCTTTTCACTCCAACGCACCTGGCCACAGTACAGAGAAATGCAGAGCTTTACACATGAAAGTGCAGGATCTAGTGGATTCCAAAGCTCTAAACTTTGCACCCCCGCCAAATGTCAGCAAGAACCCCATGCCCAACCACGGAGGACCGAGAATTAATTCTATTGAGGAAGATAAGCCGTCTTTCTTAATAACCAGTGTTGGGCAGATTCGGACACCTCTGGTAGAAATCAAAGCTTAGCTCCTAGAATGCCAGATGTTCCCTGGGTGTGAGCTCGGTTGTGCTTATTGCAACATTTCGGTAAATGGGTGTGATAACCTGAGAAGCGACATAAATGGTCTTATCCAGAGTGGCTTACTTCAAATCACAACATCAACACCTACGAATCCGACAATCTCCTTAACAACAATTCCTGAGTCTTCTACAACTGCAACAACAATTGTTCCAAACAATTCTTCAATCTCATCAACAAATGCTTCATCTGTCACTTCAATGGACCAAATATCAACAACCATCTCTTCTACAACTTCAACACCCATCCAGTCGACAGTGCCTCCTACAACATCAACAACAATTAATGAAAGTGTCTCAACGGTTACAATATATTATGATCCTGCAAATGTTCCTGCCTACAACTCACAAAATGCTACTCCTATCAGAGCACCAGTTACAATATACTATGATCCACACACTATCATGGTCCCTTCTGCAGCTGCTATCAGTCCAGTCACTATCACAGTGCCTGGGCCAGTTCCTTACGAAAGCAATAATGCCATCCCTTGGCATTACGACTCAGATCTATACTGTGAAGGGCAGAAAATCACTTTAGAATCATCAACTTCTTCACCACAGATAGACAATGTGGGGGGAGGCGGAGGCTTCACTCGAAGCGGACGTCTCTTTGCCCCGCAAATTCCAAGACCCATTGCTGAAGCAGAATCTGATGCCAAGGCAAAAGGGAAGAGCATAGTGCAAGAAGAACAAGTTGCTAAAGAAGCTTTAAAGACTCCTTTTGATCAATAGATTGATGAATTCATGAGAATCATCAAGAAAAGTGATTACAAGATAGTGGACCAGCTTCACCAGACACCTTCCAAAATCTCCATTTTATCATTGCTAATGTGCTCCGAGGCTCATCGGAACGCACTATTAAAAGTCTTGCACGCAGCTTATGTGCCAGAGGAGATTACCGTCAATCAGTTAGAGGCTGTGGTTGGAAATGTCAACGCTAGCCATGGACTGGGATTTACCAACACTGATTTGACAACGGAAGGTCGCAATCACAACAAGGCTTTGCATATTACCTTGGAGTGTAAGGGTGCAGTTCTTTCTCATGTATTGGTAGACACGGGGTCATCACTCAATGTCCTGCCCAAGAAAGCCCTTGTGAAGCTGGAGCATGATGGATTGGCATTACGCCCAAGCAACTTGGTAGTGAGAGCCTTTGACGGTTCTAAAAGATCAGTTCTGGGAGAGATAGAGTTACCTATAATGATTGGCCCACAGATTTTCAAAACGACCTTCTTTGTGATGGATATACAGCCTGCCTACAGCTGTCTATTGGGTAGACCATGGATACACGCCGCTGGCGCCGTGACGTCAACCCTTCACCAGAAGTTAAAATTCAAGTGGGAGAGCCAAGTCGTTACTATTTTTGGAGAGGAAGACATCTTTGTTAGCCATCTGGCTACATACAAATACATCGAGATGGATGGAGAGATCCATGAAACTATGAGTCAAGGGTTTGAGGCCTTGAACATAAATGAAGCATCCGCTGTACCTGGAACCTCAATGACATCTTATCAGCAAGCCAGGAAGGTTGTTGAAGAGGGGACTGCCCAAGGCTGGGGCAAGTTGCTTCCTGTAGAGAAGAAGGAGGATAGATTTGGGTTGGGTTACAAACCAACTCAACAAGATCAAGCAGAGGCTGCTAGGAAGCCCAATTTTGTCAGTGGGGGGATGCTCACCCCAGATGCAGTGAACAACTTGGAAGACGAGGATGAAAGCGACCGCAACCTGGAGAGCTGGATACGTCCAAGGATCCCGGGGAGCCAAGTCCTTAACTGGTCTTCCCAGGAAATTATAAGGGTTACTCCTGCAGAGTAATTATTATTTCCTGTATTTTTAAGCATGCATCAAGTCTTGCATCTTGCCCAAGATGACAAGACTCATTTTGTAATCGGGCCATCTGTAATTTTGTGCAAATAGATCAATCAATGAATATCGGACATCTTTTGCAAATGAGTCTTTTTTCTTTTCCGCTCACTGTTTTTCCATTTTTCTTTTTGTACAAAAATAAAATGGCAATGTTTTCAAAATGATAACTTCATTTCACCCTTTCTAAACAAGAATAAAATCAATCACTAAAATGAACAATCTGAACCCTTGCAGAGAGTGCCTTTCAGACCGCACCGACAACAACACGACTATGACTTCGTATGACTTTGACAATCCAATCAATCAAGCTGATGAAGGGGTTGAAGAAGAGTATGAGCTTCCTGAAGAGCTAGCCAGGTTGTTGAGACAAGAGGAGAAGGTTATCACTCCTCATCAGGAGGAGGTCGAAACGATTAATCTTGGTACAAATGAAGATGTGAAAGAAGTTAAAATCGGGGCCTGCTTACAAGACTCAGTGAAGAGACAACTGATTGACCTGCTTCGGGAATATGTGGATGTGTTTGCTTGGTCTTATCAGGATATGCCAGGGTTGGACACCAACATTGTTATGCACAAGCTGCCTTTAAGAGAAGATTGCCCGCCGGTTAAATAGAAACTGCGCCGTACTCGTCCAGATATGGCAATGAAGATCAAAGAAGAGGTACAAAAGCAGTGGGACGCCGGGTTCCTTGCTGTGACTAGCTATCCGCCGTGGGTCGCTAATATAGTACCTGTGCCTAAGAAAGACAGCAAAGTGAGAATGTGTGTTGACTACCGGGATCTGAACAGAGCCAGTCCGAAAGATGACTTCCCATTACCTCACATCGATGTATTGGTGGATAACACGGCTCAGTTCTCGGTATTCTCCTTCATGGACTGATTTTCAGGATACAATCAGATCAAGATGTCACCTGAAGACATGGAGAAGACAACCTTCATCACACCCTGGGGCACGTTCTGTTACAAGGTGATGCCATTCGGACTGAAGAATGCTGGTGCAACATATCAACGGGCTATGGTGACATTATTCCACGATATGATCCATAAAGAAATCGAATGTTATGTGGATGACATGATTGCCAAGTCCCTCACAGAAGAAGATCACCTGGTAAATCTGTTAAAGCTATTCAAGCGTCTGAGGAAGTACCAACTGAAGTTGAACCCCAACAAATGCACATTCGGGGTGCAATCTGGTAAGCTGCTGGGATTTATTGTAAGCGAGAAAGGGATTGAAGTTGACCCCGATAAAGTCAAAGCCATTCAAGAAATGCCTGCACCAAAGTCAGAAAAAGAAGTTCGAGGGTTCTTAGGACGATTGAACTACATTTCACGGTTCATATCTCACCTTACAGCAACCTGTGAACCCTTGTTCAAACTGCTAAGAAAAGAACAAACGGTCAGGTGGAACGAAGACTGCCAGAAGGCTTTTGACAAGATCAAGGAATACTTACAAGAGCCTCCAATCCTTATGCCCCCAGTTGAAGGAAGACCTCTAATCATGTACTTGACAGTATTAGAAGAGTCAATGGGGTGTGTGCTGGGCCAGCATGACGAGTCTGGTCGAAAAGAGTATGCAATATACTACCTAAGCAAAAAGTTTACCGACTGTGAACAGCGTTATTCACTGCTCGAGAAAACTTGCTGTGCTTTAGCGTGGGCTGCTCGCCGACTGAGACAGTACATGTTGACCCACACTACCTTGTTGATCTCAAAGATGGACCCAGTCAGGTACATATTTGAGAAGCCAGCACTTACCGGACGGGTTGCAAGATGGCAAATGATTCTTACAGAATACGAAATCCAGTACACATCTCAGAAAGCCATCAAGGGCAGTGTATTGTCTGATTATCTTGCTGAGCAACCTATTGATGATTACCAGCCTATGAGATTTGACTTCCCTGATGAAGACATCATGTTCATAAAAGCAAAAAATCATGAAGAGCCTGTTCACACTGAAGGGCCTGACCCGGAAGAAGAATGGACTATGATGTTTGATGGGGCTGTTAATATGAATGGTCGTGGTGTCGGTGCAGTACTCATTACACCTAAAGGGGTTCACATGCCTTTCTCGGCGAAACTCACCTTTAACTGCACTAACAACGAAGCTGAATACGAAGCTTGCATTATGGGTCTTGAGGAAGCCATTGACCTCAGGATCAAGACATTGACTGTATTCAGAGATTCAGCTCTGGTAGTTAATCAAACCAACGGCAAATGGTACACACACCAGGATCATCTGATACCTTACAGGGATTATACAAGGAGGTTATTGACTTTCTTTACAACAGTCAAGCTTGAGTATATCCCTCGGGACGAGAATCAGTTTGCAGATGCTCTGGCTACGATTTCATCCATGATCAAAGTTCAAGCTGCCAACTTTGTACCTCAAATTTCAGTGTCCAGACTGGACAAACCAGCATATGTGTTCGCAGCAGATGTTGTCAAGGATGATAAGCCTTGGTTCCATGATGTAAACACCCCAAATTTGCCCTCACCCATTCACACCATGGATTGTGATCATTTCATATGCATAAACACAATCATACCATCTCATATCCCAATTTTGATTTACTGCATAGATTCAAAGTCATCTGCACCTAGGGTTTGTGATCTGAGCCACCCAAGAGCCTCTTGAGCCACTCCAAAGGCCATCAATCACTTCAAAGGGGTCTATGTGTGTTAAAGCATCATATTATATCCCCTCAAAGTCAAGAATTCCAAAGAATCACAAGAACTGGGATTGGTATGGATGTAGAGCCAAGTTTGACTGCACAGTTGACCTAAAATTAGGGTTTTGGTTTCAAAGGCCATAACTCCAAATTTTTTGGTCATTCTTGTTTATATTGGTCTCTATATGGTATAGGGAGTATGCATATCAATTTTCATGAAGAAATTCCATGGGGAAGTCATCTGATCAAGGGTTGACTTTCTGGACAAGTCAGTGCAAAATCAGGGCATCTGAGGCCCCCAATGACCCAACCAAAGGGTGATCTTCATCATTTTGAGTGTATATGATCTTTATTTGATCATGGAAGAAGGTTGAAGTTCACAAAATTCAAGAATTACAAGTTTTTGCAAAGTTGACTTTTTAGGGCATGGTTGACTTTTAAAGAATATGTCATTTTAGGTCACTTTTCAAACCTTACTTTTTGATCCAAAAATGCTTCAAATGGAAAAACTTTGGTCATGAAAGTTGTAGAATACATTTTTACCTTTTCAAAAAGTACAAGAACATGACCTAATTCATTTTGGATCAAAAGTTATGGTGTGACAAAGTTGGCAAAAATCACTAATTTTCAAGATATGCCTCAAATGAGAAATTTGCAAAATCATGTACCAAGGCAAATTGTAACTTCTAGTTCACATCAAACCATTACATAAACATTCTATGTGACCTAAGAATCAGATTTGAACCAAGGTTTCTCATGTTACATGGTTTGTATAACAAGACATTTTCATGAAGTTTCAAAAGCAAGCAAGTTGCAAAACCACTCATCACACTTCACCAACTTGCTGCATTGGCCATTAAACCACCCTAGCCTCACTCACACACCATGCTGCGCCAGCCCATGCTCTTGTACCAAGCTAGAACTTAGCCCATGCCTCTCTTACAACAAAGTGGACTTTTTGCAAAAGTGAACATCCCAATCACAGTAGGCCAGGTCACATCATCTGACCAATTGGAATTGTTTATACCATCCATTTGCAAGCTAAACACAAGAGGAAGCCAAGCTGAAACAGACCATAGCATCACATTCACAAAAACACTCCATCAAGCAAAACTCTTCGAATCTCTCTATACAGTTCACAAACACAAAAACCATTTCCATAGATCAACTCACCTTGCTTCACTGAGCCAAAACCAACAAGACTTAGGCCTGAACCAAGCAAGAACACCACTTCTCCATTTTTACTCCCAAGAGCAAAACCATTCGAATCTGTTCCCACAAGCCATAAACACTCAAACAAATTCCACATATCAACTCACCTTGCTCCACTGACCAGAAACCAACCATTGTTTTGGCCTGAGACCCTCCATATCACAAACACAATTTTCACACTCCCCTGGTCAGAACTTCTGCAAACTCACTCAAGAGGCTGTTTAAACTCCAACCAAGTATCCAAAGCTTCAAAGGGGGATCATTGGGACTTGTTTGAGCCAGAGAACTAGCCAGGAAGTGCCAGAGACCAAAGCTCCAGTTCAGGTGAGCTTCATGAACATTTTTTCCAGAACCTCGTTTTTAAGTTCTTAAATGGTTCTCTGTGTTACACTGGTCATGATGATATGTTTGGTTTCGAAAATCATTGAGTTTTGAGCATGTATGGTGTTCCTGATTTTTTTTGACCTAAACCCCTTTTGCTTCGATTCAGCTTTGTTGTGTAAAATAAATGAGTTTTGGCTGTTGATTCTTACTCTATGATGTTTGGGGATGAATTCTGGGCAAGAAAATTAGGTTTTAGTGAGCTAGGGTGAGAGTTAGCATTTTTCAGGGAGGATGCTGGCCGGAGAAGACGACCGGAAGTCTTCTCCGGCCACCTGAAAGTCATTAACTCCTAATTAGGGTTAGGGCACCAGTTTTGAATGTGAGCCAATGGATTGTGTTTCCCGCGCGCAATTGGAGGGCCTGGATCATTTCATTAAGTTTTAATTATGGATTAATAATTAATTAATCAGGATTAGGCTGGTTTGAACCTGGGCCGTCCAGATGCGCGCCCAGTCAAACCTTTTAAACCCAGAAGCAATCTCAGCCTCTCCTTCTGATTACTTCTCCATTTATTTGTTTTTATTTCATTTTTTTTCATTTAACTTCCATAATTTATTTAAAATAGCAAAAATGTTTTAAAAATTATGAAACTTTTTCTCAAGAGTTTCATTAATTTTTAAAACACAAAAATATTTTTATTTTCATTTTTAGCATTTAAAATTTATTTTTAAATATTTAAAAGTTTATTTTTAATTGATTAATGAAAATTAATTTATTAAAAATACTTTTAAGTATTTAAAAATCACCAAAAAATTCATGAATTGTTCTAAGACATTTAGAAACATTGTCCAACCTTCAAACCAAATTTCTTTTTTGATCTTGATGCATTTTGAGAATTTTTCATTGAATTAAAATCATTTTTGTGCATTAATTTGATCCATAGTTCAAAAAATCATTTCTTCCTATTCATGAGGAGTTGGACATTGATTCTTTTTGCATTGCATTATGTTTAGCATGTAGTTTGTGAGATTAAATGGCCATGATTTGATCTTTCATTTTCATTTTGTTTGATAATTTTCTTGTTTGGAAACCCTAAAACCCTAGAAAACTTGTGAAATTCATATCTTGAGTTAGGTTAGGAGTTGAGACCTCTCCTTTGGGCATTGGTTTAGTATAGGTTTAGGGGTCCTTTGAGTGACATTTTCAATTTTTTATCTTAGGGTCTGCTTCTGATTTTGATTTTTGTTTGATGTATGGTTCATTAACCCTAATTTGGGCTTCCATTTGCATCCATCTTGCATTCTCTTGCATAACATGACTTGCCATGACATTTCAAGCATCCATTTGATTCATTTGACATCATAAGACATATTGAAAGCATGTTTGATCATTTCACCTTGCATTTGTCATGTTGTATGCCATGTGCACTTCATAACTTTTCATGTATGTCCATGCTTCCTAACTTGCTTCATTTGCATTCATAAACTTGTATGATCATCTCCATGCCTTGTTTCATGTTTGTATCACTTCATAGCATCATTATCATCATCAACATGCTTCTGGTTTTGTTTCTCATCATGTCATCCCATTCCATTTTGCATTGCATTGCATTTCTCTCCTAACCTTTCAGGTGGTAAGTAACTTTGAGAAGTGAATTTGCCTTCACTTCTCATAACTTTTCCTTTCATATCTCTTGCATCCATTGCTGCATTTTTTGTTTGTGTTTGAGTTTGAGCTTGCTCATTCTTCCTCTTCCCACTTTCTTTCTTCAAGTGACTTGACTTCTTGAATGAAGCAAGTTGCCTTGCTTTTCTTGATCCTTTCATCTGCTTCCTGGTGGTTCCATTGAAGACTTCTCTTGAAAACCTCACAAACCTTAGGAACAACCAAGCATGACAATGACTAGGGTTTTGATTAGTCCCCCACTTAGTTTTACCTTTGTGTCTCTTTTGAGTCATCTCTTCTCATCTCATAATCAGGGACTAAACCCTAAAGGCTTTAAGGCTTTGTGATTAAGCTTATGTCTGCATCCCTCTCTTAGGATGGAGTGTATAAATTTAATCCTAAGTGTTAAACCCTTAATGTGTTTAACTCCTTTAATCAATCCACTTAATAATCATCAAGACGTCACACTTGTAACTTGGGCCTTGCATTAGGGTTCTAATTCTTCCTTAATTGGTTAAGAAGGACTAACCCTAGTGTTAATGGACAAGTCCCCCTCAAGTTGTCTTACAAATCATAAAAAACACTTCATCATCATATCATTAAGTAAAATCCATCTAATAAAGGTTTGTTTTGTCATAAGTTTAATCCCTAATCATGGATTAAGTTGAGGAGCTTTCCTCAGCTTAAACATTCCCATCTATTATCCTTCTATTAGGATGGTGTAATGAGTCTGTTTAATCCTTGATTATGGCTTAACCTCATTACTTAACACTAAACAAAAACACCAAAAACATCTAATTAATCACAAGTAGGTTAATGATCTTAATCCTATACCAAAGGTGACTAAGTGTGAGAATCTGACTTCACATTTAAGGTATTCTCACTACCCCTAATCAGAGGGAAGATGTGATGAGTCTACTAAATCCATTGGTTTAGACTTAAGCTCATTAACTTATGACAAACTTTCAAAAGCAATAAAAGACTGAAAAACACAAAAACAAACAATAATCGTCTCCTTCGGGATTCTTTTCTCATCATCTTCACTCACAAACGAGAACTTGCTTCTTCCGTCTAATGCAAGACAGTTTGCACCTGAGCCAGACAGGTCATACACTTGAGCATTGAAAAGCAAGCAGTTCATAAGTCAATTTATCTTTCAGTCTCTTTGGGTCGAACTACGGTGTTCTGACTTCCTCATTGCACGAGAGGATACGTAGGCATAACTTAACAGTTATCGAACAAAAGTCTCTGTATATTCCCCCTCCTTCCAGCATTAATCTTTAAGCCTCATGATCTTGAGCATCTCATTCTTTGTTCATACACTGACACCTTCATACTTCATATCACTTATACACTTTACACTGACACCTATACATCCTTTTCTAGCCATTGTATACACATATTGCACTGACACTACCCCTTTAAACACAAATCTTTTAAGCGTGGATCCCGTCGAGTACGGCGGACAATCTGGGTGCTAATACCTTCCCAGGTTGTAACCAACCCCCTTTCTCAGTCTCTCTGGTTCGCAACCGTCTTATCCATGTCTTTCTAGGTCTATGCAGCATTGCCTTTCCTCCGGGATAAAAATGCCTAGCTGGCGACTCTATTCACCTCCAGTGAGTTCACTGCTGTGTGTTCTCACTGTCCCTCTCGCCGACCGTTCGCGTCTGTACCTTTATTTGGGCCTTGTCCCACTTATCGGGAGCGACACATGACATTAAGTGCTTCTTGGAGGATCAAACATACCCACCTGGGGCATCTTCCAACGATAAGAAGACTTTGAGAAGGCTTGCTGGTAGTTTCTTTCTGAACACTGACGGTTCCCTGTACAAGAGAAACTTTGATATGGTACTCCTCAGATGCGTTGATAGAACAGAGGCAGACTTGTTGATGCACGAGGTGCACGAAGGATCCTTTGGTACCCATGCTGGAGGACATGCAATGGCCAAGAAGTTGCTAAGATCAGGTTATTACTGGATCACAATGGATGCCGACTGTTGTGCCTACGCCAGAAAATGCCATAAATGCCAGATTTATGCGGATAAGGTGCATGTGCCTCCCAATCCTTTGAATGTGATGTCTTCACCCTGGCCCTTTGCCATGTGGGGCATTGACATGATTGGCAAGATTGAGCCAACTGCTTCGAATGGCCACAGATTCATCTTGGTTGCCATTGACTATTTCACCAAGTGGGTTGAAGCAGCTTCCTATGCAAATGTTACAAGGCAAGTGGTAGCCCGATTTCTGAAGAGAGATATCATCTGTCGATACGGAGTTCCCGAGCGAATCATTACTGACAATGGTTCCAACTTGAACAATAAAATGATGGCAGAGCTATGCCGGGACTTCAAGATCCAACACCACAATTCTTCTCCTTACAGGCCAAAGATGAACGGCGCTGTTGAGGCAGCTAATAAGAATATCAAGAAGATTGTGCAGAAGATGGTAGTCACCTACAAAGACTGGCATGAGATGCTACCGTTTGCCTTGCATGGGTACCGCACGTCAATCAGAACATCCATTGGGGCAAAACCGTATCAGCTTGTGTATGGTATGGAGGCAGTCCTACATGTTGAAGTTGAATTACCTACCCTACGGGTGCTAATGGATGTTAAGCTGAATGAAGCAGAATGGGGCCGATCCCGGTACGAACAACTGAGTCTGATTGAAGAGAAAGGATTGGCTGCAATTTGTCATGGGCAGTTGTATCAGAAAAGAATGAAGAGAGCCTTCGATCAGAAAGTCAGGCACCGAGAGTACCAAGTAGGAGATCTTGTGCTGAAAAGAATCCTCCCTCCTCATACAGACCACAGGGGCAAGTGGACTCCGAATTATGAAGGACCATTTGTAGTAAAGGTTTTCTCGGGTGGAGCACTCATGCTCAGCACCATGGATGGTGAAGACTTCCCGTCCCCTGTGAATTCAGATGCAGTTAAAAAATACTTCGCATAAAAAAATGACCACCTAGACATAAAAACAGAATGTAAATCCAGGCAAAAATAGGGCATCCCGGCGAGTCAAAAACAGAATAAAAGACTCGGGCAAAAATAAGGGAAAATAAACAAAAAAATGTGTACACCCGCTGAGTTGAAAAGCCGCATTGGACAACTCAGGCAAAAAAGGGTATCCCGATGGATTGAAAACCCGAAAGGGCGATCCATGCAAAATAAGGGAGTAAGCGAACAACTGCATTCTGAATTCGTCTGTATCACCTACAACTTGGTAAACCTCGAAAGGATCAAGCTTCACTCAGAATCAGCCTTCTTCAGAAAGCAAGACGAGAAGAACATCAAATGTCATACGAGTCATAGCAAAAGGGAAGCTCCTCGAAGCGTCACCAGCATTGCCAGCATTTTGTTTCTCAATTTGTAACAATCTCCTCATTTTAGGGGATATGTTTCTTTGACTGTATCTTGCCAATTCAGGGCACATGAATTAATAAAATCAGATTTTTAGTCACACGTTGTCTCGTACTCTTTTATTTGCAAAAATGTCCGATGTCATTAATATATCGATTGCATAAATACAGATGCGTCTTCCTGAAACTACGTGCTTGTAGGAAATATACTTATTCCCGGGAGTGTCTGAACTCTCATGATGGGATCCAGTAAAGGATACCTCGGGATTACTTGTGCGTCCCTCTGTCTTTGCAGGATTGCAGGTATTCAAAATGCAACATGGGGCATATAAACTTCACCCCAGCAAGTTGGCAAATCAGTGCTCACTCAGTCTTAGCACCCAAAGTGTTTTCTCCCCAGCTGAGTTGCCACTTGTTATTTCTCCCAGCCGAGGTACCAATCATTCTTCCTCCTCAGCTAAGTACAAAAGCCAGGGAACCATCTCCCCATAGAGTTTCATCCTCTATCCAGAAGAGCAACGCATGAAGGAATCACAATAGAGTGACGAAAGCTTCTACAAACCCCAGCTGGGTCCTTCATTTACTAGAATAGGTCTATCATTGACCCATTTCCCCAAGCAGAATCATATGTGTTAGATCTACCAATGATCTCATCCCCAGCTGGGATGTCCATTTCAAGCAGATCAACCAGAGGTCCCCGCAGTAACGGGATTCGAATCCTGGATCGGTATCTTTGCATAATCATAGCATTCGCATCATATTTTCCCCACAGAGCGTAGCATTCCGTCTAACACGGAGCATTACGGCAAAAATCAAACATATTGCATAATCATAAGCCATGTTCTGAATCAAACACTTGTGAATAATGACAATCCATCAACAATATACATAATGCTCACCAGATTCCCCGGCAGAGAGCCCAAACATTCCTCTTACAAAACAAATACCTCCTTGTGGCACCCGTCCGTGTCATATCCCTAGCAGAAAGCCAAAGCATCCTCTTTGCACTCACAGATACATATATATACAATTCCTTGACACTCGTCCGTGTCACCTTCCCCAGCACAGTAACCTAAACACTTTGTATATCAGATATTTGTTTATACTATGACACTCTCCTGTGTCACTCTCCCCAGCAGGTTAAATACCCGTCTATACACTACTCATACTTATTACTCATATTTAACTCATACGGATACTCGTCTGTATCTTGTATACACCACTTATATCATCTCAGATTCGACACTAGTCCATGTTCTTTGTTAACCAGTTGGTACTCGTCCGTACCATCATCTCAGGACATGCGTCAAGCGTTTGTTTCTACCTGATACTCGTCCGTGTCATAGTCTTAAGGATGTTCGTCCGCATCTTTAATCCATACATGTGTCAAACACTCATGTCTTCTTGAATTTAGACACTCGTCTGTGTCTACTATTCCCCAGAATATTCCCCTCAGATTCGACACTCGTCCGTGTTCTCTGTTAACCAGTTGATACTCGTCCGTATCATCATCTCTGAACATGTGTCAGTATTTGTTTCTACCCGATACTCGTCCATATCATAGGGATGCTCGTCCGCATCTTTAATCTATACACAGCGTCAAAACACTTATACCTTATTTCTTGGATATAAACACTCGTCCGTGTTTACTATTCCCCAGTAGATCGCCAGCGAAGCAAAATTTCTTTTCTATCTGACATTCGTCCTGTGTCATGATAAACCTTGAGAGCAGCCGTCCCCTGCTAGGTGATCGTCCTTCACCTCTTGATGATCGTCCTTCATCATGCTCATCCGATGGCCGTCCCCATCGTTGATCTTTTCTATACGACATTCGTCCTATGTCGTGATATTTTTAGCAGCCGTACCCTGCTAGGTGATCGTCCTTCACCTTTTTGATGATCGTCCTTCATCATTTTATCCGATGGCCGTCCCCATCGTTGATATCGTTATCTGACATACGTCCTGTGTCATGATAAACCTTGAGAGCAGCTGTCCCCTGCTAGGTGATCGTCCTTCACCTCTTGATGATCGTCCTTCATCATGCTCATCCGATGGTCGTCCCCATCGTTGACCTTTTATCCGGCATTCGTCCTATGTCGCGATATTTTCGGCAGCCGTACCCTGCCAGGTGATCGTCCTTCACCTTAGATGACCGTCCCTCATCTTACCCCTTTCAAAGCAGCCGTCCCCTGCTAGGTGATCGTCCTTCACCTTTGATGATCGTCCCTCATCATTATTTCATTTATTCTTTAACCCGATGGCCGTCCCCGTCGTGGTCCCTTTTCCTTTTCCTGATGATCGTCCTTCATCAGTTTAGCCCGATGGCCGTCCCCATCGTTGTTTACATTACTTTATGAACCTGATGGTTGTCCCCATCATTTTTCATTAATCCCCAGAGAATCATACAGCTTTACTTGATGGCCGTCCCCATCATAATCTCTCATATCCCCAGCATGTCGGCCGTCCCCGTCATTGCTTTATTTCCCTCATATCCCCAGCATGTCGGTCGTCCCCGTCATTGCTCTTTCCCCAGCAGTCGTCCCCTGCTCGATGGTCGTCCTCCGTCGCCCACACTTTACAATATACTTTATTTTCTTTTACAATCTATATCCCTTTTCTTCTTCATTCTGTGAGTGCAAATTTCGGACTGTCTTTGGTATTCAACCACAAGTTATCTTGTTTGCCTGTTAAGCCGTTGCTTACATCCTGCACAGCTAACTCATGTTTGAATAGGGGCAGCTGTAAACATCCCAAATTTGCCCTCACCCATTCACACCATGGCTTGTGATCTCCTCATATGCATAAACTCAATCATAGCATCTCATATCACATTTTTTATTCATTGCATTGGTTCAAAGTCATCTGCATCTAGGGTTTGTGATCTGAGCAATCCAAGAGCTTCTTGAGCCACTCCAAAGGTCATCAATCACTTCAAAGGGGTCCATGTATGTTCAAGCATCATATTATATTCCCTCAAAGTCAAGAATGTCAAAGAATCCCAAGAACTGAGAATGGCATGGAAGCAGAGCCAGGTTTAAACTGCACAGATGACCTAGAATTAGGGTTTTGGTTTCAAAGGCCATAACTCCAAATTTTTTGGTCATTCTTGTTTCTATTGGTCTCCATATGGTATAGGGAGCATGAATATCAATTTTAATGAAGAAATTCCATGGGGAAGTCATCTGATCAAGAGTTGACTTTTTGAGCAAGCCAGTGCAAAATCAGGGCATCTGAGGCCCCCAATGACCCAACCAAAGGGTGTTCATCATCATTTTGATTATGTATTATCTTTATTTGATCCTATAAGATGTTAGAAGTTCATAAAATTGAAGAATTTCAAGTCATTTGCAAAGTTGACTTTTTGGGAAAGTTGACTTATATTGAAAATTGCCATTTTGGGAAACTTTTTCAACCCTTGCTTTTTGATTCAAAAATGCTTCAAATGAAAAAACTTTGGTCATGAAAGTTGTAGAATGGATCATTCAATTTTCAAAAAGTACAAGAACTTGACCTAATTCATTTTGGATCAAAAGTTATGGCTTGTCAAAGTTGGCTAAAATCACAAAATTTGAAGTTTTCCACCAAAGAGGCAAAGTTGCAAAATCCCTTGCCAAGGCAAAATGTGCTACCAAATGGACTTCTAATCTTCATACAAGCATGAGCCAAGGCCTAAAAGTCAGATTTCATCAAAGGATCATTCATTTTCATGACTTATGGAGCAAGAAATTTCAAAAAGAGCAAAAGTGAAGCAAGTTGCAAAACCTCACTCAAGGATGAATCCACTTGCTTGCTGACTTCATAACCAATCCTAGGGCTCTCCACACTTCTTGCTGCGCAGGACACCCCATTTGTCCTTGGCTAGCTAGGAGCCCATACCTCTCTTACACAAAATTGACATTTTGGCAACTTGAGCCATACCAATCACAGCAGTACACATCAACTCATCTGACCTATCACACTTGTTTATACAAACCAAAAGCAAGCCATTTCACTCAAGACACAAGCCTAAAAGCACCAAGAACACAGCACTCTCATTTTCCACCCCATTTGCAAAACTCTTCGAAACACTCTCCACAAGCTGCAAACACACAAACAAACTTCACAAACAAACTCAGCATGCTTCACTGATCAAAAACCACTCATCACCATAGCCTGAAACTCACTGAAACCAAAATACGATTTTTGCCCCTCTTTGAGCAGAACTTCAACTATCTTTCAAACCAACCATTGTAAACTTCAAACAAGCATTGAAAGCTTCTCAGGGGGTCCATTGGAGTTGATTGGAAGCAAGAAACTGGCCAGAAAGTCCCTGATTTGAAAGCTTCGATTCAGGTAGCCATGGAAATTCATTTTTTCCAGAACTCTCTTTTCTTGTTTCTAAAATGATCTATGCGCTTCCCTGAGTTCACTGAACTTTTTATTTTTGAAAATTATTGAGTATTGAGTGTGTATTGCATCTCTGAAAGTTTTGCCATTTTTGCATTTTTGTTTCGAATCATGGTTTTGGGGAAGAAGAAATGAATTATGAGGCTAGATTCAGGTTCAGGGAGGTGAAGAGAGTTGATCTGGAGCTTTAGAGCTCCAGAAATAACCTAGGGGTGAGGTTTTGGTTTTACTCAGGGGAGGTGTGGCCGGAGAAGACGACCGGAAGTCTTTTCCGGCCACCTGAAGTTAATTAGGGCTAATCAGGGTCATTAATGCAAGTTTGAATCTGGAGCGTAGGATGAGTTGACTAGGGCTGACTGGCGCGCGAATGAGTGGTCCAGATTTCACACTTAACCCTAATCCTGTTTTATTAATTTAATTAATTAAGTTTAATTTAAATCCAGCCAGTTTGAATTCTAGCCTTTAGATCTGGCGCCAGTCAACTCCCGCGCGTATCATTTGAATCCTGGCCACTGGATCAGCATACTTCTCATTTTATTCCATTTTTATTTCTTTTTATTTCATTTGTTTTCTACATTTTATTTAAAATAGTAAAAATCATTGAAAAATTCTGAAAATTTTTATTCAAGCTTTTATTAATTTTCAGAAACCAAAAACATTTTTATTTTTATTTTTTGCATTAAAATTTATTTTTAAATCATTTAAAAGTTTATTTTTAATTAATTAATGAGAATTAATTAATTAAAAACACTTTTAGGTATTTAAAAATCACAAAAAAATTCATGAAGCATTTAAAATCATTTAGAAACATTGTCCAACTCTCAAACCAAATTTATTTTTTGATCTTGATGACTTTTGATAATTTTCCATTGAGTTTGTGTAGGTTTAGGGTTCCTTTGAGTGCATTTTAAATTTTTTATCATGATGATTTCTTCTGGTTTTGAATTTTGTTTCATGCATTGTTCATAAACCCTAATTTGGGCTTTCTTTTGCATTCATCTTGCATTTGCTTGCATACCATGACTTGCCATGACATTTTATGCATTCATTTGACCCATGGCACATCTTAAGACATATTAGGATCATGTTTGATCATTGCATCATCCATTTGCCATGTTGTATGTCATTTGCATTTCTTAACTTTTCATGTATGTTCATGGTTCTAAGAATGCTTCATTTGCATCCATATGTTTGTATGATCATTATCATGCCTTGCCTCATGTTTGCATCATCTCTTAGCATCATTAACATCATACATATGCTTCTGGTTTGGATTTGCATCATGCCATTTCATCTCATTTTGCATTGCATTGCATTTCTTTCACTAACTTTTCAGGTGGTAAGTTACTTTGAGAAGTGAATTTGCCTTCACTTCTCACAATCTCTTTTCATCCTCTTATGCATCATTGCTGCATTTTGTCTTATGCTTGAGATTGAGCTTGCTCATTCTTGCTTTTCTTACTTTCTTTCTTCAAGTGACTTGTCTTCTTAAATGAAGCAAGTTACTTTGCTTCTCTTTGCTCCTTTCATCTGCTTCCTGGTGGTTTCTCTGAAGATCTTTCTTGTAAGCCTCACAAACCTTAGGAACAACCAAGCATGACAATAATTAGGGTTTTGATTAGTCCCCCACTTAGCTTTCACCTTTATGTCTCTTTTGAGTCTTCTCTTCTCACCTCATAATCAAGGACTAAACCCTAAAGGCTTTAAGGCTTTGTGATTAAGCTTATGCCTGCATCCTTCTATTAGGATGGAGTGTATAACTTTAATCCTAAGTGTTAAACCCTTAATGTGTTTAAATCCTTTAATCAACCCATCTAATAATCATCAAGACATCAAGCTTGTAACTTGGGCCTTGCATTAGGGTTCTAATTCTTCCTTAATTGGTTAAGAAAGACTAACCCTAGTGTTAATGGACAAGTCCCCCTCAAGTTGTCTTACAAAACCTAAAACTCACTTCATCATCATACCATTAACTAAAATCCACTTAATAAAGGCTTTGTTTTGTCATGAGTTTAATCCCTAATCATGGATTAAGTTGAGGAGCTTTCCTCAACTTAAACATTCTCATCTATTATCCTTCTATTAGGATGGTGTAATGAGTCTGTTTAATCCCTGATTATGGCTTAACCTCATTACTTAACACTAAACAAAAACAACAAAAACATATAACTAATCACAAGTAGGTTAATGATCGTAATCCTACATCAAAGGTGTTCAAGTGTGAGAAGTTGACTTCACACTTAAGGTACTCTCATTACCCCTAATCAGAGGGAAGATGTGATGAGTTTACTAACCCACTGGTTGAGGCTTAAGCTCATTAACTTATGACAAACTTTCAAAAGCAATAAAAGATTGAAAACTTAAAAACAAACAATAATCGTCTCCTTCGGGATTCTTTTCTCATCACCTCCATTCATAAACGAGAACTTGCTTCTTCCGTCTAATGCAAGACAGTTTGCACCTGAGCCAGACAGGTCATACACTTGAGCATTGACAAACAAGCAGTTCACAAGTCAATTCATCTTTCAGTCTCTTTGGGTCGAACTATGGTGTTCTGACTTCCTCGTTGCACGAGAGGATACGTAGGCATAACTTAACAGTTATCGAACAAAAGTCTCTGTACATTCCCCCTCTTTCCAGCTTTATTCTTTTAGCCTCATGACCTTGAGCATTGCATTTTTGTTCTCACACTGACACTTCATTTATACACTTCACATTTCTTTTACACTGACACTTGCATTCTTTCCAGCTTTGATACACAAATTGCACTGACACTACCCCTTTAAAACACAAATCTTTTAAGCGTGGATCCCGTCGAGTACGACGGACAATCTGGGTGCTAATACCTTCCCAGGTTGTAACCAACCCCCTTTCTCAGTCTCTCTGGTTCGCAACCGTCTTATCCATATCTTTTCCCAGGTCTATGCAGCATTGCCTTTCCTTCGGGATAAAAATGCCTAGCTGGCGACTCTTTTCATTTCATCCTTTCGCCGACCGTTCGTGTCTGTACCTTATTAGAGCCAGTCTCATTTGTTGGGAGCGACAGAATTGTAACGCAATTACCGAATGTTTCGTTTAATGGGAAGTCGACGACTTAGCTTGTTGCTTGTGTCATTAGTGTATCGTTAGTGTTTTATTCTAGTACCGGTTTATCTAGCAAAACGATTCCTCGTATGGTTTGTTATGTGTATGCGTCGATGTAAACTGTCCGATCATTTTTCAACCGACTATTTGCTTGAGGACAAGCAAAGGTTTAAGTTTTGGGAAGTTTGATAACGAGAAATCGTATCGTTTTATTACTATGTTTCAATGCCGTTTTATCGCACATTTATCGTATTAACACCCGATTCTTCGAGTTTTCTATGTCATATCGCAGGAATAACAATTTTAGAGCTAAATCATGAGCAAAAGGTCAAAGGAACAAAAACAAGCATGAAAAGAAGAAGAAGAAAGGAATTCTGCAAATGCTGCATAATTTGTAACAGCCACGATCGTTACCAAGCTGTCACGACCGTGACGCGCTAACTGGACCACTCACGATCGTTACCAAGCTGTCACGACCGTGACGCGCCTTAAATGAAGAAAATGAGCGTGACGCCTTTGTCACGAACGTGACAAAGGGAAAATAGGTTTACTTGGAATGAATTGGTCATGAAAGGTGCAACGTGCAGTCAAAAGTGTTCCTATTATTCCGCAGACTCAGTGACACACTTTCTCCTGGATTCTCTCTTCAACAACGAAGCCCACACAATGGATTCCAACTGCCAAGCCCAATATTGTTTTCTATAAATAGCCTTGATACGAATTACAAACTACAGAGTTATTATTTTAGATTTTCGCGGAAGCTCTGCCGTGTTTTTGTTGCACCCTATTTTATTATTTTTTCCAGCAATTGCTCTTGTTCTTGTTTTAATTTCTATATCCCAACCAAATCAAATAACAATTTCCAACATTAGGAAATTGTTATTATTTATTTTCTTTCAAGCCTTCAGAAATTCGTTTATTTTATTTTCGATTCCGGTTCCGCACTCTGAGCTTGCCCGACTGTGGAAGAAGGAGTTTTACAATTTTTATTATTCAGGTTTTTAATAATTTCGCATTTATATTAATTTAATTATTTATGTTAAGAATTTATTTTTATTATTTTATAATGCATATTTTAATTTATGTTCATCTGTTTCTGCATCTGTCTGGTACAACAAATATGAATAGCTAATTAAATTAGGCGGTATGTAATTAAAATACACTAAATCGGTAAAATCGAATCTAGGCTAAAACAATTAAGAACTTAAAATTCTGGCTGTGACTTTTTATTATAAAAATTAATCTTTTTGTTACGAGAGTAAGGAAAGTGTAATAGGTTAGGTCGAGACCACGAGAGTGTGAGTTAAATACAGCGAGAGCGCTTTAAAATGAATTAGACTTATTAAGTTTCCAAAAATTATCTTCTAAACACTTATGGGCTAGCGAGAGCAGGCATATGGCTTTAGGAGTAATATTTGAGATAAGACCACGAGAGTGTGAGTTAAAGATATTTAAACTGATAACCTCTACAGAATAAATTAAGTGAACCATCCTTATAAGCTTAGGTTAGATTGACCCGCCTAGGTTAACATAATTACATACCAACCGCCTTCTTATTATTTCATTAAAACTAAAATTTAATTCCCGTTTTTAATTCTTAAAAACAAAATCGTGACAAACATCCACCTTAGCTAAACTAGTAGACCTCTAGCACTAGGTAATCATAAAGTCCATGTGGGATCGACAATCTTTTATATTACTCCGATAGGCTGTGCACTTGCAGTTCAGATACCGCTAGACACATAACGCATCTTCGCGTCCCATCAAGTGTTCATGGTTTGATTAGCTTGATGGGTGACAAAGTCCTTGATGATTTCAGGAAAGAGTTTGGCAAGATACTGGATTATGTGAGCAAGCCCACAGTTGACCAGAGGGATAGCTTGCATTCTTTGTTGCAGTTCTATGATCCACAGCTGAGGGTTTTTGTTTTCCCTGATTACATCCTAGAACCTACATTAGAGGAGGTTTCTAGTATGCTGAATATTCCTATTAAGGAGGGTATGCCTTTTTATGTTTCAAAGAGGATCCCTTCACATAAGGATATCATTGTTGCCTGTCATTTGAGTATGCTCAAACTCGAGATCGGATTTGAGGCTGGCCAAAGTAAGGGGATCCCTTTGGATTTTCTTATCACAGAGGCACATGTCATGTCTTTGGGAAAGAAGTGGGCAGACTTCAAGGCATTGTTAGCCATGATAGTATATGGAACCAGTTTATTTCCAGGAGAGAAAGGGTTAATTAGCATGGAGGCCATCACCATCTTTGTCAAAATAAATCCTGTACCTACATTTCTAGCTGACTTCTACTATGGAGTTCACCACATAAATGAAAAGAGGAAGGGACATGTTAATTGTTGTGCTCCCATATTTACTGATTGGTTTGTAAGGCAACTCCCTAAAATCAGGACCCTTTCAGGATTTGAAACAATCTTGGAAGTGGTCCAAAAGATTAATGGGCTTAACCTCAGCTGACATTGCTTGGGGATGCAACAGAGATCTGGTGGGCAAAGAAATGTTGGTCAGTTGTGGTAGCTTTCCAAATGTGCATTTGATAGGAAGGAAATGTGGGATCAGCTACAATCCTATCTTGTCCAGGAAACAGTTTGGCTATCCTTTAAGAGATGTACCTTTGATTGACGATGCATATGAGTCTTTATACTTTCCAACAGAAGGAAATTCCAAGATGAGCATACTAGCATCCTAAGCTTGGGAAGTTAGGGTGATGAAAGGGAAGAAAGACTTTGGAAGAGTGGATCCTAACACTTATGATCCTTTTGCCAACTGGATGGAGGATCGTGTGAAGACCCATTTGCTCCCATTTTCTAAGGAAACACCTCTCTACCATAAAGAGGTAGCACCCACAACTTCAGTGCCTCTTCAAGATTATCAAAAGTTGGAAGCCTTGGTTCAACAGCTCAGATTGGAGAATCAAGAAGCCTACAATGCATGTCAGAAGCTGAAGATGCATAATCAAAAGTTGGAGGAAAGAGCTCACAAAGCTGAAGAGATGGTTAGGATCAAGCAGCAAGATTTTCAAGATAGAGAGCTTTACTTCAAGAAAAAGGGATTAGCTGAGACTCACAAGGTGGCCCAGCGCCAGAAAGAGAGGAAGGACCTGAATGAAGCCAATGAAGTTGTTACCTTATGGCAAGAAAAGTGGGAAGACAATTTGAGGAAGCTAAAAGAGTTGGACGTCAAGCATAAGATGGAAATCAAGAGTCTTTAAGATTCTTTGGATGGACAGAGAGAGCTCCTTCAGAAGGCTTATCATCAAGAGAAGGGTCGTCTCCAACGTCTAGCAGAAAGTCAACAAGCAGTAAAGGAAGCTCAAAAAGAAATAGAAGACTTGAAGTTGAAAGCTGATGTGAAGAAGTCAAAGGCTGAGTCGGGTCTGAGCAAAGAGAGTGAGATGGATTTCCTGCCGCAGATTGAAGAGTTGCATGCTACCTTTGACACGAGGGACCTCCTCATCCAGAGACTCATCCAGGAGCCTGATCATCCGGATATCGTTCAGTTGATCCAGAATGTCAAGCGTCTTAGCTGGAGGCTGCGAGACTTAGAGTTCCCTAGGGTTTAGTTTCATGCTATTGTACTTGGATTACCCACAGGCTTGTTGTGGGATTCCTTTTATTGGATGTACTTTGATGTACTTTGATTGGCACCCTTCAGGGACTTTGTTGCTGCAAACTTCAGTTTATGTGATTGACTTGTTTTGAATCTCTTGTTCATCATTTGTTGCACCGACACGGGGTAATAAGCACCAATTCTCCACGGCCGTCATTGTATTTGAGCATCACTTGGGTCTTCTTCCCAATTATTTTCCTCTCAATGCCAGGACCGGAAATAGGGAAAGCCTCGGGAATAAAAGGAACACATTGCATTGCATACGCATCATTTGCATTTCTTCTTTGTTTTTTGCAGGTTTCTCTACATGATGCTTAATTTATCTGTGTTTCAGGCAAAGATTGCGAGAGCTGCCAAGACCCGGCATCTTCGGCAGAATATTCTGCATCGCTATGCAAATCGCAACAACCAGAGGACAGTCATGGACGCTATGCAAACAGAGCTTAATGAGTTTCGCACCAGAATGGGAGAATTCATGGTGATGATGCAAGGGATGGCTCAGGGACAACAAGAGTTAAGGAATGCAGTTCAGGGGCTCAACCCTCCTCAGACTAATACTCCAGTAACCACTCCTGACGTGCAAGTGACTCCTCCCAACACCAACAATGGCCCAGGCGGACCTCAAATTCCAGAGCAGGGCACAACCACTTTCATTCCGATACAAGACAAGCAGGATGATCAGTTCCCTTCTTTCAACAATGACATGGGGTTCGGCGGAGAAGGAAATCTTCAGGACTTTTTGATGCTTGCTGAGAAAGTCAAAGCCCTCGAGTGTAGAGACACTTTGGGGATATATGTGTCTGACATGGGTCTAGTCCCTGGGGTGGTTACTCCTCACAAATTCAGGCCACCTACTTTTGACAAGTATAACGGTAGTTCCTGCCCCAAAACTCACTTGCAGGCATTCTACCGGAAAATTGCTGCCCATACTAGGGATGAAAAGCTCTGGATGTACAACTTCCAGGATTGTCTCTCCGGAGGGTCCTTAGAATGGTATATGAAGCTAGAAAGAAGCTCTGTGAGAAGATGGAAGGAATTGGGAGAAGCATTCCTCAAGCAGTATCAATATAATATCGACATGGCGCCCAGTCGCACCCAACTTCAAAGTCTGACTCAGAAGAATTCCGAGAGCTTCAAGGAATACGCACAAAGGTGGCGTGAAGTGGCTGCTAGAGTGCAACCGCCTTTGTTGGAGAGAGAAATGGTAGACCTGTTCCTGGTTACCCTTCCTGGGCATTTCATGGAAAGGTTAGCTGGATGTTCTTCAAGTGGATTCTCAAATATCATCTTGACTGGCGAGAGGATAGAAAGTTGGATCAAGCAGGGGAAGATTCAGAACGGAGGCGCTTCAAGTTCTGGTATCAAGAAGACCTTCGCAAAGAAGAGAGAAGGAGACACCGGGGCAGTGTACGCGCATAGGGGAGGAACTAACAGAGGATTTTATCAGCAAGTGGCCCCTGTCACTATCTCAACTCCACCTGTTCAACAACAAGTCCAACCACCGCAGCCACAACGTTTGCAAGGGTATCAGCAAAGAGCTCCTCGTCCATATTACCCCCAGAATCCCAGAGAAAGACATTTCGAAGCTCCGCCAATGTCCTATTCACAGCTTTTGAAGAATCATCTACAACTTCAGATGGTTCAACTCCTAACTCTACAACCCCCGAAGCCCGGTCAAATCCCCGAGGGATATGATACAAATGCTAGATGCGAATTTCATTCCGGAGCTCCCGGACATACCACAAAGAACTCAAAGCACTGAATCATACTGTTCAAGACCTACTGGATTCTAAAGCAATCAACTTTGCTCCTACTCCTAATGTAATTCAGAACCCCATTCCTCCTCATGGAGGTACAGTTGGGGAAGTTGATGAAGGGGAGAATCTAAACTTGGTGCGTGATGTCGACAACTTGCAGACTCCGTTGAGTGTCGTTAAGGTTTGCTTATCATATAAAGGTTTTTTTTCCTGGGTGTGAAATTGATTGTCCAAGATGTGCTGAAGCTACAAATGGGTGTGAGCAGTTGAAAGCAAGAATTCAGAGCATGATTAATGAAGGAGTGTTGCAGTTTGACAAGGTTGTAAGGGAAAGCGAAGTCTCTACAGTAACCATCTTCTATGATCCATCTCAAGTTCCTCCGCAGGCCAGAGTGGCACCGATAACGATTACCACTGCAGGACCAGTATTGTATCAGAGTGATAAAGCCATTCCCTTGAATTATGGTGGCGAAGTATACTATAACGACCAGAAGCAAGAGTTGGCCACGTCTAGTACGACCCCAGCTCAAGTAGAAAACATTGGAGTAGGGGGCTTTACTAGAAATGGAAGGTTATTTGCGCCGGAAACACTAAGAAATAGTGTGATACCACCCAGAGACACCACGGAAGCTTAGGCTAGAGCAAGAGGGAAGAAGCCAATGGTTGTCAATGATCCTACACCAGCAACTGATCCAGACCTTACCTTCGATAAAGAAGCTGAAGAATTACTGAGGATTATCAAAAAGAGCGACTACAAGATTGTGTATCATCTGCAGCAGACTCCGTCGAAGATTTCCATCTTGTCCTTGCTCATGTGTTCTGATTCCCACAGGAAGGCTCTCCTGAATATTTTGAACAAGGCGTATGTGCCTCAGGATATTTCAGTAAATCAGTTGGAAGCGGTGGTATCTAGTGTCAATGCCAGTCACAGATTGGGTTTCACAGACCTGGATTTGACCTCTGAAGGGCGTGTTCATAACCGAGCATTGCATATATCTTTGGAATGTAAAGGTGCAGTACTCTTTCACGTGTTGGTAGATACTGGGTCGTCGTTGAATGTCCTGCCCAAGAAAGCACTGATGAAGTTGGATTATGATGGAGTAGTGATGAAGCCCAGCGACCTGGTAGTTCGAGCATTTGATGGGTCGAGGAGATCAGTGTTCGGGGAGGTGGATTTACCAATTAAAGTAGGTCCAAAAATCTTCAATACCACGTTCTACGTAATGGATATACAGCCTGCATATAGTTGTTTGTTTGGAAGACCTTGGATACATTCAACAGGAGCCGTATCGTCCACACTTCATCAAAAGCGAAAGTTCATCTAGGAGGGTCAAATTGTAATTGTCAGTGGGGAAGAAGATATTTTTGTTAATCATCTGGCTTCATTCAAATATGTGGAGATGGATGGCGAAATAGTCGAGACCCCATGTCAGGCTTTTGAGCCCTTGAAAACTGAACAAGCATCTGCGGTGGCAGCTTCTCCTAAAGAACCGAAGAAGGGGGTGTCCATAGCCTCTTATATTCAAGCTCTTGAAGTGGTAGAATCTGGGGTGCGAGAAAGTTGGGGCAGTCCAGTAGAGGTGCCAGAAAAGAAAGATATGTTCGGAATCGGTTACCGTCCTGGGCAGTCATCATCCGAACCGAATGCTCGAGGTCGTCAAGGCCCAATTACTTTCACGAGTGCGGGAGTAGTAGACTATGGAAACATCAATGATGTACAGGATGATGCAGTCGATAGTGTCTGTGACCTAGATGGGTGGATTAGGCATGCCGTCCCAGGAACTCAGCTTAGCAATTGGACATCAGAAAGGCTTATTTCAGTCACCTCTTTCGAAGAGTAATAATTTTTGTTTCTGTTTTTCCTGTATTCAAGCACTATGTCTTGCCTGGGGCATAGTAGCTATTTGTAAGGGTTCATTTGTTCTTAACACAATCATAAATAAAGCTGACATTTTACATTCATTCATGTTGTTCTTTGTCTTTCATTTTTTATTTTTGTTTTTTCAAAAAAGAAAGAAAAGTTTTAAACCTGGCAATGTATCTCATTTTCTCAAGCCTTTGCTAAAGCCTTGCATGAATCATCATTCATGCAGGTGCTCGTCACCGGATCTTATCAATGACGACCCTGTTATGGCTGAGTATGACTTCGACAATCCAATTTATCAAGCCGATGAGGAAAGTGAAGAGAATTGCGAACTACCTGAAGAATTTGCCAGACTGCTCAAACAGGAGGAGAAGATGATTCAGCCGCACAAAGAAGTTGTTGAAGTAATAAACTTGGGTACTGAAGAAGACAAGAAAGAAGTCAAGATCGGGGCCGCATTGGAAGAATCTGTCAAGACTCATTTGATTGCTTTGCTTCGAGAATACATTGATGTCTTCGTATGGTCCTACCAAGATATGCCTGGTTTAGACACTGACATTGTGGTACACAAACTGCCTCTCAGAGAAGATTGTCCTCCATTAAAGCAGAAGTTGAGACGCACACGCCCTGATATGGCAATTAAAATAAAAGAAGAATTACAAAAACAGTTTGATGCTGGTTTCTTAGCCGTGACCAGTTACCCTCCGTGGGTTGCCAACATTGTGTCGGTTCCCAAGAAAAACGGTAAAGTCAGGATGTGTGTAGACTACAGGGATTTGAAAAGGGCCAGCCCCAAAGATGACTTCTCTCTACCTCACATAGATGTGCTCGTCGATAATACTGCTCATTTTTCCGTGTTCTCCTTCATGGACGGATTTTCCGGCTATAACCAGATTAAGATGTCTCCCGATGACATGGAAAAGACAACCTTCATTACTCCTTGGGGCACCTTCTGTTACAAGGTCATGCCATTTGGTTTGAAGAATGCTGGAGCCACTTATCAGCGGGCGATGGTGACGCTATTTCACGACATGATTCCTCATGAAATTGAGGTTTATGTTGATGATATGATAGCAAAATCCCAAACAGAGGAAGAGCACTTGGTTAATCTAGCAAAGTTGTTCGACAGACTCCGGAAGTTCAAACTGAGGTTGAATCCGAATAAGTGTACCTTCGGGGTCCGTTCTGGAAAGCTACTCGGCTTCATTGTTAGTGAGCGAAGAATTGAGGTTGATCCAGCCAAAGTGAAAGCTATCCAAGAGATGCCTGAGCCGAAGACTGAAAAGCAAGTGCGTGGCTTCTTAGGGAGACTAAACTACATTGCACGGTTTATTTCTCACTTAACGGCCACGTGTGAGCCCATCTTTAAGCTTCTGAGGAAGAATCAGGCCATGAAATGGAACGAAGACTGCCAGCGAGCCTTTGACCGAATCAAAGAATACCTGCTAGAACCTCTGATTCTCATGCCTCCAGTGCCAGGGAGACCTCTGATTATGTATCTTACTATGCTTGAAGGATCGATGGGATGCATGCTGGGTCAGTAGGACGAGTCTGGTAGAAAAGAGCACGCCATTTATTACCTTAGCAAAAAGTTTACCAATTATGAGACGCGCTACTCACTACTCGAGAAAACTTGCTGCGCTTTGGCATGGGCTGCTCGTCGACTAAGACAGTACATGCTGACACACACTACTCTCTTAATTTCCAAGATGGATCCTGTGAAATACATTTTCAAGAAGCCAGCTTTGACAAGAAGAGTAGCCCGGTGGCAGATGATACTGACAGAGTATGATATACATTACACTTCGCAAAAGGCAATCAAAGGAAGTGTATTGTCTGAATACTTGGATCAGTAGCCAATCGATGATTATCAACCCATGAGGTTTGAGTTTCCGGATGAGGACATCATGTTCCTCAAGTCGAAAGACTACGAAGAACCACTTCCGGAGGAGGGGCCAGACCCTGAATCCAAATGGAAGCTGATGTTTGACGGGGCTGTGAACATGAATGGAAGTGGAGTAGGTTTTATTATCGTCTCGTCAGAAGGGATCCATACACCTTTAGCCGCTCGGTTGACTTTCGAATGCACTAACAATGAGGCGGAGTATGAAGCTTGTATCATGGGGATCGAAGAGGGAATCGACTTGCGAGTCAAAAACCTCAAGATCTTCAGAGATTCTGCTTTGGTGGTAAATCAAGTCAATGGCAAATGGCTAGTTCATCAACCTCGTTTGATTCCTTACAGAGATTATGTCAGGAGGCTGTTAACCTTCTTCACCAAAGTCAAATTGAATTACAATCCTCGAGATGAAAACCAATTCACTAATGCTCTAGCAACTTTGTCGTCCATGATTAAAGTTTGTCAAGAGAATTTTGTGCCTCGAATTAAGGTTTCCCGTCTTGAAAGACCTGCTTATGTCTTTGCAGTCGACGACGGTGAAGATAACAAGCCTTGGTATCATGATATCAAGCAATTCCTGAAGGCTCAAGAGTACCCGGCTGGGGCATCAAGTAAGGATAAGAAGACCCTTAGAAGACTGGCAGGAGGTTTCTTCTTGAATCAAGATGGCGTGTTGTACAAGCGAAACTTCAACATGGTGCTGCTCAGATGCGTGGATAGACACGAAGCAGACCTGTTGATGCAGGAGATCCATGAAGGCTCCTTTGGTACCCATGCTGGAGGACATGCTATGGCCAAGAAATTGTTGAGATCGGGATATTATTGGATCACCATGGAATCCAATTGCTGTAAGTACTCCCGTAAATGCCCCAGGTGTCAGATTTATGCCGATAAGGTCCATGTGCCTCCGAATCCATTGAGTTTCATGTCTTCGCCATGACCGTTTGCCATGTGAGGCATTGATATGATTGGCAAGATCGAGTCGACAGCTACTAATGGTCATCGCTTCATCCTGGTTGCTATAGATTATTTCACGAAATGGGTCGAAGCGGCATCCTACGCCAATGTCACTAAACAAGTGGTAGCCTGGTTCATTAAAAGAGACATCATTTTCCGGTATGGAATTCCTGAAAGGATCATTACTGATAATGGTTCTAATCTCAACAACAAGATGATGGCTGACTTGTGTCGAGATTTCAAAATAGAGCATCACAACTCTTCTCCATATCGCCCGAAGATGAATGGCACCGTCGAGGCGGCCAATAAGAACATCAAGAAGATTGTGTAGAAGATGGTTGTGACATACAAAGACTGGCATGAGATGCTACCATTTGCGTTGCAAGGGTACAAAACATCAGTACGTACTTCAACAGGGGCAACCCCGTTCTCACTGGTGTATGGTATGGAGGCAGTCCTACCAATTGAAGTGGAAATCCCCTCGTTGAGGTTGATGATGGACATTAAGCTGGATGAAGCTGAGCGGCTCCGATCCAGATATAATCAATTGAGCCTAACTGAAGAAAAACGTCTAGCAGTTGTATGCCATGGACAGTTGTATCAGCGACGGATGAAGTAGGCTTTTGACAAGAAGGTGCGACCACAGAGGTACATGTCAGGTGACTTAGTGCTGAAAAGGATTCTTCCTCCTCTTAACCATCACAGGAGAAAGTGGACACCCAACTATGAAGGACCATTCGTGGTTAAAAGGGTTTTCTCAGGTGGAGCCTTGATGCTGATAACCATGGACGGAGAAGACTTCCAATCCCCTGTTAACTCAGACTCAGTAAGAAAATACTTTGTGTAAAAAGGGCCCGCTGGATAAAAACAAAATAAAGATCCAGGAAAAAATGGGCATCCCGGCGAGCCAAAAACAGAATAAAAGGCTCGAGCAAAAGATAGGGAAATCTTAAAAAAAAATATACACCCGCTGAGTTGAAAAGCCACATCGGACAACTCAGGCAAAAAAGGGTATCCCGATGGATTGAAAACCTGAAAAAGCGATCCACGCAAAAGAGGGATTAACACGAACGACTGCGATCTGCGAGATCCATAACCTATATACAGTTGAGGTTATCCTAAGGGTTGAAGATCAGTTCAATTACTCTTTCTCAAGAGGCAGAGCAAGCGGAGCGTCTTGAAGACATACGAGTCATAACCGGGTTGAGACTTGATGAGATCCACTCCTCACATTGCCAATAGGATAGTTTTGTTTTCCTTTTTGGCTGTTTCCTCTTTCCAGGGAACTGCTTCCTTTGTATTGCCTATTCATGGCCTTTTTTCCGGATTAATAAAAATTCAACTTCAATCATCTTGTGACTATTTGCTTCTCGTTTTTTGTTTTTTCACCTAGCATTGATTGATTCCGAAAACGTCCAACAAATTGTTATTTATATTGTGTTGTGAACATTTGAATGCTTTCTAACTCGTGCAAGAGGACAGAAACATTTAATACAACTCTGAAAGGGTGTCGAGATACCCAGATAATGGTTCATACTATGAGCCTGGGGCAGGCAGGTCCCAAACTAACTTTCCATGTTGCAGGTATTATTAATTGTGTTCATGCAGGTACAAGTACCAGTGTTGCTAACAAAGCTAAAGGCAAATTCCCAGGAGGAACATCTCTTTATGCTTGACCAAGAGCAGGTGTCTCCTAGGATGTTTCCAGTTTTCCCCAGCGAAGTTCAGCAAGGTAGTAGAAGGTGGGTGTCATCCCCAAGCAGAAGTTTCCCTTCAGATAGGGGCAATCCCCTACAGTACAAGGAGTGTCTTTCCTCCCCAGCGAGTTTCTTCCTCAGCAGTGTCATGCCTTTGTTTCCCCAGCTAAGTAAGACGATTTCATTTCCCCGGCAGAGTTCAACGGGTAGTGTACCTAGCAAGAAGAGTGCGTCTCCAGCAGGGTCTTGGCGCTCTAGTCTCAAAGTCCAATTTATTTTTGGCAATGGCGGATGTTCAGAGCCGGCGTATCATTGACAACTTTCCCAGCAGATTTGTCTTCTCCTCATCAGGACGGATCAGATCAGTGCAGTGATTAGCACTTTCCCCACAGAGTCGTTTCCTCCGTGTCAGAATGGACCAGATCAATGCAGTGATCATCAGTTCTCCCCGGTCAAGCCGTCTGGGATACTTGCAGTCTCCTCATTGGGAGATTCCTTTGCATTTGTATTTGCATTTAGTGATCATCATTACATTTGCATCCTCCAAAACGTAGCATTTCCATCATCATGGAGCATTACGCCATAAATTCAAGCATATGCATGCCAGCATGGGCCAGTTTTGAGGTATATATGACATATTCTCAACCTGAAGTACTCCGCACAGAGGATACCAACATCATTTTTCAGACACCCTTGTCTTTTCAGATCAATGTTTACCAATTATTTCGCGTCTTGTTTGGTACAATAGTCGCGTTGCAGGCTCTCGTTTTGTACAACGGTCCTGTTTGCATGGGCTCTCGTTTATGCACAATGATCCCGTCCCATCTTATCCTATTTTCTTTGTGTTTCTGGTTACCGCCTGAGGCCGGTATACCATTGCGTCCCCATTCGAGGGTGGTTTCGTGTTAGATCCGAGGATCTTTTGAGAATCGGCATTCGAGGATGGTATTCTTTTCTTCAAGTCCTTTTGAGGTTGGTCCTGTTGTTGTGGCTATCACTCGAGGGTGATAAACCATTTTGAGCTTATTGATTGAGGTCAGTTTGTCTCTTTTGCAAAGTCTGTCTGAGGTCAGTCTTTGTGTTTCTGGTTATCAACTGAGGCAGCTATCCCATTGCGTCTCCATTCGAGGATGGTTTTATGTTAGATCCCGGAATCTTTTGAGAATGGTCATCCGAGGATGGCATTCTTTTCTCCAAGTCCTTCTAAGGTTGGTCTTGTTTGTGTTTGTTGTGGCTATCATTCGAGGATGATAGACCATTTTGAGCTTATTGATTAAGGTCAGTTTGTCTCTTTTGCGAAGTCTGTCTGAGGTTAGTCTTTGTATTTCTGGTTATCGACTGAGGCCGGTATCCCATTGCATCTCCATTCGAGGATGGTTTCGTGCTAGATCCGGGAATCTTTTGAGAATGGTCATCCGAGGATGGCATTCTTTTCTCCAATTCTTTCTGAGGTTGGTCTTGTTTGTGTTTGTTGAGGATATCATTCGAGGATGATAAACCATTTTGAGCTTATTGATTAAGGTCAGTTTTTCTCTTTTGCAAAGTCTGTCTGAGGTCAGTCTTTGTGTTTCTGGTTATCGGCTGAGGCCAGTATACCATTGCGTATCCATTCGAGGATGGTTTCGTTTTAGATCCGAGGATCTCTTTTGAGAATTGTCATTCGAGGATGGAATTATTTTCTTCAAGTCCTTCTGAGGTTGGTCTTGTTTGTTATGGCTATCACTCAAGGGTGATAAACCATTTTGAGCTTATTGATTGAGGTCAGTTTGTCTCTTTTGCAAAGTCTGTCTGAGGTCAGTCTTTGTGTTTTTGGTTATTGACTGAGGCCGGTATACCATTGCGTCTCCATTCGAGGATGGTTTCGTGTTAGATTCGAGGCTCTTTTGAGAATCGTCATTCGAGGATGGCATTCTTTTCGTCAAGTCCTTCTAAGGATGGTCTTGTTTGTTATGGCTATCACTCAAAGGTGATAAACCATTTTGAGCTTATTGATTGAGGTCAGTTTGTCTCTTTTGCAAAGTCTGTCTGAGGTCAGTCTTTGTGTTTTTGGTTATCGACTGAGGCCGGTATACCATTGAGTCTCCTTTCGAGGATGGTTCCGTGTTATATTCGAGGATCTTTTGAGAATCATCATTCGAGGATGGCATTCTTTTCTTCAAGTCCTTCTGAGGTTGGTCTTGTTTGTTGTGGCTATCACTCGAGGGTGATAAACCATTTTGAGCTTATTGATTGAGGTCAATTTGTCTCTTTTGCAAAGTTTGTCTGAGGTCAGTCTTTTTGTTTCTGGTTATCGACTGAGGTCGGTATGCCATCGCGTCTCCATTCGAGGATGGTTTCGTTTTAAATCCAAGGATCCCTTTTGAGAATTGTCATTTGAGGATGGCATTCTTCCCAATATATTTTATTTCCCGCAAAGTTCAAATTTCCAGGTTTTATTTGAGTATTCAATCACTCCATCCCTTGAACGTCTAAAAGCTCTCGCAATTATTCGTTCAGGCCTGCAGATGATTGAATAGGGGCAGCTGTAATAACTCAAAATTTGCCCTCTCATATCCTCAACATTTTGCATAGCATTTTGCATATATGGGTATGTGATCAATGATCGGAGAAACCGAAAGCTATGAAGAGGCTACCGAAGGGTCACAAAGCTTCTCAACCTTGTGCAAAGGGTTCACAATATCCCACAAGTCTTCACTTGAAGCCACGAGCCATGGACAGATGGGGTTTAATCAAAGGAGGCAAGCAGTGCAACATCTCCTGATGAAAGGGACGAATTAGGGTTTCATTTCTACTGGGCTTCTTCATGAAGTTCTGGTTCAAAGAGGATTCTTTTGTATCATATATGATGTCAAGTGCCTAAGGTTCAAATCTCGTCCACAAATTCATTTTGGAAGGGGTTCAACTGGCCGGACGGCGGAAAATCGAGGAATCGGAGAAAAGGCAACTGAGCTAGGTAAAAAGGGGTCGACTCCGGACTTTTAAGATTGAAATCATGAAATTAGGGTTACAATGATCCTATGGTTCAAGTTTGGTCAAGAAACGATGGAGGAATCAATAAAAGATCAAAGGAAATCATTTGAAAAGTAGTTGGTTTTGCATTTCCCTCCACTTTTCTTTCCACTTTCCTTCCACACTTTCTTTCATTCCTTCCATCTTGTTTTTCCACTCCAATTCCACTCCATTACCCTTGGAAACTTCCACCATCTTCTAGAGTATTCCAAGTAATATTCCAAGGAATATTCCATTTTCCAACCCTAACCCTAACTAACTACCAAACCTAATTTTTGGGCCCCAAACCCAAACCTAGCTCCAAGCCTAGCCTCTATATAAACCTTAATCACTTCATTGAAAAGGGTTGAACACCATTTTGCCAATTTTTTCACTCTTGCACAAGCACTTTTTCTCTCTCACTTTTCCTCCTTTTTCACCCTTTTCACCAAAGCTTTTCAAATAAGCTCTTCAAGTTTCACATTGAAACTTGAAGATCTTGAAGCTTAAGCCTCCAACCTTCATATTTTGTGGATTGAAGAAGGATAAGCTACTGATTTGGTTAAAGTTTTCGGCTTATCGGAAATGCAAGAAGATCAAAACGTCAAGAACGCATTTATTTTGCGATTTCTCGGTTTTTGGTTTTCTCTTCGATTCAAGCTCCAATTCTTGCAACAATCACCGAAGCACTCCTCCGCTTCGTAGGTTGGTGATCTTAATCACTTCTTCTTTAAGTTATTCTCTTCATCTCGCCACTTTTGGCATTCTTTAAGTGCTTTTCGCTTTGTTTAAAATCAATTCCGTTTCGATTATGTTTGCTTGTGATTTGTGAATTTGGTTGAATTTGGATTTAAGGTGTTAATAGATATAGGTTCTATCATGTGTAAATAAGCTCAAATTAAGTAGAAATTAGTGGTAGCATGTTCCTAGGCATGTTAGGGGTCATTAGAAGTGAGTTTGTGGCCAAAAGCACTTATTTCTCAACTTTTTTCACATTCTGGTTCAGTGTTAACCGGTTAACCATTTGGTTAACCGGTTAACGCATGCGTTTTAGCCACAAAACAGGGCAGTTTTAGGTTCGTTAACCGGTTAATGATGGGCTAAAGACGTGTCTAATTATGTGTCTAGCGGTATCTTAACTGCAAGTGCACAGCCTATCGAAGTAATATTTAAGATTATCGATCCACAAGGACTCTATGGTTACTTAGTGCTAGATGAACTTCTAGTTTAGCTAAGGTGAAGGGTTGTCACGATTTTTTGTTGCTTTTAAAATACTAAAGGCGGGAATTAAATTTAAGTTTTAATAAAATAATACTAAGGCGGTCGGTATGTAATTATACTAACTTAGGCGGGTCAATCTAACCTAGGCTTATAAAGGTGTTCACTTAAACTATTCTGTAGGGGTTACCAGTTTAAATACCCTCAACTCACACTCTCGTGGTCTTATCTCAGATCTTACCCCTAAAGCCCTATGCCTGCTCTCGCTAGCCCATAAGTGTTTAGAGATAATTTTTGGAAACTTAGTAATTCTAATTTATTTTAAAGCGCTCTCGCTGTGTTTAATTTAAATGCCTAACTTTAGCTATCTGGTTAAAATCTCACACTCCCGTGATCTTGACCTAACCTAATACTCTTTCCTTACTCTCGTAACGAAAAGGTCGATTTTAAATAAAAAGTATCAGCCAGAATGTTAAGTTATTAATTATTTTTAGCCTATGGTTAATTTTACCAATTAAGTTTGTTTTAACTACATACCGCGCTAAGGTAATTAGCTACTCATTTTTGTTGAACCAGACAGAGGCAGAGAAACAATAAACAAAATATTCATGGCAGAAAAATAAATAAATAACATAATATTAAATTGCAAATAATAAAAACCTGGTTAACAGTAAAATGGCAGACTCCTTCTTCCACAGACCGGAAAGCTCGGAGTAATTGGCGGAAATCGAAAATAAAGTAAAAATCTGAAGGTTTAGAAACAAGTAATTTTTATAACAATTTCCTGATGTTGGAAATTGTTATAGGTTGGGTTTGGATACAATAAGAATGAAATACTGAAAATAATGCTGAAATAAAAACAAGGTTGTAAAATAAATCGGCAGAGCTTCCGCAGGAAATTGATAGAAAAAATGCTCTGTAGTTTCTTCATAAAACTTAAGTTATTTATAGAACAATTAATGGGCTTGAAATTTGGACTTGTTGCATTGGGCCTTGTTGAAGCAGCTGAGAAAATATAGGAACGTGGCTAAAAAATAGGCAGACCTTCTTCACGTAATGTTTTGACGTGGTCTCAGTCAAATAACCTCCTTTTACCCTTGTCACGGTCGTGACAAGGTCTTCACGTTCGTGTCCCTTGAATTTTAAGTGTCACGGTCGTGACAAGGTCATCACGGTCGTGATTGCTTCTTTTGGGGTGTCACGGTCGTGACACCTAGGTGACGACCGTGAGTGCAACAAATTATGCAGGTTTTTCAGGTTTCTTCATTTCTTCATCTTTTTATGGTTGTTTTTGTTCCTTTTGCTCTTAATTCATGATTTAGCTCCATATATGATGTACCTGCAAAATGGTAAGAAAAACTCGAGGAATCGGGTGTTAAAACGATGATTATGCGATAAAACGGTAATGAAACTTAGCAATATAATCGATACATTTTCTCGTTATCAAATTTCCCCAAACTTAAACCTTTGCTTGTCCTCAAGCAAATAGTCGGTTGAAAATCGTCGGACAAGTTTTTATTGACACATACACATAACAAACCGTACGAGGGATCGTTTTGTCGGATAAACCGGTACTTTGATAGAACACTAACGATACACTAATGACACAAGCAACAAGCTATGTCGTCGAGTTCCCGTTAAACGAAACAATCGATAATTTCTTTACGATTTCACCTAGAGTTTTTCGATCTTATTTCGCCCGGATTCATTCTAGCGCAATCACATTAAGCCCTTTGCCTTAGCACGCACGTAGTGGAGTAGCCGGTTAGCGACTTTGATCCTTTTTAAGCACGGGGTCTGGTACACGAGTGCGGTAACCCTACATATATTATCCGCTTTGGAGGTTGTGGGGGATCGAGCCGTAGCACGCCCTACCAAGTTCAGAACTAGTACCTCTGAACCAACCCGCAATGGACTCCTTCTCATATTTCTCGTTTCTTATATGCGACCGTGTACTTTGGTGCAATTTATTTTCATTTTGCATCGAGATATGAAGGATCATTATTGATTAGGCATCAAACGCTTATATTCATCGGCTCCCCACGTGGTTTGTGTTCAGACGGTGCTGACTGCTAGTATAAACTACTAGGGGTTACTTTTGAACTGAAACTTAAGGTGTACTCGTAATGATAATTGGAATGGAATTGCTTAAGTGGGAAGTCAAAGGTGTCAAGATTGTATTGGTCTTGTTGAATCGTTCTCAGCTTCCTAATTACGATTCCGTAGGTAAGTCGGGTAATGCGAATAATTAAAGATTTTTTTCTGGTATGGCTAAATAAACAGGGAAAGTTCGAAACTAAAGAAAATAGCACAAAAATTGCTCGTTTCATTAACTTGCGAAAAGAAATACAACAGAATGGGAAAATGCGAAAAGGAAAAGTGCGGAAATGAAAGGTACCTCTCCCACACTATATCAGACATTGTCCTCAATGTTGTGATATAATAGCGGTAAAAGTACAGTACAAACTATGAAAATGAAAAACAAACATAAGCAAAACTAAAACTAAGGCTGCTGAGGACCGCGGGCTCGGCTTCTGGTGCGGGAGCGTCTGGTAGGAGTCGCTTCAGGATCAGAACCGGTACCGGTGGCAGCAGTAATGCCAATGCGTAAGGCCTCTAGCTCGCTGAAAATTTCTTCGAGCTTCTCATCAGTAGCTGTCTGGTTGCTTTCAATAATGAGGAGTAAAGCATCTGTCGCTCCCAAAAAGACGAGACCGGGCTCGAATATGGTACAGACGCGAACGGTCGGCGAAAGGAGAATGCGAGAACACACAGGAGTGAACTCACAGGGAATGAAAAGAATCGCCAGCTAGGCATTTTTATCCCGGAGGAAAGGAAATGCTGCATAGACCTAGAAAGATATGGATAAGACGGTTGCGAACCAGAGAGACTGAGAAAGGGGGTTGGTTACAACCTGGGAAGGTATTAGCACCCAGATTGTCCGCCGTACTCGACGGGATCCACGCTTAAAAGATTTGTGTTTTAAAGGGGTAGTGTCAGTGCAATCTGTGTATAAAAGAGCTGGAAAAGGATGTACAGGTGTCAGTGTAAAAGAAAAGTGAAATGTGTTATATACAGTGTCAGTGTAAGAAAAGGAATAAGATGCTCAAGATCATGAGGCTAAAAGAATAAAGCTGGAAGAGGGGGAATGTACAGAGACTTTTGTTCGATAACTGTTAAGTTATGCCTACGTATCCTCTCGTGCAATGAGGAAGTCAGAACACCGTAGTTCGACCCAAAGAGACTGAAAGATGGATTGACTTGTGAACAGCTTGCTTGTCTATGCTCAAGTGTATGACCTGTCTGGCTCAGGTGCTAACTATCTTGCATTAGACGGAAGAAGCGAGTTCTCGTTTGTGAGTGAATGAGATGAGAAAAGAATCCCGAAGGAGACGATTATTGTTTGTTTTTGAGTTTTCAGTCTTTTATTGCTTTTTGAAATTTGTCATAAGTTAATGAGCTTAAGCCTAAACCAATGGATTTAGTAAACTCATCACATCTTCCCTCTGATTAGGGGTAATGAGAATACCTTAAGTGTGAAGTCAGCTTCTCACACTTAATCACCTTTGATATAGGATTAAGATCATTATCCTACTTGTGATTATTTAGATGTTTTTGGTGTTTTTGTTTAGTGTTAAGTAATGAGGTTAAGCCATAATCAGGGATTAAACAGACTCATTACACCATCCTAATAGAAGGATAATAGATGAGAATGTTTAAGCTGAGGAAAGCTCCTCAACTTAATCCATGATTAGGGATTAAACTCATGACAAAACAAGACCTTTATTAAGTGGATTTTACTTAATGATATGATGATGAAGTGATTTTTTATGGTTTGTAAGACAACTCGAGGAGGACTTGTCCATTAACACTAGGGTTAGTCCTTCTTAACCAATTAAGGAAGAATTAGAACCCTAATGCAAGGCCCAAGTTACAAGCTTGATGTCTTGATGATTATTAAGTGAATTGATTAAGAGATTTAAACACATTAAGGGTTTAACACTTAGGATTAAAGTTATACACTCCATCCTAATAGAAGGATGCAGGCATAAGCTTAATCACAAAGCCTTAAAGCCTTTAGGGTTTAGCCCCTGATTATGAGGTGAGAAGAGAAGACTCAAAGAGACACAATGGTAAAAACTAAGTGGGGAGACTAATCAAAACCCTAATCATTGTCATGCTTGGTTGCTCCTAAGGTTTGTGAGGTTTAACAAGAAAGATCTTCAATGGAACCACCAGGAAGCAGATGAAAGGAGCAAAGAGAAGCAAAGTAACTTGCTTCATTTAAGAAGACAAGTCACTTGAGGAAAGAAAGTAAGAAGAAAAAGAAAGAGCAAGCTCAATCTCAAACACAAAGCAAAATGCAGCAAGGATGCATAAGAGAGATGAAAAGAAATTGTGAGAAGTGAAAGCAAATTCACTTCTCAAAGTTGCTTACCACCTGAAAAGTTAGTGAAAGAAATGCAATGCAATGCAACATGAGATGAAATGGCATGATACAAATCAAAACCAGAAGCATATATGAGATGATAATGATTCTATGAGATGATGCAAACATGAAACAAAGCATGAGGATGATCATATGAACAAATGGATGCAAGAGAAGCAAGTTTAGAACCATAAACATACATGAAAAGTTATGGAATGCAAATGGCATACACAGTGGCAAATGAAAGATGTAATGATCAAACATGCTTCTAATATGTCTTAAGATGTCTAATGAATCAAATGGATGCACAAAATGCTATGGCAAGTCATGGTATGCAAGCAAATGCAAGATGGATGCAAAAGGAAGCTCAAATTAGGGTTTATGATCAATGCATCAAACAAAACTCAAAATCAGAAGCAAACATCAAGATAAAAAATTGAAAATGCATTCAAGGGAACCCTAACCCTACACAAACTCACTGCCCAAAGGAGGGGTTCTAACTCTTAACCTAATGAAAGTTATGAATTTTCTAAGATTTCTAGGGTTTTAGGGTACCTTAACAAGAAAAAATTTCAAACAAATGGAAAATGCAAGATCAATTCATGCCAATTTAATCCTACAAACTACATGATATGCAAGACACAATGCGAAAAGAAACAAAGTCCAACTCTCAATGGTTAGGCAGAAATGATTTTTTGAAGTTTGGATCAAAATAATGCCTTGAAATGATTTTAATTCCATGAAAAATTCTCAAAAGACATCAAGATCAAAAAAGAAATTTGGTTTGAGGGTTGGACAATGTTTCTAAATGATTATGAAGGTTTCATGAATTTTTTGGTGATTTTTAAATACCTAAAAGTATTTTTAATTAATTAATTCTCATTAATTAATTAAAAATAAACTTTTAAATGATTTAAAAATATTTTTTAATGCAAAAAATAAAAATAAAAATGTTTTTGGTTTTTGAAAATTAATAAAAGTTTATATAAAAATTTTCAGAATTTTTAAAAAGGTTTTGCTATTTTTTATAAAAAAGGAGAAAACAAATGAATTAAACTGAAAATGGGAAAAGTCAACACATCCAAGGGCCATGGTTTGAATTCGCACGCGCGGGAAGAGACTTGGCGCCACATCCAAGGGCTGATATTCAAATTCGCTAATTAAATGATTAAGCCCTAATCCTGCCCTAATCACTCTCAGGCGACCGGAACACTGTTCCGGTCGTATTCTCCGGCTATCTCATCTCTCAATCTCTCTCAATATGCCATGAAATCATGCCAAACTCTCCAGAATCAATCATTAATCATCACTAAACCTAAACCCCACCCTAAAATCCATTCATTTCCACTGAAACATGAGGCACGAATCAAAACGGAAAACAACACAAAAACTTCAGAGATCAAATACATTCTACACACGCAACCATTTTCAATGATTCAAAGCTTAAAATGATCAGCACATCACATAGAATCAGTTTGTAACTCAAAACACAAGTTCTGGAAAAATGTTCTTGGACGATACCTGAGATGGAGCTTTCGATTCCAGAGCTTTCAGGCTGTTTCTTTGGCTCAAATCTACTCCACTGATCCTCCTAAGAAGCTTGCAAGGTTTGTTTGAAGTTTGCAATGGCTGGTTTAAGAGTTTGCTTGAGTTCTGTTCAATGGCAGGTGGTGATCGTGTTTTTGATTCAATGGCTTTCAGGCTGTGGTGAAGGGTGCTTTGTGATCAGGAAGGTGTGTTGAGTTGATTGGTGAAGTTTGTTTGTGTGTTTGTGGCCTGTGTGATGAGTCTCGAAGGCTCTTGCAAAATGAAGGTGAAAATGAGAATGCTGAGTTATGGAGTGTTTCAGGCTTGTGTTCTTGTTGCTTTGGCTTGCTTTTTGTTTGTATAGACAACTGTGATTGGTCAGAAGAAGTGATGTGTGCTTTATTGATAGGTATGGCTCAAGTTGCCAAAATGTCAAAGTTGTGTAAGAAGGGCATGGGCTACTTGCTAGCCAAGGACAAAAGGCATGTCCTGCGCAGCATGATGTGGGGAGAACCCTAGGATGGTTCAGCAAGTCAGCCAACAAGTGGATGGTAGCTTATGATGAGTTTTGCAACTTGCCTTGCTTTTGCTTCTTATGAAAAAATCTTGATCCATAGGCCACAAAATGAATGATCCCTTGGCCCATTATGATTTTTAGGTATAGTATGATCATGTTGTGAAGTTTAGAAATGCATTTGATGACTTAATTTGCCTTGAGAAGTGAATTTGCAACTTTGCCTCTTTGGTGGAAACTTTGAAATTTTGTGATTTTTGCCAACTTTGACAAACCATAACTTTTGATCCAAAATGAATTAGGTCATGTTATTGTACTTTTTGAAAAGGTAATGATCCATTATACAACTTTCATGACCAAAGTTTTTCCATTTGAGGCTTTTTTGAATCAAAAAGTAAAGGTTGAAAAAGTTGCCTAAAATGGCAATCTCATTAAAAGTCAAACTTTCCCAAAAAGTCAACTTGCAAAAGACTTGAAATTCTTCAATTTTGTGAACTTATAACATCTTCTATGATCAAATAAAGATCATGTACAATCAAAATGATGAAGAACACCCCCTGGTTGGGTCATTGGGGGCCTCAGATGCCCTGATTTTACACTGACTTGCTTGAAAAGTCAACTCTTGATCAGATGCCTTCCCCATGGAATTTCTTCATGAAAATTGATATGCATACTCCCTATACCCTATAGAGACCAATAGAAACAAGAATGACCAAAAAATTTGGAGTTATGGCCCTTGAAACCAAAACCCTAATTCTAGGTCATCTGTGTAGTTAAACCTGGCTCTGCTTCCATGCCATTCTCAATTCTTGTGATTCTTTGACATTCTTGACTCTGGGAGGATATAATATGATGTTTGAACATACATGGACCCCTTTGAAGTGATTGATGACCTTTGGAGTGGCTCAAGAAGCTCTTGATTTGCTCAGATCACAAACCCTAGATGCAGATGACTTAGAGCCAATGCAGTGAATCAAAAATGTGGTATGAGATGCTATGATTGAGTTTATGCATATGAAATGATCACAAGCCATGGTGTGAATAGGTGAGGGCAAATTTGGGGTGTTTACAGCATCATACTGCTCCTTCTGCCTTCGCTCCAGTGCGGCGTTCATCTGGTTCTGCTGATGAATCGCACGGAGGACATCCTCAAGAGTGAATTCCTGTGCAGGAGGCTGTCGGGTAGATGATTCTGGAATGTCCTGGACAGGCTCAGCTGCATCCATAGCGTCCTGCATCTCATCCGCTGGAGGATCGGCCTGATCATCATGAATGGGGGCGCGGTCGGCAGCATCAGGTAAAACAAAGAGCCAGTTGGCTCGGCTGGATGGGTCGATGCGGTCACGGGACGGAAGAATGATATGGTGATAAACAGTGCCATGGATAACAGGGCTATACCTGCCATCCTCTCGCTGCGCAATCAGGTGAGCGGATCTGCAATAGCTCTTGGTGAGGAGTTCTTCGGCTATGCGAGGCAAATTTGTGAGCAAGTCACTAAGCCCTAACTGAAAGGCGAGGGTGGTGACAATGCCGCCAATGAAAAATGGGGTGGAGCCTCTTTGCGCAATGGCCTGGATGTGAGAAAGCATGAACGGGGCAGTGTTGATTGGCTCGTCATTGAGAGCGCAGTGCAAGAACAGAAGCTCCTTGGAGTTGAGTTTATGGTTACTCTCTCGTGCAAAGATGGTGTTGCAAATGACTCGGTGAAAATATCGGATTGCCGGGTTGTGGATGTGTGTAGCATTGATGCTTTGAAAGGATGAGGCACGGGTATTGGTTATGTCGTGCCATAAAGTGAAAGCGGTTTCACTAAAATTATCCGGCACGCGGAGGTGAGCTTCATTCCCGTGAGCGAAGCCTAGCAACTCGGCTATCCTTGTTTACGAAAGTTCGAACTCCCGGCCAAACAATCTGAATTTAGCAACGCTGGTAAGCTGACTCTGAGAACCGATACCGGTGATGTAACAGAACAAGCTTAGGAACTCCAGTGTCAGCAACTCGAATGTGGGCTGAGGCTGACTGCATAGAACCCACAGATTAACCTTCTTAAGCAGGTTCTTGACACTGTTGAGCATTCCTAGCTCTCTCAAACATTCAGTGTCGATATAACGCGTAGGTTGCATACCGCGGTTCTGGAATCGGATGAATCTTTCTCTTTGGGTTTCTCCAGCATCACCCTCTCTGAATTGAATAGCATCCATTGCATGCAAGAACTAGAGTGAGAGATGAGGATTTTGGATTTTTGTGAAAAAGTGATAAAATGAGAGAAATAATGATTCGGATAAATATTGGAAGGTGAGAATGTGATAGGTGTGGTGATAATGGGGAGGTTAATGAGTTTTAATTTGGTAATGGGAGGTTACGGAAGTTGGTGAGAAAATGGGTGGTTTTTGGAAGTTATGGAGGAAGAAGAAGAAGAGGTTTCGAAAAGAAACAGTTCTGTTTCTCACGAATCCTATATTTAGGGTTGTCACGGTCGTGACAGGGAGATGACGGTCGTGACACGCTAAATTAGCACGTCACGATCGTTAGGGGGGCGTGACGACCGTGAGAGTTTGTTTCGTTGAATAATTTCCAGAAAACACTATCTCTTACGCTTCATATACTTTATAATAATTTATTTTTTTCCACTTCTCACTCAATATTACATTTAAACACCTTATAATAATTTATTTCAACATATTGCAAACTTGCATGGCACGAGAGATTTTTATAGAACATGAATAAATTCAAGCATAACAGTACATAGAATGAAAATATATAAATTGATTAAAATGGAAAATTTTTGGGAACTAGAAGTGCATTTCATATGGTAATTGAAAATGAAATTACATAAATGAAAATACGGTACGAAATTGTTTGCGAAAAGTAAATCTAACTAGAAACGAAAACAATGAGAAAAATAAACTAAATCACTTATAGCATTTTCAAAAGTGTTTCTTCAAATCTTCGATTGCGGAGTTCAAGTGATAGAATTGTTCACAGGTTATGTCAGTCAAACCTATAATGTCCAATCACATGCTCTTAATTTCATCCTTAAATGAATTTATATCAGTTTGGTAAGCTTCAAGAGTGTTCATGATATTCTGTAAGTTGTTAGCATAATCTCCTTGATTCACTTCAAGGGTTTCAATAACTTCGTCAGTGTGGTCAATGTCATGGTAACCAGGAGGTGTCTCAGTGTCAGTTTCGACATCGGTCATTATATCATCTTTTATCTTGTAAGACTGAGGTGTTTCAGGAGTAGATGGATAATCAGGTGGGGTTAACTCATAAAGCCAGTTATCCTTATTGTGAACACTTACTCTAGCATGGTTTGGTAGTGTGAACAGGGTTACTACCTCATTCCGGATTAGGTACTCAAAAGGTGGATGTCCTAAATTCCTTATGATATGGCGATTAAAGCAGAAGTTAAGATTCATAGGACGGATGGTACCTAAACGGTTGCATCTGTGCAATTGGTATCTAAGTCCTAAGGCATCAGCAATCATGGTTACAAGACCTCCTACTAATATAGGTAATTCAGGTTCTTCTTGGATACGGGTGAAGGTTTGCATCATGAAAGGTACACCATTAACAGGTTGTCCATTAGTGAAACATGACATAATGAATATCTCATCTTTAGAGACTCCGGTAATGTTTTCTTCTTTTCCAAAGAAGGTGTGGGCAAGGATTTTATGGAAATAACAGAGAGCAGGGTTATGTATTTCATCATTGTTCATGCTATTTGGTTCAGGGTGGTAGTTTCCGGTTAAAGTTCCCCAAAAGAAATCCAGCTCAATGTCCATCAATTCTACCTGTGTGGTAGTAAAAGCAAAGGGTCCACTAGGGAATCCTAATAAGTCAGCTAGTTCTTTATGGTTAAAGTCATATTCTATTCCAAATAGGCGGAAACTGATAAATCCTTTCCTGAATCCAAAACCGCGCTCAGGTAGGTAAACTAAGGAGCTAAGGAACTCAAGGGTGAGCTCGCGGTAAGTCACAAACTTATGTTGAATCCGTGCATTCTCCCATCCAAGTCGGTTAAACAAGTACATGATGCTATCATGTATACCTTGGGTTTCCATAGTCAGATCATCCGGGTACAGGGTCAAATCCATTTGCCTCTGTGATAACTCTTCAAACTTCATTCTTTGGTTCCTACCTCTAAATTTGGTTTCCATATGGTTTATTGGTTGGTTAGCCATGGTTAGTGCAAATATGGAGGAAACAAATCAGGGGAAGAAGGAAAATGGGAAAGACTTTTAGAAAATCTGTAAAAAGTGATTTAAGATTAAAATAAAGAAAAATAAGGAAATGAATTGCATAATTTAAAGGCAAAGCTATAAAATGACAAAACATTTAAATGAAGGATAAAACGATAAATGACAAAATAATAGAATGATAAAATTGAATTAAATGATTAAATGAGTAAATGGGTTGCCTCCCACTAAGCGTTGTTTTTATCGTCAAAAGCCTGACGTAATGCTTAGGTGTAGATTAATCAGGGGAATTAGTGGACAACTCTAAAAGCCTTAGATTATTTGCATAATCTCTATTTTCAACTTTATGATAATGTTTTAAACGTTGTCCATTTACTATGAATGGTTCACTATTCCTACCCTTAATTTCTATTGCTCCACTCGGGAACACTTTAGTTATTTCAAAGGGTCCTGACCATCTAGATTTTAATTTTTCAGGAAAGAGCCTAAGTCTCAAGTTAAAAAGGAGTACAATGTCTCCCACACTAAATTCTTTCCTAGATAGGCGTTTATCATGCCATCGCTTAGTTCTTTCTTTATATATCTTAGCATTCTCATAAGCATCTAGCCTTAATTCTTCTAATTCGTTAATGTCTAGGATTCGCTTTTCTCCTGCAGCATTATAGTTTATATTGAGAGTTTTGATCGTCCAATAAGCTTTGTGTTCTAGTTCTACCGGGAGGTGACAAGATTTTCCATAAACTAGTTTGAAAGGTGTAGTACCTATGGGTGTCTTGTAAGCGGTCCTATAAGCCCATAAAGCTTCATTAAGTTTAGATGACCAATCTTTCCGAGATATGGCGACCGTCTTTTCTAAGATTTGTTTAATTTCTCTGTTTGAGACTTCGACTTGTCCACTTGTTTGTGGGTGATATGGTGTTGCCACACGGTGTCTTACTCCATACTTAGATAGTAATTTGTCAAAGATTTTTGAAATGAAGTGCGAGCCACCGTCACTTATGACGAGTCTAGGCACACCAAATCTGGGAAAGATTATATTTTTGAAAAGCTTTATTACTACTCGTGTATCGTTTGTAGGAGAAGCTATAGCTTCAATCCATTTTGAAACATAATCAACAGCTACGAGTATGTAATTATTACCGAAAGATGATGGGAATGGTCCCATGAAATCTATTCCCCAGACGTCAAAGATTTCTACTTCTAAAATTCCTTTTTGGGGCATTTCATCTCTTCTTGAAATATTGCCGGTGCGTTGACACCGATCGCAATTTATAACAGCGATGTGGACATCTTTCCATAGATTAGGCCAGAATAAGCCGGCTTGTAAGATTTTTGCACAAGTCTTGGAAGTGCTTGCATGTCCACCATAAGGAGATGAATGACATTGAGCAATGACATCTTCTATTTCTTCTTCGGGAATACATCGACGAAAGATTCCATCGGGTCCTCTCTTGAACAATAATGGTTCATCCCAATAATAATGTTTTAGATTGTGAAAGAATTTCTTTTTCTGCTAATAGGTTAAATCAGGTGGAAGGGCCCCTGCGGCTAGGTAGTTAACAATGTCAGCGTACCATGGCAGTCCTACAGTTGTCTGGATTGTTTCTACGGGTTCTGGTTCATTTAAGTCTAACTGAACTAGGTCGCTTCCTATTTGTGCTATCAGCTGTTCATACGGAAAATCATCGTTAATCGGCACTTGTTCGGGTTTAATACCTTCTAATCTAGATAAATGGTCTGCTACGACGTTTTCAGTACCTTTCTTATCTTTTATTTCGAGATCAAACTCTTGTAAGAGTAAAATCCATCTCAAGAGTCTCGGTTTAGCATCTTTCTTAGTTAATAGATATCAGATAGCAGCATGATCTGTGTAAACGATTATTTTCGCTCCTACTAGGTAAGAACGGAATTTGTCAAGCGCAAAGACAACTGCTAACAATTCTTTTTCAGTAGTGGCGTAGTTCATCTGAGCAGAATCTAAGGTTCTACTGGCATAGTAAATCGCATGAAGTTTCTCTTCCTTCCTCTGGCCTAGAACTGCGCCTACAGCATAGTCACTCGCATCGCACATGATTTCGAAAGGTAATCTCCAGTCAGGGGGTTGCATGATTGGTGCGGTGATGAGGGCTGTTTTTAGAGTTTCGAATGCTTTAAGACAATCCTCATTGAATATGAACTCAGCTTCTTTCATTAATAAACCAGTAAGAGGTTTAGTGATTTTCGAGAAATCTTTGATGAATCGTCGGTAGAAACCGGCGTGTCCTAAAAAGCTTCGTATTTCTCGAACGGTTTTAGGGGGTTGAAGATCTTTTATGACTTCAATTTTAGCTTTATCAACTTCAATTCCCTTGTCGGATATTACGTGACCTAATACGATTCCTTCTCTGACCATAAAATGACATTTCTCCCAGTTAAGCACAAGGTTTACTTTTACACATCTTTCTAACACCATTTCTAAGTTTGATAGGCATCCTTCAAAACTTTGCCCGCATACAGAGAAGTCGTCCATGAACACTTCCATGATGTTGTCTATAAAATCTGCGAAGATTGACATCATACATCTTTGAAAGGTTGCAGGAGCGTTGCATAATCCAAAGGGCATTCGTCTATAAGCGAACGTTCCATATGGGCATGTGAATGTAGTCTTCTCTTGATCATCTGGATGGATAGGAATTTGGAAAAATCCTGAGTAACCATCAAGATAACAGAAGTATGAATGCTTGGCTAATCGTTCTAACATTTGATCTATAAAGGGTAGTGGGAAATGATCTTTTCGAGTGGCTTTGTTTAGTTTACGGTAATCTATGCACACTCTATGTCCCGTCACTACTCTTTGCGATATCGATTCGCCTTGAGCGTTTTTCACAACAGTGATACCTCCTTTCTTTGGTACTACATGTACTGGACTAACCCATTCACTATCAGAGATTGGATATATTATTCCGGCATCTAGTAGTTTCTTAACTTCTTCTTTCACTACAGTGCTAAGGATTTGGTTAATTCTTCTTTGAGATTCTCTGGAGGTTCTGCAATCTTCTTCTAGCAGAATACGATGCATACAGACTGAAGGGCATATTCCTTTGAGATAAGATATGTTATATCCTAATGCAGTTGGATATTTCTTCAAGACATCTAAAAGTTTCTTTGTTTCTATAGTTCCTAAACTGGAATTTATTATAACTGGTCTTTTACATTCAATGTCTAAGAATTCGTACCTTAGGTTATGAGGTAAAGTTTTTAATCCTAATGTAGGTTTATCTTTACTTGGCATGGGATCCGGTGTAAGTGCTAAACTTTCGCTTAGACTATCGTCTTGATACGGAGCACGCCAATTATCATCTTCGAAAATCGGAGGGATTTGAATTTTCATTATTTCAGAATAGGTAGTCTCTTTCAGTTCCATTTCTCTTACACATTCGTCAATTACGTCCAATAGATAGCATGTATCCTCTATAGCTGGTGATTGTAAGAATTGTGTTAAAATAAATTCAACTTTCTCTTCACCTACTTCAAAGGTTAGCTTTCCTCTTTTTACGTCTATTATAGCTCTGGCGGTATCTAAGAATGGTCTTCCTAGTATGATAGGTGTAGTGGAGTCTTCAGAGATGTCCATGATTATAAAATCAGTCGGGATGTAGAATTGTCCTATACGTACTAGGATGTTTTCTAGTATGCCTACAGGATATTTAACTGAGCGATCGACTAGTTGAACAGACATTTTAGTTGGTCTTAGGTCTCCCATGTCTAGCCTTTCGCAAATCGTTAATGGCATAACACTGATACTGGCTCCTAAATCGCATAGAGCTTTGTCAATGACGAATTTTCCTATTACACATGGTATAGAGAAACTTCCTGGATCTTTTAGCTTAGGAGGCATATTATTCTGAATTATGGCGCTACACTCAGCAGTAAGTGTAACTATTCCGTTATCCTCTATCTTTTTCTTATTGGATAAGATTTCTTTTAAAAACTTAGCATACGAGGGTATTTGAGTGATTGCTTCTGTAAACGGAATAGTAATATTCAACTGTTTCAGAAGTTCGACAAATCGCTTAAACTGACCCGTCGTCTTGGAATTGGTTAATCTCTGAGGGTACGGAATTGGTGGTTTATAGGGGGGTGGAGGCACATAAGGCTGTTCTTTCTCCACTACCTCTTGATTATCATCTTCCTTTTCTTCTGGATCATTCACCACTTCAGTTGGTTTATCCGGTTTTTGGTACATGGCTGGATTGTCAAGTCTTGGATCGGTAGGTCCGTCAAGTTCCTTGCCACTTCTTAATATCACAGCATTGGCATGTCCTTTCGGATTATGTTGAGGTTGTCCAGGAAATACTCCAGCTGGTGCAGCAGTATGTGCTTGTTGTTGAGCTACTTGTGAAATCTGAGTTTCAAGCATTTTGTTATGTGTAGCTAATGCATCTACTTTGCTCACTAATTGTTTAATCTGCTCACTAGTATGTATGTTTTGGTTTAAGAAGTCCTTGTTCGTCTGAGATTGGTTAGCTATAAAGTTCTCCATCATCGACTCAAGGTTCGATTTTCTAGGGACATTAGGAGCAGTCTTTTGATATCCTGGTGGTGTAGCTGGTGCTTGACCTGGTGCGTATAAAGCATTGTTATTCTTATAGGAGAAGTTTGGATGGTTCTTCCAACCTGGGTTGTATGTGTTTGAGTATGGGTTTCCTTGAGCATAATTCACTTGATCAGTGGGAATTCCTGTCAATAGTTGACAATCAGAAACTTCGTGTCCTGGAACTCCACATAACTCACAGTTAGGTGTTACTGCAGCCACGGTGGCTGTTGGTGTTATGGCCAAGTTGTCGATCTTTTGGCTTAGTTGGTCAAACTTTGCATTGACTTGGTCCATACTACTCACTTCCTACATACCTCCTTTTGTTGGTTTCTCAGTTGCGACTCTCTCGCTTCCCCATTGGTAATGGTTTTGAGCCATACTTTCGATAAGTGCATAAGCATCATTATATTCTTTGTCCATCAATGCACCGCCTGCGGCAGCGTCAATCGTCATTCTTGTATTGTACAAGAGTCCATTATAGAAGGTATGGATGACCATCCATTCTACTAATCCGTGATGTGGACAAAGTCTCAGCATATCCTTATAGCGTTCCCAAGCTTCGAATAGTGATTCGCTTTCCCTATGCTTAAACCCGTTGATCTGAGCTCTCAGCATAGCTGTCTTGCTAGGTGGAAAATATCTGGTCAAGAAAACTCTCTTTAGTTCCTCCCACGTAGTTACTGAGTTCGAAAGCAGAGATTGAAGCCAGGCTCTTGCTCTGTCTCGAAGTGAAAAAGGAAACAAACGTAGTCTAATAGCTTCTTGGGTAACTCCATTGGCTTTTACGGTATCTGCGTATTGCACAAAGATCGAAAGATGAAGGTTCGGATCCTCGGTAGGATTTTCGGCGAATTGATTTTGTTGCACGGCTGATATCAACGAAGGTTTTAGTTCGAAATCATTTCGGTTGATAGCCGGTGCGGCAATGCTTGAATGCGGTTCAGCTTGCGAAGGACTAGCGTAATATTTGAGTGGATGATTCAGTTCTTCAGCCATCTCTGCGTCCTTTGATGTTACGACTGGTTTAGGTGGATCTAAATGAAGATCTGGAATATTGTAACTTTTTTCATAATCGAATATCCGTCTTCTTACGTGTAAGAAGCGTTCCGATTCTGGGATTAGAGGTTGCGAGTCTTCGCCTTGAGAGCGAGTACTTGGCATACACTCGGAAATTTAAATTAAATAAATTAAATAGTTGATACCTTAGTCTAGACAATGCTACCTAAAGTGCACTAGTAACTAAATTAAGGTCCCCGGCAACGGCGCCAAAAACTTGATGGGCTAAAGACGTGTCTAATTATGTGTCTAGCGGTATCTTAACTGCAAGTGCACAGCCTATCGAAGTAATATTTAAGATTATCGATCCACAGGGACTCTATGGTTACTTAGTGCTAGATGAACTTCAAGTTTAGCTAAGGTGAAGGGTTGTCACGATTTTTTGTTGCTTTTAAAATACTAAAGGCGGGAATTAAATTTAAGTTTTAATAAAATAATACTAAGGCGGTCGGTATGTAATTATACTAACTTAGGCGGGTCAATCTAACCTAGGCTTATAAAGGTGTTCACTTAAACTATTCTGTAGGGGTTACCAGTTTAAATACCCTCAACTCACACTCTCGTGGTCTTATCTCAGATCTTACCCCTAAAGCCCTATGCCTGCTCTCGCTAGCCCATAAGTGTTTAGAGATAATTTTTGGAAACTTAGTAATTCTAATTTATTTTAAAGCGCTCTCATTGTGTTTAATTTAAATGCCTAACTTTAGCTATCTGGTTAAAATCTCACACTCTCGTGGTCTTGACCTAACCTAATACTCTTTCCTTACTCTCGTAACGAAAAGGTCGATTTTAAATAAAAAGTATCAGCCAGAATGTTAAGTTATTAATTATTTTTAGCCTATGGTTAATTTTACCAATTAAGTTTGTTTTAACTACATACCGCACTAAGGTAATTAGCTACTCATTTTTGTTGAACCAGACAGAGGCAGAGAAACAATAAACAAAATATTCATGGCAGAAAAATAAATAAATAACATAATATTAAATTGCAAATAATAAAAACCTGGTTAATAGTAAAATGGCAGACTCCTTCTTCCACAGACCGGAAAGCTCGGAGTAATTGGCGGAAATCGAAAATAAAGCAAAAATCTGAAGGTTTAGAAACAAGTAATTTTTATAACAATTTCCTGATGTTGGAAATTGTTATAGGTTGGGTTTGGATACAATAAGAATGAAATACTGAAAATAATGCTGAAATAAAAACAAGGTTGTAAAATACATCGGCAGAGCTTCCGCAGGAAATTGATAGAAAAAATGCTCTGTAGTTTCTTCATAAAACTTAAGCTATTTATAGAACAATTAATGGGCTTGAAATTTGGACTTGTTGCATTGGGCCTTGTTGAAGCAGCTGAGAAAATATAGGAACGTGGCTAAAAAATAGGCAGACCTTCTTCACGTAATGTTTTGACGTGGTCTCAGTCAAATAACCTCCTTTTACCCTTGTCACGGTCGTGACAAGGTCTTCACGTTCGTGTCCCTTGAATTTTAAGTGTCACGGTCGTGACAAGGTCATCACGGTCGTGATTGCTTCTTTTGGGGTGTCACGGTCGTGACACCTAGGTGACGACCGTGAGTGCAACAAATTATGCAGGTTTTTCAGGTTTCTTCATTTCTTCATCTTTTTATGGTTGTTTTTGTTCCTTTTGCTCTTAATTCATGATTTAGCTCCATATATGATGTACCTGCAAAATGGTAAGAAAAACTCGAGGAATCGGGTGTTTTTACATGTTTGCATTGCATCAAATCATTTTTTGCATTCCATTATGTTGATGTATGTTGCATGTTGAATAATCATAAGTATGTGCATTTCTTGCATTTCGTTGCATACTTGATCACATCATCCATATCAATTTAATTCTGAATTTTGTATTAGGTTTGACATTATTTTTGAGCCATCATGTTGCGTGTTCATAATCAATGAGCATCATGTTCATATGCCATGATCATATGCATGTTTATGTACTACTTTGTGCATTACTTGTTGCATAATCCATGTGATGCATTCTTGCATAATCTTTCTAAAGGTTCATGTTCTTGCCTTTATATGTTGATTTAGGTTCAAATACATGTTCATGATGAGATTAGTGATTTTTGCATTAAAAATGAAAATAATCAATTCTGGATTTTGCATTTCATAGCTGTTTTTTTTGCATAAGTGCTGTAAAATGTATGTTGTTTGTTATGTGTACATGTTGTATTTGACTTCTTACACCTACTTTTTCATGCTGCATGCTGGCTGTAAAAAGCAGAGTTGTATTATGCATTGTTTTCATAGATGTTTGGGTATTAGGGGGTTGTAATAGGTGCTGTATTTTGGTTTTAGCATTTTTCTAGTTCCTTTAGAATTAAGATTGAGTCTTGTTTGAGTCCTAGAGTCTTTAGGATTTAATTAAGGTGTGTTTGCTTCTTTCTTTTTTAATAAAAATGCACATTAATCATTTGTTTTGTAGTGGGGAAGATCGAGGTAAGTTTACTTCACCCTATCCTTTTATTATTTATACATTTAATTTGCATTAATTCATTGTTCCTTCCATATGTGTGTTTGGTAGGATTTCCCCCTTTGTTAGGATCAACTTATCTTCCTTAGGAAGTAAGTTGTATCCTTTTCCATCCTTTCTTTCTTTTCCTTTTCTTTCTTAGGATTAGAAAACCTCATTATCCATAGGACCTCCCTTGTAAATAAATAAACAAAAATTAGGGTTGTGTCTTAGTACCCCATTAGATTTTTCCTTTTTGCAATTTGAGTCATTCTTTCTCATCTTCGAACAAAAATCCAAAAACATTTAACAAATAAATGAAAGGATTCTTTGTGTATAGCCTTATTCCATGAAGCACTTGCACTCATTCCATCTTGGAGTGGTGTAAGCTTGTCTATCATGATGTACAAGTCTCACCAAGGAATTGTTTCATAAAACAAATAAACTCAAAACATTTCTCATAGAAGACAAAAACAAATAATAAGCGACTTTCCTGCGGGAATTCTCTTTCTCATCTCATTCACTCACAATGCGAACTCACAACGACTTGTCTGTCATGCAAGAAGGTAGATGCACTCGTACCAGACGAGCCTGCAACACCTGAGCATAGACATACGCAGTTCCAGCCATAAAAAACACAAAAAAATAGTTCCATCCTTAGTTAGGCGAACTACGTCGACTCTGATCCACATTATCCCGATGAGGTACGTAGGCAGCGGGATAGGGCCCGTTCGAGCACATTCTTTATTTTCCCTACATTTCCCCCTTCTGTTCTTTCTCTTATCCAGTTCCATTTCGCATCCATTCCATTTAGCAGTTCATTTGTTCAACAGCACTTTATTTCTCACTCTTTGAAACAAAACAAACAAGCGTGGATCCCGTCGGGTATGGCGAACGATTTGGGGTGCTAATACCTTCCCAATTTGTAACCGACTCCCGAACCCAGATCTTTGGTTTGCAGGACCTTGTCCTTTCCTTCTTCCTCAGGTTTGTGCAATATTACATTTCACATTCATTCGGGATAAAAATGTCTGGCTGGCGACTCTACCTTTTCCGCGCCACTTTCGCGTTTGTACTAGGATGAAAATCCCGGGAGCGACATAAGGCCCAAGTTACAAGTTAATGTCTTGGTGATTATTAGATGGATTGATTAAGAGGTTTAAACAGATTAAGGGTTTAACACTTAGGATTAAAGTTATACACTCCATCCTAAGATAAGGATGCAGGCATAACCCTAATTCCAAAGTCTTAAAACCTTAAAGGTTTAGTCTCTAATGATGAGATGAGAAAAGAGACACAAAGAAGACTCAAAGGAAAAAAGACTAAGGGGACTAATCAAAACCCTAATTATTATCATGCTTGGATATCCTATGGTTTGTAAGGCTTGAGAAAGATCTTCAAGTAAGCCACCAATGGGAGAAGCAGATGAAAGGAGGATGAAGCAGAAGAATAAGTTACTTACTTCCTAAGAAGATAAGTAACTTAAAGGAAGAAAGTGAGAAGGATGGAACATAAGTGAAAAATATTCACTTCAAGGACAAGTAAAAATGCAGAAATGATTCAATATGAAGGTATGATAAGAGGTGGGAGGTGAAGGCAAATCCACCTCCCAAACAAACTTACCATTAACCTGAAAAGTTAGTACAAGATGCAATATGAAAGGAATGAAATGAAATGATGCATATGCAAGGGTAAAGATCAATACCAGAAGCATATACATGATTTAAATGATGATATGATGTGATGCAAAGGCATACAATATGCATGTGTGTGTTCATACAAGAGAATGAATGCAAATGAAGCAAGTAGGAAGCATGTAAACACATGGATGTTCATGAAATGTAATGGATGCAGAACATAGCAAATGTATGAATAAATTATCAATCAATGTTCAAGCAATGTCTTAAGATGTCTAAGATGACATATAAATGCTTGGAATGGCTTGGCAAGTTCATATGTTCATGCAATGCAAGGGAAGATGCAAGTAAAGATGTAAAATTAGGGTTACATGGAAGGATGAGATGCAAATGACAAAAACAGAAGCAAATGACATTATAAAAAATTGAAAATGCACTAAAAGGAACCCTAAACCTATATTAGGTTACCATCCAAAGGGGGAGGTCAGAAGATAAACCTAGGAGAAGTTGTGAATTTCCTAAGTTTCTAGGGTTTTTTGGGTGATCTTTAATGTAAAATGCCAAACAATTTGAAAATGCAAGATAAAAATGAAACAAAAATGTTTTTGGATGCTAGAAGACATGCATAGAACAATGCAAAAAGAACCAATCACAAAATCAACTTGGTTTAAAAGTTGTGAATTTTGGAAGTTAGGGTTAGAAAATGAACATTTTCAAGAACCCTAATTCCATGAAAAATCTCAAAGTATAATCACAACCAAAAATAAATTTATATGGTGAGTTTGTAAATGCTTCTAAATGTCTAAGAATGCTCTCTGATTTTTTGTGATTTTTAAATACTTAAATGTATTTTTAATTAATTAAAATGAATTAATTATTAAATAAAACAATTAAATGATTTCAAAATATTTTTTTAATGCAAAAAATAAAAATAAAAATATTTTTGGTTTCTGAAAATTAATAAAAGTCATGATAAAAATTTTCAGATTTTTTTAATGATTTTTGCTATTTTAAATAATTATATGAAAAGAAATGGATAAAAAATGAATAAAAATGAATAAAAGGAAAAGTATGTCAATCCAATGGTCCAGATTTGAATTCAGGGGGAAGGGGTTGACTGCGCACGCAGATGGAGGGTCCAGATCACTCCTAGTTAATTAATATGATTTAAATTAATTAAACATATTTAGGGTTTAATGACCTAATCTTGGTCGTACACTCACTAACCCTAATCTCAATCCTACGACCCACATTTAAACTGGGGAGATTAGCCATAATTAAACTCAGGTGACCGGAGCTAAGCTCTGGTCATCTTCTCCGGCCACACCTTCAAACCAACTTCTTCCCTAGGCCAAATTAGAAGCTCTAAAGCTCCAGATCCACTCTCCTACTCATCCTAAACAAGAATCAAACCTCAAACAACATTTATCATGCATCAAAATCCAGATACGAATCAAAACATAAAAACTGCAAAAATTTCAGAAGCACGATACAAGCTCAATACTCAACCATTTTCAAAAATAAAAGGTGCAGTGTGATCAGTGAAGCATGAAGAATATTTCTATAACCTAAAAATAGATTTCTGGAAAATTTGTTCTTGATGATACCTGAGATGAAGCTTTCTCAATCTGAGCTATCTGGACCTCTCATTGGTGTAAACCAACTCCCTTGAATCCCTTGATTCTATTGAGAAGCTTGGAACAAATTTATATGGATGTTTTTTTTAGGTTTCAGTTCAGAGGGGGGTGAAATCGTGTTTTTGTTTTAGGGGGTTTCAGGCTCATGTAAGGGGTGGGAAATGATCTAGAGGATGTATGAGATGATTGGTGAAAGAATTTTGAAGTTTTGCTGGGTGGTTTGAGAATTTCGAAGAGATGAAGTTCTTGAGGGATTTTTGGCAATCTGAATGTATGAGAGCTTGCAGGCTTGTGTGTTGTATGAAATGAGTCCCTTGAGGCATGTATGTGAAACTGTGATAGGTCAGAGGAGTTGTTGTGGCCTATGCTGATTGGTATGGGTGATTTTGCAAAAAAAGTCAACATTGTGTACTTGAGGTATGGGCATGGTGCAGGCCTGAGATTTTGGGGTGTCTGGCCTCAACATTAATCAAGGGTGGCCATGGGATAGGTTTGATACAACTGGAACACATGGAACTAGGGTTTGTATGAGTTTTGCATATTTTCCCTCTTTGGTGTATCTTGTGATGCAAGGCATGAAATGTTGTGGTTCCTTGGGAAATTCTGAGAAAAATGAGTCATGTGAGTTGTTATGATGTTTAGAAGTCAATTAGAGGTCACTTAGAAGCTTGGCAAGTGGTTTTGCAAAAAATCCTCTTTGGCATGAATGTGAAAATTATAGGGTTTTTGCCAACTTTGAAGGATCATAACTTGAGTTCTATAATGAATTAGAACTTGTTCTTGTACTTTTTGAAAATGGAATGATCCAATCTACAACTTTCATGACCAAGAATTTTTCATTTGAAGCATTTTTGGTTGAGAAAGAGGAGGTTGAAAAACTTTCCCAAAATGGAAAGTTTCCATTACAAGTCATTTCCATTTTTGGCAACTTTTGGTTTAGCTCAAATTTCTTCAATTTTGTGAACTTCCAAGCACTTCAATGATCAAATAAAAATCATAGAACTTCAATTTGATGAAAATACCCCTTTGGTTTCATTGTTGGGGGCCTCAGATGCCCTAATTTTGACTTAACTTGCTCAAGAAGTTACCTACTGAACAAATGACTTCCACAATGAATTTCTTCATCATACTTGGTACACATGATCCTTATGAAATCTTAAGAACAATAGAAACAAGAATGGCCCAAATATTTGGATTTAAGGCCTCTGAAACCAAAACCCTAATTTTGGTCATCTGTGTAGTGAAAACCCTAGCTCTGCTTCCATGCCTTGCCAGTTATTGTGATCTCTTGACTTCCTTGAACTTTGAGAGGCACAATATGAAGATAGAACACACATGGACCCTCTTGGAAAGCTTTGAGGCCTTTGGGATGGCTCAGATGGAATCTTGGATTGCTCAGATCACAAACCCTAGATGCAGATGAACTTGAACTATGCAGATGAAACAAATATGCAATGTGATGTGGTATGCTTATGCTTATGCAAAAATGAAAGATCACAAGCCATGATGTGATATGAGTGAGGGAAAATTTGGGGTGTTTACAGCTGCCCTTATTCAAACATGAATTAGCTGTGCAGGGTGTAAGCTCCTGGCTTGACAGCCACACAAGATAACTTGTGGTTGAATACCAAAGACAGTCCGAAATTTGCACTCACTGGGGAGAAGAAGAAAAGGGATATAAATTGCAAAGTGTAGTAAAGTATGATTATCAAATGCGGGCGATGGAGGACGACCATCGAGCAGAGGACGACTGCTAGGGATAAAGCAATGACGGGGACGACCGACAAGCTGGGGAAATAAAGAGACCACGACGGGGACGGCCATCGGGTAAAGAAACAAGATTCTATGGGGATTAAAGATAAAGTCAATAATAGGGACGACCATCAGGTTTGCAAAGTAAAGTAAACAACGATGGGGACAGCCATCGGTTCAAAGAATAAATGAAATATTGATGAGGGACGGCCATCAAAAGGTGAAAGACGATCACCTAGCAGGGGACATCTGCTCTTTATCACGACATAGGACGAATGTCGGATAGAAAAGGTCGACGATGGGGACGGCCATCGGATAAGCATGATGATGGATGATCATCAAGAGGTGAAGGACGATCACCTAGCAGGGTACGACTGCTCTCGGGGTTTATCACGACATAGGACGAATGTTGGATAACAAGATCAACGAGGGGGACGGCCATCAGATAAAATGATGAGGGTCGGTCATCAAAAGGTGAAGGACGATCACCTAGCAGGGGACGACTGCTCTTTATCACGACATAGGACGAATGCGGGATAGAAAAGGGTTCCAATAATGGAAACTCCGCTGGTGGAAAGGATGAGGGACGGTCATCCAAAGGTGAAGGACGATCACCTGGCAGGGTATGGCTGCCGAAAGTATCACGGCATAGGAAGAATTTCGGATAAAAGAAACGTTGTTGGTGACTTACTGGGGAACGGTAAACACGGACGAGCGTTCACGCTCAAGAATAAAAGACATAAGTGTTTGACGTTGTGTATAGATTAAAGATGCGGAAGAGCATCCTTAGGACCATGATATGGACGAGTATCGGTAGAAACAAATGCTGACGCGTGTTCAGAGATGATGATACGGACGAGTACCAACTGGTTAACAAAGAACATGGACGAGTGTCGGATCTGTTTGAAGAGTGATATATATACAAGATATGGACGAGTATCAAAGATTTCTGTATAAGTGAGTACGAATTTGTTGGTGAAGTATGAGCAAGACACGGACGAGTGTTTAACTTGCTGGGGAAAGTATGACACAAACGGGTCTCAAAAGAGAATTTGTATAAGTTATGAACAAATATTTGTATGTGAGAGTGTAAAAGGTGTTTCGGCGACCTGTGGGGATAGGATGACACGGACGGGTGTCGAAAAGAGTGTGTATAAACAAGTATTTGTTTGCACCAAGTGTTCTGGAAATCATGCTGGGGAAAGGTGACAGGGACGAGTGTAAAAAGAGTATGTATAGGTATCTGTATTTGAGAATGCAAAGGGGATGTTTTGGCTTATATCTGCGGGGAATAACGCGACACGGACGAGTGTCAAAAAGAGTATATATGGACAGGCATTTGTGTTGGAGAGTGCAAAGGGGACACTTTGGCTCCTATTTGTAGGGGATGTGAGTTCTTATATACATTGCTGGTGAAATACTGATGGTATTTACAGGCGACTGGCTCGAACCTGGCTTGTGATCATGCAAATGTTTGATTTTTGTCGTAATGCTCTGTATCAGATGGAATGCTACGCTTATTTCGGTGATTTATGATGCGAATGCTATGATTATGCAAAGAGAAACTGATCCGGGATTCGGATCCCACTGAAGACTTCTGGTTGTTCCGCTTGGAAGAATATCCCAGCTGGGGAAGAGATCATTGATAGATCTGTTAGGAGATACAACTCCACTTGGGGAAATAGATCGTTGATAGACCTATCCATAAGGAGGACTCAGCTGGGTGGAAGAAGGCTTCCGTCACTTTGTTGTGTAAGAGTTTCAAACATTGCTCTTCTGGGGAGAGGCTGGAAATTCTGTGGGGAGATAATTCTTTTAACCTTACTGAGGATGAGAGATCTGACACCCTGGTGGTGATCACAACTGGGGAAGCTCCTGTTGCATAGACTTATGCTGGGGATGAGGATGCTTTGGCAACTCCGTTGGGAAAAAGCATTCCAAATATTGCTTGGGGAGGAGGTATGCTGGGGAAGTGTGCTTGGCATGCCCCATGTTGCGTATCGAATACCTGCAACCTGTTAAGACAAAGAAACGCACAAGCATCCTGAGGTATCCCTTACCGGATTCCGTCATAGGAGTTAGATATTCCTGAAAGTAAATATATTTCCCGCAAGCATTTATTAAGAATGGCTCATTTGTTTTTATGCAAGTATTTATTATGAATATTTGACATTTTGCAAACGAAATAAAAAATGTACAAAAATAAGTGTGACTGAAAATCTGATTTTATTAATCTGGGTGCCTTGAATAGGCAAATACAATCAAAGGAACAAATCCCCTGGAATGAGGAGATTGCTATAAATTGAGAAAAGTAAAAGTGTTGGCAATGTTGATGACGCTTCCGGCGAGCTTCCTTTGCTATGACCTGTATGACCTTGACGTTCTTCCTATCTTGCTTTATGAAGAAGGTTGATTCTGACCGATGCTTTATCCTTTCGATGCTTACCATATTGTAAGTGATACAGACGAATTCAAAATGCAGTTGTTTGCTTATTCTCTGATTTTGCGTGGATCGCCCTTTCGGGTTTTCAATCCACCGGGATACCCATTTTTGCCTGAGTTGTCCAATGCGGCTTTTCAACTCAGCGGGTGTACATTTTTTTTAATTTTCCTTATTTTTGCCAGAGTCTTTTATTCTGTTTTTGACTCGCCGGGACGCCCTATTTTTGCCCGGACTTACATTCTGTTTTTATGTCCAGCATGTCATTTTATGCGAAGTATTTTTTAACTGCATCTGAATTCACAGGGGATAAGAAATCTTCACCATCCATAGTAGAGAGCATCAGTGTTCCACCAGAGAAAACCTTCTTTACTATGAATGGACCATCGTAATTAGGAGTCCACTTGCCCCTGGGGTCTGTATGAGGAGGAAGAAGTCTTTTCAGCACAAGATCTCCCACTTGGTATTCCTGAAGCCTGACTTTCTGAACGAAGGCTTTCTTCATCCTTTTCTGATATAACTGCCTATGACAAATGGCAGCTAATCTCTTCTCTTCGATAAAATTCAGTTGATTATACCGAGACCGGACCCATTCTGCTTCGTTCAACTTGACATCCATCAGTACCCGTAAGGAGGGTAGTTCAACTTTAACAGGTAGGACAGCTTCCATACCATACACAAGCTGAAAAGGTGTTGCCCCGATAGATGTTCTGATTGAGGTTCGATACCCATGAAAACCAAATGGTAGCATTTCATTCCAGTCTTTATATGTAATCACCATCTTTTGCACAATCTTCTTAATGTTTTTGTTAGCTGCCTCAACAGCGTCGTTCATCTTTGGCCTGTAAGGAGAAGAGTTGTGATGTTGGATTTTGAAGTCCCGGCACAGTTCTGCCATCATTTTTTTGTTCAAATTGGAACAATTATCAGTAATGATCCGCTCATGTACTCCATATCAACAGATGATGTCTCTTTTCAGGAATCTGGCTACCACTTGTCTGGTGATGTTTGCATACGAAGTTGCTTCAACCCATTTGGTGAAGTAATCAATGGCTACCAGGATGAACCTGTGGCCATTTGAAGCAGTCAGTTCGATATTTCCAATCATGTCAATGCCCCACATGGCAAAGGGCCAAGGTGAAGACATCACGTTCAAAGGATTTGGAGGCACATGCACTTTCTCTACGTAGATCTAACATTTGTGGCATTTTCTGGCGTAGGCACAACAGTCTGCATCCATTGTGATCTAGTAGTAACCTGATCTTAATAATTTCTTTGCCATTGCATGTCCTCCAGCATGGGTACCGAAAGATCCTTCATGCACCTCGTGCATCAACAAGTCTGCTTATTTCTTATCAACACATCTGAGCAGAACCATATCAAAGTTTCGCTTGTATAATGAACCATCAGCATTAAGGAAGAAACTACCGGCCAGCCTTCTTAATGTCTTCTTATCATTGGATGAGGCCCTAGGTGGGTATGTTTGATCCTCTAAGAAACTTTTGATGTCATGGAACAAAGGTTTGTCATCTTTAGCAATGTCCACAGAGAATACGTACGTTGGTCGGTCTAGTCTGGATACAGAAATCTGAGGCACATAATTTGCAGTCTGAACCTTGATCATGGAGGAAATGGTAGCTAAAGCATCGGCGAACTGATTTTCGTCCCGAGGGATGTACTCAAGTTTGACTATTGTGAAGAAAGTCAATAATCTCCTCGTATAGTCGCGGTATGTGTAACACGGTGGGAGAACTGACTTTAGTTAAATGTTGCGGATAGCAAGAGTCGCCACCGACTTTTATTTTATCCAAAAGGAAAGGGCATAAAAGAACAGGAAAGACCTTAAAAAGATTTTGAGTTCGGGGGGTAGGTTATGTAAAGGGAAGGTGTTAGCACCCTTTACATCCATGGTTATCCATGGGCTCTTAGTTACTTAGCTCACTTTAAAATGTTTTTGAGAAGTGTAGTGTGTGATTAGAAATTTTCTTAAGTACTTTATAATGATCCATGTACGGATATATATAAAGACTTTGTTTTGAAAATTTGTTTGAAAATGTGAAGTGTTTTTGAAATGTTTTGAAAAGGTGAGCAAGTACATAAGAGGAACCTATCCTAATTTGAATCTTTACTGTTCTTAAATGTTCTTTCAATGGTAAGACTATCCCTATTATTAAGGAATAGGTAGTCATTACCTTGGATGTTAGGGACATGTGAGGGACATCTGTTTATGAAGGCAACTGCGAGGTGTATTAAGCATTTAGAAGGGTCTATCATCATTATTCGAAAAGGGACTTGATCTTTAAAGGTAACTATTAGGGACTTGATGATTTTTCTTTTAAGAGACTTGCTTTATACACCCCACTTGACCTTATGATTAGGCAACATTGAGGGATAGCCTTAGAAATGTGAGATGGCGATTAAAAATCGACTTACGTGTGTGAGTGTTCAATATTATTTATCTTTAATTAAAATGATCTAAATTTGATTTTAAATGGAATACATGTTTACACTCCCTAAATTACTAACCATAGCATAAAATTAAATAAATTAAATATTACAAAATTTACACCAAGGAGCAATTACATAATAAATAAGCAATTAAAAATAAATAGCAAAAAATAAATATATAAGCAAAATATAAATAAATAAGTAAAAATAAATAAATAAGCAATAATAAGGGTTAGTAATAATAATAATAAAAAATTAAAAAAAATGTTAGTGAAATAATAATAAGCAAAAATAAATATTAATAATAATATGGTTAGTAATAATAAAAATAATTAAAATAAATAGAATTAGCAAAAATATTATAATAACACAAAATTATATTTTTAATATAGACATTTATTTAAAAATATGAATAATTAAAGGATTATGGTAATATTTTAATTTATGTACAAATTATTAAATTATTTATAATTACAAAATTTAATTATTATAGATTTAATTATTTCTAAACACATATTAACAATTATTTATAAATAAAAAATTAAGAAAAAAGAAAAAAAAAATATTTACATGTTATATGGATAAAATAAGTTATAATTATGTTTAAAGATTATATTTACAAAAATTAATCATATTTACAAAAATTTTATATTAAGTATTATATTTATAAGATTTAATTTTATTTACAAAAGTTATATTAAATAAATATATACATAATAATTATATTAAGAATAAAAATTATTTAGAAAAATAAAGTTAGGTTTTACAAAATTAGGATTCATTTAGAAAATATTTTTAGGATTTAATTTAATATACAAAAATTATTTAAATAAATATAAGTATAAAAGAAATAATATTTTTTTTTTGAAATAAGAAAACATGATTCTTAAACATTAGAAATATTGCATAAACATTTTATAGGATTATATATCATTATTAATAAATCTAAATTAATTAAACAAAACAAAATAAAATAAAAAAAATAAAACAAACCTGGCTGGGATTTGAACCCAGGAGGTTTTGGTTACCAGCAGCAAAATCCTCCACTAGACCAGCCAAGCACGTGTGACAAAGAATGGATAGCAATTGGTTTTGTTCTTTAAAACCTGAAAATTCATAAAAAAATAAGAAGCAAAAAAGGCCTGGGGGAGGATTGAACCCAGGACCTTATGAATACTCAAACACGCGCATGACCACCTGGCTGGAAGAGCCCATCTGATAGTATACCAGATATGAACAATAATATATTAAAATTATAAGTTAAATGGAAACGTATCAAAAAAGAATGGCTGGAGGCTGGATTCGAACCCCAGCCTTCCCCCAACACGCGCATCTGCTTTTCCACCAGGCCACAAGCACATTCCTGTGATTAAATTCAAACGAATAAATAAAATATTAAATTCACAATTTGAATTTCAAACGCGCGCCAACACAGTCATCTTCTTCCTCTGAAATTCGCAGGTTTTCCTGCGAATTCTCCTGCGAATCCTCTTGCCATTTTTCCTGCGATTTAAACCTGCAAATTCTTAACCACCATTAAACAGCAACATTCCATCAAATTGATCACATATTTGTAATCCCCATACATCATACAATTCAATTGTGGTCTCTAAATCAATTTATATTGGCTAAATCGAAAGTTCCTAATTTCAACTCAAAAACCCTAGTTATGGCCGATTATGATTCATGGCATGAAACTCCAATTTCTTTGTCCAGAAACCTTCACAAACTCAATACAAACATCATTAACCAAACAAAATTCATTGAGATACATTAAATTAGTGAAACCGAAAAAAAAATATTCAAGAACATGTAGAATTCGGATTATGCATTATGGAGTGATTTTGATGCATATGAGTATTGGTTTAGGATCAGTGAAGTCCAAGGAATCTTGCTGTGTCCTTATTTTACCTTCAAATGCCCTGTAAATGTAAAACCGAATGTGAGTTTTGGATGAGTTTTTGAGGTTTTGAAACTGGACTTTGAGGCTGTGAATTCGTGGCCATGCAATAGGGTTGTGTCCAGTACTTATAAGTGATTGAATCTAGGTCAAAATATTGATTGGTTGTGTACAAGATTTGATATGAAAAGATTCAAATTGATCATGCTTTTAAAAACCAATATTCTTGCATTAAGGCTTACTATTTTTGGACAAATCTCATGATCTTATTCCTTTTCAATTCCAATCAGCATTGAAGACATTCTAGAAACCAAATCTCCATCAAATATCATATTTTCATATTTTATTTCTATTTAAAATGATTTTTTATGAATTAAATCAAAATAAATAAAAATAAAATAATAAAAATTCTAATTTTTAATCATTTGGGTCGTGCATGATGATAGTGTATGGATTGGATCATAATTTGGCCAGCCCATTTGGAAAGAATTGGTTCTAGACCTCCATTTTCATCATAAACCATCACAAAATTTCCCAACTTTGCAAGGACACATATCCTTCAATTTTAATGCTATGAGGGTGTTCTTGGACATTTTGGAAAGCTTGAAGAGTCCTCTAAACAACCCCACTGGTTTCATGTCCATATCATTTACCAATCTAAAGTTATGCCCTTTTGAAGTTGTTGACTTTTTGTTGACTTTTGAGATGACCTATAATGTCTTAGCTCATACCTTCCAAATGAAGCATTTTTGGGCTTGGCTTGTGAGACACAAGGTTGTAGAGAATTAACTTTCCTTCAAAATGATCTTTGAGTGGAGACTTGGTGATGAAGTATGTGAAAGTTATGGCTGGTCAAAGTTCAGTTGACTTTTACTGAGGAAACCCTAATTTAGAAACTCCTGATTCTTGATGATCTGGAACCTCCTTGATGAATCATGATCAACCCTTGATCAAATGATGAATTTTACTTCATATACTTGATGTTGGCAAAAAATCATGAAGTTTGACTTTGGTTTGACCACAGTTGACCTAAGTTTGACTTTTTAACTGCATTGTCTGATTTTGACTTATCTGATCATCTGACTGAGCAAACTTTTGAGAAAAGTCTTGAAACTTGTCATGGGGGTTCTTACACACATATAAGATGCTATGAAGCTCACTTGAAGTCTTGGAAGTTCATTTATCCTGATTAAAGTCAAAACCCTAGTTTTTGATGCACTGCTTAGAAGGTGCATTGTCTGAGGGGATTGTCAACTCTTCTGACCAATTATGAACCTTGTGAACCATGTGAACCATCATAAAATGTCTTGTGAACCTCATGGGAGGTATTGTGAAGCTTGTGAACCTTGTGAACCTTGTGAACCTTGTGAACCTTCATGAAATGGCTTGTAGACTTCATGAACCTCATGAAAGGTTATGTAAACATTGTGAATCTTGTGAACCTTGTGAACCTCCAAGAAGTAACTTGTAGACTTCATGAGCCTCATGAAAGGTCTTGTAAATGTTGAGAAACTTGTGAACCTTGTGAACCTTCATAAAGTAACTTGTAGACTTCATGAACCTCATGAAAGGTCTTGTAAATGTTGAGAAACTTGTGAACCTTGTGAATCTTCATAAAGTAACTTGTAGACTTCATGAACCTCAGGGAAGGTCTTGAAAGTGTTGAGAAATTTGTGAACCTTGTGAATCTTCATAAAGTAACTTGTAGACTTCATGAACCTCAGGGAAGGTCTTGAAAGTGTTGAGAAATTTGTGAACCTTGTGAACCTTCTTAGAACACAAAGTCTTGTATTGTGAGGGCAAATTTTGGGGTGCAACAGCTGCCCCTGTTCAATTTTCTGAAACCTGAGGGGTTAGATTGGTATATGTGCCAGTCGTGACCTGGAAGGTTGAAGGGGATTGAACACAAAAGCCCAAAAATTTGCACTCGCCGGTGCGTAAAGTAAACACTGATGATTAGTTGTATATACTTGAGTGGGCTTGAAGATGCCACTTGGAAGGACTAGAGATGGGCTTAGAGATGCCATCTAAAATATCAAGATGTGATGATGTCTTTATGTTGACACTGGATATCAGTAATAGGTCTTCGTATAGGCCTTCTCTGCATCATTTATGCAACATGATTTGAGTTGTTGGATGGACCAGTAGAAATAAATCTTGTGATGATTATCTCTTCTGGAAATATTTTGGATTAGGGAATGGATCTTTGTACAGACCGTTTGCCTATTCTCCAAGGGCCAAAAGAACGTCAGGATTTGTTCTTAAGGATCAAAAGAACTCAGGATTTGTTCTTCTGAGTGAAATGTCTTGAACCAGGGACCAAAAGAGCGTCAGGATTTGCTCTTAAGGGTCAAAAGAACGTCAGGATTTGTTCTTCTGAAAAAGTCTTGAACAAGGGGCCAAAAGAGCGTCAGGATTTACTCTTAAGGGTCAAAAGAACGTCAGGATTTGTTCTTCTGAAAAAAGTCTTGAACAAGAGGCCAAAAGAGCGTCAGGATTTGCTCTTAAGGGTCAAAAGAACGTCAGGATTTGATCTTCTGAAAGATGCCTTGAACCAGGGAATGGATCTTTTTACAGACCGTTTGCCTGCTATTCGAGGACATCTTGAGTAGTGCATGGATCATTTCTGACCTGTTGTAAGTTGTTGATATTGTTTTTATCTGCATATAACTATCCTGCAAGGAAATTGTTAGTTTATGCAATATGTATGCATGCATAGTATGATGCACCTAAGTAAATGTATTATGTATTTATGGATATGTATGTTATGGTATGATATAAATGATGTATGTATGATATGATGCTGCCGGAAGAGTCTGGATGTCTTCGTATAACAACTGCTGGCCAGGGAAAATAAATCCCGATTCGTTGTTGAAGAATATATTATACATAACCTTCTGCCTGCTGGGGATAGCAAGGTATATATAACCTCCCGTATGCTGGGGATAGTAAGGTATACATAACCTTCGTCTTCATTTGATGGTAGATATAACCTCCCGTCTTCGTTCGATGGTAGGGCAGATATAACCTCCCGTCTTCGTTCGTCGTATTCTCATTGGAAAGTAAATTCCCGAATATCCGTATGAGGATAAAAGAGATGGATATAAATTCCAGGGGAGATAAGACTTTATGAAGATGGATTCGTCCTACTGGGGGTTTTGTAGTTTTCTTGTAAAGATAAACCGGCGAAGCTTCGTTGAAATCCTTCCCTCGTTCGTCCTTAGTAAATACTATTACTGCATTTTTATGCATTTCTGGTAAATATCAATCATATTAAAAGCATACACGCATTTCTTGTAAACATCAATCATATTCAAAAGCATACATACATTCAAACACAACCAATGGACGTTTCGCTTATGTAAATAGGGTAAAAGTAAATCTGGATTCAAAAGATGAAATTTATTTATATCAAAAAGTGACCCATACACGGGTAAGTTTGTACAAGGAGACATAAACCCTAGTAAGAGGATTTTGTCATAAAGTTTTACAAAACAAAGAAAATCAGCTATGTGGGAAACAATCATATTGAGTTTCAATTCTACTATTGCCATTATCTTCAAGTATCTCATCTTCTGCTGTTGGGACGGAAACGATTGGATTGAGCTTTATCCGTTCGAGCTTGGGCAAGTGGTACAACTGGTTGCAGTTTTACGAGTGATCCAAACGAGACATAGTCATACGCTTTAATCCCTAACTTTTGCCTGGATTGCCCTTTCAGGTTTTCAATCCACCGGGATACCCTTTTTTGCCCAAGCCGCCTTTTCAGGTTTTCGACTTGCCGGGTGTACATCTTTTTATATATATCCCTAATTTTTGCCCAAACCCTTTTGGTTTGCCGGGATGCCCTTATTTTTGCCTAGGCCAGTCAACCTAGCGGGTCTCTTTTCATGCGTAGTATTTTTTAACTATGTCTGCGTTTACAGGCTGTGGGAAGTCTTCACCATCCATTGTAGTCAGTATCATGGCACCTCCTGAGAACACTGTCTTGACTACAAATGGTCCTTCATATGTTGGAGTCCACTTGCCCCTAGGATCACCCTGTGGTAATATGATACGCTTGATTACCAAGTCACCAGCCTGATATACCTTTGGCTTAACCTTCTTATCAAAAGCTTTGATCATTCGTTTCTGGTACATCTGGCCATGACAAACTACTGCTAGCCTCTTCTCATCAATCAAATTTAACTGGTCCAGTCGAGTCTGAATCCACTCATCTTCATCCAAGCCTGCATCCTTCATAATTCTCAAGGAGGGAATCTGAACTTCAATGGGCAGAACTGCTTCCATACCATAGACTAAGGAGAATGGGGTTGCCCCTGTTGAGGTACGTATTGTAGTACGATAACCATGAAGAGAAAACGGTAACATCTCATGCCAATCCTTATAAGTAACAGTCATCTTCTGTACAATCCTCTTAATGTTCTTATTAGCAGCTTCAACTGCCCCATTCATCTTTGGACGATACGGAGAAGAGTTGTGATGCTTAATCTTGAACTGCGTGCAGAGATCAGTAATCATAGTGTTGCTTAGATTAGAGCCATTGTCAGTGATAATCCTTTCAGGGATGCCATACCTACATATGAGATTATTCTTAATGAACCGAGCCACAACATTCTTAGTAACAGATGCAAATGAAGCTGCCTCCACCCACTTCGTGAAGTAATCAATAGCAACCAGGATGAAACGATGCCCATTAGAAGCAGTAGGCTTGATCTCACCAATCATATCAATGCCCCACATGGCAAAGGGCCAAGGAGCAGTCAACACATTCAATGGTGATGGAGGTACATGGACTTTATCAGCATAAATTTGACATTTGTGACAAGTTCTGGAGTGTTGATAGCAATCAGCTTCCATGGTAGACCAATAGTAACCTGCTCTCAATATCTTCTTTGCCATGGTATGACCACTTGAATGAGTGCCAAAGATCCCATCATGCATGTCTTCCATAATCTCATTTGCTTCCTTCTTATCCACACAACGAAGCAAAGTTGAATCATGGTTGCGTTTGTACAGAATGCCATTACTCAGAAAGAACTTAGCAGAAAACCTTCTCAGAAACTTCTTATCTTTGACAGATGCCCCTTCAGGGAACTCCTGAGCTTCAAGATATCTTTTTACTTCATAGAACCAAGGCTTTTCTTCTGCCCCTTCAGTGTCAATCTCATTGCAGTATGCAGGCTTTTCAAATCTATCAATAGTAATTTTGGGAGCTTCATCATCCCAGCTGATCTCAAACATAGATGCCATGGTGGCCAAAGCATCTACCAACTGATTCTCTCTCCGTGGAATATGTCCAAAGGTAATCTCTTTGAAATGTGGGATCAAAGACAACACATGCTCTCTGTAAGGAATGAGGTTATCATGCTTGGTACCCCAATCTCCTTTAATCTGACTTACTACCAGGGCTGAATCTCCATACACATCGAGGAACTGAATCTTCATATCAATAGCAGCTTTAATACCCAGGATACATGCCTCATACTCAGCCATGTTATTAGTACAATAGAAACAAAGTCTGGCAGTAATCGGGGTATGACAACCTTCAGGGGAACTAATCACAACACCAACACCATTACCAAGTGCATTAGAGGCACCATCAAAAACCATAGTCCATCGGGATCCTTGTTCAGGTCCGTCATATTGTCCAGGTTCTCTGGTAATAATCATAATGTCTTCATCAGGAAACTCAAAACTCATTGACTGATAATCATCCACTGCTTGATGAGCCAAATGATCAGCAACAACACTTCCTTTAATGGCCTTCCGAGTAGTATACTGTATGTCATACTCTGTCAAGATCATTTTCCATCTTGCAATTCTTCCGGAGAGAGCAGGTTTCTCAAATATATACTTGATTGGATCCATCTTTGAAATCAACAAGGTAGTATGGGTCAACATATACTGTCTTAGTCGGCGATCAGCCCATGCCAAAGCGCAACAAGTTTTCTCGAGCAGTGAGTATCTTGTTTCACAGTCGGTAAACTTTTTGCTAAGGTAGTATATTGCCTGCTCTTTTCGACCAGACTCGTCATGTTGCCCCAATACACACCCCATTGAATTGTCTAACACTGTTAAGTACATAATCAAGGGTCTTCCCTCAACTGGTGGCATCAAAATTGGAGGTTCTAACAGATATCTCTTGATTTCATCAAAGGCAGTCTGGCACTCATCATTCCATTCCATCACCTGATCTTTCTTCAACAACTTGAAGATTGGCTCACAGATGGAAGTCAATTGGGAAATAAACCTTGCAATGTAATTCAGTCGTCCCAAGAAACCTCTAACCTCCTTCTCAGTACGGGGAGCTGGCATCTCTCGTATAGCTTTCACTTTTGCAGGATCCACTTCAATACCTTTTCCACTGACTATGAAACCCAGAAGTTTACCAGACCTAACTCCAAGAGTACATTTGTTTGGGTTCAATCTCAACTTGTATTTCTTCAACCTCTCAAACAGCTTGTGCAGATGATCAAGATGTTGCTCTTCATTCTGAGACCTGGCTATCATATCATCTACATATACCTCTATCTCATGATGAATCATATCATGAAACAAAGCCACCATAGCACGCTGATATGTTGCCCCTGCATTCTTCAAACCAAATGGCATTACCTTATAGCAAAAGGTGCCCCATTGTGTCACAAATGTTGTCTTCTCCATGTCTTCAGGTGCCATCTTGATTTGATTGTAACCAGAGAAACCATCCATAAAAGAGAATACCTTATGCTGAGCAGTGTTGTCTACCAGAATATCAATATGAGGGAGTGGAAAGTCATCTTTAGGGCTAGCCTTGTTCAAATCTCTGTAGTCTACACACATACGTACCTTACCATCTTTCTTAGGAACTGGTACCACATTTGCGACCCACTGAGGATAAGAAGTCACTGCTAAGAACCCTGCATTGAACTGTTTCATTACCTCTGCCTTGATCTTTTCTGACATCTCAGGACGCATACGACGAACCTTCTGCTTCTTTGGACGACAATCTTCTTTCACTGGTAAACGGTGAACCACAATGTCTGTATCCAACCCTGGCATATCTTCATAAGACCAAGCAAAGATCTCCACATAGTCACGTAACATCTGAATCAATCTGCTCTTGACACTGTCCTCTAAATCAGCCCCTATCTTGACCTCTTTTCTGTTTTCTTCAGTTCCTAGATTCACAACTTCGACTGGCTCTTCATGTGGCTGTATAGCTTTCTCTTCTTGTTGTAACAACCTAGCAAGCTCTACAGGTATTTCACAATCGTCCTCATTTCCGTCTTCAGTTTGATAGATCGGATTCTCGAAATTATAATTGGCAATAGTAGAACTGTTATCAACAGGATCCAGAGTGGAGGAGGATCTGCATTTTAGTGATGTGGGTGTGTGTAAGAACACATAGCTGATAAAACAAAAATAAAAGAAAAGAAAGACAAGGAACACAATATTTACGAAAACGAAACGTCCACTGATTTTATTGAATGAAGTATGCAAATGAAATGACAGCCCGTAACAAGCACACCATTGTGCCCCGAGTAAGGCACATGGCTTGAAAGTTTTATTGTTCAAGAAATTACAAATTTAAAATATAACAACACAGTAATAGTATTTACTCCTGACTAAAGGAGATAGGGATAACATCTTCAGCTTTCAAATTATTGAGTCCAGCACCCACAGTAGGAAAAATCCAAGCATCCAGGTTGTAGTCTTCATCATAGTCTCCCACAGCATTGATCTGATCTTTCATAACCCCTTGATTGGTGATACGAACAGCACGAGCACGACGAACAGCCTTCTGGGACTCTGCAGTGAAACCCAAACCAAACTTGTCAGACTTGTATAGAATATCAGGAAGTTGACCCCAAATAGTACAACCACCTTCATCCACCACAGCTCTAGCATCATTGAGGGAAGCCATTGCCATTGTTGGAGGCTTTCTGGTGACCACAGGAACTTTCTTCACAACAGGAGGAGCTACATAATCATTAACAACCCAGGGAACCACCTCGAAGGTCTGACACAGAGTTTCAATGTATTCACCTTCCATTTCCAGGTACTTGAAGGTATTCACATGGCTGACAAAGTATTCTTCTTCTCCATAGACAGTAACAACCTTTCCATCCACTGGATATCTCAACTTTTGGTGCAATGTAGAGGTTACAGCACCTGCCCCATGGATCCAGGGACGACCAAGCAGACAAGAGTACGAAGGACGAATATCCATCACAAAAAATGTAGCAGTAAACACCTGGGAGCCAACTCTTATTGGAAGATCAATTTCTCCATGCACTACTCTTCTAGAACCATCAAAAGCCTTTACCACAATATTACTGGGCTTCAGCACAGCATCTTCAGGACTTAACTTGTTCAGGAATTCCTTAGGCAACACATTCAAAGAGGAACCATTGTCTATCAGCACATGTGACAGGGTAGTGCCCCTGCATTCAATTGAAATATGCAAGGCCCTGTTATGATCCCTCTTGGCAGGGGTCAAATCAGCATCAGAAAACCCTAACCCATTGTCATAGGTCAGGTGGGCAACACAGTTCTCAAATTGGTCAACAGAAATTGCACTGGGTACATGAGCAGTCTTCAGAAACTTGATCAAGGACTTGGCATGAGCCTCAGAACATAACAACAAGGATAGCATAGAAATCTTCGAGGGAGTATGCCCCAACTGATCAACAATGTCATAATCACTCTTGCGAATGATTTTCAATACTTCTTCCATCTGCTTAGAGAGGTCATCAGCAGCTGGCACATCAGTAGATACAGGTTCAATAACAGGGCCTTTGCCCCGAGCATCAGTGGTGGAAGTAGCAGCAGGAGTAACTGCATTCTTAGAAGCAACTAGAGGAGAGAAGACTCTTCCACTACGTGTGATCTTACTAGATCCAGCAATATTGTCAACATCAACAGGCACATCAGCTACAGGCTCTTGCTTAACACCATGGATGTAAACATCAGATCCATAATGCCAAGGCACAGCTTTGTCAGACGTATACGGGATAGGACCAGGAGTAGTAATGACCACCGGAGCTACTCTGGCTTCAGCAACAACTTTCACGGGACCTTCAGCAGTAATTTTGATTGGACCCTGATGAGTGATTTTAATGGGACCCTTTGAAGTGATTCTCACTGGTACTTTGTCAACCATGTCAACCTCTTCAATCTTCTTACCTCTGGTAATATGCTCCACCATACTCTCCACAGAAGATGGTCTTCTTTCAAACACTATGGTGTAATTATCCATGAGACGCTGAATTCCGTCTTTCAACCTGAAGCACTTATCTGGATTATACTCACAATAAACACAATCTTCACGACAACCCGGAAAGAACCCAGCTTGTACCAACTTATTTCTGATAACAGACAATGGTGTGGTCAATTCATCAACTGAATGGATATGCAGAACTTCCTCAATGGCATTGACAGTCTTCTCGTGATTTGGCATTGGAGCAGTAATCACATTTGGGGTACCTGGAGGATCAAACTCAATTTCTCCAGCATCAATCATATCTTGAATTTTATTCTTCAAGATCCAGCAGTTATTAGTATCATGTCCCTGACAGTTTGAATGATATGCACATCGTGCATTGGGATTGTACCTGGGAGAGGTAACATTAGGATTCTGAGGAGCCTCTTTCAAAGTAATAAGTTCAGCTTTCAACAAGTGTTGCAATGCCTGAGCCATTGACATGTTGATCTTCGTGAACTGCCTTCTAGCCCTCTGTTGGTTTCCCTGTGGCTGCTCTGTTGTTGCAGGAGTTGGATTTGAAATATGCACTGCACTAACAGACTGATGCCTTCTGTTACGATCAGGTTGACCATAAACAGGATTGGATTCTTTCTTCCCAGTGGGAGGCTTCTTTGCAGCACCTGATGAAGAAGTACCCACTTGGATCTTACCATTCTTTATACCATTTTCTACTTGCTCTCCTGTCATGATCAACTCAGTGAAGCCAGATGATGAGCTTCCAATGAGATGACTGTAAAATGGACCATTCAGCGTGCACATGAACATATCAACCAATTCCCTGTCAGTTAAAGGGGGTTGAACTCTTCCAGCTAAATCTCTCCACTTCTGAGCATACTCTTTAAAACTTTCCTTGGCACCCATAGACATGCTCTGAAGCTGCATGCGAGTGGGGGCTAAGTCAGCATTGTATTGGTACTGCTTATAGAAAGCTTCAGCAAGATCATTCCAGTGTCTGATGTTGGCACTCTCCAACTGATAATACCACTCCAGCTGAGCTCCAGATAAGCTCTCTTGAAAGAAATGGATCCACAACTTTTTATCAGCAGTGTGGGGTTGAATTCTTCTGACATAGGACCTCAGATGCAGCTTGGGACAAGAGACCCCATCATAGACAACAAAGGTAGGAACCTTGAAACCAATGGGTATGACTACCCCAGATATCATACTCAAATCCTCAAAATCCAGCCCAGATGATTTCTGCAACTCCATGGCATCCATCCTATCCACCAGCATTTTGAATTTGTCTTCGTTAGGCTCATGGTAGTAATTAGCCTCAGAATCAGAGTCCCCCATAGTGTTGTGGAGACTGCCTCCCTCTTTTTCAGATTCCTCAGATTCATAGTCTTCAGCTGGTTCTTTGGTCTTGGCAAGACCTTTGAACCTTCTTCCCATGTTGATCAAACCAGCAGACCTTCTAGTCTTCTTAGTCTTCATGGCCAGCAGTGCCTTCAATTCATCCTGCCCCTTGGACAGGTTCAAGATCAGCTCTTGGAACTTGTAACACGGTGGGAGAACTGACTTTAAGTTATGTTGCGGATAGCAAGAGTCGCCACCGACTTTTATTTTATCCAAAGGAAAGGCATAAAAGAACAGGAAAGACCTTTTAAAAGATTTTTGGGTCCGGGGGGTAGGTTATGTAAAGGGAAGGTGTTAGCACCCTTTACATCCATGGTTATCCATGGGCTCTTAGTTACTTAGCTCACTTTAAATTGTTTTTTTTTGAAAGTGTAGTGTGTGAATAGAAAAATTTTCAGTATAGTTAACAATAATCCATGTACGGATGTGTAAAAACTTGTTTTGAAAATTTGTTTGAAATTTGTTAAGTGTTTGAAAAATGAAGTGAGCAAGCAACTAAGAGGTACCTACCCTAAAGTTCTAAGTCTTTCTTTTTCTTTATCCTTTCATTGGTAAGACTATCCCTACTATTAAGGAGTAGGTAGTCATTACCTTGGATGTAAGGGACATGAGAGGGCCATCTGTTTTTATGAAGGCAACTGTGGGGTGTAATAAGCATAATGGAGGGACTATCATCATTATTCGGAGGGACTTGATTCGTATAGGCAACCATGAGGGACTTGATGATTTTTCTTTTTAAAGGGACTTGCTTTATACACCCCACTTGACCTTATTAGTAGGCAACTTGAGGGATAACCTTAGAAAGTGAGACGGCGATTAAAATCGACTTACGTGTGTGAGTGTTTAATTTAATTATCTTTGATTAAAGTGATCTAATTTATTTTAAACAAAATACATATTAGCACTCCCTAAATTACTAACCATAGCAATAATAATAATTAAAATATTACAAAATTTACATTCAAGAAGCAATTACAAAATTATAATAACAAGCAAAATAAATAGCAAAATAAATAATAAATAAGCAATAAATAATAAATAAATAATAGGGGTTAGTGATAAATATTTAAATAATAAGCAATAAAATAAAAGAGGTTAGTAAACATTAGTGAAATAATAATAATATATAAAATTAGTAAAGCAAAAATAAATAATATGGTTAATAATAACAATAATAAATAAAATTATCCAAAATTATAATAATAATAGATCAACAATTTTTAATATAAACAATTATATTTATAAAAAAATATGAGCAAACAATTATTTTAATTTTACAAATTATTAAGTTATTTTTAAATATATTATAATTACAAAACTTAATTATTATAAATTCAATTATTTCTAAATAAACAAAAATTATAAAAGTATTCACATATTATATAAAGAGAAAAACAAATTATAAGCATATTTACAAGATTTAACTTTTATTGATTATTGCCAAAAATTATATTAGAGACTATATTCAATAAACATATACATATTAATTTATATTAAGAATTAATAAATAAATGACTAGGGTTTTCTAATTTAAAAAAAAAAAAAATTAGGGTTTGTTTTTAGAAAATATTTTAGGGTTTTGAAAAATTAGGGTTTTATTTATAATTAGGGTTTATGGAATTAATCTAAACCTAATTATCTAATTTATTTACAAGCATATATATATAATATGAATATATTTACAAAATAAAATAAAACAAACATTTTTATATTTGAGAAAATAAATTATAATATATTTTTTTAGAACACAAAGAAAATAGTAAAAGATTATTTAGAAATTAAGTTTTTTATAATAAACAAAATATAATTAATTAAGAAAATGGAAAAAAGTGACAAAAAATTAGAACTTACCTTGGCTGGGTTTGAACCCAGGTTTCTATGCTTGCCAGCACCAAAACACACCATCAAACCAACCATGCGTTGGTGATAATGAAATAGGTCCTGCTAGTTTTGTTCTTGATTTACAAAATATCCTGGAAAAATAAAATACGCAAAAGGCCTGGGGTGGGATTTGATCCCAGGACCTTTAAACATTCAAACGCGCGCATCACCACCCGGCTGGAAGAGCCAATCCTGATGACAAACCACCAAATAATAATAATATATGATATTCAATATATAGATGAAACAAACCAAAAATAATTGCCATGACCAGGATTCGAACACAGGTCATGCTGCCAATACACATACGCCCTCTTCCACTGGGCCACTCATCAACCTGTACAAATTAAATATAAACAAATCTATATAATATAAAAGGAAATTTGAATCCCAGGGACGCGCCAAACTTCGTCTTCTTCATTCAAATTTCCTGCGAATTTCCTTTTGAATTTTCCTGCGAATATTGTTACGGGTTCTTCATCCCTGCGAATCACAAACTCAATCCAAACAACAAAATTTTACCAAATTGATTATATCACTGAATTGCTACTGAGTTTTGCAATTGTCCTATGTCTTTAAAATCCATTTATCATTAGGGAATCATGAAACCCTAAAGGGGGCCGTAAACCCTAATCATGGTGGATTCTTGTACCTGCAAGAAAAATCCAATTGAACCACCCAGAATCGTTCTAAGGTCCATTCTAAACATCATACAACAATCAAAAACAATTTAAACATGGTAAATCAATGGATTCGAAAAAAATATGTTCAAGGTTAAAGTGAGTTCGGGTTAATCAATAGGGTGCATATGGGATGCATATGGGTGATGATTTATGATCAGAAGGGTCCAAGGAAGCTTGCTATGTCTTCAAAATACCTTGTGGAGCTCTGGAAATCAGAAACCGAAAGTGAGTTTTTGGAAGATTTTTTGATTTTGTGAACTTACTTGTGGCTGCTGGAATTCGTGGCTTGTGGCTAGGGTTATGATCAGCATATATAGGTGAATGATTCTAGGTTAAAACATTGATGGATCATGTGGAAGAATTGATTTAAAAAGATTGAAAAAGATGGTGCTTTGAATTTCAAATATTGGCTTATGAAGACTTGCTATTTTTGTATTATTCACATGATTTCATTCCTCTTTGATTCTAATCACCAATTAAGACTTTCTAGAATCAATCACAAAAATAAATCTTCATTTTTAATATTTTATTTAAATTTAAAATGATTTTAAGTATAAAAAATCATAATAAATTAATTAAATAAAATAAATATTATGAAAATATTATGGAAATTTAGTGCATGATGTTATTGTATGGGTTGGGTCATAATTTGGCCAGCCCATTTGGAGAAAATTGCTTTTAGGCCCTCCTTTTCATCATAAACCATCACAAATTTTCCCAACTTTGCAAGGGCACATCTCCCTCAATTTTAAAGGTATTAGGGTGTTTTTGGACTTTTTGGAAAGCTTGAAGAGTCCTCTAAACAACCCCATTGGTTTCAGGTCCATATCATTTACCAATATCAAGTTATTCCCTTTTGAAGTTGTTGACTTTTTGTTGACTTTTGAAATGACCTATAATGTCTTGGCTCATATCTTTCAAATGAAGCATTTTTGGGCTTAACTTTCAACATCAAAGTTGTAGATAATCCAATTTCCTTCAAAATGAGCTTTTGATGGAGACTTGGTGATGAAGTATGTGAAAGTTATGATTGGTCAAAGTTCAGTTGACTTTTACTGAGGAAACCCTAATTTAGAAACTCCTGATTATTGATGATCTGGAATCTCCTTGATGAATCATGATCAACCCTTGATCAAATGATGAATTTTACTTCCTATACTTGATGTTGGCAAAAAATCATGAAGTTTGACTTTGGTTTGACCACAGTTGACCTCAGTTTGACTTTTTAATTGTATTGACTGATTTTGACTTATCTGATCATCTGACTGAGCAAACTTTTGAGAAAAGTCTTGAAACTTGTCATGGGGGTTATTACACACATATAAGATGTTATGAAACTCACTTGAGGTATTGGAAATCCATTTAGTCTGATTAAAGTCAAAACCCTAGTTTTGGATGCACTGCTTAGGAGATGCATTGTATGAGGGAATTGTCAACTCCTTTGACCAATTGTGAACTTTGTGAACCTTGTGAATCTTCATAAAGTTTCTTGTGAACCTCATGGGAGACATTGTAAAGCTTGTGAACCTTGTGAACCTCATGAAGTGGCTTTGTAGACCTCATGAACTTCAGGAGAGCTTTGTAATCATTGTGAATCTTGTGAACCTTGTGAACCTTCAAGAAGTGACTTGTAGACTTCATGAATCTCATGAAAGGTCTTGTAAATGTAGAGAAACTTGTGAACCTTGTGAACCTTCAAGAAGTGGCTTGTAGACTTCATGAACCTCAAGAAAGGTATTGAAAGCATTGTGGAACTTGTGAACCTTGTGAACCTTCATAAAGTAACTTGTAGACTTTATGAGCCTCAAGAAAGGTTATGGAAATGTTGAGAAACTTGTGAACCTTGTGAACCTTCTTAGAACACAAAGTATTGTATTGTGAGGGCAAATTTTGGGGTGCAACAGCTGCCCCTGTTCAATTTTCTGAAACCTGAGGGGTTAGATTGGTATATTTGCCAGTCGTGACCTGGAAGGTTGAAGGGGATTGAACACAAAAGCCCAAAAATTTGCACTCACCAGTGCATTAGAGTGATATGATTGAGTGGGCTTAAAGATGCCACTAGGGGAAAGCAATCCAAGATATGGAAGTATAATGAAAGCTGTCAGGAGTCTGGAGCAGTCTTGAAGTATTGATGATATGCTTTCAGGATACTGGAGTAATACTGATGTAACAGCATGTCTTCATGAGGATAGAGCAATCAATAATGATAACCCTAAAGCAGTCTTGAAGTAATAATATGATTTCAAGAGGATAGAGCAATGATAACTCTAAAGCAGTCTTGAAGTAATGATATGATTTCAGGAGGATAGAGCAATCAGTAGCTCTAAAGCAGTCTTGAAATAATAATATGATTTCAGGAGGATAGAGCAATCAATAACTCTAAAGCAGTCTTGAAATAATAGTGTGATTTCAGGAGGATAGAGCAATCAGTAGCTCTAAAGCAGTCTTGAAATAATAATATGATTTCAGGAGGATAGAGCAATCAGTAGCTCTAAAGCAGTCTTGAAATAATAAGATGATTTCAGGAGGATAGAGCAATCAGTAGCTCTAAAGCAGTCTTGAAGTCGTGAGAAGTTATCAGGAGGATAAAGTAACCCTGAGGTAACAATAAAGCAGTCCCAAAGTAATAAAAAGCTTATCAGGAGGATAAAGTAACCCTGAGGTTACGATAAAGCAGTCCCAAAGTAATAAGGAGCTTGTCAGGAGGATAAAGTAACCCTGAGGTTACGATAAAGCAGTCCCGAAGATCATAAGTTTGTTTGTTGGATAATTAACCTGAAAACAAGGTAGCATTATGTATAATAACATTAGTTTATGCCTTATGTATGCATGTATGATATGATGCACTTAGGTAATGTACTATATGTCTATGGATATGTATGTTATGGTATGATACTGCCGGAAGCGTCTGGATATCTCCATATAACAACTGCTGGCCAGGGAAAATAAATCCCGATTCGTTGTTGAAGAATATATAACCCTCTGTCTGCTGGGGGTAACATGGTATAGGTAACCTCCCGTTGCTGGGGATAGTAAGGTATAGATATGACCTCCCGTTGTTGAGGATGGTAAGGTATATATAACCTCCCGTTGTTGGGGATGGTAAGGTATATATAACCTTCGTCTTCGTTTGATAGTAGGATAAGTGTAACATCCCGTCTTCGTTCGTCGTACCCTTATTGGGAAGTAATTTCCCGAATATCCATATGAGGATAAAAGAGATGGATATAAATTCCAGGGGAGATAAGACTTTATGAAGATGGATTCGTCCTACTGAGGGTTTGTAACTGTCTTGTAAAAGTGAACCGGCGAAGCTTCGTTTGACATCCTCCCCTCGTTCGTCCTTAGTAAATACTATTACTGCATTTTTATGCATTTCTGGTAAACATCAATCATATTAAAAGCATTCATACATTTTTGGTAAACATTAATCATATTCAAAAGCATACATACATTCAAACACAACCAATGGACGTTTCGCTTATGTAAATAGGGTAAAAGTAAATCTGGATTCAAAAGATGGAATTTATTTATATCAAAAAGTGACCCGTACACGGGTAAGTTTGTACAAGGAGACATAAACCCTAGTAAGAGGATTTTGCCATAAAGTTTTACAAAAAGAGTCAGCTATGTGGGAAACAATCCTATTGAGTTTCAATTCTACTATTGCCCTTCAAGTATCTCATCTTCTTGCTGTTGAGACGGAAATGATTGGATTGAGCTTTTATCTGTTCGAGCTTGAATAAGTAGTACAACTGGTTGCAGTTTCATGGGTGATCCAAACGAGACATAGTCATACGCTTTAATCCCTAACTTTTGCCTGGATTGCCCTTTCAGGTTTTCAATCCACCGGGATACCCTTTTTTGCCCAAGCCGCCTTTTCAGGTTTTCGACTTGCCGGGTGTACATCTTTTTATATATGTCCCTAATTTTTGCCCAAACCCTTTTGGTTTGCCGGGATGCCCTTATTTTTGCCTAGGCCTGTCAACCTAGCGGGTCTCTTTTTATGCGTAGTATTTTTTAACTATGTCTGCGTTTACAGGCTGTGGGAAGTCTTCACCATCCATTGTAGTCAGTATCATGGCACCTCCTGAGAACACTGTCTTGACTACAAATGGTCCTTCATATGTTGGAGTCCACTTGCCCCTAGGATCACCTTGTGGTAATATGATACGCTTGATTACCAAGTCACCAGCCTGATATACCTTTGGCTTAACCTTCTTGTTAAAAGCTTTGATCATTCGCTTTTGGTACATCTGGCCATGACAAACTGCTGCTAACCTCTTCTCATCAATCAAATTTATCTGGTCCAATCGAGTCTGAATCCACTCATCTTCATCCAAACCTGCATCCTTCATAATTCTCAAGGAGGGAATCTGAACTTCAATGGGCAGAACTGCTTCCATACCATAAACTAAGGAGAATGGGGTTGCCCCTGTTGAAGTACGTATTGTAGTACGATAACCATGAAGAGCAAATGGTAACATCTCATGCCAATCCTTATAAGTAACAGTCATCTTCTGTACAATCTTCTTGATGTTCTTATTAGCAGCTTCAACTGCCCCATTCATTTTTGGACGATACGGAGAAGAGTGGGATGCTTAATCTTGAACTGCGTGCAGAGATCGGTGATCATAGTGTTGTTCAGATTAGAGCCATTGTCAGTGATAATCCTCTCAGGGATGCCATACCTACATATGAGATTATTCTTAATGAACCGAGCCACAACATTCTTAGTAACAGATGCAAATGAAGCTGCCTCTACCCACTTCGTGAAGTAATCAATAGCAACCAGGATGAAACGATGCCCATTAGAAGCAGTAGGCTTAATCTCACCAATCATATCAATGCCCCACATGGCAAAGGGCCAAGGAGCAGTCAACACATTCAATGGTGATGGAGGTACATGAACTTTATCAGCATAGATTTGACATTTGTGACAAGTTCTGGAGTGTTGATAGCAATCATCTTCCATGGTAGACCAATAGTAACCTGCTCTTAATATCTTCTTTGCCATAGTATGACCACTAGAATGAGTGCCAAAGGTCCCATCATGCATCTCTTCCATAATTTCTGTAGCTTCCTTCTTATCCACACAACGAAGCATAGTTGAATCATGATTGCGCTTATACAGAATGCCATTACTCAGAAAGAACTTAACAGAAAACCTTCTCAGGAACTTCCTATCTTTGACAGAGGCCCCTTCAGGGAATTCCTGAGATTCAAGATATCTTTTCACTTCATAGAACAAAGGCTTATCCTCTGCCCCTTCAGTGTCAATCTCATTGCAGTATGCAGGCTTCTCAAATCTATCAATAGTAATCTTGGGAGCTTCATCATCCCAACTGATCTCAAACATAGATGCCATGGTAGCTAATGCATCTGCCAACTGGTTCTCTCTTCGTGGAATATGTCCAAAGGTAATCTCTTTGAAATGTGGGATCAAAGATAACACATGCTCTCTGTAGGGAATGAGATTATCATGCTTGGTATCCCAATCTCCTTTAATCTGACTCACTACCAGGGATGAATCTCCATACACATCAAGGAACTGAATCTTCATATCAATAGCAGCTTTAATACCCAAAATACATGCCTCATACTCAGCCATGTTGTTGGTACAATGGAAACAAAGTCTGGCAGTAATCGGAGTATGACAACCTTCAGGGGAACTAATCACAACACCAACACCATTACCAAGTGCATTAGCGGCACCATCAAAAACCATAGTCCATCGGGATCCTTGTTCAGGTCCGTCATATTGTCCAGGTTCTTTGGTAATAAGCATAATGTCTTCATCAGGGAACTCAAAATTCATTGACTGATAATCATCCACCGCTTGATGAGCCAAATGATCTGCCACAACACTTCCCTTAATGGCCTTCTGAGTAGTATATTGTATGTCATATTCTGTCAAGATCATTTGCCATCTTGCAATTCTTCCGGAGAGAGCAGGTTTCTCAAATATGTACTTGATTGGATCCATCTTCGAAATCAATAAGGTAGTATGGGTCAACATATACTGTCTTAGTCGGCGAGCAGCCCATGCCAAAGCGCAGCAAGTTTTCTCGAGCAGTGAGTATCTTGTTTCACAGTCGGTAAACTTTTTGCTAAGGTAGTATATTGCCTGCTCTTTTCGACCAGACTCGTCATGTTGCCCCAACACACACCCCATTGAGTTGTCTAACACTGTTAAGTACATAATCAAGGGTCTTCCATCAACTGGTGGCATCAAAATTGGTGGCTCTAGCAGATATCTCTTGATTTCATCAAAGGCAGTTTGGCACTCATCATTCCATTCCATCACCTGATCTTTCTTCAACAACTTAAAGATTGGCTCGCAGATGGTAGTTAACTGGGAAATAAATCTTGCAATGTAATTCAATCGTCCCAAGAAACCTCTAACTTCCTTCTCAGTACGGGGAGCTGGCATCTCTCGTATAGCTTTCACTTTTGCAGGATCTACTTCAATACCTTTGCCACTGACAATGAAACCCAGGAGTTTACCAGATCTAACTCCAAAAGTACACTTGTTTGGGTTCAATCTCAACTTGTATTTCTTCAACCTCTCAAACAACTTGTGCAGATGATCAAGATGTTGCTCTTCATTCTGAGATCTGGCTATCATATCATCCACATATACTTCTATCTCATGATGAATCATATCATGAAACAAAGCCACCATAGCACGCTGATATGTTGCCCCTGCATTCTTCAAACCAAATGGCATCACCTTATAACAAAAAGTGCCCCACTGTGTCACAAATGTTGTCTTCTCCATATCTTCAGGTGCCATCTTGATTTGATTGTAACCAGAGAAACCATCCATAAAAGAGAATACCTTATGCTGAGCAGTGTTGTCTACCAGAATATCAATATGAGGAAGTGGAAAGTCATATTTGGGGCTAGCCTTGTTCAAATCTCTGTAGTCTACACACATACGTACCTTACCATCTTTCTTAGGAACTGGTACCACATTTGCAACCCACTGAGGATAAGAAGTCACTGCTAAGAACCCTGCATTGAACTGTTTCATTACCTCTGCCTTGATCTTTTCTGACATTTCAGGACGCATACGACGAACCTTCTGCTTCTTTGGACGACAATCTTCTTTCACTGGTAAACGATGAACCACAATGTCTGTATCCAACCCTGGCATATCTTCATAAGACCAAGCAAAGATCTCCACATAGTCACGTAACATTTGAATCAATCTGCTCTTGACACTGTCCTCTAAATCAGCCCCTACCTTGACCTCTTTTCTGTTTTCTTCAGTTCCCAAATTCACAACTTCGACTGGCTCTTCATGTGGCTGTATAGCTTTCTCTTCTTGTTGTAACAACCTAGCAAGCTCTACAGGTATTTCACAATCGTCCTCATTTCCGTCTTCAGTTTGATAGATCGGATTCTCGAAATTATAATTGGCAATAGTAGAACTGTTATCAACAGGATCCAGAGTGGATGAGGATCTGCATTTTAGTGATGTGGGTGTGTGTAAGAACACATAGCTGATAAAGCAAAAATAAAAGAAAAGAAAGACAAGGAACACAATATTTACGAAAACGAAACGTCCATTGATTTTATTGAATGAAATATGCAAATGAAATGACAGCCCGTAACAAGCACACCATTGTGCCCCGGGTAAGGCACATGGCTTGAAGGTTTTTATTGTTCAAGAAATTACAAACTTAAAACATAACACAGTAATAGTATTTACTCCTGACTAAAGGAGATAGGGATAACATCTTCAGCTTTCCAATTATTGAGTCCAGCACCCACAGTAGGAAAAATCCATGCATCTAAGTTGTAGTCTTCATCATAGTCTCCCACAGCATTGATAACCCCTTGATTGGTGATACGAGCAGCACGAGCACGACGAACAGCCTTCTGGGACTCTGCAGTGAAACCCAAACCAAACTTGTCAGACTTGTATGGAATATCAGGAAGCTGACCCCAAATAGTACAACCACCTTCATCCACCACAGCTCTAGCATCATTGAGGGAGGCCATTGCCATTGTTGGAGGTTTTCTGGTGACAACAGGAACTTTATTCACAACAGGAGAAGCTACACAATCATCAACAACCCAGGGAATCACTTCAAATGACTGACACGGAGTCTCAATGTATTCACCTTCCACTTCCAGATACTTGAAGGTATTCACATGGCTGACAAAGTATTCTTCTTCTCCATAGACAGTAACAACCTTTCCATTCACCGGATATCTCAACTTTTGGTGCAATGTAGAGGTCACAACACCTGCCCCATGGATCCAGGGACGACCAAGCAGACAAGAATATGAAGGACGAATATCCATCACATAAAATGTAGCAGCAAACACCTGAGAACCAACTTTGATTGGAAGATCAATTTCCCCATGCACTACTCTCCTAGAACCATCAAAAGCCTTCACCACAATATTACTGGGCTTCAGCACAGCATCTTCAGGACTCAGCTTGTTCAGGACTTCCTTAGGCAACACATTCAAAGAGGAACCATTGTCTATCAGCACATGTGACAGGGTAGTGCCCCTGCATTCAATTGAAATATGCAAGGCCCTGTTATGATCCCTCTTGGCAGGGGTCAAATCAGCATCAGAAAATCCTAACCCATTGTCATAGGTCAGGTGGGCAACACAGTTCTCAAATTGGTCAACAGAAATTGCACTGGGTACATGAGCCATCTTCAGAAACTTGATCAAGGACTTGGCATGAGCCTCAGAACATAATAATAGGGAGAGCATAGAAATCTTTGAGGGAGTATGCCCCAACTGATCAACAATGTCATAATCACTCTTGCGAATAATTTTCAATACTTCTTCCATCTGCTTAGAGAGATCATCAGCAGCTGGCACATCAGTAGATACAGGCTCAATAACAGGACCTTTGCCCCGAGCATCAGTGGTGGAAGTAGCAGCAGGAGTAACTGCATTCTTTGAAGCAACTGGAGGAGAGAAGACTCTTCCACTACGAGTGATCTTGCTAGATCCAGCAATATTATCAATGTCAACAGGCACATCAGCTACAGGCTCTTGCTTAACACCATGGATGTAAACATCAGACCCATAGTGCCAAGGCACAGCTTTGTCAGATGTATAAGGAATAGGACCAGGAGTAGTAATGATCACAGGAGCTATTCTGGCTTCAGCAACAACTTTCACAGGACCTTCAGCAGTAATCTTGATTGGACCCTGATGAGTGATTTTGATGGGACCCTTTGAAGTGATTCTTACCGGTACTTTGTCAACCATATCAACCTCTTCAATCTTCTTACCCCGAGTCAGATGATCCACCATACTTTCTACAGATGCTGGTCTTCTTTCAAACACTATAGTATACTTATCCATGAGACGTTGAATTCCATCTCTCAAAATGAAGCAACTATCCGGCTTATAGGTAGAATACAAACAATCTTCACGACAACCTGGAAAGATACCAGCTTGTACTAACCTCTTTTTGATAACAGACAATGGTGTGCTCAATTCCATAACTGAATAGACATGTAGGTCTTCATCAATGGCATTGATAGTCTTCTCGTGATTTGGCATTGGAGCTGTAATCACATTTGGAGTACCTGGTGGATCAAACTCAATTTCTCCAGCATCAATCATATCTTGAATTTTGTTCTTCAAGACCCAGCAGTTATTAGTATCATGTCCTAGACAGTTTGAATGATATGCACATCGTGCATTGGGATTGTACTTGGGGGAAGTAACATTGGGATTCTGAGGAGCCTCCCTCAAGGTAATAAGTTCAGCCTTCAACAAGTGTTGCAATGCCTGAGCCATTGACATGTTGATCTTCGTGAACTGTCTTCTAGCCCTCTGTTGGTTGCCTTGAGGCGACTCTGTTGGTGCAGGAGTTGGATTTGAAATATGAACTGCACTAACAGATTGATGCCTTCTGTTACGATCAGGTTGACCATAAACAGCATTGGATTCTTTCTTCCCAGTGGGAGGCTTCTTTGCAGCACCTGATGAAGAAGTGCCCACTTGGATCTTACCACTCTTGATACCATTCTCTACCCGCTCTCCTGTCATAATCAACTCAGTGAAGCCAGATGATGAACTTCCAATGAGATGACTGTAAAACGGACCATTCAGTGTACACATGAACATATCAACCAGCTCCCTGTCAGTCAAAGGGGGTTGAACTCTTCCAGCTAAATCTCTCCACTTCTGAGCATACTCCTTAAAACTTTCTTTGGCACCCATAGACATGCTCTGAAGCTGCATGCGAGTGGGGGCTAAGTCAGCATTGTATTGATACTGCTTGTAGAAAGCTTCAGCAAGATCATTCCAGTCTCTGATGTTGACACTCTCCAACTGATAATACCACTCCAGCTGAGCTCCAGATAAACTCTCTTGAAAGAAATGGATCCACAACTTCTTATCAGCAGTGTGGGGTTGAATCCTTCTGACATAAGACCTCAAATGCAGCTTGGGACAAGAGACCCCATCATAAACAACAAAGGTAGGAACCTTGAAACCAATGGGTATCACAACCCCAGATATCAAACTCAAATCCTCAAAATCCAGCCCAGATGATTTCTGTAATTCCATAGCATCCATTCTATCCACCAGCATCTTGAATTTGTCTTCATTAGGCTCATGGTAGTAATTAGCCTCAGAATCAGAGTCCCCCATTGTGTGATGGAGACTGCCTCCCTCTTTCTCAGATTCCTCAGATTCATAGTCTTCAACCTGTTCCTTGGTCTTGACAGGACCCTTGAACCTTCTTCCCATATTGAGCAACCCAGCAGACCTTCTAGCCTTCTTAGTCTTCTTGGCCAGCAGTGTCTTCAATTCATCCTGCCCCTTGGATAGGTTCAGGATCAGCTCTTGAAACTGTGCATTCTGTGCCTGAAGATCCTTAACTGATTGTTCAAGTGCCATTGCTGAAATAAATAGCGAGAAGATGAGAAACCTGTGCACAATTATAAACCTGTGATGCAATGAAATGATATGGTAATGTATATGCAATGTTTTCAAGGACCGTAGGATTTAAATTTGCTTAGACAAACACGAAAGTAAACTTTTATTAGTAATAAATTGTTTTGCCTTTTAGGCTTACAAAAATGAAAGTGAAATAAGTACAAAAGATGGGGTTTTAAGTCTCCCATGGACGTTTCCTCTTTGTATTGAGGTATGAGTTGAGGTTTCGTTCCTCATGAAGTAGCTTTGTTAGCTCCAGGATCCTTGCTTGGCTTGTTTTGTAGTGAGCCTCGAAAGTATCCCTTTGCTCCTTCATTTGGATCCATGATCTCTGCAAGTCTTCCATATCAGTAGGCATGTCTGGGTGAAGGATGGTATAAGCTGTGTCTCCTTCAGCAACAGGTTCCATGGTAACTGGTAGGACGGCAGGATATGGCATCATGAGTGTCTGAGCACGAGATCGTACCCATCTGAGATAAGCCTCCATAGGAATAGTGTACTTAGGCTCCAGTGTCTTGCTGTCAACCCTGTTTACTTTTCCCCATGCTCGTATGAATCTCTGACGGTAACCCTGAAGATCGTTGTCGTAGTCAAACACAATGCCCTGAATCAACATGTCATGTGGACCATCGCTCCGGGCGTAACCAAACTGTCGTAAAGCTAGAGAGGGGTTGTAGGTGATGCCTCCTCTTATGCCTAGAAGTGGCACATTAGGAAACTCCCCACAACGGTCAATGATGGTAACATTCTCCATAGATCTGGAGCACCAATGGATATCTGAGTGAGAAAGTGACATGATCCTCTTGGACCATCTGAACCCTTGCTCATTCTTCATTACTGAGCGAGGAAGGTGAGAAATAAACCACCTAGAAAGTAAAGGTATGTAGCACATCAAAGTTCCTCTTGCCCTTGTAGTACGGGTGTGAAGAGAATGTAGGATGTCTCCCAGCAATGTAGGCACTGGATTGTGACTCAGGAATATGTTGATGGCATGAATATCTGTGAACTGATCTGGATTGGGGAACAATACTAAGCCATATATCAGCAAGGCTAAGATCTCCTCAAAAGCATCATAGCTCATGGCCTTCAAGAACATTTGAGCCTTATCCATTAGCACCTTGGCAAGAATACCCTTGACTCCACTTCTCGTTTCTAGAACAATGTCAGACTTCTTCAAATGTAGGGCTGCAGCAATAACCTCTGGTTTGGGCTCCTTCTCCAAGCCTGTGAAGGGTCTTTGATCAAGAACAGGTATACCCAGAAGTTTAGAGAACTCCTCTATAGTAGGAACCAGCTGGTAGTCAGGGAATGTAAAGCAGTGGTGCTTAGGGTCAAAGAACTGAAACAGCACACTCATCATGTCTTCACTGAACCCTGAAGTAACTAGATCCAATAGGTGACCATGTCTCTTGATGAACTGGGAGTGATCAGACACTTGAGAAACCAACTCTTTAAGCTTGGGAGGTATTCCCACAAAGTTGATCCTGATGGTGTTTCTACGAGCAGAAGCCATGACCTACAACAAAGAACAAAGATAAATCCCTTGGTCCTTGAAATGGTTAGTGAAAATGCTATGCTTATGATGCATGATGATGTCATGATGTTATGTTCAATCAAAGACATGTGGCACACACAAACAAGTCACACCATAGCCCTAGGTTTAAAGGCTTGCATGAGGTTTAAGGTAAGTACCTTCCCCTGAAGTTAGATGGTTCATCCTGTCCTACAAAAGTAACCGGGTTCTAAGGGATCTCAATATCATTGATCCTTCACAAGGGTGGTTGTTCAGAAGGCAACTTACTTGCCAACCAAAACCCTCCAAGTTTAGAATCTCAATGAGCGTAGTATCGAGTGTCAACCAACTTCAGTCTGCACCAAAGCCGGTTACCTCACTACTTTCTAAAGGCCAAGATGAGTTAACTAGGGTTCTAAAAGTTAGTTAGTGCATTGACAACATATGGCAGCCTCATATTATCCTCAACTTGACTTAAGGAATATAAGCACCAACCAAGAAGTCACACTAACTATGGCCACCAGATCAACCGTATCAATATACGTCGTACAGTTTCCTTGGTCTATTGCCATTTACCTAAGGTACACTAGATCCGGGTTAGGATCTTTCACACATAAGAGCACCCCAACAATATAATATAAAGCAAACAAGGCAAACAATTTAAAGTGATCTTAATTCCTAAGGGTACCCCTCTTAAATAGGTCCCCAGCAGAGTCGCCAGTTCTGTAACACGGTGGGAGAACTGACTTTAAGTTATGTTGCGGATAGCAAGAGTCGCCACCGACTTTTATTTTATCCAAAGGAAAGGCATAAAAGAACAGGAAAGACCTTTTAAAAGATTTTTGGGTCCGGGGGGTAGGTTATGTAAAGGGAAGGTGTTAGCACCCTTTACATCCATGGTTATCCATGGGCTCTTAGTTACTTAGCTCACTTTAAATTGTTTTTTTTTGAAAGTGTAGTGTGTGAATAGAAAAATTTTCAGTATAGTTAACAATAATCCATGTACGGATGTGTAAAAACTTGTTTTGAAAATTTGTTTGAAATTTGTTAAGTGTTTGAAAAATGAAGTGAGCAAGCAACTAAGAGGTACCTACCCTAAAGTTCTAAGTCTTTCTTGTTCTTTATCCTTTCATTGGTAAGACTATCCCTACTATTAAGGAGTAGGTAGTCATTACCTTGGATGTAAGGGACATGAGAGGGCCATCTGTTTTTATGAAGGCAACTGTGGGGTGTAATAAGCATAATGGAGGGACTATCATCATTATTCGGAGGGACTTGATTCGTATAGGCAACCATGAGGGACTTGATGATTTTTCTTTTTAAAGGGACTTGCTTTATACACCCTGTAAACACCCCAAATTTGCCCTCACTCATTCACACCATGGCTTGTGATCATCTCACATGCATAGACACAACCATAGCATCTCATACTTCATTTTTGATTCACTGGATAGTTTCTAAGTCATCTGCACCTAGGGTTTGTGATCGGAGCAATCCCAAAGCATCTTGAGCCATTCCAAAGGCCACCAATCAATTCAAAGGGGTCCATGTGTGTTCTTATATCATATTCCATCTCCTCAAAGTCAAAAATGCAAAGGGATCACAAGAACTAAGATTTGAGTGGATGCAGAGCCAGGTTTGACTGCACAGTTGACCTAAAATTAGGGTTTTGGTTTCAGAGGCCATAACCCCAAATTTTTTGGTCATTCTTGTTTCCATTGGTCTCTATATGGTATAGGGAGTATGCATATCAAGTTTCATGAAGAAATTCCATGGGGAAGTCATCTGATCAAGGGTTGACTTTTCAGACAAGTCAGTGTAAAATCAGGGCATCTGAGGCCCCCAATGACCCAACCAATGGGTGATCTTCATCATTTTGAGTGTATATGATCTTTATTTGATCATGGAAGAAGGTTGAAGTTCATAGAAATCAAGAATTTAGGGTTTTTGCAAATGTTGACTTTTTGGGCATAGTTGACTTTTCAAGAATGCTTCATCATAGGTCATTTTTCAAGCCTTGATTATTGATCCAAAAATGCTCCAAATGGAAAAACTTTGGTCATGAAAGTTGTAGATCTCATCTTTCCCTTTTCAAAAAGTACAAGAACATGATCAAACTCCTTTTGGATCAAAAGTTATGGTGTGACAAAGTTGGCTAAAATCATTGATTTTCAAGGCATGCCTCAAATGAGAATTTTGCAAAGTCATGGACCAAGGCCAATTGCAACCTCTAATTCATTTCAAACCAGAACACAAACATTCTCTAAGTCATAAAAATCAGAATTGAACCAAGAATGCCCATGGTTTAGGTTTGGTTGGACCAAGGAATCACATGTGAACCAAAGTAGCAACAAGTTGCAAAACCACTCATTTCACTTCCTACAACTTATGACATTGGATGCTGACTTTGGCTAGCCTCTCACCTCACTCTTTGCTGCGCAGCCCATGCCATGTACTTGCCTAGATCATGAGCCATGCTTGCCTTACACAAAACTTGACCTTTTGCAAAAGCAAACTTACCAATCACTATAGGCCAGGTCACATCATCTGACCTATAGGATTAAAATACATTATCATTTTGCAAGCCATTTCATGTACAAGGCAAGGCTGAAACTCATTCATTTTCAAGACATTCACAAAATACACCCCAGCTGCATAAGCCTTCGAATCTCTCTGCCCAGCCAAGAAACACTAAAACCATTTTCACCATTCAACTCACCATACATCATTGAGTGGAAACCAGCAAGAACACAAGCCTGAATCAACCAGAACACCCCATAGCCATTTCTCACCCCAAGCTGCAGTTCCATTCGAATCTCCCTCCCTAGCTCACAAACAGCCAAACAAACCTTGCAAAGCTTCTCCATTCACCCTCAGGATCACAAATAACCCCTAACAATGGCCTGAAACTACCAGAATCACCATAGCCATTTCTGACTGAGCTTGAGCAGGAACTTGTCAATCTCATTATCCAGCCAACATAAACTCTTCTTGAGCATTCAAACATCATCTGGGGATCAAGTGGAGTAGTTTGCACTGAAAGAAGTGGCCAGAAAGTCATCAGGTTGAAAGCTCCAAATCTCAGGTAGCTTGAAAATTATTTTTCCAGAAATTGTTTTTCATGTTATAAACTTGTTCCTTATGCTTCACTGAATGTCCTGATGCTCTTAGTTTTTGAAATGGCTTTGAAATGAGAGTTTAATTGCTCCCTGAAGCTTGCGTGCCCTAGTTCTTATTTCCTTCGATTCAGCTTAGTTAGGGAAAAGAAATTTGTTTTAGGAGAGGGGTTTGATTCGTGAGAGGTTGGAGAACATTTCCCAATTCTTAGATATTGTTTTTGTTACGATTTGAGGGAGTTTGAAGTTTTTCAGGGGAGTTGCTGGCCGGAGAAGACGACTGGAAGTCTTCTCCGGCCACCTGAGAGTGATTATGCCCTAATTACGTGATTAATGACCATTTGAATCTGGACCGTGAGATGCCTCTGACCCGTTGACCTCCCGCGTGAGTGTATGGCCTGGATCTCTCTGATTATGCCCTAATCCACGTGTTAGCTTAATTAAACATAATTTAAATAATTTAATCAGAGTCAACCTGGACCCTTGGATGACGCGCGTAGTCAACAGATTCAAATCCAGAGTGAATCTCATCCCTCCATCCTGATTACCTTCCATTTTATTTATTTTTAATTCATTTTCTTTTCAATTAATTTGCATATTTATTTTAAAATAGTAAAAAATTCTTAAAAATTATGAAACTTTTTCCTAAAAGTTTTATTAATTTTTAAGACCCAAAAATATTTTTATTTTATTTTTCATCATTAAAAAAGTATTTTTAAATATTTAAAAGACTATTTTTAATTGATTAATGGAAATTAATCTATTAAAAATACTTTTAGGTATTTAAAAATCACCAAAAAATTCATGAAATGTTCTAAGACATTTAGAAACATTGTCCAACCTTCAAACCAAATTTCTTTTTTGATCTTGATGCATTTTAAGAATTTTTCATTGAATTAAATCATATTTTATGCATTATTTTGATCATAAGTTCAAAAAATCATTTCTGCCTATTTGAGAAGAGTTGGACATTGATTCTTCTTGCATTGTTTTCTATTTGGCATGTAGTTTCTAGAATAAAATGGCCATGATTTGATCTTGCATTTTCCAATTGTTTGGCATTTCTTTTGTTAAGAACCCTAAAAAACCCTAGTAACTTAGAAAAATCATAACTTGAGATTGGTTAAGAGTTGAGACCTCCCCTTTGGACATTGGTTTAGTGTAGGGTTAGGGTTTCTTTGTGTGGCATTTTCCATTTTTTATCTTAGGGTTTACTTCTGTTTTGGGTTTTTGTTTGATGTTTGATTCATAAACCCTAATTTGGGCTTTCATTTGCATCCCTCTTGCATTCTCTTGCATAACATGACTTGTCTTTGCCTTTTATGCATTCTTGTGTTTCACTTGACATCTTAAGACATATAGAAAGCATGTTTGATCATTGCATCACATTTTTGCCATGTCATTTGCCTTGTATGTTTCATAACTTTTCATGTGTATCCATGCTCCTTAGCTTGCATCATTTGCATCCATGATCTTGTATGAACACCTCCATTGCTGCCTCATGTTCATAGCATCTCATAGCATCATTATCATCATCAACATGCTTCTGGTTTTGTTTAGCATCATACCATTGCATCTCATCTAGCATTGCATTGCATTTCCTTCTAACATTTCAGGTGGTAAGTAAACTTGAGAAGTGAATTTGCCTTCACTTCTCATAACTCTTCTTTTCATCTCTCTTGCATTCATTGCTGCATTCATGTATGTGCTTGAGATTGAGCTTGCTCATTCTTGTTCCTCCAACCTTTCTTTCTTCAAGTGACTTGACTTCTTGAATGAAGCAAGTTGCTTTGCTTCTCTTGATCCTGTTCATCTGCTTCCTGGTGTTTCCTTTGAAGATTGTTCTTGAAAACCTCACAAACCTTAGGAACAACCAAGCATGACAATGAATTAGGGTTTTGATTAGTCTCCCCTCTTAGTTTTACCTTTGTGTCTCTTTGAGTCATCTCTTCTCATCTCATAATCAGGGACTAAACCCTAAAGGCTTTAAGGCTTTGTGATTAAGCTTATGCCTGCATCCTTCTCTTAGGATGGAGTGTATAACTTTAATCCTAAGTGTTAAACCCTTAATGTGTTTAAATCTCTTAATCAATTCACTTAATAAGTATCAAGACATCACACTTGTAACTTGGGCCTTACATTAGGGTTCTAATTCTTCCTTAATTGGTTAAGAAGGACTAACCCTAGTGTTAATGGACAAGTCCCCCTCAAGTTGTCTTACAAACCATAAAAATCACTTCATCATCATATCATTAATAAAATCCATCTAATAAAGGCTTGTTTTGTCATGAGTTTAATCCCTAATCATGGATTAAGCTGAGGAGCTTTCCTCAGCTTAAACATTCTCATCTATTATCCTTCTATTAGGATGGTGTAATGAGTCTGTTTAATCCTTGATTATGGCTTAACCTCATTACTTAACACTAAACAAAAACACCAAAAACATCTAAATAATCACAAGTAGGTTAATGATCTTAATCCTACATCAAAGGTGATTAAGTGTGAGAATCTGACTTCACACTTAAGGTATTCTCATTACCCCTAATCAGAGGGAAGATGTGATGAGCTTACTAACCCATTGGTTTAGGCTTAAGCTCATTAACTTATGACAAACTTTCAAAAGCAATAAAAGACTGAAACCATCCAACAAACAATAATCGTCTCCTTCGGGATTCTTTTCTCATCACCTTCACTCATAAACGAGAACTCGCTTCTTCCGTCCAATGCAAGACAGTTTGCATCTGTGCCAGACAGATCATACACTTGAGCATTGACAAGCAGGCAGTTCACAAGTCAATTCACCTTTCAGTCTCTTTGGGTCGAACTACGGTGTTCTGACTTCCTCATTGCACGAGAGGATACGTAGGCATAACTTAACAGTTATCGAACAAACGTTTCTGTATATTCCCCCCCTTCCCAGCTTTATCCCCTTAGCCTCATGATCATGAGCATTTTATTCCTGTTCTTACACTGACACTGTTCATATTACACTTCACACTTCCTTTACACTGACACCTGTACATCTTTTTCCAGCTCATTTATACACAGATTGCACTGACACTACCCCTTTAAAACACAAATCTTTTAAGCGTGGATCCCGTCGAGTACGACGGACAATCTGGGTGCTAATACCTTCCCAGGTTGTAACCAACCCCCTTTCTCAGTCTCTCTGGTTCGCAAACCGTCTTATCCATCTTTTTCTAGGCCTATGCAGCATTGCCTTTCCTCCGGGATAAAAATGCCTAGCTGGCGACTCTATTCATCTCCAGTGAGTTCACGGCTGTGTGTTCTCACTGTTCCCTCTCGCCGACCGTTTGCGTCTGTACCCTATTTGACCCTGTTTCATTTATAGGGAGCGACAGCTTGGCAACTCTGCTGGGGACCCTTATATTGCAACCAGGGCTTCTGGTTCTTTTTGTGGGTTCCTCCTAGCGCTTGATTGATTTGTGTTTATTGGGGTGTTATGTGCTTGTTTGTGTTTGTATATATCTTATTTTTGCTTTATGTACAGTTTGCTTTACTGCTTTCTTTATTGCTTTCCATATATCATACTGTCATGCTGTCTGGCTGGATCTGGTTTTTCTTTGGTGGGTGGGGTTCCATTGAGAGTTAAGGTCCTATACCTGGGACCTGAGTGACACCTAGGCTAGAGTGAATCATATTCTTTCCCATTCCATTTCGGTCTGGTGCGGGAATATGAAACACGGTTCAGATATGGGTTTCTTCTTGAGAACTCTGTGTTGCAGATTTCCTGCAATGCTAGGGCTATCTGGGAAGCCTGCTAAGTCTGGATGACCTTTTAGTATTGACCTTCAGAAACTGAGGTGAATTAGAGGAGGAATTGTTATGGTTATTGTAAACACTGTACCTCCGGGTTAGAAGTGTTTACACTTCTCATAACGGATCCAAGTCTGAGGATCCTTGTTTTAGAACACCACCAGTGAGGGGGTTGGGCTGTTTACAGGTTTGCAGGTACCTTGGCCTCAGAATACCCTGTTACTTTGATTTGTTAAGAGTGCTCCATGTTGGACATTTCTTGTGATTCTAAAACCCTGGACATGTGGCTCTTTATTTGAGTCCCCTACCCTGGTTACTGGATTTATAGACCTCCAACTGGAATTCTTGAACACACTTGGACCTATATCAGAGTATTTTGATCAGATCCAGCTCAGTCACAGACCCTTGCATTTCATTTGCATACATAGTCATTGCATCATATTGACATTTGCTTATTTGTATTTCAGGGTATCCATCTTCATCTGGTTTTGGTTTTGACCCCATCTTCTGTATTGACCTATCTGCACCAACATCTGCTTCAGTTATCACCAGCACCAGCCAGTCAGTGGCCCTTTTCTTCAGCATCAGCATCAGCACCTGTCTCTACTCAGTCTCAACATCATGGCTCCTAAAAAGAGCAACATCACCTATCACTTCTTCCAACCAGAGTTATCAGACATCAGGAGGATTCAGACCCTGATCACTCCAGATCACATACCTTTGTTCAGGGAGCATTATGGGGATATACTTGATATGGTTATGGATCTGGACCCATCACAGAGGAGCCTCATCCACACTTGCATTCAGTTCTATGATCCCCCACTGAGATGTTTCACCTTTCAAGACTTTCAGTTGGGCCCTCTTTTAGAAGAATACTCATCATTGGTTGGTTTGCCTATCAGGGGTGGAATCCCTTTCAGCCCTGAGATGGTCTTTCCTAGCAATGGAGAGGTAGCAAAAGCTTTACATCTGGAGCCTGTCCTGATTGAGCAGCATATGACCTCTAAGGCTGGAGTCCCTGGTTTTCATCTGGACTTCTTAATTTCTCAAGCTAGTCTGAAAGCTTCTTTAGGAGAATGGAAAGCTGTTTGTGCTCTGCTGGCCTTGTGCATATATGGGATTGTGTTGTTTGCAGATGAGCCTCGATTCATTAGCAAGAATGCAGTCCATCTGTTCATCCTGAAGAACCCAGTACCAACTTTATTGGGGGATCTCTACTATTCAGTGCATCAGAGGAATGAAAAGCAGAGGGGAAGGCTAGTAAGGTGTTGTGCTCCATTGTTCCATACTTGGCTTCTCAAGCATCTACCCAGAACAGATGCATTTTTAAACCCTCATCAGCAGAGCAACTGGGCTAAGAGACTCGCTGTTCTAACTTCAGCAGATATCAGATGGTGTACTCAGAGCACCAAGGGCAGAGATATCATCACCAGTTGTGGGCATTTTCCTAATGTGCCCTTAATAGGAGTTAAGGGAAGTATTAATTACAACCCTCTGCTGTTCAGGAGGCAACTGGGCTATGCCTTGGTCCATACTCCCAAGGTACAGGACTTGGTGGAGACTCTCTATTGTGAGAACAAGATCAGTTTGACTGTTGTTAGGCAGGCTGCCTGGGCCTGGGATCATGTTCAAACCAAGGGAGTCGCCGTTCTGGGGAAGTGTAATAATGTGGCATCAGCACAATATTATGAGTGGTCCCGTGCCAGGGCCCAATTCTCTGGAATGCCCTTTACCATAGAAGACATGCCTGAGTCATCTTCAGCACCACCCCCTACCACCATCAGTTTGGAGGAGTTTGAGAGCTTGAAGGAAAGAAATGAGAAGCTAACCCAGGCTTTGCAGAAGACCCTCCGGGAGAGAAGTGAAGGTATGAGGGAAGTTGAGAGATTGGAGAAATTGAGAGTGGAGCATCTGACTAAGATTGAGAAGTCTGGGGATTATATCAAAAAGTCTAAGGCTGGTGAACAAATTCTGAAGAATGCTTGTAAAGAAGCCCAGTTCCAAAGAGCAAGGACAGACTTGTATCTAAAGGAGAGTCAAGCCCGGTGGGTCAGGATCACCGAGGCTCGTACCCTAGAGGACAAGAGAGTTCAAGACAAGATGGAGCAACTGGAGGCTAGTGCAAAAGAACAGCAAGAAGCCCTGGCATCAGCCCAGAGGGAGATATCAGAATTGAAGATCAAAGCAGGGGTGAAGAGGTCCAAGGACCAAACTCAGCACAAGAAGCTAGCAGCAGCTATTGCAACCCGGAACCTCCTTATCCGGAATCTCACGGAGCGTCCGGCTGATCCTGTGACCGAGGCACTTCTCAAGGAAGTTCGTGAGGATGAGTTTGGCCTTGGTGTTTGACCATTTGTTTGTTGTTTCTTTTATTCATTGTACTTTTACCTTTTTGTGATGTATTTTGACCCCTTAGGGGGCTTGTGTTGTAAAATGAACAAGTTGTATTATTTCACCTTCTGTAATATATTTGTGTTAGTTTGTTCCATCTAAGTTTACTTCGGAAGCAACATCAACAGCATCTTCAAGGGTCTGGAAGGGTCAAAACTGAAGGCCAAACCGGATACCTTGAGAACAAATAAGCATAATTGCATTGCATGCTAACCATTTGTTTGTTTTGTAGGTTTTTGTTTTGTTGTTGCTAACCTCTGTTGTGATGCTCAGGAATTATTGCTCGTCGCCGGGTATTTCCCCTCAACCGTCCGCACCGTTATCCAACCCGAAACAACCTTCCGGGAATTCAAATGGATCAGGTACAGCAGGACCTTGCAGAGGTCAGAAATCAGATGGCAAACGAAAGATTGGAAATGAGAACCCAGATGACGCAGTTCATGGAAGTCATGAACAACATGGCTCAGAGCCAGGAAAGACTGAGGGCCATAGTGGAAAGGCAAAATCAAGAGGATCCACATGTAGGGACTGCCGGCACCAGTAACAATGAAAGGGTGCAACCTCATGTTAATCCCCCTGTGTTTGGTCCACATCTCCACCCTGAAATCAATATTCCTGCAAATGTTCAGGGCACAGCCACTGCAGCCAGGGTACTTCAAGAGGACCCTCAAGAAGACCAGTTCACAGTAATGGGTGCTGGGGAAGAAGCTTACGATAGAAGGTTGGAAGAAATAGCTGAGAAGTTAAGATCCCTAGAATCTCAAAATTCTTTGGGTTTTGACGTGATGGATATGGGCTTGGTAGACGGGGTCAGGATCCCCCATAAGTTCAAGCCTCCTTGCTTTGAAAAGTATAATGGGACTTCATGCCCCCGGACTCATTTACAATCATTTCTGGGAAGGCTGAAGGCCTATACAATGGATGAGAAGCTTTGGATGTTCTATTTCGAAGATAGCTTGACTGGAGCATCAAGAGAATGGTACTCTCACCTGACAAGGGCAACTATTAGATGCTGGAAGGACCTGGCAGAGGCCTTCATCAGACAGTATCAGTATAATCTAGACATGGCACCCAACAGGACCCTCCTAATGGGAATGTCACAGTCTTCAAGGGAGAGTTTCCGAGAATATGCCCAAAGATGGAGGCAATTGGCTGCTGCTGTTCAACCCCCTATGTCTGAAAGGGAAATGGCAGATATGTTCATGAATACCCTTCAGGGAACCTATATTGACAGGTTAGCTGCTTTCTCTTCCACTAGCTTCGCGGATGTTGTCATAGCTGGGGAGAGAATTGAAAGCCTGTTAAAAATGGGCAAGATTTCCGATAATGGTGCTAGCTCGTCCAGTAATGCAAGAAAGCCTTTTGCAGGCCCGAGAAGAACTGGCGAGACCAATGCCATCCACACCAACAGGGGAAGGCCCCAATATGCTCAAAGGTCAATAGCAGCAGTCACCATTCCTGCTCCAGCTCATCCTCAGCCAGTCTATCAACCTCCTCAACAAAACTATCAACCACAACCTCAGTACCATCAGCAAAATCAATATCCTCCAAGAAATTACAACAACAGCAACAACAACAACAACAGTCAACAGAGGCCATTCCAACAAAGGCCATCTCAAGCTAACAGAGTGATCGACCCGATCCCCATGCCATATGCTACTTTGCTGCCACAACTTCTGAAACTCAACCTGGTTGAGCTAAGAACGTTGGCACCTCCGGATCCCAACAGTCTACCAAGGAACTATGACTCCAATGCTAGGTGCGCTTTCCATTCAAACGCGCCTGGCCACAGTACAGAAAAATGCAGGGCTCTGCATATGAAGGTACAAGACCTGGTAGACTCCAAGGCTCTGAATTTCGCACCACCACCCAACGTCAATAAGAACCCCATGCCAAACCATGGTGGTCCCCGGATTAACGCTATTGAGGAAGACAAGCCGTCTTATTTAATAACCAGTGTGGGACAGATCAGGACACCATTGGTAGAAATCAAGGCTCAGCTCTTGGAATGTCAGATGTTCCCAGGGTGTGAATTGGGTTGTGCTTACTGCAATATCTCAGTAAATGGGTGCGATAATTTGAGGAATGGCATAGATGGCCTTATTCAGAGTGGCCAACTTCAGATCACTACATCATTTCCAACAAATCCAGCAATTTCATCGGCAACGGTTTCAGAACCTCCTACAACTGCAGCAACTATTGTTCCTGACAATTCATCGGCTTCATCAACAAGTACTTCATCTATCATCTCAACTGATCGGTTTTCAGCAAATGTTTCTTCTACAACATCAGCTTCACTCCATTTTGAGACTCCTACAACGACAACATCCATTCTTCCACCATTATCTCCTACAACACCAGCAACAAATCATGAAGATGTCTCTACTGTCACCATATTTTATGATCCTGAAAACAACTCTGCCTACCATTCAGAAGGTGCTGCTCCCACCAGAGCACCAGTTACAATCTTTTATGATCCACAAACAATTACAGTCCCCTCAGCAGCAACAATCAGTCCAGTCACTGTTACGGTACCTGGACCAGTACCATATGAAAGCAATAGGGCCATCCCTTGGCACTATGGCTCTGACGTGTACTGCGAAGGAAAAAGAATCACTCTTGAAACATCAACACCTGCACCACAAGTAGATAATGTGGGGGGAGGCGGAGGCTTCACTCGAAGCGGACGTCTCTTTGCTCCACCAATTCAAAGACCTACTGCCGAAGCAGAAGCTGCTGCCAAGGCAAAAGGAAAGAGCCCGGTGCAGGAAGATCAAGCTGTTAAAGAAGCCCTGAAGACACCGTTCGATCAAGAAGTTGATGAGTTTATGCGAATCATCAAAAAGAGTGATTACAAAATTGTGGATCAACTTCACCAAACGCCATCCAAAATCTCTATCCTCTCACTGCTTATGTGCTCCGAAGCCCATCGGAATGCACTACTCAAGGTCTTGCACGCAGCTTACGTGCCTGAAGAGATTACTGTCAACCAGTTGGAAACCGTGGTTGGAAATGTTACTGCTAGCAACGGGCTAGGGTTCACCAATACTGACCTGACAGCGGATGGCCGCAACCACAACAAAGCCTTGCACATAACCATGGAATGCAAAGGAGCTGTCCTTTCTCATGTGCTGGTAGACACAGGTTCATCCCTGAATGTCTTACCAAAGAAGGCTCTGGTGAAGCTTGAATATGATGGATTGGCATTGAGACCCAGCAACCTGGTGGTAAGAGCTTTTGATGGTTCGAAGAGATCGGTTCTGGGAGAGATTGAGCTGCCTGTGACAATTGGCCCACAGACCTTTAAAACTATCTTTTATGTGATGGACATTCATCCCGCCTACAGCTGTTTGTTGGGTAGACCCTGGATCCACGCCGCTGGCGCAATAACGTCTACCCTTCACCAAAAGTTAAAATTTGAGTGGGAAGGCCAAGTTGTTACAATCTGTGGGGAGGAGGATATATTTGTTAGCCATCTGGCTACTTATAAGTATATTGAAATGGATGGGGAGATCCATGAAACAATGAGCCAAGGATTTGAAGCCTTGAATGTGAATGAAGCATCTGCTGTATCTGGATCTCCATGTCATCATACCAACAAGCCCGGAGGGTTGTTGAGGAAGGAACTGCCCTAGGCTGGGGCAAGGTTTTAGCTGTGGAGGAGAAGAAAGACAAATTTGGGTTGGGTTACAGACCAACTCAACATCAAGCAAAGGCTGCTGGAGAGCCTGGTTTTGTCAGTGGGGGGATGCTTACCCCCGATGCTATCAACTGTCTGGAAGACGAGCTGGAAGAGGAGCGTAACCTGGAGAATTGGATTCGTCCAAGGGTCCCGGGAAGCAGTATCTCGAACTGGTCTTCCCAGGAAATTATAAGTGTTACTCGAGCAGAGTAATTATTATTTCCTGTATTTTATAAGCATGCATCAAAGTCTTGCATCTTGCCCAAGATGACAAGGCTCATTTTGTAATCAGGGCCATCTGTACTTTTTTTGTGCAAACAAGATCAATTAATGAAATATCAGACATCTTTTTGCAAACGAGTCTTTTTCTTTTCTGCTCACTGTTTTTCCATTTTTCTTTTTTGTACAAAAAAATAAATGGCGGTGTTTTCAAAATGATAACTTCATTTCACTTTTCTAAATAAGACTAAAATCAGATCACTAAAATGAACCAATTAAACCCTTGCAGGGAGTGCCTTCCTGACAGCACCGACAACAGCACGGCTATGACATCGTATGACTTTGACAATCCGATCAATCAAGCTGATGAAGGGGTTGATGAAGAATATGAGCTTCCTGAAGAGCTAGCCAGGTTGTTGAGACAGGAGGAAAAGGTTATTACTCCTCACCAGGAGGAGGTCGAAGTGATCAATCTGGGTACGGATGAAGATGTGAAAGAAGTCAAGATCGGGGCCTGCCTGCAAGACTCAGTGAAGAAACAACTGGTTGATCTACTTCAAGAGTATGTGGATGTGTTTGCTTGGTCGTATCAAGACATGCCAGGGTTGGATACCGACATTGTGGTGCACAAGCTGCCTTTGAGAAAAGAGTGCCCTCCAGTCAAACAAAAGCTACGCCGTACTCGTCCAGACATGGCTATGAAAATCAAGGAAGAGGTACAAAAGCAATGGGACGCCGGGTTCCTTGCTGTGACTAGCTACCCGCCGTGGGTTGCTAATATAGTACCTGTGCCTAAGAAGGACGGTAAAGTAAGAATGTGTGTTGATTATCGGGATCTGAACAGAGCCAGCCCGAAAGATGATTTCCCATTACCTCACATTGACGTATTGGTTGATAATACGGCTCAGTTCTCGGTATTCTCCTTCATGGATGGATTTTCAGGATACAATCAGATTAAAATGTCACCTGAAGACATGGAGAAGACAACATTCATCACACCCTGGGGCACGTTCTGCTACAAGGTAATGCCATTTGGGCTCAAGAATGCTGGTGCAACATATCAACGGGCTATGGTAACATTATTCCACGATATGATCCATAAGGAAATCGAGTGTTACGTGGATGACATGATTGCCAAGTCCCTTACTGAAGAAGACCATCTGGTGAATCTGCTCAAGTTATTCAAGCGTCTGAGGAAGTATCAACTGAAGTTGAACCCCAACAAATGCACATTCGGGGTGCGATCCGGTAAGCTGTTGGGCTTTATTGTAAGCGAGAAAGGGATTGAAGTTGATCCTGATAAAGTCAAAGCTATTCAAGAGATGCCTGCACCGAAAACAGAGAAAGAAGTTCGAGGGTTCTTAGGTCGATTGAACTACATCTCAAGGTTCATATCTCACCTCACAGCAACCTGTGAACCCTTGTTCAAGCTGTTAAGAAAAGAACAAACGGTCAGGTGGAATGAAGACTGCCAAAGGGCTTTTGACAAGATCAAGGAGTACCTGCAAGAGCCTCCAACCCTTATGCCTCCCGTTGAGGGAAGACCTCTAATCATGTACTTGACAGTATTAGAAGAGTCAATGGGGTGTGTGCTGGGCCAGCATGACGAGTCTGGTCGAAAAGAGTATGCAATATACTACCTAAGCAAAAAGTTTACCGACTGTGAACAACGTTATTCACTGCTCGAGAAAACTTGCTGTGCTTTAGCGTGGGCTGCTCGCCGACTAAGGCAGTATATGTTGACCCACACCACCTTGTTGATCTCAAAAATGGACCCAGTCAAGTACATTTTCGAGAAGCCAGCTCTTACTGGACGGGTTGCAAGATGGCAAATGATTCTTACAGAGTATGACATCCAATACACATCTCAGAAAGCCATCAAGGGCAGTGTATTGTCTGAATATCTTGCTGAGCAACCCATTGAGGATTACCAGCCTATGAGGTTTGACTTCCCTGATGAGGACATCATGTTCATTAAAGCAAAAGATCATGAAGAGCCTATTCACACTGAAGGTCCTGACCCAGAAGAAGAATGGACTATGATGTTCGATGGGGCTGTTAACATGAATGGCCGTGGTGTTGGTGCAGTACTCATTACACCCAAGGGAGTTCACATGCCTTTCTCGGAAAAACTCACTTTCAACTGCACTAACAACGAAGCTGAATACGAAGCTTGCATTATGGGTCTTGAGGAGGCCATCGACCTCAGGATCAAGACATTGACCGTATTCGGAGATTCAGCTTTGGTAATCAATCAGACCAACGGAAAATGGTACACACACCAAGATCATCTGATACCTTACAGGGATTATACAAGAAGGTTATTGACTTTCTTCACAACGGTCAAGCTTGAGTATATCCCTCGGGACGAGAATCAGTTCGCAGATGCTCTTGCTACCATTTCATCCATGATCAAAGTTCAAGATGCTAATTTTGTACCTCAGATTTCAGTGTCCAGACTGGAAAGACCAGCGTATGTATTTGCAGCAGAAGCTGTCAAAGACGATAAGCCTTGGTTTCATGACATTAAATGCTTCTTGGAGGATCAAACATACCCACCTGGGGCATCTTCCAATGATAAGAAGACTTTGAGAAGGCTTGCTGGAAGTTTCTTTCTGAACACTGATGGTTCTTTATACAAGAGGAACTTTGACATGGTACTCCTCAGATGTGTTGACAAGACGGAAGCAGATTTGCTGATGCATGAAGTGCATGAAGGCTCTTTTGGTACCCATGCTGGAGGACATGCAATGGCTAAAAAGTTGTTAAGATCAGGCTATTATTGGATCACAATGGATGCAGACTGTTGTGCCTATGCCAGGAAATGCCACAAATGCCAGATCTACGTAGATAAGGTGCATGTGCCCCCCAATCCTTTGAACATCATGTCTTCACCATGGCCCTTTGCCATGTGGGGCATTGATATGATTGGCAAGATTGAGCCAACTGCTTCAAATGGCCACAGATTCATCCTGGTTGCCATCGACTATTTCACTAAGTGGGTTGAAGCAGCCTCATATGCAAATGTCACCAGGCAAGTGGTAGCCCGATTCCTAAAGAGAGATATCATCTGTCGGTATGGAGTTCCCGAGCGAATCATTATTGATAATGGTTCCAATCTCAACAACAAGATGATGGCTGAATTATGCCGGGACTTCAAGATCCAACATCACAATTCTTCTCCTTACAGGCCGAAGATGAATGGCGCTGTTGAGGCGGCAAACAAGAATATCAAGAAGATTGTGCAGAAGATGGTAATCACCTACAAAGACTGGCACGAAATGCTACCATTTGCCTTACATGGGTATCGCACATCAATCAGGACATCCACTGGGGCAACGCCGTATCAACTTGTATATGGTATGGAAGCAGTCCTACCAGTTGAAGTTGAATTACCCTCGTTACGGGTATTAATGGATGTCAAACTGAGTGAAGCAGAATGGGTTAGGGCCCGATACGAACAACTGAGTCTGATCGAAGAGAAAAGATTGGCTGCAATCTGTCATGGGCAGCTATATCAGAAGAGAATGAAGAAAGCCTTCGATCAGAAAGTCAGGCTCCGAGAGTACCAAGTGGGAGATCTTGTGCTGAAAAGAATCCTCCCTCCTCATACAGACCACAGGGGCAAATGGACTCCAAATCACGAAGGACCATTTGTGGTAAAGAAAGTTTTCTCTGGTGGAGCACTGATGCTCAGCACCATGGATGGTGAAGACTTCCCATCCCCTGTGAATTCAGATGCAGTTAAAAAATACTTCGCATAAAATGACCCGCTGGACATAAAAACAGAATGTAAGTCCAGGCAAAAATAGGGCATCCCGGCGAGTCAAAAACAGAATAAAAGACTCGGGCAAAAATAAGGGAAATAGATGAAAAATGTACACCCGCTGAGTTGAAAAGCCGCATTGGACAGCTCAGGCAAAAATGGGTACCCCGATGGATTGAAAACCCGAAAGGGCGATCCATGCAAAATAAGGGGATAAGCGAACAATTGCACTCTGAATTCGTCTGTATCACTTACGACTTGGAAAGCTTCGACAGAATCAAGCTTCAATCAGAATCAACTTTCTCCAGGAAGCAAGACGAGAAGAAAGTCATTGTCATACGAGTCATAGCGGAAGAGGAAGCTCCTTTGAAAGCATCGTCAACACTGCCAGCACTTTGTTTCTCAATTTATAACAGTCTCTTCATTTCAGGAGACATGTTTCCTTGACTGTATCTTGCCAATTCAGGGCACATGAATTAATAAAATCGAATTTTTCAGTCATGTTTCGTTTTGTATATTTTATTTGCAAAGGATGTCTGATGTCTCTAAAAAATCAATTGCATAAGTACATATGTTTTTCTCCACAAAAATATATAATAATAAAACACATGCTTACAGGGAATATACTTACTCTCGAAAGTACTTAGCTCCTATGACGGAATCCAATAAAGGATACCTCGGGACCATTTGTGCGTTTCCTTGTCTTTGCAGGATTGCAGGTATCCAGAGCTCAACTTGGGGCATGCAAGTTATATCTCAGCAAGCTGGCAAATCAACAAAAGATCTCAGCATCCGGAGTGCTCTATCCCCAGCTGAGTTAACCAACAGCATCCCCAGCTGTAGTACCAATCATTCTTCCTCAGCAGAATGCAGGAATCAGGGAATCATCTCCCCACAGAATCCTCAGCCTCTATCCAGAAGAGCAATGCACGAAGAGATCACAACAGAGTACAGAAGACTTCTACAAACCCCAGCTGGGTCCTATATTACAAGGATATGTCAAATCAGTGACCTATATCCCCGAGCAGATACATCTCACCGGATCTACCATTGATCTCATCCCCAGCTGGGATGCCCATTTCAAACAGATCAACTAAAGATCTTCACAGCAACGGGATCCGAATCCCGGTTTGATACCTTCGCATAATCATGGCATTTGCATCATATTATCCCCTCAGAGCGTAGCATTCCGTTCAATACGGAGCATTACGGCAAAAATCAAACGCATAGCATAATCATAAGTCATGTTCTGAATTAACATTTGTGAATAATAACCGTTCATCATTATTGTACAGAAATCCCCACCGGGATCCCAGCAAAAGCAGTTGCCTCACAAATCACAAACACCAGTACATATTTCCTTTTGATACCCGTCCGTATCAACACTCCCCAGTAAAGTCGCCTGAACACTCTTTACAAACAAGATCACCCGTATTACAGATACCTCCTGACACTTGTCCGTGTCAAATCACCAGCAGAAAGCCAAAGACATCCTCTTTGCACTCACACATACTTATATATACAATTCCTTGACACCCGCCCGTGTCATATCCCCAGCGCAGTCGCCTACACTTTGCATATTACACTCTTCTCCTTTTGACACTCGTCCGTATCACTCTCCCCAACAGTTAAACACTCATCCATACGCCACTCGCTCTTATACAGATACTCGTCCGTATCTTGCATATACCAGTAACCTCCCCACAGATTCGACAGTAGTCTTTGTTCTTTGTTAACCAGTTGGTACTCGTCCGTATCATCATCTCAGAACATTGCGTCTAATGTTTGTTTCTACATGATACTCGTCCGTATCATAGTCTTAAGGATGCTCGTCTGCATCTTTAATCCATACACTGTGCCAAACACTTTTGTCTTCTTGAATATAAACACTCGTCCGTGTCTACTATTCCCCAGAAGAGTCCCTTCAGATGCAACGCTCGGCCGTGTTCTTTGTTAACCCGTTGATACTCGTCCGTATCATCATCTCTGAACACGTGTCAGTATTTGTTTCTACATGATACTCGTCCGTATCATAGTCTAAGGATGCTCGTCCGCATCTTTAATCTATGTACAATACCAAACACTTATACTTTCCTTTCTTGGGTGTGAACGCTCGTCCGTGTTCAATACATCCCCAGTAGATCACCAACAAACTTTCCTTTTATCTGGCACTCGTCCCGTGTCATAATAACCCTGAGAGCAGCCGTACCCTGCTGAGTGGTCGTCCTCCACTTCTTGATGGTCGTCCTCCATCATGCTCATCCGGTGGCCGTCCCCATCGTTGATTTTAGCAGCCGTCCCCTGCTAGGTGGTCGTCCTCCACCTTCTGATGATCGTCCTTCATCACTTTATCCAATGGCCGTCCCCATTGTTGATTTTGGTTATCTGACACTCGTCCTGTGTTATGATATCCCTGAGAGCAGCCGTCCCCTGCTGAGTGGTCGTCCTCCACTTCTTGATGGTCGTCCTCCATCATGCTCATCCGATGGCCGTCCCCATCGTTGACCTTTTGTCCGGCATTCGTCCTATGTCGCGATATTTTCGGCAGCCGTACCCTGCCAGGTAGTCGTCCTCCACCTTTGATGGCCGTCCCCGTCATATTTCTTTTATTCCCAACAGAGCAGCCGTCCCCTGCTAGGTGATCGTCCTTCACTTTTGATGGCCGTACCCCATCATCTGTTTCATTTCATTTATTCTTTAACCCGATGGCCGTCCCCGTCGTGGTCCCTTTTCTTTTTTAGCCCGATGGCCGTCCCCATCGTTGGTTACTTTACCTTTATGAACTTGATGGCCGTCCCCGTCATGATTCATTAAATTTCCAGAAATTTTACAGCTTTATCTTGGTGGCCGTCCCCATCATGACTTTATTTCCCCCAGCTAGTCGGCCGTCCCCGTCTTAGCTTTACCCTTTATCCCCAGCGTGTCGGCCGTCCCCGTCATCGCTTTACTTCATCACACTTTACCCAGCAGTCGTCCTCTGCTTGGCGGTCGTCCTCCGTCACCCACACTTTACAATATACTTTATTTTCCTTTGCAATCTATATCCCTTTTCTTCTTCATTCTGTGAGTGCAAATTTTGGACTGTCTTTGGTATTCAACCACAAGTTATCTTGTTTGCCTGTTAAGCCGTTGCTTACAACTTACACAGCTAACTCATGTTTGAATAGGGGCAGCTGTAAACACCCCAAATTTTCCCTCACCCATTCACACCATGGCTTGTGATCATCTCACATGCATAGACACAACCATAGCATCTCATACTTCATTTTTGATTCACTGGATAGTTTCTAAGTCATCTGCACCTAGGGTTTGTGATCGGAGCAATCCCAAAGCATCTTGAGCCATTCCAAAGGCCACCAATCAATTCAAAGGGGTCCATGTGTGTTCTTATATCATATTCCATCTCCTCAAAGTCAAAAATGCAAAGGGATCACAAGAACTAAGATTTGAGTGGATGCAGAGCCAGGTTTGACTACACAGTTGACCTAAAATTAGGGTTTTGGTTTCAGAGGCCATAACCCCAAATTTTTTGGTCATTCTTGTTTCCATTGGTCTCTATATGGTATAGGGAGTATGCATATCAAGTTTCATGAAGAAATTCCATGGGGAAGTCATCTGATCAAGGGTTGACTTTTCAGACAAGTCAGTGTAAAATCAGGGCATCTGAGGCCCCCAATGACCCAACCAATGGGTGATCTTCATCATTTTGAGTGTATATGATCTTTATTTGATCATGGAAGAAGGTTGAAGTTCATAGAAATCAAGAATTTAGGGTTTTTGCAAATGTTGACTTTTTGGGCATAGTTGACTTTTCAAGAATGCTTCATCATAGGTCATTTTTCAAGCCTTGATTATTGATCCAAAAATGCTCCAAATGGAAAAACTTTGGTCATGAAAGTTGTAGATCTCATCTTTCCCTTTTCAAAAAGTACAAGAACATGATCAAACTCCTTTTGGATCAAAAGTTATGGTGTGACAAAGTTGGCTAAAATCATTGATTTTCAAGGCATGCCTCAAATGAGAATTTTGCAAAGTCATGGACCAAGGCCAATTGCAACCTCTAATTCATTTCAAACCAGAACACAAACATTCTCTAAGTCATAAAAATCAGAATTGAACCAAGAATGCCCATGGTTTAGGTTTGGTTGGACCAAGGAATCACATGTGAACCAAAGTAGCAACAAGTTGCAAAACCACTCATTTCACTTCCTACAACTTATGACATTGGATGCTGACTTTGGCTAGCCTCTCACCTCACTCTTTGCTGCGCAGCCCATGCCATGTACTTGCCTAGATCATGAGCCATGCTTGCCTTACACAAAACTTGACCTTTTGCAAAAGCAAACTTACCAATCACTATAGGCCAGGTCACATCATCTGACCTATAGGATTAAAATACATTATCATTTTGCAAGCCATTTCATGTACAAGGCAAGGCTGAAACTCATTCATTTTCAAGACATTCACAAAATACACCCCAGCTGCATAAGCCTTCGAATCTCTCTGCCCAGCCAAGAAACACTAAAACCATTTTCACCATTCAACTCACCATACATCATTGAGTGGAAACCAGCAAGAACACAAGCCTGAATCAACCAGAACACCCCATAGCCATTTCTCACCCCAAGCTGCAGTTCCATTCGAATCTCCCTCCCTAGCTCACAAACATCCAAACAAACCTTGCAAAGCTTCTCCATTCACCCTCAGGATCACAAACAACCCCTAACAATGGCCTGAAACTACCAGAATCACCATAGCCATTTCTGACTGAGCTTGAGCAGGAACTTGTCAATCTCATTATCCAGCCAACATAAACTCTTCTTGAGCATTCAAACATCATCTGGGGATCAAGTGGAGTAGTTTGCACTGAAAGAAGTGGCCATAAAGTCATCAGGTTGAAAGCTCCAAATCTCAGGTAGCTTGAAAATTATTTTTCCAGAAATTGTTTTTCATGTTATAAACTTGTTCCTTATGCTTCACTGAATGTCCTGATGCTCTTAGTTTTTGAAATGGCTTTGAAATGAGAGTTTAATTGCTCCCTGAAGCTTGCGTGCCCTAGTTCTTATTTCCTTCGATTCAGCTTAGTTAGGGAAAAGAAATTTGTTTTAGGAGAGGGGTTTGATTCGTGAGAGGTTGGAGAACATTTCCCAATTCTTAGATTTTGTTTTTGTTACGATTTGAGGGAGTTTGAAGTTTTTCAGGGGAGTTGCTGGCCGGAGAAGACGACCGGAAGTCTTCTCCGGCCACCTGAGAGTGATTATGCCCTAATTACGTGATTAATGACCATTTGAATCTGGACCGTGAGATGCCTCTGACCCGTTGACCTCCCGCGTGAGTGTATGGCCTGGATCTCTCTGATTATGCCCTAATCCACGTGTTAGCTTAATTAAACATAATTTAAATAATTTAATCAGAGTCAACCTGGACCCTTGGATGACGCGCGTAGTCAACAGATTCAAATCCAGAGTGAATCTCATCCCTCCATCCTGATTACCTTCCATTTTATTTATTTTTAATTCATTTTCTTTTCAATTAATTTGCATATTTATTTTAAAATAGTAAAAAATTCTTAAAAATTATGAAACTTTTTCCTAAAAGTTTTATTAATTTTTAAGACCCAAAAATATTTTTATTTTATTTTTCATCATTAAAAAAGTATTTTTAAATATTTAAAAGACTATTTTTAATTGATTAATGGAAATTAATCTATTAAAAATACTTTTAGGTATTTAAAAATCACCAAAAAATTCATGAAATGTTCTAAGACATTTAGAAACATTGTCCAACCTTCAAACCAAATTTCTTTTTTGATCTTGATGCATTTTAAGAATTTTTCATTGAATTAAATCATATTTTATGCATTATTTTGATCATAAGTTCAAAAAATCATTTCTGCCTATTTGAGAAGAGTTGGACATTGATTCTTCTTGCATTGTTTTCTATTTGGCATGTAGTTTCTAGAATAAAATGGCCATGATTTGATCTTGCATTTTCCAATTGTTTGGCATTTCTTTTGTTAAGAACCCTAAAAAACCCTAGTAACTTAGAAAAATCATAACTTGAGATTGGTTAAGAGTTGAGACCTCCCCTTTGGACATTGGTTTAGTGTAGGGTTAGGGTTTCTTTGTGTGGCATTTTCCATTTTTTATCTTAGGGTTTACTTCTGTTTTGGGTTTTTGTTTGATGTTTGATTCATAAACCCTAATTTGGGCTTTCATTTGCATCCCTCTTGCATTCTCTTGCATAACATGACTTGTCTTTGCCTTTTATGCATTCTTGTGTTTCACTTGACATCTTAAGACATATAGAAAGCATGTTTTATCATTGCATCACATGTTTGCCATGTCATTTGCCTTGTATGTTTCATAACTTTTCATGTGTATCCATGCTCCTTAGCTTGCATCATTTGCATCCATGATCTTGTATGAACATCTCCATTGCTGCCTCATGTTCATAGCATCTCATAGCATCATTATCATCATCAACATGCTTCTGGTTTTGTTTATCATCATACCATTGCATCTCATCTAGCATTGCATTGCATTTCCTTCTAACATTTCAGGTGGTAAGTAAACTTGAGAAGTGAATTTGCCTTCACTTCTCATAACTCTTCTTTTCATCTCTCTTGCATTCATTGCTGCATTCATGTATGTGCTTGAGATTGAGCTTGCTCATTCTTGTTCCTCCAACCTTTCTTTCTTCAAGTGACTTGACTTCTTGAATGAAGCAAGTTGCTTTGCTTCTCTTGATCCTGTTCATCTGCTTCCTGGTGTTTCCTTTGAAGATTGTTCTTGAAAACCTCACAAACCTTAGGAACAACCAAGCATGACAATGAATTAGGGTTTTGATTAGTCTCCCCTCTTAGTTTTACCTTTGTGTCTCTTTGAGTCATCTCTTCTCATCTCATAATCAGGGACTAAACCCTAAAGGCTTTAAGGCTTTGTGATTAAGCTTATGCCTGCATCCTTCTCTTAGGATGGAGTGTATAACTTTAATCCTAAGTGTTAAACCCTTAATGTGTTTAAATCTCTTAATCAATTCACTTAATAAGTATCAAGACATCACACTTGTAACTTGGGCCTTACATTAGGGTTCTAATTCTTCCTTAATTGGTTAAGAAGGACTAACCCTAGTGTTAATGGACAAGTCCCCCTCAAGTTGTCTTACAAACCATAAAAATCACTTCATCATCATATCATTAATAAAATCCATCTAATAAAGGCTTGTTTTGTCATGAGTTTAATCCCTAATCATGGATTAAGCTGAGGAGCTTTCCTCAGCTTAAACATTCTCATCTATTATCCTTCTATTAGGATGGTGTAATGAGTCTGTTTAATCCTTGATTATGGCTTAACCTCATTACTTAACACTAAACAAAAACACCAAAAACATCTAAATAATCACAAGTAGGTTAATGATCTTAATCCTACATCAAAGGTGATTAAGTGTGAGAATCTGACTTCACACTTAAGGTATTCTCATTACCCCTAATCAGAGGGAAGATGTGATGAGCTTACTAACCCATTGGTTTAGGCTTAAGCTCATTAACTTATGACAAACTTTCAAAAGCAATAAAAGACTGAAACCATCCAACAAACAATAATCGTCTCCTTCGGGATTCTTTTCTCATCACCTTCACTCATAAACGAGAACTCGCTTCTTCCGTCCAATGCAAGACAGTTTGCATCTGTGCCAGACAGATCATACACTTGAGCATTGACAAGCAGGCAGTTCACAAGTCAATTCACCTTTCAGTCTCTTTGGGTCGAACTACGATGTTCTGACTTCCTCATTGCACGAGAGGATACGTAGGCATAACTTAACAGTTATCGAACAAAAGTTTCTGTATATTCCCCCTCTTCCCAGCTTTATCCCCTTAGCCTCATGATCATGAGCATTTTATTCCTGTTCTTACACTGACACTGTTCATATTACACTTCACACTTCCTTTACACTGACACCTGTACATCTTTTTCCAGCTCATTTATACACAGATTGCACTGACACTACCCCTTTAAAACACAAATCTTTTAAGCGTGGATCCCGTCGAGTACGACGGACAATCTGGGTGCTAATACCTTCCCAGGTTGTAACCAACCCCCTTTCTCAGTCTCTCTGGTTCGCAAACCGTCTTATCCATCTTTTTCTAGGCCTATGCAGCATTGCCTTTCCTCCGGGATAAAAATGCCTAGCTGGCGACTCTATTCATCTCCAGTGAGTTCACGGCTGTGTGTTCTCACTGTTCCCTCTCGCCGACCGTTCGCGTCTGTACCCTATTTGACCCTGTTTCATTTATAGGGAGCGACACACCCCACTTGACCTTATTAGTAGGCAACTTGAGGGATAACCTTAGAAAGTGAGACGGCGATTAAAATCGACTTACGTGTGTGAGTGTTTAATTTAATTATCTTTGATTAAAGTGATCTAATTTATTTTAAACAAAATACATATTAGCACTCCCTAAATTACTAACCATAGCAATAATAATAATTAAAATATTACAAAATTTACATTCAAGAAGCAATTACAAAATTATAATAACAAGCAAAATAAATAGCAAAATAAATAATAAATAAGCAATAAATAATAAATAAATAATAGGGGTTAGTGATAAATATTTAAATAATAAGCAATAAAATAAAAGAGGTTAGTAAACATTAGTGAAATAATAATAATATATAAAATTAGTAAAGCAAAAATAAATAATATGGTTAATAATAACAATAATAAATAAAATTATCCAAAATTATAATAATAATAGATCAACAATTTTTAATATAAACAATTATATTTATAAAAAAATATGAGCAAACAATTATTTTAATTTTACAAATTATTAAGTTATTTTTAAATATATTATAATTACAAAACTTAATTATTATAAATTCAATTATTTCTAAATAAACAAAAATTATAAAAGTATTCACATATTATATAAAGAGAAAAACAAATTATAAGCATATTTACAAGATTTAACTTTTATTGATTATTGCCAAAAATTATATTAGAGACTATATTCAATAAACATATACATATTAATTTATATTAAGAATTAATAAATAAATGACTAGGGTTTTCTAATTTAAAAAAAAAATAAATTAGGGTTTGTTTTTAGAAAATATTTTAGGGTTTTGAAAAATTAGGGTTTTATTTATAATTAGGGTTTATGGAATTAATCTAAACCTAATTATCTAATTTATTTACAAGAATATATATATAATATGAATATATTTACAAAATAAAATAAAACAAACATTTTTATATTTGAGAAAATAAATTATAATATATTTTTTAGAACACAAAGAAAATAGTAAAAGATTATTTAGAAATTAAGTTTTTTATAATAAACAAAATATAATTAATTAAGAAAATGGAAAAAAGTGACAAAAAATTAGAACTTACCTTGGCTGGGTTTGAACCCAGGTTTCTATGCTTGCCAGCACCAAAACACACCATCAAACCAACCATGCGTTGGTGATAATGAAATAGGTCCTGCTAGTTTTGTTCTTGATTTACAAAATATCCTGGAAAAATAAAATACGCAAAAGGCCTGGGGTGGGATTTGATCCCAGGACCTTTATACATTCAAACGCGCGCATCACCACCCGGCTGGAAGAGCCAATCCTGATGACAAACCACCAAATAATAATAATATATGATATTCAATATATAGATGAAACAAACCAAAAATAATTGCCATGACCAGGATTCGAACACAGGTCATGCTGCCAATACACATACGCCCTCTTCCACTGGGCCACTCATCAACCTGTACAAATTAAATATAAACAAATCTATATAATATAAAAGGAAATTTGAATCCCAGGGACGCGCCAAACTTCGTCTTCTTCATTCAAATTTCCTGCGAATTTCCTTTTGAATTTTCCTGCGAATATTGCTACGGGTTCTTCATCCCTGCGAATCACAAACTCAATCCAAACAACAAAATTTTACCAAATTGATTATATCACTGAATTGCTACTGAGTTTTGCAATTGTCCTATGTCTTTAAAATCCATTTATCATTAGGGAATCATGAAACCCTAAAGGGGGCCGTAAACCCTAATCATGGTGGATTCTTGTACCTGCAAGAAAAATCCAATTGAACCACCCAGAATCGTTCTAAGGTCCATTCTAAACATCATACAACAATCAAAAACAATTTAAACATGGTAAATCAATGGATTCGAAAAAAATATGTTCAAGGTTAAAGTGAGTTCGGGTTAATCAATAGGGTGCATATGGGATGCATATGGGTGATGATTTATGATCAGAAGGGTCCAAGGAAGCTTGCTATGTCTTCAAAATACCTTGTGGAGCTCTGGAAATCAGAAACCGAAAGTGAGTTTTTGGAAGATTTTTTGATTTTGTGAACTTACTTGTGGCTGCTGGAATTCGTGGCTTGTGGCTAGGGTTATGATCAGCATATATAGGTGAATGATTCTAGGTTAAAACATTGATGGATCATGTGGAAGAATTGATTTAAAAAGATTGAAAAAGATGGTGCTTTGAATTTCAAATATTGGCTTATGAAGACTTGCTATTTTTTTATTATTCACATGATTTCATTCCTCTTTGATTCTAATCACCAATTAAGACTTTCTAGAATCAATCACAAAAATAAATCTTCATTTTTAATATTTTATTTAAATTTAAAATGATTTTAAGTATAAAAAATCATAATAAATTAATTAAATAAAATAAAAATTATGAAAATATTATGGAAATTTCGTGCATGATGTTATTGTATGGGTTGGGTCATAATTTGGCCAGCCCATTTGGAGAAAATTGCTTTTAGGCCCTCCTTTTCATCATAAACCATCACAAATTTTCCCAACTTTGCAAGGGCACATCTCCCTCAATTTTAAAGGTATGAGGGTGTTTTTGGACTTTTTAGAAAGCTTGAAGAGTCCTATAAACAACCCCATTGGTTTCAGGTCCATATCATTTACCAATCTCAAGTTATGCCCTTTTGAAGTTGTTGACTTTTTGTTGACTTTTGAAATGACCTATAATGTCTTGGCTCATATCTTTCAAATGAAGCATTTTTGGGCTTAACTTTCAACATCAAAGTTGTATAGAATCCAATTTCCTTCAAAATGAGCTTTGGATGGAGACTTGGTGATGAAGTATGTGAAAGTTATGATTGGTCAAAGTTCAGTTGACTTTTACTGAGGAAACCCTAATTTAGAAACTCCTGATTATTGATGATCTGGAATCTCCTTGATGAATCATGATCAACCCTTGATCAAATTATGAATTTTACTTCCTATACTTGATGTTGGCAAAAAATCATGAAGTTTGACTTTGGTTTGACCACAGTTGACCTCAGTTTGACTTTTTAATTGTATTGACTGATTTTGACTTATCTGATCATCTGACTGAGCAAACTTTTGAGAAAAGTCTTGAAACTTGTCATGGGGGTTCTTACACACATATAAGATGTTATGAAACTCACTTGAGGTATTGGAAATCCATTTAGTCTGATTAAAGTCAAAACCCTAGTTTTGGATGCACTGCTTAGGAGATGCATTGTATGAGGGAATTGTCAACTCCTTTGACCAATTGTGAACTTTGTGAACCTTGTGAATCTTCATAAAGTGTCTTGTGAACCTCATGGGAGACATTGTAAAGCTTGTGAACCTTGTGAACCTCATGAAGTGGCTTTGTAGACCTCATGAACTTCAGGAGAGCTTTGTAATCATTGTGAATCTTGTGAACCTTGTGAACCTTCAAGAAGTGACTTGTAGACTTCATGAATCTCATGAAAGGTCTTGTAAATGTAGAGAAACTTGTGAACCTTGTGAACCTTCAAGAAGTGGCTTGTAGACTTCATGAACCTCAAGAAAGGTATTGAAAGCATTGTGGAACTTGTGAACCTTGTGAACCTTCATAAAGTAACTTGTAGACTTTATGAGCCTCATGAAAGGTTATGGAAATGTTGAGAAACTTGTGAACCTTGTGAACCTTCTTAGAACACAAAGTCTTGTATTGTGAGGGCAAATTTTGGGGTGCAACAGAATTGCGCATTTTGTGCCTGGAGATCCTTAACTGATTGTTCAAGAGCCATTGCTGAAATAAACAGCGAGAAGATGAGAAACCTGTGCACAATTATAAACCTGTGATGCAATGAAATGATATGGGAATGCATATGCAATGTTTTCAAGGACCGCAGGATTTAAATTTGCTTAAACAAACAAGAAAGTAAACTTTTATTAGTAATAAATTTGTTTTGCCTTTTAGGCTTACAAAAATGAAATAAAATAAGTTCAAAAGATGGGGTTTTAAGTCTCCCATGGATGTTTCCTCTTTGTGTTGAGGTATGAGTTAAGGTTCCGTTCCTCATGAAGTTGCTTTGTTAGTTCCAGGATTCTTTCTTGGCTTGCTTTGTAATGAGCCTCGAAAGTATCCCTTTGCTCCTTCAGTTGGATCCATGATCTCTGCAAGTCTTCCATATCAGTAGGCATGTCTGGGTGAAGGATGGTATAAGCTGTGTCTCCTTCAGCAACAGGTTCCATGGTAACTGGTAGGACGGCAGGATATGGCATCATGAGAGTCTGAGCACAAGATCGTACCCATCTGAGATAAGCTTCCATAGGAATAGTGTACTTATGCTCCAGTGTCTTGCTGTCAACCCTGTTTACCTTTCCCCAAGCTCGTATGAATCTCTGACGGTAACCTTGAAGATTGTTGTCGTAGTCAAACACAATGCCCTGAATCAACATGTCATGTGGACCATCACTCCGAGCATAACCAAACTGTCGTAAAGCTAGAGAGAGGTTGTAGGTGATGCCTCCTCTTATGCCTAGAAGTGGCACATTAGGAAACTCCCCACAACGGTCAATGATGGTGACATTCTCCATAGATCTGGAGCACCAATGGATATCTGAGTGAGAAAGTGACATGATCCTCTTGGACCATCTGAACCCTTGCTCATTCTTCATTACTGAGCGAGGAAGATGAGAAATAAACCACCTAGAAAGCAAAGGTATGCAGCACATCAAAGTTCCTCTTGCCCTTGTAGTACGGGTATGAAGAGAATGTAGGATGTCTCCAAGTAATGTAGGCACTGGATTGTGACCCAGGAATATGTTGATGGCATGAACATCTATGAACTGATCTGGATTGGGGAACAATACTAGGCCATATATCAGCAAGGCTAAGATCTCCTCAAAAGCATCATAGCTCATGGCCTTCAAGAACACCTGAGCTTTCTCTATCAACACCTTGGCAAGAATACCCTTGACTCCGCTTCTCGTTTCTAGAACAATATCAGACTTCTTCAGATGTAGAGCTGCAGCAATGACCTCTGGTTTAAGCTCCTTCTCTAAGCCTGTGAAGGGTCTTTGATCCAGAACAGGTATACCCAGAAGTTTAGAGAACTCCTCCATGGTTGGAACCAGCTGATAATCAGGGAATGTAAAGCAATGGTGCTTAGGGTCAAAGAACTGAAACAGGACACTCATCATGTCTTCATTGAACCCTGAAGTGACTAGATCCAATAGGTGACCATGTCTCTTGATGAACTGGGAATGATCAGACACTTGAGAAACCAACTCTTTAAGCTTGGGAGGTATCCCCACAAAGTTGATCCTGATGGTGTTTCTACGAGCAGAAGCCATGACCTACATCAAAGAACAAAGATAAATCCTTTGGTCCTTGAAATGGTTAGTGAAAATGCTATGCTTATGATGCATGATGATGTCATGATGTTATGTTCAATCACAAACATGTGGCACACACAAACAAGTCACACCATAGCCCTAGGTTTAAAGGCTTGCATGAGGTTCAAAGGTAAGTACCCTCCCCTGAAGTTAGATGGTTCATCCTGTCCTACAAAAGTAACCAGGTTCTAAGGGATCTCAATATCATTGATCCTTCACAAGGGTGGTTGATCAGAAGGCAACTTACTTGCCAACCAAAACCCTCCAAGTTCAAGATCTCAATGAGCGTAGTATCGAGTGTCAACCAACTTCAGTCTGCACCAAAGCCGGTTACCTCACTACTTTTCTAAAGGCCAAGATGGGATAACTAGGGTTCTAAAAGTTAGTTAGTGCATTGACAACATATGGCAGCCTCATATTATCCTCAACTTGACTTAAGGAACATAAGCACCAACCAAGAAGTCGCACTAACTATGGCCACCAGATCAACCGTATCGATATACGTCGTACAGTTTCCTTGGTCTATTGCCATTTACCTATGGTACACTAGATCCGGGTTAGGATCTTTCACACATAAGAGCACCCCAGCAAGATAATATGAAGCAAACAAGGCAAACAATTTAAAGTGATCTTAATTCCTAAGGGTACCCCTCTTTTATTAAATCCCCAGCAGAGTCGCCAGTTCTGTAACACGGTGGGAGAACTGACTTTAGTTAAATGTTGCGGATAGCAAGAGTCGCCACCGACTTTTATTTTATCCAAAAGGAAAGGGCATAAAAGAACAGGAAAGACCTTAAAAAGATTTTGAGTTCGGGGGGTAGGTTATGTAAAGGGAAGGTGTTAGCACCCTTTACATCCATGGTTATCCATGGGCTCTTAGTTACTTAGCTCACTTTAAAATGTTTTTGAGAAGTGTAGTGTGTGATTAGAAATTTTCTTAAGTACTTTATAATGATCCATGTACGGATATATATAAAGACTTTGTTTTGAAAATTTTTTTGAAAATGTGAAGTGTTTTTGAAATGTTTTGAAAAGGTGAGCAAGTACATAAGAGGAACCTATCCTAATTTGAATCTTTACTGTTCTTAAATGTTCTTTCAATGGTAAGACTATCCCTATTATTAAGGAATAGGTAGTCATTACCTTGGATGTTAGGGACATGTGAGGGACATCTGTTTATGAAGGCAACTGTGAGGTGTATTAAGCATTTAGAAGGGTCTATCATCATTATTCGAAAAGGGACTTGATCTTTAAAGGCAACTATTAGGGACTTGATGGTTTTTCTTTTAAGAGACTTGCTTTATACACCCCACTTGACCTTATGATTAGGCAACATTGAGGGATAGCCTTAGAAATGTGAGATGACGATTAAAAATCGACTTACGTGTGTGAGTGTTCAATATTATTTATCTTTAATTAAAATGATCTAAATTTGATTTTAAATGGAATACATGTTTACACTCCCTAAATTACTAACCATAGCATAAAATTAAATAAATTAAATATTACAAAATTTACACCAAGGAGCAATTACATAATAAATAAGCAATTAAAAATAAATAGCAAAAAATAAATATATAAGCAAAATATAAATAAATAAGTAAAAATAAATAAATAAGCAATAATAAGGGTTAGTAATAATAATAATAAAAAATTAAAAAAAATGTTAGTGAAATAATAATAAGCAAAAATAAATATTAATAATAATATGGTTAGTAATAATAAAAATAATTAAAATAAATAGAATTAGCAAAAATATTATAATAACACAAAATTATATTTTTAATATAGACATTTATTTAAAAATATGAATAATTAAAGGATTATGGTAATATTTTAATTTATGTACAAATTATTAAATTATTTATAATTACAAAATTTAATTATTATAGATTTAATTATTTCTAAACACATATTAACAATTATTTATAAATAACAAATTAAGAAAAAAGAAAAAAAATATTTACATGTTATATGGATAAAATAAGTTATAATTATGTTTAAAGATTATATTTACAAAAATTAATCATATTTACAAAAATTTTATATTAAGTATTATATTTATAAGATTTAATTTTATTTACAAAAGTTATATTAAATAAATATATACATAATAATTATATTAAGAATAAAAATTATTTAGAAAAATAAAGTTAGGTTTTACAAAATTAGGATTCATTTAGAAAATATTTTTAGGATTTAATTTAATATACAAAAATTATTTAAATAAATATAAGTATAAAAGAAATAATATTTTTTTTTTGAAATAAGAAAACATGATTCTTAAACATTAGAAATATTGCATAAACATTTTATAGGATTATATATCATTATTAATAAATCTAAATTAATTAAACAAAACAAAATAAAATAAAAAAAATAAAACAAACCTGGCTGGGATTTGAACCCAGGAGGTTTTGGTTACCAGCAGCAAAATCCTCCACTAGACCAGCCAAGCACGTGTGACAAAGAATGGATAGCAATTGGTTTTGTTCTTTAAAACCTGAAAATTCATAAAAAATAAGAAGCAAAAAAGGCCTGGGGGAGGATTGAACCCAGGACCTTATGAATATTCAAACACGCGCATGACCACCTGGCTGGAAGAGCCCATCTGATAGTATACCAGCTATGAACAATAATATATTAAAATTATAAGTTAAATGGAAACGTATCAAAAAAGAATGGCTGGAGGCTGGATTCGAACCCCAGCCTTCCCCCAACACGCGCATCTGCTTTTCCACCAGGCCACAAGCACATTCCTGTGATTAAATTCAAACGAATAAATAAAATATTAAATTCACAATTTGAATTTCAAACGCGCGCCAACACAGTCATCTTCTTCCTCTGAAATTCGCAGGTTTTCCTGCGAATTCTCCTGCGAATCCTCTTGCCATTTTTCCTGCGATTTAAACCTGCAAATTCTTAACCACCATTAAACAGCAACATTCCATCAAATTGATCACATATTTGTAATCCCCATACAGCATACAATTCAATTGTGGTCTCTAAATCAATTTATATTGGCTAAATCGAAAGTTCCTAATTTCAACTCAAAAACCCTAGCTATGGCCGATTATGATTCATGGCATGAAACTCCAATTTCTTTGTCCAGAAACCTTCACAAACTCAATACAAACATCATTAACCAAACAAAATTCATTGAGATACATTAAATTAGTGAAACCGAAAAAAAAAAATTCAAGAACATGTAGAATTCGGATTATGCATTATGGAGTGATTTTGATGCATATGAGTATTGGTTTAGGATCAGTGAAGTCCAAGGAATCTTGCTGTGTCCTTATTTTACCTTCAAATGCCCTGTAAATGTAAAACCGAATGTGAGTTTTGGATGAGTTTTTGAGGTTTTGAAACTGGACTTTGAGGCTGTGAATTCGTGGCCATGCAATAGGGTTGTGTCCAGTACTTATAAGTGATTGAATCTAGGTCAAAATATTGATTGGTTGTGTACAAGATTTGATATGAAAAGATTCAAATTGATCATGCTTTTAAAAACCAATATTCTTGCATTAAGGCTTACTATTTTTGGACAAATCTCATGATCTTATTCCTTTTCAATTCCAATCAGCATTGAAGACATTCTAGAAACCAAATCTCCATCAAATATCATATTTTCATATTTTATTTCTATTTAAAATGATTTTTTATGAATTAAATCAAGATAAATAAAAATAAAATAATAAAAATTCTTATTTTTAAACATTTGGGTCGTGCATGATGATAGTGTATGGATTGGATCATAATTTGGCCAGCCCATTTGGAAAGAATTGGTTCTAGACCTCCATTTTCATCATAAACCATCACAAAATTTCCCAACTTTGCAAGGGCACATATCCTTCAATTTTAATGCTATGAGGGTGTTCTTGGACATTTTGGAAATCTTGAAGAGTCCTCTAAACAACCCCACTGTTTTTATGTCCATATCATTTACCAATCTTAAGTTATGCCCTTTTGAAGTTGTTGACTTTTTGTTGACTTTTGAGATGACCTATAATGTCTTAGCTCATACCTTCCAAATGAAGCATTTTTGGGCTTGGCTTGTGAGACACAAGGTTGTAGAGAATTCAATTTCCTTCAAAATGAGCTTTGAGTGGAGACTTGGTGATGAAGTATGTGAAAGTTATGGCTGGTCAAAGTTCAGTTGACTTTTACTGAGGAAACCCTAATTTAGAAACTCCTGATTCTTGATGATCTGGAACCTCCTTGATGAATCATGATCAACCCTTGATAAAATGATGAATTTTACTTCATATACTTGATGTTGGCAAAAAATCATGAAGTTTGACTTTGGTTTGACCACAGTTGACCTCAGTTTGACTTTTTAACTGCATTGTCTGATTTTGACTTATCTGATCATCTGACTGAGCAAACTTTTGAGAAAAGTCTTGAAACTTGTCATGGGGGTTCTTACACACATATAAGATGCTATGAAGCTCACTTGAAGTCTTGGAAGTTCATTTAGCCTGATTAAAGTCAAAACCCTAGTTTTGGATGCACTGCTTAGAAGGTGCATTGTCTGAGGGGATTGTCAACTCTTCTGACCAATTATGAACCTTGTGAACCATGTGAACCATCATAAAATGTCTTGTGAACCTCATGGGAGGTATTGTGAAGCTTGTGAACCTTGTGAACCTTCATGAAATGGCTTGTAGACTTCATGAACCTCATGAAAGTTTATGTAAACATTGTGAATCTTGTGAACCTTGTGAACCTCCAAGAAGTAAATTGTAGACTTCATGAGCCTCATGAAAGGTCTTGTAAATGTTGAGAAACTTGTGAACCTTGTGAACCTTCATAAAGTAACTTGTAGACTTCATGAACCTCATGAAAGGTCTTGTAAATGTTGAGAAACTTGTGAACCTTGTGAATCTTCATAAAGTAACTTGTAGACTTTGAACCTCAGGGAAGGTCTTGAAAGTGTTGAGAAATTTGTGAACCTTGTGAATCTTCATAAAGTAACTTGTAGACTTCATGAACCTCAGGGAAGGTCTTGAAAGTGTTGAGAAATTTGTGAACCTTGTGAACCTTCTTAGAACACAAAGTCTTGTATTGTGAGGGCAAATTTTGGGGTGCAACAGTATGGAATCAGATGCTCTTGGTGAGTATACCATTTGTCGTTGGTCTGATTGATTACCAGAGATGAATCCCCGAATACAGTTAAAGTCTTGATCTTGAGGTCAATGGCTTCCTCAAGACCCATGATACAGGCTTCGTATTCATCTTCGTTGTTAGTGCATGCAAAAGTGAGTTTCGCCGAGAAAGGCATGTGAACTCCTTTATGTGTAATGAGCACTGCACCAACTCCACGACCATTCATATTGACAGCTCCATCAAACATCATTGTCCACTCTTCTTCTAGGTCAGGCCCTTCAGTGTGAACAGGCTCTTCATGATCTTTTGTTTTTAGGTACATGATGTCTTCGTCAGAGAAGTCAATTCTCATGGGCTGGTAATCATCAATGGGTTGCTTAGCCAGATAATCAGATAGTACACTGCCCTTGATGGCCTTTTGAGATGTGTACTGAATGTCATACTCTGTCAGAATCATTTGCCATCTTGCAACCCTTCTGGTAAGTGCTGGATTCTCAAATATGTACTTGACGAGGTCCATCTTTGAGATCAACAAGGTAGTGTGAGTCAACACATACAAGTTTTATCGAGTAGTGAATAACGTTGTTCACATTCGGTAAACTTTTTGCTTAGGTAGTATATTGCATACTCTTTTCGACCAGACTCGTCATGCTGGCCCAGCACACACCCCATTGATCCTTCTAATACTGTCAGGTACATTATTAGAGGTCTTCCTTCAATTGGAGGCATAAGAATTGGAGGTTCTTGTAGGTACTCCTTGATTTTGTCAAAAGCCTTCTGACAATCTTCATTCCACCTAACTGTTTGTTCCTTTCTTAACAATTTGAACAGGGGCTCACAGGTTGCAGTGAGGTGACATATGAACCTTGATATGTAGTTCAATCTACCTAAGAACCCCCGAACTTCCCTTTCAGTCATAGGTGCAGGCATCTCCTGAATGGCTTTGACTTTATCAGGATCAACTTCAATTCCCTTTTCACTTACGGTAAATCCCAGCAGTTTACCGGAACGTACCCCGAATGTGCATTTGTTGGGGTTTAGCTTCAGTTGATACTTTCTCAGACGCTTGAACAACTTCAGCAGATTTACCAGATGATCTTCTTCAGTGAGGGACTTGGCAATCATGTCATCCACGTAGCATTCAATTTCTTTGTGGATCATATCATGGAATAACGTTACCATAGCCCGTTGATAAGTCGCACCGGCGTTCTTCAGTCCAAAAGGCATTACCTTGTAACAAAATATGCCCCAAGGTGTGATGAAGGTTGTTTTCTCCATGTATTCGGGTAACATCTTGATCTGATTATACCCAGAAAAACCATCCATGAAGGAAAACACCGAGAACTGAGTTGTGTTGTCGACCAATACATCAATGTGAGGTAATGGGAAGTCATCCTTTGGGCTAGCTCTGTTCAGATCCCGGTAATCCACACACGCCTGTACTTTACAATCCTTCTTAGGCACTGGTACAATATTAGTGACCCACGGTGGGTAACTAGTTACAGCAAGGAAACCGGCGTCCCACTGTTTTTGTACTTCTTCTTTAATCTTCATGGCCATATCTGGACGAGTATGGCGTAGCTTCTGTTTCACTGGAGGGAAATCTTCTTTCAAAGGCATCTTGTGCATAACAATATCCGTATCTAGACCTGGCATGTCTTGATAGGACCAAGCAAAGACGTCGACATATTCTCGAAGCATGTCAATGAGTTGTTCTTTAACTGAAGCCCGCAGACTGGCCCCAATATTCACTTCTTTCAAATCCTCTTCGGTACCAAGATTAATTGTCTCAACCTCCTCCTGATGAGGAGTTATCACCTTCTCTTCTTGCCTCAACAACCTGGATAACTCTTCAGGTAACTCATAGTCTTCTTCAACCCCTTCATCAGCTTGATTAATTGGTTTGTCGAAGTCATACAAGGTCATAGCAGTGCTGTTGTCGGTGCAATCTGGAGGATAATCTCTACAAGGGTTGAGATTTGTTCGTTTTAGTGATCAAATTTAATCTTGTTTAGAAAAAGTGAAAATGAAGTTATTTATTTTGAAAACATTGCCATTTTATTGTTTTGTACAAAAGTGAAAAATGAAAAGACAGTGAGCGAAAAAAAGAGACTTGTTTGCAAAATATGTCTGATATTCATTGATAATTCTTTTGCACAAAATTACAATACGGCCCTATTACAAAATGAGTCCTGACACCTTGGGCAAGATGCAGGACTTGATGCATGCTGAAAAAAGCAGGAAATAATAATTACTCTGCAAGAGTAACCCTTATAATTTCCTGGGAAGACCAGTTAAGGACTTGGTGCCCCGGAATCCTTGGACGTATCCAGCTCTCCAGGTTGCGGTCGCTTTCCGCCTTGTCTTCCAAGTTGTTAACAACATCTGGGGTGAGCATCCCCCCACCGATGAACTTGGGCTCTTTTGCAGCCTCTGATTGATCTTGTCGGAATGGTTTGTAACCCAAACCAAATCTGTCCTCCTTCTTCTCCACTGGCAGCAACTTGCCCCAGCCATGGGCATTACCATCTTCAACAACCTTCCGGGCTTGCTGATAGGAGACAATTGAAGTACCCGTCCTATCCTCCTGGGATGCAGCAAATACTTCATTCGTTGCCTTATTGACATTCAAAGCCTTGAACCCTTGGCTCATAGTTTCATGGATTTCACCATCCATCTCAATATATTTGTATGTAGCCATATGGCTAACAAAGATGTCGTCTTCACCATAGATGGTAATAATCTGTCCTTCCCACTCATATTTCAATTTCTGGTGAAGGGTCGATGTAACTGTGCCAGCGGCGTTAATTTATAGTCGACCCAACAAACAGTTGTAGGCCGGCTGAATGTCCATCACATAGAAAGTAGTCTGAAAGACCTGCAGACTGATTATCACGGGCAGCTCCACCTCTCCAAGAATAGACCTCTTAGAGTCATCAAAAGCTCTGACCACAAGGTTGCTTGGTTGGAGAGCTATACCATCATATTCGAGCTTGACAAGAGCTTTCTCCGGCAAGACATTGAGTGAAGACCCAGTGTCTATAAGAACATGAGAGAGTACAGCCCCTTTGCATTCCAGGGTTATGTGCAAAGCTTTGTTGTGGTGACGTCCTTCTGTTGTCAAATCATCATTAGTGAAACCTAGCCCATGGCTAGTATTGACATTAGACACCACTATTTCAAGCTGATTCACTGTAATCTCTTATGGCATGTAGGCAGCGTGCAGAACTTTGAGTAGTGCATCCCGGTGAGCTTCGGAACACAACAGCAGGGATAAGATGGAGATCTTAGAAGGAGTATGGTGGATCTAATCCACAACTTTGTAGTCACTTCTTTTAATTATCCTCATAAATTCATCCACATCCTGATCGAAGGATGATTTATGAGTCTCTTTTGATGCAGATTATTCAGGTATCACACTTTTCCTTTGGCTTTGGCAGCAGCCTCTGCCTCAGTATTAATTCTTGGGGCTTGTGACGCGAACAGACGTCCGCTTTGGGTGAAGCCTCCGCCTCCCCCGACATTATCCACTTGGGGAATAGGAAATGAAGAATCAAGAAGGACTTTTTCTCCGTTGCAGTAAAGGTCAGCACCATAATGCCATGGTACAACACTGTCTTTATCATATGGAATAGGCCCTGGCACCATGATGGTGACAGGGCTCACTACAGCAGAGGTCGGAACGGTTATTGTCTGTGGATCATAGAAAATGGTGACAGGACTTCTTGTGGATGTTGGAGGAGATGAACTGAAGCTAGATTGTTGCTGAAACTGTTGCTGAGATTGTTGAAAGTTGCTGGAATTTGGGACCGTTGTAGGGTCATAATAGATAGTAACTGTGGAGACGTCGTTGTTGGTGGTTGCTGAAATTGTAGAAGGAGATGACATGGAATTGTTATTTGTTGAAATGAAGGAAGAAATGGTTGCTGAAGTTGTAGACGAATCAGTAGGAACAATTGTTGTTGCAGTTGTAGAAGAATCACTTGTTGTTGACAAAAGAGTTGCTGGTGTTGTAGAAGCTGTTGTGGTAATTTGCAGAATGCCTTCTTTGATCAGGCCATTGATGCCATTCCTCAAGCTTGCACACCCGTTCACGGAAACCTTGCAAGATTCACAACAGGCCTCACAACCTGGAAACACCTGGCGTTTTAAAAGCTGAGCTTTAACCTCTGCTAGAGGTGTCTGAATACTTGGAATATCTTCTATTAAACTCATGGGTGAGCCTTCCTCTATAGCATTAATCCTTGGCCCACTGTGGCTTGGCATAGGATTTTTCATGACGTTGGGAGGTGGTGCAAAGTTCAGGGCCTTTGAATCTACCAGATCCAGGACCTTCATATGCAGAGCCCTGCATTTTTCCGTGGAGTGACCAGGTGCATTGGAATGAAAAGCACACCTAGCATTGACATCATAATTTCTCGGAAGGTTCTGAGGATCAGATAGAGCCAATGTCCTCAACTCAACAAGATTGAGCTTTAGGAGTTGTGGCAGCAGTGTAGCATATGGCATTGGAATAGGGTCAATCACTCTATTGATCTGAGATGGCCGCTGTTGAAAAGGGCGTTGTTGTTGATTATTGTTGTTGTTGTAGGATCTCTATTGAGGGAACTGTGGTTATTGCGGAAAGTGATGTGGTTGTTGAGTATACTGAGGAGGGGGAGCAGGAATAGTGACGGCAGCAACTGATCTGGGCAGATATTGGGGTCTTCCTCTTCCCACATGCACAGAGTTTGTTTCACCAGATCTACGGGGCCCAACAAATGGCTTCCTTTCACTGCTTGAACTGGCACCGTTGTCGGAGATCTTTCCCATCTTCAGCAAGCTCTAAATTCTTTCCCCAGCTATCACCACATCTGCAAAGCTGGTGGAAGAAAATGCAGCCAATCTGTCAATATAAGTACCCTGGAGAGTATTCATGAACATGTCTGCCATCTCCCTTTCTGACATCGGGGGTTGAACAACAGCAGCTAGTTGCCTCCACCTTTGGGCATACTCTAAAGCTTTCACGGGAAGACTGTGACATTCCCATCAGAAGGGTTCTGTTTGGAGCCATGTCAAGATTATATTGATATTGACGGATGAAAGCTTCAGCCAAGTCTTTCCAATTCCTTACTATGGCTCTGGTTAAGTGGGGGTACCATTCTCGGGATGCCCCTGTCAAGCTATCCTCGAAGTAAAACATCCACAGTTTCTCATCCATGGTGTAGGCTTTCAATCTCCCCAGGAAAGACTGAAGGTGGGTACGTGGGCAGGATGTGCCATTGTATCTTTCAAAGCAAGGGGGTTTGAACTTGTGAGGAATTCTCACCCCTTCCACCAATCCCATGTCCATGACATCAAAACCTAGAGAGTTTTGGGATTCAAGAAACCTTATCTTCTCTGCAATTTCATCCAACTGACGGTCGTAAACTTCGTCTCCAGCCCCAACCACAGTAAATTGTTCTTCCTGAGGGTCTTCCTGCAAAGCCCTCCCTCTAGTAGTGTTACCTTGGGTGTTTATTATGGCATTGATGTCTAGGTTCAGATAAGGTCCAAACTCTGGGGGATCAGTGCGAGGCTGCACGTGATCGTTGTTACTGGTACCCCATATACCTGGATGGTGTTCTTCAGGGGTTTGTCGCTCAACCAACTACCTCAGTCTTTCTTGGCTCTGAGCTAAACCAATCATCACTGTCATGAATTGATTCATTTGGGCCCTCATCTCTATCCTCTCATTTGCCATCTGGGCTCTCACTTCAGTCAAGTATTGTTGAACCTGATCCATTTTTAATCCCGGAAGGTTGTTTCTTGTCGGATACCAGTGAACTCGATTGACAGGGAACACTCTTCTACGAGCAATGTTTCCTGAAACCACAACAAAGTGAGAAACAACAAGACAAAAACCTACAAAACAAAGAAATGATGTTAGTATGCAATGCAGGATGCCTATTTGTCTTCCAAGGGTATCCGGTTTGGTTCTTTGGTTTTGACCTTTCTAGACCTCAAGGAAATGCTGATGTAGAAGAGAGATTGAACCCACGGAATAGTACAAACCATATATTACAAAAATGTGAAAATACATAGTTTGATTACAACAAAGTTCCCATGGTGGGTCAAAATACAACAATAAAATCAAAAGTACAGACAAAAGGGAATACAAGTTCAAGGAAATCAAACATCCAGTCCAAAGTCATCCTCCCTGACTTCCTTCATGAGAGCCTCAGTCACTGGGCCAACTGGGTGCTCTGTGATAGTCCTGATGAGGAGGTTCCTAGTGGCAATGGCACTAGTCATCTTCTTATGCTTATCCTGATCCTTTGACCTCTTCAACCCCGCTCGGAGTTTCAACTCATAGATCTCCTTTTGTGCTGCTAACAGAGTTGTCTGATTCTTCTTTTCACTAGCCTCCAGCTGCTCTATCCTAGCTTGGGTTCTCTGATCTTCCTGTGCACGGGCCTCAGTGATCCTGATCCACCTAGCCTGGCTCTCCTCTAAGTAATGCTCAGCTCTAGCCTTTCTGATGTAGTCATCCGTCTTCTCAATCTTGGTCAAGTGCTCAACCCGGAGCTTTTCTAACCTCTCATTATCTAGACGGCTGTCATTTCTCTCCCAGAGAGTCTTCTTAAAGGCTTCAGAGAGCTGAGTATTTCTTTCCTTTAATTTCTCAAACTCCTCCAGGCTAACAGTAGCTGCAGGCTGCACTGCTGATGGCCCAAGTACATCTTCTAAAGTGAATGGCATCCGGGTGATCTGTTTCCTAACACGAGACCAGTCAAGATACTGAGCTGAATCTATATTGTTACACTTGCCAAGAATAGTTGTCCCCTTAGTCTGAATGTTGTCCCAGGCCCAGGCTGCCTGTCTGACAATGGCAAGGTTGTGCTGGATGTCACAATAGAGGGTTTCTGTCAAATCTTGCCCTCTTGGGGGATGTACCAAAGAATACCCTAATTGCCTTTTGAAAAGCAAAGGATTGTAGTTGATGCAACCTTTTACTCCAATCAAGGGTACAATGGGATACTGCCCACAGTTGGTAATGATATCTTTGCCCTTGGTGCTCTGAGTGCACCATCTGATGTCTTCTGATGTAAGGGCAATCAATCTCTTAGCCCAGTTCCTTGGCTGATGAGGATTCAAGAAAGTGTCTGACTTCGGAAAGTGTCTTAACAACCAACAGTAGAAGAGGGGTGCACAACATCTGACCAATCTTCCTCTTTGTTTCTCATTCCTTTGGTGCACTGAATAGTAAAAGTCTCCGAGCAGGGTGGGGACTAGATTCCTCAACAAGAACAGGTGAATATCACTCTTGCTTACAAACTTTGGCTCGTCTGCAAACAAGATAACTCCGTATATGTTGAGTGCCAGGAGTTCACAAATAGTGTCCCACTTTCCTGGTGCAGTATGGAGGGTGGCCTGGGAGATCAAGAAGTCCAAGTGAATGCCTGGAATCCCAGCCTTGGTGGTCATGCTCTGATCAATAAGGGTAGGCTCCAAGTGCAAGGCCTTATCTATGTCTTCATTCTTGGGAGCAACCATCTCAGGGTTGAAAGGAATCCCTCTCCTCTAACAACATGGAAAATTCTTCTAGCAAAGGTCCCAACTAAAAATCAGGGAATGTGAAGCATCTGAGAGGAGGATCATAAAACTAGAGACACGTGTGAATCATGCTCCTCTGGGATGCATCCAGGTCCATGATCATGTCCAATATACCTCCATAATGTTCCCTGAATAATGGGACATGATCAGGAGTAATGAGAGACTAGATCTGTATGATGTCTGTCAGAGTGGTCTCAAAGAAGTGGTATGTGATGTTGCTCTTCCTGGAAGTGTCCATGCTGATAATGGATGTTGGTGAAGAAAACTGAGGAGAAACTGCTTATGAAGGTCACTGAGGAAGCTGCTGAAGATGAGTCTCTGATGAAGACAATTGGAGAAGAGTCTCTGATGAAGATAAGATGATGAAGCTGCTGGAGAAGGAACTCTGGTGAAGATGCTGGTGCAGATAGCTGAAGAAGTCTGAGCAGCAGAATGGTTCAAAACCAAACCAAAGATAAGAAGGTGGATACCCTGTAAAACAAATAGGCAAATGTTAAATGATGCAAAATGATGTATGCAGAATGATATGCAAAGGGTTTGTGATCAAGTGTTGGATCTGTTATCTGCCTTGATAGGGTCCATGTGTGTTCATAAGTCCGGATTGAGGCTTAGAAATCCAGTAACCAGGTGGGGGACTCAAATAAAGAGTCACAAGTCCAGGGTTTCACAAGAACTGTCCAAAATGATGCATTCTTAAAACAACATTAGTAACAAGGGTATGATGAGGCCAAGGGTTCCTGCAAACCTGTAAACATCCCAACCCTCTCAGGTGTATTGTTCTAGAACAAGGATCCTCAGACTTGGATCAGTTATGAGAAGTGTAAACACTTCTAACCCGGAGGTACAGTGTTTACAATAACCATAAAAGATCCTCCTCTAATTCACCTCAGATGATGAAGGTCATAAAAGGTCATCCAGACTTAGAGGGCTTCCCAGATAGCCCTAGTACTACAGGAAATTCGTAGCATAGAGTTCTAAAGAAGAAACCCATGTCTGAATCGTGTTTCATATTCCCGCACTAGACCGAAAGGGAATGGGAAAGAATATGAAGCCCCTCTAGCCTATGTGTCACTCAGGTCCCCGGTATGGAACCTTAATCACTCAAATATCCCTCCTACCAAAGAAACAGCAGATCCAGCACCAATGATAATGATAGTATGAAATGCATAAAAACTGTAAATGAAAGCAATAAAAAAAGATGTACAGAAAGCAATAAATAAGCACAAGTAGCACATAACACCCCCATAAACACAAATCAAACAAGCGCTAGGAGGAACCTACAAAAAGAACCAGAAGCCCTGGTTGCAATATAAGGTTCCCCAGCAGAGTCGCCAAGCTGCCGCTCCCCCGAAAAGACACCGGGTCAGACGAGGTACAAACGCGAACGGTCGGCGAAAGGAGGAAACGAGATGAAGGTGAATAGAGTCGCCAGCTAGGAATTTTTATCCCGAGGGAAAGGTAATGCTGCATAAACCTAAAAAATGATGGATAAGATGATTGCGGACCAGAGAAACTGAGAAAGGGAGTTGTGTCGCTCCTACTAAAAGACACCTGGTCAGATAGGGTACAGACGCGAACGGTCGGCAAAATGAGTAGATGAAATGAACTGAATAGAGTCGCCAGCTAGGCATTTTTATCCCGAAGGAAAGGTAATGCTGCATAAACCTAGAAAAGATATCGATAAGACGGTCGCGAACCAGAGAAACTAAGAAAGGGGGTTGGTTACAACCTGGGAAGGTATTAGCACCCATATTGTCCGTCGTACTCGACGGGATCCACGCTTAAAAGATTTGTGTTTAAAGGGGTAGTGTTTGTGCTGTCTGTGTGCAAAAGCTAGAAAAGAATGTACAAGTGTCAGTGCAAGAAAATGAAGTGAGGTGCTCAGGAATGAGGCTTAAAAAGAATGCTGAAAGAGGGGGAAGACACAGAGACTTTTGTTCTATAACAGTTAAGTTATGCCTACGTATCCTATCGTGCAATGAGGAAGTCAGAACACCGTAGTTCGACTCAAAGAGACTGAAAGATAAATTGACTCTGAACTACTTGCTGTCTATGCTCAAGTGTATGACTCGTCTGGCTCGAGTGCTAACTGTCTTGCATTAGACGGAAGAAGCAAGTTCTCGTTTGTGAGTAAAGATGATGAGAAAAGAATCCCGAAGGAGACGATTATTGTTTGTTTTTGTGTTTTCAATCTTTTATTGCTTTCTGTGTTTGTCATAAGTTAATGAGCTTAAGCCTAAACCAAGGGTTAGTAAACTCATCATATCCTCCCTTTGATTAGGGATAATGAGAATACCTTAAGTATGAGACAAGCATCTCAAACTTAATTACCATAATGATGTAGGATTAAGATCATTAACCTACTTGTGATTATTTAGATGTTTTTGGTGTTTTTGTTTAGTGTTAAGTAATGAGTTTAAGCCATAATCAAGGATTAGTGAACCCATTACACCATCCTAATAGAAGGATAATAGATGAGCACACTTAAGTTGAGGAAGATACCTCAACTTAATCCATGATTAGGGATTAACCTCATGAAAAAACAAACCTTTATTAAAGTGGATTTTAATTAATGGTGAGATTAAGAAATGAATTTTATGGTTTGTAAGACAACTTAAGGGGGACTTGTCCATTAACACTAGGGTTAGTCTTTCTTAACCAATTAAGGAAGAATTAGAACCCTAATGCAAGGCCCAAGTTACAAGCTATTGTCTTAGTGATTATTAAGATGGATTGATTAAAAGGTTTAAACAAATTAAGGGTTTAACGCTTAGGATTAAAGTTATACATTCCATCCTAAGAGAAGGGTGCTGGCATAACCCTAATCACAAAGTCTTAAAACCTTAAAGGTTTAGTCTCTAATGATGAGGTGAGAAGAGAGACACAAAGAAGACACAAAGGTAAAAGCTAAAGGGGAACTAATCAAAACCCTAATTATTATCATGCTTGGAAGTTCATATGGTTTGTAAGGCTTGCAAGAGATCTTCAGAGAAGCCACCAATGGAAGAAGTAGATGAGAGGAGGAGAAGCAGAAGAAACAAGCTAACTTACTTCACTGAAGAAGATAAGTTACTTGAAGAAAGAAAGTGAATGATGAACATGAATGAGCAAGCTCACTCTAAATCAAAAAAAATGCATCAATGATGCATAAGAAGAATGAGAAGAGAGATGAAAAGTGAAGGCAAATTCACTTCTCAAATTACTTCCCACCTGAAAATGTTAGCATAAGGAAAGGAATGAAATGAAAATGAAATGTATACAAAGATGCAAACCAAAATCAGAAGCATAAATATGATGTAAATGATGTTATGACATGATGCAAGGGCAAGTCAAGTGCAATGAATGGTCATACAAGAGATGGAATGCAAAGGATGCATGCTTTGAAGTTTGAAAGCACATGAAAGTTCATGGAATGAAATGAATTCTCATCATGGAAAATGGATGAAGAAATGATCAAGCATGATTCTAACATGTCCTAAGATGTGTTATATGCCATATGATTGCAAGAATGTCATGGCAAGTTCATGAATGGATGCATATGCAAGATGTATGCAAATGAACCTGAGAAATTAGGGTTTTAAGGCAACATGAGATGCAAAAGTCAAAAACAGAAGCAAATCATAGGATAAAAAATTGCAAATGAACTCAAAGGAACCCTAATCCCATATGATATCACACCCCAAAGGAGGAGGTCTAACTCTTAACCTAAAGAAAGTTGTGAATTTTCTAAGTTATCTAGGGTTTTAAGGTACCTCAAGAGGGAAAATGAAAATCAAATGGAAAATGCAAGATAAACTCATGACAAAAATATGCTAGATACTACATGCTATATGAAGATCAATGCAAAAAGAACCAATATCAAACCCTTCATGGTTAGGCAGAAAAGAATTCCTGAAGTTAGGGTTCAAAAATGGGATTTTTAGGAACCCTAAATTCAAGAAAAATGTCAAAATTGATTCAAAACCAAAAAGAAATTTGTATGAATGGTTTGACAATGTTTCTATATGTCCTAGGATGCAATGTGATTTTTTTTTGGAATTTTTAAAAACCTAAATGATATTTTAATTAATTAATTTCCATTAATTAATTAAAATAAACATTAAAATGTTTTTAAAATGTTTTTTTAATGCAAAAAATAAAAATAAAAATGTTTTTGGGTGAAGAAAAATATTTGAAGTCAAAATGCAGAAGAAAAATATTTTTGGAATTTTCTAAGTATTTTAAATTAATTGTGTAAAACAAATGATAAAAAATGAAATAAAAATTGAATTAAAACAAAAGTCAGTTGATCCAAGGGATCAGATTCAAAGCTGGGGTTGGAGGGAAGACCACGCGCGCATCTCAACGGCCAGAATTCAAACTTATTAAATCCTAATTAATTAATTAATTAATTAATTAATCCTGATTTAAACTTAATGATCTAATCTGGACCATCCACTGCCTAACCCTAATCACCATCCAACGGTCCAAATTCAAACTTAGCCCTAAACACGTCATTAACCCTAATCTTTTTCAGGTAGCCGGAGAAGACTTCCGGTCGTCTTCTCCGGCGAGACCTTCAACCCAACTTCTCCCCTAGGCCATTTTTGGAGCTCTAAAGCTCCAGATCAACTCCTCTCACCTTCCTAAACCTAAATCTACCCTCAAAACAAATTTCCCATGAATGGAACTCAAGATTCGAAGAAGAACTCAAAAATGGTGAAACTTTCAGACAGTCAGTACATGCTCATTTCGCAACCATTTTCAAAAGTAAATATATCATGATGATCAGCAAAGCATAAAGAACAATCTAAGAACTTAAAATTACATTTCTGGAAAAACGTTTGAAGAGGTTACCTGAGCTTGAGCTTTCTCAGTTTGGAGCTTTTGGACCTCCTCTCTTGTGCAAAACCACTCCTCTTGACCTCCTGATGAAGCTTTGATGCTCGGAAGAAGTTTATAATGGTTGGTTTGGGTGGTTGGTCTTCAGCTGGTCAGAAATCGTATTTAGGTTTTGGGGGCTTTCAGGTTGCAATGAAGGGTGGGAAATGATCCTTTGATGAAGCTGAGTTGATTGATGAAAAGAGTTTGAAGTTTGAGTGTGTGTGTTGTGAGTTTCGAAAGCTTTTGCAAATGGGGTGATTTCTTGAAGTTCAAGGCATGAAATGAGATGATTCTTGGGCCAATTCTGATTTTTAGGCAATGTACTATGTTTGTATGATGCATAGAAGTGTATTAGAAGTCACAAAATGACTTGGCAAGTGGTTTTGCAAAAATCCCTCTTTGGTGTATTCTTGAAAATTATAGGATTTTTGCCAACTTTGAAAGGACATAACTTGAGTTCCATAGTGAATTAGAACTTGTTCTTATACTTTTTGAAAAGGGAATGATCCAATCTACAACTTTCATGACCAACAATTTTCCATTTGAAGCATTTTTGGTTGAGAAAGAGGAGGTTGAAATACTTTCCCAAAATGGAATGTTTACATTACAAGTCATTTCCATTTTTGGCAACTTTTGGTTTAGCTCAAATTTATTCAATTTTGTGAACTTCCAAGCACTTAAATGATCAAATAAAGATCATATAACTTCAATTTGATGAAAAATCCACTTTGGTTCCATTGTTGGGGGCCTCAGATGCCCCGATTTTGCACTGACTTGCTCAAGAAGTTACCCAGTGAACAGATGACTTCCATAATGAATTTCTTCATCAAACTTGGTATACATGATCCTTATAACATATTGAGACCATTAGAAACAAGAATGACCAAAAAATTTGGAGTTATGGCCTCTGAAACCAAAACCCTAATTTCAGGTCATCTGTGTAGTGAAACCCTAGCTCTGCTTCCATGCTTTGCCAGTTCTTGTGATTTCTTGACTTCTTTGATCTTTGAGGGATATAATATGATGATGGAACAAACATGGACCCTCTTGGAATGATTGGAGACCTTTGGAGTGGCTCAGATGGATCCTTGGATTGCTCAGATCACAAACCCTAGATGCAGATGAATTTGAACTTATGCAGTGAAACAAAAATGCAATATGAGATGATATGCTTAGACTAATGCAAATATGAAAGATCACAAGCCATGGTGTGAACTTAGTGAGGGAAAATTTGGGGTGTTTACAGCTGCCCCTATTCAAGCATGAGTTTGTTGTGCAGGATGTAAGCGCCGGGCTTAACAGACAAACAAGATAACTTGTGGTTGAATACCAAAGACAGTCCGAAATTTTCACTCACTGGGGAGAAGAAGAAAAGGGATATAAATCGTAAAATAAAGTATAGTATGATTTATCAAATGCAGGCGATGGAGGATGACCATCGATCAGCGGATGGCTGCTGGGGATAAAGCAATGACGGGGACGGCCGACATGCTGGGGAAATAAAGAGATTATGATGGGGACGGCCATCAAGTAAAGTAACAATGTTCTCTAGGGATTAAAATAGAGGAAATGATAGGGAAGGCCATCAGGCTTGCAAAGTAAAGGAAACAACAATGGGGACGACCATCGGTTCAAAAAAAATGAAGTAAATGATGAGGGACGGTCATCAAAGGTGAAGGACGATCATCTTAGCAGGGGACGACTGCTCTTTATCGCGACATAGGACGAATGCCGGATAGAAAAGGTCGAAGATGGGGACGGCCATCGGATAAACATGATGAAGGACGATCATCAAGAGGGTGAAGGACGATCACCTAGCAGGGTACGGCTGCTCTCGGGATTTATCATGACATAGGACGAATGTCAGATAACAAAATCAACGATGGGGATGGCCATCAGATAAAATGATGAAGGACGATCATAGGGAGGTGAAGGACGATCACCTAGTAGGGGACGGTTGCTCAATATCACGACATAGGACGGATGCCGGATAGGAAAAGGTTCCAATAATGGAGACTCTGCTGGGGAAAAGGATGAGGGACGGTCATCCAAAGGTGAAGGACGATCACCTGGCAGGGGACGGCTGCCGAAGGTATCGCGACATAGGATGAATGTCGAATAAGAGAAAGTTGTTCTACCAGGGAATGGTAAACACGGACGAGTGCTTATGGTTAAGAAATAAAAGGTATAAGTGTTTGACGTTGTGTATAGATTAAAGATGCGGACGAGCATCCTTAAGACCATGATACGGACGAGTATCGGTAGAAACAAACGTTGAAGCGTGTTCAGAGATGATGATACGGACGAGTACCAACTGGTTAACAAAGAACACGGACGAGTGTCGAATCTATGGGGAGTGATATATATAGAAGAGTATTTGTATAAGTATAGTGAAGTATGAGCAAGACACCGACGAGTGTTCGACTTGCTAGGGAACAGTTTGACACGGACGGGTGTCAGAAGAGAAAGTGTATAAGTTATGAACTTATATGTATATGAGAGTGTAAAAGGTAATTTGGTGACCTGTGGGGGATAGGATGACACGGACGGGTGTCAATGAGAGTGTATTATAAACAGGTATTTGGTTTGCAACAAGTGTTTAGGCAACCATGCTGGGAGAAATGGTGACACGGACGAGTGTCATAAGAGTATATAGGTATCTTGTATTTATGGCTTATATCTGCAGGGGAACATTATGACACGGGCGAGTGTCGAAAGAGTATGTATAAACATGTATCTGTGTTGGAGAGTGCAAAGGGGACGCTTTGGCTTTTTTACATTGCTGATGAAATATTGGATATTTTAATAGGTGACTGGTTTGAACCTGACTTGTGATCATGCAAATGTTTGATTTTTGTCGTAATGCTCCGTATTAGACGGAATGCTACGCTTTTTGGGGGAAAATGATGCAAATTCTATGATTATGCAAAAGAAACCGTTCCGGGATTCGGATCCCGTCGCCGTGAAGATCTCTGGCTGATCTGCTTGAGGGAGAATCCCAGCTAGGGATGAGATCATTGGTAGATTTGATAAAACATATGGTTCTGTTTGGGGACTAGATCACTGATAGATCTATTCGGTAAGGAGATATCCCAACTGGGGACGAAGAAGCTTCTGTCACTTTGTTGTGTGAGAACCTCAGGCATTGCTCTTCTGGGGAGGGGCTGGAACTCTACGGGGAGATGGTTCCCTTGTCTTTGGGAGACCTGGCACTCTGTTTGGGAGAGAAAAGATCCCTGAAAGATCTTCCTAAAGAACTTTGTGGGGATCCCGGCTGGGGATGAGGAGGTTTTGACAACTCTGTTGGGGAAAAGCATTCCAAATGCTGCTTGGAGAAGATGTGCTGGGAAGTGATGCTTGGCATGCCCCATGTTTGAATACCTGCAACCTGTTAAGACAAAAAAAACGCACAAGTGTCTTGAGGTATCCCTTACCGGATTCCGTCATAGGAGTTAGACATTCCAGAGATTAAATACATTTCCTGCAAGCATTTATCAAAAATGGCTCATTTGTTTTATGCAAACATTATATCATGGATATTGGACATTTTGCAAACGAAACAAAAATGTTCAAGACAAGGTGTGACTGAAAATATGATTTCATTAATCTGGGTGCCCTGAATTGGCAAATACAGTCAAAGAAACAGATCCCCTGGAATGAGGAAATTGTTACAAATTGAAACAAGTAAAAGTGTTGGCAATGTTGATGATGCTCCGTTGAGCTTCCTTTGCTATGACCCATATGACCTTGATTTTCTTCTTATCTTACTTTCTGGAGAAGGTTGATTTTGACCGATGCTTTATCCTTCCGAAGCTTGCCGTGTTGTAAGTGATACAGACTAATTTAGAGTGTAGTTGTTCGCTTATTCCTTTATTTTGCGTGGATCGCCCTTTCGGGTTTTCAATCCACCGGGTTACCCATTTTTGCCTGAGTTGTCCAATGCGGCTTTTCAACTCAGCAGGTGTACATATTTTTTTCCCCTTATTTTTGCCCGAGTCTTTTATTCTGTTTCTGACTCGCCGGGATGCCCTATTTTTGCCTGGACTTACATTCTGTTTTTATGTCCAGCGGGTCATTTATGCGAAGTATTTTTTAACTGCATCTGAATTCACAGGGGATAAGAAATCTTCTCCATCCATAGTAGTGAGCATCAGTGCTCCACCCGAGAAAACTTTCTTTACTATGAACGAACCATCGTAATTTGGAGTCCACTTGCCCCTTTGGTCTGTATGAGGAGGAAGGAGTCTTTTCAGCACGAGATCTCCTACTTGGTATTCCCGAAGCCTGACTTTCTGATCGAAGGCTTTCTTCATCCTTTTCTGATATAACTGCCCATGACGAATTGCAGCTAATCTCTTTTCTTCGATCAGATTCAATTGATTGTACCGAGAACGGACCCACTCTGCTTCATTCATCTTGACATCCATCAGTACCCGTAAGGAGGGTAGTTCAACTTCAACAGGTAGGACAGCCTCCATACTATACACAAGTTGATAAGGTGTTTCCCTAGTGGACGTTCTGATTGAGGTTCGATACCCATGCAAAGCGAATGGTAGCATTTCATTCCAATCTTTGTAAGTTACCACCATCTTCTGCACAATCTTCTTAATGTTTTTGTTTGCTGCCTCAACAACGCCATTCATCTTTGGCCTGTAAGGAGAAGAGTTATGATGTTGAATTTTGAAGTCCCGGCACAGTCCTGCCATCATTTTGTTGTTCAAATTGGAACCATTGTCAGTAATGATTCGCTCGGGTACTCCATATCGACAGATGATGTCTCTTTTTTGAAATCTGGCTACCACTTGTCTGGTGACGTTTGCATACGAAGCTGCTTCAACCCACTTGGTGAAATAATCAATGGCTTCCAGGATGAATCTGTGGCCATTTGAAGCAGTTGGTTCGATCTTTCCAATCATGTCAATTCCCCACATGGCAAAGGGCCAAGGTGAAGACATCACGTTCAAAGGATTTGGAGGCACATGCACTTTATCTACATAAATCTGGCATTTGTGGCACTTTCTGGCATAGGCACAACAGTCTGCATCCATTGTGATCCAGTAGTAACCTGATCTTAACAATTTCTTAGTCACTGCATGTCCTCCAGCATGGGTACCAAAAGATCCTTCATGCACCTCGTGCATCAACAAGTCTGCCTCTTTCTTATCAACACATCTGAGAATAACCATATCAAAGTTCCTCTTGTATAATGAACCATCAGCATTCAGGAAGAAACTACCAGCCAGCCTTCTCCATGTCTTCTTATCATTGGATGATGCCCCATGTGGGTATGTCTGATCCTCTAAGAAGCATTTGATGTCATGGAACCAAGGCTTGTCATCTTTAGCAGTGTCCACGGAGAATGCGTATGCCGGTCGGTCTAGTCTGGATACTAAGATCTGAGGTACATAATTGGCAGTTTGAACCTTGACATGGAGGAAATGGTAGCTAGAGCATCTGCGAACTGATTTTCGTCTCGAGGGATGTACTCAAGTTTGACTGTGGTGAAGAAAGTCAATAATATCCTCGTATAGTCACGATATGGAATCAGATGCTCTTGGTGAGTGTACCATATGTCGTTGGTTTGATTGATTACCAAAGCTGAATCTCCGAATACAGTTAATTTCTTGATCCTGAAGTCAATGGCTTCCTCCAGACCCATGATACAGGCTTCGTATTCAGCTTTGTTGTTAGTGCATGCAAAGGTGAGTTTTGTCGAGAAAGGCATATGAACTCCTTTAGGTGTAATGAGCACTGCACCCACTCCACGATCATTCATATTGACAGCCCCATCAAACATCATTGTCCATTCTTCTTCTGGGTCAGGCCCTTCAGTGTGAACAGGCTCTTCATGATCTTTTGTTTTTAGGAACATGATGTCTTCATCAGGGAAGTCAAATCTCATTGGTTGATAATCATCAATGGGTTGCTCAGCTAGATAGTCAGACAGTACACTGCCTTTGATGGCCTTTTGAGATGTGTACTGGATGTCATACTCTGTCAGAATCATTTGCCATCTTGCAACCCTTCCGGTAAGTGCTGGCTTCTCAAATATGTACTTGACTGGATCCATTTTTGAGATCAACAAGGTAGTGTGAGTCAACATATACTGTCTTAGTCGGCGAGCATCCCACGCTAAAGCATAGCAAGTTTTCTTGAGCAGTGAATAACGTTGTTCACAGTCAGTAAATGTTTTGCTTAGGTAGTATATTGCATACTCTTTTCGACCAGACTCGGCATGCTGGCCCATCACACACCCCATTGATCCTTCTAATACTGTCAGGTACATTATTAGAGGTCTTCCTTCAATTGGAGGCATGATAATCGGAGGTTCTTGCAGATACTCCTTGATTTTGTCAAAAGCCTTCTGACAATCTTCATTCCACCTGACCATTTTTTCCTTTCTTAATAATTTGAACAGGGGCTCACAGGTTTCAGTAATATGAGATATGAACCTTGATATGTAGTTCAATCTACCTAAGAACCCCCGAACTTCCTTTTCAGTCCTAGGTGCAGGCACATCTTGAATGGCTTTGACTTTGTCAGGATCAACTTCAATTCCCTTTTCACTTACGATAAATCCCAGCAGTTTACCGGAACGTACCTCGAATGTGCATTTGTTGGGGTTTAGCTTCAACTGATACTTCCTCAGACGCTTGAACAACTTCAGCAGATTCACCAGATGATCTTCTTCAGTAAGGGACTTGGCAATCATGTCATCCATGTAGCATTCAATTTCTTTGTGGATCATGTCGTGGATAACGTTACCATAGCCCGTTGATAAGTAGCATCGGCATTCTTCAATCCAAAAGGCATTACCTTGTAACAGAAAGTGCCCCAAGGTGTGATGAAGGTAGTTTTCTCCATGTCTTCTGGTGACATTCTGATCTGATTATACCCGGAAAATCCATCCATGAAAGAGAACACCGAGAACTGAGCTGTGTTGTCGACCAATACATCAATGTGAGGTAATGGGAAATCATCCTTCGGGCTAGCTCTGTTCAGATCCCGGTAATCCACACACATCCGTACTTTGCCATCCTTCTTAGGCACTGGTACAATATTAGCGACCCACGGCGGGTAACTAGTTACGGGAAGGAATCTGGCATCCCACTATTTTTGTACCTCTTCTTTGATCTTCATGGCCATATCTGGACGAGTACAACGTAGCTTCTACTTTACCGGAGGGCAATCTTCTTTCAAAGGAAGCTTGTGCATAACAATATCAGTATCTAGACCAGGCATGTCTTGATAGGACAAAGCATAGACGTCGACGTATTCTCGAAGCATGTCAATGAGCTGTTCCTTTACTGAATCTTGCAGACTGGCCCCAATCTTCACTTCTTTCAAGTCTTCTTCGATGTCAAGATTAATTGTCTCAACTTCAGGCAACTCATAGTCTTCTCCAACCCCTTCATCAGCCTGCTTAATTGGATTTTCGAAGTCATACAAGGTCATAGCGGTGCGGTTGTCGGTGCAATCTGGAGGATAATCTCTGCAAGGGTTGAGATTGGTTCATTTTAGTGATCAGTTTTAATCTTGTTTAGAAAAAGTGAAAATGAAGTTATTTATTTTGAAAACATTGCCATTTTATTGTTTTGTACAAAAGTGAAAAATGAAAAGACAGTGAGCAAAAAAGAGACTCGTTTCCAAAAGATGTCTGATATTCATTGATTAATCATTTGCACAAAATTACAATATGGCCCTATTACAAAATGAGTCCTGACACCTTGGGAAAGATGCAGGACTTGATGCATGCTAAAAGGATAGGAAATAATAATTACTCTGCAGGAGTAACCCTTATAATTTCCTGGGAAGACCAGTTAGAGACTTGGTTCCCCGGGATCCTTGGACGTATCCAGCTCTCCAGGTTGCGGTCGCTTTCCTCCTCGTCTTCCAGATTGTTCACAGCATCTGGGGTGAGCATCCCCCTACTGACAAATTTGAGCTCCTTGGCAGCCTCTAATTGATCTTGTCGGATTGGTCTGTAACCCAAACTGAATATGTCTTCCTTCTCTTCCACTGGCAGCAACTTTCCCCAACCTTGAGCGGTACCTTCTTCAACAACCTTTCGGGCTTGCTGATAAGAGATGATTGAAGTTCCCATCCTGTCCTCCTGGGATGCAGCCAAAACTCCAGTAGCCTCATTAACATTTAGGGCCTCAAAACCCTTGGCTCATTGTCTCATGGATTTCGCCATCCATCTCAATATATATGTATGTAGCCAGATGGCTAACAAATATGTCTTCCTCACCACAGATGGTGATAATCTGTCCTTCCCATTCGTACTTCAGTTTTTGGTGAAGGGTCGACGTTACTGCGCCTGCGGCGTGAATCCAGGGTCGACCTAGCAAACAGCTGTAAGCAGGCTGTATGTCCATCACATAGAAAATGGTCTTAAAGACTTATGGACCGATTATCACTGGTAACTCCACATCTCCCGGAACAGATCTTTTGGAACCATCAAAAGCCCAAACCACAAGATTACTTGGCCGGAGAGCTATCCCATCATATTCTAGCTTGACTAGAGCTTTCTTGGGTAAGACATTGAGTGAGGACCCAATGTCTACAAGCACATGAGATAAGACAGCTCCTTTGCACTCCAAGGTTATATGCAAAGCTTTGTTGTGGAGACGTCCTTCTGTTGTCAAATCAGCATCAGTAAAACCTAGCCCATGGCTAGTATTGACATTTGATACTACTGTTTCCAGCTGATTTACAGTGATCTCTTCTGGCACGTAGGCAGCGTGCAGAACTTTGAGTAGTGCATCCCGATGGGCTTCGGAACACAACAGCAGTGATAAGATTGAGATCTTTGAAGGAGTCTGGTGGAGCTGGTCCACAACTTTTTAGTCACTTCTTTTAATAATCCTCATAAAATCATCCACATCTTGATCGAAGGTTGACTTATGGGTTTCTTTTGGTGCAGATTCTTCAGGTATTACACTCTTTCCCTTGGCTTTGGCAACAGCCTCTGCCTCAGTGTTGGCTCTAAGGACTTGTGATGCAAAGAGACGTCCGCTTCGGGTGAAGCCTCCTCCTCCCTCAACATTATCCACTTGTGGAGTGAGAACTGGAGAATCAAGAAGGACTTTCTCTCCGTTGCAGTATAGATCAGCACCATAATGCCATGGTATAGCACTGTCTTTTTCATATGGGATCGGCCCGGGCACTATGATAGTGACTGGGCTTACTGCTGCAGTTGTTGGGACTATAATAGTCTGTGGATCATAAAAGATTGTTACAGGACCTCTGGTGGGTGTAGGTGAAGGTGAATTGAAGCTTTGTTGGGACTGTTGTTGAGGTTGAAAGTTGTTGGAACTCGGGACCGTTGTCGGGTCATAATAGATTGTGACCGTGGAAACATCATTATTGGTTGTTGAAGTTGTAGTAGCCGGTGCAAATGAATTGTTGTGTGTTAAAGTGACATATGGAATGATTGCTGAAGTTGTAGCCGAATCAGTTGGAACAATGGTTGTTGCAGTTGTAGGAGGATCAGTAGAAAAGATGGTTGTTGCATTTGTAGAAGATTCACTTGTTGTTGACAAAAGGGTTGCTGGTGTTGTAGAAGCTGTGGTTGTAATTCGCAAAATTCCTTCTTTAATCAAGTCATTGATGCCTTTCCTCAAGCTAGCACACCTATTCTCAAAAAGCTTGCATAATTCACAACAGGCCTCACAACCTGGAAACACTTGGCACTTTACAAGTTGGGCTTTAACCTCTGCCAGAGGTGTCTGAATACATGCAATGCCTTCTATCAAACTCAGGGGTGATCCATCCTCTACAGCATTAATCCTTGGCCCACTATGGCTTGGCATAGGATTTTTCATTACATTGGGAGGAGGTGCAAAGTTCAGGGCTTTTGAATCTACCAGATCCTGAACCTTCATATGCAGGGCTCTGCATTTTTCCGTAGAGTGACCAGGTGCGTTGGAATGAAAAGCACACTTGGCATTGACATCATAGTTTCTTGGAAGGTTTTGAGGATCAGGTGGAGCTAATGTCCTCAACTCAACCAGATTAAGCTTTAGGAGTTGTGGTAGCAAAGTAGCATATGGCATTGGAATGGGGTCAATCACCCGGTTGACCAGAGATGGACGTTGTTGAAACGGGCGTTGTTGTTGATTGTTGTTGTTATTGTATGATCTTTGTTGCGGAAACTATTGTTGTTGCGGAAAGCGTTGTGGTGGTTGAGCATACTGAGGAGGTGGAGCAGGGATAGTAACAGCAACAATTGTTCTGGGCAAGTATTGGGGTCTCCCTCTTCCCATGTGCACAGAGTTTGTCTCACCAGATCTACGGGGCCCAGCAAATGGTTTTCTTGTACTGCTTGAACTGGCACCGTTATCAGAGATCTTTCCCATCTTCAATAGGCTCTCTATCCTTTCCCCAGCTATCACCACATCTGCGAAGCTAGTAGAAGAAAATGCAGCCAGTCTGTCAATATATGTTCCTTGAAGAGTATTCATGAACATGTCTGCCATTTCCCTTTCAGACATATAGGGTTGAACTGCAGCAACAAGTTGCCTCCACCTTTGGGCATATTCCCTGAAGCTGTCATGGGAAGATTGAGACATTCCCATTAAAAGGGTCCTGTTTGGAGCCATGTCCAAGTTATACTGATACTGACGGACAAAAGCGTCAGCCAAGTCCTTCTAGTTTCTTAATGTGGCTCTGGTCAGGTGGAAATACCATTCTCGGGATGCCCCAGTTAGACTGTCCTCGAAGTAAAACATCCACAGCTTTTCGTCCATGGTGTATGCTTTTAACCTTCCCAAGAATGATTGAAGATGGGTGCGTGGGCAGGATGTGCCATTATACCTTTCAAAACACGGGGGTTTGAACTTGTGAGGAATTATCACCCCTTCCACCAGTCCCATGTCCATTACATCAAAGCCTAGGGAATTCTGGGATTCAAGAGACCTCAGCTTCTCTGCAATTTCATCCAGCCTACGGTCGTAAACTTCATCCCCAGCTCCAACAACTGTAAACTACTCTTCTTAAGGATCCTCATGCAAGATCCTTCCTCCAGCAGTGTTACCCTGAGTATTCCTTATGGCATTAACTTCTGGGTTTAGATGAGGCCCAAACTCTGGTGGATCAGTGCGAGGTTGCACGTGATCATTGTTACTGGTACCTCCTGTACCTGGATGGTGTTCTTCAGGGGTTTGTCTTTCCACCAACTCCCTTAGTCTTTCCTGGCTCTGAGCTAAGCTAGTCATTACAGTCATGAATTGGGTCATCTGATTCCTCATCTCAACCCTCTCATTTGCCATTTGGTTCCTTACTTCATTCAAGTCTTGTTGAACTTGATCCATCTGGAGTCCCGGAAGGTTGTTTTCGGTCGGGTACCGGTGTGTTCTGTTGACAGGGAACACTCTTCTGCGAGCAATGTTTCCTGAAACCACAACAAAGTGAGAAACAGAAATAAAAACAAAAACCTACAAAACAAAGAAAATGTTAGTATGCAATGCAATATGCTTATTTGTCTTCCAAGGGTATCCGGTTTGGTTCTTTGGTTTTGACCTTTCCAGACCTCGAGGAAATGCTGATGATGTTGATAGATAAAGCCCTCCATAAATAATACAAACTGATATATTACAAAGGATGAAAATACATAGTTTGATTACAATACATGCCCATGGTGGGTCAAAATACAACAACAAAAGAAAAGAAGTACAAGCAAAAGGATCAGACATCCAATCCAAAGTCATCCTCTCTGACTTCCTTCAGGAGGGCCTCAGTCACTGGACCCATTGGGTGCTCTGTAATAGTCTTGATGAGGAGGTTCCTAGTAGCAATGGCACTGGTTAGCTTCTTATGCTTATCTTGATCCTTTGACCTCTTCAACCCCGCCCGGAGTTTAAATTCAGATATCTCTCTCTGAGCTGCCAACAAAACCTCCTGATGCTTCTTTTCACTGGCCTCTAACTGCTCTATCTTAGCTTGAGTCCTCTGGTCTTCCTGTGCACGGGCTTCAGTGATCCTGATCCACCTAGCCTGGCTTTCCTCCAGATAATGCTCTTCCCTAGCTTTCTGAATCTTTGCTTCTTTGCAAGCATTCTTCAGTACTAACTCCCCTGCTCTTGCCTTCCTGATGTAGTCATCTGTCTTCTCAATCTTGGTCAAATGCTCAACCCTGAGCCTTTCCAATCTCTCATTATCCATACGGTTGTCATTTCTCTCCTAGAGAGTCTTCTTCAAGGCTTCAGATAGCTGAGTGTTCCTTTCCTTCAGCTTTTCAAACTCTTCCAAACTGACAGTAGCTGCAGGTTGTACTGTAGAAGGTCCAGGTACATCTTCTAAAGTGAATGGCATCCAGGTGATCTAAGCTCTGGTACGAGACCAATCAGAATATTGTGCTGAAGCAATGTTGTTGCACTTTCCAAGGATGGTTGTCCCCTTGGTCTGAATGTTGTCCCAAGCCCAGGCAGCTTGCCTGACAACAGGAGAGTTGGGTTGGATTTCACAATAAAGAGTTTCTGCCAAATCTTGTCCTCTGGGAGGATGAACCAAATCATACCCTAATTTTCTTTTAAACAGTAAAGGGTTGTAGTTGATGCAACCTTTCACTCCTATCAAAGGAACATTAGGATATTGCCCACAGCTAGTGATGATGTCCTCGCCCTTGGTGCTCTGAGTGCACCATCTTATGTCATCTGATGTCAAGGCAATAAATCTCTTAGCCCAGTTCTTCTGCTGATGAGGGTTCAAAAAGGCATCTGATTTTGGCAAGTGTCTTAGCAACCAAGAGTAATAAAGAGGAGCACAGCATCTGACCAGTCTTCCTTTTTGTTTTTCATTCCTCTGGTGTACTGAGTAGTAGAAGTCTCCCAGCAAGGTAGGAACTGGGTTCTTCAATAAGAACATGTGATTGGCATTCTTGCTTACAAACTTTGGCTCATATGCAAACAAAATAACCCCATATATGCTGAGGGCTAGAAGTGCACAGACAACCTTCCATTCTCCTATTGCAGCATGCAGAGTAGCATGGAAAATCAAGAAGTCTAGGTGGAGGCCTGGAACTCCAGCCTTGGTTGTCATGTTCTGATCAATGAGGGCAGGCTCCAAATGAAATGCCATGGCTATGCCTTCATTTCTGGGAGCAACCATCTCTGGGTTGAAAGTAATCCCTCTCCTAATATGAACTCTAATCAACAAGGAAAACTCTTCTAGCAAAGGTCCCAACTGGAAATCAGGGAATGTGAAACATCTGAGTGGAGGATCATAAAACTGCAAGCAAGTATGGATCATGCTCCTTCGAGATGCATCAAGATCCTTGACCATGTCCAATATGCCCCCATAATGCTCTCTAAATAGTGGGATATGGTCAGGTGTAATGAGAGATTGGATCTGTCTTATGCTAGTCAGGGTGGGCTCAAAAAAGTGGTATGTGATGTTGCTCTTTCTTGAAGTGTCCATGGATGTCGGTGAAGAAGCTGAGAACAACTGTTGATGAAGATCACTGACTGAGATGTTGGAGGTGGGTCTCTGATGAAGATAGCTGGAGAAGAATTTCAGACAAACTGATGGAGATGTTGGAGAAGATAACTGAAGCAGTCTGAGCAACAGAAAGGATCAAAACCAAACCAAAGATAAAGATGGATACCCTGTAAAACAAATAAGCAAATGTTAAATGATGCAAAAATGATGTATGCAAATGATATGCAAAGGGTTTGTGATCAAGTGCTGGATCTGTTTATCTACCTTGGTAAAAGTCCATGTATGTTCATAAGTCCGGATGGAGGCTTAGAAATCCAATAACCAGGTGGGGGACTCAAATAAACAGCCACAAGTCCAGGGTAATCACAAGAACTGTCCAAAGTGATGCATTCTTAGAACAAAACTAGTAACTGGGTATGATGTGGCCAAGGGTTCCTGCAAACCTGTAAACATCCCAACCCCCTCACATGTATTGTTCTAGAACAAGGATCCTCAGACTTGGATCATTTACGAGAAGTGTAAACACTTCTAACCCTGAGGTACAGTGTTTACAATAACCATAAAGGATCCTCCTCTAATTCACCTCAGATGCTGAAGGTCATAAAAAGGTCATCCAGACTTAGCAGGCTTCCCAGATAGCCTTAGTACTACAGGAAATCTGTAGCACAGAGTTCTCAAGAAGAAACCCATGTCTGAACTGTGTTTCATATTCCCGCACCAGACCGAAATGGAATGGGAAAGAATATGAAGCCACTCTAGCCTATGTGACACTCAGGTCCCTGGTATAGGACCTTAATCACTCAATGAAACCCCCACCCACCAAAACAGACAAGAGATCCAGCACATGATAATACAATATGAAATGCATAAAACTTGTAAATGAAAGCAATAAATAAAGCTATACAGAAAGCAATAAATAAAGCAAATAAATAAGCACAAGTAGCACATAACAGACACCTGGTCAGATAGGGTACAGACACGAACAGTCGGCGAAAGGAGTAGATGAAATGAACTGAATAGAGTCGCCAGCTAGGCATTTTTATCCCGGAGGAAAGGTAATGCTGCATAAACCTAGAAAAGATATGGATAAGACGGTCGCGAACCATAGAAACTGAGAAAGGGGATTAGTTACAACCTGGGAAGGTATTAGCACCCAGATTGTCCTTCGTACTCGACGGGATCCACGCTTAAAAGATTTGTGTTTAAAGGGGTAGTGTCTGTGCTGTCTGTGTGCAAAAGCTGGAAAAGAATGTACAAGTGTCAGTGCAAGAAAATGAAGTGAGGTGCTCAGGAATGAGGCCTAAAAAGAATTCTAAAATAGGGGGAAGACACAAAGACTTTTGCTTGATAACAATTAAGTTATGCCTACGTATCCTCTCGTGCAATGAGAAAGTCAAAACACCGTAGTTCGGCTCAAAGAGACTGAAAGATAAATTGAATGTGAACTGCTTGCTTGTCTATGCTCAAGTGTATGACTCGTCTGGCTCGAGTGCTAACTGTCTTGCATTAGACGGAAGAAGCAAGTTCTCGTTTGTGAGTGAAGATGATGAGAAAAGAATCCCGAAGGAGACGATTATTGTTTGTTTTTGTGTTTTCAATCTTTTATTGCTTTTTGTGTTTGTCATAAGTTAATGAGCTTAATCCTAAACCAAGGGTTAGTAAACTCATCATATCCTCCCTATGATTAGGGATAATGAGAATACCTTAAGTATGAGACAAGCATCTCAAACTTAATTACCATAATGATGTAGGATTAAGATCATTAACCTACTTGTGATTATTTAGATGTTTTTGGTGTTTTTGTTTAGTGTTAAGTAATGAGTTTAAGCCATAATCAAGGATTAGTGAACCCATTACACCATCATAATAGAAGGATAATAGATGAGCACACTTAAGCTGAGGAAGATACCTCAACTTAATCCATGATTAGGGATTAACCTCGTGACAAAAAAAACCTTTATTAAAGTGGATTTTAATTAATGGTGAGATTAAGAAATTAATTTTATGGTTTGTAAGACAACTTGAGGTGGACTTGTCCATTAACACTAGGGTTAGTCTTTCTTAACCAATTAAGGAAGAATTAGAACCCTAATGCAAGGCCCAAGTGACAAGCTATTTTCTTAGTGATTATTAAGATGGATTGATTAAGACGTTTAAACAAATTAAGGGTTTAACACTTAGGATTAAAGTTATACACTCCATCCTAAGAGAAGGATGCAGGCATAACCCTAATCACAAAGTCTTAAAACCTTAAAGGTTTAGTCTCTAATGATGAGGTGAGAAGAGAGACACAAAGAAGACACAAAGGTAAAAGCTAAAGGGGAACTAATCAAAACCCTAATTATTATCATGCTTGGAAGTTCCTATGGTTTGTAATGCTTGCAAGAGATCTTCAGAGAAGCCACCAATGGAAGAAGCAGATGAGAGGAGGAGAAGCAGAAGAAACAAGCTAACTTACTTCACTGAAGAAGATAAATTACTTGAAGAAAGAAAGTGAATGGTGAACATGAATGAGCAAGCTAACTCTAAAGCGAAGAAAAATGCAGCAATGATGCATAAGAAGAATGAGAAGAGAGATGAGAAGTGAAGGCAAATTCACTTCTCAAATTACTTACCACCTGAAAATGTTAGCATAAGGAAAGGAATGAAATGAAAATGAAATGTATGCAAAGATGCAAACCAAAACCAGAAGCATAAACATGATGTAAATGATGTTATTACATAATGCAAAGGCATGTCAAGTGCAATGAATGGTCATACAAGAGATGGAATGCAAAGGATGCATGCTTTGAAGTTTGAAAGCACATGAAAGTTCATGGAATGAAATGAATGCTCATCATGGAAAATGGATGAAGAAATTATCAAGCATGGTTCTAACATGTACTAAGATGTGTTAGATGCCATATGAATGCAAGAAATGTCATGGAAAGTTCATGAATGGATGCATATGCAAGATGTATGCAAATGGACATGAGAAATTAGGGTTTTAAGGCAACATGAGATGCAAAAGTCAAAAAAAGAAGCAAATCATAGGATAAAAAATTGCAAATGAACTCAAAGGAACCCTAACCCCATATTATATCACACCCCAAAGGAGGAGGTCTAACTCTTAACCTAAAGAAAGTTGTGAATTTTCTAAGTTATCTAGGGTTTTAAGGTACCTTAAGAGGGAAAATGCAAATCAAATGGAAAATGCAAATCAAATGGAAAATGCAAGATAAACTCATGACAAAAATATGCTAGATACTACATGATATATGAAGATCAATGCAAAAAGAATTTTATGAACCCTAAATTCAATAAAAATGTCAAAAATGATTCAAAACCAAAAAGAAATTTGTATGAATGGTTTGACAATGTTTCTAAATGTCCTAAGATGCAATGTGAATTTTTTTTAGAATTTTTAGAAACCTAAATGATATTTTAATTAATTAATTTCCATTAATTAAAATAAACATTTAAATATTTTTAAAATGGTTTTTTAATGAAAAAAATAAAAATAAAAAAGTTTTTGGGTGAAGAAAAATATTTGAAGTCAAAATGCAAAAGAAAAATATTTTTGGAATTTTCTAAGTATTTTAAATTAATTGTGCGGAACAAATGATAAAAAATGAAATAAAAATTGAATTAAAACAAAAGTCAGGTGATCCAAGGGATTAAATTCAAAGTTGGGGTTGGAGGGAAGACCACGCGCGCATCTCAACGGCCAGAATTCAAACTTATTAAATCCTAATTAATTAATTAATTAATCCTGATTTAAACTTAATGATCTAATCTGGACCATCCATTGCCTAACCCTAATCACCATCCAACGGCCCAAATTCAAACTTAGCCCTAAACACCTCATTAACCCTAATCTTTTTCAGGTGACAGGAGAAGACTTCTGATCGTCTTCTCCGGCGAGACCTTCAACCCAACTTCTTCCCTAGGCCATTTCTGGAGCTCTAAAGCTCCAGATCAACTCCTCTCACCTTCCTAAACCTAAATCTACCCTCAAAACAAATTTCCCATGAATGAAACTCAAGATTCGAAGAAGAACGCAAAAATGGTGAAACTTTCAGACAGTCAGTACATGCATTTTGTGGTGATTCAACAAGTGGAAGCATGGTTGTGTATCATTTTGCAATTTTGATGAAGTTTGGCCCTTTTGTGATTTCTTGAAGTTCAAGGCATGAAATGAGATGATTCTTGGGCCAATTCTGATTTTTAGGCAATGTACTATGTTTGTATGATGCATAGAAGTGTATTAGAAGTCACAAAATGACTTGGCAAGTGGTTTTGCAAAAATCCCTCTTTGGTGTATTCTTGAAAATTATAGGATTTTTGCCAACTTTGAAAGGCCATAACTTGAGTTCCATAATGAATTAGAACTTGTTCTTTTACTTTTTTAAAAGGGAATGATCCAATCTACAACTTTCATGACCAACAATTTTCCATTTGAAGCATTTTTGGTTAAGAAAGAGGAGGTTGAAATACTTTCCCAAAATGGAAAGTTTACATTACAAGTCATTTCCATTTTTGGCAACTTTTGGTTTAGCTCAAATTTCTTCAATTTTGTGAACTTCCAAGCACTTCAATGATCAAATAAAGATCATATAACTTCAATTTGATGAAAATAACCCTTTGGTTCAATTGTTGGGGGCCTCAGATGCCCTGATTTTGCACTGACTTGCTCAAGAAGTTACCTAGTGAACAGATGACTTCCACAATGAATTTCTTCATCAAACTTGGTATACATGATCCTTATAAAATATTGAGACTATTAGAAACAAGAATGACCAAAAAATTTGGAGTTATGGCCTCTGAAACCAAAACCCTAATTTCAGGTCATCTGTGTAGTGACACCCTAGCTCTGCTTCCATGCTTTGCCAGTTCTTGTGATTTCTTGACTTCCTTGATCTTTGAGGGATATACTATGATGATAGAACACACATGGACCCTCTTGGAATGATTGTAGACCTTTGGAGTGGCTCAGATGGATCCTTGGATTGCTCAGATCACAAACCCTAGATGCAGATGAATTTGAACTTATGCAGTGAAACAAAAATGCAATATGAGATGATATGCTTAGACTAATGCAAATATGAAAGATCACAAGCCATAGTGTGAACTTAGTGAGGGCAAATTTGGGGTGGTTACAGGTTGGTTACAACCTGGGAAGGTATTAGCACCCAGATTTCCTGTCGTACTTGACGGGATCCACGCTTGAAAGTTTGTGTTTAAAAGGGGTAAGTGTATGTGCTATCTGTGTGCAAGAGCTGGAAACGAAATGTACAGGTGTCAGTGCAAAAAGAAAGGGTGAGAGTGCTCATGAATGAGGCTTGAAAGAGAATACTGAAAAGGGGGGAAGACAAAGAGACTTTTGTTCGATAACAGTTAAGTTATGCCTACGTATCCTTTCGTGCAATGAGGAAGTCAGAACACCGTAGTTCGACTCAAAGAGACTGAAAAATAAATTGAATGATGAAATGCTTGCTTGTCTATGCTCAAGTGTATGACTCGTCTGGCTCGAGTGCTAACTGTCTTGCATTAGACGGAAGAAGCAAGTTCTCGGTTGTGAGTGAGTGTGATGAGAAGAGAATCCCGGAGGAGACGATTATTGTTTGTTTTTGTGTTTTTAGTTTTGTTATTGTTTTTGGTGTTTTGCATAAGTTAATGAGCTTAAGCTTAAATCAAGGGCTTGTAAACTCATTATATCCTCCCTGATTAGGGATAATGAGCATACTTAAGTGTGAGATAATCATCTCAACTTAATTACCATGATGATGTAGGATTAAGATCATTAACCTACTTGTGATTAATTAGATGTTTTTTGGGTTTTTGTTTAGTGTTAAGTAATGAGTTTAATCTCTAATCACAAATTAGTGAACTCATTACACCATCCTAATAGAAGGATAATAGATGAGAACACTTAAGCTGAGGAAGATACCTCAACTTAATCCATGGTTAGGGATTAAATTCATTATATAACAAGCCTTTATTAAGTGGATTTTAATTAAAGGGATGAGATTAAGAAATGGATTTTAAGTTTGTAAGACAACTTGAGGGGGACTTGTCCATTAAACCCTAGGGTTAGTCCTTCTTAACCATAAAGGAAGAATTAGAACCCTAATGTAAGGCCCAAGTTACAAGTTAATGTCTTGGTGATTATTAGATGGATTGATTAAGAGGTTTAAACAGATTAAGGGTTTAACACTTAGGATTAAAGTTATACACTCCATCCTAATATAAGGATGCAGGCATAACCCTAATTCCAAAGTCCTAAAACCTTAAAGGTTTAGTCTCTAATGATGAGATGAGAAAAGAGACACAAAGAATACTCAAAGGAAAAAAAGTCTAAGGGGACTAATCAAAACCCTAATTATTATCATGCTTGGATATCCTATGGTTTGTAAGGCTTGAGAAAGATCTTCAAGGAAGCCACCAATGGGAGAAGCAGATGAAAGGAGGATGAATCAGAAGAATAAGTTACTTACTTCCTAAGAAGATAAGTAACTTAAAGGAAGAAAGTGAGATGGATGGAACATAAGTGAACAAGATTCACTTCAAGGACAAGTAAAAATGCAGCAAGGATGCAATATGAAGGTATGAGAAGAGGTGGGAGGTGAAGGCAAATCCACCTCCCAAACAAACTTACCATTAACCCGAAAAGTTAGTACAAGATGCCATATGAAAGGAATAAAATGAAATGATGCATATGCAAGGGTAAAGACCAAGACTAGAAGCATACACATGATGTAAATGATGCTATGATGTGATACAAAGGCATATAAGATGCATGTGTGTGTTCATACAAGATAATGAATGCAAATGAAGCAAGTAGGAAGCATGTAAACACATGGATGTTCATGAAATGTAATGGATGCAGAACATAGCAAATGTATGAATAAATGATCAAGCAATGTTCAAGCAATGTCTTAAGATGTCTAAGATGACATATAAATGCTTGGAATGGCATGGCAAGTTCATATGTTCATGCAATGCAAGGGAATATGCAAGTAAAGATGCAAAATTAGGGTTACATGGAAGGATGTGATGCAAATGACAAAGACAGACGCAAATGACATTATAAAAAATGAATAAAAATGAATAAAAGGAAAAGTATGTCAATCCAATGGTCCATATATGAATTCAGGAGGGAGGGGTTGACTGTGCGCACAGATGAAGGGTCCAGATCACTCCTAGTTAATTAATCTGATTTAAATTAATTAAACACATTTAGGGTTTAATGACCTAATCATGGATGTACACTCACTAACCCTAATCTCAATCCTACGGCCCATATTCAAATTGGGGAGATTAGCCCTAATTAAACTCAAGTGACCGGAGCTAAGCTCCGGTCATCTTCTCCGACCACACCTTCAAACCAACTTCTTCCCTAGGCCAAATTAGGAGCTCTAAAGCTCCAGATCCACTCTCCTACTCATCCTAAACAAGAATCAAACCTCAAACAACATTTATCATGCATCAAAATCCAGATACGAATCAAAACATAAAAACTGCAAAAAATTCAGAAGCACGATACAAGCTCAATACTCAACCTTTTTTAAAAATAAAAGGTGCAGTGTGATCAGTGAAGCATGAAGAACATTTCTATAACCTAAAAAGAAATTTCTGGAAAATTTGTTCTTGATGATACCTGAGATGAAACTTTCTCAATCTGAGATATCTGGACCTCTCCTTGGTGCAAACCAACTCCCCTGAAGCCCTTGATGCTATTGAGAAGCTTGGAACAAGTTTATATGGCTGTTTTTTTTTAGGTTTCAGTTCAGAGGGGGTGAAATTGTGTTTTTGTTTTAGGGGGTTTCAGGCTTGTGTAAGGGGTGGGAAATGATCTGGAGGATGTATGGAGATGATTGGTGAAAGAATTTTGAAGTTTTGTTGGGTGGTTTGAGAATTTCGAAGAGATGAAGTTCTTGAGGGATTTTTGGAAATCTGAATGTATGAGAGCTTGCAGGCTTGTGTGTTGTATGAAATGAGTCCCTTGAGGCATGTATGTGAAGCTGTGATAGGTCAGAGGAGTTGTTGTGGCCTATGCTGATTGGTATGGGTGATTTTGCAAAAAAGTCAACATTGTGTACTTGAGGTATGGGCATGGTGCAGGCCTGAAATTTTGGGGTGTCTGGCCTCAGCATGAATCAAGGATGGCCATGGGATAGGTTTGATGCAGCTGGAACACATGGAACTAGGGTTTGTATGAGTTTTGCATATTTTCCCTCTTTGGTGTATCTTGTGATGCAAGGCATGAAATGTTGTGGTTCCTTGGGAAATTCTGAGAAAAATGAGTCATGTGATGTTGTTATGATGTTTAGAAGTCAATTAGAGGTCACTTAGAAGCTTGGCAAGTGGGTTTGCAAAAAATCATTTTTGGCATGAATGTGAAAATTATAGGATTTTTGCCAACTTTGAAGGATCATAACTTGAGTTCCATAATGAATTAGAACATGTTCTTGTACTTTTTGTAAAGGGAAAGACCTAATCTACAACTTTCATGACCAATAATATTTCATTTGAATCATTTTTGGTTGAGAAAGAGGAGGTTGAAAAACTTTCCCAAAATGGAAAGTTTCCATTACAAGTCATTTCCATTTTTGGAAACTTTTGGTTTAGCTCAAATTTCTTCAATTTTGTGAACTTCCAAGCACTTAAATGATCAAATAAAGATCATAGAACTTAAATTTGATGAAAATACCCCTTTGGTTCCATTGTTGGGGGCCTCAGATGCCCTGATTTTGACTTAACTTGCTCAAGAAGTTACCCAGTGAACAGATGACTTCCACAATGAATTTCTTCATCAAACTTGGTACACATGATCCTTATGACATCTTAAGAACAATAGACACAAGAATGGCCCAAAAATTTGGAGTTAAGGCCTCTGAAACAAAAACCCTAATTTTGGTCATCTATGCAGTGAAAACCCTAGCTCTGCTTCCATGCCTTTCCAGTTCTTGTGATCTCTTGACTTCCTTGAACTTTGAGAGGCACAATATGAAGATAAAAAACACATGGACCCTCTTGGAAAGCTTTGAGGCCTTTTAGGATGGCTCAGATGGAATCTTGGATTGCTCAGATCACAAACCCTAGATGCAGATGAACTTGAACTATGCAAATGAAACAAATATGCAATGTGATGTGGTATGCTTATGCTTATGAAAAAATGAAAGATCACAAGCCATGGTGTGATATGGGTGAGGGAAAATTTGGTGTGTTTACAGACAGTCAAAACAAAGTTGAGACAACTGAAGATTTCGACAATCAGGACAAAATTGAAGTTACTGAAGACTTTGATAACCAGAAAAGGGTGGAAACTACTGAAGGTTTCAAGAAAGGAAATAACAACAACATTGTTGAAGATTGAATAATATGGAATACTTTAGAGGAGCCCAGTGGAAAGTTCGATTATCTCGTGAAATACACTGCTCCCACAAGCTCTCGCATTAACATCAACGAAACCCAACCAACTGGATGGGAAGATGTTCTAATGAGCACTAATGAAGAGACAACTAAAAATTTCCTTAGCGTAAAAAATAAGGCTTTTGAAGGCCTCATCATTGGAGACCAGGCTGCTGAGGGTCTTGACCCTGACCAAATAAAGATGAGTAATGCTGCAAACTGCGTAAACACTGTGGGACCTGTCAATAAGGACATTACAAGAATCAAGGCAGAAGTTGTTGAAGGCCTTGTAAAACCTGCCACTTATGGAATCCTGCACAGAACCATGGAGGATCCTAAAGAGCAACGAATCAAAGAGAAAAGTTTCTACCTAACAAAGAACCGGATTGAAGTCGAAGGAGCTCTTGCTGAAAAAATGAATAAATTAAGTATTTTTAATGGACAGAAGATAGAAATCAACATGGTGTACTTGTCTCAGAGAAACCTAGAGAAAGCTAATGAGGATCGCCGTCGAGAAGAGTACTAGAGGCTGGCGTATCCAAAGAAGGATGAGAATTTGGCAAAATTCATCCAAAGGTGTCAAAGGAAGAAGACTGAAGTGAGGTTATGTCCATGTTGCAGTGCAATCTTCAATAGGAAGGCAACAACAAATTTAGAAGGAGTGTATAAGTCCCAGAAAAAAGAAAACTGGGGGACAATCCCATCAATCAAAACTGGAATATATAACCCAAGAAGGAGTGAACATCACCTCTAGAGGTTTGGGGAAAGACACTAAAACACCTACAAACCATCTAGCAAAGTTGCTGACGATAAATGGGTCCAGCCCATTAGGGATGCTCAAGGACCAGAGAAGTGGAGAAATTCTGAAATTCAGAGAGGATCTTTAGTAGAAGGAAAGAAAGAAATTGAAAGACCAAAACCAAGACCATACCCATCAGAGAACTACAAAGGGAAGAATCTTATGTCAAGATCCCAATGGAGAAGATTTCAAAGGCAGAAGAGGGAAGAAAAAGAAGTTGTAGAAGGAAGCATGATCGAAAAGGAAAATGTAAACAAAAACAACGCAAAATCAAGAAAAATTGCCCAGGCCATAGGCGAAGAGGAGCCTTCCCAAAAGAACAAACCAAGCAGCATGTTAGAGATCTCGAAACTCAACAACAAAGTGCCAGAATACGATGAAGTAACTGATAGTCTAACTCAGAGGGCTCATTCGATGTGGTTTGCAATGTGGTGTATGTCCCTCCCAGGTGTAGAACCTCAAATTTTCCCTCTTCATTTTGAGCATCATAATACATCATTTGCATCATAAGCATATCATATATATAGCATTACAGCATAGGAAAATAAAGCATGACAAGCATCAAGCCCTATCATGAGGCATATGGCCATCTGAGGAGGTGTTGGAGGCCATCTAAGCCAAGACAAGGGTTCCAATGGATTTGTGGGAAGCCTATGATGAGTCTAGACCCCTTTAACAAGACCAAGTTCAATTGCAAAAGCTCAGAAGATTGCTTAATCATCACAAGTTTTAAGACAATGCAAGGCTCCTAAGCAGTGCAACCAAATTAGGGTTTTGACTTCAAGAGCCTTAACCTCATAATTTTGGCCAACTCTTTTGGGCAATGTTTTCTATATGATAAGAGGTCCCTACATGTCAATTTTCATGGAAAAATTCCAAATGGAAGTCAGTCATTGCTTTGGTTGCTTGCAGATGAAGTAATTGGTCAACTGTGCTTGTAAAAAGTCAACTGTCTGATTTCAAGGGGTCCAAGCCACTTTTTCTTGCCAAGGGAGGTCTTTACAATGTTATAAGATGTTTGGGATGGTTGAAGATCAAGAATCATGGATATTTGGAGGGTTTTGCAAAAATGGTACAAAGTTGGTTTTTGAGATTTTCCAAATTTAGCAACTTTTGCCCTAATTTTCAAGTGAGCTTAGCATGATAAAAAATTCTTCAAATGAACCCAACTCAAACATGAAAGTTGAAGACTAAAGCTTGCCATTTTCAAAAAGTACAAGTACATTTTCATGGGATTTATGGTTTGAGAGATAAGGCCCTCGAAAATTCCATGCATTTTAGGGCAAAATCACATTTCCATGCACACACCAAATGCAAGAGTGCTCAAAACTCATTTCCAAGTGCTGGAATGGATCAAGTGAGGTTACTAAGTTACAATGCAATGTATTTAGATGATTTTGCTCAAGAGAAACTTACATTTTGGTGCCAAACAAAGAAGTGGCCTCAAAAATGCAAATTTAGCCAAATCATGAGAAGTATGTAATGGCTAGTTCTAAGGGCCAAAGTTGTTTATGTTCTGACCAAGGATGGGAAAAGGCTTGCACATGTATCAAGAGGCCAAGCAAAGAGTGAGGTATGTGAGCTTATCTCACACTTTTGCAAATGATGCAAAATCTCAAAAAAGGCTCATGCATTCCAATTCCAAGTGCAAGGTGAGGCCACCATCCTTCTATTCATGACATATCAAGTTGTTAGCTCAAAAGAAATTGGAGGGTCCAGGCAAGGAATTTGACACATTTCACAAAATGCAAATGCATGGGCATATGAGATCTTTGTTGTCACATGAAATGTCAAATTTTTACCAAAGGGCAAGTTGTTATGAAATGAAGTTGCAAGCCCATTTATGTACCACTTGGAGTCATTATTTCACAATGCATGGTATGAGGAGGGTTTGGCTCAAAAAGGGGTGCAAAAAGCATACGTGGAATGAGAGATATCTCATGAGGGGCATTTTGGCAAAATGATCAGAACAGCATGATGTATTGATCCAAGGGCCAGATTTCTTCCATTTTTGGATTAAGTGATTATAAGAGGTCAGCATGTGCAAAGGGAGTGGGGAGAGCACAAGTGAATCATTCCACCACACACCTCATGCAATTCTTGCAAAATCATCTCATGCACACCATTCTCACGTGCCTTTGCTTGCCAACCCTAGCCACTAAAAGCACATCATATATAAGTGAGTTTTCTTCTTTGAATCGGCCAGAGGAGGTTGAATTTCATCAGTCTCAAGCTTTGGCTCTTGCTGCATTTTCTCTCATAACTCCTCATCCATAGCTCCATTTACAAAGCAGACCTCATATTCTTGTTCCTGAAGCTTCATAGAACATAGATCAAGCTTCATTTCAAGCTGGAGGAAGGTTCTTACACCAGTCCAGTTCAAACCAGATTTCTTCAAAGAGCAAAGTTGAGGTGATTTTAAAGCTTCTTTCACATTTATTTTGTGAAAAGAGGTTGCTAGAAGATCATCCAGAGCTAGATTTTGGCTTTCTTGGAGAAATTTGAAGCTGTGTGATCTCAGGTATGCCTCAAATCCATAGACTCATAAATGATTTTTGTGATGTGCATTATAATCTACTTGTTACACTGAGCATGTGGATCTTTTTGGTTTTGAAAATGATGTTGAAATGAGGTCGGGCTAGGGTTTTGAAGTTTCTAGATCCAAACTCTTTTGATTCTGTTCATGCTGTGTGTGCTGTTTTACATGTCTGTGATGATTGATTCGTGTTGTGCTTGATTAGAGGATCATTTTTGATGTTTGGTTCGTGTGTTTTCATGGAGAAATGGAAGAGATGTGGTTCTCTAAATTTGTTGTTTTGCTGCTGCTTGGTCCTGTTTCATTCGCATGTTTCAGTTTGTTTTCATGAATTGAGGTTGAAGATGATGAGGTGGAGGGCGCAGATTGGTGGGGTTTCTATTTTTGTCTTTTGTGACTAAACCCTAGCGTGACCGGTTGATGTCTTGTTCACATGTTTTTTGTTCTTTTTTATTTGTTTTATTTTTGAAGCATGTCACATAAAATTAAAGCCTGAGTTTTCTTTTTTTGTTGTTTTTGCTTCATTTTTTTTCGCATGGGCCCAAGGACAACATGCTATTCGCGCCCCCTGCTGGGCCCAGGTGTTTAAAATGAGTTGACCAGCCTTGCTTCTTACACTCCCCCATCATTTTATTATCCCTTTTATTTTCTTCTCTTTTCTTCTTACATTTTTATCATTTTAAAATACTTCTTGATATCTAAAAAATCCAAAAAAATTCATGTGTATTCTTTAGTTCATCTAGTTTTTTATCATATTTTTTTCATATTTTTATTTCTATTCCACGTGGCTAAATTAATTCAACACTAGGCATTGTTTTATTGTGGACTCTCATGGACCAATCTGTCTTGCCCATTTTCTATCTTCTTCATCCTTGAAGCTATGAATCTCATTCTTTTTGCATTCAAATCCTAAGACACCCTACTATCTTCATGATTTATCTTGGATTTTTCACAAATTTCTTTGCTGGATTTTGATTAAGTTACTTGTACATCAATTTTCAAAACCCTAAATGGTGATAGCTTGCATCCTTGAGCTTCATTGACCTAGTTTGGTGCTGAATTTTTGCAAGCCCTTTTGGATCCTCATTTCCTCATGTTTGGAGAGTACTTTTCTGGTTGGGTAGATTTTTTAGGTGCTTGGATCTATTTCTTGGGTATTTTCTTCTTCACCTTGCCTTGTTTTGCATACTTTGAGTCTTATAGTCTCATTTAAGTTTAGAAGGGCACTTGTGCCAACTTCTCCTCTTCTTTTGGGGTCCTTTAGAGGTCTAGGGTGATCCCTGGTCTTAGGATAGGGTTGAGTCTCCTTGAGTCTAGGTGTTGGGTCTTTATTTGTGCTTTATTTCTTTAAGTGTTATGCATGCCATCTTTGCACTTGTTTCACTCCCAATCATCTCAATATGATCTTGTGTTGCTTTGCTTATCATCTTGTGAACTCTTTGCCATGCCTATATGCTTGTGTAGTTTCTGACTTGTTGGTTCATGCCTTGATTGTATGTTGTTACACTAACCTTGCAGGGGCTATGGTAAGTTTGAGATGTGGGAATTGAGTTCCACATCTCCATTTCTCATCTCTTCTCATTTTGTTTATATGGACTAACATTTTCTTGTTGGGCTTAGGCCTTTCTCATCTCTCCTTGTATCTTCTTCTTTTTTCTTCTTCTCTTGAGATCTTTTTAGGTTAGAAAGACCTCACAAACCCTAGGAATTCCATGCATGCTAACTTAGGATAGAAACTTCCCCATTAGATTTTACCTTTGAGATCCTTTTGGTGCTCTCTCTTCTCATCTTCAAACTTAATTCTAATTCACTTAATAAAGGTTGAGTGCTTTCATGTGACATGAGACTTTGCTATGAGATGCTTGCACGCGTTCCATTTCGGGACGAGGTGTGAGTCATCACTCATGGTAGATAGGTCTTAGCATGAGTACCTCACAAAGAAAAAGCTAAAAAACACTTCTTAACCAAAAAACCACAAAAACACTTAATAATGGTAATAGGCCAGTGTGCTTAAGCCTTCACCTGTGGGACTAGCTTTGGGGATTTCCTCCATAGATAGGTGTGCCTCTTGCGCATTCCATTTCGGGATGATGTGAGACGTACACATCCCATTGAGTAAGACTTAGGTACACTCACCTATGCAGACTTTCACTCATAAAAGCTTCTAAAAAACACCAAACAAATTATAAGCGTCTTTCCTTCGGGAATTCTTTTCTCATCTCCTTCGCTCCGTACGCGAACTTGCTCCTACATGTCACTTTGCGAGACGGTAACGCACTCGTCGTCCGAGCCTGCAACACCTGAGCATTGACATAGGCAGTTCAAGCCTTTAATTCACAAGCAATTTTCCTTTGTTACCCCTAGTTAGGGGAACTACGGCGTCTCTGATCCTCATTATCCTGATGAGGTACGTAGGCAGCGGGGTAGGGCCCGTTCGAGCACAATCTTTATTTTCCCTACATTTTTTCTCTTTGTTTCTTATTTCATTTCTTTTCCAGTTCCAATCTCTTTTCATTTTCATTTCTTTTGCTGCAGTTTTCATACCCTCACCCTTTGAAACAGTTTCTTTTGCAAGCGTGGATCCCGTCGGGTACGGCGGACGATCTGGGTGCTAATACCTTCCCAGGTCGTAACCGACTCCCGAGCCCAGTCTCTTTGGTTCGCAGGACCTGTGTCCTTCCTCTTCTTTCTTCTGGTTTGTGCAGCATTACCATTCCCTTTCTTCGGGATAAAAATGCATGGTTGGCGACTCTATTTCTTTTTTCCGCGCCACTTTCGCGTTTGTACCAGGATGGAAATCCGGGGAGCGACACCAGGGACTACAATAGTATTATGGAGGTCGAAGATGAAGAAGAGAATATGGAAGACAATACAATGGGACATAGGTCAGTGTGCTATTATATAATGAATAACGGTTGCATCGAAGAGCAGAATGCTTTCTTTGAAAGGCCAGATGTCTCAATGAAAGGACACCTGAAGCCTTTATTCATTAAGGGAAAGGTCGAGAATGTTGGTATAAATAAGATACTGGTGGATGGTGGAGCTGCAGTAAATTTGATGCCCTACTTCATGCCGAGGAAGACTGGGAAGGATGATTCTGACGCAAAGCCTCACAATATGGTGTTGTCGAATTATGAAGGGAAAGTAGGAACTACCATGGGCGTTATCCAGGTGAACTTGACTGTTGGAACCATAAAAAGACCAACAATGTTCATAGTCATTGCTTCAAGGGTGAATTATAACTTACTACTTGGAAGAGAATGAATTCATGGAATAGGGGTCGTACCTTCTTCAATGCACCAGCGAATAGCTATCTGGCATCCTGATGGAATTGTTGAGAATATTGAAGCAAATCAAAGCTATTTTATGACTGAAATAAACAATGAAAAAAATCGAAGTTTCGACAAGAATTTGGCTCACATACCTCCCTGTAGTCCAGCAGAATTCGACTTGAAAGCAACTGACAACGCCTACTGTTCCATGTATCTTCACCCAACACATGGTTTTCAGTGGTACAAAGAAGTGATTGGCGAACCAAGTCACATATGGGGGACTTCTCCTATTGAGCCAACAGGTTGGGGGAGTGAATTTGATGATGATGACTGAAGCAATAACCCTTGAAAAAATCACGGCTTATATAGCCGAAAATAAACTCAAAGCAGCTCTTGAAGCCGAAGTGAAATATATGGCCGTCAAAGCCAACAAAGAAGATTCTGACAAACAATGTCCTCAAAGGGACGTTGACAAAGATTATGATGAGAACCAGATGGGCGAATGGCAACACCAGAAGCTTGACACCATCTATGATGACGAAACTCTAGGGTTCGAAAAAGATCCAGTGTCAACTAAGATGAAGATGGTGGCGCAGGATCCATTGGAAGAAATAAATTTGGGACTGGGGGCAGAAAAGAGACCAACCTACATAAGCGCTAAGATGGACCCTTAGTTTAAGGTCGAAATAGTCCGTTTGTTGAAAGAGTTCAAGGACTGTTTCACATGGGACTACGACGAGATTCCTGGTTTAGATAGAAGTTTGGTTGAATTGAAGCTACCAATAATGGAAGGGAAAAAACCAGTAAAGAAGACTCCAAGACGCTTCGCACCAGAAATTCTGTCGAAAATAAAAGAAGAGGTTGAAAGACTTCTGAAATGCAAATTCATCCGCACAACCAGGTATGTCGAATGGATTGCAAATATAGTGCATGTAATTAAGAAAAAGGGCAAACTAAGGGTATGTATTGACTTTTGAGACCTGAACACAACTACCCCAAAGGATGAATATCCTATGCCAGTAGCAGAAATTCTATAGATTCTACAGCATACCATGAATACATAAGTATGTTAGACGGATACTCTGGCTATAATCAAACCTTTATTGCATAAGATGTTTCTAAAATAGCATTCCGTTGTCCTGGAGCAATAGGGACTTACGAATGGGTAGTAATTCCCTTTGGTTTAAAAAATGCTGGAGCAACTTACCAACGGGCTATGAACTCAATTTTTCATGATTTTATTGAAACTTTCATGCAAATTTATATTGATGATATTGTAATCAAGTCTGTTTAAGGAAAAAATCATTTAGACCATCTTCGACAATCCTTTGAAAGGATGAGGAGGTGTGGTTTAAAAATGAACCCCCTTAAATATGCTTTTGGTGTGCAGGCGGGTGATTTCTTAGGTTTTATGGTCCACAAGAAAGGGATCGAAATAAATGAAAACAAAGCCAAAGCCATAATGGAAGCGAAAGCGCCATCAACAAAAAGGGGATTGCAGTCTCTGCCAGGGAAAATCAACTTTCTCAGAAGGTTTATCTCTAACCTTAGTGAAAAAACGCAAGCCTTCTCTCCTCTACTTCGACTAAAGAAGGAATACTTTGCATGTGGGGCAAGAACAACAAGTTGCCTTCGACAAGATCTAAGAGTATCTAACTAGTCCTCCAGTTTTGATGTCCCCTTGTAGAAAAAGAAGTATGAGGTTATACATTTCAGCATTAGATAAAACCTTGGGAAGCATGTTGTGTCAAGAAGACAAAAATGGCGTCGAAAGAGCCATCTATTATCTCAGCAGAGTCTTAAATGATGCCGAAACTAGATATAGTGTGATAGAGAAATTATGTTTGTGTGTATATTTTTCTTATACAAAGTTAAAGCACTATATAAAACCAGTTGATGTATATTTTTCCTCTCATTTCGACGTAATAAAATATATGTTATTTAAATCTATATTGCATAGTCGAATTGGGAAATGGGATTTGGCATTGAAAAAATATTCCTTGAAATACCTGCCTTTAAAGGTTGTTAAAGGACAAGTGGTTGCTGACTTCATAGCTGACCACTAAATAAAAGAAAATGAAATAGAATATGTCGAATTAGAACCATGGAAGTTGTATTTCGACGGTTCCAGTCATAAGAACAGAACTGGCGTTGGGATACTAATTATTTTTCCTGACAAAATTCTAGTACAAGGTTGAAGGCTTATGTTCAAATAATGAAGCAGAATATGAAGCTATGATTGTTGGACTTGAAATATTGTTGGAATTGGGGGCAACAAGATTCGAAATAATAGGTGACTCTGAGTTGGTGATAAAACAATTAACAAAGGAATATAAATGTGTCAAAGAGAATCTAATTATGCACTTCGTAATAGCTAACAGACTCCTTAAAACATTCGACAATGTAGCCATTAAACACGTCCCTAGGTTGAAGAATCAAGAAGCAAATGATTTAGCTCAACTTGCATTAGGCTACAAAGTGTAGAAGGAAAACATGGAGAAACCTATTGAAGTAAGGGGAAGAGTTATATCCACCAAATTGCCCCCATAAGATTTGGAGACAATAAAATTAGGTTATGGGGATAAAGAAAATTTTGAAATCTTAAATATAGGTGATTCAGAAGTTGAAGATTGGAGATAACCTATTAAGGATTATCTACAAGACCCAAATCAGAAAGTCGAAAGAAAGGTAAAGTACAGAGCTTTAAGCTATGCGCTTCTTGGAAATGAATTATATAAAAAGACTGCATAAGGAGTTTTACTGAAGTGCTTGGGCGAAGATAAAGCTTACATAGCTTTGTCGAACATGCACAGTGGTGCATGTGGCGCGCACCAAGCAGGCCATAAAATGAAATGGTTATTATTTCGACAAGGTATGTACTGGCCAACAATGTTGAAAGATTGTGCGAATTTGCAAAAGGTTGTCAAGAATTACAAGTACATGCAGGTATACCGCATGTCCCTGCAAGTGAGTTGCATTTAATTATAAAGCCTTGGCCATTCAGGGGTTGGGCTTTGGACTTAATTGGAGAAATTCGACCAGCTTCTTCAAAAGGACATAGGTACATTTTAGTTGGAATAGATTATTTCATTAAATGGATTGAAGCTATACCATTGGTAAATGTGGATCAGGAGGCAGTTATAGAGTTTATCCAAAAATATATAATCTATAGATTTGGGATACCAGAAACAATAACTACTGAACAAAGATTTGTATTTACTGGGAAAAACATGCAAATGTTTGCAAAAGAAACAGGTTTTAAACTCTTAACTTCGACGCCTTATTATGCCCAGGAAAATGGACAAGTCGAAGCAGCAAACAAGGTTGTGATAATTTGATCAAAAAACATGTGGGTAGAAAACCTAGAAACTGGCATGATACTTTGGATCAAATTTTATGGGCTTGTCGAACGTCTCCCAAAGAAGCAACAAACTCCACCCCATTCAAATTGACTTATGGACATGATGCAGTGCTACCAGTTGAAATTTATTTACAGTCGATACGAGTTCAAAGGCATCATGAAATCCCATCATATATATATATATTGGAGCATGATGATGGATGAATTAATTGATTTGGATGAATAGAGGTTGCGTGCATTAAATCTGATAAAGAGGCAAAAAGAAAGAGTCGAAAAGTTTTACAACAAGAAAGTGAAATTTAAGACCCTTTTAGTGGGTGATCTTGTTTGGAAAGTGATTCTTCCTATGGATCGAAAAGATAGATTAATGGGAAAATGGTCTCCTAAGTGGGAAGGACCTTTCCAAATTTGAAACGTTTTTTCAAATGGCGCATATGAGGTCGAAGAGATAGACAAAGATAAAAGAATACTGATAAATGGCAAGTATTTGAAAAAGTATAAGCCAACATTACAAGAAGTTAAAATAGAAATAGAATAATTATATAAAACAAAACGACGTGTTTCGCCAAACAAATGGCGTCAATATCATTACAAAGAAAATCCTCAAAGGCTTCCAATAAATAAAAAACCTACTCCTATTAAAATTAAATCTTTAAGAAAAGACTCCTTAAGCTCTTCAAATTTCCTCTTTTGGATCTGGAGTCGACATTCGCGGAGGCTCTTGTTATGAGAAAGACTATTGATCTCCTGACTTAATTGTTGAGATTTATCTGCATGGTGAAGTCCCACTTTAATTTCTTCATTAATCTCATCTTGCTTAGGTTGCTGGAGGTTTGCTTTACGTTGTTTTTCTTGGGAAATCTTCTGTTGAAGATTGGCTATCTACTTCTCCAAATTTTGGATATTGATGTTGCATTCAGCAACATCTTTAGAATAAACTTCAGAAAGTTTTTGTAGCTCTGAAACTTTATCAGTCGAAGCAGCCACAACATCCCACTCAGCAGTTTGAATCTCATACTTTGAAGAGATTTGTTGGGAGAAATCTTTTTGACGATTTAGATATGCACTCACTATGTCAATCATGTAGGTTAGATCCATCACCAGGCGACTTTCTTCAGCAGAGGCCTCCAAAACATTTACTTGTTTGAGGAGTTTCTTCAGGTTGAACTGGGTAGTGGGATTTTCTCCCAAAACCTTGAATAAGTCCACACCAAGTATTTTGGTTTTAATTTCAGTCATGATGGCATCAAGTGACCTAACCTTAGAAGTGGCCCCAAAAGTAGTCGAACTGCTGTAGGAAGAGTCTTGAAAGTTATAGCGAGCGCTGAGCATAGCCTTCAGATAGTCTAAAGGTTTTTTTCACCTTTAAGATCTCAAGCTCCTCACGAGAGAGACTGGTCGAACCAGTTCATGGAGAAGTTCCTTGAGTTTGGGCAGGAATTGGTTGAGTACTTCGTCCAGAAGTCAGTTCAGTATCGCGTTGTTTCGACTGATCCTCCTCTTCCTCAACAGTCTTCTCTTTGTTGCTTTCTCCAACCCCAACATCTTGGTCTTTTTTTTGATTACCTTCATCTTCAACAGTTTTTCCTTCATTAACATATTCGAACTTATCATCCATGGGAGTATCATCATCCTTTTCAGTATTTAATCCTGGATGAGGAGGAGAATTACCATCAGATTGGTCATCCATGTTGGTGTCGAAATCTGCTATAGTTTGTGGTTCAGGTTCGTCATCTTTGGGGTTAGCCTCCTCTTGGACCTCCTCTGTCAAAATTGTCTTAGCTTGAGGATGGGTTTTTATTTGATCTACTTCTGCCCCTGACTCTTTAGTCGAACCCCTGGGAGAATTGGGAGTAGAACTAATAGCCTTAAAAGCAGAAGGACTTGGAAATTGTGGTGATTCTTCTATTGCAGGATGTTCTTCTACCATAACCTGGACATGAGAACAAGAAAAAGTTAGAAAAAATAAAATGCAAGAGAAAGTGAGTACCATTAGTCGAAATAAAGATTACCTGAGGGATCTCAGTATGGAAGCTAGAATTCCCACTCTCTGCATCTTTTGTATGAGCTCTGGTAGTTGGACTGGTGGGGGGAGTTTTCTTTGATTTGACAAGAGATCTCTGGGAGGCGACCGTCTTGATCTTCAGGGTTTTCTTTATCTTAAGAGGTTGTTGTTCTAGAGATTCATCCCCAGATTATTCAGTAATCACCTTTGCCTCCTATTGTTTTCTTTTTTGCATAGTTGGTGGTTTTGGATTCACCTAAAACAGCAAAGAGAAATTTGTTTAGTATGGGTCAAATAAATCTACTACATAAAATAAAGATTGATTCTATTGTCGAAACCATTTTTACAGTAGAGGTTAGTTTTTCGACCACCTTTCCAGGGCTACTTTCGAAAGGAGCTTTCTTAGCAGTAATCTTGACAGCTAAAAAACATAAAAATAGAGAAATAAATAAACACAAAGGGAAAACACATAAGAATGAAGTTATAACGAAATAGAAAATTGTGTTTTCTTTAACATCTTCAAGAATGGGAGATTCCATGCGAACGTGTTATATGCCAATATGAAGGTGCCCTGGAAAATTGTCAAAATGGTACTTAGTCAGAACCACACGCTCAACAGGTTTTTTACAAGATTCACGAAGCAGTTTCAGATCAAATCCACAAACGAACCAATCTGGGAATAGAGGGCTCAATGCCACACCAAATTCAGCAGAAGGTAGAGGGGGGAAACTTTGGTGGATAATAGCTATACACCAAATCATAACGTATTTCTGGTCGAACATACGAAGGCAACATTAGTTTCCCTAGTTTTTCTGTAAACTTGTGTTTTAAAGTCACCGTTGTTTCACCTATGGTTCGACTAAGATCATTTGGTATGTAAATGGTTTCAAAATACTTTTGAAATATTTGGATTTTTTTTAATGTGTTGTTGAGTACCTTTCTTTGTTCAATCCTGCACAAAAGCAAAAGCGTTCATCAGATGAGTTGTAAAGGCTGTCACATTGAAAAATCTGGTGAGGTAATAATCTTTCCACCAAACATCAAATTCTTGAGTACAGAGGAAAGAAGGTCGAAAGACCACTGGTCGAATCTCCAGAGTTTCATCAGTAAACTTCTCTGACAACTCTAGGCTTTTCTCTATGTTGAGGAAAGAATTGTAGAAGATGATGGAGCCTTTCTTTGGGTAGATGGATTTTGGTTTTATTTGAATCAACCCAAACTGTCGAGCAACAAGGTTAGGATGATAAACGATGAGAGAAATCTTGGTGTTGTTCATGTTGTGGTGGGAGAAAAGGAGCCTTGGTGTAAAAAATGATTCCCAAATAACCAAAAATGTATCTTCATCTTTTTGAATTTCAAGGGGGAGTTGTTTAGTGAACCATTTAGGTCCAATAGTTTTGTTGGCGAAGGGTGTCAGGGTTGAATTTCAAGGGGGTGTCAGATGGGGTTAGTTGTACTAACCTGGGCCATTCGACAGTCCTTTTCTTTACTCCTTTCTCATCCACCTTGTTCTTGACAGGAAGAGAAGCCTCGAAAGTAGCATTGAGCCATAATTGTATAAGCCAAAAGGGTCCTGCTAAGCTCAGTTTTCCTTTTCCTTTGAAGAAGGTTGGGGTGAACATCCCACAAGGAAGATGGAAGTTGTTATAGGTACTGTCCCAAAAGTAAAGGGATGCTAAGATCATGTTTGGGCAATAATTGGGGCCTACCTTCGACAGTTGAATCAAGTCAAAAATACCAGTTTGTTTCCAAAAAATTTCCTTTAACTTTTTCAACTTTCGTTAGCAAAGTTAAATAGTCAAAAAGGTCTTTTATTATGGGACAACTCCTAAAAATTCTAGCATGGTTCAAATATGTCAAATCTATCTCTGCAGAAGCATATGCATTCTCAGGAATTCTTGTGGACGCTCCTCTAGGTTTGGATTTTACTCCAGAACCTATGGGTTTTGTGTGGGAGTATGTGGAAAAGAACTCTTTTAAGCGAGTTTGATCAGAATTTGGGTTAGGAAGTGGACATAACATTGCATGGTGTAACACGGTGGGAGAACTGACTTTCAGTCATGTTGCGGATAGCAAGAGTCGCCACCGACTTTTATTTTATCCAAGTGGAAAGGACATAAAAGAACAGGAAAGTCCTATTTTTAAAAGACTTAAGTTCGGGGGGTAGGTTATACAAAGGGAAGGTGTTAGCACCCTTTATATCCATGGTTATCCATGGGCTCTTAGTTACTTAGCTCACTTTAATTGTTTTTGGAAAGTGTAGTGTGTGATTAGAAATTTTTCTAAGTACTTTGTAATGATCCTCGTATGGATGTATACAAAGCCTTGTTTTGAAAAATGTTTAAGAAAGTGAGGTGTAAAAAGTGATTTTAAGATGTGAGCAAGCAACTAAGAGGTACCTACCTTAGATTAAGTCTTTCATGTTCTCGTATGTTCTTTCAATGGTAAGACTATCCCTATTATTAAGGAATAGGTAGTCATTACCTTGATGTGTTTAAGGGATGGGCATAGGGTCACCGTATGGTCATAGAAAGCAACTTAAGGTTTGTCTTTAGCAACCTGTGAGGGACTATCATCTTTTACCGAAGGGACAAGATCATTATCGTAGGCAACATCGTAGGGACTTGATCTTTTAAATCTGGGAGGGACTAGATGATTTATTTATGGAGGGACTTTGCTTAAGACATCCCTATATTTGAGGGACTTGACCATTTTACTTTAAGGAAACCAAGAGGAATACCCTAGGAAGTGCAAGATGGCGATCAAAGATCGACTTACGTGTGTGAGTGTTTGTTTTCAAATATTTATCTTTTTAATTAATTTTCTAAATCATTTTACTCATTTAGGTTATACACACCCTAAAATTACTAACCATAACAATAAAAATGATGTGGAAATATAAATCTAAAATTATTACATGGCTTTGGGATAATTACAATATAATCATAAAATAATAAATAATGATAATAATAAAGCAAATAAATATTAGGATTATAATAATAAAGCAAATAAATAAAATAATAATAATAATAATAAAGCAATAAATATTAGGATATTAGAATTAAAGGAAAATAATAATGAGGTAATAAAGAAAAGTTAGTATTTTTTAAAGAAATTTAGAAATTGTTTAGAATCTATAAGAAAAACAATAAGTTTAAATAATAATAGTAATAAGAAAATAAAGTATTTACAAAATAAAAAGTTATTATGAAAAATATTCTAATTAGGGTTTAAGAAAATAAATTTGGTTTTTAGGGTTAATGAAAAAAAATTAGGTTAAATTAAAGAAATTAGGGTTTTTAATTATAATTAAAATACATTATCTTTTATTTACAAAAATATATACATAATAATTATAAATATATTATAAAATTAATACAATTAATAAACATTAAGAAAATAATTATGAGTTTTAGAAAATATAAGATTTATAAAAATATTATTGGTTATTGATTTAGAAAACATTTTAATTATATTAATTTAACCCAAAATTAAGAAAATAGGAAAATTAAGAAATATGAGAAAATCACTAAAAAGATAGGACCTGGGATTTGAACCCAGGTCCCTTACCTCAACAAGATCACACAAAACCAACTGAGCCAGCATGTGCTGGTGTTATCTCAATGCAACGCATCCATTATATTTTAAGGGGAAACGGATACAGGAGCCGTTCCCGGTACCAGGTCGGCTGAGAATTCAACTTCCCTCACCGGAGGTAAGGAAGTGACTTCTTCAGGAAAAACGTCGGAAAATTCACAAACTATTGAAATGTTCAAAACTTGCTGGTCAAAACTCTCCTCTTTAGTAAGGACAAGCAAAACAGATTTCTCTTGTTCAAACAGGAAAATTTACCATTCCAATCGTACCTTCTAAGATCGTTACCAAAACATCTTTCGGAGGCACTTCAACGGAGGGAATGAGGATCAAATTCTCTTCACACCCAATAAACATAGAATTAGCAGACAACCAGTCCATCCCTAGGATAACATCAATTTTCTTAAGGGGCAAACAAATGAGATCAATCTGAAAGACTCTGTCATCCACAGACAACGTATAGTTCTCACACTTAAACGGCTTCTCGACTGTTTCATCCATAGCGATAGTAACCACCATTGGAGGGGACAAGGGAAAAAGTCGCAACCCAAGTTGCTTCGCACAAATAGTAGATATAAAAGAATGTGTAGCTCCACAATCAAATAAAACAAGACAAGGATGGTTGTTAATAAGACAATTACCCGCAATCAAGGAATTGTCGCCTTTTGTCTTCCTGGCGTCCATAGTATAAACTCTCCCTTAAGTCAGATCCTTCCTCTGAGGGCAATCCCTAGAAATATGTCCTTCCTTTTGACAATGATATCAAAATACACTGTTCTGCTCACACCTTCCAAAATGATTCTTGCGACATCGGGGGCAAGGAGGAGGAGCACTGGATCTAGGACTCGACACTTGTTTCCCCTTGAAGGGTTGAGGCCTCGGCCTAAAAGATTGACTAGCCCTCCCCTTATCTCCTTGAACCACTCTTCTGGTACTGGCTTCTGCTTGAACTTTCTTCAAACTATGTTCTGCAACATAGCATTGCCTCAATATCTCGGAGTAAGTAGTGAACTCCCTTTGAGAGACACTATGCAAGATCTTGGCCCTTAGCCCAAACAAGAACTGGTCAATTTTCCACCTTTCATTAGGGGCATACATAGCCTGCCTAGAGTAGGCCGCCATGTCCTCAAACTTCTCAGCATAACTGGCCACAGTCATGCTCCCTTGCCTCAATTGTTGAAATTCAAACTCTTTTTGCGTTCTCAAGGAACTTGGGAAATACTTGTCCATAAAAACTGTCTTAAATTGTTGCCACACTCTTGGAATTTCTTGTACCATCATCAAGTTGGAGGCATTTTCCCACCACCTAGCAGCAGAACCCTTTAGTAAATGTGAAGCGAAGGTCACCTTGCCTTCTTCACTACAAATCACAATCTGGAATATCCTCTCCATTGCAGTCACCCATTCATGAGCCTTAACCGGATACAACCCGCCATGAAACTCCTGAGGGTTCATGCGGAAGAAGTCTCTAAATGTTCCACCCGCAGCTCCAGGAGCAACCACGTGAGGGTGAAGGGACCCACTCATCTGATGCATCATTTCTTGCATGAATTGGTGCTGCTGTTGATGCATCTGCTGCATAAATTGGAACATAGGAGCATTCCCATCGGTACCTGCTTGATCGCTACCGGGAGGAGTGACACTGGGTCGAGCACGAGTTCCACGTCTACCAGCCATATTTCCTAAATGTCATCAAAACAGGATTAAGTTGATCAGGCTCAATACCATAAACATAACATTTAGTCCTATCGCAAGTCAACGTGCATGAACGGAAGGAAACACTTATAATATTTCAAGGCTAGGTCAAGGATACGACATGCTCTGATACCAACTGTAATACCCATATACAAAAGACATACATAAAGCATATTTTTCATATATAATATTAATAATTTGGAACTGAAATACAAATAAGTTCTTAGCAACACATTGTATTAAATATAGCCACTACAACATAAGGTATTAAACAAGGCTATATAATAGTACAAGATGTTCAACTACAAAAGATCTAAGAACTAGATCCGAAGATCTCAAAAGTCCACAGCGGAAGATTAAGCCATCAACTAGTAAGGATAATCAAGTCGCCTTATCCTTACCCTGAGCGGAACCTAAAGTACCTGAAATAACAACATCAACATGGGGTGAGATAAAACATCTCAGTGGGTTCACTATCTTAGAGTTCTCTCGGCTCTAAGGGTCATTTCCAACAAAAATCACATGCTTCACGAACCAATTTACACAAGGAACAAGGATATAGGGGAAATTAGGGTCCACACACGAGTTCAAAACACAAAAGGGAAATGTCTACCTCAAGTCCTTACGGGTGCTCTAGTGAAACACATAGTAACTACATAGAGACTTATACAAGACCTTACGGAGGAAAAGACATAACACGCGCTTCAATCCTTACGGATGCTTCCCGTGGGACTAAGGATAACTCATCTCAAGACTTCCTCAAGATTGACACATAACTAGCATAGCCCTTGCCCCAAGTCCTTACGGATGCTTCACGTGGGACTAAGGATAACCCACCTCAAGGCTTACTCAAGACCTTACGGAGGACTTATAGTATACACTTCTCAAATCAACACCCACGCATACACAACAGATACCTCAAGTCCTTACGGATGCTCTAGGGTAACACATAGTAACCACATAAAGACTTATACAAGAACTTATGGAGGATCCTAAAAACGAAACATAAAACATAAATCAACCGAGTTTAAGGGAAACCTAGATACCTCACAAGTCGTACCTTTTCTCTATTTCCATTAACTCACAAGTTCCATTTTATCAAGTTTTGGTCATTTAAAAATAGTCGGGTAAAAGTCGGCTCGAAAGTAATGTTTCTTAATCTTAATAGATAGATTATGCCATTAGCTTCAAAACGATATGTGGAACGCTCCAAACGGACACCCGAATCATAAGTTACGAATAAAAAACCAAAATTTAAACTACAGGTCTCGCTGAGCGAGCTCCTTCTCGCTGAGCGAAAATCGCCCTAGAACTTTCACTGAGCGAGGTATGCTCGCTGAGCGAGCTACACCAGTCCAGGAAGTTCCAGCCTTACGGGAAATTACTCTCCCCACTCCCAATCACTCCCAAACCTCAACCAATGCAATAAGACATGATCAAACGTATCCATTATCATAATATGAGTATTTTAGGTAGGTTTAAATCGAGTTTTAACCGTTAAACTTCCGATTTTTTCTTAGGATTCCAACTAAGCCCTAACCACAAACATTTCTAAAACTCAACCAAAATCAAAGATAAAAGTTTCTAACTAATAACCCACCTCGAGAGATGAAGATTGGCGGAAATATTGAGTTGATTCGATGGATGGATGATCGGGAATGAAGAATTGGAGCTTTAAGGCTTTTTCTCTCTTCTTCTTCTCTTCTCTTCTCCTTTTCTTCTGTTTCTTCCTTCCTTACCAACTTTCTCTTTCTCTCATAATCTTTCTATATATATAAAATATAAAAGCTTATATTTTTACCGATAGGCCAAAATTAGAGAGTATCCGAAAATGTCTCTTAATCCGATATTTTATAAAACCTCTGAGTCAGCTAATATCAATTAATAAAATATAATCCCATGAATTACTCTATGTAGTTCCATTAAAATTTCTTAGAGTATTCCGAAATAATATTATTACCAATTAATATTTTTCAGAGCTTTAATTACAATACGGGGTATTACAATACCTTCACCAGATATTACATGTCCCAAAAAGCTCACTGCCTTCAACCAAAATTCACACTTGGAAAATTTAGCAAACAATTTGTTATCTTTCAACACTTGCAGCGCAATTCTCAAATGTTTCTCATGCTCTTCCTCACACTTCGAGTATATCAATATATCATCAATAAATACTACGATGAACTGATCCAAGTAAGAATGGAATATCCGGTTCATATATTCCATAAACACGCCCGGCGCATTAGACACTCCGAAAGGCATCACTGCATATTCGTAATGACCATATCAAGTTCTAAATTTTTTCTTCTAGATATCTTCCTCTTTCACTCTTATTTGATGATATCCTGACCTCAAATCAATCTTGCTAAAAACACAAGCTCCCACAAGTTGGTCCATCAAGTCATTGATCCTTGGAAGTGGATACTTGTTCTTAATAGTAACCTTATTCAGCTGTCGATAGTCAATGCACAAATGCATACTACCATCCTTCTTCTTAACCAATAACACTAGAGCACCCCATGGCGATACACTGGGTCAAATGAACTTCTTATCAATTAAGTCACCAATTTGTGATTTCAATTCAGCTAACTCAGTTGCAGACATCATGTACGGGGCCATAGAAATAGGCCTGGTACCAGGAATCAAGTCAATAGTAAACTCCACTTCACAATTCGGAGGTAAATCTGTAATATCATTGGGAAATACTTCAAGAAATTCATTCACCACTGGTAACTCTTCAACAACGACCTTTTTTTTCAACAGATAACGAAGCAAACACAACAAACATTTTTGCTTCGTCTTCCAATAAGGTCCTCAGATCTTTAGTAGAAACTGAACTGGCCAAAATTTCCTCTTCTGGAGTTAGGAATAACAATCTCTTCCTAAAGAAATCAATATAAACTCGGTTGGATTCCAACCAGTTCATACCCAAGATTATATCAAGATTACTGAGTGGTAGACATATAAGATCCACTCTAAACTTTTTATCAAAAATAGCCAAAACACAATCACGACATATCAAGGTAGTAGTCACAAAACCTATAGATGGTGTATTAATAACCATTCCTCGACTTAAATGAGAAGGTTCCAATCCTAACTTTTTCACACATTCCAAAGAAATAAACAAGTGTGTTGCACCTGTATCAATAATCACAAATAAAGGAATATTATTGATAAAGAAAGTACCTTTGACCAATCGATCTTCACTAGTAGGATGAGCTCTTACTAATGCAAATAATTTCCCATCGGATTTCATCTTCTTTGGTTTCTGGCAATTAGTGCTAATGTGGCCCTGTTCTCCACAATTATAGCAAATAGGCACATTCCCTCTGCAATTTTCCAGCACATGACCCACCCTTTCACACTTAAAACACTTCTTTTCTTCAGTAGGACAATTATTGGCACGATGTCTCGTACCGTGACATCTGTAGCATTTGAGCTCACTGGGAGTACTTCCTCCCCACTTGGTTTCTTCTTATTACCAGCTTTTTGCTTCCCTTTGTCAGCTGGAGCACTGTAAGGAGTACCACCAAATCTATGTTTCCCTTTCTTATCATTCACAACTTTGTAGTGTGCAATCTGCGCCCTATTATTGTTATCATAAATCCTGCTCCTACTTACCAGCTCTGGATAATTCTTGATCTTCTGGAAAGCAATACCCAGCTTAATCTCAGGATGCAATCCATTCTCATACTTCAGGAATTTGGAAGTCATCTCCTCTTCAGTATTGTAGTGCGTACATTATTGCACTAGCTCTTCAAACTTGGCAGCATACTCTACCACTATCATATTACCTTTCTTGAGTTCCAAGAACTCAACCTCCTTAGCACTGCGGATGTCTTCTGGGAAGTACTTCTCCAAGAACTCTCTGTGAAATATATCCCAAGTGATAGCCTTACCCGCGTCTTCCAACCTTTGGCCACTGTTGTCCCACCAGACTTCAGCTTCGCCCTCCAGCATGTGCAGCCTCTGGATCCAGAATTCCACCTTCATACGTCGGCGGCTTGTTATTCTGAAACTGCTCCAATGCACGAAACTGAGCATTTCCTCTACCTTGAACGACCTGAACAACGTTATCAACCATCTGCGCCATGGCTTGCATAGTCGCAGCAAGAGAAACATCATTCCTTCCTTCCATACTGATACAACAAATAACTCAGGTTAGGAAACACACGACTCCTATTCTAAGGACTGACTCAATCTGGCCGGTTGAACCGACCTGCTCTGATACCAATTGTAACACCCACTTTTCCCACATAAATATTTATATAAATATTTAATAAAATCAGAGTTACCTTTCTAGAATGAGATGTTACACCATCAACGTTCATCAAAATCGTTAATAAAAATGAACAACGGAATCCAATTCTTTAATATCAATAGCTCAAAGGCTTAACAAATCAAACATAATAAGGTTCTTCAATTCAAGTTTAATTATAAAAATAAGTTTTCTAAACATTAAAAGTAAATGTGGACAAAGATCCCCATTCCCGTTACATATCATAACTCCTAGGACACGGACATCACACCATCGTACTTCTCAAGTACCTGAATTGTCTGCACTTCCAAAGAAGCATAGAGGCAACAAAACAAACAGAGGGGTGAGAAAAAGATTCATAATATAAACGATGCATACGACATAATATATGTCGACTTTGATCCTCATTTTCCCGATGAGGTACGTAGACAGCGGGGTAGGGCCCGTGTGAGCATATTCTTTATTTTTCCTACATTTCCCTTCTTTCTTTTTGTTCTCTTTTTCCAATTCCTTTCCTCATTCTAGTTCCAGTAGCATCTTATTTCTCACCCTTTGAAACAGACTTACAAGTGTGGATCCCGTCGGGTACGGCGGACGGTCTAGGGTGCTAATACCTTCCCAGTTTGTAACCGACTTTCGGACCCAGATCTTTGGTTCACAAGGCTTCGTCCTTTCCTTCTTCCTTAGGTTCGTGCAACATTACCTTTCCTGTTCTTTCAGGATAAAAATGTCTGGTTGGAGACTCTATCTTTTTCGCGCCACTTTCGCGTTTGTACTAGGATGAAAATCTTGGGAGCGGCAGTTGGTGACTATGATGGGGAAATGATCCAAAATCTCTGGTTTCCCCTTTGAGAGTCAATCCTAGCGCTTGTCTGTTTCTATTTTCTTTGGGTGTTTATTCGTTTGCTATTGTGCTTTAGTTTTGCTTTACTATTTTATTTACAGTTCATCACTTTACTTTACAGTTTTGTTTACAGCTTTTTGCACTTTACTGTTGCATATACTGGCATATACTATACTGGTTGTTCTGGTTTTCCTTGGCGGGATGGGATTATTGTGAGATAAGCCAACTACCCGACTTGAGTATACACATAGGTTTTAGAGTTGGTAGTCGTGTGGCTTGCGTGGTCATGAGCACGTGTAGTTTTCAATAGTCCCACACCCAGATCAGGCTCTTTTGGGATATGTTCTATACTTCCTAGGCAGACCATAGAATGTTCCCACCTGAGCTGCTAACACTGGGAACAGATCATCGAGGATCTTAGTGGAAACAACCCTCTCCAGTGGTGACAGTGGCAGACCACATTTCGTGGCAAACCCATTCGCACCCGAGGGCCCACTGGGAATTCACACAAGATGACTGTAACACCCACTTTTCCCACATAAATATTTATATAAATCTTTAATAAAATCATAGTTACTTTTCTAGAGTGAGATGTTACACCATCAACGTTCATCAAAATCGTTAATAAAAACGAACAGCGGAATCCAATTCTTCAATATCAATAGCTCAAAGGCTTAACAAATCGAACATAATAAGGTTCTTCAATTCAAGTTTCATTATAAAAATAAGTTTGCTAAACATTAAAAGTAAATATGGACAAAGATCCGCATTCCCGTTACATATCAGAGCTCTTAGGACACGGACATCACACCATCATACTTCTCAAGTACCTGAATTGTCTGCACTTCCGAAGAAGCACAAATGCAACAAAACAAATGTGGTACCGACTCACAATAACGGTTAATCAAATAGAACCCCGAATATATCTTTAACGTCTCCAATAAGACATAATCATCCCTGCAACCACGATTCTCAATGAATCCCGAATAATCACATCCACAACATGATTATTCCATCAAATGTATGCGCATGCAGAAACAACAACGCATACCATATCACAATATACATGAACACATCATGCTTTAGGATCTTCATGATCTCATCAACCAACCATCAGTGCATCTTATTCACACACAGAGCATACACATATCTCATGTTTTTTTCACAATTATAACAATCTACATATTCATATAATTCAGTTAAACACTTAGGATTTCTTATACAATTAATCGTCAAGTCCTATATTCACTATTAGAACATCCTCAAGTCTTATTTCACTAATATAATCCTACATTAGAAGAATGAGTCAAATTCGCCTTAAAACGGACGTAAAATCACATTTACAGTGGCCTGACACGGCGTCCCGTGTCCCCTGACACGGCCTGTGTCAGGTGGCCTGGGGACACGTCCCCTCCAAATCACCAAATCCCATTTTCCAGGAGGCTGACATAGCCACCCGTGTCATGGGACATGGCCCGTGTCAGAGCACCTGTATCCCAAAATTCCAATTTTTACATTTTTCCAATTTCTTCCTCCTTTCTCACCTGCACGAACTCCAATCGTTCTATGTCGAATTTAACACTCAAAACCATCCAATTCATATGTTTATTATCCAATTATATCTATAACATCAACTAGTTTTATTAATAAACTTTCCTATATCAAATTAGGGAATTCATGAGGTTTAATCCTCTTCTCTATTCATCATAACCCCCACAACCATCATATGCCAATTCTCCCAATACCAAACATACAACACCAAATATATTTTCAAAACACGTCATATAATCATATTCATCAACAATTTCACAATATTGCATCAATTCAATCATTATTATCAGAATCTCTTAAAAAACCTAAGGGAGGAAGGAACTCCCAATTACCTTTCTATGTCCTATCACCAATCATAAACCCTTTCTCCCCCTTACCTTAAAATCGAAACTTTTCTTCACAACTTTTGGTCTTGGTGATCTACAATCCTTGACCTTGCCCTTCTTCTCCTCTTTCTCCAGACCTCTCTGCTCTTCGTCAAAAATACGATGAATGAGGTTTGTTTCCCTATTTCCTCTTTTCATAAAACAGAAATTCCACCTTTGCCCCTTAAACCTCTGTCGCTCCCTGGATTTTCATCCTAGTACAAATGTGAAAGTGGCGCGGAAAAGGTAGAGTCGCCAGCCATGCATTTTTATCCCGAAGGAATGGGAAAGGTAATGTTGCACAAACCTAAGGAAGAAGGAAAAGACAAGGTCCTGCGAACCAAAGATCTGGGTTTAGGAGTCGGTTACGACCTGGGAAGGTATTAGCACCCCAGACCGTCCGCCGTACCCGACGGGATCCATGCTTGCTTGTTTTGTTTCAAAGGGTAAAAGAATAAAGTTGTTGAGCAAATGAACTACTAACTGGAACTGGAATGAGAAGAGAAAGGGAACTGGAAAATAAATGGAAAGAAAGAAATGAAGGGGGGAAATGTAGGGAAAATAAAGAAAGTTCTCGAACGGGCCCTACCCCGCTGCCTACGTACCTCATCGGGAAAATGAGGATCAGAGTCGACGTAGTTCGCCTAACTAAGGCGGGAAATATTTGTTTGTGTTTTTTATGGCTGGAACTACGTATGTCTATGCTCAGGTGTTACAGGCTCGTCTGGTACGAGTGTGTTTACTGTCTTGCAAATGAGACAAGTCGTCGCAAGTTCGCATTGAGAATGAATGAGGTGAGAAGAGAAGTTCCCGCGGGAAAGCCGCTTGTTATTTGTTGTTTGCTTTTTAAGAGTTTTTTGTGTGAATTTGGCACAAGGAAGTGAACTCAAACTCTTTTCCATGGAATGTGTACTTGCCACTACATTCCAAGATGGAATAATAGAACAAGCACACCAAGCAAGGAGAATTTATCCAAGACTTGTTTCCAAAGATTAGGGTCTAAGTTCACTAGCTTGTTGAACATATTAGATGTTTTGTAGCTTTTTTGAAGAAGTATCTTTTATGTTTTTTCTGTTTGAAACAACCTCTTGATAAGACTTGTGCATCATGCTAGACAAGCTTACACCATTCCAAGATGGAATGAATGCAAATGCCCCATGGAATAAGGCTAAACACAAGGGATCCTTTCATATATTTATTAAGTCTTTTTTTATTTTTGTTTGAAGATGAGAATAGAAAGACTCAAAAGGAAAAGGTCAAAGCTAATGGGGTACTAAATTCAATTTTAAAATAGAATACATGTTTACACTCCCTATTTTACTAACCATAGCATAAAAAATTAAATATTTACAAAAATTTACACCAAGGAGCAATTACAATAATTATAATAAACAATTAAAATAAATAGCAAATAAATAAATATAAATATTAAGCAAGAATAAATAAATAGGCAATAATAAATATAATAGGGGTTAGTAATAACAATAATAAAAATAATTAAATAAGGTTAGCAAAATAATAATAATAAGCATAATAAAATAAATGGATTAATAATAATAATAATAATAAGCAAAATAAATAATGAATAAGAATTAGAAATTATTAAGGAAATAATAGCAATTTAATTATAAAATTTAAAATTTAAAATTATAAACATAAAAAATTACAATTACAACATTAGCATAAATTTAATTATTTTTTAACCATATATATTTAAAAGAATAAAATTTGGATTATGAACAAAATTATAGAAACAATTTCATATTATAAACAATTTGGTTATAAGCATATTTACAAGATTCAATTATATTAAATATTATATTTACAAAAATTATAAATTTAAATCATAAGATAAGTTAGCTTTTTATTATTTAGAAAATAAATTAGGGTTTTCAAAATTAGGGTTTTGTTAGAAAAATATTTATGAGTTTATAACATAATATACAAAATTATATATACATATATTATAATTCAATAAAGAAAATAATTTTTGAATTACAAAATAATTTTTGAATATTAGAAAAAACATTGAATAATCATTTTATAGAATTATTTTTATGATATATAATTAAAACTTAAATCAATTAAATAAAATTAAACAAAACAAAAAAAAAATAAAAAAAAATGACAAAACAAACCTGGCTGGGATTTGAACCCAGGAGGCTTTGTCCACCAGCAACAACACTCACCACTAAGCCATCATGCGCAGGCAGCAAGCAAAGGGGAAGAATTGGTTTTATGCCTTGCCTGGAAAAATCAGAAAAATAATAGAAGCAAAAAGGCCTGGGGGAGGATTGAACCCAGGACCTCTTAACACACAAACGCACGCATGACCATCCAGCTGGGTGAGCAAATCTGATATTGGAATGAGAACATTACATAATATATTATAACAACTTAATTCCTGGAAAAAGAAATAAAAAGGAACCGAAGCCAGGGTTCGAACCCCTGCCCTTTGCTTCATGCCAGCGCTCCCTTACCAACTGAGCCACACATCACTTGTGATAATATAATAGAAACATAATATAATAAAATAAGTTTTAAATTTGAATTTGACTTTCGCGCCAGTCAACTCCTTCTTCTTCCTCGTACCCTTCGAATTTTCCTGCGAATCCAGCCACGAATTTTCCTGCGAAAACAGAATTGCAACAAATCCTACGAAATCCAATGATCAACAAAGCTGTGAAATTTCGCAAAATTGAATACACAAACATAGTCCAAAGGTCCATACGAATCAATCCATGGTCTTAGAATTCATTTATGTTTCGTAAATCATGAAACCCTAATTCTTGGCCGAAACCCTAGCTATGGTGGATTACGTTTCAAGCCATGAATCTTCAATTCAATTGTCCAGAATCATTCTAGGCATCACAACAAACACATATCAGTCATCAAAAACAGTTCATAATGCATATGTTAGTGAATTCGAAAAATTAACTTTCAAGACAAGAGTGAATTCGGGTTGAGCAATATAGCAAGGTATGGATGCATATGAGTGATGATAATGCTTCAGTGAGGTCCAAGGAACATTGCTATGTTCTTATTTTACCTTCAAAGGTCCTGCAAATTGAAAACCGAATATGAGTTTTGGAAGGGATTTTTGATTTTGTGAACTTACTTTTGGAGGCAGAGAATTCGTCCCTTTGTGATGGCAATGAGTTAAGCACTTATAGGAGAGTGAATTAGGTCAAAAAGATTGATTATTTGTGTGGAAAAATTGATATGAAAAGATCCAATTTGATCATGCCTTTAAAATCCAATATTCTTGTATGAAGGCTTGCTATTTTTGGACAAATCTTATGATTTCTTTCCTCTTCAATTCAAATCAACATTTAAGATTTTCTAGAAGCTTAATCTCCATCAAATCCTACACTTTCATATTTTATTTTTATTTAAAATGATTTTTAATGAATTAAATCAAAATAAATAAAAATAAAATAATAAAAATTCTGATTATTAATGGTTTGGGTCGTGCATGAAGTCATTGTATGGGTTGGGTCATTATTTGGCAAGCCCATTTGGAAGAAATTGGTTTTAGACCTCCTTTTTCATCATAAACCAACTCAAAATTTCCCAACTTTGCAAGGGCACACATCCTTCAATTTTAATGCTATGAAGGTGTTCTTGGACATTTTGGAAATCTTGAAGAGTCCTCTAACCAACCCCACTGGTTTCATGTCCATATCATTTACCAATCTCAAGTTATGCCCTTTTGAATTTGTTGACTTTTTGTTGACTTTCAAAAGGACCTATAATGTCTTAGCTCATACCTTCCAAATGAAGCATTTTTGGGCTTGGCTTGTGAGACACAAAGTTGTAGAGAATTCAATTTCCTTCAAAATGAGCTTTGAGTGGAGACTTGGTGATGAAGTATGTGAAAGTTATGGCTGGTCAAAGTTCAGTTGACTTTTACTAAGGAAACCCTAATTTAGAAACTCCTGATTCTTGATGATCTGGAATCTCCTTGATGAATCATGATCAACCCTTGATCAAATGATTAATTTTACTTCATATACTTGATGTTGGCTGTTGCACCCCAAAATTTGCCCTCACAATACAAGACTTTGTGTTCTAAGAAGGTTCACAAGGTTCACAAGTTTCCCAACACTTACAAGACCTTTCATGAGGTTCATGAAGTCTACAAGTTACTTTATGAAGGTTCACAAGGTTCACAAGTTCCACAATGCTTTCAATACCTTTCTTGAGGTTCATGAAGTCTACAAGTCACTTCTTGAAGGTTCACAAGGTTCACAAGCTTCTCAACATTTACAAGACCTTTCATGAGGTTCATGAAGTCTACAAGTTACTTCTTGAAGGTTCACAAGGTTCACAAGCTTCACAATACCTCCCATGAGGTTCACAAGACATTTTATGATGGTTCACAAGGTTCACAAAGTTCACAATTGGTCAAAAGAGTTGACAATTCCCTCAGACAATGCACCTCCTAAGTAGTGCATCCAAAACTAGGGTTTTGACTTTAATCAGGCTAAATGGACTTCCAAGACCTCAAGTGAGCTTCATAACATCTTATATGTATATAAGAATCCCCATGACAAGTTTCAAGACTTTTCTCAAAAGTTTGCTCAGTCAGATGATCAGATAAGTCAAAATCAGTCAATGCAGTTAAAAAGTCAAACTGAGGTCAACTGTGGTCAAACCAAAGTCAAACTTCATGATTTTTTGCCAACATCAAGTATATGAAGTAAAATTCATCATTTGATCAAGGGTTGATCATGATTCATCAAGGAGATTCCAGATCATCAAGAATCAGGAGTTTCTAAATTAGGGTTTCCTCAGTAAAAGTCAACTGAACTTTGACCAGCCATAACTTTCACATGCTTCATCACCAAGTCTCCACTCAAATCTCATTTTGAAGGAAATTGAATTCTCTACAACTTTGATCTTGCAAGTCAAGCCCAAAAATGCTTCATTTGGAAGATATGAGCTAAGACATTATAGGTCATTTCAAAAGTCAACAAAAAGTCAACAACTTCAAAAGGGAATAACTTGAGATTGGTAAATGATATGGACATGAAACCAATGGGGTTGTTTAGAGGACTCTTCAATCTTTCCAAAAATGTCCAAGAACACCCTCATACCTTTAAAATTGAGGGAGATATGCCCTTGCAAAGTTGGGAAATTTTGTGATGGTTTATGATGAAAAAGGAGGGCTAGAACCAATTTTCTCCAAATGGGCTTATCAAATTATGACCCAACCCATACAACAACACCATGCACGAAATTTCCATGTTATTTTCATAATTTTTATTTTATTTAATTAATTTATTATGATTTTTTATACTTAAAATCATTTTAAATTTAAATAAAATATTAAATATGAAGATTTAATTTTATTATTGATTCTAGAAGATCATAAAATCAGCATGGAACAAGTTGATACAAGAATTATATGGAATGGCTTGAAATAGAAAGCATTGATGCAAAAATATTGAAAAATTCAAAGCTTATCATTGTGAATCTTTTTGGATCAAATCTTGTACACAACCAATCAAGTTTTTGACCTAAATTCAATCACATATAAGTGCTGAACATAACCCTATCACTCATTGACGAATTTGCTGCCTCTAAGTGTAAGTTCACAAATCAAAAAAACCATCCAAAATCTCCATTCGGATTCCTTCATACAGGGTGTTTTAAGGTAAAACAAGAACATAGATGTGTTCCTTGATCATCCATGAAGCAAAACCAATGCCCATATGCATCCATATCATGCATATATGAACAACCCGAAGCTTGGTTGTTCTTGAAAATTTGTTTTTCGATTTCCATTATTTAACCATTATTAATGAAATTTGTGTATTGATTTGATGTTATTTGAAGATTTGGAAGAATTCTGGACAAATTAATTTGATTTTCGTGACCCCATACAGATTCGGCCATTGCTAGGGTTTATGACCTCCATTAGGGCTTTATGTTCTAGGCTATATAAATTCATTCTGGAAACGTGGTTCAATTCCAAATGGTCTTGTGATCATGTTTGACTCTTTAATTTGTTGAAATTTTACAGTTTTGGCCATGTATGAGATCCATAGGTATTGCTGCAAAGTTGATTTTCGCAGGTACATTGGTAGAGAATTTCGCAGGAAAAATCGAAGGGCATGAGGTTGAAGATGAAGGCATGCTGGCGCGAATTCTATATTTAAAATGTTGATTTAAAATATTATGGAATTATCTTGGATATTTGTCACACAGAAGCCTGTGTCCCAGTGGAAGGAGACGTTTGTGTTTGGTCACAAGACCTGAGTTCGAATCTGGCTTGTACCATTGTTTTTTTTTCTATTTTTTCAGGATAACAAGGAAACTTAATATATTATATTTTGTTGCCATTATACTATCAGGTGGGCTCTTCCAGCCGGGTGGTGATGCGTATGCTTGTGTGTGTAAAGGTCCTGGGTTCGATTCTCACCCCAGGCCTTTTTTCTTACTTTCTTATATTTTCTGGATTTTCCAAGGCAAGGCACAAAACAAAGTTGACTCATTCTATTATCACCAAAGCATGGTTGGCCTGGTGGTACGTTTTGATGGTTGCAGCCTGAGTGTCCTGGGTTCAAACCCAGCCAAGGTATGTTTTTTTTAATACTTTTTCTATTTTAATTTCTTATGTAATTAGTTTAATTGTTTTCTTGTTATTAATAAAAATAAATCATATATATTCAAATATTTAAAATAACATTTTATTCTCAAAAATTCTAAACTTTTATTTTTGTTCTAAAATTCAAAAATTATTTTCTTATTTATATATGTAAATATAATATATGCATGTTAATTAAATGATTTTGTATAATTAAATTAAAAACCCTAAAAAATATTTTTCTAACAAACCCTAATTTTCAAAACCCTAATTTATTTTCTAAATACTTATTAAAAACTTAATTGTTATTCTCTAATTTTTAATATAATTGTCATGTATATATTTATTTAATCTAATCTTTAATATAATTAATTTGTTGTAAATATAATTAGGACCTATTTTTTTACAATATGCAAATATATTTTATATACTAGGCTTATAGCCTAATTTTCTTTATATAATATGTAAAATACTTTTTTAGAACTTTTTTTGTTTAGAAATAATCTAACTTATAATAATCAAATTTTGTAATTATAGTACATTTAAAAATAATTTAATAATTTGTAAATTAAAATAATTATTTGTTCATATTTCTTTCTAAATATAATTGACTATATTAAAAATTGTTAATCTTTTATTCTTATAATATTTTGGCTAATCTTATTTATTTTAATTATTATTACTAACCATGTTATTATTTTTGCTTCATTAATCTTATATATTTTACTATTATCATTATTTCACTAACTTTATTTATTTTTAATATTTTACTAACTTTACTTATTTTTATTATTTCTAACTTTTGATTGTTATTTCACTAATATTATTTAATTTTTCATTATTATTTTAACTAACCCTATTTTTTTTAATTTTTATTACTAACCCATATTTATTTATTTATTGCTTATTTATTATTTTTGCTTATTATTTATATTTTGCTATTTATTTTTTAATTTGCTTATTATTATAATTATGTAATTGCTCCTTGGTGTAAATTTTGTAATATTTAATTTTATTTAATTTTTGCTATGGTTAGTAATTTAGGGAGTGCAAATATGTATTCTATTTAAAAAATAAATTTAGATCATTTTAATTAAAGATAAATAATATTGAACACTCACACACGTAAGTCGATTTTTAATCGCCATCTCACATTTCTAAGGTTATCCCTCATTGTTGCCTAATCATAAGGTCAAGTGGGGTGTATAAAGCAAGTCCCTTAAAAGAAAAAATCATCAAGTCCCTAATGGTTGCCTTTAAAGATCAAGTCCCTTTTCGAATAATGATGATAGTCCCTCCAGAATGCTTAATACACCCCACAGTTGCCTTCATAAACAGATGACCCTCACTTGTCCCTAACATCCAAGGTAATGACTACCTACTCCTTAATAGTAGGGATAGTCTTACCAATTAAAGGACAAAGAACAAGAAAGACTTAAAACTTTAGGGTAGGTACCTCCTAGTTGCTTGCTCACTCCATTTTTCAAACACTTAACAAATTTCAAACAAATTTTCAAAAACAAGTTTTTACGCATCCGTACATGGATCATTATCAACTATTATGAAAATTTTTCTATTCACACACTACACTTTCAAAAAAAATTCAAAAGTGAGCTAAGTAACTAAGAGCCCATGGATAACCATGGATGTAAAGGGTGCTAACACCTTCCCTTTACATAACCTACCCCCCGGACCCAAAAATATCTCTTAAGGTCTTTCCTGTTCTTTTATACCCTTTCCTTTTGGATAAAATAAAAGTCGGTGGCGACTCTTGCTATCCGCAATATAACTAAAGTCAGTTCTCCCACCGTGTTACAGAACTGGCGACTCTGCTGGGGATTTTATTTAAGAGGGGTACCCTTAGGAATTAAGATCACTTTAAATTGTTTGCCTTGTTTGCTTTATATTATCTTGTTGGGGTGCTCTTATGTGTGAAAGGTCCTAACCCGGATCTAGTGTACCTTAGGTAAATGGCAATAGACCAAGGAAACTGTACGACTTATATCGATACGGTTGATCTGGTGGCCATAGTTAGTGCGACTTCTTGGTTGGTGCTTATGTTCCTTAAGTCAAGTTGAGGATAATATGAGGCTGCCATATGTTGTCAATGCACTAACTAACTTTTAGAACCCTAGTTAACTCATCTTGGCCTTTAGAAAGTAGTGAGGTAACCGGCTTTGGTGCAGACTGAAGTTGGTTGACACTCGATACTACGCTCATTGAGATCTTAAACTTGGAGGGTTTTGGTTGGCAAGTAAGTTGCCTTCTGAACAACCACTCTGGTGAAGGATCAGTGATATTGAGATCCCTTAGAACCTGGTTACTTTATAGGACAGGATGAACCATCTAACTTCAGGGGAGGGTACTTACCTTTAAACCTCATGCAAGCCTTTAAACCTAGGGCTATGGTGTGACTTGTTTGTGTGTGCCACATGTTTGTGATTGAGCATAACATCATGACATCATCATGCATCATAAGCATAGCATTTTCACTAACCATTTCAAGGACCAAAGGATTTATCTTTGTTCTTTGTTGCAGGTCATGGCTTCTGCTCGTAGAAACACCATCAGGATCAACTTTGTGGGGATACCTCCCAAGCTTAAAGAGTTGGTTTCTCAAGTGTCTGATCATTCCCAGTTCATCAAGAGACATGGTCACCTATTGGATCTAGTCACTTCAGGGTTCAATGAAGACATGATGAGTGTCCTATTTCAGTTCTTTGATCCTAAGCACCATTGCTTCACATTCCCTGACTATCAGCTGGTTCCTACAATGGAAGAGTTCTCTAAACTTCTGGGTATACCTGTTCTTGATCAGAAACCATTCACAGGCTTGGAGAAGGAGCTTAAACCAGAGGTTATTGTTGCAGCTCTACGTTTGAAGAAGTCTGACATTGTTCTAGAAACGAGAAGTGGAGTCAAGGGTATTCTTGCCAAGGTACTAATGGATAAGGCTCAAGTGTTCTTGAAGGCCATGAGCTATGATGCTTTTGAGGAGATCTTAGCCTTGCTAATATATGGCTTAGTATTGTTCCCCAATCCAGATCAGTTCATAGATGTTCATGCCATCAACATTTTCCTGAGTCACAACCCAGTACCTACATTACTTGGAGACATCTTGCACTCTCTTCATACCCGTACTACAAGGGCAAGAGGAACTTTGATGTGCTGCATACCTTTGCTTTCTAGGTGGTTTATTTCTCACCTTCCTCGCTCAGTAATGAAGAATGAGCAAGGGTTCAGATGGTCCAAGAGGATCATGTCACTTTCTCACTCAGATATCCATTGGTGCTCCAGATCTATGGAGAATGTCACCATCATTGACCGTTGTGGGGAGTTTCCTAATGTGCCACTACTAGGCATAAGAGGAGGCATCACCTACAACCCCTCTCTAGCTTTACGACAGTTTGGTTACGCCCGGAGTGATGGTCCACATGACATGTTGATTCAGGGAATTGTGTTTGATTACGACAACGATCTTCAGGGTTATCGTCAGAGATTCATACGAGCTTGGGGAAAAGTAAACAGGATTGACAGCAAGACACTGGAGCCTAAGTACACTATTCCTATGGAGGCTTATCTCAGATGGGTACGATCTCGTGCTCAGACTCTCATGATGCCGTATCCTGCCGTCCTACCAGTTATCATGGAACCTGTTGTTGAAGGAGACACATCTTATACCATCCTTCACCCAGACATGCCTACTGATATGGAAGACTTGCAGAGATCATGGATCCAACTGAAGGAGCAAAGGGATACTTTCGAGGCTCATTACAAAGCAAGCCAAGCAAGAATCCTAGAGCTAACAAAGCAACTTCACGAGGAACGAAACCTCAACTCATACCTCAACACAAAGAGGAAACGTCCATGGGAGACTTAAAACCCCATCTTTTGTACTTATTTCATTTCATTTTTTGTAAGCCTAAAAGGCAAAACAAAGTTATTACTAATAAAAGTTTACTTTCGTGTTTGTTTAAGCAAATTTAAATCCTGCGGTCCTTGAAAACATTGCATGTGCATTACCATATCATTTCATTGCATCACAAGTTTATAATTGTGCACAGGTTTCTCATCTTCTTGCTGTTTATTTCAGCAATGGCTCTTGAACAATCAGTTAAAGATCTCCAGGCACAAAATGCACAGTTCCAAGAGCTAATCTTGAACCTGTCCAAGGGGCAGGATGAATTGAAGGCACTGCTGGCCAAGAAGACTAAGAAGACTAGAAGGTCTGCTGGTTTGATCAACATGGGAAGAAGGTTCAAAGGTCTTGCCAAGACCAAAGAACCAACTGAAGACTATGAATCTGAGGAATCTGAAAAAGAGGGAGGCAGTCTCCACAACACTATGGGGGACTCTGATTCTGAGGCTAATTACTACCATGAGCCTAATGAAGACAAATTCAAGATGCTGGTGGATAGGATGGATGCCATGGAGTTACAGAAGTCATCTGGGCTGGATTTTGAGGATTTGAGTTTGATATCTGGGGTAGTCATACCCATTGGTTTCAAGGTTCCTACCTTTGTTGTCTATGATGGGGTCTCTTGTCCCAAGCTGCATCTGAGGTCTTATGTCAGAAGAATTCAACCCCACTCTGCTGACAAGAAGTTGTGGATCCACTTTTTTCAAGAGAGCCTATCTGGAGCTCAGTTGGAGTGGTATTATCAGTTGGAAAGTGCCAACATCAGAGACTGGAATGATCTTGCTGAAGCTTTCTATAAGCAGTATCAATACAATGCTGACTTAGCCCCCACTCGCATGCAGCTTCAGAGCATGTCAATGGGTGCCAAGGAAAGTTTTAAAGAATATGCTCAGAAGTGGAGAGATTTAGCTGGAAGAGTTCAACCCCCTTTGACAGATAGGGAGCTGGTTGATATGTTCATGTGTACGCTGAATGGTCCGTTCTACAGTCATCTCATTGGAAGCTCATCATCTGGCTTCACTGAGTTGATTATGACAGGAGAGCGAGTAGAGAATGGTATAAAGAATGGTAAGATCCAAGTGGGTACTTCTTCATCAGGTGCTACAAAGAAGCCTCCCACAGGGAAGAAAGAATCCAATGCTGTTTATGGTCAACCTGATCGTAATAGAAGGCATCAGTCTGTTAGTGCAGTTCATATTTCAAATCCAACTCCTGCAACAACAGAGCAGCCACAGGGCAACCAACAGAGGGCTAGAAATCAGTTCACGAAGATCAACATGTCAATGGCTCAGGCATTGCAACACTTGTTGAAGGCTGAACTCATTACCTTGAAAGAGGCTCCTCAGAATCCTAATGTTACCTCTCCCAGGTACAATCCTAATGCACGGTGTGCATACCATTCAAACTGTCAGGGACATGATACTAATAACTGCTGGATTTTGAAGAATAAAATTCAAGATATGATTGATGCTGGAGAAATTGAGTTTGATCCTCCGGGTACTCCCAATGTGATTACTGCTCCAATGCCAAATCATGAGAAGACTGTCAATGTTATTGATGAAGATCTACATGTCTATTCAGTTATGGAGTTGAACACACCATTGTCTGTTATCAAAAAGAGGTTAGTACAAGTTGGGATCTTTCCAGGTTGTCGCGAAGATTGTTTGTATTGTACCTATAAGCCGGATAGTTGCTTCATATTGAGAGATGGAATTCAACGTCTCATGGATAAGTATACTATAGTGTTTGAGAGGACTCCGTCGTCTGTAGAAAGTATGGTGGATCATCTGACTCAAGGTAGGAAGACTGAAGAGGTTGACATGGTTGACAAAGTACCAATAAGAATCACTTCAAAGGGTCCCATTAAAATCACTCATCAGGGTCCCATCAAAATTACTGCTGAAGGTCCCGTGAAAGTTGTTGCTGAAGCCAGAGTAGCTCCTGTGGTCATTACTACTCCTGGTCCTATCCCATACACATCTGACAAAGCTGTGCCTTGGCACTATGGGTCTGATGTTTACATCCATGGTGTTAAGCAAGAGCCTGTAGCCGATGTGCCTGTTGACATTGATAATATTGCTGGATCTAGCAAGATCACTCGTAGTGGAAGAGTCTTCTCTCCTCCAATTGTTTCTAAGAATGCAGTTACTCCTGCTACTACTTCCACCACTGATGCTCGGGGCAAAGGTCCTGTTATTGAGCCTGTATCTACTGATGTGCCAGCTGCTGATGACCTCTCTAAGCAGATGGAAGAAGTATTGAAAATCATTCGCAAGAGTGATTATGACATTGTTGATCAATTGGGGCATACTCCCTCGAAGATTTCTATGCTATCCTTGTTGTTATGTTCTGAGGCTCATGCCAAGTCCTTGATCAAGTTTCTGAAGACTGCTCATGTACCCAGTGCAATTTCTGTTGACCAATTTGAGAACTGTGTTGCCCACCTGACCTATGACAATGGGTTAGGATTTTCTGATGCTGATTTGACCCCTGCCAAGAGGGATCATAACAGGGCCTTGCATATCTCAATTGAATGCAGGGGCACTACCCTGTCACATGTACTGATAGACAATGGTTCCTCTCTGAATGTGTTGCCTAAGGAAGTCCTGAACAAGCTGAGTCCTGAAGATGCTGTGCTGAAGCCCAGTAATATTGTGGTAAAGGCTTTTGATGGTTCTAGAAGAGTAGTACATGGAGAAATCGATCTTCCAATCAAAGTTGGCTCCCAGGTGTTTACTGCTACATTTTTTGTGATGGATATTCGTCCTTCGTACTCTTGTCTGCTTGGTCGTCCCTGGATCCATGGGGCAGGTGCTGTAACCTCTACATTGCACCAAAAGTTGAGATATCCGGTGGATGGGAAGGTTGTTACTGTCTATGGAGAAGAAGAATACTTTGTCAGCCATGTGAATACCTTCAAGTATCTGGAAATGGAAGGTGAATACATTGAGACTCCGTGTCAGACATTTGAAGTGGTTCCTTGGGTTGTTAATGATTATGTAGCTCCTCCTGTTGCAAAGAAAGTTCCTGTGGTCACCAGAAAGCCTCCAACAATGGCAATGGCCTCCCTCAATGATGCTAGAGCTGTGGTGGATGAAGGTGGTTGTACTATTTGGGGTCAGCTTCCTGATATTCCATACAAGTCTGACAAGTTTGGTTTGGGTTTCACTGCAGAGTCCCAGAAAGCTGTTCGTCGTGCTCGTGCTGCCCGTATCACTAATCAAGGGGTTGTGAAGGACCAGATTAATGCTGTGGGAGATCAAGATGAAGACTACAACTTGGATGCATGGATTTTTCCTACTGTGGGTGCTGGACTCAATAATTGGAAAGCTGAAGATGTTATCCCTATCTCCTTTAGTCAGGAGTAAATACTATTATTGTGTTGTTATATTTTAAATTTGTAATTTCTTGAACAATAAAACTTTCAAGCCATGTGCCTTACCCGGGGCACAATGGTATGCTTGTTACGGGCTGTCATTTCATTTGCATACTTCATTCAATAAAATCAGTGGACGTTTCGTTTTCGTAAATATTGTGTTCCTTGTCTTTCTTTTCTTTTTATTTTTGTTTTATCAGCTATGTGTTCTTACACACACCCACATCACTAAAATGCAGATCCTCATCCACTCTGGATCCTGTTGATAACAGTTCTACTATTGCCAATTATAATTTCGAGAATCCGATCTATCAAACTGAAGACGGAAATGAGGACGATTGTGAAATACCTGTAGAGCTTGCTAGGTTGTTACAACAAGAAGAGAAAGTTATACAGCCACATGAAGAGCCAGTCGAAGTTGTGAATCTGGGAACTGAAGAAAACAGGAAAGAGGTCAAGATAGGGGCTGATTTAGAGGACAGTGTCAAGAGCAGATTGATTCAGATGTTACGTGACTATGTGGAGATCTTTGCTTGGTCTTATGAAGATATGCCAGGGTTGGATACAGACATTGTGGTTCACCGTTTGCCAGTGAAAGAAGATTGTCGTCCAAAGAAGCAGAAGGTTCGTCGTATGCGTCCTGAAATGTCAGAAAAGATCAAAGCAGAGGTAATGAAACAGTTCAATGCAGGGTTCTTAGCAGTGACTTCTTATCCTCAGTGGGTTGCAAATGTGGTACCAGTTCCTAAGAAAGATGGTAAGGTACGTATGTGTGTGGACTACAGAGATTTGAAAAAGGCTAGCCCTAAAGATGACTTTCCACTTCCTCATATTGATATTCTGGTAGACAACACTGCTCAGCATAAGGTATTCTCTTTTATGGATGGTTTCTCTGGTTACAATCAAATCAAGATGGCACCTGAAGATATGGAGAAGACAACATTTGTGACACAGTGGGGCACCTTTTGCTATAAGGTAATGCCATTTGGTTTGAAGAATGCAGGGGCAACATATCAGCGTGCTATGGTGGCTTTGTTTCATGATATGATTCATCATGAGATAGAGGTATATGTAGATGATATGATAGCCAGGTCTCAGAATGAAGAGCAACATCTTGATCATTTGCACAAGTTGTTTGAGAGGTTGAAGAAATACAAGTTGAGGTTGAACCCAAACAAGTGTACTTTTGGAGTTAGATCTGGTAAACTCCTGGGCTTCATTGTCAGTGGAAAAGGTATTGAAGTGGATCCAGCAAAAGTGAAAGCTATACGAGAGATGCCAGCTCCCCGTACTGAGAAGGAGGTTAGGGGCTTCTTAGGACGATTGAACTACATTGCAAGATTTATCTCCCAATTAACTACCATCTGTGAGCCCATCTTCAAGTTGTTGAAGAAAGATCAGGTGATGGAATGGAATGATGAGTGCCAGACTGCCTTTGATGAAATTAAGAGATACCTGCTAGAACCACCAATTTTGATGCCACCAGTTGATGGAAGACCCTTGATTATGTACTTAACAGTGTTAGACAACTCAATGGGGTGTGTGTTGGGGCAACATGACGAGTCTGGTCGAAAAGAGCAGGCAATATACTACCTTAGCAAAAAGTTTACCGACTGTGAAACAAGATACTCACTGCTCGAGAAAACTTGCTGCGCTTTGGCATGGGCTGCTCGCCGACTAAGACAGTATATGTTGACCCATACCACATTGTTGATTTCAAAGATGGATCCAATCAAGTACATATTTGAGAAACCTGCTCTCTCCGGAAGAATTGCAAGATGCCAAATGATCTTGACAGAATATGACATACAGTATACTACTCAGAAAGCCATTAAGGGAAGTGTTGTGGCAGATCATTTGGCTCATCAAGCAGTGGATGATTACCAGTCAATGAATTTTGAGTTCCCTGATGAAGACATCATGATTATTACCAAAGAACCTGGACAATATGACGGACCTGAACAAGGATCCCGATGGACTATGGTTTTTGATGGTGCCTCTAATGCACTTGGTAATGGTGTTGGTGTTGTGACTAGTTCCCCTGAAGGTTGTCATACCCCGATTACTGCCAGACTTTGTTTCTATTGTACCAATAACATGGCTGAGTATGAGGCATGTATCCTGGGTATTAAAGCTGCTATTGTTATGAAGATTCAGTTCCTTGATGTGTATGGAGATTCAGCCCTGGTAGTAAGTCAGATTAAAGGAGATTGGGATACTAAGCATGATAATCTCATTCCTTACAGAGAGCATGTGTTGTCTTTGATCCCACATTTTAAAGAGATTACCTTTGGACACATTCCACGAAGAGAGAATCAGTTGGCAGATGCATTAGCTACCATGGCATCTATGTTTGAGATTAGCTGGGATGATGAAGCTCCCAAGATTACTATTGATAAATTTGAAAAGCCTGCATACTGCAATGAGATTGACACAGAAGGGGCAGATGAGAAGCCTTGGTTCTATGAAGTAAAAAGATATCTTGAAGCTCAGGAGTTCCCTGAAGGGGCATCTGTCAAAGATAGGAAGTTTCTGAGAAGGTTTGCTGCTAAGTTCTTTTTGAGTAATGGCATTCTGTACAAGCGCAATCATGATTCAACTTTGCTTCGTTGTGTGGATAAGAAGGAAGCAACTGAGATTATGGAAGATATGCATGATGGGATCTTTGGCACTCATTCTAGTGGTCATACTATGGCAAAGAAGATACTGAGAGCAGGTTACTATTGGTCTACCATGGAAGCTGATTGCTATCAACACTCCAGAACATGTCACAAATGTCAAATTTATGCTGATAAAGTCCATGTACCTCCATCACCGTTGAATGTGTTGACTGCTCCTTGGCCCTTTGCCATGTGGGGCATTGATATGATTGGTGAGATCAAGCCTACTGCTTCTAATGGGCATCGTTTCATCCTGGTTGCTATTGATTACTTCACAAAGTGGGTAGAGGCAGCTTCGTTTGCATCTGTTACCAAGAATGTTGTGGCTCGATTCATTAAGAATAATCTCATATGTAGGTATGGCATCCCCGAAAGGATTATCACTGACAATGGCTCTAATCTGAATAACACTATGATTATTGATCTCTGCACGCAGTTCAAGATTAAGCATCATAACTCTTCTCCGTATCGTCCAAAAATGAATGGGGCAGTTGAAGATGCTAATAAGAACATCAAGAAGATTGTACAGAAGATGACTGTTACTTACAAATATTGGCATGAGATGTTACCATTTGCTCTTCATGGTTATCGCACTACAATACGTACTTCAACAGGGGCAACCCCATTCTCCTTGGTCTATGGTATGGAAGCAGTTCTACCCATTGAAGTTCAGATTCCCTCCTTAAGAATTATGAAGGATGCAGGCTTGGATGAAGATGAGTGGATTCAGACTCGACTGGATCAGTTAAATTTGATTGATGAGAAGAGACTAGCAGCAGTTTGTCATGGCCAGATGTACCAGAAACGAATGATCAAAGCTTTTAACAAGAAGGTTAAGCCAAAGGTATATCAGGCTGGTGACTTGGTAATCAAGCGTATCATATTACCACAGGGTGATCCTCGGGGCAAGTGGACTCCAACATATGAAGGACCATTTGTAGTCAAGACAATGTTCTCAGGAGGTGCCATGATACTGACTACAATGGATGGTGAAGACTTCCCACAGCCTGTAAACGCAGACATAGTTAAAAAATACTACGCATAAAAAGAGACCCGCTAGGTTGACTGGCCTAGGCAAAACTAAGGGCATCCCGGCAAACCAAAAGGGTTTGGGCAAAAATTAGGGATATATATAAAAAGATGTACACCCGGCAAGTCGAAAACCTGAAAAGGCGGCTTGGGCAAAAAAGGGTATCCCGGTGGATTGAAAACCTGAAAGGGAAATCCAGGCAAAAGTTAGGGATTAAAGCGTATGACTATGTCTCGTTTGGATCACCCATGAAATTGCAACCAGTTGTACTACTTACTCAAGCTCGAACAGATAAAGCTCAATCCAATCATTTTCGTCCCGACAGCAGAAGATGAGATACTTGAAGATAATGGCAATAGTAGAATTGAAACTCAATAGGATTGTTTCCCACGTAGCTGATACTCTTTGTTTTGTAAAAAAACTTTATGACAAAATCCTCTTACTAGGGTTTATGTCTCCTTGTACAAACTTACCTGTGTATGGGTCACTTTTTGATATAAATAAATTCCATCTTTTGAATCCAGATTTACTTTTACCCTATTTACATAAGCGAAACGTCCATTGGTTGTGTTTGAATGTATGTATGCTTTTGAATATGATTGATGTTTACCAGAAATGCATAAAAATGCAGTAATAGTATTTACTAAGGACGAACGAGGAAAGGATTTCAACGAAGCTTCGCCTGTTCATCTCTACAAGACAGTTACAAACCCTCAGTAGGACGAATCCATCTTCATAAAGTCTCATCTCCCCTGGAATTTATATCCATCTCTTTTATCCTCATACGGATATTCGGGAATTTACTTTCCAATAAGGGTACGACGAACGAAGACGGGATGTTATATCCATCCTACTATCAAACGAAGATGAAGGTTGTGTATACCTTACTATCCCCAACAAACGGGAGGTTATATATACATTGCTATCCCCATGCAGACGGAAGGTTATGTATAACATATTCTTCAACAATGAATCGGGATTTATTTTCCCTGGCCAGCAGTTGTTATACAAAGACATCCAGACACTTCCGGCAGTATCATACCATACATACATCATTCACATCATACCATAACATACATATCATAATACATTTACTTAGGTGCATCATACTATGCATACATACATAAAGCATAAACTAATATTATTATACAGAATGCTACTTTGTTTTCAGGTTAATTATCCAACAAATAAACTTATGATCCTCAGGACTGCTTTATCCTCCTGAAGACATGCTGTTACATCAGGATTACTCCAGTCCCCTGAAAGCATATCATCAATCTCTCAGGACTGCTTCATCCTCCTGAAAGCTTATAATCTCATCAGGACTGCTCTATCCTCCTGAAGACATGCTGTTACATCAGGATTACTCCAGTCTCCTGAAAGCATATCATATTATTACCTCAGGATTGCTCCATCCTCCTGACAGCTTTTTATTACATCAGGATTGCTTCATCCTCCTGAAATCATATCATTACCTCAGGATTGCTCCATCCTCCTGACAGCTATCATCATTACTTTTGGACTGCTTCATCTTCCAAGACATTTTTCAGAAGAACAAATCTTGACATTCTTTTGATCCTTAAGAGCAAATCCTGACGCTCTTTTGACCTCTTGTTCCAGATACTCTTTCAAAAGAACAAATCCTGACGTTCTTTTGATTCTTAAGGGCAAATCCTGACGCTCTTTTGGTCCCTTGTTTAAGATACTTTTCAGAGGAACTAATCCTGACGTTCTTTTGATCCTTAAGAACAAATCCTGACGAGAATAGGCAAATGGTCTGTACAAAGATCCATTCACTAATCCAAAATATTCCCAAAAGAAATAATCACCACAAGATTTATTTCTACTGGTCCATCCAACAACTCAAATCAGGTTGCATAAACGATTCAGAGACGGCCTATACGAAGACCTAGTACTGAGATCCAGTATCAACACAAAGCCACCACCTCATCCAGTTCTTTAGATGGCATCTCTAAGCCCATCTCCAGTTCTTCCAAGTGGCATCTTTAAGCCCACTCAAGCAAATACAACCAAACATCAATATCATTCTATGCACTGGTGAGTGCAAATTTTTGGGCTTTTGTGTTCAATCCCCTTCAACCTTCCAGGTCACGACTGGCAAACATACCAATCTAACCCCTCAGGTTTCAGAAAATTGAACAGGGGCAGCTGTTGCACCCCAAAATTTGCCCTCACAATACAAGACTTTGTGTTCTAAGAAGGTTCACAAGGTTCACAAGTTTCCCAACACTTACAAGACCTTTCATGAGGTTCATGAAGTCTACAAGTTACTTTATGAAGGTTCACAAGGTTCACAAGTTCCACAATGCTTTCAATACCTTTCTTGAGGTTCATGAAGTCTACAAGTCACTTCTTGAAGGTTCACAAGGTTCACAAGCTTCTCAACATTTACAAGACCTTTCATGAGGTTCATGAAGTCTACAAGTTACTTCTTGAAGGTTCACAAGGTTCACAAGCTTCACAATACCTCCCATGAGGTTCACAAGACATTTTATGATGGTTCACAAGGTTCACAAAGTTCACAATTGGTCAAAAGAGTTGACAATTCCCTCAGACAATGCACCTCCTAAGCAATGCATCCAAAACTAGGGTTTTGACTTTAATCAGGCTAAATGGACTTCCAAGACCTCAAGTGAGCTTCATAACATCTTATATGTATATAAGAATCCCCATGACAAGTTTCAAGACTTTTCTCAAAAGTTTGCTCAGTCAGATGATCAGATAAGTCAAAATCAGTCAATGCAGTTAAAAAGTCAAACTGAGGTCAACTGTGGTCAAACCAAAGTCAAACTTCATGATTTTTTGCCAACATCAAGTATATGAAGTAAAATTCATTATTTGATCAAGGGTTGATCATGATTCATCAAGGAGATTCCAGATCATCAAGAATCAGGAGTTTCTAAATTAGGGTTTCCTCAGTAAAAGTCAACTGAACTTTGACCAGCCATAACTTTCACATGCTTCATCACCAAGTCTCCACTAAAAGCTCATTTTGAAGGAAATTGAATTCTCTACAACTTTGATCTTGCAAGTCAAGCCCAAAAATGCTTCATTTGGAAGATATGAGCTAAGACATTATAGGTCATTTCAAAAGTCAACAAAAAGTCAACAACTTCAAAAGGGCATAACTTGAGATTGGTAAATGATATGGACATGAAACCAATGGGGTTGTTTAGAGTACTCTTCAAGCTTTCCAAAATATCCAATAACACCCTCATACCTTTAAAATTGAGGGAGATATGCCCTTGCAAAGTTGGGAAATTTTGTGATGGTTTATGATGAAAAAGGAGGGCTAGAACCAATTTTCTCCAAATGGGCTTATCAAATTATGACCCAACCCATACAACAACACCATGCACGAAATTTACATGTTATTTTCATAATTTTTATTTTATTTAATTAATTTATTATGATTTTTTATACTTAAAATCATTTTAAATTTAAATAAAATATTAAATATGAATATTTAATTTTATTATTGATTCTAGAAGATCATAAAATCAGCATGGAACAAGTTGATACAAGAATTATATGGAATGGCTTGAAATAGAAAGCATTGATGCAAAAATATTGAAAAATTCAAAGCTTATCATTGTGAATCTTTTTGGATCAAATCTTGTACACAACCAATCAAGTTTTTGACCTAAATTCAATCACATATAAGTGCTGAACATAACCCTATCACTCATTGACGAATTTGCTGCCTCTAAGTGTAAGTTCACAAATCAAAAAAACCATCCAAAATCTCCATTCGGATTCCTTCATACAGGGTGTTTTAAGGTAAAACAAGAACATAGATGTGTTCCTTGATCATCCATGAAGCAAAACCAATGCCCATATGCATCCATATCATGCATATATGAACAACCCGAAGCTTGGTTGTTCTTGAAAATTTGTTTTTCGATTTCCATTATTTAACCATTATTAATGAAATTTGTGTATTGATTTGATGTTATTTGAAGCTTTGGAAGAATTCTGGACAAATTAATTTGATTTTCGTGACCCCATACAAATTCGGCCATTGCTAGGGTTTATGACCTCCATTAGGGCTTTATGTTCTAGGCTATATAAATTCATTCTGGAAACGTGGTTCAATTCCAAATGGTCTTGTGATCATGTTTGACTCTTTAATTTGTTGAAATTTTACAGTTTTGGCCATGTATGAGATCCATAGGTATTGCTGCAAAGTTGATTTTCGCAGGTACATTGGTAGAGAATTTCGCAGGAAAAATCGAAGGGCATGAGGTTGAAGATGAAGGCATGCTGGCGCGAATTCTATATTTAAAATGTTGATTTAAAATATTATGGAATTATCTTGGATATTTGTCACACAGAAGCCTGTGTCCCAGTGGAAGGAGACGTTTGTGTTTGGTCACAAGACCTGAGTTCGAATCTGGCTTGTACCATTGTTTTTTTTCTCTATTTTTTCAGGATAACAAGGAAACTTAATATATTATATTCTGTTGCCATTATACTATTGATGCGTGTTTTTCGCAAGTGTACGAATCACGTCAAAGTAATATAAAAGATTATCGAATCCACAGAGACCAAGTGTCAATCTATCAAACCTGTTGTTATGGTGTGTATCTAAGGCAACTAAATATAGGGGTTTTAATAAGGGTGCAATGGTAAATAAAATTATAATTTTAAATAATTAATAAAGACAGGCTCGAATGTAATTCACGTAATCAATGATAATCTAGTACTTGTTAGTGGAACTACTTATGGGCAGTGTTTTCTCCTTTGAAAAGAACTAATTTAACAGGAACTGTCGCTTTCGCGTATTCAGAACCGAGTTGTACTCTCTAATCAACCCCTCCTATTGTCACGGATAAAAAGGTGCGTACTGCGTTAGAGTAGTAAACCTATTTTTAAGAAATATAGTATCTTAACTAATTTGAAAAGTATTTTAACCTGGACTTCTTAGCAAAAAGAGGTTCTTATGAACCAGACTCTAAACTTCATAACGCGTCCGAAAATCGTTTTAAAATCTCTTTTCTTTTTAATCTAAAATCTCCTAATGAACTATACAAAGCGCTTTTGGCTGTTTTTGAAATAGTTAAAAACAATTACTAGAATTGAAAGATAAAATAGCCCTTAGGTGTTTCCACGAACAATTATACTGATTACTGGTTTGATTACGATCCTTACATTCTAACCTTTATGGAATTAGTTAGACATGATAAAGTAAATATTCTTTTTATAGTTTTTCATATAAGTAATTTAAAGCGAGTGCGGTAAGTAAACAAAGTAAATGTGCGAGTGCAGGAAATAAACAACGTAAATGTGCGAGTGCAGGAAATAAACAACGTAAATGTGCGAGTGCAGGAAATAAACAACGTAAATGTGCGAGTGCAGGAAATAAACAACGTAAATGTGCGAGTGCAGGAAATAAACAAAGTAAAAGCGAGGCAGAAAAATAAAATACTAACTGGAATTAAAATGGCGGCAGGATTAACTTCCTCCAGAGTGCTCCAAAACTCGAACCACAGACAGATTACAGACTCGATCACTCGATTGCAGAGGCACCCCGATGTGGAATGGCAACTGCTTTATAACTGATATATGCCTAGAGAATTCTAATTCTGGATGAAGAAAAACGAAAATCTAAGGTCCTATTTATAGTAAAAACTGAAAGCATGAAATGACCAGGACGCCCCTCCACTAAAAAGTGGAGGTTATGGAATTTGGCCTTGTGGCGCCCGCCACAGGCCTGTGGCGCCCGCCACACTCCCTACAGGGGATTGATGAGTGGGGATCGTGGGTCCTGGAGGTTGAGGAGTGGTGGTGAGACGTGGCCACGTCATGGCTAACCCCATGGCGCCCGCCACGGTGGGTGCCGCAAGTGCAAAATGCTGAATTTCTAGGTTTTCGTCCGTTTTCACTCCTTTTTCGCTCCTTTTCCCGATTCCAGCTCCGATTATTATAAAAACCTGAAAACATAAGAAAACAAAGCAATAACAAAGCAAAACAACAATAAAAGCTAAGAATGCATGCGAAATCGGAGTCAGAAATACGGTGAATTTTAGTGTGATCAAATTCTCCCACACTTAAACCTTTGCTTGTCCTCAAGCAAACATTAAAGCTTAAGAAAAATATGGTGTCAACACTTGTCTTTGGGCTAAAGGGATTCTAATTTCAAGTCAGGATGCAGTGACAGATACTAACTAAGTGAACCAAGGGTACCATAGTAACACAAACACAAACTTCAATCCTATATTAACCACTCCATATCATCCCACAATACCTAGGCCTATCTTCTCATCTTTTTGTGTCCTTTTCATTCAGGCGCAATCACATTAAGCCCGTTATCCGTACATGCTTCATAGTAGAGTGACCGGTTAGTGATTCTGATCCATAACATAAGGTTTCTGGCACATAAGCATGTGTAAACCTGTTTTATTTCGCCTAAATGTAGCTGCGGGGGATCGGATCGTAATCCGCCCTACCAAGTTCAGTGCCAGATACCTCTGAACCAACTAACAATAGGTGACTTGCAATTTTTTTTCTTTTTGTGGCAAATATTTTTTCTCTTTTTTCGGTTTAAATGACTTTGTGAGGGTCACCTATACCAGAGTTTGCCTTTTTTTTCTTTTTTTCTTTTTTTATTTTTTTTTATTAGCACTGGATCATTCACTTATATTCATCGGCCCCCTACGTAGAGCATGCTTAAGCCGGAGCTGACTGCTAGGATAAACTACTTAGAACAATTTTTAAAATGATAGTAAAGGCCAAGGTGGTGGGGTTTAGGAGTGATTCCTATATTCAAGAGGTCTATGGTGCTAAAATGGTTCTGATGTTTCAAAAAGTTGACCTAGGTCACCACATCCTAATCTAAACCTGTCTCTAAGCCCAAAAACATGTGAAACAACATTGTTTTCTTTTTTAAAAATTTTCTGGTAAGGCTAAGGAAATGGGAAAAAATGAAGATGAACTAAAAAGACACTATACTGGTGACTCGTCAGACTCATGCATTATCTAAAAAATAAATTACTGAAAAGGGAAATAACTGAAAGGAAATAAACTGAAAAGGGAAATAACGGAAAGCAATAAAATCCCCTCCCACACTTAAATCGAACATTGTCCCCAATGTTTCGAAATAAGATAAGGGGGGTAACCTGGAAAAAGACTACTGAGGAGGGGCACTGGTGCCTTCGCCGTCCTGATGTGATGGTCTGGAACGACGGGATCTACTACGATGCTGGTCCCTCCGGTCGAGTCGTGCTGATAAAGCAGCCTGAGCACTCCGAACCTCACGAAGGTTACCCAAGATGGAACCCTGAGTAGCCTCTACAAGCTGGTAGTGTCGGCTGTTGAACTCTCTCTGACGGTTCTGCTCTAATGAGATATCGTTCAAGGTACGGCAAACGTTGCTATAAGCACGATCCGAAACCAATCGCGATTGTTGCATGAAGCTCATATTGTCCGTCAGCTGCTGTGAAATAGTAGAGAGAAGGCCATCACGCCTTTCTTCTCTAGCTGTCATATCACGCCACATCTCCTCGGTGACAAAGAATCCAGGAGCAGTACCTGCAACAGGGTTAGAGGAAGATGGTGCAGTGTGTGACTGTGAAGGACGATGGGGGGACATGTGAGGGATGGGAGACTGCTCTCTCCGATCATACTCATCATCAGTGTCATGTGCCTCCCCATCAGGAATATTAGGAGGAAGTGGACCCAAAACACGTGGAGCATTAAGATCATAGGTCCAGTTCCTTTCATCACGTACATCAGTACGTCTACTGCATGGTAAAGCAACAGATGGGATAGCTACCCCATGAACCATCAACTCATAACCACCTTCTCTCCTCGTTCGACACAATTTCATGTCTTTCAGAAATTTTAAATTAATTGTGCGAGGAGGTAGTGGTTCAAGTGTAGCTATCTCATCGTTCAGGCCAAGAGCCCGAGCAATAGACGTAACAAGCCCTCCAAAAACAATCGGTCCTGTTTTGTTAGTAAATAAAGTCATATGGGCAAGCATAAACGGGACCGGATTGATATGGGTTCTAGTGAGGCATCCTTGCAAAAATAGGAGTTCACGAGCATTAACCTTGTTTGGACTTTCCCGGCCAAAAATAGTACATGCCAAAAGAAGTCTAAAAACTCTTATGGCCGGGTTGTGAATGGTCGACGCAAGTATCCCTTCAAAAGAATTAATTGAAGTACTTGAAAGCCTTAGCCAGAAGGTAAATACTTCGGCCGACCATTCAGCATCCAAAGGTGCCTCACAGATCGAACCTTCCCTATGAGGGATTCCCAACAAATCTGCTAGATCGTTGGTACTGAATTCATACTCAATTCCGAACAGTCTAAAAATAACAGTACCAACAGTGCTAGCAGTGTTAGGACTGACAGTGTATATCAAAGAACTCAAAAACTCAGTTGTCAGTCTCTCATAGGTAGGTTCCTGATTAATGAAAATTTTATGCAAGCCTAGAAATTCTAATAAATTAAAAACACTATGATAAATACCCAAAGCATACAGACAGTTATTGTCGACGTACCTAGTCGAGAGAATTTCTCGACTTTGAAGCCTCTGAATAATTTTCCGTTGCCTTTCGCCCGGTCTTCCATCACGAAGAATGAATCCATTGAACTCCATTGTTGAAAAGCTCCTTAGGTAGTGAAAATGGTGGAAAAAGTGGTTTATGAGGGAATGATAAAGTTTTGATTTTTTTGGTTTTTGATGGATGAAAATGGAAATGGATGTTGGATATGTTTTGTAGATGAAGGGTATTTTGGAAATGGGGGAACTTTAATGGGGTTCAAGGAGGATTTGGAAGGTTGGAAAATGGGTTTTTTGTGAAGAAAGGGATGAAAATGGTGGAAATGGGGATTCAATCCCGTATATGGTGATGATGACGGCGTGGCGCCCGCCATGGGGCCTATGGCGCCCGCCACAAGGCCAATTCCTGGGCCTTGTGGTTTTGGATCCTCCTTTTGGGCCTTCTTGCACCTTTGTCTTCCGGGGGGTCTGAATAGCGTTTTCTTCTTCTTTTCAAGGCTTGAGGCTTGCATATTTTTTTTTTTTTTTTTGTAAAGACAAAAATGAAAATATTTTTGTCTTATATATTTTTTTCTTTGCACGACAAAAAAATAAAAATGATTAAAGAAACAAAAGAAAAAGAAAAAGTTAACATTAGTGCAAAATATGTATATATATATAAGAAATTCAAAGTGCATGAAAATATAAAAGCTGCAATAAAGTAAAATATGTCTGGAAATGCGATAAATAAAATACTAGGGTAATGCTGTCAGGGTAGAATGAGTCATGCGGCAGGCGTCTTTTCCTGGCTTGATCCACGAATCTCAGCTATCTCCCTCCGAAGCTCTTCAATCGCCTGATGTAGAGCATCGGTCTCTGAGGCATGAGTGAGATCAGAAACCTGCATCTGTAACTCTAAGTCTGCCACTTCCTGCTTGAGCAGGGCAGTCTCCTTGCGGAGCTCATAAATCTGTGTTTGTAGGTCAGGTGGCTGCAGAGACAAATTGTTAGACATAACAGTGATCTGGGGAGTAAGAGGTGTAGGAGTGTACTCAGCGGCGGGAGGCGATTTCGGCTCTTCGACAGTCTCTCCATAACCCTCTAGAGCATAACTCCAATTTTCAGGATCATGGACACTGGTCATCAGCTGATCTGGTAATGTGAAATAGTGTATCGCTTCGCCGTCGATCAGCAATCTAAACATGTTGGGCTCAAAAGAAGCCCTCCTCATCAGTCCTCTATCAAGACAAAAATCAATATCCAGGGTGGTGTAGCAGCAGAAGGTCCTGAGGTGCAATAACTTGCGAGACAGACCCAATGCAGTAGCAATCTGTGTAACAATCCCACCGACATGGATGATGCCTACGGATGATCTGGCAACACTAGCCAAGCCCTTTAACAGAAAGTTGCCACAAGCAACAGGGCGAGACTGAGTCGCACAAAACAGTAGGAAAATCTCCTCTTCACTTAGCAGTGTCTCTGTATCTGGAAAACCTAGGAAAGAATGTGCTAGAATCATCTGGAAGTACCTCAATGCAGGGTTGTGGATTACCTGAGAGAACTGGGTAGAAGGATCTTGGCTCCCTCCGCCGGATATTTTAGTCCAAAACTTTTCCACTTCTCTGCTCATAAAATACCCCATCGGTGTATCTGGAATAGCATCAGGAGTAGTCTGGAAACCTAGCAAATCACCAAACTCTCTGTGAGAGAATGAGTAGTCAATCCCGAACAACCTGAAAACAGCGAGTCCATCGGGTCCAGCCCAGGGGTCATAATGAAACGAGCTGAGGAACTCAAGAGTCAAGTTCCTATAAGTGTTGTTCCTGTAGTCAAACTGTCCCCACTGGAGTTGATGGCATAAAAATCTGACGCTTGGCTCTATCCCCAAGGCATCCATGCAGTCATGGTCAGGGTACCTGGTAGGAGCCATAGGGCGTCTCATGTGAACATAGTAACGCTCTCTCTGTGCATCATCTCTAAAGGCCACGTGCATGTCATCAGGGTTCTGCATTCTGTACAAGGTTAGCAAACAAGTCCTGAAAGCACATAAAACATTCAATCGTTAGTCCTGACATAATTATAATATAAACAATTTAAAATAAAGTAAAAATAAATAAAAAGTACAAAATAAGAAAACCATGGGTTGCCTCCCATGCAGCGCTTGTTTAACGTCATTAGCTCGACGACCGATACTTAAACATCATTGGAAGGATATGGTGGATCACTCAGAGCATGACAGGTGTATGTTGTTGGGATGTCACCTCCTTCGTAGGGCTTCAACCTCTGTCCATTAACGATGAATGGTTTACATGTCTGGTTCTTGATTTCAATAGCACCGGATCTCAGGATCTTAGATACTTTGAAAGGGCCAGTCCATCTCGAACGGAGTTTACCTGGAAAAAGTCGTAACCTAGAATCGAACAGGAGAACAGGATCGCCTATTTTGAAGTCTCTTCTTATGATTCTTTTGTCATGCCAAGCTTTTGTTCTTTCTTTGTATATGATGGCATTTTCGTAGGCAGATCGTCTGAGCTCTTCTAATTTGTGGATGTCAAGGATACGTTTCTCACCAGCTGTCAAGTAATCCAAATTCAAAGTTTTTATGGCCCAATAGGCCTTATGCTCCAACTCAAATGGTAAGTGACACGATTTTCCATAGACCAGTTGATAAGGGGTTGTTCCTATAGGAGTTTTGAAAGCGGTTCTATAGGCCCATAATGCTTCTTGAAGTTTCTGTGACCAATCCTTTCTAGATATAGAGACAGTCTTCTCGAGGATTTGTTTGATCTCCCTATTAGATACTTCCACTTGTCCATTGGTCTGTGGGTGGTATGGTGTTGCTACTCTATGCTTAACTCCATACTTGCTTAAAAGTTTATCAAATATTCTCGATATGAAGTGTGATCCTCCATCACTTATGACTAAACGGGGGGTTCCAAACCTGGGAAATATATAATTCTTGAATAATTTGATGACTACTTTGGTGTCGTTTGTGGGTGCGGCGATAGCTTCAATCCATTTAGACACGTAGTCAACAGCTACTAATATGTACTGATTTCCAAAAGATGGTGGGAACGGTCCCATAAAGTCTATACCCCATACGTCGAAGAGTTCTACTTCTTGGATATTTCTTAACGGCATTTCATTACGTCTTGAAATATTTCCTGTGCGTTGGCATCTATCACACTTGACAATGAAAGCATGGACATCACGCCACATAGTAGGCCAGAATAGGCCAGCTTGAAGAATCTTGGCGTAGGTCTTAGATGTGCTTGCATGTCCACCATAGGGTGCAGAGTGACAATGCTCAATTATATTATTTACCTCTTCTTCTGGAACACAACGGCGGAAAATGCCATCTTTACCTCTCTTGAAAAGAAATGGTTCGTCCCAATAGAAGTTTCTCACATCACTATAGAACTTCTTCTTCCGGTGGTAGTTTAGATCAGGGGGTATGATGTCAGCGGCTAGATAATTAACAAAGTCTGCATACCAAGGTACATCACTTATGGCTAAGGATTTTTGAAAATACTCATGAGGGTCTGGGTTATCTTCTTCAATGGTTTCTAGTTGGGCTATCAGTCTATCATAGGCAAAATCGTCATTTATGGGAACTGGATCAGGTTTCAGGTACTCTAGCCTAGATAGGTGATCAGCTACCACATTATCAGTGCCTTTCTTATCACGGATATCCAAATCAAACTCTTGCAGTAATAGAATCCATCGAAGTAACCTAGGCTTGGCATCCTTTTTGCTTAGTAAGTAACGAATGGCAGCATGGTCGGTGTAAACTATAATCTTGGCTCCTACTAGATAAGATCTAAATTTGTCTATTGCAAAAACTACAGCTAGGAGCTCTTTTTCGGTTGTTGCGTAATTGAGCTGTGCAGCGTCTAGGGTTCTACTGGCATAATAAATCACATGTAACTTCTTATCTTTTCTTTGACCTAGAACGGCTCCAACAGCATAATCACTGGCGTCACACATTATCTCAAACGGTTCTGACCAATCAGGGGGTTTCATTATAGGTGCTGAAATCAGAGCTTGCTTCAGAAGATTAAATGCTTCAGTACATTTTTCATCGAAGATGAACTCAGCATCTTTCATCAAAAGACCAGTTAAGGGCTTTGTTATTTTGGAGAAATCCTTGATGAAACGTCGGTAAAATCCGGCATGTCCAAGAAAACTTCTTATCTCCCTGATAGTCTTCGGCGGTTTTAGATTCTCTATGACTTCTATTTTTGCTTTATCTACCTCTATACCTTTTTCGGAAACTATATGTCCTAAAACAATCCCTTCGGTGACCATGAAATGACATTTTTCCCAATTTAGCACAAGGTTTACCTCCACACATCTCTCCAGGATTTTCTCAAGGTTGACAAGACAATTTTTGAAATCTGACCCACAAACTGAGAAATCGTCCATAAATACTTCCATAATTCCATCTAAATAGTCAGCAAAGATAGACATCATGCAGCGCTGGAAAGTTGCAGGAGCATTACAAAGTCCAAAAGGCATTCTTCTATAGGCAAAGGTTCCAACTGGGCATGTAAAGGTAGTTTTTTCTTGATCTTCGGGGTGAATAGGTATTTGGAAGAATCCGGAATATCCATCTAAGTAACAAAAGTAAGAGTGTCTGGCTAGGCGCTCCAACATTTGGTCTATGAATGGTAATGGGAAATGGTCCTTCCTAGTTGCTTTATTTAATTTTCTATAATCTATGCACATACGCCAACCTCCATCGGTTCTTTTTGCTACAGGTTCGCCCTTCTCGTTTTGCACGACTGTGATGCCTCCCTTTTTGGGTACTACATGCACAGGACTCACCCATTTACTATCCGAGATCTGATATATTATACCTTCCTCTAGTAACTTAAGAACTTCAGTCTTAACTACAGTACTCATTATAGGATTTATTCTACGTTGGTGTTCTCTAGAAGGTTTTGAATCTTCTTCAAGCAAAATCCGATGCATGCATACGGATGGGCTTATTCCTTTTAGATCAGAGATCTTATATCCTAAGGCTGAGGGGTACCTACGTAAAACTTCTAATAATTGATCGGTTTCTTCTTGGTTTAAGGTAGCACTGACTATAACTGGACGGTTCATATCTTCATCGAGAAATTCATATCTCAGGTTTTTAGGCAGTTCCTTAAGTTTTACGGTCGGTTTTATAGGGCAAGGCATAGGATCTGGGGTAAGAGATAAACATTCGTGAAGGTTATCATCAATGTAGGGAGTTTTATAATTGTCATCTTCCAAGATAAGGGTTGATGGCAATTTTATAGATTCAGTTTCTTCTTCTTGTTCTAATTCCCTAATACATTCTTCGATGATATCTAAGGCATAACAAGAATCTCCTATCACAGGTGCCATAAGAAATTTTGACAATATAAATTCTATCTTCTGGCCACCTACCTCAAAAGTTAGTTTTCCCTTTTTAACATCTATTACGGCTCCAGCAGTCGATAAGAACGGTCTACCTAGGAGGATTGGTATGTCGTCATCTTCTTTAATGTCCATGACAACAAAATCAGTAGGTATAAACAACTGACCTATCCTAACAGGGACGTCTTCAAGTATGCCTATAGGGTATTTAACGGATCTATCGGCTAATTGAAGTGACATCTTAGTAGGTTGTAATTCTCCTAAGTTTAATCTCTCACAAACTGCTAAAGGCATTAAGCTCACACTAGCTCCTAAGTCTAGAAAAGCTTTTTCGATGACATGATTCCCCAAAATACAAGGAATGGAAAAATTTCCGGGATCTTTATCTTTCTTTGCTAACCTATTTTCGGAAATAGAATTACATTCCACGGGTTTCGGATCTTCAAGTCTACGTTTATTCGTAAGTATGTCTTTGAGAAACTTAGCGTAAGAAGGTATTTGGGTGATGGCTTCTGTAAAGGGGATTTCTACGTGAAGTTTTTCTATAACCTTAACGAATTTTTGATATTGATTATCGATTTGGGTTTTCTTTAATCTTTGAGGGTAAGGTATTGGTGGTTTATATGGCGGTGGTGGTACATAGGTTCTATTTTTAGGTTCTTCTCCTTTTTCTTGACTTTCCGGGGTTTCAGGCTTCTCTGGTTCCTTTTCCTCACTCCTCTCAGAAGTTTCGGGCTCACTCAATCTAGGGTTTAAAGGTTCCTTATAAGCGGTTCCACTTCGTAGAGTAATGGCATTAGCTTGCCCTTTCGGGTTTTGTTGAGGTTGTCCAGGGAACTGTCCTCCAGGTGTAGTCTGTGGGGCTTGGTTTAACGCTACCTGAGAGATTTGGGTTTCAAGCATCTTATTATGAGTAATGATTTGATCAACCTTGGTTCCTAACTTGGTAATTAGTTCGTTAACATGGACGCTTTGGTTCATGAACTCATTGTTTTTCTGTCTTTGAGCAACGATGAAATCTTTTACAATTTCCTCAAAGCTCGGGTTTGGTGGTACAGGTTGCATAGGTTGATTTGTTCTAGGGGCTTGGTAACCTTGTTGTCTCGGAGGTGCGGTATTTTGGATAGGGTTATTATTTTTGTAGGAGAAGTTTGGGTGATTCCTCCATCCAGGGTTATATGTGTTTGAAAATGGGTTCCCTTGGGTATAGTTCACTTGCTCAGTGTTGGTTTCATTCAACAGATTGCATTCGGCGGATTGGTGTCCTTGCGTTCCACATATCTCACAATTCGGCGAAACTGCGGCTACAGTATTCGGAGTTGTACACATATGTTCGACTCTAAGGGCCAACGCGTCCATTTTAGCCTGCATCATGTCTATAGAGCTTAGCTCATGTATTCCTCCTTGGGCTTCCTTCTTTTCCACTGTCGCTCGTTCTACTCCCCATGATTGATGGTTTTGGGCCATGTCCTCGATAAGGGCACTAGCTTCAGGGTAAGGTTTGTTCATCAGTGCACCACCAGCGGCAGCGTCGATGGTCATTTTAGTGTTATAAAGAAGTCCATTATAGAAGGTTTGGATGATTAGCCAATTCTCTAAGCCATGGTGTGGGCATGCTCTTAATAGTTCTTTATATCTCTCCCAGGCTTCGAACAACGACTCTCCTTGGTGTTGGGTAAATCTAGTTATAAGGTTTCGAAGAAGAGCGGTCTTACTTGGGGGAAAATATCTAGCAAGGAAAACTTTCCTAAGGTCATCCCAAGTTGTTATTGAATTGGGTGGAAGGGAATCTAACCAAGATAGAGCTTTATCTCTGAGGGAAAAGGGAAATAATCTTAAGCGTATCGCCTCAGGAGAAGCTCCATTGGTTTTAAAGGTGTCTGCTAACTGAAGAAAGTTTTTTAAATGTTGGTTTGGGTTATCAGTAGCGAGACCTGAGAATTGTCTCTGTTGCACTAATTGCAGCAGGGATGGTTTAAGTTCAAAATTATTGGCTGGTATAGCGGGGTTTACTATACTGGAACTAGGTTCCTCGTTTGATGGTTGGGCGAAGTCCTTAAGAGGTCTTCGGTTTTGTTCTTCGGCCATAGCTATCCTATTCCTATGGAAAAACAAACGTGCGCGAGCGTAACGTTCAGGTTCAGCTAGAGGGTCTACTAAACTTCCGGCACTGCGAGTTTTTCGCATTGACCGGTGGGTAACAACCTTAGTCTAAACGGTATAACTACAGGGTAATGAAATTTGACGATATTGGTCCCCGGCAACGGCGCCAAAAACTTGATGCGTGTTTTTCGCAAGTGTACGAATCACGTCAAAGTAATATAAAAGATTATCGAATCCACAGAGACCAAGTGTCAATCTATCAAACCTGTTGTTATGGTGTGTATCTAAGGCAACTAAATATAGGGGTTTTAATAAGGGTGCAATGGTAAATAAAATTATAATTTTAAATAATTAATAAAGACAGGCTCGAATGTAATTCACGTAATCAATGATAATCTAGTACTTGTTAGTGGAACTACTTATGGGCAGTGTTTTCTCCTTTGAAAAGAACTAATTTAACAGGAACTGTCGCTTTCGCGTATTCAGAACCGAGTTGTACTCTCTAATCAACCCCTCCTATTGTCACGGATAAAAAGGTGCGTACTGCGTTAGAGTAGTAAACCTATTTTTAAGAAATATAGTATCTTAACTAATTTGAAAAGTATTTTAACCTGGACTTCTTAGCAAAAAGAGGTTCTTATGAACCAGACTCTAAACTTCATAACGCGTCCGAAAATCGTTTTAAAATCTCTTTTCTTTTTAATCTAAAATCTCCTAATGAACTATACAAAGCGCTTTTGGCTGTTTTTGAAATAGTTAAAAACAATTACTAGAATTGAAAGATAAAATAGCCCTTAGGTGTTTCCACGAACAATTATACTGATTACTGGTTTGATTACGATCCTTACATTCTAACCTTTATGGAATTAGTTAGACATGATAAAGTAAATATTCTTTTTATAGTTTTTCATATAAGTAATTTAAAGCGAGTGCGGTAAGTAAACAAAGTAAATGTGCGAGTGCAGGAAATAAACAACGTAAATGTGCGAGTGCAGGAAATAAACAACGTAAATGTGCGAGTGCAGGAAATAAACAACGTAAATGTGCGAGTGCAGGAAATAAACAACGTAAATGTGCGAGTGCAGGAAATAAACAAAGTAAAAGCGAGGCAGAAAAATAAAATACTAACTGGAATTAAAATGGCGGCAGGATTAACTTCCTCCAGAGTGCTCCAAAACTCGAACCACAGACAGATTACAGACTCGATCACTCGATTGCAGAGGCACCCCGATGTGGAATGGCAACTGCTTTATAACTGATATATGCCTAGAGAATTCTAATTCTGGATGAAGAAAAACGAAAATCTAAGGTCCTATTTATAGTAAAAACTGAAAGCATGAAATGACCAGGACGCCCCTCCACTAAAAAGTGGAGGTTATGGAATTTGGCCTTGTGGCGCCCGCCACAGGCCTGTGGCGCCCGCCACACTCCCTACAGGGGATTGATGAGTGGGGATCGTGGGTCCTGGAGGTTGAGGAGTGGTGGTGAGACGTGGCCACGTCATGGCTAACCCCATGGCGCCCGCCACGGTGGGTGCCGCAAGTGCAAAATGCTGAATTTCTAGGTTTTCGTCCGTTTTCACTCCTTTTTCGCTCCTTTTCCCGATTCCAGCTCCGATTATTATAAAAACCTGAAAACATAAGAAAACAAAGCAATAACAAAGCAAAACAACAATAAAAGCTAAGAATGCATGCGAAATCGGAGTCAGAAATACGGTGAATTTTAGTGTGATCAACTATCAGGTGGGCTCTTCCAGCCGGGTGGTGATGCGTATGCTTGTGTGTGTAAAGGTCCTGGGTTCGATTCTCACCCCAGGCCTTTTTTCTTACTTTCTTATATTTTCTGGATTTTCCAAGGCAAGGCACAAAACAAAGTTGACTCATTCTATTATCACCAAAGCATGGTTGGCCTGGTGGTACGTTTTGATGGTTGCAGCCTGAGTGTCCTGGGTTCAAACCCAGCCAAGGTATGTTTTTTTTAATACTTTTTCTATTTTAATTTCTTATGTAATTAGTTTAATTGTTTTCTTGTTATTAATAAAAATAAATCATATATATTCAAATATTTAAAATAACATTTTATTCTCAAAAATTCTAAACTTTTATTTTTGTTCTAAAATTCAAAAATTATTTTCTTATTTATATATGTAAATATAATATATGCATGTTAATTAAATGATTTTGTATAATTAAATTAAAAACCCTAAAAAATATTTTTCTAACAAACCCTAATTTTCAAAACCCTAATTTATTTTCTAAATACTTATTAAAAACTTAATTGTTATTCTCTAATTTTTAATATAATTGTCATGTATATATTTATTTAATCTAATCTTTAATATAATTAATTTGTTGTAAATATAATTAGGACCTATTTTTTTACAATATGCAAATATATTTTATATACTAGGCTTATAGCCTAATTTTCTTTATATAATATGTAAAATACTTTTTTAGAACTTTTTTTGTTTAGAAATAATCTAACTTATAATAATCAAATTTTGTAATTATAGTACATTTAAAAATAATTTAATAATTTGTAAATTAAAATAATTATTTGTTCATATTTCTTTCTAAATATAATTGACTATATTAAAAATTGTTAATCTTTTATTCTTATAATATTTTGGCTAATCTTATTTATTTTAATTATTATTACTAACCATGTTATTATTTTTGCTTCATTAATCTTATATATTTTACTATTATCATTATTTCACTAACTTTATTTATTTTTAATATTTTACTAACTTTACTTATTTTTATTATTTCTAACTTTTGATTGTTATTTCACTAATATTATTTAATTTTTCATTATTATTTTAACTAACCCTATTTTTTTTAATTTTTATTACTAACCCATATTTATTTATTTATTGCTTATTTATTATTTTTGCTTATTATTTATATTTTGCTATTTATTTTTTAATTTGCTTATTATTATAATTATGTAATTGCTCCTTGGTGTAAATTTTGTAATATTTAATTTTATTTAATTTTTGCTATGGTTAGTAATTTAGGGAGTGCAAATATGTATTCTATTTAAAAAATAAATTTAGATCATTTTAATTAAAGATAAATAATATTGAACACTCACACACGTAAGTCGATTTTTAATCGCCATCTCACATTTCTAAGGTTATCCCTCATTGTTGCCTAATCATAAGGTCAAGTGGGGTGTATAAAGCAAGTCCCTTAAAAGAAAAAATCATCAAGTCCCTAATGGTTGCCTTTAAAGATCAAGTCCCTTTTCGAATAATGATGATAGTCCCTCCAGAATGCTTAATACACCCCACAGTTGCCTTCATAAACAGATGACCCTCACTTGTCCCTAACATCCAAGGTAATTACTACCTACTCCTTAATAGTAGGGATAGTCTTACCAATTAAAGGACAAAGAACAAGAAAGACTTAAAACTTTAGGGTAGGTACCTCCTAGTTGCTTGCTCACTCCATTTTTCAAACACTTAACAAATTTCAAACAAATTTTCAAAAACAAGTTTTTACGCATCCGTACATGGATCATTATCAACTATTATGAAAATTTTTCTATTCACACACTACACTTTCAAAAACAATTCAAAAGTGAGCTAAGTAACTAAGAGCCCATGGATAACCATGGATGTAAAGGGTGCTAACACCTTCCCTTTACATAACCTACCCCCCGGACCCAAAAATATCTCTTAAGGTCTTTCCTGTTCTTTTATACCCTTTCCTTTTGGATAAAATAAAAGTCGGTGGCGACTCTTGCTATCCGCAACATAACTAAAGTCAGTTCTCCCACCGTGTTACATTGGCAAAAAATCATGAAGTTTGACTTTGGTTTGACCACAGTTGACCTCAGTTTGACTTTTTTAACTGCATTGACTGATTTTGACTAATCTGATCATCTGACTGAGCAAACTTCTGAGAAAAGTCTTGAAACTTGTCATGGGGGTTCTTACACACATATAAGATGTTATGAAGCTCACTTGAAGTCTTGGAAGTTCATTTAGCCTGATTAAAGTCAAAACCCTAGTTTTGGATGCACTGCCTAGGAGGTGCATTGTCTGAGGGAATTGTCAACTCTTCTGACCAGTTGTGAACTTTGTGAACCTTGTGAACCATCATAAAATGTCTTGTGAACCTCATGGGAGGTATTGTGGACCTTGTGAACCTTGTGAACCTCATAAAGTGACTTGTAGACTTCATGAACCTCATGAAAAGTTTTGTAAGCATTGTGAATTTTGTGAACCTTGTGAACCTCATAAAGTGACTTGTAGACTTCATGAACCTCATGAAGGTCTTGTAAGTGTCGGGAAACTTGTGAACCTTGTGAACCTTCTTAGAACACAAAGTCTTGTATTGTGAGGGCAAATTTTGGGGTGCAACAGCTGCCCCTATTCAATTTTCTGAAACCTGAGGGGTTAGATTGGTATATTTGCCAGTCGTGACCTGGAAGGTTGAAGGGGATTGAACACAAAAGCCCAAAAATTTGCACTCACCAGTGTATAAAGTGGTATAAATGGCTAGTTGAATATGATTGAGTGGGCTTAAAGATGCCACTTGGAGGAAAGTTCTTCAGATACATGTCTTGGAGGATGAAGCAGTCCAACATATGGAGGTATAATGATAGCTGTCAGGAGGATGGAGCAGTCCTGAGGCAATGATATGATTTCAGGAGGATGATGCAATCCTGAAGTAAAGAAGCTGTCAGGAGGATAAAGCAATCCTGAGGTATTGATAATATGCTTTCAGGAGGATAAAGCAATCCTGAGGGATTGATAATATGCTTTCAGAAAGATGAACAACGTTCTGAGGTATGAATATGCTTTCAGGAGGATAAAGCAATCCTGAGGTAATAATATGCTTTCAGGAGGATAAAGCAATCCTGAGGTAATAATATGATTTCAGGAGGATGAAGCAATCCTGAAGTAAAGAAGCTGTCAGGAGGATAAAGCAATCCTGAGGTATTGATAATATGCTTTCAGGAGGATGAAGCAATCCTGATGTAGTAAAAAGCTGTCAGGAGGATAAAGCAATCCTGAGGTGGTAATAAGTTGTCAGGAGGATAAAGCAATCCTGAGGTAGTAATGTGATTTCAGGAGGATAAAGCAATCCTGATGTAATAGGAATTTTCAGGAGGATAGAGCAATCCTGAGGTAGTAATGTGATTTCAGGAGGATAAAGCAATCCTGATGTAATAGGAATTTTCAGGAGGATAGAGCAATCCTGAAGTAATGATGATAGCTATCAGGAGGATGAAGCAGTCCTGGTGTAGTAATATGTTCCCAAGAGGATGAAGCAGTCTTGAGAGATGATAAGTTTTCAGGAGGATAAAGCAGTCCTGATGGATGATATGCTTTCAGGAGAATAAAGCAATCCTGAGGGATGATAACTTTCAGGAGGATAAAGCAATCCTGATAATCATAAGTTTGTTTGCTGGATAATTAACCTGAAAACAAGGTAGCATTCTGTATAATAATATTAGTTTATGCATTATGTATGCATGTATGATATGATGCACTTAGGTAATGTATTATGTATCCATGGATATGCATGCTATGGTATGATGTAAATGATGTATGTATGATATGACACTGCCTGAAGCGTTTGGATATCTTCATATAACAACTGCTGGCCAGGGAAAATAAATCCCGATTCGTTGCTGAAGAATATGAGGAACTCGTTCCCGTCTTGTTTGATAATATATTATACATAACCTTCCGTCTGCTGGGAATAGTAAGGTATATGTAACCTCCCGTATGCTGGGGATAGTAAGGTATATATGACCTCCCGTCTGCTGGGGGATGGCAAGGTATATATAACCTCCCGTCTTCGTTCGATAGTAGGGTAGATATCCCGTCTTCGTTCGTCGTACCTTCATTGGAAAGTAAATTCCCGAATATCCGTATGAGGATAAAAGAGATGGATATAAATTCCAGGGGAGATGAGACTTTATGAAGATGGATTTGTCCTACTGAGGGTTTTGTGATTGTCTTGTAAAGATGAACCGGCGAAGCTTCGTTGAAATCCTTCTCTCGTTCGTCCTTAGTAAATACTATTACTGCATTTTTATGCATTTCTGGTAAACATCAATCGTATTAAAAGCATACATGCATTTTTGGTAAACATCAGTCATATTCAAAAGCATACATACATTCAAACACAACCAATGGACGTTTCGCTTATGTAAATAGGGTAAAAGTAAATCTGGATTCAAAAGATGGAATTTATTTACATCAAGAAGTGACCCATACACGGGTAAATTTGTACAAGGAGACATAAACCCTAGTAAGAGGATTTTGCCATAAAGTTTTTACAAAACAAAGAAAATCAGCTATGTGGGAAATAATCCTATTGAGTTTCAATTCTACTATTGACATTATCTTCAAGTATCTCATCTTCTGCTGTTGAGATGAAAATGATTGGATTGAGCTTTATCTGTTCGAGCTTAAGTAAGTAATACAACTGGTTGCAGTTTCATGGGTGATCCAAACGAGACATAGTCATATGCTTTAATCCCTAACTTTTGCCTGGATTGCCCTTTCAGGTTTTCAATCCACCGAGATACCCTTTTTTGCCCAAGCCGCCTTTTCAGGTTTTCGACTTGCCGGGTGTACATCTTTTTATATATATCCCTAATTTTTGCCCAAACCCTTTTGGTTTGCCGGGATGCCCTTATTTTTGCCTAGGCCTGTCAACCTAGCGGGTCTCTTTTTATGCTATGTATGCGTTTACAGGCTGTGGGAAGTCTTCACCATCCATAGTAGTAAGTATCATGGCACCTCCTGAGAATACTGTCTTGACTACAAATGGTCCTTCATACGTAGGAGTCCACTTGCCCCTAGGATCACCCTGTGGTAATATGATACGCTTGATTATCAAGTCACCAGCCTGATATACCTTTGGCTTAACCTTCTTGTTAAAAGCTTTGATCATTCGTTTTTGGTACATCTGGCCATGACAAACTGCTGCTAACCTCTTCTCATCAATCAAATTGATCTGGTCCAGTCGAGTATGAATCCACTCATCTTCATCCAAGCCTGCATCCTTCATAATTCTTAAGGAGGGAATCTGAACTTCAATGGGCAAAACTGCTTCCATACCATAGACTAAGGAGAATGGGGTTGCCCCTGTTGAAGTACGTATTGTGGTACGATAACCATGAAGAGCAAATGGTAACATCTCATGCCAATCCTTGTAAGTAACAGTCATCTTCTGCACAATCTTCTTAATGTTCTTATTAGCAGCTTCAACTGCCCCATTCATCTTTGGACGATACGGAGAAGAGTTGTGGTGCTTAATCTTGAACTGCGTGCAGAGATCAGTAATCATAGTGTTGTTTAGATTAGAGCCATTGTCAGTAATAATCCTTTCAGGGATGTCATACCTACATATGAGATTATTCTTAATGAATCGAGCCACAACATTCTTGGTAACAGATGCAAATGAAGCTGCCTCCACCCACTTCGTGAAGTAATCAATAGCAACCAGGATGAAACGATGCCCATTAGAAGCAATAGGCTTGATCTCACCAATCATATCAATGCCCCACATGGCAAAGGGCCAAGGAGCAGTCAACACATTCAATGGTGATGGAGGTATATGTACTTTATCAGCATAAATTTGGCACTTGTGACAAGTTCTGGAGTGTTGATAGCAATCAGCTTCCATGGTAGACCAATAGTAACCTGCTCTCAATATCTTATTTGCCATAGTATGACCACTAGAATGAGTGCCAAAGGTCCCATCATGCATCTCTTCCATAATTTCTGTAGCTTCCTTCTTATCCACACAACGAAGCAAAGTTGAATCATGATTGCGCTTGTATAAAATCCCATTGCTCAAAAAGAACTTAGCAGAAAACCTTCTCAGAAACTTCCTATCTTTGACAGATGCCCCTTCAGGGAACTCCTGAGCTTCAAGATATCTTTTCACTTCATAGAACCAAGGCTTCTCCTCTGCCCCTTCAGTGTCAATCTCATTACAGTATGAAGGCTTTTCAAATCTATCAATAGTAATCTTAGGAGCTTCATCATCCCAACTGATCTCAAACATGGATGCCATGGTGGCCAAGGCATCTACCAACTGATTCTCTCTTCGTGGAATATGTCCAAAGGTAATCTCTTTGAAATGTGGGATCAAAGACAACACATGCTCTCTAAGGAATAAGATTATCATGTTTGGTATCCCAATCTCCTTTAATCTGACTTACTACCAGGGCTGAATCTCCATACACATCAAGGAACTGAATCTTCATATCAATAGCAACTTTAATACCCAGGATACATGCCTCATACTCAGCCATGTTATTGGTGCAATAGAAACAAAGTCTGGCAGTAATCGGGGTATGGCGACCTTCAGGGGAACTAATCACAACACCAACACCATTACCAAGTGCATTGGAAGCACCATCAAAAACCATAGTCCATCGGGATCCTTGTTCAGGTCCGTCATATTGTCCAGGTTCTTTGGTAATAATCATAATGTCTTCATCAGGAAACTCAAAACTCATTGACTGATAATCATCCACTGCTTGATGAGCCAAATGATCAGCCACAACACTTCCCTTAATGGCCTTCTGAGTAGTATACTGTATATCATATTCTGTCAAGATCATTTGCCATCTTGCAATTCTCCCGGAGAGAGCAGGTTTCTCGAATATGTACTTGATTGGATCCATCTTTGAAATCAATAAGGTAGTATGAGTCAACATATACTGTCTTAGTCGGCGAGCAGCCCATGCCAAAGCGCAGCAAGTTTTCTCGAGCAGTGAGTATCTTGTTTCACAGTCGGTAAACTTTTTGCTAAGGTAGTATATTGCCTGCTCTTTTCGACCAGACTTGTCATGTTGCCCCAACACACACCCCATTGAGTTGTCTAACACAGTTAAGTACATAATTAAGGGTCTTCCATCAACTGGTGGCATCAAAATTGGAGGTTCTAGCAAATATCTCTTGATTTCATCAAAGGCAGTCTGGCACTCATCATTCCATTCCATCACCTGATCTTTCTTCAACAACTTGAAGATTGGCTCACAGATGGCAGTTAACTGGGAGATAAATCTTGCAATGTAATTCAGTCTTCCCAAGAAACCTCTAACCTCCTTCTCAGTACGGGGAGCTGGCATCTCTCGTATAGCTTTTACTTTTGCAGGATCCACTTCAATACCTTTTCCACTAACAATGAAACCCAAGAGCTTTCCAGATCTAACCCCAAAAGTACACTTGTTTGGGTTCAATCTCAACTTGTATTTCTTCAACCTCTCAAACAATTTATGCAAATGATCAAGATGTTGCTCTTCATTCTGGGACCTGGCTATCATATCATCCACATACACCTCTATCTCATGATGAATCATATCATGAAACAAAGCCACCATGGCACGCTGATATGTTGCCCCTGCATTCTTCAAACCAAATTGTAATACCTCAAAATTTGCCCTCTCATTTCCTCAACATTTTGCATAGCATTTTGCATATATGGATTCATCAAATAACCAAAAACATTGCATCATATATAGCATAGCCGAGGCGTGGGTATGTGATCAATGATCGGAGCAACCGAAAGTTATGAAGAGGCTACCGAAGGGCCACAAAGCTTCTCAACCTTGTGCAAAGGGTTCACAATATCCCACAAGTCTTCACTTGAAGCCACAAGTCATGGAAAGTTTTGGTTTGATTGACGGAGGCAAGCAGTGCAATACTTCTTGAGGGAAAAAAGCCGAATTAGGGTTTCATTTCTACAGGGCTTCTACATAAATTTTTGATTTGAAGTGGATTTCTTTGACTTATATATGATGTCAAGTGCCTAGGGTTCAAATCTCGTCCACAAGTTCATTTTGGAAGGGGTTCGACTGGCCGGACGGCGGAAAATCGAGGAATTGGAGAAAAGGCAATCGGGCTAGGTAAAAAGGGTCGACTCCGGACTTTTAAGATCGAGATCGTGAAATTAGGGTTACAATGTTCCTATGGTTCAAACTTGATCAAGAAATGATGGAGTAGTTATAAAAAAAAATCAAAGAAAAATCATTTGAAAAGTAGTTAGTTTCACCATTTCCCTCCACCTTTCCTTCCACTTTCTTTCCACACTTCCTTTCATTCTTTCCATCTCATTTTTCCACTTCAATTCCACCCCATTTCCCTTGGAAACTTCCACCACCTTCCACCATCTTCTAGAGTGTTCCAAGGAATATTCCAAGGAATATTCCAAGGAATATTCCCTTTTCCAACCCTAACCCTAACTAACTTCCAAACCTAATTTTGGATCCCAAACCTAATTTTTGGGCCCCAAACCCAAACCTAGCTCCTAGCCTAATCTCTATATAACCATTAATCACTTCATTGAGAGGGGTTCCCACAATTCCAAATTTTTCACTTCTTTCATAATCACTTTTTCTCTCTCACTTTTCCTCCATTTTCCCTCCTTTCACCAAAGCTTCTTTGAATAAGCTCTTCAAGTTTCACATTGAAACTTGAAGATCTTGAAGCTTAAGCCTCCAACCTCCATTAATTGTGGATTATAGAAGAAGAAGCTACTGAATTTTGTTGAAGATTTCGGCTTATCGGAAGTGTGCGAAGATTCAAGCTCAAGAACGCATTTATTTTGCGATTTCTCGGTTTTCGGTTTTTCTTCGGTCTAGCTCCGATTCTTGCAACAATTACCGAAGCACTCCTCCGCTTCGTAGGTTGGTGATCTTAATCACTTCTTCTTTAAGTTATTCTCTTCATCTCGCCACTTTTGGCATTCTTTAATTGCTTTTTTTTTTCGCTTTGCTTGAAATCGTTTCGTTTCGATTATGTTTACTTGTGATTTGTGATTTTTGTTGATTTAGAAGTTAAAGTGTTGATGGCTATAGGTGCTAGCATGTGTAAATAAGCTCAAAATAAGTAGAAATTAGTGTTAGCATGTTCCTAGGTAGGTTAGGGATCCCAAGAAGTGAGTTTGTGGCCAAAAGCACTTATTTCAAAGTTTTTTTCACTTTCTGTTCAGTGTTAACCGGTTAACGCATGGGGTTAACCGGTTAACACGTGCGTTTTGCCACAGATTGCTTCTGTTTTAGGTCCGTTAACCGGTTAACCCATACGGTTAACCGGTTAACGCTGCTGATTTTTGGATTCTTGGTTTAGTTGATTGCTCAATCTTGCTTCCTAGTGCCTCTAATGTTCATACATGTTTAGGTAGGGATTTTAGGGAATTTTTGAGTCCATTTCCAGTAGCTCACTCCCCCGTTTCGAGTCGTTTCGACACGATTCCGTTCATATCGCATATTATGTGTTTTTTGTGTTCTTTGTGTATGGCTTGAGTTCTTTCATATTGTTGCTATGTTCATGCATCATTAGGTATGTAATAATCATGTTGCATTCTGTTTTATATGTTGGCATTGCATTAAATCATTTTTGCATTTCATTATGTTGATGTATGTTGCATTTTGCATAATCATATATATGTGCATTTGGTGGAATTTGATGCATGTTTGATCATAGCATTTTATCCATTCAATTCTGAATTATGCATTGAGTTTAGTATGTTTGTTGAGCTATCATGTTGCATGTTCATAATCAATAATCATCATGATCATATGCCATGTTTATGTGTTACATTTTTGCATTACTTGTGGCATAATTAACCATATGATGCATGCTTGCATAATCCTTCAAAAATATTCATGTTCTTGCATTTATAGATGTTGATCCATGTTCAAATGCATGTTTGTGATGTGTTTAGTGTATTTTTAATTGAGTTTGTGCATTAAAAAATGAAAATAATCAATTCTGGATTTTGCATTTCATAGCTGTTGTTTTGCATAAGTGCTGTAAAATGTATGTTGTTTGTTATGTGTGCATGCTGCATTTGACCTTTTTACACCTACTTTTTCATGCTGCATGCTGGCTGTAAAAAGCTGAGTTGTATCATGCATTGTTTTCATGGCTGTTTGTGTATTAGGGGGCTGTAATAGGTGCTGTATTTTGGTTTTAGCATTTTTCTAGTTCCTTTAGGATTAAGATTGGGTCTAGTTTAGGTCCAAGTTTAATTAGGATTTAATTAATGTGTGTTTGCCTTATTCTTTTTAATAAAAATGTGCATTAACACTTGTTTTGTAGTGGGGAAGATTGAGGTAAGTTTACTTCACTTTATCCTTTATTTTTTATGCATTTCTTTTAGGCTTTTTAATTCATTTTTCCTTCCATATTGGTGATTGGTAGGATTCCCCATTGTTAGGACCAACTTATCTTCCTTAGGAAGTAAGTTGCATCCTTTTTCTTTTTTCTTTTCCTCTTTGTCTTTAGGATTAGAAAAACCTCACTAACCATTAGGATCTCCCTTTGTGCATAATAAATAACTTAGGGTTGTGTCTTAGTCCCTTAGATTTTTCCTTTTCCAACTTGAGTCATTCTTTCTCATCTCATAAAGAAAAGCAATAAAACACTTAAGTAAAAACCGAACAATCTTGTACGACACGAGACTTTGTTGCGGAGTGTTTATACGCGTCCTGTTTCGGGGCGAGGTGTAAATACTTCCCGCGATGGATAGGTCTTAGTACAAGACTGTTCACAAACAAATTCAAAACACTTCTGTTAAAAAGCCAAAAACAAACAATAAACGGCTAATCCTGCGGGAACTTCTTCTCTCATCTCATTCACTCATAACGCGAACTCGCGACTACTTGTCTCGCATGCAAGACGGTTAACGCACTCGTACCAGACGAGCCTGCAACACCTGAGCATAGACATACGCAGTTCCAGCTGTAAAAAACACAAACAAATAGTTCCCGCCTAGGTTAGGCGAACTACGTCGACTCTGATCCTCATTATCCCGATGAGGTACGTAGGCAGCGGGGTAGGGCCCGTTCGAGCACACTCTTTATTTTCCCTACATTTTCCCATTATCCCTTTTATTTTCATTTCTCAATTCCATTTCCTTCCTTATTTTAGTTCCAGTTTCCAGTTAGCAGTTCTTATTCAGCAGCATCTTATTTTTCTCACCCTTTGAAACAAACAAGCAAGCGTGGATCCCGTCGGGTACGACGGACGATCTGGGGTGCTAATACCTTCCCAGTTCGTAACCGACTCCCGAACTCAGATCTTTGGTTCGCAAGGCCTTGTCCTTTCCTTCTTCCTCAGGTTTGTGCAACATTACCTTTCCCATTCTTTCGGGATAAAAATGTCTGGCTGGCGACTCTAACCTTTCCGCGCCACTTTCGCGTTTGTACTAGGATGAAAATCCCGGGAGCGACAGCTGGCGACTCTGCTGGGGACTTAACCTGATTCTTCCGGTTTCCCTTGTAGAGTCAATCCTAGCGCCTGTTTGGTTTTGTTTCTTTGGGTGTTTATGTGTTTGTTGCTGAGTGCTTTAGTTTAGCTTTACTGTTTTCATTTACAGTTTTATTTACAGCTTTACTTTATCGCATTTATTTACCGCTTTCAGTATTTTATTTTCCATGCATCATATTATACTGGACTGTCTGGCTGTGCTGGTTTTCATTTTTTCTGTGGGTTGGGAGTTACTGTGAGATAAGCCAAATACCCGGCTTGAGTGCACTATAGGATTAGCGTGGACACGTTGTGCTCGCATGGCTACATGATGAGTGGTGATGTGTTCCACACCCAGGTTGCGACTGTCTTGGGACTATTCTGTGTGGGGGTTCTTCCCCACTTCAGGGTACAACCTTGATGGTTATGTGCAGCTGGGGACCGATCATTGAGAACCTTAATGGAAACAACCCTCTCCAGTGATGACAGTGGCAGACCACATTTGTTGGCAAACCCACTCGCATCCGAGGGTCCATTGGGAACTCGCATAGGATGGCCTGGTTCTCTCATAGGAATTCAGTTAAAGCAAACTGTTCGTATGACGATAGTATTGTACCCTTCGGGATGAATGTACTATTGTTTCTCGATTCAGTGCTTGAAGCTGGAGACTTGTGAGGGATGCTTGTTTTTCCGGACTCAACTGAGACCTCCCTGAGTAGTACATAATGCCAAACCGATTCCCTGATTTGGTCATGAGCCATTTCTCGGAAATGGTGAACGTATTATTGCTATTCGGCTTTGAGAGTCCGTGATGTTGACCCGAGTAGCACACCCGTGAGATTGGGAGGGGTTTACAGGTTTGCAGGAACCCTGGTGCCTTCAACATACCCACTTTGCTTTTGGTTCAGTTTTGTGATCTGGATTTCTGTTCTTAAGTTATGGACCCCGGATCAGAGGGATGATTATTGTGATACCTGGATTTTGAGACCGTGCACCGACACCTGATTATATGATTGGCACATCACAGACACTTCACTGATCACATGCCTTGTCTTGCATAAACATCATATCATCATTAATCATTTGTGTTTCTTTTATTCTCAGGGTTTACATTTATTCCCGGTTCCTGGCTGTATTATTGCTTCAGGATGGAAGACGCCAAAAAGAGAACTGTGCACTACAAATTCTTCGATACTAAGATGGACCTGATCAACCAATTGGTGTCTCTGATTACCCCGGGTCATTTGGACTACTTCAAGGAAACGTATGGTGATATTTTGGATCTGGTATTCAACTTGGATAATTCTCAGAGGAGCGCCATTCATACTTTGTTGCAGTATTATGATCCACGGCTTAGGTGCTTCACATTCCATGACTTTCAGTTAGGTCCTTTGTTGGAAGAATATGCTGAGATTATGGGAGTTTCAATCAAGGATCAGCTTCCTTTTAATTCGGAGATGACAAGACCAACTCACGATGATATTGCTAAGGCTCTTTATTTGAGCCCGTCAGAGGTGTCTTCTAATCTGGTTTCCACCAAAGCAGGAGTACTTGGTTTTTCTTTAGAGTTTCTGGTCAAGAGAGCTGAAGAACGTGCCGTGGAGAAGCAGTGGGATTCAGTTTGTGCTATCTTGGCGTTATCTGTGTATGGGATAGTTTTATTTGCTGACATGGACAAGTTTGTGGACATGAATGCCATTCATTTGTTTGTGTTGAAGAATCCGGTGCCCACTCTCTTGGGTGATCTGTATTATTCTGTGCATTACAAGAATGAGAAGAGGCGAGGAGGTCTTGTTAAATGTTGTGCTCCTTTATTCTACAAATGGGTCGTGAGACACTTGCCTACTACTGAGAGTTTTGCGGATCCTAATTCTACTTGGGCTCAGAAGCTGAGTACTTTGTCTGCTGGAAATATCAGGTGGTTTACTTTGAAGTTGAAGGGAAAGAATTTCATTACTAGTTGTGGTAATTACCCTAATGTGCCTTTGTTAGGAGTATCAGGATGTGTTAACTACAATCCCATCCTCTTAAGAAGACAGTTAGGGTATGCGCTCAAGGAGGTTCCTGATGAGTCTGAATTATTCCAAACCTTCTATTTTCCGGTAAAAGACAATCTTCCTTTGGTTCAGAAAGCTGCAGGGTCCTGGAAGATGATTAAGAGGAAGGGTATAGCATGTCTGGGCAAGAGCAACAATCGAATGTTTCCTGAATTTGAAGCCTGGATAAAGAATGAGGTTCAAGCGGCTCCAGTCCCTTTTTCTGTGCCAACTCCACCACCTGCTACGGTACCTTTGGAGGAATATCAGAAGTTAGAGGCTTTGGTTAAGCAACTGAGGGTTGAAAATCAAGAGGCTCTTAATTCTTGTCAAGCGCTGATGATCCAGAACCGTCAATTGAAAGATAGAGCTGAGCAAGCCGAGGAAATAGTCCGTCTTAAGCAGAAGGATTTTGAAGATAGAGAGCTCTACTTCCGAAAGAAAGGTTTAGCTGAGACTCATAAGACGGCCCAGCGCCGAAGAGAGAAGAAGGATCTTAGTGAAGCCAATGAAGCTGTTACTTTATGGCAGGAGAAATGGGACGAGAATCTGAAGGAACAAAAGGAGTTGGACGCCAAGCACAAACAGGAAGTCAAAAGCCTTCAGGATTATTTAGATGGACAGAAAGAACTTCTCAGGAAAGCTTATTATCAAGAGAAAGATCGTATCCGGCGCGTAACAGAAAGTCAGCAGGCACTGAAGGAAGCTCAAAAGGAGATTGAAGACTTGAGGTTGAGAGCTGATGTGAAAAGGTCGAAGGCCGAGTCAAGTCAAAGCAAGAGGAATGAAGCAGCATTTCTACAGCAGATCGAGGAGTTGCACGCTTCTTCTGATACGAGGGACCTCCTCATTCAGAAGCTCATCCAGGAGCCCGGTCATCCAGATGTGATTCAGCTGTTCCAGAGCGTCAAATGCCTTAGCTGGAGATTGAAGGATATAGAGTTCCCTAGTGTGTAATTTCATATTGTTGTACTTGGATTACCCACAGGCTTGTTGGGGGATTCCTTATATGTGATGTACTTTTGTTATTGTGATTGGCACCCTTCGGGGACTTTGTATTTTCAAACTCCAGTTTATATGATTGAGTTGTTCCGGATTTCTTGTTTGTTATTTGCACCGACACGGGGTAATGAGCACCAATTCTTCACAGCCGTTATTATGTCTGAATATCATTTGGGTCTTCTTCCCAATTCTTATCTTCCTAATGTCAGGACCGGATACAGGAAAATACTCGGGAATAAAAGGAACACATTGCATTGCATACGCATCATTTGCATTTTGTCTTTGTCTTTGCAGGTTTTTCTTCGAGGTGTCTAATTTATCTGTGTTCATCAGGCAAAGATTGCGAGGGCCGCCAAGACCCGGTACATTCGACAAAATATTCCTCATCGGTACGCGACCCGCAGTAATCAAAGAACAGCAATGGACGTCATGCAGACAGAACTCAATGATGTCCGTACCAAGATGGCAGAATTTATGACTCTGATGCAGGGGATGACCCAGGGGCAGCAGGAGCTGAGAAATGCAATTCAAGGGTTGACTCCTCCTAACACTAATGTTCAGGCAACTACTTCCGGCGGACAAGGGGGTCCTCCCAACACTAACAACGGTACAGGTGGACCTCATGTTCCAGATCCATCTATGGCTGCGTATGTTCCTGTGCAGGACAGGCAGGAAGACCAATTCCAGTACTTCAACAATGATATGGGTTTCGGCGGTGATGGAAATCTCAACGACTTCTTGGTGCTTGCAGAGAAGGTCAAGGCCTTAGAGTGCAAGGACACTTTGGGAATCGACGTGTCAGATATGGGTTTAGTACCTGGGGTGGTTATTCCACACAAGTTCAGGCCACCAGCATTTGATAAATACAACGGCAACTCTTGCCCGAAAATTCACCTACAGGCTTTCTACAGGAAGATTGCGGCTCACACGCGAGATGAGAAACTATGGATGTACTATTTCCAGGATAGCCTTTCTGGAGGATCCTTGGAGTGGTACATGAAGTTGGAAAGAAGTTCTATCAGAAGCTGGAAGGATTTGGGAGAGGCCTTCCTCAGACAATATCAATACAACATTGACATGGCACCTAGCCGTACTCAACTTCAAAGCTTGACACAGAGGAGCTCGGAGAGCTTCAAAGACTATGCACAGAGGTGGCGTGAGGTGGCCGCCCGAGTGCAACCACCTTTATTGGAAAGAGAGATGGTCGATCTTTTCCTGAATACCCTCCCAGGGCATTTCATGGAAAGGTTGGCTGGTTGTTCCTTAAGTGGTTTTTCGGACATTATCCTGACTGGAGAAAGAATCGAAAGCTGGCTCAAACAAGGGAAAATTCAAAATGGAAGCGCTTCAACGTCTGGTATCAAGAAACCCTTTGTGAAAAGGAGGGAAGGAGAAACAGGAGCAGTATACGCCCAGAGGGGAATGGTTCACCAAGGATATTATCAACAAGTGGCCCCCGTCACTATTTCAACTCCTCCAGTTCAACAACGGGTTCAGCCTCCACAGCCGCAACGTTCACAGGGGTATCAGCCAAGACCCCCTCGTCCATACTACCCTCAGAAGCCGAGGGATAGACATTTTGAAGCTCCACCAATGTCTTACTCCCAACTGTTGAAGAATCTCCTGCAGCTTCAAATGATTCAGCTCCGTACCTTGCAACCTCCGAGGCCAGGCCAAATTCCTGAAGGTTATGATTCGAATGCTAGATGCGAGTTTCATTCTGGAGCTCCCGGCCATAGTACTGAGAATTGTAAAGCATTGAAGCATGTTATTCAGGACTTGTTGGATTCTAAAGCGATCAATTTCGCTCCCTCTCCTAATGTGCTGGAAAATCCCATGCCTCATCACAGGGGCATGGTTGGCGCAATTGGTGAAGGGGAGAAATTGAATCTGGTGGATGATGTAGATGACTTGAAGACTTCTTTGGTTGCTATCAAGTTTTGTTTGTTGAAAAAAGGAATTTTCCCTGGATGCGAGGATGATTGTTCAGAATGTACAGAAGCTACCAACGGTTGTAAAAGATTGAAGGCCGGAATTCAAGGAATGATTGATGAAGGAGTGCTGCAATTTGATAAGATTGTGAAAGAGAGTGAAGTATCTACGGTGACTATCTTTTATGATCCATCCCAAGTTCCTTCGCGCGCCAGAGCAGCGCCAATAACTATTACAACTGCTGGACCCATAACGTACCAAAGTGACAGAGCAGTTCCTTGGCATTACGGTGGTGAAGTGTATTACAACGGGCAGAGGCAAGAATTGGCCACGACTAGTATAACCCCAGCTCAAGTAGAGAATGTTGGAGTAGGGGGTTTTACTCGAAGTGGAAGATTGTTCGCGCCTGAAGCATTGAGAAACAATGTGATACCACCTAGAGATACTGCTGAAGCCCAAGCAAGAGCCAGAGGGAAGCAACCTGTAGTTGTCAATGATCCAACTCCATCAGCTGATCCAGATCTCACCTTTGACAAAGAAGCCGAAGAATTCTTGAGGATCATCAAGAAGAGTGACTATAAGATTGTAGATCACTTGCAGCAGACGCCATCAAGGATTTCCATCTTGTCATTGCTTATGTGTTCAGACTCTCACAGGAAAGCTCTCCTAAATATTCTGAACAAGGCATACGTGCCTCAAGATATTTCTGTGAACCAGTTAGAAACGGTGGTGTCCAGCGTTAACGCCAGTCATGGATTGGGTTTCATGGATTTGGACTTAACTTCTGATGGGCGAGCTCACAATCGGGCATTGCATATTTCTTTGGAATGCAAGGGTGCAGTGCTCTCCCACGTGCTGGTGGATACTGGATCATCTCTGAACGTCTTGCCTAAGAAGGCGTTGATGAAGCTGGACTATGATGGGGTGGTGTTAAAGCCCAGTGATCTAGTAGTCCGAGCGTTTGATGGATCAAGAAGATCGGTATTTGGAGAGGTGGAGTTACCTATCAAGGTAGGTCCACAAGTCTTCAATACCACGTTTTACGTGATGGATATCCAGCCGGCATATAGTTGTTTACTTGGAAGGCCCTGGATACACTCGGCAGGAGCGGTTTCTTCTACACTTCATCAGAAATTAAAGTTCGTCTGGGAAGGTCAAGTTGTGACAGTCAGCGGGGAAGAAGATATCTTCGTCAGTCATCTAGCCTCATTCAAATATGTGGAGATGGATGGCGAAATAGTCGAAACCCCATGTCAAGCTTTTGAGCCTTTGAAGTCCGAGCAAGCATCCGCCTTAGCAACATCTCCGGAAGAACCGAAGAAGGTAGTTTCCATAGCTTCCTATAAACAAGCGCGTGAATTAGTAGAGTCCGGGATCCAAGAAGGCTGGGGCAGCCCGGTAGAAGTGCCAGAGAAGAAAGACATGTTCGGGATTGGCTATCACCCTGGAAGATCTTCGTCTGAATCAAGTGCTAAAGACCGTCAGAGCCCGGTTACTTTCACAAGTGCGGGAGTGGTAAACTACGAGAACATCAGTGCCGTACAGGATGACATCGTCGATAGTGATTGTGACTTAGATGAATGGATCAGGCCTGCCGCTCCAGGAACTCAACTTAGCAACTGGACATCGGAAAGGCTTATTTCGGTCACCTCTTTCGAAGAGTAATAATGTTTTGTTTCTATTTTTCCTGTACTAAAGCACTATGTCTTACCTGGGGCATAGTGGCTCTTTGTAAGGGTTCATTTGTTCATTAACACAATCATAAATAAATTGACGTTTCGCATTCATTCATGTTGTTCTCTGTCTTTCGTTTTTTACTTTTGTTTTTCAAAAAGAAAGAAAAGTTTTAAAATGGCAATGTTTCTCATCTTCTCAAGTTGTTGCTAAAGCCTTGCATGAATCATCATTCATGCAGGTGCTCGTCACCGGATCTTATCAATGACGACCCTGTTATGGCTAAGTATGACTTCGACAATCCAATTTATCAAGCCGATGAGGAAGGTGAAGAAGATTGTAATTTACCCGAAGAATTGGCCAGACTGCTCAAACAGGAAGAGAAGATGATTCAGCCGCATGGAGAAGATGTTGAAGTGATAAACTTGGGTACTGAAGAGGATAAGAAAGAAGTCAAGATCGGAGCTGCATTAGAAGAATCTGTCAAGACTCGTTTGATGGCTATGCTTCGAGAATACGTTGACGTCTTCGCATGGTCCTACCAAGATATGCCTGGTTTAGACACTGACATCGTGGTACACAAGCTACCCCTCAGAGAAGGTTGTCCGCCGGTAAAGCAGAAGTTGAGGCGTACACGTCCAGATATGGCAATCAAAATAAAAGAAGAAGTGCAAAAACAGTTTGATGCTGGCTTCTTGGCCGTGACTAGTTATCCTCCATGGGTTGCTAATATTGTGCCGGTTCCTAAAAAAGATGGCAAAGTCAGAATGTGTGTGGATTACAGGGATTTGAATAGGGCTAGCCCCAAAGATGATTTCCCTCTACCTCACATTGATGTACTTGTCGATAATACTGCTCAGTTTTCCGTGTTCTCTTTCATGGATGGATTCTCAGGCTATAATCAAATCAAGATGGCTCCCGAAGATATGGAAAAGACAACTTTCATCACTCCTTGGGGCACCTTCTGTTACAAGGTCATGCCGTTTGGTTTAAAGAATGTAGGAGCTACCTACCAACGGGCAATGGTGACGTTGCTTCACGACATGATCCATCATGAAATTGAGGTTTATGTTGATGACATGATAGCAAAGTCCCAGACGGAAGAAGAACACTTGGTCAACCTAGCAAAATTGTTTGACAGGCTTCGAAAGTTCAGACTGAGATTAAATCCGAATAAATGCACCTTCGGAGTTCGTTCTGGCAAGTTGCTCGGCTTCATTGTTAGCGAACGAGGAATTGAGGTCGATCCGGCCAAAGTGAAAGCAATCCAGGAAATGCCTGAGCCGAAGACTGAAAAGCAAGTGCGTGGCTTCTTAGGGAGACTAAACTACATTGCACGGTTTATTTCTCACCTAACGGCCACATGCGAGCCCATCTTCAAGCTTCTGAGGAAGAATCAGGCCATTAAATGGAATGAAGATTGTCAGCGAGCCTTTGACCGAATCAAAGAATACTTGTTGGAACCACCAATTCTTATGCCTCCAGTGCCAGGGAGACCTCTGATTATGTATCTCACTGTGCTGGAAGGATCGATGGGATGTGTACTGGGTCAGCAGGACGAGTCTGGTCGAAAAGAGCATGCCATTTATTACCTTAGCAAAAAGTTTACCGATTGTGAGACACGATACTCACTACTCGAGAAAACTTGCTGCGCTTTGGCATGGGCTGCTCGCCGACTAAGACAGTACATGCTGACTCACACTACTCTCCTAATTTCCAAGATGGATCCTGTAAAATACATCTTCGAGAAGCCGGCTTTGACAGGAAGAGTGGCCCGTTGGCAGATGATACTCACGGAGTATGACATACAATATACTTCACAAAAAGCAATCAAGGGGAGTGTGTTGTCAGAATATTTGGCCCAGCAGCCGATTGATGATTATCAACCCATGAGGTTTGAGTTTCCGGATGAGGACATCATGTTCCTCAAGTCGAAAGACCATGAAGAACCACTTCCGGAGGAGGGGCCCGACCCTGAATCCAGATGGAAGTTGATGTTTGACGGAGCTGTAAACATGAATGGGAGTGGAGTCGGTGCTGTTATTATCTCACCAGAAGGAGTCCACACACCTCTCGCTGCTCGGTTGACCTTCGAGTGCACTAATAACGAAGCAGAGTATGAAGCCTACATCATGGGGATCGAAGAGGCAATAGACTTGCGAGTCAAGAACCTTGAGATCTTCGGAGATTCTGCTTTGGTGGTGAATCAGGTCAATGGCAAATGGCTAGTTCATCAAGCTCGTTTGATTCCTTACCGAGATTACGTCAGGAGGCTGTTAACCTTCTTTACCAAAGTAAAGCTGAGCTATATTCCTAGGGACGAAAACCAGTTCGCCGATGCTCTCGCAACTTTATCATCCATGATTAAAGTATGCCAAGAGAATTTCGTGCCTCGAATTTCGATCTCTCGTCTTGAAAGACCGGCTTATGTCTTCGCAGTTGGTGATGGGGAAGATGACAAGCCTTGGTACCACGACATCAAACAATTCCTGAAAGCTCAAGAATACCCGGCTGGGGCATCCAGTAAAGATAAGAAAACTCTTAGGAGACTGGCGGGAGGTTTCTTCTTGAATCAGGATGGTGTGTTGTACAAACGGAACTTTGACATGGTGCTGCTCAGATGTGTGGACAGACACGAGGCAGACCTGTTAATGCAGGAGGTTCACGAAGGCTCCTTTGGTACCCATGCTGGAGGACATGCCATGGCCAAGAAATTATTGAGATCGGGATACTATTGGATTACCATGGAGTCTGATTGTTGCAAATACTCTCGCAAATGCCATAAGTGTCAAATTTATGCCGACAAGGTCCATGTGCCTCCGAATCCGTTGAATGTCATGTCTTCACCGTGGCCGTTCGCTATGTGGGGCATCGATATGATTGGAAAGATTGAGCCAACAGCTTCTAATGGGCATCGCTTCATCCTAGTTGCTATTGATTATTTCACGAAGTGGGTCGAAGCGGCTTCCTACACCAATGTCACCAAGCAAGTGGTTGCTCGGTTTATTAAGCGGGACATCATCTGCCGGTATGGAGTCCCTGAAAGGATCATTACTGATAATGGTTCTAATCTCAACAACAAAATGATGGCTGACTTGTGTCGAGACTTCAAAATAGAACACCACAACTCTTCTCCATATCGTCCAAAGATGAATGGCGCCGTCGAGGCGGCTAATAAAAACATCAAGAAGATTGTTCAGAAGATGGTTGTGACGTACAAAGACTGGCACGAGATGTTACCATTCGCGTTGCATGGGTATAGAACATCAGTACGCACTTCAACTGGGGCAACTCCATTCTCATTGGTGTACGGTATGGAGGCAGTTCTACCGATTGAAGTGGAAATCCCCTCATTGAGGTTGATGATGGACATCAAGCTAGATGAAGCTGAGTGGCTCCGATCCAGATATAATCAATTGAGCCTCATTGAAGAGAAGCGTCTAGCAGCTGTATGCCATGGACAGTTGTATCAGCGACGAATGAAGCAAGCTTTTGACAAGAAGGTGCGACCACGGAGGTACATGCCAGGAGATTTAGTGCTGAAAAGGATTCTTCCTCCTCTCAACGATCACAGGGGCAAGTGGACACCCAACTATGAAGGACCGTTCGTGGTTAAAAAGGTTTTCTCAGGCGGAGCCTTAATGCTGACAACCATGGACGGAGAAGACTTTCCATCCCCTGTCAACGCAGACGCAGTAAGAAAATACTTCGTGTAAAAAAGGACCCGCTGGATAAAAACAGAATAAAGATCCAGGCAAAAATGGGCATCCCGGCGAGCCAAAAACAGAATAAAAGGCTCGGGCAAAAGTTAGGGAAATTTTGAAAAAAATGTACACCCGCTGAGTTGAAAAGCCACATCGGACAACTCAGGCAAAAAAGGGTATCCCGGTGGATTGAAAACTCGAAAGGGCGATCCACGCAAAAGAGGGATTAACACGAACGACTGCGATCTGCGAGATCCATGACCTACCTACAGTTGAGGCTATCCTAAGGGTTGAAGATCAGTTCATTTACTTTTTCTCAAGAGGCAGAAGAGCGGAGCGTCTTGAAGACATACGAGTCATAACCGGGTTGATACTTGATGAGATTCATTTTTCACATTGCCAATAGGGTAGTTTGTTTTTCTTTTAGTTGTTCCCTCATTCCAGGAAACCGCTTCCTTTGTATTGCCTATTCAGGGCCACCTTTCAAAATCAATAAAAATTCAACTTCAGTCAATTGACCATTTTAGCTTTTTGTTTTTACTTTTTCATCTGGCATTGATTGTTTGTGAAAACGTCTAGCAAATGGTAACTTGCATTGTGTTATGAACATTTGAATGCTTTTCTAACTTGTGCAGGAGAATAGAAACATTTAATTCAACTCTGAAAGGGTGCTGAGATACCTAGACAATGATTCATGCTATGAGCCTGGGGCAAGCAGGTCCCAAACTAATTCTCTATGTTGCAGGTACTATCCATGGTGTTCATGCAGGTACAGGTACTGGTGTTGCTAACAGAGCTAAAAGATCACTATCCAGGATGGGCATTCCCATTTGTTTGAGCAGGAACAAATGTCGCCCAGGGTGTTTCCAATTATCCCCAGCCTTGTGCAAGGTGAAATTTCTCCCAGCTAGACAGCAGAGAGTGGGGGCAATCCCAAGCAGAAGTCTCCGTGCAGACAGGGGCAATTCTTAACAGCGTAAAGAGTATTTTGCCTCCCCAACATTTGTTTCCTCAGCAGTGTCATGCCTTTGGTTCCCAGGAAGTCCTCACTTCCCCATCAGAGTTCTAGAATGGTCCACCTCCAGCAGGGTCTTGGCGCTCCAATCTCAAGGTCCAATTTATTTTTGGCAGTGGCGGCTATTCAGAGCCAGTAAGTTATTAACAACTTTCCCCGCAGAGTTGTTTCCTCCTCATCAGGATGAGCCAGATCAATGCAGTGATCATCGTTTCTTTCCAGCCAAGTTATATGGAATTACCTGCAGTCCCCTTATCAGGAGATCTTCTTTGCATTGTCATTCGCATAATCATCATTGCGTCTGCATCTTCCAAAGCGTAGCATTTCCATCATCATGGAGCATTACGCCATAAATTCAAACATATGCATGCCAGCATGGGCCAGTTTTGAGGTATATCACGTACGACTTATAACATCTTCTCAACCTGAAGCACTCCGCACAGAGGATACCAATATCATTTTTCAGACATCCTTGTCTTTTCAAGTCAATGTTGGTCACCTATTCCGCGTCTTGTTTGGTACAACAGTCGCGTCGCAGGTTCCCGTTTTGTACAACGGTCCTGTTTGCTTGGGCTCTCGTTTATGTACAACGATCCCGTTCCATCTTGTCCAATTTGCTTTGTGATTGGTTATCAGTCAAGGCTGGTATACCTTTGCGTCTCCATTTGAGGATGGTTTCGTGTTAGATCCGAGGATCTTTTGGATTTGTCATTCGAGGATGGCATTTCTTTTCTTCAAGTCCTTCTGCGGTTGGTCTTGTTGTTGTGGCTATTATTCGAGGATAGTAGTTCACATTTTGAGCTTATTGATCGAGGTCAGTTTGTCTCTTTTGCAAAGTCTGTCTGAGGTCAGCTTTGTGTTTGGTTATCAGTCGAGGCTGGTATACCTTTGCGTCTCCATTTGAGGATGGTTTCGTGTTAGATCCGAGGATCTTTTGATTTGTCATTCGAGGATGGCATTTCTTTTCTTCAAGTCCTTCTGCGGTTGGTCTTGTTGTTGTGGCTATTATTCGAGGATAGTAGTTCACATTTTGAGCTTATTGATCGAGGTCAGTTTGTCTCTTTTGCAAAGTCTGTCTGAGGTCAGCTTTGTGTTTGGTTATCAGTCGAGGCTGGTATACCTTTGCGTCTCCATTTGAGGATGGTTTCGTGTTAGATCCGAGGATCTTTTGATTTGTCATTCGAGGATGGCATTTCTTTTCTTCAAGTCCTTCTGCGGTTGGTCTTGTTGTTGTGGCTATTATTCGAGGATAGTAGTTCACATTTTGAGCTTATTGATCGAGGTCAGTTTGTCTCTTTTGCAAAGTCTGTCTGAGGTCAGCTTTGTGTTTGGTTATCAGTCGGGGCTGGTATACCTTTGCGTCTCCATTTGAGGATGGTTTCGTGTTAGATCCGAGGATCTTTTGATTTGTCATTCGAGGATGGCATTTCTTTTCTTCAAGTCCTTCTGCGGTTGGTCTTGTTGTTGTGGTTATTATTCGAGGATAGTAGTTCACATTTGGAGCTTATTGATCGAGGTCAGTTTGTCTCTTTTGCAAGGTCTGTCCGAGGTCAGTCTTTGTTGTTGATGGTTATCGCCTGCGGCCGGTATACCATTGTTGTTTCTATTTGAGGAGGATTTTAGTACTGGATCCGAGGATCCCGTGTGAGTGGTCATTCGAGGATGGCATTCTTCCCAGCATATTTCCACCTGGTTCTATTTTCGCTACCTATTCAGAGGTCAAAATAAAAAAATGCATAAATAAATAAATGGGCAGATGGCATTTCCATTACCCTCGGGGTGCAAATTTTCAGGTTTTATTCGAGTATTCAATCACTCCATACCTTGAACGTCTAAAAGCTGTTGCAATTATCCGTTCAGGTCTGCAGTTGATTGAATAGGGGCAGCTGTAATACCTCAAAATTTGCCCTCTCATTTCCTCAACATTTTGCATAGCATTTTGCATATATGGATTCATCAAATAACCAAAAACATTGCATCATATATAGCATAGCCGAGGCGTGGGTATGTGATCAATGATCGGAGCAACCGAAAGTTATGAAGAGGCTACCGAAGGGCCACAAAGCTTCTCAACCTTGTGCAAAGGGTTCACAATATCCCACAAGTCTTCACTTGAAGCCACAAGTCATGGAATGTTTTGGTTTGATTGACGGAGGCAAGCAGTGCAATACTTCTTGAGGGAAAAAAGCCGAATTAGGGTTTCATTTCTACAGGGCTTCTACATAAATTTTTGATTTGAAGTGGATTTCTTTGACTTATATATGATGTCAAGTGCCTAGGGTTCAAATCTCGTCCACAAGTTCATTTTGGAAGGGGTTCGACTGGCCGGACGGCGGAAAATCGAGGAATTGGAGAAAAGGCAATCGGGCTAGGTAAAAAGGGTCGACTCCGGACTTTTAAGATCGAGATCGTGAAATTAGGGTTACAATGTTCCTATGGTTCAAACTTGATCAAGAAATGATGGAGGAGTTATAAAAAAAAATCAAAGAAAAATCATTTGAAAAGTAGTTAGTTTCACCATTTCCCTCCACCTTTCCTTCCACTTTCTTTCCACACTTCCTTTCATTCTTTCCATCTCATTTTTCCACTTCAATTCCACCCCATTTCCCTTGGAAACTTCCACCACCTTCCACCATCTTCTAGAGTGTTCCAAGGAATATTCCAAGGAATATTCCAAGGAATATTCCCTTTTCCAACCCTAACCCTAACTAACTTCCAAACCTAATTTTGGATCCCAAACCTAATTTTTGGGCCCCAAACCCAAACCTAGCTCCTAGCCTAATCTCTATATAACCATTAATCACTTCATTGAGAGGGGTTCCCACAATTCCAAATTTTTCACTTCTTTCATAATCACTTTTTCTCTCTCACTTTTCCTCCATTTTCCCTCCTTTCACCAAAGCTTCTTTGAATAAGCTCTTCAAGTTTCACATTGAAACTTGAAGATCTTGAAGCTTAAGCCTCCAACCTCCATTAATTGTGGATTATAGAAGAAGAAGCTACTGAATTTTGTTGAAGATTTCGGCTTATCGGAAGTGTGCGAAGATTCAAGCTCAAGAACGCATTTATTTTGCGATTTCTCGGTTTTCGGTTTTTCTTCGGTCTAGCTCCGATTCTTGCAACAATTACCGAAGCACTCCTCCGCTTCGTAGGTTGGTGATCTTAATCACTTCTTCTTTAAGTTATTCTCTTCATCTCGCCACTTTTGGCATTCTTTAATTGCTTTTTTTTTTCGCTTTGCTTGAAATCGTTTCGTTTCGATTATGTTTACTTGTGATTTGTGATTTTTGTTGATTTAGAAGTTAAAGTGTTGATGGCTATAGGTGCTAGCATGTGTAAATAAGCTCAAAATAAGTAGAAATTAGTGTTAGCATGTTCCTAGGTAGGTTAGGGATCCCAAGAAGTGAGTTTGTGGCCAAAAGCACTTATTTCAAAGTTTTTTTCACTTTCTGTTCAGTGTTAACCGGTTAACGCATGGGGTTAACCGGTTAACACGTGCGTTTTGCCACAGATTGCTTCTGTTTTAGGTCCGTTAACCGGTTAACCCATACGGTTAACCGGTTAACGCTGCTGATTTTTGGATTCTTGGTTTATTTTATTGCTCAATCTTGCTTCCTAGTGCCTCTAATGTTCATACATGTTTAGGTAGGGATTTTAGGGAATTTTTGAGTCCATTTCCAGTAGCTCACTCCCCCGTTTCGAGTCGTTTCGACACGATTCCGTTCATATCGCATATTATGTGTTTTTTGTGTTCTTTGTGTATGGCTTGAGTTCTTGCATATTGTTGCTATGTTCATGCATCATTAGGTATGTAATAATCATGTTGCATTCTGTTTTATATGTTGGCATTGCATTAAATCATTTTTGCATTTCATTATGTTGATGTATGTTGCATTTTGCATAATCATATATATGTGCATTTGGTGGAATTTGATGCATGTTTGATCATAGCATTTTATCCATTCAATTCTGAATTATGCATTGAGTTTAGTATGTTTGTTGAGCTATCATGTTGCATGTTCATAATCAATAATCATCATGATCATATGCCATGTTTATGTGTTACATTTTTGCATTACTTGTGGCATAATTAACCATATGATGCATGCTTGCATAATCCTTCAAAAATATTCATGTTCTTGCATTTATAGATGTTGATCCATGTTCAAATGCATGTTTGTGATGTGTTTAGTGTATTTTTAATTGAGTTTGTGCATTAAAAAATGAAAATAATCAATTCTGGATTTTGCATTTCATAGCTGTTGTTTTGCATAAGTGCTGTAAAATGTATGTTGTTTGTTATGTGTGCATGCTGCATTTGACCTTTTTACACCTACTTTTTCATGCTGCATGCTGGCTGTAAAAAGCTGAGTTGTATCATGCATTGTTTTCATGGCTGTTTGTGTATTAGGGGGCTGTAATAGGTGCTGTATTTTGGTTTTAGCATTTTTCTAGTTCCTTTAGGATTAAGATTGGGTCTAGTTTAGGTCCAAGTTTAATTAGGATTTAATTAATGTGTGTTTGCCTTATTCTTTTTAATAAAAATGTGCATTAACACTTGTTTTGTAGTGGGGAAGATTGAGGTAAGTTTACTTCACTTTATCCTTTATTTTTTATGCATTTCTTTTAGGCTTTTTAATTCATTTTTCCTTCCATATTGGTGATTGGTAGGATTCCCCATTGTTAGGACCAACTTATCTTCCTTAGGAAGTAAGTTGCATCCTTTTTCTTTTTTCTTTTCCTCTTTGTCTTTAGGATTAGAAAAACCTCACTAACCATTAGGATCTCCCTTTGTGCATAATAAATAACTTAGGGTTGTGTCTTAGTCCCTTAGATTTTTCCTTTTCCAACTTGAGTCATTCTTTCTCATCTCATAAAGAAAAGCAATAAAACACTTAAGTAAAAACCGAACAATCTTGTACGACACGAGACTTTGTTGCGGAGTGTTTATACGCGTCCTGTTTCGGGGCGAGGTGTAAATACTTCCCGCGATGGATAGGTCTTAGTACAAGACTGTTCACAAACAAATTCAAAACACTTCTGTTAAAAAGCCAAAAACAAACAATAAACGGCTAATCCTGCGGGAACTTCTTCTCTCATCTCATTCACTCATAACGCGAACTCGCGACTACTTGTCTCGCATGCAAGACGGTTAACGCACTCGTACCAGACGAGCCTGCAACACCTGAGCATAGACATACGCAGTTCCAGCTGTAAAAAACACAAACAAATAGTTCCCGCCTAGGTTAGGCGAACTACGTCGACTCTGATCCTCATTATCCCGATGAGGTACTTAGGCAGCGGGGTAGGGCCCGTTCGAGCACACTCTTTATTTTCCCTACATTTTCCCATTATCCCTTTTATTTTCATTTCTCAATTCCATTTCCTTCCTTATTTTAGTTCCAGTTTCCAGTTAGCAGTTCTTATTCAGCAGCATCTTATTTTTCTCACCCTTTGAAACAAACAAGCAAGCGTGGATCCCGTCGGGTACGACGGACGATCTGGGGTGCTAATACCTTCCCAGTTCGTAACCGACTCCCGAACTCAGATCTTTGGTTCGCAAGGCCTTGTCCTTTCCTTCTTCCTCAGGTTTGTGCAACATTACCTTTCCCATTCTTTCGGGATAAAAATGTCTGGCTGGCGACTCTAACCTTTCCGCGCCACTTTCGCGTTTGTACTAGGATGAAAATCCCGGGAGCGACAGCTGGCGACTCTGCTGGGGACTTAACCTGATTCTTCCGGTTTCCCTTGTAGAGTCAATCCTAGCGCCTGTTTGGTTTTGTTTCTTTGGGTGTTTATGTGTTTGTTGCTGAGTGCTTTAGTTTAGCTTTACTGTTTTCATTTACAGTTTTATTTACAGCTTTACTTTATCGCATTTATTTACCGCTTTCAGTATTTTATTTTCCATGCATCATATTATACTGGACTGTCTGGCTGTGCTGGTTTTCATTTTTTCTGTGGGTTGGGAGTTACTGTGAGATAAGCCAAATACCCGGCTTGAGTGCACTATAGGATTAGCGTGGACACGTTGTGCTCGCATGGCTACATGATGAGTGGTGATGTGTTCCACACCCAGGTTGCGACTGTCTTGGGACTATTCTGTGTGGGGGTTCTTCCCCACTTCAGGGTACAACCTTGATGGTTATGTGCAGCTGGGGACCGATCATTGAGAACCTTAATGGAAACAACCCTCTCCAGTGATGACAGTGGCAGACCACATTTGTTGGCAAACCCACTCGCATCCGAGGGTCCATTGGGAACTCGCATAGGATGGCCTGGTTCTCTCATAGGAATTCAGTTAAAGCAAACTGTTCGTATGACGATAGTATTGTACCCTTCGGGATGAATGTACTATTGTTTCTCGATTCAGTGCTTGAAGCTGGAGACTTGTGAGGGATGCTTGTTTTTCCGGACTCAACTGAGACCTCCCTGAGTAGTACATAATGCCAAACCGATTCCCTGATTTGGTCATGAGCCATTTCTCGGAAATGGTGAACGTATTATTGCTATTCGGCTTTGAGAGTCCGTGATGTTGACCCGAGTAGCACACCCGTGAGATTGGGAGGGGTTTACAGGTTTGCAGGAACCCTGGTGCCTTCAACATACCCACTTTGCTTTTGGTTCAGTTTTGTGATCTGGATTTCTGTTCTTAAGTTATGGACCCCGGATCAGAGGGATGATTATTGTGATACCTGGATTTTGAGACCGTGCACCGACACCTGATTATATGATTGGCACATCACAGACACTTCACTGATCACATGCCTTGTCTTGCATAAACATCATATCATCATTAATCATTTGTGTTTCTTTTATTCTCAGGGTTTACATTTATTCCCGGTTCCTGGCTGTATTATTGCTTCAGGATGGAAGACGCCAAAAAGAGAACTGTGCACTACAAATTCTTCGATACTAAGATGGACCTGATCAACCAATTGGTGTCTCTGATTACCCCGGGTCATTTGGACTACTTCAAGGAAACGTATGGTGATATTTTGGATCTGGTATTCAACTTGGATAATTCTCAGAGGAGCGCCATTCATACTTTGTTGCAGTATTATGATCCACGGCTTAGGTGCTTCACATTCCATGACTTTCAGTTAGGTCCTTTGTTGGAAGAATATGCTGAGATTATGGGAGTTTCAATCAAGGATCAGCTTCCTTTTAATTCGGAGATGACAAGACCAACTCACGATGATATTGCTAAGGCTCTTTATTTGAGCCCGTCAGAGGTGTCTTCTAATCTGGTTTCCACCAAAGCAGGAGTACTTGGTTTTTCTTTAGAGTTTCTGGTCAAGAGAGCTGAAGAACGTGCCGTGGAGAAGCAGTGGGATTCAGTTTGTGCTATCTTGGCGTTATCTGTGTATGGGATAGTTTTATTTGCTGACATGGACAAGTTTGTGGACATGAATGCCATTCATTTGTTTGTGTTGAAGAATCCGGTGCCCACTCTCTTGGGTGATCTGTATTATTCTGTGCATTACAAGAATGAGAAGAGGCGAGGAGGTCTTGTTAAATGTTGTGCTCCTTTATTCTACAAATGGGTCGTGAGACACTTGCCTACTACTGAGAGTTTTGCGGATCCTAATTCTACTTGGGCTCAGAAGCTGAGTACTTTGTCTGCTGGAAATATCAGGTGGTTTACTTTGAAGTTGAAGGGAAAGAATTTCATTACTAGTTGTGGTAATTACCCTAATGTGCCTTTGTTAGGAGTATCAGGATGTGTTAACTACAATCCCATCCTCTTAAGAAGACAGTTAGGGTATGCGCTCAAGGAGGTTCCTGATGAGTCTGAATTATTCCAAACCTTCTATTTTCCGGTAAAAGACAATCTTCCTTTGGTTCAGAAAGCTGCAGGGTCCTGGAAGATGATTAAGAGGAAGGGTATAGCATGTCTGGGCAAGAGCAACAATCGAATGTTTCCTGAATTTGAAGCCTGGATAAAGAATGAGGTTCAAGCGGCTCCAGTCCCTTTTTCTGTGCCAACTCCACCACCTGCTACGGTACCTTTGGAGGAATATCAGAAGTTAGAGGCTTTGGTTAAGCAACTGAGGGTTGAAAATCAAGAGGCTCTTAATTCTTGTCAAGCGCTGATGATCCAGAACCGTCAATTGAAAGATAGAGCTGAGCAAACCGAGGAAATAGTCCGTCTTAAGCAGAAGGATTTTGAAGATAGAGAGCTCTACTTCCGAAAGAAAGGTTTAGCTGAGACTCATAAGACGGCCCAGCGCCGAAGAGAGAAGAAGGATCTTAGTGAAGCCAATGAAGCTGTTACTTTATGGCAGGAGAAATGGGACGAGAATCTGAAGGAACAAAAGGAGTTGGACGCCAAGCACAAACAGGAAGTCAAAAGCCTTCAGGATTATTTAGATGGACAGAAAGAACTTCTCAGGAAAGCTTATTATCAAGAGAAAGATCGTATCCGGCGCGTAACAGAAAGTCAGCAGGCACTGAAGGAAGCTCAAAAGGAGATTGAAGACTTGAGGTTGAGAGCTGATGTGAAAAGGTCGAAGGCCGAGTCAAGTCAAAGCAAGAGGAATGAAGCAGCATTTCTACAGCAGATCGAGGAGTTGCACGCTTCTTCTGATACGAGGGACCTCCTCATTCAGAAGCTCATCCAGGAGCCCGGTCATCCAGATGTGATTCAGCTGTTCCAGAGCGTCAAATGCCTTAGCTGGAGATTGAAGGATATAGAGTTCCCTAGTGTGTAATTTCATATTGTTGTACTTGGATTACCCACAGGCTTGTTGGGGGATTCCTTATATATGATGTACTTTTGTTATTGTGATTGGCACCCTTCGGGGACTTTGTATTTTCAAACTCCAGTTTATATGATTGAGTTGTTCCGGATTTCTTGTTTGTTATTTGCACCGACACGGGGTAATGAGCACCAATTCTTCACAGCCGTTATTATGTCTGAATATCATTTGGGTCTTCTTCCCAATTCTTATCTTCCTAATGCCAGGACCGGATACAGGAAAATACTCGGGAATAAAAGGAACACATTGCATTGCATACGCATCATTTGCATTTTGTCTTTGTCTTTGCAGGTTTTTCTTCGAGGTGTCTAATTTATCTGTGTTCATCAGGCAAAGATTGCGAGGGCCGCCAAGACCCGGTACATTCGACAAAATATTCCTCATCGGTACGCGACCCGCAGTAATCAAAGAACAGCAATGGACGTCATGCAGACAGAACTCAATGATGTCCGTACCAAGATGGCAGAATTTATGACTCTGATGCAGGGGATGACCCAGGGGCAGCAGGAGCTGAGAAATGCAATTCAAGGGTTGACTCCTCCTAACACTAATGTTCAGGCAACTACTTCCGGCGGACAAGGGGGTCCTCCCAACACTAACAACGGTACAGGTGGACCTCATGTTCCAGATCCATCTATGGCTGCGTATGTTCCTGTGCAGGACAGGCAGGAAGACCAATTCCAGTACTTCAACAATGATATGGGTTTCGGCGGTGATGGAAATCTCAACGACTTCTTGGTGCTTGCAGAGAAGGTCAAGGCCTTAGAGTGCAAGGACACTTTGGGAATCGACGTGTCAGATATGGGTTTAGTACCTGGGGTGGTTATTCCACACAAGTTCAGGCCACCAGCATTTGATAAATACAACGGCAACTCTTGCCCGAAAATTCACCTACAGGCTTTCTACAGGAAGATTGCGGCTCACACGCGAGATGAGAAACTATGGATGTACTATTTCCAGGATAGCCTTTCTGGAGGATCCTTGGAGTGGTACATGAAGTTGGAAAGAAGTTCTATCAGAAGCTGGAAGGATTTGGGAGAGGCCTTCCTCAGACAATATCAATACAACATTGACATGGCACCTAGCCGTACTCAACTTCAAAGCTTGACACAGAGGAGCTCGGAGAGCTTCAAAGACTATGCACAGAGGTGGCGTGAGGTGGCCGCCCGAGTGCAACCACCTTTATTGGAAAGAGAGATGGTCGATCTTTTCCTGAATACCCTCCCAGGGCATTTCATGGAAAGGTTGGCTGGTTGTTCCTCAAGTGGTTTTTCGGACATTATCCTGACTGGAGAAAGAATCGAAAGCTGGCTCAAACAAGGGAAAATTCAAAATGGAAGCGCTTCAACGTCTGGTATCAAGAAACCCTTTGTGAAAAGGAGGGAAGGAGAAACAGGAGCAGTATACGCCCAGAGGGGAATGGTTCACCAAGGATATTATCAACAAGTGGCCCCCGTCACTATTTCAACTCCTCCAGTTCAACAACGGGTTCAGCCTCCACAGCCGCAACGTTCACAGGGGTATCAGCCAAGACCCCCTCGTCCATACTACCCTCAGAAGCCGAGGGATAGACATTTTGAAGCTCCACCAATGTCTTACTCCCAACTGTTGAAGAATCTCCTGCAGCTTCAAATGATTCAGCTCCGTACCTTGCAACCTCCGAGGCCAGGCCAAATTCCTGAAGGTTATGATTCGAATGCTAGATGCGAGTTTCATTCTGGAGCTCCCGGCCATAGTACTGAGAATTGTAAAGCATTGAAGCATGTTATTCAGGACTTGTTGGATTCTAAAGCGATCAATTTCGCTCCCTCTCCTAATGTGCTGGAAAATCCCATGCCTCATCACAGGGGCATGGTTGGCGCAATTGGTGAAGGGGAGAAATTGAATCTGGTGGATGATGTAGATGACTTGAAGACTTCTTTGGTTGCTATCAAGTTTTGTTTGTTGAAAAAAGGCATTTTCCCTGGATGCGAGGATGATTGTTCAGAATGTACAGAAGCTACCAACGGTTGTAAAAGATTGAAGGCCGGAATTCAAGGAATGATTGATGAAGGAGTGCTGCAATTTGATAAGATTGTGAAAGAGAGTGAAGTATCTACGGTGACTATCTTTTATGATCCATCCCAAGTTCCTTCGCGCGCCAGAGCAGCGCCAATAACTATTACAACTGCTGGACCCATAACGTACCAAAGTGACAGAGCAGTTCCTTGGCATTACGGTGGTGAAGTGTATTACAACGGGCAGAGGCAAGAATTGGCCACGACTAGTATAACCCCAGCTCAAGTAGAGAATGTTGGAGTAGGGGGTTTTACTCGAAGTGGAAGATTGTTCGCGCCTGAAGCATTGAGAAACAATGTGATACCACCTAGAGATACTGCTGAAGCCCAAGCAAGAGCCAGAGGGAAGCAACCTGTAGTTGTCAATGATCCAACTCCATCAGCTGATCCAGATCTCACCTTTGACAAAGAAGCCGAAGAATTCTTGAGGATCATCAAGAAGAGTGACTATAAGATTGTAGATCACTTGCAGCAGACGCCATCAAGGATTTCCATCTTGTCATTGCTTATGTGTTCAGACTCTCACAGGAAAGCTCTCCTAAATATTCTGAACAAGGCATACGTGCCTCAAGATATTTCTGTGAACCAGTTAGAAACGGTGGTGTCCAGCGTTAACGCCAGTCATGGATTGGGTTTCATGGATTTGGACTTAACTTCTGATGGGCGAGCTCACAATCGGGCATTGCATATTTCTTTGGAATGCAAGGGTGCAGTGCTCTCCCACGTGCTGGTGGATACTGGATCATCTCTGAACGTCTTGCCTAAGAAGGCGTTGATGAAGCTGGACTATGATGGGGTGGTGTTAAAGCCCAGTGATCTAGTAGTCCGAGCGTTTGATGGATCAAGAAGATCGGTATTTGGAGAGGTGGAGTTACCTATCAAGGTAGGTCCACAAGTCTTCAATACCACGTTTTACGTGATGGATATCCAGCCGGCATATAGTTGTTTACTTGGAAGGCCCTGGATACACTCGGCAGGAGCGGTTTCTTCTACACTTCATCAGAAATTAAAGTTCGTCTGGGAAGGTCAAGTTGTGACAGTCAGCGGGGAAGAAGATATCTTCGTCAGTCATCTAGCCTCATTCAAATATGTGGAGATGGATGGCGAAATAGTCGAAACCCCATGTCAAGCTTTTGAGCCTTTGAAGTCCGAGCAAGCATCCGCCTTAGCAACATCTCCGGAAGAACCGAAGAAGGTAGTTTCCATAGCTTCCTATAAACAAGCGCGTGAATTGGTAGAGTCCGGGATCCAAGAAGGCTGGGGCAGCCCGGTAGAAGTGCCAGAGAAGAAAGACATGTTCGGGATTGGCTATCACCCTGGAAGATCTTCGTCTGAATCAAGTGCTAAAGACCGTCAGAGCCCGGTTACTTTCACAAGTGCGGGAGTGGTAAACTACGAGAACATCAGTGCCGTACAGGATGACATCGTCGATAGTGATTGTGACTTAGATGAATGGATCAGGCCTGCCGCTCCAGGAACTCAACTTAGCAACTGGACATCGGAAAGGCTTATTTCGGTCACCTCTTTCGAAGAGTAATAATGTTTTGTTTCTATTTTTCCTGTACTAAAGCACTATGTCTTACCTGGGGCATAGTGGCTCTTTGTAAGGGTTCATTTGTTCATTAACACAATCATAAATAAATTGACGTTTCGCATTCATTCATGTTGTTCTCTGTCTTTCGTTTTTTACTTTTGTTTTTCAAAAAGAAAGAAAAGTTTTAAAATGGCAATGTTTCTCATCTTCTCAAGTTGTTGCTAAAGCCTTGCATGAATCATCATTCATGCAGGTGCTCGTCACCGGATCTTATCAATGACGACCCTGTTATGGCTAAGTATGACTTCGACAATCCAATTTATCAAGCCGATGAGGAAGGTGAAGAAGATTGTAATTTACCCGAAGAATTGGCCAGACTGCTCAAACAGGAAGAGAAGATGATTCAGCCGCATGGAGAAGATGTTGAAGTGATAAACTTGGGTACTGAAGAGGATAAGAAAGAAGTCAAGATCGGAGCTGCATTAGAAGAATCTGTCAAGACTCGTTTGATGGCTATGCTTCGAGAATACGTTGACGTCTTCGCATGGTCCTACCAAGATATGCCTGGTTTAGACACTGACATCGTGGTACACAAGCTACCCCTCAGAGAAGGTTGTCCGCCGGTAAAGCAGAAGTTGAGGCGTACACGTCCAGATATGGCAATCAAAATAAAAGAAGAAGTGCAAAAACAGTTTGATGCTGGCTTCTTGGCCGTGACTAGTTATCCTCCATGGGTTGCTAATATTGTGCCGGTTCCTAAAAAAGATGGCAAAGTCAGAATGTGTGTGGATTACAGGGATTTGAATAGGGCTAGCCCCAAAGATGATTTCCCTCTACCTCACATTGATGTACTTGTCGATAATACTGCTCAGTTTTCCGTGTTCTCTTTCATGGATGGATTCTCAGGCTATAATCAAATCAAGATGGCTCCCGAAGATATGGAAAAGACAACTTTCATCACTCCTTGGGGCACCTTCTGTTACAAGGTCATGCCGTTTGGTTTAAAGAATGCAGGAGCTACCTACCAACGGGAAATGGTGACGTTGCTTCACGACATGATCCATCATGAAATTGAGGTTTATGTTGATGACATGATAGCAAAGTCCCAGACGGAAGAAGAACACTTGGTCAACCTAGCAAAATTGTTTGACAGGCTTCGAAAGTTCAGACTGAGATTAAATCCGAATAAATGCACCTTCGGAGTTCGTTCTGGCAAGTTGCTCGGCTTCATTGTTAGCGAACGAGGAATTGAGGTCGATCCGGCCAAAGTGAAAGCAATCCAGGAAATGCCTGAGCCGAAGACTGAAAAGCAAGTGCGTGGCTTCTTAGGGAGAATAAACTACATTGCACGGTTTATTTCTCACCTAACGGCCACATGCGAGCCCATCTTCAAGCTTCTGAGGAAGAATCAGGCCATTAAATGGAATGAAGATTGTCAGCGAGCCTTTGACCGAATCAAAGAATACTTGTTGGAACCACCAATTCTTATGCCTCCAGTGCCAGGGAGACCTCTGATTATGTATCTCACTGTGCTGGAAGGATCGATGGGATGTGTACTGGGTCAGCAGGACGAGTCTGGTCGAAAAGAGCATGCCATTTATTACCTTAGCAAAAAGTTTACCGATTGTGAGACACGATACTCACTACTCGAGAAAACTTGCTGTGCTTTGGCATGGGCTGCTCGCCGACTAAGACAGTACATGCTGACTCACACTACTCTCCTAATTTCCAAGATGGATCCTGTAAAATACATCTTCGAGAAGCCGGCTTTGACAGGAAGAGTGGCCCGTTGGCAGATGATACTCACGGAGTATGACATACAATATACTTCACAAAAAGCAATCAAGGGGAGTGTGTTGTCAGAATATTTGGCCCAGCAGCCGATTGATGATTATCAACCCATGAGGTTTGAGTTTCCGGATGAGGACATCATGTTCCTCAAGTCGAAAGACCATGAAGAACCACTTCCGGAGGAGGGGCCCGACCCTGAATCCAGATGGAAGTTGATGTTTGACGGAGCTGTAAACATGAATGGGAGTGGAGTCGGTGCTGTTATTATCTCACCAGAAGGAGTCCACACACCTCTCGCTGCTCGGTTGACCTTCGAGTGCACTAATAACGAAGCAGAGTATGAAGCCTACATCATGGGGATCGAAGAGGCAATAGACTTGCGAGTCAAGAACCTTGAGATCTTCGGAGATTCTGCTTTGGTGGTGAATCAGGTCAATGGCAAATGGCTAGTTCATCAAGCTCGTTTGATTCCTTACCGAGATTACGTCAGGAGGGATATCAGGAAGCTGTCCCCAAATAGTACAACCACCTTCATCCACTACAACTCTAGCATCCTTAAGGGAGGCCATTGCCATTGTTGGAGGCTTTCTGGTGACCACAGGAACTTTCTTCGCAACAGGAGGAGCTACATAATCATTAACAATCCAGGGAACCACTTCAAATGTCTGACACGGAGTTTCAATGTATTCACCTTCCATTTCCAGATACTTGAAGGTATTCACATGGCTGACAAAATATTCTTCCTCTCCATAGACAGTAACAACCTTCCCCTCTACCGGATATCTTAGCTTCTGATGTAATGTAGAAGTTACAGCACCTGCCCCATGGATCCAGGGACGACCAAGCAGACAAGAGTACGAAGGACGAATATCCATCACATAGAATGTAGCAGTAAAAATCTGAGAACCAACTTTGATGGGCAGATCAATTTCTCCATGTACCACTCTTCTAGAACCATCAAAAGCTTTTACCACTATATTACTGGGTTTCAGCACAACATCTTCAGGACTCAGCTTGTTCAGGACTTCCTTAGGCAGCACATTCAGGGAGGAACCATTGTCTATCAATACATGTGACAGGGTAGTGCCCCTGCATTCAATTGAAATGTGCAGGGCCCTGTTGTGATCTCTCTTGGTAGGGGTCAAATCAGCATCAGAAAACCCTAACCCATTATCATAAGTCAGGTGGGCAACACAATTCTCAAACTGGTCAACAGAAATTGCATTGGGTACATGAGCAGTCTTCAGAAACTTGATCAAAGCTTTTGCATGAGCTTCAGAACATAACAACAAGGACAACATAGAAATCTTTGAGGGAGTATGCCCCAACTGATCAACAATGTCATAATCACTCTTGCGAATGATTTTCAATACTTCTTCCATCTGTTTGGAGAGATCATCAGCAGCTGGCACATCAGTAGATATTGGCTCAATGACAGGACCTTTGCCCCGAGCATCAGTGGTGGAAGTAGCAGCAGGTGTAACTGCATTCTTGGAAGTGACTGGTGGAGAGAACACTCTTCCACTTCGTGTGATCTTACTAGATCCAGCAATATTATCAATATCAACAGGCACATCAGCTAAGGGCTCCTGCTTAACACCATGGATGTAAACATCAGACCCATAGTGCCAAGGCACAGCTTTATCAGATGTATATGGAATAGGACCAGGAGTAGTAATGATCAGAGGAGCCACTCTGGCTTCAGCAACAATTTTCACAGGGCCTTCAGCAGTGATCTTGATTGGACCCTGATGGGTGATTTTAACAGGTCTCTTTGAAGTGATTCTTACCGGTACTTTGTCAACCATATCAACCTCTTCAATTTTCCTACCTCGAGTAAGATGATCCACCATATTTTCTATAGACGATGGGGTCCTCTCAAACACTATAGTATACTTATCCATGAGACGTTGAATTCCATCTCTCAATCTGAAGCAACTATCTGGCTTATAGGTACAATACAAACAATCTTCACGACAACCTGGAAAGAGCCCAGCCTGTACTAACTTCTTCTTGATAACAGACAATGGTGTGGTCAACTCCATAACTGAATAGACATGCAGATCTTCATCAATGGCATTGACAGTCTTCTCATGATTTGGCATTGGAGCAGTAATCACATTTGGAGTACCTGGTGGGTCAAACTCAATCTCTCCAGCCTCAATCATATCTTGGATTTTGTTCTTCAAGACCCAGCAGTTATTAGTATCATGTCCCTGACAGTTTGAATGATATGCACATCGTGCATTGGGATTGTACCTGGGTGAGGTAACATTAGGATTCTGAGGAGCCTCCTTCAAAGTAATGAGTTCAGCTTTCAACAAATGTTGCAATGCCTGAGCCAGTGACATGTTGATCTTCGTGAACTGCCTTCTAGCCCTTTGTTGGTTGCCCTGTGGCTGCTCTGTTGTTGCAGGAGTTGGATTTGAAATATGAACTGCACTAACAGACGGATGCCTTCTGTTACGATCAGGCTGACCATAAACAACATTGGATTCTTTCTTCCCAGTGGGAGGCTTCTTTGCAGCACCTGATGAGGAAGTACCCACTTGGATCTTACCATTCTTTATACCATTCTCTACTCGCTCTCCTGTCATGATCAACTCAGTGAAGCCAGATGATGAGCTTCCAATGAGATGACTGTAAAACGGACCATTCACTGTACACATGAACATATCAACCAAATCCCTGTCAGTCAAAGGGGGTTGAACTCTTCCAGCTAAGTCTCTCCATTTCTGAGCATACTCCTTAAAACTTTCTTTGGCACCCATGGACATGCTTTGCAGCTGCATGCGAGTGGGAGCTAAGTCAGCATTGTATTGATACTGCTTATAGAAAGCTTCAGCTAGATCATTCCAGTCTCTGATGTTGACACTCTCCAATTGATAATACCACTCCAACTGAGCTCCAGATAAGCTCTCTTGGAAAAAGTGGATCCACAACTTCTTGTCAGCAGTGTGAGGTTGAATCCTTCTGACATAAGACCTCAAATGCAGCTTGGGACAGGAGACCCCATCATAAACAACAAAGGTAGGAACCTTGAAACCAATGGGTATGACAACCCCAGATATCAGACTTAAATCTTCAAAATCCAGCCCAGAAGATTTCTGCAACTCCATGGCATCCATCCTATCCACCAGCATCTTGAATTTGTCCTCATTAGGATCATGGTAATAATTGGCCTCAGAATCAGAGTCCCCCATAGTGTTGTGGAGACTGCCTCCCTCTTTCTCAGATTCCTCAGATTCATAGTCTTCAACCTGTTCTTTGGTCTTGACAGGACCTTTGAACCTTCTTCCCATGTTGAGCAGGCCACCTGACCTTCTAGTCTTCTTAGTCTTCTTGGCCAGCAGTGTCTTCAATTCATCCTACCCCTTGGATAGGTTCAGGATCAGCTCTTGGAACTGTGCATTCTGTGCCTGGAGATCCTTAACTGATTGTTCAAGATCCATTGCAGAAATAAACAGCGAGAAGATTAGAAGCCTGTGCACAAATAAACCTGTGATGCAATGATATGATGTTTTAATGCGTATGCAATGTTTTCAAGGACCGCAGGATTTAAATTTGCTTAAACAACCAAGAAGGTAAACTTTTATTAGTAATAAATTTGTTTTGCCTCTTGGGCTTACAAAAAATGAAATGAAATAAGTACAAGAGATGGGGTTTTAAGTCTCCCATGGACGTTTCCTCTTTGTGTTGAGGTATGAGTTGAGATTCCGTTCCTCATGAAGTTGCTTTGTTAGTTCCAGGATTCTTTCTTGGCTTGCTTTGTAATGAGCCTCGAAAGTATCCCTTTGCTCCTTCAGTTGGATCCATGATCTCTGCAAGTCTTCCATATCAGTAGGCATGTCTGGGTGAAGGATGGTATAAGCTGTGTCTCCTTCAGCAACAGGTTCCATGGTAACTGGTAGGACGGCAGGATATGGCATCATGAGAATCTGAGCACGAGATCGCACCCATCTGAGATAAGCCTCCATAGTGTCGCTCCCGAGGATTTCCATCCTGGTACAAACGCGAAAGTGGCGCGGAAAAAGGTAGAGTCGCCAGCCATGCATTTTTATCCCGAAGAAAGGGAATGGTAATGCTGCACAAACCATAAGAAAAGAAGAGGAAGGACACAGGTCCTGCGAACCAAAGAGACTGAGATCGGGAGTCGGTTACGACCTGGGAAGGTATTAGCACCCAGATCGTCCGCCGTACCCGACGGGATCCACGCTTGCAAAAGAAAAAAGTTTCAAAGGGTGAGGGTATGAAAGCTGCAGCAAAAGAAAAGAAATGGACTGGAAAATAAACTAAGAAAGGAAATGAAATAAGAAACAAAAAAAAGAAAAAATGTAGGGAAAATAAAGACTGTGCTCGAACGGGCCCTACCCCGCTGCCTACGTACCTCATCGGGATAATGAGGATCAGAGACGCCGTAGTTCCCCTAACTAGGGGTACTAAAAGGAAATTGCTTGTGAATTAAGGCTTGAACTGCCTATGCCATTGCTCAGGTGTTGCAGGCTCGGACGACGAGTGCGTAACCGTCTTGCAAGATGACAAGTAGGAGCAAGTTCGCGGACGGAGCGAAGGAGATGAGAAAAGAATTCCCGAAGGAAGGACGCTTATTGTTTGTTTGGGTGTTTTTTAGAAGTTTTTATGAGTGAAAGTTTGCATAGGTGAGTGTACCTAAGTCTTACTCAATGGGATGTGTACATCTCACATCATCCCGAAATGGAATGCGCAAGAGGCACACCTATCGATGGAGGAAATCCCCAAAGCTAGTCCCACAAGTGAAGGTTCAAGCACACTAGCCTATTATCATTATTAAGTGTTTTTGTGGTTTTTTGGTTAAGAAGTGTTTTTTAGCTTTTCTTTGTGAGGTACTCATGCTAAGACCTATCCACCACGAGTGATGACTCACACCTCGCCCCGAAATGGAACGCATGTGAGCATCTCATAGCAAAGTCTCATGTCACATGAAAGTACTCAACCTTTATTAAGTGAATTGAAATTTAGTTTGAAGATGAGAAGAGAGAGAAAACCAAAGGAGCAAAAGGAAAAAACTAGAAGGAAGTTTCTATCCTAAGTTAGCATGCATAGAGTTCCTAGGGTTTGTGAGGTTTCTATCCTAATGGAGAAGGAAGAAGAAGATAGAAGAAGGGATGAGAAATGCCTAAGCCCAACAACAAAGGGTTAGTTCAAATAACAAAAGAGGAAAGATGAAAAGGTTGAAATGTGGATAAATATCCACACTTCTCTTACCATGAGCCCCTGCAATGTTAGCAAAAATTCAGCAAATTAATCAACACAAACCATGGAAATAGTCATGCTCAAAGGTTCTTGCAAACAAGAATCAAACATTATGCCAACATTGCTAACACACGACTTACGCGTCGAGAACATGAAAGTATGCATCAACCAGCAAGCAAATCACCCTAAAACATCATATTTAATGATCATGCAATGATTCATGGTGATTAAAACAAGCAAAGGGATCAAACAAACTCAAAACAAACCCAAAAAGCCAATCTGCTTCAGTGTTAACCGGTTAACCCCATGCGTTAACCGGTTAACCAGTCAAAACCTGTACAAAATACGCAGAAAAACAGGGCGTTAACCGGTTAACCATATGCGTTAACCGGTTAACACTGATAAAACAGCAACAATTCCTGCAGAAAACAGCACCTCAAAACAGCTTATTCAAATAAGCTTGCACCAGACCAGCAGTCAATTACACATGGAAAAATAGATCAATTCACATTAATCCATAACATTATGCTCATGAACAATAACAATCGGATCCGGATACCAAACAACCAATCAAATCATGCAACACAATCAATTACACAAACACATGGTGGATCTAAAGCACAAGCAATGCAAATAAGCTAAAAACAGAGTTAGATCTGGAATTAACCAACCTACAAAGCGGAGGTATGCTTTGGTAATTGTTGATTATGCTGAAAATGATAGATCTCGCGCAAAACTTCGAAGATCCGATGCTAAGCTCCACACTCCATGCAAAATAAATGCAAGAACAAGCTCTTGATGCAGAATTTTGATCCAAAAGCACTTCTAGATCTCAAACCAGATCTGAATCACCAACTAAACCAACAAAAAGATGCAATGAAGCTATGGATGGAGGTCTAGTTCCAAGATCTACACACCTCAAGGCAAGGTTGTGTGATCTTCAAAGAGGAACTCTTAGTGATTTGGAAAATTGGGAGAGAAAAGTGAGAGAATTGTGAGTGAGAGGAATGAAAATTCAGAAATGAGAGTGAAAAATGAGGGGGAGCCCCTTTGGTTTGGAGGGAAATGGAATAAATATGGTTTAGGGTTGGGGCCCAAAATTTTGGTTTGGGATCCAAAAAATATGGTTTGGTGATGTGATTAGGATTTAGGGTTGGAAAGAGGCTTGGATAAATGCTCTAGATCCTTCTCTCAAATTCAAATCTAATTCAAATGAATAAAAATCAGAAAATTGAAAAATGGAGCCAAATCCCACATGCTGAAAATGCTGCTGGAAATTCAAATTTCGCAGCTGTTAACCGGTTAACCATATGCGTTAACCGGTTAACGCATGCAAAATTTGAATTTCCCCCCTTTTGGTGGGAAACCTCAAAAATAGCCCTGCACCCGCCATTTCAAGCTGATTTTGATCCTTCTGCTCTTTCTAGGGCTCTGAACATGATACCAGGCTTGTGCAAAATGATCCTGTGAGATTCCTGTCAGATCACCATGCTCTTGATTTTACTTGCGGTGCTTCAAATCTTTTAGATGGTTGGTCATATGCCTTATGCTAGAACATGTAAGTGTTATGCCTCATTTTTCTATGCAAAATGCTAGAGATATGGTATGCTATGATGAATATGACAGGACATGATGCTTAAAATGAAGAGGGCAAATTTGGGGTGTTACAGCTGCCCCTATTCAATCATCAGTTAATCTGAAAAGGACGATAGTACGGACTATCGGACATTCGAGATAAACTGCGATTGAATACCAAGAAGACCAGAAATTTGCACTCTGACGAAGAATGCAACACCGGGAAATAAACCCGACCAGATGACGCTCTGGGAACTGCAGAGGAGAAAGAAACGGACGAGCTTCTTCCAAGTTGAAACTGATATCTGAAATAAGAACAAATTGACAGACGAGTCTTCAAACAATCCTGTGACGCCAGGAGCTGGACATACGAGTCCTCAAAACACTGCAATACAACAATCTGAGACAGACGAGTCTTTGAACAACCCTGTGACGCCAGGTGCAGAGAGCGGACGAGCCCTTAGAGAACTTCAAAGTAGCCTGAGATAGACGAATCTCCTTCACTAATCCTTACGCAGATAAGTGGAATAAGACGGACGAGTCTTCTTCGGATAACCCTTACGCAGGCTCCGGGAATGCATATAAGTCTGTGGGATAGACATGCAATCAAGGTAGACGAACCTTCTTCATATATTATCCGCGGATATATGGTACAAGACAGACGAGTCTTCTGAGCAAACCTGTTACGCCAGGTGCAGCAACCCTAATCGGTGCTTGAGACAGACGAGCCTCCTTCGGATTTACCTGTTACGCCAGGACCGGTAACCATTTCGACATTCAATTCCCACTGTCAGGATTCTAAACCTCTTCAATACAGACGAGTATTGGATGATCATCAAGATAGCACAGACGAGTGCCCTACGTCAATGATACAGACGAGTATCAGATGATGATCTGAGAAACACAGACGAGCGTTTCAGGCAATGATACAGACGAGTATCAGCCACTGGTATAGACGAATACCAGAAATTCAAACACAGACGAGCATTTGAAGTAATCACAGAAATATCAGGGTAAACAGCAAATCTTCATATTCAGATGCAAGCTAGCACAGACGAGTGCTGAGGACGATACAGACGAGTATCCAGGCAAAGCAAACGAGCTTCAGAACACAAACGACTTCTGGGGGATAAAAGCAGACGAGCTTCAACCAAACACAGACGGGTGCTGGGCAGTTGCAGACGAGCAACAACGGAGAATACATCAAGGCACAGACGAGTGCAGCGAAGGATCCAATACCAAACACAGCCGAGTGTTGGGAGGTTGCAGACGATGCTGGGGACATCTCCAAGCACAGACGAGTGCTGGAATTTGCAGACGAGCAAACAACAACTGATACAATCAAACACAAACGAGCGTTGAGGGGTTGCGGACGAGCACTAGATAAGCAACAGGCACGGACGAGCGCCGAATGATACGGACGAGCAATCCTCGAAGGAGTATCAAGCACATACGAGTGCTAAGAGATGCGGTCGAGCATCAAATAAAGATGCGAGCACGGACGAGCACTGGCCACTTCTTTGGGGATACGCCTCAAATAAAGAGGAATCGAAAGTAAAATGCACGGACGAGTGCTGCAGGGATGCGGACGAGCACCTATGAAGATACGCGCACAGACGAGTACAGGCAACTTCGCTGGGGAGAGAAACTTCAAAGACTAACAAGCACGGACGATTGCTGGGGAGTACCTCAAATAAAGAGGAACCTGCTGGGGGAAAGGCACGGACGAGCGCTGAAAGAGGGTGAGCCTCAAATAAAGACGCGAGCACAGACGAGTGCTAGTGGATATAGACTCTACTGGGGAAAGCAAACGAGCAGTAATAAAGCATGATACACCACTGCTGGGGATAACTCTGCTTAGAGATAACACAGACGAGTGTTGGCGGTTGCAGACGAGCAACAGACGAATGCCTGATCGGCAATAAGAGATACACCTCTGCAGGGGAAGACAAGTCAAGAGATCTGGACACTCAATCTGGACTGAGGTGATGAATACCTGGCTGTATCATCAAATACCCAAAGTATGGCACTTTGCTGGGAAATATTTCACGGACAGAGGTGAAAATCAAATATGAACTCTGTGGGGACAGGAACATCTTCAGACTCGGCTGGGAAACTTCTTGGTCGAATACTCTGGCTGGGGAGAGCATCCGATGATTCAAGACTCTGAGGGGATATCAGGCTTTCAGGTACCTGATAGGCAAGGACTCTTGCTGGGGATAGAATACTGTCAGTTCCATCTCTGATGATATCAGGCTTTCGGACACCTGCTGGATATACTCCGCTGGGGAAGGATGGACTGCTACTTCACTGGGGAAGAAAAGCTTGCTTGGGCTGCTGCCAAGGCTTGTTTGGAGGAAAATCTCTGCTGGAGATGCCAGGCTTCAGATACCTGTTGGAGATGAGATCTCTGCTTGGGGAGATACTCTACTGGCGATGAGTAAATTGCTTAAGAGAATGTGACGCCATCCTGCAACCTGCAACAACAGAAAACACACGTGTGCCCCGGGGATTTGCATGGAATAATCGGTTCATCCATCGTCACCCGACACTCAAAGAGGGTTACAGTTTCCCTGCATGTCAGTTTTCTTTTCAAGATTGTCACCATGCTTAGATGCGATGCTATTTTTGCTAAAAATTCAGGACATTTTGTAAACAAAAATAAACACACACAGCTTTTTGACTGAATATTATTTTATTGAATGGCCTCTGAATAGGCAAAGATTTACATCAGGAAGCAACCACCTGGAAAGAGGTAGCCACTATAAAAATTGAGAAAAGAAACTATCCTAATGGCAATGTACACGGCATTCCAAGGAGTTCCATTTCTGCTATGACCTGCATGTCTTCAAGACTCTCCATTCTGTTTCGGCTTTCTGAGAGGACGAGGGGACTGCTTCCTATCCTTCTGATATTGTCAACTGTACGAAACGATGAGGTGGTTCAGATAACTCGGACCACAGCTGTTCGCTTATTCCCTTATTTTGCGTGGATCGCCCTCTCGGGTTTTCAATCCACCGGGATACCCTTTTTTGCCTGAGCTGTCCAATGCGGCTTTTCAACTCAGCGGGTGTACGCATTTTTTCTATTTATTTCCCTAATTTTTGCCCGAGCTTTTTATTCTGTTTTTAGCTCGCCGGGATGCCCTTTTCTTGCCTGGACTTACATTTTGTTTTTGTGTCCAGCGGGTCTCTTTATGCGAAGTATTTTTTAACCGCGTCCGAGTTAACAGGAGATGGGAAGTCTTCTCCATCCATAGTGGTGAGCATCAGCGCTCCTCCTGAGAAGACTTTCTTCACTATGAATGGTCCTTCGTAATTCGGGGTCCACTTGCCCCTGTTATCTGAACCTGGAGGAACGATCCTCTTCAACACAAGCTCTCCCACTTGATACTTCCGAGTACGTACTCGTTGATCGAATGCTCGCTTCATTCTCCTCTGATAAAGCTGACCATGACAGATAGCCGCTAATCTCTTTTCCTCAATTAGACATAGCTGATTGTAACGAGCACGCACCCATTCAGCCTCATCCAACTTGTCATCCATCATCACGCGCAGTGAAGGAATCTCTACTTCAACAGGCAGGACTGCTTCCATGCCGTAGACCAGAGAGAAGGGAGTTGCCCCTGTTGACGTCCTGACCGACGTTCGGTACCCATGCAAAGCAAACGGTAACATCTCATGCCAATCCTTGTAGGTGACAACCATTTTCTGCACAATCTTCTTGATATTCTTGTTAGCTGCCTCTACCGCACCATTCATCTTTGGTCGGTAAGGAGAAGAATTGTGATGCTGTATTTTGAAGTCCCGACATAAGTCTGCCATCAACTTGTTGTTGAGATTAGAACCATTATCAGTAATGATCCTCTCGGGCACTCCATATCTGCATATGATATCTCTTTTCAGAAATCTTGCCACCACTTGACGAGTGACATTGGCATAAGACGCCGCTTCTACCCACTTGGTAAAGTAATCAATCGCGACCAGGATGAAGCGATGACCGTTCGAAGCAGTTGGCTCAATCTTCCCGATCATGTCAATGCCCCACATAGAGAAAGGCCAAGGAGATGACATGACATTCAGTGGGTTAGGAGGAACATGCACTTTATCTGCATATATTTGGCACTTGTGGCATTTACGAGCGAATGAACAACAGTCTGCATCCATTGTCATCCAGTAATACCCTGATCTCAGCAGTTTCTTTGCCATGGCATGCCCTCCTGCATGGGTACCAAAAGATCCTTCATGGACTTCCTGCATCAACAGGCTTGCTTCGTGTCTATCCACGCATCTGAGCAAAACCATGTCGAAGTTCCTCTTGTACAAAACCCCGTCTGTGTTCAAGAAGAAACTAGCAGCAAGTCGCCTCAAGGTCTTCTTGTCTTTGGAAGATGCCCCTGTTGGGTACTCTTGCTTCTCCAGGAATAACTTGATATCGAAATACCAAGGTTTCTCGTCAGACACGGCGTCTACAGAGAAAGCATAAGCTGGAGAGTCAAGCCTGGAGATGTCAATTCTGGGCACAAAGTTCCAACACATGACTTTAATCGACGAAGAGAGAGTGGCCAAAGCATCGGCAAATTGATTTTCGTCTCGTGGTATGTACTTGAGTTCAACTGTTGTGAAGAATGTCAACAGTTTTCTAGCATAATCCCTGTACGGAACTAGATGCTCTTGATGTGTATACCACTTGCCGGTAATTTGGTTAATGACGAGGGCTGAATCTCCGAATATGTCGAGGTTCTTAATCCGAAGATCAATTGCCTCCTCTATTCCCATTATACATGCCTCGTATTCCGCTTCATTGTTGGTGCAGCCAAAAGTAATTCTGGCAGCGAAGGGTAAGTGGACACCTTCAGGAGTAATGAGTACGGCACCAACTCCACGACCATTGATATTGACAGCCCCATCAAACATCAACTTCCATTTGGATTCAGGGTCAGGCCCCTCCTCCGGAAGTGGTTCCTCATAATCATTTGTCTTGAGGTACATGATGTCCTCATCAGGGAAATCAAATCTCATCGGCTGATAGTCATCCTCAAGAGGTTGCTGAGCAAGGTATTCCGACAATACACTTCCTTTGATGGCCTTCTGAGAAGTATACTGGATGTCGTATTCAGTTAAAATCATCTGCCACCTAGCAACCCTTCCGGTCAATGCTGGTTTCTCAAAGATGTACTTGACGGGGTCCATCTTGGAAATGAGAAGTGTAGTATGGGTCAACATGTACTGCCTCAGTCGGCGAGCAGCCCATACCAAAGCGCAGCAAATTTTCTCGAGCAGTGAGTATCGGGATTCACAGTCGGTAAACTTTTTGCTAAGGTAATAAATGGCGTACTCTTTTCGACCAGACTCGTCATGTTGGCCGAGCACACACCCCATCGACCCTTCTAGCACGGTCAAGTACATGATTAACGGTCTCCCCTCCACTGGAGGCATCAGAATTGGAGGTTCCTGCAAGTATTCTTTTATTTTGTCGAAAGCTCTTTGGCAATCATCATTCCACCTGACCGTCTGCTCTTTTCTTAGCAGTTTGAATATCGGTTCGCACGTGGCCGTTAGGTGAGATATGAACCGAGAAATGTAGTTCAATCTACCTAAGAACCCGCGCACTTCTTTTTCTGTCTTTGGTGCAGGCATATCTTGAATTGCTTTCACTTTAGCAGGATCCACCTCAATTCCCCTTTGACTTACAATGAAACCCAGCAATTTTCCGGAACGCACCCCGAAGGTGCACTTGTTCGGATTCAACCTCAGTTTATACTTGATCAATCTGTCAAATAACTTCTTCAAGTTAACCAAATGCTCCTCTTCGTCTTTGGACTTTGCAATCATATCATCCACATAACATTCGATCTCCTTGTGGATCATGTCATGGAACAATGTGACCATCGCCCGCTGATAAGTTGCCCCAGCATTCTTCAAACCGAAGGGCATGACCTTATAGCAGAATGTTCCCCACGGGGTAATGAACGTTGTCTTCTCCATGTCTTCCGGCGCCATTTTTATCTGATCATAACCGGAGAATCCATCCATGAAGGAGAACACTGAGAATTGAGCAGTATTGTCGACCAACACATCAATGTGTGGCAACGGAAAATCATCCTTCGGGCTTGCTCTGTTCAAATCTCTATAGTCAACGCACATTCGGACCTTGCCGTCCTTCTTAGGTACTGGTACGATGTTAGCTACCCAAGGCGGGTAACTAGTCACGGCAAGGAATCCGGCATTCCACTGCTTTTGCACCTCCTCTTTGATCTTCATCGCCATATCCGGGCGAGTTCTTCTCAACTTTTGCTTCACCGGAGGACAGTCTTCTCTCAGGGGTAGCTTATGCATCACGATGTCGGTATCCAACCCTGGCATATCTTGATATGACCAAGCAAAGATATCCACATACTCTCCCAGCATACTGATCAGCTCTTGTTTGACGTCGGCCTGCAGATTGGCCCCTATCTTGATTTCTTTCTTTGCATCTTCACTGCCAATGTTGATGGTTTCAATCTCTTCTTGATGAGGCTGAATAACTCGTTCCTCTTGTTTCAACAATCTGACCAACTCTTCAGGGAGATCACAGTTTTCCTCAACCCCTTCATCAGCTTGGTAGACTGGATTATCAAAGTCATGCATAGTCATAGCAGGAACGTTATCCGTGGAATCCGGATGATCGGCACTGCACAAATGATGTGCTTATTCAGAATCTGCTTATTTTGAAAGAGACGCTAACACAAAGCAAAAATATGAAAACACATTGCCATTTTTATATTGTTTTTTTTTTTTGTGAAAAAGTTTAAAAACAAAGAAAGGGAACGCAATTTGTCTGAAAATGTCCTTTTATTTCATGGCAAAAATAACAATGCGATACAAAACATGGTGGCCCAATACAATGGATCCAAGCATCTTGGGCAGAATGCTGGACTTGACAATGCAGTATGCTAAATAAAAGGAAACAAAACAATTACTTTGAGAGCCAGGTGACTTGAACAATGTCCTCAGCAGACCAATTTCCTAGCTCCTCGCCGGGTGCACACGGGCGGATCCAATTGTTGTCCCAGTCTCGGTCACTATCCCCGTCTTGACTTGCCATACAGATTTGATCACGGTCGAGCATCCCAGCACTTGTGAATGAGATAGCTTTACCACTCTGATTAGACCCTCCAGGCTGATATCCTACGCCGAATTTATCACCCTTCTTTTCCACCTCCAATAGTTTGCCCCAGCCCTGGGCATTTCCTGATTGGACGACCTCTTTTGCTTCCCGGTAGGAATGAATTGACGTGCCTTCGTTGTTTTTCTTCACCGGAGTCAAGATACTGACGTCTGCCTCAAAAGCTTGGTACAAAGTCTCGTGAATTTCTCCGTCCATTTCCACATATTTGAATGTCGACAGGTGGCTGACAAATATATCTTCTTCCCCGCAAACTGTGATGACTTGGCCGTCCACTACATACTTAAGCTTCTGGTGCAGAGTTGAGGTGACAGCTCCAGCTGCATGTATCCACGGTCTGCCCAACAAGCAGCTATACGCAGGCTGGATATCCATGACATAGAAGACACTCTTGAAGACTTGAGAGCCTATCTTAACAAGCAACTCAACCTCTCCGAAAACTGATCTTCTTGAACCATCGAAAGCTTTAACCACCAGATCACTCGGCGTCAGGATAACCCCATCAATGTCAAGCTTCATCAACGCCTTCTTCGGGAGCACGTTCAAAGAAGAGCCCGTGTCCACAAGAACATGGGATAACACAGCGCCCCTGCATTCCATCGTGATATGCAGTGCCTTATTGTGATTTCTTCCTTCCACAGTGAGATCTCTGTCAGTGAAGCCCAAGCCATGGCTAGCATTGACACTTCCAACAACAGCTTCAAGTTGATTAACAGTAATCTCTTGAGGAACATACGCCATTTGAAGTACTTTCAGTAAGGCTTCTCTATGCGCGGGAGAGCACATCAACAGTGACAAGATAGAGATCTTTGACGGCGTCTGATTCAGTTGGTCAACCACCTTATAGTCACTCCTTTTGATGATCTTCATAAACTCCTCTACCTCTTTCTCAAAAGTCCCCTGCCCAGCCACAGGAGTAGTCGACTCATCATTCACAGTCTGCTTTCCTTTGTCTTTGGATGAAGCTTCGGCCTCGGGATCCTTTCTCAGTGCAGGGGGAGCAAATAAACGGCCACTTCGAGTAAAACCTCCAACACCTCCCACATTTTCAATAGTCAAGTCAGCAACAGGTCTACTTTCCATCTTCTGTCCCGCCACATAGACATCAGAACCGTAATGCCACGGAATGGCTCTATCATCATTATACGGCACTGGCCCAGGTACAGTTATAGTCACAGGACTAATCTGAGGAGCATAAACGGTAACCGGCCCTTGTCTGACGGGCATATCAGCTTCATCGTAGAAGATAGTAATGGTTGACACATCATCAGCCTTTTCATTACTAATCTTGCTAAATTGCAGAGACCCATCATCGATCAACCCTTGCAGGCCCATCTTCAATTTCTCGCAGCCATTCACAGCACTTGCACAGTCTTCGCACTCGAGAGAACAACCAGGAAATACTTGACCCTTCAACAATCTCTCTTTCACCACCCTCAACGGCGTCTTGACTTCATCAATACTCAGTATCAAACTCACCTTGTCATCACGCTCAATAGCATTAACTTTTGCCCCTCCATGATTAGGTATAGGGTTCGAGTGGACATTCGGTGGAGGCGCAAAGTTGATTGCCTTTGAATCCACGAGATCTTGAACTTTGTGATGTAGCGCCCTGCACTTCTCGGTTGCGTGCCCGGGTGCCCCTGAATGAAAAGCGCATCGCGCGTTGACATCGTAACCCGCTGGAAGCTCTCCAGGAGGTGGTGGTGCCAAAGTCTTTAATTGAATAAGGTTCAAGTCCAGTAGTCTCGGCAACAAGGCAGCATATGTCATTGGAATAGCTTCAATCACTCTGTTAGCTGGGCGAGCCTGCCTCGGCTGATAAGGCCTTTGCTGGTAGTTGGCTCGAGGTTGTTGTTGTTGCTGATGTTGTGGTGGAGGTAGCATTTGTTGTACGGGAGCTGCAGGAATGGTGACAGCAGCCACATGCCCATAAGGTCTTCTGTAACCACGGCCCTGGCTTCGGCCGAATACAGCATTGGTCTCGCCTTCTCGTCTTCTTGGAGGTCCGCTAAAAGCTTTCCTCGCTCCACTTGAACTACTAGCACTGGGGTCTTGTATCTTCCCCATTTTCAACAGCGTTTCAACCCTTTCTCCCGCAATGACAATATCGTTGAACTTTGTAGCAGAACTCGACGCCAGTCTTTCAAGAAATACCCCCTGAAGGGTACCCGTAAACATATCGGCCATCTCATTCTCTAACAAGGGTGGCTGCACCCTGGCCGCTAACTGACGCCACCTCTGGGCGTACTCTTTGAAGCCTTCTTTTGCTGTCTGAGCCATATGTTGCAACTGGGTGCGATTTGGAGCCATGTCCATGTTATACTGGTACTGCCTCACGAAGGCCTCAGCGAGATCTTTCCAGCTCTTGACATTGACCCTGCTGAGCTTCATGTACCACTCAAGGGAAGCTCCCACCAAGCTGTCCTGAAAGTAATACATCCACAGTTTTTCATCGTCTGTATGCGCAGCAATTCTTCCAACATATGATTGCAGATGGGTTTTTGGGCAAGCAGTGCCGTTATACTTCTCGAAAGTAGGAACTTTGAACTTATACGGAATTCTGACTCCCGGAACCAAGCCCAAGTCCGTTATATCGAATCCCAAAGAGCTCTGGGACTGAATAGCCTTGATCTGCTCGGCCATCTCTTCAAACCTCTTGTTCATTTCTACCCCTTGACCCTCGGCTTCATCAAGCAAAGTGAACTGATCCTCCTGGTGGTCCACATGACTGTTATGCATCCCGTCATTGACTACGGTCGCCCCTGGTTGTATGACCTGAGGTCCAGCCTGTCGTGCGCCCGCACCAGTATGATTATCAGCATTAGCAGCAGCAGCAGCATTTCTGTTCTGATTCTCCACCATCTCTCGCAAACGTTCTTGATTCTGCCCCATACCGGCCATTAACGTCATGAAGTTGTCCATCCTCTGCCTTAGATCTGCCAAATCTGCCTGCATTTGATCCATGGCTCGCTCTCTGTTAATCTTAGTTGGGTACCTGTGCACGGTTGGTTGATTTCGAACCTTGCGAGGAGCTATAGTGCCTGTTAACACAAAACACATTAGTATCTGATGCAACACCTGCAAAACAACAAACAAGTTATATGGATGCAATGCAGTCGTTTATGTTCCCAATCACAGGTCACTTTATGCCCCGGTTCCGGTATTTAGCAGAGAAAACCAGATGGGCACTGATCCTCGACTTTTCAGAAACCTTTGCGGGAAACCACATTCAAACCATAATAGCAAGCAAACCAAGAAATGGTGAGAAACATCATAACATAGGTCAGCCCATTAGGCACAATAAAACAGAATTCCTCATAGAGTACGAGTTCTTACAAAAGATAAACAAACAGCTAGGACTCCTACAACACGCCTGTAGGTAATCCAAATACAAAGAAAACGAACTAAGAAGCATAACCGCCGCCTGAGGATCCTGAAACTCTATCATCAGACCTGACCTTCTTGACTCCTGCCATCAACTTGAGGTCCTCAATCTCTTTGAGTGCTGCTTCGAGGGCTTGTTGACTGTCTGCGAGCTGCTGGGTCTTCTCTCTGCGAATCCTGTGGGCCTGCTCCACCTCTTCTTTCTTGTAAGCCATCTGAGTCTCAAAGAATTCTTCTTTTTCTTTATATTGCTTCAACTCTTGCTCTCTTTGTCCCTTCAACCAGACAATAGACCGACGAGCATCTCTAAGGGTCTTTGACTTCTTCTGGCGCTCAACTTCTCTTTGGGCTTCCATCATCCCCAATCTGTGGAAATGTGCTGCTTTTCCTGCAAAATCTTTCCCCTTAGCCTCCAAAGTCATCTGTACCTTCAGCAACTTCTCCTCAGCTTCCTTCTTGGCCCTGCTAGCTTGGTGATACAAGCTTACCATTTCTGTATTTTCAACTCTAACTGCATGTAACTGAGCTTCTAACTTCTTGAATTCCTCTAAAGGCACAGTATCAATGGACTCAACAACTGGGGGAACTGGTGCTGAAAATGGTAACAAAACTCTTCTGGCTCTGTCTTTCAACCAAGCTTCGTACTCTGGGAATGTCTGATTGTTACACTTCCCGAAACTAGCTATTCCTTCTCCTTTGATGTTCTTCCAAGCTCCAGCGACCTTCCTTACTAAGGGCATATTATCTTTCACGGAGAAGTAGAACATAGGGGTCAGCTTCAAATCTTCAGGCACATCTCTCAAAGCGTATCCCAACTGTCTTCTTAACAAGATTGGATTGTAATTAATCCCTCCAGTTACTCCCAACAAAGGCACACTATGATAACTTCCGCAGCTGGTAATAAAACGTGCCCCTTGCAGCCTTTGAGTGAACCATCTAACATCCTTGGCAAGCAACTTTTCCAGCTTCTGGGCCCATATCAAGCTATGGTCACTAAACACTCCCGTATTAGGCAAATGCCTCATGAACCACATGTGAAATAACGGAGCACAGCATCGGACCAAACCTCCCCTCTTCTTTTCAGTTTTGTAATGAACTGAGTAATACAAATCCCCAAGTAAGGTAGGCACCGGGTTCTTCAGCAAAAAGAGATGTATGGCATTTATATCGATGAACCTCTCCATATCAGCAAACAAGATGATGCCATAGATAGAAAGAGCCAAGATAGCACAGACAGCGTCCCATTCTTCTTCAACAGCCAATTCTTCCGCCTTCTTTACCAGAACCTCCAAAGAAAACCCAGACACTCCTCCTTTGATAATGGTCAAAGACTTCACAGTAGCGGGGCTCAAATAAAGAGCCTCAGCAATAGCTTCAGGTGCAGGCCTACTCATCTCAGAATTGAAAGGAATCTGATCTTGAACTGGCACTCCCAAGATCAAAGCGTACTCCTCCAGCATAGGGCCCAATTGGAAATCAGGAAAGGTGAAGCAACGGAGCTGAGGATCATAATACTGAAGCAATGTATGAATGGCACTCCTCTCTGAAGAATCTAACTCTATCACTACATCAAGAATACTCCCGTAAGCTTTTCTGAATCTCTCTACCTGGTTGGGTGTAATCAGCTTTACCATCTTCTTCAGCAAATCAATCTTGACATCAAAGAACTTGAAGTGGATATTCTGCTTGCGAGGATCTTCCATCTTTGAAGAGAATACCGGAACCGGAAGCAGAGATATGAACCTGTGAATGAAAACAAAACAATGATTAATGATGCAATGATGCAATGCAGATGCAAATGCAAGGACATATGACCAACTGAGACCATCTGGAGTCTGGCCACTGACAAAGTCCCTCTGAATAACTGACAAACCAAAAGTCCACTGAGTCAAACTCTCTGATAGTCACAACCCTCTGAAGAAAATCTCAGGACCACAGTATCACGAATACCAGAACCAGAAAACCAGAACTTCGGAACCAAAGTGACTGTATCACAACATGAACTGCACTGATAACAAGGGTATGATGAGGTCAAGGGTTCCTGCAAACCTGTAAACCCATCCCCAATCTCACGGGTGTGCTCCGGGTCAAACATCACGGACTCTCAAAGCCGAATAGCAATAATACTTTCACCATTTCCGAGAAATGGCTCATGACCAAATCAGGGAATCGGTTAGGCATTATGTACTACACAGGGAGGCCTCAGTTGAGTCCGGGAGAAACAAGCATCCCTTATAGGTTCCCAGCTTCAAGCGCTGAAATCGAGAAACAACAGTACATTCAGCCCGTAGGATACAGTACTAATGTCATACGACCAGATGCTCTTGACTGAGTTCCTATAAGAGAACCAGGCCATCCTATGCGAGTTCCCAGTGGACCCTCGGGTGCGAATGGGTTTGCCACAGAATGTGGTCTGCCACTGTCACCACTGGAGAGGGTTGTTTCCACAAAGGTTCTCAATGATCGGTCCCCAGATGCACATAACTATCAAGGTCCTATCCCGAAGTGGAGGAAATCCCCACACAAGATATTTCCAAGACGGTCGCAGTCTGGGCGTGAAACACATCGCCACTCATCATGCCACATGCGAGTACAATATGTCCACTTCTAATCCTAGGGTGCACTCAAGCCGGGTACTTGGCTTATCTCTCAGAAACAGTATCACCCATCCCACCAAACAGAAAACCAGTCCAGACAGTCCAGCATGATATATATGATGCGGAAAATAAATACTGAAAACTGTAAATAAAGCTGTAAAATAAAGCTGTAAATAAACAACAATACAATACAACAAGCCACATCAAACAAACATCACCCAATGAAACAGAAACAAACAAGCGCTAGGAGAGACTCACAGGGGAACCAGAGATTATCTGGTGTGCCGTCCCCAGCAGAGTCGCCAGCTGTCGCTCCCGAGGATTTCCATCCTGGTACAAACGCGAAAGTGGCGCGGAAAAAGGTAGAGTCGCCAGCCATGCATTTTTATCCCGAAGAAAGGGAATGGTAATGCTGCACAAACCATAAGAAAAGAAGAGGAAGGACACAGGTCCTGCGAACCAAAGAGACTGAGATCGGGAGTCGGTTACGACCTGGGAAGGTATTAGCACCCAGATCGTCCGCCGTACCCGACGGGATCCACGCTTGCAAAAGAAAAAAGTTTCAAAGGGTGAGGGTATGAAAGCTGCAGCAAAAGAAAAGAAATGGACTGGAAAATAAACTGAGAAAGGAAATGAAATAAGAAACAAAAAAAAGAAAAAATGTAGGGAAAATAAAGACTGTGCTCGAACGGGCCCTACCCCGCTGCCTACGTACCTCATCGGGATAATGAGGATCAGAGACGCCGTAGTTCCCCTAACTAGGGGTACTAAAAGGAAATTGCTTGTGAATTAAGGCTTGAACTGCCTATGCCATTGCTCAGGTGTTGCAGGCTCGGACGACGAGTGCGTAACCGTCTTGCAAGATGACAAGTAGGAGCAAGTTCGCGGACGGAGCGAAGGAGATGAGAAAAGAATTCCCGAAGGAAGGACGCTTATTGTTTGTTTGGGTGTTTTTTAGAAGTTTTTATGAGTGAAAGTTTGCATAGGTGAGTGTACCTAAGTCTTACTCAATGGGATGTGTACATCTCACATCATCCCGAAATGGAATGCGCAAGAGGCACACCTATCGATGGAGGAAATCCCCAAAGCTAGTCCCACAAGTGAAGGTTCAAGCACACTAGCCTATTATCATTATTAAGTGTTTTTGTGGTTTTTTGGTTAAGAAGTGTTTTTTAGCTTTTCTTTGTGAGGTACTCATGCTAAGACCTATCCACCACGAGTGATGACTCACACCTCGCCCCGAAATGGAACGCATGTGAGCATCTCATAGCAAAGTCTCATGTCACATGAAAGTACTCAACCTTTATTAAGTGAATTGAAATTTAGTTTGAAGATGAGAAGAGAGAGAAAACCAAAGGAGCAAAAGGAAAAAACTAGAAGGAAGTTTCTATCCTAAGTTAGCATGCATAGAGTTCCTAGGGTTTGTGAGGTTTCTATCCTAATGGAGAAGGAAGAAGAAGATAGAAGAAGGGATGAGAAAGGCCTAAGCCCAACAACAAAGGGTTAGTTCAAATAACAAAAGAGGAAAGATGAAAAGGTTGAAATGTGGATAAATATCCACACTTCTCTTACCATGAGCCCCTGCAATGTTAGCAAAAATTCAGCAAATTAATCAACACAAACCATGGAAATAGTCATGCTCAAAGGTTCTTGCAAACAAGAATCAAACATTATGCCAACATTGCTAACACACGACTTACGCGTCGAGAACATGAAAGTATGCATCAACCAGCAAGCAAATCACCCTAAAACATCATATTTAATGATCATGCAATGATTCATGGTGATTAAAACAAGCAAAGGGATCAAACAAACTCAAAACAAACCCAAAAAGCCAATCTGCTTCAGTGTTAACCGGTTAACCCCATGCGTTAACCGGTTAACCAGTCAAAACCTGCACAAAATACGCAGAAAAACAGGGCGTTAACCGGTTAACCATATGCGTTAACCGGTTAACACTGATAAAACAGCAACAATTCCTGCAGAAAACAGCACCTCAAAACAGCTTATTCAAATAAGCTTGCACCAGACCAGCAGTCAATTACACATGGAAAAATAGATCAATTCACATTAATCCATAACATTATGCTCATGAACAATAACAATCGGATCCGGATACCAAACAACCAATCAAATCATGCAACACAATCAATTACACAAACACATGGTGGATCTAAAGCACAAGCAATGCAAATAAGCTAAAAACAGAGTTAGATCTGGAATTAACCAACCTACAAAGCGGAGGTATGCTTTGGTAATTGTTGATTATGCTGAAAATGATAGATCTCGCGCAAAACTTCGAAGATCCGATGCTAAGCTCCACACTCCATGCAAAATAAATGCAAGAACAACTCTTGATGCAGAATTTTGATCCAAAAGCACTTCTAGATCTCAAACCAGATCTGAATCACCAACTAAACCAACAAAAAGATGCAATGAAGCTATGGATGGAGGTCTAGTTCCAAGATCTACACACCTCAAGGCAAGGTTGTGTGATCTTCAAAGAGGAACTCTTAGTGATTTGGAAAATTGGGAGAGAAAAGTGAGAGAATTGTGAGTGAGAGGAATGAAAATTCAGAAATGAGAGTGAAAAATGAGGGGGAGCCCCTTTGGTTTGGAGGGAAATGGAATAAATATGGTTTAGGGTTGGGGCCCAAAATTTTGGTTTGGGATCCAAAAAATATGGTTTGGTGATGTGATTAGGATTTAGGGTTGGAAAGAGGCTTGGATAAATGCTCTAGATCCTTCTCTCAAATTCAAATCTAATTCAAATGAATAAAAATCAGAAAATTGAAAAATGGAGCCAAATCCCACATGCTGAAAATGCTGCTGGAAATTCAAATTTCGCAGCTGTTAACCGGTTAACCATATGCGTTAACCGGTTAACGCATGCAAAATTTGAATTTCCCCCCTTTTGGTGGGAAACCTCAAAAATAGCCCTGCACCCGCCATTTCAAGCTGATTTTGATCCTTCTGCTCTTTCTAGGGCTCTGAACATGATACCAGGCTTGTGCAAAATGATCCTGTGAGATTCCTGTCAGATCACCATGCTCTTGATTTTACTTGCGGTGCTTCAAATCTTTTAGATGGTTGGTCATATGCCTTATGCTAGAACATGTAAGTGTTATGCCTCATTTTTCTATGCAAAATGCTAGAGATATGGTATGCTATGATGAATATGACAGGACATGATGCTTAAAATGAAGAGGGCAAATTTGGGGTGTTACACATAGGAATAGTGTACTTAGGTTCCAGTGTCTTGCTATCAACCCTGTTTACTTTTCCCCAGGCTCGTATGAATCTCTGACGGTAACCTTGAAGATCGTTGTCGTAATCAAACACAATGCCCTGAATCAACATGTCATGTGGACCATCACTCCGAGCGTAACCAAACTGTCGTAAAGCTAAACAGGGGTTGTAGGTGATGCCTCCTCTTATGCCTAGTAGTGGCACATTAGGAAACTCCCCACAACGGTCAATGATAGTGACATTCTCCATAGATCTGGAGCACCAATGGATATCTGAGTGAGAAAGTGACATGATCCTCTTGGACCATCTGAACCCTTGCTCATTCTTCATTACTGAGCGAGGGAGGTGAGAAATAAACCACCTAGATAGCAAAGGTATGCATCACATCAAAGTTCCTCTTGCCCTTGTAGTATGGGTGTGAAGAGAATGTAGGATGTCTCCAAGCAATGTAGGCACTGGATTATGACTCAGGAAAATGTTGATGGCATGAACATCTATGAACTGATCTGGATTGGGGAACAATACTAAGCCATATATCAGCAAGGCTAAGATATCCTCAAAAGCATCATGACTCATGGCCTTCAAGAACATTTGAGCCTTCTCTATCAACACCTTAGCTAGAACACCCTTGACTCCACTTCTCGTTTCTAGAACAATATCAGAATTCTTCAGATGTAGAGCTGCAGCAATAACTTCAGGTTTAAGCTCCTTCTCCAAGCCTGTGAAGGGTCTTTGATCAAGAACAGGTATACCTAGAAGCTTAGAGAACTCTTCCATGGTTGGAACCAGCTGATAGTCAGGGAATGTAAAGCAATGGTGCTTAGGGTCAAAGAACTGAAACAAAACACTCATCATGTCTTCATTGAACCCTGAAGTGACTAGATCCAATAGGTGACCATGTCTCTTGATGAACTGGGAGTGATCAGACACTTGAGAAACCAACTCTTTAAGCTTGGGAGGTATTCCTACAAAGTTGATCCTGATGGTGTTTCTACGAGCAGAAGCCATGACCTGCAACAAAGAACAAAGGTAAATCCTTTGGTCCTTGAAATGGTTAGTAAAAATGCTATGCTTATGATGCATGATGATGTCATGATGTTATGTTCAATCACAAACATGTGGCACACACAAGCAAGTCACACAATAGCCCTAGGTTTAAAGGCTTGCATGAGGTTCAAAGGTAAGTACCCTCCCCTGAAGTTAGTTGGTTCATCCTGTCCTACAAAAGTAACCAGGTTCTAAGGGATCTCAATATCATTGATCCTTCACAAGGGTGGTTGATCAGAAGGCAACTTACTTGCCAACCAAAACCCTCCAAGTTTAAGATCTCAATGAGTGTAGTATCGAGTGTCAACCAACTTCAGTCTGCACCAAAGCCGGTTACCTCACTACTTTCTAAAGGCCAAGATGAGTTAACTAGGGTTCTAAAAGTTAGTTAGTGCATTGACAACATATGGCAGCCTCATATTATCCTCAACTTGACTTAAGGAACATAAGCACCAACCAAGAAGTCACACTAACTATGGCCACCAGATCAACCGTATCGATATACGTCGTACAGTTTCCTTGGTCTATTGCCATTTACCTATGGTACACTAGATCCGGGTTAGGATCTTTCACACATAAAAGCACCCAACATGTAAAGTAAAGCAAACAAAGCAAACAACTTTAAAGTGATCTAATTCCTAAGGGTACCCCTCTTTTATTAATTCCCCAGCAGAGTCGCCAGTTCTGTAACACGGTGGGAGAACTGACTTTAGTTATGTTGCGGATAGCAAGAGTCGCCACCGACTTTTATTTTATCCAAAGGAAAGGCATAAAAGAACAGGAAAGACCTTTTAAAAGATTTTTGGGTCCGGGGGGTAGGTTATGTAAAGGGAAGGTGTTAGCACCCTTTACATCCATGGTTATCCATGGGCTCTTAGTTACTTAGCTCACTTTAAAATGTTTTTTTGAAAATGTAAAGTGTGTGAATAGAAATTTTCATAAGAGTTTGATAATGATCCATGTACGGATGCGTAAAAAACTTGTGTTTGAAAATTGTTTGAAATTGTGAAGTGTTTGAAAAGTTTTTGAAGAGTGAGCAAGTAACTATGAGGAACCTACCCTAAAGTTTAAGTCTTTCTGTTCTTTATCCTTTAAGTGGTAAGACTATCCCTATTATTAAGGAATAGGTAGTCATTACCTTGGATGTAAGGGACATATGAGGGACATCTGTTTTATGAAGGCAACTGTGGGGTATATTAAGCACTTAGGAGGGACTGTCATCATTATTCGAAAGGGACTTGATCTTTATGAAAGGCAACCATTAAGGGACTTGATGACTTTTCTTTTAAGGGACTTGCTTTATACACCCCACTTGACCTTTTTGAATAGGCAACAATAAGAGGCAACCTTAGAAAGTGAGATGGCGATTAAAAATCGACTTACGTGTGTGAGTGTTTAATTTATATTTATCTTATAATTAAAGTGGTCTAAATTCAATTTTAAAATAGAATACATGTTTACACTCCCTATTTTACTAACCATAGCATAAAAAATTAAATATTTACAAAAATTTACACCAAGGAGCAATTACAATAATTATAATAAACAATTAAAATAAATAGCAAATAAATAAATATAAATATTAAGCAAGAATAAATAAATAGGCAATAATAAATATAATAGGGGTTAGTAATAACAATAATAAAAATAATTAAATAAGGTTAGCAAAATAATAATAATAAGCATAATAAAATAAATGGATTAATAATAATAATAAGCAAAATAAATAATTAATAAGAATTAGAAATTATTAAGGAAATAAGAGCAATTTAATTATAAAATTTAAAATTATAAATTATAAACATAAAAAATTACAATTACAACATTAGCATAAATTTAATTATTTTTTAACCATATATATTTAAAAGAATAAAATTTGGATTATGAACAAAATTATAGAAACAATTTCATATTATAAACAATTTGGTTATAAGCATATTTACAAGATTCAATTATATTAAATATTATATTTACAAAAATTATAAATTTAAATCATAAGATAAGTTAGCTTTTTATTATTTAGAAAATAAATTAGGGTTTTCAAAATTAGGGTTTTGTTAGAAAAATATTTATGAGTTTATAACATAATATACAAAATTATATATACATATATTATAATTCAATAAAGAAAATAATTTTTGTATTACAAAATAATTTTTGAATATTAGAAAAAACATTGAATAATCATTTTATAGAATTATTTTTATGATATATAATTAAAACTTAAATCAATTAAATAAAATTAAACAAAACAAAAAAAAATAAAAAAAAATAAAAAATGACAAAACAAACCTGGCTGGGATTTGAACCCAGGAGGCTTTGTCCACCAGCAACAACACTCACCACTAAGCCATCATGCGCAGGCAGCAAGCAAAGGGGAAGAATTGGTTTTATGCCTTGCCTGGAAAAATCAGAAAAATAATAGAAGCAAAAAGGCCTGGGGGAGGATTGAACCTAGGACCTCTTAACACACAAACGCACGCATGACCATCCAGTTGGGTGAGCAAATCTGATATTGGAATGAGAACATTACATAATATATTATAACAACTTAATTCCTGGAAAAAGAAATAAAAAGGAACCGAAGCCAGGGTTCGAACCCCTGCCCTTTGCTTCATGCCAGCGCTCCCTTACCAACTGAGCCACACATCACTTGTGATAATATAATAGAAACATAATATAATAAAATAAGTTTTAAATTTGAATTTGACTTTCGCGCCAGTCAACTCCTTCTTCTTCTTCCTCGTACCCTTCGAATTTTCCTGCGAATCTAGCCACGAATTTTCCTGCGAAAACAGAATTGCAACAAATCCTACGAAATCCAATGATCAACAAAGCTGTGAAATTTCGCAAAATTGAATACACAAACATAGTCCAAAGGTCCATACGAATCAATCCATGGTCTTAGAATTCATTTATGTTTCGTAAATCATGAAACCCTAATTCTTGGCCGAAACCCTAGCTATGGTGGATTACGTTTCAAGCCATGAATCTTCAATTCAATTGTCCAGAATCATTCTAGGCATCACAACAAACACATATCAGTCATCAAAAACAGTTCATAATGCATATGTTAGTGAATTCGAAAAATTAACTTTCAAGACAAGAGTGAATTCGGGTTGAGCAATATAGCAAGGTATGGATGCATATGAGTGATGATAATGCTTCAGTGAGGTCCAAGGAACATTGCTATGTTCTTATTTTACCATCAAAGGTCCTGCAAATTGAAAACCGAATATGAGTTTTGGAAGGGATTTTTGATTTTGTGAACTTACTTTTGGAGGCAGAGAATTCGTCCCTTTGTGATGGCAATGAGTTAAGCACTTATAGGAGAGTGAATTAGGTCAAAAAGATTGATTATTTGTGTGGAAAAATTGATATGAAAAGATCCAAGTTGATCATGCCTTTAAAATCCAATATTCTTGTATAAAGGCTTGCTATTTTTGGACAAATCTTATGATTTCTTTCCTCTTCAATTCAAATCAACATTTAAGATTTTCTAGAAGCTTAATCTCCATCAAATCCTACACTTTCATATTTTATTTTTATTTAAAATGATTTTTAATGAATTAAATCAAAATAAATAAAAATAAAATAATAAAAATTCTGATTATTAATGGTTTGGGTCGTGCATGAAGTCATTGTATAGGTTGGGTCATTATTTGGCAAGCCCATTTGGAAGAAATTGGTTTTAGACCTCCTTTTTCATCATAAACCAACTCAAAATTTCCCAACTTTGCAAGGGCACACATCCTTCAATTTTAATGCTATGAAGGTGTTCTTGGACATTTTGGAAAGCTTTAAGAGTCCTATAACCAACACCACTGGTTTCATGTCCATATCATTTACCAATCTCAAGTTATGCCCTTTTGAAGTTGTTGACTTTTTGTTGACTTTCAAAAGGACCTATAATGTCTTAGCTCATACCTTCCAAATGAAGCATTTTTGGGCTTGGCTTGTGAGACACAAAGTTGTAGAGAATTCAATTTCCTTCAAAATGAGCTTTGAGTGGAGACTTGGTGATTAAGTATGTGAAAGTTATGGCTGGTCAAAGTTCAGTTGACTTTTACTAAGGAAACCCTAATTTAGAAACTCCTGATTCTTGATGATCTAGAATCTCCTTGATGAATCATGATCAACCCTTGATCAAATGATGAATTTTACTTCATATACTTGATGTTTGCAAAAAATCATGAAGTTTGACTTTGGTTTGACCACAGTTGACCTCAGTTTGACTTTTTTAACTGCATTGACTGATTTTGACTAATCTGATCATCTGACTGAGCAAACTTCTGAGAAAAGTCTTGAAACTTGTCATGGGGGTTCTTACACACATATAAGATGTTATGAAGCTCACTTGAAGTCTTGGAAGTTCATTTAGCCTGATTAAAGTCAAAACCCTAGTTTTGGATGCACTGCCTAGGAGGTGCATTGTCTGAGGGAATTGTCAACTCTTCTGACCAGTTGTGAACTTTGTGAACCTTGTGAACCATCATAAAATGTCTTGTGAACCTCATGGGAGGTATTGTGGACCTTGTGAACCTTGTGAACCTAATAAAGTGACTTGTAGACTTCATGAACCTCATGAAAAGTTTTGTAAGCATTGTGAATTTTGTGAACCTTGTGAACCTCATAAAGTGACTTGTAGACTTCATGAACCTCGTGAAGGTCTTGTAAGTGTCGGGAAACTTGTGAACCTTGTGAACCTTCTTAGAACACAAAGTCTTGTATTGTGAGGGCAAATTTTGGGGTGCAACACTTGCCATGACATTTTATGCATTCATTTGATCCATGACACATCTTAGGACATATTAGAATCATATTTGATCATTGCATATTTCATTTGCCATGTTATATGTCATTTGCATTTCATAACTTTTCATGTATGTTCATGGTTCTAAGAATGCTTCATTTGCATCCATATGTTTGTATGATCATTCTAATGCCTTGCCTCATGTTTGCATCATCTCTTAGTATCATTAACATCATACTCATGCTTCTGGTTTTGGTTTGCATCATCACATTTCATCTCATTTAGCATTGCATTTCATTTCTTTTGCTAACTTTTCAGGTGGTAAGCTGTTTTGAGAAGTGAATTTGCCTTCACTTCTCACCATCTCTTTTCATCTCTCTTATGCATCATTGCTGCATTTTGTCTTGTGTTTGAGATTGAGCTTGCTCTTTCTTGTTCATCTCACCTTCTTTCTTCAAGCAACTTGACTTCTTGAATGAAGCAAGTTGTTTTGCTTCTCCTTTCTCTTTGCTCCTTTCATCTGCTTCCCTCTTTGGTGGTTCTTTGAAGATCTTTCTCTCAAACCTCACAAACCTTAGGAACAACCAAGCATGACAATAATTAGGGTTTGATTAGTCCCCCACTTAGTTTTACCTTTGTGTCTCCTTGAGTCTTCTCTTCTCATCTCATAATCAGGGACTAAACCCTAAAGGCTTTAAGGCTTTGTGATTAAGCTTATGCCTGCATCCTTCTATTATGATGGAGTGTATAACTTTAATCCTAAGTGTTAAACCCTTAATGTGTTTAAATCCTTTAATCAATTCACTTAATAATCATCAAGACATCAAACTTGTAACTTGGGCCTTGCATTAGGGTTCTAATTCTTCCTTAATTGGTTAAGAAGGACTAACCCTAGTGTTAATGGACAAGTCCCCCTCAAGTTTGTCTTACAAACCATAAAACTCATTTCTTCATCTTATCATTAACTAAAATCCACTTAATAAAGGCTTTGTTTGGTCATGAGTTTAATCCTTAATCATGGATTAAGTTGAGGAGTTTTCCTCAGCTTAAACATTCTCACCTATTATCCTTCTATTAGGATGGTGTAATGAGTCTGTTTAATCCCTGATTATGGCTTAATCTCATTACTTAACACTAAACAAAAAAACACCAAAAATATCTAAATAATCACAAGTAGGTTAATGATCTTAACCCTACGCCATGGTGATTAGGTGTGAGATGCTGACTTCACACTTAAGGTATTCTCATTACCCCTAATCAGAGGGAAGATGTGATGAGTTTACTAACCCATTGGTTCAGGCTTAAGCTCATTAACTTATGCCAAACTTTCAAAAGCAATAAAAGACTGAAAATGCAAAAAAAAAACAATAATCGTCTCCTTCGGGATTCTTTTCTCATCATCTTCACTCGCAAACGAGAACTCGCTTCTTCCGTCTGATGCAAGACAGTTTGCACCTGAGCCAGACAGGTCATACACTTGAGCATAGACAAGTAAGCAGTTCACAAGTCAATTCATCTTTTAGTCTCTTTGGGTCGAACTACGGTGTTCTGACTTCCTCATTGCACGAGAGGATACGTAGGCATAACTTAACAGTTATCGAACAAAAGTATCTATATATTCCCCCTCCTTCCAGCATCATTCTTTAAGCCTCATAGTCTTGAGCATTTCACCCTGTTCTTACACTGACACTTCACTTATACACTTCACTTCTCTTACACTGACACCTGTACATCCTTTTCCAGCTCTTTATACATAGATTACACTGACACTACCCCTTTAAAACATAAATCTTTTAAGCGTGGATCCCGTCGAGTACGGCGGACAATCTGGGTGCTAATACCTTCCCAGGTTGTAACCAACCCCCTTTCTCAGTCTCTCTGGTTCGCAACCGTCTTATCCATATCTTTCTAGGTCTATGCAGCATTACCTTTCCTCCGGGATAAAAATGCCTAGATGGCGACTCTTTTCTTTTCTTGTGAGTTCACTCCTGTGTGTTCTCACATCCCTCTTTTCGCCGACCGTTCGCGTCTGTACCCCTCTTGGCCCTGTGTCATTTTGGTGGGAGCGACAGCTTGGCGACTCTGCTGGGGACCCTTATACTGTAACCAGGGATTCTGGTTCTTTTTGTGGGTTCCTCCTAGCGCTTGTTTGATTTGTGTTTACTGGGGTGTTATGTGCTAATTGTGTTTATATAGTTGCTTTTATTGCTTTATGTACAGTTTTGTTTACTGCTTTCTTTATGGATTTATATATACATCATACTGTCATATTATTCTGGCTGGATCTGTTTTCTGTCTTGATGGGTAGGGTTTCAATGAGAGATAAGGTCCTATACCTGGGACCTGAGTGACACCTAGGCTAGAGTGGTTCATGTTCTTTCCCATTCCATTTCGGTCTGGTGCGGGCATATGAAACACGGTTCAGATATGGGGTTTCTTCTTGAGAACTTTGTGCTACAGATCTCCTGTAGTGCTAGGGCTATCTGGGAAGCCTGCTAAGTCTGGATGACCTTTACTATGACCTTCAGAAACTGAGGTGAATTAGAGGAGGATCTTTTATGGTTATTGTAAACACTGTACCTCTAGGTTAGAAGTGTTTACACTTCTCATAACCGATCCAAGTCTGAGGATCCTTGTTTTAGAACATCACCTGTGAGGGGGTTGGGCTGTTTACAGGTTTGCAGGAACCCTTGGCCACATCATACCCTGTTTCTTATTGTGTTTAAGATTGCTTCACTTTGGACAGTTCTTGTGATTTAACCCAGGACATGTGACTCTTTATTTGAGTCCCCCACCCTGGTTACTGGATTTCTGAACCTCCATCTGGACCTCTTGAACATACATGGGCTTATATCAAGACATTTGATCAGATCCAGCTTGATCACAAACCCTTGCATATCATTTGCATACATCATCATTGCATCATTTAACATTTGCTTATTTGTTTTTCAGGGTATCCATATCACATTTGGCTTGGTTTTGACCCCTTTTACCTGCATAGGCCTTTGTTCACCAGCTATCTGCTTCAGCCATCTGCATCAGTTGCCTGCTTCAACTGCTGTTATCACCAGTCTCAGCCTGTCAGTGGCCCACCATCAGTGTTAGTCTTCATCAGCAGTTACTTTCAGCTCTTCAACAGTAGTCATGGCACCCAAGAAGAGCAACATTTCATATCACTTCTTTGAGCCTGTGCTGACTGGCATCAGACAAGTCCAGGCACTCATTACTCCAGACCATATCCCATTATTCAAAGAACATTATGGAGGCATCCTTGATATAGTTATGGATTTAGACCCTTATCAGAGGAGTTTGATTCACACTTGCCTACAGTTCTATGATCCTCCTTTGAGATGTTTTACTTTCCAGGATTTTCAGTTGGGGCCTTTATTAGAGGAGTTTTCATCACTGATTGGAGTACCTGTCAGGGGTGGTATCCCTTTCAACCCAGAAATGGCTTCTCCTAGCAATGAGGAGGTGGCAAAGGCACTGTATTTGGAACCTGTTCTGGTTGAGCAAAACATGACTACAAAGGCTGGAATTCCTGGCCTACACTTGGATTTCTTGACTTCTCAGGCCATCCTGAAGGCCTCCTTGGGAGAATGGAAGGCAGTTTGTGCACTGTTAGCCCTCAGTATATATGGGGTTATACTTTTTGCAGATGAGCCCAAGTTTATTAGCAAGAATGCTATTCACCTCTTCCTTTTGAGGAACCCAGTGCCCACCTTGTTGGGAGACTTTTATTATTCTGTTCACCAAAGGAATGAGAAGCAGAGAGGGAGATTGGTGAGATGTTGTGCTCCTCTATTTCATACCTGGCTGCTTAAACACTTACCAAAGACTGATGCTTTCCTGAACCCTCACCAACAGAAGAACTGGGCTAGAAGACTCACTGCTTTGACCTCAGATGACATCAGGTGGTGTACCCAGAGTACCAAGGGCAGGGACATAATTACTAGCTGTGTGTAGACACCCTAAATTTTCCCTCTGGTTTTCTGGCTTTTCGTTTTACATTCATACGCATTTTGCATACCATTTGCATGTGCATAAGACATGGGATCGTCTTCTAAGGAATTAGGGTTTATTTCCCCGATTCAGCGGTTTTCAGGGATTTCACGTCTGCGAGGACTTTTCACTTTGTATTGGGCCCATTATCATACTATTCTTCTCTTCATCAAGTTATGAGGCTTGATTACTCAGGCGGTGCATATCCAAAGTCAAATTGTGGTGTGTGAAATCCATCAGATTTATCAAGTTGTGATTCATAAGGAGTGTTGGATCATTTTGGTTTGTTGAACAGTTCATTAGTGGTGTCATGTGGATTTATTTTCCTAGAGTTTCTTTCAAATAGATTCATAATAATCCAAGAATTATTTGATCAGAAGTTCAAGAGGTGATTGATTCAAATGATCGTCCTTTGAATGGTGAATTACTCAGTGGTTCAAGATCAGTGGTTCAAGAGTTTCATTTTAGTCAAATTTTATGTGGAAGGCTCGAGTGTGGTCAAGGCGTGCTTCATTGATTTTGTGTTGCAGATGTGTTGTTAGAGAATCAGTGGAAGAAAATCCATTCTTAATCCATTTTACGTTTCTTTTACCCGAATTGTACTAATTCATTACCATATTTTCATTATTCATTTACAACCTAAATCGATTTCTTTCCATTTGAACCGTTATTCAATTACCCTTTTTTTTCAATTAAATCCCTTATACCATTTTTATCATTTTTCCACACACATTTCCATTCGTAAATATATTTTTTCCCACCATCCATATTTAGTCCAATTTTCCATATTAAATTCCATTAATTCATATTCCAGTTATTAAAACCATATTTTTGCAATATTCCACATCCATTTTTGAAGCCCATGTTATTATCTTTCCTACTAAAAAAAACCACCTTCCTAGAACAATAAATCCAGGCCCATGCCAAGGCCCATTAAGAAAATCATAAGTTGACCTAAGTATAAAAGGAAAAGACCCTAATCCCAAGATGGGGCAGCCGCAAATTTTTCCTCAACTCACACCAAAAGAACTTCCAACACACTCACAAAAACAGCAACATTTTCATCATTCACCTCCTCTTAAAACCACCATAGACCCTAACAATTTTCTTCAACCTGCACACGGAAAAAGCCATTAACCCACTGAACCATTCACAACATTGCCGCACCACCCCCAACGCATTAAACCAATTTCCACAGCCATAACCACCTTTCTCAAACTTTTCCACGGCAAACACAAACACACCCTACTACTCTTTTTCTCCTTCACCAAAATTGCCAGCAACTTATCACTGCCACCACCTTCGTATCATCTTCAACTCACCTTCATACACTTTCAGCAACATCTTCAAACAACTCACACAAATTTCATGGAACCAACACAATAACCCGTCTCATCACCAACCTCATCAAACAACAAACCTGCTCCATATCACACCCACTCAACAACCCTTCTCACTCTCAAAAAATCGCAATACAACCTCCACCTTCAACAAAGCGTCACCCTTCACAAACTTCAACCTTCAACAAACACAACCATACCGAACCTCATCCTTTCGAACAATTCACCATCATCACTGTGTTGTTTGCAAAAACACTTCGCCGACCCCTTTCACTAAAACTGCAGCACCACTTCCTTTTCTGCAAATAAACCCAACAACAACATCACTCAACAACAACAACAGAAACAAAATACAGAAATGAGAAAAGATGAAGATGAAGAAGAATGAGTCCGAGTTTGAGAGATGTTCGAAACATTCGAACAAAAATTAAACACTCACCATCATTAGTGTTCTATTGCGATTTCGAGTGAGAAAGAGGCAGAAACCGAGGCCAAATCAAATCACAGCGAGAGATTGGAAACGTTGTCAGATTCCATCAGACGTGTCCTTACTTCTTCTTCTTTTCAGGTCGCGGCGTCGTGTGAATCTGATCGGAGGGAGATTGTACCAAACAAACAAAGCTATGGTGAACCGAAAACAGAAGACAATGAACCGAGATAAGTGTTGAGGCTTGGAGGAGATCGGGAAAGAGGGTTGAGAACTGATCACCGGAGATTCAAAACGGAGGGGTTCGTCGATGATGAACTGAGATCATGGAGTGGAATAGGGTCGGCGGAAAGGAGAAGAAGGGGACTTGTTTTTGCTTTCCCCTGTTTCTTTTTGTTTCCTTAATTCCTGAGTCTTTTTATTTATTAATCTGATCTTTTTTTTTCATTATTTAATTTTCATTTTAATTTTTGTTTATAGAGACAGGTATTAGTTGGTTGTTATTATAGGCCCATCAAGCCCATCGAATTTCCTCTCAGACCCCTGTTTCCACCGCTGCACCCTCCCTTGCTGCTGTTGTTATGTTGGGCTTTGTAAGGCCCATATTTATATTTCTAATCACCACCACCATTATCAGCAGGCTCCTCCCCCTCTTGTCATTTGTTTTTGTTTCTCTTTTTTTGTCCTATTAATTATAATATAATAATTAGTTTTTGGTTAATTTGTCTTGGTTTAGGTTTTTCTATTATTTTCTAGAGTTTTTTTTGTTAATTCTAGTTTTTGAGTTTAACGATGATTTTATTCTTAATATTCTTTTTAGAATTGATTTTCCATTTAGATTTTTATCCTTAAAAGCTTTGGTTAATTAAAATAGGATTTTGATTTAATTTCTTGATTTAGATTTACAATTACTTGTTGATGTTAGAATGGTGAATTTGTACCTTGTGACTTATTTTCATAATCTTGTGTGGACTAATGAGATTTCTTGATGCAGACTGTGCTTAGTCCCTGATATCGTTTGGATTAATTCCTGTTGTTATTTCTGATTCCCTTTGATGATTGCCTTTGACGCTGGACGCGTATATTTGATACTCTGATTTGTTTGGACTTGATGACTGATACATGTGCTTAACTGTTGAATTCGTTATGGACTTGATATTATTTCCTGAGTTTCTCTTGCACATTAAAGAGGCAACGGACCTTCTCCGTTAGGTACCACTGATGGCCCGATTACTTATTGCATGCTGTTGCATCTGGTAGTCCTACTGGTGTAGGCTCTGTTTGTGCATTGTTCAGTTATTTCATTTTGCGTTCTCATCTCCTTATTTTATTCATTATTCGTCTTTCATCCATTTCATCTTCTTCATCTTATCTTATTCCTCATCTTCTCTTATTCTTTCTAACTCGAGGTGTGCTTAGGCCACCACGGAGTTTCTCATTTCATGTTTCTCTTCTTCTTTCCTTCTTTAGGATAGTAAGCCTCACTAACCTAGGACTATCCGAGCATGTGAATATTGATTAGTCCCCCACTTAGCTTTTACCTTTGTGTCTCATTGAGTCTTCTCTTCTCATCTCACAATCAGGGACTAAACCCTAAAGGCTTTAAGGCTTTGTGATTAAGATTATGCCTGCATCCTTCTATTAGGATGGGGTGTATAACTTTAATCCTAAGTGTTAAACCCTTAATGTGTTTAAACCCTTTAATCAATTCACTTAATAATCACTAAGACATCAAGCTTGTAACTTGGGCCTTGCATTAGGGTTCTAATTCTTCCTTAATTGGTTAAGAAGGACTAACCCTAGTGTTAATGGACAAGTCCTCCTCAAGTTGTCTTACAAATCATAAAATCCACTTCTTCATCTTATCACTAATTAAAATCCATCTAATAAAGGCTTTGTTCTGTCATGAGTTTAATCCCTAATCATGGATTAAGTTGAGGAGCTTTCCTCAGCTTAAACATTCTCATCTATTATCCTTCTATTAGGATGGTGTAATGAGTCTGTTTAATCCTTGATTATGGCTTAATCTCATTACTCAACACTAAACAAAAACACCAAAAACATCTAAATAATCACAAGTAGGTTAATGATTTTAATCCTGCATCAAAGGTGATTAAGTGTGAGAAGCTGACTTCACACTTAAGGTATTCTCATTACCCCTAATCAGAGGGAAGATGTGATGAGTTTACTAATCCATTGGTTTAGGCTTAAGCTCATTAACTTATGACAAACTTCAAAAAGCAATAAAAGACTGAAAACTCAAAAACAAACAACAATCGTCTCCTCCGGGATTCTTTTCTCATCTCATTCACTCACAAACGAGAGCTTGCTTCTTCCGTCTAATGCAAGACAGTTTGCATCTGTGCCAGACAGATCATACACTTGAGCATTGACAATCAAGCAGTTCACAAGTCAATTCATCTTTCAGTCTCTTTGGGTCGAACTACGGTGTTCTGACTTCCTCATTGCACGAGAGGATACGTAGGCATAACTTAACAGTTATCGAACAAAAGTCTCTGTATATTCCCCCTCTTTCCAGCATTATTCTTTTAGCCTCATGATCTTGAGCAGTTCATTCTCGTTCCTACACTGACACATCATTTATACACTTTACACTTCCTTTACACTGACACCTGTACATTTTGCTTTCCAGCCCTTTTACACACAAATTGCACTGACACTACCCCTTTTAAGCACAAATCTTTTAAGCGTGGATCCCGTCGAGTACGGCGGACAATCCTAGTGCTAATACCTTCCCAGGTTGTAACCAACCCCCTTTCTCAGTCTCTCTGGTTCGCAACCGTCTTATCCGTATCTTTCTAGGTTTATGCAGCATTACCTTTCCTTCGGGATAAAAATGCCTAGCTGGAGACTCTATTCATTCCCTGTGAGTTCACTCCTGTGTGTTCTCATATCATCCCTTCGCCGACCGTTCGCGTCTGTACCTTTATTTGGGCCATTCCCATTTATCGAGAGCGACAGCTTGGCGACTTCACTGGGGAATCTTATACTGTAACCAGGGCTTCTAGTTCTTTTTGTGGGTTCCTCCTAGCGCTTGATTGGTTTGTGTTTACTGGGGTGTTATGTGCTATTTGTGTTTGCATAGTTTATTTATTGCTTTATGTACAGTTTTGTTTATTGCTTTCTTTATAGCTTTATATACATCATACTGTCATACTATTCTGGCTGGATCTGTTGTTTCTGTTTTGGTGGGTGGGGTTCTATTGAGAGTTGAGGTCCTATACCTGGGACCTGAGTGACACCTAGGCTAGAGTGGTTCATGTTCTTTCCCATTCCATTTCGGTCTGGTGCAGGAATATGAAACACGGTTCAGATGTGGGTTTCTTCTTGAGAACTCTGTGCTACAGATTTCCTGTAGTGCTAGGGCTATCTGGGAAGCCTGCTAAGTCTGAATGACCTTTGTTATGACCTTCAGAAACTGAGGAGAATTAGAGGAGGATTTTTTATGGTTATTGTAAACACTGTACCTCCGGGTTAGAAGTGTTTACACTTCTCATAACTGATCCAAGTCTGAGGATCCTTGTTTTAGAACACTACCTGTGAGGGGGTTGGGCTGTTTACAGGTTTGCAGGAACCCATGACCTCAACATACCCTCATTACCAGTGTAGTCTTATGTTCTGATCTGGTCTCTATGATCCTGGAGTTCTTCAACCTTTGGTTCTCGGTTACTATTTTGGGTTATTATGCAGATCTTGTGGTTACAGACACTCGATTCTTGGTTCGGCATTCCAGATTCCAGGCAGTTTCCAGCTGTGATCCCATGTCTTTGCATTTTTTGCATTATCATTTTGCATTTCGCATTTGCATCAGCATTGCATTTCCTCCTCCAGAGAGCTCATCCTTCCTCTTTTGTCCATGACCAGCCAGTTGATTTCCCGGTACTCAGTTTGAACAAGTGTTAACTGTTGGAAGACGACAGTGTTTGAAGGAAGATTGAGCAGTGTCAAGAGGTAAAGGGTCAGATTGGAAGCCGTCAGTAGCTATGTCAGAGAACAACCGTCAGAATGTTGAGTTTCCACCTGGTTTCACTTCAATGACCAATCCTCTGTATGGTCTTTCTCCTGATGAAGATCTTCCACAAGTGAGCAATCTTGCTCAAGCTCAGCCTGCACAGACCCCGTTCGTGAATCAGAATGTGCCTGAACCATCTGCTGTCCGAGGTGGACCTTCATCTTCTTCTGATTCTACAGATTATCAGAGTTTTTCCTTCCCTATGCCAGACTTCCAAGGGGCAATCCCTCTTGTGAAAACCAAGGATCCACAAGTTATTGATCCTGCTGAAAGATTTCGTGTGTTGGACGAGCAACTCAAAGCCTTAGCGGATCCTGATGCCTTCGGTTTTGATGCTCTAACCCTGTGTTTGGTGCCTGGTCTTGTCATTCCTCTAGATTTCAGAACTCCGAAGTTTGAGAAATACACTGGTGTCAGTTGCCCGAAGCGTCATTTGGTGATGTTCTGTAGAAAAATGACTTCTTATGCCTGCAATGATAAGTTGATGATTCACTGTTTTCAGGACAGTTTAAGTGGGGCATCTTTAAGTTGGTACATGGATTTGGAAAGCAGTCATATCCGATCTTGGAATGATTTATCCAGAGCTTTCGTAAAGCAATACCAGTACAATATGGATGTGGCGCCCAATCGCACGCACTTGCAGAGCCTATCCCAGAGGAGTGGTGAATCTTTCAGAGAATATGCACAGCGGTGGAGAGAATTGGCAGCCCAAGTGCAACCACCACTTTCAGACAGAGAATTAATTGACCTGTTCATGGGCACCTTGCAGGGTCCATACTTGGAAAGAATGAGTAGCATTGGGATGACAAGCTTCTCTGATTTGATGATAGCTGGAGTACGCATTGAGAGCCTGCTCAAAAGTGGAAAGATCCAGGACTCTTCGAACATCCCAGCTAGTGAAGGTGAGTCTGTTGTTAGCTCCCAAGAGGAATAATGGTATGACATCAGTGCAGTCACGGCAAATATCGAACATTCTAGACCAACATCTTCTCAGAGATCATTTGTTCCTGAATCTGATTACTCTTGCGGACATTCGAAAATGCTCAGAACACCGTGTCAGAAACCCTAGGCTCCTCCTCGTCCAAATCTGCAATCTCATGGTCGAAGACCTTAGAATCAACTTCAGAGCCAGCCTAGGCCTCGTAACAATCTGGAAAGAAGGATTGCTCCTCTTCATCCAGTCCCCATGGCATACAGTGAACTCTTGCCGCATCTAGTTCAGAGCTCTTTGGTGGTTCCTAAGCCTCTCAAGCCGTTACCAGGGTCGTACCCTCCAGGGTACAATCCTCATGAGCAGTGCGGGTATCATGGTGGATCAATGGGGCATTCAACTGAAGATTGCAAAGCTTTTCAAGCCAAAGTACAACAGTTGATCGACGAAGGCTACATCTCCTTTCCAGAAGGAAGCTTGGTTGTGCACGTCAACCTCTCGCCTGATTGAGTTCAAAGACTTCGAAGGAGCGTATCCTGATTCCGGTGGTCCAGACAAGAAGATGTCATCAGAGCTGATGATTACTGTATCCTTTTATCATTTGCATTGTAGTTTCTTTCCTGTTAGCAGCTACTTGTCTTTTAAGCAATGTTATTTTTGAATGGTAATGTTAATGTAGTGATCTTGCATTTTTGAATCAATTATGTCGCATTCGCTCATTTTTTCTTTCCTTGCATCAAAAACGAAAAATAAAAAAAATTGCATCCATATACCTCCCATTTATTTCATTGTTGTTTAGCAGGTTTGAGGAAGGATGATGACAACTGAATACTCATAATTGTTGAAGGTGTGCTTTCAGGGTAGAACCTGCTGACGATGTACAGGCATTGCTTCAATTCCCAAACACCGGAGATATAAGGGAGATAGACCTTCGTCAACCCCCTTTGAGCCTTGAAGTAGGAGTTTCTTTTCCAAAAAAAAAAAAAAAAAAAAAAAAAAAAAAAAAAAAACTCACATTCAACCCGGGGCAGGGTAGTTATCAGTTAATTTGACCGAGCGTTCAAATTTCCAAAGGAGTATGCATCCGGGGATCCATTACCTTTATTCATTACACCTCAAGAGGTCAAGGGACGTGAAACCACAATGGTTATCCCTCACCAGCAAAGGAATGAGGCAGTCAACCCTTTCAGCAAGTCATGACAAGCCAGTGTCACACGATTTGTTCAACAAAAATCAAAAAAAAAAGAGGAAATAAAGCCCGCTAAGTCGAAAAAATGTGTGAAAACATATGACTTAGTCAAAAGTTAGGGCATCCCGCTGGACTTCGAAATCGAAAAATTCAAAAAAAAAAGAGAACCAGTCCAGGCAAAAGTTAGGGAGTAAAAAAAATGATGAAAGAGAATCTTCCATGAGAACAAAGTCGTGTGACCAGACACAAAGTCAGAATGGGTGACTGTTACTCCAAGAAACCTCATCGGTGCGTAAACCATCAACGTCATTGGTTCCTCAATCATTACAAAACCCTTGTGAGAAGCGAGCGCTTAAGTCGAATTAGCTGAACATAGGACTGGAGAACATCAAGGAGAATGGGTGGGCACATATAAATTTTGAGCCATAAATCCTTCTTTCTAAAACTGTGAACCAGGCCACGTTATAACCCTTGAAAGTCCTAATTGAATCAGGTTCAATTCTGAAAGCATACTACGACAAGGTTGCGTAAACTGACTCCTAACGATTTACTAACTCAACACTACGTTTGGACTAATCGTCCATTCGTCACACACTGTCACAGCATCAAAATAAATAAATTTTCAAAAACTTGCATGTGTACTGCATTAAAATTACCATTTGTAAATGAACAGTTTTAATTGCAAGTCAGCCTGTGTCACCAGGGAAGTTCCTACAGAAAGCAATCACGAGGAAACTTGATTATTCAACAATGATGACCAGAATCAAGCGCATCGTGTAGGCCTATGAATCAGGGGCATGTTATCCAGTGGTTTTGTTGACCAAGGAATCTGTCAGGGTAAAGAGAGTTCCCAAGCATCAGTTGATCGAGGAACGTCATTCAAAGTCAGTTGATCAGAGCTGAATCTGCCAAACAGGGGCAGACCACCCGAAATTTCTGTTGTCCAAGGGTCAATTCTTCCAATGCTCAGTCAGAATGAATCAAGTCGCTTACACGCTCATACCGGGGTAGAATAATTCCAGAGCTCGCTAAGTGCAACTCTCCTCGAGAGAACATCCAAGTTTTCTATTCCAGAAATTGGATAATCAGCAACAGTCTGTTCAGAGACTCGCCCAACAGGGGCAAATTTTAGCTACACAGAGCAATTTGTATCAGTGATCTTCGAGTTCATGACGGGTATCGGGAAATCATGCTACCCACTGTCGCCTTTGTCACCCTTCTCAACCAGAAGCCTTGTCACCTATGACTTTTTTCCCCATCCTTGGGAGTTTTTCTAGCTTTTCATAATCATTGCATAAATCATTTGCATACATTATTCATGTCGCTTCGCTCGAGCATATAGAGCATATGCATCATATTTGCATTGGTCACAACCCCTCAAACATCAATCTCACATCCAGGGCCTCGTAACCCCAACTTATCAACATTTCAAAGTCCAGTTCTCGTCTGGCAAACCTTTTCAAAGTCCAGTTCTCGTCTGGCAAACCAATCCAAAGTCCAGTTCTCGTCTGGCAAAACTTTTCAAAGTCTAGTCCTCGTCTGGCAGACAAACCCAAAGTCCAGTTCTCGTCTGGAAATCCAAGTTCAAATACCAGTTCTCGTCTGGTAGGCGAATCTTTTACTAGTTCTCGTCTGGTCACCTTTTCATTCAACCCATTGAACGCCAGTTCCCGTCTGGTATTCATTCTTTTTCAGAGTCAATTCTCGTTTGACAATGAACCCCAAGTAGTCAGTTCTCGTCTGACGACTTATTCTTTGCCCATCAGTTCTCGTCTGTTGGCCTACCTTTAATAAACCAGTTCTCGTCTGGTAATTCACCTTCAAAAGTCCAATTGCTTGGCAACCAAAAAAAATAATATATCTATCAACCTGGCCCTAGCGCCCAACCATCCTTGTTTCATATCTTTGGTTATAAGCATACGTCTGCATTGTACATCATTTGCATTGCATCCTCATACCGCATGGTTTCTGTTTTAGCTCTGATGTGGGGCAAGAATCATTACAAGACTCAATCTGGGGCAGTTATCTCAAGATCTGTTGAATTTCTGCAAGAGTTTGAAGACACTAGGGCAATTCTGGATGCCAAGTCTTCTGTAAAATCCTCTGAAGACAATCTTTTTATGGATGATGCAGTATGGTATAATTGAGGAGTTAAGGGAATGATAGTTCACTCAGGATGATCAGTAATGCTTTTGTTGACCACCAGAAGTTTGAAGCACTGTGTTAATTCTCAGGGAATGTCTGGTATTTATTTTACCAGCAGGGCATTGGAAGTTTATTTCTTCCCCGAGCGTAAAGATCTTATTTCAGCCGACAAGGTTTGTTCGTGAGGATTTGGTTATTCTCATTCAGTCAAAGTCCAATTTTCATTGGCATATCTTCCCAACACAGCTGTTATGCTATACTTGGGGCATATTTTGATTCTCCAGCAAAGTCTCTCCTCAGCAGAGCATTGCCAAATCTTTTCTCAAACATGCTAGAGGGTTGACACATCCCCAGCTGAGTTGGAACAGATGATAACCCCAACAGAACTTCAAGGCTAATTGAATCGTTCTCATCCCCAAGCGGACTTATCTTTCCACAGCGAAGTTTTCCCAACAGGAAGCTGAAGGCTTTGCTTCCCCACAAAGTTAGAATTATCAGAATTCCCTCCTCAGCAGGATTGTGTGATCAAGCATCTTCCCTAGCTAAGTCTAAAGATGATCTTTCCCCATAGAGTCATCGGGATTCTCATTTCCAAGGGATTTCCCCAGCAGAGCAAGAAGAAATTCCCCCCAGTGGAGTCAGAGCAGGATGATCAGATCCTCAGCAGATGTTCAAAGCAGTTAAACGAAGTATACCTCACGCAGAGTCGTCTTTCCTCCAGTGAAAACCTCTCCAACAAGCATCAGGTTGCCAACACTTCGTTCCCATCAAATTTAAAAGCTTTCAACCCGTCAGCAGTATACAGAATGCTTCCCAAATTCCCCAGCGGAGAGCTAAAGCTAAAACAGTTGCCTTACACTCCCAAACATCAGTATATACTCCTTGTGGCACCCGTCCGTGTCATATCCCCAGCAGAAAGCCAAAGTATCCCCTTTGCACTCACAGATACATATATATATATATATATATATATATATATATATATATATATATATATATATATATATATATATATATATATATATATATAATTTTCTTGACATCCGTCCGTGTCACCTTCCCCAGCATAATTACCTAAACACTTTGTTAAGCATATACTTGTTTATATTACACTTTTCTCTTCTGACACTCGTCTGTGTCATTCTCCCCAGCAGGTTAAATACCCATCTATACACCACTCATACTTATTTTACTTATACAGATACTCGTCCGTATCTTGTATACACCATTTATATCTCCACAGATTCGACACTAGTCCTTGTTCTTTGTTAACCAGTTGGTACTCGTCCGTACCATCATCTCAGAACATGCGTCAAGCGTTTGTTTCTACCTGATACTCGTCTGTATCATAGTCTTAAGGATGCTCGTCCGCATCTTTAATCCATACACTGTGTCAAACACTTTTGTCTTCCTGAATATAGACACTCGTCTGTGTCTACTATTCCCCAGAAGAGTCCCCTCAGATTCAACGCTCACCCGTGTTCTCTGTTAACCAGTTGATACTCGTTCGTATCATCATCTCTGAACACGTGTCAGTATTTGTTTCTACCCGATACTCGTCCGTATCGTAGTCTTAGGGATGCTCGTCCGCATCTGTAATCTATACACAACGTCAAAACACTTATACCTTTATTTCTTGGATATAAACACTCGTCCATGTTTACTATTCCCCAGTAGATCGCCCGCAAAGCAAAATTTCCTTTTATCCGGCATTCGTCCTATGTCGCGATATTTTCGGCAGCCGTACCCTGCCAGGTGGTCGTCCTCCACCTTAGATGACCGTCCCTCATCTTATCCCCAACAGAGCAGCCGTCCCCTGCTAGGTGATCGTCCTTCACCTTTGATGACTGTACCTCATCATCTGTTTATTTCATTTATTCTTTAACCCGATGGTCGTCCCCGTCGTGGTCCCTTTTCCTTTTCCTGATGATCGTCCTTCATCAGTTTTAGCCCGATGGCCGTCCCCATCGTTGGTTACCTTACTTTATGAACTTGATGGCCGTCCCCGTCATGCTTCATTAATCCCCAGAGAATCTTATAGCTTTGCTTGATGGCCGTCCCCATCATAATCTTTTATCCCCAGCATGTCGGCCGTCCCCGTCATTGCTTTATTTTCCGCACTTTCCCAGCATGTCGGCCGTCCCCGTCATCGCTCTTTACCCAGCAGTCGTCCTCTGCTCGACGGTCGTCCTCCATCGCCCACACTTTACAATATACTTTATTTTTTCTTTTACAGTCTATATCCCTTTTCTTCTTCATTCTGTGAGTGCAAATTTTGGACTGTCTTTGGTATTCAACCACAAGTTATCTTGTTTGCCCGTTAAGCCGTAGCTTACATCCTGCACAGCTAACTCATGTTTGAATAGGGGCAGCTGTAGACACCCTAAATTTGCCCTCTGGTTTTCTGGCTTTTCGTTTTACATTCATACGCATTTTGCATACCATTTGCATGTGCATAAGACATGGGATCGTCTTCTAAGGAATTAGGGTTTATTTCCCCGATTCAGCGGTTTTCAGGGATTTCACGTCTGCGAGGACTTTTCACTTTGTATTGGGCCCATTATCAGACTATTCTTCTCTTCATCAAGTTATGAGGCTTGATTGCTCAGGCGGTGCATATCCAAAGTCAAATTGTGGTGTGTGAAATCCATCAGATTTATCAAGTTATGATTCATAAGGAGTGTTGGATCATTTTGGTTTGTTGAACAGTTCATTAGTGGTGTCATGTGGATTTATTTTCCTAGAGTTTCTTTCAAATAGATTCATAATAATCCAAGAATTATTTGATCAGAAGTTCAAGAGGTGATTGATTCAAATGATCGTCCTTTGAATGGTGAATTACTCAGTGGTTCAAGATCAGTGGTTCAAGAGTTTCATTTTAGTCAAATTTTATGTGGAAGGCTCGAGTGTGGTCAAGGCGTGCTTCATTGATTTTGTGTTGCAGATGTGTTGTTAGAGAATCAGTGGAAGAAAATCCATTCTTAATCCATTTTACGTTTCTTTTACCCGAATTGTACTAATTCATTACCACATTTTCATTATTCATTTACAACCTAAATCGATTTCTTTCCATTTGAACCGTTATTCAATTACCCTTTTTTTTCAATTAAATCCCTTATACCATTTTTATCATTTTTCCACACACATTTCCATTCGTAAATATATTTTTTCCCACCATCCATATTTAGTCCAATTTTCCATATTAAATTCCATTAATTCATATTCCGGTTATTAAAACCATATTTTTGCAATATTCCACATCCATTTTTGAAGCCCATGTTATTATCTTTCCTACTAAAAAAAAACACCTTCCTAGAACAATAAATCCAGGCCCATGCCAAGGCCCATTAAGAAAATCATAAGTTGACCTAAGTATAAAAGGAAAAGACCCTAATCCCAAGATGGGGAAGCCGCAAATTTTTCCTCAACTCACACCAAAAGAACTTCCAACACACTCACAAAAACAGCAACATTTTCATCATTCACCTCCTCTTAAAACCACCAAAGACCCTAACAATTTTCTTCAACCTGCACACGGAAAAAGCCATTAACCCACTGAACCATTCACAACATTGCCGCACCACCCCCAACGCATTAAACCAATTTCCACAGCCATAACCACCTTTCTCAAACTTTTCCACGGCAAACACAAACACACCCTACTACTCTTTTTCTCCTTCACCAAAATTGCCAGCAACTTATCACTGCCACCACCTTCGTATCATCTTCAACTCACCTTCATACACTTTCAGCAACATCTTCAAACAACTCACACAAATTTCATGGAACCAACACAATAACCCGTCTCATCACCAACCTCATCAAACAACAAACCTGCTCCATATCACACCCACTCAACAACCCTTCTCACTCTCAAAAAATCGCAATACAACCTCCACCTTCAACAAAGCGTCACCCTTCACAAACTTCAACCTTCAACAAACACAACCATACCGAACCTCATCCTTTCGAACAATTCACCATCATCACTGTGTTGTTTGCAAAAACACTTCGCCGACCCCTTTCACTAAAACCGCAGCACCACTTCCTTTTCTGCAAATAAACCCAACAACAACATCACTCAACAACAACAACAGAAACAAAATACAGAAATGAGAAAAGATGAAGATGAAGAAGAATGAGTCCGAGTTTGAGAGATGTTCGAAACATTCGAACAAAAATTAAACACTCACCATCATTAGTGTTCTATTGCGATTTCGAGTGAGAAAGAGGCAGAAACCGAGGCCAAATCAAATCGCAGCGAGAGATTGGAAACGTTGTCAGATTCCATCAGACGTGTCCTTACTTCTTCTTCTTTTCAGGTCGCGGCGTCGTGTGAATCCGATCGGAGGGAGATTGTACCAAACAAACAAAGCTATGGTGAACCGAAAACAGAAGACAATGAACCGAGATAAGTGTTGAGGCTTGGAGGAGATCGGGAAAGAGTGTTGAGAACTGATCACCGGAGATTCAAAACGGAGGGGTTCGTCGATGATGAACTGAGATCATGGAGTGGAATAGGGTCGGCGGAAAGGAGAAGAAGGGGACTTGTTTTTGCTTTCCCCTGTTTCTTTTTGTTTCCTTAATTCCTGAGTCTTTTTATTTATTAATCTGATCTTTTTTTTTCATTATTTAATTTTCATTTTAATTTTTGTTTATAGAGACAGGTATTAGTTGGTTGTTATTATAGGCCCATCAAGCCCATCGAATTTCCTCTCAGACCCCTGTTTCCACCGCTGCACCCTCCCTTGCTGCTGTTGTTATGTTGGGCTTTGTAAGGCCCATATTTATATTTCTAATCACCACCACCATTATCAGCAGGCGCCTCCCCCTCTTGACATTTGTTTTTGTTTCTCTTTTTTTGTCCTATTAATTATAATATAATAATTAGTTTTTGGTTAATTTGTCTTGGTTTAGGTTTTTCTATTATTTTCTAGAGTTTTTTTTGTTAATTCTAGTTTTTGAGTTTAACGATGATTTTATTCTTAATATTCTTTTTAGAATTGATTTTCCATTTAGATTTTTATCCTTAAAAGCTTTGGTTAATTAAAATAGGATTTTGATTTAATTTCTTGATTTAGATTTACAATTACTTGTTGATGTTAGAATGGTGAATTTGTACCTTGTGACTTATTTTCATAATCTTGTGTGGACTAATGAGATTTCTTGATGCAGACTGTGCTTAGTCCCTGAAATCGTTTGGATTAATTCCTGTTGTTATTTCTGATTCCCTTTGATGATTGCCTTTGACGCTGGACGCGTATATTTGATACTCTGATTTGTTTGGACTTGATGACTGATACATGTGCTTAACTGTTGAATTCGTTATGGACTTGATATTATTTCCTGAGTTTCTCTTGCACATTAAAGAGGCAACGGACCTTCTCCGTTAGGTACCACTGATGGCCCGATTACTTATTGCATGTTGTTGCATCTGGAAGTCCTACTGGTGTAGGCTCTGTTTGTGCATTGTTCAGTTATTTCATTTTGCGTTCTCATCTCCTTATTTTATTCATTATTCGTCTTTCATCCATTTCATCTTCTTCATCTTATCTTATTCCTCATCTTCTCTTATTCTTTCTAACTCGAGGTGTGCTTAGGCCACCACGGAGTTTCTCATTTCATGTTTCTCTTCTTCTTTCATTCTTTAGGATAGTAAGCCTCACTAACCTAGGACTATCCGAGCATGTGAATATTGATTAGTCCCCCACTTAGCTTTTACCTTTGTGTCTCATTGAGTCTTCTCTTCTCATCTCACAATCAGGGACTAAACCCTAAAGGCTTTAAGGCTTTGTGATTAAGATTATGCTTGCATCCTTCTATTAGGATGGGGTGTATAACTTTAATCCTAAGTGTTAAACCCTTAATGTGTTTAAACCCTTTAATCAATTCACTTAATAATCACTAAGACATCAAGCTTGTAACTTGGGCCTTGCATTAGGGTTCTAATTCTTCCTTAATTGGTTAAGAAGGACTAACCCTAGTGTTAATGGATAAGTCCTCCTCAAGTTGTCTTACAAATCATAAAATCCACTTCTTCATCTTATCACTAATTAAAATCCATCTAATAAAGGCTTTGTTCTGTCATGAGTTTAATCCCTAATCATGGATTAAGTTGAGGAGCTTTCCTCAGCTTAAACATTCTCATCTATTATCCTTCTATTAGGATGGTGTAATGAGTCTGTTTAATCCTTGATTATGGCTTAATCTCATTACTCAACACTAAACAAAAACACCAAAAACATCTAAATAATCACAAGTAGGTTAATGATTTTAATCCTGCATCAAAGGTGATTAAGTGTGAGAAGCTGACTTCACACTTAAGGTATTCTCATTACCCCTAATCAGAGGGAAGATGTGATGAGTTTACTAATCCATTGGTTTAGGCTTAAGCTCATTAACTTATGACAAACTTCAAAAAGCAGTAAAAGACTGAAAACTCAAAAACAAACAACAATCGTCTCCTCCGGGATTCTTTTCTCATCTCATTCACTCACAAACGAGAGCTTGCTTCTTCCGTCTAATGCAAGACAGTTTGCATCTGTGCCAGACAGATCATACACTTGAGCATTGACAATCAAGCAGTTCACAAGTCAATTCATCTTTCAGTCTCTTTGGGTCGAACTACGGTGTTCTGACTTCCTCATTGCACGAGAGGATACGTAGGCATAACTTAACAGTTATCGAACAAAAGTCTCTGTATATTCCCCCTCTTTCCAGCATTATTCTTTTAGCCTCATGATCTTGAGCAGTTCATTCTCGTTCCTACACTGACACATCATTTATACACTTTACACTTCCTTTACACTGACACCTGTACATTTTTCTTTCCAGCCCTTTTACACACAAATTGCACTGACACTGCCCCTTTTAAGCACAAATCTTTTAAGCGTGGATCCCGTCGAGTACGGCGGACAATCTGGGTGCTAATACCTTCCCAGGTTGTAACCAACCCCCTTTCTCAGTCTCTCTGGTTCGCAACCGTCTTATCCGTATCTTTCTAGGTTTATGCAGCATTACCTTTCCTTCGGGATAAAAATGCCTAGCTGGCGACTCTATTCATTCCCTGTGAGTTCACTCCTGTGTGTTCTCATATCATCCCTTCGCCGACTGTTCGCGTCTGTACCTTTATTTGGGCCATTCCCATTTATCGGGAGCGACATTGTGGACAGTTTCCCAATGTACCTCTGATAGGAGTGAAGGGTTGCATCAACTACAACCCTTTGCTATTCAAAAGACAATTGGGCTATGCTTTAGTTCACCCTCCTAAAGAGCAAGACTTGGCTGAAACTTTGTATTGTGAGGTAAAGCCTAATCTGGCTGTTGTCAGACAAGCATCTTGGGCTTGGGACAATATCCATACCAAAGGGATGGTCATTCTTGGGAAATGCAACAATGTGGCTTCAGCACAGTATTATGAGTGGTCTCGTGCTAAGGCTCAGATTTCTGGGATGCCTTTCACCATTGAGGATGCACCTGGACCATCCACAGCACCCCCTCCAGCCACTGTCAGCCTAGAGGAATTTGAGAAACTGAAAGAGAGGAATGAGAATCTGACTCAAGCTCTGCAGAAGACCCTCTGGGAGAGGAGTGATGGTCGTCTAGACATTGAGAGGTTAGAAAAGCTAAAGGTGGAGCATCTAGCCAGGATTGAGAAATCAGAGGACTATATCAAGAAATCAAGAGCAGGAGAGCAAATTTTGAAGAATGCCTGTAAAGAGGCCCAGTTTCAGAAGGCCAGAACTGACCTCTATCTGAAAGAAAGTCAAGCTAGGTGGGTCAGGATCATTGAAGCTCGCACTCAGGAAGATAAGAGAACTCAGGACAAGATTGAGCAGTTGGAGGCTAATGAAAAGAAGCAACAGGAGGCTCTGCTAGCAGCCCAGAAGGAGATCTCAGAATTGAAGCTTAGGGCTGGTGTGAAGAGGTCAAAGGACCAAGGCAAGCACAAGAGGTTGACCACTGCTATCACCACCAGGAATCTCCTTATCAGGAACCTCACAGAGCGTCCAGATGATCCGGTAACTGAAGCACTTCTGAAGGAAGTTAAGGAGGATGAGTTTGGTCTTGGTGTCTGACTTTTGCTTGTTGTTGCTTCCATTTCATGTACTTTTCTTTTTTATGTTGTATTTTGACCCCTCAGGGGCATGTATTGTAAGAAACAAACTATGTATTATTTCCTGTTTGTAATATATTTGTCAGTTGGTTTCGTTTAAGTCTCTCTCTTTGGAGCAACATCAAAGCATCTTCCTCGGGGTCTGGAAAGGTCAAAACCAAGTGCCAAGCCGGATACCTTGGAAACAAATAAGCATACTGCATTGCATACTAACCTTTCGTTTTGTTTTGTAGGCTTTTGTTTTGTTTGTTACTAACTCTGTTGTGGTTCAGGAACTATTGCTCGCCGTCGGGTGTTCCCACTCAACCGTCCGCACAGATATCCCACTCGCAACAACCTTCCGGGTATACAGATGGACCAAGTACAACAGGATCTTACAGAAGTCAGGACTCAAATGGCCAATGAGAGGTTGGAAATGAGAAACCAAATGACTCAGTTCATGGAAGTGATGAATGGTTTGGCTCAGAGCCAAGAAAGATTAAGAGCATTGGTAGAGAGGCAGACCCAAGAAGAACCCCATCTGGGGACTGGAGGAACGAGCAACAATGAAAGGGTTCAGCCTCATGTCAATCCACCTGTGTATGGGCCTCATCTTCACCCAGAGATCAACATCCATGCTAATGTACAAGGGAATGCTACTACAGGCAGAGTATTACAAGAAGACCCCCAAGAGGATCAATTCACTATAATGGGAGCTGGGGATGAAGCCTATGACAGAAGGCTAGATGAAATTGCTGAGAAATTGAGATCTCTGGAGTCTCAAAATTCTTTGGGCTTTGATGTCATGGACATGGGTTTAGTGGACGGGGTCAGGATTCCCCACAAGTTTAAACCTCCGTGCTTCGAGAAGTACAACGGAACTTCCTGTCCGCGAACCCACTTACAATCCTTTCTGGGGAGGCTGAAGGCATACACCATGGATGAAAAACTGTGGATGTTTTACTTTGAAGACAGTTTGACAGGGGCTTCAAGGGAATGGTACTCTCACTTGACCAGAGCAACCATCAGATGCTGGAAGGACCTAGCTGAGGCCTTCATCAGACAATACCAATATAACCTGGACATGGCTCCTAACAGGACCCTCCTGATGGGAATGTCCCAGTCATCCAGAGAAAGCTTTCGGGAATACGCCCAGAGGTGGAGACAGCTTGCTGCTGCTGTCCAACCACCCATGTCGGAAAGGGAAATGGCCTACATGTTTATGAATACCCTTTAAGGGACATACATTGATAGGCTAGCTGCCTTTTCTTCCACCAGCTTCGCTGATGTAGTCATAGCTGGAGAAAGAATTGAGAGCCTTCTAAAGATGGGTAAGATTTCCGATAATGGAGCGAGCTCGTCCAGCAACCCCATAAAGCCTTTAGTGGGGCCTAGAAGAACCAATGAGACTAATGCTATCCATGCCAGCAGGGGAAGACCCCAGTATGTTCATAAGTCAGTGGCAGCTGTCACTATTCCCGCTCCAATTCCTCAACAACCAGCATACCAACCACAACAACAACCCCACTACCAGCAACAAGCTCAGTATCCACCTCAGAGAAACTATAACAACAACAACACCAGCAACAACAATCAGCAAAGACCTTTTCAACAGAGACCATCTCAGGCCAATAGGGTGATTGATCCAATCCCTATGCCTTATGCCGCTTTATTGCCACAACTCCTGAAACTCAACCTGGTTGAGCTAAGGACGTTAGCACCTCCAGATCCTGCCAGTCTGCCCAGAAATTACGACGCCAGCGCCAGATGTGCTTTTCACTCCAACGCACCTGGCCACAGTACAGAGAAATGCAGAGCTTTACACATGAAAGTGCAGGATCTAGTGGATTCCAAAGCTCTAAACTTTGCACCCCCACCAAATGTCAGCAAGAATCCCATGCCCAACCACGGAGGACCAAGAATTAATGCTATTGAGGAAGATAAGCCGTCTTTCTTAATAGCCAGTGTTGGGCAGATTCTGACACCTCTGGTAGAAATCAAAGCTCAGCTCCTAGAATGCCAGATGTTCCCCGGGTGTGAGCTCGGTTGTGCTTATTGCAACATTTCGGTAAACGGGTGTGATAACCTGAGAAGCGGCATAAATGGTCTTATCCAGAGTGGTTTACTTCAAATCACAACATCAACACCTACAAATCCAGCAATCTCCTTAACAACAATTCCTGAGTCTTCTACAACTGCAACAACAATTGTTCCAAACAACTCTTCAATCTCATCAACAAATGCTTCATCTGTCACTTCAACGAACCAAATATCAACAACCATCTCTTCTACAACTTCAACACCCATCCAGTTGACAGTGCCTCCTACAACATCAACAGCAATTAATGAAAGTGTCTCAACGATTACAATATACTATGATCCTGCAAATGTTCCTGCCAACAACTCACAAAATGCTACTCCTGTCAGAGCACCAGTAACCATATACTTTGATCCACACACTATCGTGGTCCCTTCTGCAGCTGCTATCAGTCCAGTCACTATCACAGTGCCTGGGCCAGTTCCTTACGAAAGCAATAATGCCATCCCTTGGCATTACGGCTCAGATCTATACTGCGAGGGGCAGAAAATCACTTTAGAATCATCAACTTCTTCACCTCAGATAGACAATGTGGGGGGAGGCGGAGGCTTCACTCGAAGCGGACGTCTCTTTGCCTCGCAAATTCCAAAACCCATTGCTGAAGCAGAAGCTGCTGCCAAGGCAAAAGGGAAGAGCATGGTGCAAGAAGAACAAGTTGCTAAAGAAGCCTTAAAGACCCCTTTTGATCAAGAGGTTGATGAATTCATGAGAATCATAAAGAAAAGTGATTACAAGATAGTAGACCAGCTTCACCAGACACCTTCCAAAATCTCCATTTTATCATTGCTAATGTGCTCCGAGGCTCATCGGAACACACTATTAAAAGTCTTGCACGCAGCTTATGTGCCAGAGGAGATTACCGTCAATCAGTTAGAGGCTGTGGTTGGAAATGTCAACGCTAGTCATGGACTGGGATTTACCAACACTGATTTGACAACAGAAGGTCGCAATCACAACAAGGCTTTGCACATTACCTTGGAGTGTAAGGGTGCAGTTCTTTCTCACGTGTTGGTAGACACGGGGTCATCGCTCAATGTCCTACCCAAGAAAGCCCTTGTGAAGCTGGAGCATAATGGATTGGCATTACGCCCAAGCAACTTGGTAGTGAGAGCCTTTGACAGTTCTAAAAGATCAGTTCTGGGAGAGATAGAGTTGCCTATAATGATTGGCCCACAGGTTTTCAAAACGACCTTCTTTGTGATGGATATACAGCCTGCCTACAGCTGTCTATTGGGTAGACCATGGATACACGCCGCTGGCGCCGTGACGTCAACCCTTCACCAGAAGTTAAAATTCGAGTGGGAGGGCCAAGTCATTACTATTTGTGGGGAAGAAGATATCTTTGTTAGCCATCTGGCTACATACAAATACATTGAGATGGATGGGGAGATCCATGAAACCATGAGTCAAGGGTTTGAGGCCTTGAACATAAATGAAGCATCCGCTGTACCTGGGACCTCAATGACATCTTATCAGCAAGCCAGGAAGGTTGTTGAAGAGGGGACTGCCCAAGGCTCGGGCAAGTTGCTGCCTGTAGAGAAGAAGGAGGACAGATTTGGGTTGGGTTACAAACCAACTCAACAAGATCAAGCAGAGGCTGCTAAGAAGTCCAATTTTGTCAGTGGGGGGATGCTCACCCCGGATGCATTGAACAACTTGGAAGACGAGGATGAAAGCGACCGCAACCTGGAGAGCTGGATACGTCCAAGGATCCCGGGGAGCCAAGTCCTTAACTGGTCTTCCCAGGAAATTATAAGGGTTACTCCTGCAGAGTAATTATCATTTCCTGTATTTTTAAGCATGCATCAAGTCTTGCATCTTGCGCAAGATGACAAGACTCATTTTGTAATCGGGCCATCTGTAATTTTGTGCAAATAGATCAATCAATGAATATCGGACATCTTTTGCAAATGAGTTTCTTTTTCTTTTCCGCTCATTGTTTTTCCATTTTTCTTTTTGCACAAAAAATAAATGGCAATTGTCGCTCCCACCAAATGACACCGGGGTCAGAAGGGGTACAGACGCGAACGGTCGGCGAGAGGGAGAATGCGAGAACACACGGGAGTGAACTCACAAGGAATGAAAAGAGTCGCCAGCTAGGCATTTTTATCCCGAAGGAAAAGGTAATGCTGCATAAACCTAGAAAGATATGGACAAGACGGTTGCGAACCAGAGAGACTGAGAAAGAGGGTTGGTTACAACCTGGGAAGGTATTAGCACCCAGATTGTCCGTCGTACTCGACGGGATCCACGCTTAAAAGATTTGTGTTTTAAAGGGGTAGTGTCAGTGCAATCTGTGTATAAAAGAGCTGGAAAAGGATGTACAGGTGTCAGTGTAAGAGAAGTGTGAAGTGTGTAAATGTACAGTGTCAGTGTGAGAACAAGAATGAAATGCTCAAGACTATGAGTCTCAAATAATGATGCTGGAAGGAGGGGGAATATACAGAGACTTTTGTTCGATAACTGTTAATTTATGCCTACGTATCCTCTCGTGCAATGAGGAAGTCAGAACACCGTAGTTCGACCCAAAGAGACTGAAAGATGAATTGACTTGTGAACTTCTTACTTATCTATGCTCAAGTGTATGACCTGTCTGGCTCAGGTGCAAACTGTCTTGCATTAGACGGAAGAAGCAAGTTCTCGTTTGCGAGTGAAGATGATGAGAAAAGAATCCCGGAGGAGACGATTATTGTTTGTTTTTGGGTTTTCAGTCTTTTATTGCTTTTGAGAATTTGTCATAAGAAAATGAGCTTAAGCCTAAACCAATGGATTTAGTAAACTCATCACATCTTCCCTCTGATTAGGGGTAATGAGAAAACCTTAAGTGTGAAGTCAGCTTCTCACACTTAATCACCTTTGATATAGGATTAAGATCATTAACCTACTTGTGATTATTTAGATGTTTTTGGTGTTTTTGTTTAGTGTTGAGTAATGAGATTAAGCCATAATCAGGGATTAAACAGACTCATTACACCATCCTAATAGAAGGATAATAGATGAGAATGTTTAAGCTGAGGAAAGCTCCTCAACTTAATCCATGATTAGGGATTAAACTCATGACAAAACAAAGCCTTTATTAAGTGGATTTTAGTTAATGATATGATGAAGAAGTGGATTTTATGATTTGTAAGACAACTTGAGGGGGACTTGTCCATTAACACTAGGGTTAGTCCTTCTTAACCAATTAAGGAAGAATTAGAACCCTAATGCAAGGCCCAAGTTACAAGCTTGATGTCTTGATGATTATTAGATGGATTGATTAGAGGAGTTAAACACATTAAGGGTTCAACACTTAGGATTAAAGTTATACACTCCATCCTAATAGAAGGATGCAGGCATAAGCTTAATCACAAAGCCTTAAAGCCTTTAGGGTTTAGTCCCTGATTATGAGATGAGAAGAGAAGACTCAATGAGACACAAAGGTAAAAGCTAAGTGGGGGACTAATCAATATTCACATGCTCGGATGGTCCTAGGTTAGTGAGGTTTACTATCCTAAAGAAGAAAGAAAGAAGAAGAGAAAGATGAAAGGAGAAGCTCCATGGTGGCCTAGGCACACCTCAAGTTAAGAACGAATAGAAGAAGATGAGGAATAAGATAAGAAGATGAGAATGCGATATGAAGAAGAAATAAGATAAAGAGATGAGAATGCGGTGAAGATGAGTTAAGATAAAGAGATGAAAGTGAGATATGGAGTAATGCACAAACAGAGCCTACACCAGTAGGACTTCCAGATGCAACAACATGCAGTAATTAAAATCGGGCCACAGTGGTACCTAACGGAGAAGGTCCGTTGCCTCTTCAATATGTACAAGAGGAAATATCAAAAAGAAATATCAAACGGAATCAACAGTTCAAACACAATTGTCCATTGTCAAGATACCAGACCAAAGCCAACTGTAGGCTTCCCGCATCCAAAATTAAGACCATGAATTAGTTCGTGCGAAGTCTAAGTTCAATTCGTATCCATGGGTCTCATTAGACCAAAGTTATGAAACAATTAGTCACAAAGCCATCCATGCTTTATCCTCCATCATCAAAATCGAGCAATGAAACTACAAAACATCAAACCAAGCTAAAACCAAAGTCAAATAAAATTCTACTTCAACTAAACTGAATTAAACGAAATCAAAAAAAACTAAATCAAATTAGAATTAATAATTACATTTAACAAAACTATCTCAAAGTTCTAACACAAGATTAAACTAAACTTAAACCAAATTAAACCAAATTAAATCGAATTAAAGCTATAAAAAAAATTATATCAAAAATTATATCTAAACTTTAATACTCTAAATTAAGAACATTAACAAAATTAACAATTAATTAACAGAACTATTTTTAAATTCTAAAAAGATTAACAAAACTATAATAAAATTGTCAACCAAATATTAACAAAAATCAAGATAAAATAATAATAATTAAACAAAGAAGAATAAAAATAGCAAGGGAAGGGGAAGGTCTGCGCTGGAAATGGGTGCCCAGAGGAATTCAGTGGGCTGTTAGAGCCCAAACCCGTCTATGAAATCACCAAAGAAAAAGTAAATAATAAATAAATCTAAGGAAAGAAAAAATAAAAAGATCCAAAGCAAAGAAATCAGCAGTCATAGAAGAACATCAACAGGGCATGCCTCCAACGCTGTTCCCAATCTCGCACCATCTCTTTCTCACACTCGCGAATGCGTCTTTATCCCAGCTCGCGACAAACGGGGCGGCTCCTTCCCTCCGATCTGGTTTCACTTGGCCTCACGGTGAGCTTCAAAGCATTCTTCAGTCCTCGACTCCTTTCCCTTTTCGTTTTAATTCTTCGTGAACCAGCCCTCAAACTCTCTTCATCTCTTATTCTTCTTTGTTCTGTTGTTGTTTCTGCTGTTGATTTGGTGTTGTGTTGTTAGGGTTTTAAGAAGAAATGGACCGGTGATGTGGTCGTCGATGGAGGTTTGTAAGAGGGTTTGAAAATGAAGGAGGTTTGTTGAAGGAATACTGTTATGTCTAAAGGGGCTTTCGAAGATTGTTCTTGAAGATGGTATGGCGTTTGTATGGTTGTCATTCGGTGTATTTGTTTCGGTTCTGTGTTGTTGAAGATAAAAAGAGGTTCGGTGTAGGTTGGTTTGTGTTGGTATGTAAGTGAAGGGTGTTGCGGGATGGAAGTTACGGTTTGAAGAAGAAGATTATCATAGTTTTGGTGATGTTGTTGGGTTATTGAAAAGGCTGAGATTAGAAGATGTGGGGGTGGTGGATCGATGTGTGTTAATGTTGTTGTTGAAGATATTGGAGGGTGTATGAAGGTAGGTGAAGGAGTTTGTTTTTGTGAAGGGAAAGATGAATGAGAATGAAGGAAGAGGTTTTGGTTTAGAAATTGCAAAAATGAGGCTGAGGAACGGTGTGTTATGCCTGTGTTTATTTTTTTTCCAGAAAAAGTCCAGAAGAGAAAAATGATGTTGTATTGTTATGGATGGTTTCCATCTTTGATTTCCAAGAGTTGTGTGTGTTTTGTGCGTGTTACTGTGATTTGTTTTGCATATCAGAAAAGATGAGCGAGTGAGGCGTATGTGTGTGTCTTTTGTTGTGAGTTGAGGAAAAATTTGCGGCTGAGGTATTGGTGAGAGGAGGTTGTGTTTGCTGTTTTGAGTTTTTTTTCTTTTATATCTAGGTCAACTCAAGATTTTCTTAATGGGCCTTGACATGCTACAGACCATGGAATGGGTTTTAGTGGTCTTGGAACCAAATTTTTTTGCTTAAGAAATTAAATCTTGGATGGAGATTGAATTTAATTTTGTGTTGTAATAACAATAATATAAAAAGGATAATGGGCTATTGGACTAACAAATAAAATAAAATAAAATGGATTTGGTTTATGAAACAAAATGGATAGGAAAAAAAATAGTTTATTGACAAATGGAATTTGGATTGGAATTAATTTTGAAAATGGCTTTGAAATATGTTTTGGAATGAATTGGAAAAATGGTTGTGTTTGAATAATGAAAATTGGATAGTGAATGATTTTATCAGAAATGAATTTACAACTCCCCCTAGTACAAACAACCATGAGCTCTCAATCTTTGATTCGAGATTAACTTGCACTATTTTTCACCCGCCTCAAATAAGATGAGCACAAATGTCGCTGAATAACTCACAATTGAAACGACAACCCTCTGAACGAATCACCATTTGAAGTTCTGACCAATTAATCTCTGAATTACTATGAATCTGTCTAAAAGAAACTCTGGCAAAATAAATCCACAGATGAACACAACTGAACCTTGGATACACCCTGAAATGTCTTAAAGATGAGAATAGCCCTATAACTTGATGGAGAAGAAACTATAATTCACACTTCACTGCTTGAAGAACCAGAAAAATCGGATGAATAGTTTTCGGACGTGAACTCCTTGAAGACCGCTAAATCAGGGAAATAAACCCTAAATTGGCAATCATAAGCATAAGAGAACAATACCACTGGTGGCTGCAAGCCAAAGCCTTGATTTCTTCTGATAATCTGCAAATGAGGTGTGAAATCCAAAATCTGCAGAAAATAATGATCCCATGCCTTAGGAGCTCATGCAAAAATGCGTATGAATGCAAAATGAAAAGCTGAAAAAGATAGAAAACCAAAGGGCAAATTTAGGGTGTCTACAGCAATGTTTTTAAAATGATAACTTCATTTCACTCTTTCTAAACAAGATTAAAATCAAACACTAAAATGAACAATCTGGACCCTTGCAGAGAGTGCCTTTCAGACCGCACCGACAACAGCACGGCTATGACTTCGTATGACTTTGACAATCCAATCAATCAAGCTGATGAAGGGGTTGAAGAAGATTATGAGCTTCCTGAAGAGCTAGCCAGGTTGTTAAGGCAAGAGGAGAAGATTATCACTCCTCATCAGGAGGAGGTCGAAACGATTAATCTTGGTACAGATGAAGATATGAAAGAAGTTAAAATCGGGGCCTGCTTACAAGACTCAGTGAAGAGACAACTGATTGACCTGCTTCGGGAATATGTGGATGTGTTTGCTTGGTCTTATCAGGATATGCCAGGGTTGGACACCGATATTGTTATGCACAAGCTGCCTTTAAGAGAAGATTGCCCACCAGTTAAACAGAAGCTGTGTCGTACTCGCCCAGACATGGCAATGAAAATCAAAGAAGAGGTACAAAAGTAGTGGGACGTCGGGTTCCTTGCTGTAACTAGCTATCCACCGTGGGTTGCTAATATAGTACCTGTGCCTAAAAAAGACGGCAAAGTAAGAATTTGTGTTGACTACCGGGATCTGAACAGAGCCAGCCCGAAAGATGACTTCCCATTACCTCACATCGATGTATTGGTGGATAATACGGCTCAGTTCTCGGTGTTCTCCTTCATGGACGGGTTTTCAGGGTACAATCAGATCAAAATGTCACCTGAAGACATGGAGAAGACAACTTTCATCACACCCTGGGGCACGTTCTGTTATAAGGTGATGCCATTCGGACTGAAGAATGCTGGTGCAACATATCAATGGGCTATGGTGACATTATTCCATGATATGATCCATAAAGAAATCGAATGTTATGTGGATGACATGATTGCCAAGTCCCTCGCCGAAGAAGACCACCTGGTAAATCTGCTGAAGCTATTCAAGCGTCTGAGGAAGTACCAGCTAAAGTTAAACCCCAACAAATGCACATTCGGGGTGCGATCCGGTAAGCTGCTGGGATTTATTGTAAGTGAGAAAGGGATTGAAGTTGACCCTGATAAAGTCAAAGATATTCAAGAAATGCCCGCACCAAAGACAGAAAAAGAAGTTCGAGGATTCTTAGGTCGATTGAACTACATTTCACGGTTCATATCTCACCTTACAGTAACCTGTGAACCCTTGTTCAAACTGCTAAGAAAAGAACAAACGGTCAGGTGGAACGAAGACTGCCAGAAGGCTTTTGACAAGATCAAGGAATACTTACAAGAGCCTCCAATCCTTATGCCTCCAGTTGAAGGAAGACCTCTAATCATGTACTTGACAATATTAGAAGAATCAATGGGGTGTGTGCTGGGCCAGCATGACGAGTCTGGTCGAAAAGAGTATGCAATATACTACCTAAGCAAAACGTTTACCGAATGTGAACAGCGTTATTCACTGCTCGAGAAAACTTGTTGTGCTTTAGCGTGGGCTGCTCGCCGACTGAGACAGTATATGTTGACCCACACTACCTTATTGATATCCAAGATGGACCCAGTCAAGTACATTTTTGAGAAGTCAGCACTCACCGGACGGGTTGCAAGATGGCAAATGATCCTCACAAAATATGACATCCAGTACACGTCTCAGAAAGCCATCAAGGGCAGTGTATTGTCTGATTATCTTGCTGAGCAACCCATTGATGATTACCAGCCTATGAGATTTGACTTCCCTGATGAAGACATCATGTTCATAAAAGCAAAAGATCATGAAGAGCCTGTTCACACTGAAGGGCCCGACCCAGAGGAAGAATGGACTATGATGTTTGACGGGGCTGTTAATATGAATGGTCGTGGTGTTGGTGCAGTGCTCATTACACCTAAAGGGGTTCACATGCCTTTCTCGGCAAAGCTCACCTTTAACTGCACTAACAACGAAGCTGAATATGAAGCTTGCATTATGGGTCTTGAGGAAGCCATTGACCTCAGGATCAAGACTTTGACTGTGTTCGGGGATTCAGCTCTGGTAATCAATCAAACCAATGGCAAATGGTACACACACCAGGATCATCTGATACCTTACAGGGATTATACAAGGAGGTTATTGACTTTCTTCACAACAGTCAAGCTTGAGTATATCCCTCGGGACGAGAATCAATTTGCTGATGCTCTTGCCACCATTTCATCCATGATCAAAGTTCAAGCGGCCAGCTTTGTACCTCGGATTTCAGTGTCCAGACTTGACAGACCAGCATATGTATTCTCAGCAGATGTTGTTAAAGATGATAAGCCTTGGTTCCACGACATTAAATGCTTCTTGGAAGATCAAACATACCCACCTGGGGCACCTTCCAATGATAAGAAGACATTAAGAAGGCTTGCTGGTAGTTTCTTCCTGAATGCTGATGGTTCCCTGTATAAGAGAAACTTTGATATGGTACTCCTCAGATGCGTTGATAGGAAAGAAGCAGATTTGTTAATGCACGAGGTGCACGAAGGATCCTTTGGTACCCATGCAGGAGGGCATGCCATGGCTAAAAAGTTGCTTAGATCAGGTTATTACTGGATCACGATGGATGCCGACTATTGTGCCTATGCCAGAAAATGCCATAAATGCCAGATTTATGCGGATAAGGTGCATGTGCCTCCCAATCCTTTGAATGTGATGTCTTCACCCTGGCCCTTCGCCATGTGGGGCATTGATATGATTGGCAAGATTGAACCGACTGCTTCAAATGGCCACAGATTCATCCTGGTTGCTATTGACTATTTTACCAAGTGGGTTGAAGCAGCTTCCTATGCAAATGTTACAAGGCAAGTGGTAGCCCGATTTCTGAAGAGAGACATCATCTGTCGGTATGGAGTTCCCGAGCGAATCATTACTGATAATGGTTCCAACTTAAACAACAAAATGATGGCAGAGTTATGTCGGGACTTCAAGATTCAACACCACAATTCTTCTCCTTACAGGCCAAAGATGAATGGCGCTGTTGAGGCAGCAAATAAGAATATCAAGAAGATTGTGCAGAAGATGGTAGTTACTTACAAAGACTGGCATGAAATGCTACCATTTGCCTTGCATGGGTACCGTACGTCAATCAGGACATCCACTGGGGCAACACCGTATCAGCTTGTGTATGGTATGGAAGCAGTCCTGCCAGTTGAAGTTGAATTACCCTCCATACGGGTACTGATGGATGTTAAGCTGAACGAAGCAGAGTGGGTCCGATCCCGATACGAACAACTGAGTCTGATTGAAGAGAAAAGATTGGTTGCAATTTGTCACGGGCAGCTGTATCAGAAAAGAATGAAGAAAGCCTTCGATCAGAAAGTCAGGCACCGAGAGTACCAAGTAGGAGATCTTGTGCTGAAAAGAATCCTCCCTCCTCATACAGACCACAGGGGCAAGTGGACTCTGAACTATGAAGGACCATTCGTAGTAAAGAAAGTTTTCTCTGGTGGAGCACTGATGCTCGGCACCATGGATGGTGAAGACTTCCCGTCCCCTGTGAATTCAGATGCAGTTAAAAAATACTTCGCATAAAAATGACCCGCTGGATATAAAAACAGAATGTAAGTCCAGGCAAAAATAGGGCATCCCGGCGAGTCAAAAACAGAATAAAAGACTCGGGCAAAAATAAGGGAAAATAAACAAAAAATGTACACCCGCTGAGTTGAAAAGCCGCATTGGATAACTCAGACAAAAATGGGTATCCCGATGGATTGAAAACCCGAAAGGGCGATCCATGCAAAATAAGGGAATAAGAGAACAACTGCATTCTGAATTCGTCTGTATCACTTACAACTTGGTGAGATTCGAAAGGATCAAGCTTCTTTCAGAATCAGCCTTCTCCATAAAGCAAAACGAGAAGAATGTCAAAAGTCATACGAGTCATAGCAAAGGGAAGCTCCTTGAAGCGTCATCAACATTGCCAACACCTTTTGTTTCTCAATTTGTAACAATCTCCTCATTTTAGGGGATTTGTTTCTTTGACTGTATCTTGCCAATTCAGAGCACATGAATCAATAAAATCAGATTTTTAGTCATGATTGGTCTCGTACATTTTATTTTCATTTGCAAAATGTCTGATGTCCTTAAGATACTGATTGCATAAATGCAGATGCTCTTCTTCTAAAAAATACGTGCTTGCAGGAAATATACTTACTCCCGGGAGTGTCTAAACTCCTATGATGGAATCCTGTAAGGGATGCCTCGGGATTACTTGTGCATTTCTCCGTCTTTTCAGGATTGCAGGTATTCAAAGCACAGCATGGGACCCGAAAGCTTCATCCCGGCCGGCTGGAAAATCATTATCCACTCAGTCTTAGCACCGTAGGTGCTTTCTCCCCAACCGAGTTGCCATTTAGGGAACCATCTCCCCCGCAGAGCTTCAGCCTGCATCCAGAAGAGTAATGCCTGAAGAACTCACAACAGAGTGAAGGAAGCTTCTACAAGCCCCAGCTGGGTCCCTCATCATCAAGGATAGGTTTATCAGTAGCCTATATCACCAAGCAGAGTCCCAAGACAGATCTACCAACAATCTCATCCCCAGCTGGGATGTCCATTTCAAGAAGATCAACCAGAGATCTTCGCAGCATCGGGATCCAAATCCCGGATCGGTATCTTTGCATAATCATAGCATTCGCATCATATTCTCTCCCACAAAGCGTAGCATTCCGTCTAATACGGAGCATTACGACAAAAATCAAACATATTGCATAATCATAAGCCATGATCTGAATCAAACACTTGTGAATATTGACAATCCATCAACAGTATACAGCAAACTCCCCGAAACTCCCCACCAAAGAGCCAAGGCAATTTCCCTATGGATACAGATGCTTCCTGGCGCCCGTCCGTGTCATATCCCCAGCAGGAAGCTAAAACATCGGCTTTACACTCGCAAACACAAACACACACTCATTTTGACACCCGTCCGTGTCATACCCCAGTAGAAAGCCAAAAGCGTCCTCTTCGCACTCATAGATACATCTTTATACAAATTCCCTGACACCCGTCCATGTCACCTTCCCCAACATAAATACCTGACATCTTTGTAAAACATATACTTGTTTATATTACACTTTCCTCTTCCGACACTCGTCCGTGTCACTCTCCCTAGCAAGTTAAACAATCCTGAACACCACTTATACTTGTTACTCCTGTTGTACTCGTACAGATACTCGTCCGTATCTTGCATACACCACTTATACGTCCTCAGAATCAACACTCGTCCGTGTTCTTTGTTAACCAGTTGATATTCGTCCATATCATCATCTCAGAACATGCGTCAAGCGTTTGTTTCTACCCGATACTCGTCTGTATCGTAGTCTTAAGGATGCTCGTCCGCATCTTTAATCCATACACGTGTCAAACACTCATATCTTCTTGAATATAGACACTCGTCTGTGTCTATTATTCCCCAGAAGAGTCCCCTCAGAATCGACACTCATCTGTGTTCTTTGTCAACCAGTTGATACTCATCCGTATCATCATCTCTGAACATGTGTCAGCGTTTGTTTCTACTGATACTCGTCCATATCACGGTCTTAGGGATGCTCGTCCACATCTTTAATCTATACGCAAACATCTAAACACTTATACCTTTTATTTCTTGGATGTAAACACTCGTCCGTGTTTACTATTCCCCAATAGGTCGCCCGCGAAGCTACCTCTTTCTATCTGACATTCGTCCTATGTCATGATAAACATTGAGAGCAGTCGTCCCCTGCTAGGTGATCGTCCTTCACCTCTTGATGATCGTCCTTCATCATGCTCGTCCGATGGCCGTCCCCATCGTTGACCTTTTATCCAGCATTCGTCCTATGTCGTGATTTTTAGCAGTCGTACCCTGCTAGGTGATCGTCCTTCACCTCTTGATGATCGTCCTTCATCATTTTATCCGATGGTCGTCCCCATCGTTGATCTTGTTATCTGACATTCGTCCTATGTCATGATAAACCTTGAGAGCAGCCGTCCCCTGCTAGGTGATCGTCCTTCACCTCTTGATGATCGTCCTTCATCATGCTCGTCCGATGGCCGTCCACATCGTTGACCTTTTATCCGGCATCCGTCCTATGTCGCAATATTCAAAGCAGCCGTCCCCTGCTAGGTGATCGTCCTTCACCTTTGATGACCGTCCCTCATCATTATTTCATTTATTCTTTAACCCGATGGTCGTCCCCGTCGTGGTCCCTTTTCCTTTTCCTGGTGATCGTCCTTCATCAGTTTTAGCCCGATGGTCGTCCCCATCGTTGTTTACATTACTTTATGAACCTGATGGCCGTCCCCATCATTTTTTCTACTAATCCCCAGAGAATCTTATAGCTATACATGATGGTCGTCCCCATCATAATCTCCCATATTCCCAGCATGTCGGCCGTCCCCGTCATTGCTTTATTTCCCGCTTTATCCCCAGCATGTCGGCCGTCCCCGTCATTGCTTTATTTCCCGCATTTTCCCCAGCATGTCGGCCGTCCCCGTCATTGCTCTTTCCCCAGCAGTCGTCCCCTGCTCGACGGTCGTCCTCCGTCGCCCACACTTTACAATATACTTTATTTTCTTTTACAATCTATATCCCTTTTCTTCTTCATTCTGTGAGTGCAAATTTTGGATTGTCTTTGGTATTCAACCACAAGTTATCTTGTTTGCCTGTTAAGCCGTTGCTTACATCCTGCACAACTAACTCATGTTTGAATAGGGGCAGATGTAAACACCCCAAATTTTCCCTCACCCATTCACACCATGGCTTGTGATCATTTCATATGCATAAGTTCAATCATGGCATCTCATATCACATTTGTGATTCACTGCATTGTTTCTAAGTCATCTGCATCTAGGGTTTGTGATCTGAGCAATCCAAGAGCTATTTGAGCCACTCCAAAGGTCATCAAACAATTAAAAGGGGTCCATGTATGTTCAAGCATCATATTATATCCTCTCAAAGTCAAGAATGTCAAAAAATCACAAGAACTGAGAATGGCATGGAAGCAGAGCCAGGTTCAACTGCACAGATGACCTAGAATTAGGGTTTTGGTTTCAAAGGCCTTAACCCCAAATTTTTTGGTCATTCTTGTTTCTATTGGTCTCTGTATGGTATAGGGATCATGCATATCAATTTTCATGAAGAAATTCCATGGGGAAGTCATCTGATCAAGAGTTGACTTTTTGAGCAAGCCAGTGCAAAATCAGGGTATCTGAGGCCCACAATGACCCAACCAAGGGGTTTTCTTCATCATTTTGATTATGTATAATCTTTATTTGATCATAGAAGAAGTTGGAAGTTCACAAAATTGAAGAATTTCAAGCCTTTTGCAAAGTTGACTTTTTGGGAAAGTTGACTTATATTGAAAATTGCCATTTTGGGAAACTTTTTCAACCCTTGCTTTTTGATTCAAAAATGCTTCAAATGAAAAAACTTTGGTCATGAAAGTTGTAGAATGGATCATTCCCTTTTCAAAAAGTACAAGAACTTGACCTAATTCATTTTGGATCAAAAGTTATGGCTTGTCAAAGTTGGCCAAAATCACAAAATTTGAAGTTTTCTACCAAAGAGGCAAAGTTGCAAAATCACTTGTCAAGGCAAATTGTGCTATCAAATGGACTTCTAATCTTCATACAAACATGAACCAAGACCTAAAAGTCAGATTGCATCAAAGGATCACTCATTTTCATGACTTGAGGAACAAGGAATTTCAAAAGGGCCAAGAATGAAGCAAGTTGCAAAAGTTCACTCAAGCCCTAATCCACTTGCTTGCTGACTTCACAAATGATCCTAAGGCTCTCCACACTTCTTGCTGCGCAGGACACCCCATTTGTCCTTGGCTAGCTATGAGCTCATACCTCCCTTACACAAAGTTTGACATTTTGGCCAAAGACCCATACCAATCACCATAGGCCACCAACAACTCTCTGACCTGTCACCTTTTGATACATGGACCAAAGCCAGCATAACACACCACACATCCAAGCCTGAATGAGAAGAGAAGCCATAGTTATCAAAATCTCTCCAACTTGCATTTTCATTCGAAACACTCTCCACAAGCCTCAAACACACAAACCAACTTCACAAACAATCTCAGCATGCTTCACTGATCAAAAACGACCCATCACCATAGCCTGAAAGTCACTGAAACCAAAACACGATCACCACCCCCCCTTGAACAGAACTTCTGCCATCTCTCTAATCAGCCATCAATAAGAGTTGTGAAGCATCCCATTGAGCTCAGGAGGGCCAAAGGAGTGAGTTTGCATAAGAGAAAGGGTCAGAAAGCTCCTGTTCGAAGGACTTCAGTTCAGGTATCCATCAAGAACAAATTTTCCAGAACTCATTTTACTTGTTATAAATTGATTCTATATGTTATCCTGATCATCATGATGTGTTTAAAAATGAAAATGGTGGAATATTGAGTATGTATGAGCTGTCTGAAACTTCCTGCCCTAAATGTGTTTTGCTTCGATTTGCATGATTAATGAATGATAAATGATTTTTGTTTGGGGGTTTTGATTCAGTGTTGAATGGGGATGGATTCTGGGCAATTAGATTTCATTTTCATTGCGTGTAGAGAGAGATAGTGATTTCACCTTGCCGGAGAAGATGACCGGAACACTGTTCCGGTCATCTGAAAGTGATTAGGGCATTTAATTAGGGTTTAATCATAATTAGGAGATTTTGAATGCTGGCCGTCCAGATGCGCGCCAAGTCCACTCCCGCGCGTGCCAGTTTAAACCTCAGCCTTTGATTCTGTTGACTTTTTCTTTTTTCAGTTTAAATTCATTTTATTTTTTTTGTTTCATACTTAATTTGTACAATTTATTAAAAATAGTAAAACATTTTCAAAAATTCTGAAAATTTTTATTCAAGCTTTTATTAATTTTCAGAAACCAAAAACATTTTTATTTTTATTTTTGCATTCAAAAAATATTTTTAAATCATTTAAAAGTTTATTTTTAATTGATTAATGGGAATTAATTCATTAAAAATACTTTTAGGTATTTAAAAATCACAAAAAAATTCATGAGACATTTAAAATCATTTAGAAACATTGTCCAACCTTCAAACCAAATTTATTTTTTGATCATGATGACTTTTGATAATTTTCCATGGAATTAATTTCATTTCAAGGCATTATTTTGATCCAAACTTTGAAAATTCATTTCTGCCTAGCTTTTAAGAGTTGGACAATGATTCTTTTTGAATTACATCTTGCATATCATGTAGTTTATAGGATTAAATTGGAATGAATTGATCTTGCATTTTAAATTTGTTTGACATTTTTCTTGACAAGGTGCCTTAAAACCCTAGAAATCTTAAGAAATTCATAACTTGCACTAGGTTAAGAATTGGATCCTCTCCTTTGGGCAGTGAGTTTATATAGGTTTAGGGTTCCTTTGAATGCATTTTCAAATTTTTATCATAGTGTTTGCTTCTGGTTTTGATTTTTGTTTTGTGTATTGATCATGAACCCTAATTTGGGCTTTCTTTTGCATTCATCTTACATTTGTTTGCATACCATGACTTGCCATGACATTTTATGCATTCATTTGATCCATGACACATCTTAGGACATATTAGAATCATGTTTGATCATTGCATATTTCATTTGCCATGTTATATGTCATTTGCATTTCATAACTTTTCATGTATGTTCATGGTTCTAAGAATGCTTCATTTGCATCCATATGTTTGTATGATCATTCTAATGCCTTGCCTCATGTTTGCATCATCTCTTAGTATCATTAACATCATACTCATGCTTCTGGTTTTGGTTTGCATCATCACATTTCATCTCATTTAGCATTGCATTTCATTTCTTTTGCTAACTTTTCAGGTGGTAAGCTGTTTTGAGAAGTGAATTTGCCTTCACTTCTCACCATCTCTTTTCATCTCTCTTATGCATCATTGCTGCATTTTGTCTTGTGTTTGAGATTGAGCTTGCTCTTTCTTGTTCATCTCACCTTCTTTCTTCAAGCAACTTGACTTCTTGAATGAAGCAAGTTGTTTTGCTTCTCCTTTCTCTTTGCTCCTTTCATCTGCTTCCCTCCTTGGTGGTTCTTTGAATATCTTTCTCTCAAACCTCACAAACCTTAGGAACAACCAAGCATGACAATAATTAGGGTTTGATTAGTCCCCCACTTAGTTTTACCTTTGTGTCTCCTTGAGTCTTCTCTTCTCATCTCATAATCAGGGACTAAACCCTAAAGGCTTTAAGGCTTTGTGATTAAGCTTATGCCTGCATCCTTCTATTAGGATGGAGTGTATAACTTTAATCCTAAGTGTTAAACCCTTAATGTGTTTAAATCCTTTAATCAATTCACTTAATAATCATCAAGACATCAAACTTGTAACTTGGGCCTTGCATTAGGGTTCTAAATTCTTCCTTAATTGGTTAAGAAGGACTAATCCTAGTGTTAATGGACAAGTCCCCCTCAAGTTTGTCTTACAAACCATAAAACTCATTTCTTCATCTTATCATTAACTAAAATCCACTTAATAAAGGCTTTGTTTTGTCATGAGTTTAATCCTTAATCATGGATTAAGTTGAGGAGTTTTCCTCAGCTTAAACATTCTCACCTATTATCCTTCTATTAGGATGGTGTAATGAGTCTGTTTAATCCCTGATTATGGCTTAATCTCATTACTTAACACTAAACAAAAAAACACCAAAAATATCTAAATAATCACAAGTAGGTTAATGATCTTAACCCTACACCATGGTGATTAGGTGTGAGATGCTGACTTCACACTTAAGGTATTCTCATTACCCCTAATCAGAGGGAAGATGTGATGAGTTTACTAACCCATTGGTTCAGGCTTAAGCTCATTAACTTATGCCAAACATTCAAAAGCAATAAAAGACTGAAAATACAAAAAAAAAAAAACAATAATCGTCTCCTTCGGGATTCTTTTCTCATCATCTTCACTCACAAACGAGAACTCGCTTCTTTCGTCTGATGCAAGACAGTTTGCACCTGAGCCAGACAGGTCATACACTTGAGCATAGACAAGTAAGCAGTTCACAAGTCAATTCATCTTTTAGTCTCTTTGGGTCGAACTACGGTGTTCTGACTTCCTCATTGCACGAGAGAATACGTAGGCATAACTTAACAGTTATCGAACAAAAGTCTCTATATATCCCCCCTCCTTCCAGCATCATTCTTTAAGCTTCATAGTCTTGAGCATTTCACCCTGTTCTTACACTGACACTTCACTTATACACTTCACTTCTCTTACACTGACACCTGTACATCCTTTTCCAGCTCTTTATACACAGATTACACTGACACTACCCCTTTAAAACACAAATCTTTTAAGCGTGGATCCCGTCGAGTACGGCGGACAATCTGGGTGCTAATACCTTCCCAGGTTGTAACCAACCCCCTTTCTCAGTCTCTCTGGTTCGCAACCGTCTTATCCATATCTTTCTAGGTCTATGCAGCATTACCTTTCCTCCGGGATAAAAATGCCTAGCTGGCGACTCTTTTATTTTCTTGTGAGTTCACTCCTGTGTGTTCTCACATCCCTCTTTTCGCCGACCGTTCGCGTCTGTACCCTTCTTGGCCCTGTGTCATTTTGGTGGGAGCGACAGGAACCTATGAACAAGGCACAAAGTTCCAAGGCAATGAAAATGAATGCATAAAAGATAAAGAATGAAGTGATTAACTCATCTCCCCCCCCCCCCTTACAAAACAAGAGTTAGCATGACAATTCATATGGAAAGCATAAACAAATGGTAAACTTCACACAAGAACTCACACTAACCTAGGAAAGATGTTAGTGAACTCCTATGGTCAATACTTAAGCCTAAAGCATCTTATAAGGTAACATACCTAAAATTTAAGTAGCTAAACCAATTCCAAAGTTTCTAAAACTACAAAGGTAGACAACCTCAAACTATGCCCTAAAAAGAATCTAAACCCTAATGAGATCTAAGGTAAAGTTTCATTAAGAAATTTAATGGACCAAGTGACCTAAAAAGGTATAAAACCTAAGGTGAATAGAAAATCCAGGGGCTAACCTCTAATCTAAGTCTCCTAAGAGTTCAAACAAGATGGAGGGAAGAGGATCAAATGAAAGAGATGTAAACTACTTGAGAAGTAGTGGTGAACATAAAAAAGATGCATATGAACCTTCAAAAGGAAGAAACTTTAAAGTAAAAATCAAATATGAACACAAAGGATTTGAAATCCCCATACAAGGACCAGAGACTTAATGGAATGTTAAAGTGAAGTTAAAACATACAAGAATCCTCTCAAAACAGGTTTTGAGGGGTTTAGATGGAAGGTGAAGAAGAGTTAGGTCAAAATGGAGACAATGGTGACTTAAGGTTCAAGGTAAGCCTAAAACAAAGGTGAGGACCCAAGGGTGGTTTTCAGTGTTAGAGGACCTATAATATGACTCACAAGAACCAGAAACAAGACCTTATACCAATGGAAAGAATGTCTTATTCAAAAGGGACCAAAGGAAGGGAACAAAAGGATCAAAAATATGACTTGTGAACCAAACAACTTGAAAAAAAATACTAAATGATCATGAAAAATTATGAAAGTTGACACTTGACTACAAAATCCAGATGGTGACTTGCATACAAAAAATCTCACAAAAATTCCTATTTTTGAGTGGTATAAGGCTCATTGGAACACCATTAGGGTTTATATGATCAATGTGGAAACAAAGGACTCAAAAGACTTAAAAAAAGACCTAAAAGTTCAGAAGAAAAATATTTTTGGGGAGTTGGATGAGCTCTTACAAGAAGGCAAAAATAATGGCACATTTATCACACATAGTTTGGGAGAACAAAAATGTACAAGATGATTGGTCAAAATATGAGAAAATGAGAAAAAAATTAAAGGGGAAATTAATTATGATCTCAAAAATGAACAAAAATAAAATCTAAAATTATGGAAAATTAAAGAATATTATGAAGAGTGTCCATGAATTATTTTTTTAGGCTTTTTTCTATTTTTAAAAATAAGAAACTAAAATGGAATTAAATGAGAAAAAGAATTAAAAGAAATAAACTGAGATGGGCCTGGGGGGTGCCACAAGCAAAGTACAACACTGAATTGGGCCTAAATGCAATGCGTTGGGGTTGTGGATAGTGACTGAAGACTTTTTGTGTTGACTTTGTAGCACGTGAATGGAGCGTGTTTCATTTATGTGCTGGTAGTGTATGGACACTTGGATTGAGAGGATCTGATGGTTGGGACTTAAAGTTGGGATAAACCTAGGGTTACTGTTCCGATGGCCGGAGCTAGTCTTCGGTCGTCTTCTCCGGTCATGGCTCTGCTAGGGCTTTCTCAAATAATCACTTAAATGAAATCTAAAACCATGGCAAGATTTGCCTTTCATCACTGATCATAAATCCACCCTCACAATTCACTTAGGGTTCCTGAAATAGCCAAATCGAAGACAAAAAAAATGACCTATGAAACTGAAACTACACACCTAGGTTGTCTATCAACTAGCCAGATACTCTAATGCTCCTATTGAGCTTTAATCACCATGAAACCAATTAAAAAAAGGCAATTCAAACAAGCAAAGTTTCAGAACATACCTGAATTGCAGAGCTTCACAATGTTGAAGAATTGCCAGAGGTGAGATTCCTAAGCCTTGCCTTGATTTGATCTTGATCAAAGAGAGTGAAATAAACACTCTGTACCTTGGAATGCTTGAGGAATTGGATCTGGTGCAGTGCAATGGAATATTATGCAGTGGTGGATCTTTGATGCTTCAAGCTGTGAGATCCATAGAAATTATGCAACACTTGATGATGAAGATGATTGGATGAACCTCAATCCTGAATTGATGAAGTTGATGATGATCTGATCCAAAATGTAGTGTAATACCAGAAGATGTAATGCCTGATCCTTGGAGAATCAAGTCATGGAATCCATGGATCTTATGCTTAATGCCATGATGGTGATGAATTGAGGAAGAATGAAGAAGATTGATGGAGAATAGAGCTTCCTCGAAGCAAAATGCAGAAGGAAATTCAGAGAGAAAACTATGGATGCAAGGTGAAATTTCAGAGCAAAATGATGATGTGTGTGGTCCAGCTATGGTTGATCCTATATATAACCTTGGTCACACTCTTAACCAACTCAGTTAACAGTTGGAAGTGCAGTTAATTGAGTCAAGTTGGTTAGAGAGTTTGTTAAGGTGAATGGAAGTTGATTTGAACTCGAGTTGATCATAGTCATGAAACTGATGGATTTGATTGTGTGCAGTGATAATTTCCCGGATGACTAATCATATGCCTTATGCTAGAACATGCAAGTGTTATGCTTCATCTTTCTATGAAAAATGATAAGGACATGACATGCTTATGATGATTATGATATGATGATGATGCTAAACATGAGAGGGCAAATTTGGGGTGTTACACCATGCAGGCACTGGAGGTACAAGTAACAACGCGTACGATCAGCCGCAAACAAATCCACCAGAGTTTGGGCCTCACATCAACCCTGAAGTCAGTGTTATTAGAAATACCCAGAGAAACACTGGAGGTCATGTTCTATAGGAAGATCCTCAGGACGAGCAGTTCACAGTGTTAGGTGTTGGGGCTGATGAAGTTTATGATCGTCGTCTGGACGAAATATCTGAGAAGCTGAGATCTTTGGAATCCCACAACTCTTTGGGATTTGATGTGATGGATATGGGTTTAGTAGAAGGAGTCAGGATCCCCCCCAAGTTTAAGCCTTCATGCTTTGAGAAGTATAACGGTACCTACTGTCCTCGTACCCATCTTCAATCTTTTCTAGGGAGATTGAAAGCTTATACCATGGATGAAAAACTGTGGATGTTCTACTTTGAAGACAGTTTAACCGGGGCATCCAGGGAGTGGTATTCTCACCTATCCAGAGCTACAGTCAGAAACTGGAAAGACTTAGTTGAGGCCTTTATACACCAATATCACTACAACCTGGATATGGCTCCCAATAGGACCCTCCTGATGGGTATGTCTCATTCCTCGAGAGAAAGTTTCAGGGAATATGCCCAAAGGTGGAGACAACTTGTTGTTGCTGTCCAGCCACCTATGTCTGAAAGGGAAATGGATGATATGTTTATGAATACCCTACAAGGAACTTACATTGACCGGCTTGCTGCTTTCTCTTCTACCAACTCCGCTGATGTAGTTATAGCTGGTGAGAGAATTGAAAGCTTATTGAAGATGGGTAAGATCTCTGACAATGGTGCTAGTTCCAACAACGCAAGGAAACCTTTCTCAGGACCTCATAGGACAGGTGAAACCAACTCAGTACATATGGGCAGAGGTAGGCCCCAGTACATGCAAAAATTAGTGGTCGTTGTCACCATTCCTACTCCAGCACCTCAACAACAACAGTATCCTCAGCAACCACATTTTCCACCACAACAGCAAAGATCTTACAACAACAACAACAATAACCAACAACAACGTCCATTCCAACAAAGGACTTCACAAATCAACAGGGTTATCGTCACATCCTGATGCCCTATGCAACTCTACTTCCATAGTTATTGAAGCTCAACCTGATTGAATTGAGAACCTTGACTCCACCAGATCCTTTGAATCTTCCAAGGAACTATGATGTCAACGCCAGATGTGCCTTCCACTCCAATACACCTGGTCATTCAACAGAGAAGTGCAGGGCCCTACACATGAAGGTCCAAGATCTGATTGACTCCAAGGCTTTGAACTTCGCACCTCCACCAAATGTCACAAGGAATCTGATAGCTAATCATGGTGCGCCTAAGATCAATGCCATTGAAGAGGACCAACCATTTGTTCTTATTGATGACATTTCAAGTATTCAAAAACCACTGGTCGAAGTTAAAGCTCAGCTATTGAAGTGCCAAGTGTTTCTGGGTTGTGAGGCCCATTGTGAAGCTTGCAAGATTTCTACCAACGGTTGTGCAGATTTGAAGAATGGTATCAGCAGTCTTATCAGAGAAGGCGTCCTGCAAATCACATCAATGGTTAAAACTTCTACGACTTCAACAAACATATCTCCTACAACACCATCAAACATCATTTCAAAGGAATCTCCTACAACATCAGCAAACATTATCTCAACAGAGTCTTCTACAACAACAGCAAACACCACCAGTGACGATATCTCAATAATTACCATTTATTATGACCCAACAACCATTCATGTTCCGGATTCTCTCAACAACAATTTTCAACAACACCCTCCTCAACATCAACAACTTCCTGCACCTGCACCATCTTCGATCAGACCTCCTGTCACAATCTACTATGATCCTCAGACTGTTACAACTCCTTCTTCCGCAGCAATCAGTCTAGTTACCATCATGGTACCTGGACCAGTTCCATATGACAGCAGTAATGTCGTTCCTTGGCACTATGGCTCAGATCTATATTGCAACAGAAATAAAGTCACTCTTGATTCTTTAACTTCTACACCACAGATTGATAATTTCGGGGGAGGCAGAGGTTTCACTTGAAGCGGACGTCTCTTTGCCTCAGTGTGGTGCCAGAAGAACCAACTGCAAAAGAAACTCAGAAGACACCCTTTGATCAGGATGTAGACGAGATTATGAGGATTATCAAGAGAAGTGACTACAAGGTTGTGGATCAGCTCCACCAAACACCCTCCAAGATCTCCATTTTATCTCTGCTCATGTGCTCCGAGGCTCACCGGAATGCATTGCTCAAAGTCTTGCACGTAGCTTATGTGCCTGAAGAGATCACGGTCAATTAGTTGGAAATGGTGGTCTCAAATGTCAATACTAGTCATGTATTAGGTTTCACCAATGCTGATCTGACCACGGAGGGACGTAACCACAATAAGGCTTTACATATCACCTTGGAATGTAAAGGTGTTGTACTTTCTCATGTCTTGGTTGACACCGGGTCATTACTCTATGTCTTACCAAAGAAAGCCTTAGTCAAGCTAGAATATGATGGTCTTGCACTTCGTCCGAGTAACCTGGTTGTGAGAGCCATTGATGGTTCTAAGATATCGGTCCTTGGAGAAATAGAGCTGCATGTATTAATTGGCCCACAGATTTTCAAAACGACCTTCTATGTGATGGACATTCAGCCTGCCTAAAGCTGTTTGTTGGGTAGACCTTGGATTCACACCGTCGGCGCGGTAACGTCTACCCTTCACCAAAAGTTTAAATACGAGTGGGAGGGTCAAATTATCACCATTTGTGGATAGGAAGACATTTTTGTCAGTCACTTGGCCACTTACAAATACATAAAGATGGATGGGGAGATCCATGAGACAATGAGTCAGGGTTTCGAAGCTCTTAATGTCAATAAAGCAACAGCTGAAGTATCAGGTACATCAATTGCTTCCTACAAACAGGCTCAGAAGGTTGTTGAAGACGGGAATGCCCAACGCTGGGGAAAGCTGCTGCAAGTTCAGATAAAAGAAGACAAGTTCGGGTTGGGTTACAGACCATCCCGACAAGTTCCAGAGGAGGCTGCTGAAGCTCCCAAATTTGTAAGTGGGGAATGCTGACCCCGGATGCTATCAACAATGTGGAAGACGAGTCTGAAAACGACTACAACCTGGAAAGTTGGATTCTTCTAAGAGTCACGGGCCAACAAGTCCTCAACTGGTCTTCCCAGGAAATTATAAGGGTTACTGCTGCAGAGTAATTATTATTTCCTGTTTAAGCATGCATCAAGTCTTGCATCTTACCCAAGGTATCAAGACTCATTTTGTAATAGGGTCATATATGTATTTTGTGCAAATTGAAATTAATGAACAATGGACATCTTTTGCAAACAATCTTTTCGCTCATTGTCTTTTCATTTTTGTTTTCGCACAAAACAATAAATGGCAATGTTTTCTTAATAAACTTTATTCACTTTTCTAAAATAATATAAAATCAATCACTAAAATGAACAACTCTCAACCCTTGCAGAGATAGCCCTCCAGAATGCACCGAGAACAACACTGTTATGACCTCGTATGACTTTGATAATCTGATTAATCAAGCAGATGAATGGGTAGATGAAGACTATAATTTTCCTGAAGAGTTGGCCAGGTTATTGAGACACAAGGAAAAAGTGATTGCTCCTCATCAGGAGGAGGTTGAGACTATCAATCTTGGTATCGAGGAAGATATGAAAGAGGTGAAGATCGGGGCCAGTCTGCAAGCTCCAATGAAAGAACAACTTATCAGTATGCTTCGGGAATATGTCGACGTGTTCGCTTGGTCTTATCAAGATATGCCCGGCTTGGATACAGATATTGTCATGCACAGACTGCCGTTGAAAGAGGATTGTCCGCCAGTTAAATAGAAGTTGCGCCGTACTCGCCCAGACATGGCCATGAAAATCATAGAGGAAGTACAAAAGCAGTGGGACATCGGTTTTCTTGCTGTAACTAGTTACCCGCCGTGGGTTGCTAACATTGTACCCGTACCTAAGAAGGATGGCAAGGTGCGTATGTGTGTGGATTACCGGGATCTGAACAGAGTTAGCCCGAAAGATGACTTCCCATTACCTCACATTGATGTATTGGTGGATAACACGGCTCAATTCTCGGTATTTTCCTTTATAGACGGATTCTCTGGATACAATCAGATTAAGATGTCGCCTGAAGACATGGAGAAGACAACTTTCATCACACCCTGGGGCACGTTCTGCTACAAAGTAATGTCGTTCAGTCTGAAGAACGTCGGTGCAACATATCAACGGGCTATGGTAACACTATTCCATGATATGATCCATAAAGAAATTGAGTGCTACGTGGATGACATGATCGCCAAGTCCCTTACAGAGGAAGAGCATTTGGTAAATCTGTTGAAACTTTTCAAGCGTATGAGGAAGTATCAGTTAAGGTTGAACCCCAACAAATGCACATTTGGAGTACATTCTGGTAAGCTGCTGGGTTTTATTGTAAGTGAAAAAGGAATTGAGGTTGATCCCGATAAAGTCAAAGATATTCAGAAAATGCCCGCACCTAAGACTGAGAAAGAAGTTTGAGGGTTCTTAGGTAGATTGAACTACATCTCAAGGTTAATATCTCATCTCACTGCAACCTGCGAACCCTTGTTCAAGTTGTTAAGAAAAGAGCAAACAGTCAGGTGGAACGATGACTGTCAGAGAGCTTTTGACAAGATCAAAGAATATCTGCAAGAACCTCCAATTCTCATGCCTCCAATAGAAGGAAGACCTCTAATCATGTACCTGACAGTAGTAGAAGAGTCAATGGGGTGTGTGTTGGGCCAGCATGACGAGTCTGGTCGAAAAGAGTATTCAATATACTACCTAAGCAAAACGTTTACCGATTGTGAACAACGTTATTCACTGCTCGAGAAAACCTGTTGTGCTTTAGCGTGGGCTGCTCGCCGACTAAGACAATATATGTTGACTCATACTACCTTATTGATCTCAAAGATAGATCCAGTCAAGTACATATTTGAGAAGCCAGCACTTACCGGAAGGGTTGCCATGTGACAAATGATTCTAACAGAATATGACATTCAGTACACCTCTTAGAAAGCCATCAAGTGCAGTGTATTGTCTGACTATCTGGCTGAGCAACCCATTGATGATTACCAGCCTATGAGATTTGACTTCCCTAAGGAAGACATCATGTTCTTAAAAGCAAAAGATTGTGAAGAGCCTATTCACACTGAAGGGCCTGACCCAGAAGAAGCATGGACTATGATGTTTGACGGGGCAATTAATTGCAACGGTCGTGGCGTTGGTGCAGTGCTTATTACACCTAAAGGAGTTCATATGCCTTTCTCAGCAAGGCTAACCTTTTCCTGCACTAACAATGAAGCAGAATATGAAGCTTGTATCATGGATCTTGAGGAAGCCATTAACCTCAAGATCAAAACCTTGAATGTATTCGGAGATTCTCCTTTGGTAATCAACCAGCCCAACGGCAAGTGGTACACTCATCAGGAGCATCTGATTCCCTACCGTGAGTATACGAGGAGATTGTTGACCTTCTTCACAACAGTTATGCTTGAATACATACCTCGAGATGAGAATCAGTTTGCAGATGCTTTGGCTACTATTTCATCCATGATCAAAGTACAGGTCGCCAATTATGTACCTCGGGTTTTGGTATCCAGACTGGACAGACCGACATATGTATTCTCTGTGGACACTGTCACTGATAACAAGCCTTGGTACCATGACATCAAATGTTTCTTGGAAACTCAGACATACCCACCTGGGGCATCGTCAAACGATAAGAGGACATTAAGAAGGCTAGTCGGTAGTTTCTTCCACAATACCTATGGTTCTTTGTACAAGCGAAACTTCGACATGGTCTTGCTCAGATGTGTTGACAAGAAGGAGGGAGACCTACTGATGCACGAAGTACATGAAGGTTCTTTCGGTACCCATGCCAGAGGACATGCAATGGCAAAGAAGTTATTAAGATCGGGTTATTATTGGATCACAATGGATGCAAATTGTTGTGCTTATGCCAGAAAATTCCACAAATGCCAGATCTACACAGATAAAGTGCATGTGCCTCCTAATCCTTTGAATGTAATGTCTTCACCTTGGCCCTTCGCCATGTGGGGCATTGATATGATTGGAAATATTGAACCGACTGCTTCAAATGGTCACCGATTCATCCTGGTAGCCATTGATTACTTCACCAAATGGGTTGAAACAGCTTCATATGCAAACATCACCAGGCAAGTGTAGCTCGATTTCTGAAAAGGGATATCATTTGTCGATACGGAGTTCCCTAACGAATCACTACTGATAATGGTTCCAATTTGAACAACAAGATGATGGCAGAACTTTGCCGGGACTTTAAAATTCAACATCACAACTCTTCTCCTTACATGCCAAAGATGAATGGCGTTGTTGAGGCAGCTAACAAGAATATTAAGAAGATTGTGCAAAAGATGGTAGTCACCTACAAAGACTGGCACGAAATGCTACCATTTGCCTTGCATGGGTACCGAACCTCTATCATAACATCTACTGGGGCAACACCTTATCAGCTTGTGTATAGTATGGAAGTTGTCCTACCTGTTGAAGTTGAACTACCCTCCTTACGGGTATTGATGGATGTGAAACTGGATGAAGCAGAATGGGTCCGATCTCGATATAATCAACTGAGTCTGATTGAAGAAAAGAGATTAGCAGCCATATGTCATGGGCAATTATATCAAAAGCGAATGAAGAGAGCCTTCGATCAGAAAGTCAGACCTCGGGAATACCAAGTGGAAGAGCTTGTTCTGAAAAGACTTCTTCCTCCTCATACAGACCACAGGGGCAAATGGACGCCAAACTACGAAGGACCATTCATAGTCAAGAAAGTTTTCTTTGGTGGGGCACTGATGCTCACTACTATGGATGGCGAGGATTTCTTATCTCCTGTGAATTCAGATGCAGTTAAAAAATACTTCGCATAAATGACCCACTGGACATAAAAATAGAATGTAAGTCCAGAAAAAAAATAGGGCATCCCGGCGAGTCAAAAACAGAATAAAAGACTCGGGAAAAATAAGGGAAACTTAAAAAAAATGTGTGTACACCCGCTGAGTTGAAAAGCCACATCGGACAGCTCATTTAAAAATGGGTATCCCGGTGGATTGAAAACCCGAAAGGGCGATCCATGCAAAATCTGGGAAAAAGCGAACAACTGCATTTTGAATTTGTCTGCATCACTCACAACATGGCAAGCTTAGAAAGGATAAAGCTTTGGTCAGAATCAACCTTCTTCAGAAAGCAAGATAAGAAGAACGTCAAGGTCATACAGGTCATAGCAAAGGAAGCTCACTGGAGCGTCAACTTCAACATTGCCAACACTTTTATTTTCTCAATTTACAGCAATCTCCTCCTTTCAGGGATTCGCTTCTTCACTGTACTTGCCCATTCAGGGCACACAAATCAATAAAATCATAATATTCAGTCACACTTTGTTTTTTACATTTTTGTTTCGTTTGCAAAATGTCCAAAGTTCATAATACAACACTTGCATGAATACATATAAGCCATTTTCAATATATGCTTGCAGGCAATATGCACTCTTGAGCAAATCTAACTCCTATGACGGAATCTGGTTGAGGATACCTCGGGACACTTGTGTGTTTCTTTTTAACTGGTTGTAGGTACTCAAGACAGACAATCTCACAGCATGGGGAGGACTACCTGACAGAAGTATTCCCCCATGAAGTTGTCATCCCCTCATAGGATCCTTCGAGAAACTCATTAAATCCCCAACGTGTCGCTTGGACGAAGGAGTTACAACATATTACTTCCCAGAAGTTCCCTTCTCCCTAAGCAGGATCTCCCGAGCAATGCTTGAACTGTTGTTCCCTAGCAAGTTGCCAGAGTTTTCCTTTTCCTCAGCTAGTCGCCAGGACTTTCAGTTCCCCATCAGAGTTGACAGGATTTTCTCATCCTCAACAGAGTCGTCCGAATCGCTTTCCCACAGAGTTGCCAGTTTCTCCCCAGTAGAGTTGCCAGGGTTTTCTGTTCCCCGGCGGTTTGTCAAAGCCTCCTCATCCCCAGTATGAGTCTCTTAAACAGAATCTTCCCCAGTCGAGATCCCCATAGAGTTCCCTACGAAGATCGTTCGGTGATCCTCTCTCCCCACAGATCGGCCAATGATCTCTTTCCCCAGCGGAGTTTTCCCTCCAGACAGATCGCCCAGAGATTTTTCTCCCCGCAGGATCCGGATCTCGGATCGGGTCTCTCATTTTGCATAATCATAGCATTCGCATCATTTTTCCCCAAAATAGGCGTAGTATTCCATCTAATACGGAGCATTACGGCAAAAATCAAAAATTTGCATGATCATAAGCCAGGTTCGAGCCAATCACCTGCAAACATCAGAATCACTTCACCAACAATATACAAAATTTATCCCCCGTAGACAAAGCCAGAATACTTTTTGCACTCTCAATACAGATACTTGTTCATACTTGTACATATTCTTTTTGACACTCACTCGTGTCATACTTCCCCAGCAAGTCAAACACTCGTCTGTGTCCCTTGCTCAATCTTTTTGACACTCGTCCGTGTCTTGCACATATTCCCCCAGCAGGTCAAACACTTGTACATACTTATACACAATCCTCTGATACTCGTTCGTATCTTGTATGTATCATCTCCTCAGCAGATAAACACTCGTCTGTGTTCCTTGCTTAACCGATTGATACTCGTCCGTATCATCATCCTCAAACATGCGTCGGCATTTGTTTCTATCGATACTCGTCTGTATCGTGGTCCTAAGGATGCTCGTCTGCATCTTTAGTCTATACACATTGTCAAACACTTATACCATTTATTTTAAAACGTAAGCACTCGTCCGTGTTTACCATTCCCCAGTAAGTCACCAACAAAAAAAAAATTCTATCCATTCGTGATATTTTCGGCAGCCGTTCCCTGCCAGGTGATCGTTCTTCACCTTTGGATGACTGTTCCCTATCCTTTCTCCCATTGGAATCCCCATTATTGGAACTTTCTATCCGGCATTCGTCCTATGTCACGATATCTTTTAGAAGTCGTCCCCTGCTAGGTGATCGTCCTTCACCTTATGATGATCGTCCCTTATCATTTATCTGATGGTCGTCCCCATCGTTGATCTTTGTTATCCGACATTTGTCCTATGTCGAGATAATCCCCAATAAAGCAGCCATACCCTGCTAGGTGATCATCCTTCACCTCTTGATGATCGTCCTTCATCATGCTTATCCGATGGTCGTTCCCATCGTGGATCTTTTCTATCCGGCATTCGTCCTATGTCGTGATGATTTTCAGCAGCCGTCCCCTGCTAGGTGATCGTCCTTCACCTTTTGATGACCGTCCCTCATCATTATTTCATTTATTCTTTTACCCGATGGCCGTCCCCGCCGCGGTTTATTTACCCTTTAACCTGATGGCCGTCCCCGTCAGTGCTTTCCTCATTTCTTTAATCCCCAGAGAGTTGTATTTCTTTACCTGATGGCCATCCCCGTCGTGGTCATTTCCTTTATCCTGATGATCGTCCTTCATCAGTTTACCCGATGGCCGTCCCTGTCGCAGTCTCTTTATTTCCCAGCATGATGGTTGTCCCCGTCATTGCTTTACTTACTGTTTTTTATCCTCAGCAGTCGTCCTCTGCTCGATGGTCGTCCTCCATTGCTTTCATTTGACACTCATACTATATTTCCTGTTACAATTTATATCCTTTTTCTTCTTCTCCCCAGTGAGTGCAAATTTTGGACTGTCTTGATATTCAACCACAAGTTATCTTGTTTGTCTGTTAAGTCAGGCGCTTACACCCTGCACAGCTAACTCATGCTTGAATAGGGCAGCTGTAAACACCCCAAATTTTCCCTCACTTGTTCTCACACCATGTCTTATGATCTTTCATATTGCATTTGCATATCATCTCACATTGCATATTTGCTTCACTGCATAAGTTGCACAATTAGGGTTTGTGATCAGATGAATCCAAGAGGTGATCTGAGTTATCTCAAAGGTATTTAAGCATGCCAAGATGGTCCATGAGTGTTCTATGATCATCTTATGCTCCCCAAGGTTCATTAAAGTCAAAATATCACAAAACATTGCAAAGGCATAGAGGCAGACTGAGCAGTTCCTACACAGATGACCTAAAATTAGGGTTTTGGGTTTGAGGCCTTTAATCTCAAACTTTTTGGTCATTTTTTATTCCATTGGTCTTAATATGTTGTAAGGAGCATGTGTACCAAATTTTATGAAGAAATTCATTCTGGAAGTCATCTGATCAACTGGTAACTTATTCTGCAAGAAAAGTCAAAATCAGGGCATCTGAGGCCCCCAACAATGGTAACAAAGGGTCATCTTCATCATTCTGAGGTTCTATGATCTTTATTTGATCTTAGAAGTGGTTAGAAGTTCACAAGATTGAAGAATTTCAAGCCATTTGCAAACTTTCCATTTTTGGACATGACTTGTAATGAAAACTTTCCATTTTGGGAAAGATTTTCAACCTCCTCTTTCTTGATCAAAAAGGCTTCAAATGAAAAAATTTTAAACATGAAAGTTGTAGATTGGATCTTCCCATTTTAAAAAAGTACAAGAACTCCTCTTGATTCATCCTAGAACTTAAGATATGATGTTTCAAAGTTGGGAAAAATCACATGATTTTCAAGTATGTGCCAAAGAGGGATTTTTGCAAAACCAAGTTTTAAGACTTCTTGTGACCTCTAATTGACTTCTAAGCATCATAACATGATAATGCAACATTACTTGATCAGAATTATGCCTTGGATTACATGTTTCCATGGATCACTTTCACAAAATATTCAAAGAGGGAAAAATGCAAAAGCCATGCTATCACATGATCCAAGTGCTCCAGTTCATGAAATCTGATCCAAGGGCCATCCTTGAATGAAGCTGAAGCAAAATCAAGCCAGAAATCTCCTATGACCCGTGCCATGCTTGTGGTACAAAACTTTTGACTTTTTTTCAAATTGGCCCATACCAATCAAGCTGTGCCACCACCCACTTTCTGATCAATCCTATTGGCTTATACTAACCCTAAGGACTCAAAAGAACACAACAGACAAGCCTGAAAGCTCTCATACAAGCAGAATCACAAAAACTTGCAAAAACTTCATTCCTTCGAAACTCTTTGCATAACCACTCAAACTCCAAAATCTCTTTACCATTCAATCATACACATCATAAGGATCGCAAAGCACCCATTACAATGGCCTGAAAACCCCCACAACCAAAACAAGATTCCTGCACTATCAGAACTGAATCTTCCAAACCAAGCCATTTAAACTTCATTCAAGCCTTCCATAAGCTTCATGGGATCAATTGGAGTGGTTTTGCACAAGAGAGGAGGCCAGAAAGCACCAAACTGAAAAGCTTCAGCTCAGGTAGTCATCTCAAATCATTTTTCCAGGACTCCTATTTTAAGTTCCAATGTGAAAGAGCATGCTCCACTGATCATTTTGTGCTTTGTATTTTCGAAAATGGTTGAGAAACAAGAATGTATGTTTGCTCTGAAATTTTTGACCTAAAAATGTTCTTGTTCGATTCATGTTGTTCATGCAAAATAAATTGTTTTTGTTGTTTGATTCTTGCTCTATGATGTTAGAGGATTGATTCTGGAGATTTTTGGTTGTTTTTATGGCATTTTGAGTGAGTTCAGGGGAGGGGGTGCCGGAGAAGACGGTCGAAGCTCTTCTCCGGTCGCCTGAGTTTGTTTAGCCCTAATCTCAATTAATTAACCAGTTTGAATTAGGACCCTTGGATCTTGTGTTTACCGCGCGCATGAACGGTCCAGATGCTTCACTTAAACCCTAATTCATTTTAATTAATATAATTAATTTAATTTAATCAGAATCAGTGACAACCCATGGATCACGCGCGAGATGAGAGTTTGAACCTAAGCCATCATATCTGTTTACCCTAAGTGACCCTAAATTTGCATCTGGACCACAGATTTCTTCAACTTGCAATCACAGCTGTCCTTTATGCATACTTTTCATTTTTATTTTATTTTTCTTACATTTTATTTCATCCAATTATTAAAAATAGTAAAAATGTTTATAAAAGTCTCATTTTCTGCATTTTCATTTTAAATATTTTTCTAAACTCAAAAACATTTTCATTTTTAATTTTTGCATTAAAAGTGTATTTTTAAATCATTTAAATGTTTTATTTAATTAATTAATTGATTTTAATTAATTAAAAATACATTTAGGTATCTAAAAATCACCAAAATAATCATGAAGCATTCTCATACATTTAGAACAATTTACAAACCCATCACATAAATTTCTTTTTAGGTTTGATCATGTTTTCACAATTTACTTTGAATTAGGGTTTCTAAAATTGCCTATTTTCTAACCCTAACTTTAAAAAATCATTTCTGATCAACCATGATGAGTTTTCATTTTGTTCTTTTTTCATTGTTTCATAATTTGCATCTAATATCTAGGTTATTTAACTCATAATTTTGCATTGCATTTTCAAATTGTTTTGCATTTTTCATGAAGAACCATCCAAAAACCCTAGCTAACTTAGGAAATTCATAATTTCCTTTAGGTTTAGCTTCTGACCTCCATCTTTGGGGAGTGATCTTGTGTGTGTTTAGGGTTTGTTTGAGTTCATTTTCAAATTTTTATCATGATGTATGCTTCTGTTTTGGTCATGTGCATCTCATACTTTCATAAAACCCTAATTTTCTATGTTCATTTGCATTCATCCTTGCATATCATCATCATATGAAATTTCCATGACATTCCATGCATTTGTATGTCATCTTAGACATCTTAAGACATGTTTGAACATTGCTTGATCATTTCTTCATTCATTTGGTATGCTTTGCATTCATTACATTTCATGTTTATCATTGTGTTTCTAAGCTCCTAACATGTTTATTTTGCATCTCATCCCTTGTATGATCATTCATATGCATCATATTTGACTTTGCATCATCTCATGACATATTTACATTGCATTATTGCTTCTGGTCTTGGTCATTTCATCATTACTTGTTGCGTTTCATTTCATTTCTTTCCTTTTGCATTCATATTAACCTTTCAGGGGCTCATGGTAAGTTGTTTGCCTCCACATCCTACCTTCTTCTTATCTCTTCATATGCATTATTTACTTGTCTTTGAAGTTAACTTGCTTCACTTGTGCTCCCTTGCTCTTATCTATTTCTTTTAGGTTAATTATTTTCTTCAGGAAGTAAGTAACCTATTATCCTCTCTCTTCTCTCTTCATCTACTTCTCTTCCTTGGTGGCCTCCTGAAGATATTATCTTTAAGCCTCACAAACCATAGGAACATCCAAACATGATAACTTTAGGGTTGTATATAGTCTCCCCTAGTCTTTTACCTTTGAGTCTCCTTGAGTCTCTCTTCTCATCTCATAATCAGAGGCTAAACACTTAAAGCTTTAGGACTTTGAATTAGGGTTATGCATGTATCCTTATCTTAGGATGGAGTGTATAACTTTAATCCTTAGTGTTAAACCTTTAATTTGTTTACACCTCTTAATAAAAACACCTAATAATGATTAAGACTTAAGCTTGTAACTTGGGCCTTATATTAGGGTTACATCTCTTCCTTTAGGTTTAGAGGGACTGACCCTAGTGTTTAATGGACAAGTCCCCCTCAAGTTAGTCTTACAAACATAAAATCCACTTCTTAATCTCACCCTTTAATTAAAATCCACCTTAATAAAGGCTTGTTATATAATGAATTTAATCTCTAACCATGGATTAAGTTGAGGTATCTTCCTCAGCTTAAGTGTTCTCATCTGTCATCCTTCTCTTAGGATGGTGTAATGAGTTCACTAATCTTTGATTGAAGATTAAACTCATTACTTAACACTAAACAAAACCCAAAAACATCTTAATAATCACAAGTAGGTTAATGATCTTAATCCTATATCATCATGGTAATTAAGTTGAGATTTTCATCTCATACTTGAGTAGGCTCATTATCCCTGATCAGGGAGGATATAATGAGTTTGCAAACCTTTGATTAAGGCTTAAGCTCATTATCCTATGCAAAACACCAAAAACAATAAAAAAACTGAAAACACAAAAACAAACAATAAACGTCTCCTTCGGGATTCTCTTCTCATCACACTCACTCTGAAAACGAGAACTCGCTTCTTCCGTCTAATGCAAGATAGTTAGCACTCGAGCCAGACGAGTCACACACTTGAGCATAGACAAGTAAGCAGTTCACAACAAAATCATCCAGTCTCTTTGAGTCGAACTATGGTGTTCTGACTTCCTCATTGTACGAGAGGATACGTAGGCATAACTTAACAGTTATTGAACAAAAGTCTCTTTGTCTCCCCTCTCCTTCCAGCTTTCTTTTCTAAGCCTCAGTCTTGAGCATTTCACCCTGTCCTTTTTTCACTGACACTTTGTACATCCCTTTCTCCCTAGCTTTTCATGCACAGTCAGCACATATAATATCCCCCTTTAAACACAATCAAGTAAGTGTGGATCCCGTCGAGTACGACGGACGATCTGGGTGTTAATACCTTCCCAGGTCGTAACCAACCCCCTTTCTCAGTTTCTCTGGTTCGCAACCGTCTTATCCATACCCTTCCAGGTTTATGTAGCATTACCTTTCCTTCGGGATAAAAATGCCTAGCTGGCGACTCTATTCAACCTCAACCTCCAACATCGTCGACCGTTCGTGTTTGCACCGGGATGAAAAGTCCGGGGAGGGACACTCCCCAACTATCAATTACGGCCTCTGAAATAAATAAATAAAAACGTTTATCCTATTCATAGACGAACCATCCCCGTTATACCAAGAAAACTTCATTCATTTACAAGGAACATCCACCAAATCACTATCCGCTATAAATTTCGAAAACTCCATCATCTCCGCAATCAAATCATTTTTTTATTTGCGTGGATGTTCTTTATTTTAATGTCCCCTTACATTTGTTTTACATTTGTTTTTTCTGAACAAATATAATTCATCACTTTTGTGTTGTTTTGACACATTTATTTTTTACTTTTTAAATTTAAATAAAATAAAATATTAAATATTTCTTAGAATTTTAATTACTCAATAAATCAATATTTGTTGATCTGGATATATATCTCTGGAACCTGTAACGTTAAGTAGAAAAATGTGCATCTGGAGATATATCTCTGAAACCTGTAGACATTTAACAAAACGCGGTGGCTAATAAGCCAAAGGGGTGTCATAAGAAATCCTCTTTATTTTTTAGTTTAATCTTTTTTTCGAAGGCTTTACCATATACCCCTACATCCATACCTTTACCCTTACAATTTTTCAAAATGCCTATTATAACCTTATTATATTTTATTATATTATTATTTTATTTTTTATTTTTTTTTACCATTTGTGTCAGACCGTCAGATTCTAGAAAAAAATTGGTCCCAAAAAATACGTTTCGGAAGACTTTTAATATGAGTTTCGGTACGTTAATTAACATACCGGAAGACTTTGGGAAAGTCTTCCGGTTTTGTAATGTTTGCTCACCGGAAGACTTAATAAAAGTGTTCCGGAACGGAACACTTTTATTAAGTCTTCTGGTATCCCTGAGTATGTGTACCGGAAGACTTTATGTAAGTGTTCCGGTATTGTAAGAGATACAATACCGGAAGACTTACATAAAGTCTTCCGGTGTGTAAAAAAAAAAATTTATTTTTTTATTTTTTTATTAAAAAATATTTTTATTGTGTAGGTGCAGTACCTATATACGAAAAGAACCGATATGTGTGAATACATCAGATGTATTTACAACGTCAGAGAGATTTAGTACACGAGATGAGGTGATAAGATGGATTAAAGACACCGGATTACGAAATAAAGTGACGGTCATCATCACTCGTTCAGATACACAAACAGGCAAGAGAGGAAGAAGTAACAAAATAATATTTGGTTGCGATAAAGGTGGGAAATACAAGGATATTCGTAGTGGAATAGAAAGTGCGACCAAAAAATGCGGATGTCCATTTAAGATCAGGTCAACTCTGACAAAAGATGGATCTGGATGGAAGATTGATGTAAAATGTGGCGTTCATAACCATGATTTACCTGATAGATTAGAAGGTCACTCATTTGTTGGTAGGTTGACAGCGGATCAGAAGCAACATGTTGCTGATTTAACAAAGAGAAAGGTTGCACCTAGAAATATATTGCATTCCTTGCACGAGCGAGATCCAGATTGTGTCACTCGGATCACACAAATATACAAGCAGAAGAGTATGATGGAAAAAGAGATAAGAGGTCCTAGAAGTGAGATACAACATTTGTTTAAGCTTATTGAGGCTGCAGGTTATATTTATTGGTGTAGAAAAAGAGACGACTCTGAAGTTATTAAAGATATATTTTGGGCACATCCAGATTCAGTTAATTTGTTGAATATGTTTCCTATTGTGTTAGTTATGGATAGCACTTATAAGACAAACAAGTACAGGCAACCTTTGTTTGAAATTGTTGGCATGACATCAACCGAGTTGACTTTTACTGTCGCATTTGCGTATATTGAGTCTGAGCAGACTGAGACTTTTTGTTGGGTGTTAGATAAGCTTAAACAATTGTTTGTGAAGAAAGATTTATTTCCACAAGTGATGATGACAGATAGAGATCTTGCTTTGATGAAAGCCGTTGAGACTGTGTTTCCACGGACAATTAATTTGCTATGTCAGTTTCACATTAACAAAAATGTTGGTGCAAAAAGGAAACTATTAGTGGCTCCTGATATGTAGGAGTCAATTGGCAAATTATGGACGAATGTTGTATGGGCTAGTGATGAGGTTGAGTATGCTCAACATTTAAAAGAACTTGAGCAAGAGTGTGTTGATTGTCCAAAATATTTTGAGTACGTGAACGACACGTGGTTGACACCACATAGACAAAGGTTTGTTTGCGCATGGATTAATCGAGTCCTACATATGGGTAACACGACGACTAATCGGTATGTTTTGATTTAGATCCCAAAATATACTTTTTGTGAATTTTGTATTTTCTTACTTAGTTTAAATATGTATTATTATAGGGTTGAGTCTGATCAAGGTATCCATCCTCTACCTCAAATGGGGTAGTCGCCAGTGCAACCGAACGAATCATCTGGCCAACACTATGGATGTAACTAATCCACTCAACATCAATATCACCAGCCATCCTAAGATCAATAGGTGCAGGTGGAATGTACTGACGGTATCCAAACTGTCGAAGACACCTGTCAGGCATGTATGGAACAATAGTATCTCCCCACCTCAAACAACCCCTATATAGAGAAATCTCATCAAAAAGACGATGAACTCTATGATCCTCGAATGGCCGCCATATGACATCGGTCGGTGTCAGCTCATCCATAATAGGTCGCAACTCATCCACCTTTAACGCGCCTTATTTGTATGTCCACCTCATCGCTCGCGGGAGACCACAGTTCTGAGCTGGTATCCAATTCTCTCCTTTTTTCCCAAGTGTAGGAAAATACTCATGAATCCAACATTGTTAAAAAAACAATAACATAATAATTAAATATAACATAATGAACATAATAAAATTAACATTAGACTTAAAAGAAAATCAATAAACTGAATTTAAATATATACCTTGAACATAATAAAATTAACATTAGACTTAAAAAAATATCAATAAACTGAATTTAAATATATACCTGTAAGAGAGTCGGATAACCACCAAGTTGTTTACAACTGAACATGGACGCATCTCCAAGAAACCTATACAATGTCACCAATGTAGCTGTTGCCCAACTATAGTTCGACAACCCATCCAAGTCCCTAAATAATGTCAGGTATCGTGCCTCCACAAGTGTAAAGACTTATTCTCAAAGATCATGCAACCCACTAACATCATCAAATAACATATGGTCGCATATGCCCATGATGAAGCAGCTCGATGCTCTACAAATCGATCATATAACCACTCTATCTTGTAGTATGAACCTCTGCACTCACGAACCTGGAATAGTGCCACTCTCGATGGCACTACAAGGTAGTCAACAACCCACTCAATAGATAGCTCTTCACTGATGGGTTGAGGGTTCCAGAATACCCCCCTGATAGGCAAGTGAGGCAAACATGCCACATCATCTAGAGTAATCGTCATTTCACTGAACGACATGTGAAATGAAGATGTCTCTAGATGCCACCTCTCAACAAATGCAGAAACCAAGTTTGCATCGATCTTCTTCAAACTTGATCTCTGTAGGGAAGCTAAACCGGACCTAGATATGATAGCCTCAATCTCCGGTGGAAGCTGCTGTGGAACCATTTGGGTCAACTTCAACCCATGTCCTGCCACCTTCAACTCCTTCTTTGCACCTCTCTCCTGAAATCAAATAAAATTAAACAAATTATACAATAGCTACTAATAATTTCGGTTTTTATTCAAAACTAAATAATTATAATTTCAATTTTTTTTATATTAGTAGTAAAAAAATTATAATTTCCGTACCTCACCAAACCATATCCGTCTGGCCACATGATGCTCGTACGAAACCAAAATACTGATATCGTACGGACCTCCAGGATATCCCACAGGATCTGCTGCAGCTGCAGATGTACCAACATCATATGTGTGTGTCTTACTCGACGTATCGCCCCGTCTCATCGATCAAACCGGTATCCTCCCATCTCTGCCTCGTGAATGCACCACTGGGAAAAAAAACAATAAAAAAATTATTTAATTAAAAAAAACAATTAAAAAAACTAAAAAAAAATATAATTTCCAGAAGACTTTCTTCAAGACTTCCGGTACACAATTTTTTGAAACACCATTCCGGAAGACTTTATGAAACTCTTCCGGAACACTTTGCACCAACGCATCATTCCGGAAGACTTCATCAAAGTCTTCCAGAAGTCATTTGAGGTAGAGGATGGATACCTTGAGTGTCAGCTCATCCATAATAGGTCGCAACTCATCCACCTTTAACGCGCCTTGTTTGTATGTCCACCTCATCGCTCGCGGGAGACCACAGTTCTGAGCTGGTATCCAATTCTCTCCTTTTTTCCCAAGTGTAGGAAAATACTCATGAATCCAGCACTGTTAAAAAAACAATAACATAATAATTAAATATAACATAATGAACATAATAAAATTAACATTAGACTTAAAAGAAAATCAATAAACTGGATTTAAATATATACCTTGAACATAATAAAATTAACATTAGACTTAAAAAAATATCAATAAATTGAATTTAAATATATACATGTAAGAGAGTCGGATAACCACCAAGCTGTTTACAACTGAACATGGACGCATCTCCAAGAAACCTATACAATGTCACCAATGCAGCTGTTGCCCAACTATAGTTCGACAACCCATCCAAGTCCCTAAATAATGTCAGGTATCGTGCCTCCACAAGTGTAAACGACTTATCCGCAAAGATCGTGCAACCCACTAACATCATCAAATAACATCTGGTCGCATATGCCCATGATGAAGCAGCTCGATGCTCTACGAATCGATCATATAACCACTCTATCTTGTAGTACGAACCTCTGCACTCACGAACCTGGAATAGTGCCACTCTCGATGACACTCCAAGGTAGTCAACGGCCCACTCAATAGCTAGCTCTTCACTGATGGGTTGAGGGTTCCAGAATACCCCCTGATAGGAAAGTGAAGCAAACATGCCACATCATCTAGAGTAATCGTCATTTCACCTAACGACATGTGAAATGAAGATGTCTCTAGATGCCACCTCTCAACAAATGCAGAAACCAAGTTTGCATCGATCTTCTTCAAACTTGATCTCTGTAGGGAAGCTAAACCGGACCTAGATATGATAGCCTCAATCTCCGGTGGAAGCTGCTGTGGAACCATTTGGGTCAACTTCAATCTATGTCCTGCCACCTTCAACTCCTTCTTTGCACCTCTCTCCTGAAATCAAATAAAATTAAACAAATTATACAATAGCTACTAATAATTTCGGTTTTTATTCAAAACTAAATAATTATAATTTCAATTTTTTTTATACTAGTAGTAAAAAAATTATAATTTCCTTACCTCACCAAACCATATCCGTCTGGCCACATGATGCTCATACGAAACCAAAATACTGGTATCGTACGGACCTCCAGGATATCCCACAGGATCTGCTGCGGCTGCAGATGTACCAACATCATTTGCGTGTGTCCTACTCGACGTATCGCCCCGTCCCATCGATCGAACCGGTATCCTCTCATCTCTGCCTCGTGAACGCACCACTGGAAAAAAATAATAAAAAAATTATTTAATTAAAAAAAACAATTAAAAAAACTTTTAAAAAAATAATTTCCGGAAGACTTTCTTCAAGACTTCTGGTACACAATTTTTTGAAACACCATTCCGGAAGACTTTATGAAACTCTTCCGGAACACTTTGCACCAACGCATCATTCCGGAAGACTTCATCAAAGTCTTCCGGAAGTCATTTTTAAAACACCTCATCATACCGGAAGACTTTCAAAAAGTCTTCCGGTACCGGAAGACTTTCAAAAACTCTTCCGGTACACAAACTATCAAACTGGAAGACTTACTTATAGTCTTCCGGTAAACACTTCTGAAATGTGAAAAAAAAAATTATCTCTATAACTTTGGACGAATGGTAAAAATGGAAAGAAAATCTGATTTTTTTAACTATTTATACAAGGGCATTTTGGTCAAAAAAAATTGGATGTGGGGGTGTAGGATTAATTGTAGGGGTGTATGGTAAAGCCTTCCTTTTTTTCCTTCAAGTGGGCTCAAGCCAGAGTTTGTTTCTTTAATCCAATTACTTACTAGTATTTATAGAGCTGAATGACTCTTAAAAACATTATGCAATTATAAAAAAATATTATGATTTTCCTTTAAAAAAAATTGCCTTTGGGATAGAACCCTAGTTTATGATAGTAGTGGAACCCTTTTTATCACAAAGCATTATATATATATATATATATATATAGTTTTGGGCCTGACACCAGGCGTGTCGGGCACTGCCCAGCACAGTGGATACAAGTCCAATATCCATCAGTTAATGGACGTGGGGAGAGTACATCCCCCACGTGTTCTCCAGTCTCAGTCAATTGTCTCTCTCGTAGTAATTTCCTCCTAGATTCATGGGGTAGTTGGACCAGGACAAAAACCACATGTTAGGTCTTAACTGCTTATACGCAAATCCTGGCAGTTCCCTTCGTGGGCCTAATTGATCCAGTTCATAATGGGGACTTTGTCCCAGCGCTGGGGACACATTATAAATATCCTATTTCACTAGTGGGTTAGGTATTTTATTCTCACTTACCTTTTATGTACTTGCTCTTACTTTGTATCGTATTCTCACTTTGATATCGAAATACCTTGCAGGTATACCCCTCTTCTCCTCCACTACAGAAACTACGCTAGTCTGAAAGGTTCCTCCAGATCATGTCAGATCATATATATTTTTTAATGACGTGGCATTAATTAGTTTTTTATCCAAGTTAGTTTTTTAATTAGTGACGCGGCATCCACATTAGTTTTTTAATTAGTGGCGTGGCATTAATTAGTTTTTTTTATCATCCATTAATTAGTCACTTTTATTCCAATTATTCATTATTTAGAATAATTCATTAATATTTTTTAATTAATAAATTAATATTAATTATATTTTTTTAGAATTTATTTGAAAATTAATATTTAGTTTAAATTTTAAAAGAAATTATAAACTCTAAAGGCTGATTGTGAAATGATATAAACACTAATAAAATAGGACCAAAACGATGTGGGACATTTCTAAAGTTTTGCTTTGGTGTCTTGCTTTGGTGTCATAACCATTCTGTGTCCATCTTATGTCTTCAGTGGCCTTTATTTGGTAAATAATATGCTTATGACTACATCAACAAATGAGTTCTAGAGTAAAGGTCCTGTTTTGTGTACTTTTCAAGATGCATTGTTCCAATGGAACATGTCTCTTTTACTATATCGTTCCTGTCATACACATTCTGAACTAATATAGTTTTGTGATTCTTATTCCAGGTGTTGCGCAGCCCAATAATTCTGCTCGGTTTTGTATTCATTTTGTTTTTTGCAAATCGGACTACAACATTAACTTGGAGTTTAAGGGGAGAAGTATTAATGAATGGTTTTTAAAACTAAATATTCCATGTTGGCTTCATTAAGAGACCATTAGAGTTATCGTTGTGTTGCGCACCCTTTATTGTGTCTGGAGCTCATGAACTGAAGGGATGTATCAACTACTTATAGCCACTCAGGTTTTAGTAAGAAACTGGCGTAGATAGTCTCATGCCATGTCACTAAGAAAGTGCGTAGATAGTCTCATGCCATGTCACTAAGAAAGTGCATATTTAAAAAGTTTACACAATAATTTAGACCAACTATAACTTACACAATGTGACCACATGTTGTTATAAGATAGTCAATAGAATTATATTCAGAAAAAACCTTAACAAGTTTTGCATACATGTATATTATCTGAGTCATTAGAACTCATGTTGATGATATAAGATAGTCAAAAGATTTATATTCAGAAAAAAAATATTAACAAGTTTTGCATAAATGTATATTATCTCTCGAGTCATTAGAACTTTCTGTAAATCATTATTAGTGCACTTCAATATAATCAGCTCTCCAAGAAAAACTAAAACAGTTTTTTTAGGTTAAAAACCTAAAGCAATTTGGAATCCTGAAAAAACTAAAGCAAATGACTTTGTTCAATTGAGGATCTGCAATGTCCATATAGCTCTTTCCAAGCAAACTGCAAAGAAAAAATCATTTACATATAAATGCATTGCATTGTGAGAACACTAGGTCAAGGTAAATTTACCAAACAAAATGCTACATACTTACCATAGTTGAATTTAAAAACTGCGCAACAAGTGGTGTTTTGTCGTTTCCCACAGAATACGTGCTTGGTATAAATCATCAACATAATTTTCGTGTGTTGATTTCTGTATTTTTAGATGAGAAAAATAGAGAAAACTAAAGTGAGCAACAGGAATAAAATTCTTATCACTTTTGTTTAAAAAGTTATAATATTTACCAATTATTCCCAAATATAGATAAAGACATAGTAGTAATACACCAAAATTAAAAGTAAGAACATCTTACCTGCAAAGCTTTCACATAGTTAAACATGTGAGGCCCTAGAACCAAAATGTTTGGTTCAGTAAGTCTGGTGATGTCGGAATCTACCGTGCCAAGCAGCTTTAAAAGTGATAAACCATTCTCTAAAGAAGGTTGTTTTAACTGAGGCACAAATAAGACTTATTACCTCAATTGCAAATGCAAATGTTTCTAAATGGAAAATAAATTTTTAAACAGAAAACAAAGTTAAAAGAAATTTAAAGAGAAAAAAGCATACAATCTCATTGACTATTCGAGACTCTATGACATGAAAATCGTCATAAAAATGGTCACGTAAAGATTCTATGCGAGAGCACAAGTCAACGGTCATTTTCTTCAAAGCTAATCTCCGTTGCTCAGGATCACTCTCCAAACTTGTACCATTTGCTACTGCAAAGTTAAAATAATTACAGTGCTTGTAAAGTCAAAACATTATCAAGAATAGATTAAGAGATAATCAATCCTACCAAAACAAGCATAACTAATTGAATAGTCATCCTAGACGGTTAAATCAAATGTATTTACAGCCATAATTGTGCAACCTAGAAATAACCCCATACATTCGTTGTATATACCAGTTCATGAACATGTGAAGAATACTATATAATCATAGTTAAAAAATAAAAATAGTTGTGAAGTCAATATATTATCAAGAATATATTAAAAAGATAATTGAATTGATATATTGTATTGATATATTTGTAAAGGATCCTCAAGACGTAACACAAGATCCACCAAGGGAAAACGAATAACACACAAGGCCCAAAGTAGGGCTCTTAATCGTCATTAGAAGCTCAGATGATAATGATGTAGTGATCACTTGTTATTCAAATTCAGATTGGTGTAATGATTTGAAATCATTCAATCCAATGTATTACTTTCACCAATCCATTATTTCCAATCTCTTGCCCTCATTGTTGAGTGCAAGTATAAAACTTGCACTAACACAACCTAGAAATAACCTCATGCATCTGTTGACTATACTTTCATTAACATGTGAAGAATACTATATATTCTTGTAATTAGCAAATGCAAAGTGGTAAACTACTCATTTTCGAACTAAGAAATAACTCATGCATCTGGTGGCAGTGTGTATACTAGTTAATGAAGAATACTATATAATCTTGTAATCTAGGGGCATGCTAATAGGATTCGGAGTTACCTTCAGAAACTTGGAATCGTGAGAGCAGTTTAATTGAAAAATTAATGTAATCATTAACTTTCAACTGTACTGGTACATTAACTGAAACTAAGACCGCAACAATCATATGCATTGTATCAAAACATATTGTAGGACCTGCAATACACATATTAAAATAAATAAATTTGAAAAATATTAGAGTAATATTAACTAGTGATTCAGGTACAGCTTAAAAAGTCCACAAGAAAAAACCAACCATCTACCTACCACTCATGCCTATCTTATATATCATGTTTTTCAATGTATTGAATACACAAATTCTTATAAAAACTGACTCTTTTAACTCCTTAAAAGTGTTCTAAGACACTCAGCTAACATTTTCCTTTCAAAACTTAAACATATATTTTAGTACTAATAGCATAAAAAATTAACTTACCCAGAACAACCTAAATAAAATTAAAATGGTATTATCAAATCAAACAAATGTATTCTTCAAATACTTGTAATGAAATATGCAAAAAAGAAAATATCAAGTGCAAAAATAAAATGAAATTCATAATAAGTGAATTTAAATAACAATAAAAAAAGACGCACATAGACAACACCAGAGCATGGAGTTCACGAGAGACTCATTCAAGCAAGAAAAATCCAGCATAGAGCCTAGAATAATCATTTTAGAATCCATTGGAAGGGAAAGAAATGGACCATAAGATGGGAATTCTGCAACAAAAAAAAATAAATTAATGCAATGAGACTAAATAAAAACTTTAGAATGAACAAATTATCAATTGAGATTGAAGTATGTTGTTTACCTCCATCTTGATCACAATTACAGAAAAGGTATGCTAACGTGGATTGCAAGGTGTCATACTTTAGCCTAAGTGAAACATCTGCTCGAATCCATTTTCCCAAACTCCCTAGGACTCTTATTCCAACCTAACATGAATCATTTAAAATAAACAATTATTGACATTCAAAAATTCAAAAAAAAAAAAACAGAGTAACTATGGTAGAATTGATACCAAAAGATGGTGCGGTGGTTGATCTCCAAGCAGCAGCAATGAAGACATTTCTCTCATCCATGCTTGGACAGCATATACATACTCAGACTTTTGTTGACTATTTCTTTCCAAAGAAAGAAATCTCATGTGCATCTAGATTTGAATTAAAAAAAGGTAACTTAAATTGAAGAGACACAGACATTAATAGAACAATAATAAAGACAAAATCAACTCACAGGCAACACCATATCTTTGAGGGCAAACAAACATGCCGATTTCAGCAATGATCTGAGTTTGCTTTCCGTAAATGTATGCGTGAACGCCTACATATACAAACCAAAATTTTGAAAATTGACCCATTGAATATATTTATAGTATACCACAATTAATTTCAATAAAACTAAGTTATTATAATTATAAATTAATATTTCAACCCGTAAAAGACGAGATATGCGGTTGTTTGTTGCCGACTCTGCACCATAGCAAACCAGTTTTGGAACAAAATGAATGAGCTGTGCAAAACTTGTTTCCCAAACATTGTTTGATTCTCCAGGTGCGCAGAACTGCATTTCAACACATTACAAATGTCTTTTTTTTTATAAACAAGATAACATTCCATAAAGAGTATTCAGGTACACCAACCAAATACAATACTAACAAAGACCTACACCAAACACACTAAAATTAAAGAAAGTCTATCGGTCATAATTAAAATACTATATACTATTTTATAAAACGGTAAATAATGTTGCTGTTCCATCATACCTTTCCACACAATACATCTTCAATAAAATCCAAGAATGCTTCCAACCACTCAGCAAGAGGAATCCATTGATTGAATTCAAAAAATATATTTGCAATAACCAAGTTTATGTCTAGTAACCTATCATTTTCCTCCTACAAAAACACAATTAAATTTAAAGTCAAATAGACATCAAATAGCTATGTCAAACATTACGACTCAAATAAATACACACCTTCAGTGGACGTTGCTTCAGAGAATGGACAGGGAAGAGTCCAAATAACACTCTCACATAGTTAAGGACATCTCCCTCCAATACGACAATGTCTTGTCCATACACAGAATTCTTGTACTCCGATTGTGTAAAAGAAACCACGGTAAGGTTTATACAACGAAGCAAGGAGGCTAAATGGTCAAATGAATCCTCATCCGGCGATTCCTTAAAGAGGCACAAGAATGATTGGAAGTGATAAACTAACCATTGAAACAAAAATTTCAATTCATTTATGACACCTGAAAAACCTACAATTCAACCAAATACTTTAAGTTATAATTATGTTCTATGAAAAACTTCCAACGTAATAACAAAATAGTCGACCTAAAATATTTTGAAACAAAACCTCCTAGCAATTCATATAGTATAATATATTGTTAATTAATTATTCAACCATAACAATACCAACCATAACAGCTTAAAAGGTAATCATCAGTTTCTTTTGTATCATGGCTTCCTTTCTTTATCCAAGGCATAAGTGACAAACATCGCTCCAACCCTCTTAATGAATCTGCTAGACTCCTCTTATCACGCATAGCATACTTTGTTTGGAGAAAATCTGTATAGACACGAATGATCTGCAACAACAATAATATGTAATAGCTTAATGTGAGACTAAATTGTATACAAAATGTCTAAGCACCAATTCTTCTATATATCCATCCAAGACTCCAAATTCTTATTAAGATTAATATTCATTACTAAGAAGAACTAATCATATAACTTAAGATCCTCTAAAATAATAATATAACATAAACACATAATATGAAGTCAATCTAACAATAGCACTATAAAATATTTATAACTTGGAAATATAATAGAACCTCAATTGCATCGGAAGGAGAGAATGGAGGATTAAAGCGAAGAACGAGATCTAAGAGATTCAATGCCATGAACTTCACATCAATTATCGAATGTCTCGTTGTTTTCAAAATGAATTGCAGCAAAAAATCTATAATCATATGTTGATCCTCCTGCAACACAGTATTAGTTTTAATTTTTACAAGGCTTTTAAAAAACAAAGTATCAACAATGGGCATTTACTTTATCATCGGAATTTTAAAAAATCCTAAGAAACAAAATCATAAGTACCTCCTTAAGATCATTTGAAATGACCATATCAAAAACTTGATAGGATAATTTTCTAACAGGTACATGTTCATCAATAATGTGGTCCAGGACTGTTTTAGCCACTGCACAGGTGTGGGGTTTCACTTTTGTGGGAATTATGTCAACTAAATTTCGAATAGCAATCAACGCATCTATTTTTGGAGGGGAATGTAAATAAAAAAATATTAGTATAATTAAAATATAATAAAGATATACAGTAAAAGCTTAATAATAATAATAAAAGGCTAAATATTTGGTCAATACAATACCTCTTCTAACTATTGGATCTGGATCATACGTACGAAACACTTGATTCCTTAAATTTGCCAAAACATCCACTGTTCAATCATAAATAGTTAAATTAAAACATCAGTGATTAATTGTATTGATGAGAGATATAACTTATTTTTTAAAAACTTAGAAGTAGAAGGAAAAAAGAAACATTGAAAACTCACCTATTTGCAATTCATCTTGCACATTGCTAGGCAATGCATCATTTGGAGTAATATAACCAAACTCCTGCATTAAATCTAATTATAGAGTTGAAAGACTAGAACAAGTAACTTTAATTTCAAATATTACATCAACTTACCACAAGCTTCTCAGTAGCTTCGATGATTTTATCAATCTTAGCCTCACATAAACCTTCAACATGAGGAAAGTTCTACACCAAAATAATTTAAGTAATTAAATGACAAAGACAAACTAATAATAACAATATAATTCATGGTAAGTCTATATCTTTGTATACTCAAATCACAGAGTGTTTGAAATTTTACCATCTTAGTTAGTAAAATCAAACGGCACGATGAAATCCCGGCATCTTGAAGCTTTTTTACATCTCCTGCATCTATACCTACAGAAATCACTGAACAAAAAAGAATGTAACCAAAAATATAGGTTAAGAACCAAGAAAATCAAAAGAAAAAAACTTTAACAAAATTCACAAAAAAAAAAAACAGAGAATTGAAAAAAAAAACTTTAACAAAATTCACAAAAAAAAAACAGAAAATTCACAAAAAATACATTTCGAGACTGGTTCATCTTCTACAATCGGATTCTCTTGTTGTGGTTCATTTGGTGGTTGATTGACAGATTCTTGGGATCTGAAAGCATTAAAGATATTAGTACATTGTAAGTAGAATTGAAAGAGAAAAAATAATGAGTTTAAGCAATCAACCCTTGCTGTTGTTCATTTGGTGGTTGATTGACAGATTCTTGGGATCTGAAAGCATTAAAGATATTAGTACATTGTAAGTAGAATTGAAATTATGAAATAAAAACTAATCAGTTTAAGCAATCAACCCGGGAATCGCCGGAAGCATCATCGAGAAAATGAAAGAGAAACGGGAAAAAAGAGGGAGAGAGGAATATTAGCGGTGAATATCCGAATGAATGACGAGAGTGGGTTTTCGGAGGTAAAAAACGAGGGAATGTAGAGAGAGAGAGTCGGCGGCAAACAAATATGTGCAAGAATCAGTTTAAGCAATCAACCCGGGAATCGCCGGAAGCATCGTCGCGAAAATGAAAGAGAAACGGGAAAAAAGAGTGAGAGGAATATTAGCGGTGAATATCCGAATGAATGACGAGAGTGAGGTTTCTGAGGTATAGTCACAGAAGAAAAAACGAGGGAATGTAGAGAGAGAGTGTTTTAATTGGATACGAATATAGTGAATGAAAGAGAGTCGGCGGCAAACAAATATTTGCAACTTTATTTTGAATGGAATGAGAACCATTTTTATTTTTTTTTATAAGCAAGAATTATAAGGGTTCTCAACCTACTTAAAAAAAGGAATAAAATCCAAAAATTCAAAAACAATTACTAACCAATTAACCTATTATGTTAAATAAAAGATCGGATCTTTAGTAAACTCGTAATAATTATAATTGGATCGAGTAATCTTCCCGATGTAAAACCATCTTCAAAGAAGGGCTTTGATATTCCAAACCGTGTCCAAAATATTCCACGATTCGTTCTTGAAAATAATGTCATTTCTCAATAACCAAATTTGTCAAATAGTGGCTATCCACACAATTCCTTCCTTTCCCCTTTTCACCCCCAACCGCTTACAAGCATGATTCCAACACGAAAAACTCTTTTTTAAGCTAAAAGACTCTGCTACACTACAATCACACCATTCCTCAATTTCCTTTCAAATTTATTTCGAAACACTACAACTTAACAACAAATGTTCTGCGGATTCCGGGAAGCAACAACACAAATGACATAACGTACCATTACTCCCGAAAATGCAGCCTCTACGAAAAAGATTTACCTTTGTTGATAATCTTTTCAAGAAACCACGCCACACAAAACACCTCACCTTCAACGGAACTTCCATCTTCCAAATCACTGAAAAAGCTCCATCCTCTTTCTCCATAGGACCAAAAGGAATCCTGAATTGATCTGTCAAGCGACGAAAACTGGAGGTCGTGAATTTTGCATTCCCTTCGGCCTTCCACTCCACGAAATCGTCTACAATTCCAACCGGACCTTTATTCCTCAACAAAACAGAACATTTTGCAGCTTCTTGAAGGAAGAAAAGCTTTAGGTCTGCTGCTGCTATTGTTCCCGAACTGTCCCGAGACAAATTTAGTGATTGGTCGGAAGAAAAAAATATCAGAATGAACTACATTCTGTACAGATCCGCCAGCAGCTATCAGATCCGAGAATTGCTCCTGATGAACACCTGTACTCAGGACCGAAAAAACGGCAGTAGCATGATCCAAACCGACTGTTACCACATTCTATCCCGAACTTGAAACCTGTTGTGTGACAGTACATCCGAGGTGCTGCGAGTCCTCATCAAAAGCGTTGATGTCTTCATTGTTCCTAGAAACCTGCCTAGTTAAAGCTCCAGAAATCTTTTCACGTAACATGCTGTTGTTATTGCAACTGATATTGAAAAGATCCTGAATATTCCCAAAATTAATTCCAATATCACTCCACCTCCACTTACCATCTAACCAGCCCCTCATACAAGCTAAGGAAACATCCTTCAATTTAGATTCCTCATAAAGATTCCGAAAAGTTTCCTTTAAACAACATTCATTAACCAAAAGGAGTGCCAAAAAGAAGTATGATATCCATTTCCAATTTTAAAGGAGCAATTAGCAATGAAAACATCTTCCGTAAAATAACCCCCCAAACTTAAAATATCCCGCCACCAAAAAGAAGAAACTTCCCTCTTAACCTTCACCCCTATCGTGTTTGTCGCTTTCAACGTAATATCGCCATACCGGGCCTTGAGAACTTCCAACCATAGAGAATTCCTCTCCTTAAATATCATCCATCTCCATTTGTGTAAAAGAACCACGTTGAAATCCTCCACCCTTCTATGTCCTAAACCTCCCAACTTTAAAGGTTTACAAACCGACCTCCAATTAACCCAATGAATACACCTTTTATCTTTCTTACTCCCTCACAAAAAATTGCTTTGTATCGAAGTGATGATCTTCGCCACCTTGGAGGGAACTTTGTAAAAAGATAACATGAAAATAGCTAGGCTAGATAACACCGACTTCAAAAGAGTCAATCTACCTCCAAAGCTTAGATACCGACTTGACCAACAATCTAACCTCCTCCTCATCTTACCAATCACCCCTTCCCAAATCGAATCATTGTTTATAGAATGCCCAATAGGAACTCCAAGAAATGAAAATTTTCTATCTTCCAACCTACAAGATAAAAAAACAAGAAGCCGTCTCCAACCAATTTGAGCTTATGTTCAACCCTATGAGTTTGCTTTTATGAAAATTAATTCCAAGACCCGACACCAACTCAAACCCCCGGAGAACTGCTTTGATGGCCCAAATGTGATTCCAACTCCCATCCCCAACTAACAATGTGTCATCCGCAAATTGTAAAATATCCACAAAACATCTTCTATCAAAATAAAAACCCTTAAATTCGTCTTTTTCTCCGGATTTGTGCACCATATGTCTTAACCCTTCCGCCACTATCACAAAAAGAAAGGGGGAAAGGGGGTCCCCTTGCCTCAAACCTTTCTCAACACTAAACTCCTTAGTTGGACTATCGTTGACCAAAACCGACATCTTACTAGTGAAAACCAAGGCCTTCATCCACCTTATCCAAACCTCCCCAAAACCCATCTTTCTAAGCATAAATCTAAGAAAATTCCATTAGACTTTGTCATAAGCCTTCTCAAAATCAACATTAAAAAGTAAACACTCCTTACCCTCCTTCAAGGCAAAATCCACCAATTCGTTAGCTATCAAAACTCCATCCAACATTTGTCTTCCCGGAACAAAAGCGCTTTGGCATCTCGAGATTAAATTGTTCAAGAATCCCTTTAATCTTTGAGCCAAAAGCTTCGCCAACGCCTTGTAAATACATTCAACCAAACAAATGGGCCTAAAATCGTCCAACCCCAAAGGATTTGGACTCTTTGGAATCCAAGTTAAAAAATATGATGTAATAGCTTTTGAAAGAATGCCCTCCGCATGAAAGAATTCAAAACACCGAATTAAATCTACCTTCAAAAAATACCAACACTTCTTAATAAAAGTGAAATTGTAGCCATCCGGCCCCAGACTCTTAGTCCCTTCGCATCCCCAAACCGGCTTTGTTATCTCACACTCATCAAAAGGGGCTTCAAGTGCATTCTTCTCTACTTCTGTTAAATAATTGAAAACAAGACCGTCTAAAGTTGGTCTCGCGATATCCGACTCCAAAAATTTGAAAGCAAAATGATCTCTAACCCCCTCTTTCACCTCCTCCACCGACTCCCCTCTACTTTCGTCAAGAAGACAAGGACCAATATAAATCATTCTACGCCTCTCTTTCATAACCTTATGGAAGTATCTACTATTGGAATCCCCTTCGTTGAGCCACCTTAATCTCGCCTTTTGTAAGAGCATATTCTCCTTAATTTTTAGATTCAACCAAACCTTGCTATTCGCCTTCCTTTTTTTCTCCAACTCCACCTCTTCCAACTCCAAATTAAAATCCCCCTCCGAATTCAAAATACGCATGTCTTCCTCGATGTCCAAATTTATCCCACCAAACACATTAATATTCCATCATCTAAGCTTCTCTTTAAGAAGTCGAAGCTTCTCCTTAAGAACATAATCTCCTCTTCCTTCAACCACCAACTTTAACCACTCATTCTCTACAAAAGTTAAGAATTCTTTATTATTGAACCATTTGTCATTAATCCGAAAAGGCTTTGGGCCCCAATCCGATTTGTCCAAGACGAGCCAAATCGGACAATGATCGGAAATATCTATATCACCAAATTGACCGACTATACCCTATTTATCAACCACCCCATTCTCCAGTAGAAAACGATTAATTCTACTACAAATCTTCCCACCTCCCCCAAACCAAGTGAACTTCTTCCCTCTACAAGGAACATCTATCAAATTACCCGAATAAATGAAATCCTAAAATTCAACGCATTCTGACAACCCTCTTCTCACCGAACTCCCTTTACGTTCATCAAGAGACTTAACCACATTAAAATCTCCCCCTGTAATCCACTCGCCATCGGTCAACACATCCTTCATTTCCAACAAAGTTCGCCATAGATTTCGTTTGGATTCAATGTCACAAGGAGAATACACATTCGCAATATAATACAAATCATCCTTCCATCTAACCTTTATGCCCAAATACCCTTTTCCCTTGAAACTATAAATGACCTCGCAAAAACCAACCTTCCATAACGTTAACAAACCACCTGACGCTCCCTCCGAGATAGAAAAGGAAAAATCAACCATCTCCCTCCTCCAAAAACTCCTTTCCATATGCGTGATATCTCCATAAACTTTGTTTCTTGAATCAAGAAGATGTCTGCCTTACCTTTGTTAATTATCTCAGAAATTCTGTTGCGTTTCACCCTACTACCACCCCCTCTAATGTTTAAGGATCCCACTATCATTTGAGCACAGTAATATTCTCCTTTTTTCCTACTTTTCTGTTGAAATCAGCCATCTCCATACTATCTAGCCTCTTTTTTAACTCAATGACCGAGTTACCTCCCATTACCCCCAATCCCGAAATCGCTTTCCATAATTTATCTCCCACATTTGAACCTAAATTTTCCAGCATCCTACCGTTACTCCTAACAATGTTAGATTCCTCTGAATTGTTACCGTAAATCTTCATATCTACTCTCCTTAGAATCCCTGATGTTTGCAAAAAAGTGTCAGATTTAACATTTGAATCCAACACGTTGTCCTCCTTGCTCCATATGTTTGCTTCGGATACTTTCATTGGTTTCCTACTGCATCTTTTCTTAGGGCCATTCAACAGGCAAAGGCTTTTAAATTTAACAGCTTTATTACAATAATTCCTCTTTCCACGTCTGTCTTGGCCTAAGTTGGCATGCACATAGGACAATGATTTATGAAAAGAAGAAGAACTAATGTTATCCTCTACTGCATACGTACTCCTATTCCTGCTTTGTAAAACATCTACTCTTTGAAAATCAATGTTATCCTTTCTCTTTCCTTCCTCTGGCCCCACAAAAAGGTTGTTGTTTTCCTTTTGAGTCTCTGCCAATGCATTATCAAAAGTACCATCTAAAATCCCAAAAGGTGAAACAAGTTCAGCATTGACATCATCAAAGCCCGATAAAGTCTCTTCTCCCTCCAACCCCCTATTAATCGCCGGTCTGTCATGAGCTTCAAAAGCCATTGGATTTTTCACTTCACCCTCCTCCGATTCAGATTCAGAAACTCCATCGTTTCAATTTCTAGCCATCTCGCTAGAAGTAAAACAATGGAGAGACCTTTCACTACCACAACATGATTCTTCCTCTTCTTCTGAATCACCATCTGACTTCATCTTATCTAAGACTTCAGCATCCTCCCGAACCATCCTCAACGGTCCAAAAGACCATTCACTCAAATAAATCCTGAACATCTTGGAATCAATGTTGACCTCCAAAAACGCCGGTAGAACGAAATTGTTGGGAACCTTGATAAGAAATCTAGCAACGTCTTTCACCTCTCCTTTGACCGTGTCTTTATCCGCAGAAACAAACTCACCTAAAACGTTCGCAAGATCCGAAAAGAATTCCATCTACCACGCATGTAACGACACTCCAAACAATCTCACCCACAAAACTCTGTCATTATCCACAAGATCTTCTTTCCACGGACGAATGGATAGAAACCAGGTGCTCCGCCACTTCTCACCTCCCACTATCAATTCTTCGATCGCACCTTCTACTTCTTCCTCCAACAGACACAATTTCGCTCCTAAAGATGTTGCTTTAATGGTGAAATAACCATTTGCATCCAATAAAGATTGAATATTGTAAGTCGAACCCGGAACGATAACCTCCCCAACGTAAGATTTTTTGAGTTTCTCCAAATAACCCTCGTCCGAATGATATGAGAGCACAATATGGTTCAACTTTATAGGAACCACAGATAACTTCCATACCGCTTCCGCAAAAGATTTCCTCCCTACACCGCCAGAAACCCTGTTACCCCCCTTCTGATGAGGCCCAAAACCTACATTTTGTTGAGCATCAAACCCCAGAAATTATCTATTAACTTCAGAACCCTTTCCTAATCCTCCCCCTTCTTAACTTTCCTTTCAAATCTGGGTGGGTTTGCATGAATCTTTTTCCCATAAATGACAATATTATCCAGTTTTAACGCAAGAAAATCAACATCCTCCACGCCTTCGAATCTGGCAAAACCGAATCTCTTACCCATCTTGTTTCTTCTAGGTGAAATAACCACTTCTATAATATCTCATTTGCATCCAAATAACCCAAAAATGTCCTCTGCAACCGTACTGTCTGGAATTTCGGAGAAAAAAATTGAGACCAGGCATTGCTCCTTCTCCATAGATAACTTCCTATACTTAGGAAAAATATCCCATCTCTGATTGATGAATCTGAAATTCTTCTTCCTTGCATGTTGCCAATCCATGATAAAAGAAAAAACGATACAAAAAATGTGTGCCTGTTACAGACCAAAAGCTAGAGAGATGAGGGAGCACAAAAACAATTTTTCTCTCTCTTCATTTTTCTCTCTCCAAATCTTGAGAAGTTAAGAGAAAGAATTAGAACTATTATATACTATATTAATCATAAGGTCTCACAAATATGATGATAAATCAGTAATATCCACACTTCATCTTAAAATATTTGAATCATAAAGTTTAAAATTAAAAATTTAAATAGTTGAAGTTTTAATTGAAATATTGAACAAAATTAATTATCATATTTAATAAATAATTTTATAATTTAAAAAGTAAAATACCGACTTTAAATAAAAATATTGCTTTTATAATATTTTTATTAATAATTTAAAATCTTCATTTTTAATCTTAAATCCGGCCTTATATATATATATATATATATATATATATATATATATATATATATATATATATATATATATATATATATATATATATATATATATATATATATATATATATATATATATATTTCAAATAAATTATCATGCCCTAGCAAAATCAGGAAGTAATTAGGTTTAGAAAAAAATAAGAAATAAATACATACATAGTTGTTATCCTCTAATTTTGCCCAGTTTTAAAATCTAATATATTTTTAAATCAGTTTTGTTCATACCAAAATATTTTCATGGCGGGCTATATAGTCGGAGACGAACAATAACCATAACTCAGACGGTCTCACATTACATCATATTTGGACCAGCGGTCATACCAAGTCTGTCTCCTAAGAGGTCGGACATTTAACTACTATAAACTCGGCTTCCGAACATTCATGCATTTGTCAGTTAAAAAGACGTAACGGTTCTGGCGCATCAATGACAACTGTTACTAAGCCTTCAAAGCAAACAATAATGAAGAAATGTTACAGATTGAAGGGACTGCAACGGCGGAAGGTCAGGAGACTTCTCTTAATGGTCTCTCCTAATGAATATAACTATAAATGGGGCTCCCGCCAGAGGGATAAGTAAGACACGTTTATATTGAGATTACTGCTTCAACACAATTCTCGAATCCCCCAAAGTATTATTCAATACAGACGGCGTAGCTCTCCCTAATCAAAAAGGGGAAGGTTAGCATCTTTGGTGTTCTAACAAAATTTGGCTAGAGCATTTGGTGTCCCCCGTGGGGCTTGGTAAAACTTTTCTCATGTCACAATAGCTACTATCAATATGTCATATGATGGGAGTGGTCCTGTAACGCCCCGAATTTTATTTAAATATTTTATTGAGAATGTTGTGGTTTGTGAAGAATAATATATATTATCAAATATAATTGTGATTGAAAATTATATTGTGTGGATAATTGTATTATTAAGTGATAAATAAATTAAATGGAATAAAATAAGAGATAAGTACGTGGTGGTCAATTGGTAAAAGTAGTAAGGGTAGAAATGGAAGATCATAAGTTAGGTCTTAGGGGTTATGTTGGAAATAAGGAAAAAGGGAAAACATAATCGTGTTAGAGAAACCGTGAAGCGGTCGTGAAAGTTATGAAGAGAAAGGAAAAGAGAAAAGGGCTTAATCGTGAAGAGAGTTCGCGAAGAAGAAGAAGATTCTCGAAAAAAACCTAAGGTAAGGGTGGGATTCTTCCATCTTAAGGGTTTTATAATGGGAATTGGGTAGGTTGAGGATTAGGGATAGAGGTTTTGATGAATTGAGGAGAATTAGGTTGGATTATGTGTTGTTGATTGTTGTTAATTGACAATTGTATGCATTAGACGATGAAATTGATGAATACTGTGAATTCTGGTTGTGATTGGTGATGGGTGTAACACCCCAAAATTTCCCTCTCCTTTTCATCATCATAAACATATCATAAGCATAGCATCAGCATATCATATTCTAGCATCTGACATAGAAAAATAAGGCATAATAACCACATGTTCTAGCATAAGGCATATGATCAGTTATTTAGACAACTCAGGTTTTTAAAGTCAATCCAATGGCCAGGTGACATGTCAAGAAGCTCATAAGGTCTTCTCATCCTAAACGAGCCCAAGGCCATCCTTAAAAGTTTTGAAGAGAGAAATTTCATCAGAAGTTCAAAAGTGCAATTTTCTCCTATGCGAGGGAAATCCTGATTAGGGTTTTGGATCAGATCCTCATATCCTTTTAGTTTTGACCAATTCTAATGGTCAAAAGTTCTCATATGGTCGGCAAGGCTTGCATATGAAATTTGAGGCAAAAATTCACAGATAAAGTCAGGTATGGGAGCAATTACTTGTTGATGAAGCAAGAAAGTCAATTGTGCAGTCAAAAAAGTCAACTAAAGGATTTTAAGGTTTTTAATCAGGATCATCAATCTTCGAAGGTCATGTCATGTTGAGGAGTAGCTTAATTGAGTTCAAATGTCAAAAATCGGGAATATGCAGAAAGTTGCTAGAGTTGGAAATTTAGAAGTTTCTATATTTGCCCTAAGTCTTCAAGTTATTATTTCATATGCAAAAAAGCTCCAGATGATTTTTCCTCGAACATGAAAGTTGTAGAGCACGATTTTCCCTTTTCGAAAAGTCCTAGAACACTTTCATAGCATTTATAGAACTCAAGTTGCAAATTTTTGAAGTTTATGTACATTTTAGGGTTTTTGAACCACACTTGTCAACCTCCCATTGGTTTATTATTTGTTTTTTTTATTTTTTTGTTTATGTCACATTTTTTACATTTTGTATGTTACCTTTTTTGATGTCACCATATCTTTTAGTGTGACCAAAAAATAGTACACATCACCTTTTGTTTATTTGCCCTTTAATTGATTTTTGTTTGGAAAAAAGTAAGTATGAGAATAGTGCACAAGGCGTCTGATTGGTAGAGGAAGAAAAGAAATCAGCAAAGGCAATCACACCTACACACGTTCTTTCCTTGCTAGTCATCACACTTTTTCCCACTCACTATCATGCACTCGTTGGGCTTCAGGTAGAGAAAAAAAAAAGAAATACTGCATGTGAGAATGTTGCCATACACCTTCATGTGATAATCAATATCATCTTGTGATCCTCATTTTATTCTCATCATTTTATTTCATGCTTCCAGCTCATTGACTCCAATGTAATGCTATGGACCTGCATGTACTTAAGTTTTTTACAAAAAAAAATCAGAACAAAAAGTGTGAGGGTGGCGCACGAACTTCCCCTGTTGTGATACTTTTTTTCTCCAACAAAATACCTTGCTATAAGTGACATTTGCACGGTTTTGGAGCTTGGTTTTTCTCATGACTCAAAATCACAGTATCACTCATCACGTTTAAATCACACTATTTCTCTCATTTTCGGATCTCATTTTTCTTCCTCATAGAAAACTCATATCTAGTTTTTTTCACACACAACACATCAAAGGCTCAAATCATCATCAGTGGTCGTTACATCCTTATTTCATCATTATTTCCATTGCTCTGAGCTGGTGGAGTTTGTTTCGGTGTCAAGTTGAATATTCAACATCACATTCGGATTCTCCATATTCCTTTTGTTCTCGAAGTAGTAAGCCTTTATTTGGCTGAGAGAAGTTCAAAGAAGATCATCATACCTCTGGTTTTCTCAAATCCATTAAATAAAGGTTCATACAGGTTTGAGCTTCAAATTTATTTTCCTTCGTTTTTGATCTATATTGGTTTGTTTCTTGTTATTTTTGCTTAGTTTGAGATGATAGATGTGTTTAGAAGTTTTCAGATGCTTTAAATCTTGGTCTGCAGTTTTGAGATCCATACTTTAGGTCCTCGAATCTCTGTTTGTGCTGCTTGTTTGTGAAAACCAAAGGCATAGTTGTGTTATTCATGTTTCGTAGTTGAGTTTTGCTTTTTATACTTAGTGCTTTCGTTGAGATTTGAAGAAGTTGTGTTGGATTGAAGTAGTGATGAGCATGTTTTGTTTTTCGTTTCTTTTGAGTGTGGCTTTCATGAATTTTGTGGATGAAGGTTAGGGACGATGTGATGGCAACACGCGATTGGTTCCATTGTTTTTTTTTAATTTTATTTATTTTACTCACTTAAGTGAGGGAGGTTGACTAATTGATGTTGTGTATGTAAAGTGAGGCAGCGTGTTACCTTTCATTCTTTCTTTTTTATTCATTTATTTTATTTTTATTTATAAGATGTTGATTAAATGAATTTTCGAATGGGCCTAGATCATTTTCTGTCCGCACCTCCTTTATGGGCCCATTACGTAAAACAACTGATGTGGACTGCTGGTGACACCTCCCTTTGTTTATGTGTTCTCTTATTTCTTTTCTTTTCTTATTTCACTTTTGATTTTAATTAAAATAGTTAGGGACATCCAAAAATTACCAAAAATAATCATCAATGTTAATTTGAGTTTTCTTTAATTTTGTACATTTTTATTTTCCATTTTTTTTAATTTCTCATGACTGAATTAATTGTTGAGTTTATTTTCTTTTTTTTTAAATTCTTTTATGCACACCTTATCTTGTTGATTTTATAACTTGAGTTTTAAAATAGTAATGAACATGATTCTTTTAGCTACCGATCCCTAACATGTTGGAGGTCATTTAGAATTTATTTCATGATTTTTAGGATTTATTTGATTGCCTTTTGCCATGTTGTTTTATGTTGAAGTTTACTAAACCCTAGTTGGACTTTAGACATTTATTTGTCTTACTTTACTTCTGACTTTTGGATTGTCATTTTTATATGTGGTTTGTAGGTGATTAAAATGTTCTCATGATTAATTGTAGAATTTTTTTGGGAACTTTCTCCATTTTATGTGAATTTTATGTTTGCTTGCTTTGTTTTGAATATTTTTTGGATGTATGATTGCTTATTGATATAGGAGGGCACTTGTGCCAACTCCTATTGTTTGTTTGACTTGATCTTAGTATATAAAAGGTGTGATTCACTTCTGGTTGTGTTAGATTGATATTTACTTGTTTATATTTCATTTTGTTCTTGTTTTTTTGGTATTTCTAACCTTTTCAGGTAGGTGCATATGGTAAGTAAGAAGTGTGGATGCTATCCATATTTCAAACCTTCTTTTATTTTCTTTATTGCTTTCTTACTTTTTCTTTGTGATGTGCCTTATGCCATCCTGTGTACAACTTCGTCACTTCCCTCTTAGAAACAACTTAGCTTCTTTAGAGAAGTAAGTTGTCTTCTAACTTCTTTTTCTCCTTTTCTTCTTCTTCTTTCTTCTCTTTCTTTCTTCTTCATTAGGATAGTTGAAACCTCACTAACCTAGGACCAACTGTAACACGGTGGGAGAACTGACTTTAGTTAAATGTTGCGGATAGCAAGAGTCGCCACCGACTTTTATTTTATCCAAAAGGAAAGGGCATAAAAGAACAGGAAAGACCTTAAAAAGATTTTGAGTTCGGGGGGTAGGTTATACAAAGGGAAGGTGTTAGCACCCTTTATATCCATGGTTATCCATGGGCTCTTAGTTACTTAGCTCACTTTAAATTGTTTTGAGAAAGTGTAGTGTGTGATTGAAAATTTTCTAAGTACTTTATAATGATCCTTGTATGGATATATATAAAGACTTTGTTTTGAAAATTTGTTTGAAATGTGAAGTGTAATGAAGTATTTTAAATAAGTGAGCAAGTATTTAAGAGAAACCTACCCTATATCAAATCTTTATTGTTCTTATATGTTCTTTCAATGGTAAGACTATCCCTATTATTAAGGAATAGGTAGTCATTACCTTGGATGTTATTAAGGGACACGTGAAGGGACATCTGTGTTTAGGCAACTGTAAGGTGTCTTAGCAATACGAAGGGACTTATCATCTTTTATTCGAAGGGACAAGATCATTTACCGTAGGCAACATCGAAGGGGCTTGATCTTATAATCTTAAAGGGACTTGATTATATTAAGGGACTTTGCTTTAAGACACCTTACTTGACCTTATAGTTAGGCAACATGAGGAATACCTTTAGAAAGTGTAGGATGGCGATCAAAGATCGACTTACGTGCGTGAGTGTTCTTATTATATATTTATCTTATTAAATTAGTTATTCTAAATTAATTTTAAAGCACAAACATATTATCACTCTCTATAACCATGACAAGAATATTTATAAACAATAAAACGATAATAAACTACAACTATTACAAGGATTTTGCAGTTACATTATAATATAAATAATTAAATAATAACTATATAATAAATAAACGATAATTAAAAAAAAGACTTAGCAACAATAATAATCATAAGAAAAAGAGGTTAGAACAAATATAGAGAATATAAGATTTAAGAAAATATTTTTTTAAAGTTAAATAAACAATTTTAAGGAAAAAGAATTAAAAGAAATAGAATAAGTGTAATAATAAACAATATAATAGTTAATTGAACAAATGATTAATTATTAAACTACATACTAGAAAAATTAATTAAGTTTTAATATTAAAGTTAAATAAAAATTAGGGTTAGAAATTTAGGAAAATAAAATTAGGGTTTTGATATTTTAATGATTAACTAATTGATCACACTAAATTTCACCGTGTTTCTGACTCCGATTTCGCATGCATTCTTAGCTTTTATTGTTATTTTGTTTTGTTATTACTTTGTTTTCTTATGTTTTCAGGTTTTTATTGTAATCGGGGCTTGAATCGAGAAAAGGAGCGAAAAAGGAGTGGAAACGGACGAAAACCTAGAAATTCAGCGTTTTGCACTTACGGCACCCACTGTGGCGGGCGCCATGTGGTTAGCCATGACGTGGTCACGTCTCAAGACCACTCCACAACTGCCAAGACCCACGATCCCCACTCTCTCATCCCCTGTCAGCACCATGGCGGGCGCCATGACCTTGTGGCGGGCGCCACAAGGCAAAACTCAGTAACCTCCACTTTTTAGTGGAGGGGCATCCCAGTCTTTTCATGCTTTTAGTTTTCCTATAAATAGGACCTTAGATTTTCGTTTTTCATCATCCAGAATTAGATTTCTCTAGGCATATATCAGTTTCAAAGCAGTTACCATTCCACATCGGGGTATTTCTGCAATCGAGTGATCGAGTCTGTAATTTGTCTGTGTGATCGAGTTTTGGAGCACTCTGGAGGAAGTTAATCCTGCCGCCATTTTAATTCCAGTTCGTATTTTATCTTTCCGCATTGCTTTACTTTTATTTATTTCTCGCACTGCTTTACTTTCTTTATTATCCGCACTCGCACTTTATTTTGTTTATTTCTCGTACTCGCTTTACTTTCGTTTATTACCCGCACTTGCACTAAATTCCTTTATTTCCCGCACTCGCTTTAAATTACTTTATCTCCCGCACTCGCTTTAAATTACTTTATTTCTCGCACTCGCACTAAATTCATTTACTTTCCGCACTCGCACTAAATTACTTTTATGAAAAATTATAAAAAGAATCTTTACTTTATCATGTCTAACTAATTCCATAAAGGTTAGGATGTAAGGATCGTAATTAAACCAGTAATTCGTATAACTGTTCGTGGAAACACTTAAGGGCTATTTTATCTTTCAATTCAAGTAATTGTTTTTTAACTATTTCAAAAACAGCCAAAAGCGCTTTGTCTAGTTCATTAGGAGTTTTTAGATTAAAAAGAAAAGGGATTTTAAAACGATTTTCGGACGCGTTATGAAGTTTAGAGTCTGGTTCATAAGAACCTCTTTTTGCTAAGAAATCTAGGTTAAAGTACTTTTCAACTTAGTCAAGATACTATATTTCTTAAAAATAGGTTTACTACTCTAACGCAGTACGCACCTTTTTATCCGTGACAATAGGAGGGGTTGATTAGAGAGTACAACTCGGTTCTGAATACGCGAAAGCGACAGTTCCTGTTAAATTAGTTCTTTTCAAAGGAGAAAACATTGCCCATAAATAGTTCCATTAACAAGTACTGGATTATCATTGATTACGTGAATTACATTCGAGCCTGTCTTTATTTATTATTTAAAATTATCATTTTATTTACCATTGCACCCTTACTAAAACCCTTATATTTAGTTGCCTTAGATACACACCATAACAACAGGTACGATAGATTGACACTTGGTCTATGTGGATTCGACAATCTTTTATATTACTCTGACGTGTTCGTACACTTGCGAAAAACACGCATCAAGTTTTTGGCGCCGTTGCCGGGGACCAATTTCGTCAAATTTCATTACCTTGTAGTTATACCGTTTAGACTAAGGTTGTTACCCACCGGTCAATGCGAAAGACTCGCAGTGCCGGAAGTTTAGTAGACCCTCTAGCTGAACCTGGACGTTACGCTCGCGCACGTTTGTTTTTCCATAGGAATAGGAGAGCTATGGCTGAAGATCAAAACTGAAGACCTCTTAAGGACTTCGCCCAACCATCAAACGAGGAACCTAGTTCCAGTATAGTAAACCCCGCTATCCCAGCCAATAATTTTGAACTTAAACCATCCCTGCTGCAATTAGTGCAACAGAGACAATTCGCAGGTCTCGCTACTAATATCCCGAACCAACATTTAAAAAACTTTCTTCAGTTAGCAGACACCTTTAAAACCAATGGAGCTTCTCCTGAGGCAATACGCTTAAGATTATTTCCCTTTTCCCTCAGAGATAAAGCTCTATCGTGGTTAGATTCCCTTCCACCCAATTCAATAACAACTTGGGATGACCTTAGGAAATTTTTCCTTGCTAGATATTTCCCCCCAAGTAAGACCGCTCTTCTCCGAAACCTAATAACCAGATTTACCCAACACCAAGGAGAGTCGTTGTTCGAAGCCTGGGAGAGATATAAAGAACTATTAAGAGCATGCCCACATCATGGCTTAGAGAATTGGCTAATCATTCAAACCTTCTATAATGGACTTCATTATAACACTAAAATGACCATTGACGCTGCCGCTGGTGGCGTACTGATGAACAAACCTTACCCTGAAGCTAGTGCCCTTATCGAGGATATGGCTCAAAACCATCAATCATGGGGAGTAGAACGAGCGACAGTGGAAAAGAAGGAAGCCCAAGGAGGAATACATGAGCTAAGCTCTATAGACATGATGCAGGCTAAAATGGACGCGTAGGCCCTTAAAGTCGAACATATGTGTACAACTCCGAATACTGTAGCCGCAGTTTCGCCGAATTGTGAGATATGTGGAACGCAAGGACACCAATCCGCCGAATGCAATCTGTTGAATGAAACCAACACTGAGCAAGTGAACTATACCCAAGGGAACCCATTTTCAAACACCTATAACCCTGGATGGAGGAATCACCCAAACTTCTCCTACAAAAATAATAACCCTATTCAAAATACCGCACCTCCGAGACAACAAGGTTACCAAGCCCCAAGAATAAATCAACCTATGCAACCTGTACCACCAAGCCCGAGCTTTGATGAAGTTGTAAAAGATTTTATCGCTGCTCAAAAACAACAAAACAAAGAGTTCATGAACCAAAACGTCCATGTTAACGAACTAATTACCCAGTTAGGAACCAAGGTTGATCAAATTATTACTCATAATAAGATGCTTGAAACCCAGATCTCTCAGGTAGCGTTAAACCAAGCCCCACAGACTACACCTGGAGGACAGTTCCCTGGACAACCTCAACAAAACCCGAAAGGGCAAGCAAATGCCATTACTCTACGAAGTGGAACCGCTTATAAAAAACCTTTAAACCCTAGATTAAGTGAGCCCGAAACTTTGGAGAGGAATGAGGAGAAGGAACCAGAGGAGCCTGAAACCCCGGAAAGTCAAGAAAAAGGAGAAGAACCTAAAAATAAAACCTATGTACCACCACCGCCATACAAACCACCAATACCATACCCTCAAAGATTAAAGAAAACCCAAATCGATAATCAATATCAAAAATTCGTTAAGGTTATAGAAAAACTTCACGTAGAAATCCCCTTTACAGAAGCCATCACCCAAATACCTTCTTATGCTAAGTTTCTCAAAGACATACTTACAAATAAACGTAGACTTGAAGATCCGAAACCCGTGGAATGTAATTCTATTTCCGAAAAGAGGTTAGCAAAGAAAGATAAAGATCCCGGAAATTTTTCCATTCCTTGTATTTTGGGGAATCATGTCATCGAAAAAGCTTTTCTAGACTTAGGAGCTAGTGTGAGCTTAATGCCTTTAGCAGTTTGTGAGAGATTAAACTTAGGTGAATTACAACCTACTAAGATGTCACTTCAATTTGCCGATAGATCCGTTAAATATCCTATAGGCATACTTGAAGACGTCCCTGTTAGGATAGGTCAGCTGTTTATACCTACTGATTTTGTTGTCATGGACATTAAAGAAGATGACGACATACCAATCCTCCTAGGTAGACCGTTCTTATCGACTGTTGGAGCCGTAATAGATGTTAAAAAAGGAAAACTAACTTTTGAGGTAGGTGATGAGAAGATAGAATTTATACTTTCAAAATTTCTTATGGCACATGTGATAGGAGATGCTTGTTATGCCTTAGATATCATCGAAGAATGCATTAGGGAATTAGAACAAGAAGAAGAAACTGAATCTATAAAATTGTCGTCAACCCTTATTTTGGAAGATGACAATTATAAAAGACCCTACATTGATGATAACCTTCACGAATGTTTATCTCTTACCCCAGATCCTATGCCTTGCCCTATGAAACCGACCGTAAAACTTAAGGAACTGCCTAAAAACCTGAGATATGAATTTCTCGATGAAGATATGAACCGTCCAGTTATAGTCAGTGCTACCTTAAAACCAAGAAGAAACCGATCAATTATTAGAAGTTTTACGTAGGTACCCCTCAGCCTTAGGATATAAGATCTCTGATCTAAAAGGAATAAGCCCATTCGTATGCATGCATCGGATTTTGCTTGAAGAAGATTCAAAACCTTCCAGAGAACACCAACGAAGAATAAATCCTATAATGAGTACTGTAGTTAAGACCGAAGTTCTTAAGTTATTAGAGGCAGGTATAATATATCAGATCTCGGACAGTAAATGGGTGAGTCCTGTGCATGTAGTACCTAAAAAGGGAGGCATCACAGTCGTGCAAAACGAGAAGGGCGAACCTGTAGCAAAAAGAACCGATGGAGGTTGGCATATGTGCATAGATTATAGAAAATTAAATAAAGCAACTAGGAAGGACCATTTCCCATTACCATTCATAGACCAAATGTTGGAGCGCCTAGCCAGACACTCTTACTTTTGTTACCTAGATGGATATTCAGGATTCTTCCAAATACCTATTCACCCCGAAGATCAAGAAAAAACTACCTTTACATGCCCAGTTGGAACTTTTGCCTATAGAAGAATGCCTTTTGGACATTGTAATGCTCCTGCCACTTTCCAACGCTGCATGATGTCTATCTTTGCAGACTATTTAGATGGAATCATGGAAGTATTTATGGACGATTTCTCAGTTTGTGGATCAGATTTCAAAATTTGTCTTGTCAACCTTGAGAAAATCCTGGAGAGATGTGTGGAGGTAAACCTTGTGCTAAATTGGGAAAAATGTCATTTCATGGTCACCGAAGGGATTGTTTTAGGACATATAGTTTCCGAAAAAGGTATAGAGGTAGATAAAGCAAAAATAGAAGTCATAGAGAATCTAAAACCACCGAAGACTATCAGGGAGATAAGAAGTTTTCTTGGACATGCCGGATTTTACCGACGTTTTATCAAGGATTTCTCCAAAATAACAAAGCCCTTAACTGGTCTTTTAATGAAAGATGCTGAATTCATCTTCGATGAAAAATGTACTGAAGCATTTAATCTTCTGAAGCAAGCTCTGATTTCGGCACCTATAATGAAACCCCCTGATTGGTCAGAACCGTTTGAGATAATGTGTGACGCCAGTGATTATGCTGTTGGAGCCGTTCTAGGTCAAAGAAAAGATAAAAAGTTACATGTAATTTATTATGCCAGTAGAACCCTAGACGCTTCACAGCTCAACTACGCAACAACCGAAAAAGAGCTCCTAGCTGTAGTTTTTGCAATAGACAAATTTAGATCTTATCTAGTAGGAGCCAAGATTATAGTTTACACCGACCATGCTGCCATTCGTTACTTACTAAGCAAAAAGGATGCCAAACCTAGGTTACTTCGATGGATTCTATTACTGCAAGAGTTTGATTTGGATATCCGTGATAAGAAAGGCACTGATAATGTGGTAGCTGATCACCTATCTAGGCTAGAATACCTGAAACCTGATTCAGTACCCATAAATGACGATTTTGCCTACGATAGACTGATAGCCCAACTAGAAACCATTGGAGATGATAACCCAGACGCTCACGAGCATTCTCATAAAACCTTAGCTATAAGCAATGTACCTTGGTATGCAGACTTTGTTAATTATCTAGCCGCTGACATCATACCCCCTGATCTAAACTACCACCGGAAGAAGAAGTTCTATAGTGATGTGAGAAACTTCTATTGGGACGAACCATTTCTTTTCAAGAGAGGTAAAGATGGCATTTTCCGTCGTTGTGTTCCAGAAGAAGAGGTAAATAATATAATTGAGCATTGTCACTCTGCACCCTAAGGTGGACATGCAAGCACATCTAAGACCTACGCCAAGATTCTTCAAGCTGGCCTATTCTGGCCTACTATGTGGCGTGATGTCCATGCTTTCATTGTCAAGTGTGATAGATGCCAACGCACAGGAAATATTTCAAGACGTAATGAAATGCCGTTAAGAAATATCCAAGAAGTAGAACTCTTCGACGTATGGGGTATAGACTTTATGGGACCGTTCCCACCATCTTTTGGAAATCAGTACATCTTAGTAGCCGTTGACTACGTGTCTAAATGGATTGAAGCTATCGCCGCACCCACAAACGACACCAGAGTAGTCATCAAATTATTCAAAAATTATATATTTCCCAGGTTTGGAACACCCCGTTTAGTCATAAGTGATGGAGGATCACACTTCATATCGAGAATATTTGGTAAACTTTTAAGCAAGTATGGAGTTAAGCATAGAGTAGAAACACCATACCACTCACAGACCAATGGACAAGTGGAAGTATCTAATAGGGAGATCAAACAGATCCTCGAGAAGACTGTCTCTATATCTAGAAAGGATTGGTCACAGAAACTTCAAGAAGCATTATGGGCCTATAGAACCGCTTTCAAAACCCCTATAGGAACAACCCCTTATCAACTGGTCTATGGAAAATCATGTCACTTACCTTTTGAGTTGGAGCATAAGGCCTATTGGGCCATCAAAACTTTGAATTTGGATTACTTGACTGCTGGTGAGAAACGCATCCTTGATATCCACAAATTAGAAGAGCTCAGACAATCTGCCTACGAAAATGCCATCATATACAAAGAAAGAACAAAAGCTTGGCATGACAAAAGAATCATAAGAAGATACTTCAAAATAGGCGATCCTGTTCTCCTGTTCGATTCTAGGTTACGACTTTTTCCAGGGAAGCTTCGTTCGAGATGGACTGGCCCTTTCGAAGTATCTAAGATCCTAAGATCCGGTGCTATTGAAATCAAGAACCAAACATGTAAACCATTCATCGTCAATGGACAGAGGTTGAAGCCCTACGAAGGAGGTGACATCCCAACAACATACACCTGCCATACTCTGAGTGATCCACCATATCCTTCCAATGATGTTTAAAAATCGGTCGTCGAGCTAATGACGTTAAACAAGCGCTGCATGGGAGGCAACCCATGGTTTTCTTATTTATGTACTTTTTATTTTTACTTTATTTTAACTTGTTTATATTATTATTATTATGTCAGGACTAACGATTGAATGTTTTATGTGCTTTCAGGACTTGTTTGCTAACCTTGTACAGAATGCAGAACCCTGATGACATGCACGTGGCCTTTAGAGACGACGCACAGAGAGAGCGTTACTATGTCCACATGAGACGCCCTATGGCTCCTACCAGGTACCCTGACCATGACTGCATGGATGCCTTGGGGATAGAGCCAAGCGTCAGATTTTTATGACATCAATTCCATTGGGCCCAGTTTGACGACAGGAACAACACTTATAGGAACTTGACTCTTGAGTTCCTCAGCTCGTTTCATCATGACCCTTGGGCTGGACCCGATGGACTTGCTGTTTTCAGGTTGTTCGGGATTGACTACTCATTCTCTCACAAAGAGTTTGGTGATTTGCTAGGTTTCCAGACTACTCCTGATGCTATTCTAGAGACACCGATGGGGTATTTTATGAGCAGAGAAGTGGAAAAGTTTTGGACTAAAATATCAGGTGGAGGGAGCCAAGATCCTTCTACCTAGTTTTCTCAGGTAATCCACAACCCTGCATTGAGATACTTCCAGATGATTGATGCTTGTTTTTCGCAAGTGTACGAACACGTCAGAGTAATATAAAAGATTGTCGAATCCACAGAGACCAAGTGTCAATCTATCGTACCTGTTGTTATGGTGTGTATCTAAGGCAACTAAATATAAGGGTTTTAGTAAGGGTGCAATGGTAAATAAAATGATAATTTTAAATAATAAATAAAGACAGGCTCGAATGTAATTCACGTAATCAATGATAATCCAGTATTTGTTAATGGAACTACTTATGGACAATGTTTTCTCCTTTGAAAAGAACTAATTTAACAGGAACTGTCGCTTTCGCGTAATCAGAACCGAGTTGTACTCTCTAATCAACCCCTCCTATTGTCACGGATAAAAAGGTGCGTACTGCGTTAGAGTAGTAAACCTATTTTTAAGAAATGTAGTATCTTAACTAAGTTGAAAAGTATTTTAACCTGGACTTCTTAGCAAAAAGAGGTTCTTATGAACCAGACTCTAAATCTCATAACGCGTCCGAAAATCGTTTTAAAATCTCTTTTCTTTTTAATCTAAAAACTCCTAATGAACTAGACAAAGCGCTTTTGGCTGTTTTTGAAATAGTTAAAAACAATTACTTGAATTGAAAGATAAAATAGCCCTTAGGTGTTTCCACGAACAATTATACGGATTACTGGTTCAATTACGATCCTTACATTCTAACCTTTATGGAATTAGTTAGACATGATAAAGTAAAGATTCTTTTTATAATTTTTCATAAAAGTAATTTAGTGCGAATGCGGAAAGTAAATGAATTTAGTGCGAGTGCGAGAAATAAAGTAATTTAAAGCGAGTGCGAGAAATAAAGTAATTTAAAGCGAGTGCGGGTAATAAAGGAAAGTAAAGCGAGTGCGGGAAATAAATAAAGTAAAGTGCGAGTGCGGATAATAAATAAAGTAAAGCAGTGCGAGAAATAAATGAAAGTAAAGCAATGCAGAAAAGATAAAATACGAACTAGAATTAAAATGGCGGCAGGATTAACTTCCTCCAGAGTGCTCCAAAACTCGATCACACAGACAGATTACAGACTCGATCACTCGATTGCAGAAACACCCCGATGTGGAATGGTAACTGCTTTATAACTGATATATGCCTAGAGAAATCTAATTATGGATGAAGAAAAACGAAAATCTAAGGTCCTATTTATAGGAAAACTGAAAGCATGAAAAGACTGGGATGCCCCTTCACTAAAAAGTGGAGGTTACTGAATTTTGCCTTGTGGCGCCCACCACAAGGTCATGGCGCCCGCCATGGTGCTGACAGGGCATGAGAGAGTGGGGATCGTGGGTCTTGGCAGTTGTGGAGTGGTCTTGAGACGTGGCCACATCATGGCTAACCCCATGGCGCCCGCCACGGTGGGTGCCGTAAGTGCAAAACGCTGAATTTCTAGGTTTTCGTCCGTTTCCACTCTTTTTTCGCTCCTTTTCTCGATTCAAGCCCCGATTACAATAAAAACCTGAAAACATAAAAAAACAAAGTAATAACATAACAAAACAACAATAAAAGCTAAGAATGCATGCAAAATCGGAGTAAGAAACACGGTGAAATTTAGTGTGATCAAATTCTCCCACACTTAAACCTTTGCTTGTCCTCAAGCAAACATTAAAGCTTAAGAAAATATGGTGTCAACACGTGTCTTTGGGCTAAAGGGCTTCTAAGTTCAAGTCAGGATGCAGTGACAGGTACTAACTAAGTGAACCAAGGGTACCATAGTAACACAAACACAAACTCCAATCCTATATTAACCACTCCATATCATCCCACAATACCTAGGCCTATCTTCTCATCTTTTTGTGTCATTTTCATTCAGGCGCAATCACATTAAGCCTGTTATCCGTACATGCTTCATAGTAGAGTGACCGGTTAGTGATTCTGATCCATAATATAAGGTTTCTGGCACATAAGCATGTGTAAACCTGTTTTATTTGACCTAATTGTAGCTGCGGGGGATCGGATCGTAATCCGCCCTACCAAGTTCAGTGCCAGATACCTCTGAACCAACTAACAATAGGTGACTTGGAATTTTTTTTCTTTTTGTGGCAAAATTTTTTTTCTTCTCTTTTTTCGGTTTAAATGACTTTGTGAGGGTCACCTATACCAGAGTTTGCCTTTTTTCTTTTTTATTAGCACTGGATCATTCACTTATGTTCATCGGCCCCCTACGTAGAGCATGCTTAGGCCGGAGCTGACTGCTAAAATAAACTACTTAGGACAATTTTTTAAATGATAATAAAGGCCATGGTGGTGGGGTTTAGGAGTGATTCCTATATTCAAGAGGTCAATGGTGCTAAAATGGTGCTGATGTTTCAAAAAGTTGACCTAAGTCACCACATCCTAATCTAAACCTGTCTCAAAGCCCAAAAAACATGTGAAACAACATTATTTTCTTTTTTAAAATTTTTGGTAAGGCTAAGGAAATGGGAAAAAATGAAGATGAACTAAAAATACACTATACTGGTGACTCGTCAGACTCATGCATTATCTAAGAAAAATAAATTACTGAAAAGGGGAATAATTAACTAAAAAGGGAAATGACATAAAGCAATAAAATCCCCTCCCACACTTAAATCGAACATTGTCCCCAATGTTTCGAAATAAGATAAGGGGGGTAACTTGAAAAAGACTACTGAGGAGGAGCACTGGTGCCCTCGCCGTCCTGCTGTGATGGTCTGGAACGACGAGATCTACTACGATGCTGGTCCCTCCGGTCGAGTCGTGCTGATAAAGCAGCCTGAGCACTCCGGACCTCTCGAAGGTTACCTAAGATGGAACCTTGAGTGGCCTCTACAAGCTGGTAGTGTCGGCTGTTGAACTCTCTCTGACGGTTCTGCTCTAATGAGATATCGTTCAAGGTACGGCAAACGTTGCTATAAGCACGATCCGAAACCCATCGCGATTGTTGCATGAAGCTCATGTTGTCCGTCAGCTGTTGTGAAATAGTAGAGAGAAGGCCATCACGCCTTTCTTCTCTAGCTGTCATATCACGCCACATCTCCTCGGTGACAAAGAATCCAGGAGCAGTACCTGCAACAGGGTTAGAGGAAGATGGTGCGGTGTGTGACTGTGAAGGATGATGGGGGGACATGTGAGGGATGGGAGACTGCTCTCTCCGATCATACTCTTCATCAGTGTCATGTGCCTCCCCATCGGGAATATTAGGAGGAAGTGGACCCAAAACACGTGGAGCATTAAGATCATAGGTCCAGTTCCTTTCATCACGTACATCAGTACGTCTACTGCATGGTAAAGCAACAGATGCGATAGCTACCCCATGAACCATCAACTCATAACCACCTTCTCTCCTCGTTCGGCACAATTTCATGTATTTCAGAAATTTTAAATTAATTGTGCGAGGAGGTAGTGGTTCAAGTGTAGCTATCTCATCGTTCAGGCCAAGAGCCCGAGCAATAGACGTAACAAGCCCTCCAAAAACAATCGGTCCTGTTTTATTAGTAAATAAAGTCATGTGGGCAAGCATAAACGGGACCGGATTGATGTGGGTTCTAGTGAGGCATCCTTGCAAAAATAGGAGTTCTCGAGCATTTACCTTGTTTGGACTTTCCCGGCCAAAAATAGTACATGCCAAAAGAAGTCTAAAAACTCTTATGGCCGGGTTGTGAATGGTCGACGCAAGTATCCCTTCAAAAGAATTAATTGAAGTACTTGAAAGCCTTTGCCAGAAGGTAAATACCTCGGCCGACCATTCCGCATCCAAAGGTGCATCACAAATCGCACCTTCCCTATGAGGGATTCCTAACAAACTGCTAGCTCGTTGGTACTGAATTCATATTCAATTCCAAACAGTCTAAAAATAACAGTACCGACAGTGCTAGCAGTGTTGGGACTGACAGTGTATATCAAAGAACTCAAAAACTCAATTGTCAGTTTCTCATAGGTAGGTTCCTGATTAATGAAAATATTATGCAAGCCTAGGAATTCTAATAAATTAAAAACACTATGATAAATACCCAAAGCATACAGACAGTTATCGTCGACGTACCTAGTCGAGAAAATTTCTCGACTTTGAAGCCTCTGAATAATTTTTCGTTGCCTATCGCCCGGTCTTCCATCACGAAGAAGAAATCCGTTGAACTCCATTGTTGGTTGCTCCTTAGGAAGTGAAAATGGTAGAAAAGTGGTTTATGAGGGGAATGATAAAGTTTTGATTTTTATGGTTTTTGGTGGATGAAAATGAAAATGGATGTTGGATATGTTTTATGGATGAAGGGTATTTTGGAAATGGGGGAGCTTTAATGGGGTTCAAAGGAGGTTTTGGAAGGTTGCAAAAATGGGTTTTTGGTGAAGAAAGGGATGAAAATGGTGGAAATGGGGGATCAGCCCCGTATTTGTTGTTGGTACGGTGTGGCGCCCACCACAGGGCCTATGGCGCCCGCCACAAGGCCATTTCCTGGGCCTTGGGTTTTTGAATCCTCCTTTTGGGCCTTCCTTGCACCTTTGGTCTTCGGGGGGTCTGGATAGCGTTTTCTTCTTCTTTTCAAGGCATGAGGCTTGCATATTTTTTTTTGTGAAGACAAAAATGAAAATATTTTTGTCTAATATTTTTTTTTCTTTGCATGACAAAAATAAAATAATTAAAAATAAAAAAAAAAGAAAAAGAAAAATTAACATTAGTGCATAATATGTATATATATGAGGAATTCAAAGTACATGAAAATATAATAGATGCAAAAAAGTAATATATGTCTGGAAATGCGATAAATAAAATAAAGCATATAAAAGGAAATTAAATACTAGGGTAGCGCTGTCAGTGTAGAATGAATCATGTGGTAGGTTTCTTCTCCTGGCTTGATCCACGAATCTCAGCTATCTCCCTCCGAAGCTTTTCAACCGCCTGATATAGAGCATCGGCCTCTGAGGCATGAGTGAGATCAGAAACCTGCATCTGTAACTCTAAGTCTGCCACTTCCTGCTTGAGCAGGGCAGTCTCCTTACGGAGCTCATAAATCTGTGTTTCTAGGTCGGGTGGCTGCACAGACATATTGTTAGACATAACAGTGATTCGGGGAGTAAGAGGTGTAGGAGTGTACTCAGCGGCGGGAGGCGATTTCGGCTCTTCGACAGTCTCTCCATAACCCTCTAGAGCATAACTCCAATTTTCAGGATCATGGATACTGGTCATCAGCGGATCTGGTAATGTAAAATAGTGTATCGCTTCGCCGTCGATCAGCAATCTAAACATGTTGGGCTCAAAAGAAGCCCTCCTCATCAGTCCTCTGTCAAGACAAAAATCAACATCCAGGGTGGTGTAGCAGCAGAAGGTCCTGAGGTGCAATAACTTGCGAGACAAACCCAATGCAGTAGCTATCTGTGTAACAATCCCACCGACATGTATGATGCCTACTGATGATCTGGCAACACTAGCAAGGCCCTTCAACAGAAAGTTGCCACAAGCAACTGAGCGAGACTGAGTCGCACAAAACAGTAGGAAAATATCCTCTTCACTTAGCAGGGTCTCTGTATCTGGCAAACCTAGGAAAGAATGTGCTAGAATCATCTGGAAGTACCTCAATGCAGGGTTGTGGATTACCTGAGAAAACTGGGTAGAAGGATCTTGGCTCCCTCCACCTGATATTTTAGTCCAAAACTTTTCCACTTCTCTGCTCATAAAATACCCCATCGGAGTCTCTGGAATAGCATCAGGAGTAGTCTGGAAACCTAGTAAATCATCAAACTCTTTGTGAGAGAATGAGTAGTCAATCCTGAACAACCTGAAAACAGCGAGTCCATCGGGTCCAGCCCAAGGGTCATGATGAAACGAGCTGAGGAACTCAAGAGTCAAGTTCCTATAAGTGTTGTTCATGTAGTCAAACTGGCCCCAATGGAGTTGATGGCATAAAAATCTGACGCTTGGCTCTATCCCCAAGGCATCCATGCAGTCATGGTCAGGGTACCTGGTAGGAGCCATAGGGCGTCTCATGTGGACATAGTAACGCTCTCTCTGTGCGTCGTCTCTAAAGGCCACGTGCATGTCATCAGGGTTCTGCATTCTGTACAAGGTTAGCAAACAAGTCCTGAAAGCACATAAAACATTCAATCGTTAGTCCTGACATAATAATAATAATATAAACAAGTTAAAATAAAGTAAAAATAAAAAGTACATAAATAAGAAAACCATGGGTTGCCTCCCATGCAGCGCTTGTTTAACGTCATTAGCTCGACGACCGATTTTTAAACATCATTGGAAGGATATGGTGGATCACTCAGAGTATGGCAGGTGTATGTTGTTGGGATGTCACCTCCTTCGTAGGGCTTCAACCTCTGTCCATTGACGATGAATGGTTTACATGTTTGGTTCTTGATTTCAATAGCACCGGATCTTAGGATCTTAGATACTTCGAAAGGGCCAGTCCATCTCGAACGAAGCTTCCCTGGAAAAAGTCGTAACCTAGAATCGAACAGGAGAACAGGATCGCCTATTTTGAAGTATCTTCTTATGATTCTTTTGTCATGCCAAGCTTTTGTTCTTTCTTTGTATATGATGGCATTTTCGTAGGCAGATTGTCTGAGCTCTTCTAATTTGTGGATATCAAGGATACGTTTCTCACCAGCAGTCAAGTAATCCAAATTCAAAGTTTTGATGGCCCAATAGGCCTTATGCTCCAATTCAAAAGGTAAGTGACATGATTTTCCATAGACCAGTTGATAAGGGGTTGTTCCTATAGGGGTTTTGAAAGCGGTTCTATAGGCCCATAATGCTTCTTGAAGTTTCTGTGACCAATCCTTTCTAGATATAGAGACAGTCTTCTCGAGGATCTGTTTGATCTCCCTATTAGATACTTCCACTTGTCCATTGGTCTGTGGGTGGTATGGTGTTGCTACTCTATGCTTAACTCCATACTTGCTTAAAAGTTTATCAAATATTCTCGATATGAAGTGTGATCCTCCATCACTTATGACTAAACGGGGTGTTCCAAACCTGGGAAATATATAATTTTTGAATAATTTGATGACTACTCTGGTGTCGTTTGTGGGTGCGGCGATAACTTCAATCCATTTAGACACGTAGTCAACGGCTACTAAGATGTACTGATTTCCAAAAGATGGTGGGAACGGTCCCATAAAGTCTATACCCCATACGTCGAAGAGTTCTACTTCTTGGATATTTCTTAACGGCATTTCATTACGTCTTGAAATATTTCCTGTGCGTTGGCATCTATCACACTTGACAATGAAAGCATGGACATCACGCCACATAGTAGGCCAGAATAGGCCAGCTTGAAGAATCTTGGCGTAGGTCTTAGATGTGCTTGCATGTCCACCTTAGGGTGCAGAGTGACAATGCTCAATTATATTATTTACCTCTTCTTCTGGAATACAACGGCGGAAAATGCCATCTTTACCTCTCTTGAAAAGAAATGGTTCGTCCCAATAGAAGTTTCTCACATCACTATAGAACTTCTTCTTCCGGTGGTAGTTTAGATCAGGGGGTATGATGTCAGCGGCTAGATAATTAACAAAGTCTGCATACCAAGGTACATTGCTTATAGCTAAGGATTTATGAAAATGCTCATGAGGGTCTGGGTTATCATCTTCAATAGTTTCTAGTTGGGCTATCAGTCTATCATAGGCAAAATCGTCATTTATGGGTACTGAGTCAGGTTTCAGGTATTCTAGCCTAGATAGGTGATCAGCTACCACATTATCAGTGCCTTTCTTATCACGGATATCCAAATCAAACTCTTGCAGTAATAGAATCCATCGAAGTAACCTAGGTTTGGCATCCTTTTTGCTTAGTAAGTAACGAATGGCAGCATGGTCAGTGTAAACTATAATCTTGGCTCCTACTAGATAAGATCTAAATTTGTCTATTGCAAAAACTACAGCTAGGAGCTCTTTTTCGGTTGTTGCGTAGTTGAGCTGTGCAGCGTCTAGGGTTCTACTGGCATAATAAATTACATGTAACTTTTTATCTTTTCTTTGACCTAGAACGGCTCCAACAGCATAATCACTGGCGTCACACATTATCTCAAACGGTTCTGACCAATCAGGGGGTTTCATTATAGGTGCCGAAATCAGAGCTTGCTTCAGAAGATTAAATGCTTCAGTACATTTTTCATCGAAGATGAATTCAGCATCTTTCATTAAAAGACCAGTTAAGGGCTTTGTTATTTTGGAGAAATCCTTGATAAAACGTCGGTAAAATCCGGCATGTCCAAGAAAACTTCTTATCTCCCTGATAGTCTTCGGTGGTTTTAGATTCTCCATGACTTCTATTTTTGCTTTATCTACCTCTATACCTTTTTCGGAAACTATATGTCCTAAAACAATCCCTTCGGTGACCATGAAATGACATTTTTCCCAATTTAGCACAAGGTTTACCTCCACACATCTCTCCAGGATTTTCTCAAGGTTGACAAGACAATTTTTGAAATCTGATCCACAAACTGAGAAATCGTCCATAAATACTTCCATGATTCCATCTAAATAGTCTGCAAAGATAGACATCATGCAGCGTTGGAAAGTGGCAGGAGCATTACAAAGTCCAAAAGGCATTCTTCTATAGGCAAAAGTTCCAACTGGGCATGTAAAGGTAGTTTTTTCTTGATCTTCGGGGTGAATAGGTATTTGGAAGAATCCTGAATATCCATCTAGGTAACAAAAGTAAGAGTGTCTGGCTAGGCGCTCCAACAATTTGGTCTATGAATGGTAATGGGAAATGGTCCTTCCTAGTTGCTTTATTTAATTTTCTATAATCTATGCACATATGCCAACCTCCATCGGTTCTTTTTGCTACAGGTTCGCCCTTCTCGTTTTGCACGACTGTGATGCCTCCCTTTTTAGGTACTACATGCACAGGACTCACCCATTTACTGTCCGAGATCTGATATATTATACCTGCCTCTAATAACTTAAGAACTTCGGTCTTAACTACAGTACTCATTATAGGATTTATTCTTCGTTGGTGTTCTCTGGAAGGTTTTGAATCTTCTTCAAGCAAAATCCGATGCATGCATACGGATGGGCTTATTCCTTTTAGATCAGAGATCTTATATCCTAAGGCTGAGGGGTACCTACGTAAAACTTCTAATAATTGATCGGTTTCTTCTTGGTTTAAGGTAGCACTGACTATAACTGGACGGTTCATATCTTCATCGAGAAATTCATATCTCAGGTTTTTAGGCAGTTCCTTAAGTTTTACGGTCGGTTTCATAGGGCAAGGCATAGGATCTGGGGTAAGAGATAAACATTCGTGAAGGTTATCATCAATGTAGGGTCTTTTATAATTGTCATCTTCCAAAATAAGGGTTGACGACAATTTTATAGATTCAGTTTCTTCTTCTTGTTCTAATTCCCTAATGCATTCTTCGATGATATCTAAGGCATAACAAGCATCTCCTATCACAGGTGCCATAAGAAATTTTGAAAGTATAAATTCTATCTTCTCGTCACCTACCTCAAAAGTTAGTTTTCCTTTTTTAACATCTATTACGGCTCCAGCAGTCGATAAGAACGGTCTACCTAGGAGGATTGGTATGTCGTCATCTTCTTTAATGTCCATGACAACAAAATCAGTAGGTATAAACAGCTGACCTATCCTAACAGGGACGTCTTCAAGTATGCCTATAGGATATTTAACGGATCTATCGGCAAATTGAAGTGACATCTTAGTAGGTTGTAATTCACCTAAGTTTAATCTCTCACAAACTGCTAAAGGCATTAAGCTCACACTAGCTCCTAAGTCTAGAAAAGCTTTTTCGATGACATGATTCCCCAAAATAGAAGGAATGGAAAAATTTCCGGGATCTTTATCTTTCTTTGCTAACCTATTTTCGGAAATAGAATTACATTCCACGGGTTTCGGATCTTCAAGTCTACGTTTATTTGTAAGTATGTCTTTGAGAAACTTAGCGTAAGAAGGTATTTGGGTGATGGCTTTTGTAAAGGGGATTTCTACGTGAAGTTTTTCTATAACCTTAACGAATTTTTGATATTGATTATCGATTTGGGTTTTCTTTAATCTTTGAGGGTATGGTATTGGTGGTTTGTATGGCGGTGGTGGTACATAGGTTTTATTTTTAGGTTCTTCTCCTTTTTCTTGACTTTCCGGGGTTTCAGGCTCCTCTGGTTCCTTCTCCTCATTCCTCTCCAAAGTTTCGGGCTCACTTAATCTAGGGTTTAAAGGTTTTTTATAAGCGGTTCCACTTCGTAGAGTAATGGCATTTCCTTGCCCTTTCGGGTTTTGTTGAGGTTGTCCAGGGAACTGTCCTCCAGGTGTAGTCTGTGGGGCTTGGTTTAACGCTACCTGAGAGATCTGGGTTTCAAGCATCTTATTATGAGTAATAATTTGATTAACCTTGGTTCCTAACTGGGTAATTAGTTCGTTAACATGGACGTTTTGGTTCATGAACTCTTTGTTTTGTTGTTTTTGAGCAGCGATAAAATCTTTTACAACTTCATCAAAGCTCGGGCTTGGTGGTACAGGTTGCATAGGTTGATTTATTCCTGGGGCTTGGTAACCTTGTTGTCTCGGAGGTGCGGTATTTTGAATAGGGTTATTATTTTTGTAGGAGAAGTTTGGGTGATTCCTCCATCCAGGGTTATATGTGTTTGAAAATGGGTTCCCTTGGGTATAGTTCACTTGCTCAGTGTTGGTTTCATTTAACAGATTGCATTCGGCGGATTGGTGTCCTTGCGTTCCACATATCTCACAATTCGGCGAAACTGTGGCTACAGTATTCAGAGTTGTATACATATGTTCGACTTTAAGGGCCAACGCGTCCATTTTAGCCTGCATCATGTCTATAGAGCTTAGCTCATGTATTCCTCCTTGGGCTTCCTTCTTTTCCACTGTCGCTCGTTCTACTCCCCATGATTGATGGTTTTGGGCCATATCCTCGATAAGGGCACTAGCTTCAGGGTAAGGTTTGTTCATCAGTGCGCCACCAGCGGCGGCGTCGATGGTCATTTTAGTGTTATAATGAAGTCCATTATAGAAGGTTTGAATGATTAGCCAATTCTCTAAGCCATGATGTGGGCATGCTCTTAATAGTTCTTTATATCTCTCCCAGGCTTCGAACAACGACTCTCCTTGGTGTTGGGTAAATCTAGTTATTAGGTTTCGAAGAAGAGCGGTCTTACTTGGGGGGAAATATCTTGCAAGGAAAACTTTCCTAAGGTCATCCCAAGTTGTTATTGAATTGGGTGGAAGGGAATCTAACCACGATAGAGCTTTATCTCTGAGGGAAAAGGGAAATAATCTTAAGCGTATTGCCTCAGGAGAAGCTCCATTGGTTTTAAAGGTGTCTGCTAACTGAAGAAAGTTTTTTAAATGTTGGTTCGGGTTATCAGTAGTGAGACCTGCGAATTGTCTCTGTTGCACTAATTGCAGCAGGGATGGTTTAAGTTCAAAATTATTGGCTGGGATAGCGGGGTTTACTATACTAGAACTAGGTTCCTCGTTTGATGGTTGGGCGAAGTCCTTAAGAGGTCTTCGGTTTTGATCTTCGGCCATAGCTCTCCTATTCCTATGGAAAAACAAACGTGCGCGAGTGTAACGTTCAGGTTCAGCTAGAGGGTCTACTAAACTTCCGGCACTGCGAGTCTTTCGCATTGACCGGTGGGTAACAACCTTAGTCTAAACGGTATAACTACGGGGTAATGAAATTTGACGAAATTGGTCCCCGACAACGGCGCCAAAAACTTGATGCGTGTTTTTCGAAGGTGTACGAACACGTCAGAGTAATATAAAAGATTGTCGAATTCACAGAGACCAAGTGTCAATCTATCGTACCTGTTGTTATGGTGTGTATCTAAGGCAACTAAATATAAGGGTTTTAGTAAGGGTGCAATGGTAAATAAAATGATAATTTTAAATAATAAATAAAGACAGGCTCGAATGTAATTCACGTAATCAATGATAATCCAGTATTTGTTAATGGAACTACTTATGGGCAATGTTTTCTCCTTTGAAAAGAACTAATTTAACAGGAACTCTCGCTTTCGCGTAATCAGAACCGAGTTGTACTCTCTAATCAACCCCTCCTATTGTCACGGATAAAAAGGTGCGTACTGCGTTAGAGTAATAAACCTATTTTTAAGAAATGTAGTATCTTAACTAAGTTGAAAAGTATTTTAACCTGGACTTCTTAGCAAAAAGAGGTTCTTATGAACCAGACTCTAAATCTCATAACGCGTCCGAAAATCGTTTTAAAATCTCTTTTCTTTTTAATCTAAAAACTCCTAATGAACTAGACAAAGCGCTTTTGGCTGTTTTTGAAAAGTAAAAAACAATTACTTGAATTGAAAGATAAAATAGCCCTTAGGTGTTTCCACGAACAATTATACGGATTACTGGTTCAATTACGATCCTTACATTCTAACCTTTATGGAATTAGTTAGACATGATAAAGTAAAGATTCTTTTTATAATTTTTCATAAAAGTAATTTAGTGCGAGTGCGGAAAGTAAATGAATTTAGTGCGAGTGCGAGAAATAAAGTAATTTAAAGCGAGTGCGAGAAATAAAGTAATTTAAAGCGAGTGCGGGTAATAAAGGAAAGTAAAGCGAGTGCGGGAAATAAATAAAGTAAAGTGCGAGTGCGGATAATAAATAAAGTAAAGCAGTGCGAGAAATAAATGAAAGTAAAGCAATGCAGAAAAGATAAAATACGAACTGGAATTAAAATGGCGGCAGGATTAACTTCCTCCAGAGTGCTCCAAAACTCGATCACACAGACAGATTACAGACTCGATCACTCGATTGCAGAAACACCCCGATGTGAAATGGTAACTGCTTTATAACTAATATATGCCTAGAGAAATCTAATTATGGATGAAGAAAAACGAAAATCTAAGGTCCTATTTATAGGAAAACTGAAAGCATGAAAAGACCGGGATGCCCCTCCACTAAAAAGTGGAGGTTACTGAATTTTGCCTTGTGGCGCCCGCCACAAGGTCATGGCGCCCGCCATGGTGCTGACAGGGGATGAGAGAGTGGGGATCGTGGGTCTTGGCAGTTATGGAGTGGTCTTGAGACGTGGCCACGTCATGGCTAACCCCATGGCGCCCGCCACGGTGGGTGTCGTAAGTGCAAAACGCTGAATTTCTAGGTTTTCGTCCGTTTCCACTCCTTTTTCGCTCCTTTTCTCGATTCAAGCCCCGATTACAATAAAAACCTGAAAACATAAAAAAACAAAGTAATAACATAACAAAACAACAATAAAAGCTAAGAATGCATGCGAAATCGGAGTCAGAAACACGGTGAATTTTAGTGTGATCAATGATTCTAGCACATTCTTTCCTAGGTTTGCCAGATACAGAGACCCTGCTAAGTGAAGAGGAGATTTTCCTATTGTTTTGTGCGACTCAGTCTCGCTCAGTTGCTTGTGGCAACTTTCTGTTGAAGGGCCTTGCTAGTGTTTCCAGATCATCAGTAGGCATCATACATGTCGGTGGGATTGTTACACAGATAGCTACTGCATTGGGTTTGTCTCGCAAGTTATTGCACCTCAGGACCTTCTGCTGCTACACCACCCTGGATGTTGATTTTTGTCTTGACAGAGGACTGACGAGGAGGGCTTCTTTTGAGCCCAACATGTTTAAATTACTGATCGACGGCGAAGCGATACACTACTTTACATTACCAGATCCGCTGATGACCAGTGTCCATGATCCTGCTAATTGGAGTTATGCTCTAGAGGGTTATGGAGAGACTGTCGAAGAGCCGAAATCACCTCCCGCCGCTGAGTACACTCCTACACCTCTTACTCCCCAAATCACTGTTATGTCTAACAATATGTCTCTGCAGCCACCTGACCTACAAACACAGATTTATGAGCTCCGTAAGGAGACTGCCCTACTCAAGCAGGAAGTGGCGGATTTGGAATTACAGATTCAGGTTTCTGATCTCACTCATGCCTCAGAGGCCGATGCTCTATATCAGGAGATTGAAGAGCTTCGGAGGGAGATAGCTGAGATTCGTGGATCAAGCCAGGAGAAGAAGCCTACCACATGATTCATTCTACACTGACAACGCTACCCTAGTATTTAATTTCCTTTTATATGCTTTATTTTATTTATCGCATTTCCAGACATATCTCACTTTATTGCATCTATTATATTTTCATGTACTTTGAATTCCTCCTATATATACATATTATGCACTAATGTCGATTTTTTCTTTTTCTTTTTTGATTTTTAATTATTTTATTTTTGTCGTGCAAAGAAAAAAAAATATATATAAGACAAAAATATTTTCATTTTTGTCTGATGAAAGGAACTGGACCTATGATCTTAATGCTCCGCGTGTTTTGGGTCCACTTCCTCCTAATATTCCCGATGGGGAGGCACATGACACTGATGAAGAGTATGATCGGAGAGAGCAGTCTCCCATCCCTCACATGTCCCCCCATCGCCCTTCACAGTCACACACCGCACCATCTTCCTCTAACCCTGTTGCAGGTACTGCTCCTGGATTCTATGTCACCGAGGAGATGTGGCGTGATATGACAGCTAGAGAGGAAAGGCGAGACGACCTTCTCTCTACTATTTCACAACAGCTGACGGACAACATGAGCTTCATGCAACAATCGCGATTGGTTTCGGATCATGCTTATAGCAACGTTTGCCGTACCTTGAACGATATCTCATTAGAGCAGAACCGTCAGAGAGAGTTCAACAGCCGACACTACCAGCTTGTAGAGGCCACTCAAGGTTCCATCTTAGGTAACCTTCGAGAGGTTCGGAGTGCTCAGGCTGCTTTATCAGCACGACTCGACCGGAGGGACCAGCATCGTAGTAGATCCCGTCGTTCCAGACCATCACAGCAGGACGGCGAGGGCACCAGTGCTCCTCATCAGTAGTCTTTTTCAGGTTACCCCCCTTATCTTATTTCGAAACATTGGGGACAATGTTCGATTTAAGTGTGGAAGGGGATATTATTGCTTTCTGTCATTTCCCTTTTTAGTTAATTATTTCCTTCCAGTTATTTCCCTTTTCAGTAATTTATTTTTCTTAGATAATGCATGAGTCTGACGAGTCACCAGTATAGTGTATTTTTAGTTCATCTTCATTTTTTCCCATTTCCTTAGCCTTACCAGAAAATTTTTAAAAAAAGAAAATAATGTTGTTTCACATGTTTTTTGAGCTTTGAGACAGGTTTAGATTAGCATGTGGTGACTTAGGTCAACTTTTTGAAACATCAGAACCATTCTAGCACCATAGACCTCTTGAATATAGGAATCACTCCTAAACCCCACCACCATGTGTCATACCCCAAATTTGTCCTACCCGCACCTTTTATTTTACCGTTTCATCATTTTTTAGAAATTCCAAAAATGTGCACCATTTTATTTCTCTGTCTAACAAATGTTTCAAAAATTCAAAAAAAATGTATTTTTTTTTCTGTCTGATATCAAAATTCCAAAATATGCAATATTTTTATTTTTATACTCAATTTCATCCATATCCAACATCCTTTTATTCTATGTTTTACCCAAAAAAAAATCAACTATTAAAAGTCAAAAAAATGTATTTGTTATTTTCTAAAAAATTCAATTCTTTTTTATCATAAGTATTGTTTTATTTTTGTTGTTACAAAATTCTACAAAAAAAAAATCTCATTTCATAGTCTCTTTTATTTTATCCATTAATTTCCATCCATAAATTAAAAAACTACTATTATTATAATAATTTATATTTTAATTTTCCATTATCAAAAATATTCCATCATTTTTGTTTTCTATGATTATTGACTTCATCCTTGTTGTTATTATCATTATTATAAAGCTTGTCCCAAAAAAAGAGAATTAAAAAAAAAGAGAAAAGAATAAGTTTTCAAACATGCAAAGTTATAGAGTATATATGTTTTGTTGCAGTTTTACTAAAGGATGTATACCCGCCCCAGCGGATGGACTTGTGTTCCTGTTATGATAAGGACTGGGGATCGATTCTTGCCCCCACCCTTTTTCTTGACAGTCCAATGTTATTTTGTTTTTATGCTTTCATTTGCTCTCCAAATTTTATTTTTTTTCAGTACTATTATATCTTTTTTTATTAGCATTTGCTCTCATTATTAGTATTGTTATTGTTATTATTATTATTATAATTATTATTATTATTGTTATTATTATTACCACATTTGTTTTTAACACACAAAATCTAAAAATTCTGCATATCTCACAAAATCATTACAAGCTTTTCCTTCCCACATCTCTACAACAACAATTTTTCACAGCTCATCCATAACAAACTTCAGCATCAAAAATCAGAATATTCTCTCCACAAATTCCAATCTTTTGCTCCAAGTTTTCCAATTTTATCCCTCTTTAATCCACTATAAATCCAACATCAATTTCACTCCAAAACAAAAGCTTGGAAATAACTAAAATTCTGCAAAATCACCAAAGCCATGCTTCAAAAATACAAAAAATAAATAACTTTCAAATAAATCTTCATAAATCTCATTCACCAACAAATAATAAACACCTTCAAATCTTCAACTACCCAACAAAAACCTTTTTTTCGCAGAATCTTCTTCCCTCAACAATCTGAATCTGCCATAACCGTCCGTTCCAAAACGCCAAAAACCACAACCACAGATACCATGAAACACCACTGTGAAACTCACCATAAAAGCAGATCCGAGAAACCACCGAGTGAATCAGACATGTGAGACCCTTGCAAACGAAAAAATGAGAGAGAGTTTGCCGGCGTGTTCTTCGTGTGAAGGATAAAAGGTAGAAATTTGTTTTTTTTTCGATTTAGAGAAAGGGGATGGTTCAAGAGTTTTTTTTATCTGCATGTTTTGATTGAGATGAAATATCTTATATTTGTTTTCTTAATAATAGCTGTTATTATTTTTAATTGATTTTTTTTATGGACAATAATGACTGAATGGTACTCTCCCACATGTGTCATTAAGTGCACCATTATTTAAATTATTTTTTTTCTTCTATTTTTTGAAAATGAAAATTGTTGCCATGGTGTTTTCACTGAATCTCCTAATCGCCTCCTTCTCAAGTTTTTATTATTATTTAGTTTTGTATTTATTTTTTATAAAGAAAAAGCATTTTGTTGATTATTGATATGGGCTTACTAGTAATGAATCCATTCTTACTACACACCATACAGACCCCACACAACACGCCATTTTCCTTAATTTTGTTTATTTTTATTTTTTTCAATTATTATTTGCTTTTTATTATATATATATATAGTGTTAAATTTCATGTTTTTGTATTTAATAAGTTTTTTTTTATGATTATGATTTAGTAAACTTTGTCATGTTTATAGTTTAGTAAGTTTTTATATATTAAAGCTTTTATTATTATTATTGGGGCCAATGATATAACTAACGGCCAATTTATCGCCCGATTCTAATCGGTGATTTTTGGTCAATATGAGGCCCCCTTTGTAATTATTTTTATTATTTCGACAAAACAAACATGTATTTTAATTTAATTCATTTTATTCTTAATATTATTTATTTCATTTAATCATTTAATTCATTATTTAATTTTTTCTAACAATTCAATTCATTTAATTTATTTATTTTTTCGCATTTCAAATTACGATTCGACTCCTTATAGAATGGTTCCCATTTTGAACCGATTCTAAGGCAGTAAACGAACAAAATTTCGTCGCGTCCCAAAAAGGTCCAACGCCTTCGAATAGTTGTTTTCGCTCGAAAAAGGTCCAACGCCTTCAAATAGTTGCGTCCCGATCAAACAGGCTGAACGCCTTCGAATAGTTCAAACACACTGCACACACGCTTTCTCTTGGGCTAATTACAACGAGACCATTTATTTCTCGCAATCCCCTGTATTTATTTTGTATCCCTCTCCCATTATTTTGTACGCATTTTACTTTCCGTATTTTATTTAATTCTGAATCCTTGGTCCAACGCCAAGCGATTGCACTTGCACACTTGCACTTTATTTTTTCAGTTATCTTTTTCGTTTAGGATTCATTCCACCTTTGCGAGCCGAGCGATTCGTGCCTCGCTGACAAACCACAAAATAAACCTCCATTTGCATGCACCCTCTAAACCTCAAAAAACCAAAATGTTTCGATTAGATCCAAACCCTTGATCCAACGTCAAGCGGCTTTAGGAAATAAAAACACTTTAATAAATACGAGAAGATTTGTACGCCACGAGCCTTAAGCGGTAGAAAGGGGGATAACGAGCTTTCGTTACTCGCTCTGATTATTTCGACGCAGGACACTCGTCTTGTTGGGCGAGATAAACTATCCATAGTCTTTAGTACATTCGACTCCTAAACCCTTTCATCAACGAAAGGTAATAAAATCAACAACCATTACCCTTAGTAGGTCGAACTACGAGGCTCTGACTTTCCCATTGCACACGGGAGTACGTAGGCACGAGGATCTCAATCCTTGCCGAGCACCTAGGTTCAATTTAACTTATAATTCAACTCATTTCCCTCTAGCGAGCAAGCGTTTAAGCATAGACATCCTTTCTCGCGCGTTAACTTAGATGGTTCCCATCGAGTACGATGGATGTAGGGGGTGCTAATACCTTCCCCCTGCATAACCGACTCCCGAACCCAGGCAATGATTCCGTTGACCTTTGTCCTCATCCTTCTCATCCCGGGTTGTATCTATATCTTCCCTTTCCCTCTTCGGGAATAAATAGAATTAGGTGGCGACTCTTCAGTCCGTCCGGCGCGCAGCTCCGTTCCATTCGGATCGCGTGAGGTCGTATTTTTCGGGGTACGACAGCTGGCGACTCTGCTGGGGATTGGTTCACCCCTATGCGAGTCAAGCCTAGTCTAGGTTTTTGTGCTTGTTTGGATGTTTGTTTTTATGCCTTGCTTGTTTATTTTTATCGCTTTCTTTATCGCATTCCATTTTATATATCTTGTGGCTCCTTGGTACTATAATTTGGATCGATACTTTGCAAAAGAAACTTGAGGGAAAAGCTCTATACCCGGGCTTTCGAGTACAAACTTAAGTTAGCGAGGTTGTGTAGTATGGGCTCCCGAGAGAACCTCTCTCGTGGGTTGTCGATACGAAAACCTCACTTGGAGTAGATTCTATTGAGAATACTGACAACCGTCAAGTCCTTGACGTGTGTGCTCAGTTGTTTTCATTAAAGTCGTCGACTCTGAGGACCTTTAGAACCTTTTGGTTAAAACATCGGTTGATGGTTGCGTAGTATTGGGCACCAGGGTTCGCCCTCGCGTGGCTCGATACGAAAACCTCACTTGGAATAGACTTACTCAATGGAGTTGATTGACTGTCAAGAATGTATGAAATTGACACGTGCATCAAACAGTTGAGAAAGTTCCATAACTCCAGGACTTTGTTTTAAACCTTGTGTCGATGATCACGTAGTATGGACTCCCGAGAAAATTTTCTCTCGTGGGTTGTCGATACGAAGATCTCACCCAAAATAGATTCATGTGGCGGAGTCAATCAACCGTCATGCTTATGGAACGTGTGATGAACAACCATATGAATTGATAACTTTGGGATCCCTAAACCCTAGAGTCTACCCAGTGAGTTCTTGATTCGAGTATCTTCCATCTGTGCCTTGGACTCATGAGACCCTGATCTTGTGATCCTGGATTCTGACATTGCATATCATTTCATTTGCATCATTTATTCATCTTGCATTTCATTCCAAAAACCGAAAACTTATTTTCATGTTCCTCCATCTTCAGTAAATCAAGCTGATTTCCCGACGCCCGTATCGAGCTAGACGACCGTACTTAACTCGAGCCAACACTAGAAGACTGATGGATGTGATTCAAGAAGAACAAGCTGCCATGAGGGAAGAGATTGACTCGGTCAAGGGCAAGATTGACCAGATTTATGAGATTTTGCAATCTTTGGCAAGAATGGAAGAACGTCGCGAAGCTGCTGCCGCAATGAACAATGCTCAAGTGCAAGGATCTACCTCACGAGCAATGCCTTCAGTTCCCGTTCCAAATCCTTTGGTCTACGGTTTGCCTCCAGGTTTCACTCCTGCTGTTGAAGAGGCCACTTCCCAACCAATACCTGCTTCTGGTGTCACTGTTGGTGTTATTCCTCAAGCTCAACCTATTCCAACTCAAGTCCAGTTTCCTCAAACTGAAGAAAACCATCAAGTTGAGTATGAGATGCATACTGCTGTTCCAATCACCAATCCTCATGCTGTTCAAGAGTCTGAAGCTATGAAGATGTGCCGCGAGTTGGCTGAAAAACTCCGAATTATGGAAGGACACAACTCAACTTCTCTGAGTGCCTCAGACATGTGCTTAGTTCCAGATGTTGTGATCCCTACTAAGTTCAAACTTCCAGAGTTCGAAAAATACAAAGGCCTCAGCTGTCCTGAGCTTCACTTGAGGATGTACTGCAGAAAAATGGCTGCTCATGCCAAAGACGACAAACTCATGATTCATTGCTTCCAAGACAGCCTGTCTGGAGCATCTCTAGAATGGTACATGCAGCTCGAACGCAACAATGTTCGTACTTGGCTTGATCTATCTGATGCATTCAAAAAGCAGTACAAGTACAACACTGACTTAGCTCCTAACCGTACTCAACTTCAGAGTATGTCTCAAAAGGATAGCGAATCCTTTAAGGAGTACGCCCAATGCTGGAGGGAGTTAGCTGCCAGAGTGCATCCGCCATTGGTTGACCGTGAATTGATCGATATCTTCATGGGTACCTTACAGGGGCAATACTACGAGAAGCTGATCAGCAGCGTATCTTCTGGATTTTCGGACATGGTAATGGTCGGAGAAAGAATTGAAGAAGGCCTGAAGAGTGGAAAGATCCAAGGAGGCTCTAGCAACCAAGCCAATGTCAAGAAACCTTTCAATGGGTACAAAAAGGGCGAAACAAATGCCGTTTCCGCTGCAAGTGGGAATTTCCAACAGAGTGCACCTGCGCCAGTTCCCTACTACCAGTATCCTTATGGTTGCAGCTGCACAGTATGCACCCAATCCATACCAGCAACAGGCTTATCAACCACGGCCTGGTCAGCAACAACAACGCGCTCCTCAACAGCGTCCCCCATATCAGCAAAGAGGATATGATAGGCACAATGATCCCTTGCCTATGACGTATACCAAAATCTTTAAGGGGCTAATGGCAAAAGGAACTCTTGTGTTGAAAGATATGCCACCTCAGACTGTTAATTCCCGGAATTATGATGCCAATGCTCGCTGTGAGTATCACAAAGGCGCTCCAGGTCACACCATCGAGAATTGCCATGCCTTCAAACACTTGATTCAGGATATGATCAACTCTAAGGACCTCACTCTCACTCCGAGAAATCCAAATGTCCAGAACGATCCAATGTCGTCACACGGTGCCAACAAGTGAAGACATGTGAAGGGTTTGTTGAAGACCAAGCTGAGTAGTCTCAAACTTTGAAGTATTCAATCAAGAGAAGTTCATTCCTCAAATCAAGGCAACCAGTGCCATTTATGATTTCTGCATTCCTGTTATTTTGTAATGTTTGTTTAAGTACTATTTGCTCTAAACATTGTTATCATTTGTACTTGATTATGTTAATGTTATGTTTATGCATGTTTTGAATTAATTTATTCGCATTCGCTCATTATTTATCATTTATCACAAAAATCACAAAAATATTCCCTCACTTCACTTTAGCAAATATTTGAGGGAGGATGATGAAAACGAAATACCCATAACTGTTGCGGTATGCTTTCGAATAAAAACCTCGTCAATGATGTACAGGCATTCTTTCAAATCCCCAAACACTGGAGATACAAGGAGTTAATCCCTAGTTAACCACTTCGAGCCTAGAAGTAGGAGTTTCTTTCGGATACAACCCTTACATTTAACCCGGGGCAGGGTAGTTGTTCAGTTAACCTGATTACACTTTCAAATTGCAAGATGAGACATCCCGTCAGAGGACCATCAACAAATGACTTGGCAGTCACAATATTCAAGCAAAAAGAAAAAGAAAAAACCACTAAGTTGAACACCCAAAGGGAGACTTAGTCGAAGAAAACAAATCAAAAGAGGAGCTCAAATCCTCAGCAAAAGCAAAACAAATATCAGTGACCACCAAATCAAGAATCAAAGGGTCACCAGCAAAAAGATGACTGTCATTTTCAAGCGAACATCAAAGCTTCCTATTCACTCTTGCAAAGTCAAAACAAATGCATGTGTAGAGTTAACTGAACATAGGACTGGAGAACATTTCGAAGAAGGGATGGGTACAAATCAAACTTTGAGCCTTATATCCTTTATTTCTCAAACCATTAACCAGACCACGTTACAACCCTCAAAAGACCTAATTGAGGCACGGTTTATTCTGAAAGCATGCTACCAACAAGGTTGCGTAAATTGACTCCCATATATTTGCTAATCTTCAATCTCGTTTGCACATTATTCTTGCTGCATCCTTTACGCACTTTCTAAATCAACACCTCGTTTGGACCAACGGTCCATTCGTCACACAATCACACCATTCAAATAAATTGAATTTTTCAAAACTTACATGAACTTTACATTAACACTACCATTTGTGTATGAATAATTTAATTGCAATTCAGTACTTGACCTCAGTACAATCCCAACAAGGGGCAATCAAAAGAGAAACTTGAACTTCATCGCCAACATGAATCAAGACTACTTCAACAGCCCAATCAGGGGCAATTATCTTCCAACAGCTCAATCAGGGGCAAGCAAGCAGGGAGCAAATCTTCCTCTCTTCTCCCCAGCTGAATAGGCAGTCCTTGTTAGACATGGGCAATCCTTCAAAGCAAATCAGTCTACCTATGTCAATTAAGTCGCTTCGCTCACCAGCGGAGAACCAAGCTTGGATCTTTCAGATCCGTCTTCTGACCATACATCGTCGAAGATCGAGTGTCGGGAATCAGTCCCTCCACCCACCCAAAAGTCCAATTACCATTGGCAACTACCAGACCAAAAGTCCACCAAGATGGCACCTTTCAATTACTCATATGCATCATTATGCATCATCAACAGCATAAGCATCATTTATTTCAATCATTTACATCATATGCATCATTTGCATACCCAAAAAAAACAGACTTTTTATTTTCCCCAACATTATCGAACTTACATCTCAGTGCATAAGAATTCGCATCGTATCTCCATCACTATGGAATACCATTTCAAAACAATCGAGCATACATGCATAGTTCAGGATCCAGGATCATACAAGTTTCCAGTCCCTTCCCCAGCGGAGGATCACATCAATTAGATTCCAGGCATTCTCTTGGCGGATTCAATAGCCGTGTTTAAATTTCAGTCCCTTTGCCTTATCATCCTCTGGTGATAAGTGATGTTTATTTTCAGTTATTTGCCTTATCTTCCTCTGTTGATAAGTGAGTTTATTTTCAGTTATTTGCCTTATCTTCCTCTGTTGATAAGTGAGTTTAAATTTCAGTCCATTTGCCTTATCATCCTCTGTTGATAAGTGAGTTTATTTTTCAGTTTATTGCCTTATCATCCTCTGTTGATAAGTGAGTTTATTTTTTTGTTTATTGCCTTATCATCCTCTGTTGATAAGTGAGTTTATTTTTCTGTTTATTGCCTTATCTTCCTCTGTTGATAAGTGAGTTTATTTTTCCGTTTATTGCCTTATCATCCTCTGTTGATAAGTGAGTTTATTTTTCTGTTTATTGCCTTATCATCCTCTGTTGATAAGTGAGTTTATTTTTCTGTTTATTGCCTTATCATCCTCTGTTGATAAGTGAGTTTATTTTTCTGTTTATTGCCTTATCATCCTCTGTTGATAAGTGAGTTTATTTTTCTGTTTATTGCCTTATCTTCCTCTGTTGATAAGTGAGTTTATTTTTCTGTTTATTGCCTTATCATCCTCTGTTGATAAGTGAGTTTATTTTTCTGTTTATTGCCTTATCATCCTCTGTTGATAAGTGAGTTTATTTTTCTGTTTATTGCCTTATCATCCTCTGTTGATAAGTGAGTTTATTTTTCTGTTTATTGCCTTATCATCCTCTGTTGATAAGTGAGTTTATTTTTCTGTTTATTGCCTTATCTTCCTCTGTTGATAAGTGAGTTTGTTTTCAGTTTATTGCCTTATCATCCTCTGTTGATAAGTGAGTTTATTTTTCTGTTTATTGCCTTATCATCCTCTGGTGATAAGTGATTTATTTTGCCAGTTGTTTCTTGCTGTGTCACCCATTATTTCCAGTTTTAATCATCTTCTACTTTCACAATTTCTTTCTTTGACGAACAAATTTGGAGTCTGTTAATATCTAATTATCTTATACCTTGAAAGATTGAACGCGAGCCAGTTCATCTTACTCAGTCTAAGCCAATTCGATAGGGGCAACTGTCATACCCCAAATTTGTCCTACCCGCACCTTTTATTTTACCGTTTCATCATTTTTTAGAAATTCCAAAAATGTGCACCATTTTATTTCTCTGTCTAACAAATGTTTCAAAAATTCAAAAAAAATGTATTTTTTTTTCTGTCTGATATCAAAAATCCAAAATATGCAATATTTTTATTTTTATACCCAATTTCATCCATATCCAACATCCTTTTATTCTATGTTTTACCCAAAAAAAAATCAACTATTAAAAGTCAAAAAAATGTATTTGTTATTTTCTAAAAAATTCAATTCTTTTTTATCATAAGTATTGTTTTATTTTTGTTGTTACAAAATTCTACAAAAAAAAAAAATCTCATTTCATAGTCTCTTTTATTTTATCCATTAATTTCCATCCATAAATTAAAAAATTACTATTATTATAATAATTTATATTTTAATTTTCCATTATCAAAAATATTCCATCATTTTTGTTTTCTATGATTATTGACTTCATCCTTGTTGTTATTATCATTATTATAAAGCTTGTCCCAAAAAAAGAGAATTAAAAAAAAAGAGAAAAGAATAAGTTTTCAAACATGCAAAGTTATAGAGTATATATGTTTTGTTGCAGTTTTACTAACGGATGTATACCCGCCCCAGCGGATGGACTTGTGTTTGTGTTATGATAAGGACTAGGGATTGATTCTTGCCCCCACCCTTTTTCTTGACAGTCCAATGTTATTTTGTTTTTATGCTTTCATTTGCTCTCCAAATTTTATTTTTTTCCAGTACTATTATATCTTTTTTTATTAGCATTTGCTCTCATTATTAGTATTGTTATTGTTATTATTATTATTATAATTATTATTATTGTTATTGTTATTATTATTACCACATTTGTTTTTAACACACAAAATCTAAAAATTCTGCATATCTCACAAAATCATTACAAGCTTTTCCTTCCCACATCTCTACAACAACAATTTTTCACAGCTCATCCATAACAAACTTCAGCATCAAAAATCAGAATATTCTCTCCACAAATTCCAATCTTTTGCTCCAAGTTTTCCAATTTTATCCCTCTTTATCCACTATAAATCCAACATCAATTTCACTCCAAAACAAAAGCTTGGAAATAACTAAAATTCTGCAAATTCACCAAAGCCATGCTTCAAAAATACAAAAAATAAATAACTTTCAAATAAATCTTCATAAATCTCATTCACCAACAAATAATAAACACCTTCAAATCTTCAACTACCCAACAAAAACCTTTTTTTCGCAGAATCTTCTTCCCTCAACAATCTGAATCTGCCATAACCGTCCGTTCCAAAACGCCAAAAACCACAACCACAGATACCATGAAACACCACTGTGAAACTCACCATAAAAGCAAATCCGAGAAACCACCGAGTGAATCAGACGTGTGAGACCCTTGCAAACGAAAAAATGAGAGAGAGTTTGCCGGCGTGTTCTTCGCGTGAAGGATAAAAGGTAGAAATTTGTTTTTTTTCGATTTAGAGAAAGGGGATGGTTCAAGAGTTTTTTTTATCTGCATGTTTTGATTGAGATGAAATATCTTATATTTGTTTTCTTAATAATAGCTGTTATTATTTTTAATTGATTTTTTTTATGGACAATAATGACTGAATGGTACTCTCCCACATGTATCATTAAGTGCACCATTATTTAAATTATTTTTTTTCTTCTATTTTTTGAAAATGAAAATTGTTGCCATGGTGTTTTCACTGAATCTCCTAATCGCCTCCTTCTCAAGTTTTTATTATTATTTAGTTTTGTATTTATTTTTTATAAAGAAAAAGCATTTTGTTGATTATTGATATGGGCTTACTAGTAATGAATCCATTCTTACTACACACCATACAGACCCCACACAACACGCCATTTTCCTTAATTTTGTTTATTTTTATTTTTTTCAATTATTATTTGCTTTTTATTATATATATGTAGTGTTAAATTTCATGTTTTTGGATTTAATAAGTTTTTTTTTATGATTATGATTTAGTAAACTTTGTCATGTTTATAGTTTAGTAAGTTTTTATATATTAAAGCTTTTATTATTATTATTGGGGCCAATGATATAACTAACGGCCAATTTATCGCCCGATTCTAATCGGTGATTTTTGGTCAATATGAGGCCCCCTTTGTAATTATTTTTATTATTTCGACAAAACAAACATGTATTTTAATTTAATTCATTTTATTCTTAATATTATTTATTTCATTTAATCATTTAATTCATTATTTAATTTTTTCTAACAATTCAATTCATTTAATTTATTTATTTTTTCGCATTTCAAATTACGATTCGACTCCTTATAGAATGGTTCCCATTTTGAACCGATTCTAAGGCAGTAAACGAACAAAATTTCGTCGCGTCCCAAAAAGGTCCAACGCCTTCGAATAGTTGTTTTCGCTCGAAAAAGGTCCAACGCCTTCAAATAGTTGCGTCCCGATCAAACAGGCTGAACGCCTTCGAATAGTTCAAACACACTGCACACACGCTTTCTCTTGGGCTAATTACAACGAGACCATTTATTTCTCGCAATCCCCTGTATTTATTTTGTATCCCTCTCCCATTATTTTGTACGCATTTTACTTTCCGTATTTTATTTAATTCTGAATCCTTGGTCCAACGCCAAGCGATTGCACTTGCACACTTGCACTTTATTTTTTCAGTTATCTTTTTCGTTTAGGATTCATTCCACCTTTGCGAGCCGAGCGATTCGTGCCTCGCTGACAAACCACAAAATAAACCTCCATTTGCATGCACCCTCTAAACCTCAAAAAACCAAAATGTTTCGATTAGATCTAAACCCTTGATCCAACGTCAAGCGGCTTTAGGAAATAAAAACACTTTAATAAATACGAGAAGATTTGTACGCCACGAGCCTTAAGCGGTAGAAAGGGGGATAACGAGCTTTCGTTACTCGCTCTGATTATTTCGACGCAGGACACTCGTCTTGTTGGGCGAGATAAACTATCCATAGTCTTTAGTACATTCGACTCCTAAACCCTTTCATCAACGAAAGGTAATAAAATCAACAACCATTACCCTTAGTAGGCCGAACTACGAGGCTCTGACTTTCCCATTGCACACGGGAGTACGTAGGCACGAGGATCTCAATCCTTGCCGAGCACCTAGGTTCAATTTAACTTATAATTCAACTCATTTCCCTCTAGCGATCAATCGTTTAAGCATAGACATCCTTTCTCGCGCGTTAACTTAGATGGTTCCCATCGAGTACGATGGATGTAGGGGGTGCTAATACCTTCCCCCTGCATAACCGACTCCCGAACCCAGGCAATGGTTCCGTTGACCTTTGTCCTCATCCTTCTCATCCCGGGTTGTATCTATATCTTCCCTTTCCCTCTTCGGGAATAAATAGAATTAGGTGGCGACTCTTCAGTCCGTCCGGCGCGCGGCTCCGTTCCATTCGGATCGCGTGAGGTCGTATTTTTCGGGGTACGACACCATGGCCTTTATTATCATTTAAAAAATTGTCCTAAGTAGTTTATTTTAGCAGTCAGCTCCGGCCTAAGCATGCTCTACGTAGGGGGCCGATGAACATAAGTGAATGATCCAGTGCTAATAAAAAAAAAGAGAAGAAAAAAAGGCAAACTCTGGTATAGGTGACCCTCACAAAGTCATTTAAACCGAAACAAAGAGAAGAAAAAATTTTTTTGCCACAAAAAGAAAAAAATTGCAAAGTCACCTATTGTTAGTTGGTTCAGAGGTATCTGGAACTGAACTTGGTAGGGCGGATTACGATTCGATCCCCCGCAACTATAATTAGGTCAAATAAAACAGGTTTACACATGCTTATGTGCCAGAAACCTTATGTTATGGATCAGAATCACTAACCGGTCACTCTACTATGAAGCATGTACGGATAACGGGCTTAATGTGATTGCGCCTGAATGAAAAGGACACAAAAAGATGAGAAGATAGGCCTAGGTATTGTGGGATGATATGGAGTGGTTAATATAGGATTGAAGTTTGTGTTTGTGTTACTATGGTACCCTTGGTTCACTTAGTTAGTACCTGTCACTGAATCTTGACTTGAACTTATAAGCCCTTTAGCCCAAAGACACGTGTTGACACCATATTTTCTTGAGCTTTAATGTTTGCTTGAGGACAAGCAAAGGTTTAAGTGTGGGAGAATTTGATCACACTAAATTTCACCGTGTTTCTGACTCCGATTTCGCATGCATTCTTAGCTTTTATTGTTATTTTGTTTTGTTATTACTTTGTTTTCTTATGTTTTCAGGTTTTTATTGTAATCGGGGCTTGAATCGAGAAAAGGAGCGAAAAAGGAGTGGAAACGGACGAAAACCTAGAAATTCAGCGTTTTGCACTTACGGCACCCACTGTGGCGGGCGCCATGGGGTTAGCCATGACGTGGCCACGTCTCAAGACCACTCCACAACTGCCAAGACCCACGATCCCCACTCTCTCATCCCCTGTCAACACCATGGCGGGCGCCATGACCTTGTGGCGGGCGCCACAAGGCAAAACTCAGTAACCTCCACTTTTTATTGGAGGGGCATCCCAGTCTTTTCATGCTTTTAGTTTTCCTATAAATAGGACATTAGATTTTCGTTTTTCATCATCCAGAATTATATTTCTCTAGGCATATATCAGTTTCAAAGCAGTTACCATTCCACATCGGGGTGTTTCTGCAATCGAGTGATCGAGTCTGTAATCTGTCTGTGTGATCGAGTTTTGGAGCACTCTGGAGGAAGTTAATTTTGCCGCCATTTTAATTCCAGTTCGTATTTTATCTTTCCGCATTGCTTTACTTTTATTTATTTCTTGCACTGCTTTACTTTCTTTATTATCCGCACTCGCACTTTATTTTGTTTATTTCCTGCACTCGCTTTACTTTCGTTTATTACCCGCACTTGCACTAAATTCCTTTATTTCCCGCACTCGCTTTAAATTACTTTATTTCCCGCACTCGCTTTAAATTACTTTATTTCTCGCACTCGCACTAAATTCATTTACTTTCCGCACTCGCACTAAATTACTTTTATGAAAAATTATAAAAAGAATCTTTACTTTATCATGTCTAACTAATTCCATAAAGGTTAGGATGTAAGGATCGTAATTAAACCAGTAATCCGTATAACTGTTCGTGGAAACACTTAAGGGCTATTTTATCTTTCAATTCAAGTAATTGTTTTTTAACTATTTCAAAAATAGCCAAAAGCGCTTTGTCTAGTTCATTAGGAGTTTTTAGATTAAAAAGAAAAGGGAGTTTAAAACGATTTTCGGACGCGTTATGAAGTTTAGAGTCTGGTTCATAAGAACCTCTTTTTGCTAAGAAATCCAGGTTAAAGTACTTTTCAACTTAGTCAAGATACTATATTTCTTAAAAATAAGTTTACTACTCTAACGCAGTACGCACCTTTTTATCCGTGACAATAGGAGGGGTTGATTAGAGAGTACAACTCGGTTCTGAATACGCGAAAGCGACAGTTCCTGTTAAATTAGTTCTTTTCAAAGGAGAAAACATTGCCCATAAGTAGTTCCATTAACAAGTACTGGATTATCATTGATTACGTGAATTACATTCGAGCCTGCCTTTATTTATTATTTAAAATTATCATTTTATTTACCATTGCACCCTTACTAAAACCCTTATATTTAGTTGCCTTAGATACACACCATAACAACAGGTACGATAGATTGACACTTGGTCTCTGTGGATTCGACAATCTTTTATATTACTCTGACGTGTTCGTACACTTGCGAAAAACACGCATCACTAATTAAATTAAAAAATATATACAATAATAATATAAACAAATTTCAAATTAAATATAAACTAAGTTAAAGTTTAGAAAATAATTTAGGAATTTTTTTAGAAATATGAAATTATATAGAAACTATATTACAAAATATTATTTAGAAAATTATTTATAAAAATAAATTTGAATAATATAACTAAATAAATGAAAATTTCAACAAAACTAAAAAAATACCTGGGGCAGGGATTGAACCCACTCCCTGGACTCCTCTCTCTCTTTGGTCCAACAGCAACACCACCAGGCCATGCGCACGTTTGTGAACAAGAGATGAGCATAAATCCTCATATATTAAACCTGAAAATATGAATGAAATAAAGCCAAAAAAAATGTGAAGCTGGGATTCGAACCCCCACCCTTGTCCTCATACACACATGTACTTACCAACTGAACCACACACATCATCTAATAATAGTATAACTAATATATATTATAAAAACAACTTAAAAATTGAAATCAAAATTTGCGCCAAACAGCTTCGTCTTCAACCTCCAGCCTTGCGAATTTTCCTGCGAAATTTGTGACCAATTTTCCTGCGAAATTTCAAATTGCAGGAAACCCTACGAAATCCATACACTATCATTTACGTACATTTTTGTTAAATTGAACACATGAATATAATCCAGACATCATTTGCAATTGATCTACGGTTTTAGAATTCATTTATATTCACTTAATCATGAAACCCTAATTTGAAGGTTATGAACCCTAAAATGGCGTTTGAAGATTAAGGTCACGATTCTTCAAATTAAGAACCCAGAAACATTCCTAGCACCTTCCCAAACATCAAGCAGTCATCAAACATTATTTAAAACCAACAAATATATGAAATTGAAAAATTTAAATTCAAGAACATATCATGATTCGGTTGGACAATTATGTGATGTTTTAGATGCTTATGATGATTGAATTGTGTTCAGTGATGCTCAAGCAAGCTAATGCCACCTTCAAAAAGCTTTGAAAACACCTCTAAGTTGTAAACCGAATTGGAGTTTTTCTTGAAAAGTTTGAAGTTTGTTCTTATGCTTGGAGGCTGAGAATTCATCCCCTTGTGCTTGCAGTGAGTTCATGTATATATAAGGATCTCATTAGGTCAAAAAGAATGGGCTTTGTATCATGAAAATTGATTGCTTGATTATGAAGAAATATCTCATTCAAAAATATCAAAAAATCCAATATATTCTTGCTATCTTGGTCTAGCACGAATTTGGATGTGAACAATTAGTCTTGAATGGTGTTTATGACCTTCTAGAATCACAATCTCTTTCAAATATATGATTTTCACATTTTATTTTAATTTAATTTGTATTTTAATGAATAAAATTCAAATAAATATTAAATAAAATGTAAAAAATCAGAAAAGTTATGGGTTGGGTCGTGCTTGATGATATTATAAAGATTGGATGGTAATTTGGTGGGCTCATTTAGCAAAAATTTGTTTTAAGGCCTCATTTGCTTCATAAACTTCCCAAAATTTCCCAACTTTGCAAGGGCACAAATCCTTAAATTTTAATGCTATGAAGGTGGTCTTGGACATTTTAGAAATCTTAGATAGTCCTCTAATCAACCTCTTTGGTCTCATGTCCATATCTTTTACCATTCTCAAGTTATGCACTTTGGAAGATGTTGACTTTTTGTTGACTTTTAAAAGGACCTATAATGTCTTAGCTCATACCTTCTAAATGAAGCATTTTTGGGCTTGACTTGTGAGACAAAAAGTTGTAGAGAATTCAATTTCCTTCAAAATGAGCTTTGGATGGAAAATTTTTGATGAAGCATGTGAAAGTTATGGCTGGTCAAAGTTCAGTTGACTTTTTCTGTAAAACCCTAATTTAGAAACTCCTGATTCTTGATGATCTGAAATCTCCTTGATGAATCATGATCAACCCTTGATCAAATGATGAATTTTACTTCATATAATTGATGTTGGCAAAATCATGAAGTTTGACTTTGGTTTGACCACAGTTGACCTCAGTTTGACTTTTTAACTGCCTTAACTGATTTTAACCTATCTGATCATCTGACTGAGCAACTCTTTTGGGAAAGTCTTGAAACTTGACATGGGGATTCTTGAACACATATAGGATGCTATGAAGCTCAATTGAAGTCTTGGAAGTCCATTTAGCCTGATGAAAGTCAAAACCCTAGTTTAGGATGCATTGCTTAGGAGGATGCATTGTTTGAGGGAATTGTCAAACTTTCTGACTAATTGTGAACCTTGTGAACCTCATGAGATGTCTTGTGAACCTCTTAGTACACAATGTATTGTCTTGGTGAGGGAAAATTTTGGGGTGCAACAGCTGCCCCTGTTCAATTTTCTGAAACCTGAGGGGTTAGATTGGTATATGTGCCATTCGTGATCTGGAAGGTTGAAGGGGATTGAACACAAAAGCCCAAAAAATTGCACTCGCCGGTGCGTAAAGTAAAGCTGATGATTAATTGTATGTGCTTGAGTGGGATTGAAGATGCCACTTGGAAGAACTGGAGATGGGCTTATAGATGCCATCCATACTATCATAAGGTGATAATATCTTTGATGTTGATACTGGATATCAGTACTAGGTCTTCGTATAGGCCGTCTCTGAATCGTTTATGCAACATGTTTTGAATTGTTGAATAGACCAGTATAAATAAATCTTCGTGACGATTATCTCTTCTGGAAACATCCTGGATTAGGGAATGGATCTTCGTATAGACCGTTTGCCTACTCTCTAAGGACAAAAGAATATCAGGATTAATTCTTCTGAAAATATCTTGAACTAGGGAATGGATCTTTGTACAAACCGTTTGCCTACTATCCAAGAACAAAATAGATGAAATCTTCTGAAAGTATCCTGGACTAGGGAATGGATCTTTGTATAGACCGTTTGCCTACTATCCAAGAACAAATAGGGTGTCAGTATCAAATCTCCTGAAAATATCCTGGACTAGGGAATGGATCTTTGTACAGACCGTTTGCCTACTATCCAAGAACAAATAGAGTGTCAGGATCAAATCTCCTGAAAATATCCTGGACTAGGGAATGGATCTTTGTACATACCGTTTTCCTACTATCCAAGAACAAATAGAGTGTCAGGATCAAATCTCCTGAAAGTGTTCTGGACTAGGGAATGGATCTTTGTACAAATCGTTTGCCTAATATCCAAGAACAAAAGAATATCTTTTGAAAATATCCCGAACTAGGGAATGGATCTTTGTACAGACCGTTTGCCTAATATTCAAGGACAAAAGAATATCTTCTGAAAATATCCTGGACTAGGGAATGGATCTTTGTGCAGACCGTTTGCCTACTATCCGAGGACATCTTGAGTAATGTATAGATCGTTTCTGACCTGTTGTAAATTGTTGATATTGTTTTATCTGCATATAACTATCCTGCAAAGAAAGGGTTAGTTTATGCAATATGTGTGCATGTATGACATGGTGCATCTAAGTAAATGTATTATGCATTTATGGATATGTTATGGCATGATGTAAATGATGTATGTATGAATCATGCAGCCTGAAGCGTCTGGATATCCTTGTATAACAACTGCTGGCTAGGAAAAATAAATCCCGATTCGTTTGATAGTATAGTATTTATAACCTCCCGTCTTCGTTCGTCGAACTTCTATTGAAAGTATAAGTTCCTGAGTATCCCGACTGAGGATAAAAGAGATGGACATAAATTCAAGGGGAGATGTAACTCGAAGTATCTATAAAGATAGATTTGCTCTACTGGGGATTTGTAATTGTCTTGTGGGGATGAACCGGCGAAGCTTCGTTGAACTACTATCCTCGTTCGTCCTTAGTAAATATTATTACTGCATTTTATGCATTTCTGGTAAACATCAATCATATTCAAAAGCATACATACATTCAAACACAACCAATGGACGTTTTTGCTTATGTAAATAGGGTAAAAGTAAATCTGGATTTAAAGATGAAATTTTATTTATATTACAAAGTGACCTATACACAACCATGTTTGTACAAGGAGACAGAAATCTTAGTAAGAAGAATTTGTCATAAATTTTTTACAAAACAAATAAAACAACCATGTGAAAAATGATTCTATTGAGTTTCAATTCTACTATTGCCATTATCTTCAAGTATCTCATCTTCTGCTGTTGAGACGGAAACGATTGGATTGATCTTTATCTGTTCGAACTTGAGTTAGGTAGTACCATCAGTTGAAGTTACATGAGTGATCCAAACGAGACATAGTCATACGCTTTAATCCCTAACTTTTGCCTGGATTGCCCTTTCAGGTTTTCAATCCACCGGGATACCCTTTTTTTGCCCAAGTCGCCCTTTCAGGTTTTCGACTTGCCGGGTGTACATTCTTTATATATATATATATATATATATATATATATATATATATATATATATATATATATATATATCCCTAATTTTTGCCTGAACCCTTTTGGTTCGCCGGGATGCCCTTATTTTTGCCTAGGCCAGTCAACCTAGCGGGTTTCTTTTTATGCGTAGTATTTTTTAACTATGTCTGCGTTTACAAGCTGTGGGAAGTCTTCACCATCCATAGTAGTAAGCATCATGGCACCTCCTGAGAATACTCTTTTGACCACAAATGGTCCTTCATATGTAGGAGTCCACTTGCCCCTAGGATCACCCTGTGGTAGTATGATACGCTTGATTACCAAGTCACCAGCCTGATATACCTTTGGCTTAACCTTCTTATTGAAATCCTTGATCATCCGTTTCTAGTACATCTGGCCATGACAAACAGCTGCCAACCTCTTCTCATCAATCAAATTTATCTGGTCAAGTCGAGTCTGAATCCACTCATCTTCATCCAAGCCTGCATCCTTCATGATTCTTAAGGAAGGGATTTGAACTTCAACGGGCAGAACTGCTTTCATACCATAGACTAAGGAGAATGGGGTTGCCCCTGTTGAAGTACATATTGTAGTACGATAATGTAACACCCCAAAATTTTCCCTCATATTTATTACTTCTACTGGCTTATTTTTTATGTTCGTTTTTATTATTTGGTCATAACATTTGCAATCATGTATTTCACTGAGCTCTGAAGACGAGGGATTAAAGGCATTCTTGTGATTTGTTTGTTCCGATTCAGGGGGTTTATCTAGTTATTACACCCAAATTGAAGCGAAGTTTGGCCTCTTATGAGTTTCTCCATATCATTCATCATTATGGTCAAGGCACTTTATTTGTTGCTTATGACTCTAATTCGAGAATGGTATTATCAAGTCCTTGAGAAGTGATTTGTGTTCAAAGTAAGGAGGAAATATACGTGGTCATGATTTATTTAGAAAGCATAGTTCATGTTTTATTTCAACTCAAAATTTTACGTTGGTACTAAGCCTTTTCAAATTCGATCTTCTTTGTTTACCATCCCTATTGAAACTTCATCAATTTACATATTAAGGTCCATACAAGTATATGTATCCAAGATTGTCCATATCGTGACTGATTTCATTTTTCTTTTTTAAAAAAAAAGAGAAGGAAAAGACCAATTGAGAAAGAAAAAAAAACTTATTCCCCAAGGCTTCCCAATCTGATGTGGAGTTAGATGATGAGATAATATACCGGATTTTGTAAACAGGTTGTTGACAAGGGTAACACGCCTACAAGGATACATGCTAAAGGACTTCATGAGAAGACGGGGATAATTCGAAATTTCTCCCATGATATTCTTAAGGTGCTCGAATTTAATAATGCAGGGAAGTGTCAATCAGCATTTTCCATAATTAATTTGTAGGAAACTAATATTGACACAAACTGATAACCGAAAATGCGAGGAAAAAACGATGAAGTGAGGTGTGCTTATGTTGTGTCTTGAATTTCTCCCAAACCCAATTATGGGATGGTTTCCAAAATCAAGCAGGTTTGTATACAATTATAATCATGGCAAATTATTCAATTTTTGATAATCATACTCAGCTTCTTGCCGCAAATTGCTGCCAAAAAGGATTGAATACTTCTTAAAGTTTAAATGGGAATAGTTTTACAGTGTTATTGTCTTTTCTGGAGTAGGATACCACATAAAATTTATCAGGAAGAACTTTACATCTAAAAGGAATAATAGTTAGTCTAAACTAACTGACTAAAGAAAAATACAGATGGAAGAATACGGTTACAAACTGTAACAAAATCCTAACAGAAAAATCTAGAAAGAAAGTTCAAAAGGATCTCCATCATTGGACAACTTCAAATTCACCCTGCTGCAGCAAACTTTCATCACTCTAGCACTCTTCTTGCTCAAAAACTTTAATGGTCATCATCACCCATAACAAGAGCCCTGCGTAAGTGAAAGTAAAAAAAAAAATCATGGTAACGAAGGGGGAAAACCGATATAACAGAATAAGGATACAGGCTAAAGGGAAATCTAACTGAATTCAATAGAAAGGCAGTGAGAAAATTCAGTTGTAACTAACTTCATAACACTTATAACTGAAACTCACTTTTATCTGAATTGATTCATTTTTAAGCCTTGAATCCTTCTCCTATAAATGATATATCAGTAAATTCTTCAAGATGGATGGATTAAACTCTTCCTCATTCTCTGCATTTTTTCAGTTTCCACCATCACAAACTCTCATTTCGATCCATCTTCATCACCTTTCTCTGATCATCCTTCTTAAACCTCCACAATCTCTGCATCATTAACCTTCATCATTCCGCAGCAACCATTCTCAGAACCTATTCTTCATCAATCGTTGACAAAACCTCTAATCCCTGCATCATCTGCATCTTCCTCGAATCTCTGCCACACTCCTTATCAAATCAAATCCATAAATCTACACCAAAAGATAACCAAGGCACGTTCTGCATCTTCACCGATTCAATATCATCATCACTATTACGTCATCGTCGGAACCTGCAAATTGAAGCAAGACTCAGTAGTAATTCAACACCTTTTTTCAAGAACACATCAAAACAAAAATCTTCATTACTGATTCAATCTTATGCAGCTTATGCGAACCCTCCATTATCATCTCAAATCGTTGCGATCGAAACATTCTTCACCGACCTGTTGTGACAACTAGTTCAGTCTTCGTCGCATCCGCATCCTCACATCATCATCACCTTCAGGCTACCATGCCATGGTCTCATCCTGCAAGAGCACACATAATCTTCGTGTATTAAATATCAACCAATAGCAACAAGACTCAACTTCGCAGGGCTCGTAAGGAAAGGAGAGGCTAAGGAGCACGTACCTGAATGCTTGTTCGCCGCCGCGTCGTTCATTAATCGAACGAGATAAACGCCACGGCAGTTTCACGGATACTCATTCCGCCGATTCGATTTGTAAGGTGCGAAGCCAAATCTCTCATACATGAATGTTTGATGCATTTTGCTTTTTAATCCGGGTAGTGTGAATCTGATGTCGAACGCGGTGTTGTGAGAGTTTTGGATTTAAGCTTCGCGGCGCAAATGAGAGTTTGGCTTAGGTTGCAATTAGGTAGAGTTTGGGGAAGAGTGAGAGTTCGCCATTGCTGAGTTTTTTTTTGTTTTTCACGGAGTTCTTTTTTCGTATCCGCGAAGAAGACGGGATTTGACGCTGCCTCAGGAGAATGGGGTTTTGGTTTAGGATAGGTTGAGATGGTGGTAGGCAAAAGATGAGAGGTCACCACGTTTTGGTCCTCTCAGATGGAGGCGATGCCGACGGCGGCTTGGGCTAGGTTAGAAAGGGGGAAGAAGATGAAGAGTGAGGGAAAGAAAGAGGATACGCGTGAGAGAGGGGGGGTAAGTCTGAGCTTATTTTCTTTCCTTTTTGTATTTTATAATTTTTTTAGGATTATAGGATATTAAATCAATTAATCCACCATTAAAACCATTAAAAATTCTTTAATTGTAATTTGTTATTCAAAGATTTGAATTGCCATAAAAAACCCTGAATAAAAAACGTCAAATTTGTTCAAATTCCACCGCCCTTATTATTAATTTGGGGGATAAGTCTTGATTTTGGGTCCAATCCGGCGGCGACATGTGTCACCGTCCGATTGGACCATCTTGCTGTGTTTGTCCTTATTCCGTTCATGTGAATTGGGCTAGGGAACTGCTTTTAACACCCTCACGTTAGGCCCGTTCATCAGTTTAAATTAAACAAAATTCTATTCTCACCCCTTTCTATTTCTTCTCTTTTAAATTTCTATTTTTTATATAGTTTCCTTTAATTCCATAAAAAATAGCAAAATGCATAATAAAAATCCACAAAAATTAGGATAGAATATTAAGGCAATTTAGAAGCATTCTCAATTTTTACTTTCTGAATTTTTACATTTTTCGATTTAATTTCGATTTTTCATTTTTATTGACTTATAGTGAATCCCTTCATAGACACATAAATTTGTACAATTTATTTCTGCCACTTCCCATGACATTTTTGATCCGTTCTTTTTGCTATGATTAGAAGACAAATTAAAGTGCCTAGAATATTTTTGGTGTATTTTTTAGGATATTTTTTCTACTGTTTTGGTAGTGAAATTTGTATAAATTTAGGATTGAATCTTAGATAGATTTAAATGATCATTTGCCATAGTTAGACTTAGAATTTTTAAGAGATTTTTTAACATAGTGTCATAATCAGGTTAGAGACCTTAGGAATTTAATTTCAAATTTTTTTCATGACTTTTAATATTTTTGGCATTTTAATTCATTTCCATCATATTATGCATATTCATGATTCATGTCATTCACTAACTATTCTCTTTTTTTGTGCAAGGTATTTTCCGAGGATTTTTCGCATGGACTTGGATACTTTTCTGCCTCGATTATGTTTTATACTTTGTGTAATTTGTGATGTAATAGCGTAATACTTGTATGCTTGCATAGTTTTTATAACTAGGTTAGAAAAGATAAAACGAATCGATAGAAAAACCAAAATCTCAAAAAATAAATAAAAGGCTCGATCCAACGTCGAGTAAATTTTCAAATAAATAAATAAAGTTGCATGTGACTTTAGGGTTCCTCGATTACCATCGTTCCACTCCATTACAACCAAAAGCAAGCCTTGTATGTTTCACACCATAAGTCGTGTGTCTTAGCACCATGCAACCGACCCACCCGATCCATTGTTTCATCCCATTTACGTTTCATTCACGTTTTTACCCACCATGACCTAGGAGGACCATATTGTTCATTATTGCCTTTTATGTTCTCATTTCTAGTTTAATATCTCTTAGGTAGATTCAATCTCAAACCTCACTAACCATAGGTCATCCATGAATTCAATTAACTTAGGGTAAGTCTAGTTTCCCTTAGAATTTTTCCTTTGACAACTTGAGTCTCACTTCTCATCTTAAAATAAAATCAAAAACCCTTAATAAAGGAAAAGGTGTACAATGCGCCACGAGCCTTAAGCTATACAGGAAATGACTAGTGGAGGTCCCCTTCACTCTTCTAGGATGCTTTACAAACGTTCCATTGGGGGCGATCTTGGAAAGTATTCGCTCCTGTGTCATAGTCTTTAGTGTTGTACATACCGTAAACACAAATTCAAAACACTTCTTCTAAAAAACAACAAACCAAGAAGTCACGTCTTCGCATCTCATCTCATACTCTTTGCGGACGAACATGACTTGTCTCGACAGTTCAAACAGCGATACGGTAAACACCCTCGAGTCAGAGCCGGTAACACCTGAGCTAGAGCTATGGCAACGTCATCCTAAAAATCACAAACGAGTGTAAGCCTTAGTTAGACGAACTACGACGTCTCTGATCCTCATTTATCCCGATGAGGTACGTAGGCAGTGGGGTAGGGTCCATTCGAGCACAATATTTATTTTCCCTACATTTTTCCCTTTCATTTCCATTTGTCAATTCCATTTCTTTTCTCATTTCATCTCATTCCAGATAGCCATTTTTTCATTCAAACAACATATTATTTCTCACCCTTTGAAAACAGACTTATAAGCGTGGATCCCATCGAGTACGGCGGACGGATTGGGATGCTAATACCTTCTCAATTCGTAACCGACTCCCGGACCCAGATCTTTGGTTCGCAAGGCCTCGTCCTTTTCCTTCCTCCTCAGGTTTGTGCAACATTACCTTTCCCATTCCTTTGGGATAAAAATGTCTGGTTGGCGACTCTAACCTTTTCCGCGCCACTTTCGCGTTTGTACTAGGATGAAAATCCCGGGAGCGACAGCTGGCGACTCTGTTGGGGATAATTAGAAATTCTAATTTCCCCTTTGAGAGCCAATCCTAGCGCTTGTCTGTTTCTGTTTTCTTTGGGTGCTTATTCATTCGCTGTTATGCTTTAAGTTTAGCTTTACTGTTTTGTTTACAATTTATCGCTTTCCTTTACAGCTTTATTTACACCTTTCTGCACTTTACTTTACTGTCGCATATACTGGCATATAATGTACTGGCTGTTCTGGTTTTCCTTGGCGGGATGGGATTATTGCGAGATAAGCCAAACACCCAGCTTGAGTATACACATAGGATTTAGAGTGGGCAGTCGTGTGGCTTGCGTGGTCTTGAGCACGTGTAGTTTTCACGAGTCCCACACCCAGATCAGGCTCTCTTGGGATATGTTCTATACTGCCTAGGCAGACCATAGAATGTTCTCACCTGAGCTGCTAACACTGGGAACCGATCATCGAGGACCTTAGTGGAAACAACCCTTTCCAGTGGTGACAGTGGCAGACCACATTTTGTGGCAAACCCATTCGCACCCGAGGGCCCACTAGGAAATTGCATAGGATGACTTTGTTCTCTCATAGGAACCTGGTTAAAGCAACTGGTCGTATGACGGTAGTATTGTACCCTTCGGGATGAATGTACTATTGTTTCTCGACTTCAGTGCTTGAAGCCGGGAACTTATGAGGGATGCTTGTTTTTTCCGGAATTCAGCTGAGGCCTCCCTAAGTAGTACATAATTCCAAACCGATTCCCTGATTTGGTCATGAGCCATTTCTCGGAAATGGTGAACGTATTATTGCTATTCGGCTTTGAGAGTCCGTGATGTTGACCCGTAGTAGCATACCCGTGAGATTGGGAGGGGTTTACAGGTTTGTAGGAACCCCAAAACTTCCAACACACCCGCTTTTGCCAGTATTACTCCGTGTTATGATCCGGTCCTATATGATACTTGGTTGAGAATTCTGGAACTTCTGCACAGAGATACTGATATCATGATCTTCACCAACACCTGGTTATCTGATCCACACCAGCGTCGGACCGCTGACCGCATGTCAGTTGCATACATGACATCATGGCATTTTAGCATACATGTTCAGTTACTTCTAAGGATCCCATATCTGGATTATGTCGGATTTTCTTCTTCATTAAAACTTGGATCAAAACAGATGGACTCTTTGGAAATAACCGAACATGGCATTTGCATACATCCTTGCATTTTTTACAGGTATTCGGGGACAACTTCTTATCCTGACTTGATTTCTCTTCAGAATGGCCAATTTGAATCACGATTGTCAAGGTATGGAACAACTCCGAGCGGAGATGACTGAGATGAAGGCCCAACTGGGGCATGTTATAGTGGACATTCGAGCGTTGTCCCAAGATCAGAAATTGCTGAGAGAAGAATTCAACATGATGAAGACTCAGATAAAGCTGCTTACGGGAATCATGAATGTTATGTCGAAAAAGGAAAATATATGTGTGTCTACTTTTCAAACAGAAGGTCATGTTTCTCCCATCTCTTTGGGATGTCCAATAAATCAGGGTTCTTTAGATGGATTTCCTCTACAGTTCGAATCTCTTCACCAGCAATCGTCACTCGTCAGTCAGGAAGAGCCTCAGACGGAACCAACTCCACATGTGAACTGAATGATCCTACACCAATCGTTACCAAAGAAGTGAGCACTTTCTTTCCTTATCAGGGATCCTCCTCAGCTGTTATGCCTTGGTTTCCAGGAGAAATACTTCAACAAGTTTCGTCTATAGCTCCTCCATGGGTAACAACCTGTCATCAACAGGAGCAAGAAAGGGTTATTGATCCGATACCCGTGTCTTATGCTGAATTATGTCCACGACTGTTCAAAATAGGGTTAATTGAGTGTCACGAGTTAACTCCTCCTTCAGCATGCATGAATACAAAAGAGATGGTCAATTTTCCTTCTTCTAGAATCATTGCTCAGGTCAAGTCTTCAAAGGGGCTACATCAACAATCTTCATTCACTCCTCGGCCGAATATGAGTAAGAGAGTACAGAGACATATCAGGCGTCCAACGCAATATCAACAACGAAGTTTTCAATCACGACCACAGGGTCAGCAACAACAGGTACATAGACTGTTTCAGGAAAGAACAAGAGCGAGGAACCGTAGACTTGATCCTATCCCATGTCCATATGTTGTATTGCTTCCAGAGTTGCTGAAGTTGAACCTGGTCGAGCTCCGTACCATGAGAGCTCCTTCTGCTGATAATCTACCACCAAATTTTGATCCTAATTCCAGGTGTGAATTCCATTCAGGTGCCCAGGGGCACAGTATTGAGAGATGTTGGGCTTTTCAGAACAAGGTACAAGACCTAATTGAGTCCAAGACAATCATTTTTTCTCCTCATCCAAAGGTACTCCAGAATCTGATGCCTAATCACGACGGAACCAGTGTCACGGTTATTCTACCAGACGGACCATGTTAAGCTAAAGTCTTCAAGTTAATCACCCAGGACACCAGGGTATTCATGAAGCAAATAGAGCCAACAGTATTCAAATACTTTCAGTGATGGCATTTATGTGTTTGCCTTTCTTCATTGTTCATTTTCATCCCTATTGAGGGGAACTACGTCGCTCTGATTCTTCATTGGTCATCAGTTAATGGAGATACGTAGGCAGAAGATCGTCAGGTCTTTCCGAGCAACCTTATGGGGCAACTTTACTCCCCAGCTTCACTCTTTTCTTCAGATGTCTCGTGTCTGAGTCAGAATAGCTAGAAGAGGAAGTATTACTGCCATGGTTAGGTATACGACTGCAAATTGAAGATTACAAGTCTGTGACTGATCACTGAAAGTATCCAAGACTGACAGGTCCAGACGGAGCCAAGTCTCCTTAACTACGGCAATATTCAGTTTCTTTACTGCATTTCCATTTGTAGTTTCTTTTATATGCTAAACATTTGTCTACATGTATGAAATTTGTTTGCTTTTGAATGTTAGCAATAATAAAACTCACATGTTTTTCTTGAAGTAATTCATTTGCATTCCCTTATAATTTTGCATGTGTACATCGCAATACCAATTGTCATGCTTAAATTCTATGAGGGAGAATGACGAAACAAAAACGCAAAATCTCTAATTGTGTGCTCTCGAGTAAGGCCCTGTTAACGATGTACAGGCTTTGTTTCAAATCCCTAAACACTGGAGATATAAGGAAGATAGACCCTCGCTAACCTCTTTGAGCCTTGAAGTAGGAGTTTCTTTTCAAATAAAAAAAAAACCCTCACATGTAACCCAGGGGCAGGGTAGATGTCAGCTAGTCGGACCAAGCGTTCAGGCTTTCATAAAGGAGTGTATTTGAAGATCCGTTGCATTCTACTATGCTTATCAAGAGGTCCAAAGGCCCGAAACCACGATGGTTATCCAAGTCAAAAGGTCCAAAGATTGAAAACCACAATGGTTATCCTTCGTCGACCAAAGAATGAGGCAGTCACAACCCTCGCGAAGCAATCAAGACAAACAATGTCACACGACTTGTTCAAAATGAAAAAAAAAGAAAAAAAAAAAGAAAATGCCCGCTAAGTCGAAACTTGAAAACAAGCGACTTAGGCAAAATTTAGGGCATCCCGCTAGACTCCACAATCAAAGATTCACAAGAATCAGTCCAGGCAAAAGTTAGGGATAAGCAAAATAACACAAAAGCGAGAGACGGAAAGGGTTATACAAGAAAGATCCTCAAAACAAGAACAAAGTCGTGTGACACAGACACGAAAGATAGAGGAGTTACTGACTCTCAACAATGACCTGATTGGTGCTTGAACTGATAGCAGCAATGATTCCTCAATCAACACAAAACCCTTATGAAAGATGAATGCTTGTGAAAACTAGCTGAATGTAGGAATGGAGAACATCACGAAGAGTGGGTGGGCACAAATAAACTTCGAGCCTATATCCTTTGTTTCTATAACCGTGAACCAGGCCATGATACAACCCTTAAAAGTCCTAACTGAAACATGGTTAATTTGAGAGCGTACTACTACGAGACCGCGTTCCTGACTCCTACGAGTTATGCTAAAACACAGTTGTTGGTATTGCATGTACATACTTTCATTCAAAATAATGTCGTATCTTAACCAGTGATTCGCTCACGTAGGTTTGCGATCCCTTTTCAAAACTTCAAGATTAACATGAGTGTTGCATTAGAATTTTCATTCTAAGAATAAACATTTTTTTGCTTGCATACATTTGTGTGGCATCATAAATGGTTCACATGCAGAAATTCAATCCAGAAACTTAAGCTTGCCAAGTTGAGAAGTCTAAAAATTCTGAAAGACTGTCACGTCGAGGTGCACTTTTCCGAAAAAGCTTCATTGAGCAAGGATTTTCCTAATTAGTCACAGTAAGATCTAGCCAATCCGGGGCAGTTAAGTCGAGCAATCTCTTCAAACTTCAGTCAAGCTGGGGCAATCACTTCGAGATTCAAATCTCTCCAAGAGCGAAGATTAGTCAGTCAAGTGCAAAGCTATTCAAATACTCGTACTGGGGCAGGCCACCCCAATAGTACGAAAGTTCATTCTTTCCCGAAGACAGACGATCAAAAGCATTTACCCGGAGTTTAGAATACCGTGGTCACGTGTCAAGCCAACTATCTCGTTCAGCACTTCTGACAGATACAAATTTATCTGCATTGGCAATGGTTACCTCCCCAGCATGGTTGTTACGCTAATTCATGCAGTCGTCACGATACCTAAGAGTTTAAAGACACCAAGTCTTTTGTAAAATCCTTTTGAGGTAAAATCCATACAGGAGCAACTGATCCCCAACACGAGACAACTTGAAATCTTTCCTCCTCAGCATGACGCGTCTCGGTGTTTTCATCACCAACAGACAAATAGAAGTTATCCTCACTAAGGTCAGAAGTTTTTCCTTCAGTTGGTTTCCTTAATCTTGTTTCCTCCTCAGATCTAAGGCGATTCCTATTCCCCTAGAAGATTTCAGATAAATCATTCTCCTCCCCAGCAGGTCCATAAGAGTGGATATTCCTCAATAATCGAAGTATTCCTTGGCACAGTCCTCAAATCTAAAGTCCAATTTATTTTTGGCAAAGGTGATAATTCGGGACAGATGAATTATTCACGCTTTTCTCTGACAGAGATGTTATCTCCACATGACTTCTTGGGATCGAATACGCGATCATTATGTTTCCCCACAGAGTTAGCAGAGACTTATTACTTCCGCGTCAGGAATTTCTTTTACATTTACACCAGTTCGTTAACAATACTCAAGACATAACATCCCCAGTGTCATGGGGCAACATGCCATGCAATTCAACATATGCAAAGTCCAGCCACAGACTGGCCAAAGTCCATCTTCGGGTGGCAATCTCTAAAGTCCACCCGCAGTGTGGCAAATCTCTAAAGTCCACCCGCAGTGTGGCAAATCTCTAAAGTCCCCCGCAGTGGGAAAAAGTCCCCCACAGTGGGCAAAAGTCCCCCACAGTGGGCAAAAGTCCCCCGCAGTGGGCAAAAGTCTCCCACAGTGAGCAAAAGTCCAGCCGCAGACTGGCCAAAGTCCATCTTCGGGTGGCAAATTTCAAAAGTCTCCCGCAGTGAGCAGAAGTCCACCCGCAGTGTGGAAAATCTCCAAGTCCACCCGCAGCGTGGCAATTCATTCAAAAGTCTCCCACAGCGAGCAAAAGTCACCCGCAGTGGGCAAAAGCCTCCCGTAGTGAGCAAAAGTCCCCCGCAGTGGGCAAAAGCCTCCCGTAGTGAGCAAAAGTCTCCCGTAGTGAGCAAAAGCCTCCCGTAGTGAGCAAAAGTCCACCCGCAGTGTGGCAACTTATCCCAAGTCCACCCGCAACGTGGCAATTCATTCAAAGTCCAACCGCAGACTGGCCAAAGTCCATCCTCTGGGTGGAGAATTCTCAAAGTCTCCCGTAGGGAGCAGCAACCCCCGTAGTGTGACAAGAAATTGAAGTCCACCCTGTCGCTCCCACCAAATGACACCTGGTCAGAAGGGGTACAGACGCGAACGGTCGGCGAAAGAAGAGTGTACACACAAGGGTGAACTCAGAAGACAAGAGTCGCCAGCTAAGCATTTTTATCCCGAAGGAAAGGTAATGCTGCATAGACCTAGAAAGATATGGATAAGACGGTCGCGAACCAGAGAAACTGGGAAAGGGGGTTGGTTACAACCTGGGAAGGTATTAGCACCCAGATTGTCCGCCGTACTCGACGGGATCCACGCTTAAAAGATTTGTGTTTTAAAGGGGTATTGTCAGTGCAATCTGTGTATCAAAGCTGAAAAAGAATGCAAGTGTCAGTGTAAAAGAAATGTGAAGTGTATAAGAGAAGTGTCAGTGTAAGAACAGGAGTGAAATGTTCAAGATCATGAGGCTAAAAGAATGATGCTGGAAAGAGGGGGAATATACAGAGACTTTTGTTCGATAACTGTTAAGTTATGCCTACGTATCCTCTCGTGCAATGAGGAAGTCAGAACACCGTAGTTCGACCCAAAGAGACTGAAAGATAAATTGACTGATGAACTGCTTACTTGTCTCTGCTCAAGTGTATGACCTGTCTGGCTCAGGTGCTAACTTTCTTGCATTAGACGGAAGAAGCAAGTTCTCGTTTAGGAGTGAATGAGATGAGAAAAGAATCCCGTAGGAGACGATTATTGTTTGTTTTTGTGTTTTCAATCTTTTATTGCTTTTGAAATTTGTCATAAGTTAATGAGCTTAAGCCTAAACCAATGGGTTAGTAAACTCATCACATCTTCCCTCTGATTAGGGGTAATGAGAATACCTTAAGTGTGAAGTCAGTATCTCACACTTAATCACCATGATATAGGATTAAGATCATTAACCTACTTGTGATTATTTAGATGTTTTTGTTGTTTTTGTTTAGTGTTGAGTAATGAGATTAAGCCATAATCAAGGATTTAATGGACTCATTACACCATCCTAATAGAAGGATAATAGATGAGAACATTTAAGCTGAGAAAGACTCCTCAACTTAATCCATGATTAGGGATTAACCTCATGACAAAACAAAGCCTTTATTAAAGTGGATTTTAGTTAATGATAAGATGAAGAAGTGATTTTTATGGTTTGTAAGACAACTTGAGGGGGACTTGTCCATTAACACTAGGGTTAGTCCTTCTTAACCAATTAAGGAAGAATTAGAACCCTAATGCAAGGCCCAAGTTACAAGTTTGATGTCTTGATGATTATTAAGATGGATTGATTAAAGTATTTAAACACATTAAGGGTTCAACACTTAGGATTAAAGTTATACACTCCATCCTAATAGAAGGATACAGGCATAAGCTTAATCACAAAGCCTTAAAACCTTAGGGTTTAGTCCTTGATTATGAGGTGAGAAGGGAAGACTCAAAGATGACACAAAGGTAAAACTAAATGGGGGACTAATCAAGCCCTAATTGTTATCATGCTTGGAGATCCTAGGGTTAATGAGGCTCAAGAGAAAGATCTTCAGAGAAACCACCAGGAAGGAAGCAGATGAAAGGAGCAACGAGAAGCAAAACAACTTGCTTCACTTAAGAAGACAAGTTGCTTGAAGAAAGAAAGAGGAGAAGAGCATGAATGAGCAAGCTCACTCTAAAACACATACAAAATGCAGCAAAGAAGGTATGAAAGAGATGAAAAGAGATTGTGAGAAGTGAAGGCAAATTCACTTCTCAAACAACTTACCACCTGAAATGTTAGCATAAGAAAATGAAATGCAATGCAAATGAGATGCAATGTCATGATGCAAACCAAAACCATAAGCAAGAACCATGATGTTAATGATGCTAAGAGATGATACAAACATGAGGCAAGGCAAGAGAATGATCAAACAAGCATAAAGATGCAAATGAGACATGTTTAGAACCATGAACACACATGAAAAGTTATGAAATGCAAATGACATACAACATGACAAATGAAAGATGCAATGATCAAACATGATTCAAATATGCCCTAAGATGTCTTATTAATCAAATGAATGTACAAAATGTCCTGGAAAGTCAATGGATGCAAGCAAATGAAAGAAGGGTGCAAAGGAAGGCACCAATTAGGGTTTATGATCAATACACAAAGCAAAATTCAAAATCAGAAGCACATGACATGATAAAAATTTGAAAATGGAATCAAAGACACCCTAGACCTATACAAACTCACTGCCCAAAGGATAAGATCCAACTCTTAACCTATTGAAAGTTATGAATTTCCTAAGATTGCTAGGGTTTTGGGGTACCTCATCAAGAAAAATGCCAAACAAATTGAAAATGCAAGATCAATTCAAACCAAATTTATCCTATAAACTAAATGCTATGAAGAGTGTAATGCAAGAAGAATCATCATTCCACTCTCAATGGTTAGGCAGAAAGAAATTTTTGAAGTTTGAAGCAAAATATTGCCTTGAAATGAAATTAAATCCAATGAAAATGATCAAAAGGCCTCAAGAATAAAAAAGAAATTTGGTTTGAGAGTTGAACAATGTTTCTAAATGTTTTTAAATGCTATGTGAATTTTTTTGGAATTTGTAAATACCTAAATGTATTTTTAATTAATTAATTCTCATTAACTAATTAAAAATAATCATTTAAATGATTTAAAAATAATTTTTAATGCAAAAAATGAAAATAAAAATATTTTTGTGTTCTGAAAATTAATTAAGTCTTTGACAAAAAATTTCAGAATTTTTTTAACTATTTTTACTATTTTTAATAAATATAAGAAATAAAATATAAAGAAAATGAAATAAAAATGAAAAGTATGCAATATGAGTGGCTCAGATGAAAAGTTGAGAGATCCAAAGGCTGCGCGTGCAAGTCAACAAGACTGGGAGTAATCAGAATCCAAGGCCATGGTTCAAAGTTCCTAAACGCGCGCAATCTGATGGCTGAGGTTTGAAGTTGATTTAATTAATTATGATTTACTTAATTAATCAGGATTAGGGCATAATGAGTCATCTGGGCCGTTCGTAAGCACGCGGGAAACAACATCCTAGGGACATAATTTAAAGTTGCATAATTAAATAGGTTTAACCCTAATCAACTTCAGGCGACCAGAGATGAGCTCCGGTCGTCTTCTCCGGCAGGGCAAAACCCTAGTTTCCTCTACAGGCTACCCCAAGTCAAATTAATTGCCCAGAAACCTTCCCCTCCCCAAACTAAACCTAAATCCATCATCAAAAACCATTTATCAGCCATGAACAAAGAGAAACGAACTCAAACACATTCACGGGCAAAACTTCAGAGAGGCACAAAATGTTCATTTTCACACTATTTTTAAATCTGAAAGCATCAGAGTGATCCCCATGATGTGCTCTTTCATTTTGTAACAAAAATAACAAGCTCTGAAAAGTTGGAAGTTTGAAGCTACCTGAGGTGAAGAACTGTGAAGATGAGCTTTCCTGACCTTTCTCTTATGCAAACTGCCTCTCCTGAACCTCCTGAGCTCAATGGAATGCTTCAAAACTTTTGTTGATGGCTGATTTGTGAGTATGAGTTCTGGTGTAGCAGATTTCACAGTTGTGTTCTAGGGGGTTTCAGGCTGTTTTAATGGTGGGCTTTTGTTCCATGGAGGATGTGTGGTCCACTGGTGAAGAAAGAATTGAGGTTTTATGGCTGTGTAAGGAAAATCGAAGAGAAAGAGTTTTTGACAGTTTTTGGAGTGTGCTGCAATGTGGGAGCTTATGGCTTGTGTATGGTGTGTTTAGGGTTGCTTGATGGCCACATATTTGACTCTGATTGGGCAGAGAGTTGGTGGTGTCACTGTGGGATTGGTATGGGCAAAAATGCAAGAAAGTCAAGATTTATGTACTCTAAGCATGGCTCGAGTCAGGGGCAATCTTGAGGCTTGTCCTGCCTTAGCTTGAGTCAAGGAAGACCCTAGGATCAAGAGAAGACAGCTGGGTGCATTGGATCAAGGGTTTCCAAGGTTCTTGCTCATTTCCCTCTTTGGATTTTCTCATGAACCAAGGCAAGAACACTTGTGATTTTGTGAGAAAAATGTGACAAAATGAGTCATGCAATATTTTTATGATGCTTTGATACTAATTGGAGTTTAATTCAAACATGGAATGCCCTTTTTGCAAAGTATCAAATTTGTAGCCTTTATGGAAAAATGCCTTATGCAACTTGTGATCTAAGGCATTGAAATGAAACAATCTTGGCACAAACTTGACTTTTATAAGTTGTCACATGTTATAATGATGCAAAGAAGTCACTTAGAGGTTTTGAAAATGCTTGGAATTGGAATTTGCAAAAATCCCTCTTTGGTGCCAAAAGTGGAAATTTCATGATTTTTCCCAACTTTGACAAGCCATAACTTTTGATCCATAATGAATTAGAATGAGTTCTTGTACTTTTTGAAAAGGGAATGATCCATTCTACAACTTTCATGACCAAAGTTTTCCCATTTGAAGCATTTTTGAATCAAAAAGAAAGGGTTGAAAAAGTTTCCCAAAATGGCAAGTTTCCATTACAAGTCACTTTCCCAAAAAGGCAACTTTGCAAATGGCTTGAAATTCTTCAATTTTGTGAACTTATAACCTCTTCTATGATCAAATAAAGATCATACACATCCAAAATGATGAAGAACACCCTTTTGGTTGGGTCATTGGGGGCCTCAGATGCCCTGATTTTACACTGACTTGCTCAAGAAGTCAACTCTTGGTCAGATGACTTTCCCATGGAATTCCTTCATGAAAATTGATATGCATGATCCTTATAAAATATAGAGACCAATAGAAACAAGAATGACCAAAATTTTTGGAGTTATGGCCTTTGAAACCAAAACCCTAATTTTAGGTCATCTGTGCAGTTAAACCTGGCTCTGCTTCCATGCCTTTCCCAGTTCTTGTGATTCTTTGACTTTCTTGACTTTGTGGGGATACAATATGATGCTTGAAAATACATGGACCCCTTTGAAGTGATTGATGACCTTTGGAGTGGCTCAAGTGGCTCTTGGATAGCTCAGATCACAAACCCTAGATGCAGATGACTTTGAACCAATGCAGTGAAACAAAAATGCAATATGAGATGGTAAGATTTGAACTTATTGATCACACTAAATTTCACCGTGTTTCTGACTCCGATTTCGCATGCATTCTTAGCTTTTATTGTTGTTTTGTTATGTTATTACTTTGTTTTTTTATGTTTTCAGGTTTTTATTGTAATCGGGGCTTGAATCGAGAAAAGGAGCGAAAAAGGAGTGGAAACGGACGAAAACCTAGAAATTCAGCGTTTTGCACTTACGACACCCACCGTGGCGGGCGCCATGGGGTTAGCCATGACGTGGCCACGTCTCAAGACCACTCCACAACTGCCAAGACCCACGATCCCCACTCTCTCATCCCCTGTCAGCACCATGGCGGGCGCCATGACCTTGTGGCGGGCGCCACAAGGCAAAATTCAGTAACCTCCACTTTTTAGTGGAGGGGCATCCCGGTCTTTTCATGCTTTCAGTTTTCCTATAAATAGGACCTTAGATTTTCGTTTTTCTTCATCCAGAATTAGATTTCTCTAGGCATATATCAGTTTCAAAGCAGTTACCATTCCACATCGGGGTGTTTCTGCAATCGAGTGATCGAGTCTGTAATCTGTCTGTGTGATCGAGTTTTGGAGCACTCTGGAGGAAGTTAATCCTGCCGCCATTTTAATTCCAGTTCGTATTTTATCTTTTCTGCATTGCTTTACTTTCATTTATTTCTCGCACTGCTTTACTTTATTTATTATCCGCACTCGCACTTTACTTTATTTATTTCCCGCACTCGCTTTACTTTCCTTTATTACCCGCACTCGCTTTAAATTACTTTATTTCTCGCACTCGCTTTAAATTACTTTATTTCTCGCACTCGCACTAAATTCATTTACTTTCCGCACTCGCACTAAATTACTTTTATGAAAAATTATAAAAATAATCTTTACTTTATCATGTCTAACTAATTCCATAAAGGTTAGAATGTAAGGATCGTAATTGAACCAGTAATCCGTATAATTGTTCGTGGAAACACCTAAGGGCTATTTTATCTTTCAATTCAAGTAATAGTTTTTAACTATTTCAAAAACAGCCAAAAGCGCTTTGTCTAGTTCATTAGGAGTTTTTAGATTAAAAAGAAAAGAGATTTTAAAACGATTTTCGGACGCGTTATGAGATTTATAGTCTGGTTCATAAGAACCTCTTTTTGCTAAGAAGTCCAGGTTAAAATACTTTTCAACTTAGTTAAGATACTACATTTCTTAAAAATAGGTTTACTACTCTAACGCAGTACGCACCTTTTTATTCGTGACAATAGGAGGGGTTGATTAGAGAGTACAACTCGGTTCTGATTACGCGAAAGCGACAGTTCTTGTTAAATTAGTTCTTTTCAAAGGAGAAAACATTGCCCATAAGTAGTTCCATTAACAAATACTGGATTATCATTGATTACGTGAATTACATTCGAGCCTGTCTTTATTTATTATTTAAAATTATCATTTTATTTACCATTGCACCCTTACTAAAACCCTTATATTTAGTTGCCTTAGATACACACCATAACAACAGGTACGATAGATTGACACTTGGTCTCTGTGGATTCGACAATCTTTTATATTACTCTGACGTGTTCGTACACTTGCGAAAAACACGCATCACTTATGCATATGAAATGATCACAAGCCATGGTGTGAATGGGTGAGGGAAAATTTGGGGTGTTTACAGCTGCCCCTATTCAAACATGAGTTAGCTGTGCAGGATGTAAGCAACGACTTAACAGTCAAACAAGATAACTTGTGGTTGAATACCAAAGACAGTCCAAAATTTGCACTCACAGAATGAAGAAGAAAAGGGATATAGATTGCAAAAGGAGATAAAGTATAATTATAAGGTGCGGGCGACGGAGGACGACCGTCGAGCAGAGGACGACTGCTGGGGAAAGAGCAATGACGGGGACGACCGACATGCTGGGGATATAAGAGATCGTGATGGGGACGGCCATCAAGTAGAGCTATGAGACTCTCTAGGGATTATAGGTAAATGAAATAAATGATGAGGTACGGTCATCAAAGGTGAAGGACGATCACCTAGCAGGGGACGGCTGCTCTGTTGGGGGTAAGATGAGGGACGGTCATCCAAGGTGAAGGACGATCACCTGGCAAGGTACGGTTGCCAAAAGTATCGCGACATAGGACGAATGTCGGATAAAAAGGTCGACGATGGGGACGACCATCGGATAATCATGATGAAGGACGATCATCAAGAGGTGAAGGACGATCACCTAGCAGGGGACGACTGCTCTTAGGGTTTATCATGACATAGGACGAATGTCAGATGACAAGATCAATGATAGGGACGACCATCGGATAAAGTGATGAAGGACGATCATCAGGAGGTGAAGGACGGTCACCTAGCAGGGTACGACTGCTGAAAATATCGCGACATAGGACGAATGTCGGATAAGAAGGGGTTCTAATGAATAGAGACTCCACTGGGGAAAGGATGAGGGAAGGTCATCCAAAGGTGAAGGACGATCACCTGGTAGGGTACGGCTGCCGAAAAGGTATCATGACATAGGACGAATGCCAGATAAAAAGGAAATAGTTCAACAAGCTTTGTTGGGGACTTTGCTGGGAATAGTAAACACATACGAGTGTTTACATCCAAGAAACGAAAGGGTATAAGTGTTTGGGCACTGTGTATAGACTAAAGATGCGGACGAGCATCCTTAAGAATATGATACGGACGAGTATCGGGTAGAAACAAACACTGACACATGTTCAGAGATGATGATACAGACGAGTATCAACTGGTTAACAAAGAACACAGACGAGTGTCGAATCTGAGGGGACTCTTCTGAGGAACAATAGACACAGACGAGTGTCTAAATTCAAGAAGACCTAAGTGTTTGACACGGTGTATAGATTAAAGATACGGACGAGCATCCTTAAGTCTGTGATACGGACGGGTATCAGGTAGAAACAAACGCTTGACGCATGTTCTGAGATGATGATACAGACGAGTACCAACTGGTTAACAAATAACACGGACGAGTGTCGGATCTGAGGGGATATAAGTGGTGTATACAAGATACGGACGAGTATCTGTATGAGTAAAACAGGAGTAATAAGTATGAGTGGTGTACCGATGAGTGTTTAACTTGCTGGGGAGAGTGACACGGACGAGTGTCAAAAGGAGAAAAGTATGATATAAAAACAAGTGTCCGATTTACAAAGTGTTCAGGTAACTGTGTTGGGGAAGGTGACACGGACGGGTGTCGAGAAAGTTGTATATATATATATATATATATATATATATATATATATATATATATATATGTATCTGTGATTGCAAAGGGGACAATTTGGCTTTCTACTGGGGATATGACACGGACGGGTGTCAGGAAGTATCTGTATCTGTAAGAGAAACGTCTTGGCTCTCTGCCGGGGAATTTGGGAAACATTCTGTATATTGTTGACGGATTGTCAGCATTTACAAGTGTTTGATTCAGATCATGGCTTATGATTTATGCAATATGTTTGATTTTTGCCGTAATGCTCCGTTTTAGACGGAATGCTACGTTCTGTGGGGAAAATATGATGCGAATGCTATGATTATGCAAAGATAATGACCCGGGATTCGGATCCCGTTGCTGCGGAGATCTCTGGCTGATCTGCTTGAAGTGGATATCCCAGCTGGGGATGAGATCATTGGTAGATCTGTCATATATGACTTCGCTTGGGGAAGTAGGTCACTGATAAACTTATCTCATTAATGAGGGACCCAGCTGGGGTTTGCGGAAGCTTTCTTCACTTTGTCATGATTCCTTCGCGCGTTGCTCTTCTGGATAGAGGTTGGTACTCTGTGGGGAGATGGTTCCCTGGCTTTTGTACTTGGCTGGGGAGGAATAATGGATGGCAACTCGGCTGGGGAGAAAGCACCTCCGGTGCTAAGACTGAGTAGATAATGATTTGCCAGCTTGCTGGGGTGAAGCTTTCATGCCCCATGTTGTGCTTTGAATACCTGCAATCTTGAAAAGACAGAGAAACGCACAAGTAATCCCGAGGTATCCCTTATCGGATCCCATCCTAAATGTTCAGACACTCCCGGGAGTAAGTATATTCCCTGCAAGCACGTATTTTTAGAAGAAAAGCATTTGTATTTATGCAATCAGTATCTTAAAGACATCAGACATTCTTTGCAAAAATAAAAATGTACGAGATGAAACATGACTGAAAATCTGATTTTATTAATTTGCGTGCCCTAAATTGGCAAGATACAGTCAAAGAAACAAATCCCCTAAAATGAGGAGATTGTTAGAAATTGAGAAACAAACAAATATTGGCAATGTTGATGACGCTTCAAGGAGCTTCCCTTTTGCTATGACTCGCATGACTTTTGACGTTCTTCTCATCTTGCTTTCTGAAGAAGGCTGATTCTGAAAGAAGCTCGATCCTTTCGAAGCTTACCAAGTTGTAAGTGATACAGATGAATTCAGAATGCAGTTGTTCGCTTATTCCCTTATTTTGCATGGATCGCCCTTTCGGGTTTTCAATCCACCGGGATACCCATTTTTGCCTGAGTTGTCCAATGCGGCTTTTCAAATTAGCGGGTGTACATTTTTTATTTATTTCCCTTACTTTTGCCCGAGTCTTTTATTCTGTTTTTGACTCGCCGGGATGCCCTATTTTTGCTTGGACTTACATTCTGTTTTTATGTCCAGCGGGTCATTTTATGCGAAGTATTTTTTAACTGCATCTGAATTCACAGGGGACAGGAAGTCTTCACCATCCATAGTGCTGAGCATCAGTGCTCCACCAGAGAAAACTTTCTTTACTACGAATGACCCTTCATAGTTCGGAGTCCACTTGCCCCTGTGGTCTGTATGAGGAGGGAGGAGTCTTTTCAACACAAGATCTCCTACTTGGTACTCTCGGAGCCTGACTTTCTGATCGAAGGCCTTCTTCATCCTTTTCTGATATAACTGCCCATGACAAATCGCAGCCAATCTTTTCTCTTCAATCAGACTCAGTTGTTCGTATCGGGACCGGACCCATTCTGCTTCATTCAACTTAACATCCATCAATACTCGCAAGGAGGGTAATTCAACTTCAACAAGTAAGACTGCCTCCATACCATACACAAGCTGATACGGTGTTGCCCTAGTGGACGTTCTGATTGACGTACGGTACCCATGCAAGGCAAACGGTAACATTTCATGCCAGTCTTTGTAGGTGACCACCATCTTCTGTACAATTTTCTTGATATTCTTATTAGCTGCTTCTACAGCGCCATTCATCTTTGGCCTGGAAGGAGAAGAATTGTGGTGTTGGATCTTGAAGTCCCGACATAGTTATGCCATCATTTTATTGTTCAAATTGGAACCATTATCAGTAATGATTCGCTCGGGCACTCCATACCGACAGATGATGTCTCTCTTCAGGAATCGGGCTACCACTTGCCTTGTAACATTTGCATAGGAAGCTGCTTCAACCCACTTGGTAAAATAGTCAATGGCTACCAGGATGAATCTGTGGCCATTTGAAGTAGTCGGTTCAATCTTGCCAATCATATCAATGCCCCACATAGCAAAGGGCCAGGGTGAAGACATCACATTCAAAGGGTTGGGAGGTACATGCACTTTATCCGCATAAATCTGGCATTTATGGCACTTCCTGGCATAAGCAAAACAGTCGGCATCCATTGTGATCCAGTAATAGCCTGACCTTAGCAACTTTTTGGCCATTGCATGCCCTCCTGCATGGGTACCAAAGGATCCTTCGTGCACTTCATGCATCAACAAGTCTGCTTCTGTCCTATCAACGCATCTGAGGAGTACCATATCAAAGTTTCTCTTGTACAGGGAACCATCAGTATTCAGGAAGAAACTACCAGCAAGCCTTCTTAATGTCTTCTTATCATTGGAAGATGCCCCAGGTGGGTATGTTTGATCCTCCAAGAAGCATTTAATGTCATGGAACCAAGGCTTATCATCTTTGGCAACATCTGCTGCAAATACATATGCTGGTCTGTCAAGTCTAGACACTGAGATCCGAGGTACAAAGTTGGCAGCTTGAACTTTGATCATGGATGAAATGGTAGCCAGAGCATATGCAAACTGATTCTCGTCCCTAGGGATATACTCAAGCTTGACCGTTGTAAAGAAAGTCAATAACCTCCTTGTGTAATCCCTGTAAGGTATCAGATGATCCTGGTGGGTGTACCATTTGCCGTTGGTTTGATTAATTACCAGAGCTGAATCTCCGAATACAGTCAAAGTCTTGATCCTGAGGTTAATGGCTTCCTCAAGACCCATAATACAAGCTTCGTATTCAGCTTCATTGTTAGTGCAGTTGAAGGTGAGTTTTGCCGAGAAAGGCATGTGAACTCCCTTGGATGTTATGAGTACTGCACCAACACCACGACCATTCATATTAACAGCCCCATCAAACATCATAGTCCATTCTTCTTCCGGGTCAGGCCCTTCAGTGTGAACAGGCTCTTCATGATCTTTTACTTTTATGAACATGATGTCTTCATCAGGGAAGTCAAATCTCATAGGCTGGTAATCATCGATGGGTTGCTCAGCAAGATAATCAGACAGTACACTGCCCTTGATGGCTTTCTGAGAGGTGTATTGAATGTCATATTCTGTGAGGATCATTTGCCATCTTGCAACCCGTCCGGTAAGTGCTGGCTTCTCAAAAATGTACTTAACTGGGTCCATCTTTGATATCAATAAAGTAGTGTGGGTCAACATATACTGTCTCAGTCGGCGAGCAGCCCACGCTAAAGCACAACAAGTTTTCTCGAGTAGTGAATAACGTTGTTCACAGTCGGTAAACTTTTTGCTTAGGTAGTAAATTGCATACTCTTTTCGACCAGACTCGTCATGCTGGCCCAACACACACCCCATTGATTCTTCTAATACTGTCAAGTACATGATTAGAGGCCTTCCTTCAACTGGAGGCATAAGGATTGGAGGCTCTTGCAAGTATTCCTTGATTCTGTCAAAAGCCCTCTGGCAGTCTTCGTTCCACCTGACCGTTTGTTCTTTTCTTAACAGTTTGAACAAGGGTTCACAGGTTGCGGTAAGGTGAGATATGAACCGTGAAATGTAGTTCAATCTACCTAGGAACCCTCGAACTTCTTTCTCAGTTTTCGGTGCAGGCATTTCTTGAATGGCTTTAACTTTATCAGGGTCAACTTCAATCCCTTTCTCACTCATAATAAAGCCCAGCAACTTACCGGATCGTACCCCGAATGTGCATTTGTTGGGGTTTAACTTTAGTTGGTACTTCCTCAGACGCTTGAATAACTTCAGCAGATTCACCAGGTGGTCTTCTTCTGTGAGGGACTTGGCAATCATGTCATCCACATAACATTCGATTTCTTTATGGATCATGTCATGGAATAATGTTACCATAGCCCGTTGATAAGTTGCACCAGCATTCTTCAGTCCGAATGGCATCACCTTATAACAGAAAGTGCCCCAGGGTGTGATGAAAGTTGTCTTCTCCATGTCTTCAGGTGACATCTTGATCTGATTGTATCCTGAAAATCCATCCATGAAGGAGAACACCGAGAACTGAGCTGTATTATCAACCAATACATCAATGTGAGGTAATGGGAAATCATCTTTCGGGCTGGCTCTGTTCAGATCCCGGTAGTCCACACACATTCTTACTTTGCCGTCTTTCTGAGGATCAGGTACAATATTAGAAACCCACGGCGGATAGCTAGTCACAGCAAGGAACTCGGCGTCCCACTGCTTTTGCACCTTTTCTTTAATCTTCATTGCCATATCTGGGCGAGTACGGCGCAGTTTCTGTTTTACTGGCGGGCAGTCTTCTTTCAAAGGCAACTTGTGCATGACAATATCGGTGTCCAACCCGGGCATATCCTGATAAGACCAAGCAAACACATCTACATACTACCGAAGCATATCAATCAGTTGCTCTTTTACTGAATCTTGTAGGCAGGCCCCGATCTTAACTTCTTTCACATCTTCTTCCGTACCAAGATTAACCGTTTCAACCTCCTCCTGATGAGGGGTGATAACCTTCTCCTCTTGCCTTAACAACCTGGCTAGCTCTTCAGGTAGTTCATAGTCTTCCTCAACCCCTTCATCAGCTTGATTGATTGGATTGTCAAAGTCATATGAAGCCATAGCAGTGTTGTTGTCGGTGCAGTCTGGAAGGCACTCTCTGCAAGGGTTTAGATTGTTCATTTTAGTGATTGATTTTAATCTTGTTTAGAAAAAAGTGAAATGAAGTTTGTCATTTTGGAAAACATTGCCATTTTATTTTTGTACAAAAAGAAAAAATGAAAAACAGTGAGTGGAAAAGAAGAAGACTCATTTGCAAAAGATGTCCGATATTCATTGATTGATCTGTTTGCACAAAATTACAAGATGGCCCGATTACAAAATGAGTCTTGTCATCTTGGGCAAGATGCAAGACTTGATGCATGCTTAAAAATACAGGAAATAATAATTACTCTGCAGGAGTAACCCTTATAATTTCCTGGGAAGACCAGTTAAGGACTTGGCTCCCCGGGATCCTTGGACGTATCCAGCTCTCTAGGTTGCGGTCGCTTTCTTCCTCGTCTTCCAAGTTGTTCACTGCATCCGGGGTGAGCATTCCCCCGCTGACAAAATTGGGCTTCTTGGCAGACTCTGATTGATCTTGTTGAGTTGGTTTGTAACCCAACCCAAATCTGTCCTCCTTCTTCTCCACAGGCAGCGGCTTGCCCCAACCTTGGGCAGTCCCCTCTTCAACAACCTTCCTGGCTTGCTGATAAGATGTCATGGAGGTTCCCAGTACAGCAGATGCCTCATTTATGTTTAGGACCTCGAACCCTTGGCTCATAGTTTCATGGATTTCTCCATCCATCTCAATGTACTTGTACGTAGCCAGATGGCTAACAAAGATGTCTTCTTCACCACAGATGGTGATGATCTGGCCTTCCCACTCGAATTTCAGCTTCTGGTGAAGGGTAGACGTAACAGCGCCAGCGACATGGATCCAAGGTCTACCCAACAAACAGCTGTAGGCCGGCTGAATGTCCATCACATAGAAGGTAATTTTAAAAGTCTGCGGGCCAATCATCACAGGCAGATCAATCTCCCCAAGCACTGATCTTTTAGAGCCATCAAATGCTCTCACCACCAAATTGCTCGGGCGCAGTGCCAAGCCATCATACTCCAGCTTCACTAAGGCCTTCTTTGGTAGAACATTGAGTGAAGACCCAGTGTCCACCAGTACATGGGATAGAACAACACCCTTGCATTCTAGAGTGATGTGTAAGGCCTTGTTGTGGTTACGTCCCTCAGTTGTTAAGTCAGCATTGGTAAAACCCAACCCATGACTGGTGTTGACATTTGCCACCATAGTTTCTAGATGATTAACAGTGATCTCCTCTGGCACGTATGCTGCGTGCAGGACTTTCAGTAATGCATTCCTGTGAGCTTCGGAACACATCAACAGGGATAATATGGAGATCTTTGAGGGAGTTTGGTGAAGTTGATCCACCACCTTGTAATCACTTCTCTTTATAATCCTCATAAACTCGTCTACATCTTGTTCAAAAGATGTCTTCTGAGTTTCTTTGATGATTGGTTCTTCAGATATCACACTCTTCCCCTTTGCTTTGGCAGCAGCTTCTGCTTCGGCATTAGGTCTTTGCAATTGTGAGGCAAAAAGGCGTCCGCTTCTGGTGAAGCCTCCGCCTCCCCCAACATTATCAATTTGTGGAGAAGAAGTGGAAGAATCCAAAGTGATTTTCTCCCCGTTGCAGTAAAGATCAGAGCCATAATGCCAAGGTATGGCATTACTGCTTTCATATGGAACTGGTCCAGGCACCGTGATGGTAACCGGAATGACTGTTGCAGAGGAGCGTACAGAAATGGTGTGCGGATCGTAGTAAATGGTGACCGGTGACCTGGCAGGAGGTGCCACTGTTTGTTGTTGAAAGTTGTTGTTTAGAGGAACACTTGACGGATCATAGTAGATAGTGACTGCTGAGATATCTTCATTAGTTTCTGCTGGTGTTGTAGAAGGTCCTGGTGAAAAAATGGATGCTGATGTTGTAGAAGAGATGGTTCTTGACATCTGGTTTGCTGAAGTGATGGGCGGAGCCATTGTTGATGATATTGATGAATTGGTCGGAATGATTGTTGTTGCAGTTGTAGAAGAGTCAGGAATTGTTGCCAAAGGGATTGCTGGATTTGTAGGCGCTGTTGTCGTGATCTGAAGTATACCACTTTTGATAAGACCACCTATGCCGCTTCTCAAATTATCACACCCGTTGACTGAAATGTTGCAGTACCCACAACCGAGCTCACACCCGGGGAACATCTGGCACTCTAGAAGCTGAGCTTTAATTTCGACCAGAGGCGTCCGAATCTGTCCAACACTGGTGATTAAGAAAGAGGGCTTGTCTTCCTCAATGGAATTAATTCTTGGTCCTCCATGATTGGGCATGGGGTTTTTGGTAACACTTGGAGGGGGTGCAAAGTTGAGGGCTTTAGAATCCACCAGGTCTTGGACTTTCATTTGCAAAGCCCTGCATTTTTCTGTATTGTGGCCAGGTGCATTGGAGTGGAAAGCACATCTGGCATTGACATCATAATTTCTTGGAAGATTGGAGGGATCTGGTGGTGCCAATGCCCTTAATTCAACAAAGTTGAGTTTCAGGAGTTGTGGCAATAAAGCGGCATAAGGCATAGGGATTGGATCAATCACCCTATTTGCCTGTGATGGTCTTTGCTGAAAGGGTCTTTGTTGTTGATTGTTGTTATTGTTGTTGTAGGTCCTTTGTGGCGGATACTGAATCTTGCTGTTGGTAATGAGGTTGTTGTTGTGGTTGATATGTTGGTTGCTGAGGAATCGGAGCTGGAATAGTGACAGCTGCCACTGATCTATGAACATACTGAGGTCTGCCCCTACTGGCATGAATGGCATTTGTCTCACCGGTTCTTCTAGGTCCCACAAAGGGCTTCCTGGGGTTACTGGACGAACTTGCACCATTATCAGAAATCTTACCCATCTTTAGAAGGCTCTCAATTCTTTCTCCAACTATAACTACGTCAGCAAAACTGGTGGAAGAAAATGCAGCTAGCCTATCAATATATGTTCCTTGCAAAGTGTTCATAAACATGTCGGCCATTTCTCTTTCCGACATGGGTGGCTGGACAGCAGCAGCAAGCTGTCTCCACCTCTGGGCATATTCCCTGAAGCTTTCTCTGGAGGATTGAGACATTCCCATCAAAAGGGTCCTGTTAGGAGCCATGTCCAGATTGTATTGGTACTGCCTGATAAAGGCTTCAGCTAGGTCCTTCCAGCACCTGATAGTAGCTCTGGTTAAGTGTGAGTACCACTCCCTTGAAGCCCCAGTCAAACTATCTTCAAAGTAAAACATCCACAGTTTTTCGTCCATTGTGTATGCCTTAAGTATCCCCAGAAAGGACTGCAGGTGAGTTCGTGGACAGGAAGTTCCATTGTACTTCTCGAAGCACGGGGGTTTAAACTTATGGGGAATCCTTACCCCGTCCACTAGCCCCATATCCATGACATCAAAACCTAGGGAATTTTGAGACTCCAGAGATCTCAACTTCTCAGCAATTTCATCAAACCTCCTATCATAGACTTCATCACCAGCTCCCATGACAGTGAATTACTCCTCTTGAGGATCTTCTTGCAAGATCCTGCCTGCTGTAGTATTTCCTTGCACATTACCCGGGATGTTGACTTCCGGATGAAGATGAGGCCCATATACTGGGGGGTTAACATGAGGCTGACCCCTTTCATTGTTACTTGTTCCTCCAGTTCCCAGATGGGGTTCTTCCAGGGTTTGTCTTTCTACCAATGCCCTCAACCTTTCTTGACTTTGGGCCAAGCCATTCATTACTTCCATGAATTGGGTCATTTGGTTTCTCATCTCCAGCCTTTCATTAGCCATCTGAGTTCTGAGCTCTGTCAGATCTTGCTGTACTTGGTCCATTTGGATACCAGGAAGATTGTTGCGAGTAGGATACCTGTGCGGACGGTTGAGAGGGAACACCCGACGGCGAGCAATAATTCCTGAATCACAACAGAGTTAGTAACAAACAAAACAAAATCCTACAAAACAAAACAAGAGTTAGTATGCAATGCAGTATGCTTATTTATTTTCCAAAGGTATCCGGCTTGGTTCTTGGTTTCGACCTTTCCAGACCCCTGAGGAAGATGTTTTGATGTTGCTTGAGAAAAGAAACTCAAATGAAACAAACTGACAAATACGTTACAAATGGTGGATCATACATAGTTTGTTTTTACAACTTATGCCCCTGAAGGGTCAAAATACAACATAAAAAGAAAAGTACATGAAATGGAAATAACAACAAGCAAAGAAGTCAAACATCTAATCCAAACTCATCCTCCTTAACCTCCTTCAAAAGTGCTTCAGTTACAGGACCAGCCGGATGCTCTGTAATGTTTCTGATAAGAAGATTTCTGGTGGCAATGGCAGAGGTCAGCTTCTTGTGCCTATCTTGGTCCTTTGACCTCTTCAAACCAGCCCTCAGCTTCAACTCTGAAATCTCCTTCTGGGCTGCTAGCAGAGCCTCCTGTTGTTTCTTTTCAATGGCCTCTAACTGCTCAATCCTGGTTTGAGTTCTCTTATCTTCTTGAGTGCATGCTTCAGTGATCCTGACCCAACTAGCTTGACTTTCTTTCAGATAGAGATCAATCCTAGCCTTCTGAAACTGGGCCTCTTTACAGGCATTCTTCAAAATCTGCTCTCCAGCTCTTGATTTCTTGATGTAGTCCTCTGATTTCTCAATCCTGGCTAGATGCTCCACCTTAAGATTTTCCAACCTCTCAATGTCTAGACGACCATCACTCCTCTCCCAGAGGGTCTTCTTTAGAGCTTGAGAAAAATTCTCATTCCTCTCCTTCAGTTTCTCAAATTCTTCCAGGCTGACAGTGGCTGGAGGTGGTACTGTGGATGGTCCAGGTGCATCCTCAATGGTGAAAGGCCTCCCAGAAATCTGAGCCCTAGCATGAGACCATTCATAATACTGAGCTGAAGCCACATTATTGCACCTCCCAAGAATGGCCATCCCTTTGGTCTGGATGTTGTCCCAAGCCCAGGATGCTTGCCTGACAACAACTAGATTAGGCTTTATCTCACAATAAAGGGTTTCAGCCAAGTCTTGCATTCTAGGAGGGTGAACCAGAGCATAGCCCAACTGTCTTTTAAACAGCAAAGGGTTGTAGTTGATGCATCCCTTCACTCCTATTAGAGGTACATTGGGGAACTGCCCACAACTAGTGATTATGTCCCTGCCTTTGGTGCTCTGGGTACACCATCTGATGTCATCTGAAGTCAGAGCAATAAGCCTCTTAGCCCAATTCTTCTGTTGGTGGGGATTCAGGAAGGCATCAGTCTTGGGTAAGTGTTTGAGTAGCCAGGTATGGAATAGAGGAGCACAACATCTCACCAATTTTCCTCTTTGCTTCTCATTTCTTTGATGTACAGAATAATAGAAATCTCCCAGCAGTGTGGGCACTGGGTTCCTTAGGAGGAAAAGATGAATGGAATTCTTGCTGATAAACTTGGGCTCATCTGCAAATAGTATAACCCCATATATACTGAGGGCTAACAATGCACAAACTGCCCTCCATTCTCCCAAAGAGGCCTTCAGGATGGCCTGAGAAGTCAAAATGTCTAGGTGCAAACCAGGGATCCCAGCCTTTGTTGTCATGTTGTGCTCAATCAAAATAGGTTCCAGGTACAGTGCTTTTGCCACTTCTCCATTGCTGGGAGAGGTCATTTCAGGGTTGAAGGGGACACCACCCCTGACAGGTACTCCAATCAAAGATGAAAACTCCTCCAGCAGAGGTCCCAACTGAAAGTTCTGGAAAGTGAAGCATCTCAAAGGAGGGTCATAGAACTGTAGGCAGGTGTGGATCAAGCTCCTCTGAGAAGGGTCTAGGTCCATAACCATATCAAGGATGCCTCCATAATGCTCTCTGAATAATGGGATATGGTCTGGAGTGATAAGTGCCTGGACCTGCCTGATGCCAGTCAGCAATGGCTCAAAGAAATGATATGAAATGTTGCTCTTCTTGGGTGCCATGACTGCTGATGAAGAGCTGAAAACAAGTGCTGATGATGAAGACTGATACTAGAGATGAGCCACTGATAGGCTGTAGCTGGTGATAGAAGCAACTAAAGCAGGTAGCTGATGAAGATAGCTGAAGCAGATCACTGATGAACAAAGGTCTATGCAGATGAAGGGGTCAAAACCAAGCCAAATATAATGTGGATACCCTGAAAAACAAATAAGCAAATGTTAAATGATGTAAATGATGAGTATGCAAATGATATGCAAGGGTTTGTGACCAAGCTGGATCTGATTACTGCCTTGATATAAGTCCATGTATATTCAAGAAATCCAGATGGAGGTTCAGAAGTCCAGTAACCAAGGTGGGGGACTCAAATAAAGAGTCACATGTCCAGGGTTCAAATCACAAGAACTGTCCCAAAATGAGGTACTCTTAAACCAAAATAAAGTAATAGGGTATGATGTGGCCAGTGGTACCTGCAAACCTGTAAACAGCCCAACCCCCTCATAGGTGGTGTTCTAGAACAAGGATCTTCAGACTTGGATCAGTTATGAGAAGTGTAAACACTTCTAACCCGGAGGTACATTATTTACAATAACCATAAAAGATCCTCCTCTAATTCACCTCAGTTTCTGAAGGTCATAATAAAGGTCATCCAGACTTAGCAGGCTTCCCAGATAGCCCTAGCACTACAAGAAATATGTAGCACAGAGTTCTCAAGAAGAAACCCACATCTGAACCGTGTTTCATATTCCCGCACCAGACCGAAATGGAATGGGAAAGAACATGAACCACTCTAGCCTAGGTGTCACTCAGGTCCCAGGTATAGGACCTTAAACTCTCAGTAGAACCCCACCCACCAAAGCAAAAACCAGATCCAGCCAGATGATAATATGACAGTATGATATATAAAGCTGTAAAGAAAGCAATAAATAACTGTACATAAAGCAGTAAATAAAACATATAAACAAATACAAATAGCACATAACACCCCAATAAACACAAATCAAACAAGCGCTAGGAGGAACCCACAAAAAGAACCAGAAGCCCTGGTTACAGTATAAGGATCCCCAGCAGAGTCGCCAAGCTGTCGCTCCCACCAAATGACACCTGGTCAGAAGGGGTACAGACGCGAACGGTCGGCGAAAGAGGAGAGTACACACAAGGGTGAACTCAGAAGACAAGAGTCGCCAGCTAGGCATTTTTATCCTGAAGGAAAGGTAATGCTGCATAGACCTAGAAAGATATGGATAAGACGGTCGCGAACCAGAGAAACTGGGAAAGGGGGTTGGTTACAACCTGGGAAGGTATTAGCACCCAGATTGTCCGCCGTACTCGACGGGATCCACGCTTAAAAGATTTGTGTTTTAAAGGGGTAGTGTCAGTGCAATTTGTGTATAAATTTAGGATTGAATCTTAGATAGATTTAAATGAATTGCCCAGAAACCTTCCCCTCCCCAAACTAAACCTAAATCCATCATCAAAAACCATTTATCAGCCATGAACAAAGAGAAACGAACTCAAACACATTCACGGGCAAAACTTCAGAGAGGCACAAAATGTTCATTTTCACACTATTTTTAAATCTGAAAGCATCAGAGTGATCCCCATGATGTGCTCTTTCATTTTGTAACAAAAATAACAAGCTTTGAAAAGTTAGAAGTTTGAAGCTACCTGAGGTGAAGAACTGTGAAGATGAGCTTTCCTGACCTTTCTCTTATGCAAACTGCCTCTCCTGAACCTCCTGAGCTCAATGGAATGCTTCAAAACTTTTGTTGATTGCTGATTTGTGAGTATGAGTTCTGGTGTAGCAGATTTCACAGTTGTGTTCTAGGGGGTTTCAGGCTGTTTTAATGGTGGGCTTTTGTTCCATGGAGGATGTGTGGTCCACTGGTGAAGAAAGAATTGAGGTTTTATGGCTGTGTAAGGAAAATCGAAGAGAAAGAGTTTTTGACAGTTTTTGGAGTGTGCTGCAATGTGGGAGCTTATGGCTTGTGTATGGTGTGTTTAGGGTTGCTTGATGGCCACATATTTGACTCTGATTGGGAAGAGAGTTGGTGGTGTCACTGTGGGATTGGTATGGGCAAAAATGCAAGAAAGTCAAGATTTGTGTACTCTAAGCATGGCTCGGGTCAGGGGCAATATTGAGGCTTGTCCTGCCTCAGCTTGAGTCAAGGAAGACCCTAGGATCAAGAGAAGACAGCTGGGTGCATTGGATCAAGGGTTTCCAAGGTTCTTGCTCATTTCCCTCTTTGGATTTTCTCATGAACCAAGGCAAGAACACTTGTGATTTTGTGAGCAAAATGTGACAAAATGAGTCATGCAATATTGTTATGATGCTTTGATACTAATTGGAGTTTAATTCAAACATGGAATGCCCTTTTTGCAAAGTATCAAATTTGTAGCCTTTATGGAAAAATGCCTTATGCAACTTGTGATCTAAGGCATTGAAATGAAACAATCTTGGCACAAACTTGACTTTTCTAGGTTGTCACATGTTATAATGATGCAAAGAAGTCACTTAGAGGTTTTGAAAATGCTTGGAATTGGAATTTGCAAAAATCCCTCTTTGGTGCCAAAAGTGGAAATTTCATGATTTTCCCAACTTTGACAAGCCATAACTTTTGATCCATAATGAATTAGAATGAGTTCTTGTACTTTTTGAAAAGGGAATGATCCATTCTACAACTTTCATGACCAAAGTTTTCCCATTTGAAGCATTTTTGAATCAAAAAGAAAGGGTTGAAAAAGTTTCCCAAAATGGCAAGTTTCCATTACAAGTCACTTTCCCAAAAAGGCAACTTTGCAAATGGCTTGAAATTCTTCAATTTTGTGAACTTCTAACCTCTTCTATGATCAAATAAAGATCATACACATCCAAAATGATGAAGAACACCCTTTTGGTTGGGTCATTGGGGGCCTCAGATGCCCTGATTTTACACTGACTTGCTCAAGAAGTCAACTCTTGGTCAGATGACTTTCCCATGGAATTCCTTCATGAAAATTGATATGCATGATCCTTATAAAATATAGAGACCAATAGAAACAAGAATGACCAAAATTTTTGGAGTTATGGCCTTTGAAACCAAAACCCTAATTTTAGGTCATTTGTGTAGTTAAACCTGGCTCTGCTTCCATGCCTTTCCCAGTTCTTGTGATTCTTTGACTTTCTTGACTTTGTGGGGATACAATATGATGCTTGAACATACATGGACCCCTTTTAAGTGATTGATGACCTTTGGAGTGGCTCAAGTGGCTCTTGGATAGCTCAGATCACAAACCCTAGATGCAGATGACTTTGAACCAATGCAGTGAAACAAAAATGCAATATGAGATGGTATGATTTGAACTTATGCATATGAAATGATCACAAGCCATGGTGTGAATGGGTGAGGGAAAATTTGGTGTGTTTACACACCCGCAGTGTGGAAAATTATCCAACATCCACCCGTAGCGTGGCAGATCGTATCGTGAAGTCCAACCGTAGATTGGCAAAAGCCCATCCTCAGGGTGGCGAAGAATCTTAAAATTCTATCGCAAGTTGATCAAAGTCCACCCACAGCCTGGCAAGTCGTTATTCGTCTAACTTCATCCAATAATACACCACTAAGGCATTGTTGCAGCCTATCAAGGTCCACCAGCAGCGTGGCAAGTCAGTAGCCGTCTGACATCACCCAAAAGGCATCCCTTGTTTACTATTCTTCATATCATAATTATATCCAAAGCAGAGTTCATTCGATTGAGTTTATCTCCATGTTCTTCTGTCGTAGAGAGCAAATTTTCTGGATGTTTCTAGTATTCAATCCCTGCATACTCCAAACGTCTGAAAGCAACAGCTATCATCCATTCAAGTCTACAGTGATTGAATAGGGGCAACTGTAACACCCCAAAATTTGCCCTCATATTTATTACTTCGACTGGCTTATATTTGATGTTCGTTTTTATTATTTGGTCATAACATTTGCAATCATGTATTTCACTGAGCTCTGAAGACGAGGGATTAAAGGCATTCTTGTGATTTGTTTGTTCCGATTCAGGGGGTTTATCTGGTTATTACACCCAAATTGAAGCGAAGTTTGGCCTCTTATGAGTTTCTCCATATCATTCATCATTATGGTCAAGGCACTTTATTTGTTGCTTATGACTCTAATTCGAGAATGGTATTATCAAGTCCTTGAGAAGTGATTTGTGTTCAAAGTAAGGAGGAAATATACGTGGTCATGATTTATTTAGAAAGCATAGTTCAAGTTTTATTTCAACTTAAAATTTTCCGTTGGTACTAAGCCTTTTCAAATTCGATCTTCTTTGTTTACCATCCCTATTGAAACTTCATCAATTTACATATTAAGGTCCATACAAGTATATGTATCTAAGATTGTCCATATCGTGACTGATTTCATTTTTCTTTTTAAAAAAAAAAAGAGAAGGAAAAGACCAATTGAGAAAGAAAAAAAAACGTATTCCCCAAGGCTTCCCAATCTGATGTGGAGTTAGATGATGAGATAATATACCGGATTTTGTAAATAGGTTGTTGACAAGGGTAACACGCCTACAAGGATACATGCTAAAGGACTTCATGAGAAGACGGGGATAATTCGAAATTTCTCCCATGATATTCTCAAGGTGCTCGAATTTAATAATGCAGGGAAGTGTCAATCAACATTTTCCATAATTAATTTGTAGGAAACTAATATTGACACAAACTGATAACCGAAAATGCGAGGAAAAAACGATGAAGTGAGGTGTGCTTATGTTGTGTCCTGAATTTCTCCCAAACCCAATTATGGGATGGTTTCCAAAATCAAGCAGGTTTGTATACAATTATAATCATGGCAAATTATTCAATTTTTGATAATCATACTCAGCTTCTTGCCGCAAATTGCTGCCAAAAAGGATTGAATACTTCTTAAAGTTTAAATGGGAATAGTTTTACAGTGTTATTGTCTTTTCTGGAGTAGGATACCACAGAAAATTTATCAGGAAGAACTTTACATCTAAAAGGAATAACAGTTAGTCTAAACTAACTGACTAAAGAAAAATACAGATGGAAGAATACGGTTACAAACTGTAACAAAATCCTAACAGAAAAATCTAGAAAGAAAGTTCAAAAGGATCTCCATCATTGGACAAATTCAAATTCACCCTGCTGCAGCAAACTTTCATCACTCTAGCACTCTTCTTGCTCAAAAACTTTAATGGTCATCATCACCCATAACAAGAGCCATGCGTAAGTGAAAGTAAAAAAAAAATCATGGTAACGAAGGGGGAAAACCGATATAACAGAATAAGGATACAGGCTAAAGGGAAATCTAACTGAATTCAATAGAAAGGCAGTGAGAAAATTCAGTTGTAACTAACTTCATAACACTTATAACTGAAACTCACTTTTACCTGAATTGATTCATTTTTAAGCCTTAAATCCTTCTCCTATAAATGATATATCAGTAAATTCTTCAAGATGGATGGATTAAACTCTTCCTCATTCTCTGCATTTTTTCAGTTTCCACCATCACAAACTCTCATTTTGATCCATCTTCATCACCTTTCTCTGATCATCCTTCTTAAACCTCCACAATCTCTGCATCATTAACCTTCATCATTCCGCAGCAACCATTCTCAGAACCTATTCTTCATCAATCATTGACAAAACCTCTAATCTCTGCATCATCTGCATCTTCCTCGAATCTCTGCCACACTCCTTATCAAATCTGTAAACACCCCAAATTTGCCCTCACCCATTCACACCATGGCTTGTGATCATCTCATATGCATAAACACAAACATATCATCTCATATCTCATTTTTGATTCACTGCATAGATTCTAAGTCATCAGCACCCAGGGTTTGTGATCTGAGCAATCCCAAAGCATCTTGAGCCATTCCAAAGGCCACCAATCAACTAAAAGGGGTCCATGTGTGTTCTTACATCATATTCCATCTCCTCAAAGTCAAAGATGCAGAGGAATCACAAGAGCTAGGGTTTGGTGGGATGCAGAGCCAGGATGAACTGCACAGTTGACTGAAAATTAGGGTTTTGGTTTCAGAGGCCATAACCTCAAATTTTTTGGTCATTCTTGTTTCCATTGATCTCTACATGGTATAGTGAGTATGCATATCAATTTTCATGAAGAAATTCCATGGGGAAGTCATCTGATCAAGAGTTGACTTTTCAGACAAGTCAGTGCAAAATCAGGGCATCTGAGGCCCCCCTTGACCCAACCAATGGGTGATCTTCATCATTTTGAGTGTACATGATCTTTATTTGATCATGTAAGAAGGTTGAAGTTCATAAAAATCAAGAATTTAGGGTTTTTGCAAATGTTGACTTTTTGGGCATAATTGACTTTTCAAGAATGCATCATTTTAGGTCACTTTTCAAGCCTTGATTCTTGATCCAAAAAGGCTTCAAATGGAAAAACTTTGGTCATGAAAGTTGTAGATCTCATCTTTCCCTTTTCAAAAAGTACAAGAACATGATCAAACTCTTCTTGGATCAAAAGTTATGGCAATGCAAAGTTGACAAAAATCATTGATTTTTAAGGCATGCCCTAAGTGAGAACTTTGCAAAATCTTGAACCAATACACATTGCAGCCTCTAATTCATTTCAAACCATTACACAAACATTCTCTAAGTCCTAAAAATCAGATTTGAACTAAGATTGCCCATGGTTTCATGTTTGGTTGGACAAAGAATCACATGTGAACCAAAATGCCACAAGTTGCAAAACTCATGATCATGCTTTACCAACTTGCTGCCTTGAATGCTGGACCAAGCTGACTCTTTCCCCTCATTTTGCTGCGCATGGCCCATGCCTTGTACTTGCCTAGCACCTCACCATACTTGCCTTACACATAAAGTGGACTTTGAGCAAAAGGTGACTTACCTATCCATAAAGCACAAGTCACATCCTCTGACCAATCAGATTTGTTTATGTTATCCCTTTGCAAGCTAAAGACATCACTAAGCAAGGCTGAAACCATCACATTCCACACTTACACAAAATCACCTCACATTGCATAAGCCTTCGAATCTCTCTGTCCAGCATACAAACACTTCAACCATCTTCACCATTCAACTCACCTTGCTCCATAGACCTCAAACCACCCAAAGCACAAGCCTGAAACAGCCAGAACATCTCACTGCCATCTCTCACCTCAGTTTGCAGTTTCATTTGAAACTCTCACCATAGCTCACAAACATCAAAACAAACCTTGCAAAGCTTCTCCATTCACCCTCAGGATCACAAACAACCCCTTTCCATGGCCTGAAACAACCAGAAACTCCATTGCCATTTCTGATCAAGCTTGAGCAGAAGCTTTCGAATCTCACTATCCAGCCAACTTAAACTCCTTTTGAGCATTCAAACATCATCTGGGGATCAAGTGGAAGGGTTTGCACTGAAAGAAGGGGCCAGAAAGTTCTCAAACTGAAAGCTTCAAATCTCAGGTAGCCTGAAATTTATTTTTCCAGAAATCATTTCTCTTGTTACAAACTTGTTCTATGTGATTCACTGATCATCCTGATGTCTTTGTTTTCGAAAATGGTTGTGATTTGAGCATTTATTTTGTCTCTGAAGCTTGCGTGCCCTAGAACTTGTTCTCTTCGATTCAGTTGATTTAGGAAGAATAAATTTGTTTTAGGATAGGGTTTTGATTCGTGAGGGTGTGGGGAACATTTCCATGGTGTTAGATTTCATTTTAGTGACCTAGGGAAGGATTTAGAAGTTTTCAGGGGAGAAGGTCACCGGAGAAGACGATCGGAGCTCGTCTCCGATGACCTGAAAGTAATTTGTGCCCTAATTGCGTAATTAACTTCAGTTTGAATTCTGGCCGTAGATGGCCTTTGACTTGTTGACCTCCCTCCCTTTTGGATGGCCCAGATCAGCCTGCTTAGCCCTAATCCACGTGTTAGCCTAATTAATCCATATTTTACTTAATTTAATCAGAACCAATCCTGGCCACAAGATGACGCGCGCAGTCAACGTATTTGAACTCAGAATCAATCTCATCCATCCATCCTGATTACTTCCTATTTCATTTGTTTTTAATTCATTTTATTTCAATTAATTTGCATAATTATTTTAAAATAGTTAAAAATTCTTAAAAATTATGAAACTTTTTTCTTTAAAGTTTTATTAATTTTTAAGACCCAAAAATATTTTTATTTTATTTTTTATCATTAAAAAAGTATTTTTAAATATTTAAAAGATTATTTTTAATTGATTAATGAGAATTAATTAATTAAAAATACTTTTAGGTATTAAAAAATTACAAAAAAATTCATGAAATGTTCTAAGGCATTTAGAAACATTGTCCAACCTTCAAACCAAATTTCTTTTTTGATCTTGATGCATTTTAAGAATTTTTCATTGAATTAAATCATTTTTTATGCATTATTTTGACCATGGATTCAAAAATTCATTTCTGCCTATTGGAGAGGGTTGAGACATTGATTCTTCTTGCATTGTTTTCCATTTGGCATGTAGTTTCTAGGATAAAATGGCCCTGATTTGATCTTTCAATTTCAATTTGTTTGATGATTTTCTTGTTAAGAACCCTAAAAAACCCTAATAACTTAGAAAATTCATATCTTGAGTTTGGTTGAGAGTTGAGAGTTCCCCTTTGGGCAGTGGTTCATTATAGGTTTAGGGTTTCTTTGGGTACCATTTTCCATTTTTTATCTTAGGGTTTGCTTCTGTTTTGAGTTTTTGTTTGATGTATGATTCATAAACCCTAATTTGGGCTTTCATTTGCATCCTTCTTGCATTCTCTTGCATAACATGACTTGTCTTTGCATTTTGTGCATTCTTGTGATTCATTTGACATCTTAAGACATGTAGGAAGCATGTTTGATCATTGCATTACACCTTTGCCATGTCATTTGTCTTGTATGCTTCATAACTTTTCATGTTCATCCATGCTCCTTAACTTGCATCATATGCATCCATGATCTTGTATGAACATCCCCATGTCTTGACTCATGTTTGAAGCACCTCATAACATCATAATCATCATCAACATGCTTCTGGTTTGGTCTAGCATCATGCCATTTCATCTCATCTTGCATTGCATTGCATTTCTTTCTAACATTTCAGGTGGTAAGTGAATTTGAGAAGTGAATTTGCCTTCACTTCTCATAACTTTTCTTTTCATCTCTCTTGAATCCATTGCTGCATTTCTATTTGTGTTTGAGATTGAGCTTGCTCATTCTTGTTCTTCCCACTTTCTTTCTGCAAGTGACTTGACTTCTTGAATGAAGCAAGTCACTTTGCTTCTCTTGATCTTGTTCATCTGCTTCCTGGTGGCTCCTTTGAAGATTGTTCTTGAAAACCTCACAAACTTTAGGGACAGCCAAGCATGATAATGAATTAGGGCTTTGATTAGTCTCCCTCATAGTTTTTACCTTTGTGTCTCTCTTTGAGTCTTCTCTTCTCATCTCATAATCAGAGACTAAACCCTAAAGGTGTTAAGACTTTGTGATTAGGGTTATGCCTGCATCCTTCTCTTAGGATGGAGTGTATAACTTTAATCCTAAGTGTTAAACCCTTAATGTGTTTAAATCTCTTAATCAATCCATCTAATAATCATTAAGACATCAAGCTTGTAACTTGGGCCTTGCATTAGGGTTCTAATTCTTCCTTAAGTGGTTAAGAAGGACTAACCCTAGTGTTAATGGACAAGTCCCCCTCAAGTTGTCTTACAAACTATAAAATTCACTTCATCATCATATCATTAATAAAATCCACTTAATCAAAGGCTTGTTTTGTCATGAGTTTAATCCCTAATCATGGATTAAGTTGAGGAGCTTTTCTCAGCTTAAACATTCTCATCTATTATCCTTCTATTAGGATGGTGTAATGAGACTGTTTAATCCTTGATTATGGCTTAACCTCATTACTCAACACTAAACAAAAACACCAAAAACATCTAAATAATCACAAGTAGGTTAATGATCTTAATCCTACATCATGGTAATTAAGTGTGAGAATCTGACTTCACACTTAAGGTATTCTCATTACCCCTAATCAGAGGGAAGATGTGATGAGTTTACTAATCCATTGGTTCAGGCTTAAGCTCATTATCTTATGACAAATTCCAAAAAAATAAAAGACTGAAAACTCAAAAAACAAACAATAATCGTCTCCTTCGGGATTCTTTTCTCATCTCATTCACTCACAAACGAGAACTTGCTTCTTCCGTCTAATGCAAGACAGTTAGCACCTGAGCCAGACAGGTCATACACTTGAGCATAGACAAGCAAGCAGTTCACGAGTCAATTCATCTTTCAGTCTCTTTGGGTCGAACTACGGTGTTCTGACTTCCTCATTGCACGAGAGGATACGTAGGCATAACTTAACAGTTATCGAACAAAAGTCTCTGTACATTCCCCTTCCTTCCAGCTTCATTCTTTTTAGCCTCATGATCTTGAGCATCTCACTCTCATCCTTACACTGACACTTTCATACTTCACATCACTTATACACTTTACACTGACACCTGTACATCTTTTCCAGCTCTTTTACACACAAATTGCACTGACACTACCCCTTTAAAACACAAATCTTTTAAGCGTGGATCCCGTCGAGTACGACGGACAATCTGGGTGCTAATACCTTCCCATGTTGTAACCAACCCCCTTTCTCAGTCTCTCTGGTTCGCAACCGTCTTATCCATCTTTTTCTAGGCTTATGCAGCATTGCCTTTCCTCCGGGATAAAAATGCCTAGCTGGCGACTCTATTCATCTCCAGTGAGTTCACGGCTGTGTGTTCTCACTGTCCCTTTCGCCGACCGTTCGCGTCTGTACCCTATTTGACCCTGTGTCACTTATCGGGAGCGACAGCTTGGCGACTCTGCTGGGGATGCTTATACTGCAACCAGGGCTTCTGGTTCTTTTTGTGGGTTCCTCCTAGCGCTTGTTTGATTTGTGTTTACTGGGGTGTTATGTGCCTGTTTGTGCTTGTATTTGTTTTTGTTTATTGCTTTATGTACAGTTACCTTACTGCTTTCTTTATTGCATTTATATCATACTGTCATTGTTGCTGGCTGGATCTGGTTTCTTGTTTTGGTGGGTGGGTATTTTATTGAGAGTTAAGGTCCTATACCTGGGACCTGAGTGACACCTAGGCTAGAGTGAATCATATTCTTTCCCATTCCATTTCGGTCTGGTGCGGGAATATGAAACACGGTTCAGATATGGGTTTCTTCTTGAGAACTCTGTGTTGCGGATTTCCTGCAATGCTAGGGCTATCTGGGAAGCCTGCTAAGTCTGGATGACCTTTTAGTATTGACCTTCAGAAACCGAGGTGAATTAGAGGAGGAATTGTTATGGTTATTGTAAACACTGTACCTCCGGGTTAGAAGTGTTTACACTTCTCATAACTGATCCAAGTCTGAGGATCCTTGTTCTAGATCACCACCTGTGAGGGGGTTGGGCTGTTTACAGGTTTGCAGGTACCTTGACCTCAGAATACCCTGTTACTTTGACTTTGTTAAGAATGCTCCATGTTGGATAGTTCTTGTGATTCTAAAACCCTGGACATGTGGCTCTTTATTTGAGTCCCCCACCTTGGTTACTGGATTCTTTAGACCTCCATCTGGAATTCTTAGACACACATGGATCTATGCCAAGGCAGTTAATCAGATCCAGCTCAGTCACAGACCCTTGCATTTCATTTGCATACATACTCATTGCATCATATTAACATATGCTTATTTGTGTTTCAGGGTATCCACCTTCATCCGGTTTTTGGTTTTGACCCCATCTGCAGTTTTGACCTATCTCCACCAGCACTTGCTTCAGCTTGTCAACCACATACTTCAGTTACTTGCACTAGCCAGTCAGTGGCTCACTCCTCAGCATCTTCATCAGCACTCTACTCAGTCTTCAGCATCATGGCTCCAAAGAAAAGCAACATCACTTATCATTTCTTCCAACCAGACTTATCAGACATCAGGAGGATCCAAACCCTGATCACTCCAGATCACATACCTTTATTCAGAGAGCATTATGGGGATATACTTGACTTGGTCATAGATCTGGACCCATCTCAGAGAAGCCTGATCCATACCTGCATCCAGTTCTATGACCCCCCATTGAGGTGTTTCACCTTTCAAGACTTTCAGTTGGGGCCTCTGTTAGAAGAATACTCATCTTTGATTGGTTTGCCTATCAAGAGAGAGATCCCTTTCAACCCTGAAATGGTCTTTCCCAGCAATGGAGAGATAGCAAAAGCTTTGCACCTGGAACCTGCTTTGATTGAGCAACACATGACCTCTAAAGCTGGGATCCCTGGTTTTCATTTGGACTTCCTGATTTCTCAAGCTAGTCTGAGGGCCTCCCTGGGGGATTGGAAAGCTGTTTGTGCTTCGTTGGCCTTAAGTATATATGGAATTGTGTTGTTTGCAGATGAGCCTCGATTCATCAGCAAGAATGCAATCCACTTGTTCATCCTGAAGAACCCAGTGCCAACCTTGTTAGGAGACCTCTATTACTCAGTACATCAGAGGAATGAGAAGCAGAGGGGGAAGTTAGTGAGGTGTTGTGCTCCACTATTCCATGCTTGGCTCCTCAGGCATCTACCCAGGACAGATGCATTTCTAAATCCTCATCAGCAAAGCAACTGGGCTAAGAGGCTCACTACTCTCACTTCAGCAGACATCAGATGGTGCACTCAGAGCACCAAGGGCAGAGATATTATCACTAGCTGTGGACACTTTCCCAATGTGCCTTTGGTAGGAGTTAAGGGAAGTATCAACTACAATCCTCTGCTGTTCAAGAGGCAATTGGGCTATGCACTGGTCCATGCTCCTAGGGTGCAGGATTTGGTTGAAACCCTCTACTGTGAGAACAAGGTTAACTTGGCTGCTGTTAGGCAGGCTGCCTGGGCCTGGGATCATGTTCAAACCAAAGGAGTCACCATTTTGGGAAAGTGCAATAATGTGGCATCAGCCCAATATCATGAGTGGTCCTATGCCAGAGCCCAATTCTCTGGACTGCCCTTCACCATAGAAGACATGCCTGAGTCATCATCAGCACCACCCCCTGCCACTATCAGTATGGAGGAGTTTGAAAGTTTGAAAGAAAGAAATGAGAAGCTAACTCAAGCCTTGCAGAAGACCCTCCGGGAGAGGAGTGAAGGTGTGAGGGAGATTGAAAGATTGGAAAAGTTGAGGGTGGAACACTTGATTAAGATTGAGAAGTCTGGAGAGTATATCAACAAGTCTAAAGCTGGTGAGCAGATTCTGAAGAATGCTTGTAAAGAAGCCCAGTTCCAGAGAGCAAGAACAGACTTGTATCTGAAAGAGAGTCAGGCCAGGTGGGTCCGGATCACTGAGGCCCGCACTCTAGAAGACAAGAGAGTTCAGGACAAGATGGAGCAGATGGAAAAAGCCCTGGCAGCAGCCCAGAAGGAAATATCAGAGCTGGAAATCAGAGCTGGAGTGAAGAGGTCTAAAGACCAAAGTCAGAACAAGAAGTTGACTGCAGCTGTTGCAACAAGAAACCTTCTCATCAGAAGTCTCACGGAGCGTCCGGCTGATCCTGTGACCGAGGCACTTCTTAAGGAAGTTCGTGAGGATGAGTTTGGCCTTGGAGTTTGATCATTTGCTTGTTGCTTTTCCTATTTCATGTATTTTTGCTTTTTGTAATGTATTTTGACCCCTTAGAGGGCTTGTGTTGTAAAAAGAACAATTTGTATTATTTCACCTTTGTAATATATTTGTGTTGGTCTCCATCTGAGTTCACTTCAAAAGCAACTACAACAGCATCATCTTCAAGGGTCTGGAAGGGTCAAAACTGAAGGCCAAACCGGATACCTTGAGAACAAATAAGCATAACTGCATTGCATGCTAACCTTTTATTTGTTTTGTAGGGTTTTGTTTTATTGTTACTAACCTCTGTTGTGATATTCAGGAATTATTGCTCGCCGCCGGGTATTTCCTCTCAACAGGCCACACAGGTACCCAACTAGAAACAACCTTCCGGGCATCCAAATGGACCAGATGCAACAAGACCTTACAGAGGTCAGAAACCAGATGGCAAACAAAAGAGTGGAGATGAGAACCCAGATAACACAGTTCATGGAAGTGATGAACAACTTAGCTCAAAGCCAAGAGAGGCTTAGAGCTTTGGTAGAAGGAAGGAATCAAGATGAGCCCCATGTGGGAACTGCTGGCACAAGTAACAACGAAAGGGTGCAACCACATGTTAACCCCCCTGTGTTTGGTCCACATCTACATCCTGAGATCAATATTCCTGCAAATGTTCAAGGAACAGCCACTGCAGCCAGAGTGCTCCAAGAAGATCCTCAGGAGGACCAATTTACAGTAATGGGTGCTGGAGAGGAAACTTATGATAGGCGATTGGATGAAATAGCTGAGAAGTTGAGATCATTGGAGTCTCAAAATTCTTTGGGCTTCGACGTCATGGACATGGGTTTGGTAGACGGGGTCAGGATCCCCCATAAGTTCAAGCCTCCTTGTTTCGAAAGATATAATGGGACTTCATGCCCCCGGACTCATTTGCAATCATTTCTGGGAAGGCTGAAGGCCTATACAATGGATGAGAAACTTTGGATGTTCTACTTCGAAGACAGCTTGACTGGAGCATCAAGGGAATGGTATTCCCATTTGACAAGGGCAACTGTGAGATGCTGGAAGGACCTGGCAGAGGCCTTCATCAGACAGTATCAATACAACTTAGACATGGCACCCAACAGGACTCTCCTAATGGGAATGTCACAGTCGTCAAGGGAAAGTTTCCGAGAATATGCCCAGAGATGGAGGCAATTGGCTGCTGCTGTTCAACCACCAATGTCTGAGAGAGAAATGGCAGACATGTTTATGAACACTCTTCAGGGAACGTATATTGACAGGTTGGCTGCTTTCTCTTCCACCAGCTTCGCAGATGTTGTTATAGCTGGGGAGAGAATTGAAAGCCTGTTAAAAATGGGTAAGATATCTGATAATGGTGCAAGCTCGTCCAGTAGTACAAGAAAGCCTTTTGCAGGCCCGAGAAGAACTGGCGAGACCAATGCCATTCACACCAACAGGGGTAGGCCCCAATATGTTCAAAGGTCAATAGCAGCAGTCACCATTCCTGCTCCAGCTCATCCTCTACCAGTCTATCAACCTCCTCAACAAAACTTCCAACAACAACCTCAGTATCAGCAGAATCAATATCCTCCAAGAAACAACTACAACAACAACAACAATCAACAGAGGCCATTTCAACAGAGGCCCTCTCAAGCTAACCGAGTGATCGACCCGATCCCAATGCCATATGCTGCCTTGCTGCCACAACTTCTGAAACTCAACCTAGTTGAGCTAAGAACGTTGGCACCTCCGGATCCCAACAGTCTACCAAGAAACTATGACTCCAATGCTAGGTGTGCTTTTCATTCGAACGCACCTGGTCACAGTACAGAAAAATGCAGGGCTCTGCATATGAAGGTACAAGACTTGGTAGATTCCAAGGCTCTGAATTTTGCACCTCCGCCCAATGTCAATAAAAACCCAATGCCACACCATGGTGGTCCCCGAATCAACGCTATTGAAGAAGACCAACCGTCTTATTTAGTAACTAGTGTGGATCAGATCAGGACACCATTGGTGGAAATCAAAGCTCAACTCCGTGAAAATCAAATATTTCCGGGGTGTGAGCTAGGGTGCCCCTATTGCAATATCTCATGGAATGGGTGTGAGGACTTAAGGAATGGCATTGACAGCCTTATTCAGAGTGGCCTGCTACAGATTACTACATCATTTCCGACCAATCCGGCAACTTCATCAACAACGGTTCCAGAACTTCCTACAACTACAGCGACTATTGTTCCCGACAATTCACCAGCAACATCAATAAATACTTCATCTGTCCTCCCAAATGATCAGTTTTCAACAGTTTCTCCTGCTACAACTTCAGCTTCATTCCATTTCGAATCTCCATCAACAACAACAACAGTCCTTCCAACAGAACCTCCTACAACACCAGCAAACGATCACGAAGATGTCTCTACTGTTACCATATTCTACGATCCTGAAAATAACTCCGCCTACCATTCAGAAGGTGCTGCTCCCGCCAGAGCACCAGTTACAATCTTTTACGATCCACAAACAATAATAGTCCCTTCAGCAGCAGCAATCAGTCCAGTCACTGTCACGGTGCCTGGACCAGTACCATATGAAAGCAATAGGGCCATCCCTTGGCACTATGGCTCTGACGTGTATTGCGAGGGAAAAAGAATCACTCTGGAAACATCAACACCTGCACCACAAGTAGATAATGTGGGGGGAGGCGGAGGCTTCACTCGAAGCGGACGTCTCTTTGCTTCACAAGTCCAAAGACCTACTGCCGAAGCAGAAGCTGCTGCCAAGGCAAAGGGAAAAGGCCCGGTGCAGGAAGATCCGGCTGCCAAAGAAACCCTGAAGACTTCATTTGATCAGGAAGTTGATGAGTTTATGCGGATCATCAAAAAGAGCGATTATAAAGTTGTGGATCAGCTTCATCAGACGCCATCCAAAATCTCCATCCTCTCACTGCTTATGTGCTCCGAAGCCCATCGGAATGCACTACTGAAAGTCCTGCACGCAGCTTACGTGCCTGAGGAGATTACTGTCAACCAGTTGGAAACCGTGGTTGGAAATGTTACTGCTAGCAACGGGCTAGGGTTCACCAATACTGACTTGACAGCGGATGGCCGCAACCACAACAAAGCCTTGCACATAACCATGGAATGCAAAGGAGCTGTCCTTTCACATGTGCTGGTGGACACAGGTTCATCCCTGAATGTCTTACCAAAGAAGGCTCTGGTGAAGCTTGAATATGATGGATTGGCGTTGAGACCCAGCAACCTGGTGGTAAGAGCTTTTGATGGCTCAAAGAGATCGGTTCTGGGAGAGATTGAGCTGCCTGTGACAATTGGCCCACAGACATTTAAAACTATCTTTTATGTGATGGACATTCAGCCCGCCTACAGCTGTTTGTTGGGTAGACCCTGGATTCACGCCGCCGACGCAATAACGTCTACCCTTCACCAAAAGTTAAAATTTGAGTGGGAAGGTCAAGTTGTCACAATCTGCGGGGAGGAGGATATATTTGTTAGCCACCTGGCTACTTATAAGTACATTGAGATGGATGGAGAAATCCACGAAACGATGAGCCAAGGTTTCGAAGCCTTGAATGTGAATGAAGCATCTGCTGTATCGGGGATCTCCATGTCATCATACCAACGAGCCCGGAAGGTTGTTGAGGAAGGAACCGCCCTAGGCTGGGGCAAGGTCTTAGCTGTGGAGGAAAAGAAGGACAAGTTTGGGTTGGGTTACAGACCAACTCAACATCAAGCAAAGGCTGCTGGAGAGCCTGGTTTTGTCAGTGGGGGGATGCTTACCCCCGATGCTATCAACTGTCTGGAAGACGAGCTGGAAGAGGAGCGCAACCTGGAGAATTGGATTCGTCCGAAGGTCCCGGGGAGCAGTGTCTCGAACTGGTCTTCCCAGGGAATTATAAGTGTTACTCGAGCAGAGTAATTATTATTTCCTGTATTTTATAAGCATGCATCAAAGTCTTGCATCTTGCCCAAGATGACAAGACTCATTTTGTAATAGGGCCATCTGTACTTTTGTGCAAACAAGATCAATCAATGAAATATCAGACATCTTTTTGCAAACGAGTCTTTTTCTTTTCGTTCACTGTTTTTCCATTTTTCTTTTTTGTACAAAAATAAATGGCAGTGTTTTCAAAATGATAACTTCATTTCACTTTTCTAAATAAGACTAAAAACAGATCACTAAAATGAACCAACTTAACCCTTGCAGAGAGTGCCATCCAGACAGCACTTACAACAGCACAGCTATGACATCGTATGACTTTGACAATCCGATCAATCAAGCTGATGAAGGGGTTGATGAAGAGTACGAGCTTCCTGAAGAGCTAGCCAGGTTGTTAAGACAAGAGGAAAGGATCATTACTCCTCATCAGGAGGAGGTTGAAGTGATTAATCTTGGTACAGAGGAAAATGTGAAAGAGGTCAAGATCGGGGCCTGCCTGCAAAACTCAGTGAAGAAGCAACTGGTTGATCTACTTCGAGAGTATGTTGATGTGTTTGCTTGGTCGTATCAAGACATGCCAGGGTTGGATACCGACATCGTTGTACACAAGCTGCCTTTGAGAGAAGAATGCCCTCCAGTCAAACAAAAGCTACGCCGTACTCGTCCAGACATGGCTATGAAAATCAAGGAGGAGGTACAAAAGCAATGGGACGCCGGGTTCCTTGCTGTAACTAAGTACCCGCCGTGGGTTGCTAACATAGTACCTGTGCCTAAGAAGGACGGTAAGGTAAGAATGTGTGTTGATTACCGGGATCTGAACAGAGCCAGCCCGAAAGATGATTTCCCATTACCTCACATTGACGTATTGGTGGATAACACGGCTCAGTTCTCGGTATTCTCCTTCATGGATGGATTTTCAGGATATAATCAGATCAAGATGTCACCTGAAGACATGGAGAAGACAACATTCATTACACCTTGGGGCACGTTCTGTTATAAGGTAATGCCATTTGGGCTCAAGAATGCCGGTGCGACATATCAACGGGCTATGGTAACGTTATTCCACGATATGATCCACAAAGAAATAGAATGTTATGTGGATGACATGATTGCCAAGTCCCTTACAGAGGAAGACCATATGGTGAATCTGCTCAAGTTATTCAAGCGTCTGAGGAAGTATCAACTGAAGTTGAACCCCAACAAGTGCACGTTCGGGGTGCGATCCGGTAAACTGCTGGGCTTTATTGTAAGTGAGAAAGGGATTGAGGTCGACCCTGATAAAGTCAAAGCCATCCAAGAGATGCCTGCACCGAAAATTGAGAAAGAAGTTCGAGGGTTCTTAGGTCGATTGAACTACATCTCAAGGTTCATATCACACCTCACAGCAACCTGTGAACCCTTGTTCAAACTGCTAAGAAAGGAACAAACGGTCAGGTGGAACGAAGACTGCCAAAGGGCTTTTGACAATATCAAAGAATATCTGCAAGAACCTCCAATCCTTATGCCGCCAGTTGAAGGAAGACCTCTAATTATGTACTTGACAGTATTAGAAGAGTCAATGGGGTGTGTGCTGGGCCAGCATGACGAGTCTGGTCGAAAAGAGTATGCAATATACTACCTAAGCAAAAAGTTTACCGACTGTGAACAACGTTATTCACTGCTCGAGAAAACTTGCTGTGCTTTAGCGTGGGCTGCTCGCCGACTAAGGCAGTATATGTTGACCCACACTACCCTATTAATCTCAAAAATGGACCCAGTCAAGTACATATTTGAGAAGCCGGCGCTTACCGGACGGGTTGCAAGATGGCAGATGATTCTTACAGAATATGACATCCAGTACACTTCTCAGAAAGCCATAAAGGGCAGTGTATTGTCTGAATATCTTGCTGAGCAACCCATTGATGATTACCAGCCGATGAGGTTTGACTTCCCTGATGAAGACATCATGTTCATTAAAGCAAAAGATCATGAAGAGCCTATTCACACTGAAGGGCCTGACCCAGAAGAAGAATGGACTATGATGTTCAACGGGGCTGTTAACATGAATGGCCGTGGTGTTGGTGCAGTACTCATTACACCCAAAGGAGTTCACATGCCTTTCTCGGCAAAACTCACTTTCAACTGCACTAACAATGAAGCTGAATACGAAGCTTGCATTATGGGTCTTGAGGAAGCCATTGACCTCAGGATCAAGACATTGACCGTATTCGGAGATTCAGCTTTGGTAATCAATCAGACCAACGGAAAATGGTACACACACCAAGACCATCTGATACCTTACAGGGATTATACAAGAAGGTTATTGACTTTCTTCACAACAGTCAAGCTTGAGTATATCCCTCGGGACGAGAATCAGTTTGCAGATGCTCTTGCTACCATTTCATCCATGATCAAAGTTCAAGCTGCTAATTTTGTACCTCAGATTCCAGTATCGAGACTTGATAGACCAACATATGTATTTGCAGCGGATGCTGTAAAAGATGATAAGCCTTGGTTCCATGACATTAAGTGCTTCTTGGAGGATCAAACATACCCACCTGGGGCATCTTCCAATGATAAGAAGACTTTGAGGAGGCTTGCTGGAAGTTTCTTTCTGAACACTGATGGGTCTTTATACAAAAGGAACTTTGATATGGTACTCCTCAGATGTGTTGACAAGACGGAAGCAGATTTGTTGATGCATGAAGTGCACGAAGGCTCATTTGGTACCCATGCTGGAGGACATGCAATGGCTAAAAAGTTGTTAAGATCAGGCTACTACTGGATCACAATGGATGCAGACTGTTGTGCTTACGCCAGAAAATGTCATAAATGCCAGATCTACGCAGATAAAGTGCATGTGCCTCCTAATCCTTTGAACATCATGTCTTCACCATGGCCCTTTGCTATGTGGGGCATTGATATGATTGGCAAGATTGAGCCAACTGCTTCAAACGGCCACAGATTCATCCTGGTCGCCATCGACTATTTCACAAAGTGGGTTGAAGCAGCTTCATATGCAAATGTCACAAGGCAAGTGGTAGCCCGATTCCTAAAGAGAGATATCATCTGTCGGTATGGAGTTCCCGAGCGAATCATTACTGATAATGGTTCCAATCTAAACAACAAAATGATGGCTGAATTATGCCGGGACTTCAAGATCCAACATCACAATTCTTCTCCTTACAGACCAAAGATGAATGGCGCTGTTGAGGCGGCAAATAAGAATATCAAGAAGATTGTGCAGAAGATGGTAATCACCTACAGAGACTGGCATGAAATGCTACCGTTTGCCTTGCATGGGTACCGCACATCAATCAGAACATCCACTGGGGCAACACCGTATCAGCTTGTGTATGGTATGGAAGCAGTCCTACCAGTCGAAGTTGAATTACCCTCGTTACGGGTATTGATGGATGTCAAGCTGAACGAAGCAGAATGGGTTCGGGCCCGATATGAGCAACTGAGTTTGATCGAAGAGCAAAGATTGGCTGCAATCTGTCATGGGCAGTTATATCAGAAAAGAATGAAGAGAGCCTTCGATCAGAAAGTCAGGCATCAAGAGTACCAAGTGGGAGATCTTGTGCTGAAAAGAATCCTCCCTCCTCATACAGACCACAGGGGCAAATGGACTCCAAATTATGAAGGACCATTCGTTGTAAAGAAAGTTTTCTCTGGTGGAGCGCTGATGCTCAGCACCATGGATGGTGAAGACTTCCCGTCCCCTGTGAATTCAGATGCAGTTAAAAAATACTTCGCATAAAAATGACCCGCTGGACATAAAAACAGAATGCGAGTCCAGGCAAAAATAGGGCATCCCGGCGAGTCAAAAACAGAATAAAAGACTCGGGCAAAAATAAGGGAAATAAATAAAAAATGTACACCCGCTGAGTTGAAAAGCCACATCGGACAGCTCAGGCAAAAATGGGTATCCCGATGGATTGAAAACCCGAAAGGGCGATCCATGCAAAATAAGGGAATAAGCGAACAACTGCGTTCTGAATTCGTCTGTATTGTCAGCAACTTGGTAAGCTTCGAAAGGATCAAGCTCCGATCAGAATCAACTCCCTCCAGAAAGCAAGACGAGAAGAACGTCATTGTCATACGAGTCATAGCGGGAGAGGAAGCTCCTCAAAGCGTCATCAACACTGCCAGCACTTTGTTTCTCAATTTGTAGCAATCTCCTCATTCCAGGAGATTCGTTTCTTTGACTGTATCTTGCCAATTCAGGGCACATGAATAATAAAATCAGATTTTCAGTCATGTTTCGTTTTTACATTTATGTTTTGCAAAGAATTGTCTGATATCTCTAAAAATACAATTGCATAAGTACAGATGCCTTTCTCTAAAAATAAAGCACATGCTTACAGGGAATGTACTTACTCTCGAAAGTACTTATCTCCTATGACGGAATCCAGTGAAGGATACCTCGGGACCATTTGCGCGTTTCCTTATCTTTGCAGGATTGCAGGTGTCCAGAACGCAACTTGGGGCATATAAGTTACGGTCCAGCGAGCTGGCAAATCAACAAACAGGCTTAACACTCAAGATGTTTTCTCCCCAGCCAAGTTGCCTCTCATTACTCTCCCCAGCTGAGTTACCAACAGCATTCCCCAGCTGTAATACCAACCATTATTCCTCAGCAAGATGCAAGAATCAGGGAATCATCTCCCCACAGAGCTTCAGGCCTCTATTCAGAAGAGCACCGCACGAAGAAGTCACAACAGAGAGAGAGAGAAAGCTTCTACAAACCCCAGCTGGGTCCCGTATTATAAGGATATGTCAATCAGTGACCTATATCCCCAACAGATACATCATTAGATCTACCAATGATCTCATCCCCAGCTGGGATGATCACTTCAAACAGATCATCCAGAGATCTTCGCGGCAACGGGACCCGAATCCTGGATCTGTGCCTCTTTGCATAATCATAGCATTCGCATCATACTATCCCCTCAGAGCGTAGCATTCCGTCTAATACGGAGCATTACGGCAAAAATCAAACACATAGCATAATCATAAGTCATGTTGTGAGTTGAACTCGTGTAAATATTGACAATCTGTCGGCATACAGAATATATACAGAAAAATCTCCACCAGGGTCGCAGCAAAAGCAGTTGCCTCATAAGTCCCAAACACCAGTATATATTCCTTTTTGGCACCCGTCCGTGTCATCAATCCCCAGTAAAGTCGCCTGGATATTCTTTACAAACAAGATCACCCGTATTACAGATACTTCATGACACCCGTCCGTGTCAAGTCCCCAGCAAAAGCCAAAAACATCCCCTTTGCACTCACACATACCTATATATACACTTTCTTGACACCCGTCCGTGTCATATCCCCAGCGCAGTCGCCTAGGCTTTGTATATCAGATACTTGTTGATATTGTACTTTCCTCATTATTGACACTCGTCTGTGTCACTCTCCCCAGCAGATGAACACTCATCTATACATTATACTCACTACTCATTGGTACACTTATACAGATATTCGTCCGTATCTTGTATACATCATTCATATCCCCACAGATGCAACACTCGTCCTTGTTCTTTGTTAACCAGTTGGTACTCGTCCGTACCATCATCTCAGAACATTGCGTCTAGTGTTTGTTTCTACATGATACTCGTCCGTATCATAGTCTTAAGGATGCTCGTCCGCATCTTTAATCCATACACTGTGTCAGACACTTGTGTCTTCTTGAATATAGATACTCGTCTGTGTCTACTATTCCCCAGAAGGATCCCTTCAGATGCAACACTTGTCCGTGTTCTTTGTTAACCAGTTGATACTCGTCCGTATCATCATCTCTGAACGTGCGTCAGTTTGTTTCTACATGATACTCGTCCGTACCATAGTCTTAAGGATGCTCGTCCGCATCTTTAATCTATACACAATACCAAACACTTATACCTTTTGTTTCTTGGATGTAAACGCTCGTCCGTGTTTACCACCTCCCCAGTAGATCACCAACAATTTTCTTTTTATCTAACACTAGTCCTGTGTTATGATAACCTTGAGAGCAGCCGTACCCTGCTGAGTGGTCGTCCTCCACTTCTTGATGGTCGTCCTCCATCATGCTCATCCGATGGCCGTCCCCATCGTTGATTTTAGCAGCCGTCCCCTGCTAGGTGGTCGTCCTCCACCTTTTGATGATCTTCCTTCATCATTTTATCCAATGGCCGTCCCCATTGTTGATTTTGGTTATCTGACATTCGTCCTATGTCAAGACAAACCTTGAGAGTAGCCGTACCCTGCTGAGTGGTCGTCCTCCACTTCTTGATGGTCGTCCTCCATCATGCTCGTCCGATGGCCGTCCCCATCGTTGACCTTTTCTATCCGGCATTCGTCCTATGTCGCGATATTTTCGGCAGCCGTACCCTGCCAGGTGGTCGTCCTCCACCTTTGATGGCCGTCCCCATCATATTTCATTTATTCCCAACAGAGCAGCCGTCCCCTGCTAGGTGATCGTACTTCACCTTTGATGGCCGTACCCCATCATCTGTTTATTCCATTTATTCTTTAACCCGATGGCCGTCCCCGTCGTGGTCCCTTTTCCTTTTAGCCCGATGGCCATCCCCATCGTTGGTTACCTTGCTTTATTGAACTTGATGGCCGTCCCCGTCATGTCTCATTTGACTACCAGAGAATTTTACAGCTTTATCTTGATGGCCGTCCCCATCATAATTTTATTTTCCCCAGCTAGTCGGCCGTCCCCGTCTTAGCTTTACCTTTTATCCCCAGCATGTCGGCCGTCCCCGTCATTGCTTTATTTTCTGCACTTTCCCCAGCATGTCGGCCGTCCCCGTCATTGCTAGTTACCCAGCAGTCGTCCTCTGCTCGACGGTCGTCCTCCGTCGCCTACACTTTACAATATACTTTATTTGCTTTTACAATCTATATCCCTTTTCTTCTTCATTTTGTGAGTGCAAATTTTGGACTGTCTTTGGTATTCAACCACAAGTTATCTTGTTTGGCCTGTTAAGCCGTTGCTTACAACCTGCACAGCTAACTCATGTTTGAATAGGGGCAGCTGTAAACACCCCAAATTTGCCCTCACCCATTCACACCATGGCTTGTGATCATCTCATATGCATAAACACAAACATATCATCTCATATCTCATTTTTGATTCACTGCATAGATTCTAAGTCATCAGCACCTAGGGTTTGTGATCTGAGCAATCCCAAAGCATCTTGAGCCATTCCAAAGGCCACCAATCAACTCAAAGGGGTCCATGTGTGTTCTTACATCATATTCCATCTCCTCAAAGTCAAAGATGCAGAGGAATCACAAGAGCTAGGGTTTGGTGGGATGCAGAGCCAGGATGAACTACACAGTTGACTGAAAATTAGGGTTTTGGTTTCAGAGGCCATAACCTCAAATTTTTTGGTCATTCTTGTTTCCATTGATCTCTACATGGTATATGGAGTATGCATATCAATTTTCATGAAGAAATTCCATGGGGAAGTCATCTGATCAAGAGTTGACTTTTCAGACAAGTCAGTGCAAAATCAGGGCATCTGAGGCCCCCCTTGACCCAACCAATGGGTGATCTTCATCATTTTGAGTGTACATGATCTTTATTTGATCATGGAAGAAGGTTGAAGTTCATAAAAATCAAGAATTTAGGGTTTTTGCAAATGTTGACTTTTTGGGCATAGTTGACTTTTCAAGAATGCATCATTTTAGGTCACTTTTCAAGCCTTGATTCTTGATCCAAAAAGGCTTCAAATGGAAAAACTTTGGTCATGAAAGTTGTAGATCTCATCTTTCCCTTTTCAAAAAGTACAAGAACATGATCAAACTCTTCTTGGATCAAAAGTTATGGCAATGCAAAGTTGACAAAAATCATTGATTTTTAAGGCATGCCCTAAGTGAGAACTTTGCAAAATCTTGAACCAATACACATTGCAGCCTCTAATTCATTTCAAACCATTACACAAACATTCTCTAAGTCCTAAAAATCAGATTTGAACTAAGATTGCCCATGGTTTCATGTTTGGTTGGACAAAGAATCACATGTGAACCAAAATGCCACAAGTTGCAAAACTCATGATCATGCTTTACCAACTTGCTGCCTTGAATGCTGGACCAAGCTGACTCTTTCCCCTCATTTTGCTGCGCATGGCCCATGCCTTGTACTTGCCTAGCACCTCACCATACTTGCCTTACACATAAAGTGGACTTTGAGCAAAAGGTGACTTACCTATCCATAAAGCACAAGTCACATCCTCTGACCAATCAGATTTGTTTATGTTATCCCTTTGCAAGCTAAAGACATCACTAAGCAAGGCTGAAACCATCACATTCCACACTTACACAAAATCACCTCACATTGCATAAGCCTTCGAATCTCTCTGTCCAGCATACAAACACTTCAACCATCTTCACCATTCAACTCACCTTGCTCCATAGACCTCAAACCACCCAAAGCACAAGCCTGAAACAGCCAGAACATCTCACTGCCATCTCTCACCTCAGTTTGCAGTTTCATTTGAAACTCTCACCATAGCTCACAAACATCAAAACAAACCTTGCAAAGCTTCTCCATTCACCCTCAGGATCACAAACAACCCCTTTCCATGGCCTGAAACAACCAGAAACTCCATTGCCATTTCTGATCAAGCTTGAGCAGAAGCTTTCGAATCTCACTATCCAGCCAACTTAAACTCCTTTTGAGCATTCAAACATCATCTGGGGATCAAGTGGAAGGGTTTGCACTGAAAGAAGGGGCCAGAAAGTTCTCAAACTGAAAGCTTCAAATCTCAGGTAGCCTGAAATTTATTTTTCCAGAAATCATTTCTCTTGTTACAAACTTGTTCTATGTGATTCACTGATCATCCTGATGTCTTTGTTTTCAAAAATGGTTGTGATTTGAGCATTTATTTTGTCTCTGAAGCTTGCGTGCCCTAGAACTTGTTCTCTTCGATTCAGTTGATTTAGGAAGAATAAATTTGTTTTAGGATAGGGTTTTGATTCGTGAGGGTGTGGGGAACATTTCCATGGTGTTAGATTTCATTTTAGTGACCTAGGGAAGGATTTAGAAGTTTTCAGGGGAGAAGGTCACCGGAGAAGACGACCGGAGCTCGTCTCCGGTGACCTGAAAGTAATTTGTGCCCTAATTGCGTAATTAACTTCAGTTTGAATTCTGGCCGTAGATGGCCTTTGACTTGTTGACCTCCCTCCCTTTTGGATGGCCCAGATCAGCCTGCTTAGCCCTAATCCACGTGTTAGCCTAATTAATCCATATTTTACTTAATTTAATCAGAACCAATCCTGGCCACAAGATGACGCGCGCAGTCAACGTATTTGAACTCAGAATCAATCTCATCCATCCATCCTGATTACTTCCTATTTCATTTGTTTTTAATTCATTTTATTTCAATTAATTTGCATAATTATTTTAAAATAGTTAAAAATTCTTAAAAATTATGAAACTTTTTTCTTTAAAGTTTTATTAATTTTTAAGACCCAAAAATATTTTTATTTTATTTTTTATCATTAAAAAAGTATTTTTAAATATTTAAAAGATTATTTTTAATTGATTAATGAGAATTAATTAATTAAAAATACTTTTAGGTATTAAAAAATTACAAAACAATTCATGAAATGTTCTAAGGCATTTAGAAACATTGTCCAACCTTCAAACCAAATTTCTTTTTTGATCTTGATGCATTTTAAGAATTTTTCATTGAATTAAATCATTTTTTATGCATTATTTTGACCATGGATTCAAAAATTCATTTCTGCCTATTGGAGAGGGTTGAGACATTGATTCTTCTTGCATTGTTTTCCATTTGGCATGTAGTTTCTAGGATAAAATGGCCCTGATTTGATCTTTCAATTTCAATTTGTTTGATGATTTTCTTGTTAAGAACCCTAAAAAACCCTAATAACTTAGAAAATTCATATCTTGAGTTTGGTTGAGAGTTGAGAGTTCCCCTTTGGGCAGTGGTTCATTATAGGTTTAGGGTTTCTTTGGGTACCATTTTCCATTTTTTATCTTAGGGTTTGCTTCTGTTTTGAGTTTTTGTTTGATGTATGATTCATAAACCCTAATTTGGGCTTTCATTTGCATCCTTCTTGCATTCTCTTGCATAACATGACTTGTCTTTGCATTTTGTGCATTCTTGTGATTCATTTGACATCTTAAGACATGTAGGAAGCATGTTTGATCATTGCATTACACCTTTGCCATGTCATTTGTCTTGTATGCTTCATAACTTTTCATGTTCATCCATGCTCCTTAACTTGCATCATATGCATCCATGATCTTGTATGAACATCCCCATGTCTTGACTCATGTTTGAAGCACCTCATAACATCATAATCATCATCAACATGCTTCTGGTTTGGTCTAGCATCATGCCATTTCATCTCATCTTGCATTGCATTGCATTTCTTTCTAACATTTCAGGTGGTAAGTGAATTTGAGAAGTGAATTTGCCTTCACTTCTCATAACTTTTCTTTTCATCTCTCTTGAATCCATTGCTGCATTTCTATTTGTGTTTGAGATTGAGCTTGCTCATTCTTGTTCTTCCCACTTTCTTTCTGCAAGTGACTTGACTTCTTGAATGAAGCAAGTCACTTTGCTTCTCTTGATCTTGTTCATCTGCTTCCTGGTGGCTCCTTTGAAGATTGTTCTTGAAAACCTCACAAACTTTAGGGACAGCCAAGCATGATAATGAATTAGGGCTTTGATTAGTCTCCCTCATAGTTTTTACCTTTGTGTCTCTCTTTGAGTCTTCTCTTCTCATCTCATAATCAGAGACTAAACCCTAAAGGTGTTAAGACTTTGTGATTAGGGTTATGCCTGCATCCTTCTCTTAGGATGGAGTGTATAACTTTAATCCTAAGTGTTAAACCCTTAATGTGTTTAAATCTCTTAATCAATCCATCTAATAATCATTAAGACATCAAGCTTGTAACTTGGGCCTTGCATTAGGGTTCTAATTCTTCCTTAAGTGGTTAAGAAGGACTAACCCTAGTGTTAATGGACAAGTCCCCCTCAAGTTGTCTTACAAACTATAAAATTCACTTCATCATCATATCATTAATAAAATCCACTTAATCAAAGGCTTGTTTTGTCATGAGTTTAATCCCTAATCATGGATTAAGTTGAGGAGCTTTTCTCAGCTTAAACATTCTCATCTATTATCCTTCTATTAGGATGGTGTAATGAGACTGTTTAATCCTTGATTATGGCTTAACCTCATTACTCAACACTAAACAAAAACACCAAAAACATCTAAATAATCACAAGTAGGTTAATGATCTTAATCCTACATCATGGTAATTAAGTGTGAGAATCTGACTTCACACTTAAGGTATTCTCATTACCCCTAATCAGAGGGAAGATGTGATGAGTTTACTAATCCATTGGTTCAGGCTTAAGCTCATTATCTTATGACAAATTCCAAAAAAATAAAAGACTGAAAACTCAAAAAACAAACAATAATCGTCTCCTTCGGGATTCTTTTCTCATCTCATTCACTCACAAACGAGAACTTGCTTCTTCCGTCTAATGCAAGACAGTTAGCACCTGAGCCAGACAGGTCATACACTTGAGCATAGACAAGCAAGCAGTTCACGAGTCAATTCATCTTTCAGTCTCTTTGGGTCGAACTACGGTGTTCTGACTTCCTCATTGCACGAGAGGATACGTAGGCATAACTTAACAGTTATCGAACAAAAGTCTCTGTACATTCCCCTTCCTTCCAGCTTCATTCTTTTTAGCCTCATGATCTTGAGCATCTCACTCTCATCCTTACACTGACACTTTCATACTTCACATCACTTATACACTTTACACTGACACCTGTACATCTTTTCCAGCTCTTTTACACACAAATTGCACTGACACTACCCCTTTAAAACACAAATCTTTTAAGCGTGGATCCCGTCGAGTACGACGGACAATCTGGGTGCTAATACCTTCCCATGTTGTAACCAACCCCCTTTCTCAGTCTCTCTGGTTCGCAACCGTCTTATCCATCTTTTTCTAGGCTTATGCAGCATTGCCTTTCCTCCGGGATAAAAATGCCTAGCTGGCGACTCTATTCATCTCCAGTGAGTTCACGGCTGTGTGTTCTCACTGTCCCTTTCGCCGACCGTTCGCGTCTGTACCCTATTTGACCCTGTGTCACTTATCGGGAGCGACAAAATCAAATCCATAAATCTGCACCAAAAGATAACCAAGGCACGTTCTGCATCTTCACCGATTCAATATCATCATCACTATTATGTCATTGTCGGAACCTGCAAATTGAAGCAAGACTCAGCAGTAATTCAACACCTTTTTTCAAGAACACATCAAAACAAAAATCTTCATTACTGATTCAATCTTATGCAGCTTATGCGAACCCTCCATTATCATCTCAAATCGTTGCAATCGGAACATTCTTCACCGACCTGCTATGACAACTAGTTCAGTCTTCGTCGCATCCGCATCCTCACATCATCACCACCTTCAGGCTACCATGCCATGGTCTTATCCTGCAAGAGCACACATAATCTTCGTGTATTAAATATCAACCAATAGCAACAAGACTCAACTTCGCAGGGCTCGTAAGGAAAGGAGAGGCTAAGGAGCACGTACCTGAATGCTTGTTCGCCGCCTCGTCGTTCATTAATCGGACGAGATAAACGCCACGGCAGTTTCACGGATACTCATTCCGCCGATTCGATTTGTAAGGTGCGAAGCCGAATCTCTCATACATGAATGTTTGATGCATTTTGCTTTTTAATCCGGGTAGTGTGAATCTGATGTCGAACGCGGTGTTGTGAGAGTTTTGGATTTAAGCTTCGCGGCGCAAATGAGAGTTTGGCTTAGGTTGCAATTAGGTAGAGTTTGGGGAAGAGTGAGAGTTCGCCATTGCTGAGTTTTTTTTTTTCACGGAGTTCTTTTTTCGTATCCGCGAAGAAGACGGGATTTGACGCTGCCTCAGGAGAATGGGGTTTTGGTTTAGGATAGGTTGAGATGGTGGTAGGAAAAAGATGAGAGGTCACCATGTTTTGGTCCTCTCAGATGGAGGCGATGCCGGCGGCGGCTTGGGCTAGGTTAGAAAGGGGGAAGAAGATGAAGAGTGAGTGAAAGAGAGAGGATACGCGTGAGAGAGGGGGGGTAAGTCTGAGCTTATTTTCTTTCCTTTTTGTATTTTATAATTTTGTTAGGATTATAGGATATTAAATCAATTAATCCACCATTAAAACCATTAAAAATTCTTTAATTGTAATTTGTTATTCAAAGATTTGAATTGCCATAAAAAAAACCTGAATAAAAAACGTCAAATTTGTTCAAATTCCACCGCCCTTATTATTAATTTGGGGGATAAGTCTTGATTTTGGGTCCAATCCGGCGGCGACATGTGTCACCGTCCGATTGGACCATCTTGTTGTGTTTGTCCTTATTACGTTCATGTGAATTGGGCCAGGGAACTGCTTTTAACACCCTCACGTTAGGCCCGTTCATCAGTTTAAATTAAACAAAATTCTATTCTCACCCCTTTCTATTTCTTCTCTTTTAAATTTCTATTTTTTATATAGTTTCCTTTAATTCCATAAAAAATAGAAAAATGCATAATAAAAATCTACAAAAATTAGGATAGAATATTAAGGAAATTTAGAAGCATTCTCAATTTTTACTTTCTGAATTTTTACATTTTTCGATTTAATTTCGATTTTTCATTTTTATTGACTTATAGTGAATCCCTTCATAGATACATAAATTTGTACGATTTATTTCTGCCACTTCCCATGACATTTTTGATCCGTTCTTTTTGCTATGATTAGAAGACAAATTAAAGTGCCTAGAATATTTTTGGTGTATTTTTTAGGACATTTTTTCTACTGTTTTGGTAGTGAAATTTGTATAAATTTAGGATTGAATCTTAGATAGATTTAAATGATCATTTGCCATAGTTAGACTTAGAATTTTTAAGAGATTTTTTAACATAGTGTCATAATCAGGTTAGAGACCTTAGGAATTTAATTTCACATTTTTTCCATGACTTTTAATATTTTTGGCATTTTAATTCATTTCCATCATTTTATGCATATTCATGATTCATGTCATTCACTAACTATTCTCTTTTTTTGTGCAAGGTATTTTCCGAGGATTTTTCGTATGGACTTGGATACTTTTCTGCCTCGATTATGTTTTATACTTTGTGTACTTTGTGATGTAATAGCGTAATACTTGTATGCTTGCATAGTTTTTATAACTAGGTTAGAAAAGATAAAACGAATCGATAGAAAAACCAAAATCTCAAAAAATAAATAAAAGGCTCGATCCAACGTCGAGTAAATTTTCAAATAAATAAATAAAGTTGCATGTGACTTTAGGGTTCCTCGATTACCATCGTTCCACTCCATTACAACCAAAAGCAAGCCTTGTATGTTTCACACCATAAGTCGTGTGTCTTAGCACCACGCAACCGACCCACCCGATCCATTGTTTCATCCCATTTACGTTTCATTCACGTTTTTACCCACCATGACCTAGGAGGACCATATTGTTCATTATTGCCTTTTATGTTCTCATTTCTAGTTTAATATCTCTTAGGTAGATTCAATCTCAAACCTCACTAACCATAGGTCATCCATGAATTCAATTAACTTAGGGTAAGTCTAGTTTCCCTTAGAATTTTTCCTTTGACAACTTGAGTCTCACTTCTCATCTTAAAATAAAATCAAAAACCCTTAATAAAGGAAAAGGTGTACAATGAGCCACGAGCCTTAAGCTATACGGGAAATGACTAGTGGAGGTCCCCTTCACTCTTCTAGGATGCTTTACAAACGTTCCATTGGGGGCGATCTTGGAAAGTATTCGCTCTTGTGTCATAGTCTTTAGTGTTGTACATACCGTAAACACAAATTTAAAACACTTCTTCTAAAAAACAACAAACCAAGAAGTCACGTCTTCTCATCTCATCTCATACTCTTTGCGGACGAACATGACTTGTCTCGACAGTTCAAACAGCGATACGGTAAACACCCTCGAGTCAGAGCCGGTAACACCTGAGCTAGAGTTATGGCAACGTCATCCTAAAAATCACAAACGAGTGTAAGCCTTAGTTAGACGAACTACGGCGTCTCTGATCCTCATTTATCCCGATGAGGTACATAGGCAGTGGGGTAGGGCCCATTCGAGCACAATCTTTATTTTCCCTAAATTTTTTCCTTTCATTTCCATTTGTCAATTCCATTTCTTTTCTCATTTCATCTCATTCCAGATAGCCATTTTTTCATTCAAACAGCATATTATTTCTCACCCTTTGAAAACAGACTTATAAGCGTGGATCCCGTCGAGTACGGCGGACGGATTGGGGTGCTAATACCTTCTCAATTCGTAACCGACTCCCGGACCCAGATCTTTGGTTCGCAAGGCCTCGTCCTTTTCCTTCCTCCTCAGGTTTGTGCAACATTACCTTTCCCATTCCTTTGGGATAAAAATGTCTGGCTGGCGACTCTAACCTTTTCCGCGCCACTTTCGCGTTTGTACTAGGATGAAAATCCCGGGAGCGACAGATAACCATGAAGAGCAAATGGTAACATCTCGTGCCAATCTTTGTAAGTAACAGTCATCTTCTGTAGAATCTTCTTAATGTTCTTATTAGCAGCTTCTACTGCCCCATTCATCTTCGGACGATACAGAGAAGAGTTGTGATGTTTAATCTTGAACTTCGTGCAGAGATCAATAATCATAGTGTTGTTCAGATTAAAGCCATTATCTGTGATAATCCTTTCAGGGATGCCATACCTACATATGAGATTATTCTTAATGAACCGAGCCACCACATCTTTAGTAACAGATGCAAATGGAGCTGCCTCTACCCAATTTGTAAAGTAATCAATAGCAACCAGGATGAAACAATGCCCATTAGAAGCATTAGGTTTGATCTCACCAATCATATCAATGCCCCACATAGCAAAAGGCCAAGGAACAGTCAACACATTCAATGGTGATGGAGGTATATGTATTTTATCAGCATAGATTTGACACTTGTGACATGTTCTGGAATGTTGATAGCAGTCAGCTTCCATGGTAGACCAATAGTAATCTGCTCTCAATATCTTCTTTGCCATGGTATGACCACTAGAATGAGTGCCAAATATCCCATCATGCATGTCTCCCATAATATTTGTTGCTTCCTTCTTATCCACACAACGAAGCAAAGTTGAATCATGATTACGCTTGTACAAAATTCCATTACTCAAGAAGAACTTAGCAGAAAACCTCCTCAGAAACTTCTTATCTTTGACAGATGCCCTTTCAGGGAACTCCTGAGCTTCAAGATATCTTTTCACTTCATAGGACCAAGGCTTCCCCTCTCCTCCTTCAGTGTCAATCTCGTTACAGTATGCAAGCTTCTTAAATTTGTCAATAGCAATCTTGGGAGCTTCATCATCCCAGCTAATCTCAAACATAGATGCCATGGTGGCTAATGCATCTGCCAACTGATTCTCTCCTCGTGGAATGTGTCCAAAAGTAATCTCTTCAAAATGTGGGATCAAAGATAACACATTTTCTCTGTAAGGAATGAGATTTTCATGTTTAGTATCCCAATCTCCTTTAATCTGACTTACTACCAGGGCTGAATCTCCATATACGTCCAGGAACTGAATCTTCATATCAATGGCAGCTTTGATACCCAGGATACATGCCTCATACTCAGCCATGTTATTCGTACAATAGAAACAAAGTCTTGCAGTAATCGAGGTAGGGCAACCTTCAGGGGAAATGGTCACAACACCAACACCATTACCAAGTGCATTAGAAGCTCCATCAAAAACCATAGTCCATCGGGATCCTTGTTCAGGTCCGTCATATTGTCCAGGTTCTTTAGTAATAATCATAATGTCTTCATCAGGGAACTCAAAACTCATGGACTGATAATCATCTACTGCTTGATGAGCCAAATGATCAGCTACAACACTTCCTTTAATGGCCTTCTGAGTAGTATACTGTATATCATATTCTGTTAAGATCATTTGCCATCTTGCTATTCGTCCGGAGAGAGCAGGTTTCTCGAATATGTACTTGATTGGATCCATCTTTGAAATCAACAAGGTAGTATGAGTCAACATATACTGTCTTAGTCGGCGAGCAGCCCATGCCAAAGCGCAGCAAGTTTTCTCGAGCAGTGAGTATCTTGTTTCACAGTCGGTAAACTTTTTGCTAAGGTAGTATATTGCCTGCTCTTTTCGACCAGACTCGTCATGTTGCCCCAATACACACCCCATTGAGTTGTCTAATACTGTTAAGTACATAATCAAGGGTCTTCCATCAACTGGTGGCATCAAGATTGGAGGTTCTAGAAGATATCTCTTAATTTCCTCAAAGGCTGTCTGGCATTCATCATTGCACTACATTACCTGATCTTTCTTCAATAACTTGAAGATTGGCTCACAGGTAGCATTTAATTGGGAAATAAATCTTGCAATGTAATTCAATCGTCCCAAGAAAACTCTAACTTCCTTCTCAGTACGGGGAGCTGGCATCTCTTGTATGGTTTTCACTTTTGCAGGATCTACTTCAATACCTTTTCCACTGACGATGAAACCCAGGAGTTTACCAGACCTAACTCCAAAAGTACACGTGTTTGGGTTCAATCTCAACTTGTACTTCTTCAACCTTTCAAACAGCTTATGCAGATGATCGAGGTGTTGCTCTTCATTCTGGGTCCTGGCTATCATATCACCCACATATACCTCTATCTCATGATGAATCATATCGTGAAACAAAGCCACCATAGCACGCTGATATGTTGCCCCGACATTCTTCAAACCAAATGGCATCACTTTATAACAAAAAGTGCCCCACTGCGTAACAAATGTAGTCTTCTCCATATCTTCAGGTGCCATCTTGATTTGGTTGTAACCAGAGAAACCATCCATGAAAGAGAATACCTTGTGTTGAGCAGTGTTGTCTACCAGAACATCAATATGAGGAAGTGGAAAGTCATCTTTGGGGCTGGCCTTATTCAAATCCCTGTAGTCTACACACATACGTACTTTACCATCTTTCTTAGGTACCGATACCACATTTGCAACCCACTGAGGATAAGAAGTCACAGCTAAGAACCCTGTATCAAACTGTTTCATTACCTCTGCTTTAATCTTCTCTGACATTTCAGGACGCATGCGACGAACCTTCTGTTTCTTTGGACGACAGTCTTCTTTTACTGGTAAACGGTGAACCACAATGTCTGTATCCAACCCTGTCATATCTTCATAGGACCAAGCAAATATCTCCACGTAATCCCGTAACATCTGAATTAATCTACTCTTAACATCATCCTCTAATTCAGCCCCTATCTTGACCTCTTTCCTGTTTTCTTCAGTTCCCAGATTCACAACTTCGATTGGCTCTTCATGTGGCTGTATAGCTTTCTCTTCTTGTTGTAACAACATAGCAAGCTCTACAGGTACTTCACAATCTTCCTCCTTTCCATCTTCAGCTTGATAGATCGGATTCTCGAAATTATAATTGGCAGTAGTAGAACTGTTATCAACAGGATCTAGAGTGGATGAGGATCTGCATTTTAGTGATGTGGGTGTGTGTAAGAACATATAGCTGATAAAACAAAAAATAAAATAAAAGAAAGACAAGGAGCACAATATTTACGAAAACGAAACGTCCATTGATTTTTATTGAATGAAGTATGCAAATGAAATGACATCCCGAAACAAGCATACCATTGTGCCCCGGGTAAGGCACAAGGCTTAAAAGTTTAATTGTTCAAAATTACAAACTTAAAAATAACAATACAGTAATAGTATTTACTCCTGATTAAAGGAGATAGGAATAACGTCTTCAGTCTTCCAATTGTTGAGCCCATCACCCACAGTAGGAAAGATCCAAGCATCCAGGTTGTAGTCTTCATTATAGTCACCCACAGCATTGATTTGATCTTTCATGATCCCTTGATTGGTGATACGAACATCACGAGCACGACGAACAGCCTTCTGGGACTCTGCAGTGAAACCCAAACCAAACTTGTCAGACTTGTAAAGAATGTCAGGAAGCTGACCCCAAATAGTACAACCACTTTCTTCAACCACAACTCTAGCATCTTTGAGGGAAGCCATTGTAGGAGGTACTCTGGTAACCACAGGAACTCTTTTAACAACAGGAGGAGCTTCAGTAGCAGGAACGACCCAAGGAACTACTTCAAATGTCTGGAAAGGAGTCTCAACATATTCACCTTCCACTTCAACATACTTAAATGTATTCACATGACTGACCATATATTCTTCCTCTCCATAAACAGTGATGATCTTTCCCTTCACTGGATATCTCAATTTCTGATGTAGAGTGGAGGTCATAGCACCTGCCCCATGGATCCAGGGGCGCCCAAGAAAATAGGAGTATGCAGGACGAATATCCATTACATAGAAGGTAGAATTGAAGATTTGAGAGCCTACTTTGATCGGGAGATCTATTTCTCCATGCACCACCCTTCTTGAACCATCAAAGGCCCTTACCACTATATTACTTGGTCTTAACACAACATCTTCAGGACTGAGCTTGTTCAGAACCTCTTTGGGAAGTACATTCAGTGAAGAACCATTGTCTATCAACACATGAGACAAAGTAGTGCCCCTACATTCAATGGAGATATGTAAAGCTCTGTTATGATTTCTCTTGGCAGGAGTCAAGTCAGCATCAGAAAAGCCTAACCCATTATCATAAGTCAGATGTGCCACACAATTCTCAAATTGGTCTACAGAAATCTCATTTGGCACATGAGCTGTCCTCAAGAATTTGATCAAGGCTTTAGCATGAGCCTCAGAACACAACAACAAAGACACCATGGAAATTTTGGAGGGAGTATGCCCCAACTGGTCAACAATATCATAATCACTCTTGCGAATGATCTTCAGCACTTCTTCCATCTGTTTAGAAAGATTCTCAGCAGTCGGTGCCTCATCCTGCACAGGTTCAACCACAAGATCTTTGCCCCAAGCATCAGTATTTGGCTCAGAAGTGAAGGTAGTAGTTGGAGTAACTGTATTTTTCGAGGTAGCCGGAGGAGAGAAAATTCTTCCACTTCTGGTGATTTTACTAGATCCAGCAATATTATCAACACCAAGGTTATCATCGGTATCCGGTGTATCAGTCAGAGGTTCCTGTTTAACACCATGGATATAAACATCAGAACCGTAATTCCAGGGTATAGCCTTATCAGAAGTATACGGAATAGGGCCAGGAGTGGTAATAATCATGGGAGCCACTCTAGCTTCAGCAACAGTCTTCACCAGCCCTTCAGTAGTAATCTTGATAGGACCCTTATGAGTGATCTTGACAGGGCCTTTAGAGGTAATCTTCACTGGCACTTTATCAACCATATCCACATCTTCAAACTTCTTACCCCGAGTCAGATGTTCACACATACTTTCCACAGAAGGTGTCCTCTCAAACAATATGGTGTAATTGTCCATGAGGCGTTGAATACCATCTTTAACCTTCCAGCAACTATCAGGTTTGTAGGCACAATAAAAACAATCTTCATTACAACCTGGAAAGAATCCAGCCTATATCAACTTCTTCTTGATAATAGATAAGGGAGTAGTCACATCTGCTACTAAGGAAACATATGAAACTTCATCAACAACATTAACAGTCTTCTCATGATTGGGCATGGGAGCAGTAATCACATTTGGAGTCCCAGGAGGGTCAAATTCAATCTCTCCAGCTTCAATCATATCTTGAATCTTGTTTTTCAATATCCAGCAGTTGTTGGTGTCATGTCCCGGACAATTAGAATGATAGGCACATCGTGCATTAGGATTGTACCGAGGAGAGGAAGTATTAGGATTCTGAGGAGGGTCCTTCAAAGTAATGAGTTCCCCTTTCAACAGGTGTTTCAAGGCTTGGGCCAGTGACATGTTGATCTTGGTGAATTGTCTTTTAGGCTTCTGTTGATTGCTCTGTGGTAGCTCTGGTGCTGCAGGAGTAGGATTAGAAATGTGAACTGCTCCTACAGATTGGTGATTTCTGTTACGGCTGGGTTGACCATACACAACATTGGACTCCTTCTTCCCACTAGGGGGCTTCTTTGCAGTGCTTGATGAAGAGGCACCCACCTGTATCTTACCACTTCTTATACCACTCTCCACACGTTCTCCAATCATTATCAGCTCAGTGAAACCAGATGATGAGCTTCCAATAAGGTGACTATAGAAAGGACCATTCAGTGTACTCATAAACATATCCACCAGTTCCCGATCAGTCAGAGGAGGTTGAACTCTGCCAGCCAGGTCTCTCCATTTTTGGGCATACTCCTTGAAATTCTCCTTAGCACCCATTGACATACTTTGGAGCTGCATGCGAGTAGGTGCTAAATCAGCATTATATTGGTATTGCCTATAGAAGGCCTCAACTAGATCATTCCAATCACGAATATTAATGCTTTCTAGTTGATAGTACCATTCCAATTGAGCTCCAGACAAGGTCTCTTGGAAGAAATGAATCCATAACTTCTTATCAGCAGTATGTGGTTGAATCCTCCGGACATAGGACCTTAGATGCAGCTTGAGACATGAGACACCATCATACACCACAAAAGCAGGAACTTTGAAACCAATAGGTATAACCACTCCAGATATTAAGCTCAGATCTTCAAAATCAAGCCCAGAAGATTTTTGTAACTCTATGGCATTCATTCTATCCACCAGTATCTTGAACTTATCTTCATTAGGATCATGATAATAATTTGCTTCAGAATCAGAATCTCCCACAGTATCATGGAGACTGCCTCCCTCTTTCTCAGAATTTTCAGACTCATAATCATCAACCTGTTCCTTTGTCTTGACAGGACCTTTGAATCTTCTTCCCAGATTGATAAGGCCTCCTGATCTTCTAGCCTTCTTAATATTCTTAGCCAGCAGTGTCTTCAACTCATCTTGTCCCTTGGACAAGTTCAGAATCAACTCTTGGAATTGTGCATTCTGAGCCTGGAGATCTTTGACAGACTGTTCAAGAGCCATTTCTGCTGAAATAAACAGCGAGAAGATAAGATACCTGTATATAAGAAACCTGTGATGCAGTGATATGGTATGTAAATGTGTATGCAATGTTTTCAAGGACCGCAGGATTTAAATTTGTTTAAACAATCAAAAAGGTAAATTTTTATTAGTAATCAATAAACTTGTTTGCCTCTTGGGCTTACAACAAAAATGAAATGAATACAAAAAATGGGGTTTTAAGTCTCCCATAGACGTTTCCTCTTTGTGTTGAGATTTGAGTTGAGATTCCGCTCCTCGTGAAGTTGTTTTGTTAGCTCCAGGATTCTTTCTTGACTTGCTTTGTAATGAGTCTCAAAAGTATCTCTTTGCTCCTTCAACTGGATCCAGGACCTCTGTAACTCCTCCATGTCAGTGGGCATGTCTGGATGAAGAATGATATAAGAAGTATCTCCTTCAGCAACATGCTCCATAGAAACTGGCAGGATAGCAGGATATGGCATCATAAGAGTCTGAGCACGAGATCGCACCCATCTGAGATAAGCTTCCATAGGAATAGTGTACTTTGGTTCCAGAGTCTTGCTATCAACCTTGTTCACTTTACCCTATGCTCGTATAAACCATTGACGACAACCTTGTAGATCGTTTTCGTAGTCAAACACAATACCCTGAATCAACATGTCATGAGGACCATCACTCCGAGCGTAACCAAACTGACGTAGAGCTAAGGAAGGATTGTAGGTAATGCCTCCTCTTATGCCCAGGAGTGGTACATTAGGGAACTCCCCACAACGGTCAATGATAGTAACATTCTCCATAGATCTAGAGCACCAATGAATATCTGAATGAGAGAGTGACATGATTCTTTTAGACCACCTGAACCCTTGTTCATTCTTCATCACTGATCGAGGAAGGTGAGAAATAAACCACCTAGATAGTAAAGGTATGCAACACATCAGAGTTCCTCGTGCCTTTGTTGTACGGGTATGAAGAGAGTGTAAGATGTCTCCAAGTAATGTAGGCACTGGGTTATGAGTCAAAAATATGTTGATGGCATTTACGTCTATGAACTGGTCTGGATTGGGGAACAACACTAAACCATAGATCAATAGGGCTAAGATCTCCTCAAAAGCATCATAACTCATAGCCTTCAGGAACACTTGAGCTTTCTCCATCAATACCTTAGCGAGAATACCCTTAATTCCACTCCTTGTTTCTAGGACAATGTCTGATTTCTTCAGATGTAGGGCTGCAACAATGACTTCAGGTTTAGGCTCTTTTTCTAAGCCTGTGAAGGGTTTCTGATCAAGTATAGGTATGCCCAGAAGCTTGGAGAACTCCTCCATTGTAGGAACCAGCTGATAGTCAGGGAATGTGAAGCAATGATGTTTAGGATCAAAGAACTGAAACAGGACACTCATAATGTCTTCATTGAACCTTGAGGTGACTAGATCCAATAGGTGACCATGCCTCTTGATGAACTGGGAGTTTTCAGAAACTTGAGAGACCAATTCTTTAAGCTTAGAAGGTATTCCTACAAAGTTGATCCGGATAGTATTCCTACGAGCAGAAGCCATGACCTGCAACAAAGAGCAAAGATAAATCCTTTGGTCCTTGAAATGGTAAGTGAAAATGTTATGCTTATGATGCATGATGATGTCATGATGTTATGTTCAATCACAAACATGTGGCACACACAAACAAGTCACACAATAGCCCTTGGTTTAGAGGCTTGCATGAGGTTTAAAGGTAAATACCCTCCCCTGAAGTTTAGTTGGTTCATCCTGTCCTACAAAAGTAACCAGGTTCTAGGGGATCTCAATATCATTGATCCTTCACAAGGGTGGTTGTTCAGTAGGCAACTTACTTGCCAACCAAAACCCTCCAAGTTTAAGATCTCAATGAGCGTAGTATCGAGTATCAACCAACTTCAGTCTTCACCAAAGCCAGTTATCTCACTAACTTTTATAAAGGCCAAGATGGGATGACTAGGGTTCTAAAAGTCAGTTAGTGTATTGACAACATATGTCAGCCTCATATTATCCTCAACTTGACTTAAGGAACATAAGCACCAACCAAGAAGTCACACTAACTATGGCCACCAGATCAACCATATCGGTATACGCCGTACAGTTTCCTTGGTCTATTGCCATTTACCTAAGGTACACTAGATCTGGGTTAGGATCTTTCACACATAAGAGCACCCAACCAGTAAAGTAAAGCAAACAAAGCAAACAATTTTAAAGTGATCTAATTCCTAAGGGTACCCCTCTTTTATTAAATCCCCAGCAGAGTCGCCAGTTCTATAACACGGTGGGAGAACTGACTTTAGTTAAATGTTGCAGATAGCAAGAGTCGCCACCGACTTTTATTTTATCCAAAAGGAAAGGGCATAAAAGAACAGGAAAGACCTTAAAAAGATTTTGAGTTCGGGTGGTAGGTTATACAAAGGGAAGGTGTTAGCACCCTTTATATCCATGGTTATCCATGGGCTCTTAGTTACTTAGCTCACTTTAAATTGTTTTGAGAAAGTGTAGTGTGTGATTGAAAATTTTCTAAGTACTCTATAATGATCCTTGTATGGATATATATAAAGACTTTGTTTTGAAAATTTGTTTGAAATGTGAAGTGTAATGAAGTATTTTAAAGAAGTGAGCAAGTATTTAAGAGAAACCTACCCTATGTCAAATCTTTACTGTTCTTATATGTTCTTTCAATGGTAAGACTATCCCTATTATTAAGGAATAGGTAGTCATTACCTTGGATGTTATTAAGGGATATGTGAAGGGACATCTGTGTTTAGGCAACTGTAAGGTGTCTTAGCAATACGAAGGGACTTATCATCTTTTATTCGAAGAGACAAGATCATTTACCGTAGGCAGCATCGAAGGGACTTGATCTTATAATCTTAAAGGGACTTGATGATATTAATGAAGGGACTTTGCTTTAAGACACCTTACTTGACCTTATAGTTAGGCAACAGGAGGAATACCTTTAGAAAGTGTAGGATGGCGATCAAAGATCGACTTATGTGTGTGAATGTTCTTATTCATATATTTATCTTATTAAATTAGTTATTCTAAATTAATTTTAAAGCACAAACATATTATCACTCCCTATAATTACTAACCATGGCAAGAATATTTATAAACAATAAAACGATAATAAACTACAACTATTACAAGGCTTTTGCAGTTACATTATAATATAAATAATTAAATAATAACTATATAATAAATAAACGATAATTAAAAAAAAAAGAGTTAGCAACAATAATAATCATAAGAAAAAGAGGTTAGAACAAATATAGAGAATATAAGATTTAAGAAAATATTTTTTTAAAGTTAAATAAACAATTTTAAAGAAAAAGAATTAAAAGAAATAGAATAAGTGTAATAATAAACAATATAATAGTTAATTGAACAAATGATTAATTATTAAACTACATACTAGAAAAATTAATTAAGTTTTAATATTAAAGTTAAATAAAAATTAGGGTTAGAAATTTAGGAAAATAAAATTAGGGTTTTGATATTTTAATGATTAACTAATTAAATTAAAAAATATATATAATAATAATATAAACAAATTTCAAATTAAATATAAACTAAGTTAAAGTTTAGAAAATAATTTAGGGATTTTTTTAGAAATATGAAATTATATAGAAACTATATTACAAAATATTATTTAGAAAATTATTTATAAAAATAAATTTGAATAATATAACTAAATAAATGAAAATTTGAACAAAACTAAAAAAATACCTGGGGCAGGGATTGAACCCACTCCCTGGACTCCTCTCTCTCTTTGGTCCAACAGCAACACCACCAGGCCATGCGCACGTTTGTGAACAAGAGATGAGCATAAATCCTCATATATTAAACCTGAAAATATGAATGAAATAAAGCCAAAAAAAATGTGAAGCTGGGATTCGAACCCCCACCCTTGTCCTCATACGCGCATGTACTTACCAACTGAACCACACACATCATCTAATAATAGTATAACTAATATATATTATAAAAACAACTAAAAATTTGAAATCTGAATTCGCGCCAAACAACTTCGTCTTCAACCTCCAGCCTTGCGAATTTTCCTGCGAAATTTGTGACCAATTTTCCTGCGAAATTTCAAATTGCAGGAAACCCTACGAAATCCATACACTATCATTTATGTACAGTTTTGTTAAATTGAACACATGAATATAATCCAGACATCATTTGCAATTGATCTACGGTTTTAGAATTCATTTATATTCACTTAATCATGAAACCCTAATTTGAAGGTTATGAACCCTAAAATGGCGTTTGGAGATTAAGGTCACGATTCTTCAAATTAAGAACCCAGAAACATTCCTAGCACCTTCCCAAACATCAAGCACTCATCAAACATTATTTAAAACCAACAAATATATGAAATCGAAAAATTTAAATTCAAGAACATATCATGATTCGGTTGGACAATTATGTGATGTTTTAGATGCTTATTGTCGCTCCCGGGATTTTCATCCTAGTACAAACGCGAAAGTGGCGCGGAAAAGTTAGAGTCGCCAGCCAGACATTTTTATCCCAAAGGAATGGGAAAGGTAATGTTGCACAAACCTAAGGAAGAAAGAAAAGGACGAGGCCTTGCGAACCAAAGATCTGGATACGGAAGTCGGTTACGAATTGAGAAGGTATTAGCACCCCAATCCGTCCGCCGTACCCGACGGGATCCACGCTTATAATTCTGTTTTCAAAGTGTGAGAAATAATATGTTGTTTGAATAAAGGAATGGCTATCTGGAATGGAAATGGATTGAGAAAAGAAATCGAATTGACAAATGGAAATAAAGGGGAAAATGTAGGGAAAAAGAAAGATTGTGCTCGAATGGGCCCTACCCCACTGCCTACGTACCTCATCGGGATAAATGAGGATCAGAGACGCCGTAGTTCGTCTAACTAAGGCTGACACTCATTTGTGGTTTCTTAGGATGACGTTGCCATAGCTCTATCTCAGGTGTTACCGGCTCTGACTCGAGGGTGTTTACCGTATCGCTGTTTGAACTGTCGAGACAAGTCATGTTCGTCCGCAAAGAGTATGAGATGAGATGAGAAGACGTGACTTCTTGGTTTGTTGTTTTTTTAGAAGAAGTATTTTGAATTTGTGTTTTTCGTATGTACAACACTAAAGACTATGATACAGGAGCGAATACTTTCCAAGGTCGCCCCCAATGGAACGTTTGTAAAGCATCCTAGAAGAGTGAAGGAGACCTCCACTAGTCATTTCCCGCATAGCTTAAGGCTCGTGGCGCATTGTACACCTTTTCCTTTATTAAGTGTTTTTGATTTTCTTTTAAGATGAGAAGTGAGACTCAAGTTATAAAAGGAAAAATTCTAAGGGAAACTAGACTTACCCTAAATCAATGGAGTTTAATGATGACCTATGGTTAGTGAGGTTTGAAAGATTAAATCTACCTAAAGATATTAAACTACAAATGCAAGTAAAAGAGTTAATAGTGAACAATATGGTCCTCCTAAGTCATGGTGGGTAAAAACGTGAATGAAATGTAAATGGGATAAAACAATGGATCGGGTGGGTCGATTGCGTGGTGCTAAGACGCACGACTTATGGTGTGAAACATACAAGGCTTGCTTTTGGTTGAATGGAATGGAAAGATGGTAATCGAGGAACCCTAAAGTCACATGCAACTTTATTTATTTATTTGAAAATATACTCGACGTTGGATCGAGTCTTTATTTTTAAGATTTTTTTGAGATTTGGTTTTCTATCGATTCATTTTATCTTTTCTAACCTAGTTATAAAAACTATACAAGCATACAAGTATTATGCTATTACATCACAAAGCATACAAACATAATTGAGAAACAAAAATATCCAAGTCCATAAGCCAATCCTTGAAAACATACCTTGCACAAAAAAGAGAATAGTTAGTGAATGACATGAATCATGAATATGCATAATATGATGAAATGAATTAAAATGCCAAAAATATCAAAAGTCATGGAAAAAATATGAAATTAATTTCCTAAGGTCTTAAACCTGATTATAACACTATGTTAAAAAATCTCTTGAAAATTCTAATTCTAACCATGGTAAATGATCACCTAAATCTAACTAAGGTTTAATCACAATTTTGTACGAATCGCACTACCACAATAGTAGAAGAAATGCCCTAAAAAATACACAAAAAAATATTCTAGGTACTTCTATTTGTCCTCTAATCATAGCAAAAATAATGGGCAAAAAATGTTATGGGAAGTGGCAGAAATAAATTGCACAAATTTATGTGTTTATGAAGATTTCAACCTAAAATAAAAAATCGAAATTAAATGGACAAATGATTAAATTCAGAAACTAAAAATTGGGAGGAGTTCTAAATTGCCTTAATACAATATCCTAATTTTTGTGGATTTTTATTATGTGTTTTACTATTTTTAATGGATTAATTTCGAAACTATACCAAAACAAAAATAAAATTAAAATAGAACTAATGAGGGGGTGCAACAAGTATTTTCCTTTTAGTTAAAATGGATGGGCCCGAAATGAGGGGTGCAGATAGCCTGTTAGCAAGGCCCAAATGCGCAAGAAGAGGGAGTTTTGCATGAAATTCCAGTCAACTTCGTTGACTCTGCCATAACCTCATCTTTAATGAAAATTAATATGATTGAAACAAATTTAATCCTTTTTAATATACTTAATATTCCTTCATTAAAATTAATAAATAATCTTTTATAAAAAAAGAAAGAAAGAAAGAAAGCAGAGAGGGATGAATAACGTGACATAACCCTAGCCCCCTTCTTCTTCAACCTCCCTTCTTCTTCTTTCTACAAAACTAAAATCTGCCGCCGCCGCAACCCTTTCCGGCCGGTCCGTCTCTCTCAACCTCACAAACACGTCATCTCTCTCCCTCATAAACACCTTCATCCCCTTCAAACGAAAAACTCTAACCTAAAAAACTCAATCCCTATCCCTATCCTGAACCGTAATAGCCTAACCTTTCAACCTCCTTCGACCGCCGCCGCCAACCCCATCATCATCTCCTTCAATTTTTCCATCGCCGTCCCCCTCTCATCCTCCACGAACTCTGTACAAACCCTAAACCCTCTTTAGGAAACCGCCGATAGAAATCTCAAGGAACCCCTAATCAACCACCCATCACCACTAATCACGACCTCTCAAGCCCAGACGCCGAACCAAATTTTTCGATTCATTACGAATTCAACTTCGGCTGTTCCTAGATCTTTCTCACACAACAAAATCGGGAAACTCACAAGTGGATAAAAGCTCGAAATTTTGTACCTGAGATTGCCGGCGAGAGGAACGCTACAATGGTAAGCCTTTCGTCTCGATTGCGACTCTACGCGTATAAATCCCCACGATTGATCTCGTTCACCGCTCCGTCCATTTCGCAACAACACGACATTGATTCGTAAGTTATTGTATCCTTATTCATGCTCACTATTTGCCTTCTTCCTTTACTGCTTTGTGAATTGGTGTGTGAGTTAAATGGTTGTTGGTTCTCGAATCTTTCTCGAATTATTGTTGATGCCCTGAACTTTTGCTTTGCAGGTTGTTATGGAAATCAAAGTTTGGATGTCGTCATCGCCATGATTGAGATGTGGTTGCGATGTTCTTGTGGTGGAGGCGTGAACGCCACTTATCGTTCCTGATTATGGAATCAGATTGGTGAAGGTAAGGTGATCCTTAGACATGCTGTGTTCTTGATGAATTGGGAAATTTTGAACATATTTCTTCGTCTCCCTCTTGCATTCCTCTGACTTGATTACGAATTGCGGCTAATAATGAATTGTTATAGTTGCAGGTTTTTTTTTGTGTGGATGTATTGGGGCTGAAAAGGTTATAGGGATGATAATGGTTGATGAACAAAAATGAAGATGGTGATGGAGTGAGCGAAGATTGGGGAATTCGGTGAAGGTTTTTGGAAAATCAGAAGAATGAGGGGATTGATAATGGAGGAAGAAGAAGCTTCTTAGGAGGAATGAATGAGGAAAAAAGATGAATGATCGGTGGATTCAGGAGAGAAACCGAAGAATGAGAGGGTATTGAAAAAAAAAGGTCCTGAATTCAGAAGCTGATCAATGGTCTTATAGAGGTGAATTCCTTGTGATACAGTTTAATTTCAGTTAGAAGTTGTTAGAGTTTGTTAGAAAACAGTTATGAGCTGGTTAGAATTCTGTTAGCTTCTAGAGAACAGTTAGAGCATATGGTTATGAATTCCCGACCTTTGTTATGAATTTTTGTTTGAATGCTCATGAATACTTTCTGTTAACTCCAGTTATGCTAATATTTCCTTGCTAATGCACTCTTTCAGATTACCTTCTCCTATCTTATTCCTTGAATCAAGCATGGGACAACAAATGGGAAGCAAGACCCGACGCCGAACCCACACAGCCGTATCCAAAGCTTCACAGGACCAAGGCAACATACTAGGTGGCCTGCAAGAGGTGTATTGACTGAGCTTAGCTAAGCTGGCGGTGCCGATTATCATGGTGAAGTTTCGGTTCCACAATCAATGTCTTCTAGCTGCACGACTAATGAAACGGATACCGGCTCTGATAAGACACTAGAACGGTGTGTCCTTGGGCTGATTCTTCTGGTCTGGTGGGGTGGGTGTCCTGTCTGGATGTCACATTTAGCTTCTTTTATTCTTCCCATTTCAAGGTCCTGTCACCTATATACAGAGTGTACTTTTTCTTGGCAAATAGTTCATATTCCAACTTGGCCTAATTATTGCATCAAAAAACTGAAATACCTAGCTGTATGGTTTGAACATGATTGATTATGAATGGTTATAAGAAAGAAAAAAAGAAATAGTAATGATATGATATGATTTGAAGATATGGTTGAAATATATGAGGACAAGCTTGTTGCACCCCAAAATTTGCCCTCACAATACAAGACTTTGTGTGCTTATGAGGTTCACAAGGTTCACAAAACCTTTCATGAGGTTCATGAAGTTTACAAGACCTCTCATGAGGTTTACAAGGTTCACAAGACCTTTCATGAGATTCATGAAGTTTACAAGACCTCTCATGAGGTTCACAAGACATTTTATGATGGTTCACAAGGTTCACAAAGTTCACAAATAGTCAGAAGATTTGACAATTCCCTCAGACAATGCATCCTCATAAGCAATACATCCTAAACTAGGGTTTTGACTTTAATCAGGCTAAATGGACTTCCAAGACTTCAAGTGAGCTTCATAACATCTTATATATGTCTAAGAATCCCCATGACAAATTTCAGAACTTTTCTCAAAGGTTTGCTCAGTCAAATGATCAGAAAAGTCAAAATCAGTCAAAGCAGTTAAAAAGTCAAACTGAGGTCAACTGTGGTCAAACCAAAGTCAAACTTCATGATTTTTTGCCAACATCAAGTATATGAAGTAAAATTCATAATTTTATCAAGGGTTGATCATGATTCATCAAGGAGATTTCAGATCATCAAGAATCAGAGGTTTCTAAATTAGGATTTCCTCAGGAAAAGTCAACTGAACTTTGACCAGCCATAACTTTCACATGCTTCATCACATTTTTACCATCCAAAGCTCATTTTGAAGGAAATTGAATTCTATACAACTTTGTGTCTCACAAGCCAAGCCCAAAAATGCTTCATTTGGAAGGTATGAGCTAAGACATTATAGGTCCTTTTGAAAGTCAACAAAAAGTCAACAACTTCAAAAGGGCATAACTTGAGAATGGTAAATGATATGGACATGAAACCAATGGGGTTGGTTATAGGACTCTTCAAGCTTTCCAAAATGTCCAAAATCACCCTCATAGCATTAAAATTTAAGGACATATGCCCTTGCAAAGTTAGGAAATTTTTGGGTGGTTCATGAAGAAAATGGGGGCTTAAAAACAAATTTTTCCAAATGGGCTTGCCATGTGATGATCCAATCCATACAAATACATCATGCACTATTTGATATTTTCATAATTTTATTTTATTTAATTTATTTATTATGATTTTTTATATTAAAAATCATTTTAAATTTAAATAAAATATCAAATGTGAAGATTTAAAATATTTTCTTGTTCTAGAAAGTCATAAAGATGATTTAGATTGGATTGACTCACAATTGATGAAGATTGTCTTGAAATAGAAAGGTTGAATTCACAAATATTTGAAATTTAAGACTTAATCTTTTTCAATCTCATTGATCCAAAATATCCAAACAATGAGCCAATATTTTTGACCTAATTCAGTCTAGTATAAGTATACAAGAGATCCATATGCAAAGGACACGAATTCCTGGCCTCAAAGAGTAAGTTCATACATCAAAAAAATCACCAAAAACTTCAATTCGGTTTCTTCTTTACAAGGCTTGTTAAGGTATTTTAAGGACATAAGAATGATCCTTGGACTTCACTGATCATTTATCAATACTCATATGCATCCAAAACCTCATGAATGACCTAAACCGAATCTGTTTTGTTCTTGACTTTGAATTTTTCGATTCTCATTATTTATGCATTGCCAATTAATTTTGTTTATTGATTTGTGATTGTTTGAAGCTTGTGATGAATTCTGGGCAGTTTGATTGAAGAAAACATGACTGAATCGTGTGTTGCCATTTTAGGGTTCTTGACCTTCAAATTAGGGTTTTGCGTTTGGGTGAATATAAATGATTTCTAAAAACGTGGATCAATTTCAAATGACCTCTGGACCTTGCTTGAACTCTTAATTTAATGAAATCATGCTGTTTTGATGATGTTCCAGTTTCGCAGGTTTCCTGTATTTGAAAATTCGCAGGAAACTTCATAGGTAAATTCGCAGCAAAAAACGCAGGGCCAAAGGTTGAAGACGAAGCTATTGGCGCCATCTGGAAGATTCAAATATTACTCATAATATTTTATGTAATTGTTTCTGTTTTGTTTCACAAATGTGTGGTTGGTTCAGTGGCAAGGGACGCGCGTGTATTGTTTGAGGGCCTTGGTTCGAATCCTGGGCTCAGCAGTTTTTTTTCTTATTTTTTCATTGAATTAGAAGGCTTAATATATTATGTATTATGGTGATTGTGTTATCAGTTGCGCCCTCCCGGCTGGAATGGTAAGTGTGTTTGTGTATTGCGTAAAGGTCCTGGGTTCGAATCCCCCCCAGGCCTTTTTGCGTTCTTTGCTTTGTTTTTTCATGTTTTTTCCAGGTCAAGCAACAAAACCAAATGGAGTGTGTTTGCTAACACCTGCGCGCGCATGACCCAGTGGTGGGAGTGCTGGTCTTGAGGGTGAAAGCTTAGGGATTGGGTTCAAATCCCAGCCCAAGCAGGTTTTGCTTTTTTCACTCTTTTCTCTGTTATTTTTATTATTTTATTAATTTATATTATAATTAAACAAATTTAAATAATAAAAAAATGTAGAATGTTTATATTATTATCATATTTTAGAATTCATCTTTTTTTAAATCTTATAGGAAAAATTATTTATTTTTGTAAATTATTAATATTGTAAAATTATATATAGTTATTTTGAAAAAATATATATAAACCCTAAAATTTATAAAAACCCTAATTTTTTCTAAAATTCATAACCCTAAAATATTTTCAAACCCTAATTTTATTTTACCTAAAATTTAATTTTATTATAATTTTTAATTTATTATTTATAAACTTTAATCATGTACATATTTCTATTTTAATTCTTGTATATAAATATGCTTAAAATAATTAAAATTCTTAATTTAATTTTGTAAATATAATAATATGATTATTTAATATGTATATATTTTATAATTTGTTTATAATTTGATTCTAGTATGTAAATAATTTTTAATATATGTTTAAAAATAATTAAAACTTGTTAATTTAATTTTGTAAATATAATTTATTTTATAATATGTTTATAATTAACCTAATTTCTATAATTTGTACATAATTTAAAACTTTATGATAATTAGTATATAATTGTTTATATCTTATTTTTAATCTTAAAAATAATTGTTTATATAAAAATTGGACTTTTAATTATTATGCTAATATTCTTATTTATTTTATTATTAATGCTATTTATTTTCATATTTATTTTATTATTACTAACCCCATTTATATATTTTGATTTATTATTATTATTTTTACTAACCCAATTATATTATTATTATTTATTTTTGCTTATTTATTTAATTTGTTAATTATTATTATTATGTAATTGTTCCCTTTATGTAATATTTTAATAATAGTATTTAATATTTATTTTATGCTATGGTTAGTAAAATAGGGAGTGAAACATGTTTGTATTTAAAAAATTGATTTAGATCACTAATTTCAAAGATAAATATTTAAAATTGTACACTCACACACGTAAGTCGATCTTTGATCGCCATCTCACTTCCTTAAGGGTTACCTCTCACGTTGCCTAAAACAAAAGGTCAAGTAGGGTGTATAAAGCAAAGTCCCTCATGTTACATCATCTAGTCCCTTAACAGATAAAAAGATCAAGTCCCTTCGAATGTTGCCTTCATAATGATCTTGTCCCTTTCGAATAAAGATGATAAGTCCCTTCGAATTGCTTATACACCCCACAGTTGCCTAAATAACAGATGTCCCTTCACTTGTCCCTCACATCCAAGGTAATGATTACCTATTCCTTAATAATAGGGATAGTCTTACCATTTAAAGGATTCAAGAACAGAAAAGACTTAAACTTAGGGTAGGTTCCTCTTAGATACTTGCTCACTCTTCAAAACATTTCAAACACTTCACACATTTTAAACAATTTTCAAAACAAAGGTTTTATACGCATCCGTACAGGGATCATTATAAAACTCTTAAGAAAATTTCTATTCACACACTTCACATTTCAAAAACATTTTAAAGTGAGCTAAGTAACTAAGAGCCCATGGATAACCATGGATGTAAAGGATGCTAACACCTTCCCTTTACATAACCTACCCCCCGGACCCAAAAATCTTGTAAAAGGTCTTTCCTGTTCTTTTATGCCTTTCCTTTGGATAAAATAAAAGTCGGTGGCGACTTTTGCTATCCGCAACATAACTAAAGTCAGTTCTCCCACCGTGTTACAGAACTGGCGACTCTGGTGGGGACTTAATATAAAAGAGGGGTACCCTTAGGAATTAGATCACTTTAAAATTGTTTGCCTTGTTTGCTTTATACTTACTTGTTGGGCTCTTATGTGTGAAAGATCCTAACCCGGATCTAGTGTACCTTAGGTAAATGGCAATAGACCAAGGAAACTGTACGGCATATACCGATATGGTTGATCTGGTGGCCATAGTTAGTGTGACTTCTTGGTTGGTGCTTATGTTCCTTAAGTCAAGTTGAGGATAATATGAGGCTGCCATATGTTTTCAATGCACTAACTAACTTTTAGAACCCTAGTTATCCCATCTTGGCCTTTAGAAAGTAGTGAGATAACCGGTTTTGGTGCAGACTGAAGTTGGTTGATACTCGATACTACGCTCATTGAGATTCTAAACTTGGAGGGTTTTGGTTGGAAAGTAAGTTGCCTACTGAACAACCACCCTTGTGAAGGATCAATGATATTGAGATCCCTTAGAACCTGGTTACTTTTGTAGGACAGGATGAACCAACTAACTTCAGGGGAGGGTACTTACCTTTAAACCTCATGCAAGCCTTTAAACCTAGGGCTATGGTGTGACTTGTTTGTGTGTGCCACATGTTTGTGATTGAGCATAACATCATAACATCATCATGCATCATAAGCATAGCATTTTCACTAACCATTTCAAGGACCAAAGGATTTATCTTTGTTCTTTGTTGCAGGTCATGGCTTCAGCTCGTAGAAACACTATCAGGATCAACTTTGTAGGCATACCTCCTAAGCTTAAGGAGTTGGTCTCTCAAGTGTCTGAAAAGTCCCAGTTCATCAAGAGACATGGTCACCTAATGGATCTAGTCACTTCAGGGTTCAATGAAGACATAATGAGTGTTTTGTTTCAGTTCTTTGATCCTAAGCACCATTGCTTCACATTCCCCGACTACCAGCTGGTTCCTACCATGGAGGAATTCTCTAAACTTCTGGGTATACCTGTACTTGATCAGAAACCATTCACAGGCTTGGAGAAAGAGCCTAAACCTGAGGTTATTGCTGCAGCTCTACATCTGAAGAAGTCAGACATTGTTTTAGAAACGGGAAGCGGAGTTAAGGGTATTCTTGCTAAGGTGTTGATGGAGAAGGCTCAAGTGTTCTTGAAGGCTATGAGCTATGATGCTTTTGAGGAGATCTTAGCCTTGCTGATTTATGGCTTAGTGTTGTTCCCCAATCCAGATTAGTTCATAGACATTCACGCCATGAACATATTTCTGAGTCACAATCCAGTGCCTACATTGCTTGGAGACATTCTGCACTCTCTTCATACTCGTACTACAAAGGCACGAGGAACTCTGATGTGTTTCATACCTTTGCTATCTAGGTGTTTTATTTCTCACCTTCCTCGCTCAGTAATGAAGAATGAGCAAGGGTTCAGGTGGTCCAAAAGGATCATGTCACTCTCGCATTCAGATATTCATTGGTGCTCCAGATCTATGGAGAATGTCACTATCATTGATCGTTGTGGGGAGTTTCCTAATGTGCCACTTCTAGGCATAAGAGGAGGTATTACTTACAACCCCTCACTAGCTTTACGACAGTTTGGTTACGCTCGGAGTGATGGTCCACATGACATATTGATTCAGGGTATTGTGTTTGACTACGACAACGATCTGCAAGGTTACCGTCAGAGGTTCATGCGAGCGTGGGGAAAAGTGAACAAGGTTGACAGCAAGACTCTGGATCCTAAGTACACTATTCCTATGGAAGCTTATCTTAGATGGGTGCGGTCTCGTGCTCAGACTCTCATGATGCCATATCCTGCTATCCTTCCAGTTACCATGGAACCTGTTGCTGAAGGAGACACTTCTTATACTATCCCTCACCCAGACATGCCTACTGACATGGAAGACTTACAGAGATCCTGGATCCAGTTGAAGGAGCAAAGGGATACTTTCGAGGCTCATTACAAAGCAAGCCAAGAAAGAATCCTGGAACTAACAAAGCAACTTCACGAGGAACGGAATCTCAACTCATACCTCAACACAAAGAGGAAACGTCCATGGGAGACTTAAAACCCCATCTCTTGTATTTATTGCATTTCATTTTCTGTAAGCCGAAAAGGCAAAACAAATTTATTACTAATAAAAGTTTACCTTCTTGTTTGTTTAAGCAAATTTAAATCCTGGGGTCCTTGAAAATATTGCATACGCATTTATACATCATATCATTGCATCACAGGTTTATTGTGCACAGGTTTCTCATCTTCTCGCTGTTTATTTCAGCAATGGCTCTTGAACAAACAGTTAAGGATCTCCAGGAACAAAATGCACAATTCCAAGAGCTGATCCTGAACTTGTCCAAGGGACAGGATGAATTGAAGACACTGCTGGCCAAGAAGAATAAGAAGACTAGAAGGTCAGGTGGCCTGATCAACATGGAAAGAAGGTTCAGAGGTCCTGTCAAGACCAAAGAACAGGTTGAAGACTATGAGTCTGAAGAGTCTGATAAAGAAGGAGGCAGTCTCCACAATACAATGGGGGACTCTAATTCTGAGGCTAACTACTATCATGAGCCTAATGAAGATAAGTTCAAGATGCTGGTGGATAGAATGGATGCTATGGAATTACAGAAATCTTCTGGGATGGATTTTGAAGACCTAAGTTTGATATCTGGGGTGGTTATACCCATTGGTTTCAAGGTTCCTACTTTTGTTGTTTATGATGGTGTCTCTTGTCCCAAGCTGCATTTGAGGTCTTATGTCAGGAGAATCCAACCCCATACTGCTGATAAAAAGTTGTGGATCCATTTCTTCCAAGAGAGCTTATCTGGAGCTCAATTGGAATGGTACTATCAGCTGGAGAGTGTCAACATCCGTGATTGGAATGATCTTGTTGAAGCCTTCTATAAGCAGTATCAATACAATACTGATTTAGCCCCTACTCGCATGCAACTTCAGAGCATGTCTATGGGTGCTAAAGAGAGCTTCAAGGAGTATGCTCAGAAGTGGAGAAAAAACCGATTGCACAGAGTACAGATGCTTATCTTTAAATAAAGTCACATGCTTGCAGGAAATATACTTACTCTCAGAAGTGCCTAACTCCTATGACGGAATCCAGTAAGGGATACCTCGGGATTACCTTGTGCGTTTCTCTATCCTTTTCAGGATTGCAGGTATCCAGAACGCAACTTGGGGCATGTAAGCTTCATCCCAGCAAGCTGACAGATCAACACTCAGCACCCAAAGTGTTTTCTCCCCAGCTGAGTTGCCACTTATTACTTATCCCCATCGGAGTTGCTAGGCATCACAGAAGGCGCCCACATCCCCGGCCGAGTCAAGAAGCTACCTCAACAGAATCCCTAGGGAGGTCTTTCAGTGATCTCTCTTCCTCCCCAGCCCAGTTGCCATTTCATCCTCAGTCGGGCACAAAAGTCAGAGAGCTATCTCCCCACAGAGTTCCAGCCTCTATCCAGAAGAGCAGCGCATAGAAGATCACAACAGAGTGAAGAAAGCTTCTACAAACCCCAGCTGGGTCTCTCATTTATAAGGATAGGTCTATCAATGACCCATATCCCCAAGCAGATAGCATCTCGTCAGATCTACCAATGATCTCATCCCCAGCTGGGATGTCCACCTCAACGGAACGATCGAAGATCTTCGCAGCAACGGGACCCGGATCCCGGTTTGGTATCTTTGCACAATCATAGCATACGCATCATGTTCACCCACAAAGCGTAGCATTCCGTTTTAACACGGAGCATTACGGCAAAAATCCAACACATAGCATAATCATAAGCCATGTTTTAAACCAACACTTATGAATAATGACAGTCCATCAACGTACAGAAAAATCCCCACCAGAATCCTGTAAACACCCCAAATTTGCCCTCACCCATTCACACCATGGCTTGTGACCATTCTCATATGCATAAACACAATCATATCATCTCACATCTAATCTTTGATTCATTGGATAGTTTCTAGGTCATCTGCACCTAGGGTTTGTGATCTGAGCAAGCCAAGGGCATCTTGGGCCATTCCAAAGGCCACCAATCAACTCAAAGGGATCCATGTGTGCTCATATATCATGTTCCATCCTCACAAAGTCAAATTGCAGAGGAATCACAAGAACTAGGGTTTGAGTGGATGCAGAGCCAGGATGAACTGCACAGTTGACTGAAAATTAGGGTTTTGGTTTCAGAGGCCATAACCCCAAATTTTTTGGTCATTCTTGTTTCCATTGGTCTCTATATGGTATAGGGAGTATGCTTATCAATTTTCATGAAGAAATTCCATGGGGAAGTCATCTGATCAAGAGTTGACTTTTCAGACAAGTCAGTGTAAAATCAGGGCATCTGAGGCCCCCAATGACCCAACCAATGGGTGATCTTCATCATTTTGAGTGTATATGATCTTTATTTGATCATGGAAGAGGTTTGAAGTTCATAAAAATCAAGAAATTAGGGTTTTTGCAAAGGTTGACTTTTTGGGCATAGTTGACTTTTCAAGAATGCACCATTTTTTAGGTCAATTTTCAAGCCTTGATTTATGATCCAAAAAGGCTTCAAATGGAAAAACTTTGGTCATTAAAGTTGTAGATCTCATCTTTCCCTTTTCAAAAAGTACAAGAACATGATCAAACTCTTCTTGGATCAAAAGTTATGGCATTGCAAAGTTGGCTAAAATCATTGTTTTTCAAGTTATGCACCAAATGGAAATTTTGCAAAGTCTTGAACCAATGCATTATGCAGCCTCTAATTCATGACAAACCATTATGTAAACATCCTCTAAGTCACAAAAATCAGAATTGGACTAAGTTTGCTCATGGTTTCATGCTTGGTTGGACAAAAGATCACATGTGAACCAAAGGCTAGCCAACTTGCAAAAACCACTCATTTCACTTCCCACAATCTATGACATTGGAAGCTGACTTTTGCTAGGCCTCTCACCTCACTCATGCTGCGCCAGCCATGCCTTGTACTTGCCTAGTATCAAGCCATGCCCTATCTTACACAAAAGTGGACTTTTGAGCAAAAGTAGCCATCCCAATCCAGATTAGTTCATAGACATTCACGCCATGAACATATTTCTGAGTCACAATCCAGTGCCTACATTGCTTGGAGACATTCTGCACTCTCTTCATACTCGTACTACAAAGGCACGAGGAACTCTGATGTGTTTCATACCTTTGCTATCTAGGTGTTTTATTTCTCACCTTCCTCGCTCAGTAATGAAGAATGAGCAAGGGTTCAGGTGGTCCAAAAGGATCATGTCACTCTCGCATTCAGATATTCATTGGTGCTCCAGATCTATGGAGAATGTCACTATCATTGATCGTTGTGGGGAGTTTCCTAATGTGCCACTTCTAGGCATAAGAGGAGGTATTACTTACAACCCCTCACTAGCTTTACGACAGTTTGGTTACGCTCGGAGTGATGGTCCACATGACATATTGATTCAGGGTATTGTGTTTGACTACGACAACGATCTGCAAGGTTACCGTCAGAGGTTCATGCGAGCGTGGGGAAAAGTGAACAAGGTTGACAGCAAGACTCTGGATCCTAAGTACACTATTCCTATGGAAGCTTATCTTAGATGGGTGCGGTCTCGTGCTCAGACTCTCATGATGCCATATCCTGCTATCCTTCCAGTTACCATGGAACCTGTTGCTGAAGGAGACACTTCTTATACTATCCCTCACCCAGACATGCCTACTGACATGGAAGACTTACAGAGATCCTGGATCCAGTTGAAGGAGCAAAGGGATACTTTCGAGGCTCATTACAAAGCAAGCCAAGAAAGAATCCTGGAACTAACAAAGCAACTTCACGAGGAACGGAATCTCAACTCATACCTCAACACAAAGAGGAAACGTCCATGGGAGACTTAAAACCCCATCTCTTGTATTTATTGCATTTCATTTTCTGTAAGCCGAAAAGGCAAAACAAATTTATTACTAATAAAAGTTTACCTTCTTGTTTGTTTAAGCAAATTTAAATCCTGGGGTCCTTGAAAATATTGCATACGCATTTATACATCATATCATTGCATCACAGGTTTATTGTGCACAGGTTTCTCATCTTCTCGCTGTTTATTTCAGCAATGGCTCTTGAACAAACAGTTAAGGATCTCCAGGAACAAAATGCACAATTCCAAGAGCTGATCCTGAACTTGTCCAAGGGACAGGATGAATTGAAGACACTGCTGGCCAAGAAGAATAAGAAGACTAGAAGGTCAGGTGGCCTGATCAACATGGAAAGAAGGTTCAGAGGTCCTGTCAAGACCAAAGAACAGGTTGAAGACTATGAGTCTGAAGAGTCTGATAAAGAAGGAGGCAGTCTCCACAATACAATGGGGGACTCTAATTCTGAGGCTAACTACTATCATGAGCCTAATGAAGATAAGTTCAAGATGCTGGTGGATAGAATGGATGCTATGGAATTACAGAAATCTTCTGGGATGGATTTTGAAGACCTAAGTTTGATATCTGGGGTGGTTATACCCATTGGTTTCAAGGTTCCTACTTTTGTTGTTTATGATGGTGTCTCTTGTCCCAAGCTGCATTTGAGGTCTTATGTCAGGAGAATCCAACCCCATACTGCTGATAAAAAGTTGTGGATCCATTTCTTCCAAGAGAGCTTATCTGGAGCTCAATTGGAATGGTACTATCAGCTGGAGAGTGTCAACATCCGTGATTGGAATGATCTTGTTGAAGCCTTCTATAAGCAGTATCAATACAATACTGATTTAGCCCCTACTCGCATGCAACTTCAGAGCATGTCTATGGGTGCTAAAGAGAGCTTCAAGGAGTATGCTCAGAAGTGGAGAAAAAACCGATTGCACAGAGTACAGATGCTTATCTTTAAATAAAGTCACATGCTTGCAGGAAATATACTTACTCTCAGAAGTGCCTAACTCCTATGACGGAATCCAGTAAGGGATACCTCGGGATTACCTTGTGCGTTTCTCTATCCTTTTCAGGATTGCAGGTATCCAGAACGCAACTTGGGGCATGTAAGCTTCATCCCAGCAAGCTGACAGATCAACACTCAGCACCCAAAGTGTTTTCTCCCCAGCTGAGTTGCCACTTATTACTTATCCCCATCGGAGTTGCCAGGCATCACAGAAGGCGCCCACATCCCCGGCCGAGTCAAGAAGCTACCTCAACAGAATCCCTAGGGAGGTCTTTCAGTGATCTCTCTTCCTCCCCAGCCCAGTTGCCATTTCATCCTCAGTCGGGCACAAAAGTCAGAGAGCTATCTCCCCACAGAGTTCCAGCCTCTATCCAGAAGAGCAGCGCATAGAAGATCACAACAGAGTGAAGAAAGCTTCTACAAACCCCAGCTGGGTCTCTCATTTATAAGGATAGGTCTATCAATGACCCATATCCCCAAGCAGATAGCATCTCGTCAGATCTACCAATGATCTCATCCCCAGCTGGGATGTCCACCTCAACGGAACGATCGAAGATCTTCGCAGCAACGGGACCCGGATCCCGGTTTGGTATCTTTGCACAATCATAGCATACGCATCATGTTCACCCACAAAGCGTAGCATTCCGTTTTAACACGGAGCATTACGGCAAAAATCCAACACATAGCATAATCATAAGCCATGTTTTAAACCAACACTTATGAATAATGACAGTCCATCAACGTACAGAAAAATCCCCACCAGAATCCTGTAAACACCCCAAATTTGCCCTCACCCATTCACACCATGGCTTGTGACCATTCTCATATGCATAAACACAATCATATCATCTCACATCTAATCTTTGATTCATTGGATAGTTTCTAGGTCATCTGCACCTAGGGTTTGTGATCTGAGCAAGCCAAGGGCATCTTGGGCCATTCCAAAGGCCACCAATCAACTCAAAGGGATCCATGTGTGCTCATATATCATGTTCCATCCTCACAAAGTCAAATTGCAGAGGAATCACAAGAACTAGGGTTTGAGTGGATGCAGAGCCAGGATGAACTGCACAGTTGACTGAAAATTAGGGTTTTGGTTTCAGAGGCCATAACCCCAAATTTTTTGGTCATTCTTGTTTCCATTGGTCTCTATATGGTATAGGGAGTATGCTTATCAATTTTCATGAAGAAATTCCATGGGGAAGTCATCTGATCAAGAGTTGACTTTTCAGACAAGTCAGTGTAAAATCAGGGCATCTGAGGCCCCCAATGACCCAACCAATGGGTGATCTTCATCATTTTGAGTGTATATGATCTTTATTTGATCATGGAAGAGGTTTGAAGTTCATAAAAATCAAGAAATTAGGGTTTTTGCAAAGGTTGACTTTTTGGGCATAGTTGACTTTTCAAGAATGCACCATTTTTTAGGTCAATTTTCAAGCCTTGATTTATGATCCAAAAAGGCTTCAAATGGAAAAACTTTGGTCATGAAAGTTGTAGATCTCATCTTTCCCTTTTCAAAAAGTACAAGAACATGATCAAACTCTTCTTGGATCAAAAGTTATGGCATTGCAAAGTTGGCTAAAATCATTGTTTTTCAAGTTATGCACCAAATGGAAATTTTGCAAAGTCTTGAACCAATGCATTATGCAGCCTCTAATTCATGACAAACCATTATGTAAACATCCTCTAAGTCACAAAAATCAGAATTGGACTAAGTTTGCTCATGGTTTCATGCTTGGTTGGACAAAAGATCACATGTGAACCAAAGGCTAGCCAACTTGCAAAAACCACTCATTTCACTTCCCACAATCTATGACATTGGAAGCTGACTTTTGCTAGGCCTCTCACCTCACTCATGCTGCGCCAGCCATGCCTTGTACTTGCCTAGTATCAAGCCATGCCCTATCTTACACAAAAGTGGACTTTTGAGCAAAAGTAGCCATCCCAATCACAGCTGCACAAGTCACATCCTCTGGCCACTTGGATTAAAATATGTTATCAATTTGCAAGCCAAAACACTCAAGAACCAAGGCTGAAACAGACACTATCACCACATTCACAAAAACCTTCCTCATTGCAAGTTCATTCGAATTTCTCTCCACAGCCTCCAAACACTCAAACTCTCATCATCATTCAACTCACCCCACCTCATAGACAAGAAACCACCAAAGCATGAGCCTGAAACAAGCCTGAAAACTCCATTGCCATCATTCACCTCAAGCTGCAGATTCTATCGAATCTCTCTCCACAAGCCACAAACACATCAACCAACACCACAAACCTTCTCAACACACCTCATAGATCATAAACAACCCCTCTTCACAGCCTGAAAGTGCCAGAAACTCATCTGCCATTGTTGACTGAACTGAAGCAGTTCCTTTCGAATCTTCTTCTCCAGCCAACACAAACTCATTTTGAGCATCCAAGCACCTTTGGGGGACCAAGAGGAGCAGCTTGCACTGAAAGAAGAGGCCTGAAAGTTCCTAAACCGAAAGCTCCAAATCTCAGGTAGCTCCAAATAATTTTTTCCAGAAATCACTTTTGTTGTTATAAACTTGTTCTTCATGCTTGCCTGATCACTCTGGTACCATTAGTTTTTGAAATGGCTTTGTTTTAAGAGTTTAATTTGATTCTGAAGTTTGCGTGACCTAGAACTTGCTTGCTTCGATTCAGCTTGTTTATGGAATATAAATTTGTTTTAGGTTAGGGGTTTGGTTCGTGAGGATGAGAGGAACGTTTTCCTGGTCTTAGATTTCATTTTAATAACCTAGGGAAGAAGTTTGAAGTTTTCAGGGGAGGAGGTCACCGGAGAAGACGACCGGAGCTCGTCTCCGGTGACCTGAGAGTGATTAATTATTAATTAGGGTTAGGGCACTGAGTTTGAATCTGGGCCATTTGATCATCTTTCCCGCGCGTGTGTGTATGGTCTGGATTGCATCATTAAGTGTTAATTACGTTTTAATATTTAATTAATTAAGATTAGGATAGTTTGAATCTGGGCCATCAGATGGCGCGCCAAGTCAACCCACCCACCCTCAGAACGCATCCTGGCCTTTCATTTGTCTTACTTTTATTTTATTCAATTTTTAATTCATTTGTTTTCAATTAATTTGTACAATTTATTTAAAATGGTTAAAAAATCATAAAAATTATGAAACTTTTTCTTTAAGGTTTTATTAATTTTTATGACACAAAAATATTTTTATTTTATTTTTTATCATTAAAAAAGTATTTTTAAATATTTAAAAGATTATTTTTAATTGATTAATGGGAATTAATTGATTAAAAATACTTTTAGGTATTTAAAAATTACAAAAAAATTCATGAAATGTTCTAAGACATTTAGAAACATTGTCCAACCTTCAAACCAAATTTCTTTTTTGATCTTGATGCATTTTAAGAATTTTTCATGGAATTAAATCATTTTTGATGCATTATTTTGATCATATGTTTGAAAATTCATTTCTGCCTTTTGGTGAAGGTTGAGACATTGGTTCTTTTTGCATTGTTTTCCATTTAGCATGAACTTTCAAGGATAAAATGGCCATGATTTGATCTTGCATTTTCTAATTGATTGGCATTTGTTTTGATAAGAACCCTAAAAAACCCTAATAACTTGTAAAATTCATAACTTGAGTTTGGTTGAGAGTTGGGAGTTCCCCTTTGGGCAGTGATTCATTATAGGTCTAGGGTTTCTTTGGATGCCATTTTCCAATTTTTATCTTAGGGTTTGCTTCTGCTTTTAGTTTGTGTTTGATGTTTGTTTCATAAACCCTAATTTGGGCTTTCTCTTGCATCCTTCTTGCATTTCCTTGCATAACATGACTTGCCATTGCATTTTGTGCATTCTTATGATTCATTTGACATCTTAAGACATGTATGAAACATCTTTGATCCTTGCATTACATCTTTGCCATGCCATTTGTCTTGTATGCTTCACAACATTTCATGTTTATTCATGTTCCTTAACTTGCATCATTTGCATCCATGACTTTGTATGAACATCCCTATGCCTTGTCTCATGTTTGCAGCACTTCATAACATCATAATCATCATGTGTATGCTTCTGGTTTGGCCTAGCATCATGTCATTTCATTTCATTTAGCATTGCATTGCATTTGTTTCTAACATTTCAGGTGGTAAGTAAACTTGAGAAGTGAATTTGCCTTCACTTCTCATAACTTTTCTTTTCATCTCTCTTGCATGCATTGCTGCATTTATGTTTGTGTTTGAGTTTGAGCCTGCTCATTCTTGTTCCTCCCACTTTCTTTCCTCAAGTGACTTGACTTCTTAAATGAAGCAAGTCACTTTGCTTCTCTTGATCTTGTTCATCTGCTTCCTGGTGGTTCTCTTTGAAGATTAGTCTTGCAAACTTCACAAACCTTAGGAACAACCAAGCATGATAATGAATTAGGGTTTTGATTAGTTTCCCCTCATAGTTTTTACCTTTGTGTCTCTCCTTGAGTCATCTCTCCTCACCTCCTAACCAGAGACTAAACCCTAAAGGTTTTAAAACTTTGTGATTAGGGTTATGCCTGTATCCTTCTTTTAGGATGGAGTGTATAACTTTAATCCTAAGTATTAAACCCTTAAGGTGTTTAAATCTCTTAATCAATTCACCTAATAATCATCAAGACAATACACTTGTAACTTGGGCCTTGCATTAGGGTTCTAATTCTTCCTTAAGTGGTTAAGAAGGACTAACCCTAGTGTTAATGGACAAGTCCCCCTCAAGTTGTCTTACAAACAATAAAATTCACTTCATCATCATATCATTAATGAAATCCACTTAATCAAAGGCTTGTTTTGTCATGAGTTTAATCCTTAATCATGGATTAAGTTGAGGAGCTTTCCTCAGCTTAAACACCCTCATCTATTATCCTTCTTTTAGGATGGTGTAATGAGTCTGTTAAATCCCTGATTATGGCTTAACCTCATTACTTAACACTAAACAAAAACACCAAAAACATCTAAATAATCACAAGTAGGTTAATGATCTTAATCCTACACCAAAGGTGATTAAGTGTGAGAATCTGACTTCACATTTAGGGTACTCTCATTACCCCTAATCAGAGGGATGATGTGATGAGTTTACCAAATCCATTGGTTTAGGCTTAAGCTCATTATCTTACGACAAACTTTCAAAAGAAATAAAAGACTGAAAACTCAAAAACAAACAATAATCGTCTCCTTCGGGATTCTTTTCTCATCACCTTCACTCACAAACGAGAACTTGCTTCTTCCGTCTAATGCAAGACAGTTTGCACCTGAGCCAGACAGGTCATACACTTGAGCATTGACAAGCAAGCAGTTCACAAGTCAATTCACCTTTCAGTCTCTTTGGGTCGAACTACGGTGTTCTGACTTCCTCATTGCACGAGAGGATACGTAGGCATAACTTAACAGTTATCGAACAAAAGTCTCTGTATATTCCCCCTCTTTCTAGCTTTATTCTTTAGCCTCATTATCATGAGCAATTCGTTCTCATTCTTACACTGACACTCCATTTATACACATCACTTATACACTTTACACTGACACCTGTACATTTTCTTCCAGCTCTTTTATACACAGATTGCACTGACACTACCCCTTTAAAACACAAATCTTTTAAGCGTGGATCCCGTCGAGTACGACGGACAATCTGGGTGCTAATACCTTCCCAGGTTGTAACCAACCCCCTTTCTCAGTCTCTCTGGTTCGCAAACCGTCTTATCCATCTTTTTCTAGGTCTATGCAGCATTACCTTTCCTCCGGGATAAAAATGCCTAGCTGGCGACTCTATTCATCCTCCAGTGAGTTCACGGCTGTGTGTTCTCACTGTTCCCCTCGCCGACCGTTCGCGTCTGTACCTTCATTTGATCCATTTCATTTGTCGGGAGCGACAGCTTGGCGACTCTGCTGGGGACCCTTATACTGCAACCAGGGCTTCTGGTTCTTTTTGTGGGTTCCTCTTAGCGCTTGATTGATTTGTGTTTATTGGGGTGTTATGTGTTATTTGTGTTTGTATATTTGCTTTATTCATTGCTTTCTGTACAGCTTTATTTACTGCTTTCTTTATTGCATTTATATATCATACTGTCATTGTTGCTGGCTGGATCTGTTGTTTGCCTTGGTGGGTGGGTATTTCATTGAGAGTTAAGGTCCTACACCTGGGACCTGAGTGACACCTAGGATAGAGTGAACCATATTCTTTCCCATTCCATTTCGGTCTGGTGCGGGAATATGGAACACGGTTCAGATATGGGTTTCTTCTTGAGAACTCTGTGTTGCGGATTTCCTGCAATGCTAGGGGGATCTGGGAAGCCTGCTAAGTCTGGATGACCTTTTAGTTTGACCTTCAGAAACTGAGGTGAATTAGAGGAGGAATTGTTATGGTTATTGTAAACACTGTACCTCTGGGTTAGAAGTGTTTACACTTCTCATAACTGATCCAAGTCTGAGGATCCTTGTTCTAGATCACTACCTGTGAGGGGGTTGGGTTGTTTACAGGTTTGCAGGTACCTTGACCTCAGAATACCCTGTTACTTTGACTTTGTTAAGAATGCTCCATGTTGGATAGTTCTTGTGATTCTAAAACCCTGGACATGTGGCTCTTTATTTGAGTCCCCCACCTTGGTTACTGGATTTTTAGACCTCCATCTGGAATTCTTGAACACACATGGATCTATACCAAGGCAGTTAATCAGATCCAGCTCAGTCACAAACCTTTGCATCCCATCTGCATACATACTCATTGCATCATATTAACATGTGCTTATTTGTTTTTCAGGGTATCCATTTTCATCAGGTTTTGGTTTTGACCCCATCTGCAGTTTTGACCTGTCTCCACCAGCATTTGCTTCAGTTCTTCAGATACTTGCACTAGCCAACCGGTGGCCCACTTCTCAGCATCTTCATCAGCATTTATTCTACTCAGTCTTCAGCATCATGGCTCCAAAGAAAAGCAACATCACTTATCATTTCTTCCAACCAGACTTATCAGACATCAGGAGGATCCAGACCCTGATCACTCCGGACCACATATCTTTGTTCAGAGAAAGCTATGGGGATATACTTGACTTGGTCATGGATCTGGACCCATCTCAGAGGAGCCTGATCCATACCTGCATCCAGTTCTATGACCCCCCATTGAGGTGCTTCACTTTTAGAGACTTCCAGTTGGGGCCTCTATTGGAAGAATACTCATATTTGACTGGTCTGCCTATTAAGAGAGAGATCCCTTTCAACCCTGAAATGGTCTTTCCCAGCAATGGAGAGATAGCCAAAGCTTTACATCTGGAGCCTGTTTTGGTTGAGCAACATATGACCTCCAAGGCTAAGGTCCCTGGTTTTCATCTGGATTTCTTGATTTCTCAAGCTAGTCTGAAGGCCTCCCTGGGGGATTGGAAAGCTGTTTGTGCTCTGTTGGCCTTAAGTGTCTATGGCATTGTGTTGTTTGCAGATGAGCCTCGATTCATCAGCAAGGGTGCAATCCATTTGTTCATCTTGAAGAACCCAGTGCCAACTTTGCTGGGTGATCTCTACTACTCAGTACATCAGAGGAATGAGAAGCAAAGGGGGAAGTTAGTGAGGTGTTGTGCTCCACTATTCCATGCTTGGCTTCTCAGGCATCTACCCAGGACAGATGCATTCCTGAACCCTCACCAGCAAAGCAACTGGGCTAAGAGGCTCACTACTCTCACTTCAGCAGATATCAGATGGTGCACTCAGAGCACCAAGGGCAGAGATATTATCACAAGTTGTGGACACTTTCCCAATGTGCCTTTGGTAGGAGTTAAGGGGAGTATCAATTACAACCCTCTGCTGTTCAAGAGGCAATTAGGCTATGCACTGATCCATGCTCCTAGGGTACAGGATTTGGATGAAACCCTCTACTGTGAGAACAAGGTTAACTTGGCCGTTGTTAGGCAGGCTGCCTGGGCCTGGGATCATGTTCAAACCAAAGGAGTCACCATTTTGGGAAAGTGCAATAATGTAGCATCAGCCCAATATCATGAGTGGTCCTATGCTAGAGCCCAATTCTCTGGATTGCCTTTCACCATAGGAGACATGCCTGAGTCATCATCAGCACCACCCCCTGCCACTGTTGGTCTAGAAGAGTTTGAAAGTCTGAAGGAAAGAAATGAGAAGTTATCTCAAGCCCTACAGAAGACCCTCCGAGAGAGGAGTGAAGGTGTGAGGGAGATTGAAATATTGGAGAAGCTGAGAGTTGAGCACTTGACTAAAATTGAAAAGTCTGGAGAGTACATCAACAAGTCTAAAGCTGGTGAGCAGATTCTGAAGAACGCTTGTAAAGAAGCCCAGTTCCAGAGAGCGAGAACAGATTTGTATTTGAAAGAGAGTCAGGCCAGATGGGTCCGGATCACTGAGGCCCGCACTCTAGAAGACAAGAGAGTTCAGGACAAGATGGAACAGATGGAAAAAGCCCTGGCAGCAGCCCAGAAGGAAATATCAGAGCTAGAAATCAGAGCTGGAGTGAAGAGGTCTAAAGACCAAAGTCAGAACAAGAAGTTGACTGCAGCTGTTGCAACAAGAAACCTTCTCATCAGAAGTCTCACGGAGCGTCCGGCTGATCCTGTGACCGAGGCACTTCTTAAGGAAGTTCGTGAGGATGAGTTTGGCCTTGGAGTTTGATCATTTTGCTTGTTGTTATTCTTATGTACTTTTGCTTTTTTGTGATGTATTTTGACCCTTTGAGGGCTTATGTTGTAAAAAAGAACAATTTGTATTATTTCACCTTTGTAATATATTTGTGTTGGTTCACTCCAAAAGCAACTTCAACAGCATCATCTTCAAGGGTCTGGAAGGGTCAAAACTGAAGACCAAACCGGATACCTTGATAGCAAATAAGCACAACTGCATTGCATACTAACCCTTTTTGTTTGTTTTGTAGGTTTTGTTTTATTGATACTAACCTCCGTTGTGAATCTCAGGAATTATTGCTCGCCGCCGGGTATTTCCTCTCAACAGGCCACACAGGTACCCAACTAGAAGCAACCTTCCGGGCATCCAAATGGACCAGTTGCAGCAAGACCTCAATGAGGCCAGAACCCAGATGGCTAACGAAAGGGTGGAGATGAGAACCCAGATAACTCAATTCATGGAAGTGATGAATAACTTAGCTCAAAGCCAAGAGAGGCTTAGAGTTTTGGTAGAGGGGAGAACTCAAGAGGACCCCCATGTGGGAACTGCTGGCACAAGCAACAACGAAAGGGTGCAACCACATGTTAATCCCCCGGTGTTTGGCCCACATCTACATCCTGAGATCCACATCCCCGCAAACGTTCAGGGAACAGCTACTGCAGCCAGAGTACTTCAAGAGGATCCTCAGGAGGACCAATTCACGGTAATGGGTGCTGGAGAAGAGGCCTATGATAGGCGATTGGATGAAATAGCTGAAAAGTTGAGATCACTGGAGTCTCAAAATTCTTTGGGCTTCGACGTCATGGACATGGGGCTGGTAGACGGGGTCAGGATCCCCCATAAGTTCAAGCCTCCTTGTTTCGAAAAGTATAATGGGACTTCATGCCCCCGGACTCATTTGCAGTCATTTCTGGGAAGGCTGAAGGCCTATACGATGGATGAGAAACTTTGGATGTTCTACTTCGAAGACAGTTTGACTGGAGCATCAAGGGAATGGTATTCCCACTTGACAAGGGCAACTGTGAGATGCTGGAAGGACCTGGCAGAGGCCTTCATCCGACAGTATCAATACAACTTAGACATGGCACCCAACAGGACTCTCCTAATGGGAATGTCACAGTCGTCAAGGGAAAGTTTCCGTGAATATGCCCAAAGATGGAGGCAATTGGCTGCTGCCGTTCAACCACCAATGTCTGAGAGAGAAATGGCAGACATGTTTATGAACACTCTCCAGGGAACGTATATTGACAGGTTGGCTGCTTTCTCTTCCACTAGCTTCGCGGATGTTGTCATAGCTGGGGAGAGAATTGAAAGCCTATTAAAAATGGGTAAGATATCTGATAATGGTGCAAGCTCGTCCAGTGGAACCAGAAAGCCTTTTGCAGGCCCGAGAAGATCTGGCGAGACCAATGCCATTCACACCAACAGGGGCAGACCCCAGTATGTTCCCAGAACAATAGCAGCAGTCACAATCCCTGCTCCAGCTCATCCTCAGCCGGTCTATCAACCTCCTCAACAAAATTTCCAACAACAACCTCAGTATCATCAGAATCAATATCCTCCAAGAAGCAACTACAACAACAACTCCAACAACAACAATCAACAGAGGCCATTTCAGCAGAGGCCCTCCCAAGCTAACCGAGTGATCGACCCGATCCCAATGCCGTATGCTGCCTTGCTGCCACAACTTCTGAAACTCAACCTGGTTGAGCTAAGAACGTTGGCACCTCCGGATCCCAACAGCCTACCAAGGAACTATGACTCCAATGCTAGGTGCGCTTTTCATTCGAACGCACCTGGTCACAGTACAGAAAAATGCAGGGCTCTGCATATGAAGGTACAAGACTTGGTAGACTCCAAGGCTCTGAACTTTGCACCTCCACCCAATGTCAATAAGAACCCAATGCCACACCATGGTGGTCCCCGAATTAATGCCATTGAAGAAGACCAACAGTCTTATTTGATAACTAGTGTGGATCAGATCAGGACACCATTGGTGGAAATCAAAGCTCAACTCCGTGAAAATCAAATATTTCCAGGGTGTGAGCTGGGGTGCCCCTACTGCAATATTTCTTGGAATGGGTGTGAAGACCTGAGGAATGGCATTGACAGCCTTATTCAGAGTGGCCTGCTACAGATCACTACATCATTTCCGACAAATCCAGCAACTTCATCAACAACGGTTTCAGACTCTCCTACAACTGTAGCAACTATTGTTCCCGACAATTCATCAGCAACATCAGCAAGTACTTCATCTGTCCTACCAAATGATCAGTTTTCAACAGTTTCTCCTGCCACAACTTCAGCTTCATTCCATTTCGACTCTCCATCAACAACAACAACAGTCATTCCATCAGGACCTCCTACAACTCCAGCAAACGATCATGAAGATGTCTCTACTGTTACCATCTTCTACGATCCAGAAAATAACTCCGCCTACCATTCAGAGGGTGCTGCTCCCACTAGAGCACCAGTTACTATCTTTTATGATCCACAAACAATGACAGTCCCTTCAGCAGCAGCAATCAGTCCAGTTACCGTCACAGTACCTGGACCTGTACCATATGAAAGCAATAGGGCCATCCCTTGGCACTATGGCTCTGACGTGTACTGTGAAGGGAAAAGAATCGCTCTTGAAACATCAGCACCTGCACCACAAATTGATAATGTGGGCGGAGGCGGAGGCTTCACCCGAAGCGGACGTCTCTTTGCTTCACAAGTCCAAAGACCTAATGCCGAAGCAGAAGCTGCTGCCAAGGCAAAAGGAAAAGGCCCGGTGCAGGAAGATCCAGCTGCCAAAGAAGCCCTGAAGACTACATTTGATCAGGAAGTTGATGAGTTTATGCGGATCATCAAAAAGAGCGATTATAAAGTTGTGGATCAGCTTCATCAGACGCCATCCAAAATCTCCATCCTCTCACTGCTTATGTGCTCCGAAGCCCATCGGAATGCACTACTGAAAGTACTGCACGCAGCTTACGTGCCCGAGGAGATTACTGTCAACCAATTGGAAACCGTTGTTGGAAATGTTACTGCTAGCAATGGGCTAGGGTTTACCAATTCTGACCTGACAGTGGATGGCCGCAATCACAACAAAGCCTTGCACATAACCATGGAATGCAAAGGAGCTGTCCTTTCACATGTGCTGGTGGACACAGGATCATCCCTGAATGTCTTGCCAAAGAAGGCTCTGGTGAAGCTTGAATATGATGGACTGGCATTGAGACCCAGCAACCTGGTGGTTAGAGCTTTTGATGGCTCGAAGAGATCGGTTCTAGGAGAAGTTGAGCTGCCTGTGACAATTGGCCCGCAGACCTTTAAAACTATCTTTTATGTGATGGACATTCAGCCCGCCTACAGCTGTTTGTTGGGTAGACCCTGGATTCACGCCGCTGGCGCAATAACGTCTACCCTTCACCAAAAGTTAAAATATGAGTGGGAAGGCCAAGTTGTCACAATCTGTGGGGAGGAGGATATATTTGTTAGCCATCTGGCTACTTACAAGTATATTGAAATGGATGGAGAGATCGTTGAAACCATGAGCCAAGGTTTTGAAGCCTTGAATGTGAATGAAGCATCTGCTGTTTCGGGGATCTCCATGTCGTCATACCAACAAGCCCGGAAGGTTGTTGAGGAAGGAACTGCCCTAGGCTGGGGCAAGGTCTTAGCTGTGGAGGAAAAGAAGGACAAATTTGGGTTGGGTTACAAACCAACTCAACATCAAGCAAAGGCTGCTGAAGAGCCTGGTTTCGTCAGTGGGGGAATGCTTACCCCCGATGCTATCAACTGTCTGGAAGACGAGCTGGAAGAGGAGCGCAACCTGGAGAATTGGATTCGTCCGAAGATCCCGGGGAGCAGTGTCTCGAACTGGTCTTCCCAGGGAATTATAAGTGTTACTCGAGCAGAGTAATTATTATTTCCTGTATTTTATAAGCATGCATCAAAGTCTTGCATCTTGCCCAAGATGACAAGACTCATTTTGTAATCAGGGCCATCTGTACTTTTGTGCAAACAAGATTAAATTAATGAAATATCAGACATCTTTTTGCAAACAAGTCTTTTTCTTTTCTGTTCACTGTTTTTCCATTTTTCTTTTTGTACAAAAATAAATGGCAGTGTTTTTCAAAATGATAATTTCATTTCACTTTTCTAAATAAGACTAAAATCAGATCACTAAAATGAACCAATTAAACCCTTGCAGAGAGTGCCATCCTGACCGCACCGACAACAGCACGGCTATGACATCGTATGACTTTGACAATCCGATCAATCAAGCTGATGAAGGGGTTGATGAAGAATATGAGCTTCCTGAAGAGCTAGCCAGGTTGTTAAGACAAGAGGAAAAGGTTATTACTCCTCATCAGGAGGAGGTTGAAGTGATTAATCTTGGTACAGAGAAAAATGTGAAAGAAGTCAAGATCGGGGCCTGCCTGCAAGACTCAGTGAAGAGACAACTGATAGATCTGCTTCAGGAGTATGTTGATGTATTTGCTTGGTCGTATCAGGACATGCCAGGGTTGGATACCGATATTGTGGTGCATAAGCTGCCTTTGAGAGAAGAGTGCCCACCGGTCAAACAGAAGCTGCGCCGAACTCGTCCAGACATGGCTATGAAAATCAAGGAAGAGGTACAAAAGCAATGGGACGCCGGGTTCCTTGCTGTGACTAGCTATCCGCCGTGGGTTGCTAACATAGTACCTGTGCCTAAGAAGGATGGCAAGGTAAGAATGTGTGTTGATTACCGGGATCTGAACAGAGCCAGCCCGAAAGATGATTTCCCTCTACCTCACATTGACGTATTGGTTGATAACACGGCTCAGTTCTCGGTATTCTCCTTCATGGACGGATTCTCAGGATATAATCAGATCAAGATGTCGCCTGAAGACATGGAGAAGACAACATTCATTACACCCTGGGGCACGTTCTGCTACAAGGTAATGCCATTTGGGCTCAAGAATGCCGGTGCGACGTATCAACGGGCTATGGTAACATTATTCCACGATATGATTCATAAGGAAATAGAATGTTATGTGGATGACATGATTGCCAAGTCCCTTACGGAGGAAGACCATCTGGTGAATCTGCTCAAGTTGTTCAAGCGTCTGAGAAAGTATCAACTGAAGTTGAACCCCAACAAATGCACATTCGGGGTGCGATCCGGTAAGTTGCTGGGCTTTATTGTAAGCGAGAAAGGGATTGAGGTTGACCCTGATAAAGTCAAAGCCATCCAAGAGATGCCTGCACCGAAAACAGAGAAAGAAGTTCGAGGGTTCTTGGGTAGATTGAACTACATTTCAAGGTTCATATCTCACCTCACAGCAACCTGTGAACCCTTATTCAAGCTGCTAAGAAAGGAACAGACGGTCAGGTGGAATGAAGATTGCCAAAGGGCTTTTGACAAGATTAAAGAATATCTGCAAGAACCTCCAATCCTCATGCCGCCAGTTGAAGGAAGACCTCTGATTATGTACTTGACAGTATTGGAAGAATCAATGGGGTGTGTGCTGGGCCAACATGACGAGTCTGGTCGAAAAGAGTATGCAATATACTACCTAAGCAAAAAGTTTACCGACTGTGAACAGCGTTATTCACTGCTCGAGAAAACTTGCTGTGCTTTAGCGTGGGCTGCTCGCCGACTAAGGCAGTATATGTTGACCCACACTACCTTGTTAATCTCAAAAATGGACCCAGTCAAGTACATTTTTGAGAAGCCAGCTCTTACCGGACGGGTTGCAAGATGGCAGATGATTCTCACAGAATACGACATACAGTACACATCTCAGAAAGCTATCAAGGGCAGTGTACTATCTGAATATCTTGCTAAGCAACCCATTGATGATTACCAGCCAATGAGGTTTGACTTCCCTGATGAAGACATCATGTTCATTAAAGCAAAAGATCACGAAGAGCCTATTCACACTGAAGGGCCTGACCCAGAAGAAGAATGGACTATGATGTTCGACGGGGCTGTTAACATGAATGGCCGTGGTGTTGGTGCAGTACTCATTACACCCAAAGGAGTTCACATGCCTTTCTCGGCAAAACTCACTTTCAACTGCACTAACAACGAAGCTGAATACGAAGCTTGCATTATGGGTCTTGAGGAAGCCATTGACCTCAGGATTAAGACTTTGACCGTATTCGGAGATTCAGCTTTGGTGATCAATCAGACTAACGGAAAATGGTACACCCACCAAGATCATCTGATACCTTACAGGGATTATACAAGAAGGTTACTAACTTTCTTCACAACAGTCAAACTTGAGTATATCCCTCGGGACGAGAATCAGTTTGCAGATGCCTTGGCTACCATTTCGTCTATGATCAAAGTTCAAACTGCTAACTTTGTACCTCAGATTTCGGTATCGAGACTTGATAGACCAGCATATGTATTTGCAGCGGAAGTTGTTAAAGATGATAAGCCTTGGTTCCATGATATTAAATGCTTCTTAGAAAATCAAGCATACCCACCTGGGGCATCTCCCAATGATAAGAAGACTTTGAGAAGGCTTGCTGGGAGTTTCTTTCTGAACACTGATGGATCTTTATACAAAAGGAACTTTGACATGGTACTCCTCAGATGTGTTGACAAGACGGAGGCAGATTTACTGATGCATGAAGTGCATGAAGGCTCTTTTGGTACCCATGCGGGAGGACATGCAATGGCTAAGAAATTGTTAAGATCAGGCTATTACTGGATCACAATGGATGCAGACTGTTGTGCTTACGCCAGAAGGTGTCACAAATGCCAGATCTATGCAGACAAAGTGCATGTGCCTCCAAATCCTTTGAACATAATGTCTTCACCATGGCCTTTTGCCATGTGGGGCATTGACATGATTGGCAAGATTGAGCCAACTGCTTCGAACGGCCACAGATTCATCCTGGTCGCCATCGACTATTTCACAAAGTGGGTTGAAGCAGCCTCATATGCAAATGTCACAAGGCAAGTAGTAGCTCGATTTCTGAAAAGAGATATCATCTGTAGATATGGAGTGCCCGAGCGAATCATTACTGATAATGGTTCAAATCTAAACAACAAAATGATGGCTGAATTATGCCGGGACTTCAAGATCCAACATCACAATTCTTCTCCTTACAGGCCAAAGATGAATGGCGCTGTTGAGGCAGCAAATAAAAATATCAAGAAGATTGTGCAAAAGATGGTAGTCACCTACAGAGATTGGCATGAGATGCTACCGTTTGCCTTGCATGGGTACCGCACATCAATCAGAACGTCCACTGGGGCAACGCCGTATCAGCTTGTATATGGCATGGAAGCAGTCCTACCAGTTGAAGTTGAATTACCCTCGTTACGGGTACTAATGGATGTTAAACTGAGTGAAGCAGAATGGGTTAGGACCCGATACGAGCAACTGAGTCTGATCGAAGAGAAGCGATTGGCTGCAATTTGCCATGGGCAGTTATATAAAAAGAGAATGAAGAGAGCCTTCGATCAGAAAGTAAGGCATCGAGAGTACCAAGTGGGAGATCTTGTGCTGAAAAGAATCCTTCCTCCTCATTCAGACCACAGGGGCAAATGGACTCCAAATTACGAAGGACCATTCGTTGTAAAGAAAGTCTTCTCTGGTGGAGCACTGATGCTCAGCACCATGGATGGTGAAGACTTCCCGTCCCCTGTGAATTCAGATGCAGTTAAAAAATACTTCGCATAAAAAGGACCCGCTGGACATAAAAACAGAATGTAAGTCCAGGCAAAAATAGGGCATCCCGGCGAGTCAAAAACAGAATAAAAGACTCGGGTAAAAATAAGGGAAATAAATAAAAAATGTACACCCGCTGAGTTGAAAAGCCGCATTGGACAGCTCAGGCAAAAATGGGTATCCCGATGGATTGAAAACCCGAAAGGGCGATCCATGCAAAACAAGGGAATAAGCGAACAACTGCATTCTGAATTCGTCTGTATCCCCTACAACTTGGTTAAAACTCAGAAGGATCAAGCTTCGATCAGAATCAACTCTCTCCAGAAAGCAAGACGAGAAGAACGTCATTGTCATACGAGTCATAGTGGGAGAGGAAGCTCCTCAAAGCGTCATCAACACTGCCAGCACTTCGTTTCTCAATTTGTAACAATCTCCTCATTTCAGGAGATATGTTTCTTTGACTGTATCTTGCCAATTCAGGGCACATGAATTAATAAAATCAGATTTTCAGTCATGTTTCGTTTTTATATTTATGTTTTGCAAAGAGTTGTCTGATATCTCTAAAAATACAATTGCATAAGTACAGATGTTTTTCTCTAAAAGTAAAATACATGCTTGCAGGGAATATACCTACTCTCGAAAGTACTTATCTCCTATGACAAGATTCAGTAAAGGATACCTCGGGACCTTTGTGTGTTTCCTTATCTTTGCAGGATTGCAGGTATCCAGAACGCAACTTGGGGCATGCAAGGTATATCTCAGCAAGTGGGCACATCAACAAAATATATCAGTATCCGAAATGCTCTCTCCCCAGTTGAGTTATCCGACAGCATTCCCCAGCTGAAGTACCAACTATCCTTCCTCAGCAAGACGCAGGAATCAGGGAATCATCTCCCCACTGAGCTTCAAGCCTCTATTCAAAAGAGCAACGCACGAAGAAGTCACAACAGAGAGGGAGAAAGCTTCTACAAACCCCAGCTGGGTCCCGTATTATAAGGATATGTCAATCAGTGACCTATATCCCCCAAGCAGATACGTTCTTAGATCTACCAATAATCACATCCCCAGCTGGGATGTTCACTTCGAGCGGATCGTCCAGAGATCTTCACGGCGACGGGATCCGAATCCCGGATTCGTGCCCCTTTGCATAATCATGGCATTTGCATCATATTATCCACTCAAAGCGTGACATTCCGTCTAATACGGAGCATTACGGCAAAAATCAAATGCATAGCATAATCATAAGTCATGTTGTGAATCGAACACTTGTAAATAATGACAATCTGTCGGCATACAGAATACATACGACATCCCCATCAGAGTCCCAGCAAAAGCAGCTGCCTTTCAAGTCACAAACACCAGTACATAACCCCTTTTGACACCCGTCCGTGTCATCATTCCCCAGCAGGTTGCCTGAATACACCTTACAAACAAGATCACCAGTATTGCAGATATTTTCTGACACCCGCCCGTGTCAAATCACCAGCAAAAGCCAAAGACATCCTCTTTGCACTCACATATACCTATACACAATCCTTGACACCCGTCCGTGTCATATCCCCAGCATGGTCGCCTATATCTACATGTACACTTTCTTGACACCCGTCCGTGTCGTATCCCCAGCGCAGTCGCCTAGACTTTGTATAGCAGATACTTGTTCATATTACACATACACTCTTTTGACACCCGTCCGTGTCACGTTTCCCAGCAGATAAACACTCATTATACAGTACTCACTGCTCTTGGTACACTTATACAGATACTCGTCCGTATCTTGTACGCATCATCACTCATATCCCCACAGATTCGACAATAGTCCGTGTTCTTTGTTAACCAGTTGGTGCTCGTCCGTACCATCATCTCAGAACATTGCGTCTAGTGTTTGTTTCTACATGATACTCGTCCGTATCATAGTCTTAAGGATGCTCGTCCGCATCTTTAATCCATACACCGTGTCAAACACTTACGTCTCTCTGAATATAGATACTCGTCCGTGTCTACTATTCCCCAGAAAGATTCTTTCAGAAACAACACTCGTCCGTGTTCTTTGTTAACCAGTTGATACTCGTCCGTATCATCATCTCTGAACATGTGTCAGTTTGTTTCTACATGATACTCGTCCGTATCATAGTCTTAAGGATGCTCGCCCGCATCTTTAATCTATACACAATACCAAACACTTATACTTTCTTTTCTTGGTTGTGAACGCTCGTCCGTGTTCACTAGATCCCCAGTAGATCACCAAAAATCAATTTTCATTTATCTAACACTCGTCCTGTGTCATGACAACCCTGAGAGCAGCCGTCCCCTGCTGAGTGGTCGTCCTCCACTTCTTGATGGTCGTCCTCCATCATGCTCATCCGATGGCCGTCCCCATCGTTGATTTTAGCAGCCGTCCCCTGCTAGGTGGTCGTCCTCCACCTCTTGATGATCGTCCTTCATCATTTTCATCCAATGGTCGTCCCCATTTTTGATTTTGGTTATCTAACGCTCGTCCTGTGTTATGATAAACCTTGAGAGCAGCCGTACCCTGCTGAGTGGTCGTCCTCCACTTCTTGATGGTCGTCCTCCATCATGCTCGTCCGATGGCCGTCCCCATTGTTGACCTTTTTTCTATCCGATGGCCGTCCCCATCGTCGATATTTTCGGCAGCCGTACCCTGCCAGGTGGTCGTCCTCCACCTTTGATGGCCGTCCCCATCATATTTCTTTTATCCCCAACAGAGCAACCGTCCCCTGCTAGGTGATCGTCCTTCACCTTTGATGGCCGTACCCCATCATCTGTTTATTTCATTTATTCTTTAACCCGATGGCCGTCCCCGTCGTGGTCCCTTTTCCTTTTTAACCCGATGGCCGTCCCCATCGTTGGTTACTCTGCCTTATGAACTTGATGGCCGTCCCCATCATGTTTCATTAACTCCCAGAGAATTTTTACAGCTTTATCTTGATGGCCGTCCTCATCATAATATCTTAGTTTCCCCAGCTAGTCGGCCGTCCCCGTCTTGGCTTTACCTTTTATCCCCAGCGTGTCGGCCGTCCCCGTCATTGCTTTGCGCACTTTTCCCAGCATGTCGGCCGTCCCCGTCATTGCTGTCTACCCAGCAGTCGTCCTCCGTCGCCCACGCTTTGCAATATACTTTATTTTCTTTTGCAATCTATATCCCTTTTCTTCTTCATTTCTGTGAGTGCAAATTTCGGACTGTCTTTGGTATTCAACCACAAGTTATCTTGTTTGCCTGATAAGCCGTTGCTTACATCCTGCACAGCTAACTCATGTTTGAATAGGGGCAGCTGTAAACACCCCAAATTTGCCCTCACCCATTCACACCATGGCTTGTGACCATTCTCATATGCATAAACACAATCATATCATCTCACATCTAATCTTTGATTCATTGGATAGTTTCTAGGTCATCTGCACCTAGGGTTTGTGATCTGAGCAAGCCAAGGGCATCTTGGGCCATTCCAAAGGCCACCAATCAACTCAAAGGGATCCATGTGTGCTCATATATCATGTTCCATCCTCACAAAGTCAAATTGCAGAGGAATCACAAGAACTAGGGTTTGAGTGGATGCAGAGCCAGGATGAACTGCACAGTTGACTGAAAATTAGGGTTTTGGTTTCAGAGGCCATAACCCCAAATTTTTTGGTCATTCTTGTTTCCATTGGTCTCTATATGGTATAGGGAGTATGCTTATCAATTTTCATGAAGAAATTCCATGGGGAAGTCATCTGATCAAGAGTTGACTTTTCAGACAAGTCAGTGTAAAATCAGGGCATCTGAGGCCCCCAATGACCCAACCAATGGGTGATCTTCATCATTTTGAGTGTATATGATCTTTATTTGATCATGGAAGAGGTTTGAAGTTCATAAAAATCAAGAAATTAGGGTTTTTGCAAAGGTTGACTTTTTGGGCATAGTTGACTTTTCAAGAATGCACCATTTTTTAGGTCAATTTTCAAGCCTTGATTTATGATCCAAAAAGGCTTCAAATGGAAAAACTTTGGTCATGAAAGTTGTAGATCTCATCTTTCCCTTTTCAAAAAGTACAAGAACATGATCAAACTCTTCTTGGATCAAAAGTTATGGCATTGCAAAGTTGGCTAAAATCATTGTTTTTCAAGTTATGCACCAAATGGAAATTTTGCAAAGTCTTGAACCAATGCATTATGCAGCCTCTAATTCATGACAAACCATTATGTAAACATCCTCTAAGTCACAAAAATCAGAATTGGACTAAGTTTGCTCATGGTTTCATGCTTGGTTGGACAAAAGATCACATGTGAACCAAAGGCTAGCCAACTTGCAAAAACCACTCATTTCACTTCCCACAATCTATGACATTGGAAGCTGACTTTTGCTAGGCCTCTCACCTCACTCATGCTGCGCCAGCCATGCCTTGTACTTGCCTAGTATCAAGCCATGCCCTATCTTACACAAAAGTGGACTTTTGAGCAAAAGTAGCCATCCCAATCACAGCTGCACAAGTCACATCCTCTGGCCACTTGGATTAAAATATGTTATCAATTTGCAAGCCAAAACACTCAAGAACCAAGGCTGAAACAGACACTATCACCACATTCACAAAAACCTTCCTCATTGCAAGTTCATTCGAATTTCTCTCCACAGCCTCCAAACACTCAAACTCTCATCATCATTCAACTCACCCCACCTCATAGACAAGAAACCACCAAAGCATGAGCCTGAAACAAGCCTGAAAACTCCATTGCCATCATTCACCTCAAGCTGCAGATTCTATCGAATCTCTCTCCACAAGCCACAAACACATCAACCAACACCACAAACCTTCTCAACACACCTCATAGATCATAAACAACCCCTCTTCACAGCCTGAAAGTGCCAGAAACTCATCTGCCATTGTTGACTGAACTGAAGCAGTTCCTTTCGAATCTTCTTCTCCAGCCAACACAAACTCATTTTGAGCATCCAAGCACCTTTGGGGGACCAAGAGGAGCAGCTTGCACTGAAAGAAGAGGCCTGAAAGTTCCTAAACCGAAAGCTCCAAATCTCAGGTAGCTCCAAATAATTTTTTCCAGAAATCACTTTTGTTGTTATAAACTTGTTCTTCATGCTTGCCTGATCACTCTGGTACCATTAGTTTTTGAAATGGCTTTGTTTTAAGAGTTTAATTTGATTCTGAAGTTTGCGTGACCTAGAACTTGCTTGCTTCGATTCAGCTTGTTTATGGAATATAAATTTGTTTTAGGTTAGGGGTTTGGTTCGTGAGGATGAGAGGAACGTTTTCCTGGTCTTAGATTTCATTTTAATAACCTAGGGAAGAAGTTTGAAGTTTTCAGGGGAGGAGGTCACCGGAGAAGACGACCGGAGCTCGTCTCCGGTGACCTGAGAGTGATTAATTATTAATTAGGGTTAGGGCACTGAGTTTGAATCTGGGCCATTTGATCATCTTTCCCGCGCGTGTGTGTATGGTCTGGATTGCATCATTAAGTGTTAATTACGTTTTAATATTTAATTAATTAAGATTAGGATAGTTTGAATCTGGGCCATCAGATGGCGCGCCAAGTCAACCCACCCACCCTCAGAACGCATCCTGGCCTTTCATTTGTCTTACTTTTATTTTATTCAATTTTTAATTCATTTGTTTTCAATTAATTTGTACAATTTATTTAAAATGGTTAAAAAATCATAAAAATTATGAAACTTTTTCTTTAAGGTTTTATTAATTTTTATGACACAAAAATATTTTTATTTTATTTTTTATCATTAAAAAAGTATTTTTAAATATTTAAAAGATTATTTTTAATTGATTAATGGGAATTAATTGATTAAAAATACTTTTAGGTATTTAAAAATTACAAAAAAATTCATGAAATGTTCTAAGACATTTAGAAACATTGTCCAACCTTCAAACCAAATTTCTTTTTTGATCTTGATGCATTTTAAGAATTTTTCATGGAATTAAATCATTTTTGATGCATTATTTTGATCATATGTTTGAAAATTCATTTCTGCCTTTTGGTGAAGGTTGAGACATTGGTTCTTTTTGCATTGTTTTCCATTTAGCATGAACTTTCAAGGATAAAATGGCCATGATTTGATCTTGCATTTTCTAATTGATTGGCATTTGTTTTGATAAGAACCCTAAAAAACCCTAATAACTTGTAAAATTCATAACTTGAGTTTGGTTGAGAGTTGGGAGTTCCCCTTTGGGCAGTGATTCATTATAGGTCTAGGGTTTCTTTGGATGCCATTTTCCAATTTTTATCTTAGGGTTTGCTTCTGCTTTTAGTTTGTGTTTGATGTTTGTTTCATAAACCCTAATTTGGGCTTTCTCTTGCATCCTTCTTGCATTTCCTTGCATAACATGACTTGCCATTGCATTTTGTGCATTCTTATGATTCATTTGACATCTTAAGACATGTATGAAACATCTTTGATCCTTGCATTACATCTTTGCCATGCCATTTGTCTTGTATGCTTCACAACATTTCATGTTTATTCATGTTCCTTAACTTGCATCATTTGCATCCATGACTTTGTATGAACATCCCTATGCCTTGTCTCATGTTTGCAGCACTTCATAACATCATAATCATCATGTGTATGCTTCTGGTTTGGCCTAGCATCATGTCATTTCATTTCATTTAGCATTGCATTGCATTTGTTTCTAACATTTCAGGTGGTAAGTAAACTTGAGAAGTGAATTTGCCTTCACTTCTCATAACTTTTCTTTTCATCTCTCTTGCATGCATTGCTGCATTTATGTTTGTGTTTGAGTTTGAGCCTGCTCATTCTTGTTCCTCCCACTTTCTTTCCTCAAGTGACTTGACTTCTTAAATGAAGCAAGTCACTTTGCTTCTCTTGATCTTGTTCATCTGCTTCCTGGTGGTTCTCTTTGAAGATTAGTCTTGCAAACTTCACAAACCTTAGGAACAACCAAGCATGATAATGAATTAGGGTTTTGATTAGTTTCCCCTCATAGTTTTTACCTTTGTGTCTCTCCTTGAGTCATCTCTCCTCACCTCCTAACCAGAGACTAAACCCTAAAGGTTTTAAAACTTTGTGATTAGGGTTATGCCTGTATCCTTCTTTTAGGATGGAGTGTATAACTTTAATCCTAAGTATTAAACCCTTAAGGTGTTTAAATCTCTTAATCAATTCACCTAATAATCATCAAGACAATACACTTGTAACTTGGGCCTTGCATTAGGGTTCTAATTCTTCCTTAAGTGGTTAAGAAGGACTAACCCTAGTGTTAATGGACAAGTCCCCCTCAAGTTGTCTTACAAACAATAAAATTCACTTCATCATCATATCATTAATGAAATCCACTTAATCAAAGGCTTGTTTTGTCATGAGTTTAATCCTTAATCATGGATTAAGTTGAGGAGCTTTCCTCAGCTTAAACACCCTCATCTATTATCCTTCTTTTAGGATGGTGTAATGAGTCTGTTAAATCCCTGATTATGGCTTAACCTCATTACTTAACACTAAACAAAAACACCAAAAACATCTAAATAATCACAAGTAGGTTAATGATCTTAATCCTACACCAAAGGTGATTAAGTGTGAGAATCTGACTTCACATTTAGGGTACTCTCATTACCCCTAATCAGAGGGATGATGTGATGAGTTTACCAAATCCATTGGTTTAGGCTTAAGCTCATTATCTTACGACAAACTTTCAAAAGAAATAAAAGACTGAAAACTCAAAAACAAACAATAATCGTCTCCTTCGGGATTCTTTTCTCATCACCTTCACTCACAAACGAGAACTTGCTTCTTCCGTCTAATGCAAGACAGTTTGCACCTGAGCCAGACAGGTCATACACTTGAGCATTGACAAGCAAGCAGTTCACAAGTCAATTCACCTTTCAGTCTCTTTGGGTCGAACTACGGTGTTCTGACTTCCTCATTGCACGAGAGGATACGTAGGCATAACTTAACAGTTATCGAACAAAAGTCTCTGTATATTCCCCCTCTTTCTAGCTTTATTCTTTAGCCTCATTATCATGAGCAATTCGTTCTCATTCTTACACTGACACTCCATTTATACACATCACTTATACACTTTACACTGACACCTGTACATTTTCTTCCAGCTCTTTTATACACAGATTGCACTGACACTACCCCTTTAAAACACAAATCTTTTAAGCGTGGATCCCGTCGAGTACGACGGACAATCTGGGTGCTAATACCTTCCCAGGTTGTAACCAACCCCCTTTCTCAGTCTCTCTGGTTCGCAAACCGTCTTATCCATCTTTTTCTAGGTCTATGCAGCATTACCTTTCCTCCGGGATAAAAATGCCTAGCTGGCGACTCTATTCATCCTCCAGTGAGTTCACGGCTGTGTGTTCTCACTGTTCCCCTCGCCGACCGTTCGCGTCTGTACCTTCATTTGATCCATTTCATTTGTCGGGAGCGACAAATCCCCCAGCAAAAGCAGCTGCCTCTCAATCAACAACACCAGTATATACTCATTTTGACACCCGTCCGTGCCATCTTTCCCCAGTAAAGTCACCTAAACACTCTTTACGAACAAGATCACCCGTATTACAGATACGTCCTGACACCCGTCCGTGTCATACCCCAGCAGAAAGCCAAAGACATCCTATTTGCACTCACATATACCTATATACACTTTCTTAACACCCGTCCGTGTCGTATCCCCAGCGCAGTCGCCTACACTTTTACAACCCATATGCTTGTTGATATTATTATACTTTTCTCTCTTGACACTCGTCCGTGTCACCCGCCCCAGCAGATAAATACTCATCTATACAATACTCATACTCACTACTCATGTTACACTCATACAGATACTCGTCCGTATCTTGTATATACCATTCATATCCCCACAGATTCAGCATTGGTCCTTGTTCTTTGTTAACCAGTTGGTACTCGTCCGTATCATCATCTCAGAACACGTGTCAGTATCTGTTTCTACATGATATTCGTCCGTATCATAGTCTTAAGGGTGCTCGTCCGCATCTTTAATCCATACACTGTGTCGAACACTTTTGTCTTCTTGAATATAGATACTCGCCTGTGTCTATTATTCCCCAGAAGAATCCTCTCAGATTCAACACTCGTCCGTGTTCTCTGTTAACCAGTTGATACTCATCCGTATCATCATCTTTGAACACGCGTCAGTATTTGTTTCTATCCGATACTCGTCCGTATCGTAGTCTCAAGGATGATCGTCCGCATCTTTAATCTATACACAAATACCAAACACTTATACCTTTTGTTTCTTGGATGTAAGCACTCGTCCGTGTTTACTGTTCCCCAGTAGGTTACCAACAAATAAATTTTCTTTTTCTGACACTCGTCCTGTGTCATGAGAAACCTCGAGAGCAGCCGTCCCCTGCTAGGTGGTCGTCCTCCACCTCTTGATGGTCGTCCTCCATCATGCTCATCCGATGGCCGTCCCCATTGTTGATTTTTGGTTATCTGGCATTCGTCCTATGTCATGAGAAACCTCGAGAGCAGCCGTCCCCTGCTAGGTGGTCGTCCTCCACCTCTTGATGGCCGTCCTCCATCATGCTCGTCCGATGGCCGTCCCCATCGTTGACCTTTTATCCGGCATTCGTCCTATGTCGCGATATTTTCGGCAGCCGTACCCTGCCAGGTGGTCGTCCTCCACCTTAGATGACCGTCCCTCATCTTATACCCAACAGAGCAGTCGTCCCCTGCTAGGTGATCGTCCTTCACCTTTGATGGCCGTACCCCATCATCTGTTTATTTCATTTATTCTTTAACCCGATGGCCGTCCCCGTCGTGGTCCCTTTTCTTTTAGCCCGATGGCCGTCCCCATCGTCGGTTACTTTGCTTTATGAACTTGATGGCCGTCCCCGTCATGTTTCATTAACTCCCATAGAATCTTACAGCTTTATCTTGATGGCCGTCCCCATCATAATTTCTTACTTTTCCCAGCTAGTCGGCCGTCCCCGTCTTGGCTTTACCTTTTATCCCCAGCATGTCGGCCGTCCCCGTCATTGCTTTATTTCCCACGCTTTACAATATACTTTATTTTCCTTTTACAATCTATATCCCTTTTCTTCTTCATTCTGTGAGTGCAAATTTTGGACTGTCTTTGGTATTCAACCACAAGTTATCTTGTTTGCCTGTTAAGCCGTCGCTTACAACCTGCACAGCTAACTCATGTTTGAATAGGGGCAGCTGTAAACACCCCAAATTTGCCCTCACCCATTCACACCATGGCTTGTGATCATTCCATATGCATAAACTCAATCATAGCATCTCATATCACAATTTTGATTCACTGCATAGTTTCTAAGTCATCTGCACCTAGGGTTTGTGATCTGAGCAATCCAAGAGCTTCTTGAGCCACTCCAAAGGTCAACAATCACTTCAAAGGGATCCATGTGTGTTCTTATATCATATTACATCCTCTCAAAGCCAAGAATGCCAAAGAATCACAAGAACTGAGATTGGTATGGAAGCAGAGCCAGGCTTGACTGCACAGATGACCTAAAATTAGGGTTTTGGTTTCAGAGGCCATAACTCCAATTTTTTTGGTCATTCTTGTTTTTATTGGTCTCTATATGGTATAGGGAGTATGCATATCAATTTTCATGAAGAAATTCCATGGGGAAGTCATCTGATCAAGGGTTGACTTTTCAGACAAGTCAGTGCAAAATCAGGGCATCTGAGGCCCCCAATGACCCAACCAAGGGGTGATCTTCAACATTTTGAATGTATATGATCTTTATTTGATCATAGAAGAAGTTTGAAGTTCACAAAATTCAAGAATTTGAAGTTTTTGCAAAGTTGACTTTTTTGGGCATGGTTGACTTTTAAAGTATATGTCATTTTATGCCACTTTTCAAACCTTACTTTTTGATCCAAAAATGCTTCAAATGGAAAAACTTTGGTCATGAAAGTTGTAGATTAGATCTTTCCCTTTTCAAAAAGTACAAGAACATGACCTAATTCATCTTGGATCAAAAGTTATGGTGTGTTAAAGTTGGCAAAAATCACTAATTTTCAAGTCATGCACCAAAAGGCAAAGTTGCAAATTCTCCTTTCAAGGCCAATTCAGTCATCATATGGGCTTCTAATGCACTCAACATGATCACACAACTTCTAAAAATCAGAATGGGTCAAGAGATCACATGTTTTGTATGGTTTTGAAGCAAGATATTTTCATGAAGCAAAAGCAAAGTCAAGTTGCAAAACCACTCATCACACTTCACCCACTTGGTGCCTAGCATGCTGAACCTTTCTAGCCTCTCTTCCACACCATGCTGCGCCAGCCCACACACATGTACCTGCCTAGAACCCAGCCCATGCTTTCCTTACACCAAAGTTGACATTTTGCAAAAGTGAACTTACCTATCACAGCAGGCCAGGTCACATCATCTGACCAATGGGATTATTTTATGCAAGCCAAATGCTAACCATTACACATAACAAGCAAGGCTGAAGCTCACCACAAGACAACATTCACAAACTCACTCCCAAAAGAAAAACCTTTCGAATCTCTCTCCACAACTCAAAAACACATAAGCAAACTTCATAAACCTTTTCAACATCCATCCCTGATCACTAAGCACCCTTCAAAACATCCCAAAGCTCAAAGAATCAGAAACACGATTCTTACACCATCCTGAACAGAACTTGTTCAAGTTGCCAAACCAGCCACATTCCAAGTTGTCCAAGCATTGCAAACTCATCAGGAAGGCCATTAGGAGCTTTTTGCACCAAGGAAGCAGCCAGTAAGCTCAAAGGGTGAAAGCTCCATCTCAGGTAGCCTTCCAAATCAATTTTTCCAGGACCTCTATTTTATGTTACAAATTGATTAAGCATGCCTCACTGATCACACTGAACTAAAAATTATTGAAAATGGTTGAGAGATGAAGTTGTATTGCTTGTCTGAAATTTTGGCAGTTTTTGTTCTTGGTTTCGATTCATGGTTATGGTTGGAAATAAATGAGAAATGAGGGTGGGGTTGAGTTTAGATGAGTGAGAGGAACAAATCTGGAGCTTTAGAGCTCCAGAAATGACCTAGGGAAGGATTTTGAAATTCTCAGGGAGAGAGGTCACCGGAGAAGACGACCGGAGCTCGTCTCCGGTGACCTGAAAGTGATTAACTTTTAATTAGGGTTAGGGCACCAGGTTTGAATGTGAGCCAATGGATTGTGTTTCCCGCGCGCAATTGGAGGGCCTGGATCATTTCATTAAGATTTAATAATGGATTGATAATTAATTAATTAGAATTAGGCTGGTTTGAACCTGGGCCATCCAGATGCGCGCCCAGTCAAACCTTTTGAAGCCCAGAATCAATCCCAGCCTCTCCTTCAGCTTACTTCAGTTTATTTTGATTTTTATTTCATTTTTTTATTTGTTTTATACAATTTATTAAAAATAGCAAAAATGTTTTAAAAATTATGAAACTTTTTGTCAAGAGTTTCATTAATTTTTAAAACACAAAAATATTTTTATTTTCATTTTTAGCATTAAAAAAGTATTTTTAAATATTTAAAAGTTTATTTTTAATTGATTAATGAAAATTAATTTATTAAAAATACTTTTAGGTATTTAAATATTACCAAAAAATTCATGAAATGTTCTAAGACATTTCGAAACATTGTCCAACCTTCAAACCAAATTTATTTTTTGCTCTTGATGCATTTTGAGAATTTTTCATTGATTTAAAATCATTTTTATGCATTAATTTGATCCAAAGTTCCAAAAATCATTTCTGCCTATCCATGAGGAGTTGGACATTGATTCTTTTTGCATTGCATTGTGTTTAGCATGTAGTTTGTGAGATTAAATGGTCATGATTTGATCTTTCATTTTCAAATTGTTTGGTAATTTTCTTGTTTAGGAACCCTAAAACCCTAAAAATCTTAAGAAAACCATAACTTGAATTTGGTTAGGAGTTGAAACCTCTCCTTTGGGCATTGGGTTAGTATAGGATTAAGGGTCCTTTGAGTGGCATTTTCAATTTTTTATCTTAGGGTTTGCTTCTGATTTTGATTTTTGTTTGATGTGTTGTTCATAAACCCTAATTTGGGTTCCCATATGCATCCATCTTGCATTCTCTTGCATAACATGACTTGCCATGACATTTCAAGCATCCATTTGATTCATTTGACATCATAAGACATATTGAAAACATGTTTGATCATTGCATCATGTATTTGCCATGTTGCATGCCATGTGCACTTCATAACTTTTCATGTATGTTCATGGTTCCTAACTTGCTTCATTTGCATTCATGAACTTGTATGATCATTTCCATGTGCTGCCTCATGTTTGTAGCATCTCATAGCATCATTAGCATCATGTAAATGCTTCTGGTTTTGTTTCTCATCATGTCATCTCATCCCATTTTGCATTGCATTGCATTCCTTTTCTAACTTTTCAGGTGGTAAGCAACTTTGAGAAGTGAATTTGCCTTCACTTCTCACAAATTCTTCTCATTTCTCTCTTGCATCCATGCTGCATTTTTATATGTGTTTGAGTTTGAGCTTGCTCATTCTTCTTCTTCCCACTTTCTTTCTTCAAGTAACTTGACTTCTTGAATGAAGCAAGTTGCTTTGCTTCTCTTGATCCTTTCATTTGTTTCCTGGTGGTTCCATTGAAGACTTCTTCTTGTTAAACCTCACAAACCTTAGGAACAACCAAGCATGACAATGATTAGGGTTTTGATTAGTCTCCCCTCTTAGTTTTACCTTTGTGTCTCCTTTGAGTCATCTCTTCTCATCTCATAATCAGGGACTAAACCCTAAAGGCTTTAAGGCTTTGTGATTAAGCTTATGCCTGCATCCTTCTCTTAGGATGGAGTGTATAATTTTAATCCTAAGTGTTAAACCCTTAATGTGTTTAACTCCCTTAATCAATTCACTTAATAATCATCAAGACATCACACTTGTAACTTGAGCCTTGCATTAGGGTTCTAATTCTTCCTTAATTGGTTAAGAAGGACTAACCCTAGTGTTAATGGACAAGTCCCCCTCAAGTTGTCTTACAAATCATAAAATTCACTTCATCATCATACCATTAAATAAAATCCATTTAATCAAAGGCTTGTTTTGTCATGAGTTTAATCCCTAATCATGAATTAAGTTGAGGAGCTTTCCTCAGCTTAAACACTCTCATCTATTATCCTTCTATTAGGATGGTGTAATGAGCCTGTTTAATCCTTGATTATGGCTTAACCTCATTACTCAACAAAAACAACAAAAACATCTAAATAATCACAAGTAGGTTAATGATCTTAATCCTACACCAAAGGTGTTTAAGTGTGAGAATCTGACTTCACACTTAAGGTATTCTCATTACCCCTGATCAGAGGGAAGATGTGATGAGTTTACTAAATCCATTGGTTTAGGCTTAAGCTCATTAACTTATGACAAACTTTCAAAAAGCAATAAAAGACTGAAAACTCAAAAACAAACAATAATCGTCTCCTCCGGGATTCTTTTCTCATCATCTTCACTCACAAACGAGAACTTGCTTCTTCCGTCTAATGCAAGACACCTGAGCCAAACAGGTCATACACTTGAGCATAGACTAGTAAGCAGTTCACAAGTCAATTCATCTTTCAATCTCTTTGGGTCGAACTACGGTGTTCTAACTTCCTCATTGCACGAGAGGATACGTAGGCATAACTTAACAGTTATCGAACAAAAGTCTCTGTATATTCCCCCTCCTTCCAGCTTCATTCTTTAAGCCTCATACTCCTGAGCATTTCACTCTCATCCTTACACTGACACTGTATGTATCACACTCCACACTGTTTTCACACTGACACCAGTACATTTTGTTTTCCAGCTCTTTTACACACAAATTGCACTGACACTACCCCTTTAAAACACAAATCTTTTAAGCGTGGATCCCGTCGAGTACGGCGGACAATCTGGTTGCTAATACCTTCCCAGGTTGTAACCAACCCCCTTTCTCAGTCTCTCTGGTTCGCAAACCGTCTTATCCATCTCTTTCTAGGTCTATGCAGCATTGCCTTTCCTCCGGGATAAAAATGCCTAGCTGGCGACTCTTTTCATTTCCAGTGAGTTCACGGCTGTGTGTTCTCATTGTCCCTCTCGCCGACCGTTCGCGTCTGTACCTTTATTTGGGCCCGTCCCATCTATCGGGAGCGACAGCTTGGCGACTCTGCTGGGGACCCTTATACTGCAACCAGGGCTTCTGGTTCTTTTTGTGGGTTCCTCCTAGCGCTTGATTGATTTGTGTTTACTGGGGTGTTATGTGTTTATTTGTGTTTGTATATTTGTGTTTATTCTTGCTTTATGTACAGTTGTTTACTGCTTTCTTTATAGCTTTGCATTATATCATATTGTCATACTGTGCTGCTGGCTGGATCTGTTGTTTGCTTTGGTGGGTGGGTGTTCCATTGAGAGTTAAGGTCCTATACCTGGGACCTGAGTGACACCTAGGCTAGAGTGGTTCATATTCTTTCCCATTCCATCTCGGTCTGGTGCGGGAATATGAAACACGGTTCAGATATGGGTTTCTTCTTGAGAACTCTGTGTTGCGGATTTCCTGCAATACTAGGGCTATCTGGGAAGCCTGCTAAGTCTGGATGACCTTTAGTATTGACCTTCAGAAACTGAGGTGAATTAGAGGAGGAACTTTTATGGTTATTGTAAACACTGTACCTCTGGGTTAGAAGTGTTTACACTTCTCATAACTGATCCAAGTCTGAGGATCCTTGTTTTAGAACACCACCTGCGAGGGGGATGGGCTGTTTACAGGTTTGCAGGTACCTTGGCCTCAGAATACCCTATTACTTTGTTTGTTTAAGAGTACTTCATTTTGGGACAGTTCTTGTGATTCTAAAACCCTGGACATGTGGCTCTTTATTTGAGCCCCCCACCTTGGTTACTGGATTTATAGACCTCCATCTGGAATTCTTGAACATACTTGGACCTATATCAGGGCATTTGATCAGATCCAGCTCAGTCACAAACCCTTGCATATCACTTGCATACATAATCATTGCATCATATTGACATTTGCTTATTTGTGTTTCAGGGTATCCACCTCCATTTTTGGTTTGGTTTTGACCCTATCTTCAGTATTGACCTATCTTCATCAGCATCTGCTTCTGCTATCAGCTATCCACTTCAGTCACCAGCACCAGCCAATCAGTGGCCCATTCTTCAGTGTTATCATTAGCACCTATCTCCTCAACATCATGGCACCTAAAAAGAGCAACATCACCTATCACTTCTTCCAGCCAGAGCTATCTGACATCAGGAGGATTCAAACCCTGATCACTCCAGATCATATACCATTGTTCAGGGAACACTATGGAGATATACTTGATATGGTTATGGATCTGGACCCTTCACAGAGAAGCCTGATCCACACTTGCCTTCAGTTTTATGATCCCCCACTGAGGTGTTTCACCTTTCAGGACTTTCAGTTGGGACCCTTGTTGGAAGAATACTCATCATTAGTTGGTATACCTATCAGAGGTGGAATCCCTTTCAGCCCTGAGATGGTCTTTCCTGGTAATGAAGAAGTAGCAAAGGCTTTGCATCTGGAACCTGTTATGATTGAGCAGCATATGACTTCTAAAGCTGGAATCCCTGGCTTCCATCTGGATTTCTTGATCTCTCAAGCTACCCTGAAAGCTTCTTTAGGAGAGTGGAAAGCTGTCTGTGCTTTATTGGCCTTGAGCATATATGGAATTGTATTGTTTGCAGATGAGCCTCGATTCATTAGCAAGAATGCAATCCATCTTTTCATCCTGAAGAACCCAATACCCACTTTATTGGGGGATCTCTATTACTCAGTGCATCAGAGGAATGAAAAGCAGAGGGGAAGATTAGTGAGGTGATGTGCTCCATTGCTCCACACTTGGCTTCTCAGGCATCTACCCAGGACAGATGCATTTTTGAATCCTCATCAGCAGAGGAACTGGGCTAAGAGACTTACTGCTCTAACCTCAGCTGGCATCAGATGGTGCACTCAAAGCACCAAAGGCAGGGATATCATCACCAGCTGTGGGCATTTTCCCAATGTGCCCCTAATAGGAGTTAAGGGTAGTATTAATTACAATCCTCTGCTGTTCAAAAGGCAACTGGGCTATGCACTGGTCCACACTCCTAAGGCACAGGACTTGGTTGAGACTCTTTATTGTGAAAACAAGCCTAATCTGGCTATTGTTAGGCAGGCTGCCTGGGCCTGGGATAATGTTCAAACCAAGGGAGTAACCATGCTGGGGAAGTGCAACAATGTGGCATCAGCACAATATTATGAGTGGTCCCATGCCAGGGCTCAATTCTCTGGAATGCCCTTTACCATGGAGGATATGCCTGGACCATCCTCAGCACCACCCCCTGCCACTGTCAGTTTGGAGGAGTTTGAGAGCTTGAAAGAAAGAAATGAGAAGTTGACTCAGGCTTTGCAGAAGACCCTCCGGGAGAGAAGTGATGGCAGGTTGGATATTGAGAGGTTAGAGAAGTTGAGAGTGGAGCATCTGGCTAAGATTGAGAAGTCTGGGGATTATATCAAAAAGTCTAAGGCTGGAGAACAAATTCTGAAGAATGCTTGCAAGGAAGCCCAGTTCCAGAGAGCAAGGACAGACTTGTATCTGAAGGAGAGTCAGGCCAGGTGGGTCAGGATCACCGAGGCTCGTACTCTGGAAGACAAGAGGGTCCAAGACAAGATGGAGCAACTGGAAGCTAGTGCAAAAGAGCAGCAGGAAGCCCTGGCAGCAGCCCAGAGGGAGATATCAGAGCTGAAGATCAAAGCTGGAGTGAAGAGGTCAAAGGAACAAAGTCAGCACAAGAAGCTAACAGCAGCTGTTACTACCCGGAATCTCCTCATCAGGAATCTCACGGAGCGTCCGGCTGATCCTGTGACCGAAGCACTTCTCAAGGAAGTTCGGGAGGATGAGTTTGGTCTTGGTGTTTGACCATTTGCTTGTTGTTGCTTTCATTCCATGTACTTTTATTTTCTTTTAATGTATTTTGGCCCCTCAGAGGGTTTGTATCTGAAATCAAACTATGTTGCCTTTTGTAATATATGTATTAGTTTGTTCCGTCCGAGTTTACTTCGAAAGCAACATCAACAGCATCTTCAAGGGTCTGGAAGGGTCAAAACTGAATGCCAAGCCGGATACCTTGAAAACAAATAAGCATACTGCATTGCATGCTAACCCTTTGTTTGTTTTGTAGGTTTTTGTTTTATTGTTGCTAACTCTGTTGTGATGCTCAGGAACTATTGCTCGACGCCGGGTATTTCCCCTCAACCGTCCGCACCGTTATCCAACCCGTAACAACCTTCCGGGCATACAAATGGATCAGGTACAGCATGACCTTGCAGAGGTTAGAAATCAAATGGCAAACGAAAGATTGGAAATGAGAACGCAGATGACTCAGTTTATGGAAGTGATGAATAACATGGCTCAGAGCCAGGAAAGATTGAGGGACATGGTGGAAAGGCAAAATCAAGAAGATCCACATATAGGAACTGCCGGTACCAGCAACAATGAAAGGGTTCAACCTCATGTTAACCCCCCTGTATTTGGCCCCCATCTTCATCCAGAGGTCAACATTCCTGCAAATGTTCAAGGGACTGCCACTGCAGGCAGGGTACTGCAAGAGGACCCCCAAGAGGATCAGTTCACAGTAATGGGTGCTGGGGAGGAAGCTTATGATAGAAGGCTGGATGAGATAGCTGAGAAATTGAGGTCCTTAGAGTCTCAAAACTCTTTGGGTTTCGATGTCATGGACATGGGCTTGGTAGACGGGGTCAGGATTCCCCATAAGTTCAAGCCTCCTTGTTTTGAAAAATACAACGGGACTTCATGCCCCCGGACTCACTTACAATCATTTCTGGGGAGGTTGAAGGCCTATACCATGGATGAGAAGCTCTGGATGTTCTATTTCGAAGACAGCTTGACAGGAGCTTCAAGAGAATGGTACTCTCATCTGACGAGAGCAACTATCAGGTGTTGGAAGGACCTGGCAGAGGCCTTTATCAGACAGTATCAGTACAACTTAGATATGGCACCCAACAGGACTCTCCTAATGGGAATGTCACAGTCGTCAAGGGAAAGTTTCCGAGAATATGCCCAGAGATGGAGGCAACTGGCTGCTGCTGTTCAGCCACCTATGTCTGAAAGGGAAATGGCAGATATGTTTATGAACACCCTTCAGGGGACATATATTGACAGGCTGGCTGCTTTCTCTTCCACTAGCTTTGCGGATGTTGTCATAGCTGGGGAGAGAATTGAGAGCCTGTTAAAAATGGGCAAGATTTCTGACAATGGTGCCAGCTCGTCCAGTAGTACAAGGAAGACTTTTGCAGGCCCAAGAAGAACTGGCGAGACCAATGCCATCCACACCAACAGGGGCAGGCCCCAATATGTCCATAGATCTGTGGCAGCAGTCACCATTCCCGCTCCAGCTCATCCTCAACCAGCTTATCAACCTCCGCAGCAAAACTATCAGCAACAACCTCAGTACCATCAACAAGCTCAGTATCCTCCAAGGAACTACAACAACACCAACAACAACAACCAGCAAAGGCCATTTCAGCAGAGGCCATCTCAAGCCAATAGGGTGATCGATCCGATCCCTATGCCATATGCTACGTTGCTGCCACAACTCCTGAAACTCAACCTAGTTGAGCTAAGGACATTGGCACCTCCGGATCCCAACAGTCTACCCAGGAATTATGACTCCAACGCCAGATGTGCTTTTCATTCAAATGCACCTGGCCACAGTACAGAAAAGTGCAGAGCCTTGCACATGAAGGTACAAGACCTGGTAGACTCAAAAGCTCTAAACTTCGCACCACCACCCAATGTCAATAAGAACCCAATGCCAAACCATGGTGGTCCCAGAATTAACGCTATTGAAGAAGACAAGCCGTCTTATTTAATAACTAGTGTGGGTCAGATCCGGACACCGTTGGTAGAAATTAAGGCTCAACTCCTCGAATGTCAAATGTTCCCGGGGTGTGAGTTGGGGTGTGCTTACTGCAATATCTCAGTAAATGGGTGCGATAACCTGAGGAATGGCATAGATGGTCTCATACAGAGTGGCCAGCTTCAAATCACCACATCATTTCCTACAAATCCAGCAATCTCATCAGCAACAACTCCAGAACCTCCTACAACTGCAACAACCATTGTTCCCAACAATTCTTCGGCTTCATCAACAAGCACTTCATCTGTCGTTTCAACTGATCAGATATCAACAAATGTTCCTTCTACAACTCCAGCACCACTCCATTTTGAAACTCCTACAACAACAACATCCATTCTTCCAGCAATGTCTCCTACAACATCAGCAACAAATCATGAAGATGTCTCAACCGTTACAATCTATTATGACCCAGAAAATAATACTGCTTACAACTCACAAAATGCTGCTCCCATCAGAGCACCAGTCACAATTTATTACGATCCACAGATTATCACAATTCCTTCCACAGCTGCAATCAGTCCAGTCACTATCACAGTGCCTGGACCAGTACCTTATGAAAGCAGTAATGCTATCCCGTGGCATTACGGCTCTGACCTGTACTGTGAAGGACAAAGAATCACTTTTGAATCATCAACCCCTGCACCACAAGTAGACAATGTGGGAGGAGGCGGAGGCTTCACTCGAAGCGGACGTCTCTTCGCTCCACAAACTCAGAGACCCACTGCCGAAGCAGAAGCTGCTGCCAAGGCAAAAGGGAAAAGCTTGGTGCAGGGAGATCAAGCTGTTAAAGAAGCTTTGAAAACACCATTCGATCAAGAGGTTGATGAGTTCATGCGAATCATCAAAAAGAGTGATTATAAAGTAGTGGATCAGCTTCATCAGACGCCTTCCAAGATCTCAATCCTATCATTGCTTATGTGCTCTAAAGCCCATCGGAACGCACTACTCAAAGTTTTGCACGCAGCTTATGTGCCTGAGGAGATCACTGTCAATCAGTTGGAAGCTGTAGTTGGAAATGTTAATGCTAGCCATGGGCTAGGGTTCACCAACACTGATTTGACCACGGAAGGCCGCAACCATAACAAGGCATTGCACATAACCATGGAATGTAAAGGTGCTGTCCTTTCTCATGTGCTGGTAGACACGGGGTCATCCCTCAATGTCTTACCTAAAAAGGCCCTGGTGAAGCTAGAATATGACGGATTGGCGTTAAGACCCAGCAACCTGGTGGTGAGAGCCTTTGATGGTTCAAAGAGATCGGTTCTGGGAGAGATTGAGTTGCCCATAACGATTGGCCCGCAAACTTTCAAAACGACCTTCTACGTGATGGATATACAGCCTGCCTACAGCTGTTTATTGGGTAGGCCATGGATTCACGCCGCTGGCGCCGTGACCTCTACCCTTCACCAGAAGTTAAAATACGAGTGGGAGGGTCAAATCGTTACAATCTGTGGAGAGGAGGATATTTTTGTCAGCCACCTGGCAACTTATAAGTACATTGGGATGGATGGGGAGATCCATGAAACAATGAGCCAAGGTTTCGAAGCCTTGAATGTCAATGAAACATCTGTTGTACCTGGAACTTCAATGACATCATACCAACAAGCCCGGAAGGTTGTTGAGGAAGGAACTGCCCAAGGCTGGGGCAAACTACTACCGGTGGAGAAGAAAGAGGATAGATTTGGGTTGGGTTACAAACCAACTCAACAAGATCAAATAGAGGCTGCAAAGGAGCCCAACTTTGTAAGTGGGGGGATGCTCACCCCTGATGCTGTCAACAATGTGGAAGACGAGCTGGAAGAAGAACGCAACCTGGAAAGCTGGATTCGTCCAAAGATCCCGGGGAGCAGTATCTCGAACTGGTCTTCCCAGGAAATTATAAGAGTTACTCCTGCAGAGTAATTATTATTTCCTGTATTTTTATAGCATGCATCAAAGTCTTGCATCTTGCCCAAGATGACAAGACTCATTTTGTAATCGGGCCATCTGTACTTTTTGTGCAACAAGATTAATCAATGAAATATCATACATCTTTTTGCAAATGAGTCTTTTCTCTTTTCCGTTCACTGTTTTTCCATTTTTCTTTTTGTACAAAAAAATAAATGGCAGTGTTTTCAAAATGACAACTTTATTTCACTTTTCTAAACAAGACTAAAATCAAATCACTAAAATGAACAAACTGAACCCTTGCAGAGTGTGCCTTCCAGACAGCACCGACAACAGCACGGCTATGACTTCGTATGACTTTGACAATCCGATCAATCAAGCTGATGAAGGGGTTGAAGAAGAATATGAGCTTCCTGAAGAGCTAGCCAGGTTGTTAAGACAAGAGGAAAAGGTTATTACTCCTCACCAGGAGGAGGTTGAAACAATCAATCTTGGTACAGACGAAGACGTGAAAGAAGTCAAAATCGGGGCCTGCTTACAAGACTCAGTGAAGAGACAACTGATTGACCTGCTTCAAGAGTATGTGGACGTGTTTGCTTGGTCTTATCAAGATATGCCAGGGTTGGATACCGACATTGTTGTGCACAAGCTGCCTTTGAGAGAAGAATGCCCGCCGGTTAAACAGAAACTGCGCCGTACTCGCCCGGACATGGCAATGAAAATCAAGGAAGAAGTACAAAAGCAATGGGACGCCGGTTTCCTTGCCGTAACTAGCTATCCACCGTGGGTTGCTAACATAGTACCTGTGCCTAAGAAAGACGGCAAAGTAAGAATGTGTGTTGACTACCGGGACCTGAACAGAGCTAGCCCGAAAGATGACTTCCCTTTACCTCACATTGATGTATTGGTGGATAATACGGCTCAGTTCTCGGTATTCTCCTTCATGGATGGATTTTCAGGATACAATCAGATTAAAATGTCGCCTGAAGACATTGAGAAGACAACCTTCATCACACCCTGGGGCACGTTCTGCTACAAGGTAATGCCATTTGGGCTCAAGAATGCCGGTGCGACATATCAACGGGCTATGGTAACATTATTCCACGATATGATTCATAAAGAAATCGAATGTTATGTGGATGACATGATTGCCAAGTACCTCACTGAAGAAGACCATCTGGTAAATCTGCTAAAGTTGTTCAAGCGTCTGAGGAAGTACCAACTGAAATTGAACCCCAACAAGTGCACATTCGGGGTGAGATCTGGTAAGCTGCTGGGATTTATTGTAAGTGAGAAAGGGATTGAAGTTGACCCTGATAAAGTCAAAGCCATCCAAGAGATGCCTGCACCGAAGACAGAGAAAGAAGTTCGAGGGTTCTTAGGTCGATTGAACTACATTTCGAGGTTCATATCTCACCTTACATCAACCTGTGAACCCTTGTTCAAGTTGTTGAGAAAGGAACAGACGGTCAGGTGGAATGAAGACTGCCAGAAGGCATTTAACAAGATCAAGGAATACTTACAAGAGCCTCCAATCCTTATGCCACCAGTTGAAGGAAGACCTCTGATAATGTACCTGACAGTATTAGAAGATTCAATGGGGTGTGTGCTGGGCCAGCATGACGAGTCTGGTCGAAAAGAGTACGCAATATACTACCTAAGCAAAAAGTTTACCGACTGTGAACAACGTTATTCACTGCTCGAGAAAACTTGCTGTGCTTTAGCATGGGCTGCTCTCCGACTGAGACAGTATATGCTGACCCACACCACTTTGTTTATCTCAAAGATGGACCCAGTTAAGTACATATTTGAGAAGCCAGCTCTTACCGGACGGGTTGCAAGATGGCAAATGATCCTTACAGAGTATGACATCCAATACACATCTCAGAAAGCCATCAAGGGCAGTGTATTGTCTGAATATCTTGCTGAGCAACCCATTGATGATTACCAGCCTATGAGATTTGACTTCCCTGATGAAGACATCATGTTCATAAAAGCAAAAGATCATGAAGAGCCTGTTCACACTGAAGGGCCTGGCCCGGAAGAGGAATGGACTATGATGTTTGATGGGGCTGTTAACATGAATGGTCGTGGCGTTGGTGCAGTGCTCATTACACCTAAAGGAGTTCACATGCCTTTCTCGGCAAAACTCACTTTCAACTGCACTAACAACGAAGCTGAATACGAAGCTTGCATTATGGGTCTTGAGGAAGCCATTGACCTCAGGATCAAGACTTTAACTGTATTCGGAGATTCAGCTCTGGTAATTAATCAGACCAACGGCAAATGGTACACCCACCAAGATCATCTGATACCTTACAGGGATTATACAAGGAGGTTATTGACTTTCTTTACAACAGTCAAGCTTGAGTATATCCCTCGGGACGAGAATCAGTTCGCAGATGCTCTGGCTACCATTTCGTCCATGATCAAAGTTCAGGCTGCCAACTTTGTACCTCAGATCTCAGTGTCCAGACTTGACAGACCAGCATATGTGTTCGCAGCAGATGTCGTTAAAGATGATAAGCCTTGGTTCCATGACATTAAGTGCTTCTTGGAGGATCAGACATACCCACCTGGGGCATCATCCAATGATAAGAAGACTTTGAGAAGGCTCGCTGGTAGTTTCTTTCTGAACACTGATGGTTCCCTATACAAGAGAAACTTTGATATGATACTCCTCAGGTGTGTTGATAAAACGGAAGCAGATTTGTTGATGCATGAAGTGCACGAGGGATCCTTTGGTGCCCATGCTGGAGGGCATGCCATGGCCAAAAAGTTGCTGAGATCAGGCTATTACTGGATCACAATGGATGTCGACTATTGTGCCTATGCCAGAAAGTGCCATAAATGCCAGATCTATGCCGATAAGGTGCATGTGCCTCCCAATCCCTTGAACATAATGTCTTCACCCTGGCCCTTTGCTATGTGGGGCATTGATATGATTGGCAAGATTGAACCGACTGCTTCGAATGGCCACAGATTCATCCTGGTCGCCATTGACTATTTCACCAAGTGGGTCGAAGCAGCTTCCTATGCCAACGTTACAAGACAAGTGGTAGCCAGATTTCTGAAAAGAGATATCATCTGTCGGTATGGAGTGCCCGAGCGAATCATTACTGATAATGGTTCCAATCTAAACAACAAAATGATGGCAGAGCTGTGCCGGGACTTCAAGATTCAACATCACAATTCTTCTCCTTACAGGCCAAGGATGAATGGCGCTGTTGAGGCAGCAAATAAGAATATCAAGAAGATTGTGCAGAAGATGGTAGTCACCTACAAAGACTGGCATGAAATGCTACCGTTTGCCTTGCATGGGTACCGCACGTCAATCAGAACATCCACTGGGGCAACACCGTATCAGCTTGTGTATGGTATGGAAGCAGTCCTACCTGTTGAAGTCGAATTACCCTCTCTGCGGGTACTAATGGATGTTAAACTGAATGAAGCAGAATGGGTTAGGGCCCGATACGAGCAACTGAGTCTGATTGAAGAAAAAAGGTTGGCTGCAATCTGTCATGGGCAGTTGTATCAGAAAAGAATGAAGAAAGCCTTTGATCAGAAAGTCAGGCACCGAGAGTACCAAGTAGGATATCTTGTGCTGAAGAGAATCCTCCCTCCTCATACAGACCACAGGGGCAAATGGACTCCAAACTATGAAGGACCATTTGTAGTAAAGAAAGTTTTCTCCGGTGGAGCACTGATGCTCAGCACCATGGATGGTGAAGACTTCCCGTCCCCTGTGAATTCAGATGCAGTTAAAAAATACTTCGCATAAATGACCCGCTGGACATAAAAACAGAATGTAAGTCCAGGCAAAAATAGGGCATCCCGGCGAGTCAAAAAAAGAATAAAAGACTCGAGCAAAAATAAGGGAAAATAAACAAAAACGAACACCCGCTGAGTTGAAAAGCCGCATTGGACAGCTCAGGCAAAAATGGGTATCCCGATGGATTGAAAACCTGAAAGGGCGATCCATGCAAAATAAGGAAATAAGCGAACAACTGCATTCTGAATTCGTCTGTATCGAATACAACCTGGCAAGCTACGAAAGGATCAAGCTTCTATCAGAATCAACATTCTTCAGAAAGCAAGATGGGAAGAATGTCAAAAGTCATACGAGTCGTAGCAAAAGAGGAAGCTCCGTAAAGCGTCATCAACATTGCCAGCATTTTGTTTCTCAATTTGTAACGATCTCCTCATTTCAGGGGATTTGTTCCTTTGACTGTATCTCGCCAATTCAGGGCATATGAATTAATAAAATCAGATTTTCAGTCACGTCTCGTTTTGTACATTTTTATTTGCAAAAATGTCTGATGTCTAAAAGAAAAAACCGATTGCACAGAGTACATATGCTTATCTTTAAATAAAGTCACATGCTTGCAGGAAATATACTTACTCTCAGAAGTGCCTAACTCCTATGACGGAATCCAGTAAGGGATACCTCGGGATTACCTTGTGCGTTTCTCTATCCTTTTCAAGATTGCAGGTATCCAGAACGCAACTTGGGGCATGTAAGCTTCATTCCAGCAAGCTGACAGATCAACACTCAGCACCCAAAGTGTTTTCTCCCCAGCTGAGTTGCCACTTATTACTTATCCCCATCGGAGTTGCCAGGCATCACAGAAGGCGCCCACATCCCCGGCCGAGTCAAGAAGCTACCTCAACAGAATCCCTAGGGAGGTCTTTCAGTGATCTCTCTTCCTTCCCAGCCCAGTTGCCATTTCATCCTCAGTCGGGCACAAAAGTCAGAGAGCTATCTCCCCACAGAGTTCCAGCCTCTATCCAGAAGAGCAGCGCATAGAAGATCACAACAGAGTGAAGAAAGCTTCTACAAACCCCAGCTGGGTCTCTCATTTATAAGGATAGGTCTATCAATGACCCATATCCCCAAGCAGATAGCATCTCGTCAGATCTACCAATGATCTCATCCCCAGCTGGGATGTCCACCTCAACGGAACGATCGAAGATCTTCGCAGCAACGGGACCCGGATCCCGGTTTGGTATCTTTGCACAATCATAGCATACGCATCATGTTCACCCACAAAGCGTAGCATTCCGTTTTAACACGGAGCATTACGGCAAAAATCCAACACATAGCATAATCATAAGCCATGTTTTAAACCAACACTTGTGAATAATGACAGTCCATCAACGTACAGAAAAATCCCCACCAGAATCCCCCAGCAAAAGCAGCTGCCTCTCAATCAACAACACCAGTATATACTCATTTTGACACCCGTCCATGCCATCTTTCCCCAGTAAAGTCACCTGAACACTCTTTACGAACAAGATCACCCGTATTACAGATACGTCCTGACACCCGTCTGTTGCACCCCAAAATTTTCCCTCACAATATAAGACTTTGTGTTCTAAGAAGGTTCACAAGGTTCACAAGTTCTCCAACATTTGCATAACCTTTCATGAGGTTCATGAAGTCTACAAGTTACTTCTTGAAGGTTCACAAGGTTCACAAGTTCCATAATGCTTTCAATGCCTTTCTTGAAGTTCATGAAGTCTACAAGTCACTTCTTGAAGGTTCACAAGGTTCACAAGTTTCTCTACATTTACAAGACCTTTCATGAGGTTCATGAAGTCTACAAGTCACTTCTTGAAGGTTCACAAGGTTCACAAGATTCACAATGATTACAAAGCTCTCCTGAAGTTCATGAGGTCTACAAAGCCACTTCATGAGGTTCACAAGGTTCACAAGCTTTACAATGTCTCCCATTAGTATCACAAGACATCTAAGAAGATTCACAAGGTTCACAAAGTTCACAATTGGTCAAAGAAGGTGATAATTCCCTCAGACAATGCACCTCCTAAGCAGTGCCTCCAAAACTAGGGTTTTGACTTTAATCAGGCTAAATGGACTTCCAATACCTCAAGTGAGCTTCATAACATCTTATATGTGTGTAAGAACCCCCATGACAAGTTTCAAGACTTTTCTCAAAAGTTTGCTCAGTCAGATGGTCAGATAAGTCAAAATCAGTCAGTGCAGTTAAAAAGTCAAACTGAGGTCAACTGTGGTCAAACCAAAGTCAAACTTCATGATTTTTTGCCAACATCAAGTATATGAAGTAAAATTCATCATTTGATCAAGGGTTGATCATGATTCATCAAGGAGATTCCAGATCATCAATAATCAGGAGTTTCTAAATTAGGGTTTCCTCAGTAAAAGTCAACTGAACTTTGACCAGCCATAACTTTCACATACTTCATTACCAAGTTACCAACTTTCACATACTACAATACGTACTTCAACAGGGGCAACCCCATTCTCCTTAGTCTATGGTATGGAAGCAGTTCTGCCCATTGAAGTTCAGATTCCCTCCTTAAGAATTATGCAGGATGCAGGCTTGGATGAAGATGAGTGGATTCAGACTCGACTAGACCAGATAAACTTGATTGATGAGAAGAGGTTAACAGCAGTTTGTCATGGCCAGATGTACCAAAAACGAATGATCAAAGCTTTTAACAAGAAGGTTAAGCCAAAGGTATATCAGGCTGGTGACTTGGTAATCAAGCGTATCATATTACCACAGGGTGATCCTAGGGGCAAGTGGACTCCGACATATGAAGGACCATTTGTAGTCAAGACAGTATTCTCAGGAGGTGCCATGATATTGACTACAATGGATGGTGAAGACTTCCCACAGCCTGTAAACGCAGACATAGTTAAAAAATACTACGCATAAAAAGAGACCCGCTAGGTTGATTGGCCTAGGCAAAAGTAAGGGCATCCCGGCAAACCAAAAGGGTTTGGGCAAAAATTAGGGATATATATAAAAAGATGTACACCCGGCAAGTCGAAAACCTGAAAAGGCGGCTTGGGCAAAAAAGGGTATCCCGGTGGATTGAAAACCTGAAAGGGCAATCCAGGCAAAAGTTAGGGATTAAAGCGTATGACTATATCTCGTTTGGATCACCCATGAAACTGCAACCAGTTGTACTACTTACTCAAGCTCGAACAGATAAAGCTCAATCCAATCATTTCCGTCTCAACAGCAGAAGATGAGATACTTGAAGATAATGGCAATAGTAGAATTGAAGCTCAATAGGATTATTTCCCACATAGCTGATACTCTTTGTGTTGTAAAAACTTTATGGCAAAATCCTCTTACTAGGGTTTATGTCTCCTTGTACAAACTTACCCGTGTACGGGTCACTTTTTGATATAAATAAATTCCATCTTTTGAATCCAGATTTACTTTTACCCTATTTACTTGTTGCGCTTTGGCATGGGCTGCTCGCCGACTAAGACAATATATGTTGACCCATACTACCTTATTGATTTCAAAGATGGATCCAATCAAGTACATATTTGAGAAACCTGCTCTCTCCGGAAGAATTGCAAGATGGCAAATGATCTTGACAGAATATGATATACAGTATACTACTCAGAAGGCCATTAAGGGAAGTGTTGTTGCTGATCATTTGGCTCATCAAGCAGTAGATGATTACCAATCAATGAATTTTGAGTTTCCTGATGAAGACATTATGATTATTACCAAAGAACCTGGACAATATGACGGACCTGAACAAGGATCCCGATGGACTATGGTTTTTGATGGTGCCTCTAATGCACTTGGTAATGGTGTTGGTGTTGTGATTAGTTCCCCCGAAGGTTGTCATACCCCGATTACTGCCAGACTTTGTTTCCATTGTACTAATAACATGGCTGAGTATGAGGCATGTATCCTAGGTATTAAAGCTGCTATTGATATGAAGATTCAGTTCCTTGATGTGTATGGAGATTCAACCCTGGTAGTGAGTCAGATTAAAGGAGATTGGGATACCAAGCATGATAATCTCATTCCCTACAGAGAGCATGTGTTATCTTTGATCCCACATTTCAAAGAGATTACCTTTGAGCATATTCCACGAAGAGAGAATCAGTTGGCAGATGCATTGGCCACCATGGCATCCATGTTTGAGATCAGCTGGGATGAAGAAGCTCCCAAGATTACCATTGATATATTTGAGAAGCCTGCATACTGCAATGAGATTGACACTGAAGGGGCAGAGGAGAAGCCTTGGTTCTATGAAGTGAAAAGATATCTTGAAGCTCAGGAGTTCCCTGAAGGGGCATCTGTCAAAGATAGGAAGTTCCTGAGAAGGTTTTCTGCTAAATTCTTTTTGAGTAATGGCATTCTGTATAAGCGCAATCATGATGCAACTATGCTTCGTTGTGTGGATAAGAAGGAAGCAACTGGGATTATGGAAGAGATGCATGATGGGACTTTTGGCACTCATTCTAGTGGTCATACCATGGCAAAGAAGATATTGAGAGCAGGTTACTATTGGTCCACCATGGAAGCTGATTGCTATCAACACTCCAGAACTTGTCACAAGTGTCAAATCTATGCTGATAAAGTTCATATACCTCCATCACCATTGAATGTGTTGACTGCTCCTTGGCCCTTTGCCATGTGGGGCATTGATATGATTGGTGAGATCAAGCCTACTGCTTCTAATGGGCATCGTTTCATCCTGGTTGCTATTGATTATTTCACGAAGTGGGTGGAAGCAGCTTCATTTGCATTTGTTACTAAGAATGTTGTGGCTCGGTTCATTAAGAATAATCTCATATGTAGGTATGGCATCCCTGAAAGGATTATCACTGACAATGGCTCTAATCTGAACAACACTATGATTACTGATCTCTGCACGCAGTTCAAGATTAAGCATCACAACTCTTCTCCGTATCGTCCAAAGATGAATGGGGCAGTTGAAGCTGCTAATAAGAACATTAAGAAGATTGTACAGAAGATGACTGTTACCTACAAGGATTGGCATGAGATGTTACCATTTGCTCTTCATGGTTATCGTACTACAATACGTACTTCAACAGGGGCAACCCCATTCTCCTTAGTCTATGGTATGGAAGCAGTTCTGCCCATTGAAGTTCAGATTCCCTCCTTAAGAATTATGCAGGATGCAGGCTTGGATGAAGATGAGTGGATTCAGACTCGACTAGACCAGATAAACTTGATTGATGAGAAGAGGTTAACAGCAGTTTGTCATGGCCAGATGTACCAAAAACGAATGATCAAAGCTTTTAACAAGAAGGTTAAGCCAAAGGTATATCAGGCTGGTGACTTGGTAATCAAGCGTATCATATTACCACAGGGTGATCCTAGGGGCAAGTGGACTCCGACATATGAAGGACCATTTGTAGTCAAGACAGTATTCTCAGGAGGTGCCATGATATTGACTACAATGGATGGTGAAGACTTCCCACAGCCTGTAAACGCAGACATAGTTAAAAAATACTACGCATAAAAAGAGACCCGCTAGGTTGATTGGCCTAGGCAAAAGTAAGGGCATCCCGGCAAACCAAAAGGGTTTGGGCAAAAATTAGGGATATATATAAAAAGATGTACACCCGGCAAGTCGAAAACCTGAAAAGGCGGCTTGGGCAAAAAAGGGTATCCCGGTGGATTGAAAACCTGAAAGGGCAATCCAGGCAAAAGTTAGGGATTAAAGCGTATGACTATATCTCGTTTGGATCACCCATGAAACTGCAACCAGTTGTACTACTTACTCAAGCTCGAACAGATAAAGCTCAATCCAATCATTTCCGTCTCAACAGCAGAAGATGAGATACTTGAAGATAATGGCAATAGTAGAATTGAAGCTCAATAGGATTATTTCCCACATAGCTGATACTCTTTGTGTTGTAAAAACTTTATGGCAAAATCCTCTTACTAGGGTTTATGTCTCCTTGTACAAACTTACCCGTGTACGGGTCACTTTTTGATATAAATAAATTCCATCTTTTGAATCCAGATTTACTTTTACCCTATTTACATAAGCGAAACTTCCATTGGTTGTGTTTGAATGTATGTATGCTTGTGAATATGATTAATGTTTACCAAAAATGCATGTATGCTTTTTAATATGATTGATGTTTACCAGAAATGCATGAAAATGCAGTAATAGTATTTACTAAGGACGAATGAGGGAAGGATTTCAACGAAGCTTCGCCGGTTCACCTTTATAAGACGGTTACAAATCCCTCAATAGGACAAATCCATCTTCATAAAGTCTCATCTCCCCTGGAATTTATATCCATCTCTTTTATCCTCATACGGATGTACGGGAAATTACTTTCCAATAAGGGCACGACGAACGAAGACGGGATGTTATACTTATCCTACTATCAAACGAAGACGGGAGGTTATATATACCTTACCATCCCCAGCAAACGGGAGGTTATATATACCTTACCATCCCCAGCAAACGGGAGGTTATATATACCTTACCATCCCCAGCAGACGGGAGGTGATATCTATCCTTACCATCCCCAACAACGGGAGGTTATATCTATACCTTACTATCCCCAGCAGACAGAGGGTTATATATTCTTCAACAAGGAATCAGGATTTATTTTCCCTGGCCAGCAGTTGTTATACGAAGATATCCAGACGCTTCCGGCAGTATCATATCATACATACATCATTTACATCATACCATAACATATATATCCATAGACATATAGTACATTACCTAAGTGCATCATATCATACATGCATACATAAGGCATAAACTAATGTTATTATACAAAAGCTGCCTTGTTTCAGGTTAATTATCCAACAAATAAACTTATGATCTCCGGGACTGCTTTATCATAACCTCAGGGTTATTTTATCCTCCTGATGAGCTTCTTATCATTTTGGGACTGCTTTATTGTCACCTCAGGGTTACTTTATCCTCCTGATAACTTCTCATGACTTCAAGACTGCTTTAGAGATACTGATTGCTCTATCCTCCTGAAATCATCTTATTATTTCAAGACTGCTTTAGAGCTACTGATTGCTCTATCCTCCTGAAATCATCTTATTTATTTCAAGACTGCTTTAGAGCTACTGATTGCTCTATCCTCCTGAAATCATCTTATTACTTCAAGACTGCTTTAGAGCTATTGATTGCTCTATCCTCCTGAAGTCATGTTATTACCTCAAGACTGCTTTAGAGCTATTGATTGCTCTATCCTCCTGAAATCATATTACTATTTCAAGACTGCTTTAGAGCTATTGATTGCTCTATCCTCCTGAAGTCATATTATTACTTCAAGACTGCTTTAGGGTTATCATTATTGATTGCTCTATCCTCATGAAGACATGCTGTTACATCAGTATTACTCCAGTATCCTGAAAGCATATCATCAATACCTCAGGACTGCTCCAGACTCCTGACAGCTTTCATTATACCTCCATATTTTGGACTGCTTTATCTTCCAAGAAATATATCTGAAGAACTTTCCCCTAGTGGCATCTTTAAGCCCACTCAATCATATTCAACTAGCCATCTGTATCACTCTATGCACTGGTGAGTGCAAATTTTTGGGCTTTTGTGTTCAATCCCCTTCAACCTTCCAGGTTACGACTGGCAAATATACCAATCTAACCCCTCAGGTTTCAGAAAATTGAACAGGGGCAGCTGTTGCACCCCAAAATTTGCCCTCACAATATAAGACTTTGTGTTCTAAGAAGGTTCACAAGGTTCACAAGTTCTCCAACATTTGCATAACCTTTCATGAGGTTCATGAAGTCTACAAGTTACTTCTTGAAGGTTCACAAGGTTCACAAGTTCCATAATGCTTTCAATGCCTTTCTTGAAGTTCATGAAGTCTACAAGTCACTTCTTGAAGGTTCACAAGGTTCACAAGTTTCTCTACATTTACAAGACCTTTCATGAGGTTCATGAAGTCTACAAGTCACTTCTTGAAGGTTCACAAGGTTCACAAGATTCACAATGATTACAAAGCTCTCCTGAAGTTCATGAGGTCTACAAAGCCACTTCATGAGGTTCACAAGGTTCAAAAGCTTTACAATGTCTCCCATTAGTATCACAAGACATCTAAGAAGATTCACAAGGTTCACAAAGTTCACAATTGGTCAAAGAAGGTGATAATTCCCTCAGACAATGCACCTCCTAAGCAGTGCCTCCAAAACTAGGGTTTTGACTTTAATCAGGCTAAATGGACTTCCAATACCTCAAGTGAGCTTCATAACATCTTATATGTGTGTAAGAACCCCCATGACAAGTTTCAAGACTTTTCTCAAAAGTTTGCTCAGTCAGATGGTCAGATAAGTCAAAATCAGTCAGTGCAGTTAAAAAGTCAAACTGAGGTCAACTGTGGTCAAACCAAAGTCAAACTTCATGATTTTTTGCCAACATCAAGTATATGAAGTAAAATTCATCATTTGATCAAGGGTTGATCATGATTCATCAAGGAGATTCCAGATCATCAATAATCAGGAGTTTCTAAATTAGGGTTTCCTCAGTAAAAGTCAACTGAACTTTGACCAGCCATAACTTTCACATACTTCATTACCAAGTTTCCATCCAAAGCTCATTTTGAATGAAATTGAATTCTCTACAACTTTTATGTTGAAAGTTAAGCCCAAAAATGCTTCATTTGAAAGATATGACCTAAGACATTATAGGTCATTTCAAAAGTCAACAAAAAGTCAACAATTTCAAAAGGGCATAACTTGAGATTGGTAAATGATATGGACCTGAAACCAACGGGGTTGTTTAGAGGACTCTTCAAGCTTTCCAAAAAGTCCAAGAACACCCTCATACCTTTAAAATTGAGGGAGATGTGCCTTTGCAAAGTTGGGCAATTTTGTGATGGTTTATGTTGAAAATGGAGGTTTAAAATCATTTCTTTCCAAATGGGCTGCCCAAGTTATGATCCAATCCACACAACAACATCACGCACGACCCAATGGTGAGAAATTCTGATTTTTATATTTTTATTTGATATTTATTTGAATTTTATTCATTTTAAATCAAATTAAATCAAAATAAAATCTAAAAACCAAAGTTGGAACATGATTCTTCTTCTAGAAATTAATCAATGCTGTTCAATATGATTTGATCTTGTGCAAATTCGTCCTAGACCAAATTGGAAGGCAAATATTTGATTTTTTCACACTTTAAGATCATGACATTCCTTCACCATGAAGTCATTCAAAAAAGCCCATAGATCCATCATCTTTTGACCTAAATTACATCTCTTATAAGTATACAAGAGAACCCTATTGCATTGGCACGAATTCCACAGCTGCAAAGGTAAGTTTGACACTTCAAAAAATCTCAAGAAAACTCAAATTCGGATTTAGACAAACAAGGTGTTAGAAGGTAATTTGAAGACATGGCAATGTTCTTTGGTCATCATTGAGTCGAAAGCAATCCTCAAATACATCCAATTCATGCACATATGAGGAACCCGAAAGCATATAGTTCATGTTTAATTTTTTTTCGATTTGAATTGTTTATGCATTGATAATGAAAACTAACCCTGGATTCGTGTTTGTTATGGTGTTTAGAAGCTTTCTGGATGGTTTAATTTGATTTCTATGGATCGTACTAAATTTCACCATGGTTAGGGTTTGAAGACCAATTTCGGGAACTTAGTGTTTAGGGCACTTAAATGAATTATAAAACCATGGCCGTGACCTATAAGCTTCACATAATTAATCTGGGCTTCAAATTTGTATTGATATTATGATTTGTTTGATGATTGAAAAACATAGGTTTCGGATTAAGAACTTGCAGGAAAAATTGCAGGTAAATTCAAAGAAAAATTCGCAGGAAATTTGAATGAAGAAGATGAAGTTTGCCGCGCGTTTTGAATTCAAATAATTGGCATTATATTTTATTAATTGCTTGCTGTTTAAAATTACAACAGCTTGTGTTGTCCCAGTGGATGGAGGCAGGCGTATTTGCTGGCTTGGTCTGGGGTTCGATTCCCCGTTGGTAACATTTTGTTCATTTATTTCGTTGGTTTTTCAGGTTTAATATATTATTGTTTGTAGCCAACATGTTAACAGATTGGCTCTTCCAGCCGGGTGGTGATGCGCGTGTGTGAATGTATAAAGGTCCTGGGATCAAATCCCACCCCAGGCCTTTTTGTGTCATTATTTTTCTGGATTTACAAGACAAAGAATAAAACCAATTTCTCCTTCTCATTCATTGCCTGCGTGTGGATTGGCTTGGTGGTAAGGCATGCTACTGGGAAACAGACTGACCTGGGTTCAAACCCCAGTCAGGTAAGTTTTTTTTATACTTTTTCTTATTTTATTTGTTTTATGTATTATAATCTTAAATAAAATATAATTTTTGGAATATATGTTTATAGATAATAAAAATGATAATATGGCATGTTTGTTGTTTTTTTAAATTTCTAAAAATATATTAATTTTTGAATCTTGTAATTAAATTATAAATATATGTATGTGATTTTGTATTATAAATTAAATCCTAAGATTATTTTCTAATAAAATCCTAAAAAATATAAACCCTAATTCTCAAATCCTAAAAAAACATTTTCTAAAATAAAACCTAACTCTATTTTTTCTAAATGATTTTCTAATTTAATATGATTTATATAAATTTTGTTAATATGGTTATTTTTATGACCATGACATTTATTTTCTCATAAAATATAAATATCTTTTAATAATTGTTGATAAATAATTGAATTGTTGTAAATGATTTATATTATGCTTAGAAATTTTTCTTATTAAATATTTAAAATTAAACTTTGTGCTTATTATTCTAATCATATCATTTATAATATTTTTCTATTGTGATTTACTATTATATTATATCTTTATTATTATGTCTCTAATATTGTGTATTTTTCTCATTATTATTGTTTCATTTAATTATTTTCACTAATTTTATTCTTATTATTTCTCTAACCTTGTTTATTTTTCTAATCACTATTATTATTATTTTATTATCACTAATCCATTTATATTTTAATTATGCTTATTGTCATTATTTTGCTAACCTTATTTATTATTATTAGTTACTAACCCCTAATTATTATTTATTTATTATTTTAGCTTGTTAATTATTTTTGCTATTTATTTATTTATTTATTTATTTTTGCTTATTATAATTATTATGTGAATGCTCCTGGATGTAAATTTGTAAATATTTTTATTTTTGCTATGGTTAGTAATTAGGGAGTGCAAAACATGTATGTTCTTAAAATTAATTCTAGATCACTTTTAATCAAAGATAATTAAATTAACACTCACACACGTAAGTCGATTTTTATCGCCGTCTCACATTTCTAAGGTTATCCCTCAAGTTGCCTACGAATAAGGTCAAGTAGGGTGTATAAAGCAAGTCCCTTTAAAGAAAAATCATCAAGTCCCTCGTGGTTGCCTTTACGAATCGAGTCCCTTCGAATAATGATGATAGTCCCTCCAGTATGCTTATTACACCCCACAGTTGCCTTCATAACCAGATTGTCCCTCACATGTCCCTTAACATCCAAGGTAATGACTACCTACTCCTTAATAGTAGGGATAGTCTTACCAAGGAAAGGATAAAGAACAAGAAAGACTTTAAACTTTAGGGTAGGTTCCTCTTATGTACTTGCTCACTTCAAAAACTTTTCAAACTTTCCACAATTTCAAACAAATTTTCAAACAAGTTTTTACACATCCGTACATGGATTATTATTAACTATTCTGAAAATTTTTCTATTCACACACTACACCTTCAAAAAACAATTTAAAGTGAGCTAAGTAACTAAGAGCCCATGGATAACCATGGATGTAAAGGGTGCTAACACCTTCCCTTTACATAACCTACCCCCCGGACCCAAAATATTCTCTTAAGGTCTTTCCTGTTCTTTTATACCCTTTCCTTATGGATAAAATAAAAGTCGGTGGCGACTCTTGCTATCCGCAACATTACCTAAAGTCAGTTCTCCCACCGTGTTACAGAACTGGCGACTCTGCCGGGGATCTATTTTAAGAGGGGTACCCTTAGGAATTAAGATCACTTTAAATTGTTTGCCTTGTCTGCTTTATATTACTTGTTGGGGTGCTCTTATGTGTGAAAGGTCCTAACCCGGATCTAGTGTACCTTAGGTAAATGGCAATAGACCAAGGAAACTGTACGACGTATATCGATACGGTTGATCTGGTGGCCATAGTTAGTGCGACTTCTTGGTTGGTGCTTATGTTCCTTAAGTCAAGTTGAGGATAATATGAGGCTGCCATATGTTGTCAATGCACTAACTAACTTTTAGAACCCTAGTTAACTCATCTTGGCCTTTAGAAAGTAGTGAGGTAACCGGCTTTGGTGCAGACTGAAGTTGGTTGACACTCGATACTACGCTCATTGAGATCTTAAACTTGGAGGGTTTTGGTTGGCAAGTAAGTTGCCTTCTGAACAACCACCCTTGTGAAGAATCAATGATATTGAGATCCCTTAGAACCTGGTTACTTTGTAGGACAGGATGAACCATCTAACTTCAGGGGAGGGTACTTACCTTTAAACCTCATGCAAGCCTTTAAACCTAGGGCTATGGTGTGACTTGTTTGTGTGTGCCACATGTTTGTGATTGAGCATAACATCATGACATCATCATGCATCATGAGCATAGCATTTTCACTAACCATTTCAAGGACCAAAGGATTTATCTTTGTTCTTTGTTGCAGGTCATGGCTTCTGCTCGTAGAAACACTATCAGGATCAACTTTGTGGGTATACCTGCTAAGCTTAAAGAGTTGGTTTCTCAAGTGTCTGATCATTCCCAGTTCATCAAGAGACATGGTCACCTATTGGATCTAGTCACTTCAGGGTTCGATGAAGACATGATGAGTGTCCTGTTTCAGTTCTTTGACCCTAAGCACCACTGCTTTACATTCCCTGACTATCAGCTGGTTCCTACAATGGAAGAGTTCTCTAAGCTTCTGGGCATACCTGTTCTTGATCAAAGACCTTTCACAGGCTTGGAGAAAGAGCTTAAACCAGAAGTTATTGATGCAGCTCTACATCTGAAGAAGTCTGACATTGTTCTAGAGACGAGAAGCGGAGTCAAGGGTATTCTTGCCAAGGTGCTAATGGATAAGGCACAAATGTTCTTGAAGGCCATGAGCTATGATGCTTTTGAGGAGATCTTAGCCTTGCTGATATATGGCTTAGTATTGTTCCCCAATCCAGATCAGTTCATAGATGTTCACGCCATCAACATTTTCCTGAGTCACAATCCAGTGCCTACATTGCTTGGAGACATCCTGCATTCTCTTCACACCCGTACTACAAGGGCAAGAGGAACTTTGATGTGCTGCATACCTTTGCTTTCTAGGTGGTTTATTTCTCACCTTCCTCGCTTAGTAATGAAGAATGAGCAAGGGTTCAGATGGTCCAAGAGGATCATGTCACTTTCTCACTCAGACATTCATTGGTGCTCCAGATCTATGGAGAATGTCACCATCATTGACCGTTGTGGGGAGTTTCCTAATGTGCCACTTCTAGGCATAAGAGGAGGCATCACCTACAACCCCTCTCTAGCTTTACGACAATTTGGTTACGCCCAGAGTGATGGTCCACATGACATGTTGATTCAGGGCATTGTGTTTGATTACGACAACGATCTTCAGGGTTACCGTCAGAGATTCATACGAGCTTGGGGAAAGGTAAACAGGGTTGACAGCAAGACACTGGAGCCTAAGTACACTATTCCTATGGAGGCTTATCTCAGATGGGTACGATCTCGTGCTCAGACACTCATGATGCCATATCCTGCCATCCTACCAGTTACCATGGAACCTGTTGCTGAAGGAGACACAGCTTATACTATCCTTCACCCAGACATGCCTACTGATATGGAAGACTTGCAGAGATCATGGATCCAACTGAAGGAGCAAAGCGATACTTTCGAGGCTCATTACAAAACAAGCCAAGCAAGAATCTTAGAGCTAACAAAGAAACTTCACGAGGAACGAAACCTCAACTCATACCTCAACACAAAGAGGAAACGTCCATGGGAGACTTAAAACCCCATCTTTTGTACTTATTTCACTTTCATTTTTTGTAAGCCTAAAAGGCAAAACAAGTTATTACTAATAAAAAGTTACTTTCTTGTTTGTTTAAACAAATTTAAATCCTGCGGTCCTTGAAAACATTGCATATGCATTCCCATATCATTGCATCACAGGTTTATAATTGTGCACAGGTTTCTCATCTTCTCGCTGTTTATTTCAGCAATGGCTCTTGAACAATCAGTTAAGGATCTCCAGGCACAAAATGCACAGTTCCAAGAGCTGATCTTGAACTTGTCCAAGGGGCAAGATGATTTGAAGGCACTGCTGGCCAAGAAGACTAAGAAGACTAGAAGGTCTGCTGGGTTGCTCAACATGGGAAGAAGGTTCAAGGGTCCTGTCAAGACCAAAGAACAGGTTGAAGACTATGAATCTGAGGAATCTGAGAAAGAGGGAGGCAGTCTTCACCACACTATGGGGGACTCTGATTCTGAGGCTAATTACTATCATGAGCCTAATGAAGACAAATTCAAGATGCTGGTGGATAGGATGGATGCTATGGAATTGCAGAAATCATCTGGGCTGGATTTTGAGGATTTGAGTCTGATATCTAGGGTTGTGATACCCATTGGTTTCAAGGTTCCTACCTTTGTTGTTTATGATGGGGTCTCTTGTCCCAAGCTACATCTAAGGTCTTATGTCAGAAGAATTCAACCTCACACTGCTGATAAGAAGTTGTGGATCCATTTTTTTCAAGAGAGCTTATCTGGAGCTCAGCTGGAGTGGTATTATCAGTTGGAGAGTGTCAACATCAGAGATTGGAATGATCTTACTGAAGCTTTCTATAAGCAATATCAATACAATGCTGACTTAGCCCCCACTCGCATGCAGCTTCAGAGCATGTCTATGGGTGCCAAAGAAAGTTTTAAGGAGTATGCTCAGAAGTGGAGAGATTTAGCTGGAAGAGTTCAACCCCCTTTGACTGACAGGGAGCTGGTTGATATGTTCATGTGTATGCTGAATGGTCCGTTTTACAGTCATCTCATTGGAAGCTCATCATCTGGCTTCACTGAGTTGATCATGACAGGAGAGCGGGTAGAAAATGGTATCAAAAGTGGTAAGATCCAAGTGGGCACTTCTTCATCAGGTGCTGCAAAGAAGCCTCCCACTAGGAAGAAAGAATCTAATGCTGTTTATGGTCAACCTGATCGTAACCGAAGGCATCAGTCTGTTAGTGCAGTTCATATTTCAAGTCCAACTCCTGCAACAACAGAGCAGCCTCAAGGCAACCAACAGAGGGCTAGAAGACAGTTCACGAAGATCAACATGTCAATGGCTCAGGCATTGCAACACTTGTTGAAGGCTGAACTTATTACCCTGAGGGAGGCTCCTCAGAATCCCAATGTTACCTCTCCCAAGTACAATCCCAATGCACGATGTGCATATCATTCAAACTGTCCAGGACATGATACCAATAACTGCTGGGTCTTGAAGAACAAAATTCAAGATATGATTGATGCTGGAGAAATTGAGTTTGATCCACCAGGTACTCCAAATGTGATTACAGCTCCAATGCCAAATCACGAGAAGACTGTCAATGCCATTGATGAAGACCTGCATGTCTATTCAGTTATGGAGTTGAGCACACCATTGTCTGTTATCAAAAAGAGGTTAGTACAAGCTGGGATCTTTCCAGGTTGTCGTGAAGATTGTTTGTATTGTACCTATAAGCCAGATAGTTGCTTCATTTTGAGAGATGGCATTCAACGTCTCATGGATAAGTATACTATAGTGTTTGAAAGAAGACCAGCATCTGTAGAAAGTATGGTGGATCATCTGACTCGGGGTAATAAGATTGAAGAGGTTGATATGGTTGACAAAGTACCGGTAAGAATCACTTCAAAGGGTCCCATTAAAATCACTCATCAGGGTCCAATCAAGATTACTGCTGAAGGTCTTGTGAAAGTTGTTGCTGAAGCCAGAGTGGCTCCTCTGATCATTACCACTCCTGGTCCTATACCTTATACATCTGACAAAGCTGTGCCTTGGCACTATGGGTCTGATGTTTACATCCATGGTGTTAAACAGGAGCCTTTACCTGATGTGCCTGTTGATATTGATAATATTGCTGGATCTAGCAAGATCACTCGTAGTGGAAGAGTCTTCTCTCCTCCAGATACTTCTAAGAATGCAGTTACTCCTGCTGCTACTTCCACCACTGATGCTCGGGGCAAGGGTCCTGTTATTGAGCCTGTATCTACTGATGTGCCAGCTGCTGATGATCTCTCTAAGCAGATGGAAGAAGTATTGAAAATCATTCGCAAGAGTGATTATGACATTGTTGATCAGTTGGGGCATACTCCCTCAAAGATTTCTATGCTCTCCCTATTATTATGTTCTGAGGCTCATGCCAAGTCATTGATCAAGTTTCTGAAGATGGCTCATGTACCCAGTGCAATTTCTGTTGACCAATTTGAGAACTGTGTTGCCCACCTGACCTATGACAACGGGTTAGGATTTTCTGATGCTGATTTGACCCCCGCCAAGAGGGATCATAACAGGGCCTTGCATATTTCAATTGAATGCAGGGGCACTACCCTGTCACATGTGCTGATAGACAATGGTTCCTCTTTGAATGTGTTGCCTAAGGAAGTCCTGAATAAGCTGAGTCCTGAAGATGCTGTGCTGAAACCCAGTAATATTGTGGTGAAGGCTTTTGATGGTTCTAGAAGAGTAGTACATGGAGAAATTGATCTTCCAATCCAAGTTGGTTCCCAGATGTTTACTGCTACGTTTTATGTGATGGATATTCGTCCTTCATACTCTTGTCTGCTTGGTCGTCCCTGGATCCATGGGGCAGGTGCTGTGACCTCTACATTGTACCAAAAGTTGAGATATCCGGTAAATGGAAAGGTTGTTACTATCTATGGAGAAGAAGAATACTTTGTCAGCCATGTAAACACTTTCAAGTATCTGGAAGTGGAAGGTGAATACATTGAAACTCCGTATCAGTCATTTGAAGTAGTTCCCTGGGTTGTTAATGATCATGTAGCTCCTCCTGCTGTGAAGAAAGTTCCTGTTGTCACCAGAAAACCTCCAACAATGGCAATGGCCTCCCTCAATGATGCTAGAGCTGTGGTGGATGAAGGTGGTTGTACTATTTGGGGTCAGCTTCCTGATATTCCATACAAGTCTGACAAGTTTGGTTTGGGTTTCACTGCAGAGTCCCAGAAGGCTGTTCGTCGTGCTCGTGCTGCTCGTATCACCAATCAAGGGGTTATCAACGCTGTGGGAGACTATGATGAAGACTAAAACTTGGATGCATGGATTTTTCCTACTGTGGGTGCTGGACTCAATAATTGGAAAGCTGAAGATGTTATCCCTATCTCCTTTAGTCAGGAGTAAATACTATTACTGTGTTGTTATATTCTAAATTTGTAATTTCTTGAACAATAAAACTTTCAAGCCATGTGCCTTACCCGGGGCACAATGGTGTGCTTGTTACGGGCTGTCATTTCATTTGCATACTTCATTCAATAAAATCAGTGGACGTTTCGTTTTCGTAAATATTGTGTTCCTTGTATTTCTTTTCTTTATTTTTGCTTTATCAGCTATGTGTTCTTACACACACCCACATCACTAAAATGCAGATCCTCATCCACTCTGGATCCTGTTGATAATAGTTCTACTATTGCCAATTACAATTTCGAGAATCCGATCTATCAAACTGAAGACAGAAATGAGGACGATTGTGAAATACCTGTAGAGCTTGCTAGGTTGTTACAACAAGAAGAGAAAGCTATACAGCCACATGAAGAGCCAGTCGAAGTTGTGAATCTGGGAACTGAAGAAAACAGAAAAGAGGTCAAGGTAGGGGCTGATTTAGAGGACAGTGTCAAGAGCAGGTTGATTCAGATGTTACGTGACTATGTGGAGATCTTTGCTTGGTCTTATGAAGATATGCCAGGGTTGGATACAGACATTGTAGTTCACCGTTTACCAGTGAAAGAAGATTGTCGTCCAAAGAAGCAGAAGGTTCGTCGTATGCGTCCTGAAATGTCAGAAAAGATCAAGGCAGAGGTAATGAAACAGTTCAATGCAGGGTTCTTAGCAGTGACTTCTTATCCTAAGTGGGTTGCAAATGTGGTACCAGTTCCTAAGAAAGATGGTAAGGTGCGTATGTGTGTAGACTACAGAGATTTGAACAAGGCTAGCCCCAAAGATGACTTTCCACTTCCTCATATTGATATTCTGGTAGACAACACTGCTCAGCATAAGGTATTCTCTTTCATGGATGGTTTCTCTGGTTACAATCAAATCAAGATGGCACCTGAAGATATGGAGAAAACAACATTTGTGACACAGTGGGGCACCTTTTGCTATAAGGTAATGCCATTTGGTTTGAAGAATGCAGGGGCAACATATCAGCGTGCTATGGTGGCTTTGTTTCATGATATGATTCATCAGGAGATAGAGGTATATGTAGATGATATGATAGCCAGGTCTCAGAATGAGGAGCAACATCTTGATCATCTGCACAAGTTGTTTGAGAGGTTGAAGAAATACAAGTTGAGATTGAATCCAAACAAGTGTACCTTTGGAGTTAGATCTGGAAAGCTCTTGGGTTTCATTGTCAGTGGAAAAGGTATTGAAGTGGATCCTGCAAAAGTGAAAGCTATACGAGAAATGCCAGCTCCCCGTACTGAGAAGGAGGTTAGAGGTTTCTTGGGACGATTGAATTACATTGCAAGATTTATCTCCCAATTAACTACCATTTGTGAGCCAATCTTCAAGTTGTTGAAGAAAGATCAGGTGATGGAATGGAATGATGAGTGCCAGACTGCCTTTGATGAAATCAAGAGATATTTGCTAGAACCTCCAATTTTGATGCCACCAGTTGATGGAAGACCCTTGATTATGTACTTAACAGTGCTAGACAACTCAATGGGGTGTGTGTTGGGGCAACATGACGAGTCTGGTCGAAAAGAGCAGGCAATATACTACCTTAGCAAAAAGTTTACCGACTGTGAAACAAGATACTCACTGCTCGAGAAAACTTGTTGCGCTTTGGCATGGGCTGCTCGCCGACTAAGACAATATATGTTGACCCATACTACCTTATTGATTTCAAAGATGGATCCAATCAAGTACATATTTGAGAAACCTGCTCTCTCCGGAAGAATTGCAAGATGGCAAATGATCTTGACAGAATATGATATACAGTATACTACTCAGAAGGCCATTAAGGGAAGTGTTGTTGCTGATCATTTGGCTCATCAAGCAGTAGATGATTACCAATCAATGAATTTTGAGTTTCCTGATGAAGACATTATGATTATTACCAAAGAACCTGGACAATATGACGGACCTGAACAAGGATCCCGATGGACTATGGTTTTTGATGGTGCCTCTAATGCACTTGGTAATGGTGTTGGTGTTGTGATTAGTTCCCCCGAAGGTTGTCATACCCCGATTACTGCCAGACTTTGTTTCCATTGTACTAATAACATGGCTGAGTATGAGGCATGTATCCTAGGTATTAAAGCTGCTATTGATATGAAGATTCAGTTCCTTGATGTGTATGGAGATTCAACCCTGGTAGTGAGTCAGATTAAAGGAGATTGGGATACCAAGCATGATAATCTCATTCCCTACAGAGAGCATGTGTTATCTTTGATCCCACATTTCAAAGAGATTACCTTTGAGCATATTCCACGAAGAGAGAATCAGTTGGCAGATGCATTGGCCACCATGGCATCCATGTTTGAGATCAGCTGGGATGAAGAAGCTCCCAAGATTACCATTGATATATTTGAGAAGCCTGCATACTGCAATGAGATTGACACTGAAGGGGCAGAGGAGAAGCCTTGGTTCTATGAAGTGAAAAGATATCTTGAAGCTCAGGAGTTCCCTGAAGGGGCATCTGTCAAAGATAGGAAGTTCCTGAGAAGGTTTTCTGCTAAATTCTTTTTGAGTAATGGCATTCTGTATAAGCGCAATCATGATGCAACTATGCTTCGTTGTGTGGATAAGAAGGAAGCAACTGGGATTATGGAAGAGATGCATGATGGGACTTTTGGCACTCATTCTAGTGGTCATACCATGGCAAAGAAGATATTGAGAGCAGGTTACTATTGGTCCACCATGGAAGCTGATTGCTATCAACACTCCAGAACTTGTCACAAGTGTCAAATCTATGCTGATAAAGTTCATATACCTCCATCACCATTGAATGTGTTGACTGCTCCTTGGCCCTTTGCCATGTGGGGCATTGATATGATTGGTGAGATCAAGCCTACTGCTTCTAATGGGCATCGTTTCATCCTGGTTGCTATTGATTATTTCACGAAGTGGGTGGAAGCAGCTTCATTTGCATTTGTTACTAAGAATGTTGTGGCTCGGTTCATTAAGAATAATCTCATATGTAGGTATGGCATCCCTGAAAGGATTATCACTGACAATGGCTCTAATCTGAACAACACTATGATTACTGATCTCTGCACGCAGTTCAAGATTAAGCATCACAACTCTTCTCCGTATCGTCCAAAGATGAATGGGGCAGTTGAAGCTGCTAATAAGAACATTAAGAAGATTGTACAGAAGATGACTGTTACCTACAAGGATTGGCATGAGATGTTACCATTTGCTCTTCATGGTTATCGTACTACAATACGTACTTCAACAGGGGCAACCCCATTCTCCTTAGTCTATGGTATGGAAGCAGTTCTGCCCATTGAAGTTCAGATTCCCTCCTTAAGAATTATGCAGGATGCAGGCTTGGATGAAGATGAGTGGATTCAGACTCGACTAGACCAGATAAACTTGATTGATGAGAAGAGGTTAACAGCAGTTTGTCATGGCCAGATGTACCAAAAACGAATGATCAAAGCTTTTAACAAGAAGGTTAAGCCAAAGGTATATCAGGCTGGTGACTTGGTAATCAAGCGTATCATATTACCACAGGGTGATCCTAGGGGCAAGTGGACTCCGACATATGAAGGACCATTTGTAGTCAAGACAGTATTCTCAGGAGGTGCCATGATATTGACTACAATGGATGGTGAAGACTTCCCACAGCCTGTAAACGCAGACATAGTTAAAAAATACTACGCATAAAAAGAGACCCGCTAGGTTGATTGGCCTAGGCAAAAGTAAGGGCATCCCGGCAAACCAAAAGGGTTTGGGCAAAAATTAGGGATATATATAAAAAGATGTACACCCGGCAAGTCGAAAACCTGAAAAGGCGGCTTGGGCAAAAAAGGGTATCCCGGTGGATTGAAAACCTGAAAGGGCAATCCAGGCAAAAGTTAGGGATTAAAGCGTATGACTATATCTCGTTTGGATCACCCATGAAACTGCAACCAGTTGTACTACTTACTCAAGCTCGAACAGATAAAGCTCAATCCAATCATTTCCGTCTCAACAGCAGAAGATGAGATACTTGAAGATAATGGCAATAGTAGAATTGAAGCTCAATAGGATTATTTCCCACATAGCTGATACTCTTTGTGTTGTAAAAACTTTATGGCAAAATCCTCTTACTAGGGTTTATGTCTCCTTGTACAAACTTACCCGTGTACGGGTCACTTTTTGATATAAATAAATTCCATCTTTTGAATCCAGATTTACTTTTACCCTATTTACATAAGCGAAACTTCCATTGGTTGTGTTTGAATGTATGTATGCTTGTGAATATGATTAATGTTTACCAAAAATGCATGTATGCTTTTTAATATGATTGATGTTTACCAGAAATGCATGAAAATGCAGTAATAGTATTTACTAAGGACGAATGAGGGAAGGATTTCAACGAAGCTTCGCCGGTTCACCTTTATAAGACGGTTACAAATCCCTCAATAGGACAAATCCATCTTCATAAAGTCTCATCTCCCCTGGAATTTATATCCATCTCTTTTATCCTCATACGGATGTACGGGAAATTACTTTCCAATAAGGGCACGACGAACGAAGATGGGATGTTATACTTATCCTACTATCAAACGAAGACGGGAGGTTATATATACCTTACCATCCCCAGCAAACGGGAGGTTATATATACCTTACCATCCCCAGCAAACGGGAGGTTATATATACCTTACCATCCCCAGCAGACGGGAGGTGATATCTATCCTTACCATCCCCAACAACGGGAGGTTATATCTATACCTTACTATCCCCAGCAGACAGAGGGTTATATATTCTTCAACAAGGAATCGGGATTTATTTTCCCTGGCCAGCAGTTGTTATACGAAGATATCCAGACGCTTCCGGCAGTATCATATCATACATACATCATTTACATCATACCATAACATATATATCCATAGACATATAGTACATTACCTAAGTGCATCATATCATACATGCATACATAAGGCATAAACTAATGTTATTATACAAAAGCTGCCTTGTTTCAGGTTAATTATCCAACAAATAAACTTATGATCTCCGGGACTGCTTTATCATAACCTCAGGGTTATTTTATCCTCCTGATGAGCTTCTTATCATTTTGGGACTGCTTTATTGTCACCTCAGGGTTACTTTATCCTCCTGATAACTTCTCATGACTTCAAGACTGCTTTAGAGATACTGATTGCTCTATCCTCCTGAAATCATCTTATTATTTCAAGACTGCTTTAGAGCTACTGATTGCTCTATCCTCCTGAAATCATCTTATTTATTTCAAGACTGCTTTAGAGCTACTGATTGCTCTATCCTCCTGAAATCATCTTATTACTTCAAGACTGCTTTAGAGCTATTGATTGCTCTATCCTCCTGAAGTCATGTTATTACCTCAAGACTGCTTTAGAGCTATTGATTGCTCTATCCTCCTGAAATCATATTACTATTTCAAGACTGCTTTAGAGCTATTGATTGCTCTATCCTCCTGAAGTCATATTATTACTTCAAGACTGCTTTAGGGTTATCATTATTGATTGCTCTATCCTCATGAAGACATGCTGTTACATCAGTATTACTCCAGTATCCTGAAAGCATATCATCAATACCTCAGGACTGCTCCAGACTCCTGACAGCTTTCATTATACCTCCATATTTTGGACTGCTTTATCTTCCAAGAAATATATCTGAAGAACTTTCCCCTAGTGGCATCTTTAAGCCCACTCAATCATATTCAACTAGCCATATGTATCACTCTATGCACTGGTGAGTGCAAATTTTTGGGCTTTTGTGTTCAATCCCCTTCAACCTTCCAGGTTACGACTGGCAAATATACCAATCTAACCCCTCAGGTTTCAGAAAATTGAACAGGGGCAGCTGTTGCACCCCAAAATTTGCCCTCACAATATAAGACTTTGTGTTCTAAGAAGGTTCACAAGGTTCACAAGTTCTCCAACATTTGCATAACCTTTCATGAGGTTCATGAAGTCTACAAGTTACTTCTTGAAGGTTCACAAGGTTCACAAGTTCCATAATGCTTTCAATGCCTTTCTTGAAGTTCATGAAGTCTACAAGTCACTTCTTGAAGGTTCACAAGGTTCACAAGTTTCTCTACATTTACAAGACCTTTCATGAGGTTCATGAAGTCTACAAGTCACTTCTTGAAGGTTCACAAGGTTCACAAGATTCACAATGATTACAAAGCTCTCCTGAAGTTCATGAGGTCTACAAAGCCACTTCATGAGGTTCACAAGGTTCACAAGCTTTACAATGTCTCCCATTAGTATCACAAGACATCTAAGAAGATTCACAAGGTTCACAAAGTTCACAATTGGTCAAAGAAGGTGATAATTCCCTCAGACAATGCACCTCCTAAGCAGTGCCTCCAAAACTAGGGTTTTGACTTTAATCAGGCTAAATGGACTTCCAATACCTCAAGTGAGCTTCATAACATCTTATATGTGTGTAAGAACCCCCATGACAAGTTTCAAGACTTTTCTCAAAAGTTTGCTCAGTCAGATGGTCAGATAAGTCAAAATCAGTCAGTGCAGTTAAAAAGTCAAACTGAGGTCAACTGTGGTCAAACCAAAGTCAAACTTCATGATTTTTTGCCAACATCAAGTATATGAAGTAAAATTCATCATTTGATCAAGGGTTGATCATGATTCATCAAGGAGATTCCAGATCATCAATAATCAGGAGTTTCTAAATTAGGGTTTCCTCAGTAAAAGTCAACTGAACTTTGACCAGCCATAACTTTCACATACTTCATTACCAAGTTTCCATCCAAAGCTCATTTTGAAGGAAATTGAATTCTCTACAACTTTGATGTTGAAAGTTAAGCCCAAAAATGCTTCATTTGAAAGATATGACCTAAGACATTATAGGTCATTTCAAAAGTCAACAAAAAGTCAACAACTTCAAAAGGGTATAACTTGAGATTGGTAAATGATATGGACCTGAAACCAATGGGGTTGTTTAGAGGACTCTTCAAGCTTTCCAAAAAGTCCAAGAACACCCTCATACCTTTAAAATTGAGGGAGATGTGCCTTTGCAAAGTTGGGCAATTTTGTGATGGTTTATGTTGAAAATGGAGGTTTAAAATCATTTCTTTCCAAATGGGCTGCCCAAGTTATGATCCAATCCACACAACAACATCATGCACGACCCAATGGTGAGAAATTCTGATTTTTATATTTTTATTTGATATTTATTTGAATTTTATTCATTTTAAATCAAATTAAATCAAAATAAAATCTAAAAACCAAAGTTGGAACATGATTCTTCTTCTAGAAATTAATCAATGCTGTTCAATATGATTTGATCTTGTGCAAATTCGTCCTAGACCAAATTGGAAGGCAAATATTTGATTTTTTCACACTTTAAGATCATGACATTCCTTCACCATGAAGTCATTCAAAAAAGCCCATAGATCCATCATCTTTTGACCTAAATTACATCTCTTATAAGTATACAAGAGAACCCTATTGCATTGGCACGAATTCCACAGCTGCAAAGGTAAGTTTGACACTTCAAAAAATCTCAAGAAAACTCAAATTCGGATTTAGACAAACAAGGTGTTAGAAGGTAATTTGAAGACATGGCAATGTTCTTTGGTCATCATTGAGTCGAAAGCAATCCTCAAATACATCCAATTCATGCACATATGAGGAACCCGAAAGCATATAATTCATGTTTAATTTTTTTTCGATTTGAATTGTTTATGCATTGATAATGAAAACTAACCCTGGATTCGTGTTTGTTATGGTGTTTAGAAGCTTTCTGGATGGTTTAATTTGATTTCTATGGATCGTACTAAATTTCACCATGGTTAGGGTTTGAAGACCAATTTCGGGAACTTAGTGTTTAGGGCACTTAAATGAATTATAAAACCATGGCCGTGACCTATAAGCTTCACATAATTAATCTGGGCTTCAAATTTGTATTGATATTATGATTTGTTTGATGATTGAAAAACATAGGTTTCGGATTAAGAACTTGCAGGAAAAATTGCAGGTAAATTCAAAGAAAAATTCGCAGGAAATTTGAATGAAGAAGATGAAGTTTGCCGCGCGTTTTGAATTCAAATAATTGGCATTATATTTTATTAATTGCTTGCTGTTTAAAATTACAACAGCTTGTGTTGTCCCAGTGGATGGAGGCAGGCGTATTTGCTGGCTTGGTCTGGGGTTCGATTCCCCGTTGGTAACATTTTGTTCATTTATTTCGTTGGTTTTTCAGGTTTAATATATTATTGTTTGTAGCCAACATGTTAACAGATTGGCTCTTCCAGCCGGGTGGTGATGCGCGTGTGTGAATGTATAAAGGTCCTGGGATCAAATCCCACCCCAGGCCTTTTTGTGTCATTATTTTTCTGGATTTACAAGACAAAGAATAAAACCAATTTCTCCTTCTCATTCATTGCCTGCGTGTGGATTGGCTTGGTGGTAAGGCATGCTACTGGGAAACAGACTGACCTGGGTTCAAACCCCAGTCAGGTAAGTTTTTTTTATACTTTTTCTTATTTTATTTGTTTTATGTATTATAATCTTAAATAAAATATAATTTTTGGAATATATGTTTATAGATAATAAAAATGATAATATGGCATGTTTGTTGTTTTTTTAAATTTCTAAAAATATATTAATTTTTGAATCTTGTAATTAAATTATAAATATATGTATGTGATTTTGTATTATAAATTAAATCCTAAGATTATTTTCTAATAAAATCCTAAAAAATATAAACCCTAATTCTCAAATCCTAAAAAAAACATTTTCTAAAATAAAACCTAACTCTATTTTTTCTAAATGATTTTCTAATTTAATATGATTTATATAAATTTTGTTAATATGGTTATTTTTATGACCATGACATTTATTTTCTCATAAAATATAAATATCTTTTAATAATTGTTGATAAATAATTGAATTGTTGTAAATGATTTATATTATGCTTAGAAATTTTTCTTATTAAATATTTAAAATTAAACTTTGTGCTTATTATTCTAATCATATCATTTATAATATTTTTCTATTGTGATTTACTATTATATTATATCTTTATTATTATGTCTCTAATATTGTGTATTTTTCTCATTATTATTGTTTCATTTAATTATTTTCACTAATTTTATTCTTTTTATTTCTCTAACCTTGTTTATTTTTCTAATCACTATTATTATTATTTTATTATCACTAATCCATTTATATTTTAATTATGCTTATTGTCATTATTTTGCTAACCTTATTTATTATTATTAGTTACTAACCCCTAATTATTATTTATTTATTATTTTAGCTTGTTAATTATTTTTGCTATTTATTTATTTATTTATTTTTGCTTATTATAATTATTATGTAAATGCTCCTGGATGTAAATTTGTAAATATTTTTATTTTTGCTATGGTTAGTAATTAGGGAGTGCAAAACATGTATGTTCTTAAAATTAATTCTAGATCACTTTTAATCAAAGATAATTAAATTAACACTCACACACGTAAGTCGATTTTTATCGTCGTCTCACATTTCTAAGGTTATCCCTCAAGTTGCCTACGAATAAGGTCAAGTAGGGTGTATAAAGCAAGTCCCTTTAAAGAAAAATCATCAAGTCCCTCGTGGTTGCCTTTACGAATCGAGTCCCTTTGAATAATGATGATAGTCCCTCCAGTATGCTTATTACACCCCACAGTTGCCTTCATAACCAGATTGTCCCTCACATGTCCCTTAACATCCAAGGTAATGACTACCTACTCCTTAATAGTAGGGATAGTCTTACCAAGGAAAGGATAAAGAACAAGAAAGACTTTAAACTTTAGGGTAGGTTCCTCTTATGTACTTGCTCACTTCAAAAACTTTTCAAACTTTCCACAATTTCAAACAAATTTTCAAACAAGTTTTTACACATCCGTACATGGATTATTATTAACTATTCTGAAAATTTTTCTATTCACACACTACACCTTCAAAAAACAATTTAAAGTGAGCTAAGTAACTAAGAGCCCATGGATAACCATGGATGTAAAGGGTGCTAACACCTTCCCTTTACATAACCTACCCCCCGGACCCAAAATATTCTCTTAAGGTCTTTCCTGTTCTTTTATACCCTTTCCTTATGGATAAAATAAAAGTCGGTGGCGACTCTTGCTATCCGCAACATTACCTAAAGTCAGTTCTCCCACCGTGTTACACCGTCCGTGTCATACCCCAGCAGAAAGCCAAAGACATCCTCTTTGCACTCACATATACCTATATACACTTTCTTAACACCCGTCCGTGTCGTATCCCCAGCGCAGTCGCCTACACTTTTACAACCCATATGCTTGTTGATATTATTATACTTTTCTCTCTTGACACTCGTCCGTGTCACCCGCCCCAGCAGATAAATACTCATCTATACAATACTCATACTCACTACTCATGTTACACTCATACAGATACTCGTCCGTATCTTGTATATACCATTCATATCCCTGCAGATTCGGCATTGGTCCTTGTTCTTTGTTAACCAGTTGGTACTCGTCCGTATCATCATCTCAGAACACGTGTCAGTATCTGTTTCTACATGATATTCGTCCGTATCATAGTCTTAAGGGTGCTCGTCCGCATCTTTAATCCATACACTGTGTCGAACACTTTTGTCTTCTTGAATATAGATACTCGCCTGTGTCTATTATTCCCCAGAAGAATCCTCTCAGATTCAACACTCGTCTGTGTTCTCTGTTAACCAGTTGATACTCGTCCGTATCATCATCTTTGAACACGCGTCAGTATTTGTTTCTATCCGATACTCGTCCGTATCGTAGTCTCAAGGATGCTCGTCCGCATCTTTAATCTATACACAAATACCAAACACTTATACCTTTTGTTTCTTAGATGTAAGCACTCGTCCGTGTTTACTGTTCCCCAGTAGGTTACCAACAAATAAATTTTCTTTTTCTGACACTCGTCCTGTGTCATGAGAAACCTCGAGAGCAGCCGTCCCCTGCTAGGTGGTCGTCCTCCACCTCTTGATGGTCGTCCTCCATCATGCTCATCCGATGGCCGTCCCCATTGTTGATTTTTGGTTATCTGGCATTCGTCCTATGTCATGAGAAACCTCGAGAGCAGCCGTCCCCTGCTAGGTGGTCGTCCTCCACCTCTTGATGGTCGTCCTCCATCATGCTCGTCCGATGGACGTCCCCATCGTTGACCTTTTATCCGGCATTCGTCCTATGTCGCGATATTTTCGGCAGCCGTACCCTGCCAGGTGGTCGTCCTCCACCTTAGATGACCGTCCCTCATCTTATACCCAACAGAGCAGCCGTCCCCTGCTAGGTGATCGTCCTTCACCTTTGATGGCCGTACCCCATCATCTGTTTATTTCATTTATTCTTTAACCCGATGGTCGTCCCCGTCGTGGTCCCTTTTCTTTTAGCCCGATGGCCGTCCCCATCGTCGGTTACTTTGCTTTATGAACTTGATGGCCGTCCTCGTCATGTTTCATTAACTCCCAGAGAATCTTACAGCTTTATCTTGATGGCCGTCCCCATCATAATTTCTTACTTTTCCCAGCTAGTCGGCCGTCCCCGTCTTGGCTTTACCTTTTATCCCCAGCATGTCGGCCGTCCCTATCATTGCTTTATTTCCCACGCTTTACAATATACTTTATTTTCCTTTTACAATCTATATCCCTTTTCTTCTTCATTCTGTGAGTGCAAATTTTGGACTGTCTTTGGTATTCAACCACAAGTTATCTTGTTTGCCTGTTAAGCCGTCGCTTACAACCTGCACAGCTAACTCATGTTTGAATAGGGGCAGCTGTAAACACCCCAAATTTGCCCTCACCCATTCACACCATGGCTTGTGATCATTCCATATGCATAAACTCAATCATAGCATCTCATATCACAATTTTGATTCACTGCATAGTTTCTAAGTCATCTGCACCTAGGGTTTGTGATCTGAGCAATCCAAGAGCTTCTTGAGCCACTCCAAAGGTCAACAATCACTTCAAAGGGATCCATGTGTGTTCTTATATCATATTAAATCCTCTCAAAGCCAAGAATGCCAAAGAATCACAAGAACTGAGATTGGTATGGAAGCAGAGCCAGGCTTGACTGCACAGATGACCTAAAATTAGGGTTTTGGTTTCAGAGGCCATAACTCCAAATTTTTTGGTCATTCTTGTTTTTATTGGTCTCTATATGGTATAGGGATTATGCATATCAATTTTCATGAAGAAATTCCATGGGGAAGTCATCTGATCAAGGGTTGACTTTTCAGACAAGTCAGTGCAAAATCAGGGCATCTGAGGCCCCCAATGACCCAACCAAGGGGTGATCTTCAACATTTTGAATGTATATGATCTTTATTTGATCATAGAAGAAGTTTGAAGTTCACAAAATTCAAGAATTTGAAGTTTTTGCAAAGTTGACTTTTTTGGGCATGGTTGACTTTTAAAGAATATGTCATTTTATGCCACTTTTCAAACCTTACTTTTTGATCCAAAAATGCTTCAAATGGAAAAACTTTGGTCATAAAAGTTGTAGATTAGATCTTTCCCTTTTCAAAAAGTACAAGAACATGACCTAATTCATCTTGGATCAAAAGTTATGGTGTGTTAAAGTTGGCAAAAATCACTAATTTTCAAGTCATGCACCAAAAGGCAAAGTTGCAAATTCTCCTTTCAAGGCCAATTCAGTCATCATATGGGCTTCTAATGCACTCAACATGATCACACAACTTCTAAAAATCAGAATGGGTCAAGAGATCACATGTTTTGTATGGTTTTGAAGCAAGATATTTTCATGAAGCAAAAGCAAAGTCAAGTTGCAAAACCACTCATCACACTTCACCCACTTGGTGCCTAGCATGCTGAACCTTTCTAGCCTCTCTTCCACACCATGCTGCGCCAGCCCACACACATGTACCTGCCTAGAACCCAGCCCATGCTTTCCTTACACCAAAGTTGACATTTTGCAAAAGTGAACTTACCTATCACAGCAGGCCAGGTCACATCATCTGACCAATGGGATTATTTTATGCAAGCCAAATGCTAACCATTACACATAACAAGCAAGGCTGAAGCTCACCACAAGACAACATTCACAAACTCACTCCCAAAAGCAAAACCTTTCGAATCTCTCTCCACAACTCAAAAACACATAAGCAAACTTCATAAACCTTTTCAACATCCATCCCTGATCACTAAGCACCCTTCAAAACATCCCAAAGCTCAAAGAATCAGAAACACGATTCTTACACCATCCTGAACAGAACTTGTTCAAGTTGCCAAACCAGCCACATTCCAAGTTGTCCAAGCATTGCAAACTCATCAGGAAGGCCATTAGGAGCTTTTTGCACCAAGGAAGCAGCCAGTAAGCTCAAAGGGTGAAAGCTCCATCTCAGGTAGCCTTCCAAATCAATTTTTCCAGGACCTCTATTTTATGTTACAAATTGATTAAGCATGCCTCACTGATCACACTGAACTAAAAATTATTGAAAATGGTTGAGAGATGAAGTTGTATTGCTTGTCTGAAATTTTGGCAGTTTTTGTTCTTGGTTTCGATTCATGGTTATGGTTGGAAATAAATGAGAAATGAGGGTGGGGTTGAGTTTAGATGAGTGAGAGGAACAAATCTGGAGCTTTAGAGCTCCAGAAATGACCTAGGGAAGGATTTTGAAATTCTCAGGGAGAGAGGTCACCGGAGAAGACGACCGGAGCTCGTCTCCGGTGACCTGAAAGTGATTAACTTTTAATTAGGGTTAGGGCACCAGGTTTGAATGTGAGCCAATGGATTGTGTTTCCCGCGCGCAATTGGAGGGCCTGGATCATTTCATTAAGATTTAATTATGGATTGATAATTAATTAATTAGAATTAGGCTGGTTTGAACCTGGGTCGTCCAGATGCGCGCCCAGTCAAACCTTTTGAAGCCCAGAATCAATCCCAGCCTCTCCTTCAACTTACTTCAGTTTATTTTGATTTTTATTTCATTTTTTTTTATTTGTTTTATACAATTTATTAAAAATAGCAAAAATGTTTTAAAAATTATGAAACTTTTTGTCAAGAGTTTCATTAATTTTTAAAACACAAAAATATTTTTATTTTCATTTTTAGCATTAAAAAAGTATTTTTAAATATTTAAAAGTTTATTTTTAATTGATTAATGAAAATTAATTTATTAAAAATACTTTTAGGTATTTAAATATTACCAAAAAATTCATGAAATGTTCTAAGACATTTAGAAACATTGTCCAACCTTCAAACCAAATTTATTTTTTGATCTTGATGCATTTTGAGAATTTTTCATTGATTTAAAATCATTTTTATGCATTAATTTGATCCAAAGTTCCAAAAATCATTCCTGCCTATCCATGAGGAGTTGGACATTGATTCTTTTTGAATTGCATTGTGTTTAGCATGTAGTTTGTGAGATTAAATGGTCATGATTTGATCTTTCATTTTCAAATTGTTTGGTAATTTTCTTGTTTAGGAACCCTAAAACCCTAAAAATCTTAAGAAAACCATAACTTGAATTTGGTTAGGAGTTGAAACCTCTCCTTTGGGCATTGGGTTAGTATAGGATTAAGGGTCCTTTGAGTGGCATTTTCAATTTTTTATCTTAGGGTTTGCTTCTGATTTTGATTTTTGTTTGATGTGTTGTTCATAAACCCTAATTTGGGTTCCCATATGCATCCATCTTGCATTCTCTTGCATAACATGACTTGCCATGACATTTCAAGCATCCATTTGATTCATTTGACATCATAAGACATATTGAAAACATGTTTGATCATTGCATCATGTATTTGCCATGTTGTATGCCATGTGCACTTCATAACTTTTCATGTATGTTCATGGTTCCTAACTTGCTTCATTTGCATTCATGAACTTGTATGATCATTTCCATGTTCTGCCTCATGTTTGTAGCATCTCATAGCATCATTAGCATCATGTAAATGCTTCTGGTTTTGTTTCTCATCATGTCATCTCATCCCATTTTGCATTGCATTGCATTCCTTTTCTAACTTTTCAGGTGGTAAGCAACTTTGAGAAGTGAATTTGCCTTCACTTCTCACAAATTCTTCTCATTTCTCTCTTGCATCCATGCTGCATTTTTATATGTGTTTGAGTTTGAGCTTGCTCATTCTTCTTCTTCCCACTTTCTTTCTTCAAGTAACTTGACTTCTTGAATGAAGCAAGTTGCTTTGCTTCTCTTGATCCTTTCATTTGTTTCCTAGTGGTTCCATTGAAGACTTCTTCTTGTTAAACCTCACAAACCTTAGGAACAACCAAGCATGACAATGATTAGGGTTTTGATTAGTCTCCCCTCTTAGTTTTACCTTTGTGTCTCCTTTGAGTCATCTCTTATCATCTCATAATCAGGGACTAAACCCTAAAGGCTTTAAGGCTTTGTGATTAAGCTTATGCCTGCATCCTTCTCCTAGGATGGAGTGTATAATTTTAATCCTAAGTGTTAAACCCTTAATGTGTTTAACTCCCTTAATCAATTCACTTAATAATCATCAAGACATCACACTTGTAACTTGGGCCTTGCATTAGGGTTCTAATTCTTCCTTAATTGGTTAAGAAGGACTAACCCTAGTGTTAATGGACAAGTCCCCCTCAAGTTGTCTTACAAATCATAAAATTCACTTCATCATCATACCATTAAATAAAATCCATTTAATCAAAGGCTTGTTTTGTCATGAGTTTAATCCCTAATCATGAATTAAGTTGAGGAGCTTTCCTCAGCTTAAACACTCTCATCTATTATCCTTCTATTAGGATGGTGTAATGAGCCTGTTTAATCCTTGATTATGGCTTAACCTCATTACTCAACAAAAACAACAAAAACATCTAAATAATCACAAGTAGGTTAATGATCTTAATCCTACACCAAAGGTGTTTAAGTGTGAGAATCTGACTTCACACTTAAGGTATTCTCATTACCCCTGATCAGAGGGAAGATGTGATGAGTTTACTAAATCCATTGGTTTAGGCTTAAGCTCATTAACTTATGACAAACTTTCAAAAAGCAATAAAAGACTGAAAACTCAAAAACAAACAATAATCGTCTCCTCCGGGATTCTTTTCTCATCATCTTCACTCACAAACAAGAACTTGCTTCTTCCGTCTAATGCAAGACAGTTAGCACCTGAGCCAAACATGTCATACACTTGAGCATAGACTAGTAAGCCGTTCACAAGTCAATTCATCTTTCAATCTCTTTGGGTCGAACTACGGTGTTCTGACTTCCTCATTGCACGAGAGGATATGTAGGCATAACTTAACAGTTATCGAACAAAAGTCTCTGTATATTCCCCCTCCTTCCAGCTTCATTCTTTAAGCCTCATACTCCTGAGCATTTCACTCTCATCCTTACACTGACACTGTATGTATCACACTCCACACTGTTTTCACACTGACACCTGTACATTTTGTTTTCCAGCTCTTTTACACACAAATTGCACTGACACTACCCCTTTAAAACACAAATCTTTTAAGCGTGGATCCCGTCGAGTACGGCGGACAATCTGGGTGCTAATACCTTCCCAGGTTGTAACCAACCCCCTTTCTCAGTCTCTCTGGTTCGCAAACCGTCTTATCCATCTCTTTCTAGGTCTATGCAGCATTGCCTTTCCTCCGGGATAAAAATGCCTAGCTGGCGACTCTTTTCATTTCCAGTGAGTTCACGGCTGTGTGTTCTCATTGTCCCTCTCGCCGACCGTTCGCGTCTGTACCTTTATTTGGGCCCGTCCCATCTATCGGGAGCGACACCTATAAGCCGAATAGTTGCTGAAGGTTGAAGGACGGAATTCAACGTCTCATGAATAATTACACCATAGTATTTGAGAGGACTCCACTTTCTGTGGAAAGTATGGTTGATCATATAACTAAGCATGCGAAGGTTGAAGAGGTGGATATGGTTGATAAAGTGCCAGTGAGAATTACTTCTAAGGGTCCTGTCAAAATCACTCATAAGGGTCCAATTAAGATTGTTGCTGAAGGCCCTGTGAAGATTGTGGCTGAAGCTAGAGTGGCTCCTATGGTCATTACCACTCCTGGTCCTATTCCGTATACTTCTGATAGAGCTGTGCCTTGGCATTATGGGTCTGATGTTTATATCCATGGTGTTAAGCAGGAACCCTTAGCTGATATGCCTGTTGATGTTGATAATATTGCTGGATCTAGTAAGATCACACGAAGCGGAAGAGTTTTCTCTCCTCCAGTTACTTCCAAGAATGCAGTTACTCCAGCTGTTACCTCCACCACTAATGCTCGGGGAAAAAGTCCTGTTATTGAACCTATACCAACTGATGTGCCAGCTGCTGATGATCTTTCTAAGCAGATGGAAGAAGTATTGAAAATCATTCGCAAGAGTGATTATGACATTGTTGATCAATTGGGGCATACTCCCTCCAAGATTTCTATGCTGTCTTTATTGTTGTGCTCTGAGGCTCATGCCAAGGCCCTGATTAAATTTCTGAAGACTGCTCATGTACCAAATGAAATTTCTGTTGACCAGTTTGAAAATTGTGTTGCACACTTGACCTATGATAATGGGTTAGGTTTCTCCGATGCTGATTTGACTCCAGCCAAGAGAGATCATAATAGGGCTCTACATATTTCCATTGAATGCAGGGGCACTACCCTGTCACATGTATTGATAGACAATGGTTCCTCTTTGAATGTGTTACCCAAAGAAGTCCTGAATAAGCTTAGTCCTGAAGATGCTGTGTTGAAGCCCAGTAATATAGTGGTGAAGGCTTTTGATGGTTCGAGAAGAGTGGTGCATGGAGAAATTGATCTCCCAATCAAGGTTGGTTCTCAGGTTTTCAATGCTACCTTTTATGTCATGGATATTCGTCCGTCATATTCTTGTTTTCTTGGGCGTCCCTGGATCCATGGGGCAGATGCTGTAACCTCTACATTACATCAGAAGCTGAGATATCTGGTAGAAGGGAAAGTTGTTACTGTCTACGTGGAGGAAGGATATGTTGTTAGCCATGTGAACACCTTTAAATATCTTGAAGTGGAAGGTGAATATGTTGAAACTCCGTGTCAGACATTTGAAGTGGTTCCTTGGATTGTTAATAATTATGAAGCTCCTCCCGTTGTCAAGAAAGTTCCTGTGGTCACCAGAGTACCTCCAACAATGGCCTCCCTCAAAGATGCTAGAGCTGTGGTGGATGAAGGTGGTTGTACTATTTGGGGTCAGCTTCCTGATATTCCATACAAGTCTGACAAGTTTGGTTTGGGTTTTACTGCAGAGTTTCAGAAGGCTATTCGTCGTGCTCGTACTGTTCGCATCACCAATCAGGGGATTATGAAGGATCAAATCAATGCTGTGGGTGACTATGATGAAGACTACAACTTGGATGCTTAGATTTTCCCTACTGTGGGTGCTGGGCTCAATAACTGGAAAGCTGAAGATGTTATTCCTATCTCCTTTAGTCAGGAGTAAATACTATTACTGTGTTGTTACTTTTAAGTTTGTAATTTCTTGAACAATTAAACTTTCAAGCCTTGTGCCTTACCCGGGGCACAATGGTGTGCTTGTTACGGGATGTCATTTCATTTGCATACTTCATTCAATAAAAATCAGTGGACGTTTCGTTTTAGTAAATATTGTGTTCCTTGTCTTTCTTTTATTTTATTTTTTACCTTTATCAGCTATGTGTTCTTACACACACCCACATCACTAAAATGCAGATCCTCATCCACTCTGGATCCTGTTGATAACAGTTCTACTATTGCCAATTATAATTTCGAGAATCCGATCTATCAAGCTGAAGACGGAAATGAGGACGATTGTGAAATACCTGTAGAGCTTGCTAGGTTGTTACCACAAGAAGAGAAAGCTATACAGCCACATGAAGAGCCAGTCGAAGTTGTGAATTTGGGAACTGAAGAAAACAGGAAAGAGGTCAAGATAGGGGCTGAATTAGAGGATAGTGTCAAGAGCAGATTGATTCAGATGTTACGAGACTATGTGGAGATCTTTGCTTGGTCCTACGAAGATATGCCAGGGTTGGATACAGACATTGTGGTTCACCGTTTACCAGTAAAAGAAGACTGTCGTCCAAAGAAGCAGAAGGTTCGTCGCATGCGTCCCGAAATGTCAGAAAAGATCAAAGCAGAGGTAGTGAAACAGTTTGATGCAGGGTTCTTAGCGGTGACTTCTTATCCTCAGTGGGTTGCAAATGTGGTACCAGTACCTAAGAAGGATGGTAAGGTACGTATGTGTGTAGACTACAGGGATTTGAACAAGGCTAGCCCCAAAGATGACTTTCCACATCCTCATATTGATGTTCTGGTAGACAACACTGCTCAACACAAAGTATTCTCTTTCATGGATGGTTTCTCTGGTTACAATCAAATCAAGATGGCACCTGAAGATATGGAGAAGACAACATTTGTTACACAGTGGGGCACTTTTTGTTATAAGGTGATGCCATTTGGTTTGAAGAACGCAGGGGCAACATATCAGCGTGCTATGGTGGCTTTATTTCATGATATGTTACATCATGAGATAGAGGTATATGTGGATGATATGATAGCCAGGTCCCAGAATGAAGAACAACATCTTGATCATCTGCATAAGTTATTTGAGAGGTTGAAAAAATACAAGTTGAGATTGAACCCAAACAAGTGTACTTTTGGAGTTAGATCTGGTAAGCTCCTGGGTTTCATTGTCGGTGGAAAAGGTATTGAAGTAGATCCTGCAAAAGTGAAAGCTATACAAGAGATGCCAGCTCCCCGTACTGAGAAGGAAGTTAGAGGTTTCTTGGGACGATTGAATTACATTGCAAGATTTATTTCCCAATTAACTGCTACCTGTGAGCCAATCTTCAAATTGTTGAAGAAAGATCAGGTAATGGAATGGAACGATGAGTGCCAGACTGCCTTTGATGAAATCAAGAAATATCTGCTAGAACCTCCAATTTTGATGCCACCAGTTGATGGAAAACCCTTGATGATGTACTTAACAGTGTTAGACAACTCAATGGGGTGTGTGTTGGGGCAACCTGACGAGTCTGGTCGAAAAGAGCAGGCAATATACTACCTTAGCAAAAAGTTTACAGATTGTGAAACAAGATACTCACTGCTCGAGAAAACTTGCTGCACTTTGGCATGGGCTGCTCGCCGACTAAGACAGTATATGTTGACTCATACTACCTTATTGATTTCAAAGATGGATCCAATCAAGTACATATTCGAGAAACCTGCTCTCTCCGGAAGAATTGCAAGATGGAAAATGATATTGACAGAATATGATATACAGTATACTACTCAGAAGGCCATTAAAGGAAGTGTTGTGGCTGATCATTTGGCTCATCAAGCAGTGGATGATTATCAGTCAATGAGTTTTGAGTTCCCTGATGAAGATATTATGATTATTACCAAAGAACCTGGACAATATGACGGACCTGAACAAGGATCCCGATGGACTATGGTTTTTGATGGAGCTTATAATGCACTTGGTAATGGTGTTGGTGTTGTGATCAGTTCCCCTGAAGGTTGTCATACCCCGATTACTGCCAGACTTTGTTTCTATTGTACGAATAACATGGCTGAGTATGAGGCATGTATCCTGGGTATCAAAGCTGCCATTGATATGAAGATTCAGTTCCTAGACGTGTATGGAGATTCAGCCCTGGTAGTAAGTCAGATTAAAGGAGATTGGGATACCAAGCATGATAAACTCATTCCTTACAGAGAGCATGTGTTGTCTTTGATCCCACACTTCAAAGAGATTACCTTTGGACATATTCCACGAAGAGAGAATCAGTTAGCAGATGCCTTAGCCACCATGGCATCCATGTTTGAGATCAGCTGGGATGATGAAGCTCCCAAGATTACTATTGATAGATTTGAGAAGCCTGCATACTGCAATGAGATTGGCACTAAAGAAGCAGAAGAAAAGCCTTGGTTCTATGAAGTGAAAAGATATCTTGAAGCTCAGGAATTCCCTGAAGGGGCATCTGTCAAAGATAGGAAGTTTCTGAGAAGGTTTTCTGCCAAGTTCTTTTTGAGTAATGGGATTCTGTACAAGCGCAATCATGACTCAACTATGCTTCGTTGTGTGGATAAGAAGGAAGCAACAGAGATTATGGAAGACATGCATGATGGGATCTTTGGCACTCATTCTAGTGGTCATACTATGGAAAAGAAGATATTGAGAGTAGGTTACTATTGGTCTACCATGGAAGCTGATTGCTATCAACACTCCAGAACATGTCACAAGTGTCAAATTTATGCTGATAAAGTCCATATACCTCCATCACCATTGAATGTATTGACTGCTCCTTGGCCTTTTGCCATGTGGGGCATTGATATGATTGGTGAGATCAAACCTACTGCTTCTAATGGGCATCGTTTCATCCTGGTTGCTATTGATTACTTTACGAAGTGGGTAGAGGCAGCTTCATTTGCATCTGTGACCAAGAATGTTGTGGCTCGATTCATTAAGAATAATCTTGTATGTAGGTATGGCATCCCTGAAAGGATTATTACTGACAATGGCTCTAATCTTAACAACACTATGATTACTGATCTCTGCACGCAGTTCAAGATTAAACATCACAACTCTTCTCCGTATCGTCCGAAGATGAATGGGGCAGTTGAAGCTGCAAACAATAACATTAAGAAAATTATACAGAAGATGACTGTTACTTACAAGGATTGGCATGAGATGTTACCGTTTGCTCTTCATGGTTATCGTACTACAATACGTACTTCAACAGGGGCAACCCCATTCTCCTTAGTCTATGGTATGGAAGCAGTTCTGCCCATTGAAGTTCAGATCCCCTCCTTAAGAATTATGAAGGATGCAGGCTTGGATGAAGATGAATGGATTCAGACTCGGCTTGACCAGATAAATTTGATTGATGAGAAGAGGCTAGCAGCAGTTTGTCATGGCCAGATGTACCAGAAACGAATGACAAGGCTTTTAACAAGAAGGTTAAGCCAAAGGTATATCAGGCTGGTGACTTGGTAATCAAGCGTATCATATTACCACAGGGTGATCTTAGGGGCAAGTGAACTCCTACATATGAAGGACCATTTGTAGTCAAGACAGTATTCTCAGGAGGTGCCATGATACTTACTACTATGGATGGTGAAGACTTCCCACAGCCTGTAAACGCAGACATAGTTAAAAAATACTACGCATAGAAAGAGACCCGCTAGGTTGACTGGCCTAGGCAAAAATAAGGGCATCCCGGCGAACCAAAAAGGTTCGGGAAAAAAATTAGGGATATATATAAAAAATGTACACCCGGCAAGTCGAAAACCTGAAAAGGCGGCTTGGGCAAAAAAGGGTATCCCGGTGGATTGAAAACCTGAAAGGGCAATCCAGGCAAAAGTTAGGGATTAAAGCGTATGACTATGTCTCGTTTGGATCACCCATGTAAATACTACCATTTGTGCTACTTACTCAAGCTCGAATAGATAAAGCTCAATCCAATCGTTTCCGTCTCAACAATAGAAGATGAGATACTTGAAGATAATGGCAATAGTAGAATTGAAACTCAATAGGATTATTTCCCACATAGTTGATGTTCTTTGTTTTGTAAAAAAGTTTTACGACGAATTCCTCTTACTAGGATTTCTGTCTCCTTGTACAAAGATACCTATGTATAGGTCACTTTTTGATATAAATAAAATTCCATCTTTGAGTCCTGATTTACTTTTACCCTATTTACATAAGCGAAACGTCCATTGGTTGTATTTGAATGGGTGTATGCTTTTGAATATGATTGATGTTTACCAGAAATGCATAAATGCTTAATATGATTGATGTTTACCAGAAATGCATGAAAATGCAGTAATAGTATTTACTAAGGATGAACGAGGGAAGGATTTCAACGAAGCTTCACCGGTTCATTCCCGCTAAGACAACTACAAGTTCCCCAGTAGGACAAATCCATCTTCATAAATACTTCAAGTCACATCTCCCCTGGAATTTATATCCATCTCTTTTATCCTCATACGGATAGTCGGGAATTTATTCTTCCAATAGGAGTACGACGAACGAAGACGGGAGGTTATGGATACCTTACTATCGAACGAAGATGGGAGGTTATATATACTATATTATCAAACAAGAAGGGAACGAGTTCCTCATATTCTCCAGCAACAAATCAGGATTTATTTTCCCTGGCCAGCAGTTGTTATACAAAGATATCCAGGCGCTTCAAGCTGCATGATGCATACATACATCATTTACACCATAACATACATATACATAAATACATAATACATTACTTAAGTGCATCATATTATACATGCATACATAATGCATAAACTAATATTATCATACAAAATGTTATAATCTTGTTTTTCAGATTAATTCTCCAACAGACAAAAATTCATCAACAACTTGTGACTATTGGGCCGTTGTTTATCTTCCCAAAAGTTATCATTTCCTCAGGACGTTGTTTATCCTCCTGAAAGCTTCTTATACCTCAGGACGTTGTTTATCCTCCTGAAAGCATACCATTCCTCAGGACGTTATTTATCCTCCTGAAAGCTATCGTTACTCTTGGGCCGTTGTTTATCCTCCCAAAAGTTATACTTATACCTCAGGACGTTGTTTATCCTCCTGAAAGCATATCATGACTTTGGGCCGTTGTTTATCTTCCCAAAGGTTACATCATTTCCTCAGGATGTTGTTTATCCTCCTGAAAGCTTCATTACCTCAGGACGTTGTTTATCTTCCTGAAAGCATATCATGACATTGGGCCGTTGTTTATCCTCCCAAAAGTTATACCATTTCCTCAGGACGTTGTTTATCCTCCTGAAAGCACATCATGACTCTGGGCCGTTGTTTATCTTCCCAGAAAGTTATATCTTCATATCTTGGACTGCTTTATCCTCCAAGAGACATATTTGAATAACTTTTATCCAAGTGGCATCTTTAAGCCCACTCAAGCATCCACAACAAGTCATCAGTATCACTCTATGCACCGGTGAGTGCAAATTTTTGGGCTTTTGTGTTCAATCCCCTTCAACCTTCCAGGTCACGATTGGAAAATATACCAATCTAACCCCTCAGGTTTCAGAAAATTGAACAGGGGCAGCTGTTGCACCCCAAAATTTGCCCTCACAATACAAGACTTTGTGTGCTTATGAGGTTCACAAAACCTTTCATGAGGTTCATGAAGTTTACAAGACCTCTCATGAGGTTCACAAGGTTCACAAGACCTTTCATGAGATTCATGAAGTTTACAAGACCTCTCATGAGGTTCACAAGGTTCACAAGACATTTTATGATGGTTCACAAGGTTCACAAAGTTCACAAATAGTCAGAAGATTTGACAATTCCCTCAGACAATGCATCCTCCTAAGCAATACATCCTAAACTAGGGTTTTGACTTTGATCAGGCTAAATAGACTTCCAAGACTTCAAGTGAGCTTCATAACATCTTATATATGTCTAAGAATCCCCATGACAAATTTCAGAACTTTTCTCAAAGGTTTGCTCAGTCAAATGATCAGAAAAGTCAAAATCAGTCAAAGCAGTTAAAAAGTCAAACTGAGGTCAACTGTGGTCAAACCAAAGTCAAACTTCATGATTTTTTTGCCAAAATCAATTATATGAAGTAAAATTCATCATTTGATCAAGGGTTGATCATGATTCATCAAGGAGATTTCAGATCATCAAGAATCAGAGGTTTCTAAATTAGGATTTCCTCAGGAAAAGTCAACTGAACTTTGACCAGCCATAACTTTCACATGCTTCATCACATTTTTCCCATCCAAAGCTCATTTTGAAGGAAATTTAATTCTCTACAACTTTGTGTCTCACAAGCCAAGCCCAAAAATGCTTCATTTGGAAGGTATGAGCTAAGACATTATAGGTCCTTTTGAAAGTCAACAAAAAGTCAACAACTTCAAAAGGGTATAACTTGAGAATGGTAAATGATATGGACATGAAACCAATGGGGTTGGTTAGAGGACTCTTCAAGCTTTCCAAAATGTCCAAAATAACCCTTATAGCATTAAAATTGAAGGACATATGCCCTTGCAAAGTTAGGAAATTTTTGGGTGGTTCATGAAGAAAATGGGGGCTTAAAAACAAATTTTTCCAAATGGGCTTGCCATGTGATGATCCAATCCATACAAATACATCATGCACGAAAATTATTTGATATTTTCATAATTTTATTTTATTTAATTTATTTATTATGATTTTTTATATTAAAAATCATTTTAAATTTAAATAAAATATCAAATGTGAAGATTTAAAATATTTTCTTGTTCTAGAAAGTCATAAAGATGATTTAGATTGGATTGACTATCAATTGATGAAGATTGTCTTGAAATAGAAAGGTTGAATTCACAAATATTTGAAATTTAAGACTTAATCTTTTTCAATCTCATTGATCCAAAATATCCAAACAATGAGCCAATATTTTTGACCTAATTCAAGCTAGTATAAGTATACAAGAGATCCATATGCAAAGGACACGAATTCCTGGCCTCAAAGAGTAAGTTCATACATCAAAAAAATCACCAAAAACTTCAATTCGGTTTCTTCTTTACAAGGCTTGTTAAGGTATTTTAAGGACATAAGAATGATCCTTGGACTTCACTGATCATGTATCAATACTCATATGCATCCAAAACCTCATGAATGACCTAAACCGAATCTGTTTTGTTCTTGACTTTGAATTTTTCGATTCTCATTATTTATGCATTGCCAATTAATTTTGTTTATTGATTCGTGATTGTTTGAAGCTTGTGATGAATTCTGGGCAGTTTGATTGAAGAAAACATGACTGAATCGTGTGTTGCCATTTTAGGGTTCTTGACCTTCAAATTAGGGTTTTGCGTTTGGATGAATATAAATGATTTCTAAAAACGTGGATCAATTCCAAATGACCTCTGGACCTTGCTTGAACTCTTAATTTAATGAAATCATGCTGTTTTGATGATGTTCCAGTTTCGCAGGTTTCCTGTATTTGAAAATTCGCAGGAAACTTCATAGGTAAATTCGCAGCAAAAAATGCAGGGCCAAAGGTTGAAGACGAAGCTATTGGCGCCATCTGGAAGATTCAAATATTACTCATAATATTTTATGTATCTGTTTCTGTTTTGTTTCACAAATGTGTGGTTGGTTCAGTGGCAAGGGACGCACGTGTATTGTTTAAGGGCCTTGGTTCGAATCCTGGGCTCAGCAGTTTTTTTTCTTATTTTTTCATTGAATTAGCAGGCTTAATATATTATGTATTATGGTGATTGTGTTATTAGTTGCCCCCTCCCGGCTGGAATGGTAAGTGCGTTTGTGTATTGCGTAAAGGTCCTGGGTTCGAATCCCCCCAGGCCTTTTTGCGTTCTTTGCTTTGTTTTTTCATGTTTTTTCCAGGTCAAGCAACAAAACCAAATGGAGTGTGTTTGCTAACACCTGCGCACGCATGGCCCAGTGGTGGGAGTGCTGGTCTTGAGGGTGAAAGCTTAGGGACTGGGTTCAAATCCCAGCCCAAGCAGGTTTTGCTTTTTTGACTCTTTTCTCTGTTTTTTTATTATTTTATTAATTTATATTATAATTAAACAAATTTAAATAATAAAAAATGTAGAATGTTTATATTATTATCATATTTTAGAATTCATCTTTTTTTTAAATCTTATAGGAAAAATTATTTATTTTTGTAAATTATTAATATTGTAAAATTATATATAGTTATTTTGAAAAAATATATATAAACCCTAAAATTTATAAAAACCCTAATTTTTTCTAAAATTCATAACCCTAAAATATTTTCAAACCCTAATTTTCTTTTACCTAAAATTTAATTCTATTATAATTTTTAATTTATTATTTATAAACTTTAATCATGTACATATTTCTATTTTAATTCTTGTATATAAATATGCTTAAAATAATTAAAATTCTTAATTTAATTTTGTAAATATAATAATATGATTATTTAATATGTATATATTTTATAATTTGTTTATAATTTGATTCTAGTATGTAAATAATTTTTAATATATGTTTAAAAATAATTAAAACTTGTCAATTTAATTTTGTAAATATAATTTATTTTATAATATGTTTATAATTAACCTAATTTCTATAATTTGTACATAATTTAAAACTTTATGATAATTAGTATATAACTGTTTATATCTTATTTTTAATCTTAAAAATAATTGTTTATATAAAAATTGGACTTTTAATTATTATGCTAATATTCTTATCTATTTTATTATTAATGCTATTTATTTTCATATTTATTTTATTATTACTAACCCCATTTATATATTGTGATTTATTATTATTATTTTTACTAACCCAATTATATTATTATTATTTATTTTTGCTTATTTATTTAATTTGTTAATTATTATTATTATGTAATTGTTCCCTTTATGTAATATTTTAATAATAGTATTTAATATTTATTTTATGCTATGGTTAGTAAAATAGGGAGTGAAACATGTTTGTATTTAAAAAATTGATTTAGATCACTAATTTCAAAGATAAATATTTAAAATTGTACACTCACACACGTAAGTCGATCTTTGATCGCCATCTCACTTCCTTAAGGGTTACCTCTCACGTTGCCTAAAACAAAAGGTCAAGTAGGGTGTATAAAGCAAAGTCCCTCATGTTACATCATCTAGTCCCTTAACAGATAAAAAGATCAAGTCCCTTCGAATGTTGCCTTCATAATGATCTTGTCCCTTTCGAATAAAGATGATAAGTCCCTTCGAATTGCTTATACACCCCACAGTTGCCTAAATAACAGATGTCCCTTCATTTGTCCCTCACATCCAAGGTAATGACTACCTATTCCTTAATAATAGGGATAGTCTTACCATTTAAAGGATTCAAGAACAGAAAAGACTTAAACTTAGGGTAGGTTCCTCTTAGATACTTGCTCACTCTTCAAAACATTTCAAACACTTCACACATTTTAAACAATTTTCAAAACAAAGGTTTTATACGCATCCGTACAGGGATCATTATAAAACTCTTAAGAAAATTTCTATTCACACACTTCACATTTCAAAAACATTTTAAAGTGAGCTAAGTAACTAAGAGCCCATGGATAACCATGGATGTAAAGGGTGCTAACACCTTCCCTTTACATAACCTACCCCCCGGACCCAAAAATCTTTTAAAAGGTCTTTCCTGTTCTTTTATGCCTTTCCTTTGGATAAAATAAAAGTCGGTGGCGACTCTTGCTATCCGCAACATAACTAAAGTCATTTCTCCCACCGTGTTACAAAGCTCTCTTTTTTTTAAAGAAAATCCAATGAAAATGAATTGAAGTTATATCTCATTCACACCAATGGAATGCCTGATCATAATTTTACGTCCTAACATGAGATTCATATGAATGGAGCATAAGCTAGTTAGGGGAAATAAATAAGAGGGCAAATTTTGGGGTGTTACAGCTGCCCCTATTCAATCTCTGTAGAACTGAATGGATGATGGCAGTTGCTTTCAGAAATTTGAGGTATGCAGGGATTGAATACTGGAAACATCCAGAAAATTTGCACTCTGCAGCAGAAGAACAAGGAGATAAACTCAACCGAACGATCTCCGCTTGGATATAATTATAATGGAGAGAATAGTAAACTGAGGATGCCTTTGAATGATGCCAGAGGACTACTGACTTGCCACGATGCGAGTGGGCTTTGATAGGCTGTAACAATGCCTTAATTGTGTATTATTGGGTGGAGTTAGACGAATTACGACTTGCCACACTGTGGGTGGACTTGGGATAAGTTGCCACGCTGCGGGTGGACTTTGTAAATTTGCCACACTGCGGGTAGACTTCTGCTCACTGCGGGAGACTTTCGAAACTTGCCACCCGAAGATGGACTTTGGCCAGTCTGCGGCTGGACTTTTGATCACTATGGGAGACTTTTGCCCACTGTGGGGGACTTTTGAAACTTGCCACCCGAAGATGGACTTTGGCCAGTCTGCGGCTGGACCTTTGCTCACTGTGGGAGACTTTTGCCCACTGTGGGGGACTTTTGAGATTCGCCACACTGCGGGTGGACCTTTGCTCACTACGAGAGACTTTTGCTCACTACGGGAGACTTTTGCTCACTACGGGAGACTTTTGAGATTTGCCACACTGCGGGTGGACCTTTGCTCACTACAGGAGACTTTTGAAACTTGCCACCCGAAGATGGACTTTGGCCAGTCTGTGGATGGACTTTAAGAATTTGCCACCCAGAGGATGGAGTTTGGCCAGTCTGCGGCTGGACTTTAAAATTTGCTGAATTGCATGACATGTTGCCCCATGACACTGGGGATGTTATGTCTTAAGTATTGTTAATGAACTGGTATGAGTGTAAAAGAATTCCTGACGCGGAAGTAATAAGTCTCTGCTAACTCTGTGAGGAAACACAATGATCACGTATTCGATCCCAAGAAGTCCCGTGGGGATAACATCTCTGTTGGTGAAGAGCGTGAATAATTCATCTGTCCCGATTTATCACCTTTGCCAAAAATAAATTGGACTTTAGATTTGAGGACTGTGCTAGGGGATACCTCAATTATTGGGGATTATCCACTCTTATGGAGCTGCTGGGAAGGAGAATGATTTATCTGAAATCTTCTAGGGAAATAGGAATTGCCTTAGATCTGTTGAGGAACCGAGATCAAGAAAACCATCTGAAGGAAAAAATGCTGACTTTAGTGAGGATAACTTCTATTTGCTTGTTGGTGATGACAACACCGAGACACGTCCTGCTAAGGAGGAAAGATTTCAAGTTGTCTCGAGCTGGGGATCAGTTGCTTCCGTATGGATTTTGCCTCAAGAGGATTTTACAAAAGACTTGGCTTCTTTAAACTCTTAGGTATCGTAATGACTGCATGAACTAGCGTAACAACCTTGCTGGGGAGGTAACCATTGCCAATGCGGATGAATTTGTATCTGTCAGAAGTGCCGAACGAGATAGTTGGCTTGACAAGTGACCACGGTATTCTAAACTCCGGGTAAATGTTTCCGATCATCTTTCTTTGGGAAAGAATGAACTCTTGTACTATTGGGGTGGCCTGCCCTAGTACGAGTATTTGAATAGCTTTGCACCTGAATGACTAATCTTCGCTCTTGGAGAGATTTAAATCTCGAGGTGATTGCCCCAGTTTGACTGAAATTTGAAGAGATTGCTCGACGTAACTGCCCCAGATTGCTAGCTCTTACCGTGACTAATTAGGAAAGTCTTTACTCAATGAAGCTTTTCTCAGAAAAGTACACCTCGATGTGACAGTCTTTCAAAAGTTTTAGACTTCTCAACTAGGCAAGCTTGAGCTTCTGGATTGAATTTCCGCATGTGAACCAATTATGATGCTTAAACAAATGTATGCAAGCAAAAAAAATGTTTATTATTAGAATGAAAATTCTAATGCAACAAACATTGATCTTGAAGTTTTGTTAAAAAGGGATCGTGAACCTTTGTGATCGAATCACTGGTTAAGGTACGACATTATTTTGAATGAAAGCATGTACATGAAATACCAACAAATGTCTTTTAGCATAACTCATAGGAGTCAGGAACGCGGTCTCGTGGTAGTATGCTCTCAAATTAACCCTGTTTCAGTTAGGACTTTTGAGGGTTGTATCGTGGCCTGGTTCACGGTTATAGAAACAAAGGATATAGGCTCGAAATTTATTTGTACCCACCCACTCTTCGTGATGTTATCCATTCCTACATTCAGCTAGTTTTCTCAAGCATTCATCTTTCATAAAGGTTTCGCGTCGGTGTAATACCTCAAAATTTGCCCTCATTCTTTTTGCCTTGGCTGGCATACCGCTTCGCATCCCTCTGCATTTCTCATTAGGTCATAAGGTTCATAATCATACATTGGCTCCTAGGGCATGTGATCAAAGAATTTGTGATGACTGAACTTATCCAAGGATGTTTCAGTTGGTTCATATAAAAAGTGTTGTAATATTCATGGTACAAGGGATCAAGTGGCAGACTCCTGTGATAATCAGGTCATTATGTCTCTTATTTGTCCTTTGACGGGGATCCAAGCTCATGAGGTTTGAAGATGGAAGTTGATTGAAGTTTGGGGATTCATTGAAAATACTAGTTTGGTGTGGGTTGAACATTTGATGTGATTTAAACACGTTAAGTCGAATCGCCTGGATTAAGCGGAATTCGAAGATACAAGCTCATTGAAACCGCATCTGGTCAAAACAATTATGTCATACCCACTTCGAAATCAAAGTCAATATTCGAGATTTGTATCCATTGATATTTATGGGTCATTCTTAGCCCATATCCACGTTTTTGCTACCAAGTCGATTAATCATATTTATGTCATCACTTCTAATTCCTCTTAACCCTTTTTAAGCCCAGTTAAATCATTTCTAATTTCTAATTGCCAAAATCCATTAGCCACATTTCATTCAAGCCCAATTACCCCAAATTATCCACATTAGAATTAATTCCATTTCATTATTAGACTACAATTTCTATCTTTTTGTTAAATCCAAAATAAATATAGCTCACATTTCGGTCTGATTAATCATTTGTTTTTATGTTTCAAACTAAGCCTTTTGTTGTCCAATTTTCAGTCTTATCATCATCCATATCCAAATTACCGTTTTATTCACTTGATCCAATACCATTATACCTGAACCACTTTTTCAGATTCTATATTTTTTAAATTCCATTTTTGATTTCAAGTGTGCCAATGTTAGCCAATTTTTTGTTTAGGACCATTGTTCAATATAATCACACCACATATATTCAAAGTCCAAAATTCATTATATTGGTAGCAAAAAGCCATATCATAAAAGGAAAATATCAGTTATGAAAAACTGATATAACAAAAATTATAATTCAGTCAAGAAAATCTTGACTCATACATAAGAAAAGGGGTGGAGATGAGAATTAACAGAAAAAGTATAACAAAAAAAAAGACCCTTAACAAGACAACCTCCAAGAAGCTCTACAACCTCGCAAACTCCACTAATCCATCTTCAATCTTCTCAACCCTCTGCTAATTATCTTCCCCAGACTACCTTTGAGAGCCGGCAAAAAAAAAAGGGCATAAAATAATTGAATTAGAAATCAAATCCTAGCATATCACTTATGGTACATGGAAAAATCCAGCAAAAGAAGTTCAGATTAAATTACAAGGGAAACTGAAAAAAGCCTCACTCAAACCACATCAACATGGCTATCAATGTCAATTATTTCGGTCATTGCCTCGCCAGCTTACGACTCTCATATGAGCAAATTAGAGTTGTACTTATCATACTTGCTGTGTTTTTGTTTTCTGCTTCAATAATCATTGTGCAATAACACTTTGGACTACAACCTTGCAGCACACTATCTTCAAGCTTCTGAATCTTCTATCAATTCCTTTCACCTCTCACCAATCTGTCATAGCCCTGCATAGCAAAACCAATCCAATTTCATTATAAGTTTAAAACCCTAACTAATCTGATGACCCCAACAGAAATTCAGTTAGTCTCTAACTAACTTTCAACCAAAAAAAAGAAGGATAGAAGCCATAACAGAGGAAGAGTTTCACAGAAGAAAGAAAAATCAAAAGGAAATCCATAACAGAATTTTAACTAACTGATAACCAACTTCTAACAGAAAAGTTCTAGAATTCACCTGAAAGTCTTCCAGAAGAATCCAGAAGATTAGCTTCTATAAGATCAGAAACATTGCTCTTCATTAGCTTCTTCCACAACTTTTTCAATTCACTTCAACCATTCTCTTCTCCAATTTCTCCACACAATTCCTTAATCTCTCCCTAATCCTTTCTTCAAGCTCTCTTGAACTCTGTTCCAGCATTCATCACCATTCCACAACTTTTCCAATACCTTTCTTCATAATTCCCTCCATCACAAGCCAGCTTCAAGCAATCTATGATCACCCTGCATCAATCTTCCTAAGGCACCGGTATCTCCTTAATCACCAATGTAAAGAACCTGCAAGAATATCGACACAAGGATGAGAATGCACCAGTTTTGATCAATAACTCAGCCACGACTATATCGTTGCAATCACAGCAACTCACCCCTGCAGACAACATCGTATCGGTTCAACGTCAAATCCGCAAGCGACAACAAGAACCTGCACAGATCATCACGAAGCAAGTTTCATAAGGGATCCGAGTTAACAAAAGATTAGGTCACGGTACACGATTCCGAAACAAATTTGAGACCGCGAAATAGGAGGAAATTCATGGAATCATTGAGACAAGCGAGCTATTGAATATTACCTGGCGGATTTTTTTGTCTTTCTCTGGTTTTCGTCGAAGCCACGCTTACGCATTCATTACGGTTCAAGGTATGAACTCACCCTCCCATGGTATGAGATAGTTGCTGCTTTGTTATTGTGTTCTCGATGTCAATCCGTGTGTTTTTCGATTGCGCCGTTTAAAAAGAATGAGTGTGTGTCCGGCTCGACGGTTTAAAAGGAGGGGACGATGATGTTGTGAGTTCGGAGTAGGGAGAATGGTTGTGAAGCCGAAGCTATGGCGGATAAGGCCGTGATTTCCCGGCGTTGTTTTTCACGGTATTTAGGTTTATGTGTTGTTGAATTTGTGAGATTAGGACGGAAAGAGAGAGAGAACGAGGTTAGCTAGAGGAAAAGGTTATGAGACGGTGACGGTGATGAACTCGAAGGAGAAGACGGAAGGTGAGGTTGAGGTGCGGCGAAGGAGATGAGGGGGGGAAGATGAAGAAGAATCAGGGACGGCGGCGGCAATGGGAAAATGAGAAGAGGAATTAGGGTTCCAGCTTGTTATAATTAGGTTATAGTTCAATTCAAAATTTTAATTAAATTTTGTAATTATATTATAGTTTAATTATAGTTTAATTATAGTTTAATTCAGATTTAATTAATTTTATAATTAGATTATTAGTTAATTTTTTTTTCTTTTTAGATTAATAGTATTTCTTTTTAATGAAACTGTAATTCAGATTTTTAGAAAAGTAATTTAAGATTAGTCTAATATTAACTTAATTTAAAATCTTTAGAAAATATTTTTAAGATTAGTTTAATATTTTCTTAAATTAAGACCTTTTTTAGAAAATATTAGTTTAGGTATAGTTTACTCATTTTCTTAATTCAAATTTTAGGAAAAATGTTATAATAAAACTTTAGTATAATTCATTTTTCTTTAAATTAAGATTTTAGAGAAAATTATTTTTATAAGATTAGTTTAATAGTTTTTTTTTAGATTAAGACCTTTTAGAAAGCATTATAACAAGTTTAGTTTAATTCTTTTTCTTTAATATAATAGGATTAGTTTATTTCATTTTGGTTTAAATCAAGATTATTAGATTTTTACTCATTTTATAGTTTAATTTAAGGTTTTTTAGAAAATATTCATAAGACTAGTTTAATCCCTTTTCTTAAATTAAGATTTTAATTTGAACATTATTATAAGATTAGTTGGTTCATTAGTTTAAATTAAGATTTTAGAAAATTATGATCATAAATTTAGTATTAAATTCATTTTCTAAGATTAAGAGTTTAATTCATATTTTAGATTAAAGGTTCAATTCATTTTAATAAGACTATAGGTTAATTAAGATTTTTTTAGAAAATGTTATAATAAGATTAACTTAATCTTAGTGTAAATAATAATATAATAGGGATCATTAATTTTAATACAAGCTCCATATGGGCCTAAGTTGTTTCTATTGGTACCCCCCTATTAAGCCCACCAAGAAAAATAACATGAAATAAGGACTCTCTGCACCTCCCCTCTCAGCTAGCGAAATGGGCCTGTATTTTGCTGTTAATACCCCTATTTTTGGCCCATTAGCGAAATAGCACATAAAAATTTACTAAGAGCACCCCATTTATGTTCTTGTTAGAACTTTATTTTAGTTCAATTATAGTTTCAAATTAAGTGCATAAAAAATAATAAAAAGCATTATAAAATTCCCCAAAAAATCAAGTAGCCTAATAAGTCATTTTAGGAATTTGTGATATTTTTATTTTCTGAATTTTTGTTATTTTTGAATAAATTCTGAATTTTTCTTTTAATTAGCTTTATTGAATTTCTATTAATTATGCTGGATTTTGTTCATTTTATTTAAGTAACTTCCAGCAACCTTTTTGAGCCATTCTTTTTTCTGTAATTAGAGGACTCATAATAGTTCTTAGGATATTTTTTATGGAATTTTTAGGACCTTTTATCTTAGGTTTTAATGGAATAATCCTTAGGAAATAATGGTTAATTCTTAGCTGAAATTAATTAATTGTTAGGCATAGGAAAAATAAGATTTTGTAGAATCCCTCTTAATACAATGTTTTAGATAGTGTTAGGACCTTATAGTTTAATTTTCATAATTTTCCTAGAAGATTTAATATTTTTTTAGAATATTAGTTTTAGGCCTAGTTATGCATAATTCCCTTAGTTTAGGCCATTAAAAGAAAATAAAGTTCAATATAAAAATAATAGTATAGATTAGATTTAGCATTTAAATTTAATATTAGACTTAGGTTTAGTTTAATTTGTTTTTCTTATAATGAATATTAAGATTAGCTTAGATTTAGTACTTAGGCTTGAAATTTCATTTTTCACTTAGAATTAGAATAAATAAAGTAGACTATTTTTTTAATTCATGTCATTGAATGCCTTTTAGAATTTTATTCCTTATGGTAAATTTCATTATTTTTTGTTTCATTTGATTTTACAACTTGTATAGGATTCCCCCATGTGTTCTTAGAATCAACTTAACTTCATTAAGAAGTAAGTTGAATTCTAGTAGTTTTTTAAGTTTCCATTAGGAATAGAAAACTTCACTAACCATTAGGACCACCTTGTAAATAAATAAACAAAAATAGGATTGAGTCTTAGTCCCTTAGATTTTTCCTTTTATCAACTTGAGTCTTTCATTCCCCCTTCAAAAGAAAAGCAATAAAACACTTAATAAAAACCGAACAATCTTGTACGACACGAGACCTTGTTGCGGAGTGTTTATACGCGTCCTGTTTCGGGGCGAGGTGTAAATACTCCCCGCGATGGATAGGTCTTAGTACAAGACAGTTCACAAACAAAATTCAAAACACTTCTTTTAAAAGACAAAAAACAAATAACAAGCGACTATCCTGCGGGAACTTCTCTTCTCATCTCATGCACTCATAACGCGAACTCGCGACGACTTGTCACACATGCAAGACAGTAAACGCACTCGTACCAGACGAGCCTGCAACACCTGAGCATAGACATACGCAGTTCCAGCATAAAAAACACAAACAAATAGTTCCCGCCTAGGTTAGGCGAACTACGTCGACTCTGATCCTCATTATCCCGATGAGGTACGTAGGCAGCGAGGTAGGGCCCGTTCGAGCACATTCATTATTTTCCCTACATTTTCCCCATTCTTTTCTTTTTGTTATTTTCTAGTTCCTTTTTTTATTTCATTCCAGTTCCAGTTAGCGGTTTTATTCAGCAGCAGTTACATTTTTTCTCACCCTTTGAAACAAAACAAGCAAGCGTGGATCCCGTCGGGTACGACGGACGATCTGGGGTGCTAATACCTTCCCAGGTCGTAACCGACTCCCGAACTCGGATCTTTGGTTCGCAAGGCCTCGTCCTTTCCTTCTTCCTCAAGTTTGTGCAACATTACCTTTCCCATTCATTCGGGATAAAAATGTCTGGCTGGCGACTCTAACCTTTCCGCGCCACTTTCGCGTTTGTACTAGGATGAAAATCCCGGGAGCGACAACTGGCGACTCTGCTGGGGACTAACCTGAGTCTTCCGGTTTCCCTTGTAGAGTCAATCCTAGCGCCTGTTTGGTTTTGCTTCTTTGGGTGTTTGTTTGCTGTTGTGTGCTTTAGTTTAGCTTTACTGTTTTCATTTACAGTTTTTACTTTACAGCTTTACTTTATCGCATTTATTTACCGCTTTCAGTATTTTATTTTCCATGCATCATATTATACTGGACTGTCTGGCTGTGCTGGTTTTCATTTTTTCTGCGGGATGGGAGTTACTGTGAGATAAGCCAAATACCCGGCTTGAGTGCACCATAGGATTAGCGTGGACATGTTGTGCTCGCATGGTTACATGATGAGTGGTGATGTGTTCCACACCCAGGTTGCGACTGTCTTGGGACTATTCTGTGTGGGGGTTCTTCCCCACTTCAGGGTACAACCTTGATGGTTATGTGCAGCTGGGGACCGATCATTGAGAACCTTAATGGAAACAACCCTCTCCAGTGATGACAGTGGCAGACCACATTTGTTGGCAAACCCACTCGCATCCGAGGGTCCATTGGGAACTCGCATAGGATGGCCTGGTTCTCTCATAGGAATTCAGTTAAAGCGAACTGTTCGTATGACGATAGTATTGTACCCTTCGGGATGAATGTACTATTGTTTCTCGATTCAGTGCTTGAAGCTGGAGACTTGTGAGGGATGCTTGTTTTTCCGGAATTCAGCTGAGACCTCCCTGAGTAGTACATAATGCCAAACCGGTTCCCTGATTTGGTCATGAGCCATTTCTCGGAAATGGTGAAAGTATTATTGCTATTCGGCTTTGAGAGTCCGTGATGTTGACCCGTAGTAGCACACCCGTGAGATTTGGGAGGGGTTTACAGGTTTGCAGGAACCCTGATACCTTCAACATACCCACTTTGCCTTTGATTCAGTTTTGTGACCTGGATTTCTGTTCTTAAGTTATGGATCCCGGATCAGAGGGATGATTATTGTGATATCTGGATTTTGAGACCTGGCACCGACACCTGATTATATGATTGGCACATCACAGACACTTCACTGATCACATGCCTTGTCTTGCATAAACATCATATCATCATTAATCATTTGTGTTTCTTTTATTCTCAGGGTCTACATTTATTCCCGGTTCCTGGCCATATTATTGCTTCAGAATGGAAGACGTCAAAAAGAGAACTGTGCACTACAAATTCTTCGATACTAAGATGGACCTGATCAACCAAATGGTGTCTCTGATTACCCCGAGTCATTTGAGCTACTTCAAGGAAAAGTATGGTGATATTCTGGATCTGGTATTCAACTTGGATAGTTCTCAGAGGAGTGCCATTCACACTTTGTTGCAGTATTATGATCCACGGCTTAGGTGCTTCACATTTCATGACTTTCAGTTGGGTCCTTTGTTGGAAGAATATGCTGAGATTATGGGAGTTTCAATCAAGGATCAGCTTCCTTTTAACTCGGAGATGACAAGACCAACTCACGATGATATTGCTAAGGCTCTTTATTTGAGCCCGTCAGAGGTGTCTTCTAATCTGGGTTCCACCAAAGCAGGAGTACTTGGTTTTCCCTTAGAGTTTCTGGTCAAGAGAGCTGAAGAACGTGCCGTGGAGAAGCAGTGGGATTCAGTTTGTGATATCTTGGCGTTATCTGTGTATGGGATAGTTTTATTTGCTGACATGGACAAGTTTGTGGACATGAATGCCATTCATTTGTTTGTGTTGAAGAATCCGGTGCCCACTCTCTTGGGTGATCTGTATTATTCTGTGCATTACAAGAATGAGAAGAAGCGAGGAGGTCTTGTTAGATGTTGTGCTCCTTTATTCTACAAGTGGGTTATGAGACACTTGCCTACTACTGAGAGTTTTACGGATCCTAATTCTACTTGGGCTCAGAAGCTGAGTACTTTGTCTGCTGGAAATATCAGGTGGTTTACTTTGAAGTTGAAAGGAAGGAATTTCATTACCAGTTGTGGTAATTATCCTAATGTGCCTTTGTTAGGAGTATCAGGATGTATTAACTACAATCCCATCCTCTTAAGAAGACAGTTAGGGTATGCGCTCAAGGAGGTTCCTGATGAGTCTGAATTATTCCAAACATTCTATTTTCCAGTAAAAGACAATCTTCCTTTGGTTCAAAAAGCTGCAGGGTCCTGGAAGACGATCAAGAGGAAGGGTATAGCATGTCTGGGCAAGAGCAACAATCGAATGTTTCCTGAATTTGAAGCCTGGATAAAGAAGGAGGTTCAAGCGGCTCTAGTTCCTTTTTCTGTGCCAACTCCACCACCTGCTACGGTACCTTTGGAGGAATATCAGAAGTTAGAGGCTTTGGTTAAGCAACTGAGGGTTGAAAATCAAGAGGCTCTTAATTCTTGTCAAAAGTTGATGATCCAGAACCGTCAATTGAAAGATAGAGCTGTGCAAGCCGAGGAAATAGTCCGTCTCAAGCAGAAGGACTTTGAGGATAGAGAGCTCTACTTCCGAAAGAAAGGTTTAGCTGAGACTCATAAGATGGCCCAGCGCCGAAGAGAGAAGAAAGATCTTAGTGAAGCCAATGAAGCTGTTACTTTATGGCAGGAGAAATGGGACGAAAATCTGAAGAAACAAAAGGAGTTAGACGCCAAGCACAAGCAGGAAATCAAAAGCCTTCAGGATTCTCTAGATGGGCAGAAAGAACTTCTCAGGAAAGCTTATTATCAAGAGGAGGATCGTATCTGGCGCGTAGCAGAAAGCCAGCAGGCACTGAAGGAAGCTCAAAAGGAGATTGAAGACTTGAAGTTGAAAGCTGATGTGAAAAGGTCGAAGGCCGAGTCAAGTCAAAGCAAGGGGAATGAAGCAGCATTTCTACAGCAGATCGAGGAGTTACACGCTTCTTCTGATACGAGGGACCTCCTCATTCAGAAGCTCATCCAGGAGCCCGGTCATCCAGATGTGGTTCAGCTGTTCCAGAGCGTCAAATGCTTTAGCTGGAGATTGAAAGATATAGAGTTCCCTAGGGTTTAATTTCATGTTGTTGTACTTGGATTACCCACAGGCTTGTTGTGGGATTCCTTATATGTGATGTACTTTTGTTGTTATTTTGATTGGTACCCTTCAGGGACGTTGTATTTTCGAATTCCAGTTTATATGATTGATTTGTTCCGGATTTCTTGTTCGTTATTTGCACCGACACGGGGTAATGAGCACCAGTTTTTCACAGTCGTCATTATACTTGAATATTACTTGGGTTTTCTTCCCAATTCTTATCTTCTTAATGCCAGGACCGGACACAGTTAAAATACTCGGGAATAAAAGGAACACATTGCATTGCATACACATCATTTGCATTTTGTCTTTGTCTTTGCAGGTTTTTCTTCGGGATGTTTAATTTATCTGTGTTCAACAGGCAAAGATTGCGAGGGCCGCCAAGACCCGGTACCTTCGACAAGATATACCTCATCGGTACGCGACCTGTAGTAATCAAAGAACAGCAATGGACGCCATGCAGACAGAACTCAATGAAGTCCGTACCAAGATGGCAGAATTTATGACTCTGATGCAGGGAATGGCCCAGGGGCAGCAGGAGCTGAGAAATGCAATTCAAGGGTTAACTCCTCCTAACACTAATGCTCAGGCAACCACTTCCGGCGGGCTATGGGCTCCTCCCAACACCAACAACGGTCAGGGTGGACCTCATGTTCCCGATCCAGCTATGGCTACGTATGTTCCTGTGCAGGACAGGCAGGAAGACCAATTCCAGTACTTCAATAACGATATGGGTTTCGGCGGTGACGGAAATCTCAATGACTTCTTGGTGCTTGCAGAGAAGGTCAAGGCCTTAGAGTGCAAAGACACTTTGGGGATTGACGTGTCAGATATGGGTTTAGTACCTGGGGTGGTCATTCCACACAAGTTCAGGCCACCAGCATTTGATAAATACAACGGCAGCTCTTGCCCGAAAACTCACCTACAGGCTTTTTACAGGAAGATTGCGGCTCACACGCGAGACAAGAAATTATGGATGTACTATTTCCAGGATAGCCTTTCAGGAGGGTCCTTGGAGTGGTACATGAAGTTGGAAAGGAGCTCTATAAGAAGTTGGAAGGATTTGGGAGAGGCCTTCCTCAGACAATATCAATACAACATTGACATGGCACCTAGCCGTACTCAGCTCCAAGGCTTGACACAGAGGAGCTCGGAGAGCTTCAAAGACTATGCACAGAGGTGGCGTGAGGTGGCCGCCCGAGTGCAACCACCTTTATTGGAAAGAGAGATGGTCGATCTTTTCTTGAATACCCTCCCAGGGCATTTCATGGAAAGGTTGGCTGGTTGTTCATCAAGTGGTTTTTCGGACATTATCCTGACTGGAGAGAGAATTGAAAGCTGGCTCAAACAGGGGAAGATTCAAAATGGAAGCGCTTCAGTATCTGGCATCAAGAAACCCTTTGTGAAAAGGAGGGAAGGAGAAACAGGTGCAGTATATGCACAGAGGGGAATGAATAATCGAGGATATTATCAACAAGTGGCCCCTGTCACTATTTCAACTCCGCCCGTTCAACAACAGGTCCAGCCTCCACAGCCGCAACGCTCACAGGGGTATCAGCCGCGGGCCCCTCGTCCGTACTACCCTCAGAAGCCGAGGGATAGACATTTTGAAGCTCCACCGATGTCTTACTCACAACTTTTAAAGAATCTCCTACAGCTTCAAATGATTCAGCTCCGGACCTTGCAGCCTTCGAAGCCAGGCCAAATTCCTGAAGGTTATGACTTAAATGCTAGATGCGAGTTTCATTCTAGAGCTCCCGGCCATAGTACTGAGAATTGTAAAGCGTTGAAGCATGTTATTCAGGACTTGTTGGATTCTAAAGAGATCAATTTCGCTCCCTCTCCTAATGTGCTGGAAAATCCCATGCCTCCTCACAGGGGCACGGTTGGTGCAATTGGTGAAGGGGAGAAATTGAATTTGGTGGATGATGTAGATGACTTGCAGACTTCATTGGTTGCTATCAAGGTTTGCTTGTTGAAGAAAGGCATTTTCCCTGGATGCGAGGATGATTGTTCAGAGTGTACAGAAGCTACCAACGGTTGTAAACGATTGAAGGCCGGAATTCAAGGCATGATTGATGAAGGAGTGCTGCAATTTGACAAGATTGTGAAAGAAAGTGAAGTGTCTACAGTGACTATCTTTTATGATCCATCCCAAGTTCCTTCTCGTGCCAGAGCGGCGCCAATAACTATTACCACTGCTGGACCCATAATGTACCAAAGTAACAGAGCAGTTCCTTGGAATTATGGTGGCGAAGTGTATTGCAACGACCAGAGGCAAGAGTTGACCACGACTAGTATAACCCCAGCTCAAGTAGAGAATGTTGGAGTAGGGGGTTTTACTAGAAGCGGAAGATTGTTTGCGCCTGAAGCACTGAGAAGCAATGTGATACCACCCAGGGATACTGCCGATGCCCAAGCTAGAGCCAGGGGAAAGCAACCAGTAGTTGCCAGTGATCCAACTCCATCAACTGATCCAGATCTCACCTTTGATAAAGAAGCCGAAGAATTCTTGAGGATCATCAAGAAGAGTGACTATAAGATTGTAGACCATTTGCAGCAGACGCCGTCAAAGATCTCCATCTTATCATTACTCATGTGTTCGGACTCTCACAGAAAGGCCCTTTTAAATATTCTGAACAAGGCATACGTGCCTCAGGATATTTCTGTAAACTAGTTGGAAACGGTGGTGTCCAACGTTAATGCCAGTCATGGATTGGGTTTCACGGACTTGGACTTAACTTCTGATGGGCGTGCTCACAATCGGGCATTGCATATCTCTCTGGAATGTAAGGGTGCAGTACTCTCCCATGTGCTGGTGGATACTGGATCATCTCTGAATGTCTTGCCTAAGAAGGCATTGATGAAGCTGGACTATGATGGAGTGGTGCTAAAGCCCAGTGATTTAGTAGTCCGAGCATTTGATGGATCAAGAAGATCGGTGTTTGGAGAGGTGGAGTTACCTATCAAGGTAGGTCCACTAGTCTTCAACACCACGTTTTACGTGATGGATATCCAGCCGGCATATAGTTGTTTACTTGGAAGACCCTGGATACACTCGGCAGGAGCGGTATCTTCTACACCTCATCAGAAATTAAAGTTTGTCTGGGAAGGTCAAGTTGTGACGGTCAGTGGGGAAGAAGATATCTTCGTCAGTCATCTAGCCTCATTCAAATATATGGAGATGGATGGCGAAATAGTCGAGACCCCATGTCAGGCTTTTGAGCCTTTGAAGTCTGAGCAAGCATCCGCCGTAGCAACTTCTCCTGAGGTGCCGAAGAAGGGGGTGTCTATAGCCTCTTATAAACAAGCGCGTGAATTAGTAGAATCTGGAGTGCGAGAAGGCTGGGGCAGCCCAATCTAATTGCCAGAGAAGAAGGACATGTTCGGGATTGGCTATCACCCTGGAGGATCCTCGTCTGAAACAAGTGCAAAAGGTTGTCAGAGCCCGGTCACTTTCACAAGCGCAGGGGTGATAGACTACGGAAATATCAGCGCAGTGCAGGATGAAGCTGTTGATAGTGACTGTGACTTAGATGAATGGATTAGGCCTGCCGTCCCGGGAACTCAGCTCAGCAACTAGACGTCAGAAAGGCTCATTTCAGTAACATCTTTTGAAGAGTAATGATTTTTGTTTCTGTTTTCCTGTATTAAAGCACTATGTCTTGCCCGGGGCATAATGGCTCTTTGTAAGGGTTCATTTGTTCATTAACACAATCATAAATAAAAGTGACGTTTCACATTCATTTCATGTTGTTCTCTGTCTTTCGTTTTTTACTTTTGTTTTTCAAAAAGAAAGAAAAGTTTTAAAATGGCAATGTTTCTCATTTTATCAAGTTGTTGCTAAAGCCTTGAATGAATCATCATTCATGCAGGTGTTCGTCACCGGATCTATTCAATGACGACCCTGTTATGGCTGAGTATGACTTCGACAATCCAATTTATCAAGCCGATGAGGAAGGTGAAGAGGATTGCGATTTACCCGAAGAGTTGGCCAGACTGCTCAAACAGGAGGAGAAGATGATTCAGCCGCATGAGGAAGATGTGGAAGTGATAAACCTGGGTACTGAAGAGGACAAAAAAGAAGTCAAGATCGGAGCTGCATTAGAAGAATCTGTCAAGACTCGTTTGATGGCTATGCTTCGAGAATACGTTGACGTCTTCGCATGGTCCTACCAAGATATGCCTGGTTTAGACACTGACATTGTGGTACACAAGCTACCTCTCAGAGAAGGTTGTCTTCCGGTAAAGCAGAAGTTGAGGCGCACGCGTCCAGACATGGCAATTAAAATAAAAGAAGAAGTGCAAAAACAGTTTGATGCTGGCTTCTTGGCCGTGACTAGTTATCCTCCGTGGGTTGCTAACATCGTACCGGTTCCCAAGAAAGATGGCAAAGTCAGAATGTGTGTGGACTACAGGGATCTGAATAGGGCTAGCCCCAAAGATGATTTCCCTCTACCTCACATAGATGTACTTGTCGATAATACTGCTCAGTTTTCCGTGTTCTCTTTCATGGACGGATTCTCAGGCTATAATCAAATCAAGATGGCTCCCGAGGATATGGAAAAGACAACTTTCATCACTCCTTGGGGCACCTTTTGTTACAAGGTCATGCCATTTGGTTTAAAGAATGCAGGAGCTACCTATCAAAGGGCAATGGTGACGTTGTTTCACGACATGATCCATCATGAAATTGAGGTTTATGTTGATGACATGATAGCAAAGTCCCAGACGGAAGAAGAACATTTGGTCAACCTAGCAAAATTGTTTGACAGGCTTCGAAAGTTCAGACTGAGGTTAAATCCGAATAAATGCACCTTCGGGGTTCGTTCTGGCAAGTTGCTCGGCTTCATTGTTAGTGAACGAGGAATTGAAGTTGATCCGGCCAAGGTGAAAGCTATCCAGGAAATGCCTGAGCCGAAGACGGAAAAGAAAGTGCGTGGTTTCTTAGGGAGACTAAACTACATTACACGGTTTATTTCCCACCTGACGGCCACGTGCGAGCCCATCTTCAAGCTTCTGAGGAAGAACCAGGCCATTAAATGGAACGAAGATTGTCAGCGAGCCTTTGACCGAATCAAGGAATACTTGTTAGAACCACCAATTCTTATGCCTCCAGTGCCAGGGAGACCTCTGATCATGTATCTTACAGTGCTGGAAGGATCGATGGGATGTGTACTGGGTCAGCAGGACGAGTCTGGTCGAAAAGAGCACGCCATTTATTACCTTAGCAAAAAGTTTACCGATTGTGAGACGCGATACTCACTACTCGAGAAAACTTGCTGCGCTTTGGCATGGGCTGCTCGCCGATTAAGACAGTACATGCTGACACACACTACTCTCCTAATTTCCAAGATGGATCCTGTGAAATACATCTTTGAGAAGCCGGCTTTGACAGGAAGAGTGGCCCATTGGCAGATGATACTCACGGAGTATGACATACAATACACTTCACAAAATGCTATAAAGGGGAGTGTGTTGTCAGAATACTTGGCCCAGCAGCCGATCGACGATTATCAACCCATGAGGTTTGAGTTTCCGGATGAAGACATCATGTTCCTCAAGTCGAAAGACCATGAAGAACCACTTCCGGAGGAGGGGCCCGACCCTGAATCCAGATGGAAGTTGATGTTTGACGGAGCTGTAAACATTAATGGGAGCGGAGTGGGTGTTGTTATTATCTCGCCAGAAGGAGTCCACACACCTATCGCCGCTCGGTTGACCTTCGAGTGCACTAACAACGAGGCAGAGTATGAAGCTTGCATCATGGGGATCGAAGAGGCAATAGACTTGCGAGTCAAGAACCTTGAAATCTTCGGAGATTCTGCTTTGGTGGTAAATCAAGTCAATGGCAAATGGTTAGTTCATCAAGCTCGTTTGATTCCTTACCGAGATTACGTTAGGAGGCTGTTAACCTTCTTTACCAAAGTAAAGCTGAGCTATGTTCCTAGAGACGAAAACCAGTTCGCCGATGCTCTCGCAACTTTGTCATCCATGATTAAAGTTTGTCGAGAAAATTTCGTGCCTCGAATTTCGGTCTCCAGGCTTGAAAGACCTACTTATGTCTTTGCCGTTGGTGATGATGAAGATAACAAGCCTTGGTACCACGACATCAAACAATTCTTGAAGGCTCAAGAATACCCGGCTGGGGCATCCAGTAAGGATAAGAAAACTCTTAGAAGACTGGCAGGAGGTTTCTTCTTGAACCAAGATGGTGTGTTGTACAAACGGAACTTTGACATGGTGCTGCTCAGATGTGTGGACAGACACGAGGCAGACATGTTAATGCAGGAGGTTCACGAAGGCTCCTTTGGTACCCATGCTGGAGGTCATGCCATGGCCAAGAAATTATTGAGATCGGGATACTATTGGATTACCATGGAATCTGATTGTTGTAAATATTCCCGCAAATGCCATAAGTGTCAAATTTATGCCGACAAGGTCCATGTGCCTCCGAATCCGTTGAGTGTCATGTCTTCACCGTGGCCATTCGCTATGTGGGGCATCGATATGATTGGAAAGATTGAGCCAACAGTTTCTAATGGGCATCGCTTCATCCTAGTTGCTATTGATTATTTCACGAAGTGGGTCGAAGCTGCTTCCTATGCCAATGTCACTAAACAAGTGGTCGCTCGATTTATTAAGCGGGACATAATCTGCCGGTATGGAGTCCCTGAAAGGATCATTACTGATAATGGTTCTAACCTCAACAACAAGATGATGGCCGACTTGTGTCGAGACTTCAAAATAGAACACCACAACTCTTCTCCATATCGTCCAAAGATGAATGGCTCCGTCGAGGCGGCTAATAAAAACATCAAGAAGATTGTTCAGAAGATGGTTGTGACGTACAAAGATTGGCACGAGATGTTACCATTCGCATTGCATGGGTATAGAACCTCAGTACGCACTTCAACTGGGGCAACTCCATTCTCATTGGTGTATGGTATGGAGGCAGTCTTACCAATCGAAGTAGAAATTCCCTCGTTGAGGTTGATGATGGACATCAAGCTAGATGAAGCTGAGTGGCTCCGATCCAGATATAATCAATTGAGCCTCATTGAAGAGAAGCGTCTAGCAGCTGTATGCCATGGACAGTTGTATCAGCGACGAATGAAGCAAGCTTTTGACAAGAAGGTGCGACCACAGAGGTATATGCCAGGAGATTTAGTGCTGAAAAGGATTCTTCCTCCTCTCAACGATCACAGGGGCAAGTGGACACCCAATTATGAAGGACCGTTCGTGGTTAAAAAGGTTTTCTCAGGCGGAGCCTTAATGCTGACAACTATGGACGGAGAAGACTTTCCATCCCCTGTCAACGCAGACGCAGTAAGAAAATACTTCGTGTAAAAAGGACCCGCTGGATAAAAACAGAATAAAGATCCAGGCAAAAATGGGCATCCCGGCAAGCAAAAAACAGAATAAAAGGCTCGGGCAAAAGTTAGGGAAATATTGAAAAAAATGTACACCCGCTGAGTTGAAAAGCCACATCGGACAACTCAGGCAAAAAAGGGTATCCCGGTGGATTGAAAACCTGAAAGGGCGATCCACGCAAAAGAGGGATTAACACGAACGACTGCGATCTGCGAGATCCATGACCTACCTACAGTTGAGGTTATCCTAAGGGTTGAAGATCAGTTCACTTACTTTTTCTCAAGAGGCAGAGCGAGCGGAGCGTCTTGAAGACATACGAGTCATAACCGGGTTGAGACTTGATGAGATCCATTTCTCACATTGCCGATAGGGTAGTTTTGTTTTTCTTTTAGTTGTTCCCTCATTCCAGGGAACTGCTTCCTTTGTATTGCCTATTCAGGGCCACCTTTCCAAATCAATAAAGTTCAACTTCAGTCAATTGACCATTTTGTTTTTTGTTTTTACTTTTTCATCTAGCATTGATTGATTGTGAAAACGTCTAGCAAATGGTAACTCGCATTGTGTTATGAACATTTGAATGCTTTTCTAACTCATGCAGGAGAATAGAAACATTTAATATAACTCAGAAATGGTGTGGAGATACCTACACAATGGTTCATGCTATGAGCCTGGGGCAAGCAGGTCCCAAACTAATTCTCTATGTTGCAGGTACTATCGATTGCGTTCATGCAGGTACAGGTACTGGTGCTGCTAGCGAAGCTCACAACTATTATCCAGGATGGGCATTCCCTTTTGTTTGAACAGAAACAAGTATCTCCTAGGGTGTTTCCAATCATCCTCAGCCATGTGGAAGTTGAAATTTCTCCCAGCTAGATAGCAGAGAGTGGGTGTCGTCCCCAAGCAGAAGTCTCCCCTCAGACAGGGGCAACTCTCAGTAGTATAAGGAGTGGTTTGCCTCCCCAGCAGTTGCTTCCTTAGTAGTATCACGCCTGTGGTTCCCAGGAAGTCCTCGCTTCCCCATCAGAGTTCAAGAAGGGTTCGCTTCTAGCAGGGTCTTGGCGCTCCAATCTCAAAGTCCAATTTATTTTTGGCAGTGGCGGCTATTCTGAGCCAGTGAATTATTAACAGCTCTCCCCGCAGAGTTGTTTCCTCCTCATCAGGATGAACTAGATCAATGCAGTGATCATCGTTTCTTCCCAGCCAAGTTATCTGGAATACCTGCAGTCTCCTTATCAGGAGATCTTCTTTGCATTGTCATTCGCATAATCATCATTGCGTCTGCATCCTCCAAAGCGTAGCATTTCCATTATCATGGAGCATTATGCCATAAATTCAAACATATGCATGCCAGCATGGGCCAGTTTTGAGGTATATTACATATGACTTATAATATCTTTTCAACCTGAAGTACTCCGCACAGAGGATACCAACATCATTTTTTCAGACATCCTTGTCTTTTCAAGTCAATGTTGGTCACGTATTCCGCGTCTTGTTTGGTACAACAATCGCGTCGCAGGTTCCCGTTTTGTACAACGGTCCTGTTTGCTTGGGCTCTCGTTTATGTACAACGATCCCATTCCATCTTGTCCTATCAGCTTTGAGTCTGGTTACCGCCTGCGGCCGGTATACCTTTGCGTCTCCATTCGAGGATGGTTTCGTGTTAGATCCGAGGATCTTTTGGATTGTCATTCGAGGATGGCATTATTTTCTTCAAGTCCTTCTGCGGTTGGTCTTATTTGTTTTGTGTGGCTATTATTCGAGGATAGTAGTTCACTTTTTGAGCTTATTGATCGAGGTCAATTTGTCTCTTTTGCAAAGTCTGTCTGAGGTCAGCTTTGTGTTTGGTTATCAGTCGAGGCTGGTATACCTTTGCGTCTCCATTCGAGGATGGTTTCGTGTTAGATCCGAGGATCTTTTGATTTGTCATTCGAGGATGGCATTTATTTTCTTCAAGTCCTTCTGCGGTTGGTCTTGTTGTGTGGCTATTATTCGAGGATAGTAGTTCACTTTTTCGAGCTTATTGATCGAGGTCAGTTTGTCTCTTTTGCAAAGTCTGTCTGAGGTCAGCTTTGTGTTTGGTTATCAGTGGAGGCTGGTATACCTTTGCGTCTCCATTCGAGGATGGTTTCGTGTTAGATCCGAGGATCTTTTGATTTGTCATTCGAGGATGGCATTTCTTTTCTTCAAGTCCTTCTGCGGTTGGTCTTGTTTGTGGATATTATTCGATGATAGTAGTCCACTTTTTTGAACTTATTGATCGAGGTTAGTTTGTATTATTTGCAAAGTCTGTCCGAGGTCAGTCTTTGTTGTTGATGGTTATCGCCTGCGGCCGGTATACCATTGTATTCCATTCGAGGAGGGTTTTAGTACTGGATCCGAGGATCCCGTGTGAGTGGTCATTCGAGGATGGCATTCTTCCCAGCATATTTCCACCTGGCTCTATTTTTGCTACCTATTCAGAGGTCAAAATCAGGAAATATATAAATAAATAAATGGGTAGACGGCATTTCCATTACCCTCAGTGTGCAAATTTTCAGGGCTTATTTGGGTATTCAATCACTCCACGCCTTGAACATATAAAAGCCGTTGCAATTATTCGTTCAGGCTTGCAGTTGATTGAATAGGGGCAGCTGTAATACCTCAAAATTTGCCCTCATTCTTTTTGCCTTGGCTGGCATACCGCTTCGCATCCCTCTGCATTTCTCATTAGGTCATAAGGTTCATAATCATACATTGGCTCCTAGGGCATGTGATCAAAGAATTTGTGATGACTGAACTTATCCAAGGATGTTTCAGTTGGTTCATATAAAAAGTGTTGTAATATTCATGGTACAAGGGATCAAGTGGCAGACTCCTGTGATAATCAGGTCATTATGTCTCTTATTTGTCCTTTGACGGGGATCCAAGCTCATGAGGTTTGAAGATGGAAGTTGATTGAAGTTTGGGGATTCATTGAAAATACTAGTTTGGTGTGGGTTGAACATTTGATGTGATTTAAACACGTTAAGTCGAAAAGCCTGGATTAAGCGGAATTCGAAGATACAAGCTCATTGAAACCGCATCTGGTCAAAACAATTATGTCATACCCACTTCGAAATCAAAGTCAATATTCGAGATTTGTATCCATTGATATTTATGGGTCATTCTTAGCCCATATCTGTAAACACCCCAAATTTGCCCTCACCCATTCACACCATGGCTTGTGATCTCCTCATATGCATAAACTCAATCATACCATCTCATATCACATTTTTGATTCACTGCATAGATTCAAAGTCATCTGCATCTAGGGTTTGTGATCTGAGCAATCCAAGAGCTTCTTGAGCCACTCCAAAGATCAGCAATCACTTCAAAGAGGCCTATGTATGTTCAAGTATCATATTGAATCCTCTCAAAGTCAAGAATGGCAAAGAATCACAAGAACTGGAAATGGTGTGGAGGCAGAGCCAAGTTTGACTGCACAGTTGACCTAAAATTAGGGTTTTGGTTTCAGAGGCCATAACTCCAAATTTTTTGGTCATTCTTGTCTCTATTGGTCTCTATATGGTATAGGGAGTATGCATATCAATTTTCATGAAGAAATTCCATAGGGAAGTCATCTGATCAAGAGTTGACTTTACAGACAAGTCAGTGCAAAATCAGGGCATCTGAGGCCCCCAATGACCCAACCAAGGGGTGATCTTCATCATTTTGAGTGTATTTGATCTTTATTTGATCATGGAAGAAGTTTGAAGTTCACAAAATTCAAGAATTTGAAGTTTTTGCAAAGTTGACTTTTTTGGGCATGGTTGACTTTTAATGAAATGTCATTTTATGCAACTTTTTCAACCCTTACTTTTTGATCCAAAAATGCTTCAAATGGAAAAACTTTGGTCATGAAAGTTGTAGATTAGATCTTTCCCTTTTCAAAAAGTACAAGAACATGACCTAATTCATTTTGGATCAAAAGTTATGGTGTGTCAAAGTTGGCAAAAATCACTAAATTTCAAGTTATGCACCAAATGGAAAACTTGCAAATTCATGTATCAAGCATTCTAGTGACTTCAAAATGGCTTCAAAACTTCATCACATGATCACATATGCCCTAAAAACAGAATTGGCCCAAGGGATTTTGCATTGTTTGCCTTGATTTTCAAGAAATCCATAAGTCATTTTTTTCATAAGGATGCAAAAATGGATTTTTGGCAAGATCATTTTCCAAGAAGTTATGTGCTCAGCAACTGATTTCTATGCATTGCCATGACTAAAATGAAGTTCTATGCAACAAAATTCAGCAAGAAATGTTTCATGTACATAGCATAAAATCTCAAAGAAAGCACAAGTGGGCAAGTTGCAAAACCAATGATAACATCCCATCCACTTGATGCCTAGCCTGCTGACCAATCCTAGCCTTTCTCCCTCACCTTGCTGCACAGCCCACACCCTTTGTACTTGGCTGAAACATGGCCCATGCCTCTCTTACAAGAACTTGACATATTTGCAAAAGCTAGCACACCTATCACAAAAGCACAAGTCACATCCTCTGACCAATCCCATTAGTTTATACAAACAAATGGCAAGCCAAGCAACATAACACAAGGGCCTGAAACCAGCAAGAACAACACATTCCCATTTTCACTCCCTCAAGCAAAAGCCTTCGAATCTCATTTTCCAGCCACCACACATCCAATTTCTCTTCACCAATAAATCAAACACACTAAAAGGAACCAGAATCAACCATTGATAGAGCTTAAAACACCATACACACAGACCTCATTTTCTGATATATCAGATTCGAATCTCTCAAAATAGCTTGTTTAAGCTCAATCCAAGCTTGCCATTAGCACCAGGGGAACCTTTGGAGTGAGTCTGCATCAAAGAATAGCTCAGAAAGCCCAGAAACAGAAGCTTCCATCTCAGGTATGGCCATGAACTTTTTCTCTCAGAGCTTGCATTTTAAGTTATAAAATGAAAGTGTATGTTGTGCTGATCATAATGATGTGTTTAGAATAAAAAATGAGTGAGAAATGAGGATTTACCAGGGCTCTGAAACTTTGCCCGTGAATCTTCTTGGCTTCGATCCTCTTGGTTTAAGCATGAGAAATTTAGTTTGAGAGATGATTTGAGTGAGGTTTGAGTAAAGGAACATTTCCCTGGCTTTAATTTGAAGAATAGTGGCCTGAATCATGATCTAGGGTTTTCAACCCGCCGGAGAAGATGACCGGAGCTCCCCTCCGGTCACCTGAAAGTGCTTAGCCCTAATCCCTGTAATTAATGGACATTTGAATCTGGAGCGTCAGATGCTTTGACTTGGTTGACCTGCCGCGCGTTTGTGTGGCCCAGATGTATCCTCATTAGCCCTAATCACCATTAGTTTAATTAATTAATTCGTAAAACCTAATTAAGTCAGAATGCATCCTGTCCTTTGATTCACGCGCCAAGTCAATGGTCTCCTCCCATCTTTGAATCTCATGCGTTGGATCAGATTACTTTTCATTTTATTTTGTTTTATTTCATTTTCTTTCCATTTGTTTTATACAATTTATTTAAAATAGCAAAAATACTTTAAAAATTATGAAATTTTTTACCAAGGGTTTCATTAATTTTTAAAACACAAAAATATTTTTATTTTCATTTTTAGCATTAAAAAAGTATTTTTAAATATTTAAGAGTTTCTTTTTAATTAATTAATGAGAATTAATTAATTAAAAATACTTTTAGGTATTTAAAAATCACCAAAAAAAATTCATGAAACCTTTAAAAACATTTAGAAACATTGTCCAACCCTCAAACCAAATTTATTTTTTGATCTTGATGCATTTTGAGAATTTTCCATGGAATTAAAATCATTTTTATGCATTATTTTGATCCAAACTTCCAAAAATCATTTCTGCCTAACCCTAAAGAGTTGGACCTTGATTCTTTTTGCATTGCATTGTGTTTAGCATGTAGTTTGTGAGATTAAATGGCCATGATTTGATCTTTCATTTTCAATTTGTTTGGTAATTTTCTTGTTAAGGAACCCTAAAACCCTAGAAAACTTAGGAAAATCATATCTTGAGTTAGGTTAAGAGTTGAGACCTCTCCTTTGGGCAGTGAGTTAGTATAGGTTTAGGGATCCTTTTAGTGCATTTTCAATTTTTTATAATGTTGTTTGCTTCTGATTTTGGTTTTTGTTTGATGTATTGTTCATAAACCCTAATTTGGGCTTCCATATGCATCCACCTTGCATTTTCTTGCATGACATGACTTGCCATGACATTCCATGCCTCCATTTGATTCATTGAACATCATAAGACATATTGAAAGCATGTTTGATCATTGCATCTTGCATTTGTCATGTTGTATGCCATATGCATCTCATAACTTTTCATGTATGTTCATGTGTCTTAACTTGCTTCATTTGCATTCATAAGCTTGTATGATCATTCACATGTGTTGTTTCTGGTTTGTAGCATCTCATAGCATCATTGACATCATGTATGTGTTTCTGGTTTGGTTTTTCATCATACCATTTCATCTCATTTTGCATTGCATTGCATTTTCTTTTCTAACTTTTCAGGTGGTAAGTGACTTTGAGAAGTGAATTTTCCTTCACTTCTCATAACTTCTCTTCATCTCTTTTATGCATCCTTGCTACATTTTTGTATGTGTTTGAGTTTGGGCTTGCTCATTCTTCTTCTTCCCACTTTCTTTCTTCAAGTGACTTGACTTCTTGAATGAAGCAAGTTGCTTTGCTTCTCCTGATCTTTTCATCTGCTTCCTGGTGGTTCCATTGAAGACTTCTCTTGTAAACTTCACAAACCTTAGGAACAACCAAGCATGACAATGATTAGGGTTTTGTCTAGTCCCCCACTTAGTTTTACCTTTGTGTCTCTTTTGAGTCATTTCTTCTCACCTCATAATCAGGGACTAAACCCTAAAGGCTTTAAGGCTTTGTGATTAAGTTTATGCCTGCATCCTTCTATTAGGATGGCGTGTATAACTTTAATCCTAAGTGTTGAACCCTTAATGTGTTTAAGTCTCTTAATCAATCCATTTAATAATCATCAAGACATCACACTTGTAACTTGGGCCTTGCATTAGGGTTCTAATTCTTCCTTAATTGGTTAAGAAGGACTAACCCTAGTGTTAATGGACAAGTCCCCCTCAAGTTGTCTTACAAACCCTAAAAAGCACTTCATCATCATATCATTAAATAAAATCCATCTAATAAAGGCTTGTTTTGTCATGAGTTTAATCCCTAATCATGGATTAAGTTGAGGAGCTTTCCTCAGCTTAAACATTCTCATCTATTATCCTTCTATTAGGATGGTGTAATGATTCTGTTTAGTCCTTGATTATGGCTTAGCCTCATTACTTAACACTAAACAAAAACCACAAAAAAATCTAAATAATCACAAGTAGGTTAATGATCTTAATCCTCCATCAAAGGTGATTAAGTGTGAGAATCTGACTTCACACTTAAGGTATTCTCATTACCCCCTAATCAGAGGGAAGATGTGATGAGTTTACTAATCCATTGGTTTAGGCTTAAGCTCATTAACTTATGACAAATTCAAAAGCAATAAAAGACTGAAAACACAAAAACAAACAATAATCGTCTCCTTCGGGATTCTTTTCTCATCTCATTCACTCATAAACGAGAACTTGCTTCTTCCGTCTAATGCAAGACAGTTTGCACCTGAGCCAGACAGGTCATACACTTGAGCATAGACAAGTAAGCAGTTCACAAGTCAATTCTCCTTTCAGTCTCTTTGGGTCGAACTACGGTGTTCTGACTTCCTCATTGCACGAGAGGATACGTAGGCATAACTTAACAGTTATCGAACAAAAGTCTCTGTATATTCCCCCCTCCTTCCAGCTTTATTCTTTTAGCCTCATGATCTTGAGCATACTCTTGTCCTTACACTGACACTGTATATATTACACTTCACTTCTCTTACACTGACACCTGTACATCTTTTTCCAGCTCTTTTACACACAGATTGCACTGACACTACCCCTTTAAAACACAAATCTTTTAAGCGTGGATCCCGTCGAGTACGACGGACAATCTGGGTGCTAATACCTTCCCAGGTTGTAACCAACCCCCTTTCTCAGTCTCTCTGGTTCGCAACCGTTTTATCCATTATCTTTCTAGGTCTATGCAGCATTACCTTTCCTCCGGGATAAAAATGCCTAGCTGGCGACTCTATTCATCTCCAGTGAGTTCACGGCTGTGTGTTCTCATTGTCCCTCTCGCCGACCGTTCGCGTCTGTACCTTTATCTGGGCCGGTCCCATTTATCGGGAGCGACAGCTTGGCGACTCTGCTGGGGACCCTTATACTGCAACCAGGGCTTCTGGTTCTTTTTGTGGGTTCCTCCTAGCGCTTGTTTGATTTGTGTTTACTGGGGTGTTATGTGCTGTTTGTGTACTTGTATTTATTTTTGCTTTATGTATAGTTGTTTACTGCTTTCTTTATAGCCTTGCATTATATCATATTGTCATACTGTGCTGCTGGCTGGATCTGTTTGTTTGCTTTGGTGGGTGGGTGTTCTATTGAGAGTTGAGGTCCTATACCTGGGACCTGAGTGACACCTAGGCTAGAGTGGTTCATATTCTTTCCCATTCCATCTCGGTCTGGTGCGGGAATATGAAACACAGTTCAGATATGGGTTTCTTCTTGAGAACTCTGTGTTGCAGATTTCCTGCAATGCTAGGGCTATCTGGGAAGCCTGCTAAGTCTGGATGACCTTTAGTATTGACCTTCAGAAACTGAGGTGAATTAGAGGAGGAACTTTTATGGTTATTGTAAACACTGTACCTCCGGGTTAGAAGTGTTTACACTTCTCATAATTGATCCAAGTCTGAGGATCCTTGTTTTAGAACACCACCTGCGAGGGGGTTGGGCTGTTTACAGGTTTGCAGGTACCCTTGACCTCAGTATACCCTGTTACTTTGTTTGATTAAGAATACTCCATGTTGGAACAGTTCTTGTGATTCTAAACCCTGGACATGTGGCTCTTTATTTGAGCCCCCCACCTTGGTTACTGGACCTATAGACCTCCATCTGGATTTCTTGAACATACCTGGACTTATATCAGAGCATTTGATCAGATCCAGCTCGGTCACAAACCCTTGCATATCATTTGCATACATCCTCATTGCATCATTTTGACATTTGTTTATTTGTTTTTCAGGGTATCCATTTTCATTTTTTGGCTTGGTTTTGACCCCATCATCAGTATTGACCTATCTTCATCAGCATCTGCTATCAGCCATCTGCTTCAGTCACCTGCACCAGCCAATCAGTGGCCCATTTTTCAGTGTTATCATCAGCACCTGTCTCCACTCATCCTCAACATCATGGCACCTAAAAAGAGCAACATTTCCTACCACTTCTTCCAGCCAGAGCTAGCTGACATCAGGAGGATTCAGACCCTGATCACTCCAGACCATATACCACTGTTCAGGGAACACTATGGAGATATACTTGATGTGGTTATGGATTTGGACCCTTCACAGAGGAGCCTGATTCACACCTGCCTTCAGTTTTATGATCCCCCACTGAGGTGTTTCACTTTTCAGGACTTTCAGCTGGGCCCCTTATTGGAAGAATACTCATCATTGGTTGGTATACCTATCCGGGGTGGAATCCCTTTCAACCCTGAGATGGTCTTTCCTGGTAATGAAGAAGTAGCAAAGGCTTTGCATCTGGAATCAGTTCTGATTGGGCAGCATATGACTACTAAGGCTGGAATCTCTGGCCTGCATCTGGATTTCTTAATCTCTCAAGCTACCCTGAAAGCTTCTCTGGGAGAGTGGAAAGCAGTCTGTGCTTTATTGGCCCTGAGCATATATGGGATCATATTATTTGCAGATGAGCCTTGATTCATTAGCAAGAATGCAATCCATCTATTCATTCTAAGGAACCCAGTGCCAACCTTGTTGGGGGATTTCTACTATTCAGTGCACCAGAGGAATGAAAAGCAGAGGGGAAGATTAGTGAGGTGTTGTGCTCCTTTGTTCCATACTTGGCTTCTCAAGCATTTGCCCAAGACAGATGCATTTTTGAATCCTCATCAGCAAAGAAATTGGGCTAGAAGACTCACTGCTCTGACTTCAGCCGATATCAGGTGGTGCACTCAAAGCACAAAGGGCAGGGATATCATTACCAGCTGTGGGCAATTTCCCAATGTGCCCCTGATAGGAGTTAAGGGTAGCATTAATTACAATCCTCTGCTTCTCAAAAGGCAACTGGGCTATGCGCTGGTCCACACTCCTAAGGCACAAGACTTGGTTGAGACTCTTTATTGTGAGAACAAGCCTAACCTGGCTATTGTTAGGCAGGCAACCTGGGCCTGGGACAATGTTCAAACTAAGGGAGTAACCATTCTGGGGAAGTGCAACAATGTAGCATCAGCACAGTACCATGAGTGGTCCCATGCCAGGGCTCAATTCTCTGGAATGCCCTTTACCATGGAGGATATGCCTGGATCATCCTCAGTGCCACCCCCTGCCACTGTCAGTTTGGAGGAGTTTGAGGGCTTGAAAGAGAGAAATGAGAAGTTGACTCAGGCCTTGCAGAAGACCCTCCGAGAGAGGAGTGATGGTAGGATGGACATTGAGAGGTTAGAGAAGCTGAGAGTAGAGCATCTGGCTAAAATTGGGAAGTCTGAGGATTACATCAAGAAGTCTAGGGCCGGAGAACAAATTCTGAAGAATGCTTGCAAGGAAGCCCAGTTCCAGAAAGTCAGGACAGACTTGTATCTGAAGGAGAGTCAAGCTAGGTGGGTCAGGATCACCGAGGCTCGTACTCTAGAGGATAAGAGGGTCCAAGACAAGATAGAGCAGCTGGACGCTAATGCAAAAGAGCAGTAGGAAGCCCTGGCGGCAGCCCATAGGGAGATCTCAGAGCTGAAGATCAGAGCTGGAGTGAAGAGGTCAAAGGACCAAAGTCAGCACAAGAAGCTAACTGCAGCTGTTACTACCCGGAATCTCCTTATTAGGAATCTCACGGAGCGTCCAGCTGATCCTGTGACCGAAGCACTTCTCAAGGAAGTTCGGGAGGATGAGTTTGGTCTTGGTGTTTGACCATTTGCTTGTTGTTGCTTTCATTCCATGTACTTTTATTTTCTTGTAATGTATTTTGACCCCTCAGAGGGCTTGTATTTGTAAACAAACTATGTACCATTTGCCTTTTGTAATATATGTATCAGTTTGTTCCATCCAAGTTTACTTCGAAAGCAACATCAACAGCATCTTCAAGGGTCTGGAAGGGTCAAAACTGAATGCCAAGCCGGATACCTTGAAAACAAATAAGCATACTGCATTGCATGCTAACCCTTTATTTGTTTTGTAGGTTTTTGCTCTTTTGTTACTAACTCTGTTGTGATGTTCAGGAACTATTGCTCGACGCCGGGTATTTCCCCTCAACCGTCCGCACCGATATCCAACCCGTAACAACCTTTCGGGCATACAAATGGATCAGGTACAACAGGACCTTGCAGAGGTTAGAAACCAAATGGCAAACGAAAGATTGGAAATGAGAACCCAGATGACGCAGTTTATGGAAGTGATGAACAACATGGCTCAGAGCCAAGAAAGATTGAGAGCCATGGTGGAAAGGCAGAATCAAGAAGATCCACATATTGGGACTGCTGGCACAAGCAACAATGAGAGGGTCCAACCTCATGTCAATCCCCCTGTATTTGGACCCCACCTTCACCCAGAGATCAACATCCCTGCCAATGTTCAAGGGACTGCCACTGCAGGCAGGGTACTGCAAGAAGACCCCCAGGAGGATCAGTTCACAGTGATGGGAGCTGGGGAAGAAGCCTATGACAGAAGGCTGGATGAGATAGCTGAGAAATTAAGATCCTTAGAGTCTCAAAACTCTTTGGGTTTCGATGTTATGGACATGGGCTTGGTAGACGGGGTCAGGATCCCCCATAAGTTTAAGCCTCCTTGTTTTGAGAAATACAACGGGACTTCATGCCCCCGGACCCATTTACAATCATTTCTGGGGAGGCTGAAGGCCTATACCATGGACGAGAAGCTCTGGATGTTTTATTTTGAGGATAGCTTGACAGGAGCTTCAAGAGAATGGTACTCTCATCTGACAAGAGCAACCATCAGGTGTTGGAAAGACCTGGCAGAAGCCTTTATCAGACAGTATCAGTACAACTTAGATATGGCACCCAACAGGACCCTCCTAATGGGAATGTCACAGTCGTCAAGAGAAAGTTTCCGAGAGTATGCCCAGAGATGGAGGCAATTGGCTGCCGCTGTTCAGCCACCTATGTCAGAGAGGGAAATGGCAGATATGTTTATGAACACCCTCCAAGGAACATACATTGACAGGCTGGCTGCTTTCTCTTCTACTAGCTTTGCAGATGTTGTCATAGCTGGGGAAAGAATTGAGAGCCTGTTAAAGATGGGCAAAATTTCTGACAACGGTGCCAGCTCGTCCAGCAATACAAGGAAGCCTTTTGCAGGCCCAAGAAGAACTGGCGAGACCAATGCCATCCACACCAACAGGGGCAGACCTCAATATGTTCATAGGTCTGTGGCAGCAGTCACCATTCCCGCTCCAGCTCATCCACAACCAGCTTATCAACCTCCGCAGCAAAACTATCAGCAACAACCTCAGTACCATCAACAAGCTCAGTATCCTCCGAGAAACTACAACAACACCAACAACAACAATCAGCAAAGGCCATTCCAACAGAGACCTTCTCAGGCCAATAGGGTGATCGATCCGATCCCTATGCCATATGCTACATTACTGCCACAACTCCTGAAACTCAACCTAGTTGAGCTAAGGACGTTGGCACCTCCAGATCCTAATAGTCTACCCAGGAATTATGACTCCAACGCCAGATGTGCTTTTCACTCAAATGCACCTGGCCACAGTACAGAAAAGTGCAGAGCCTTGCACATGAAGGTACAAGACCTGGTAGACTCAAAAGCTCTGAACTTCGCACCACCACCCAATGTTAATAAGAACCCTATGCCAAACCACGGGGGTCCCAGAATCAATGCTATTGAAGAAGACAAGCCGTCTTATTTAATAACTAGTGTGGGTCAGATTCGGACACCGTTGGTAGAGATTAAGGCTCAGCTCCTTGAATGTCAAATGTTCCCGGGGTGTGAGTTAGGGTGTGCTTACTGCAACATTTCAGTAAATGGGTGTGATAACTTGAGGGATGGCATAGATGGTCTCATCCAGAATGGCTTACTTCAAATTACAACATCAATTCCAACAAATCCAGCAATCTCATCAGCAACAATCCCAGTATCTCCTACAACTGCAACAACCATTGTTCCCGACAATTCTTCGGCTTCATCAACAAATGCTTCGTCTGTCATCTCAACTGACCAGATATCAACAAACGTTCCTTTTACAATTTCAGCACCACTTCATTTTGAAACTCCTACAACAACAACACCCATCCTTCCAACAATGTCTCCTACAACATCAGCAACAAACAATGAAAATGTCTCAACCGTTACAATTTATTACGATCCAGAAGATAATTCTGCCTACAACTCACAAAGTGCTACTCCCATCAGAGCACCAGTCACGATATATTATGACCCACAGACTATCACAATTCCTTCCGCAGCTGCAATCAGTCCAGTCACTATCACGGTGCCTGGGCCAGTACCTTATGAAAGCAGTAATGCCATCCCCTGGCATTATGGCTCTGATTTATACTGCGAAGGACAAAAAATCACTTTTGAATCATCAACCCCTGTACCACAAATAGACAATGTGGGAGGAGGCGGAGGCTTCACTCGAAGCGGACGTCTCTTTGCTCCACAAATTCAAAGACCCACTGCCGAAGCAGAAACTGCTGCCAAGGCAAAAGGGAAAAGCTTGGTGCAGGAAGAGCAGATTGTTAAAGAAGCTTTGAAAACACCCTTTGATCAAGAAGTTGATGAGTTCATGAGAATCATCAAGAAAAGTGATTACAAAATAGTGGATCAGCTTCACCAGACGCCTTCCAAGATCTCGATCCTATCATTGCTTATGTGCTCCGAAGCCCATCGGAACGCATTACTAAAAGTCTTGCACGCAGCTTACGTGCCTGAAGAGATCACTGTCAATCAGTTGGAAGCTGTTGTTGGAAATGTTAATGCTAGTCATGGGCTAGGGTTCACCAACACTGATTTGACTACGGAAGGCCGCAACCATAACAAGGCTTTGCACATAACCATGGAATGTAAAGGTGCAGTCCTTTCCCATGTGCTGGTAGACACGGGGTCATCCCTTAATGTCTTACCTAAAAAAGCCCTTGTGAAGCTAGAGTATGACGGATTGGCGTTACGACCCAGCAACCTGGTGGTGAGAGCCTTTGATGGTTCTAAGAGATCGGTTCTGGGTGAGATTGAGTTGCCCATAACAATTGGCCCGCAAACTTTCAAAACGACCTTCTACGTGATGGATATACAGCCTGCCTACAGCTGTCTATTGGGTAGGCCATGGATTCACGCCGCTGGCGCCGTGACCTCAACCCTTCACCAGAAGTTAAAATTCGAGTGGGAGGGTCAAGTCGTGACTATCTGTGGAGAGGAGGATATTTTTGTCAGCCACTTGGCTACCTATAAATACATTGAGATGGATGGGGAGATCCACGAAACAATGAGTCAAGGGTTTGAGGCCTTGAATGTAAATGAAACATCTGTTGTACCTGGAACCTCAATGACATCATATCAACAAGCCCGGAAGGTTGTTGAAGAAGGAAATGCCCAAGGCTGGGGCAAATTGTTACCGGTGGAGAAGAAAGAGGATAGATTTGGGTTGGGTTACAAACCAACTCAACAAGACCAAGCAGAGGCTGCAAAAGAGCCCAACTTTGTTAGTGGGGGGATGCTCACCCCCGATGCTGTCAACAATCTGGAAGACGAGGATGAAGGCAACCGCGACCTGGAGAGTTGGATCCGTCCAAAGATCCCGGGGAGCAGTATCTCGAACTGGTCTTCCCAGGAAATTATAAGAGTTACTCATGCAGAGTAATTATTATTTCCTGTATTTTATAGCATGCATCAAAGTCTTGCATCTTGCCCAAGATGACAAGACTCATTTCGTAATCGGGCCATCTGTACTTTTTGTGCAACAAGATTAATCAATGAAATATCAGACATCTTTTTGCAAACGAGTCTTTTCTCTTTTTCGTTCACTATTTTTCCATTTTTCTTTTTGTACAAAAAATAAATGGCAGTGTTTTCAAAATGACAACTTTATTTCACTTTTCTAAACAAGATTAAAATCAAATCACTAAAATGAACAAACTGAACCCTTGCAGAATGTGCCTTCCAGACAGCACCGACAACAGCACGGCTATGACTTCGTATGACTTTGACAATCCAATCAATCAAGTTGATGAAGGGGTTGAAGAAGAATATGAGCTTCCTGAAGAGCTAGCCAGGTTGTTAAGGCAAGAGGAAAAGGTTATTACTCCTCACCAGGAGGAGGTTGAAACGATCAATCTTGGTACAGATGAAGACGTGAAAGAAGTTAAAATCGGGGCCTACTTACAAGACTCAGTGAAGAGACAACTGATTGACCTGCTTCGAGAGTACGTGGACGTGTTCGCTTGGTCTTATCAAGATATGCCAGGGTTGGATACCGACATTGTTGTGCACAAGCTGCCTTTGAGAGAAGAATGCCCGCCGGTTAAACAGAAACTGCGCCGTACTCGCCCGGACATGGCAATGAAAATCAAGGAAGAGGTACAAAAGCAATGGGACGCCGGTTTCCTTGCCGTGACTAGCTATCCACCGTGGGTTGCTAACATAGTACCTGTGCCTAAGAAAGACGGCAAAGTAAGAATGTGCGTTGACTACCGGGACCTGAATAGAGCTAGCCCGAAGGATGATTTCCCTTTACCTCACATTGATGTATTGGTGGATAACACGGCTCAGTTCTCGGTATTCTCCTTCATGGATGGATTTTTAGGATACAATCAGATTAAGATGTCACCTGAAGACATGGAGAAGACAACCTTCATCACACCCTGGGGCACGTTCTGCTACAAGGTAATGCCATTTGGGCTCAAGAATGCCGGTGCGACATATCAACGGGCTATGGTAACATTATTCCACGATATGATTCATAAAGAGATAGAATGTTATGTGGATGACATGATTGCCAAATCCCTTAATGAAGAAGATCACCTGGTAAATCTACTGAAGCTGTTCAAGCGTCTCTGGAAGTACCAACTGAAGTTGAACCCCAACAAGTGCACGTTCGGGGTGCGATCTGGTAAGCTGCTGGGTTTTATTATGAGCGAGAAAGGGATTGAGGTTGACCCTGATAAAGTCAAAGCCATTCAAGAAATGCCTGCACCGAAGACAGAGAAAGAAGTTCGAGGGTTTCTAGGTAGATTGAACTACATCTCAAGGTTCATATCTCACCTTACAGCAACCTGTGAGCCCTTGTTCAAATTGTTAAGAAAGGAACAGACGGTCAGGTGGAATGAAGACTGTCAGAAGGCTTTTGACAAGATCAAGGAATACTTACAAGAACCTCCAATCCTTATGCCTCCAGTTGAAGGAAGACCTTTGATAATGTACTTGACAGTATTAGAAGAGTTGATGGGGTGTGTGTTGGGCCAACATGACGAGTCTGGTCGAAAAGAGTATGCAATATACTACCTAAGCAAAAAGTTTACCGACTGTGAACAACGTTATTCACTGCTCGAGAAAACTTGTTGTGCTTTAGCGTGGGCTGCTCGCCGACTGAGACAGTATATGTTGACCCACATTACTTTGTTGATCTCTAAAATGGACCCAGTTAAGTACATATTTGAGAAGCCAGCTCTTACCGGACGGGTTGCAAGATGGCAAATGATCCTCACAGAGTATGACATCCAATACACATCTCAGAAAGCCATCAAGGGCAGTGTATTGTCTGAATATCTTGCTGAGCAACCTATTGATGATTACCAGCCTATGAGATTTGACTTCCCTGATGAAGACATCATGTTCATAAAAGCAAAAGATTATGAAGAGCCTGTTCACACTGAAGGGCCTGACCCGGAAGAGGAATGGATTATGATGTTTGATGGGGCTGTTAACATGAATGGTCGTGGTGTTGGTGCAGTACTCATTACACCTAAGGGAGTTCACATGCCTTTCTCGGCAAAGCTCACTTTCAACTGCACTAACAACGAAGCTGAATACGAAGCTTGCATTATGGGTCTTGAGGAGGCCATTGACCTCAGGATCAAGACATTGACTGTATTCGGAGATTCAGCTCTGGTAATCAATCAGACCAACGGCAAATGGTACACCCACCAGGAGCGTCTGATACCTTACAGGGATTATACAAGGAGGTTATTGACTTTCTTTACAACAGTCAAGCTTGAGTATATCCCTCAGGACGAGAATCAGTTTGCAGATGCCCTGGCTACCATTTCGTCCATGATCAAAGTTCAGGCTGCCAACTTTGTACCGCAGATCTCAGTGTCCAGACTTGACAGACCAGCATATATGTTCGCAGCAGATGTTGTTAAAGATAATAAGCCTTGGTTCCAGGACATTAAGTGCTTCTTAGAGGATCAAACATACCCACCTGGGGCATCTTCCAATGATAAGAAGACCTTGAGAAGGCTTGCTGGTAGTTTCTTCTGGAACACTGATGGTTCCCTATACAAAAGGAACTTTGATATGGTACTCCTCAGATGCGTTGATAAGACAGAAGCAGACTTGTTGATGCATGAAGTGCACGAAGGATCCTTTGGTACCCATGCTGGAGGGCATGCCATGGCCAAGAAGTTGCTGAGATCAGGCTATTACTGGATCACAATGGATGCCGACTGTTGTGCCTATGCCAGAAAATGCCATAAATGCCAGATTTATGCGGATAAGGTGCATGTGCCTCCCAATCCTTTGAATGTGATGTCTTCACCCTGGCCCTTTGCTATGTGGGGAATTGATATGATTGGCAAGATTGAGCCAACTGCTTCAAATGGCCACAGATTCATCTTGGTCGCCATTGATTATTTCACCAAGTGGGTTGAAGCAGCATCATATGCAAATGTTACAAGGCAAGTAGTAGCCAGATTTCTGAAAAGGGATATCATCTGTCGGTACGGAGTTCCCGAGCGAATCATTACTGATAATGGTTCCAATCTGAACAACAAAATGATGGCAGAACTATGTCGGGACTTCAAGATTCAGCATCACAATTCTTCTCCTTACAGGCCAAAGATGAACGACGCTGTTGAGGCAGCAAATAAGAATATCAAGAAGATTGTGCAGAAGATGGTAGTCACCTACAAGGACTGGCATGAGATGCTACCATTTGCCTTACATGGGTACCGAACGTCAATCAGGACATCCACTGGGGCAACACCGTATCAACTTGTGTATGGTATGGAAGCAGTCCTACCGGTTGAAGTTGAATTACCCTCTCTGCGGGTACTGATGGATGTTAAACTGAGTGAAGCAGAATGGGTTCGGGCCCGATACGAACAACTGAGTCTGATTGAAGAGAAGAGGCTGGCTGCAATCTGTCATGGACAGTTATATCAGAAGAGAATGAAGAAAGCCTTCGATCAGAAAGTCAGGCACCGAGAGTACCAAGTAGGAGATCTTGTGCTGAAGAGAATCCTCCCTCCTCATACAGACCACAGGGGCAAGTGGACTCCAAATTATGAAGGACCCTTTGTGGTAAAGAAAGTTTTCTCTGGCGGAGCACTGATGCTCAGCACCATGGATGGTGAAGACTTCCCGTCCCCTGTAAATTCAGATGCAGTTAAAAAATACTTCGCATAAAATGACCCGGTGGACACAAAAACAGAATGTAAGTCCAGGCAAAAATAGGGCATCCCGGCGAGTCAAAAACAGAATAAAAGACTCGGGCAAAAATAAGGGAAAATAAAAAATGTACACCCGCTGAGTTGAAAAGCCGCATTGGACAGCTCAGGCAAAAATGGGTATCTCGATGGATTGAAAACCCGAAAGGGCGATCCATGCAAAATAATGGAATAAGCGAACAACTGCATTCTGAATTCGTCTGTATCGTTTACAACTTGGTAAGCTTCGAAAGGATCAAGCTTCAATCAGAATCAACATTCCTCAGAAAGCAAGATGAGAAGAACGTCAAAAGTCATACGAGTCATAGTAAAGAGGAAGCTCCTTAAAGCATCATCAACATTGCCAGCAGTTTATTTCTCAATTTGTAACGATCTCCTCATTTCAGGGGATTTGTTTCTTTAACTGTATCTCGCCAATTCAGGGCATATGAATTAATAAAATCAGATTTTCAGTCATGTCTCGTCTTGTACATTTTATTTGCAAAAAATGTCTGATGTCTAAAAGAAACACTGATTGCATAGAATACAGATGTTTATCTTCAAATAAAAACGTGCTTGCAGGAAATATACTTACTCTCAGAAGTGTCTAAACTCCTATGACGGAATCCAGTAAAGGATACCTCGGGATTTGCTTGTGCGTTTCTCTATCTTTTCAGGATTTGCAGGAATCCAGAACGCAACTTGGGGCATGTAAGTTTCATCTCAGCAAGCTGACAAATCAACGCTCAGTCTTAACACTCAAAGTGTTCATCCCCAGCCGAGTTTCCGTTTCGTCCTCAGCCAAATGAAAAGCCAGGGAACCATCTCCCCACAGAGTTTCAGCCTCTATCCAGAAGAGCAACGCACGAAGAAATCACAACAGAGTGACGAAAGCTTCTACAAACCCCAGCTGGGTCTCTCATTTATTGGAATAGGTCTATCATTGACCCATTTCCCCAAGCAGATACATCTCATCGGATCTACCAATGATCTCACCCCCAGCTGGGATGTCCACTTCAAGCGGATCGGCCAAAGATCTTCGTAGCAGCGGGATCCGGATCCCGGTTCGGTATCTTTGCATAATCATAGCATTCGCATCATATTCACCCACAAAGCGTAGCATTCCGTCTAGCACGGAGCATTACGGCAAAAATCCAACATACAGCATAATCATAAGCCATGTTTTGAATCAACACTTGTGAATAATGACAATCCGTCAATATACAGAATACTTCCATATCCCCAGCGGAGATTCCCCAGCAAAAACGGTTGCCTCACATTCACAAACACCAGTATATACTCTTTTTGGCACCCGTCCGTGTCCTTACTCCCCAGTAAAGTCGCCTGAACACTCTGTGCAAACAATAACACTCGTATTACAGATACTTTTTGACACCCATCCGTGTCATAACCTCAGCAGAAATCCAAAGACGTCCTCTTTGCACTCACATATACTTACATATAACAATCCTTTGACACCCGTCCGTGTCATATCCCCAGCGCAGTCATCTACACTTTGTATATCAAATACTTGTTCATATCATACTCTTCTCCTTTTGACACTCGTCCGTGTCGCTTTCCCCAGCCGTTAAATACTCATCTATATACCACTCACTCTTATACAGATACTCGTCCGTATCTCATATACCACTTATATCCCCACAGATTCAACACTAGTCCTTGTTCTTTGTTGACTCGTTGGTACTCGTCCGTACCATCATCTCAGAACCTGCGTCAAGCGTTTGTTTCTACATGATACTCGTCCGTATCATACTCTTAAGGATGCTCGTCCGCATCTTTAATCCATACACTGTGTCAAACACTTTTATCTTCTTGAATATAGATACTCGCCTATGTCTACTATTCCCCAGAAGAATCCTCTCAGATTCAACACTCATCCGTGTTCTCTGTTAACCCGCTGATACTCGTCCGTATCATCATCTCTGAACACGAGTCAGTATTTGTTTCTACCCGATACTCGTCCGTATCGTAGTCTTAAGGATGCTCGTCCGCATCTTTAATCTATACACAAACATCTAAACACTTATACCCTTTGTTTCTTGGATGTAAACACTCGTCCGTGTTTACTATTCCCCAGTAGATCGCCAAAGCATTTTTCTCTTTTATCTGACACTCGTCCTGTGTCATGATAAACCTTGAGAGCAGCCGTCCCCTGCTAGGTGGTCGTCCTCCACCTCTTGATGGTCGTCTTCCATCATGCTCATCCGATGGCCGTCCCCATCGTTGATATTTTAGCAGCGGTCCCCTGCTAGGTGGTCGTCCTCCACCTCTTGATGGTCGTCCTCCATCATGCTCATCCGATGGCCGTCCCCATCGTTGATATTTTAGCAGCCGTCCCCTGCTAGGTGGTCGTCCTCCACCTTTTGATGATCGTCCTTCATCATTTTATCCAATGGCCGTCCCCATTGTTGATTTTGGTTATATGGCATTCGTCCTATGTCATGATAAGCCTTGAGAGCAGTCGTCCCCTGCTAGGTGGTCGTCCTCCACCTCTTGATGGTCGTCCTCCATCATGCTCATCCGATGGCCGTCCCCATCGTTGACCTTTTATCCGGCATTCGTCCTATGTCGCGATATTTTCGGCAGCCGTACCCTGCCAGGTGATCGTCCTTCACCTTAGATGACCGTCCCTCATCTTATACCCAACAGAGCAGCCGTCCCCTGCTAGGTGATCGCCCTTCACCTTTGATGACCGTACCGCATCATCTGTTTATTTCATTTATTCTTTAACCCGATGGCCGTCCCCGTCGTGGTCCCTTTTCCTTTCAGTTTAGCTCGATGGCCGTCCCCATCGTTGGTTACTTTACTTTTTGAACTTGATGGCCGTCCCCGTCATGTTTCATTAATCCCCAGAGAATCTTACAGCCTTATCTTGATGGCCGTCCCCATCATAATTCTTTTATCCCCAGCATGTCGGCCGTCCCCGTCATTGCTTTATTTTCCGCACTTTTCTCAGCATGTCGGCCGTCCCCGTCATTGTTCTTTACCCAGCAGTCGTCCTCTGCTCGACGGTCGTCCTCCGTCGCCCACACTTTACAATATACTTTATTTTACTTTACAATCTATATCCCTTTTCTTCTTCATTCTGTGAGTGCAAATTTTGGACTGTCTTTGGTATTCAACCACAAGTTATCTTGTTTGCCTGTTAAGCCGTTGCTTACAACCTGCACAGCTAACTCATGTTTGAATAGGGGCAGCTGTAAACACCCCAAATTTGCCCTCACCCATTCACACCATGGCTTGTTATCTCCTCATATGCATAAACTCAATCATACCATCTCATATCACATTTTTGATTCACTGCATAGATTCAAAGTCATCTGCATCTAGGGTTTGTGATCTGAGCAATCCAAGAGCTTCTTGAGCCACTCCAAAGATCAGCAATCACTTCAAAGAGGCCTATGTATGTTCAAGTATCATATTGAATCCTCTCAAAGTCAAGAATGGCAAATAATCACAAGAACTGGAAATGGTGTGGAGGCAGAGCCAAGTTTGACTGCACAGTTGACCTAAAATTAGGGTTTTGGTTTCAGAGGCCATAACTCCAAATTTTTTGGTCATTCTTGTCTCTATTGGTCTCTATATGGTATAGGGAGTATGCATATCAATTTTCATGAAGAAATTCCATAGGGAAGTCATCTGATCAAGAGTTGACTTTTCAGACAAGTCAGTGCAAAATCAGGGCATCTGAGGCCCCCAATGACCCAAACAAGGGGTGATCTTCATCATTTTGAGTGTATTTGATCTTTATTTGATCATGGAAGAAGTTTGAAGTTCACAAAATTCAAGAATTTGAAGTTTTTGCAAAGTTGACTTTTTTGGGCATGGTTGACTTTTAATGAAATGTCATTTTATGCAACTTTTTCAACCCTTACTTTTTGATCCAAAAATGCTTCAAATGGAAAAACTTTGGTCATGAAAGTTGTAGATTAGATCTTTCCCTTTTCAAAAAGTACAAGAACATGACCTAATTCATTTTGGATCAAAAGTTATGGTGTGTCAAAGTTGGCAAAAATCACTAAATTTCAAGTTATGCACCAAATGGAAAACTTGCAAATTCATGTATCAAGCATTCTAGTGACTTCAAAATGGCTTCAAAACTTCATCACATGATCACATATGCCCTAAAAACAGAATTGGCCCAAGGGATTTTGCATTGTTTGCCTTGATTTTCAAGAAATCCATAAGTCATTTTTTTCATAAGGATGCAAAAATGGATTTTTGGCAAGATCATTTTCCAAGAAGTTATGTGCTCACCAACTGATTTCTATGCATTGCCATGACTAAAATGAAGTTCTATGCAACAAAATTCAGCAAGAAATGCTTCATGTACATAGCATAAAATCTCAAAGAAAGCACAAGTGGGCAAGTTGCAAAACCAATGATAACATCCCATCCACTTGATGCCTAGCCTGCTGACCAATCCTAGCCTTTCTCCCTCACCTTGCTGCACAGCCCACACCCTTTGTACTTGGCTGAAACATGGCCCATGCCTCTCTTACAAGAACTTGACATATTTGCAAAAGCTAGCACACCTATCACAAAAGCACAAGTCACATCCTCTGACCAATCCCATTAGTTTATACAAACAAATGGCAAGCCAAGCAACATAACACAAGGGCCTGAAACCAGCAAGAACAACACATTCCCATTTTCACTCCCTCAAGCAAAAGCCTTCGAATCTCATTTTCCAGCCACCACACATCCAATTTCTCTTCACCAACAAATCAAACACACTAAAAGGAACCAGAATCAACCATTGATAGAGCTTAAAACACCATACACACAGACCTCATTTTCTGATATATCAGATTCGAGTCTCTCAAAATAGCTTGTTTAAGCTCAATCCAAGCTTGCCATTAGCACCAGGGGAACCTTTGGAGTGATTCTGCATCAAAGAATAGCTCAGAAAGCCCAGAAACAGAAGCTTCCATCTCAGGTATGGCCATGAACTTTTTCTCTCAGAGCTTGCATTTTAAGTTATAAAATGAAAGTGTATGTTGTGCTGATCATAATGATGTGTTTAGAATAAAAAATGAGTGAGAAATGAGGATTTACCAGGGCTCTGAAACTTTGCCCGTGAATCTTCTTGGCTTCGATCATCTTGGTTTAAGCATGAGAAATTTAGTTTGAGAGATGATTTGAGTGAGGTTTGAGTAGAGGAACATTTCCCTGGCTTTAATTTGAAGAATAGTGGCCTGAATCATGATCTAGGGTTTTCAACCCGCCGGAGAAGATGACCGGAGCTCCCCTCCGGTCACCTGAAAGTGCTTAGCCCTAATCCCTGTAATTAATGGACATTTGAATCTGGAGCGTCAGATGCTTTGACTTGGTTGACCTGCCGCGCGTTTGTGTGGCCCAGATGTATCCTCATTAGCCCTAATCACCATTAGTTTAATTAATTAATTCGTAAAACCTAATTAAGTCAGAATGCATCCTGTCCTTTGATTCACGCGCCAAGTCAATGGTCTCCTCCCAGCTTTGAATCTCATGCGTTGGATCATATTACTTTTCATTTTATTTTGTTTTATTTCATTTTCTTTCCATTTGTTTTATACAATTTATTTAAAATAGAAAAAATGCTTTAAAAATTATGAAATTTTTTACCAAGGGTTTCATTAATTTTAAAACACAAAAATATTTTTATTTTCATTTTTAGCATTAAAAAAGTATTTTTAAATATTTAAGAGTTTCTTTTTAATTAATTAATGAGAATTAATAATTAAAAATACTTTTAGGTATTTAAAAATCACCAAAAAAATTCATGAAACCTTTAAAAACATTTAGAAACATTGTCCAACCCTTAAACCAAATTTATTTTTTGATCTTGATGCATTTTGAGAATTTTCCATGGAATTAAAATCATTTTTATGCATTATTTTGATCCAAACTTCCAAAAATCATTTCTGCCTAACCCTAAAGAGTTGGACCTTGATTCTTTTTGCATTGCATTGTGTTTAGCATGTAGTTTGTGAGATTAAATGGCCATGATTTGATCTTTCATTTTCAATTTGTTTGGTAATTTTCTTGTTAAGGAACCCTAAAACCCTAGAAAACTTAGGAAAATCATATCTTGAGTTAGGTTAAGAGTTGAGACCTCTCCTTTGGGCAGTGAGTTAGTATAGGTTTAGGGATCCTTTGAGTGCATTTTCAATTTTTTATAATGTTGTTTGCTTCTGATTTTGGTTTTTGTTTGATGTATTGTTCATAAACCCTAATTTGGGCTTCCATATGCATCCACCTTGCATTTTCTTGCATGACATGACTTTCCATGACATTCCATGCCTCCATTTGATTCATTGAACATCATAAGACATATTGAAAGCATGGTTGATCATTGCATCTTGCATTTGTCATGTTGTATGCCATATGCATCTCATAACTTTTCATGTATGTTCATGTGTCTTAACTTGCTTCATTTGCATTCATAAGCTTGTATGATCATCCACATGTGTTGTTTCTGGTTTGTAGCATCTCATAGCATCATTGACATCATGTATGTGTTTCTGGTTTGGTTTTTCATCATACCATTTCCTCTCATTTTGCATTGCATTGCATTTTCTTTTCTAACTTTTCAGGTGGTAAGTGACTTTGAGAAGTGAATTTGCCTTCACTTCTCATAACTTCTCTTCATCTCTTTTATGCATCCTTGCTACATTTTTGTATGTGTTTGAGTTTGGGCTTGCTCATTCTTCTTCTTCCCACTTTCTTTCTTCAAGTGACGACTTCTTGAATGAAGCAAGTTGCTTTGCTTCTCCTGATCTTTTCATCTGCTTCCTGGTGGTTCCATTGAAGACTTCTCTTGTAAACTTCACAAACCTTAGGAACAACCAAGCATGACAATGATTAGGGTTTTGTCTAGTCCCCCACTTAGTTTTACCTTTGTGTCTCTTTTGAGTCATCTCTTCTCACCTCATAATCAGGGACTAAACCCTAAAGGCTTTAAGGCTTTGTGATTAAGTTTATGCCTGCATCCTTCTATTAGGATGAGGTGTATAACTTTAATCCTAAGTGTTGAACCCTTAATGTGTTTAAGTCTCTTAATCAATCCATTTAATAATCATCAAGACATCACACTTGTAACTTGGGCCTTGCATTAGGGTTCTAATTCTTCCTTAATTGGTTAAGAAGGACTAACCCTAGTGTTAATGGACAAGTCCCCCTCAAGTTGTCTTACAAACCCTAAAAAGCACTTCATCATCATATCATTAAATAAAATCCATCTAATAAAGGCTTGTTTTGTCATGAGTTTAATCCCTAATCATGGATTAAGTTGAGGAGCTTTCCTCAGCTTAAACATTCTCATCTATTATCCTTCTATTAGGATGGTGTAATGAGTCTGTTTAGTCCTTGATTATGGCTTAGCCTCATTACTTAACACTAAACAAAAACCACAAAAAAATCTAAATAATCACAAGTAGGTTAATGATCTTAATCCTCCATCAAAGGTGATTAAGTGTGAGAATCTGACTTCACACTTAAGGTATTCTCATTACCCCCTAATTAGAGGGAAGATGTGATGAGTTTACTAATCCATTGGTTTAGGCTTAAGCTCATTAACTTATGACAAATTCAAAAGCAATAAAAGACTGAAAACACAAAAACAAACAATAATCGTCTCCTTCGGGATTCTTTTCTCATCTCATTCACTCATAAACGAGAACTTGCTTCTTCCGTCTAATGCAAGACAGTTTGCACCTGAGCCAGACAGGTCATACACTTGAGCATAGACAAGTAAGCAGTTCACAAGTCAATTCTCCTTTCAGTCTCTTTGGGTCGAACTACGGTGTTCTGACTTCCTCATTGCACGAGAGGATACGTAGGCATAACTTAACAGTTATCGAACAAAAGTCTCTGTATATTCCCCCCTCCTTCCAGCTTTATTCTTTTAGCCTCATGATCTTGAGCATACTCTTGTCCTTACACTGACACTGTATATATTACACTTCACTTCTCTTACACTGACACCTGTACATCTTTTTCCAGCTCTTTTACACACAGATTGCACTGACACTACCCCTTTAAAACACAAATCTTTTAAGCGTGGATCCCGTCGAGTACGACGGACAATCTGGGTGCTAATACCTTCCCAGGTTGTAACCAACCCCCTTTCTCAGTCTCTCTGGTTCGCAACCGTTTTATCCATTATCTTTCTAGGTCTATGCAGCATTACCTTTCCTCCGGGATAAAAATGCCTAGCTGGCGACTCTATTCATCTCCAGTGAGTTCACGGCTGTGTGTTCTCATTGTCCCTCTCGCCGACCGTTCGCGTCTGTACCTTTATCTGGGCCGGTCCCATTTATCGGGAGCGACAGCTTGGCGACTCTGCTGGGGACCCTTATACTGCAACCAGGGCTTCTGGTTCTTTTTGTGGGTTCCTCCTAGCGCTTGTTTGATTTGTGTTTACTGGGGTGTTATGTGCTGTTTGTGTACTTGTATTTATTTTTGCTTTATGTATAGTTGTTTACTGCTTTCTTTATAGCCTTGCATTATATCATATTGTCATACTGTGCTGCTGGCTGGATCTGTTTGTTTGCTTTGGTGGGTGGGTGTTCTATTGAGAGTTGAGGTCCTATACCTGGGACCTGAGTGACACCTAGGCTAGAGTGGTTCATATTCTTTCCCATTCCATCTCGGTCTGGTGCGGGAATATGAAACACAGTTCAGATATGGGTTTCTTCTTGAGAACTCTGTGTTGCAGATTTCCTGCAATGCTAGGGCTATCTGGGAAGCCTGCTAAGTCTGGATGACCTTTAGTATTGACCTTCAGAAACTGAGGTGAATTAGAGGAGGAACTTTTATGGTTATTGTAAACACTGTACCTCCGGGTTAGAAGTGTTTACACTTCTCATAATTGATCCAAGTCTGAGGATCCTTGTTTTAGAACACCACCTGCGAGGGGGTTGGGCTGTTTACAGGTTTGCAGGTACCCTTGACCTCAGTATACCCTGTTACTTTGTTTGATTAAGAATACTCCATGTTGGAACAGTTCTTGTGATTCTAAACCCTGGACATGTGGCTCTTTATTTGAGCCCCCCACCTTGGTTACTGGACCTATAGACCTCCATCTGGATTTCTTGAACATACCTGGACTTATATCAGAGCATTTGATCAGATCCAGCTCAGTCACAAACCCTTGCATATCATTTGCATACATCCTCATTGCATCATTTTGACATTTGTTTATTTGTTTTTCAGGGTATCCATTTTCATTTTTTGGCTTGGTTTTGACCCCATCATCAGTATTGACCTATCTTCATCAGCATCTGCTATCAGCCATCTGCTTCAGTCACCTGCACCAGCCAATCAGTGGCCCATTTTTCAGTGTTATCATCAGCACCTGTCTCCACTCATCCTCAACATCATGGCACCTAAAAAGAGCAACATTTCCTACCACTTCTTCCAGCCAGAGCTAGCTGACATCAGGAGGATTCAGACACTGATCACTCCAGACCATATACCACTGTTCAGGGAACACTATGGAGATATACTTGATGTGGTTATGGATTTGGACCCTTCACAGAGGAGCCTGATTCACACCTGCCTTCAGTTTTATGATCCCCCACTGAGGTGTTTCACTTTTCAGGACTTTCAGCTGGGCCCCTTATTGGAAGAATACTCATCATTGGTTGGTATACCTATCCGGGGTGGAATCCCTTTCAACCCTGAGATGGTCTTTCCTGGTAATGAAGAAGTAGCAAAGGCTTTGCATCTGGAATCAGTTCTGATTGGGCAGCATATGACTACTAAGGCTGGAATCTCTGGCCTGCATATGGATTTCTTAATCTCTCAAGCTACCCTGAAAGCTTCTCTGGGAGAGTGGAAAGCAGTCTGTGCTTTATTGGCCCTGAGCATATATGGGATCATATTATTTGCAGATGAGCCTTGATTCATTAGCAAGAATGCAATCCATCTATTCATTCTAAGGAACCCAGTGCCAACCTTGTTGGGGGATTTCTACTATTCAGTGCACCAGAGGAATGAAAAGCAGAGGGGAAGATTAGTGAGGTGTTGTGCTCCTTTGTTCCATACTTGGCTTCTCAAGCATTTGCCCAAGACAGATGCATTTTTGAATCCTCATCAGCAAAGAAATTGGGCTAGAAGACTCACTGCTCTGACTTCAGCCGATATCAGGTGGTGCACTCAAAGCACAAAGGGCAGGGATATCATTACCAGCTGTGGGCAATTTCCCAATGTGCCCCTGATAGGAGTTAAGGGTAGCATTAATTACAATCCTCTGCTTCTCAAAAGGCAACTGGGCTATGCGCTGGTCCACACTCCTAAGGCACAAGACTTGGTTGAGACTCTTTATTGTGAGAACAAGCCTAACCTGGCTATTGTTAGGCAGGCAACCTGGGCCTGGGACAATGTTCAAACTAAGGGAGTAACCATTCTGGGGAAGTGCAACAATGTAGCATCAGCACAGTACCATGAGTGGTCCCATGCCAGGGCTCAATTCTCTGGAATGCCCTTTACCATGGAGGATATGCCTGGATCATCCTCAGTGCCACCCCCTGCCACTGTCAGTTTGGAGGAGTTTGAGGGCTTGAAAGAGAGAAATGAGAAGTTGACTCAGGCCTTGCAGAAGACCCTCCGAGAGAGGAGTGATGGTAGGATGGACATTGAGAGGTTAGAGAAGCTGAGAGTAGAGCATCTGGCTAAAATTGGGAAGTCTGAGGATTACATCAAGAAGTCTAGGGCCGGAGAACAAATTCTGAAGAATGCTTGCAAGGAAGCCCAGTTCCAGAAAGTCAGGACAGACTTGTATCTGAAGGAGAGTCAAGCTAGGTGGGTCAGGATCACCGAGGCTCGTACTCTAGAGGATAAGAGGGTCCAAGACAAGATAGAGCAGCTGGATGCTAATGCAAAAGAGCAGCAGGAAGCCCTGGCGGCAGCCCAGAGGGAGATCTCAGAGCTGAAGATCAGAGCTGGAGTGAAGAGGTCAAAGGACCAAAGTCAGCACAAGAAGCTAACTGCAGCTGTTACTACCCAGAATCTCCTTATTAGGAATCTCACGGAGCGTCCAGCTGATCCTGTGACCGAAGCACTTCTCAAGGAAGTTCGGGAGGATGAGTTTGGTCTTGGTGTTTGACCATTTGCTTGTTGTTGCTTTCATTCCATGTACTTTTATTTTCTTGTAATGTATTTTGACCCCTCAGAGGGCTTGTATTTGTAAACAAACTATGTACCATTTGCCTTTTGTAATATATGTATCAGTTTGTTCCATCCAAGTTTACTTCGAAAGCAACATCAACAGCATCTTCAAGGGTCTGGAAGGGTCAAAACTGAATGCCAAGCCGGATACCTTGAAAACAAATAAGCATACTGCATTTCATGCTAACCCTTTATTTGTTTTGTAGGTTTTTGCTCTTTTGTTACTAACTCTGTTGTGATGTTCAGGAACTATTGCTCGACGCCGGGTATTTCCCCTCAACCGTCCGCACCGATATCCAACCCGTAACAACCTTTCGGGCATACAAATGGATCAGGTACAACAGGACCTTCCAGCTTTATTCTTTAGCCTCATGATCTTGAGCATACTCTTGTCCTTACACTGACACTGTATATATTACACTTCACTTCTCTTACACTGACACCTGTACATCTTTTTCCAGCTCTTTTACACACAGATTGCACTGACACTACCCCTTTAAAACACAAATCTTTTAAGCGTGGATCCCGTCGAGTACGACGGACAATCTGGGTGCTAATACCTTCCCAGGTTGTAACCAACCCCCTTTCTCAGTCTCTCTGGTTCGCAACCGTCTTATCCATTATCTTTCTAGGTCTATGCAACATTACCTTTCCTCCGGGATAAAAATACCTAGCTGGCGACTCTATTCATCTCTAGTGAGTTCACGACTGTGTGTTCTCATTGTCCTTCTCGCCGACCGTTCGCGTCTGTACCTTTATCTGGGCCGGTCCCATTTATCGGGAGCGACAATATCCACGTTTTTGCTACCAAGTCGATTAATCATATTTATGTCATCACTTCTAATTCCTCTTAACCCTTTTTAAGCCCAGTTAAATCATTTCTAATTTCTAATTGCCAAAATCCATTAGCCACATTTCATTCAAGCCCAATTACCCCAAATTATCCACATTAGAATTAATTCCATTTCATTATTAGACTACAATTTCTATCTTTTTGTTAAACCCAAAATAAATATAGCTCACATTTCGGTCTGATTAATCATTTGTTTTTATGTTTCAAACTAAGCCTTTTGTTGTCCAATTTTCAGTCTTATCATCATCCATATCCAAATTACCGTTTTATTCACTTGTTAGCCAATTTTTTGTTTAGGACCATTGTTCAATATAATCACACCACATATATTCAAAGTCCAAAATTCATTATATTGGTAGCAAAAAGCCATATCATAAAAGGAAAATATCAGTTATGAAAAACTGATATAACAAAAATTATAATTCAGTCAAGAAAATCTTGACTCATACATAAGAAAAGGGGTGGAGATGAGAATTAACAGAAAAAGTATAACAAAAAAAAAGAACCTTAACAAGACAACCTCCAAGAAGCTCTACAACCTCGCAAACTCCACTAATCCATCTTCAATCTTCTCAACCCTCTGCTAATTATCTTCCCCAGACTACCTTTGAGAGCCGGCAAAACAAAAAAAAAAAGGGCATAACATAATTGAATTAGAAATCAAATCCTAGCATAGCACTTATGGTACATGGAAAAATCCAGCAAAAGAAGTTCAGATTAAATTACAAGGGAAACTGAAAAAAGCCTCACTCAAACCACATCAACATGGCTATCAATGTCAATTATTTCGGTCATTGCCTCGCCAGCTTACGACTCTCATCTGAGCAAATTAGAGTTGTACTTATCATACTTGCTGTGTTTTTGTTTTCTGCTTCAATAATCATTGTGCAATAACACTTTGGACTACAACCTTGCAGCACACTATCTTCAAGCTTCTGAATCTTCTATCAATTCCTTTCACCTCTCACCAATCTGTCATAGCCCTGCATACCAAAACCAATCCAATTTCATTATAAGTTTAAAACCCTAACTAATCTGATGACCCCAACAGAAATTCAGTTAGTCTCTAACTAACTTTCAACCAAAAAAAAGAAGGATAGAAGCCATAACAGAGGAAGAGTTTCACAGAAGAAAGAAAAATCAAAAGGAAATCCATAACAGAATTTTAACTAACTGATAACCAACTTCTAACAGAAAAGTTCTAGAATTCACCTGAAAGTCTTCCAGAAGAATCCAGAAGATTAGCTTCTATAAGATCGGAAACATTGCTCTTCATTAGCTTCTTCCACAACTTTTTCAATTCACTTCAACCATTCTCTTCTCCAATTTCTCCACACAATTCCTTAATCTCTCCCTAATCCTTTCTTCAAGCTCTCTTGAACTCTGTTCCAGCATTCATCACCATTCCACAACTTTTCCAATACCTTTCTTCATAATTCCCTCCATCACAAGCCAGCTTCAAGCAATCTATGATCACCCTGCATCAATCTCCCTAAGGCACCGGTATCTCCTTCATCACCAATGTAAAGAACCTGCAAGAATATCGACACAAGGATGAGAATGCACCAGTTTTGATCAATAACTCAGCCACGACTATATCGTTGCAATCACAGCAACTCACCCCCTGCAGACAACATCGTATCGGTTCAACGTCAAATCCGCAAGCGACAACAAGAACCTGCACAGATCATCACGAAGCAAGTTTCATAAGGGATCCGAGTTAACAAAAGATTAGGTCACGGTACACGATTCCGAAACAAATTTGAGACCGCGAAATAGGAGGAAATTCATGGAATCATTGAGACAAGCGAGCTATTGAATATTACCTGGCGGATTTTTTTGTCTTTCTCTGGTTTTCGTCGAAGCCACGCTTACGCATTCATTACGGTTCAAGGTACGAACTCACCCTCCCATGGTATGAGATAGTTGCTGCTTTGTTATTGTGTTCTCGATGTCAATCCGTGTGTTTTTCGATTGCGCCGTTTAAAAAGAATGAGTGTGTGTCCGGCTCGACGGTTTAGAAGGCGGGGACGATGATGTTGTGAGTTCGGAGTAGGGAGAATGGTTGTGAAGCCGAAGCTATGGCGGATAAGGCCGTGATTTCCCGGCGTTGTTTTTCACGGTATTTAGGTTTATGTGTTGTTGAATTTGTGAGATTAGGACGGAAAGAGAGAGAGAGAACGAGGTTAGCTAGAGGAAAAGGTTATGAGATGGTGACGGTGATGAACTCGAAGGAGAAGACGGAAGGTGAGGTTAAGGTGCGGCGAAGGAGATGAGGGGGGGAAGATGAAGAAGAAGCAGGGACGGCGGCGACAATGGGAAGATGAGAAGAGGAATTAGGGTTCCAGCTTGTTATAATTAGGTTATAGTTCAATTCAAAATTTTAATTAAATTTTGTAATTATATTATAGTTTAATTATAGTTTAATTCAGATTTAATTAATTTTATAATTAGATTATTAGTTAATTTTTTTTTCTTTTTAGATTAATAGTATTTCTTTTTAATGAAACTGTAATTCAGATTTTTAGAAAAGTAATTTAAGATTAGTCTAATATTAACTTAATTTAAAATCTTTAGAAAATATTTTTAAGATTAGTTTAATATTTTCTTAAATTAAGACCTTTTTTAGAAAATATTAGTTTAGGTATAGTTTAACTCATTTTCTTAATTCAAATTTTAGGAAAAATGTTATAATAAAACTTTAGTATAATTCATTTTTCTTTAAATTAAGATTTTAGAGAAAATTATTTTTATAAGATTAGTTTAATAGTTTTTTTTTAGATTAAGACCTTTTAGAAAGCATTATAACAAGTTTAGTTTAATTCTTTTTCTTTAATATAATAGGATTAGTTTATTTCATTTTGGTTTAAATCAAGATTATTAGATTTTTACTCATTTTATAGTTTAATTTAAGATTTTTTAGAAAATATTCATAAGACTAGTTTAATCCCTTTTCTTAAATTAAGATTTTAATTTGAACATTATTATAAGATTAGTTGGTTCATTAGTTTAAATTAAGATTTTAGAAAATTATGATCATAAATTTAGTATTAAATTCATTTTCTAAGATTAAGAGTTTAATTCATATTTTAGATTAAAGGTTCAATTCATTTTAATAAGACTATAGGTTAATTAAGATTTTTTTAGAAAATGTTATAATAAGATTAACTTAATCTTAGTGTAAATAATAATATAATAGGGATCATTAATTTTAATACAAGCTCCATATGGGCCTAAGTTGTTTCTATTGGTACCCCCCTATTAAGCCCACCAAGAAAAATAACATGAAATAAGGACTCTCTGCACCTCCCCTCTCAGCTAGCGAAATGGGCCTGTGTTTTGCTGTTAATACCCCTATTTTTGGCCCATTAGCGAAATAGCACATAAAAATTTACTAAGAGCACCCCATTTATGTTCTTGTTAGAACTTTATTTTAGTTCAATTATAGTTTCAAATTAAGTGCATAAAAAATAATAAAAAGCATTATAAAATTCCCCAAAAAATCAAGTAGCCTAATAAGTCATTTTAGGAATTTGTGATATTTTTATTTTCTGAATTTTTGTTATTTTTGAATAAATTCTGAATTTTTCTTTTAATTAGCTTTATTGAATTTCTATTAATTATGCTGGATTTTGTTCATTTTATTTAAGTAACTTCCAGCAACCTTTTTGAGCCATTCTTTTTTCTGTAATTAGAGGACTCATAATAGTTCTTAGGATATTTTTTATGGAATTTTTAGGACCTTTTATCTTAGGTTTTAATGGAATAATCCTTAGGAAATAATGGTTAATTCTTAGCTGAAATTAATTAATTGTTAGGCATAGGAAAAATAAGATTTTGTAGAATCCCTCTTAATACAATGTTTTAGATAGTGTTAGAACCTTATAGTTTAATTTTCATAATTTTCCTAGAAGATTTAATATTTTTTTAGAATATTAGTTTTAGGCCTAGTTATGCATAATTCCCTTAGTTTAGGCCATTAAAAGAAAATAAAGTTCAATATAAAAATAATAGTATAGATTAGATTTAGCATTTAAATTTAATATTAGACTTAGGTTTAGTTTAATTTGTTTTTCTTATAATGAATATTAAGATTAGCTTAGATTTAGTACTTAGGCTTGAAATTTCATTTTTCACTTAGAATTAGAATAAATAAAGTAGACTATTTTTTTAATTCATGTCATTGAATGCCTTTTAGAATTTTATTCCTTATGGTAAATTTCATTATTTTTTGTTTCATTTGATTTTACAACTTGTATAGGATTCCCCCATGTGTTCTTAGAATCAACTTAACTTCATTAAGAAGTAAGTTGAATTCTAGTAGTTTTTTAAGTTTCCATTAGGAATAGAAAACTTCACTAACCATTAGGACCACCTTGTAAATAAATAAACAAAAATAGGATTGAGTCTTAGTCCCTTAGATTTTTCCTTTTATCAACTTGAGTCTTTCATTCCCCCTTCAAAAGAAAAGCAATAAAACACTTAATAAAAACCGAACAATCTTGTACGACACGAGACCTTGTTGCGGAGTGTTTATACGCGTCCTGTTTCGGGGCGAGGTGTAAATACTCCCCGCGATGGATAGGTCTTAGTACAAGACAGTTCACAAACAAAATTCAAAACACTTCTTTTAAAAGACAAAAAACAAATAACAAGCGACTATCCTGCAGGAACTTCTCTTCTCGTCTCATGCACTCATAACGCGAACTCGCGACGACTTGTCACACATGCAAGACGGTAAACGCACTCGTACCAGACGATCCTGCAACACCTGAGCATAGACATACGCAGTTCCAGCATAAAAAACACAAACAAATAGTTCCCGCCTAGGTTAGGCGAACTACGTCGACTCTGATCCTCATTATCCCGATGAGGTACGTAGGCAGCGGGGTAGGGCCCGTTCGAGCACATTCTTTATTTTCCCTACATTTTCCCCATTCTTTTCTTTTTGTTATTTTCCAGTTCCTTTTTTATTTCATTCCAGTTCCAGTTAGCGGTTTTATTCAGCAGCAGTTACATTTTTTCTCACCCTTTGAAACAAAACAAGCAAGCGTGGATCCCGTCGGGTACGACGGACGATCTGGGGTGCTAATACCTTCCCAGGTCGTAACCGACTCCCGAACTCGGATCTTTGGTTCGCAAGGCCTTGTCCTTTCCTTCTTCCTCAGGTTTGTGCAACATTACCTTTCCCATTCATTCGGGATAAAAATGTCTGGCTGGCGACTCTAACCTTTCCGCGCCACTTTCGCGTTTGTACTAGGATGAAAATCCCGGGAGCGACAGTCGGTTGAGGAACCATTGCTGCTATTAGTTCAAAACACCAATCAGGTTATTGCTGAGAGTCAGTCACTCCTCTATCTTTCGTGTCTGTGTCACACGACTTTGTTCTTATTTGAGGATCTTCCTTATGTAATCCTTTCCGTCTTTTGCGTTATTTTGCTTTATCCCTAACTTTTGCCTGGACTGATTCTTGTGAATCTTTGATTGTGAAGTCCAGCGGGATGCCCTAACTTTTGCCTAAGTCGCTTGTTTTAAAGTTTCGACTTAGCGGGCTTTTTCTTTTCTTTTTATTCTTTTTTTTTGAACGAGTCGCGTGACATTGTTTGTTTTGACTGCTTCGTGAGGGTTGTGACCGCCTCATTCTTTGGTCGATGAAGGATAACCATTGTGGTTTTCAGTCTTTAGACCTTTTGACTTGGATAACCATTGTGGTTTCGGGTCTTTGGACCTCTTGATTAGCATAGTAGAATGCAACGGATATTCAAATACACTTCTTTATGAAAGTCTGAATGCTTGGTTTGACTAGCTGACGTCTACCCTGCCCCTGGGTTACATGTGAGGGTTTTTTTTATGTGAAAAGAAACTCCTACTTCAAGGCTCGAAGGGGTTAGCAAGGGTCTATCTTCCTTATATCTCAAGTGTTTAAGGATTTGAAACAAAGCCTGTACATCGTCAACAGGGCCTTACTCGAGAGCACACAATTAGAGATTTTGCGTTTTTGTTTCGTCATTCTCCCTCATAGAATTTAAGCATGACAATTGGTATTGCGATGTACATATGCAAAATTATAAGGGAATGCAAATGAATTTACTTCAAGAAAAACATGTGAGTTTTATTATTGCTAACATTCAAAAGCAAACAAATTTCATACATGTAGACAAATGTTTAGCATATAAAAGAAACTACAAATGGAAATGCAGTAAAGAAACTGAATATTGCCGTAGTTGAGGAGGGAAGACTCCGTCTGGACCTGTCAGTCTCGGATACTTTCAACAATTAGTCACAGACTTGTAATCTTCACTTTGCAGCCGTATACCTAACCATGGCAGTAATACTTCCTCTTCTAGCTATTCTGGATCTGACACGAGACATCTGAAGGAAAGAGTGAAGCTGGGGAGTAAAGTTGCCCCATAAGGTTGCTCGGAAAGACCTAACGATCTTCTGCCTACGTATCTCCATTGACTGATGACCAATGAAGAATCAAAGCGACGTAGTTCCCCTCAATAGGGATGAAAATGAACAATGAAGAAAGGCAAACACATAAATGCCATCACTGAGAGTATTTGAATTTTGCTGGCTTTATTCGCTTCATGAATACCCTGGCGTCCTGGGTGATCAACTCGAAGACTTCATCTTAACGTGAACCATCTGGTAGAATAACCGTGACACCGGTTCCATTATGACTAGGCATCGGATTCTGTAGTACATTTGGGAGAGGAGCGAAATTGATCGCCTTGGAGTCAACTAGGTCCTGTACCTTGTTCTGAAAAGCCCAACATTTCTCAATATTGTGCCCCTGGGCACCTGAATGGAATTCGCACCTGGCATTAGCATCAAAATTCGGAGGTAGATTGTCAGGAGCAGGAGGTCTCATGGTACGAAGCTCAACCAGATTCAACTTTAGCAGCTCTGGGAGCAATACATCATATGGGCATGGGACGGGGTCGAGTCTGCGGTTTCTTGCTCTTGTTCTTTCTTGAAACGGTCTCTGTACCTGTTGTTGCTGACCTTGTGGTCGCTGTTGTTGAACCTGTGGAGTAATAGTCACCGCAGCTGCTTGGTGGTAACCTTGAGAATAACCTCTATCTCGGCTTCTATACACAGCATTCGTCTCGCCTTCTCTTATTCTTTAGCCGTTGCCAAAAGGCTTTCTTACACCCGAAGAACTAGCGCTGCTTGCATCCTGGATCTTTCCCAATTTCAGAAAATTCTCTATTCTTTCTCCAACAATGACGATATCAGAAAAACCAATGGACGGGAAGGCGGCCAAACGATCCAAGTAAACACCCTGCAAGGTGCCTATAAACATGTCGGCCATTTCCCGATCCAGCAATGGAGGTTGAACCTGTGCGGCCAGCTCACGCCACCTCTGGGCATACTGCTTAAAACTCTCCTTAGGTCCTTGAGACAAGTTCTGCAACTGAGTGCGATTCGGAGCCATATCAATGTTGTATTGATATTGCTTGAGAAATGCTTCAGCTAGATCTTTCCAACTTCGAATAGAGACCCGACTCAGCTTCATGTACCAGCTCAACGAAGCTCCAGATAAACTGTCTTGGAAGAAATGCATCCAAAGTTTCTCGTCATCAGTATGAGCCGAGATTCTTCCAAAGTACGCATGAATGTGAGTCCTAGGACACGTGCTGCCGTTGTACTTGTCAAACGATGGTGCCTTGAACTTTGGAGGGATTCTGACTCCTGGTACTTGTCGCTCCCACCAAAATGACAACCGGGGTCAAGAAGGGGTACAGACGCGAACGGTCGGCGAAAAGGAGAATGAGAACACACAGGAGTGATCTCAAGGGAAAAGAAAGAGTCGCCAGCTAGGAATTTTTATCCCGGAGGAAAGGTAATGCCGCGTAGACCTAGAAAGATATGGATAAGACGGTTGCGAACCAGAGAGACTGAGAAAGGGGGTTGGTTACAACCTGGGAAGGTATTAGCACCCAGATTGTCTGTCGTACTCGACGGGATCCACGCTTAAAAGATTTGTGTTTTAAAGGGGTAGTGTCAGTGCAATTTGTGTATCAAAGCTGGAAAGAATGCAAGTGTCAGTGTAAAAAGAAAAGTGAAGTGAGATATACGAAGTGTCAGTGTAAGAACAAGAATGAAATGCTCAAGACTATGAGGCTTAAAGAATAAAGCTGGAAAGAGGGGGAATATACATAGACTTTTGTTCGATAACCGTTAAGTTATGCCTACGTATCCTCTCGTGCAATGAGGAAGTCAGAACACCGTAGTTCGACTCAAAGAGACTGAAAGATAAATTGACTTGTGAACTGCTTACTTGTCTATGTTCAAGTGTATGACCTGTCTGGCTCAGGTGCTAACTGTCTTGCATTAGACGGAAGAAACAAGTTCTCGTTTGTGAGTGAAGGTGATGAGAAAAGAATCCCGGAGGAGACGATTATTGTTTGTTTTTGAGTTTTCAATCTTTTATTGCTTTTGGAGTTTGTCATAAGTTAATTAGCTTAAGCCTAAACCAATGGATTTAGTAAACTCATCACATCCTCCCTCTGATTAGGGGTAATGAGAATACTTTAAATGTGAGGTCAGCATCTCACACTTAATTACCATGATGTAGGATTAAGATCCTTAACCTACTTGTGATTATTTAGATGTTTTTGGTGTTTTTGTTTAGTGTTAAGTAATGAGATTAAGCCATAATCAGGGATTAAACAAACTCATTACACCATCCTAATAGAAGGATAATAGATGAGAGTGTTTAAGCTGAGGAAAGCTCCTCAACTTAATCCAAGATTAGGGATTAAACTCATGACAAAACAAAGCCTTTATTAAGTGGATTTTAGCTAATGATAAGGTGAAGAAGTGATTTGTATGGTTTGTAAGACAACTTGAGGGGGACTTGTCCATTAACACTAGGGTTAGTCCTTCTTAACCAATTAAGGAAGAATTAGAACCCTAATGCAAGGCCCAAGTTGCAAGCTTGATGTCTTGATGATTATTAGGTGAATTGATTAGAGGAGTTAAACACCTTAAGGGTTTAACACTTAGGATTAAAGTTATACACTCCATCCTAATAGAAGGATGCAGGCATAAGCCTAATCACAAAACCTTAAAGCCTTTAGGGTTTAGTCCCTGATTATGAGGTGAGGAGAGAAGACTCAATGAGACACAAAGGTAAAAGCTAAATGGGGGACTAATCAAAACCCTAACCATTGTCATGCTTGGTTGTTCCTAGGGTTTATGAGGTTTGCAAGAAAGATCTTCAGAGAAACCACCAGGAAGCAGATGAAAGGAGCAAAGAGAAGCAAAACAACTTGCTTCACTTAAGAAGACAAGTTGCTTGGAGGAAGAAAGTAAGATGAACAAGAATGAGCAAGCTCAAACCCAAACACATACAAAATGCAGCAAGGGATGCATAAAGGAGATGAAAAGAAATTGTGAGAAGTGAAGGCAAATTCACTTCTCAAAACAACTTACCACCTGAAAAGTTAGCAAAGAAATGAAATGCAATGAAAATGAGATGAAATGTGATGATGCAAACCAAAAACAGAAACATGAGTATGGTGTTAATGATGCTAAGAGGTGATGCAAATGAGGCAAGGCATTAGAATGATCATACAAACATATGGATGCAAGAGAAGCATGCTTTGAACCATGGATGTTCATGAAAAGTTATGAAATGCAAATGACATACAACATGGAAAATGAAAGATGCAATGATAACACATGATTCTAATATGTCCTAAGATGTCTTATGAATCAAATGAATGCACAAAATGTCATGACAAGTCATGGTATGCAAGCAAATGGAAGATGGATGCAAAGGAAGGCATGAATTAGGGTTATATGCAACATACAAAGCAAAAATCCAAAACCAGAAGCAAACATCATGATAAAAATTTGAAAATGCAATCAAAAGAACCCTAAACCTACACAAACTCACTGCCCAAAGGAGGGGTCCCAACTCTTAACCTAGTGAGAGTTATGAATTTTCTAAGATTGCTAGGGTTTTAAGGTACCTCATCAAGAAAAATGCCAAACAAATGGGAAATGCAAGATCAATTCATGCCAATTTAATCCTATAAACTACATGTTATGCAAGATGCAATGCAAAAGGAATCATTGTCCAACTCTCAATGGTTAGGCAGAAAAGAATTTTTGAAGTTTGTCACAAAATATTGCCTCAAAATGAATTTAATTCCATTGAAAATGATCAAAAGTTATCAAGAACAAAAAATAAATTTGGTTTGAGAGTTGGAAAATGTTTCTAAATGTTTTTAAATATTACATGAATTTTTTTTGTGATTTTTAAATACCTAAAAGTATTTTTAATTAATTAATTCTCATTAATTAATTAAAAATAAACTTTTAAATGATTTAAAATTAATTTTTAATGCAAAAGATAAAAATAAAAATATTTTTGTGTTCTGAAAAATAATGAAAACCTTGACAAAAATTTTCATAATTTTTAAACATTTTTTGCTATTTTAAATTATTTGTACAAATTAAATGAGAAAAATGTAAAATAAAATTAATTAAATGAGAAGTATGTGCAGTGGACGGATCAGATGGGTTCTGGGCAAGGAAAGGTTGACTTGGCGCCACATCCAATGGCCCAAGTTCAAACATGGTTAAACCTGATTTTTAAATTAATTAATCTGGATTAATTAAGTCAAATGAGGGTTAGGGCAAAATGGTGGAATCCTGACCATCCAAACACGCGCGGGTCAACGCATCTAAGGGCCAAAATTCAAACTCTCATAATTACACAGATTAGGGCTAATGGTTCTCAGGTGGCCGGAGAAGACTTCCAGTCGTCTTCTCCGGCGAACCAAAACCCTAGATTTCGCTACAGGCCACCCCACCTCAAATTAAACACAAGGAAATGATCCTCTAACATCATGGAACATGAATCAATCATTAAACAACATTTAAACTACATGAATCAAGCAAATCGAAGCAAACATTTTTCACGGGAAAAACTTCAGAACATCAATACATACTCATTTTCCACCCATTTTCATTTTTAAACACATCATGATGATCAGGATAACATGTAGAATCGATTTATAACAAGTAAATGAAGTTCTGAAAAATTTGTTCTAGATGGATACCTGAACTGAAGTTCTTCAAACTGGAGCTTTCTGAGCCTTTCTCTTATGCAAACTGACTCCTCTGGTCCCCCTGAGCTCAATGAACTGCTTCAAAACTTTTGTTGATGGCTGATTTGTGAAGATGAGTTCTGGTGTAGCAGATTTTACAGTTGTGTTCTAGGGGGTTTCAGGCTGTTTTTATGGTGGGTTTTTGTTCCATGGAGGATTTGTGGTTCATTGATGAAGAAAGAATGAATGTTTGATGGCTGTGGAAGGAGATTCGAAGAGAGGAAATTTTTGACAGTTTTTGGAGTGTGCTGCAATGTGTGTGTTCCAAGCTCATGTGAAGCTTGTTTTATGATCCATAAACCATTCCTAAACTATTGGAAAGAGTCAGAGGAATTGACATGTACTGTGGGAATGGCATGGGGAAATTGGCCAAAAAGTCAATGGTTGGTGTACCTCAAGTATGGGCTGTGGCAGAGGCAGTCTAGAGGCTTGTCCTCCCTCAGCTTGAGTCAAGGATGACCCTTGGATGGTTCATGAGAGGCTGCTGCATTTGGATCATGAGCTAGAGGAGTTTTTGCAACTTGACAACTTGTGACATTTCATGACTTTTGGCTATGTGAATGTGAGAAACCTTGCTGAATTTTTGATGTGGGATGCCTCATTAGGTCATGACAATGTATTAAAACCAGCTAGAGATCATACAATTCCTTTGAGAATGATTTTGCCAAAAATCCCTCTTTGCACTTTCATGAAAAATGACTTATGGCTATGTGAAGATCAAGGCAAATAAATGAGAAATCCCTTGGGCCAATTATGATTTTAGGTCATGCATTGCATTGGTATGATGATTAGAGGTCATATTGAAGTCACATAAAGGCTTGCCATGAGAAATTGCAAGTTTTCCATTTTGTGCAAAAGTGAAATTTCAATGATTTTGTCCAACTTTGCAAGACCATAACTTTTGATCCAAAATGAATTAGAACAAGTTCTTGTACTTTTTGAAAAGGGAATGATCCATTCTAAAACTTTCATGACCAAAGTTTTCCCATTTGAAGCATTTTTGAATCAAAAAGCAAGGGTTGAAAAAGTTTCCCAAAATGGCAAGTTTCCATTATAAGTCATTTTCCCAAAAAGTCAACTTTGCAAATGGCTTGAAATTCTTCAATTTTGTGAACTTCTACCATCTTCTATGATCAAATAAAGATCATACATAATCAAAATGATGAAGAACACCCTTTGGTTGGGTCATTGGGGGCCTCAGATGCCCTGATTTTGCACTGACTTGCTCAAAAAGTCAACTCTTGATCGGATGACTTCCCCATGGAATTTCTTCATGAAAATTGATATGCATGATCCCTATACCATATAGAGACCAATAGAAACAAGAATGACCAAAAAAATTGGAGTTATGGCCTTTGAAACCAAAACCCTAATTCTAGGTCATCTGTGCAATTAAACCTGGCTCTGCTTCCATGCCAATCTCAGTTCTTGTGATTTTTTGGCTTCTTTGGCTTTGAGGGGATATAATATGATGTTTGAACATACATGGACCCCTTTGAAGTGGTTGGTGACCTTTGGAGTGGCTCAAGTGGCTCTTGGATTGCTCAGATCACAAACCCTAGATGCAGATGACTTTGAACCAATGCAGTGAATCAAAAATGTGGTATGAGATGCTATGATTGAACTTATGCATATGAAGAGATCACAAGCCATGGTGTTAATAGGTGAGGGCAAATTTGGGGTGTTTACAGCTGCCCCTATTCAAACATGAGTTAGCTGTGCAGGATGTAAGCTACGGCTTAACAGGCAAACAAGATAACTTGTGGTTGAATACCACAGACAGTCCAAAATTTGCACTCACAGAATGAAGAAGAAAAGGGATATAGATTGTAAAGGAAAATAGAGTATATTATAAAGTGCGGGCGACGGAGGACGACCGCCGAGCAGAGGACGACTGCTGGGGATGCAGCAATGACGGGGACGACCGACATGCTGGGGAAAATGCGGGAAATAAAGCAATGACGGGGACGGCCGACAAGCTGGGGATATAAGAGATTATGATGGGGACGGCCATCATGTAAAGCTTATGAGATTCTCTGGGGATTAGAGGTAAGAATAAATGAAATAATGATGAGGTACGGTCATAAAGTTCATAAAGTAATGTAAAAAACGATGAGGACGACCATCAGGCTAAACTGATGAAGGTCGATCGTCAAGAAAAGGAAAAGGGACCACGACGGGGACGGCCATCGGATTAAAGAATAAATGAAATAATGATGAGGGACGGTCATCAAAGGTGAAGGACGATCACCTAGTAGGGGACGACTGCTCTGATGGGGATAAGATGAGGGACGGTCATCTAAGGTGAAGGACGATCACCTGGAAGGGTACGGCTGCCGAAAGTATCGCGACATAGGACGAATGCCGGATAAAAGGTAGACGATGGGGACGGCCATCGGATGAGCATGATGAAGGACGATCATCAAGAGGTGAAGGACGATCACCTAGCAGGGGACGGCTGCTCTCAAGGTTTATCATGACATAGGACAAATGTCAGATAACAAGATCAACGATGGGGACGGCCATCGGATAAAATGATGAAGGACAATCATCAGGAGGTGAAGGAAGATCACCTAGCAGGGGACGGCTGCTAAAAATCACGACATATGACGAATGCCGGATAAAAAAAGGGATTCTAATGGATAGAGACTCCGCTGGGGAAAGGATGAGGGACGGTCATCCAAAGGTGAAGGACGATCACCTGGCAGGGTACGGCTGCCGAATGTCAGATAGAAAAGGTTGCTTTGCTGGCGACCTACTGGGGAATAGTAAACACGGACGAGTGTTTACATCCAAGAAAATGAAAGGTATAAGTGTTTGGGTACTGTGTATAGATTAAAGGTGCGGACGAGCATCCTTAAGACTATGATATGGACGAGTATCAGATAGAAACAAAAACTGACACATGTTCAGGGATGATGATACGGACGAGTATCATCTGGTTAACAAAGAACACGGACGAATATTGATTATGCGGGGACTCTTCTGGGGAATGATAGACACAGACGAGTGTCTAAATTCAAGAAGACATAAGTGTTTGACACGTGTATGGATTAAAGATGCGGACGAGCATCCCTAAGACTGTGATACAGACGAGTATCAGGTAGAAACAAACGCTGACACATGCTCAGGGATGATGATACGGACGAGTACCAACGGGTTAACAAAGAACACGGACGAGTGTCGAATCTGCAAAGGTATGAATGGTGTATACAAGATACAGACGAGTATCTGTATGAGTGAAATAAGTATGAGTGGTGTATAGATGAGTGTTTAACCTGCTGGGGAGAGTGACACGGACGAGTGTCAAAAGAGGAAAGTGTAATATAATCAAGTATATGATTTACAAAGTATTCAGGTAACTATGCTGGGGAAAGTGACACGGACGGGTGTCAGGGAATCTGCTATGGATATATGTATCTGTGAGTGCAAAGAGGACGCTTTGGCTTTCTGCTGGGGATATGACACGGACGGGTGTCAAGAAGGATATGTTATTGATAATGATTCGAGCGGAAGCCTTTCGATGCATTTTCGGGGCGCAACGGCACGTGCATGGAATTCTGCAACAAAATGTCTGCATTCATCATGATACCCAATACTAGTGTTTGGCTATGCGAAAACATAACTACATATCAGAGTGCGAAATATGACCCGAATAAAATCTCCTATTTCATTTTAGCCAGTGTTGCCACAGCAAGATAGTATCCCAAATCCTTCGTTGCCTTTTTAGCAGCAAAGCCGCTTAGAAAGTGAATCAGAATTTCCTGCTGAAACATAAGACTGCCTGGCTTCAGATTTTCTGCAGAAATGATGACATTCTAAGCAAGCTGCACTAGCCTTGGTGAAATTTACAAAGGCATATCCTTTGTTCAGCCCAGTTCGGAAATCTATCGGTAAGTAGACAAAATCAAAGGAGAAAGTGTTTTCTACTCCATTTTCTCGGTCTTTAGCGTTTTCAACCACGCAATGGTTCTCCAAGAATTTCACTATCATGTCTCGATTGTATTTGCTAGGAATGTTTTTTTTTTGTTTTTTCGCGACTTCACTGGGGAATCATGACACGGACGGGTGCCAAAAAAAGAGTGTTCATTTGTATTTGTGAGTATAAGGCCGATGTTTTAGCTTTAGCTTTATGCTGGGGATATGACGCGGACGGGTGTCAGGACGTATCCGCATCTTTAGGGAAAGTGTCTTGGCTCTCTGCCGGGGAATCTGAGGAGTTTTCTGTATATTGTTGATGGATTGTCAGTATTCACAAGTGTTTGATCCAGTACATGGCTTATGATTATGCAATATGTTTGATTTTTGCCGTAATGCTCCGCATTAAACGGAATGCTACGCTCTGTGGGGAGAATATGATGCGAATGCTATGATTATGCAAAGATACCGATCCGGGATTCGGATCCCGTTACTGCGAAGATCTCTGGCCGATCTGCTTGAAGTGGACATCCCAGCTGGGGATGAAATCATTGGTATATCTGACATATGGGACTCCGCTTGGGGATATAGGCCACTGATAGACCTATATTTGATAAAGGGGACCCAGCTGGGGTTTGTAGAAGCTTTCTTCACTTTGTTGTGATTTCTTAGGACGTTGCTCTTCTGGATAGAGGCTGACACTCTGTGGGGAGATGGTTCCCCGGCTTTTGCACTTGGCTGTGGAGGAATAGTGGATGGCAACTCGGCTGGGGAGAAAACACCTCCGGTGCTGAGACTGAGTTAGATAATGATTTGCCAGCTTGCTGGGGTGAAGCTTTCATGCCCCATGTCGTGTTTTGAATACCTGCAATCCTGAAAAGACATAGAAACGCACAAGTAATCCCGAGGTATCCCTTACCGGATTCCGTCATAGGAGTTTAGACACTCCCGGGAGTAAGTATATTTCCTGCAAGCACGTGTTTTTTTAGAAGAGAAGCATCTGTATTTATGCAATTAGTATCTTAGAGTCATCGGACATTTTTGCAAATAAAAGAGTGCGAGACAATGTGTGACTGAAAATCTGATTTTATTAATTCATGTGCCCTGAATTGGCATGATACAGTCAAGGAAACAGATCCCCTAAAATGAGGAGATTGTTACAAATTGAGAAACAAAAGATTGTTAGCAATGTTGATGACGCTTCAAGGAGATTCCCTTTTGCTATGACTCGTATGACATTTGACGTTCTTCTCGTCTTGCTTTCTGAAGAAGGCTGATTCTGAACAAAGCTTGAACCTTTCGAAGCTTACCAAGTTGTAAGTGATACAGACGAATTCAGAATGCAGTTGTTCGCTTATTCCCTTATTTTGCATGGATCACCCTTTCGGGTTTTCAATCCATCGGGATACCCATTTTTGCCTGAGTTGTCCAATGCGGCTTTTCAACTCAGCGGGTGTACATTTTTTTGTTTATTTCCCTTATTTTTGCCCGAGTCTTTTATTCTGTTTTTGAGTCGCCGGGATGTCCTATTTTTGCCTGGACTTACATTCTGTTTTTATGTCCAGCGGGTCATTTTATGCGAAGTATTTTTTAACTGCATCTGAATTCACAGGGGACGGGAAGTCTTCACCATCCATAGTGCTGAGCATCAGTGCCCCACCAGAGAAAACTTTCTTTACTACGAATGGCCCTTCATAGTTCGGAGTCCACTTGCCCCTGTGGTCTGTATGAGGAGGGAGGAGTCTTTTCAGCACAAGATCTCCTACTTGGTACTCTCGGAGCCTGACTTTCTGATCGAAGGCTTTCTTCATTCTTTTCTGATACAGCTGCCCGTGATAGATTGCAGCTAATCTCTTCTCTTCAATCAGACTCAGTTGTTCGTATCGGGATCGGACCCATTCTGCTTCATTCAATTTAACATCCATCAGTACCCGTAGGGAGGGTAATTCAACTTCGACAGGCAGGACTGCCTCCATACCATATACAAGCTGATACGGTGTTGCCCCAGTAGATGTTCTAATTGATGTGCGGTACCCATGCAAAGCAAACGGTAGCATTTCATGCCAGTCTTTATAGGTGACTACCATCTTTTGCACAATCTTCTTAATGTTTTTATTAGCTGCCTCAACAGCGCCATTCATCTTTGGCCTGTAAGGGGAAGAATTGTGGTGTTGGATCTTGAAGTCCCGACATAGTTCTGCCATCATTTTATTGTTTAAGTTGGAACCATTGACAGTAATGATTCGCTCGGGAACTCCATACCGACAGATGATATCTCTCTTCAGGAATCGGGCTACCACTTGCCTTGTAACATTTGCATAGGAAGCTGCTTCAACCCACTTGGTAAAATAGTCAATGGCCACCAGGATGAATCTGTAGCCATTTGAAGCAGTCGGTTCAATCTTGCCAATCATATCAATGCCCCACATGGCAAAGGGCCAGGGTGAAGACATCACATTCAGAGGATTGGGAGGCACATGCATCTTATCCGCATAAATCTGGCATTTATGGCACTTCCTGGCATAAGCACAACAGTCGGCGTCCATTGTGATCCAGTAATAGCCTGATCTTAGCAACTTCTTGGCCATGGCATGCCCTCCTGCATGGGTACCAAAGGATCCTTCGTGCACCTCTTGCATCAACAAGTCTGCTTATGTTCTATCAACGCATCTGAGGAGTACCGTATCAAAGTTCCTTTTGTATAGGGAACCATCAGTATTCAGGAAGAAACTACCAGAAAGCCTTCTTAGAGTCTTCTTATCATTGGAAGATGCCCCAGGTGGGTATGTTTGATCCTCCAAGAAGCATTTAATGTCGTGGAACCAAGGCTTATCATCCTTAACAACATCTGCTGCACATACATATGCTGGTCTGTCAAGTCTGGACACTGAAATCCGAGGTACAAAGTTGGCAGCTTGAACTTTGATCATGGATGAAATGTTGGCAAGAGCATCTGCAAATTGATTCTCGTCCCGAGGGATATACTCAAGCTTGACCGTTGTAAAGAAAGTCAATAACCTCCTTGTATAATCCCTGTAAGGTATCAGATGATCCTGGTGCGTGTACCATTTGCCGTTGGTTTGATTAATTACCAGAGCTGAATCTCCGAACACAGTCAAAGTTTTGATCCTGAGGTTAATGGCTTCCTCAAGACCCATAATGCAAGCTTCGTATTCAGCTTCGTTGTTAGTGCAGTTAAAGGTGAGCTTTGCCGAGAAAGGCATGTGAACTCCTTTGGGTGTAATGAGTACTGCACCAACACCACGACCATTCATATTAACAGCCCCGTCAAACATCATAGTCCATTCTTCTTTCGGGTCAGGCCCTTCAGTGTGAATAGGCTCTTCACGATCTTTTGCTTTTATGAACATGATGTCTTCATCAGGGAAGTCAAATCTCATAGGCTGGTAATCATCAATGGGTTGCTCAGCAAGATAATCAGACAGTACACTGCCTTTGATGGCTTTCTGAGATGTGTACTGGATGTCATATTCTGTGAGGATCATTTTCCATCTTGCAACCCGTCCAGTAAGCGTTGGCTTCTAAAAAATGTACTTAACTGGGTCCATCTTTGATATCAATAAAGTAGTGCGGGTCAACATATACTGTCTCAGTCGGCGAGCAGCCCACGCTAAAGCACAACAAGTTTTCTCGAGCAGTGAATAACGTTGTTCACAGCCGGTAAACTTTTTGCTTAGGTAGTATATTGCATACTCTTTTCAACCAGACTCGTCATGCTGGCCCAGCACACACCCCATTGACTCTTCTAATAATGTCAAGTACATTATCAGAGGTCTTCCTTCAACTGGAGGCATAAGGATTGGAGGCTCTTGTAAGTATTCCTTGATCTTGTCAAAAGCCCTCTGGCAGTCTTCGTTCCACCTGACCGTTTGTTCTTTTCTTAACAGTTTGAACAAGGGTTCACAGGTTGCTGTAAGGTGAGATATGAACCGTGAAATGTAGTTCAATCTACCTAAGAACCCCCGAACTTCTTTTTCTGACTTTGGTGCAGGCATTTCTTGAATGGCTTTAACTTTATCAGGGTCAACTTCAATCCCTTTCTCACTTACAATAAAGCCCAGCAGCTTACCAGATCGCACCCCGAATGTGCACTTGTTGGGGTTCAACTTCAGTTGGTACTTCCTCAGACGCTTGAATAACTTCAGCAGATTTACCAGGTGGTCTTCTTCTGTGAGGGACTTGGCAATCATGTCATCCACATAACATTCGATTTCTTTATGGATCATGTCGTGGAATAATGTCACCATAGCCCGTTGATATGTTGCACCAGCATTCTTCAGTCCGAATGGCATCACCTTATAACAGAACGTGCCCCAGGGTGTGATGAAAGTTGTCTTCTCCATGTCTTCAGGTGACATCTTGATCTGATTGTATCCTGAAAATCCATCCATGAAGGAGAACACCGAGAACTGAGCCGTATTATCAACCAATACGTCAATGTGAGGTAATGGGAAATCATCTTTCGGGCTGGCTCTGTTCAGGTCCCGGTAGTCAACACACATTCTCACTTTTCCGTCTTTCTTAGGTACAGGTACAATATTAGCAACCCACGGCGGGTAGCTAGTCACAGCAAGGAACCCAGCGTCCCACTGCTTCTGTACCTCTTCTTTTATCTTCATTGCCATATCTGGGCGAGTACGGCGCAACTTCTGTTTTACCGGCGGGCAGTCTTCTTTTAAAGGCAGCTTGTGCATAACAATATCGGTGTCCAACCCAGGCATATCCTGATAAGACCAAGAAAACACATCCACATACTCTCGAAGCAGGTCAATCAGTTGCTCTTTTACTGAGTCTTGTAAGCAGGCCCCGATCTTAACCTCTTTCACGTCTTCTTCCGTACCAAGATTAACCGTTTCGACCTCCTCCTGATGAGGGGTGATAACCTTATCCTCTTTCCTTAACAACCTGGCTAGCTCTTCAGGAATCTCATAATCTTCTTCAACCCCTTCATCAACTTGATTGATTGGATTGTCAAAGTCATACGAAGCCATAGCAGTGTTGTTGTCGGTGCAGTCTGAAAGGCACTCTCTGCAAGGGTTTAGATTGTTCATTTTAGTGATTGATTTTAATCTTGTTTAGAAAAGAGTGAAATGAAGTTATCATTTTGAAAACATTGCCATTTTATTTTTGTACAAAAAGAAAAATGAAAAAAAATAGTGAGCGGAAAAGAAAAAGACTCATTTGCAAAAGATGTCCGATATTCATTGATTGATCTGTTTGCACAAAATCACAAGATGGCCCGATTACAAAATGAGTCTTGTCATCTTGGGCAAGATGCAAGACTTGATGCATGCTTAAAAATACAGGAAATAATAATTACTCTGCAGGAGTAACCCTTATAATTTCCTGGGAAGACCAGTTTGAGATACGGCTCCCCGGGATCCTTGGACGTATCCAGTTCTCCAGGTTGCGTTCATCTTCCGACTCATCTTCCAAGTTGTTCACTGCATCCGGGGTGAGCATCCCCCACTGATAAAACTGGGCTTCTTGGCAGCCTCTGATTGATCTTGTTGAGTTGGTCTGTAACCCAACCCAAATCTGTCCTCCTTCTTCTCCACGGGCAGCAGCTTGCCCCAGCCTTGGGCAGTCCCCTCTTCAACAACCTTCCTGGCTTGCTGGTAAGATGTCATGGAGGTTCCAAGTATAACAGATGCTTCATTTATGTTCAGGGCCTCAAATCCCTGACTCATAGTTTCATGGATCTCTCCATCCATCTCAATGTACTTGTACGTAGCCAGATGGCTAACAAAGATATCCTCTTCACCACAGATGGTGATGATCTGACCTTCCCACTCGAATTTCAGCTTCTGGTGAAGGGTAGACGTAACAGCGCCAGCGGCATGGATCCAGGGTCTACCCAACAAACAGTTGTAGGCCGGCTGAATGTCCATCACATAGAAGGTAATTTTGAAGGTCTGCGGGCCAATCATCACAGGCAGATCAATCTCTCCTAGCACTGATCTTTTAGAGCCATCGAAGGCTCTCACCACCAAATTACTCGGACGTAATGCCAAGCCATCGTACTCCAGCTTCACTAAGGCTTTCTTTGGTAGAACATTGAGTGAAGACCCAGTGTCCACCAGTACATGGGATGAAACAGCACCCTTGCATTCTAGAGTGATGTGTAAAGCCTTGTTGTGGTTACGTCCCTCAGTTGTTAAGTCAGCAATGGTAAAGCCCAGTCCATGACTGGTGTTGACATTTGCTACCACAGTTTCTAGCTGATTAACGGTGATCTCCTCTGGCACGTAAGCTGCATGCAAGACTTTCAATAATTCATTCCTGTGAGCATCAGAACACATCAGCAGGGATAATATGGAGATCTTTGAGGGAGTTTGGTGAAGCTGATCCACCACCTTGTAATCACTTCTCTTTATAATTCTCATGAACTCATCTACATCTTGCTCAAAAGATGTCTTCTGATTTTCTTTGATGATTGGTTCTTCAACTACCACACTCTTTCCTTTTGCTTTGGCAGCAGCTTCTGCTTCAGCATTAGGTCTTTGCAATTGTGAGGCAAAAAGGCGTCCGCTTCTGGTAAAGCCTCCGCCTCCCCCAATATTATCAATCTGTGGAGAAGAAGTTGAAGAGTCCAAAGTTATTTTCTCCCCATTGCAGTAGAGGTCAGAGCCATAATGCCAAGGGATGGCATTACTGCTTTCATACGGAACGGGTCCAGGCACCGTGATGGTAACTGGACTGACTGCTGCAGAGGAGGGTACTGAAATGGTGTGCGGATCGTAGTAGATGGTGACTGGTGACCTGGCAGGAGATGCCACTGCTTGTTGTTGAAAATTGGTGTTTGGAGTAACATATGCTGGATCATAGTAAATGGTGACTGCTGAGATATCTTCATTAGTTTCTGTTGGCGTTGTCGAAGATTCTGCTGAATAAAGGGGTGCTGATGTTGTAGAAGAGATGGTTGTTGACATCTGATTTGTTGAAGTGATGGACGGAGCCATTGTTGATGATATTGATGAATTGGTCGGAATGATTGTTGTTGCAGTTGTAGAAGAGTCAGGAATTATTGTCAGGGGGATTGCTGGATTTGTAGGCGCTGATGTTGTGATCTGAAGTATACCACTTTTGATGAGACCATCTATGTCGCTTCTCAAGTTATCACACCCGTTGACCGAAATGTTGCAATAACCACAACCGAGCTCACACCCGGGGAACATCTGGCATTCTAGAAGCTGAGCTTTAATTTCTACCAGATGTGTCCGAATCTGCCCAACACTGGTGATTAAGAAAGATGGCTTGTCTTCCTCAATGGCATTAATCCTTGGTCCTCCATGATTGGGCATGGGATTCTTGTTGACATTTGGCGGGGGTGCAAAATTGAGGGCTTTGGAATCCACTAGATCCTGCACTTTCATTTGTAAAGCCCTGCATTTCTCTGTATTATGGCCAGGTGAATTGGAGTGAAAAGCACATCTGGCGTTGACATCATAGTTTCTTGGAAGACTGGAGGGATCTAGTGGTGCCAATGTCCTTAGTTCAACCAAGTTGAGTTTCAGGAGTTGTGGTAATAAAGCGACATAAGGCATATGGATAGGGTCAATCACCCTATTTGCCTGTGATGGTCTTTGTTGAAAGGTGTCGCTCCCAGGATTTTCATCCTAGTACAAACGCGAAAGTGGCGCGGAAAGGTAGAGTCGCCAGCCAGACATTTTTATCCCAAAGGAATGGGAAAGGTAATGTTGCACAAACCTGAGGAAGAAGGAAAGGACAAAGCCTTGCGAACCAAAGATCTGAGTTCGGGAGTCGGTTACGACCTGGGAAGGTATTAGCACCCCAGATCGTCCGTCGTACCCGACGGGATCCACGCTTGCTTGTTTGTTTCAAAGGGTGAGAAATAATATGCTGCTGAACAAATGAACCGCTAACTGGAAATGGAATGAGAAATGAGAAAGGAATTGGAAAATAAAACAAAGAGAAAGAATGGGGAAAATGTAGGGAAAATAAAGAATGTGCTCGAACGGGCCTACCCCGCTGCCTACGTACCTCATCGGGATAATGAGGATCAGAGTCGACGTAGTTCGCCTAACCTAGGCGGGAACTATTTGTTTGTGTGTTTTTTACAGCTGGAACTGCGTATGTCTATGCTCAGGTGTTGCAGGCTCGTCTGGTACGAGTGCGTTAACCGTCTTGCATGCGAGACAAGTAGTCGCGAGTTCGCGTTGTGAGTGAATGAGATGAGAAGAGAAGTTCCCGCAGGATAGTCGGTTATTGTTTGTTTTTATCTTTTAAAAGAAGTGTTTTGAATTTGTTTGTGAACTGTCTTGTACTAAGACCTATCCATCGCGGGAAGCATTTACACCTCGCCCCGAAACAGGACGCGTATAAACACTCCGCAACAAAGTCTCGTGTCGTACAAGATTGTTCGGTTTTTATTAAGTGTTTTATTACTTTTCTTTTGAAGGGAGAAAGAAAGACTCAAGTTGCAAAAAGGAAAAATCTAAGGGACTAAGACTCGATCCTAATTGTTTATTTATTTACAAGGTGGTCCTAATGGTTAGTGAAGTTTTCTATTCCTAATGGAAATTTAAAAACTACTAGAATTCAACTTACTTCTTAATGAAGTTAAGTTGATTCTAAGGACAATGGGGAAACCTATTAAAGTTGTAAGATCAAAATAAGGCAAGACAATGAAATCAAACATAAGAAGTAACATTCTAAAAGGGATTCAATGACATGAATTAAAAAATAAATAGTCTATTTATTTATTCTACTTCTACATGGAAATGAATTTTAAGCCTAAGTTCTAAATCTAAGCTAATCCTAATACTCATTCTAAAAAATCAAATTAAACTAAACCTAAGTCTAATATTAAATTCTATGACTAAACTTAAACTACACTATTATTTTTATATTGAACTTTATTTTCTTCCAATAGCCTAAACTAATGGGAATTATGCCTGACTAAGCCTAAACTAATATTCTAAAAAAAATACTAAAACTTCTAGAAAAATTGTGAAACTTAAACTATAGGGTCCTAACACTATATAAAATATGGTATTAAGAGGAATCCTAAAAAAAACTCATTTTTCTATGCCTAGCAATTAATTATTTCCAGCTATGAATTAATTACTATTTCCTAAGGATTATATCACTAAAACATAAGATAAAAGCTCCTAAAAATTCCATAAAAAATATCCTAAGAACTATTATGAGCCCTTTAATTACAGAAAAAAGAATGGCTCAAAAAGGTTGCTGGAAGTTACTTAAATAAAATAAACAAAATCCAGCATAAATAATAGAAATTCAATAAAGCCAATTAAAAGAAAAATTCAGAATTTAATCAAAAATAATCAAATTTCAGAAAATAAAAATATCCCAACTTTCTAAAATGACTTATTAAGCTTCTTAATTTTTTGGGAAATTTTCTAATGATTTTTATTATTTTTTATTAGATTAATTTTAAACTATGATTAAAACAAAATAAAAATCTAAGGAAATTATGCAGGGGGATATTTAGTTATTTTTCTGGTTATTATTTTTCATGGGCCTAACAGAGGGAGTGTGAAGAGCAATGGACTTGAGCCCATTTTCGTTAGAACCAGGGAGGTGCTGGAAGTAGTTCTTTATGATTGTTTTTCTAATGGGCCTGGAAGCAGGGGTGTTGATAACAATATTTATTAATTAACCATATTTTTTAAACATATTTTAGGAATTAAACATATTTTTTTAATTAACTTAAAAATGAAATGGACTAATCTTAAGATAATATTTTTCCTAAAACCTTAGCTTAAGATTATTTTTTTATTGAATTATTTCTAATAATCTTGTGAATTAAACCTTAATCTAATAATAATATTTTTTTTATAAATTTTTAATCTTAGAAAATGAATTAAATTCTAAACTTATGATTATAAACTAAATAATACTCTTATGATAAATGCTTCTAAATAATAATCTTATGATAAATGCTTCTAAATAATAATCTTATGATAAATGCTTCTAAATAATAGTCTTATGATAATGTTCAAATTAAAATCTTAATTTAAGTTCTAATAGTCTTGATTTAAGCAAAAATGAAGTAAACTAATCCTATTATAATATTTTTTCCAAAATCTTAATTAAAGAAAAAGAATTAAACTAAACTTAATATTTTCTAACAATCTTAATTTAAACAAAAGAATTAAACTAATCCTATTATGAAAATTAATCTAAAACCTTAACTTAGGAAAAAAATGAAATAAATTTCTAATAATCTTAACATAATGTTTTCCTAAAATCTGAAATTAAACCATAGTTTCAAAAAATTACCTTAAATAATAAAATTAAAGATTAACTAATAGTTTTATATGAATTTGATGTTTTAATTTAAAAAAAATGTATTAACCTAACTTATGATTAAAATTTCCTAAAGTCTTACAAAAAAGTAAAACTCTAATAATCTTGTGAATTGATATTTTCCAAAATCTTAAATTAAACTAAAAAGAATTAACCTAATATAATATTCTTTGAAATCTTAATTATAATGATGAATTAGGCTAAACTTATTATAATATTTAACTTAAAATCTGAATTAAAGAAAATGAATTAACTAATTCTATTATAACATTTAAATTACAATCTTAATTTATTTCCTAATCATACAATAATCAAATTAAATAAAAATAATTAAGCTAATGTTAAAACCCCAAACACAGCTGAAGCAATCCCATTCCCAACCCTAATTTCCCCTTCCCTGCGCCGCAAAACCCCTCCTCCATCTTCTTCTTCTTCCCAAATGAAACCATCTCCCTCTCTCCTTCATCTCTTCCGCCGCAACCATACCCTACTTCTCATCACTCTCTTTCGTTTGCGCTCCTCACTCAGCTCCTTATCTCAAAAATTCAATGAAACAAAAACCTACGTATTACGATACCAAAGCCGAGAAATCAAAGCCCTTACCACCATAGCTTCGACTTCACCAACATCCCCTTCACTCCGAACCCAGAATATCATCATCCACCCTCTCAATCGAAAGAAACAAGGATTGAAATCGAGAACGAAACAACAGTGCAGCAACCATCTCACAAAGGGGAGGATGAGCTCGTACCTTGAATCGGGGATGCTATATGTTCTTAACGACGAAGAGATGCCATTGACGCTGCTGCAAGATTAATGACGACTTCGGTTTGCCGAATAACGAGGATGCGGCGATGGAGACGTCGATAGCACGAAGAGGAACTTTGCGAAATCTTGCTCAGGTATTCGTTTCAATCTCACTTCTCGCACTCTCGTTCCCGCTTTACCTTACGCGACTGAATACTTGCTATGGAGGTTGAAATTGCAATGTATTCACAATCTGTGTCAAGTTGTTATTACCTCTTTTTGATGTGGCTTATGCGGTGGCGTCGAGTTGTTGCCGATACCATTCTGATGTGTAATTTATGCTATATTGCGCAGGTTGATGAGTGTGGTGATGGTGATGCTAGTTTATGCAATGGGTGAATCCGCAGAGATTGATGAATTCCCCTGTTAGAGCACCATCTTCACCTGTGATAGATGCAGCAAATTGGAGTTAGGGTTGAGGGAATGGTGAAGAGAAAATCCAGACTGGGAAGATTGGAGAGATTGGGAAATTGAAGAAGAAGAACTCAAGTGTGAAGAGAGGCTCTGACTTATAGAAGATCTCTCATAGAAGGGTCCAGAAGCTTCAGGTACAATCAGCTTCAATTCTATTACCTTTCTGTTATGCATTTCTGTTAGATTTGGTTAGGATTTCATTTCTGTTATGAACCTTTTGGTTTTGAGTAGTCAGTTATGTTTCTGAGCTGGAAATCAGTTGAATCAGTTACGATTCAGTTATGACTGTTATGAGTTTTTTGGAACTTTCAGTTGGTAGTTTTAGATTTTTTTTGTGAGAATCCTTTGCAACTGATTTTTTTTTCATTTGAATCTGCAGGTTTTTCTTTTTTCTTTGGTTTGTAAGCATTCGGTCAACTAGTATCTTGACAAGTGATTCCACATTTCCTGTTGCATCTTCTTGTGTTTGAAAATTACTCTCAGCAGGAGGCCTTTCTTTCAGATGCTACAGACAAATCCAAGCGCCTGCAAGCTTTCGAGAGTAATGCAGTTGCTGCTCTTTGTTGCATTCTACTAATTGATTGCAAAACTAAAGGAGACTTCAAGCGTTTGCTGGATCCGCTCTAATTGTCTATCTGCTTCGACTCATGAAAACATTTCAGATATAAAATGCAAACAACAATTTACCTGCTGATCCATTATCAACACTTTCCTTTCCAAGGTCAGAAGCTTCAAAAGCTGGAATCTTTAATTCTCCGGCAGCATTAAGAAAATTGTGAACACTTTCAAAATACTGATATGCGGGCAAAGGCTGGGAATTCCAAGCAAGTGGTTGCATTGGTACTTGAGTATCCGCTATCTTCGGTATTGCTCCGGGATGAATCTTGTTAATGATCTTGCAAAGAATTAGGCCATTTCTCAAGCAAAAAAAACAAGTTCTCTCCCTGATGGTTGCTGACATATTCTGAGAGGACCAACTTGACTTTCTAACCATTGAGTTGCCTCATAGCGTCCCAAAGCTGCTTCTCCAACTTTTCTTTAATCTCTTTTTTTTTTTGAATTTTCTTCCTTTCCTTGACTCTGTAATATCTCTTCATTTACAAAATAATAATAATAAAGAAAAAGGAGTACTTCTAACTGTTTTATATTATATTTGAACAAGGGATCAATAGGGGCCTTTGAAAATTATTATCATTGTTTTTTCCCCCTCTAATTTAATGAAGGGTAAATAACAAGATGACCATTGAATCAAAGTGGTTTGACATGGACAATGACTTGCATAGATTCCATGTAATAGAATGAATCAAAGAAAACAATCCTTAATTAATGACCTGAGATAAGTTAAATAGTTATTGAGAAACGAAATATCTTAATGATTGGATTCTCAAAAGAAAAAGGAATAAGACCTTATAAACTAAATGTACGATCGTGGGCCTAAACCAAATGACCCAAAGATGGCCCATAATTTAGAAGTGAGAAAAATGGAAATGGACCAAAACTAGATTTAGAATGCCAATTGGAAAGAAATTGGGAATAATAAAAAAAAACTGAAGCTTGAATTAGAAGATGATTTTAAAATAAACTAACTGGTTTATTGGCGTCAAATAAAGGAAAAGAGATTGAATTGAGCCAAAAAATGGAACAGCGACTTATGAACATGCATTGGATGCTACACTCAAATTGTTTAGCAGGTATCAAAATGAACATAACGAGAATGGTACAGATATGTACTGATGTTCGTGTGATGACTTCTAAACAAACCAATAGCCGTGTATTCTTCTTTAATCTGAATCAAATCCTTCAACATAGTCTACTCTTAAGAACTTTGATGCCATACTAAAACTCATCACAATCTCAAATTATTGCTCCAAAAACAAATGGATCCAAACCACTCCTTAATACATTGGATCTCCATTGGCGAAATTCCCTTCAAAGATTATGAACAAAAACTCTTAACTTCCCTTGAGATATTAAATGATGAGGAATACGACCTGAGGCGTCAAGAAAAGCCAACACTCTTATTTCAGGAAAGTCTGATTGAACACCTCAGTACTGGATTAAATGCACCGATGAATATTCTCTGCAAGTTCAATCCCTGATAAACATGGGCAAGGTACGAAATCCTAACTTCCTTGAGCCCTGATCACATGCCCTATGAATCCATGCAATGCACCATTATGATGTTAATGAATTAATGAGAAATGCTGATGAATGCAAAATGATGAGCCAATAGAGGGAATAAATGTGAGGGCAAATTTTGAGGTATTACAGCTGCCCCTATTCAATCATCTGCAGACCTGAACGAATAATTGCAACGGCTTTTAGACGTTCAAGGTATGGAGTGATTGAATAATCAAATAAAACCTGAAAATTTGCACGCTGAAAGCAATGGAAATGCCATCTGCTCATTTATTCATTTATGTATTTTTTATTTTGACCTCTGAATAGGTAACGGAGAAAGAACCAGGTGGAATAGAATCAATGCAATCACTGTGACTGCTGAACAAACCGAAACCACAAGGAGGGTGCCTATTGGCGAAACAGGACTTAACGCAACATCAACCGATTTGCGACTCAAATAAGATCAACCGATCTAACACGGAGATGGTATCAACCGATCCACCCCGGAAAGCGAGAATGTAATATCATCCGATTTATAACTCGAAGAGAAATGATATCAACCGATTCATGACTCAAATAAGATCAACCGATCTAACATGGAGATGGTATCAACCGATCCATAACCAAGAAAAACGAGAATGTAATATCATCCGATTTACAACTCGAAGAGAAATGATATCAACTGATTCATGACTCAAATAAGATCAACCGATCTAACATGGAGATGGTATCAACCGATCCATAACCAAGAAAAACGAGAATGTAATATCATCCGATTTACAACTCGAAGAGAAATGATATCAACCGATTCATGACTCAAATAAGATCAACCGATCTAACATGGAGATGGTATCAACCGATCCATAACCAAGAAAAACGAGAATGTAATATCACCCGATTTACAACTCGAAGAGAAATGATATCAACCGATTCATGACTCAAATAAGATCAACCGATCTACACGAAAATGGTATCAACCGATCCATTATCTTCGCACTGAAACGAGACCATTGTACTTAAATGGAGACTCGAAAGGAACGGGATCGTTGTACTTAAACGAGGGCCCAAGACGCAAACAGGATCATTGTACTTAAATGATAACCTGAGACGCGACCGTTGTACTGAAACGGAGACGCGAAAGAATGAGACTGTTGTACTGAAACAAGACTCAAAGACGAGACCATTGTACTTAAATGGAGACTCGAAAGGAACGGGATCGTTGTACTTAAACGAGAGCCCAAGACGCGACCGTTGTACTGAAACGGAGACGCGAAAGAATGAGACTGTTGTACTGAAACAAAACTCAATTGGGGATAACAACAAGACTTGGTGGACGCATCCACCCTGGGAGATGAGGTTGCATTCTGCAGGGAATACTTCAATTTGATTGGAGGTGTAACGGGCCTTATGTAATACCTCAAAACTGGCCCATGCTGGTATGCATATGTTTGAATTTATGGCGTAATGCTCCATGATGATGGAAATGCTACGCTTTGGAGGATGCAAATGTGATGTTGATTACTGGATGCAAATGCAAATGCAAAAGGGGTCTCCCGATGAGGAGATAACAGACATCCCAGATGGCTTGACTGGGAGCAACTGATGATCACTGCATTGATTCGATTGATCTTTGTGAGAAGAAGACAACTCTGCGGGGAAGGCTGTCAATGATATACCGGCTCTGAACTGCCGCCACTGCCAAAAATAAATTGGACTTTGAGATCGGAGTGCCAAGACCCGGCTGGAGATGGACCCTTCTTGAACTCTGATGGGGAAGTGAGGACTTCCTAACTTGGTTGCGAACCGAAAGTATGACACTGCTGAGGAAGCAATTTCTGGGGAGGTAAGACACTCCTTATACTGCTGAAAATTGCCCCTGTTTGAAGGGAAATTCCTGCTTGGGGATAACACCCACCTTCTGCTACCTTGCTGGGAGAAATTTCGACTTCCATATTGTCGCTCCCGATAAATGGGACTGGCCCAAATAAAGGTACAGACGCGAACGGTCGGCGAAAGGGACAACGAGAACACACAGCCGTGAACTCACTGGAAAAGAAAAGAGTCGCCAGCTGGGCATTTTTATCCCGGAGGAAAGGTAATGCTGCATAGACCTAGAAAGGTATGGATAAGACGGTTGCGAACCAGAAAGACTGAGAAAGGGGGTTGGTTACAACCTGGGAAGGTATTAGCACCCAGATTGTCCGTCGTACTCGACGGGATCCACGCTTAAAAGATTTGTGTTTTAAAGGGGTAGTGTCAGTGCAATCTGTGTATAAAAGTGCTGGAAAAAGATGTACAGGTGTCAGTGTAAAAGAAGTGAAGTGTGATAAATGATGTGTCAGTGTAAGAATGAGAATGAATTGCTCATGATAGTGAGGCAAAGAGAATGATGCTGGAAAGAGGGGTAATGTACAGAGACTTTTGTTCGATAACTGTTAAGTTATGCCTACGTATCCTCTCGTGCAATGAGGAAGTCAGAACACCGTAGTTCGACCCAAAGAGACTGAAAGATGAATTGACTTGTGAACCGCTTACTTGTCTATGCTCAAGTGTATGATCTGTCTGGCACAGATGCAAACTGTCTTGCATTAGACGGAAGAAGCAAGTTCTCGTTTATGAGTGAAGGTGATGAGAAAAGAATCCCGGAGGAGACGATTATTGTTTGTTTTTTGTGTTTTCAGTCTTTTATTGTTTTTGGATTTTGTCATAAGTTAATGAGCTTAAGTCTAAACCAATGGATTTAGTAAACTCATCACATCTTCCCTCTGATTAGGGGTAATGAGAATACCTTAAGTGTGAAGTCAGCTTCTCACACTTAAACACCTTTGGTGTAGGATTAAGATCATTAACCTACTTGTGATTAATTATATGTTTTTGTTGTTTTTGTTTAGTGTTAGGTAATGAGGTTAAGCCATAATCAAGGATTAAACAGACTCATTACACCATCCTAATAGAAGGATGATAGATGAGAATGTTTAAGCTGAGGAAAACTCCTCAACTTAATCCATGATTAGGGATTAAACTCATGACAAAACAAGGCCATTATTAAGTGTATTTTATTAAATGGTGAGATGAAGAAGTGATTTTTATGGTTTGTAAGACAACTTGAAGGGGACTTGTCCATTAACACTAGGGTTAGTCCTTCTTAACCAATTAAGGAAGAATTAGAACCCTAATGCAAGGCCCAAGTTACAAGTGTAATGTCTTGATGATTATTAAGTGGATTGATTAAGAGATTTAAACACATTAAGGGTTTAACACTTAGGATTAAAGTTATACACTCCATCCTAAGAGAAGGATGCAGGCATAAGCTTAATCACAAAGCCTTAAAGCCTTTAGGGTTTAGTCCCTGATTGTGAGATGAGAAGAGAAGACTCAAAGAGACTCAAAGGTGAAAACTAAGAGGGGAGACTAATCAAAACCCTAATCATTGTCATGCTTGGTTGTTCCTAAGGTTTGTGAGGTTTTCAAAAGAAGTCTTCAATGGAACCACCAGGAAGCAGATGAAAGGATCAAGAGAAGCAAAGTAACTTGCTTCATTCAAGAAGTCAAGTCACTTGAAGAAAGAAAGTGAGAAGAAGAAGAATGAGCAAGCTCAAACTCAAACACATACAAAAATTCAGCAAGGATGCATAAAAGAGATGAAAAGAAGAGTTATGAGAAGTGAAGGCAAATTCACTTCTCAACATCACTTACCACCTGAAAGATTAGAAAAGAAATGCAATGCAATGCAAAGTGGGATGAGATGACATGATGATAAACAAAAACAGAAGCATGTTGATGATGATAATGATGATATGAAGTGATACAAGCATGAGGCAGCACATGGAAATGTTCACACAAGATTATGAATGCAAATGAAGCAAGCTAAGAAGCATGTACATACATGAAAAGTTATGAAGTGCACAATGCAAACAAAATGGCAAACACATGATGCAATGACCAAACATGCTTTCTATATGTCTTATGATGTCAAATGAACCACATGGATGCTTGAAATGTCATGGCAAGTCATGTTATGCAAGAGAAAGCAAGAAGGATGCAAATGAAAGCCCCAAATTAGGGTTTATGAACCAAACATCAAACAAAGACCAAAAACAGAAGCAAACCCTAAGATAAAAAATGGAAAATGCCACTCAAAAGACCCCTAATCTTATACTAAACCAATGTCCAAAGGGGAGGTCCCAACTCTTAACCAATCTCAAGATATGAATTTTACAAGTTATTAGGGTTTTTAGGGTTTCCAAACAAGAAAATCATCAAACAAATTGAAAATGAGGAATCAAATTATGGCCATTTAATCTCAAAAACTACATGCTAAACACAATGCAATGCAAGAAGAATCAATGTCCAACTCTTCATAGATAGGCATAAATGATTTTTTGAACTTAGGATCAAAATAATGCACAAAAATGATTTTAATTCAAAGAAAAATTCTCAAAATGCATCAAGATCCAAAAAGAAATTTGGTTTGAAGGTTGGACAATGTTTCTAAATGTCTTAGAACATTTCATGAATTTTTTTGGTGATTTTTAAATACTTAAAAGTATTTTTAATAAATTAATTTCCATTAATCAATTAAAAATAATCCTTTAAATATTTAAAAATACTTTTTTAATGATAAAAATAAAAATGAAAATATTTTTGTGTCTTAAAAATTAATAAAACTCATGAGAAAAAGTTTCATAATTTTTAAACATTTTTTACTATTTTTAATAAATTATAGAAATTAAATGAAAGAAAAATGAAAATAAAATATGAAGTATGCAGTATGAGTGGCTGTGATTGAGAGATGAGTGATCAAAGGGCCCTGCGTGCAAGTCAACAAGACTGGGGGTATGCGCAATCCAAGGCCCAGATTTAAAGTTCAAACACGCGCGTGATCTGATGGCTGTGCTTCCAAGTTACTTAATTAATTATGATTAATTTAATTAAACAAAATTAGGGTTTAATGACCCATCTGAGCCGTCCACAAGCGCGCGGGAAGCAGCATCCAAGGGACCAGATTTAAAGTTCACTAATTAATGAGATTTAACCCTAATTACATTCAGGCGACCGGAGATGAGCTCCGGTCGTCTTCTCCGGCCATGCCAAAACCCTAGCTTCTTATCTAGGCTACCCCAAGTCAAATTAAACGCCCAGAAACAATCCCCACACTTCCAGCAACTCAAATCCACAATCAATCATCATTTATCTAGCACAAACAGGCTGAATCGAAACAAAACAAAAATGGGGCCAAACTTTCAGACACTCATAAAATATTCATTTTTCCACCATTTTCGATTCTAAACATATCACAATGATCCTTAAAGCATGCACTTTCAATTTATAACAAAAAATCAAAGCTTTGTGAGGAAGTGTTCTTGGCCATACCTGAGCTGGAGACTCCTGTTTCTGGGCTTTCAGAGCTATCCTTTGGTGCAAGCTTGCTCCACTGACTCCCCTGGTGCTAATGGAAGGCTTGGAATGAGCTTAAACAAGCTAGTTTGAGAAGTCCAAAACTGATGCAGCAGGTTTCACAGTCAGGAATGGTGAGGTTTCAGGCTACTCCAATGGTGGATTCTTGCTCCTTTAAGTGTGCTTGACTTGTTGGTGAAGGAAAATGGTGTGTTTGATGGCTGGATAAAGGGATTCGAAGAGTTCTGGTTTTAGGGATGAGAAATGGTGCAGCTCAGTTCAGGCTGGTTTCAGGCTTGAATCTTGTTGGTTTTTACTCAATGAAACATGGTAAGATGATTGGTGAAAATGGTTTGGATGTTTGAAGTTTGTGGAGGCAGATTCGAAGAGTTTTGCAAAGTGAAGTGTTTTTGTGTATGTTGAGTTCTGGGCAGCTTCAATGCTCAATGATTAGCTATATCATCTCCAACTTGTGTGGATAGACTGTGAGGCATGTTAGTAGGGTGGCTGGGCACTGTGCCAAGAGTATGGGAGCCTTTTGCAAAAAGGTCAAGTTTGTGTCATTGAGAGTATGGGTCATGGCAGCAGCAGGTTCAAGTCTTGTCTTGCTCCAGCTGGAGTTGAGGAGAGCCCTTGGATTGTTTGTAGCTGACTGCAACATATGGATGACAAGCTATGCTAGCTTTTGCAACTTGACAACTTGTGTTTTCTCATGAGTTTATGCTAAGTACATGAAGCAATGTTTGCTGAATTTTGTCACATGATGCCTCAATTGGTTATGGCAATGTTTAGAGATCAGCTAGTGATCACATAATCCCTTGAAACATGAATTTGCCAAGAATCCTCTTTTTGCATACTTAAGAAAATGCCTTATGGAATTTTGAGAATCAAGGCAAGCCATCCAAAATTCCTTGGGCCAAAACTGTTCTTGGGGTCATGTGTGATCATGTAATGCAGCTTTGAAGTCATTTTGAAATCACTAGAATACTTGGTTCATGAAATTGCAAAATTCACATTTGGTGCATAACTTGAAAATCAATGATTTTTGCCAACTTTGTCACACCATAACTTTTGATCCAAGAAGAATTTGATCATGTTCTTGTACTTTTTGAAAAGGGAAAAATGTGTTCTACAACTTTCATGACCAAAGTTTTTTCATTTGAAGCATTTTTGGATCAAGAATCAAGGCTTGAAAAATGACCTAAAATGACATATTCTTGAAAAGTCACCCATGCCCTAAAAAGTCAACTTTGCAAAAACCTCAAATTCTTGAATCTTGTGAACTTAAACCTTCTTTCATGATCAAATAAAAATCATATACCCTCAAAATGATGAAGATCACCCATTGGTTGGGTCATTGGGGGCCTCAGATGCCCTGATTTTGCATTGACTTGTCTGAAAAGTCCACTCTTGATCAGATGACTTCCCCATGGAATTTCTTCATGAAACTTGATATGCATACTCCCTATACCATATAGAGACCAATGGAAACAAGAATGACCAAAAAATTTGAGGTTATGGCCTCTGAAACCAAAACCCTAATTTTAGGTCAACTGTGCAGTCAAACTTGGCTCTGCTTCCATGCAAACCTCAGTTCTTGTGATTCTTTTGCAATCTTGACTTTGAGAGGATGTAGTATGATATAAGAACACACATGGACCCCTTTGAAGTGATTGATGGCCTTTGGAGTGGCTCAAGTGGCTCTTGGATTTCTCAGATCACAAACCCTAGGTGCAGATGACTTAGAATCTATGCAGTGAATCAAAAATATAACATGAGATGGTATGATTGTGTTTATGTATATGAGATGATCACAAGCCATGGTGTGAATGGGTGAGGGCAAATTTGGGGTGTTTACAGCTGCCCCTATTCAAACATGAGTTAGCTGTGCAGGATGTAAGCAACGGCTTAACAGGCAAGCGAGATAACTTGTGGTTGAATACCAAAGACAGTCCAAAATTTGCACTCACAGAATGAAGAAGAAAAGGGATATAGATTGTAAAGGAAAATAAAGTATATTGTAAAGTGTGGGCGACGGAGGACGACCGTCGAGCAGAGGACGACTGCTGAGTAAAGAGCAATGACGGGGACGGCCGACATGCCGGGGAAAGTGTGAAAAATAAAGCGACGACGGGGACGGCCGACATGCTGGGGATAAAAGGTAAAGCTAAGACGGGGACGGCCGACTAGCTGGAGAAAATAAAATTATGATGGGGACGGCCATCAAGATAAAGTAAGATTCTCTGGGAATTAATGAAACATGACGGGGACGGCCATCAAGTCCATAAAGGTAAAGTAACCATCGATGGGGACGACCATCGGGCTAAAAGGGAAAGGGACCACGACGGGGACGGCCATCGGGTTAAAGAATAAATGAAATAAACAGATGATGGGGTACGACCACCAAAAGTGAAGGACGATCACTTAGCAGGGGACGACTGCTCTGTTGGGGATAAAAGAAATATGATGGGGACGGCCATCAAAGGTGGAGGACGACCACCTGGCAGGGTACGGCTGCCGAAAATATCGCGGCATAGGACGAATGCCGGATAAAAGGTCAACGATGGAGACGGCCATCAGATGAGCATGATGGAGGACGACCATCAAGAAGTGGAGGACGACCACTCAGCAGGGTACGGCTGCTCTCAGGGTTTATCGTGACACAGGATGAGCGTCAGATAAAAGAAAATCGACAATGGGGACGGCCATTGGATAAAATGATGAAGGACGATCATCAAAAAGGTGGAGGACGACCACCTAGCAGGGGACGGATGCTAAAGTATCGATGATGGGGACGGCCATCGAATGAGCATGATGGAGGACGACCATCAAGAAGTGGAGGACGACCACTCAGCAGGGTACGGCTGCTCTCAGGGTTTATCGTGACACAGGACGAGCGTCAGATAAAAGAAATTGCTTACTTGGCGATCTACTGGGGATATAGTGAACACGGACGAGTGTTCACAACCAAGAAAGGAAAGTATAAGTGTTTGGTATTGTGTATAGATTAAAGATGCGGACGAGCATCCTTAAGACTATGATACGGACGAGTATCATGTAGAGACAAATACTGACACATGTTCAGAGGTGATGATACGGACGAGTATCAACTGGTTAACAAAGAACACGGACGAGTGTTGCATCAGAAAGGACTCTTCTGGGGAATAGTAAACACAGACGAGTGTCTATATTCAAGAAGACAAGAGTGTTTGACACAGTATATGGATTAAAAATGCGGACGAGCATCCTTAAGGCTATGATACGGACGAGTATCATGTAGAAACAAACGCTTGACGCATATTCTGAGATGATGGTACGGACGAGTACCAACTGGTTAACAAAGAACATGAACCAATGTCGAATCTGTGGGAGATATAAATGGTATATACAAGATACGGACGAGTATCTGTATAAGTATGATTGGAGTGATTTATATGATCATCATTCTGCTGGGGAGGGTGACACGGACGAGTGTCAAAAGGAGAAGAGTATAGTATAGACAGGTATATGGATTGTAAAAGTGTAAGCGACTGCGCTGGGGAAATGACACGGACGGGTGTCAAGACAATGTATATACAAGTATATGTGAGTGCAAAAATGATGTCTTTGGCTTTCTGTTGGGAGTTATGACACGGACGGGTGCCAGAAGGTATCTGTAATACGGGTGACCTTGTTTGTAAAGAGTGTTCAGGTGACTTACTGGGGAGTGATGACACGGACGGGTGTCGAAAGGTGTATATACTGGTGTTTGTGATTTGTGAGGCAACTGCTTTTGCTGGGGACTCTGGGGGATTTTGGGGAAAGTATTCTGTAGATTGATGAATGGTTATTATTCACAAGTGTTTGATTCATATTATGGCTTATGATTATGCTATATGTTTGATTTTTTGCCGTAATGCTCCGTGTTAACGGAATGCTACGCTTTGTGGGTGAATATGATGAGAATGCTATGATTATGCAAAGATACCAAACCGGGATCCGGGTCCCGTTGTTGCGAAGATCTTCGATCGATCTGCTTGGAGTAGACATCCCAGCTGGGGATAAGATCACTGGTAGACCTGTCATGTGATGATATCTGCTTGGGGATATGGGTCATTGATAGACCTATTTTTATGAACGAGAGACCCAGCTGGGGTTTGTAGAAGCCTTCTGTACTCTGTTGTGACTCCTTCATGCGTTGCTCTTCTGAACGGAGGCTGGAACTCTGTGGGGAAGTGGTTCCCTGACTTTTGTACTCGGCTGAGGGCGAGATGGCAACTCGGCTGGGGAGAAAGAGAGATCATTGAGAGACCCCCTTGGGATTCTGTTGAAGAGGATCCTTGACTCAGCCGGGGATGTAGGTGCCTTCTAGGATGCTTAGCAACTCTGATGGAGATGAGTAATAAATGGCAACTCCGCTGGGGAAGTTATGAGAGACAACTCAGCTGGGGAGAGAGCACTTCGGGTGCTAAAATTGAGTGTTGATTTGCCAGCTTGTTGGGATGAGGTTTCATGCCCCAAGTTGCGTTCTGGATACCTGCAACCCTGAAAAGAGATAGAGAAACACACAAGATAATCCCGAGGTATCCCTTACTGGATTCCGTCATAGGAGTTTAAATACTTCTGAGAGTAAGCATATCTCCTGCAAGCATGTTTTTAAGATAAACATCTGTATTCTTATGCAATCAATGTTTCTTTAAGATATTAGACATTCTTTTGCAAAATAAAAATGTACAAGACGAGACATGACTGGAAATCTGGTTTTATTAGTTCATATGCCCTGAATTGGCGAGATACAGTCAAAGAAACAAATCCCCTGAAATGAGGAGATTGTTACAAATTGAGAAACAAAATGCTGGAAGTGTTGATGACGCTTTAAAGAGCTTCCTCTTCACTACGACTCGTATGACTTTTGACGTTCTCCTCATCCTGCTTTCTGAAGAAGGTTGATTCCGATTGGAGCTTGATCCTTTCGAAGCTTACCAAGTTGTGAATGATACAGACGAATTCAGAATGCAGTTGTTCGCTTATTCCCTTCTTTTGCATGGATCGCCCTTTCGGGTTTTCAATCCATCGGGATACCCATTTTTGCCTGAGCTGTCCAGTGCGGCTTTTCAACTCAGCGGGTGTACATTTTTTATTTATTTCCCTTATTTTTGCCCGAGCCTTTTATTCTGTTTTTGACTCGCCGGGATGCCCTATTTTTGCCTGGACTTACATTCTGTTTTTGTGTCCAGCGGGTCATTTTTTATGCGAAGTATTTTTTAACTGCATCTGAATTCACAGGGGACGGGAAATCTTCACCATCCATGGTGCTGAGCATCAGTGCTCCACCAGAGAAAACTTTCTTTACCACAAATGGTCCTTCATAATTGGGGGTCCATTTGCCCCTGTGGTCTGTATGAGGCGGGAGGATTCTTTTCAGCACAAGATCCCCTACTTGGTACTCTCGGTGCCTGACTTTTTGATCGAAGGCTTTCTTCATTCTCTTTTGATATAGCTGCCCATGACAGATTGCAACCAATCTTTTCTCTTCGATCAGACTCAGTTGTTCATATCGGGACCTAACCCATTCTGCTTCGCTCAGCTTAACATCCATCAATACCCGTAGAGAGGGTAATTCAACTTCAACCGGTAGGACCGCTTCCATACCATATACAAGCTGATACGGTGTTGCCCCAGTGGATGTTCTGATTGACGTGCGGTACCCATGCAAGGCAAACGGTAGCATCTCATGCCAGTCTTTGTAGGTGATTACCATCTTCTGCACAATCTTCTTGATATTCTTATTTGCTGCCTCAACAGCGCCGTTCATCTTTGGCCTGTAAGGAGAAGAATTGTGATGTTGGATCTTGAAGTCCCGACACAGTTCTGCCATCATTTTGTTGTTCAGGTTGGAACCATTGTCAGTAATGATCCGCTCGGGAACTCCATACCGACATATGATATCTCTTTTCAGAAATCTGGCTACCACTTGCCTCGTGACGTTTGCATATGAGGCTGCTTCAACCCACTTGGTGAAATAGTCAATGGCAACCAGGATGAATCTGTGGCCATTTGAAGCAGTCGGCTCAATCTTACCAATCATGTCAATGCCCCACATAGCAAAGGGCCAGGGTGAAGACATTATGTTCAAAGGATTGGGAGGCACATGCACCTTATCTGCATAGATCTGGCATTTGTGGCATTTTCTGGCATAGGCACAACAGTCGGCATCCATTGTGATCCAGTAATAGCCTGATCTCAGCAACTTCTTGGCCATGGCATGCCCTCCAGCATGGGTACCAAAGGATCCTTCGTGCACTTCATGCATCAACAAGTCTGCTTCTGTCTTGTCAACACATCTGAGGAGTACCATATCAAAGTTCCTCTTATACAGGGAACCATCAGTGTTCAGAAAGAAACTACCAGCAAGCCTTCTCAAAGTCTTCTTATCATTGGAAGATGCCCCAGGGGGGTATGTTTGATCCTCTAAGAAGCACTTAATGTCATGGAACCAAGGCTTATTATCTTCAACAACATCTGCTGCGAACACATATGCTGGTCTGTCGAGTCTGGACACTGAAATCTGAGGTACAAAGTTGGCAGCTTGAACTTTGATCATGGATGAAATGGTAGCAAGAGCATCTGCAAACTGATTCTCGTCCCGAGGGATATACTCAAGCTTGACTGTTGTGAAGAAAGTCAATAACCTCCTTGTATAATCCCTGTAAGGTATCAGATGATCCTGGTGTGTGTACCATTTGCCGTTGGTTTGATTGATTACCAGAGCTGAATCTCCGAATACGGTCAACGTCTTGATCCTGAGGTCAATGGCTTCCTCAAGAACCATAATACAAGCTTCGTATTCAGCTTCGTTGTTAGTGCAGTTGAAAGTGAGTTTTGCCGAGAAAGGCATGTGAACTCCTTTAGGTGTAATGAGTACTGCACCAACACCACGACCATTCATGTTAACAGCCCCATCAAACATCATAGTCCATTCTTCTTCCGGGTCAGGCCCTTCAGTGTGAATAGGCTCTTCATGATCTTTTGCTTTTATGAACATGATGTCTTCATCAGGGAAGTCAAATCTCATAGGCTGGTAATCATCAATAGGTTGCTCAGCAAGATATTCAGACAATACACTGCCCTTGATGGCTTTCTGAGATGTGTATTGGATGTCATACTCTGTAAGGATCATTTGCCATCTTGCAACCCGTCCGGTAAGTGTTGGCTTCTCAAATATGTACTTAACTGGGTCCATCTTTGAGATCAACAAAGTAGTGTGGGTCAACATATACTGCCTTAGTCGGCGAGCAGCCCACACTAAAGCACAACAAGTTTTCTCGAGCAGTGAATAACGTTGTTCACAGTCGGTAAACTTTTTGCTTAGGTAGTATATTGCATACTCTTTTCGACCAGACTCGTCATGCTGGCCCAGCACACACCCCATTGACTCTTCTAATACTGTCAAGTACATGATTATAGGTCTTCCTTCAACTGGAGGCATGAGAATTGGAGGTTCTTGTAAGTACTCTTTGATTTTGTCAAAAGCCTTCTGACAGTCTTCGTTCCACCTGACCGTCTGTTCTTTTCTTAACAATTTGAACAAGGGTTCACAAGTTGCTGTGAGGTGAGATATGAACCTCGAGATGTAGTTCAATCTACCTAGAAACCCTCGAACCTCTTTTTCTGTCTTCGGTGCAGGCATCTCTTGGATGGCTTTGACTTTATCAGGGTCAACTTCAATCCCTTTCTCACTTACAATAAATCCCAGCAGCTTACCAGATCTCACCCCGAATGTGCATTTATTGGGGTTCAACTTCAGTTGGTACTTCCTCAGACGCTTGAACAACTTCAGTAGATTTACCAGATGATCTTCTTCAGTGAGGGACTTGGCAATCATATCATCCACATAGCATTCTATTTCTTTATGGATCATATCGTGGAATAATGTTACCATAGCCCGTTGATATGTGGCTCCAGCATTCTTCAGTCCGAATGGCATCACTTTGTAACAGAACGTGCCCCAAGGTGTGATGAAAGTTGTCTTCTCCATGTCTTCAGGTGACATTTTAATCTGATTGTAGCCTGAAAACCCGTCCATGAAGGAGAATACCGAGAACTGAGTCGTATTATCCACCAATACATCAATGTGAGGTAAAGGGAAATCATCTTTTGGGCTGGCTCTGTTCAGATCCCGGTAGTCCACACACATCCTTACTTTGCCGTCTTTCTTAGGCACAGGTACTATGTTAGCTACCCACGGTGGATAGCTAGTTACAGCAAGGAACCCGGCGTCCCATTGCTTTTGTACCTCCTCCTTGATTTTCATTGCCATGTCCGGGCGAGTACGGCGTAGTTTCTGTTTAACTGGCGGGCATTCTTCTCTTAAAGGCAGTTTGTGCACAACAATGTCGTTATCCAACCCTGGCATATCTTGATAAGACCAAGCAAACACGTCCACATACTCTCGAAGCAGGTCAATCAGTTGTCCTTTCACTGAGTTTTGCAGGCAGGCCCCGATCTTGACTTCTTTCACGTCTTCATCTGTACCAAGATTGATCACTTCAACCTCCTCCTGGTGAGGAGTAATAACCTTTTCCTCTTGTCTTAACAACCTGGCTAGCTCTTCAGGAAGCTCAAATTCTTCTTCAACCCCTTCATCAGCTTGATTGATTGGATTGTCAAAGTCATACGAATTCATAGCCGTGCTGTTGTTGGTGCTGTCTGGAAGGCACTCTCTGCAAGGGTTAAGTTTGTTCATTTTAGTGATCTGATTTTAGTCTTGTTTAGAAAAGTGAAATAAAGTTGTCATTTTGAAAACACTGCCATTTATTTTTTGTACAAAAAGAAAAATAGAAAAACAGTGAGCGGAAAAGAAAAAGACTCGTTTGCAAAAAGATGTCTGATATTTCATTGATTAATCTTGTTTGCACAAAAAGTACAGATGGCCCGATTACAAAATGAGTCTTGTCATCTTGGGCAAGATGCAAGACTTTGATGCATGCTTATAAAAATACAGGAAATAATAATTACTCTGCATGAGTAACTCTTATAATTTCCTGGGAAGACCAGTTCGAGACACTGCTCCCCGGGATCTTTGGACGAATCCAGCTTTCCAGGTTACGTTCCTCTTCCAGCTCGTCTTCCAGACAGTTGATAGCATCAGGGGTAAGCATCCCCCCACTCACAAAGTTGGGCTCTTTCGTAGCCGCTGCTTGATCTTGTTGAGTTGGTTTGTAACCCAACCCAAATCTGTCTTCTTTCTTCTCCACAGATAGCAGTTTGCCCCAGCCTTGGGCGTTTCCTCCCTCAACAACCTTTCGGGCTTGTTGGTATGATGATATTGAAGTACCAGGCACAACAGATGTTTCATTCACATTCAAGGCTTCGAACCCCTGGCTCATTGTTTCATGGATCTCCCCATCCATCTCAATGTACTTATAAGTAGCCAGGTGGCTGACAAAGATGTCCTCCTCTCCATAGATTGTAACGATTTGACCCTCCCACTCATATTTTAACTTCTGGTGAAGGGTAGATGTCACGGCGCCAGCAGCGTGAATCCATGGCCTACCCAACAAACAGCTGTAGGCAGGCTGAATGTCCATCACATAGAAGATAGTTTTAAAGGTTTGCGGGCCAATCGTTACGGGTAACTCAATCTCCCCCAGAACCGATCTCTTTGAACCATCAAAGGCTCTTACCACTAGGTTGCTGGGTCTCAACGCCAATCCGTCATATTCTAGTTTCACCAGGGCCTTTTTAGGTAAGACGTTGAGGGATGACCCCGTGTCTACCAGCACATGGGAAAGGACAGCACCTTTGCATTCCATGGTTATGTGCAAGGCTTTGTTATGGTTGCGGCCTTCCGTTATCAAATCAGTATTGGTGAACCCTAGTCCGTGACTAGCATTAACATTCCCCACTACAGCTTCCAGCTGATTGACAGTGATCTCTTCAGGCACGTAAGCTGCGTGCAAGACTTTGAGTAGTGCATTCCGATGAGCTTCGGAGCACATAAGCAATGATAGGATTGAGATCTTGGAAGGCGTCTGATGAAGCTGATCCACTATTTTATAATCACTCTTTTTGATGATTCGCATGAACTCATCAACCTCTTGATCGAATGGTGTCTTCACAACTTCTTTAACAGCTTGATCTTCCTGCACAGGGCTTTTCCCTTTTGCCTTGGCAGCAACTTCTGCTTCGGCGGTAGGTCTCTGAATTTGTGGGGCGAAGAGACGTCCGCTTCGAGTGAAGCCTCCGCCTCCTCCCACATTGTCTACTTGTAGTGCAGGGGTTGATGATTCAAAAGTTATTCTTTGTCCCTCACAGTACAAGTCAGAGCCGTAATGCCAGGGGATGGCATTACTGCTTTCGTAGGGTACTGGTCCAGGCACCGTGATGGTGACTGGACTGACTGCAGCTGTTGAAGGAACTGTGATAGTCTGTGGATCATAATAAATTGTCACTGGTGCCCTGATGGGAGTAGCACCTTCTGAATTGTAGACAGAGTTGTTTTCAGGATCATAGAATATGGTGACAGTTGAGACATCTTCATGATTTGTTGCTGGTGTTGTAGGAGACATTGGTGGAAGGATGGGTGTTGTTGTTGTAGGAGCTTCAAAATGGAGTGGTGCTGGAGTTATAGAAGGAACATTCATTGATATCTGATCAGTTGAAATGACAGATGAAGTACTTGTTGATGAAACCGAAGAATTGTCAGGAACAATGGTTGCTGCAGTTGTAGGAGGTTCTGAAACCGTTGCTGATGAGATTGCTGGATTTGTTGGAAATGATGTGGTGATCTGAAGCTGGCCACTCTGAATAAGGCCATCTATGCCATTCCTCAAATTATCGCACCCATTTACCGAGATATTACAGTAAGCACAACCCAACTCACACCCCGGGAACATTTGACATTCCAGGAGTTGAGCCTTGATTTCTACCAACGGTGTCCGGATCTGACCCACACTGGTTATTAAATAAGACGGCTTGTCTTCTTCAATAGCGTTAATTCTGGGACCACCGTGGTTTGGCATTGGGTTTTTATTGACATTGGGTGGTGGTGCGAAATTCAGAGCTTTTGAGTCTACCAGGTCTTGTACCTTCATATGCAGAGCCCTGCATTTTTCTGTACTGTGGCCAGGTGCATTTGAATGGAAGGCACATCTGGCGTTGGAGTCATAATTCCTGGGTAGACTGTTGGGATCTGGAGGTGCCAGCGTCCTTAGCTCAACTAGGTTGAGTTTCAGGAGTTGTGGCAGCAAGGTAGCATACGGCATAGGGATCGGATCGATTACCCTGTTAGCTTGAGAAGGCCTCTGTTGAAATGGCCTTTGTTGACTGTTGTTGTTGTTGGCATTGTTGTTGTTGTAATTTCTCGGAGGATACTGATTTTGCTGATGGTACTGAGGTTGCTGCTGATAGTTTTGCTGTGGAGGTTGATAGACCGGCTGTGGATGAGCAGGAGCAGGAATGGTGACCGCTGCCACTGACCTGTGAACATATTGGGGCCTGCCCCTGTTGGTGTGGATGGCATTGGTCTCGCCAGTTCTTCTCGGGCCTGCAAAAGGCTTCCTTGTACTGCTGGACGAGCTGGCACCATTGTCAGATATCTTGCCCATTTTTAACAGGCTTTCAATTCTCTCCCCAGCTATGACAACATCCGCGAAGCTAGTGGAAGAGAAAGCAGCCAGCCTGTCAATATAGGTTCCCTGAAGGGTGTTCATAAACATGTCTGCCATTTCCCTTTCAGACATAGGTGGCTGAACAGCAGCAGCCAATTGCCTCCATCTCTGGGCATATTCTCGGAAACTCTCCCTTGAAGACTGTGACATTCCCATTAGGAGGGTCCTGTTGGGTGCCATATCTAAATTGTACTGATACTGCCTGATGAAGGCTTCTGCCAGGTCCTTCCAACACCTGATAGTTGCCCTTGTTAGGGGAGAGTACCATTCTCTTGACGCTCCGGTCAAGCTGTCTTCGAAATAGAACATCCAGAGCTTCTCATCCATAGTATAGGCCTTCAGCCTCCCCAGAAATGATTGTAAATGAGTCCGGGGGCATGAAGTCCCGTTGTACTTTTCGAAACAAGGAGGCTTGAACTTATGGGGAATCCTGACCCCGTCTACCAAGCCCATGTCCATGACGTCAAAGCCCAAAGAGTTTTGAGACTCTAAGGATCTCAATTTCTCAGCTATCTCATCCAACCTTCTATCATAAGCTTCTTCCCCAACACCCATTACTGTGAATTGGTCCTCCTGAGGATCTTCTTGTAGTACCCTGGCTGCAGTGGCAGTCCCTTGAACATTTGCGGGAATGTTGATCTCAGGATGTAGATGTGGGCCAAACACAGGGGGGTTAACATGAGGTTGGACCCTTTCATTGTTGCTGGTGCCGGCAGTTCCTATGTGTGGATCTTCTTGATTTTGCCTTTCCACCATGGCTCTCAGTCTTTCCTGGCTCTGAGCCATGTTGTTCATCACTTCCATGAACTGCGTCATCTGAGTTCTCATTTCCAATCTTTCGTTTGCCATATGATTTCTAACCTCTGCAAGGTCCTGCTGTACCTGATCCATTTGAATTCCCGGAAGGTTGTTTCGGGTTGGATAACGGTGCAGACGGTTGAGGGGAAATACCCGGCGCCTAGCAATAGTTCCTGAACATCACAACAGAGTTAGCAACAATAAAACAAAAACCTACAAAACAACCAAAGGGTTAGCATGCAATGCAGTATGCCTATTTGTTCTCAAGGTATCCGGCTTGGCATTCAGTTTTGACCCTTCCAGACCCTTGAATATGCTGTTTGATGCTGCTTCCGAAGTAAACTCAGATGGAACTAACACATATATTACAAAAGCAAAATGGTACATAGTTCGTTTACAAATACAAGCCCTCTGAGGGGTCAAAATACATCACAAGAAAGAAAAATAAAAGTACATGGAATGAAAGCGACAACAAACAAATGGTCAAACACCAAGACCAAACTCATCCTCACGAACTTCCTTGAGAAGTGCTTCGGTCACAGGATCAGCCGGACGCTCCGTGAGATTCCTGATGAGGAGATTCCGGGTTGTAACAGCTGTAGTGAGCTTCTTGTGCTGAGCTTGGTCCTTTGACCTCTTCACTCCAGCTTTGATCTTCAGCTCTGATATCTCCCTCTGGGCTGCTGCCAGGGCTTCTTGCTGTTCTTTTGCACTAGCTTCCATCTGCTCTATCTTGTCTTGGACTCTCTTGTCCTCCAGGGTACAAGCCTCGGTGATCCTGACCCACCGGGCTTGACTCTCCTTCAAATACAAGTCTGCCCTTGCTCTTTGGAACTGGGCTTCTTTGCAAGCATTCTTCAGAATTTGTTCTCCAGCCTTTGACTTTTTAATGTAATCCCCAGACTTCTCAATCTTAATCAGATGCTCTACTCTCAACTTCTCCAACCTCTCAATCTCCCTCATACCCTCACTCCTCTCCCGGAGGGTCTTCTGCAAAGCCTGGGTTAACTTCTCATTTCTTTCTTTCAAGCTCTCAAACTCCTCCAAACTGATAGTGGCAGGGGGTGGTGCTGAAGATGATTCAGGCATGTCTTCTATGGTAAAGGGCATCCCAGAGAATTGGGCCCTGGCACGGGACCACTCGTAATATTGTGCTGATTCCACATTGTTGCACTTCCCTAGGATGGTCACTCCCTTGGTTTGCACATTATCCCAAGCCCAGGCAGCCTGCCTAACAGTAGCCAGATTAGTCTTGTTCTCACAATAGAGAGTCTCAACCAAGTCCTGTGCCTTAGGAGTATGGACCAGTGCATAGCCCAGTTGCCTTCTGAACAAAAGAGGGTTGTAATTAATACTACCCTTAACTCCTATTAGGGGCACATTGGGAAAATGCCCACAGCTGGTGATGATATCCCTGCCCTTGGTGCTTTGAGTACACCATCTGATATCTGCTGAAGTTAGGGCAGTGAGTCTCTTAGCCCAGTTGCTCTGCTGATGAGGGTTCAGAAATGCATCTGTCCTGGGTAAATGCCTGAGAAGCCAAGTGTGGAACAATGGAGCATAACACCTCACTAATCTCCCCCTCTGCTTTTCATTCCTCTGATGCACTGAATAATAGAGATCCCCTAATAAAGTTGGCACTGGGTTCTTCAGGATGAACAGATGGATTGCATTCTTGCTAATGAATCGAGGCTCATCTGCAAACAATACAATTCCATATATGCTCAAGGCCAATAGAGCACAAACAGCTTTCCACTCTCCTAAAGAAGCTTTCAGGGTAGCTTGAGAGATCAAGAAATCCAGATGGAAGCCAGGGATTCCAGCTTTAGAGGTCATATGCTGCTCAATCAGGACAGGTTCCAGATGCAAAGCTTTTGCTACTTCTCCATTACCAGGAAAGACCATCTCAGGGTTGAAAGGGATTCCACCCCTGATAGGCAAACCAACCAATGATGAGTATTCTTCTAATAGAGGGCCCAACTGAAAGTCTTGGAAAGTGAAACATCTTAGTGGGGGATCATAAAACTGAATGCAAGTGTGGATCAGGCTTCTCTGTGATGGGTCCAGATCCATAACCAAATCAAGTATATCTCCATAATGTTCCCTGAACAATGGTATGTGATCTGGAGTGATCAGGGTCTGAATCCTCCTGATGTCTGATAGCTCTAGCTGGAAAAAGTGATAGGTGATGTTGCTCTTTTTAGGAGTCATGATGCTGAAGACTGAGTAGAGACAGGTGCTGATGATAATACTGAAGAAGTGGGCCACTGACTGGCTGGTGATGGCTGAAGCAGATAGCTGATGGAGATAGGTCAATACTGAAGATGGGGTCAAAACCAAAACCAAATGAAGATGGATACCCTGAAACACAAATAAGCAAATGTCAATATGATGCAATGATTATTCATGCAAATGATATGCAAGGGTCTGTGACTGAGCTGGATCTGATCAAATGCCCTGGTATAGATCCAAGTATGTTCAAGAATTCCAGATGGAGGTCTATAAATTCAGTAACCAAGGTGGGGGACTCAAATAAAGAGCCACATGTCCAGGGTTTAGAATCACAAGAACTGTCCCAACATGGAGTATTCTTAATCAAGTCAAAGTAACAGGGTATTCTAAGGTCAAGGTACCTGCAAACCTGTAAACAATCCATCCCCCTCACAGGTGGTGTTCTAAAATAAGGATCCTCAGACTTGGATCAGTTATGAGAAGTGTAAACACTTATAACCCGGAGGTACAGTGTTTACAATAACCATAAAAGTTCCTCCTCTAATTCACCTCAGTTTCTGAAGGTCAATACTAAAGGTCATCCAGACTTAGCAGGCTTCCCAGATAGCCCTAGCATTGCAGGAAATCTGCAACACAGAGTTCTCAAGAAGAAACCCATATCTGGACCGTGTTTCATATTCCCGCACCAGACCGAAATGGAATGGGAAAGAATATGATTCACTCTAGCCTAGGTGTCACTCAGGTCCCAGGTATAGGACCTTAACTCTCAATGGAACACCCTTCCACCAAAGCAAACAACAGATCCAGCCAGCAATACAGTATGACAATATGATATAATGCAAAAGCAATAAAGAGAGCAGTAAAGCAACTGTACATAAAATAAAACATATACAAACACAAGTAAACACAAAACACCCCAGTAAACACAAATCAATCAAGCGCTAGGAGGAACCCACAAAAAGAACCAGAAGCCCTGGTTGCAATATAAGGTTCCCCAGCAGAGTCGCCAAGCTGTCGCTCCCGATAAATGGGACTGGCCCAAATAAAGGTACAGACGCGAACGGTCGGCGAAAGGGACAACGAGAACACACAGCCGTGAACTCACTGGAAAAGAAAAGAGTCTCCAGCTGGGCATTTTTATCCCGGAGGAAAGGTAATGCTGCATAGACCTAGAAAGGTATGGATAAGACGGTTGCGAACCAGAAAGACTGAGAAAGGGGGTTGGTTACAACCTGGGAAGGTATTGGCACCCAGATTGTCCGTCGTACTCGACGGGATCCACGCTTAAAAGATTTGTGTTTTAAAGGGGTAGTGTCAGTGCAATCTGTGTATAAAAGTGCTGGAAAAAGATGTATAGGTGTCAGTGTAAAAGAAGTGAAGTGTGATAAATGATGTGTCAGTGTAAGAATGAGAATGAATTGCTCATGATAGTGAGGCAAAGAGAATGATGCTGGAAAGAGGGGGAATGTACAGAGACTTTTGTTCGATAACTGTTAAGTTATGCCTACGTATCCTCTCGTGCAATGAGGAAGTCAGAACACCGTAGTTCGACCCAAAGAGACTGAAAGATGAATTGACTTGTGAACCGCTTACTTGTCTATGCTCAAGTGTATGATCTGTCTGGCACAGATGCAAACTGTCTTGCATTAGACGGAAGAAGCAAGTTCTCGTTTATGAGTGAAGGTGATGAGAAAAGAATCCCGGAGGAGACGATTATTGTTTGTTTTTTGTGTTTTCAGTCTTTTATTGTTTTTGGATTTTGTCATAAGTTAATGAGCTTAAGTCTAAACCAATGGATTTAGTAAACTCATCACATCTTCCCTCTGATTAGGGGTAATGAGAATACCTTAAGTGTGAAGTCATCTTCTCACACTTAAACACCTTTGGTGTAGGATTAAGATCATTAACCTACTTGTGATTAATTATATGTTTTTGTTGTTTTTGTTTAGTGTTAGGTAATGAGGTTAAGCCATAATCAAGGATTAAACAGACTCATTACACCATCCTAATAGAAGGATGATAGATGAGAATGTTTAAGCTGAGGAAAACTCCTCAACTTAATCCATGATTAGGGATTAAACTCATGACAAAACAAGGCCATTATTAAGTGTATTTTATTAAATGGTGAGATGAAGAAGTGATTTTTATGGTTTGTAAGACAACTTGAAGGGGACTTGTCCATTAACACTAGGGTTAGTCCTTCTTAACCAATTAAGGAAGAATTAGAACCCTAATGCAAGGCCCAAGTTACAAGTGTAATGTCTTGATGATTATTAAGTGGATTGATTAAGAGATTTAAACACATTAAGGGTTTAACACTTAGGATTAAAGTTATACACTCCATCCTAAGAGAAGGATGCAGGCATAAGCTTAATCACAAAGCCTTAAAGCCTTTAGGGTTTAGTCCCTGATTGTGAGATGAGAAGAGAAGACTCAAAGAGACTCAAAGGTGAAAACTAAGAGGGGAGACTAATCAAAACCCTAATCATTGTCATGCTTGGTTGTTCCTAAGGTTTGTGAGGTTTTCAAAAGAAGTCTTCAATGGAACCACCAGGAAGCAGATGAATGGATCAAGAGAAGCAAAGTAACTTGCTTCATTCAAGAAGTCAAGTCACTTGAAGAAAGAAAGTGAGAAGAAGAAGAATGAGCAAGCTCAAACTCAAACACATACAAAAATGCAGCAAGGAGGCATAAAAGAGATGAAAAGAAGAGTTATGAGAAGTGAAGGCAAATTCACTTCTCAACATCACTTACCACCTGAAAGATTAGAAAAGAAATGCAATGCAATGCAAAGTGGGATGAGATGACATGATGATAAACAAAAAAAGAAGCATGTTGATGATGATAATGATGCTATGAAGTGATACAAGCATGAGGCAGCACATGGAAATGTTCACACAAGATTATGAATGCAAATGAAGCAAGCTAAGAAGCATGTACATACATGAAAAGTTATGAAGTGCACAATGCAAACAAAATGGCAAACACATGATGCAATGACCAAACATGCTTTCTATATGTCTTATGATGTCAAATGAACCACATGGATGCTTGAAATGTCATGGCAAGTCATGTTATGCAAGAGAAAGCAAGAAGGATGCAAATGAAAGCCCCAAATTAGGGTTTATGAACCAAACATCAAACAAAGACCAAAAACAGAAGCAAACCCTAAGATAAAAAATGGAAAATGCCACTCAAAAGACCCCTAATCTTATACTAAACCAATGTCAAAAGGGGAGGTCCCAACTCTTAACCAATCTCAAGATATGAATTTTACAAGTTATTAGGGTTTTTAGGGTTTCCAAACAAGAAAATCATCAAACAAATTGAAAATGAGGAATCAAATTATGGCCATTTAATCTCAAAAACTACATGCTAAACACAATGCAATGCAAGAAGAATCAATGTCCAACTCTTCATAGATAGGCAGAAATGATTTTTTGAACATAGGATCAAAATAATGCACAAAAATGATTTTAATTCAAAGAAAAATTCTCAAAATGCATCAAGATCCAAAAAGAAATTTGGTTTGAAGGTTGGACAATGTTTCTAAATGTCTTAGAATATTTCATGAATTTTTTTGGTGATTTTTAAATACTTAAAAGTATTTTTAATAAATTAATTTCCATTAATCAATTAAAAATAATCCTTTAAATATTTAAAAATACTTTTTTAATGATAAAAATAAAAATGAAAATATTTTTGTGTCTTAAAAATTAATAAAACTCATGAGAAAAAGTTTCATAATTTTTAAACATTTTTTACTATTTTTAATAAATTATAGAAATTAAATGAAAGAAAAATGAAAATAAAATATGAAGTATGCAGTATGAGTGGCTGTGATTGAGAGATGAGTGATCAAAGGGCCCTGCGTGCAAGTCAACAAGACTGGGGGTATGCGCAATCCAAGGCCCAGATTTAAAGTTCAAACACGCGCGTGATCTGATGGCTGTGCTTCCAAGTTACTTAATTAATTATGATTAATTTAATTAAACAAAATTAGGGTTTAATGACCCATCTGAGCCGTCCACAAGCGCGCGGGAAGCAGCATCCAAGGGACCAGATTTAAAGTTCACTAATTAATGAGATTTAACCCTAATTACATTCAGGCGACCGGAGATGAGCTCCGGTCGTCTTCTCCGGCCATGCCAAAACCCTAGCTTCTTATCTAGGCTACCCCAAGTCAAATTAAACGCCCAGAAACAATCCCCACACTTCCAGCAACTCAAATCCACAATCAATCATCATTTATCTAGCACAAACAGGCTGAATCGAAACAAAACAAAAATGGGGCCAAACTTTCAGACACTCATAAAATATTCATTTTTCCACCATTTTCGATTCTAAACATATCACAATGATCCTTAAAGCATGCACTTTCAATTTATAACAAAAAATCAAAGCTTTGTGAGGAAGTGTTCTTGGCCATACCTGAGCTGGAGACTCCTGTTTCTGGGCTTTCAGAGCTATCCTTTGGTGCAAGCTTGCTCCACTGACTCCCCTGGTGCTAATGGAAGGCTTGGAATGAGCTTAAACAAGCTAGTTTGAGAAGTCCAAAACTGATGCAGCAGGTTTCACAGTCAGGAATGGTGAGGTTTCAGGCTACTCCAATGGTGGATTCTTGCTCCTTTAAGTGTGCTTGACTTGTTGGTGAAGGAAAATGGTGTGTTTGATGGCTGGATAAAGGGATTCGAAGAGTTCTGGTTTTAGGGATGAGAAATGGTGCAGCTCAGTTCAGGCTGGTTTCAGGCTTGAATCTTGTTGGTTTTTACTCAATGAAACATGGTAAGATGATTGGTGAAAATGGTTTGGATGTTTGAAGTTTGTGGAGGCAGATTCGAAGAGTTTTGCAAAGTGAAGTGTTTTTGTGTATGTTGAGTTCTGGGCAGCTTCAATGCTCAATGCTTAGCTATATCATCTCCAACTTGTGTGGATAGACTGTGAGGCAGGTTAGTAGGGTGGCTGGGCACTGTGCCAAGAGTATGGGAGCCTTTTGCAAAAAGGTCAAGTTTGTGTCATTGAGAGTATGGGTCATGGCAGCAGCAGGTTCAAGTCTTGTCTTGCTCCAGTTGGAGTTGAGGAGAGCCCTTGGATTGTTTGTAGCTGACTGCAACATATGGATGACAAGCTATGCTAGCTTTTGCAACTTGACAACTTGTGTTTTCTCATGAGTTTATGCTAAGTACATGAAGCAATGTTTGCTGAATTTTGTCACATGATGCCTCAATTGGTCATGGCAATGTTTAGAGATCAGCTAGTGATCACATAATCCCTTGAAACATGAATTTGCCAAGAATCCTCTTTTTGCATACTTAAGAAAATGCCTTATGGAATTTTGAGAATCAAGGCAAGCCATCCAAAATTCCTTGGGCCAAAACTGTTCTTGGGGTCATGTGTGATCATGTAATGCAGCTTTGAAGTCATTTTGAAATCACTAGAATACTTGGTTCATGAAATTGCAAAATTCACATTTGGTGCATAACTTGAAAATCAATGATTTTTGCCAACTTTGTCACACCATAACTTTTGATCCAAGAAGAATTTGATCATGTTCTTGTACTTTTTGAAAAGGGAAAAATGTGTTCTACAACTTTCATGACCAAAGTTTTTTCATTTGAAGCATTTTTGGATCAAGAATCAAGGCTTGAAAAATGACCTAAAATGACATATTCTTGAAAAGTCAACCATGCCCTAAAAAGTCAACTTTGCAAAAACCTCAAATTCTTGAATCTTGTGAACTTCAACCTTCTTTCATGATCAAATAAAGATCATATACCCTCAAAATGATGAAGATCACCCATTGGTTGGGTCATTGGGGGCCTCAGATGCCCTGATTTTGCATTGACTTGTCTGAAAAGTCCACTCTTGATCAGATGACTTCCCCATGGAATTTCTTCATGAAACTTGATATGCATACTCCCTATACCATATAGAGACCAATGGAAACAATAATGACCAAAAAATTTGAGGTTATGGCCTCTGAAACCAAAACCCTAATTTTAGGTCAACTGTGCAGTCAAACTTGGCTCTGCTTCCATGCAAACCTCAGTTCTTGTGATTATTTTGCAATCTTGACTTTGAGAGGATGTAGTATGATATAAGAACACACATGGACCCCTTTGAAGTGATTGATGGCCTTTGGAGTGGCTCAAGTGGCTCTTGGATTGCTCAGATCACAAACCCTAGGTGCAGATGACTTAGAATCTATACAGTGAATCAAAAATATAACATGAGATGGTATGATTGTGTTTATGTATATGAGATGATCACAAGCCATGGTGTGAATGGGTGAGGGCAAATTTGGGGTGTTTACACACATTACTGGGGATGACGGGTGATATCAACGATAAAGCTTCCTGCTGAAGATAAAAGCTCAAGCTGCCACTTGCTGGGGATAAGAGATAAATCCTCTCATGAGAGATGTAAGGCGTCTCATGCGAGTGATGAGAGACGATGATACCTTTATGCTCAAGAAAATATCCTTCCCTTTACCGCACTACTGGAGAAGGAATTGTCTAATGAGACTTGCTGAGGAATTTTGATCAATGACGCTTGCTGATGAAATACATCTTGAAGTACTATGCTGACAATGGCTTTGCCCCTAGCCCCGGGTTGATAGGTTGTCAACTAATCATGAGTGAACAATGGTTCTTTACAATCTTCAACTCGCCTTCTACTAGGATCTATCACAAGATAATGTCTCAAGAGGATTTTACAGAAAATTGGCATACGAGATGCCTCAGTGTCTTCAAACTCTTGGAGAGATTCGTCGGATCTCGAAATAACTGCCCCAGACTGCATGGTTTGTGCAAGAATTTGCCTCGCAAGGATTCATGAAGAACCTCATGTCACTGTGAGATATTCTGCCCCAGTATATTGAACTCCGGATAGGTGCTGTTGATAAACCGTCTTCGGGAGAGAGTAACTTCTAGTGCTCTTGGGGTGGCCTGCCCCAGTACGAGCCTTGAAGTGATCACCTCTGAATGATTGTGCTTTGAAGAGAAAAACCAGATCAATTGTTCTTTGAGAGATTGGATCTCGAAGTAATTGCCCCAGTTTGGCTGAACTTTGAAGAGATTGCTCGACATGACTTCCCCAGATTAGCTGGCTCTTACCACAACTGTCGGGAAAATCCCTACTCAATGGAGTTTTCTTGAAAAGTTCACCTCGACAGATTGTCCTTCGGAAGTTTCAGACTTCTCAACTTGGAAAGATTAAGCTCCTGGACTGAGATTCCATACATGGACTTTTATGATGCCAAACAAATGTATGCAAGCAGAAAATGTTTATTTTAAGAATGAAAATTCTAATGCAACACACACGTTAATTTTGAAGTTTTACTGAAAAAGATGTCGCAAACCTTTGTGAGCGGATCACTGGTTAAGATACGACATAAATTTTCTATTTTTTGAATAATAGAAAGCATGCACATGCAACACCAACAAAGATCTTTCAACACCACTCATAGGAGTCAAGAACGCGGTCTCGTGGTAGTAAGCTCTCAAAAATAACCCTGTTTCAATTAGGACTTTTGAGGGTTGTATCGTGGCCTGGTTCACAGTTATAGAAACAAAAGATATAGGCTCGAAGTTTATTTGTGCCCACCCATCTTCGTGATGTTCTCCATTCCTATGTTCAGCTAGCTTTCACAAGCGCTCACATCTCAAAAAGGATTTTGTGATGGTTGAGGAACCAATGACACTAACGGTTTAAGCACCAATCAAATTATTGTTTAGAGTCAGTCACCCCTATTGTCTTTTGTGTCTATATCACACGACTTTGTTCCTGCTCAAGGGTCTTTCTTGTGTAGTCCTTTTCGTCTTTCACTTTCGCATTATTTTGTTTATCCCTAACTTTTGCCTGGACTGAATTCTTGTGAATCTTTGATTGTGAAGTCCAGCGGGATGCCCTAATTTTTGCCTAAGTCGCTTGTTTTCAAGTTTCTACTTAGCGGGCTTTTTCATTCTTTTTTTTTTTTTAAATTCTTCTTCTTTTGGAACAAATCGCGTGACACTGTTTGTCTTGATTGCTTTGAAAGGGTCGTGACTGTCTCACTTCTTGGTTGAGGAAGGATAACCCTTGTGGTTTCCAGCCATTGGACCTCTTGATTTGGTAAAACGAAAGGTAATGGATCCTCATATGTACACTCCTTTTTGAAATTTGAACGCTAGGTCAAATTAACTGACGCCTACCCTGCCCCTGGGTTTAGTGCGAGGGTTTTTTCATGCAAAAAAGAAACTCCTACTTCAAGGCTCAAATGGGTTGGCGAGGGTCTATCTCCCTTATATCTCCGGTGTTTAGGATTTGAAACAATGCCTGTACATCGTCAACAAGGTCTTTCTCAAAAGCACACAATTAGAGATTTTTGCGTTGTCATTTTGTCATCCTCCCTCATAGAGTTTAAGCACGACAGTTGGTATTGCAATGCACATACACAAAATCATGAGCGAATACGAATGGATTACTTCAAGAAAAACATGTGCATTTTATTATGGTTAACATTCAAAAACAAATAAATTTCATACAAGTAAACAAATGTTTATCATATAAAAGAAACTACAAATGGAAATGCAGTAAAGAAACTGAATATAGCCGTAGTTGAGGAGGCTTGGCTCCGTCTGGACCCGTCAGTCTTGGATACTTTCAACGATCCACAACTCGTTCACGGACTTGTAGTCTTCAATTCGTAGTGGTATAATTACCCACGACAATCATACCTCTTTTTCTAGTTGTTCTGACTCTGACACGAGACATCTGAAGAGGGAAGTGAGGCTGAGGAGTAAAGATTCCCCATAAGGTTGCTCGGAAAGACCTGACGATCTTCTGCCTACGTATCTCCGTTGACCCAAGACCAATGAAGAATCAGAGCGACGTAGTTCCCCTCAACAGGGATGAAACTGCAAAGATGCACCATTACCAAGACAAGAGTATCCGAATTACTTCCGGCTTCAATACCTCAAATCAAAGAAAGTATCCTCTCTCTCATATGTTTGGTGCGAAGTTGATAGCTTTCGAATCGATTAAGTCCTGCACTGTGTGATGAAAAGCTTTACATCCATCAATATGATGCCCTGGCGCCCCAGAATGAAAATCACAGTTGACATTGGCATCCCATCCCTCCGGTAGTGGAAAAGGAGGTGGAGACATCTTGCGAAGCCCAACCAACTTCAATTGAAGCAAATGCTGGAGGAGATCAGTGTAAGACATTGGCAAAGGGTCAAAAAATCTTTCTCTCCTTTGTTGCTGACCCTGTTGAGGATTATGCTGACGACGATTTTGCTGTCGTGAACGCGTGGCACTTGGGATGATCATAGATGCCGTATGGTAACGCGAACCTTGATTTCTCTTCTTTCGCTGGACACAAACTGCCCCTGCTTCTTCGTACTGCTTCTTTTGCTCATTGGATAACAACTTCTTAGTTCCAGAAGTGGAGACGCCATTGACCTGAATCTTTCCTCGCTTCATCCAATTTTCAATTCTTTCACCAGTCAAGACGATATCGGAAAAACCATTAGCTGAACAGCTTGCCAAACGTTCAATGAAGTGCCCCGGGAGGGTATCCATGAATAGGTCTACCGTTTCTCTCTCCTGCAATGATGGTTGTACCCTGGCCGCGACCTCGCACCACCTCTACGCGTACTCCTTAAAGCTCTCGGAGTTCTTTTGTGACATGCTCTGAAGCTGGGTTCGGTTGGGAGCCATGTCAATATTATACTGGTACTGCTTGAGAAAGGCCTCCCCAAGTTCCTTCCAATTACGGACATAGTTCTTTTCCAGCTTTATGTACCATTCTAACGAACCCCCGGAAAGGCTGTCTTGGAAGTGGTACATCCAAAGTTTCTCATCTTTCGTATGTGCAGCGATTTTGCGATGGAAGGCCTGCAAGTGCATTTTCGGGCAAGATCTACCACTGTACTTTTCGAAAACAGGAGGTCTGAACTTTGGAGGGATCACCAACCCTGAAACCAGCCCCATATCAGCAACATCAATGCCAAGGGTGTCTTTGCATTCTAAAGCCTTTACCTTCTCGGTTAGCATCTGAAAGTCCTGGTTATTGACCCCAGAACCAAATCCCACATCTTCATTGAGAAAAGTAAATTGATCCTCCTGTCGGTCTGCTACACGAACAGGAATTGGACCAATGCCTTCAGGGATAGGAGGCCTATTATCCGTAGATGGGATGACTGTGTTGATTGGATTGCCTTCAGCGTCCAAGGTAACCATTGGAGGATCAACCTGTGAACGATTAAGCCTCAGCATGGCAGTTCTCATCTCTTGTTGCCCCTGCACTATACTCTGCATTGCTACCATGAACTCTCCCATCCGAGTGCGAAACTCGTTCAACTCGGCTTGTACTGTATTCATGATTTGACTCGGGTAGCGTACTGGTACGACCGATACTTCCCCTGAAATGGTCAAATAAATTAGGAAATCCAGATAACTCGTTAGTATGCAAAAATGATATGCGTGAAAATGCCATGTCACTGATCCCACTTCATTCAGACCAGGGGACAGATACCCACGGAGTGCCACATCATAAGATAAACTCTGTGAGTGCGCAGGGAGAAAGTGCTGCGTATCGGGAATTCAAAATAAAATTGCCAGGATAAAAGAGTTGCAACAATGGTATCGACACACTTCCATACAGCAAAGAATACACCAACATGCGAAACCTTATACAATTATTTGCCAATAATACTGAAATACAGGAAAATGTCACAATCCATAACAGAAAAACAAAAGATTCCTTCAACAGCTCTGAAGGTAATCTAGAAACACCATAAAGCAAAATACATGCATCAAAGAAATCTACATCTACTGACTTGAGCTTCGTGCAGTCTGCATGGCCAGCTGGATCAAAGGCTTCAGCTCCTGAGGTACCCTTCTGGTGTAATGATCCCTGAATCAATTAGATATTGGACATTTTGCTTGAAGGCTTTGCACTCATCGATGGTATGTCCAAATGTTCCGGAGTGGAACTCACATCTGACATCCATATTGTAATCTGGGGGAATGGGGTAGGGTATTGGCAAGGCATTCCCTGGCTGAATCAAAGAGTTCTCGAGCAAACGGGAAAACACTTGACTAGGAGTAAACACTCCTTCAACCTGCTTGAACTTGAGTCTTCCCTGTTGTTGATAATTCTGATGATGAAATGGATTCGAACACCTAGAGTTCTTCTGCACTTTCTTCTTTATGTCAGATCAGTGAATGGGTAAAGGTGCCTGGCACGATGTCTTCAAAACCCAGATCGGAGGCACACACCCCTGATTGGGGATAATTCTTGTGGTAAGGAAAGGAGAAGTTCCTCCTAGTGATATGAAATCTTTTGACACATCCCCGCTGATCGGTGCGAACTCGATTACTTTGGCATCAATGAGCTCTTGAACTTGATGCTTAAGCCTTTTGCAATTTTCCACATGGTGACCAGGTTCCCCAGAATGGAAAACACATCTGGCATTGGCATCAAAATCTGGGGGAATCTTTTTGGATGTGGCTGCTACGGTGACAAGTTCAACCAGATTAAGCTCGAGCAAACAAACAAGCAACTGTGCATATGACACCGGGATCAAATCAAACTTGGCTTTAGACATCTTTGGCATTTGTCCGCAGCTTTTGCCTTTACCTTCCCTTTGATGAACTGGAAGAGTATGCAAATTGAGAGGCTTAGCATCCCGAAGTTGAAGAGGGTTTCCGCGAAACGCTTCCTGATCTCGAAACAAAATCACCGAACTGGGATGACCACTAACTTCTGCAGCAATAAAGGGGAGGTGGTGCCCTTCTCGGAGCTTTGGGTCTTCCCTGGTCTGGTTCTCTTGTTTCTTTAGTTGGTAGACCTCCTTCATCAATAACGTGTGGTCATGGCACAAGGTTTGCATGTCCTCCGAGAGTTGATCCATTCGGACTTTCATTTCAGCTATTTCTGCTCGGCATTGTTCCATACCCACCTCTTGATGACTGTGATTCAAATTGGCCATTCTGAAGAGTAAACGAATCAGGATGAGAATCTGTCCCCGGACACCTGTAATGAGAGTAAGGATGCATGCGAATGCCATGTTCGATTATTCCCAAGGGATCCATCTGCTTTGATTCCAATTTGGGATACAGGAACATATAATGACATGGTTCAAACATAGGATCTTTGGAAATAGCCGAACATGTATGATAGGATGCTATGATGTTATGTATGCAACAGGCATGTGATCAGTGAAGTGTCTGTGATGTGTCAATCATATAATCAGGTGTCGGTGCAAGGTCTCAAAATCCAGATATCACAATAATCATCCCTCTGATTCGGGATCCATAACTTAAGAACAGAAATCCAGATCACAAAACTGAACCAAAGGCAAAGTGGGTATGCTGAAGGTACCAGGGTTCCTGCAAACCTGTAAACCCCTCCCAATCTCACGGGTGTGCTACTCGGGTCAACATCACGGAATCTCAAAGCCGAATAGCAATAATACGTTCACCATTTCCGAGAAATGGCTCATGAACAAATCAGGGAATCGGTTTGGCATTATGTACTACTCTGGGAGGTCTCAGTTGAGTCCGGAAAAACAAGCATCCCTCACAAGTTTCCAGCTTCAAGCACTGAATCGAAAAACAATAGTACATTCATCCCGAAGGGTACAATACTATCGTCATACGAACAGTTTGCTTTAACTGAATTCCTATGAGAGAACCAGGCCATCCTATGTGAGTTCCCAATGGACCCTCGGATGCGAGTGGGTTTGCCAACAAATGTGGTCTGCCACTGTCATCACTGGAGAGGGGTGTTTCCATTAAGGTCCTCGAAGATCGGTCACCAGATGCACATAACTATCAAGGTCGTACCCTGAAGTGAGGTAATCCCCACACAGAATAGTTCCAAGACGGTCGCAATCTGGGTGTGGAACACATCGCCACCCATCATGGTGAGATACCATAAGAGTACAATGTCTGTCCACGCTAATCCTATGGTGCACTCAAGCCGGGTATTTGGCTTATCTCACAGTAACTCCCACCCACAGAAAAAATGAAAACCAGCACAGCCAGACAGTCCAGTATAATATGATGCATGGAAAATAAAATACTGAAAGCGATAAATAAATGCGATAAAGTAAAGCTGTAAAATAAAACTGTAAATGAAAATAGTAAAGCTAAACTAAAGCACCAACAGCAAACAGATGAACACCCAAATAAACAAAACCAAACAGGCGCTAGGATTGACTCTACAAGGGAAACCGGAAGAATCAGGTCCATCCCCAGCAGAGTCGCCAGCTGTCGCTCCCAGGATTTTCATCCTAGTACAAACGCGAAAGTGGCGCGGAAAGGTAGAGTCGCCAGCCAGACATTTTTATCCCAAAGGAATGGGAAAGGTAATGTTGCACAAACCTGAGGAAGAAGGAAAGGACAAAGCCTTGCGAACCAAAGATCTGAGTTCGGGAGTCGGTTACGACCTGGGAAGGTATTAGCACCCCAGATCGTCCGTCGTACCCGACGGGATCCACGCTTGCTTGTTTGTTTCAAAGGGTGAGAAATAATATGCTGCTGAACAAATGAACCGCTAACTGGAAATGGAATGAGAAATGAGAAAGGAATTGGAAAATAAAACAAAGAGAAAGAATGGGGAAAATGTAGGGAAAATAAAGAATGTGCTCGAACGGGCCCTACCCCGCTGCCTACGTACCTCATCGGGATAATGAGGATCAGAGTCGACGTAGTTCGCCTAACCTAGGCGGGAACTATTTGTTTGTGTGTTTTTTACAGCTGGAACTGCGTATGTCTATGCTCAGGTGTTGCAGGCTCGTCTGGTACGAGTGCGTTAACCGTCTTGCATGCGAGACAAGTAGTCGCGAATTCGCGTTGTGAGTGAATGAGATGAGAAGAGAAGTTCCCGCAGGATAGTCGGTTATTGTTTGTTTTTATCTTTTAAAAGAAGTGTTTTGAATTTGTTTGTGAACTGTCTTGTACTAAGACCTATCCATCGCGGGAAGCATTTACACCTCGCCCCGAAACAGGACGCGTATAAACACTCCGCAACAAAGTCTCGTGTCGTACAAGATTGTTCGGTTTTTATTAAGTGTTTTATTACTTTTCTTTTGAAGGGAGAAAGAAAGACTCAAGTTGCAAAAAGGAAAAATCTAAGGGACTAAGACTCGATCCTAATTGTTTATTTATTTACAAGGTGGTCCTAATGGTTAGTGAAGTTTTCTATTCCTAATGGAAATTTAAAAACTACTAGAATTCAACTTACTTCTTAATGACGTTAAGTTGATTCTAAGGACAATGGGGAAACCTATTAAAGTTGTAAGATCAAAATAAGGCAAAACAATGAAATCAAACATAAGAAGTAACATTCTAAAAGGGATTCAATGACATGAATTAAAAAATAAATAGTCTATTTATTTATTCTACTTCTACATGGAAATGAATTTTAAGCCTAAGTTCTAAATCTAAGCTAATCCTAATACTCATTCTAAAAAATCAAATTAAACTAAACCTAAGTCTAATATTAAATTCTATGACTAAACTTAAACTACACTATTATTTTTATATTGAACTTTATTTTCTTCCAATAGCCTAAACTAATGAGAATTATGCCTAACTAAGCCTAAACTAATATTCTAAAAAAAATACTAAAACTTCTAGAAAAATTGTGAAACTTAAACCCATAGGGTCCTAACACTATATAAAATATGGTATTAAGAGGAATCCTAAAAAAAACTCATTTTTCTATGCCTAGCAATTAATTATTTCCAGCTATGAATTAATTACTATTTCCTAAGGATTATATCACTAAAACATAAGATAAAAGCTCCTAAAAATTCCATAAAAAATATCCTAAGAACTATTATGAGCCCTTTAATTACAGAAAAAAGAATGGCTCAAAAAGGTTGCTGGAAGTTACTTAAATAAAATAAACAAAATCCAGCATAAATAATAGAAATTCAATAAAGCCAATTAAAAGAAAAATTCAGAATTTAATCAAAAATAATCAAATTTCAGAAAATAAAAATATCCCAACTTTCTAAAATGACTTATTAAGCTTCTTAATTTTTTGGGGAATTTTCTAATGATTTTTATTATTTTTTATTGGATTAATTTTAAACTATGATTAAAACAAAATAAAAATCTAAGGAAATTATGCTGGGGGATATTTAGTTATTTTTCTGGTTATTATTTTCCATGGGCCTAACAGAGGGAGTATGAAGAGCAATGGACTTGAGCCCATTTTCGTTAGAACCAGGGAGGTGCTGGAAGTAGTTCTTTATGGTTGTTTTTCTAATGGGCCTGGAAGCAGGGGTGTTGATAACAATATTTATTAATTAACCATATTTTTTAAACATATTTTAGGAATTAAACATATTTTTTTAATTAACTTAAAAATGAAATGGACTAATCTTAAGATAATATTTTTCCTAAAACCTTAGCTTAAGATTATTTTTTTATTGAATTATTTCTAATAATCTTGTGAATTAAACCTTAATCTAATAATAATATTTTTTTTATAAATTTTTAATCTTAGAAAATGAATTAAATTCTAAACTTATGATTATAAACTAAATAACACTCTTATGATAAATGCTTCTAAATAATAATCTTATGATAAATGCTTCTAAATAATAATCTTATGATAAATGCTTCTAAATAATAGTCTTATGATAATGTTCAAATTAAAATCTTAATTTAAGTTCTAATAGTCTTGATTTAAGCAAAAATGAAGTAAACTAATCCTATTATAATATTTTTTCCAAAATCTTAATTAAAGAAAAAGAATTAAACTAAACTTAATATTTTCTAACAATCTTAATTTAAACAAAAGAATTAAACTAATCCTATTATGAAAATTAATCTAAAACCTTAACTTAGGAAAAAAATGAAATAAATTTCTAATAATCTTAACATAATGTTTTCCTAAAATCTGAAATTAAACCATAGTTTCAAAAAATTACCTTAAATAATAAAATTAAAGATTAACTAATAGTTTTATATGAATTTGATGTTTTAATTTAAAAAAAATGTATTAACCTAACTTATGATTAAAATTTCCTAAAGTCTTACAAAAAAGTAAAACTCTAATAATCTTGTGAATTGATATTTTCCAAAATCTTAAATTAAACTAAAAAGAATTAACCTAATATAATATTCTTTGAAATCTTAATTATAATGATGAATTAGGCTAAACTTATTATAATATTTAACTTAAAATCTGAATTAAAGAAAATGAATTAACTAATTCTATTATAACATTTAAATTACAATCTTAATTTATTTCCTAATCATACAAGAATCAAATTAAATAAAAATAATTAAGCTAATGTTAAAACCCCAAACACAGCTGAAGCAATCCCATTCCCAACCCTAATTTCCCCTTCCCTGCGCCGCAAAACCCCTCCTCCATCTTCTTCTTCTTCCCAAACGAAACCATCTCCCTCTCTCCTTCATCTCTTCCGCCGCAACCATACCCTACTTCTCATCACTCTCTTTCGTTCGCGCTCCTCACTCAGCTCCTTATCTCAAAAATTCAATGAAACAAAAACCTACGTATTACGATACCAAAGCCGAGAAATCAAAGCCCTTACCACCATAGCTTCGACTTCACCAACATCCCCTTCACTCCGAACCCAGAATATCATCATCCACCCTCTCAATCGAAAGAAACAAGGATTGAAATCGAGAACGAAACAACAGTGCAGCAACCATCTCACAAAGGAGAGGATGAGCTCGTACCTTGAATCGGGGATGCTATATGTTCTTAACGACGAAGAGATGCCATTGACGCTGCTGCAAGATTAATGACGACTTCGGTTTGCCGAATAATGAGGATGCGGCGATGGAGACGTCGATAGCACGAAGAGGAACTTTGCGAAATCTTGCTCAGGTATTCGTTTCAATCTCACTTCTCGCACTCTCGTTCCCGCTTTACCTTACGCGACTGAATACTTGCTATGGAGGTTGAAATTGCAATGTATTCACAATCTGTGTCAAGTTGTTATTACCTCTTTTTGATGTGGCTTATGCGGTGGCGTCGAGTTGTTGCCGATACCATTCTGATGTGTAATTTATGCTATATTGCGCAGGTTGATGAGTGTGGTGATGGTGATGCTAGTTTATGCAATGGGTGAATCCGCAGAGATTGATGAATTCCCCTGTTAGAGCACCATCTTCACCTGTGATAGATGCAGCAAATTGGAGTTGGGGTTGAGGGAATGGTGAAGAGAAAATCCAGACTGGGAAGATTGGAGAGATTGGGAAATTGAAGAAGAAGAACTCAAGTGTGAAGAGAGGCTCTGACTTATAGAAGATCTCTCATAGAAGGGCCCAGAAGCTTCAGGTACAATCAGCTTCAATTCTATTACCTTTCTGTTATGCATTTCTGTTAGATTTGGTTAGGATTTCATTTCTGTTATGAACCTTTTGGTTTTGAGTAGTCAGTTATGTTTCTGAGCTGGAAATCAGTTGAATCAGTTACGATTCAGTTATGACTGTTATGAGTTTTTTGGAACTTTCAGTTGGTAGTTTTAGATTTTTTTTGTGAGAATCCTTTGCAACTGATTTTTTTTTTCATTTGAATCTGCAGGTTTTTCTTTTTTCTTTGGTTTGTAAGCATTCGGTCAACTAGTATCTTGACAAGTGATTCCACATTTCCTGTTGCATCTTCTTGTGTTTGAAAATTACTCTCAGCAGGAGGCCTTTCTTTCAGATGCTACAGACAAATCCAAGCGCCTGCAAGCTTTCGAGAGTAATGCAGTTGCTGCTCTTTGTTGCATTCTACTAATTGATTGCAAAACTAAAGGAGACTTCAAGCGTTTGCTGGATCCGCTCTAATTGTCTATCTGCTTCGACTCATGAAAACATTTCAGATATAAAATGCAAACAACAATTTTCCTGCTGATCCATTATCAACACTTTCCTTTCCAAGGTCAGAAGCTTCAAAAGCTGGAATCTTTAATTCTCCGGCAGCATTAAGAAAATTGCGAACACTTTCAAAATACTGATATGCGGGCAAAGGCTGGGAATTCCAAGCAAGTGGTTGCATTGGTACTTGAGTATCCGCTATCTTCGGTATTGCTCCGGGATGAATCTTGTTAATGATCTTGCAAAGAATTAGGCCATTTCTCAAGCAAAAAAAACAAGTTCTCTCCCTGATGGTTGCTGACATATTCTGAGAGGACCAACTTGACTTTCTAACCATTGAGTTGCCTCATAGCGTCCCAAAGCTGCTTCTCCAACTTTTCTTTAATCTCTTTTTTTTTTGAATTTTCTTCCTTTCCTTGACTCTGTAATATCTCTTCATTTACAAAATAATAATAATAAAGAAAAAGGAGTACTTCTAACTGTTTTATATTATATTTGAACAAGGGATCAATAGGGGCCTTTGAAAATTATTATCATTGTTTTTTTCCCCTCTAATTTAATGAAGGGTAAATAACAAGATGACCATTGAATCAAAGTGGTTTGACATGGACAATGACTTGCATAGATTCCATGTAATAGAATGAATCAAAGAAAACAATCCTTAATTAATGACCTGAGATAAGTTAAATAGTTATTGAGAAACGAAATATCTTAATGATTGGATTCTCAAAAGAAAAAGGAATAAGACCTTATAAACTAAATGTACGATCGTGGGCCTAAACCAAATGACCCAAAGATGGCCCATAATTTAGAAGTGAGAAAAATGGAAATGGACCAAAACTAGATTTAGAATGCCAATTGGAAAGAAATTGGGAATAATAAAAAAAACTGAAGCTTGAATTAGAAGATGATTTTAAAATAAACTAACTGGTTTATTGGCGTCAAATAAAGGAAAAGAGATTGAATTGAGCCAAAAAATGGAACAGCGACTTATGAACATGCATTGGATGCTACACTCAAATTGTTTAGCGGGTATCAAAATGAACATAACGAGAATGGTACGGATATGTACTGATGTTCGTGTGATGACTTCTAAACAAACCAATAGCCGTGTATTCTTCTTTAATCTGAATCAAATCCTTCAACATAGTCTACTCTTAAGAACTTTGATGCCATACTAAAACTCTGCACAATCTCAAATTATTGCTCCAAAAACAAATGGATCCAAACCACTCCTTAATACATTGGATCTCCATTGGCGAAATTCCCTTCAAAGATTATGAACAAAAACTCTTAACTTCCCTTGAGATATTAAATGATGAGGAATACGACCTGAGGCGTCAAGAAAAGCCAACACTCTTATTTCAGGAAAGTCTGATTGAACACCTCAGTACTGGATTAAATGCACCGATGAATATTCTCTGCAAGTTCAATCCCTGATAAACACGGGCAAGGTACGAAACCCTAACTTCCTTGAGCCCTGATCACATGCCCTATGAATCCATGCAATGCACCATTATGATGTTAATGAATTGATGAGAAATGTCGATGAATGCAAAATGATGAGCCAATAGAGGGAATAAATGTGAGGGCAAATTTTGAGGTATTACAAAAGGGTTTTTGCTGTTGATTGCTGTTGTTGTAGTTTCTCTGTAGCGGATACTGAACTTGCTGTTGATAGTGTGGTTGTTGTTGTGGTTGATATGTTGGTTGCTGAGGAATCGGAGCTGGAATAGTGACAGCTGCCATTGACCTATGAACATACTGAGGTCTGCCCCTGTTGGCATGAATAGCATTAGTCTCACCAGTTCTTCTAGGTCCCACAAAAGGCTTCCTGGGATTACTTGACGAGCTTGCACCATTATCAGTAATTTTTCCCATCTTCAGAAGGCTTTCAATTCTTTCTCCAGCTATAACAACATCAGCGAAGCTGGTGGAAGAAAAGGCATCTAGCCTATCAATGTATGTCCCTTGCAGAGTATTCATAAACATGTCGGCCATTTCTCTTTCCGACATGGGTGGCTGGACAGCAGCAGCAAGCTGTCTCCACCTCTGGGCATATTCCCTGAAGCTTTCTCTGGAGGACTGAGACATTCCCATCAAAAGGGTCCTGTTAGGAGCCATGTCCAGGTTGTATTGGTACTGCCTGATGAAGGCTTCAGCTAGGTCCTTCCAGCATCTAATTGTAGCTCTGGTCAAATGAGAGTACCACTCCCTTGAGGCCCCATTCAAACTATCTTCAAAGTAAAACATCCACAGTTTTTCATCCATGGTGTATGCCTTAAGTCTCCCCAGAAAAGACTGCAAGTGAGTTCGTGGACAGGAAGTTCCATTGTACTTCTCGAAGCACGGGGGTTTAAACTTGTGGGGAAACCTTACCCCATCCACTAACCCCATATCCATGACATCAAAACCCAGGGAATTTTGAGATTCCAGAGATCTCAACTTCTCAGCAATTTCATCAAGTCTCCTATCATAGACTTCATCCTCAGCTCCCATTACAGTGAATTGCTCCTCTTGGGGGTCTTCTTGTAAGATTCTGCCTGCAGTAGTATTCCCTTGCACATTAGTTGGGATGTTGACTTCCGGATGTATATGAGGCCCATATACTGGTGGATTAACATGAGGCTGAACCCTCTCATTGTTACTTGTTCCTCCAGTTCCCAGATGGGGTTCTTCTGGGGTCTGTCTTTCTACCAATGCCCTCAATCTTTCTTGACTTTGAGCCAAGCCATTCATTACTTCCATGAACTGGGTCATTTGGTTTCTCATCTCCAGCCTTTCATTGGCCATCTGGGTCCTGACTTCTGTCAGATCTTGCTGCACTTGGTCCATCTGGATACCAGGAAGATTGTTGCGAGTAGGATATCTGTGCGGACGGTTGAGAGGGAACACCCGACGACGAGCAATAATTCCTGAACCACAACAGAGTTAGTAACAAACAAAACAAAAACCTACAAAACAAAACAAAAGTTAGTATGCAATGCAGTATGCTTATTTGTTTCCAAGGTATCCGGCTTGGCACTTGGTTTTGAACTTTCCAGACCCTGAGGAAGATGCTTTGATGTTGCTTGAGAAAAGAAGCTCAAATGAAACAAACTGAGAAATACATTACAAATGGTGGATCATACATAGTTTGTTTTTACAACACATGCCCCTGAGGGGTCAAAATACATCATAAAAGAAAAAGTACATGGAATGGAAAATAACAACAAGCAAAGAAGTCAAACATCTAAGCCAAACTCATCCTCCTTAACCTCCTTCAGAAGTGCTTCAGTTACAGGACCAGCCGGATGCTCTGTAATGTTTCTGATAAGGAGGTTTCTGGTGGAAATAGCAGTGGTCAGCTTCCTGTGTTTGTCTTGGTCCTTTGACCTCTTCACACCAGCCCTAAGCTTCAACTCTGAAATTTCCTTCTGGGCTGCTAGCAGAGCCTCATGTTGTTTCTTTTCATTGGCCTCTAACTGCCCAATCCTGTCCTGAGTTCTTTTATCTTCTTGAGTGCGAGCTTCAGTGATCCTGACCCACCTGGCCTGACTTTCTTTCAGATAGAGGTCAGTCTTAGCTTTCTGAAATTGGGCCTCTTTACAGGCATTCTTCAAAATTTGCTCTCCAGCTCTTGATTTCTTGATGTAGTCATCTGCTTTCTCAATCCTGGCTAGATGCTCCACCTTAAGCTTTTCCAACCTCTCAATGTCTAAACGACCATCACTCCTCTCCCAGAGGGTCCTCTTTAGAGCTTGAGACAGATTCTCATTCCTCTCCTTCAGTTTCTCAAATTCTTCCAGGCTGACAGTGGCTGGAGGTGGTGCTGTGGATGGTCCAGGTGCATCCTCAATGGTGAAAGGCATTACAGAAATCTGAGCTCTAGCATGAGACCATTCATAATACTGAGCTGAAGCCACATTATTGCATCTCCCAAGAATGGCCATCCCTTTGGTCTGGATGTTGTCCCAAGCCCAGGATGCTTTCCTGACAACAGCTAGATTAAGTTTTATCTCACAATACAGGGTTTCAGCCAAGTCCTGCACTCTAGGAGGGTTGTAGATGTTTAAGAATTGGCAGAATTTTTGACCAAACAAGAAATGTTAAATTCAGTTCAGAATGTCCTATCAGATGTTGGGACATTAGCAAACAGAGTATGTGAACTTATTTCAGGATGTCTCATCAGATGTTGGGACATTGTGTAAATGACTAAGTTCAGTTTTGTCAGGATGTCCCAACAGATGTTGAGACATCTCAGACCTGCTACCAGAATTAATTATTGATTAACAGATCAGAGATATTTAAGGAGAATTATCTGGAATTAATTAATGATGGATATAAAACAGAACAAGGCGCATCTGTAGGGAGTTTTAAATTGAAGAGTCAGATTAAAACAGAAGACCTAATGCACCTAGAATATAGGAGGTAACAAACCCTAAATTCAAGGTGACAGCTGCTGCACATTAGGGCTGGATCATTCTACAGAAGGCCCAATATTCAGATACCTATTTAAACAACAGAAACTCATAGAATTGAGTACGAATTTTGAGAAGATCAAATAGGGTGTCTAGTGTTTTTAAATAGCAGGTTGTTTTTAATTGTACCACTTTATGAGCTTTTAAGCAAAAGTGCATTTGTGACTTGATTGAAACTGTGAAGTAAGATCAAGCTGTATTGTTTGAAGGATGTCTTCAATTTCTGTAAACTTGTAATCTTGATCACTGGGTGATTGAGGGGGAGTGAGTAGGGTACTCTTATCTAAGTGAGTCTTAGGTAGAAATTGCATTGGGTAAGTATTAAGTGATAGATTAAACAGGGTGGTTTAAGTCTAGAATTAATATTACTAATAGTGGATTTCCTCCTGGCTTGGTAGCCTCCAGATGTAGGTGTGGTTATACACTGAACTGGGTTAACAAACTTCTGTGTTGTTTACTTTCCTTGCTGTTTAAGTTTTGATTAAATTTGTCAAATGTCCTATTAAGTGTTGGGACATCTTTTAGGACATCTCATTACAGAATTTCAATTGGCATCAGAGCAGGCACCCTGCCTGTTTATACTGGGTGAGATCTAGGGAAAACAAATTCTGTAACATGGACAGAGATATAGGGTCAGTAAATAGACCACCTATACTGGATGGATCTAATTATGACTACTGGAAGCCAAGAATGATTGCATTCTTAAAATCACTTGACAACAGGGCATGGAGAGCAGTAAATGTTGGATGGAAACATCCTGTCCAAGACACCAAAGATGGATCAAAAGTTCTGAAACCTGAAGAAGAATGGAGTAAAGAGGAAGAAGATTCAGAACTAGGCAATTCAAAAGCCTTAAATGCTTTATTCAATGGCATTGATAGGAATATTTTCAGACTTGTGCATCATTGTGAGCTGGCCAAAGATGTTTGGGACACTCTCAAAACTACTCATGAAGGAACATCAAAAGTAAAAATGTCAAGACTTCAACTTCTCATCACCAAGTTTGAAAACTTGAGAATGAAGGAAGATGAATCAATTCATGAGTTCTACATGAACATCTTGGATATAGCCAATACCTCTGGAGCTTTGGGAGAAAAGATGACTGATGAAAAGCTTGTAAGAAAGATTCTCAGATCTTTGCCAAGAAGATTTGACATGAAAGTCACAGCAATAGAAGAAGCTCAAGACATATGCTCCATGAAAGTTGAAGAACTTATTGGTTCCCTTCAAACTTTTGAGATGGGAATAAATGACACAAGTGTTAAAAAGAACAAAAGCATAGCATTGGTGTCAAATACTGATGAAGAAGAAGATGAACCAGAAAATGATAAGAGCCTGTCAGACAACATTGCTATGCTTGCAAGACAGTTCAAACAGATTCTCAGAGGTATGGAAGGTAAATCAAATTCCAGTGGAAGATTCACAAACTCTTCTGAAAACAAGAGAACCTATGATGCTAACAGAAGATCAAATCTTGCTGAAAAGACCAGTCAAGAAAAAGGAATCAAGTGCCATGAATGTGAAGGATATGGACACATCAAGAAGGAATGTCCTAACTTCTTAAAAAGACAAAAGAAGGGACTATCTGTAACCTGGTCTGATGAAGACTCAGGAGGAGATTCAGAAGAAGAATCAGCTAAGCATATTACTGCTTTAGCTGGACTGTGTGAATATGATAGTGATTCCAGTTGTGGAGAGCTTACTTATGAACAACTTGAGCAAGCATTCAAAGATCTATACAAAAGAAGCTCTGAAATATGCAGTGAGGTTATAAAGCTAAAGAAGCAGAATGAAGTACTAGAAGAGGAAAAAGCAAGTGATCAAGTAATCATTGATACCTTAAAAAGTGAAGTAACTCTTCTCAATTCTAAGTTGGAACATATGTCCAAATCTGTTAGAATGATGAACAGTAGCTCTAATACACTGGATGTTATTCTCTGCAATAATAAACATTCAGGGGACAAAAGTGGACTGGGATATAACAGAGATGAAGCCAGCTCTAGCAAAGCTACTTCAAAAATTACACAGTCAAACAAGATGTCCCAACAAATGCTTCAACATCAGAAATCAAAGACAAATATAATGTTCCAACAGATGTCTCAACATTCTGGAAAGAACAAAATGAAGAAGAAGTATCAAAGATGGAGATGCCATCACTGTGGAAGATTTGGGCATATCAAGCCTCACTGTTATAAGCTACATGGATACCCAAATCAGATGTATCAGCAATCTTCCAAGCAGAAAGCAGAAGGTACCAAGAAAGTGTTGCAAGAACTTCAAAGAAATCAGCAATCTCCTAAGCAAAAGACAGAGGTCATCAAGAAGGAATGGAGACCAAAAGTTAGCACTCAGACTGATCAAAGCCACATACCCAAGACCAAGATCAACAATCAAGCTTGGAGATCAGCTGATCAACACACAGGGCAGGTGAATCAAAAGAAATCTCAACTCATCTGGTCAAGGAAAAGTACTGCATATATAGCACATACATCACTAAGAGTATCAGCCAAAGAAGACTGGTACTTTGACAGTGGATGTTCAAGGCACATGACTGGATTGAAGAACCTTCTAGTGAACTTAAAATCACATTCATCCAGGTATGTAACTTTTGGAGATGGAGCTAAAGGAGAAATCAAAGGAGTTGGAACCTTGGACTGTCAAGATGTTCCAAGACTAGATGATGTATTGCTAGTTAAAGGTTTAACTGCTAACCTGATCAGTATAAGTCAACTATGTGATCAAGGGTACAGTGTAAACTTTACAAAAACTGAATGCATAGTGACTAACCAAGAGCAAGAAGTTGTCATGAAAGGAGCAAGGTCTAAAGACAACTGCTACATGTGGGAGCCACTAGACTTCAGTTCCACTTCAATCTGTTCTCTAGCTAAAGAAGAAGAAGTAAAACTATGGCACCAAAGGCTAGGTCATCTTCATTTCAGAGGCATAAAGAAGATTATATCTATGGATGCTGTAAGAGGTATTCCTAAACTGAAGATTGATGATGGCAAAATATGTGGTGAATGTCAAATAGGCAAACAAACCAAGATGTCCCATCCAAAGCTCCAACATCTGACAACTTCCAAAGTTTTGGAACTTTTACATATGGATCTTATGGGACCTATGCAGGTTGAAAGTCTTGGTGGTAAGAGGTATGCTTATGTTGTGGTTGATGATTTTTCAAGATATACATGGATAAACTTCATCAAAGAAAAGTCAGATGTATTTGATGTATTCAAAGAATTATGTCAAAGATTGCAAAGGGAAAAATCCAGCTGTGTGATCAGAATAAGAAGTGATCATGGAAAAGAATTTGAGAATCAAAAGTTCTTAGACTTCTGCTCTTCAGAAGGAATCAATCATGAGTATTCTTCTCCCATCACTCCTCAACAGAATGGGATTGTTGAAAGGAAGAATAGAACTATTCAAGAATCAGCAAGAGCTATGATCCATGCTAAAAAGTTACCTCTGTATTTCTGGGCTGAAGCTATGAACACTGCCTGCTACATCCATAACAGAGTTACCTTGAGAAAAGGAACCCTGTCCACAATATATGAAGTCTGGAAGGGCAGAAAACCCACTGTGAAGTACTTTCATGTGTTTGGAAGTAAATGCTATATTCTGGCAGATAGGGAGCAAAGGAGAAAAATGGATCCTAAAAGTGATGAAGGGATTTTTCTTGGATACTCTATAAACAGCAGAGCATATAGAGTATTTAATTACAGAACAAAGGTTATCATGGAGTCCATAAATGTGATAATTGATGATGCTTCTACAGATGTCCCAGAAGATGTTGGAACATCTGATGATATCAAGATTGAACCTGAAGAAAAGAATGATCAATATAACTTCACTCAAAATGATACAAGCTCAGAAGATTTAAGCAAACCTCCCTCCATCAGAATACAGAAGGATCATCCCAAAGATTTAATAATTGGTGATCCCAACAGAGGTGTAAGCACTAGATCAAGAGAAGTGATTTCAGGTTCTTGTTTTGTTTCCAAAATAGAACCTAAAAATGTCAAGGAAGCTCTTACTGATGAATACTGGATTTGTGCTATGCAAGAGGAATTAGGTCAATTCACAAGGAATGAAGTGTGGAATCTTGTACCTAGACCTGATGACATAAATGTGATTGGTACAAAATGGGTGTATAAGAACAAGTCAAATGAACAAGGAATTGTTACAAAGAACAAAGCTAGACTTGTGGCTCAAGGATACACTCAAATTGAAGGGGTAGACTTTGATGAAACATTTGCACCAGTAGCAAGGCTTGAATCAATAAGACTACTGTTGGGAATTGCTTGTATCTTAAAGTTCAAGCTATTTCAAATGGATGTGAAAAGTGCCTTTCTTAATGGTTATCTTAATGAAGAAGTATATGTAGAACAGCCTAAAGGATTTGTTGATCCAAGCTGTCCAAATCATGTATACAAATTAAAGAAAGCACTTTATGGTCTGAAGCAAGCTCCAAGGGCATGGTATGAAAGACTGACCACATTTCTTATCAAGCAAGGATACAGAAAAGGTGGGATTGATAAAACCCTATTTGTTAAAGATGAAGAAGGAAATGTCATGATTGCACAAATATATGTTGATGACATTGTGTTTGGTGGGATGTCTGATAAGATGGTTAAACATTTTGTCAAGCAGATGGAATCTGAATTTGAAATGAGTCTAGTAGGTGAATTAACCTACTTTCTTGGTCTGCAAGTAAAGCAAATGGAAGACTCAATGTTTATTTCCCAAAGTAAGTACTCCAAGAACATAGTGAAGAAATTTGGAATGGAAAATGCTTCTCATAAAAGAACTCCTGCTCCCACACATTTAAAGCTGACTAAAGATGAAAAGGGTGAGAATGTAGATCAAAGTTTATATAGAAGCATGATTGGAAGCTTGTTGTACTTGACTGCTAGCAGACCAGACATTGCATTTGCAGTAGGAGTTTGTGCAAGATATCAAGCTGATCCAAAAGTCAGTCATCTCAATCAAGTCAAGAGAATCCTTAAATATGTGAATGGTACTTGTGACTATGGCATAATGTACTTTCATGGGTGCAAACCAATTCTCACTGGCTTTTGTGATGCTGATTGGGCAGGAAGTGCTGATGACAGAAAAAGCACTTCAGGAGGATGCTTCTTCCTTGGAAACAATCTGATTTCTTGGTTCAGTAAGAAACAGAATTGTGTATCCTTATCTACAGCTGAAGCTGAGTACATAGCAGCAGGTAGCAGTTGTTCTCAGTTGGTTTGGATGAAGCAAATGCTCACTGAGTACAATGTCCCACAGGATGTCATGACATTGTACTGTGACAACTTAAGTGCAATCAACATATCTAAGAATCCTATCCAACACAGCAGGACAAAGCATATTGATATCAGACATCATTTCATCAGAGATCTTGTAGAAGAAAAGGTGATTTCATTGGAACATGTAGCTACAGATCTGCAGTTAGCTGATATTTTCACCAAGGCATTGGATGCTACTCAATTTGAGAACTTAAGGGGCAAACTTGGAATCTGCTTATGTGATATCTAGCAATTAATGAGATGTGCCAACATGTCATATGACATTGCATGGCATAAGTTCCAGATGGCAAAGCTAGCTTGGTCTAGATCCTTGGGAATTCCATCCCTAATCATTTGGACTGTAACGGCTACATTTTTAGTAACTCATTATAATCAGCTATCAAGAGTCTCATCACACCATCACAAGCGAATCACATTAACTAGCAATCCTTCAGAAATCATAAACCCTAAAGCTGCACATTCATCTTCTTCAACAATGTCTCAAAACCCTAAAACAGCTGAAGAAGTTCTCAACCAGGAAGACGTGGTGCATGCTACTCCTATCTCTGTGGTACCAATGCAATCAACACCATTAGACGAGCTCAGGGGAAGCGCCTCTCACACTAAAAAGGCAAGAACACCAAAAAGAGGTAAAGATCAAATCAGAAGCAAAGCTAAAGACATTCCCTCTCATGTTAAATACTCCAAATATGTTGATGATTCCATCAAGGAGATTGTCAATCAAGTTTTTTCTGAACAAAGAGAGGTGAGAGGGATCTCTGTTCCTTTGAACACCATTCCTGCACCTCAAGAAGAACAAGCTCAAGATACAGAGCACAATGCTGCAGAACAAGATGTCCCAACAAATGTTGGAACATCTGCAGATGAGAAAGCAAAATCATCTGGTGCTGATAATGAACAGACTAAGGACCAGAAAGAGACCTCAAGTGAAAGTGATAAAGAAGTTTCTGGGGAACAGGCTAAAGACTCAAATGAAGATCAAACCCCTACTGATCAACCAGCTGAAGAGGAGGATGCTCAATCTCCTCCAGTGGTCAATCTGGAGCAGGATTCTGATGCAGAGATCATATCATCTGTGAAACCAAGCATTGTCAAAAGGCTAAGGTCCAGGAAAGGAAAAATGCACGCTGAACCTGTCATTCCTGAGAAAAAGAAGGCTAGTCCAAAGAAAGGCAAAACTAAAGCCACCTTTGGTCCAGCAAAACCATGGAGCAAAGTTCAATCCCAGAAGAGAAAAGCTGCAACACCATCAGATTCAGATGTTGGATCAGATGTCCCAACATCTCCTCCCAAGAAGAAACCAGCACCAGCTAGAGCTTCAACTGTGGTTCCAGAAGCTCCCTTGGACAACATATCATTCCACCATGTCTCTAGTGTGAACAGGTGGAAGGATGTGTACCAAAGAAGGGTTGCCCTGGAAAGAGAACTGAGCAGCAATGCACTTGAGTGCACAGAACTCATTGACCTAATCTCTGCTGCAGGACTATTCAAGACAGTCTCAGAGTTCTCTCCCTGCTATGAACTTCTTGTCAAAGAGTTCATTGTGAATCTTCAGGAGGATTGCTCCAATGGTCAAGGCATGGCCTGTGAAGGGAAAGCTTTCTGTGAGCATGCTTACCAGAAAGTATGCTATGCTGAACAGAATTGGAACTGCTAATTGGGTGCCTACCAATCACACTTCCTCAATCTCAACTGGTCTGGCCAGATTCATCTATGCTGTGGGAACTCAAACCAAGATGGATTATGGAGCTTATATTTTTGATCAAACTATGAAGCATGCCAACTCCTCTGCAACAAAGATGCCCATAGCTTTTCCCTCCTTGCTGTGTGGTATTGTTCTAAGTCAATACCCTGGTATTTTAAATGAGAAGGACATTGTCTGCAAGAGAGAGAGAGCCCCCTGGCTTTTCACTACAAATTATTTCTCAGTCACCATGCTGCAGATGTTGAAGCACCTTCTGGGACATCTGCTGGTCCCTCAACTGCTAAGACTTCAATCTCCAAGAAAGAGTTAATTGCTGAGCTAAAGTGCACATGCAAGGAGCTTGAATCAAGGAAGTTGAAGCTTGAGGAAATCATTCAAAGGTTGGAGAATGAAGAAGACACTGAAGTGGAGGAGGATACTGAGAGTAATGAATCTGAGTGATCTTTGTATGTGAGGCATTTGTAATGACAGCAATGATTTGTAATTCTGGATAATAGTTCTTTGGCCCCTAATTTTGTGTCTACCAAGGGGGAGAACAACATCAAATGTAATTGCTGTTTAAATGAATGAAATCTGTTTGTTTCTGCCTGAACTGAATAAGTGTGAATATTTCTGTTGCAACAAGGCTGGACTTATATATGTTTGAGGGGGAGTAATCTCAAATAAGAATCAACAGAAAAGTAATGCTATACTCTGATAAAAAGAACTTCTGCTGCACTCTGAAATCCAGACAAGATGTTAGCCAAAAATTAGCCAAAGGGGGAGTTTGTAGATGTTTAAGAATTGGCAGAATTTTTGACCAAACAAGAAATGTTAAATTCAGTTCAGAATGTCCTATCAGATGTTGGGACATTAGCAAACAGAGTATGTGAACTTATTTCAGGATGTCTCATCAGATGTTGGGACATTGTGTAAATGACTAAGTTCAGTTTTGTCAGGATGTCCCAACAGATGTTGAGACATCTCAGACCTGCTACCAGAATTAATTATTGATTAACAGATCAGAGATATTTAAGGAGAATTATCTGGAATTAATTAATGATGGATATAAAACAGAACAAGGCGCATCTGTAGGGAGTTTTAAATTGAAGAGTCAGATTAAAACAGAAGACCTAATGCACCTAGAATATAGGAGGTAACAAACCCTAAATTCAAGGTGACAGCTGCTGCACATTAGGGCTGGATCATTCTACAAAAGGCCCAATATTCAGATACCTATTTAAACAACAGAAACTCATAGAATTGAGTACGAATTTTGAGAAGATCAAATAGGGTGTCTAGTGTTTTTAAATAGCAGGTTGTTTTTAATTGTACCACTTTATGAGCTTTTAAGCAAAAGTGCATTTGTGACTTGATTGAAACTGTGAAGTAAGATCAAGCTGTATTGTTTGAAGGATGTCTTCAATTTCTGTAAACTTGTAATCTTGATCACTGGGTGATTGAGGGGGAGTGAGTAGGGTACTCTTATCTAAGTGAGTCTTAGGTAGAAATTGCATTGGGTAAGTATTAAGTGATAGATTAAACAGGGTGGTTTAAGTCTAGAATTAATATTACTAATAGTGGATTTCCTCCTGGCTTGGTAGCCTCCAGATGTAGGTGTGGTTATACACTGAACTGGGTTAACAAACTTCTGTGTTGTTTACTTTCCTTGCTGTTTAAGTTTTGATTAAATTTGTCAAATGTCCTATTAAGTGTCGGGACATCTTTTAGGACATCTCATTACAGAATTTCAAGGGTGAACCAAAGCATAGCCCAACTGTCTTTTAAACAGCAAAGGATTGTAGTTGATGCAACCCTTAACTCCTATTAGAGGTACATTGGGGAACTGCCCACAGCTAGTAATTATGTCCCTCCCTTTGGTGCTCTGGGTGCACCACCTGATGTCATCTGAGGTCAAAGCAATAAGTCTCCTAGCCCAATTCTTCTGTTGGTGAGGATTCAGGAAGGCATCAGTTTTGGGCAAGTGTTTGAGCAGCCAGGTATGGAACAGGGGAGCACAACATCTCACCAACCTCCCTCTTTGCTTCTCATTTCTTTGGTGGACAGAGTAATAGAAATCTCCCAGCAATGTGGGCACTGGGTTCCTCAGAAGGAAGAGATGAATAGCATTCTTGCTGATAAACTTGGGATCATCTGCAAACAATATCACCCCATATATGCTGAGGGCTAAAAGTGCACAGACTGCCCTCCATTCTCCCAAAGAGGCCTTCAGGATGGCCTGAGAAGTCATAAAGTCCAAGTGTAGACCAGAGATTCCAGCCTTTGTTGTCATGTTCTGCTCAATCAAAATAGGTTCCAGGTGCAGTGCTTTTGCCACTTCTTCATTGCTGGGAGAAGTCATTTCAGGGTTGAAGGGGATACTGCCCTTGACAGGCACTCTAATCAAAGATGAGAACTCCTCCAGCAAAGGTCCCAACTGAAAACTCTGGAAAGTGAAGCATCTCAAAGGAGGATCATAGAACTGTAGGCAAGTGTGAATCAAACTCCTCTGAGAAGGGCCCAGGTCCATGACCATATCAAGGATGCCTCCATAATGTTCTCTAAATAATGGGATATGGTCTGGAGTGATAAGTGTCTGGACCTGCCTGATGCCAGTCAGCACAGGTTCAAAGAAATGATATGAGATGTTGCTCTTCTTGGGTGCCATGACTGCTGATGAAGAGCTGAAAGAAGATGCTGATGATGAAGACTGATACTAGAAGTGAGCCACTGATAGGCTGAGGATGATGATGGAGGTAGCTGAAGCAGGTGACTGATGAGGATAGCTGAAGCAGGTCACTGATGAACAGGGGTCTATGCAGATGAAGGGGTCAAAACCAAGCCAAATAGGATGTGGATACCCTGAAAAACAAATAAACAAATGTTAAAATGATGCAATGATGATGTATGAAAATGATATGCAAGGGTTTGTGATCAAGCTGGATCTGATTACTGCCTTGATATAAGTCCATGTATGTCTAAGAAGTCCAAATGGAGGTTCAGAAGTTCAGTAACCAAGGTGGGGGACTTAAATAAAGAGTCACAAGTCCAGGGTTCAAATCACAAGAACTGTCCAAGGTGGAGTACTCTTAAACATAACAAAGTATCAGGGTATGCTGTGGTCAAGGGTACCTGCAAACCTGTAAACAGCCCAACCCCCTCATAGGTGGTGTTCTAAAATAAGGATCCTCAGACTTGGATCAGTTATGAGAAGTGTAAACACTTCTAACCCGGAGGTACAGTGTTTACAATAACCATAAAAGATCCTCCTCTAATTCACCTCAGTTTCTGAAGGTCATAGTAAAGGTCATCCAGACTTAGCAGGCTTCCCAGATAGCCCTAGTACTACAGGAGATCTGTAGCACAGAGTTCTCAAGAAGAAACCCATATCTGAACCGTGTTTCATATTCCCGCACCAGACCGAAATGGAATGGGAAAGAACATGAACCACTCTAGCCTAGGTGTCACTCAGGTCCCAGGTATAGGACCTTAAACTCTCAGTAGAACCCCACCCACCAAAGCAAAAAACCAGATCTAGCCAGATAACAGTATGACAGTATGATGTATATAAAGCTGTAAAGAAAGCAATAAATAACTGTACATAAAGCAGTAAATAAAGCAAATATACAAACACAAATAACACATAACACCCCAGTAAACACAAATCAAACAAGCACTAGGAGGAACCCACAAAAAGAACCAGAAGCCCTGGTTACAGTGTAAGGTTCCCCAGCAGAGTCGCCAAGCTGTCGCTCCCACCAAAATGACAACCGGGGTCAAGAAGGGGTACAGACGCGAACGGTCGGCAAAAAGGAGAATGAGAACACACAGGAGTGATCTCAAGGGAAAAGAAAGAGTCGCCAGCTAGGCATTTTTATCCCGGAGGAAAGGTAATGCTGCGTAGACCTAGAAAGATATGGATAAGACGGTTGCGAACCAGAGAGACTGAGAAAGGGGGTTGGTTACAACCTGGGAAGGTATTAGCACCCAGATTGTCCGTCGTACTCGACGGGATCCACGCTTAAAAGATTTGTGTTTTAAAGGGGTAGTGTCAGTGCAATCTGTGTATCAAAGCTGGAAAGAATGCAAGTGTCAGTGTAAAAAGAAAAGTGAAGTGAGATATACGAAGTGTCAGTGTAAGAACAAGAATGAAATGCTCAAGACCATGAGGCTTATAGAATAAAGCTGGAAAGAGGGGGAATATACAGAGACTTTTGTTCGATAACCGTTAAGTTATGCCTACGTATCCTCTCGTGCAATGAGGAAGTCAGAACACCGTAGTTCGACTCAAAGAGACTGAAAGATAAATTGACTTGTGAACTGCTTACTTGTCTATGCTCAAGTGTATGACCTGTCTGGCTCAGGTGCTAACTGTCTTGCATTAGACGGAAGAAACAAGTTCTCGTTTGTGAGTGAAGGTGATGAGAAAAGAATCCCGGAGGAGACGATTATTGTTTGTTTTTGAGTTTTCAATCTTTTATTGCTTTTGGAGTTTGTCATAAGTTAATGAGCTTAAGCCTAAACCAATGGATTTAGTAAACTCATCACATCCTCCCTCTGATTAGGGGTAATGAGAATACTTTAAATGTGAGGTCAGCATCTCACACTTAATTACCATGATTTAGGATTAAGATCCTTAACCTACTTGTGATTATTTAGATGTTTTTGGTGTTTTTGTTTAGTGTTAAGTAATGAGATTAAGCCATAATCAGGGATTAAACAAACTCATTACACCATCCTAATAGAAGGATAATAGATGAGAGTGTTTAAGCTGAGGAAAGCTCCTCAACTTAATCCATGATTAGGGATTAAACTCATGACAAAACAAAGCCTTTATTAAGTGGATTTTAGCTAATGATAAGGTGAAGAAGTGATTTTTATGGTTTGTAAGACAACTTGAGGGGGACTTGTCCATTAACACTAGGGTTAGTCCTTCTTAACCAATTAAGGAAGAATTAGAACCCTAATGCAAGGCCCAAGTTGCAAGCTTGATGTCTTGATGATTATTAGGTGAATTGATTAGAGGAGTTAAACACCTTAAGGGTTTAACACTTAGGATTAAAGTTATACACTCCATCCTAATAGAAGGATGCAGGCATAAGCCTAATCATAAAGCCTTAAAGCCTTTAGGGTTTAGTCCCTGATTATGAGGTGAGGAGAGAAGACTCAATGAGACACAAAGGTAAAAGCTAAATGGGGGACTAATCAAAACCCTAACCATTGTCATGCTTGGTTGTTCCTAGGGTTTATGAGGTTTGCAAGAAAGATCTTCAGAGAAACCACCAGGAAGCAGATGAAAGGAGCAAAGAGAAGCAAAACAACTTGCTTCACTTAAGAAGACAAGTTGCTTGGAGGAAGAAAGTAAGATGAACAAGAATGAGCAAGCTCAAACCCAAACACATACAAAATGCAGCAAGGGATGCATAAAGGAGATGAAAAGAAATTGTGAGAAGTGAAGGCAAATTCACTTCTCAAAACAACTTACCACCTGAAAAGTTAGCAAAGAAATGAAATGCAATGCAAATGAGATGAAATGTGATGATGCAAACCAAAACCAGAAACATGAGTATGGTGTTAATTATGATAAGAGGTGATGCAAATGAGGCAAGGCATTAGAATGATCATACAAACATATGGATGCAAGAGAAGCATGCTTTGAACCATGGATGTTCATGAAAAGTTATGAAATGCAAATGACATACAACATGGCAAATGAAAGATGAAATGATCACACATGATTCTAATATGTCCTAAGATGTCTTATGAATCAAATGAATGCACAAAATGTCATGACAAGTCATGGTATGCAAGCAAATGGAAGATGGATGCAAAGGAAGGCATGAATTAGGGTTATATGCAACATACAAAGCAAAAATCCAAAACCAGAAGCAAACATCATGATTAAAATTTGAAAATGCAATCAAAAGAACCCTAAACCTACACAAACTCACTGCCCAAAGGAGGGGTCCCAACTCTTAACCTAGTGAGAGTTATGAATTTTCTAAGATTGCTAGGGTTTTAAGGTACCTCATCAAGAAAAATGCCAAACAAATGAGAAATGCAAGATCAATTCATTCCAATTTAATCCTATAAACTACATGTTATGCAAGATGCAATGCAAAAGGAATCATTGTCCAACTCTCAATGCTCAGGCAGAAATGAATTTTTGAAGTTTGTCACGAAATATTGCCTCAAAATGAATTTAATTCCATTGAAAATGATCAAAAGTTATCAAGAACAAAAAATAAATTTGGTTTGAGAGTTGGACAATGTTTCTAAATGTTTTTAAATATTACATGAATTTTTTTGTGATTTTTAAATACCTAAAAGTATTTTTAATTAATTAATTCTCATTAATTAATTAAAAATAAACTTTTAAATGATTTAAAAATAATTTTTAATGCAAAAGATAAAAATAAAAATATTTTTGTGTTCTGAAAAATAATGAAAACCTTGACAAAAATTTTCATAATTTTTAAACATTTTTTGCTATTTTAAATTATTTGTACAAATTAAATGAGAAAAATGTAAAATAAAATTAATTAAATGAGAAGTATGTGCAGTGGACGGATCAGATGGGTTCTGGGCAAGGAAAGGTTGACTTGGCGCCACATCCAATGGCCCAAGTTCAAATCTGGTTAAACCTGATTTTTAAATTAATTAATCTGGATTAATTAAGTCAAATGAGGATTAGGGCAAAATGGTGGAATCCTGACCATCCAAACACGCGCGAGTCAACGCATCTAAGGGCCAGAATTCAAACTCTCATAATTACACAGATTAGGGCTAATGGTTCTCAGGTGGCCGGAGAAGACTTTCGGTCGTCTTCTCCGGCGAACCAAAACCCTAGATTTCGCTACAAGCCACCCCACCTCAAATTAAACACAGGGAAATGATCCTCTAACATCATGGAACATGAATCAATCATTAAACAACATTTAAACTACATGAATCAAGCAAATCGAAGCAAACATTTTTCACGGGAAAAACTTCAGAACATCAATACATACTCATTTTCCACCCATTTTCATTTTTAAACACATCATGATGATCAGGATAACATGTAGAATCGATTTATAACAAGTAAATGAAGTTCTGGAAAATTTGTTCTTGATGGATACCTGAACTGAAGTTCTTCAAACTGGAGCTTTCTGAGCCTTTCTCTTATGCAAACTGACTCCTCTGGTCCCCCTGAGCTCAATGGACTGCTTCAAAACTTTTGTTGATGGCTGATTTGTGAAGATGAGTTCTGGTGTAGCAGATTTTACAGTTGTATTCTAGGGGGTTTCAGGCTGTTTTTATGGTGGGTTTTTGTTCCATGGAGGATTTGTGGTTCATTGGTGAAGAAATAATGAATGTTTGATGGCTGTGGAAGGAGATTCGAAGAGAGGAAAGTTTTGACAGTTTTTGGAGTGTGCTGCAATGTGTGTGTTCCAAGCTCATGTGAAGCTTGTTTTATGATCCATAAACCATTCCTAAACTATTGGAAAGAGTCAGAGGAATTGACATGTACTGTGGGAATGACATGGGGCAATTGGCCAAAAAGTCAATGGTTGGTGTTGTCGCTCCCGGGATTTTCATCCTAGTACAAACGCGAAAGTGGCGCGGAAAAGGTTAGAGTCGCCAGCCAGACATTTTTATCCTGAATGAATGGGAAAGGTAATGTTGCACAAACCTAAGGAAGAAGGAAAGGACAAGGTCCTGCGAACCAAAGATCTGAGTTCGGGAGTCGGTTACGAATTGAGAAGGTATTAGCACCCCAATCCGTCCGTCGTACCCGACGGGATCCACGCTTGCTTGTTTGTTTCAAAGGGTGAGAAGAATAACTGCTGCTGAATAAAACCGCTAACTGGAAATTGGAAATGATAAAAGGAACTAAAAGAGAATGGAAAGAAAGAATGGGGAAAATGTAGGGAAAATAAAGAATGTGCTCAAACGGGCCCTACCCCGCTGCCTACGTACCTCATCGGGATAATGAGGATCAGAGTCGACGTAGTTCGCCTAACCTAGGCGGGAACTATTTGTTTGTGTTTTTTACAGCTGGAACTGCGTATGTCTATGCTCAGGTGTTGCAGGCTCGTCTGATACGAGTGCATTTACCGTCTTGCATGAAAGACAAGTCGCCGCGAGTTCGCGTTGTGAGTGAATGAGATGAGAAAAGAAGTTCCCGCAGGATAGTCGCTTGTTATTTGTTCTTGTCTTTTATGAGTTTTGTATGAATTTGGCACAAGGAAGTGAATTCAAACTCTTTTCCGTGGAATGTACACTTGACTCTACATTCCAAGATGGAATAATAGAACAAGCATACCCAGCAAGGAGAATTTATCCAAGACTGGTTTCCTAGGATTAGGGCTTAAGTTCACTGGCTTGTTGAACTTTATTAAGTGTTTTTTGTTGCTTTTGTGAAGAAGTATCTTTTAAGTTTTTCTTTGTGAACAACTCCTTGATGAAACTTGTGCATCATGATAGACAAGCTTACACCACTCCAAGATGGAATGAATGCAAGTGCTTCATGGAATAAGGCTATACACAAGGAATCCTTTCATTTATTTGTTAAGTGTTTTTGGATTTTGTTTGAAGATGAGAAGAGAATGACTCAAATTGCAAAAAGGACAAAATCTAAGGGACTAAGACTCAATCCTAATTTTGTTTATTTACAAGAGGTCCTAATGGTTAGTGAGGTTTCTAAGCCTAATAGAAAACTAGAAAACTAATAGAATTCAACTTACTTCTTAATGAAGTTAAGTTGATTCTAAGAACAATGGGGGAAGCTTATACAAGTTATAAAAACCAAATGATAAGGCAAAACAATGAAATTAAACATAAGAAATAAAATTCTACAAATGCATTAGAGGCATGAATAATAAATAGTCCTATTTTATTTATTCTAGTTCTAATGAAGATGACTTTTAAGCCTAAGTTCTAAATCTAAGTCAAACCTAATACTCATCTTAAAAAAATCAAATTTTAACTAGCCTAAGTCTAAATTAAATTCTATGACTAAATTTAAACTAACCTATTTTTTGTACTTTATTTTTTTAATGGCCTACACTAATGGGAATTATGCATAACTAGGCCTAAGAACTAATATTCTAAAAAAATACTAAAACTTCTAGAAAAAATATGAAAATTAAACTATAGGGACCTAATACCATCTATAATATTATATTAAAAGGTATTCTAAAAAATAACATTTTTTCTATGCCTAAAAATTATTTAATTTCACCTAAAGATTTACCATTATTTCCTAAGGATTAAGCTACTAAAACCTAAGATAAAAGGTCCTAAAAAATCCATAAAAAATACACTAAGTACTACCATGAGTCCTCTAATTACAGAAAAAAGAGTGGCTCAAAAATCCTACTGGAAGTCATAAAAATAAAATGAACAAAATTCAGCGCAATTAAAAGAAATTCAATAAAAGCTAATTAAAAGAAAAATCAGAATTTAATTGAAAAATAACCAAAATTCAGAAAATAAAAATAGTCAAAAATTTCTAATTGGAATAAAAAACTAATTAATTTTTTATGGAAATTTTTTAATCTTTTTACTATTTTTGAGAATTATTTCTAAATTATATTAACTTAAAATAAAATCCTAAAGAAATAATGCAGGGGGGTGTTCTTAGTAATTTTTATTTGTTTTTCGCATATGGGCCTGAAACAGGGAGGTGTCAACAACAACATCTAAGCCCAGAATGCAGAAAGTGAGGGGAGGTGAGAAGAGCAATTTTTTCACTTGTTTCTTTTATTATGGGCTTAAGAATGGGGTGTTGATAGCATAATCCTAAGCCCAATTTCGCAGGATGCCTAAGGAGGTGCAGAAAGAAGATTTTCAGTTTATTTTCCTAATGGGCTTCACAAAGGGGGTACTAATATCAAAACCATAAAGCCCATTTTCGCAGGGGTTGGGGGGTGGTGTAGATAGCATGCATTTTATGTTGTTTTCTCCTTGGGCTCGGAAGTGGGGAGTGTAAATAGCATAATCCTAAGCCCAATCTCTATTTCATTAAATCCAAAGAGTTAAAATTAATAATTAAATCAAACTAATTAATGGCATTATCTGAATTTAATATTAATTAACTAGAATTAAACATGAATTAATTTTTAAATTACACTCATAATTATAATTTACCCTAATAATATCCTTTCATTATCTTTAATAACATCAGAACCCTAAAATAACTGAAACAAGAAATGGGGAAAGCAAGAACCCTAGGTCCTCTCCCCATCCGCGGCGGCTGCTTCTTCTTCGCGAGACCACCCTCCTCTTCTCCCAACTTCTTCTTTTCCGCCAAAGCCATCACCACCATCTCACCGTAAACTGAAACTTCTAAGCCTCATCTTCCCTAACTTCGACACAGAAACCCTAACCAAACCAATCTCCATTCTTCCCGAATCCGAAACAAAAAGATGAGCGAAAACAAAACAGCTCTACCTAATTAACACTATGAGATCAATGCATCAACAACAATCAACAATCTTACGTCTGAAGACATTCTAGATTCGTACCTGGATCGGAGAAATTTGACGATAGTTGCGAATGGTTAGAAGCTTCGCTTGCGGAGACGACAACAACGAATACTCAGACGGGTGAAAGCACAACCTGAGACAATCGTGTGCCAACAAAAACGCTCAATTCCACACTTCAAGGAAACTGATTGAGGGCTCGGTGATGATGTTGTTTGACGGAAAAGATGAAGACGTCGGGAATCCGAATTTGTGATGGCGACAGTGAACTCCTCGACAAGAATCGAACTCGTCCCTTAGGTATGAATATCTCAAATCCCCTTTCTCTTCTCAGCCATAATCCTGTTTCTCAATTCATGGAGCATATTATGAACTCATTATGGTATATGCTTATGTTTCTTCTTCTGTGCGAATCTGAACCAATGGTAACTATTGTTCTTGCAGATTAATGGTTGAAAAAGAAGTCGTAAACATTGGTGATGGAGGATTGGTGGGAGCTATGAAGACAAAGAAGAACTTGAGAGAGAGACTGAGATTGATGATGCTGAGAGGTTGAAGAATTTAGAAGAGAAAGGAGAGAAAAAAAATTGGTTGAAGAATGAGAAGAATGGAAGATTGAGGGAATAGTGAAGTGTTTGGAAAATTGGGGAAGAAGAATCAAATGTGAAGGGTGATTCTGATTTATAGAAGATTCTCACAAAAAAAGATCTAGAAGCTTCAGGTACCTTCACTTACTGAATTCAGTTATGGTTGTTAGGATTTAGTTATTTGTTTCAATTTCCTCCTTCAATTCTGTTATGAAACTGGTTTCGGTAATTTGATTTCTGACCTAAGTTATATCTCTTTGCTTCTCATTTTGAAAATGTAACTGGACAATAGTGATGTTGAAAATTGAATAACCTCTTCTGTTATTTCTGTTAGCATTCGGTTATTTTCCTTTATGGATTTTTTCGTTTTTTCTGCTTTTGATCTTTTGGTTTGAATTACTCCCCTGTTTTCCTCTTTTGTTTGGATTTTTTCCTGAACTTGTGCAATCGCTGGTAGAAACATTGTCATTTGCATTGGATAGGCCATAAAGAGATTTCATCTTATGCCTTGCTACACTTTCTGTTTGAGTGGTGTTCTTTCTCTTCTTCTCACTTTTGTAAAGCTATTTGAATAGCCTTAATAGAACTTTCAACTTTTCCTTGAGTACTGTTCTTATGAAAATCAGTTCCTGTGGAATTTGAACTTGTATTGAAGACTTGATGTTGTTCCCCTTTTTCTTCTTGTGTGCTATGTTCCTTTGTTGTTGTATATTAAATTTCAGTGAGTTGAATTTAACATGTTGGTATTGTGGATTCTGCAGGTTGTTGTATTTCATGTGACTGTTGACTAGTTGCCCTGCAACAATGGCAGACATCAGAGCCAGCTTTCCTGCTAAAACAGACCCAGCCACAATGGTTACCAAGAGTCTCGAGCTTGATCCTGGTGGTGATTTCTTGCTGGAACTCTTCACACCAAGCAACTTCAAGCAAGCAGATTGAGATGCAAGTTGTGTCCCACCACCTACTGTACTCACTTCAATGGAAGGCATGGTCACCGAGATATGGAAGTCTTTCCCGTCATTTACGGCATCCATCATTGTTATACCATGGGAACTTTCAACGTTTTGAGCTGGATCTTGACCCGTGGATATGAAAATGGCGGATACAAGGTTGCTAACATGGGCATTAAATCCACTAAGAGCACCGGCAATGGCCGAACCAGCAATATTCTTTTCATTTTTTTTAGCATGTAAAACACATTATCGATTGGTCCATATATATCAGAAGTATTGTATTCACAAAACTTTGAATTGGCTTTTGCTCATAAAATGATTGCTATCCCAAACATCTAACAGGGTACAATAATACATAATCTAATCTAACAGAACAAAAAAGTGTTCCTCTGCAAAAGGGCAGGGAGAACAAGAGAAATAAAAAGGGGTGAAAGTACAAGGAAAAAAGAGACGAACCTGTACATGTACCTCTATCTTCGTCTCTTTCAAAAAAAAATAAATGGGAGAAGAATCCCTCTAAGAACAGTGGTAATATACAACACTTTTGAGAGAAGAATAAAGCATGCAATGCTGCCTACCAATATAAATTTGTTAATCATTTAACAGGACCCGCAGAAAATAATGGATATCTGTCTCCATATCCCAAAGCCCACATGAATGATCAGCTTCATCTGTACAGTGCTGACAAAAGGGCCTACAGTTTCTAGTCCTGACAGAACTGAGCATACTCACAGCTGCTCCATCCATCAGAAGACATCATTCCACATTAGAGTTAGGGGGACGGATAAGCAAACTGCTCTGCTCTGGTTGTAGATTTTGAACTTGTTGAGGTTGAACCATACCCTGATTCAAAGAAGTTTAAACTGAACACTGGCTGATAGGCCGAATACACCAATGACCAGTCTTTGTAAGCGCAATCCTTGAAGACCACTTAATCATGGAAACGAAACCTTGATGAATTAGAAAAAACATGTGAAGAAGAGATTATTGATTTCCACATAATCAGAGCTTTGAATCCATCTAATAACCACACATAGGGCACAAAACCCTAGTTCCATAACCCGTGAAACAAACTCCAATGAAAAAGAAACCACAAACCCATGGAATAATCTGGTCCCTCAAAGGACCCTAATCTCATGCCTGAGGAAAACAATGCAAAATGCATGATGATAATCTAAGGGGTAATGCAGACAAATGCGAAACAATTAGCCAATAGAGGAAATAAATAGGAGGGCAAATTTTGACCAGGTGGAAATATGCTGGGAAAAATGCCATCTTCGAATGACAACTCAAAAGATCCTCGGATCTAGCACGAAACCATCCTCGAATGGAGACGCAAAGGTATACCAGCCTCGACTGATGACCAAACACAAAAAGAAAATAGGACAAGATGGAACGAGATCATTGTACTTAAATGATAACCCGAAACGTGACCGTTGTACTGAAATGGAGACACGAGGAAATGAGATTGTTGTACGGAAACAATACTCAAAGACGAGACCATTGCACTTAAATGGAGACTCGGAAGGAATGGGATCGTTGTACTTAAACGAGAGCCCAAGCAAACAGGATCATTGTACTTAAATGATAACCTGAGACGCGACCGTTGTACTAAAACGGAGACGCGAAAGAATGAGACTGTTGTACTGAAACAATACTCAAAGACGAGACCATTGTACTTAAATGGAAACTCGAAAGGAACGGGATCGTTGTACTTAAACGAGAGCCCAAGACGTGACTGTTGTACTGAAACGGAGATGCGAACAAATGAGACTGTTGTACTGAAACAAGACTCAAAGACGAGACCATTGTACTTAAATGGAGACTCGAATGAAATGGGATCGTTGTACTTAAACGAGAGCCCAAGACGCGACCGTTGTACTGAAACGGAGACGCGAAAGAATGAGATTGTTGTACTGAAACAATACTAAAATACGAGACCATTGTACTTAAATGGAGACTCGAATGAAATGGGATCGTTGTACTTAAACGAGAGCCCAAGACGTGACTGTTGTACTGAAACGGAGACGCGAAAGAATGAGATTGTTGTACCGAAACAAGACTCAATTGGGGATAACAACAAGACTTGGAGGAAACAACCACCCTGGGAGATGAAGTTACATTCTGTGGGGAATACTTCAATCTGATCGGAGATGTAACGGGTCTTATGTAATATACCTCAAAACTGGCCCATGCTGGTATGCATATGTTTGAATTTATGGCGTAATGCTCCATGACGATGGAAATGCTACGCTTTGGAGGATGCATACGCGATGATGATTATGCAAATGACAATGCAAAGGAGATCTCCTGATAAGGAGACTGCAGGTAATTCCAGATAACTTGGCTGGGGAGAAACGATGATCACTGCATTGATCTGATCCATCTTGATGAGGAGGAAACAACTCTGCGGGGAAAACTGTTAATAATTCACTGGCTCTGAACAGCTGCCACTGCCAAAAATAAATTGGACTTTGAGATTGGAGCGCCAAGACCCTGCTGGAAATGGACCCTTCTTGAACTCTGATGGGGAAGTGAGGACTTCCCTGGCTTGGCTGGGGACCAAAGGCATGACACTTCTGAGGTAGCAATTGTTGGGGAGGAAAGAACTCCTTGTACTGCTGAGAATTGCCCCTGTTTGAAGGGAACCTTCTTCTTGGGGATTGCACCCACCTTCTGCTACCTTGTTGGGTGAAAGTTCAACTTGCACATGGCTGGGGATGATTGAAAACACCCTAGGAGACACTTGTTTCTATTCAAACAAAAGGGAATGCCCATCCTGGATGATAATCTTTGGCTCTGTTAGCAACATCAGCATCTGTACCTGCATGAACACAATCGATAGTACCTGCAACATAGAGAATTAGTTTGGGACCTGCTTGCCCCATGTTCATAGCATGAATCATTGTGTAGGTATCTCAACACCCTTTCAGAGTTATATTAAATGTTTCTATTCTCCTGAACGAGTTAGAAAGCATTCAAATGTTCATAACATAATGCAAGTTACCATTCGCTAGACGTTTTCACAATCAATCAATGCTAGATGAAAAAGTAAAAACAAAAAAAGCAAAATAGTCAATTGACTGAAGCTGAATTCTTATTGATTTGGAAAGGTGGCCCTGAATAGGCAATACAAAGGAAGCAGTTCCCTGGAATGAGGGAACAACTAAAAGAAAAACAAACTATCCTATTGGCAATGCGAGAAGTGAATCTCATCAAGTTTCAACCCAGTTATGACTCGTATGTCTTCAAGACGCTCCGCTCGCTCTGCCTCTTGAGAAAAAGTAAATGAACTGATCTTTAACCCTTAGGATAGCCTCAACTGTAGGTAGGCCATGGATCTCGCAGATCGCAGTCGTTCGTGTTAATCCCTCTTTTGCGTGGATCGCCCTTTCGGGTTTTCAATCCACCGGGATACCCTTTTTTGCCTGAGTTGTCCGATGTGGCTTTTCAACTCAGCGGGAGTACACATTTTTTTTCTTTCAAGATTTCCCTAACTTTTGCCCGAGCCTTTTATTCTGTTTTTGGCTCGCCGGGATGCCCATTTTTGCCTGGATCTTTATTCTGTTTTTATCCAGCGGGTCCTTTTTACACGAAGTATTTTCTTACTGCGTCTGCGTTGACAGGGGATGGAAAGTCTTCTCCGTCCATGGTTGTCAACATTAAGGCTCCGCCTGAGAAAACCTTTTTAACCACGAACGGTCCCTCATAGTTGGGTGTCCACTTTCCCCTGTGATCGTTGAGAGGAGGAAGAATCCTTTTCAACACTAAATCTCCTGGCATGTACCTCTGTGGTCGCACCTTCTTGTCAAAAGCTTGCTTCATTCGTCGCTGATACAATTGTCCATGGCATACAGCTGCTAGACGCTTCTCTTCAATGAGGCTCAATTGATTATACCTGGATCGGAGCCACTCAACTTCATCTAGCTTGATATCCATCATCAGCCTCAATGAAGGGATTTCCACTTCGACTGGTAGAACTGCCTCCATACCATACACCAATGAGAATGGAGTTGCCCCAGTTGAAGTGCGTACGGATGTTCTATACCCATGCAACGCGAAGGGTAACATCTCATGCCAGTCTTTGTATGTAACAACCATCTTCTGCACAATCTTTTTGATGTTTTTATTTGCCGCCTCGACGGCGCCATTCATCTTCGGACGATATAGAGAAGAGTTGTGGTGTTCTATTTTGAAATCTCGACACAAGTCAGCCATCATCTTGTTGTCGAGATTAGAACCATTATCGGTAATGATTCTTTCAGGGACTCCATACCGGCAGATGATGTCCCGCTTAATAAATCGAGCGACCACTTGTTTAGTGACATTGGTATAGGAAGCTGCTTCAACCCACTTCGTGAAATAATCAATAGCAACTAGGATGAAGCGATGCCCATTAGAAGTTGTTGGCTCAATCTTGCCAATCATATCGATGCCCCACATAGCGAATGGCCACGGTGAAGACATGACACTCAATGGATTCGGAGGCACATGGACCTTGTCGGCATAAATTTGACACTTATGGCATTTGCGGGAGTATTTACAACAATCAGATTCCATGGTAATCCAATAGTATCCCGATCTCAATAATTTCTTAGCCATGGCATGTCCTCCAGCATGGGTACCAAAGGAGCCTTCGTGAACCTCCTGCATTAACATGTCTGCCTCGTGTCTGTCCACACATCTGAGCAGTACCATGTCAAAGTTCCGTTTGTACAACACACCATCTTGATTCAAGAAGAAACCTCCCGCCAGTCTTCTAAGAGTTTTCTTATCCTTACTAGATGCCCCAGCCGGGTATTCTTGAGCCTTCAGGAATTGTTTGATGTCGTGGTACCAAGGCTTGTTATCTTCACCATCACCAACTGCAAAGACATAAGCGGGCCTTTCAAGCCGGGAGATCGAAATTCGAGGCACGAAATTTTCTCGACAAACTTTAATCATGGATGACAAGGTTGCAAGAGCATCGGCGAACTGGTTTTCGTCTCTAGGAACATAGCTCAGCTTGACTTTGGTAAAGAAATTTAACAGCCTCCTGACATAATCTCTGTAAGGAATCAAACGAGCTTGATGAACTAACCATTTGCCATTGACTTGATTTACCACCAAAGCAGAATCTCCGAATATCTCAATGTTCTTGACTCGCAAGTCTATTGCCTCTTCGATCCCTATGATACAAGCTTCATACTCCGCCTCATTGTTAGTGCACTCGAAGGTCAACCGAGCTGCTAGAGGTGTGTGAACCCCTTCTGGCGAGATAATAACAGCACCTACTCCACTCCCATTCATGTTTACAGCCCCGTCAAACATCAACCTCCATTTGGATTCGGGGTCGGGCCCCTCCTCCGGAAGTGGTTCTTCGTAGTCTTTCGACTTGAGGAACATGATGTCCTCATCCGGAAACTCAAACCTCATGGGTTGATAATCATCAATCGGCTGCTGGGCCAAGTATTCTGACAAAACACTCCCCTTAATCGCTTTTTGTGAAGTGTATTGTATGTCATACTCAGTGAGTATCATCTGCCAACGGGCCACTCTTCTAGTCAAAGCCGGCTTCTCAAAAATGTATTTCACAGGATCCATCTTGGAAATTAAGAGAGTAGTGTGTGTCAGCATGTACTGTCTTAGTCGGCGAGCAGCCCATGCCAAAGCGCAGCAAGTTTTCTCGAGTAGTGAGTATCGTGTCTCACAATCGGTAAACTTTTTGCTAAGGTAATAAATGGCATGCTCTTTTCGACCAGACTCGTCTTGCTGACCTAGAACACATCCCATCGATCCTTCAAGCACAGTAAGATACATAATCAGAGGTCTCCCTGGCACTGGAGGCATAAGAATTGGTGGTTCTAGCAGGTATTCTTTGATTCGGTCGAAGGCTTGCTGACAGTCTTCGTTCCATTTAATGGCCTGATTCTTCCTCAGAAGCTTAAAGATGGGCTCGCACGTGGCCGTCAGGTGAGAAATAAACCGTGAAATGTAGTTTAGTCTACCCAAGAAACCACGCACTTGCTTTTCAGTCTTTGGCTCAGGCATTTCTTGGATAACTTTCACCTTGGCTGGATCAACCTCAATTCCTCGTTCACTAACAATGAAACCGAGTAACTTGCCAGAACGAACCCCGAAGGTACACTTATTCGGATTCAACCTCAGTCTGAACTTTCGAAGCCTGTCAAACAATTTTGCTAGATTAACCAAGTGCTCTTCCTCTGTCTGGGATTTTGCTATCATGTCATCAACATAAACCTCAATTTCATGATGGATCATGTCGTGAAACAACGTCACCATTGCCCGTTGATAAGTAGCTCCTGCATTCTTTAAACCAAATGGAATGACCTTGTAACAAAAGGTGCCCCAAGGAGTGATGAAAGTTGTCTTTTCCATATCCTCGGGGGCTATTTTAATTTGATTATAGCCTGAGAATCCGTCCATGAAAGAGAATACGGAAAACTGAGCAGTATTATCGACAAGTACATCTATGTGAGGTAGAGGGAAGTCATCTTTGGGGCTGGCCCTATTCAAATCCCTGTAGTCCACACACATCCTGACTTTGCCATCTTTCTTGGGAACCGGCACAATGTTGGCAACCCACGGAGGATAACTGGTCACGGCTAAGAAGCCAGCATCAAACTGTTTTTGCACTTCTTCTTTTATTTTAATTGCCATGTCTGGACGCGTGCGCCTCAACTTCTGCTTTACCGGAGGACAACCTTCTCTGAGAGGTAGCTTGTGTACCACCATGCCAGTGTCTAAACCAGGCATATCTTGGTAGGACCATGCGAAGACGTCAACGTATTCTCGAAGCATAGCCATCAAACGAGTCTTGACAGATTCTTCCAATGCAGCTCCGATCTTGACTTCTTTCTTGTCTTCTTCAGTACCCAGGTTTATCACTTCAACATCTTCTTCGTGCGGCTGAATCATCTTCTCCTCCTGTTTAAGCAGTCTGGCCAACTCTTCGGGTAAATCGCAATCCTCTTCACCTTCCTCATCGGCTTGATAAATTGGATTGTCGAAGTCATACTTAGCCATAACGGGGTCGTCATTGATAAGATCCGGTGACGAGCACCTGCATGAATGATGATTCATGCAAGGCTTTAGCAACAACTTGAGAAAATGAGAAACATTGCCATTTTAAAACTTTTCTTTCTTTTTGAAAAACAAAAGTAAAAAATGAAAGACGGAGACCAACATGAATGAATGTGAAACGTCAATTTTATTTATGATTGTGTTAATGAACAAATGAACCCTTACAAAGAGCCACTATGCCTCGGGCAAGACATAGTGCTTTAATACAGGAAAAATAGAAACAAAACATTATTACTCTTCGAAAGAGGTGACCGAAATAAGCCTTTCCGATGTCCAGTTGCTAAGCTGAGTTCCTGGAGCAGCAGGCCTGATCCATTCATCTAGGTCACAATCACTATCGACAATGTCATCCTGCACAGCACTGATGTTTTCGTAGTCTACCACTCCTGCACTTGTGAAAGTAACCGGGCTCTGACAATCTTTAGCACTTGTTTCAGACGAAGATCCTTCAGGGTGATAGCCAATCCCGAACATGTCTTTCTTCTCTGGCACTTCTACGGGACTGCCCCAGCCTTCTCATATTCCAGATTCTACCAATTCAAGCGCTTGTTTATAAGAGGCTATGGAAACCACCTTCTTTGGTTCTTCAGGAGAAGTTGCTACCGCGGATGCTTCCTCAGACTTCAAGGGCTCAAAGGCTTGACATGGGGTCTCAACTATTTCGCCATCCATCTCCACATATTTGAATGAGGCGAGATGACTAACGAAAATATCTTCTTCCCCACTGACAGTCACAATCTGACCCTCCCATACAAACTTTATCTTCTGATGGAGTGTAGACGACACCGCTCCTGCTGAATGTATCCAAGGTCTTCCGAGTAAACAGCTATACGCAGGTTGGATATCCATCACGTAAAACGTGGTATTGAAGACTTGTGGACCTACCTTGATAGGCAACGCCACCTCTCCAAACACCGATCTTCTTGACCCATCAAATGCTCGAACTACTAGATCACTGGGCTTCAAAACCACTCCATCATAATCCAACTTCATCAATGCTTTCTTGGGCAAGACGTTCAAAGAGGATCCAGTATCTACCAACACGTGGGAAAGCACTGCACCCTTACATTCCAGAGAAATATGCAATGCCCGATTATGAGCACGTCCATCAGAAGTCAAATCCAAGTCTGTGAAACCCAATCCGTGACTGGCGTTAACGCTGGACACCACCGTTTCTAACTGATTTACAGAAATATCCTGAGGCACGTATGCCTTGTTCAGAATATTCAGGAGAGCTTTCCTGTGAGAATCGGAACACATAAGCAAGTACAAGATGGAGATCTTCGACGGCGTCTGTTGCAGATGGTCCACGATCTTGTAGTCACTCTTCTTGATGATCCTCAAGAATTCTTCGGCTTCTTTATCAAAGGTAAGGTCTGGATCAGTTGACGGAGTTGGATCATTGACAACTGCTGGTTGCTTCCCTCTGGCTCTTGCTTGGGCTTCGGCAGTATCTCTGGGTGGTATCACATTATTTCTCAGTGTTTCCGGCGCAAACAATCTTCCACTTCGGGTGAAACCCCCTACTCCAACATTTTCTACTTGTGCTGGGGTTATACTAGTCGTGGCCAACTCTTGCTTCTGGCCGTTACAGTACACTTCACCACCATAATTCCAAGGAACAGCTCTGTCACTTTGGTACATTATGGGTCCAGCAGTGGTAATAGTTATTGGTGCCGCTCGGGCCCGTGAAGGAACTTGAGATGGATCATAAAAGATAGTTACTGTGGATACTTCACTTTCTTTTACAATCTTGTCAAATTGCAGCACTCCTTCATCAATCATACCTTGAATTCCGGCCTTCAATCGTTTGCAACCATTGGTAGCTTCAGTACACTCTGAACAATCCTCCTCGCATCCAGGGAAAATGCCTTTCTTCAACAAACAAAACTTGATAGCAACCAATGAGGTCTGCAAGTCATTTACATCATCCACTAAATTCAAGTTCTCCCCTTCACCAATTGCACCAACCGTGCCCCTGTGAGGAGGCATGGGATTTTGCAGCACATTAGGAGAGGGAGCGAAATTGATCGCTTTAGAATCCAACAAGTCCTGAACAACATGCTTCAATTCTTTACAATTCTCAGTACTATGGCCGGGAGCTCCAGAATGAAACTCGCATCTAGCATTTGAGTCATAACCTTCAGGAATCTGGCCTGGCTTCGGAGGCTGCAAGGTTCGGAGCTGAATCATTTGAAGCTGTAAGAGATTCTTCAAAAGCTGGGAGTAAGACATTGGTGGAGCTTCAATATGCCTATCCTTCATCCTCTGAGAGTAGTACGGACGAGGGGGTCTTGGCTGATACCCCTGTGAGCGTTGCGGCTGTGGAGGCTGGACCTGTTGTTGAACGGGTGGAGTTGAAATGGTGACAGGGGCCACTTGCTGATAATACCCTTGGTGAACCATTCCCCTCTGTGTGTATACTGCACCTGTTTCTCCTTCCCTCCTTTTCACAAAGGGTTTCTTGATGCCACACACTGAAGCGCTTCCATTTTGAATCTTCCCTTGTTTGAGCCAGCTTTCAATTCTTTCTCCAGTCAAAATAATGTCCGAGAAACCACTTGAGGAACAACCAACCAACCTTTCCATGAAATGCCCCGGGAGGGTATTCAGGAACAGGTCGACCATCTCTTTTTCCAATAAAGGTGGTTGCACTCGGGCGACCACCTCACGCCACCTCTGTGCATAGTCTTTGAAGCTCTCCGAGCTCCTCTGTGTCAAGCTTTGAAGCTGAGTACGGCTAGGTGCCATGTCAATGTTGTATTGATATTGTCTGAGGAAGGCCTCTCCCAAATCCTTCCAGCTTCTAATAGAGCTTCTCTCCAGCTTCATGTACCACTCCAAGGACCCTCCTGAGAGGCTATCCTGGAAATAGTACATCCATAGTTTCTCGTCTCACGTGTGGGCCGCAATCTTCATGTAGAAGGCCTGTAGGTGAGTTTTCGAGCAAGAGCTGCCGTTGTATTTATCAAATGCTGGTGGCCTAAACTTGTGTGGAATGACCACCCCAGGTACTAAACCCATGTCTGACACGTCAATCCCTAAAGTGTCTTTGCACTCTAAGGCCTTGACTTTCTCTACAAGTACCAAGAAGTCATTGAGATTTCCATCACCGCCGAAACCCATATCGTTATTGAAGTACTGGAATTGGTCTTCCTGCCTGTCGTGCACAGGAACATACGTAGCCACAGCGGGATCTGGAACATGAGGTCCACTTGGGCGGTTGTTAGTGTTGGGAGGACCCCCTAGTCCGCCGGAAGTGGTTGCCTGAGCATTAGTGTTAGGAAGAGTTAAACCTTGAATTGCATTTCTCAGCTCCTGCTGCCCCTGGGCCATCCCTTGCATCAGGGTCATAAATTCTTCCATCTTGGTACGGACTTCATTGAGTTCTGTCTGCATGGCGTCCATTGCTGTTCTTTGATTGCTGCGGGTCGCGTACCGATGAGGGATATCTTGTTGTAGGTACCGGGTCTTGGCGGCTCTCGCAATCTTTGCCTGTTGAACACAAATAAATTAAACACCCTGAAGAAAAACCTGCAAAGACAAAGACAAAATGCAAATGATGCGTATGCAATGCAATGTGTTCCTTTTATTCCCGAGTATTTTCCTATTTCTGGTCCTGGCATTAAGAAGATAAGAATTGGGAAGAAGACCCAAGTAATATTCAGACATAATGACGGCTGTGGAGAATTGGTGCTCATTGCCCCGTGTCGGTGCAAATAACGAACAAGAAGTCCGGAACAAATCAATCATATAAACTGGAATTTGAGAATACAACATCCCTGAAGGGTACCAATCAACAAAAGTACATCACATATAAGGAATCCCACAACAAGCCTGTGGGTAATCCAAGTACAACAACATGAAATTAAACCCTAGGGAAACTCTATATCCTTCAATCTCCAGCTAAGGCGTTTGACGTTCTGGAACAGCTGAGCTATATCTGGATGACCGGGTTCCTGGATGAGCTTCTGAATGAGGAGGTCCCTCGTATCAGAAGAAGTGTGTAACTCCTCGATCTGCTGTAGGAATGCTGCCTCATTCTCCTTGCTTTGACCCGACTCGGCCTTCGACCTTTTCACACAAGCTTTCAACTTCAAGTCCTCAATCTCCTTTTGATCTTCCTTCAGTGCCTGCTGGCTTTCTGCTACGCGCCGGAGACGATCCTCCTCTTGATAATAAGCCTTCCTGAGGAGTTCTTTTTGCCCATCTAAAGAATCCTGAAGGCTTTTGATTTCCTGCTTGTGCTTGGCGTCTAACTCCTTTTGTTTCTTCAAGTTTTCGTCCCATTTCTCCTGCCATAACGTAACAGCTTCATTGGCTTCGCTAAGATCTTTCTTCTCTCTTCGTCGCTGGGCCGTCTTGTGAGTCTCAGCTAAACCTTTCTTTCGGAAGTAAAGCTCTCTATCTTCAAAGTCCTTCTGTTTGAGACGGACTATTTCTTCGGCTCGTACAGCTCTATCCTCCAATCGACGATTCTGGATCATCAGCTTTTGGCAAGAATTAAGAGCCTCTTGATTTTCAACCCTCAGTTGCTTAACCAAAGCTTCTAACTTCTGATACTCCTCCAAAGGTACCGTAGTCCTTGGTGCTACCTCTTTAGGGTAGAGAGGTGTCTCTCTAGAAAATGGTATAAGATGAGTCTTCACACGATCCTCCAGCCAGCCGGCAAAAGGATCATAGGTATTAGGATCCACTTTTCCAAAATCTTTCTTTCCTTTCATCACTCTAACTTCCCAAGCTTGGGATGCTAGCATGCTCATTTTGGAGTTTCCCTCTGCTGGAAAATATAAAGACTCATTTGTATCGTCGATCAAAGGTACGTCTCTTAAAGGATAGCCGAACTGTTTCCTGGACAAGATAGGATTGTAGCTAATCCCACATTTCCTTCCCATCAAAGGCACATTTGGAAAGCTACCACAACTAACCAACATTTCTTTGCCCACCAAATCTCTGTTGCATCCCCAAGCGATGTCAGCTGAGGTTAAGCCCATTAATCTTTTGGACCACTTCCAAGATTGTTTCAGATCCTGAAAGGGTCCTGTAACACGGTGGGAGAACTGACTTTATGTTATGTTGCGGATAGCAAGAGTCGCCACCGACTTTTATTTTATCCAAACGGAAAGGGTATAAAAGAACAGGAAAGACCTTAAGAGACATTTTTGGGTCCGGGGGGTAGGTTATGTAAAGGGAAGGTGTTAGCACCCTTTACATCCATGGTTATCCATGGGCTCTTAGTTACTTAGCTCACTTTTGAATTGTTTTTGAAAGTGTAGTATGTGAATAGAAAAATTTTCATAATAGTTGATAATGATCCATGTACGGATGCGTAAAAACTTGTCTTTGAAAATTTGTTAAGTGTTTGAAAAGTTTGAATAGTGAGCTAGTACATAAGAGGAACCTACCCTAAAGATTGAGTCTTTTCTGTTCTTTATCCTTTAAGTGGTAAGACTATCCCTATTATTAAGGAATAGGTAGTCATTACCTTGGATATAAGGGACATATGAGGGACATCTGTTTATGAAGGCAACTGTGGGGTGTATTAAGCATATAGGAGGGACTATCATCATTATTCGAAGGGACTTGATTTTTAAAGGCAACCATTAGGGACTTGATGATTTTTTCTTTTAAGGGACTTGCTTTATACACCCCACTTGACCTTATGATTAGGCAACAATGAGGGATAGCCTTAGAAAGGTGAGATGGCGATTAAAAATCGACTTACGTGTGTGAGTGTTCAATATTATTTATCTTTAATTAAAATGATCTAAGTTAATTTTTAAATAGAATACATATTTGCACTCCCTAAATTACTAACCATAGCATAAAAATTAAATATTTAAATATTTACAAAATTACACCAAGAAGCAATTACATAATAATTATAATAAGCAAATTAAAATAAATAGCAAAAATAAATATATAAGCAAAATATAAATAAATAAGTAAAAAATAATAAATAAGCAATAAATAAATAAATAAAGGTTAGTAATAATAATAATTAAAAATAGGGTTAGTAACAATATATTAAAAATAAATGAAGTTAGTGAAATAATAATAATAATAATAAAATATATAAGATTAATGAAGCAAAAATAATAAATAATAATATGGTGAGTAACAATAATTAAAATAAATAGAATTAAATAAAAAATATTATAATGACATGATTAGAATAATATACACAAAATTTAATTTTAATATATAACATTTATTTAGAAATAAGAATAATTAAATAAAATTTTTTAAACATAATATAATTATAAATTTTAATCATTACAAATTTAATTATTTCTAAACATATATTAACATTTATTTATTAAAAAATATTTACACATTATATGAAGAAAATAAGTTTTAAATATCACATTCACAAAATTAATCATATTTATAAAATTTAATTTTTATTAATTATTACATTTACAAAAATTATATTAAATAAATATTATAATTATATAAAGAATTAGAAAGTAAAAATTATTTAGAAAGTAAAATTAGGTTTTTACGAAAATTAGGGTTTTGATGGTTTATTAGAAAATATTTTTAGGATTTAATTTATAACATACAAAATTATTTTAACTAATATATATGTATAATTTAATTACACAAATAAAAATTTAAATTGAGAAAACAAGAATTTAGAATTTTTAGAAAATAATATTAGGAATTAGAATACATAATATATACATATTTTATAATATAGAAAATAATAGAATAATATAATTTTAATTTATTTTATATATAATGGTAATTAAATTAAAGAAAAATAAAACAAAAGAGAAAAAAAAAATCAAAACCTGATGGGGCTGGGATTTGAACCCAGTCCCCTATGCTTGCCAACAATAGTCTCTTCCACTGGGCCATCAACGCGTGCGTGTCAACATAGGGAGGGGAAGTGGTTTTGTGCATTGTCTGGAAAATCAGAAAAATAAAGAAGCAAAAAGGCCTGGGGTGGTGTTGAACCCAGGACCTCATAGCTATACACACGCGCACACTACCACCTGGCTGGAAGAGCCCACCTGATAGTATAATGGCAACAGAATATAATATATTAAGTCTCTTTGTTACCTGAGAAAATAGAAAAAAATAATGTACGAGACCAAGGCTCGAACTCAGGTCCCATAAGTTACACGCACAAGCCTCACACCACTGGGCCAACACAATTGTGGTGATAACAAACAGGATATTATAGTAATATTTTAAATCAACATTTTAAATATATAATTCACGCCAGCATGCCTTCATCTTCAACCTCATGCCCTTCGAAATTAGCTGCGAATCCAGCTACAATTTTTCCTGCGAAAAATAAATCCCAGCAAGACCTACGAAATTCAATGGGCAACAAAACTGTACAATTTCACAAAATTAAGCACAGCATTATAATCCAGACATTCATGCGATTCATCCTGTGTTTTTAGAATCTATTTATGTTCCTTAAATTAAAAACCCCTAAATCTAAGTCCAAACCCTAACCATAGTGTTTCATGATTTAGCTACGGTTCCTTTGATTTTTTTGTCCAGAAACGATCTACACAACATTATAAACAACATTAGACAAACAAAATCCATTAATTTGCAGTGAATTGATGTAATCGAAAAAAGGAAAAGCAAGAACAAGTATGGCTCGGGTTGAGCAATATGGTGCATATGGGATGCATATGGGTGATGATTTCGCTTTGTGGATGCCCAAGGAACACGTCTATGATCTTGTTTTACCTTCAAATGCTCTGGATTGAAGAATCCGAATGTGAGTTTTGAATGGTTTTTTTTTGGTTTGGAACTTACACTTAGAGGTAGCAAAATCGTCTATGGGCAAGGGCAATGAGTTTAGTACTTATATGTGAATGAATTAGGTTAAGAAAATTGAATTGTTGTGTGGAGATTTTGATATTTGAAGATTGAAAAAGATCATGGTTTAAAATTCAAATATTTGTTCATAAAGGCTTGCTATTTTTGTACCAATCTCATAATTTCCTTCCCTTTCAATTCAAATCATCAATTAAGACTTTCTAGAAGCCTAATCCACATAAAATCTCTTATTTTCATATTTTATTTTTATTTAAAATGATTTTTAATGATTTAAATCAAAATAAATAAAAACAAAATAATAAAAATTCTGAATTTTAGTCATTTGGGTCGTGCATGATGATAATGTATGGGTTGGATCATAATTTGACAAGCCCATTTGGAGAAAATTGGTTCTAGACCTCCTTTTTCATCATAAACCATCACAAAATTTCCCAACTTTGCAAGGGCATATCTCCCTCAATTTTAAAGGTATGAAGGTGTTCTTGGACATTTTGGAAAGCTTGAAGATTCCTATAAACAACCCCATTGGTTTCATGTCCATATCATTTACCAATCTCAAGTTATGCCCTTTTGAAGTTGTTGACTTTTTGTTGACTTTTGAAATGACCTATAATGTCTTTGCTCATATCTTCCAAATGAAGCATTTTTGGGCTTGACTTGCAGGATCAAAGTTGTAGAGAATTCAATTTCCTTCAAAATGAGCTTTGATTGGAGACTTGGTGATGAAGCATGTGAAAGTTATGGCTGGTCAAAGTTCAGTTGACTTTTACTGAGGAAACCCTAATTTAGAAACTCCTGATTCTTGATGATCTGGAATCTCCTTGATGAATCATGATCAACCCTTGATCAAATGATGAATTTTACTTCATATAATTGATGTTGGCAAAAAATCATGAATTTTGACTTTGGTTTGACCACAGTTGACCTCAGTTTGACTTTTTAACTACTTTGACTGATTTTGACTTATCTGATCATCTGATTGAGCAAAACTTTGAGAAAAGTCTTGAAACTTGTCATGGGGGTTCTTAAACACATATAAGATGCTATGAAGCTCACTTTAAGTCTTGTAAGTCCATTTAGCCTGATTAAAGTCAAAACCCTAGTTTTGGATACACTACTTAGGAGGTGCATTGTCTGAGGGAATTGTCAACTCTTTTGACCAATTGTGAACTTTGTGAACCTTGTGAACCATCATAAAATGTCTTGTGAACCTAATGGGAGGTATTGTGAAGCTTGTGAACCTTGTGAACCTCCTAAAGTGGCTTTTTAGACCTCATGAACCTCAGGAAAGCTTTGTGATCATTGTGAATCTTGTGAACCTTGTGAACCTTCATGAAGTGACTTGTAGACTTCATGAACCTCATAAAAGGTTTTGAAAGCATTGTGGAATTTGTGAACCTTGTGAACCTTCATAGAACACAAAGTCTTGTATTGTGAGGGCAAATTTTGGGGTGCAACAGCTGCCCCTGTTCAATTTTCTGAAACCTGAGGGGTTAGATTGGTATATTTGCCAGTCGTGACCTGGAAGGTTGAAGGGGATTGAACACAAAAGCCCAAAAATTTGCACTCATCAGTGCATGGCTAGTTGAATATGATTGAGTGGGCTTAAAGATGCCACTTGGAAGAACTGGGGATGGGCTTAGAGATGCCATCTAAAGTATCAGAATATGATGATGTCTTTATGTTGATACTGGATATCAGTATTAGGTCTTTGTATAGGCCGTCTCTGAATCATTTATGCAACATGATTTGAATTGTTGGATGGACCAGTAGAAATAAATCTTGTGATGATTATCTCTTCTGGAAATATTTTGGATTAAGGGATGGATCTTTGTACAGACCGATTGCCTATTCTCCAAGGGCCAAAAGAACGTCAGGATTTGTTCTTAAGGATCAAAAGAACGTCAGGATTTGTTCTTCTGAGCAAGGGGCCAAAAGAGCGTCAGGATTTGCTCTTAAGGATCAAAAGAACGTCAGGATTAGTTCTTCTGAACAAGGGGCCAAAAGAGCGTCAGGATTTACTCTTAAGGATCAAAAGAACGTCAGGATTTGTTCTTCTGAAAAATGTCTTGGAGGATGAAGCAGTCCAGAAGTAATGATGATAGCTGTCAAGAGGATGGAGCAATCTTGAGGTAATGATATGATTTCAGGAGGATGAAGCAATCCTGATAGATTGATGATATGCTTTCAGGAGACTGGAGTAATCCTGATGTAACAGCATGTCTTCAGGAGGATAGAGCAGTCCTGATGAGATTATAAGCTTTCAGGAGGATAAAGCAGTCCTGAGAGATTGATGATATGCTTTCAGGAGACTGGAGTAATCCTGATGTAACAGTATGTCTTCAGGAGGATAGAGCAGTCCTGATGATCATAAGTTTCTTTGTTGGATAATTAACCTGAAACCAAGGTGACATTCCGTATAATAATATTAGTTTATGCATTATGTATTGCATGTATGATATAATGCACTTAGATAATGTATTATGTATTTATGGATTTGTATGTTATGGTATGATGTAAATGATGTATGTATGATATGATACTGCCGGAAGTCTAGATATCTTCGTATAACAACTGCTGGCCAGGGAAAATAAATCCCGATTCATTGTTGAAGAATATATTATACATAACCTTCCGTCTGCTGGGGATAGCAAGGTATATATAACCTCCCGGGTGCTGGGGATAATAAGGTATATATCACCTCCTGTATGCTAGAAATAGTAAGGTATATATCACCTTCGTCTTCGTTTGATAGTAGGGCAGATATAACTTCCCGTCTTCGTTCGTCGTACCCTTATTGGAAAGTAAATACCCGAATATCCGTATGAGGATAAAAGAGATGGATATAAATTCCAGGGGAGATAAGACTTTATGAAGATGGATTCGTCCTACTGAGGGTTTTGTAGTTTTCTTGTGAAGATGAACCAGCGAAGCTTCGTTGAAATCCTTCCCTCGTTCGTCCTTAGTAAATACTATTATTGCATTTTTATGCATTTCTGGTAAACATCAATCATATTAAGCATACATGCATTTCTGGTAAACATCAATCATATTCAAAAACATACATACATTCAAACACAACCAATGGACGTTTCGCTTATGTAAATAGGGTAAAAGTAAATCTGGATTCAAAAGATGGAATTTATTTATATCAAAAAGTGACCCATACACGGGTAAGTTTGTACAAGGAGACATAAACCCTAGTAAGAGGATTTTGTCATAAAGTTTTTACAAAACAAGGAAAATCAGCTATGTGGGAAACAATCCTGTTGAATTTCAATTCTACTATTGCCATTATCTTCAAGTATCTCATCTTCTGCTGTTGGGACGAAAATGACTGGGTTGATCTTTATCTGTTTGAACTTGAATGAGTAGTACAACTGGTTGCAGTTTCGTGGGTGATCCAAACGAGACATAGTCATACGCTTTAATCCCTAACTTTTTCCTGGATTGCCCTTTCAGGTTTTCAATCCACCGGGATACCCTTTTTTGCCCAAGCCGCCTTTTCAGGTTTTCGACTTGCCGGGTGTACATCTTTATATATATATCCCTAATTTTTGCCCAAACCCTTTTGGTTTGCCGGGATGCCCTTATTTTTGCCTAGGCCTGTCAACCTAGCGGGTCTCTTTTTATGCGTAGTATTTTTTAACTATGTCTGCGTTTACAGGCTGTGGGAAGTCTTCACCATCCATTGTAGTCAGTATCATGGCACCTCCTGAGAACACTGTCTTGACTACAAATGGTCCTTCATATGTTGGAGTCCACTTGCCCCTAGGATCACCCTGTGGTAATATGATACGCTTGATTACCAAGTCACCAGCCTGATATACCTTTGGCTTAACTTTCTTATTAAAAGCTTTGATCATTCGCTTCTGGTACATCTGGCCATGACAAACTGCTGCTAACCTCTTCTCATCAATCAAATTTATCTGGTCAAGTCGAGTCTGAATCCACTCATCTTCGTCCAAGCCTGCATCCTTCATAATTCTCAAGGAGGGAATCTGAACTTCAATGGGCAGAACTGCTTCCATACCATAGACTAAGGAGAATGGGGTTGCCCCTGTTGAAGTACGTATTGTAGTACGATAACCATGAAGAGCAAATGGTAACATCTCATGCCAATCCTTGTAAGTAACAATCATCTTCTGTACAATCTTCTTAATGTTCTTATTAGCAGCTTCAACTGCCCCATTCATCTTCGGACGATACGGAGAAGAGTTGTGATGCTTAATCTTCAACTGCGTGCAGAGATCAGTAATCATAGTGTTGTTCAGATTAGAGCCATTGTCAGTGATAATCCTTTCAGGGATGCCATATCTACATATGAGATTATTCTTAATGAACCGAGCCACAACATTCTTTGTAACAGATGCAAATGAAGCTGCCTCTAGCCACTTCGTGAAGTAATCAATAGCAACCAGGATGAAACGATGCCCATTAGAGGCAGTAGGCTTGATCTCACCAATCATATCAATGCCCCACATGGCAAAGGGCCAAGGGGCAGTCAACACATTCAAAGGTGATGGAGGTACATGGACTTTATCAGCATAAATTTGACACTTGTGACAAGTTCTGGAGTGTTGATAGCAATCAGCTTCCATGGTAGACCAATAGTAACCTGCTCTCAATATCTTCTTTGCCATAGTATGACCACTAGAATGAGTGCCAAAGATCCCATCATGCATATCTTCCATAATCTCAATTGCTTCCTTCTTATCCACACAACGAAGCATAGTTGAATCGTGATTGCGCTTGTACAAAATCCCATTACTCAAAAAGAACTTAGCAGAGAATCTTCTCAGAAACTTCCTATCTTTGACAGATGCCCCTTCAGGGAACTCCTGAGCTTCAAGATATCTTTTTACTTCATAGAACCAAGGCTTCTCCTCTTCCCCTTCAGTGTCAATCTCATTGCAGTATGCAGGCTTTTCAAATCTATCAATAGTAATCTTGGGAGCTTCATCATCCCAACTGATCTCAAACATGGATGCCATGGTGGCCAAAGCATCTGCCAACTGATTCTCTCTTCGTGGAATGTGTCCAAAGGTAATCTCTTTGAAATGTGGGATTAAAGACAACACATGCTTTCTGTAAGGAATGAGATTATCATGCTTGGTATCCCAATCTCCTTTAATTTGACTTACTACCAGGGCTGAATCTCCATACACATCAAGGAACTGAATCTTCATATCAATAGTAGCTTTAATACCCAGGATACATGCCTCATACTCAGCCATGTTATTGGTACAATAGAAACAAAGTCTGGCAGTAATCGGGGTATGACAACCTTCAGGGGAACTAATCACAACACCAACACCATTACCAAGTGCATTAGAGGCACCATCAAAAACCATAGTCCATCGGGATCCTTGTTCAGGTCCGTCATATTGTCCAGGTTCTTTGGTAATAATCATGATATATTCATCAGGGAACTCAAAATTCATTGACTGGTAATCATCCACTGCTTGATGAGCCAAATGATCAGCAACAACACTTCCTTTAATGGCCTTCTGAGTAGTATACTGTATGTCATATTCTGTCAAGATCATTTGCCATCTTGCAATTCTTCCGGAGATAGCAGGTTTCTCAAATATGTACTTGATTGGATCCATCTTTGAAATCAACAAGGTAGTATGGGTCAACATATACTGTCTTAGTCGGCGAGCAGCCCATGCCAAAGCGCAGCAAGTTTTCTCGAGCAGTGAGTATCTTGTTTCACAGTCGGTAAACTTTTTGCTAAGGTAGTATATTGCCTGCTCTTTTCAACCAGACTCGTCATGTTGCCCCAACACACACCCCATTGAGTTGTCTAACACTGTTAAGTACATAATCAAGGGTCTTCCATCAACTGGTGGCATCAAAATTGGTGGTTCTAGCAGGTATCTCTTGATTTCATCAAAGGCAGTCTGGCACTCATCATTCCATTCCATCACCTGATCTTTCTTCAACAACTTGAAGATTGGCTCACAGATGGTAGTTAATTGGGAGATAAATCTTGCAATGTAGTTCAATCGTCCCAAAAAACCTCTAACTTCCTTCTCAGTACGGGGAGCTGGCATCTCTCGTATAGCTTTCACTTTTGCAGGATCCACTTCAATACCTTTTCCACTGACAATGAAACCCAGGAGTTTTCCAGACCTAACTCCAAAAGTACACTTGTTTGGGTTCAACCTCAACTTGTATTTCTTCAACCTCTCAAACAACTTGTGCAGATGATCAAGATGTTGCTCTTCATTCTGAGATCTGGCTATCATATCATCTACATATACCTCTATCTCATGATGAATCATATCATGAAACAAAGCCACCATAACACGCTGATATGTTGCCCCTGCATTCTTCAAACCAAATGGCATTACCTTATAGCAAAAGGTGCCCACTGTGTCACAAATGTTGTCTTCTCCATATCTTCAGGTGCCATCTTGATTTGATTGTAACCTGAGAAACCATCTGTTAATGCTATAATTTTATGATTGGCATTATGTTTGGTAAAACTAATATGGCTGGAAAATGTTGAATAAGAAGTTCCATATTAACATGGTATAGAATCTGGAAGAACATGTCAAACATGATGTCCTGACATGGTGGCACAGATAAATGTGGAAGTTGTCAAAGAAGATGTTGAATTCAGTTCAGAATGTCCTATCAGATGTTGGGACATTATCAAACAGAGTATAAGAACTTAATTCAGGATGTCCCAACAGATGTTGTCATATGTTACAGTCAGATGTCAAAGAAGATGTTGAAACATCTGCAAATGTCATGACAGAATTACTGTCATATGTTACAGACAGATGTCAAAGAAGATGTTGAAACATCTGCAAATGTCATGACAGAATTACTGTCATATGCTACAGACAGATGTCAAAGAAGATGTTGAAACATCTGCAAATGTCATGACAGATGTCAAAGAAAATGTTGAAACATCTGCAACTGTCATGACAACATTAATGTCATATGTTACATATAGATATCAAACAAGAAGTGTTGAACTTAGTTCAGGATGTCACACCAGATGTTGTGACACTGTCAAACAAAGTAACAGTTAATGAACTTAAGTCAAGATATCAGGATGTCACACCAGATGTTAGGACATTGTATCAGTTAATGGAATAAGTTCAGTTTACAGGATGTCACATCAGATGTTGTGACATTGTATCAGTAAATGAAGTAAGTTCAGTTTTTCAGGATGTCCCAACAGATGTTGAGACATCTCAGACCTGTTACCAGAATTAATTAATGCATAACAGAACTGAGTAAATTTAGGGGAATCTATCTGGAATTAATTATGGATGGACAAAAACAGAACAAGGCGCATCTGTAGGGAGAGTTGTTATGAAACTTCAGCAAAATCAGATGAACTAAATCACCTAGAATCTAGGAAGTAACAAACCCTAATTCAAGGTGATGACATTGGATTTATCAGATCTGAATTATGCAGAATATTCTGGAGATATTATGCAATCATATGTGGTGCTGATCTAGAAGATCTCAAAGACTCAATTTAAATTGAAGACAAATATTGAAAAATATAGGTTTCTATATTTAGAGATATTTTAGGAGTTGAAGATCTTTTGGAATATTTGTAGCAGATTTTTTCTGCATGTTTGTAGCAGCTATTGTTGTGATTGTTTAGGCCCAAATCCAGTTGGGAATAGGTTATAAAAGAAACCCTGTAACCTAGTTTAAAAAAAACTCAATCAACCGAAAATGTAAACATTATTAGGGTTGTGTCCTTGTGTCAGCCGTGCATAACAAGTAACTCTATTGTGGCTGTTTCACTTGTGATTCTCTAAGCTTGTAAGCAAGAGAAGTCTTGTGACTTGATTGAAACTGTGAAGTAAGATCAAGCTGTTTTGTTTGAAGTATGACTTCAATTTTATTAAACTTGTAAACAAGATCACTGTGTGATTGAGGGGGAGTGAGTAGGGTACTCTTATCTAAGTTGTGTCTTAGGTAGAAATTGCATTGGGTAGTTATTAAGTGATAGATTAAACAGGGTGGTTTAAGTCTAGAATTAATATTACTTATAGTGGATTTCCTCCTGGCTTGGTAGCCTCCAGATGTAAGTGTGGTTATACACTGAACTGGGTTAACAATTCTGCTGTGTTCTTTATATCTTTTATGTTTTATGCAGTACCTGAACTGAATGTCCTATCAGATGTCCCAACATCCTGAAGCATGTTTGACTCTGATATATCAGAATTATTTAAGTACTGATATGTATGCCTTACCATGTTTATAAGTAACAGATAAGATGTCTCAACATCATATTCGACATCTGAGTCTGTCATACCAGAATTTCACCATCCATAAAAGAGAATACCTTATGCTGAGCAGTGTTGTCTACCAGAATATCAATATGAGGAAGTGGAAAGTCATCTTTAGGGCTAGCCTTGTTCAAATCTCTGTAGTCTACACACATGTGTACCTTACCATCTTTCTTAGGAACTGGTACCACATTTGCAACCCACTGAGGATAAGAAGTCACTGCTAAGAACCCTGCATTGAACTGTTTCATTACCTCTGCCTTGATCTTTTCTGACATTTCAGGACGCATACAACGAACCTTCTGCTTCTTTGGACGACAATATTCTTTCACTGGCAAACGGTGAACCACAATGTCTGTATCCAACCCTGGCATATCTTCATAAGACCAAGCAAAGATCTCCACATAGTCACGTAACATCTGAATCAACCTGCTCTTGACACTGTCCTCTAAATCAGCCCCTATCTTGACCTCTTTTCTGTTTTCTTCAGTTCCCAGATTCATAACTTCGACTGGATCTTCATGCGGATGTATAGCTTTCTCTTCTTGTTGTAACAACCTAGCAAGCTCTACAGGTATTTCACAATCGTCCTCATTTCCGTCTTCAGTTTGATAGATCGGATTCTCGAAATTATAATTGGCAATAGTAGAACTGTTATCAACAGGATCTAGAGTGGATGAGGATCTGCATTTTAGTGATGTGGGTGTGTGTAAGAACACATAGCTGATAAAACAGAAAATAAAAGAAAAGAAAGACAAGGAACACAATATTTACGAAAACGAAACGTCCACTGATTTTATTGAATGAAGTATGCAAATGAAATGACAGCCCGTAACAAGCACACCATTGTGCCCCGGGTAAGGCACATGGTTTGAAAGTTTTATTGTTCAAGAAATTACAAATTTAAAATATAACAACACAGTAATAGTATTTACTCCTGACTAAAGGAGATAGGGATAACATCTTCAACTTTCCAATTATTGAGTCCAGCACCCACAGTAGGAAAAATCCACGCATCCAAGTTGTAGTCTTCATCTTGATCTCCCACAGCATTGATCTGATTCTTCACAACCCCTTGATTAGTGATACGAGCAGCACGAGCACGACGAACAGCTTTCTGGGACTCTGCAGTGAAACCCAAACCAAACTTGTCAAACTTGTATGGAATATCAGGAAGTTGACCCCAAATAGTACAACCACCTTCATCCACCACAGCTCTAGCATCATTGAGGGAAGCCATTGCCATTGTTGGTGGTTTTCTGGTGATCACAGGAACTTTCTTTGCAACAGGAGGAGCTACATAATCATTAACAACCCAAGGAACCACTTCAAACGTCTGACACGGGGTCTCAATGTATTCACCTTCCATTTCCAGATACTTGAAAGTATTCACATGGCTGACAAAGTATTCTTCTTCTCCATAGACAGTAACAACCTTTCCATCCACCGGATATCTCAACTTTTGGTGCAATGTAGAGGTTACAACACCTGCCCCATGGATCCAGTGACGACCAAGCAGACAAGAGTACGAAGGACGAATATCCATCACAAAAAATGTAGCAGTAAACACCTGGGAGCCAACTTTGATTGGAAGATCAATTTCCCCATGTACCACTCTTCTAGAACCATCAAAAGCCTTTACCACAATATTACTAGGCTTCAGCACAGCATCTTCAGGACTTAACTTGTTCAGGACTTCCTTAGGCAACACATTCAAAGAGGAACCATTGTCTATCAGCACATGTGACAGGGTAGTGCCCCTGCACTCAATTGAAACATGCAAGGCTCTGTTATGATCCCTCTTGGCAGGGGTCAAATCAGCATCAAAAAATCCTAACCCATTGTCATAAGTCCGGTGGGCAACACAGTTCTCAAATTGATCCACAGAAATTGCACTGGGTACATGAGCAGTCTTCAAAAACTTGATCAAGGACTTGGCATGAGCCTCAGAACATAAGAACAAGGACAACATAGAAATCTTTGAGGGAGTATGTCCCAACTGATCAACAATGTCATAATCACTCTTGCGAATGATTTTCAATACTTCTTCCATCTGCTTAGAGAGGTCATCAGCAGCTGGCACATCAGTAGATACAGGCTCAATAACAGGACCCTTGCCCCGAGCATCAGTGGTGGAGGTAGCAGCAGGAGTAACTGCATTCTTAGAAGCAACTGGAGGAGAGAAGACTCTTCCACTACGAGTGATCTTGCTAGATCCAGCAATATTGTCAACATCAACAGGCACATCAACTACAGGCTCTTGCTTAACACCATGGATGTAAACATCAGACCCATAGTGCCAAGGCACAGCTTTGTCAGACGTATATGGGATAGGACCAGGAGTAGTAATGACCACAGGAGCTACTCTGGCTTCAGCAACAACTTTCACGGGACCTTCAGCAGTAATCTTGATTGGACCCTGATGAGTGATTTTAATGGGACCCTTTGAAGTGATTCTTATTGGTACTTTGTCAACCATGTCAACCTCTTCAGTCTTCCTACCTTGAGTCAGATGATCCACCATACTTTCTACAGACGACGGAGTCCTCTCAAACACTATAGTATACTTATCCATGAGACGTTGAATTCCATCTCTCAATATGAAGCAACTATCCGGCTTATAGGTACAATACAAACAATCTTCACGACAACCTGGAAAGATCCCAACTTGTACTAACCTCTTTTTGATAACAGACAGTGGTGTGGTCAACTCCATAACTGAATAGACATGTAGATCTTCATCAATAGCATTGACAGCCTTCTCGTGATTTGGCATTGGAGCAGTAATCACATTAGGAGTACCTGGAGGATCAAACTCAATTTCTCCCGCATCAATCATATCTTGAATTTTATTCTTCAAGATCCAGCAGTTATTAGTATCATGTCCCTGACAGTTTGAATGATATGCACATCGTGCATTGGGATTGTACCTGGGAGAGGTAACATTAGGATTCTGAGGAGCCTCTTTCAAGGTAATGAGTTCAGCCTTCAACAAGTGTTGCAATGCCTGAGCCATCGACATGTTGATCTTCGTGAACTGCCTTCTAGCCCTCTGTTGGTTGCCCTGTGGCTGCTCTGTTGGTGCAGGAGTTGGATTTGAAATATGCACTGCACTAACAGACTGATGCCTTCTGTTACGATCAGGCTGACCATAAACAGCATTAGATTCTTTCTTCCCAGTGGGAGGCTTCTTTGCAGCACCTGATGAAGAAGTGCCCACATGGATCTTACCATTCTTTATACCATTCTCTACTCGCTCTCCTGTCATGATCAACTCAGTGAAGCCAGATGATGAGCTTCCAATGAGATGACTGTAGAACGGACCATTCAGCGTACACATGAACATATCAACCAATTCCCTGTCAATCAAAGGGGGTTGAACTCTTCCAGCTAAATCTATCCACTTCTGAGCATACTCTTTAAAACTCTCTTTGGCACCCATAGACATGCTCTGAAGCTGCATGCGAGTGGGGGCTAAGTCAGCATTGTATTGATACTGCTTATAGAAAGCTTCAGCAAGATCATTCCAGTCTCTGATGTTGACACTCTCCAACTGATAATACCACTCCAGCTGAGCTCCAGATAAGCTCTCTTGAAAGAAATGGATCCACAACTTCTTATCAGCAGTGTGGGGTTGAATTCTTCTAACATAAGACCTCAGATGCAGTTTGGGACAAGAGACCCCATCATAGACAACAAACGTAGGAACCTTGAAACCAATGGGTATAACTACCCCAGATATCAAACTCAAATCCTCAAAATCCAGCCCAGATGACTTTTGCAACTCCATGGCATCCATCCTATCCACCAGCATCTTGAATTTGTCTTCATTAGGATCATGGTAGTAATTGGCTTCAGAATCAGAGTCCCCCATAGTGTTGTGGAGACTGCCTCCCTCCTTTTCAGATTCCTCAGATTCATAGTCTTCAGCTGGTTCTTTGGTCTTGGCAAGACCTTTGAACCTTCTTCCCATGTTGATCAAACCAGCAGACCTTCTAGTCTTCTTAGTCTTCTTGGCCAGCAGTGCCTTCAATTCATCCTGCCCCTTGGACAGATTCAAAATCAACTCTTGGAACTGTGCATTTTGTGCCTGGAGATCCTTAACTGATTGTTCAAGAGCCATTGCTGAAATAAACAGCGAGAAGATGAGAAACCTGTGCACAATTATAAACCTATGATGCAATAAAATGATATGGTAATGCATATGCAATGTTTTCAAGGACCGCAAGATTTAAATTTGCTTAAACAAACAAGAAAGTAAACTTTTATTAGTAATAACTTTGTTTTGCCTTTTAGGCTTACAAAAAATGAAATGAAATAAGTACAAAAGATGGGGTTTTAAGTCTCCCATGGACGTTTCCTCTTTGTGTTGAGGTATGAGTTAAGGTTCCGTTCCTCATGAAGTTGCTTTGTTAGTTCTAGGATTCTTGCTTGGCTTGCTTTGTAATGAGCCTCGAAAGTATCCCTTTGCTCCTTCAGTTGGATCCATGATCTTTGCAAGTCTTCCTTATCAGTAGGCATGTCTGGGTGAAGGATGGTATAAGCTGTGTCTCCTTCAGCAACAGGTTCCATGATAACTGGTAGGACGGCAGGATATGGCATCATGAGAGTTTGAGCACGAGATCGTACCCATCTGAGATAAGCCTCCATAGGAATAGTGTACTTAGGCTCTAGTGTCTTGCTGTCAACCCTGTTTACTTTTCCCCATGCTCGTATGAATCTCTGACGGTAACCCTGAAGATCGTTGTCGTAATCAAACACTATGCCTTGAATCAACATGTCATGTGGACCATCACTCCGGGCGTAACCAAACTGTCGTAAAGCTAGAGAGGGGTTGTAGGTGATGCCTCCTCTTATGCCTAGAAGTGGCACATTAGGAAACTCCCCACAACGGTCAATGATGGTGACATTCTCCATAGATCTAGAGCACCAATGGATATCTGAGTGAGAAAGTGACATGATCCTCTTGGACCACCTGAACCCTTGCTCATTCTTCATTACTGAGCGAGGAAGGTGAGAAATAAACCACCTAGAAAGCAAAGGTATGCAGCACATCAAAGTTCCTCTTGCCCTTGTAGTACGGGTATGGAGATAATGTAGGATGTCTCCAAGCAGTGTAGGCACTGGATTGTGACTCAGAAATATGTTGATGGCGTGAATGTTTATGAACTGATCTGGATTGGGGAACAATACTAAGCCATATATCAGCAAGGCTAAGATTTCCTCAAAAGCATCATAGCTCATGGCCTTCAAGAATACTTGAGATTTATCCATTAATACCTTGGCAAGAATACCCTTAACTCCGCTTCTCGTTTCTATAACAATGTCAAACTTCTTCAGATGTAGAGCTGCAGCAATAACCTCTGGTTTAAGCTCTTTCTCCAAGCCTGTGAAGGGTCTTTGGTCAAGAACAGGTATACCCAGATGTAAACACCCCAAATTTGCCCTCACCCATTCACACCATGGCTTGTGATCATCTCATATGCATAAACACAATCATATCATCTCATAACTCATTTTGAGTCACTGCATTGGTTCAAAGTCATCTGCACCTAGGGTTTGTGATCTGAGCAATCCAAGAGCTTCTTGAGCCACTCCAAAGGCCATCAATCACTTCAAAGGGGTCCATGTGTGTTCTTATATCATATTACATCCCCTCAAAGTCAAGAATTTCAAAGAATCACAAGAACTGGGATTGGTGTGGAGGCAGAGCCAGGCTTGACTGCACAGTTGACCTAAAATTAGGGTTTTGGTTTCAGAGGCCATAACTCCAAATTTTTTGGTCATTCTTGTTTCCATTGGTCTCTATATGGTATAGGGAGTATGCATATCAATTTTCATGAAGAAATTCCATGGGGAAGTCATCTGATCAAGAGTTGACTTTTCAGACAAGTCAGTGCAAAATCAGGGCATCTGAGGCCCCCAATGACCCAACCAAGGGGTGATATTCATCATTTTGAGTGTATATGATCTTTATTTGATCATGGAAGAAGGTTGAAGTTCACAAAAATCAAGAATTTGAAGTTTTTGCAAAGTTGACTTTTTAGGGCATGGTTGACTTTTAAGGAATTTGTCAATTTAGGTCACTTTTCAAACCTTACTTTTTGATCCAAAAATGCTTCAAATGGAAAAACTTTGGTCATGAAAGTTGTAGAATACATTTTTCCCTTTTCAAAAAGTACAAGAACATGACTTAATTCATTGTGGATCAAAAGTTATGGTGTGACAAAGTTGGCAAAAATCACTAATTTTCAAGATATGCACCAAAAGGCAAAGTTGCAAATTCTCCTTTCAAGGCCAATTCAGTCATCATATGGGCTTCTAATTCACTCAACATGATCACACAACTTCTAAAAATCATATTTGAACCAAAACCTCTCATGTTTCATGGCTTGTGGGACAAGATCTTTCCATATGAACCAAGAGGGAACCAAGTTGCAAAACCACTCATTACACTTCACCAACTAGTTGCCTTGGCTGCTGAACCTTCCTAGCATCACTCATACACCATGCTGCGCCAGCCCACATGTTTGTACCAAGCTAGAACTTAGCCCATGCCCTCCTTACACAAGAGTGGACTTTTTGCAAAAGTGAACATCCCAATCACAGCAGGCAAGGTCACATCATCTGACCAATTGGAGTTGTTTATACTATCCATTTGCTAGCCATTTCACATAGAGAGCAAGGCTGAAACACACAAGAACCACACTTTCACAAACTCACTCCCTCAAGCATTTCTCTTCGAATCTGGTTCCACAAGCTACAAACATTCAAGCAAGTCTCACCAACATCCTCACCTTGTCTCACTGAACCTAAACCAACAAAGAAACAAGCCAGAAGCACACTAGAACATAGCATACCACAAAACCTGCAGAAACTCTTCTCTCTTCGAATCTCATTTTCCAGCCATCAAACACCCCATTTCTCTTCACCAACAAGTCAGAAACATTCAAAGGAGCAAGAATCCACCATTGGAATAGCTTAAAACCTCACAAATCCTGACTGTGCAATCTGCTACATCAGAACTCTTCCTCTCAAATCAGCCATCCACAAGGACTCTGGAGCTTCTCTTTGAGTTCAAAGGAGTCAAAGAAGTTCATTTGCACGCAAAGGAGGCTCTGGAAGCTCAATATTGAAGCTTTCCAGCTCAGGTATGAACATGAACATTTTCTCCCAAAGCTTGCATTTTAAGTTATAAATCGATTGCTTATGCTTTGCTGGTCATGGGGATACTCTTAGAATCGAAAATAGATGAGAAATGAGTTTGTATTGATGTTCTGAAATTTCACCCGTAAATTTTGTTGCTTTCGATTTGCTTGATTCTGGTGGTTTAAATGATGTTTGAGCATGGATTCATGACCTAGGTTGTTAGAGGATCATTTGGCTGTGTTTAATTTGTTGTTTAGATGCCTGAATCATGAATTAGGGTTTTGTGGTCGCCGGGGAAGATGACCGGAGCTCCCCTCCGGTCACCTGAATTTGTTTTGCCCTAATCTCAGGTCATTAAGTTCATTTGAATATTGAGCGTAGGATCCTTTGACCCCATTGACTTGCCGCGCGAATGACTGGCCCAGATGCACTCAGTTAGCCCTAATCCCTTTAGTTAGTTTTAATTAATCATAATTAATTTAATTTAATCAGGACCAACCATAGCCCTTGGATAGCGCGCGTGGTCAGCAGTTTCAAACCCAGGATCAATCCCAGCCTTCCATTCTGTTGACTTTTCCATTTTCTTTATTTCAATTCATTTATTTCATATTTGTTTTGTATAATTTATTAAAAATAGCAAAAATGTTTTAAAAATTATGAAACTTTTTGTCAAGAGTTTCATTAATTTTTAATACACAAAAATATTTTAAATTTTATTTTTAGCATTAAAAAAAGTATTTTTAAATATTTAAAAGTTTATTTTTAATTGATTAATGAAAATTAATTTGTTAAAAATACTTTTAGGTATTTAAAAATCACCAAAAAATTCATGAAATGTTCTAAGACATTTAGAAACATTGTCCAACCTTCAAACCAAATTTATTTTTTGATCTTGATGCATTTTGAGAATTTTTCATTGAATTAAAATCATTTTTATGCATTAATTTGATCTAAAGTTCAAAAAATCATTTCTGCCTATCCATGAAGAGTTGGACATTGATTCTTTTTGCATTGCATTGTGTTTAGCATGTAGTTTATGATATTAAATGGCCATGATTTGATCTTTCATTTTACTTTTGTTTGATAATTTTCTTGTTTAGGAACCCTAAAACCCTAAAAAACTTAGAAAAATCATAACTTGGAATTGGTTAAGAGTTGAGACCTCTCCTTTGGGCATTGGTTTAGTATAGGATTAGGGGTCCTTTGAGTGGCATTTTCAATTTTTTATCTTAGGGTTTACTTCTGATTTTGATTTTTGTTTGATGTATGGTTCATTAACCCTAATTTGGGCTTCCATGTGCATCCATCTTGCATTCTCTTGCATAACATGACTTGCCATGACATTTCAAGCATCCATTTGATTCATATGACATCATAAGACATATTGAAAGCATGTTTGATCATTGCATCATGTATTTTCCATGTTGTATGTCATGTGCACTTCATAACTTTTCATGTATGTCCATGGTTCCTAACTTGCTTCATTGGCATTCATGAACTTGTATGATCATTTCCATGTGCTGCCTCATGTTTGTAGCATCTCATAACATCATTAGCATCATGTAAATGCTTATGGTTTTGTTTCTCACCATGTCATCTCTTCCCATTTTGCATTGCATTGCATTTCTTTTCTAATCTTTCAGGTGGTAAGTGATTTTGGGAAGTGAATTTGCCTTCACTTCTCATAGCTTTTCTTTTCATCTCTCTCTTGAATCCATGCTGCATTTTTTATATGTGTTTGAGTTTGAGCTTGCTCATTCTTTTTCTTCCCACTTTCTTTCTTCAAGTGACTTGACTTCTTGAATGAAGCAAGTTGCTTTGCTTCTCTTGATCCTTTCATCTGCTTCCTGGTGGTTCCATTGAAGAGATCTTTCTTGTTTAACCTCACAAACCTTAGGAACAACCATGTATGACAATGATTAGGGTTTTGTTTAGTCTCCCCCCTTAGTTTTACCTTTGTGTCTCTTTTGAGTCTTCTCTTCTCATCTCATAATCAGGGACTAAACCCTTAAGGCTTTAAGGCTTTGTGATTAAGTTTATGCCTGCATCCTTCTATTAGGATGGAGTGTATAACTTTAATCCTAAGTGTTAAACCCTTAATGTGTTTAAATCCTCTTAATCAATTCACTTAATAATCATCAAGACATTACACTTGTAACTTGGGCCTTGCATTAGGGTTCTAATTCTTCCTTAATTGGTTAAGAAGGACTAACCCTAGTGTTAATGGACAAGTCCTCCTCAAGTTGTCTTACAAACCCTAAAAATCACTTCTTCATCATATCATTAACTAAAATCCACTTAATAAAGGCTTTGTTGTGTCATGAGTTTAATCCCTAATCATGGATTAAGTTGAGGAGCTTTCCTCAGCTTAACATTCTCATCTATTATCCTTCTATTAGGATGGTGTAATGAGTCTGTTTAATCCCTGATTATGGCTTAACCTCATTACTTAACACTAAACAAAAACAACAAAAACATCTAATTAATCACAAGTAGGTTAATGATCTTAATCCTACACCAAAGGTGATTAAGTGTGAGAATCTGACTTCACACTTAAGGTATTCTCATTACCCCTAATCAGAGGGAAGATGTGAAGAGTTTACTAAATCCATTGGTTTAGGCTTAAGCTCATTAACTTATGACAAATTTTCAAAAGTAATAAAAGACTGAAAACTCAAAAAAAACAAACAATAATCGTCTCCTTCGGGATTCTTTTCTCATCTCATTCACTCACAAACGGGAACTCGCTTCTTCCGTCTAATGCAAGACAGTTTGCACCTGAGCCAGACAGGTCATACACTTGAGCATAGTGTAACACCCCAAATTTGCCCTCTTCTTGTTTAAGCATCGTATCACGGCATAATCATCATGAGCATACCATATCCTTATCATTTTGCATAGAAAAATAAAGCATAACACTTACATGTTCTAGCATAAGGCATATGACCGGCCATCTGGAAGATTTGAAGCACTGCAAGTAAAAATCAAGAGCATGGTGATCTGACAAGAATCTCACAGGATCATTTTGCACAAGCCTGGTATCATGTTCAGAGCCCTAGAAAGGATGAGGATCAAAATCAGCTTGAAACGGCGGGCGCCGGCTTATTTTTGAGGTTTCCCACCAAAAGGGGGGAAATTCAAATTTTCCATGCGTTAACCGGTTAACGCATATGGTTAACCGGTTAACAGCTGCGAAATTTGAATTTCCAGCAGCATTTTCAGCATGTGTGTTTTGGCTCCATTTTCCAATTTTCTGATTTTTATTCATTTGAATTAAATTTGAATTTGAGAGAAGGATCTAGAGCATTTATCCAAGCCTCATTCCAACCCTAAATCCAAATCACTTTCTAAGCTAATGCCAAGCCATATTTTTTGGATCCCAAACCAAAATTTTGGGCCCCAAACCTAAACCATATTTATTCCATTTCCCTCCAAACCAAAGGACCTCTCTCTCATTTTAACTCTATTTTTCTGAATTTTCTTTCCTCTCACTCACAATTCTCTCACTTTTCTCTCCCAATTTTCCAAATCACTCAAAGTTCCTCTTTGAAGATCACACAACCTTGCCTTGAGGTGTGTAGATCTTGGAACTAAACCTCCATTCAAAGTTTCTTTGCATCTTTTTGCTGGTTTTATTGAATATTCAGATCTGGTTTGAGATCTAGAAGTGCTTTTGGATCCAAAATTCTGCATTAAGAGCTTGTTCTTGCATTTATTTTGCATGGAGTGTGGAGCTTAGCATCGGATCTTCAAAGTTTTGCGCGAGATCTACCGTTTTCAGCATAATCAACAATTACCAAAGCATACCTCAGCTTTGTAGGTTGGTTAATTTCAGATCTAACTCTGTTTTTAGCTTATTTGCATGCTTGTGCTTTAGATCCACCATGTGTTTGTGTATTTGATTGTGTTGCATGAATTGATTGATTGATTTGTATCCGGATCCGAATGTTATTGTTCTTGAGCTTAATGATATGGATTAATGTGAATTGATCTATTTTTCCATGTATAATTGAGTGCTGGTCTGGTGCGAGCTTATTTGAATAAGCTGTTTGAGTTGCTGTTTTCTGCAGGATTTATTGCTGTTTTGACAGTGTTAACCGGTTAACGCATAGGGTTAACCGGTTAACGCCCCTGTTTCATGCGTATTTTGTGCAGGTTTGAACTGGTTAACCGGTTAACGCATAGGGTTAACCGGTTAACACTGAAGCAGAATGGTTTTTTAGTGCTGTTTTGAGCTCGTTTGATCCCTTTGCTTGTTTTAATTGCCATGGATCATTGTATGATCATTAAACATGATGTTTTAGGGTGACTTGCTTGCTGGTTGATGTTTGCTTTCATGTTCTCGACGCGTAAGTCGTGTGTTTGCAATGTTTGGCATGATGTTTGATTCTTGTTTACAAGAACCTTCGAGCATGACTAATTCCATGGTTTGTGTTGGTTAATTTGCTGAATTTATACTAACCCTGCAGGGGCTATGGTAAGTGTGAGATGTGGGAATTGAGTTCCACATCTCCAATTCTCATCTTCCTCTTATGTTTATGTTACTAACCCTTTGTTGTTGGGCTTAGGCCTTTCTCATCCCTTCTTCTATCTTCTTCTTCCTCCTTCATTAGGGTAGAAACCTCACTAACCTTTAGGATGTCCATGCATGTGAATACTTAGGATTATTTTAGTCCCCTTTTAGAATGTTTTTTTTCCTTTGTGATCCTTTTGTTTCTTCTTCTCTTCTCATCTCAAAACTCTTAAAAAACACTTTAATAAATGTGAAGTGATGTCTTGATCCATAGCCTTATTCCATGAGGTATGCTTGTAGTCTTCCCATCTTGGGATAGTACAAGTTTGCCTTGTGATGCACAAGTCTGATCAAGGTATCTCCTTCATAAAAGAAAAGCATAAAAAACACTTCTTCATTGTAAATAATCAAAACACCTAATAAGTAAACCAGTTAGTGAGCCTAAGCCTTAGTCTTTGGGTTCAAGTGTTGGGGATCTTCTCCTTACTTGAGTGTGCTTGTTCTATTATTCCATCTTGGAATGTAGTGACAAGTGCACATTCCATTGATGAGAGCTTGAGTTCACTTCCTTGTGACACACTCGTAAAAGCTTCTAAAAAACACAAAACAAACAATAAGTGTCTTTCCTTCGGGAATTCTCTTCTCATCTCCTTCGCTCCGTACGCGAACTTGCTCCTTCTTGTCATCTTGCAAGACGGTTACGCACTCGTCGTCCGAGTCTGCAACACCTGAGCAATGGCATAGGCAGTTCAAGCTTTAATTCACAAGCAATTTCCTTTTAGTACCCCTAGTTAGGGGAACTACGGCGTCTCTGATCCTCATTATCCCGATGAGGTACGTAGGCAGCGGGGTAGGGCCCGTTCGAGCACAATCTTTATTTTCCCTACATTTTTCCTTTCGCTTTCTTATTTCATTTCTTTTCCAGTCCTTTTCATTTCTTTTGCTGCAGTTTTCATATCCTCACCCTTTGAAATAGTTTCTTTTGCAAGCGTGGATCCCGTCGGGTACGGCGGACGATCTGGGGTGCTAATACCTTCCCAGGTCGTAACCGACTCCCGAGCTCAGTCTCTTTGGTTCGCAGGACCCGTGTCCTTCCTTTTCTTTTCTTCTGGTTTGTGCAGCATTACCATTCCCTTTCTTCGGGATAAAAATGCCTGGCTGGCGACTCTACCTCTTTCCGCGCCACTTTCGCGTTTGTACCAGGATGGAAATCCCGGGAGCGACAGCTGGCGACTCTGCTGGGGACTGCATACCAGAATCTCTGGTTCCCCTGTGAGTCTCTCCTAGCGCTTGTGTGTTTCTGTTTCATTGGGTGATGTTTGTTTGATGTGGCTTGTTGTATTGTATTGTTGTTTATTTACAGTTTTCTTTACTGCTTTATTTACAGTTTTCAGTATTTATTTTCTGCATCATGTATATACTGGACTGTCTGGACTGGTTTTCTTTGGTGGGATGGGAGTTACTGATTCTTGAGAGATATGAGCCAAGTACCCGGCTCGAGTGCACCATAGGATTTAGAGTGGTTCCACTTTGGCCTCATGAGATCTTGTCATGGGGGTAGTAGTGAGTTCCACACCCAGGTTGCGATTGTCTTGGAAATGTCTTGATTTGGGGATCTTCCTCTCTCATTACATAACCCTGACAGTTATGTGCAGCTGGGGACCGATCATTGAGAACCTTTGTGGAAACAACCTTCTCCAGTGGTGACAGTGGCAGACCACATTTTGTGGCAAACCCATTCGCACCCGAAGGTCCACTGGGAACTCGCATAGGATGGCCTGGTTCTCTTATAAGAACTCAGTTAAAGCATCTGGTCGTATGACATTAGTACTGTATCCTACGGGCTGAATGTACTATTGTTTCTCGATTTCAGCACTTGAGGCTGGGGACTTATAAGGGATGCTTGTTTTTCCCGGACTCAGCTGAGGCCTCCCTGCGTAGTACATAATGCCAAACCGATTCCCTGATTTGGTCATGAGCCATTTCTCGGAGATGGTGACAGTATTATTGCTATGTGGCTTTGAGAGTCCGTGATGTCTGACCCGGAGCCTTTTACCCGTGAGATGAGGGGGTGTTTACAGGTGTGCAGGAACCCATGACCTCAACATACACTCATTTGTTCAGTTATGATCTTTGGTCCTGTGATTATGATCTGTGGTTCTATTGACTCTATGGTTCTGAAGTTATGGTCCTGGAATTTTGGATTTCTTGATACTGTGATTCTGATCAGAGGGTTGTGATTATCAGAGGGTGGACTCAGTGAACTTTTGGGTTGGCCAGTTATTCAGAGGGTCCTTTGTCAGTGTGCCAGTTCAGATGGTCCCAGTTGGTCATGTGCTTGCATTGCATTACATTCGCATCATTCTTTGCATTAACTGTTTATGTTTCCCACTTTTCAGGTCATTACTCACATCTGTTCCCGGTTCTGGTATTCTTATCTCCATGGCAGAAATCAGAAGTGATCCGAGAAAAAAGAATGTGCATTATACTTTTCTTCAGCCGGAAGTTAAAAGTGTTCAGAGGTTAGCAGGTCTGATGAGCGATCAAGTCTTAGGAAATTTCAAGAAAAGATATGGTCAGATACTGAAGTTTGTGGACAAACCTACTACAGACCAAAAGGACAGCTTGCATACCTTATTGCAGTTTTATGATCCCCTGCTGCGTTCCTTTGTTCTTCCAGGTTACATCTTAGCTCCGACATTGGAAGAGATCTCCAGCATGCTGAGTGTTCCGATCAGAGAGACATTGCCGTTTTACGGGTCAGAGGTTGTGCTCAGAGATGAAGACATAGCCAAGGTTTGTAGGTTGCCAGTTGTTTCAGTCAGAAAGGCTTTGCAAGAGGGTAAAGGCAGAGGTTTACCATGGAGTGTGCTTATTCCAGAGGCTGAGAAGTATGCTACAGAAGCTAAGTGGAATGACTTTGGAGCTTTGCTTGCATTGATGGTATATGGGTCTAGTTTGTTTCCCGGAGAGAAAGAGTTTGTCAGCTTAGAAGTGATCTCAATCTTTGCAAAAGGCAATCCGGTGCCCACTTTATTGGGTGACTTTTATTTTAGTGTCCATTACAGAAACGAGAAAGGTAGAGGTGGCCCAGTGGTCTGTTGTGCTCCTTTGTTTGCTGAATGGTTCGCTAGACAGTTGCCTAAGTCGGGTGCCTTCAAGGATATACGAGATGAATGGAGATGGTCCAGAAGGCTGATGGGATTGACTGAAGAAGACATTGCTTGGGGTTACGACAGGGATTTGTTAGGAAAGGAGTTGATGGTTAGTTGCGGAAGGTTTGCTGGAGTACCTTTGCTGGGAAGGAAAGGTGTCATCAGTTACTACCCGACATTAGCCAAAAGGCAGTTCGGCTACCCTTTGAAGGATCCTCCTCAGATGGAAATGTTTGCTGAATCTTTGTATTTTCCTGCTGACGGAAACAGAGAGCTAGTCCAACAAGCAGTTCAATCCTGGGATCACAGGAAAAAGAAAGGGAAGAAAGACTTCGGCCGAGTTGATCCTAAGACATATCCACCATATGCTGAGTGGTTGCAAAGACATATCGAGTCAGTTCTCATGCCTTTTTCAGTCGAAGCTCCATTGTATCCCCGAGAGGCACCAGGTCCGAGCGGTACGGTTTCCTTGGAGGAGTACAAGAAGCTAGAAGCTCAGCTGCAGGCGGTCAGAGTAGAGAATGTTGAGATGGTAAGCTTATACCACCAGGCTAATAGAGCTAAGAAGGAAGTCGAAGACAAGCTGCAGAAGCTCCAGGGCTCTTTGGAAAACAAAGAGAAAGATTTTGCCGGAAGAGAAGCCCATTTCCATCGATTGGGTCTGATGGAAGCGCAAAGAGAAGCCAAGCACAGGGAGACTTTAAAGACTCTCAAGAGTGCTCGACAGTCCATTGTTTGGTTGAAAGGCCAAAGGGATGAAGACCAAAAGAAATTCAAAGAGAAGGAAGAGTTCTTTGAGGTTCAGATGGCTTTCAAGAAGGAGGAAGTGGAACAAGCCCACGCCATCCGGAGGGAGAGGACCCAGCAGCTAGTCCAAAGCCAATTAGCTCTGGAGGAAGCCAGGAAAGAGATTGAAGAGCTCAAGCTGAGAGCAAGTGTCAAGAAAAGCAGGGCGGAGGTGGCAGAGCCGGGGTCCTTAGCTTAGTTTATTTTTCAGACTACCTACAGGCTTGTTGTAGGAGTCTTGATTTTATTTCTTTTGTCTTTATGTACTGATTTGTAACCCTTCGGGGAATATTCTGGGATGTATTCTGACTTTTAGCCTATAGTGGTTTGTCCATACTCAGTATTAATGTGCAAGTTATCGTTTTGAATGTGCAAGACTCGTTTGTCTGGATACTGCTAATATCTGAACACTTATCAAAGAGAAAGTTTGAAAGATAAAAAGTAATTGCCGAGATAGATGCCAGAACTGGGGCATACCAAAAGCTCAAAATTGGGAACATGAACAGTTACATTGCATTGCATATAACCTGTTTGTCTGTTTTGCAGGTGTTGCGTCAATTACTAACGTGTTTTGTGTTGTAGGCGCAATAGCTCCTCGAAAAGTTCGAGGTCAACCAACAGTGCACAGATACCCAACCAAGATTAACAGAGAGCGGGCCATGGATCAAATGCAGGCAGATTTGGCAGATCTAAGGCAGAGGATGGATAACTTCATGACGTTAATGGCCGGCATGGGGCAGAATCAGGAACGTTTGCGAGAGATGGTTGAAAATCAGAACCGGAATGCTGCTGCTGCTGCTAATGCTGATAATCATACCGGTGCGGGCGCACGGCAAGGGGGAATTCCTGCTGCACAACCAGGGGCGGCAACAGTCAACGACGGGATGCATAACATTCATGTGGACCACCAGGACGACCAGTTCACTTTGCTTGATGAGACCGAAGGTCAGGGGGTAGAAATGAACAAGAGGTTTGAAGAGATGGCCGAGCAAATCAAGGCTATTCAGTCCCAGAGTTCTTTGGGATTCGATATAACAGACTTGGGCTTGGTTCCTGGAGTCAGGATTCCATATAAATTCAAAGTTCCTACTTTCGAGAAGTATAACGGCACTGCTTGCCCAAAAACACATCTGCAATCATATGTTGGAAGAATTGCCGCTCATACAGACGATGAAAAATTATGGATGTATTACTTTCAGGACAGCTTGGTGGGAGCTTCCCTTGAGTGGTACATGAAGCTCAGCAGGGTCAATGTCAAGAGCTGGAAAGATCTTGCTGAAGCCTTTGTGAGGCAGTATCAGTATAACATGGACATGGCTCCGAATCGCACCCAGTTGCAACATATGGCTCATACAGCAAAAGAAGGCTTCAAAGAATACGCTCAGAGGTGGCGTCAGCTAGCTGCCAGGGTGCAACCGCCACTGTTAGAGAATGAGATGGCCGATATGTTTATGGGTAATCTCCAGGGGGTATTTCTTGAAAGACTGGCGTCGAGTTCTGCTACAAAGTTCAACGATATTGTCATTGCGGGAGAAAGGGTTGAAACGCTGTTGAAAATGGGGAAGATACAAGACCCAGGTGCTAGTAGCTCAAGTGGAGCGAGGAAAGCTTTTGGCGGACCTCCGAGAAGGCGAGAAGGCGAGACCAATGCTGTATTCGGCCGAAGCCAGGGCCGTGGTTACAGAAGACCTTATGAGCATGTGGCTGCTGTCACCATTCCTGCAGCTCCTGTACAACAAATGCTACCTCCACCACAACCACATCAACAACAACAGCAACCTAGAGCCAACTACCAGCAAAGGCCTTATCAGCCAAGGCAGGCTCGCTCAGCTAACAGGGTGATTGAAGCTATTCCAATGACATATGCTGCCTTGTTGCCGAGACTACTGGATTTGAACCTTATTCAATTGAGGACTTTGGCACCCCCACCTCCTGGAGAGCTTCCAGCTGGTTATGATGTCAATGCGCGATGCGCTTTTCATTCAGGGGCACCCGGGCACTCAACCGAGAAGTGCAGGGCGCTACATCACAAAGTTCAAGATCTCGTGGATTCAAAAGCAATCAACTTTGCGCCACCACCGAATATCAACTCGAACCCTATACCTAATCATGGAGGGGCAAGAGTTAATGCTGTTGAGAGTGATGACAAGTTGAGTTTGGTGCTGAGTATTGATGAGGTCAAGACGCCGTTGAGGGTGGTGAAAGAGAGACTGTTGAAGGGTCAAGTATTTCCTGGTTGTTCTCACGATTGTGAAGACTGTATAAGTGCTGTGAATGGCTGCGAGAAATTGAAGACGGGTTTGCAAGAGTTGATTGATGATGGGTCTCTGCAATTTAGCAAGATTAGTAATGAAGAGGATGATGATGTGTCAACCATTACTATCTTCTATGATGAAGCTGATATGCCCGTCAGACAAGGGCCAGTTACCGTTTACGCTCCTCAGATTAGTCCGGTGACTATAACTGTACCTGGGCCAGTGCCGTATAATGATGATAGAGCCATTCCGTGGCATTATGGTTCTGATGTCTATGTGGCGGGACAGAAGATGGAAAGTAGACCTGTTGCTGACTTGACTATTGAAAATGTGGGAGGTGTTGGAGGTTTTACTCGAAGTGGCCGTTTATTTGCTCCCCCTGCACTGAGAAAGGATTCTGAGGCCGAAGCTTCATCCAAAGACCAAGGAAAGCAGACTGTGAATGATGAGTCGAATACTCCTGTGGCTGGGCAGGGGACGTTTGAGAAAGAGGTAGAGGAGTTCATGAAGATCATCAAAAGGAGTGACTATAAGGTGGTTGACCAACTGAATCAGACACCTTCAAAGATTTCTATTTTGTCACTGTTGATGTGCTCACCCGCGCACCGAGAGGCCTTGCTGAAAGTACTTCAAATGGCTTACGTTCCTCAAGAGATTACGGTCAATCAACTTGAAGCTGTTGTTGGGAGTGTCAATGCTAGCCATGGCTTGGGCTTCACTGATAGAGATCTCACTTTGGAGGGAAGAAATCACAATAAAGCACTGCATATCACGATGGAGTGTAAGGGTGCTGTTTTGTCTCATGTTCTTGTGGACACAGGCTCTTCTTTGAACGTGCTCCCGAAAAAGGCGTTGATGAAGCTTGACATTGATGGGATCATCCTAACGCCGAGTGATCTGGTGGTTAAGGCTTTCGATGGTTCAAGAAGATCAGTTTTCGGGGGGGTTGAGTTGCCTGTTAAGATAGGCTCTCAAGTCTTCAAGAGTGTCTTCTATGTCATGGATATCCAGCCTGCGTATAGTTGCTTGTTGGGCAGACCGTGGATACATGCAGCTGGAGCTGTCACCTCAACTCTACACCAGAAGCTTAAGTATGTGGTGGACGGCCAAGTCATCACAGTTTGCGGGGAAGAAGATATATTCGTCAGCCATTTGTCGACATTCAAATATGTAGAAATGGACGGAGAAATTCACGAGACTTTGTGCCAAGCTTTTGAGGCAGACGTCAGTATCTTGACTCCGGTGAAGAAAAACAACGAAGGCACGTCAATTCATTCTTACCAGGAAGCAAAAGAGGTCGTCCAATCAGGCAATGCCCAGGGCTGGGGCAAGCTATTGGAGGTGGAAAAGAAGGGTGACAAATTCGGCTTAGGATATCAGCCTGGGGGGTCTGCTCAGAGTGGTAAGGCTATCTCATTCACAAGTGCTGGGTTGCTCAACCGTGATCAAATCTGTATGGCAAGTCAAGACGGGGATAGTGACCGAGACTGGGACAACAATTGGATCCGCCCGTGTGTACCCGGCGAGGAGCTAGGGAATTGGTCTGCTGAAGACATTGTTCAAGTCACCTGGCTCTCAAAGTAATTGTTTGTTTCCTTTTATTAGCATACTGCATTGTCAAATCCAGCATTCTGCCCAAGATGCTTGGATCCATTGTATTGGGCCACCATGTTTTGTATCGCATTGTTATTTTTGCTATGAAATAAAAGGACATTTTCAGACAAACTGTGTTCCCTGTCTTTGTTTTTAAACTTTTTCACAAAAAACGACATAAAAATGGCAATGTGTTTTTCATTTTTTTGCTTTGTGTTAGCGTCTCTTTTCAAAATAAGCAGATTCTGAATAAGCACATCGTTTGTGCAGTGCTGATCATCCGGATTCCACGGATAACGTTCCTGCTATGACTATGCATGACTTTGATAATCCAGTCTACCAAGCTGATGAAGGGGTTGAGGAAGACTGTGACCTCCCTGAAGAGTTGGTCAGATTGTTGAAGCAAGAGGAACGAGTTATTCAGCCTCATCAAGAAGAGATCGAGACCATCAACATTGGCAGTGAAGATGCAAAGAAAGAAATCAAGATAGGGGCCAATCTGCAGGCCGACGTCAAACAAGAGCTGATTAGTATGCTGAGAGAGTATGTAGATATCTTTACTTGGTCATATCAAGATATGCCATGATTGGATACCGACATCGTGATGCATAAGCTACCCCTGAGAGAAGACTGTCCTCCTGTAAAGCAAAAGTTGAGAAGAACTCGCCCGGATATGGCGATGAAGATTAAAGAGGAGGTACAAAAGCAGTGGGATGCCGGGTTCCTTGCCGTGACTAGTTACCCGCCTTGGGTAGCTAATATCGTACCAGTACCTAAGAAGGACGGCAAGGTCCGAATGTGCGTTGACTATAGAGATTTGAACAGAGCAAGCCCAAAGGATGATTTTCCGTTGCCACACATTGACGTGTTGGTCGACAATACTGCTCAATTCTCAGTGTTCTCCTTCATGGATGGATTCTCCGGTTATAATCAGATAAAAATGGCGCCGGAAGACATGGAGAAGACAACGTTCATTACCCCGTGGGGAACATTCTGCTATAAGGTCATGCCCTTCGGTTTGAAGAACGCTGGGGCAACTTATCAATGGGCGATGGTCACATTGTTCCATGATATGATCCACAAGGAGATCGAATGTTATGTGGATGATATGATTGCAAAGTCCAAAGACGAAGAGGAGCATTTGGTTAACTTGAAAAAGTTGTTTGACAGATTGATCAAGTATAAGCTGAGATTGAATCCGAACAAGTGCACCTTCGGGGTGCGTTCCGGAAAATTGCTGGGTTTCGTTGTAAGTCAAAGGGGAATTGAGGTAGATCCTGCTAAAGTGAGAGCTATTCAAGATATGCCTGTACCAAAGACAGAAAAAGAAGTGTGCGGGTTCTTAGGTAGATTGAACTACATTTCTCGGTTCATATCTCACCTAACTGCCACGTGCGAACCGATATTCAAACTGCTAAGAAAAGAGCAGACAGTCAGGTGGAATGATGATTGTCAAAGAGCTTTCGACAAAATAAAGGAATATTTGCAGGAACCTCCAATTCTGATGCCTCCAGTGGAGGGGAGACCATTAATCATGTACTTGACCGTGCTTGAAGGGTCGATGGGGTGTGCGCTCGGCCAACATGACGAGTCTGGTCGAAAAGAGTACGCCATTTATTACCTTAGCAAAAAGTTTACCGACTGTGAATCCCGATACTCACTGCTCGAGAAAACTTGCTGCGCTTTGGTATGGGCTGCTCGCCGACTGAGGCAGTATATGTTGACCCATACTACACTTCTCATTTCCAAGATGGATCCTGTCAAGTATATCTTTGAGAAACCAGCATTGACCGGAAGGGTTGCTAGGTGGCAGATGATTTTAACTGAATACGACATCCAGTACACTTCTCAGAAAGCCATCAAAGGAAGTGTATTGTCAGAATACCTGGCTCAGCAACCTCTTGAGGATGACTATCAGCCGATGATATTTGATTTCCCTGATGAGGACATCATGTACCTCAAAACAAATGATTATGAGGAACCACTTCCGGAGGAGGGGCCTGACCCTGAATCCAAATGGAAGTTGATGTTTGATGGGGCCGTCAATATCAATGGTCGTGGAGTTGGTGCCGTACTCATTACTCCTGAAGGTGTTCACTTACCCTTCGCTGCCAGAATTACTTTTGGCTGCACCAACAATGAAGCGGAATACGAGGCGTGTATAATGGGAATAGAGGAGGCAATTGATCTTCGGATTAAGAACCTCGACATATTCGGAGATTCAGCCCTCGTCATTAACCAAATTACCGGCAAGTGGTATACACATCAAGAGCATCTAGTTCCGTACAGGGATTATGCTAGAAAACTGTTGACATTCTTCACAACAGTTGAACTCAAGTACATACCACGTGACGAAAATCAATTTGCCGATGCTTTGGCTACTCTCTCTTCGTCGATTAAAGTCATGTGTTGGAACTTTGCGCCCAGAATTGACATCTCCAGGCTTGACTCTCCAGCTTATGCTTTCTCTGTAGACGCCGTGTCTGACGAGAAACCTTGGTATTTTGATATCAAGTTATTCCTGGAGAAGCAAGAGTACCCAACAGGGGCATCTTCCAAAGACAAAAAGACCTTGAGGCGACTTGCTGCTAGTTTCTTCTTGAACACCGACGAGGTTTTGTACAAGAGGAACTTCGACATGGTCTTGCTCAGATGCGTGGATAGACACGAAGCAAGCCTGTTGATGCAGGAAGTCCATGAAGGATCTTTTGGTACCCATGCAGGAGGGCATGCTATGGCAAAGAAACTGCTGAGATCAGGGTATTACTGGATGACAATGGATGCAGACTGTTGTTCATTCGCTCGTAAATGCCACAAGTGCCAAATATATGCAGATAAAGTGCATGTTCCTCCTAACCCACTCAATGTCATGTCATCTCCCTGGCCTTTCTCTATGTGGGGCATTGACATGATCGGGAAGATTGAGCCAACTGCTTCAAACGGTCATCGCTTCATCTTGGTCGCGATTGATTACTTTACCAAGTGGGTAGAAGCGGCGTCTTATGCCAATGTCACTCGTCAAGTGGTGGCAAGATTTCTGAAAAGGGATATCATATGCAGGTATGGAGTGCCCGAAAGGATCATTACTGATAATGGTTCTAATCTCAACAATAAGATGATGGCAGACTTATGTCGGGACTTCAAAATACAACATCACAATTCTTCTCCTTACCGACCAAAGATGAATGGTGCGGTAGAGGCAGCTAACAAGAATATCAAGAAGATTGTGCAGAAAATGGTTGTCACCTACAAGGATTGGCATGAGATGTTACCGTTTGCCTTGCATGGGTACCGAACGTCGGTCAGGACCTCAACAGGGGCAACTCCCTTCTCTCTGGTGTATGGCATGGAAGCAGTCCTGCCTGTTGAAGTAGAGATTCCTTCACTGCGCGTGATGATGGACGTCAAACTGGATGAGGCTAAATGGGTGCGTGCTCGTTACGATCAGCTATGTCTAATTGAGGAAAAGAGAATAGCGGCTATCTGTCATGGTCAGCTTTATCAGAGGAGAATGAAGCGGGCATTCGACCAACGAGTACGTACTCGAGGGTATCAAGTGGGAGAGCTTGTGTTGAAGAGAATCGTTCCTCCAGGTTCAGATAACAGGGGCAAGTGGACCCCAAACTACGAAGGACCATTCATAGTGAAGAAAGTCTTCTCAGGAGGAGCGCTGATGCTCACCACTATGGATGGAGATGACTTCCCATCCCCTGTTAACTCGGACGCAGTTAAAAAATACTTCGCATAAAGAGACCCGCTGGACACAAAAACAGAATGTAAGTCCAGGCAAGAAAAGGGCATCCCGGCGAGCTAAAAACAGAATAAAAAGCTCGGGCAAAAATTAGGGAAATAAATATAAAAAAGATGTACACCCGCTGAGTTGAAAAGCCGCATTGGACAGCTCAGGCAAAAAAGGGTATCCCGGTGGATTGAAAACCCGAGAGGGCGATCCACGCAAAATAAGGGAGTAAGCGAACAACTGTGATCCAAGTTATCTGAACCACCTCATCGTTTCGTACAATTTGACAATATCAGAAGGATAGGAAATAGTCCCCTTGCCCTCTCAGAAAGCCAAAACAGAATGGAGAGTCTTGAAGACATGCAGGTCATAGCAGAAATGGAACTCCTTGGAATGCCGTGTACATTGCCATTAGGATAGTTTCTTTTCTCAATTTTATAGTGGCTACCTCTTTCCAGGTGGTTGCTTCCTGATGTAAATCTTTGCCTATTCAGAGGCTGTTCAATAGAAATAATATTCAGTCAAAAAGCTGTGTGTGTTTATTTTTGTTTGCAAAATGTCCTGAATTTTTGGCAAAAATAGCATTGCATCTAAACATGGTGATAATCTTGAAAAGAAAACTGACATGCAGGGAAACTGTAACCCTCTTTGAGTGTCGGGTGACGATGGATGAACCGATCATTCCATGCAAATCCCCGGGACACACGTGTGTTTTCTGTTGTTGCAGGTTGCAGGATGGCGTCACATTCTCTCAAGCAATTTACTCTTCCCCAGTAGAATATCTCCCCAAGCAGAGATTTCTTCTCCCAGCAGGTATCTGAAAGCCTGACTTGTCTAAATAGAGATTTTCCTCCAACTAAGCCTTGGCAGCATCCCAAGCAGGGTCTTATCCCCCAGTGAATTAGCAGTGTGTTTTTCCCCTGCGGAGTATATCCAGCAGGTGCCCGAAAGCCTGACATCATCAGAGATGGAATTGACAGTATTCTATCCCCAGCAAGAGTCCTTGTCTATCAGGTACCTGAAAGCCTGATATCCCCTCAGAGTCTTGAATCATCGGATGCTCTCCCCAGTCAGAGTATTTGCCCGGGAAGTTTCCCCAGCCAAGTCTGAAGATGTTCCTGTCCCCACAAAGTTCATATTTGATTTTCACCTCCGTCCGTGAAATATTTCTCAGCCAAGTTGCCATACTTTGGGTATTTGATGATACAGCCAGGTATTTATCACCTCGGTCAGATGTGTATCCAGACCTCTTGACTTGTCTTCCCCTGCAGAGTTGTATCTCTTGTTGCCAATCAGGCATTCGTCTGTTGCTCGTCTGCAACCGTCAACACTCGTCTGTGTTATCTCTAAGCAGAGTTATCCCCAGCAGTGATGTATCATGCTTTATTGCTGCTCGTCTGCATCTATTAACACTCGTCTGTGTTAGCTCTGTGGTATTGCTCGTTTGCTTTCCCCAGTAGAGTCTATATTCCCCAGCACTCGTCCGTGCTCGCATCTTTATTTGATGCTCGACCGCATCTCTTAGCACTTGTATGTGCTTGTTACTCCTTTGAAGATTGCTCGTCCGTGCCAGTTGCTTATCTAGTGCTCATCTGCACGCCTCAACACTCGTCTGTGTTCTGATATGTTATTTGTTGTTGCTCGTCTGCAACCTCCCCAGCACTCGTCTGTGTTTGGTATTGGATCCTTCGCTGCACTCGTCTGTGCCTTGATATGCATTCTCCGTTGTTGCTCGTCTGCAACTGTCCAGCACTCGTCTGTGTTTGGTTATGATAGTTGCTCGTCTGCAACTCTTAAACGCTCGTATGTGCCATGATATGTGTACTCTATGGTTGCTCGTCCGCAACGGTGCAGCACTCGTCCGTGTTTGTTTGAAGATCGTCTGCTTTTATCCCCCAGAAGTCGTTTGTGTTCTGAAGCTCGTCTGCTTTGCTTGGATACTCGTCTGTATCATCCTCAGCACTCGTCTGTGCTAGCTTGCACCTGAATGTGAAGATTTGCTGTTTATCCTGATATTTCTGTGACTACTTCAAATGCTCGTCTGTGTTTGAATTTCTGGTATTCGTCTATACCAGTGGCTGATACTCGTCTGTATCATCGCCTGAAACGCTCGTCTGTGTTTCTCAGATCATCGTCTGATACTCGTCTGTATCATTGACTTAGGGCACTCGTCTGTGTTATCTTGATGATCATCCAATACTCGTCTGTATTGAAGAGGTTTAGAATCCTGACAGTGGGAATTGGATGTCGAAATGTTTACCGGTCCTGGCGTAACAGGTAAATCCGAAGGAGGCTCGTCTGTCTCAAGCACCAATTATGGTTGCTGCACCTGGCGTAACAGGTTTGCTCAGAAGACTCGTCTGTCTTATACCATATATCCGCGGATAATATATGAAGAAGGTTCGTCTACCTTGATTGCATGTCTATCCCACAGACTTATATGCATTCCTGGAGCCTGCGTAAGGGTTACCCGAAGAAGACTCGTCCGTCTTACTCCACTTATCTGCGTAAGGATTGGTGAAGGAGATTCGTCCATCTCAGGCTATGTTGAAGATCCTTAAGGGCTCGTCCGCTCTCTGCACCTGGCGTCACAGGTCATTCAAAGACTCGTCTGTCAACATGATAGTATCCCAGATATCAACCTCAACTTGGAAGAAGCTCGTCTGTTTTTTCTCTCCTTTCGCATTCCCAGAGCGTCATCTGGTCGGGTTTATTTCCCGGTGTTGCATTCTTCGTCAGAGTGCAAATTTCTGGTCTTCTTGGTATTCAATCACAGTTTATCTCGAATGTCTGATAGCCGTTGCTCTCATCCTTTTCAGATTAACAGTTGATTGAATAGGGGCAGCTGTAACACCCCAAATTTGCCCTCTTCTTGTTTAAGCATCGTATCACGGCATAATCATCATGAGCATACCATATCCTTATCATTTTGCATAGAAAAATAAAGCATAACACTTACATGTTCTAGCATAAGGCATATGACCGGCCATCTGGAAGATTTGAAGCACTGCAAGTAAAAATCAAGAGCATGGTGATCTGACAAGAATCTCACAGGATCATTTTGCACAAGCCTGGTATCATGTTCAGAGCCCTAGAAAGGATGAGGATCAAAATCAGCTTGAAACGGCGGGCGCCGGCTTATTTTTGAGGTTTCCCACCAAAAGGGGGGAAATTCAAATTTTCCATGCGTTAACCGGTTAACGCATATGGTTAACCGGTTAACAGCTGCGAAATTTGAATTTCCAGCAGCATTTTCAGCATGTGTGTTTTGGCTCCATTTTCCAATTTTCTGATTTTTATTCATTTGAATTAAATTTGAATTTGAGAGAAGGATCTAGAGCATTTATCCAAGCCTCATTCCAACCCTAAATCCAAATCACTTTCTAAGCTAATGCCAAGCCATATTTTTTGGATCCCAAACCAAAATTTTGGGCCCCAAACCTAAACCATATTTATTCCATTTCCCTCCAAACCAAAGGACCTCTCTCTCATTTTCACTCTATTTTTCTGAATTTTCTTTCCTCTCACTCACAATTCTCTCACTTTTCTCTCCCAATTTTCCAAATCACTCAAAGTTCCTCTTTGAAGATCACACAACCTTGCCTTGAGGTGTGTAGATCTTGGAACTAAACCTCCATTCACAGTTTCTTTGCATCTTTTTGCTGGTTTTATTGAATATTCAGATCTGGTTTGAGATCTAGAAGTGCTTTTGGATCCAAAATTCTGCATTAAGAGCTTGTTCTTGCATTTATTTTGCATGGAGTGTGGAGCTTAGCATCGGATCTTCAAAGTTTTGCGCGAGATCTACCGTTTTCAGCATAATCAACAATTACCAAAGCATACCTCAGCTTTGTAGGTTGGTTAATTTCAGATCTAACTCTGTTTTTAGCTTATTTGCATGCTTGTGCTTTAGATCCACCATGTGTTTGTGTATTTGATTGTGTTGCATGAATTGATTGATTGATTTGTATCCGGATCCGAATGTTATTGTTCTTGAGCTTAATGATATGGATTAATGTGAATTGATCTATTTTTCCATGTATAATTGAGTGCTGGTCTGGTGCGAGCTTATTTGAATAAGCTGTTTGAGTTGCTGTTTTCTGCAGGATTTATTGTTGTTTTGACAGTGTTAACCGGTTAACGCATAGGGTTAACCGGTTAACGCCCCTGTTTCATGCGTATTTTGTGCAGGTTTGAACTGGTTAACCGGTTAACGCATAGGGTTAACCGGTTAACACTGAAGCAGAATGGTTTTTTAGTGCTGTTTTGAGCTCGTTTGATCCCTTTGCTTGTTTTAATTGCCATGGATCATTGTATGATCATTAAACATGATGTTTTAGGGTGACTTGCTTGCTGGTTGATGTTTGCTTTCATGTTCTCGACGCGTAAGTCGTGTGTTTGCAATGTTTGGCATGATGTTTGATTCTTGTTTACAAGAACCTTCGAGCATGACTAATTCCATGGTTTGTGTTGGTTAATTTGCTGAATTTATACTAACCCTGCAGGGGCTATGGTAAGTGTGAGATGTGGGAATTGAGTTCCACATCTCCAATTCTCATCTTCCTCTTATGTTTATGTTACTAACCCTTTGTTGTTGGGCTTAGGCCTTTCTCATCCCTTCTTCTATCTTCTTCTTCCTCCTTCATTAGGGTAGAAACCTCACTAACCTTTAGGATGTCCATGCATGTGAATACTTAGGATTATTTTAGTCCCCTTTTAGAATGTTTTTTTTCCTTTGTGATCCTTTTGTTTCTTCTTCTCTTCTCATCTCAAAACTCTTAAAAAACACTTTAATAAATGTGAAGTGATGTCTTGATCCATAGCCTTATTCCATGAGGTATGCTTGTAGTCTTCCCATCTTGGGATAGTACAAGTTTGCCTTGTGATGCACAAGTCTGATCAAGGTATCTCCTTCATAAAAGAAAAGCATAAAAAACACTTCTTCATTGTAAATAATCAAAACACCTAATAAGTAAACAAGTTAGTGAGCCTAAGCCTTAGTCTTTGGGTTCAAGTGTTGGGGATCTTCTCCTTACTTGAGTGTGCTTGTTCTATTATTCCATCTTGGAATGTAGTGACAAGTGCACATTCCATTGATGAGAGCTTGAGTTCACTTCCTTGTGACACACTCATAAAAGCTTCTAAAAAACACAAAACAAACAATAAGTGTCTTTCCTTCGGGAATTCTCTTCTCATCTCCTTCGCTCCGTACGCGAACTTGCTCCTTCTTGTCATCTTGCAAGACGGTTACGCACTCGTCGTCCGAGTCTGCAACACCTGAGCAATGGCATAGGCAGTTCAAGCTTTAATTCATAAGCAATTTCCTTTTAGTACCCCTAGTTAGGGGAACTACGGCGTCTCTGATCCTCATTATCCCGATGAGGTACGTAGGCAGCGGGGTAGGGCCCGTTCAAGCACAATCTTTATTTTCCCTACATTTTTCCTTTCGCTTTCTTATTTCATTTCTTTTCCAGTCCTTTTCATTTCTTTTGCTGCAGTTTTCATATCCTCACCCTTTGAAATAGTTTCTTTTGCAAGCGTGGATCCCGTCGGGTACGGCGGACGATCTGGGGTGCTAATACCTTCCCAGGTCGTAACCGACTCCCGAGCTCAGTCTCTTTGGTTCGCAGGACCCGTGTCCTTCCTTTTCTTTTCTTCTGGTTTGTGCAGCATTACCATTCCCTTTCTTCGGGATAAAAATGCCTGGCTGGCGACTCTACCTCTTTCCGCGCCACTTTCGCGTTTGTACCAGGATGGAAATCCCGGGAGCGACACATAGGCAAGTAAGCAGTTCACAAGTCAATTCATCTTTCAGTCTCTTTGGGTCGAGCTACGGTGTTCTGACTTCCTCATTGCACGAGAGGATACGTAGGCATAACTTAACAGTTATCGAACAAAAGTCTCTGTATATTCCCCCTCTTTCTAGCCTCATTCTTTTAGCCTCATGATCTTGAGCATTTCACTCCTGTTCTTACACTGACACATCATTATACACTTCACTTCCCTTACACTGACACCCGTACATCCTTTTCCAGCTATTGTATACACAGATTGCACTGACACTACCCCTTTAAAACACAAATCTTTCAAGCGTGGATCCCGTCGAGTACGGAGGACAATCTGGGTGCTAATACCTTCCCAGGTTGTAACCAACCCCCTTTCTCAGTCTCTCTGGTTCGCAACCGTCTTATCCATCTCTTTCTAGGTCTATGCAGCATTGCCTTTCCTCCGGGATAAAAATGCCTAGCTGGCGACTCTATTCATCTCCAGTGAGTTCACGGTTGTGTGTTCTCATTGTCATCTTCGCCGACCGTTCGCGTCTGTACCTTTATCTGGGCCTGGTCCCACTTATCGGGAGCGACAGCTTGGCGACTCTGCTGGGGACCCTTATACTGCAACCAGGGCTTCTGGTTCTTTCTGTGGGTTCCTCCTAGCGCTTGATTGATTTGTGTTTACTGGGGTGTTATGTGTTTATTTGTGTTTGTATATTTGTGTTTATTCTTGCTTTATGTACAGTTGTTTACTGCTTTCTTTATAGCTTTGCATTATATCATATTGTCATACTGTGCTGCTGGCTGGATCTGTTTGTTTGCTTTGGTGGGTGGGTGTTCCATTGAGAGTTAAGGTCCTACACCTGGGACCTGAGTGACACCTAGGCTAGAGTGAATCATATTCTTTCCCATTCCATCTCGGTCTGGTGCGGGAATATGAAACACGGTTCAGATATGGGTTTCTTCTTGAGAACTCTGTGTTGCGGATTTCCTGCAATACTAGGGCTATCTGGGAAGCCTGCTAAGTCTGGATGACCTTTAGTATTGACCTTCAGAAACTGAGGTAAATTAGAGGAGGAACTTTTATGATTATTGTAAACACTGTACCTCCGGGTTGGAAGTGTTTACACTTCTCATAACTGATCCAAGTCTGAGGATCCTTGTTCTAGAACACCACCTGTGAGGGGGATGGACTGTTTACAGGTTTGCAGGCACCTTGACCTCAGAATACCCTATTACTTTGTTTGTTTAGGAGTACTCCATGTTGGAACAGTTTTTGTGATTCTAAAACCCTGGACATGTGGCTCTTTATTTGAGCCCCCCACCTTGGTTACTGGATTTATAGACCTCCATCTGGAATTCTTGAACATACTTGGACCTATATCAGGGCATTTGATCGGATCCAGCTCAGTCACAGACCCTTGCATATCATTTGCATACATAATCATTGCATAATATTGACATTTGCTTATTTGTGTTTCAGGGTATCCACCTTCATTTGGTTTTGGTTTTGACCCCATCTTCAGTACTGACCTATCTTCATCAGCATCTGCTTCAGCTATCACCTGCACCAGCCAATCAGTGGCCCATTCTTCATTGTTATCATCAGCACCTATCTCCTCAACATCATGGAACCTAAAAAGAGCAACATCACCTATCACTTCTTCTAGCCAGAGCTATCTGACATCAGGAGGATTCAGACCCTGATCACTCCAGATCACATACCATTGTTCAGGGAATACTATGGTGATATACTTGATATGGTTATGGATCTGGACCCTTCACAGAGAAGCCTGATCCACACTTGCATTCAGTTTTATGATCCCCCACTGAGATGTTTCACCTTTCAAGACTTTCAACTGGGCCCTCTTTTGGAAGAATACTCATCATTAGTTGGTATACCTATCAGGGGTGGAATCCCTTTCAACCCTGAGATGGTCTTTCCTGGTAATGGAGAAGTAGCAAAGGCTTTGCATCTGGAACCTGTTCTGATTGAGCAGCATATGACTTCTAAAGCTGGAATCCCTGGTTTCCATCTGGATTTCTTGATCTCTCAAGCTACCCTGAAAGCTTCTTTAGGAGAGTGGAAAGCTGTCTGTGCTTTATTGGCTTTGAGCATATATGGAATTGTATTGTTTGCAGATGAGCCTTGATTCATTAGCAAGAATGCAATCCATCTTTTCATCCTGAAGAACCCAGTGCCAACTTTATTGGGGGATCTCTACTACTCAGTGCATCAGAGGAATGAAAAGCAGAGGGGAAGATTAGTGAGGTGCTGTGCTCCATTGTTCCACACTTGGCTTCTCAGGCATCTACCCAGGACAGATGCATTTTTGAATCCTCATCAGCAGAGAAACTGGGCTAAGAGACTCACTGCTCTAACTTCAGCCGATATCGGATGGTGCACTCAAAGCACCAAAGGCAGGGATATCATCACCAGCTGTGGGCATTTTCCCAATGTGCCCCTAATAGGAGTTAAGGGTAGTATTAATTACAATCCTCTGCTGTTCAAAAGGCAACTGGGCTATGCGCTGGTCCACACTCCTAAGGCACAGGTCTTGGTTGAGACTCTCTATTGTGAGAACAAGCCTAATCTGGCTGTTGTTAGGCAGGCAGCCTGGGCCTGGGATAATGTTCAAACCAAGGGAGTAACCATTCTGGGGAAGTGCAACAATGTAGCATCAGCACAATATTATGAGTGGTCCCATGCCAGGGCCCAATTCTCTGGAATGACCTTTACCATGGAGGATATGCCTGGACCATCCTCAGCACCACCCCCTGCCACTGTCAGTTTGGAGGAGTTCGAGAGCTTAAAGGAAAGAAATGAGAAGTTGACCCAGGCTTTGCAGAAGACCCTCCGGGAGAGGAGTGAGGGCAGGTTGGATATTGAGAGATTAGAGAAGTTGAGAGTGGAGCATCTGGCTAAGATTGAGAAGTCTGGGGATTATATCAAGAAGTCTAAAGCTGGAGAACAAATTCTGAAGAATGCTTGCAAGGAAGCCCAGTTCCAGAGAGCAAGGACAGACTTGTATCTGAAGGAGAGTCAGGCTAGGTGGGTCAGGATCACCGAAGCCCGTACCCTGGAGGATAAGAGGGTCCAAGACAAGATGGAGCAACTGGAGGCTAATGCAAAAGAGCAGCAAGAAGCCCTAGCAGCAGCCCAGAGGGAGATATCAAAGCTGAAGATCAAGGCTGGAGTGAAGAGGTCAAAGGACCAAAGTCAGCACAAGAAGCTAACTGCAGCTGTTACCACCCGGAATCTCCTTATTAGGAATCTCACGGAGCGTCCAGCTGATCCTGTAACCGAAGCACTTCTCAAGGAAGTTCGGGAGGATGAGTTTGGTCTTGATGTTTGACCATTTGTTTGTTGTTGCTTTCATGTACTTTTGTTTTCTTGTAATATATTTTTTGACCCCTCAGAGGGCTTGTATTTGTAAACGAACTATGTACCATTTTGCTTTTGTAATATATGTGTTAGTTTGTTCCATCCAAGTTTCACTTCGAAAGCAACATCGACAGCATCTTCAAGGGTCTGGAAGGGTCAAAACTGAATGCCAAGCCGGATACCTTGAAAACAAATAAGCATACTGCATTGCATGCTAACCCTTTGTTTGTTTTGTAGGTTTTTGTTTTATTGTTGCTAACTCTGTTGTGATGATCAGGAATTATTGCTCGGCGCCGGGTATTTCCCCTCAACCGTCCGCACCGTTATCCAACCCGTAACAATCTTCCGGGCATCCAAATGGATCAGGTACAGCAGGACCTTGCAGAGGTTAGAAATCAAATGGCAAACGAAAGATTGGAAATGAGAACGCAGATGACTCAGTTTATGGAAGTGATGAACAACATGGCTCAGAGCCAGGAAAGATTGAGGGCCATGGTGGAAAGGCAAAATCAAGAAGATCCACATATAGGGACTGCCGGCACCAGCAACAATGAAAGGGTCCAACCTCATGTTAACCCCCCTGTGTTTGGCTCCCATCTTCATCCAGAGGTCAATATTCCTGCAAATGTTCAAGGGACTGCCACTGCAGGCAGGGTACTGCAAGAAGACCCCCAAGAGGATCAATTCACAGTAATGGGTGCTGGGGAGGAAGCTTATGATAGAAGGTTGGATGAGATAGCTGAGAAGTTGAGGTCCTTAGAGTCTCAAAACTCTTTGGGATTCGATGTCATGGACATGGGCTTGGTAGACGGGGTCAGGATTCCCCATAAGTTCAAGCCTCCTTGTTTTGAAAAATACAACGGGACTTCATGCCCCCGGACTCATTTACAATCATTTCTGGGGAGGCTGAAGGCCTATACTATGGATGAGAAGCTCTGGATGTTCTATTTTGAAGACAGCTTGACAGGAGCTTCAAGAGAATGGTACTCTCATCTGACGAGAGCAACTATCAGGTGTTGGAAAGACCTGGCAGAAGCCTTCATCAGACAGTATCAGTACAACCTAGACATGGCCCCCAACAGGACCCTCCTAATGGGAATGTCACAGTCGTCAAGGGAAAGTTTCCGAGAATATGCCCAGAGATGGAGGCAATTGGCAGCTGCTGTTCAGCCACCTATGTCTGAGAGGGAAATGGCAGATATGTTTATGAACACCCTTCAGGGGACATATATTGACAGGCTGGCTGCTTTCTCTTCCACTAGCTTCGCAGATGTTGTCATAGCTGGGGAGAGAATTGAGAGCCTGTTAAAAATGGGCAAGATTTCTGACAATGGTGCCAGCTCGTCCAGTAGTACAAAGAAGCCTTTTGCAGGCCCAAGAAGAACTGGCGAGACCAATGCCATCCACACCAATAGGGGAAGACCCCAGTATGTTCACAGGTCAGTGGCAGCAGTCACCATTCCTGCTCCAGCTCATCCTCAACCAGTTTATCAACCTCCGCAGCAAAACTATCAGCATCAACCTCAGTACCATCAACAAGCTCAGTATCCTCCAAGAAACTACAACAATGCCAACAATAACAACAGTCAGCAAAGGCCATTTCAGCAGAGGCCATCTCAAGCTAATAGGGTGATCGATCTGATCCCTATGCCATATGCTACATTGCTGCCACAACTCCTGAAACTCAACCTAGTTGAGCTAAGGACGTTGGCACCTCCAGATCCCAACAGTCTACCCGGGAATTATGACTCCAACGCCAGATGTGCTTTTCATTCAAATGCACCTGGCCACAGTACAGAAAAGTGCAGAGCTCTGCACATGAAGGTACAAGACCTGGTGGACTCAAAAGCTCTGAATTTCGCACCACCACCCAATGTCAACAAAAACCCAATGCCAAACCACGGTGGTCCCAGAATTAACGCTATTGAAGAGGACAAGCCGTCTTATTTAATAACCAGTGTGGGTCAGATCCGGACACCGTTGGTGGAAATTAAGGCTCAACTCCTCGAATGTCAAATGTTCCCGGGGTGTGAGTTGGGGTGTGCTTACTGCAATATCTCAGTAAATGGGTGCGATAACCTGAGGAATGGCATAGATGGTCTCATTCAGAGTGGCCAGCTTCAGATCACCACATCATTTCCTACAAATCCAGCGATCTCATCAGCGACAACTCCAGAACCTCCTACAACTGCAACAACCATTGTTCCTGACTATTCTTCGGTTTCATCAACAAGTACTTCATCTGTCATTTCAACTGACCAGATATCAACAAATGTTCCTTCTACAACTCCAGCACCACTCCATTTTGAATCTCCTACAACAACAACATCCATCCTTCCGACAATATCTCCTACAACATCAGCAACAAATCATGAAGATGTCTCGACTGTCACAATATTCTATGATCCTGAAAACAACCCTGTCTACAACTCAGAAGGTGCTGCTCCCATCAGAGCACCAGTCACAATTTATTATGATCCACAGACTATCACCATTCCTTCCGCAGCTGCAGTCAGTCCAGTCACTATCACGGTGCCTGGACCAGTACCTTATGAAAGCAGTAACGCCATCCCCTGGCATTACGGCTCTGACCTGTACTGTGAAGGACAAAGAATCACTTTTGAATCATCAACCCCTGCACCACAAGTAGACAATGTGGGAGGAGGCGGAGGCTTCACTCGAAGCGGACGCCTTTTCGCTCCACAAATTCAGAGACCCACTGCCGAAGCAGAAGCTGCTGCCAAGGCAAAAGGGAAAAGCTTGGTGCAGGAAGATCAAGCTGTTAAGGAAGCTTTGAAAACACCATTCGATCAAGAGGTTGATGAGTTCATGCGAATCATCAAGAAGAGTGATTATAAAGTAGTGGATCAGCTTCATCAGACGCCTTCCAAGATCTCAATCCTATCATTGCTTATGTGCTCCGAAGCCCATCGGAATGCACTACTCAAAGTCTTGCACGCAGCTTACGTGCCTGAAGAGATCACTGTCAATCAGCTGGAAGCTGTAGTTGGAAATGTTAATGCTAGTCATGGACTAGGGTTCACTAATACTGATTTGACAACGGAAGGCCGTAACCATAACAAAGCCTTGCACATAACCATGGAATGCAAAGGTGCTGTCCTTTCCCATGTGCTGGTAGACACGGGGTCATCCCTCAATGTCTTACCCAAAAAGGCCCTGGTGAAGCTAGAATATGACGGATTGGCGTTGAGACCCAGCAACCTGGTGGTGAGAGCCTTTGATGGTTCAAAGAGATCGGTTCTGGGAGAGATTGAGTTACCCGTAACGATTGGCCTGCAGACCTTCAAAACGACCTTCTACGTGATGGATATACAGCCTGCCTACAGCTGTCTATTGGGTAGGCCATGGATTCACGCCGCTGGCGCCGTGACCTCTACCCTTCACCAGAAGTTAAAATACGAGTGGGAAGGTCAAATCGTTACAATCTGTGGAGAGGAGGACATTTTTGTCAGCCACCTGGCTACTTATAAGTACATTGAGATGGATGGGGAGATCCATGAAACAATGAACCAAGGTTTTGAAGCCTTGAATGTCAATGAAACATCTGCTGTACCTAGTACTTCAATATCATCATACCATCAAGCCCGGAAGGTTGTTGAGGAAGGAACTGCCCAAGGCTGGGGCAAACTACTACCGGTGGAGAAGAAAGAGGATATTTTTGGGTTGGGTTACAAACCAACTCAACAAGATCAAGCAGCGGCTGCGAAAGAGCCCAACTTTGTGAGTGGGGGGATGCTCACCCCTGATGCTGTCAACTGTCTGGAAGACGAGCTGGAAGAAGAACGCAACCTGGAAAGCTGGATTCGTCCAAAGATCCCGGGGAGCAGTATCTCAAACTGGTCTTCCCAGGAAATTATAAGAGTTACTCATGCAGAGTAATTATTATTTCCTGTATTTTATAGCATGCATCAAAGTCTTGCATCTTGCCCAAGATAACAAGACTCATTTTGTAATCGGGCCATCTGTACTTTTTGTGCAACAAGATTAATCAATGAAATATCAGACATCTTTTTGCAAATGAGTCTTTTTCTTTTCCGTTCACTGTTTTTCCATTTTTCTTTTTGTACAAAAAAATAAATGGCAATGTTTTCAAAATGACAACTTTATTTCACTTTTCTAAGCAAGATTAAAATCAAATCACTAAAATGAACAAACTGAACCCTTGCAGAGTGTGCCTTCCAGACAGCACCGACAACAGCACGGCTATGACTTCGTATGACTTTGACAATCCAATCAATCAAGCTGATGAAGGGGTTGAAGAAGAATATGAGCTTCCTGAAGAGCTAGCCAGGTTGTTAAGGCAAGAGGAAAAGGTTATCACTCCTCACCAGGAGGAGGTTGAAGTGATCAATCTTGGTACAGATGAAGACGTGAAAGAAGTTAAAATCGGGGCCTGCCTGCGAGACTCAGTGAAAAGGCAACTGATTGACCTGCTTCGAGAGTATGCGGATGTGTTTGCTTGGTCTTATCAAGACATGCCAGGGTTGGACACTGACATTGTTGTGCACAAGCTGCCTTTGAGAGAAGAATGCCCGCCGGTTAAACAGAAGCTACGCCGTACTCGTCCAGACATGGCAATGAAAATCAAGGAAGAGGTACAAAAGCAATGGGACGCCGGGTTCCTTGCTGTAACTAGCTATCCACCGTGGGTCACTAACATAGTACTTGTGCCTAAGAAAGACGGCAAAGTGAGAATGTGTGTTGACTACCGGGATCTGAATAGAGCTAGCCCGAAAGATGACTTCCCTTTACCTCATATTGATGTATTGGTGGATAATACGGCTCAGTTCTCGGTATTCTCCTTCATGGACGGATTTTCGGGATACAATCAGATTAAAATGTCACCTGAAGACATGGAGAAGACAACCTTCATCACACCCTGGGGCACGTTCTGCTACAAGGTAATGCCATTTGGGCTCAAGAACGCTGGTGCAACGTATCAACGGGCCATGGTGACATTATTCCACGATATGATCCATAAGGAAATCGAGTGTTATGTGGATGATATGATTGCCAAGTCCCTTATTGAAGAAGACCATCTGGTGAATCTGCTGAAGTTATTCAAGCGCCTGAGGAAGTACCAACTGAAGTTGAACCCCAACAAATGCACATTCGGGGTGAGATCTGGAAAGCTGCTGGGATTTATTGTAAGTGAGAAAGGGATTGAAGTTGACCCTGATAAAGTCAAAGCCATCCAAGAGATACCTGCACCGAAGACAGAGAAAGAAGTTCGAGGGTTCTTAGGGCGATTGAACTACATCTCGAGGTTCATATCTCACCTTACAGCGACCTGCGAACCCTTGTTCAAATTGTTGAGAAAAGAACAAACGGTCAGGTGGAATGAAGACTGCCAGAAGGCATTTGACAAGATCAAGGAATACTTACAAGAACCTCCAATCCTTATGCCTCCAGTCGAAGGAAGACCTCTGATAATGTACCTGACAGTATTAGAAGAGTCAATGGGGTGTGTGTTGGGCCAGCATGACGAGTCTGGTCGAAAAGAGTATGCAATATACTACCTAAGCAAAAAGTTTACCGACTGTGAACAACGTTATTCACTGCTCGAGAAAACTTGCTGTGCTTTAGCGTGGGCTGCTCGCCGACTGAGACAGTATATGTTGACCCACACTACTTTGTTGATCTCAAAAATGGACCCAGTCAAGTACATATTCGAGAAGCCAGCACTTACCGGACGGGTTGCAAGATGGAAAATGATCCTTACAGAGTATGACATCCAATACACATCTCAGAAAGCCATCAAGGGTAGCGTATTGTCTGATTATCTTGCTGAGCAACCCATTGATGATTACCAGCCTATGAGATTTGACTTCCCTGATGAAGACATCATGTTCATAAAAGCAAAAGATCATGAAGAGCCTATTCACACTGAAGGGCCTGACCCGGAAGAAGGATGGACTATGATGTTTGATGGGGCTGTTAATATGAATGGTCGTGGTGTTGGTGCAGTACTCATTACACCTAAAGGAGTTCACATGCCTTTCTCGGCAAAACTCACTTTCAACTGCACTAACAACGAAGCTGAATACGAAGCTTGTATTATGGGTCTTGAGGAAGCCATTGACCTCAGGATCAAGACGTTGACTGTATTCGGAGATTCAGCTCTGGTAATCAATCAAACCAACGGCAAATGGTACACCCACCAGGATCATCTGATACCTTACAGGGATTATACAAGAAGGTTATTGACTTTCTTTACAACAGTCAAGCTTGAGTATATCCCTCGGGACGAGAATCAGTTTGCAGATGCTCTGGCTACCATTTCGTCCATGATCAAAGTTCAGGCTGCCAACTTTGTACCTCAGATCTCAGTGTCCAGACTTGATAGACCAGCATATGTGTTCGCGGCAGATGTTGTCAAAGATGATAAGCCTTGGTTCCACGACATTAAATGCTTCTTGGAGGATCAAACATACCCACCTGGGGCATCTTCCAATGATAAGAAGACTCTGAGAAGGCTTGCTGGTAGTTTCTTCTTGAACACTGATGGTTCCCTATACAAGAGAAACTTTGATATGGTACTCCTCAGATGCGTCGACAAGACGGAAGCAGATTTGTTAATGCATGAAGTGCACGAAGGATCCTTTGGTACCCATGCTGGAGGACATGCCATGGCTAAGAAGTTGCTGAGATCAGGTTATTACTGGATCACAATGGATGCAGACTGTTGTGCCTATGCCAGAAAGTGCCACAAATGCCAGATTTATGCGGATAAAGTGCATGTGCCTCCCAATCCCTTGAACATAATGTCTTCACCCTGGCCCTTTGCTATGTGGGGCATTGACATGATTGGCAAGATTGAGCCGACTGCTTCGAATGGCCACAGATTCATCCTGGTCGCCATCGACTATTTCACCAAGTGGGTCGAAGCAGCTTCCTATGCTAATGTTACAAGGCAAGTGGTAGCCAGATTTCTGAAAAGGGATATCATCTGTCGGTACGGAGTTCCCGAGCGAATCATTACTGATAATGGTTCCAATCTAAATAACAAAATGATGGCAGAACTGTGCCGGGACTTCAAGATCCAACACCACAATTCTTCTCCTTACAGGCCAAAGATGAACGGCGTTGTTGAGGCAGCAAATAAGAATATCAAGAAGATTGTGCAGAAGATGGTAGTCACTTACAAAGACTGGCACGAAATGCTACCGTTTGCCTTACATGGGTACCGCACGTCGATCAGGACATCCACTGGGGCAACACCGTATCAGCTTGTGTATGGGATGGAAGCAGTCCTACCTGTTGAAGTTGAATTACCCTCTCTACGGGTACTGATGGATGTTAAGCTGAACGAAGCAGAATGGGTTAGGGCCCGATACGAGCAACTGAGTCTGATCGAAGAGAAAAGATTGGCTGCGATCTGCCATGGGCAGTTATATCGGAAAAGAATGAAAAAAGCCTTCGATCAGAAAGTCAGGCACCGAGAGTACCAAGTAGGAGATCTTGTGCTGAAAAGAATCCTCCCTCCTCATACAGATCACAGGGGCAAGTGGACTCCAAACTATGAAGGGCCATTTGTGGTAAAGAAAGTTTTCTCTGGTGGAGCACTGATGCTCAGCACCATGGATGGTGAAGATTTCCCGTCCCCTGTGAATTCAGATGCAGTTAAAAAATACTTCGCATAAAAATGACCCGCTGGACACAAAAACAGAATGTAAGTCCAGGCAAAAATAGGGCATCCTGGCGAGTCAAAAACAGAATAAAAGGCTCGGGCAAAATAAGGGAAAATAGACAAAAAAATGTACACCCGCTGAGTTGAAAAGCCACATTGGACAGCTCAGGCAAAAATGGGTATCCCGATGGATTGAAAACCCGAAAGGGCGATCCATGCAAAATAAGGGAATAAGCGAACAACTGCATTCTGAATTCGTCTGTATCGCCTACAACTTGGTAAGCTTTGAAAGGGATCAAGCTTCAATCAGACTTAGCCTCCTTCAGAAAACAAGATGAGAAGAACGTCAAAAGTCATACGAGTCATAGCAAGAGAGGAAGCTCCTTAAAACGCCATCAACACTGCCAGCATTTTGTTTCTCAATTTGTAACAATCTCCTCATTTCAGGGGATTTGTTTCTTTGACTGTATTTCGCCAATTCAGGGCATTTGAATTAATAAAATCAGATTTTCAGTCATGTCTCGTCTTGAACATTTTATTTGCAAAAAAATGTCTGATGTCTAAAAGAAAAAAAAAACGATTGCATAGAATACAGATGTTTATCTTCAAGAATAAAAACGTGCTTGCAGGAAATATACTTACTCTCGGAAGTGTCTAAACTCCTATGAGGGAATCCAGTCAGGGATACCTCGGGATTACTTGTGCGTTTCCCTATCTTTGCAGGATTGCAGGTATCCAGAATGCAACTCGGGGCATGAAAACTTTATCCCAGCAAGCTGGCAAATCAACACTCAATTTTAGCACCCGAAGTGCTCTCTCCCCAGCTGAGTTGCCTCTCATGACTTCCCCCAGCTGAGTTGCCACTTATTACTTATCCCCATCAGAGTTTCCAGGCATCACAGAAGGCACCTATATCCCCGGCTGAGTCAAGGATCCTCTTCAACAGAATCCCTAGGGAAGTCTCTCAATGATCTCTTTTCCTCCCCAGCCCAGTTGCCATTTCATCCTCAGTCGGGTACAAAAGTCAGAGAGCTATCTCCCCACAGAGTTCCAGCCTCTATCCAGAAGAGCAGCGCATAGAAGATCACAACAGAGTGAAGAAAGCTTCTACAAACCCCAGCTGGGTCTCTCATTTATAAGGATAGGTCTATCAATGACCCATATCCCCAAGCAGATAGCATCTCATCAGATCTACCAACGATCTCACCCCCAGCTGGGATTTTCATTTCAAGCAGATCGATCGAAGATCTTCGTAGCAGCGGGATCCGAGTCCCGGTTTGGTATCTTTGCATAATCATAGCATTCGCATCATATTCACCCACAAAGCGTAGCATTCCGTTTCAATACGGAGCATTACGGCAAAAATCCAACACATAGCATAATCATAAGCCATATTTCAAACCAACACTTGTGAATAATGACAGTTCGTCAACGTACAAAAAAAAAATCTCCACCAGAATCTCCAGCAAAAGCAGCTGCCTCACAATCCACAAACACCAGTATATACTCATTTTGACACCCGTCCGTGCCATCACCCCCCAATAAAGTCGCCTGAACACTCTTTACAACAAGATCACCCGTATTACAGATACATCCTGACACCCGTCCGTGTCATACTCCCAGCAGAAAGCCAAAGACATCCTCTTTGCACTCACATGTACTTACCTACACAATCCTTTGGCACCCGTCCGTGTCATATCCCCAGCAGTCGCCTACACTTTGTATATCAGATACTTGTTCATATCACACTTTTGACGCTCGTCTGTGTCACTCTCCCCAACAGTTAAACAATCACTCTCATACAGATACTCGTCCGTATCTTGTATATACCATTCATATCCCCTCAGATTCGGCACTAGTCCTTGTTCTTTGTTAACTCGTTGGTACTCGTCCGTACCATCATCTCAGAACATGCGTCAAGCGTTTGTTTCTACATGATACTCGTCCATATCATAAGTCCTAAGGATGCTCGTCCACATCTTTAATCCGTACACTGTGTCAAACACTTCTGTCTTCTTGAATATAGATACTCGCCTATGTCTACTATTCCCTAGAAGAATCCTCTCAGATTCAACACTCGTCCGTGTTCTCTTTTAACCAGTTGATACTCGTCCGTATCATCATCTTTGAACACGCGTCAGTATTTGTTTCTATCCGATACTCGTCCGTATCGTAGTCTTAAGGATGCTCGTCCGCATCTTTGCTCTATACACAATACCAAACACTTATACCCTTTGTTTCTTGGATGTAAATACTCGTCCGTGTTTACTATTCCCCAGTAGATCGCCAACAAAGCAAATTTTCCTTTTTATCTGACACTCGTCCTGTGTCATGATAAACCTTGAGAGCAGCCGTACCCTGCTAGGTGGTCGTCCTCCACCTCTTGATGGTCGTCCTCCATCATGCTCGTCCGATGGCCGTCCCCATCGTTGATTTTTAGCAGCCGTCCCCTGCTAGGTGGTCGTCCTCCACCTCTTGATGATCGTCCTTCATCAGTTTTATCCAATGGCCGTCCCCATTGTCGATTTTTGGTTATCTGGAATTCGTCCTATGTCATGATAAACCTTGAGAGCAGCCGTCCCCTGCTAGGTGGTCGTCCTCCACCTCTTGATGGTCGTCCTCCATCATGCTCATCCGATGGCCGTCCCCATCGTTGATTTTCGGCAGCCGTACCCTGCCAGGTGGTCGTCCTCCACCTTAGATGACCGTCCCTCATCTTATACCCAACAAAGCAGCCGTCCCCTGCTAGGTGATCGTCCTTCACCTTTGATGACCGTACCTCATCATCTGTTTATTTCATTTATTCTTTAACCCGATGGCCGTCCCCGTCGTGGTCCCTTTTCCTTTCCAGTTTAGCCCAATGGCCGTCCCCATCGTTGGTTACTTTGCTTTATGAACTTGATGGCCGTCCCCGTCATATTTCATTAACTCCCAGAGAATCTTACAACTTTATCCTGATGGCCGTCCCCATCATAATTTCTTACTTTTCCCAGCTAGTCGGCCGTCCCCGTCTTGGCTTTACCTTTTATCCCCAGCATGTCGGCCGTCCCCGTCATTGCTTTATTTCCCACACTTTACAATATACTTTATTTTCCTTTTACAATCTATATCCCTTTTCTTCTTCATTCTGTGAGTGCAAATTTTGGACTGTCTTTGGTATTCAACCACAAGTTATCTTGTTTGCTTGTTAAGCCGTCGCTTACAACCTGCACAGCCAACTCATGTTTGAATAGGGGCAGCTGTAAACACCCCAAATTTGCCCTCACCCATTCACACCATGGCTTGTGATCATCTCATATGCATAAACACAATCATATCATCTCATAACTCATTTTGAGTCACTGCATTGGTTCAAAGTCATCTGCACCTAGGGTTTGTGATCTGAGCAATCCAAGAGCTTCTTGAGCCACTCCAAAGGCCATCAATCACTTCAAAGGGGTCCATGTGTGTTCTTATATCATATTACATCCCCTCAAAGTCAAGAATGTCAAAGAATCACAAGAACTGGGATTGGTGTGGAGGCAGAGCCAGGCTTGACTGCACAGTTGACCTAAAATTAGGGTTTTGGTTTCAGAGGCCATAACTCCAAATTTTTTGGTCATTCTTGTTTCCATTGGTCTCTATATGGTATAGGGAGTATGCATATCAATTTTCATGAAGAAATTCCATGGGGAAGTCATCTGATCAAGAGTTGACTTTTCAGACAAGTCAGTGCAAAATCAGGGCATCTGAGGCCCCCAATGACCCAACCAAGGGGTGATCTTCATCATTTTGAGTGTATATGATCTTTATTTGATCATGGAAGAAGGTTGAAGTTCACAAAAATCAAGAATTTGAAGTTTTTGCAAAGTTGACTTTTTAGGGCATGGTTGACTTTTAAGGAATTTGTCAATTTAGGTCACTTTTCAAACCTTACTTTTTGATCCAAAAATGCTTCAAATGGAAAAACTTTGGTCATGAAAGTTGTAGAATACATTTTTCCCTTTTCAAAAAGTACAAGAACATGACTTAATTCATTGTGGATCAAAAGTTATGGTGTGACAAAGTTGGCAAAAATCACTAATTTTCAAGATATGCACCAAAAGGCAAAGTTGCAAATTCTCCTTTCAAGGCCAATTCAGTCATCATATGGGCTTCTAATTCACTCAACATGATCACACAACTTCTAAAAATCATATTTGAACCAAAACCTCTCATGTTTCATGGCTTGTGGGACAAGATCTTTCCATATGAACCAAGAGGGAACCAAGTTGCAAAACCACTCATTACACTTCACCAACTAGTTGCCTTGGCTGCTGAACCTTCCTAGCATCACTCATACACCATGCTGCGCCAGCTCACATGTTTGTACCAAGCTAGAACTTAGCCCATGCCCTCCTTACACAAGAGTGGACTTTTTGCAAAAGTGAACATCCCAATCACAGCAGGCCAGGTCACATCATCTGACCAATTGGAGTTGTTTATACTATCCATTTGCTAGCCATTTCACATAGAGAGCAAGGCTGAAACACACAAGAACCACACTTTCACAAACTCACTCCCTCAAGCATTTCTCTTCGAATCTGGTTCCACAAGCTACAAACATTCAAGCAAGTCTCACCAACATCCTCACCTTGTCTCACTGAACCTAAACCAACAAAGAAACAAGCCAGAAGCACACTAGAACATAGCATACCACAAAACCTGCAGAAACTCTTCTCTCTTCGAATCTCATTTTCCAGCCATCAAACACCCCATTTCTCTTCACCAACAAGTCAGAAACATTCAAAGGAGCAAGAATCCACCATTGGAATAGCTTAAAACCTCACAAATCCTGACTGTGCAATCTGCTACATCAGAACTCTTCCTCTCAAATCAGGCATCCACAAGGACTCTGGAGCTTCTCTTTGAGTTCAAAGGAGTCAAAGAAGTTCATTTGCACGCAAAGGAGGCTCTGGAAGCTCAATATTGAAGCTTTCCAGCTCAGGTATGAACATGAACATTTTCTCCCAAAGCTTGCATTTTAAGTTATAAATCGATTGCTTATGCTTTGCTGGTCATGGGGATACTCTTAGAATCGAAAATAGATGAGAAATGAGTTTGTATTGCTGTTCTGAAATTTCACCCGTAAATTTTGTTGCTTTCGATTTGCTTGATTCTGGTGGTTTAAATGATGTTTGAGCATGGATTCATGACCTAGGTTGTTAGAGGATCATTTGGCTGTGTTTAATTTGTTGTTTAGATGCCTGAATCATGAATTAGGGTTTTGTGGTCGCCGGGGAAGATGACCGGAGCTCCCCTCCGGTCACCTGAATTTGTTTTGCCCTAATCTCAGGTCATTAAGTTCATTTGAATATTGAGCGTAGGATCCTTTGACCCCATTGACTTGTCGCGCGAATGACTGGCCCAGATGCACTCAGTTAGCCCTAATCCCTTTAGTTAGTTTTAATCAATCATAATTAATTTAATTTAATCAGGACCAACCACAGCCCTTGGATAGCGCGCGTGGTCAGCAGTTTCAAACCCAGGATCAATCCCAGCCTTCCATTCTGTTGACTTTTCCATTTTCTTTATTTCAATTCATTTATTTCATATTTGTTTTGTATAATTTATTAAAAATAGCAAAAATGTTTTAAAAATTATGAAACTTTTTGTCAAGAGTTTCATTAATTTTTAATACACAAAAATATTTTTAATTTTATTTTTAGCATTAATTAAAGTATTTTTAAATATTTAAAAGTTTATTTTTAATTGATTAATGAAAATTAATTTGTTAAAAATTTTAGGTATTTAAAAATCACCAAAAAATTCATGAAATGTTCTAAGACATTTAGAAACATTGTCCAACCTTCAAACCAAATTTATTTTTTGATCTTGATGCATTTTGAGAATTTTTCATTGAATTAAAATCATTTTTATGCATTAATTTGATCTAAAGTTCAAAAAATCATTTCTGCCTATCCATGAAGAGTTGGACATTGATTCTTTTTGCATTGCATTGTGTTTAGCATGTAGTTTATGAGATTAAATGGCCATGATTTGATCTTTCATTTTCCTTTTGTTTGATAATTTTCTTGTTTAGGAACCCTAAAACCCTAAAAAACTTAGAAAAATCATAACTTGGAATTGGTTAAGAGTTGAGACCTCTCCTTTGGGCATTGGTTTAGTATAGGATTAGGGGTCCTTTGAGTGGAATTTTCAATTTTTTATCTTAGGGTTTACTTCTGATTTTGATTTTTGTTTGATGTATGGTTCATTAACCCTAATTTGGGCTTCCATGTGCATCCATCTTGCATTCTCTTGCATAACATGACTTGCCATGACATTTCAAGCATCCATTTGATTCATTTGACATCATAAGACATATTGAAAGCATGTTTGATCATTGCATCATGTATTTGCCATGTTGTATGTCATGTGCACTTCATAACTTTTCATGTATGTCCATGGTTCCTAACTTGCTTCATTGGCATTCATGAACTTGTATGATCATTTCCATGTGCTGCCTCATGTTTGTAGCATCTCATAACATCATTAGCATCATGTAAATGCTTCTGGTTTTGTTTCTCACCATGTCATCTCATCCCATTTTGCATTGCATTGCATTTCTTTTCTAATCTTTCAGGTGGTAAGTGATTTTGGGAAGTGAATTTGCCTTCACTTCTCATTGCTTTTCTTTTCATCTCTCTCTTGCATCCATGCTGCATTTTTTATATGTGTTTGAGTTTGAGATTGCTCATTCTTTTTCTTCCCACTTTCTTTCTTCAAGTGACTTGACTTCTTGAATGAAGCAAGTTGCTTTGCTTCTCTTGATCCTTTCATCTGCTTCCTGGTGGTTCCATTGAAGAGATCTTTCTTGTTTAACCTCACAAACCTTAGGAACAACCATGTATGACAATGATTAGGGTTTTGTTTAGTCTCCCCCCTTAGTTTTACCTTTGTGTCTCTTTTGAGTCTTCTTTTCTCATCTCATAATCAGGGACTAAACCCTTAAGGCTTTAAGGCTTTGTGATTAAGTTTATGCCTGCATCCTTCTATTAGGATGGAGTGTATAACTTTAATCCTAAGTGTTAAACCCTTAATGTGTTTAAATCCTCTTAATCAATTCACTTAATAATCATCAAGACATTACACTTGTAACTTGGGCCTTGCATTAGGGTTCTAATTCTTCCTTAATTGGTTAAGAAGGACTAACCCTAGTGTTAATGGACAAGTCCTCCTCAAGTTGTCTTACAAACCCTAAAAATCACTTCTTCATCATATCATTAACTAAAATCCACTTAATAAAGGCTTTGTTGTGTCATGAGTTTAATCCCTAATCATGGATTAAGTTGAGGAGCTTTCCTCAGCTTAACATTCTCATCTATTATCCTTCTATTAGGATGGTGTAATGAGTCTGTTTAATCCCTGATTATGGCTTAACCTCATTACTTAACACTAAACAAAAACAACAAAAACATCTAATTAATCACAAGTAGGTTAATGATCTTAATCCTACACCAAAGGTGATTAAGTGTGAGAATCTGACTTCACACTTAAGGTATTCTCATTACCCCTAATCAGAGGGAAGATGTGAAGAGTTTACTAAATCCATTGGTTTAGGCTTGAAATTCTGTGATCAGGTATGAGATGTCCTAAGAGATGTCCCAACACTTAATAGGACATTTGACAAATTTAACCAAAACTTAAACAGCAAGAAAAGTAAACAACACAGAAGTTTGTTAACCCAGTTCAGTGTATAACCACACCTACATCTGGAGGCTACCAAGCCAGGAGGAAATCCACTATTAGTAATATTAATTCTAGACTTAAACCACCCTGTTTAATCTATCACTTAATACTTACCCAATGCAATTTCTACCTAAGACACACTTAGATAAGAGTACCCTACTCACTCCCCCTCAATCACACAGTGATCAAGTTTACAAGTTTACAGAAATTGAAGACATCCTTCAAACAATACAGCTTGATCTTACTTAACAGTTTCAATCAAGTCACAAATGCACTTTCGCTTAAAAGCTCATAAAGTGGTACAATAAAATAACCTGCTATTAAGAACACTAGACACCCTATTTGGTCTTCTGAAATTCGTACTCAATTCTATGAGTTTCTGTTGCTTAAATAGGTATCTGAATTTTGGGCTTTCTGTAGAATGGTCCAGCCCTAATGTGCAGCAGCTTCCACCTTGAATTTAGGGTTTGTTACTTCCTAGATTCTAGGTGCATTAGGTCTTCTGTTTTATTCTGAATCTTCAATATAAAACTCCCTACAGATGCGCCTTGTTCTGTTTTTATCCATCATTAATTAATTCCAGATAACTCTCCTTAAATATCTCTGATCTGTTAATCAATAATTAATTCTGGAAGTAGGTCTGAGATGTCTCAACATCTGTTGGGACATCCTGAAAAACTGAACTTAAGTTATTTACACAATGTCCCAACATCTGGTAGGACATCTTGAAATAAGTTCATATACTCTGTTTGCTAATGTCCCAACATCTGATAGGACATTCTGAACTGAATTTAACATTTCTTGTTTGGTCAAAAATTCTGCCAATTCTTAAACATCTACAAACTCCCCCTTTGGCTAATTTTTGGCTAACATCTTTTCTGGTTTTCAGAGTGCAGCAGAAGTTCTTTTTATCAGAGTATAGCATTACTTTTCTGTTGATTCTTATTTGAGATTACTCCCCCTCAAACATATATGTATCCAATTTTGTTGCAACAGAAAAGAAACACTAATCAGTTCAGAAGCAGACACACAAATTTTTCATTCATACTTAAACAGCAATTACATTTGATGTTGTTCTCCCCCTTGGTAGACACAAAATTAGGGGCCAAAGACACTATTACTGTCATTACATTGCTGTCATTACATTTGCCTCACATACATTGATCACTCAGATTCATTACTCTCAGTTGCTTCCTCAACTTCTGTTTCTTCATCAGATTCTGTTTCTGCATCATCATCACTGTCTTCATCAGGGTTTGCTTTCTGGTCTTCTTCATTCTCCAACCTTTGAATGATTTCCTCAAGCTTCTGCTTTCTAGCTTCAAGCTCTTTGCAGGTGCTCTTGAGTTCAGCAATTAAAGTCTTCTTGGAGATGGGATTCTTAGCAGTTGAGGGACCAGCAGATGTCCCAGAAGGTGCTTCAACATCTGCAGCATGGTGACTGAGGAATAATTTGTAGTGAAAAGCCAGGGAGCCCTCTCTCTTGCAGACTGTGTCCTTCTCATTTAAAATCCCAGGGTATTGACTTAGAACAATACCACACAGCAATGATGGAAAAGCTATTGGCAGCTTTGTTGCAGTAGAGATGGCATGCTTCATGGTTTGATCAAAGATGAAAGCTCCATAGTCCATCTTGGTTTGAGTTTCCACAGCATATATAAACCTGGCTAGACCAGTTGAGATTGAGGAAGTGTGGTTGGTAGGCACCCAGTTAGCAGTTCCAATTCTGTTCAGCATGGCATACTTTCTGGTAAGCATGCTCACAGAAAGCTTTCCCTTCACAGGCCATGCCTTGACCTGGTTTGCAGTGATCACCTTACAGATTTGGTTATCTGTCTTACCTAGCTCATTGGGTCCATCTGTTTCTCTTCCTAGGTACTGATTTATGATTTGAGAAGAAAACTCTACACATTTACCTCTAACATAAACTTTTTGAAACTCAGAGGACTTACCATTGGAGCAATCCTCCTGAAGATTCACAATGAACTCTTTGACAAGAAGTTCATAGCAGGGAGAGAGATCTGATACTGTCTTGAATAGTCCTGCAGCAGAGATTAGGTCTATCAGTTCTGTGCACTCAAGTGCATTGCTGCTTAGTTCTCTTTCCAGGGCAACCCTTCTTTGGTACACATACTTCCACCTGTTCACACTAGAGACATGGTGAAAAGATATGTTGTCCAAGGGAGCTTCTGGTACAGCAGTTGAAGCTCTGGAAGGTGCTGGTCTCTTCTTGGGAGGAGATGTTGGGACATCTGATTCAACATCTGAATCAGATGGGGTGACAGCCTTCCTTTTCTGAGTTTGGACTTTACTCCATTGTTTTGATGGCCCAAAAGTGACTTTAGCCTTCCCTTTCTTTGGAGAGGCTTTCTTCTTTTCAGGAATTGCTGCTTCAGCTTGCAGCTTGCCCTTCCTGGACCTGAGTCTTTTAGCAATGCTGGGTTTCACAGATGCTATGATCTCTGCATCAGAGTCCTGCTCCAGATTGACCACTGGAGAAGATTGAGCAGCCTCCTCTTCAGCTGGTTGATCAGCAGGGATTTGATCTTCATTTGAGCCTTGAGCCTGTTCTTCAGAGACCTCTTCATCATTTTCATTTGAGGCTTTGTCCTCAGTTTGTTCCAGATCAACATCAGATGAGTTCTTTTTCTTATCTTCAGATGTTCCAACATTTGTTGGGACATCTTGTTCTGCAGCAGTGTCCTCTGTATCTTGAGCTGGTTCTTCTTGAGGTGCAGGCATGGTGTTCAAAGGAACTGAGATCCCACTCACCACTCTTTGTTCAAAGAGAATTTGGTTGACAATCTCCTTGATGGAATCATCAACATATTTGGAGGATTTTGAGGGCATGTTAGCAGGAGAGGGAATGCCTTTAGCTTTGCTTCTGATTTGATCTTTACCTCTCTTTGGTGTTCTTGCCTTTTTAGTGTGAGAGGCGCTTCCCCTGAGCTCGTCCAATGGTGTTGATTGCATTGGTACTACAGAGATGGGAGTGGCATGAACCACGTCTTCCTGGTTGAGAATTTCCTCAGCTGTTTTAGGGTTTTGAGACATTGTTGAGGAAGATGAATGTGCAGCTTTAGGGTTTATGATTTCTGAAGGATTGCTGGTTAATGTGATTCGCTTGTGATAGTATGATGAGAATCTTGATGGCTGCTTATAAGTAGTTACTAAATAAGTAACCATTACAGTGCAAATGATGAGAGATGGAATTCCCAAGGATCTTGTCCAGACTGGTTTTGCCATCTGGACCTTATGCCATGCAATGTCATATGACATGTTGGCACATCTCATTAACTGCTAAATATCACATAAACAGATTCTAAGTTTGCCCCTTAAGTTCTCAAATTGTGTAGCATCCAATGCTTTGGTAAAGATATCAGCTAACTGCAGATTTGTAGCTACATGCTCCAATGAAATCACCTTTTCTTCTACAAGATCTCTGATGAAATGATGTCTGATATCAATATGCTTGGTCCTGCTATGCTGGATAGGATTCTTTGATATGTTGATTGCACTTAAGTTGTCACAGTACAATGTCATGACATCCTGTGGGACATTGTACTCAGTGAGCATTTGCTTCATCCAAACCAACTGAGAACAACTGCTACCTGCTGCTATGTACTCAGCTTCAGCTGTAGATAAGGATACACAATTCTGTTTCTTACTGAACCAAGAAATCAGATTGTTTCCTAGAAAGAAGCATCCTCCTGAAGTGCTTTTTCTGTCATCAGCACTTCCTGCCCAATCAGCATCACAGAAGCCAGTGAGAATTGGTTTGCAACCATGAAAGTACATTATGCCATAGTCACAAGTACCATTAACATATTTAAGGATTCTCTTGACTTGATTGAGATGACTGACTTTTGGATCAGCTTGATATCTTGCACAAACTCCTACTGCAAAGGCAATGTCTGGTCTGCTAGCAGTCAAGTATAACAAGCTTCCAATCATGCTTCTATATAAACTTTGATCTACATTCTCACCCTTTTCATCTTTAGTCAGCTTTAAATGTGTGGGAGCAGGAGTTCTTTTATGAGAAGCATTTTCCATTCCAAATTTCTTCACTATGTTCTTGGAGTACTTACTTTGGGAAATAAACATTGAGTCTTCCATTTGCTTCACTTGCAGACCAAGAAAGTAGGTTAATTCACCTACTAGACTCATTTCAAATTCAGATTCCATCTGCTTGACAAAATGTTTGACCATCTTATCAGACATCCCACCAAACACAATGTCATCAACATATATTTGTGCAATCATGACATTTCCTTCTTCATCTTTAACAAACAATGTTTTGTCAATTCCACCTTTTCTATATCCTTGCTTGATAAGAAATGTGGTCAGTCTTTCATACCATGCCCTTGGAGCTTGCTTCAGCCCATACAGTGCTTTCTTTAATTTGTATACATGATTTGGACAGCTTGGATCAACAAATCCTTTAGGCTGTTCTACATATACCTCTTCATTAAGATAACCATTAAGAAAGGCACTTTTCACATCCATTTGAAATAGCTTGAACTTCAAGATACAAGCAATTCCCAACAGTAGTCTTATTGATTCAAGCCTTGCTACTGGTGCAAAGGTTTCATCAAAGTCTACTCCTTCAATTTGAGTGTATCCTTGAGCCACAAGTCTAGCTTTGTTCTTTGTAACAATTCCTTGTTCATTTGACTTGTTCTTATACACCCATTTTGTACCAATAACATTTATGTCATCAGGTCTAGGTACAAGATTCCATACTTCATTCCTTGTGAATTGACCTAATTCCTCTTGCATAGCACAAATCCAGTATTCATCAGTGAGAGCTTCCTTGACATTTTTAGGTTCTATTTTGGAAACAAAACAAGAACCTGAAATCACTTCTCTTGATCTAGTGCTCACACCTCTGTTGGGATCACCAATTATCAAATCTTTGGGATGATCCTTCTGTATTCTGATGGAGGGAGGTTTGCTTGAATCTTCTGACCTTGTATCATTTTGAGTGAAGTTATATTGATCATTCTTTTCTTCAGCTTCAATCTTGATATCAGCAGATGTTCCAACATCTTCTGGGACATCTGTAGAAACATCATCAATTACCACATTTATGGACTCCATGATAACCTTTGTTCTGTAATTAAATACTCTATATGCTCTGCTGTTTATAGAGTATCCAAGGAAAATCCCTTCATCACTTTTAGGATCCATTTTTCTCCTTTGCTCCCTATCTGCCAGAATATAGCATTTACTTCCAAACACATGAAAGTACTTCACAGTGGGTTTTCTGCCCTTCCAGACTTCATATATTGTGGACAGGGTTCCTTTTCTCAAGGTAACTCTGTTATGGATGTAGCAGGCAGTGTTCATAGCTTCAGCCCAGAAATACAGAGGTAACTTTTTAGCATGGATCATAGCTCTTGCTGATTCTTGAATAGTTCTATTCTTTCTTTCAACAATCCCATTTTGTTGAGGAGTGATAGGTGAAGAATACTCATGATTGATTCCTTCTGAAGAGCAGAAATCTAAGAACTTTTGATTCTCAAATTCTTTTCCATGATCACTTCTTATTCTGATCACACAGCTGGATTTTTCCCTTTGCAATCTTTGACATAATTCTTTGAATACATCAAATACATCTGACTTTTCTTTGATGAAATTTATCCATGTATATCTTGAAAAGTCATCAACCACCACATAGGCATACCTCTTACCACCAAGGCTTTCAACTTTCATAGGTCCCATGAGATCCATATGTAAAAGTTCCAAAACTTTGGAAGTTGGCAGATGTTGGAGCTTTGGATGGGACATCTTGGTTTGCTTGCCTATTTGACATTCACCACATATTTTGCCATCATCAATCTTCAGTTTAGGAATACCTCTTACAGCATCCATAGATATGATCTTCTTTATGCCTCTGAAATGAAGATGACCTAGTCTTTGGTGCCACAGTTTCACTTCTTCTTCTTTAGCTAGAGAGCAGGTTGAAGTGAGACTGAAGTCTTGTGGTTCCCACATGTAACAGTTGTCTTTAGATCTGGCTCCTTTCATTATAACCTCTTGTTCATTGTTAGTCACTATGCATTCAGTTTTGGTAAAGTTTACATTGTACCCTTGATCACATAACTGACTTATACTGATCAGGTTAGCAGTTAAGCCTTTAACAAGCAGCACATCATCTAGTCTTGGAACATCTTGATAATCCAAGGTTCCAACTCCCTTGATTTCTCCTTTAGCTCCATCTCCAAAGGTAACATACCTGGATGAATGTGATTTTAAGTTTACTAGCAAATTCTTCAATCCAGTCATGTGTCTTGAGCATCCACTGTCAAAGTACCAGTCTTCTTTAGCTGATACTCTCAGAGATGTATGTGCTATGTATGCAGTACTTTTCTTTGACCAGATGAGTTGAGATTTCTTTTGATGCCTCTGCCCTGTGTGTTGTTCAGCTGATCTCCAAGCTTGATTGTTGATCTGGTTCTTGGGTATGTGGATTTGATCAGTCTGAATGTCAGCTTTTGGTCTCCAAACCTTCTTGATGACCTCTGTCTTCTGCTTAGGAGGTTGCTGATTTCTTTGATGACTATGCAGCACTTTCTTGGTACCCTCTACTTTCTGTTTGGAAGGTTGCTGATACATCTGATTTGGATATCCATGTAGCTTATAACAGTGAGGTTTGATATGCCCAAATCTTCCACAGTGATGGCATCTCCATCTTTGATACTTCTTCTTCATTTTGTTCTTTCCAGAATGTTGAGACATCTGTTGGAACATTATGTTTGACTTTGTGTTTCTTTCATGATGTTGAAGCATCTGTTGGGACATCTTGTTAGACTGTATGGATTTTGAAGCTGTTTTGCTAGAGCTAGCTTCATCTTTATTTGCTCTGTTAAATCCCAGTCCACTTTTATCCCCTGAGTGCTTATTGTTGTCGAGAATCACATCCAGTGTATTTGAGCTGCTGTTCAACATTCTAACAGATTTGGACATATGTTCCAACTTGGAGTTGAGAAGACTTACTTCACTTTTCAAGGTGTCAATGATTTCTTGATCATTTGCTTTTTCATCTTCTAATGTCTCATTCTGCTTCTTTAGCTTTATAACTTCACTGCATATTTCAGAGCTTCTTTTGTATAGATCTTTGAATGCTTGCTCAAGTTCTTCATAAGTAAGTTCTCCAGATAAAGCAGTAATATGCTTAGCTGATTCTTCTTCTGAATCTCCTGAGTCTTCATCAGACCAGTTCACAGAGAAACCTTTCTTTTGCCTCTTTAAGTAGGTAGGACATTCAATCTTAATGTGTCCATATCCTTCACATTCATGGCATTTGACTCCTTTATCTTGACTGGTCTTTTCAGCATATTTTATTCTTTTGTTAGCATCATAAGGTCTTCTGTTCTCAGAGTTTGTGTTTCTTCCACTAGGTTTGGATTTGCCTTCCATTCCTCTGAGAATTTGTTTGAATTGTCTTCCAAGCAAGGCAAGGTTTTCTGATAAGCTTTTATCATTTGCTGATTCATCATCTTCTTCTTCATCTGTATTTGACACCAAGGCTATGCTTTTGTTCTTTTTGACATTTGTGTCATTCATTCCCATTTCAAAAGTTTGAAGGGAACCAATGAGTTCTTCAACTTTCATGGAGCATATGTCTTGAGCTTCTTCTATTGCAGTGACTTTCATGTCAAATCTTTTTGGCAAAGATCTGAGAATCTTTCTTACAAGCTTTTCATCAGTCATCTTTTCTCCCAAGGCTCCAGAAGTATTGGCTATATCCAAGATGTTCATATAGAACTCATGAATTGATTCATCTTCCTTCATTCTCAAGTTTTCAAACTTGGTGGTGAGAAGTTGAAGTCTTGACATTTTTACTTTTGATGTTCCTTCATGAGTTGTTTTGAGAGTATCCCAAACATCTTTGGCCAGCTCACAATGATGTACAAGTCTGAAAATGTTCCTATCAATGCCATTGAATAAGGCATTTAAGGCTTTTGAGTTGCCTAGTGCTGAGTCTTCTTCCTCCTTACTCCATTCTTCTTCAGGTTTCAGCACTTTTGATCCATCTTTGGTGTCTTGGACAAGATGATCCCATCCAACATTAACTGCTCTCCATGCCCTGTTGTCAAGTGACCTTAAGAATGCAATCATTCTTGGCTTCCAGTAGTCATAATTAGATCCATCCAGTATAGGTGGTCTATTTACTGACCCTAAATCTCTGTCCATGTTACAGAATTTGTATTCCCGAGATCTCACCCAGTATAAACAGGCAGGGTGCCTGCTCTGATGCCAATTGAAATTCTGTGATCAGGTATGAGATGTCCTAAGAGATGTCCCAACACTTAATAGGACATTTGACAAATTTAACCAAAACTTAAACAGCAAGAAAAGTAAACAACACAGAAGTTTGTTAACCCATTTCAGTGTATAACCACACCTACATCTGGAGGCTACCAAGCCAGGAGGAAATCCACTATTAGTAATATTAATTCTAGACTTAAACCACCCTGTTTAATCTATCACTTAATACTTACCCAATGCAATTTCTACCTAAGACACACTTAGATAAGAGTACCCTACTCACTCCCCCTCAATCACACAGTGATCAAGTTTACAAGTTTACAGAAATTGAAGACATCCTTCAAACAATACAGCTTGATCTTACTTAACAGTTTCAATCAAGTCACAAATGCACTTTCGCTTAAAAGCTCATAAAGTGGTACAATAAAATAACCTGCTATTAAGAACACTAGACACCCTATTTGGTCTTCTGAAATTCGTACTCAATTCTATGAGTTTCTGTTGCTTAAATAGGTATCTGAATTTTGGGCTTTCTGTAGAATGGTCCAGCCCTAATGTGCAGCAGCTTCCACCTTGAATTTAGGGTTTGTTACTTCCTAGATTCTAGGTGCATTAGGTCTTCTGTTTTATTCTGAATCTTCAATATAAAACTCCCTACAGATGCGCCTTTTTCTGTTTTTATCCATCATTAATTAATTCCAGATAACTCTCCTTAAATATCTCTGATCTGTTAATCAATAATTAATTCTGGAAGCAGGTCTGAGATGTCTCAACATCTGTTGGGACATCCTGAAAAACTGAACTTAAGTTATTTACACAATGTCCCAACATCTGGTAGGACATCTTGAAATAAGTTCATATACTCTGTTTGCTAATGTCCCAACATCTGATAGGACATTCTGAACTGAATTTAACATTTCTTGTTTGGTCAAAAATTCTGCCAATTCTTAAACATCTACAAGGCTTAAGCTCATTAACTTATGACAAATTTTCAAAAGCAATAAAAGACTGAAAACTCAAAAAAAACAAACAATAATCGTCTCCTTCGGGATTCTTTTCTCATCTCATTCACTCACAAACGGGAACTCGCTTCTTCCGTCTAATGCAAGACAGTTTGCACCTGAGCCAGACAGGTCATACACTTGAGCATAGGCAAGTAAGCAGTTCACAAGTCAATTCATCTTTCAGTCTCTTTGGGTCGAGCTACGGTGTTCTGACTTCCTCATTGCACGAGAGGATACGTAGGCATAACTTAACAGTTATCGAACAAAATTCTCTGTATATTCCCCCTCTTTCTAGCCTCATTCTTTTAGCCTCATGATCTTGAGCTTTTCACTCCTGTTCTTACACTGACACATCATTATACACTTCACTTCCCTTACACTGACACCCGTACATCCTTTTCCAGCTATTGTATACACAGATTGCACTGTCACTACCCCTTTAAAACACAAATCTTTCAAGCGTGGATCCCGTCGAGTACGGCGGACAATCTGGGTGCTAATACCTTCCCAGGTTGTAACCAACCCCCTTTCTCAGTCTCTCTGGTTCGCAACCGTCTTATCCATCTCTTTCTAGGTCTATGCAGCATTGCCTTTCCTCCGGGATAAAAATGCCTAGCTGGCGACTCTATTCATCTCCAGTGAGTTCACGACTGTGTGTTCTCATTGTCATCTTCGCCGACCGTTCGCGTCTGTACCTTTATCTGGGCCTGGTCCCACTTATCGGGAGCGACACCAGAAGTTTAGAGAACTCTTCCATTGTAGGAACCAGCTGATATTCGGGGAATGTAAAGCAATGGTGCTTAGGGTCAAAGAACTGAAACAACACACTCATCATGTCTTCATTGAACCCTGAAGTGACTAGATCCAATAGGTGACCATGTCTCTTGATGAACTGGGAATGATCAGACACTTGAGAAACCAACTCTTTAAGCTTAGCCGGTATGCCCACAAAGTTGATCCTGATGGTGTTTCTACGAGCAGAAGCCATGACCTGCAACAAAGAACAAAGATAAATCCTTCGGTCCTTGAAATGGTTAGTGAAAATGCTATGCTTATGATGCATGATGATGTCATGATGTTATGCTCAATCACAAACATGTGGCACACACAAACAAGTCACACCATAGCCCTAGGTTTAAAGGCTTGCATGAGGTTCAATGGTAAGTACCCTCCCCTGAAGTTAGATGGTTCATCCTGTCCTACAAAAGTAACCAGGTTCTAAAGGATCTCAATATCATTGATCCTTCACAAGGGTGGTTGTTCAGAAGGCAACTTACTTGCCAACCAAAACCCTCCAAGTTTAGGATCTCAATGAGCGTAGTATCGAGTGTCAACCAACTTCAGTCTGCACCAAAGCCGGTTACCTCACTACCTTCTAAAGGCCAAGATGGGATAACTAGGGTTCTAAAAGTTAGTTAGTGCATTGACAACATATGGCAGCCTCATATTATCCTCAACTTGACTTAAGGAACATAAGCACCAACCAAGAAGTCACACTAACTATGGCCACCAAATCAACCATATCGATATACGTCGTACAGTTTCCTTGGTCTATTGCCATTTACCTAAGGTACACTAGATCCGGGTTAGGATCTTTCACACATAAGAGCACCCAACAGATAAGTATAAAGCAAACAAGGCAAACAATTTTAAAGTGATCTAATTCCTAAGGGTACCCCTCTTTTATTAAATCCCCAACAGAGTCGCCAGTTCTGTAACACGGTGGGAGAACTGACTTTATGTTATGTTGCGGATAGCAAGAGTCGCCACCGACTTTTATTTTATCCAAACGGAAAGGGTATAAAAGAACAGGAAAGACCTTAAGAGACATTTTTGGGTCCGGGGGGTAGGTTATGTAAAGGGAAGGTGTTAGCACCCTTTACATCCATGGTTATCCATGGGCTCTTAGTTACTTAGCTCACTTTTGAATTGTTTTTGAAAGTGTAGTATGTGAATAGAAAATTTTTCATAATAGTTGATAATGATCCATGTACGGATGCGTAAAAACTTGTCTTTGAAAATTTGTTAAGTGTTTGAAAAGTTTGAATAGTGAGCTAGTACATAAGAGGAACCTACCCTAAAGATTGAGTCTTTTCTGTTCTTTATCCTTTAAGTGGTAAGACTATCCCTATTATTAAGGAATAGGTAGTCATTACCTTGGATATAAGGGACATATGAGGGACATCTGTTTATGAAGGCAATTGTGGGGTGTATTAAGCATATAGGAGGGACTATCATCATTATTCGAAGGGACTTGATTTTTAAAGGCAACCATTAGGGACTTGATGATTTTTTCTTTTAAGGGACTTGCTTTATACACCCCACTTGACCTTATGATTAGGCAACAATGAGGGATAGCCTTAGAAAGGTGAGATGGCGATTAAAAATCGACTTACGTGTGTGAGTGTTCAATATTATTTATCTTTAATTAAAATGATCTAAGTTAATTTTTAAATAGAATACATATTTGCACTCCCTAAATTACTAACCATAGCATAAAAATTAAATATTTAAATATTTACAAAATTACACCAAGAAGCAATTACATAATAATTATAATAAGCAAATTAAAATAAATAGCAAAAATAAATATATAAGCAAAATATAAATAAATAAGTAAAAAATAATAAATAAGCAATAAATAAATAAATAAAGGTTAGTAATAATAATAATTAAAAATAGGGTTAGTAACAATATATTAAAAATAAATGAAGTTAGTGAAATAGTAATAATAATAATAAAATATATAAGATTAATGAAGCAAAAATAATAAATAATAATATGGTGAGTAACAATAATTAAAATAAATAGAATTAAATAAAAAATATTATAATGACATGATTAGAATAATATACACAAAATTTAATTTTAATATATAACATTTATTTAGAAATAAGAATAATTAAATAAAATTTTTTAAACATAATATAATTATAAATTTTAATCATTACAAATTTAATTATTTCTAAACATATATTAACATTTATTTATTAAAAAATATTTACACATTATATGAAGAAAATAAGTTTTAAATATCATATTCACAAAATTAATCATATTTATAAAATTTAATTTTTATTAATTATTACATTTACAAAAATTATATTAAATAAATATTATAATTATATAAAGAATTAGAAAGTAAAAATTATTTAGAAAGTAAAATTAGGTTTTTACGAAAATTAGGGTTTTGATGGTTTATTAGAAAATATTTTTATGATTTAATTTATAACATACAAAATTATTTTAACTAATATATATGTATAATTTAATTACACAAATAAAAATTTAAATTGAGAAAACAAGAATTTAGAATTTTTAGAAAATAATATTAGGAATTAGAATACATAATATATACATATTTTATAATATAGAAAATAATATAATAATATAATTTTAATTTATTTTATATATAATGGTAATTAAATTAAAGAAAAATAAAACAAAAGAGAAAAAAAAATCAAAACCTGATGGGGCTGGGATTTGAACCCAGTCCCCTATGCTTGCCAACAATAGTCTCTTCCACTGGGCCATCAACGCGTGCGTGTCAACATAGGGAGGGGAAGTGGTTTTGTGCATTGTCTGGAAAATCAGAAAAATAAAGAAGCAAAAAGGCCTGGGGTGGTGTTGAACCCAGGACCTCATAGCTATACACACGCGCACACTACCACCCGGCTGGAAGAGCCCACCTGATAGTATAATGGCAACAGAATATAATATATTAAGTCTCTTTGTTACCTGAGAAAATAGAAAAAAGTAATGTACGAGACCAAGGCTCGAACTCAGGTCCCAAGGTTACACGCACAAGCCTCACACCACTGGGCCAACACAATTGTGGTGATAACAAACAGGATATTATAGTAATATTTTAAATCAACATTTTAAATATATAATTCGCGCCAGCATGCCTTCATCTTCAACCTCATGCCCTTCGAAATTAGCTGCGAATCCAGCTACAATTTTTCCTGCGAAAAATAAATCCCAGCAAGACCTACGAAATTCAATGGACAACAAAACTGTACAATTTCACAAAATTAAGCACAGCATTATAATCCAGACATTCATGCGATTCATCCTGTGTTTTTAGAATCTATTTATGTTCCTTAAATTAAAAACCCCTAAATCTAAGTCCAAACCCTAACCATGGTGTTTCATGATTTAGCTACGGTTCCTTTGATTTTTTTGTCCAGAAACGATCTACACAACATTATAAACAACATTAGACAAACAAAATCCATTAATTTGCAGTGAATTGATGTAATCGAAAAAAGGAAAAGCAAGAACAAGTATGGCTCGGGTTGAGCAATATGGTGCATATGGGATGCATATGGGTGATGATTTCGCTTTGTGGATGCCCAAGGAACACGTCTATGATCTTGTTTTACCTTCAAATGCTCTGGATTGAAGAATCCGAATGTGAGTTTTGAATGGTTTTTTTTTGGTTTGGAACTTACACTTAGAGGCAGCAAAATCGTCTATGGGCAAGGGCAATGAGTTTAGTACTTATATGTGAATGAATTAGGTTAAGAAAATTGAATTGTTGTGTGGAGATTTTGATATTTGAAGATTGAAAAAGATCATGGTTTAAAATTCAAATATTTGTTCATAAAGGCTTGCTATTTTTGTACCAATCTCATAATTTCCTTCCCTTTCAATTCAAATCATCAATTAAGACTTTCTAGAAGCCTAATCCACATAAAATCTCTTATTTTCATATTTTATTTTTATTTAAAATGATTTTTAATGATTTAAATCAAAATAAATAAAAACAAAATAATAAAAATTCTGAATTTTAGTCATTTGGGTCGTGCATGATGATAATGTATGGGTTGGATCATAATTTGACAAGCCCATTTGGAGAAAATTGGTTCTAGACCTCCTTTTTCATCATAAACCATCACAAAATTTCCCAACTTTGCAAGGGCATATCTCCCTCAATTTTAAAGGTATGAAGATGTTCTTGGACATTTTGGAAATATTGAAGAGTCCTCTAAACAACCCCATTGGTTTCATGTCCATATCATTTACCAATCTCAAGTTATGCCCTTTTGAAGTTGTTGACTTTTTGTTGACTTTTGAAATGACCTATAATGTCTTTGCTCATATATTCCAAATGAAGCATTTTTGGGATTGACTTGCAGGATCAAAGTTGTAGAGAATTCAATTTCCTTCAAAATGAGCTTTGAGTGGAGACTTGGTGATGAAGCATGTGAAAGTTATGGCTGGTCAAAGTTCAGTTGACTTTTACTGAGGAAACCCTAATTTAGAAACTCCTGATTCTTGATGATCTGGAATCTCCTTGATGAATCATGATCAACCCTTGATCAAATGATGAATTTTACTTCATATACTTGATGTTGGCAAAAAATCATGAAGTTTGACTTTGGTTTGACCACAGTTGACCTCAGTTTGACTTTTTAACTGCTTTGACTGATTTTGACTTATCTGATCATCTGATTGAGCAAAACTTTGAGAAAAGTCTTGAAACTTGTCATGGGGGTTCTTAAACACATATAAGATGCTATGAAGCTCACTTGAAGTCTTGGAAGTCCATTTAGCCTGATTAAAGTCAAAACCCTAGTTTTGGATACACTGCTTAGGAGGTGCATTGTCTGAGGGAATTGTCAACTCTTTTGACCAATTGTGAACTTTGTGAACCTTGTGAACCATCATAAAATGTCTTGTGAACCTCATGGGAGGTATTGTGAAGCTTGTGAACCTTGTGAACCTCCTAAAGTGGCTTTGTAGACCTCATGAACCTCAGGAAAGCTTTGTGATCATTGTGAATCTTGTGAACCTTGTGAACCTTCATGAAGTGACTTGTAGACTTCATGAACCTCATAAAAGGTTTTGAAAGCATTGTGGAATTTGTGAACCTTGTGAATCTTCATAGAACACAAAGTCTTGTATTGTGAGGGCAAATTTTGGGGTGCAACAGGTCCTGATTTAGGGAGTTGCCTTACAAACCAATCAGCAAATATGGGAGCACAACAGTTTACATATCCCTTCCTCTTTTCATTTCTGTGGTGAACTCCATAATAAAAGTCAGCTAGCAATGTGGGAACAGGATTTCTCTTGACGAAGATGGTGATGGCCTCCATGCTAATTAGCCCTTTCTCTCCTGGAAACAAACTGATTCCATATACTATCATGGCTAACAGTGCTTTGAAGTCTGCCCACTTCTTTTCTGATGCCATAACATGTGCCTCTGCAATAAGAAAGTCCAAAGGGATTCCTTTACTTTGGCCAGCCTCTAATCCCATCTTGAGTCTAGGCACACTCAAATGACAGGCAATAGTGATATCCTCATGAGAAGGAACCCTCTCTGAAACATAATACGGTACACCCTCCTTAACAGGAATACTCAGCATGCTAGAAACCTCCTCTAATGTAGGTGCCAGGATGTAGTCAGGAAAAACAAAGACCCTCAGCTGTGGATCATAGAACTGCAACAAAGAATGCAAGCTATCTTTTTGGTTGACTGTGGGCTTGCTCACATAATTCAGTATCTTGCCATACTCTTTCCTGAAATCATCAAGGACTCGGTCACCCATCAAGCTAATCAAACCCTGAACACTCTCTGTCTCTGGCTGCGGGAAAGTATAATGAACATTTCTCTTCCTCGGAATCTCCATGCTGAAGTAGCAAATATGGCCAGGACCTAGGAAGTAATGAACCCTGAGAATAAAAAGAACACAAACTGATTAATGATGCTATGATGCTTATGCAAGACAAGGCATGTGATCAGTGAAGTGTCTGTGATGTGCCAATCATATAATCAGGTGTCGGTGCCAGGTCTCAAAATCCAGATATCGCAATAATCATCCCTCTGATCCGGGGTCCATAACTTAAGAACAGAAATCCAGATCATAAAACTGAACCAAAGGCAAAGTGGGTATGCTGAAGGTATCAGGGTTCCTGCAAACCTGTAAACCCCTCCCAATCTCACGGGTGTGCTACTACGGGTCAACATCATGGACTCTCAAAGCCGAATAGCAATAATACTTTCACCATTTCCGAGAAATGGCTCATGACCAAATCAGGGAATCGGTGTGGCATTATGTACTACTCAGGGAGGCCTCAGCTGAACTCCGGAAAAACAAGCATCCCTCACAAGTTTCCAGCTTCAAGCACTGAATCGAGAAACAATAGTACATTCATCCCGAAGGGTACAATATTATCGTCATACGAACAGTTTTGCTTTAACTGAATTCCTGTGAAAGAACCAGGCCATCCTATGCGAGTTCCCAGTGGGCCCTCGGATGCGAGTGGGTTTGCCAACAAATGTGGTCTGCCACTGTCATCACTGGAGAGGGATGTTTCCACAAAGGTCCTCAATGATCGGTCCCCTGACTGCACATAACTATCAAGGTAGCGCATCAACCCAAAAAGATTCTGGTATCAATACATTCCCGAGAAGGTCGCAAGTCAAGGTGTGGAACTCACTACTACCAACATAGCAAGATGCCATGAAGCCAAAGTGGAACCACTCTAAGTCCTAGGGTGCACTCGAGCCCCGGTTACGAGCTCATCTCACAGTAACCCCATCCCACAGAAAAAATGAAAACCAGCACAACCAGACAGTCCAGTATAATATGATGCATGGAAAATAAAATACTGAAAGCGATAAATAAAAGCTGTAAAGTAAACTGTAAATAAAAACAATAAAGCTAAACTAAAGCACACAGCAACAAACAAACACCCAAAGAAGCAAAACCAAACAGGCGCTAGGATTGACTCTACAAGGGAAACCGGAAGAATCAGGTTAGTCCCCAGCAGAGTCGCCAGCTGTCGCTCCCGGGATTTTCATCCTAGTACAAACGCGAAAGTGGCGCGGAAAAGGTTAGAGTCGCCAGCCAGACATTTTTATCCTGAATGAATGGGAAAGGTAATGTTGCACAAACCTAAGGAAGAAGGAAAGGACAAGGTCCTGCGAACCAAAGATCTGAGTTCGGGAGTTGGTTACGAATTGAGAAGGTATTAGCACCCCAATCCGTCCGTCGTACCCGACGGGATCCACGCTTGCTTGTTTGTTTCAAAGGGTGAGAAGAATAACTGCTGCTGAATAAAACCGCTAACTGGAAATTGGAAATGAGAAAAGGAACTAAAAGAGAATGGAAAGAAAGAATGGGGAAAATGTAGGGAAAATAAAGAATGTGCTCGAACGGGCCCTACCCCGCTGCCTACGTACCTCATCGGGATAATGAGGATCAGAGTCGACGTAGTTCGCCTAACCTAGGCGGGAACTATTTGTTTGTGTTTTTTATAGCTGGAACTGCGTATGTCTATGCTCAGGTGTTGCAGGCTCGTCTGGTACGAGTGCGTTTACCGTCTTGCATGAAAGACAAGTCGCCGCGAGTTCGCGTTGTGAGTGAATGAGATGAGAAAAGAAGTTCCCGCAGGATAGTCGCTTGTTATTTTTTCTTGTCTTTTATGAGTTTTGTATGAATTTGGCACAAGGAAGTGAATTCAAACTCTTTTCCGTGGAATGTACACTTGACTCTACATTCCAAGATGGAATAATAGAACAAGCATACCCAGCAAGGAGAATTTATCAAAGACTGGTTTCCTAGGATTAGGGCTTAAGTTCACTGGCTTGTTGAACTTTATTAAGTGTTTTTTGTTGCTTTTGTGAAGAAGTATCTTTTAAGTTTTTCTTTGTGAACAACTCCTTGATGAAACTTGTGCATCATGATAGACAAGCTTACACCACTCCAAGATGGAATGAATGCAAGTGCTTCATGGAATAAGGCTATACACAAGGAATCATTTCATTTATTTGTTAAGTGTTTTTGGATTTTGTTTGAAGATGAGAAGAGAATGACTCAAATTGCAAAAAGGACAAAATCTAAGGGACTAAGACTCAATCCTAATTTTGTTTATTTACAAGAGGTCCTAATGGTTAGTGAGGTTTCTAAGCCTAATAGAAAACTAGAAAACTAATAGAATTCAACTTACTTCTTAATGAAGTTAAGTTGATTCTAAGAACAATGGGGGAAGCTTATACAAGTTATAAAAACCAAATGATAAGGCAAAACAATGAAATTAAACATAAGAAATAAAATTCTACAAATGCATTAGAGGCATGAATAATAAATAGTCCTATTTTATTTATTCTAGTTCTAATGAAGATGACTTTTAAGCCTAAGTTCTAAATCTAAGTCAAACCTAATACTCATCTTAAAAAAATTAAATTTTAACTAGCCTAAGTCTAAATTAAATTCTATGACTAAATTTAAACTAACCTATTTTTTGTACTTTATTTTTTTAATGGCCTACACTAATGGGAATTATGCATAACTAGGCCTAAGAACTAATATTCTAAAAAAATACTAAAACTTCTAGAAAAAATATGAAAATTAAACTATAGGGACCTAATACCATCTATAATATTATATTAAAATGGATTCTAAAAAATCACATTTTTTCTATGCCTAAAAATTATTTAATTTCACCTAAAGATTTACCATTATTTCCTAAGGATTAAGCTACTAAAACCTAAGATAAAAGGTCCTAAAAAATCCATAAAAAATACACTAAGTACTACCATGAGTCCTCTAATTACAGGAAAAAGAGTGGCTCAAAAATCCTACTGGAAGTCATAAAAATAAAATGAACAAAATTCAGCGCAATTAAAAGAAATTCAATAAAAGCTAATTAAAAGAAAAATCAGAATTTAATTGAAAAATAACCAAAATTCAGAAAATAAAAATAGTCAAAAATTTCTAATTGGAATAAAAAACTAATTAATTTTTTATGGAAATTTTTTAATCTTTTTACTATTTTTTTGAGAATTATTTCTAAATTATATTAACTTAAAATAAAATCCTAAAGAAATAATGCAGGGGGGTGTTCTTAGTAATTTTTATTTGTTTTTCGCATATGGGCCTGAAACAGGGAGGTGTCAACAGCAACATCTAAGCCCAGAATGCAGGAAGTGAGGGGAGGTGAGAAGAGCAATTTTTTCACTTGTTTCTTTTATTATGGGCTTAAGAATGGGGTGTTGATAGCATAATCCTAAGCACAATTTCGCAGGATGCCTAAGGAGGTGCAGAAAGAAGATTTTCAGTTTATTTTCCTAATGGGCTTCACAAAGGGGGTACTAATATCAAAACCATAAAGCCCATTTTCGCAGGGGTTGGGGGGTGGTGTAGATAGCATGCATTTTATGTTGTTTTCTCCTTGGGCTCGGAAGTGGGGAGTGTAAATAGCATAATCCTAAGCCCAATCTCTATTTCATTAAATCTAAAGAGTTAAAATTAATAATTAAATCAAACTAATTAATGGCATTATCTGAATTTAATATTAATTAACTAGAATTAAACATGAATTAATTTTTAAATTACACTCATAATTATAATTTACCCTAATAATATCCTTTCATTATCTTTAATAACATCAGAACCCTAAAATAACTGAAACAAGAAATGGGGAAAGCAAGAACCCTAGGTCCTCTCCCCATCCGCGGAGGCTGCTTCTTCTTCGCGAGACCACCCTCCTCTTCTCCCAACTTCTTCTTTTCCGCCAAAGCCATCACCACCATCTCACCGTAAACTGAAACTTCTAAGCCTCATCTTCCCTAACTTAGACACAGAAACCCTAACCAAACCAATCTCCATTTTTCCCGAATCCGAAACAAAAAGATGAGCGAAAACAAAACAGCTCTACCTAATTAACACTATGAGATCAATGCATCAACAACAATCAACAATCTTACGTCTGAAGACATTCCAGATTCGTACCTGGATCGGAGAAATTTGACGATAGTTGCGAATGGTTAGAAGCTTCGCTTGCGGAGACGACAACAACGAATACTCAGACGGGTGAAAGCACAACCTGAGACAATCGTGTGCCAACAAAAACGCTCAATTCCACACTTCAAGGAAACTGATTGAGGGCTCGGTGATGATGTTGTTTGACGGAAAAGATGAAGACGTCGGGAATCCGAATTTGTGATGGCGACAGTGAACTCCTCGACAAGAATCGAACTCGTCCCTTAGGTATGAATATCTCAAATCCCCTTTCTCTTCTCAGCCATAATCCTGTTTCTCAATTCATGGAGCATATTATGAACTCATTATGGTATATGCTTATGTTTCTTCTTCTGTGCGAATCTGAACCAATGGTAACTATTGTTCTTGCAGATTAATGGTTGAAAAAGAAGTCGTAAACATTGGTGATAGAGGATTGGTGGGAGCTATGAAGACAAAGAAGAACTTGAGAGAGAGAGAGACTGAGATTGATGATGCTGAGAGGTTGAAGAATTTAGAAGAGAAAGGAGAGAAAAAAAATTGGTTGAAGAATGAGAAGAATGGAAGATTGAGGGAATAGTGAAGTGTTTGGAAAATTGGGGAAGAAGAATCAAATGTGAAGGGTGATTCTGATTTATAGAAGATTCTCACAAAAAAAGATCTAGAAGCTTCAGGTACCTTCACTTACTGAATTCAGTTATGGTTGTTAGGATTTAGTTATTTGTTTCAATTTCCTCCTTCAATTCTGTTATAAAACTGGTTTCGGTAATTTGATTTCTGACCTAAGTTATATCTCTTTGCTTCTCATTTTGAAAATGTAACTGGACAATAGTGATGTTGAAAATTGAATAACCTCTTCTGTTATTTCTGTTAGCATTCGGTTATTTTCCTTTATGGATTTTTTCGTTTTTTCTGCTTTTGATCTTTTGGTTTTAATTACTCCCCTGTTTTCCTCTTTTGTTTGGATTTTTTCCTGAACTTGTGCAATCGCTGGTAGAAACATTGTCATTTGCATTGGATAGGCCATAAAGAGATTTCATCTTATGCCTTGCTACACTTTCTGTTTGAGTGGTGTTCTTTCTCTTCTTCTCACTTTTGTAAAGCTATTTGAATAGCCTTAATAGAACTTTCAACTTTTCCTTGAGTACTGTTCTTATGAAAAACAGTTCCTGTGGAATTTGAACTTGTATTGAAGACCTGATGTTGTTCCCCTTTTTCTTCTTGTGTGTTATGTTCCTTTGTTGTTGTATATTAAATTGCAGTGAGTTGAATTTAACATGTTGGTATTGTGGATTCTGCAGGTTGTTGTATTTCATGTGACTGTTGACTAGTTGCCCTGCAACAATGGCAGACATCAGAGCCAGCTTGCCTGCTAAAACAGACCCAGCCACAATGGTTACCAAGAGTCTCGAGCTTGATCCTGGTGGTGATTTCTTGCTGGAACTCTTCACACCAAGCAACTTCAAGCAAGCAGATTGAGATGCAAGTTGTGTCCCACCACCTACTGTACTCACTTCAATGGAAGGCATGGTCACCGAGATATGGAAGTCTTTCCCGTCATTTACGGCATCCATCATTGTTATGCCATGGGAACTTTCAACGTTTTGAGCTGGATCTTGACCCGTGGCTATGAAAATGGCGGATACAAGGTTGCTAACATGGGCATTAAATCCACTAAGAGCACCGGCAATGGCCGAACCAACAATATTCTTTTCATTTTTTTTAGCATGTAAAACACATTATCAATTGGTCCATATATATCAGAAGTATTGTATTCACAAAACTTTGAATTGGCTTTTGCTCATAAAATGATTGCTATCCCAAACATCTAACAGGATACAATAATACATAATCTAATCTAACAGAACAAAAAAGTGTTCCTCTGCAAAAGGGCAGGGAGAACAAGAGAAATAAAAAGGGGTGAAAGTACAAGGAAAAAAGAGACGACCCTGTACATGTACCTCTATCTTCGTCTCTTTCAAAAAAAAAAATGGGAGAAGAATCCCTCTAAGAACAGTGGTAATATACAACACTTTTGAGAGAAGAATAAAGCATGCAATGCTGCCTACCAATATAAATTTGTTAATCATTTAACAGGACCCGCAGAAAATAATGGATATCTGTCTCCATATCCCAAAGCCCACATGAATGATCAGCTTCATCTGTACAGTGCTGACAAAAGGGCCTACAGTTTCTAGTCCTGATAGAACTGAGCATACTCACAGCTGCTCCATCCATCAGAAGACATCATTCCACATTAGAGTTAGGGGGATGGATAAGCAAACTGCTCTGCTCTGGTTGTAGATTTTGAACTTGTTGAGGTTGAACCATACCCTGATTCAAAGAAGTTTAAATTGAACACTGGCCGATAGGCCGAATACACCAATGACCAGTCTTTGTAAGCGCAATCCTTTAAGACCATTTAATCATGGAAACGAAACCTTGATGAATTAGAAAAAACATGTGAAGAAGAGATTATTGATTGCCACATAATCAGAGCTTTGAATCCATCTAATAACCACACATAGGGCACGAAACCCTAGTTCCATAACCCGTGAAACAAACTCCAATGAAAAAGAAACCACAAACCCATGGAATAATCTGGTCCCTCAAAGGACCCTAATCTCATGCCTGAGGAAAACAATGCAAAATGCATGATGATAATCTAAGGGGTAATGCAGACAAATGCGAAACAATTAGCCAATAGAGGAAATAAATAGGAGGGCAAATTTTGAGGTATTACAGGTGTACCTCAAGTATGGGCTATGGCAGAGGCAGTCTAGAGGCTTGTCCTCCCTCAGCTTGAGTCAAGGATGACCCTTGGATGGTTCATGAGAGGCTGCTGCATTTGGATCATGAGCTAGAGGAGTTTTTGCAACTTGACAACTTGTGACATTTCATGACTTTTGGCTATGTGAATGTGAGAAACCTTGCTGAATTTCTGATGTGGGATGCCTCATTAGGTCATGACAATGTATTAAAACCAGCTAGAGATCATACAATTCCTTTGAGAATGATTTTGCCAAAAATCCCTCTTTGCACTTTCATGAAAAATGACTTATGGCTATGTGAAGATCAAGGCAAATAAATGAGAAATCCCTTGGGCCAATTATGATTTTAGGTCATGCATTGCATTGGTATGATGATTAGAGGTCATATTGAAGTCACATAAAGGCTTGCCATGAGAAATTGCAAGTTTTCCATTTTGTGCAAAAGTGAAATTTCAATGATTTTGTCCAACTTTGCAAGGCCATAAATTTTGATCCAAAATGAATTAGAACAAGTTCTTGTACTTTTTGAAAAGGGAATGATCCATTCTACAACTTTCATGACCAAAGTTTTCCCATTTGAAGCATTTTTGAATCAAAAAGCAAGGGTTGAAAAAGTTTCCCAAAATGGCAAGTTTCCATTATAAGTCATTTTCCCAAAAAGTCAACTTTGCAAATGGCTTGAAATTCTTAAATTTTGTGAACTTCTACCATCTTCTATGATCAAATGAAGATCATACATAATCAAAATGATGAAGAACACCCTTTGGTTGGGTCATTGGGGGCCTCAGATGCCCTGATTTTGCACTGACTTGCTCAAAAAGTCAACTCTTGATCGAATGACTTCCCCATGGAATTTCTTCATGAAAATTTATATGCATGATCCCTATACCATATAGAGACCAATAGAAACAAGAATGACCAAAAAAATTGGAGTTATGGCCTTTGAAACCAAAACCCTAATTCTAGGTCATCTGTGCAGTTAAACCTGGCTCTGCTTCCATGCCAATCTCAGTTCTTGTGATTTTTTGGCTTCTTTGGCTTTGAGGGGATATAATATGATTTTTGAACATACATGGACCCCTTTGAAGTGGTTGGTGACCTTTGGAGTGGCTCAAGTGGCTCTTGGATTGCTCAGATCACAAACCCTAGATGCAGATGACTTTGAACCAATGCAGTGAATCAAAAATGTGGTATGAGATGCTATGATTGAACTTATGCATATGAAGAGATCACAAGCCATGGTGTGAATGGGTGAGGGCAAATTTGGGGTGTTTACAGTACTAACCCGAGACTGGTTACGTCGATGCCCAAGGAATTCTGACATTCCATGGCCTTGATCTTCTCTGCCAGCTCTTCATACTTGCGATTGTTGATCTCATTCATTTTACCCATATCAGCATCCAGTAGAGTGAACTGGTCCTCTTGATTGTCTTCTAAACCTGCATTACGTGTTGTGGTCCTATTTGGATTAGGTTCTCCATTACGGGCAGCGTTAGAATCCACATTCTCAGCCGGTATTCCCGTATTAACGTTCCCATGAGGTTGCTCAACCATCAACCGGAGACCCTCCTGGTTCTGGGCCATGCCAATCATCATTTCCATGAACTGATCCATCCTCTGTCGGAGCTCATTGAGATCTGTCTGTATTCGTTCAGCCATCCTTACTCGATTTCTTTTAGTCGGATATCGGTGAACGCGTTGACCAGCTATATTGCATGTGAATCAAATAAGTTAGAAACCCTAGGTAACCTGCAAAAACACAAGAATATGATATGTAGGAAATGAATGTTATGGCATGTCGATCCATTTTTAGGGCATCCCATCCCCTGATTCCAGTTTTGTGGGTTTGATGAAGACAGAAGCTCTTTTTGCTGTAAATAACAAGCAGTGTTAATAATATAAGGTGTGTGTGTGTAGCAGACGTTCCAAACGATTCCAAGAATACGAAGAACAACGTGTTTTTGCAAATGTGTCAGACGTGTCAATAATCACAAAGCAAGATCACACATAACGATAGTAAAGAAAACCTTTTTATGATAAGAACTTTTGTTGATATAGTCAAAACACCCAAAGCATGGATTTCAAACAGAAGTACAATGATGAAAAGATTCCATCAACAATCCTGATGGTAATCCCACAACATACAAGCAAACAGAAAGATGTCTTTGTTAATGCGATCCTCTATCTAGATCTGAGTCAATGATCGGTCCTGTCTTAGGAACTTCTACCAATTCCTTCGCCTGTACCTGGTTGTCTTCAAACCTCTTCAGCTTCTTCTGATAGCAGATCATCATCCGCTTGTAGTAATCAGCTTTTTCTCTCAACTTAACGGCCATCTCTTCGTCTTTCTCCTTTAGCTTACTCGCAATCTCTTCAGCTTGCACTTTGTCTTATTCCTCTCTTTTGATCCTGTAAGCAGCATGTCTCTTTTTCATGTTCTCAAACATCAAGGTCTTCTGATCCAGTTGCCTTCTAGTGTCAATGTGTTCCTTGGAAGAACTTCTAGTAGCAAACTCGAACCTTTCATACCGAGCTAACTCAACCTCACATTGTTTCCTTGCAATAGCATGCCTCTCAGCATCTTCTTGAGCTTTCCACTCAATCTCGAGCCTGGCGTTATTAGCTTTAGCAAGCTCCTGACCTAACTATGCATTCTCCATTAACAAACTGTCTCTTTCCGTCTTCATCTTGTTGAACTCTTCGATGCTAACTGTGGTAGGTTTCTCAATGACCGTGGGATATAGAAGAGGAGCAGGCCCAAATGGTAGCAGTAACACTTCAACCCGTTCTCTTAACCATTCTGCAAACGGTGGATACATTCGACAATTCCCCACTCCCAAAGTCTTCTTCCCTCTTGTCTTTCGACTATGCCAAGCATTAGAAGCTTTCTGAGCAATCTCGAATCCATCCGTTGATTGGAAGTACAAGGATTCTGTGATGTCCACATCAGCTGGTGGTTCCTTTAAGGCGTACCCGAACTGTCTAACCGTGAGAGAAGGGTTATAATTAATTCCCCCTTTCCTCCCGATCAGTGGAACATTAGGGAATCCTCCGCAACTATGAAGAATGTCAATGCACCGCAAACCATGATTAACCCAGGAAATATCCTTTGCTTGCAAGCCCATCAATCTTTCCGACCATTCAAGAGTGTTCTTTGTCTTCTCAAAAGCTCCTGATTGTGGAAGAAAGCGTGTGAACCACTTGTAGAATACAGTCGCGCAACAATTCAACATTCCACCCCTTCGCTTCTCGTTCTTATAATGCACAGAGTGGTAGAGATCACCTAGGAGAGTAGGAATAGGATTCTTTGATATAAAAATGGGAATAGCATCAACATCCACGAAGTTGGGCATGTTCGGGAACAAAGTGATTCCATAGATACACAAAGCTAGGATCGCGTTGAAGGCACTCCAACTTTTTGCCTCAGCTGCTTTGGTAGCCTCATCTAACAAGAAACTCAAATGATATCCTCGGAAGCCTCCTTTGCTATCAATCCGGTCTTCCAATAATGACTTGCTCAAATAAAGAGAAGCTGCTACATCTTTGAAGTCGGGATCAATCTTGGTCCCAAAGAATGGTGCACAGTCCTTCACGGAAACTCTCAGGATGCTCGAATACTCCTCTAATGTAGGTGCCAACACGAAATCAGAAAGTACGAAACATCTAAGCTGTGGATCATAAAACTGTAGCAAGGTGTGCATCCCTCTGAAAGCATAGTCACTGATGGGCTCTATGAAATACAAAATCCACCTGTAATCCTGCTTGAAGACATTCAGAACTTCTGGAGGAGCTAAGGCCTTCACTTTGAGAATTTCTTTCACAACAGGCTGATAAACCTTGTAGGAGATAATACACTTGGTCTTTTTCTTGGATTCCATGCTCATAGATCAATACCCACAACCAGAATCAAGGATGTGATATGCAGCCCTGCAAATGGATAAACATGCGTTAGGAATGCAAGTATGCGGATGATGTGATGCAATGCAACAGCATGTGATCATTGTTGCATATACTGGGCACTGTTGTACTGTCTTCTGATTTTGCCTGAATACCGACTGTCAAGAATACCAGATCATAAGTTTATGTCGGAATAAAACCCAAGTATCAAGAACAAGGTAGGCTGAAGGTTTAGTTTTCCTGCAAACCTGTAAACCCCTCCCAATCTCACGGGTATGCTACTACGGGTCAACATCACAGACTCTCAAAGCCGAATAACAATAATACGTTCACCATTTCCGAGAAATGGCTCATGACCAAATCATGGAATCGGTTTGGCATTATGTACTACTCAGGGAGGCCTCAGCTGAATTCTGGAAAAACAAGCATCCCTCATAAGTTCCCGACTTCAAGCACTGAAGTCGAGAAACAATAGTACATTCATCCCGAAGGGTACAATACTACCGTCATACGACCAGTTGCTTTAACCAGGTTCCTACGAGAGAACAAGTTCATCCTATGCAATTTCCTAGTGGGCCCTCGGGTGTGAATGGGTTTGCCACAAAATGTGGTCTGCCACTGTCACCACTGGAGAGGGTTGTTTCCACTAAGGTCCTCGATGATCGGTTCCCAGTGTTAGCAGCTCAGGTGGGAACATTCTATGGTCTGCCTAGGCAGTATAGAACATATCCCAAGAGAGCCTGATATGGGTGTGGGACTCGTGAAAACTACATGTGCTCAAGACCACGCAAGCCACACGACTGCCCACTCTAAATCCTATGTGTATACTCAATCCGGGTATTTGGATTATCTCACAATAATCCCATCCCACCAAGGAAAACCAGAACAGCCAGTACAATATATGCCAGTATATGCGACAGTAAAGTAAAGTGCAGAAAGCTGTAAATAAAGCTATAAAGGAAAGCGATAAACTGTAAACAAAACAGTAAAGCTAAACTAAAGCATAACAACAAACGAATAAGCACCCAAAGAAAATAGAAACACATAAGCGCTAGGATTGACTCTCAAAGGAGAAATTAGAATTTCTAAAAGTCCCCAGCAGAGTCGCCAGTTGTCGCTCCCGGGATTTTCATCCTAGTACAAACGCGAAAGTGGCGCGGAAAAGTTAGAGTCGCCAGCCAGACATTTTTATCCCAAAGGAATGGGAAAGGTAATGTTGCACAAACCTAAGGAAGAAACAAAAGGACGAGGCCTTGCGAACCAAAGATCTGGATACGGAAGTCGGTTAAGAATTGAGAAGTTATTAGCACCACAATCCGTCCGCCGTACCTGACGGGATCCACGCTTATAATTCTGTTTTCAAAGGGTGAGAAATAATATGCTGTTCGAATAAAGGAATGGCTATCTGGAATGGAAATGGAATGAGAAAAGAAATGGAATTGAAAAATGGAAATAAAGGGGAAAATGTAGGGAAAAAGAAAGATTGTGCTCGAATGGGCCCTACCCCACTGCCTACGTACCTCATCGGGATAAATGAGGATCAGAGACGCCGTAGTTCGTCTAACTAAGGCTGACACTCGTTTGTGGTTGTAAACACCCCAAATTTTCCCTAACCCCTTCACACCATGGCTTGTGGTATCCTCATATACATAATTTCAATCATAGCATCTCATATCACATTTGTGGTTCACTGCATGGTTTCTAAGTCATCTGCATCTAGGGTTTGTGATCTGAGCAATCCAAGAGCCACTTGAGCCACTCCAAAGGTCATCAATCACTTCAAAGTGGTCCATGTATGTTCAAGCATCATATTGTATCCGAAAAAAGTCAAGAAAGTCAAAGAATCACAAGAACTGAGAAAGGCATGGAAGCAGAGCCAGGTTTACTGCACAGATGACCTAGAATTAGGGTTTTGGTTTCAGAGGCCATAACTCCAAATTTTTTGGTCATTCTTGTTTCTATTGGTCTCTATATGGTATAGGGATCATGCATATCAATTTTCATGAAGAAATTCAATGGGGAAGTCATCTGATCAAGAGTTGACTTTTTGAGCAAGTCAGTGCAAAATCAGGGCATTTGAGGCCCCCAATGACCCAACCAAAGGGTGTTCATCATCATTTTGATTGTGTATGATCTTTATTTGATCATAGAAGATGTTAGAAGTTCACAAAATTGAAGAATTTCAAGCCATTTGCAAAGTTGACTTTTTGGGAAAGTTGACTTATAATGAAAATTGCCATTCTGGGAAACTTTTTCAACCCTTGCTTTTTGATTCAAAAATGCTTCAAATGAAAAAACTTTGGTCATGAAAGTTGTAGAATGGATCATTCCCTTTTCAAAAAGTACAAGAACATGACCTAATTCATTTTGGATCAAAAGTTATGGTTTGTCAAAGTTGGGAAAAATCACATAATTTCAAGTTTTCCACCAAAGAGGCAAAGTTGCAAAATCCCTTGTCATGGCAAATTGAGCTTTCAAATGGACTTCTAATCTTCATACAAACATTAACCAAGGCCTAAAAGTCAGATTGCATCAAAGAATCACTCATTTTTATGACTTGTGGGGCAAGAAACTTCAAAAGGGCCAAAGATGAACCAAGTTGCAAAACCTCATTCAAACCCTAATCCACTTGCTTGCTGACTTCATAATTGATCCTAGGGCTCTCCACACTTCTTGCTGCGCAGGACACCCCATTTGTCCTTGGCTAGCTATGAGCCCATACCTCTCTTACACAAAGTTTGACATTTTGGCCAAAGACCCATACCAATCACAATAGGGCACACCAACTCCACAGGCCTATCCATGAGTGATAAGTGGACCAAAGGCAAGCCATAGCACATAATCATTCATGCTGAAACACACTCCAAGCCCTAGTTCCAAGTTTATGCTTCATTTTCAAAACCATTCGAAACTGACTTCACAAGCTTCAAACACACAAACAAACTTCACAAAACATCTCACCACATCCTCCTGATCATTTCCTTGCCTTCACTTGGCCCTAAAACCTCCTGAAATCAAAACACGATTTCTGCCCCTCTTTGAACAGAACTTCTGCAAACTCTCCAATCAGCCACCATAAACTTCAAACAAGCATTGCAAGCTTCTCAGGAGGTCCATTGGAGTTGGTTGGAAGCAAGAAACTGGCCAGAAAGTCCCTGATTTGAAAGCTTCGATTCAGGTAGCCTTGGAAATTCATTTTTCCAGAACTCATATCTCTTGTTTCTAAAATGATCTACATGCTTCCCTGAGTTCACTGAACCTTTTATTTTTGAAAATGATTGAGTTTTGAGGATGTATGGCTTGCCTGAAACTTTGCCCGTAAATTTGATTTCTGTTTGTTCTTCATGATTCACGAAAAAGAAATGAATTTTATGGCTGGATTGTTGTTTAGGAGGTTTAGGTGAGTTGATATGGAGGTTTTGGCAGGATTTGGTGAGGTTTTGAGAGAGTTAGGTCAGAGGTCTCGCCGGAGAAGACGACCGGAAGTCTTCTCCGGCCACCTGAATTTGTTTAGGGTTAATCAGTGTCATTAATGAAGTTTGAATGTGGAGCGTGGGATGGGCTGACTTTGTTTGACCCGCACGCGAATGGACGTCTCAGATGCGTTGATTAAACCCTAATCCAGTCATTTATGTAATTAATTAGGATTAATTAAATTCAAATCTCAGATTGAATCCCAGCCACTCAAACGCGCGCCAGTCAATTCCCGCGTGTCAAATTTGAATCCTGGCCACTGGATCAGCATACTTTTCATTTTATTCAATTTTATTTTCATTTTATTTCATTTGTTTTGTTCATTTATTTAAAAATAGTAAAAATCATCAAAAAATTCTGAAAATTTTTATCAAACCTTTTATTAATTTTCAGAAACCAAAAATATTTTTATTTTTATTTTTTGTATTGAAAAATATTTTTAAATCATTTAAAAGTTTATTTTTAATTGATTAATGAGAATTAATTAATTAAAAATACTTTTAAGTATTTAAAAATCACAAAAAAATTCATGAAACATTTAAAATCATTTAGAAACATTGTCCAACTTTCAAACCAAATTTCTTTTTTGATCTTGATGCCTTTTGACAATTTCTAATGGATTTAATTTCATTTCAAGGCATTATTTTGATTCAAACTTCAAAAATTCATTTCTGCCCAACCCTTGAGAGTTGGACAATGATTCTTTTTGCATTGCATCTTGCATATCATGTAGTTTATAGGATTAAATTGGCATGAATTGATCTTGCATTTTCAATTTGTTTGACATTTTTCTTGACAAGGTACCTTAAAACCCTAGCCAACTTAGGAAATTCATAACTTTCACTAGGTTAAGAATTGGATCCTCACCTTTGGGCAGTGAGTTTGTATAGGTTTAGGGTTCCTTTGAATGCATTTTCAAATTTTTATCATGATGTTTGCTTCTGGTTTTGAATTTTGTTTTGTGCATTGTTCATAAACCCTAATTCATGCCTTCCTTTGCATCCATCTCCCATTTGCTTGCATACCATGACTTGCCATGACATTTTGTGCATCCATTTGATTCATAAGACATCTTAGGACATATTATAATCATGTTTGATCATTGCATCCTTCATTTGCCATGTTGTATGTCATTTGCATTTCATAACTTTTCATGTACATCCATGGTTCAAAGCATGTTTCTTTTGCATTCCATATGTTTGTATGATCATCCTCATGCCTTGTTTCTTGTTTGTATCATCTCTTAGAATCATTTACACCATACTCATGCTTCTGGTTTTGGTTTGCATCATGCCATTTCATCTCATTTGCATTGCATTTCATTCCTTTCACTAACTTTTCAGGTGGTAAGTTACTTTGAGAAGTGAATTTGCCTTCACTTCTCACAATCTCTTTTCATCTCTCTTATGCATCATTGCTGCATTTTGTCTTGTGCTTGAGATTGAGCTTGCTCATTCTTGTTCATCTCACTTTCTTTCTTCAAGAGACTTGTCTTCTTAAATGAAGCAAGTTACTTTGCTTCTCTTTGCTCCTTTCATCTGCTTCCTGGTGGTTTCTCTGAAGATCTTTCTTGTAAACCTCACAAACCCTAGGAATGACCAAGCATGATAATAATTAGGGTTTGATTAGTCCCCCACTTAGCTTTTACCTTTGTGTCTCTTTGAGTCTTCTCTTCTCATCTCATAATCAGGGACTAAACCCTAAAGGCTTTAAGGCTTTGTGATTAAGCTTGTGCATGCATCCTTCTATTAGGATGGAGTGTATAACTTTAATCCTAAGTGTTAAACCCTTAATGTGTTTAAATCCTTTAATCAATTCACTTAATAATCATCAAGACATCAAGCTTGTAACTTGGGCCTTGCATTAGGGTTCTAATTCTTCCTTAATTGGTTAAGAAGGACTAACCCTAGTGTTAATGGACAAGTCCCCCTCAAGTTGCCTTACAAATCATAAAAATCACTTCTTCATCATGTCATTAACTAAAATCCACTTAATAAAGGCTTTGTTTTGTCATGAGGTTAATCCCTAATCATGGATTAAGTTGAGGAGTTTTTCTCAGCTTAAACATTCTCATCTATTATCCTTCTATTAGGAGTGTGTAATGAGTCTGTTTAATCCCTGATTATGGCTTAATCTCATTACTCAACACTAAACAAAAAACCACAAAAACATCTAAATAATCACAAGTAGGTTAATGATCTTAATCCTACATCATGGTGATTAAGTGTGAGATGCTGACTTCACACTGAAGGTATTCTCATTACCCCTAATCAGAGGGAAGATGTGATGAGTTTACTAACCCCTTGGTTTAGGCTTAAGCTCATTTTCTTATGACAAACTTTCAAAAGCAATAAAAGACTGAAAACACAAAAACAAACAATAATCGTCTCCTTCGGGATTCTTTTCTCATCTCATTCACTCACAAACGAGAACTTGCTTCTTCCGTCTAATGCAAGACAGTTAGCACTCGAGCCAGACGAGTCATACACTTGAGCATAGACAAGCAAGCAGTTCACAAGTCAATTTATCTTTCAGTCTCTTTGGGTCGAACTACGGTGTTCTGACTTCCTCATTGCACGAGAGGATACGTAGGCATAACTTAACAGTTATCAAACAAAAGTATCTGTATATTCCCCCTCCTTCCAGCATTACTCTTTAAGCCTCATGGTCTTAAGCATTTCATTTCTGTTCTTACACTGACACTTCACTTATGCACTTCACTTCTCTTACACTGACACCTGTACATCCTTTTCCAGCTCTTCTATACACAAATTGCACTGACACTACCCCTTTAAAACACAAATCTTTTAAGCGTGGATCCCGTCGAGTACGGCGGACAATCTGGGTGCTAATACCTTCCCAGGTTGTAACCAACCCCCTTTCTCAGTCTCACTGGTTCGCAACCGTCTTATCCATATCTTTCTAGGTCTATGCAGCATTGCATTTCCTCCGGGATAAAAATGCCTAGCTGGCGACTCTTTTCTTTTCTTGTGAGTTCACTCCTGTGTGTTCTCACATTCTCTTTTCGCCGACCGTTCGCGTCTGTACCCCATTTGACCTGGCCTCATTTTGGTGGGAGCGACAATGGTTTCTTAGGATGACGTTGCCATAGCTCTAGCTCAGGTGTTACCGGCTCTGGCTCGAGGGTGTTTACCGTATCGCTGTTTGAACTGTCGAGACAAGTCATGTTCGTCCGCAAAGAGTATGAGATGAGATGAGAAGACGTGACTTCTTGGTTTGTTGTTTTTTTAGAAGAAGTGTTTTGAATTTGTGTTTTTCGTATGTACAACACTAAAGACTATGATACAGGAGCGAATACTTTCCAAGGTCGCCCCCAATGGAACGTTTGTAAAGCATCCTAGAAGAGTGAAGGAGACCTCCACTAGTCATTTCCCGCATAGCTTAAGGCTCGTGGCACATTGTACACCTTTTCCTTTATTAAGTGTTTTTGATTTTCTTTTAAGATGAGAAGTGAGACTCAAGTTATAAAAGGAAAAATTCTAAGGGAAACTAGACTTACCCTAAATCAATGGAGTTTAATGATGACCTATGGTTAGTGAGGTTTGAAAGATTAAATCTACCTAAAGATATTAAACTACAAATGCAAGTAAAAGAGTTAATAGTGAACAATATGGTCCTCCTAAGTCATGGTGGGTAAAAACGTGAATGAAATGTAAATGGGATAAAACAATGGATCAGGTGGGTCGATTGCGTGGTGCTAAGACGCACGACTTATGGTGTGAAACATACAAGGCTTGCTTTTGGTTGAATGGAATGGAACGATGGTAATCGAGGAACCCTAAAGTCACATGCAAATTTATTTATTTATTTGAAAATATACTCGACGTTGGATCGAGTCTTTATTTTTAAGATTTTTTTGAGATTTGGTTTTCTATCGATTCATTTTATCTTTTCTAACCTAGTTATAAAAACTATACAACCATACAAGTATTACGCTATTACATCACAAAGCATACAAACATAATTGAGAAACAAAAATATCCAAGTCCATAAGCCAATCCTTGAAAACATACCTTGCACAAAAAAGAGAATAGTTAGTGAATGACATGAATCATGAATATGCATAATATGATGAAATGAATTAAAATGCCAAAAATATCAAAAGTCATGGAAAAAATATGAAATTAATTTCCTAAGGTCTTAAATCTGATTATAACACTATGTTAAAAAATCTCTTAAAAATTCTAATTCTAACCATGGTAAATGATCACCTAAATCTAACTAAGGTTTAATCACAATTTTGTACGAATCGCACTACCACAATAGTAGAAGAAATGCCCTAAAAAATACACAAAAAAATATTCTAGGTACTTCTATTTGTCCTCTAATCATAGCAAAAAGAATGGGAAAAAAATGTTATGGGAAGTGGCAGAAATAAATTGCACAAATTTATGTGTTTATGAAGATTTCAACCTAAAATAAAAAATCGAAATTAAATGGACAAATGATTAAATTCAGAAACTAAAAATTGGGAGGAGTTCTAAATTGCCTTAATACTCTATCCTAATTTTTGTGGATTTTTATTATGTGTTTTACTATTTTTAATGGATTAATTTCGAAACTATACCAAAACAAAAATAAAATTAAAATAGAACTAATGAGGGGGTGCAACAAGTATTTTCCTTTTAGTTAAAATGGATGGGCCCGAAATGAGGGGTGCAGATAGCCTGTTAGCAAGGCCCAAATGCGCAGGAACTTGAGGGAGTTTTGCATGAAATTCCAGTCAACTTCGTTGACTCTGCCATAACCTCATCTTTAATGAAAATTAATATGATTGAAACAAATTTAATCCTTTTTAATATACTTAATATTCCTTCATTAAAATTAATAAATAATCTTTTATAAAAAAAGAAAGAAAGAAAGAAAGCAGAGAGGGATGAATAACGTGACATAACCCTAGCCCCCTTCTTCTTCAACCTCCCTTCTTCTTCTTTCTACAAAACTAAAATCTGCCGCCGCCGCAACCCTTTCCGGCCGGTCCATGTCTCTCAACCTCACAAACACGTCATCTCTCTCCCTCACAAACACCTTCATCCCCTTCAAACGAAAAACTCTAACCTAAAAAACTCAATCCCTATCCCTATCCTGAACTGTGATAGCCTAACCTCTCAACCTCCTTCGACCGCCGCCGCCAACCCCATCATCATCTCCTTCAATTTTTTCGTCGCCGTCCCCCTCTCATCCTCCACGAACTCTGTACAAACCCTAAACCCTCTTTAGGAAACCGCCGATAGAAATCTAAAGGAACCCCTAATCAACCACCCATCACCACTAATCACGACCTCTCAAGCCCAGACGCCGAACCAATTTTTTCGATTCATTACGAATTCAACTTCGGCTGTTCCTAGATCTTTCTCACACAACAAAATCGGGAAACTCACAAGTGGATAAAAGCTCGAAATTTTGTACCTGAGATTGCCGACGAGAGGAACGCTACAATGGTAAGCCTTTCGTCCCGGTTGCGACTCTACGCGTATAAATCCCCACGATTGATCTCGTTCACCGCTCCGTCCATTTCGCAACAACACGACATTGATTCGTAAGTTATTGTATCCTTATTCATGCTCACTATTTGCCTTCTTCCTTTACTGCTTTGTGAATTGGTGTGTGAGTTAAATGGTTGTTGGTTCTCGAATCTTTCTCGAATTATTGCTGATGCCCTAAACTTTTGCTTTGCAGGTTGTTATGGAAATCAAAGTTTGGATGTCGTCATCGCCATGATTGAGATGTGGTTGCGATGTTCTTGTGGTGGAGGCGTGAATGCCACTTATCGTTCCTGATTATGGAATCAGATTGGTGAAGGTAAGGTGATCCTTAGACATGCTGTGTTCTTGATGAATTGGGAAATTTTGAACATATTTCTTCGTCTCCCTCTTGCATTCCTCTGACTTGATTACAAATTGCGGCTAATAATGAATTGTTATAGTTGCAGGTTTTTTTGTGTGTGGATGTATTGGGGCTGAAAAGGTTATAGGGATGATAATGGTTGATGAACAAAAATGAAGATGGTGATGGAGTGAATGAAGATTGGGGAATTCGGTGAAGGTTTTTGGAAAATCAGAAGAATGAGGGGATTGATAATGGAGGAAGAAGAAGCTTCTTAGGAGGAATGAATGAGGAAAAAAGATGAATGATCGGTGGATTCAGGAGAGAAACCGAAGAATGAGAGGGTATTGAAAAAAAAGGTTCTGCATTCAGAAGTTGATCAATGGTCTTATAGAGGTGAGTTCCTTGTGATACAGTTTAATTTCAGTTAGAAGTTGTTAGAGTTTGTTAGAAAACAGTTATGAGCTGGTTAGAATTCTGTTAGCTTCTAGAGAACAGTTAGAGCATATGGTTATGAATTCCCGACCTTTGTTATGAATTTTTGTTTGAATGCTCATGAATACTTTCTGTTAACTCCAGTTATGCTAATATTTCCTTGCTAATGCACTCTTTCAGATTACCTTCTCCTATCTTATTCCTTGAATCAAGCATGGGACAACAAATGGGAAGCAAGACCCGACGCCGAACCCACACAGCCGTATCCAAAGATTCACAGGACCAAGGCAACATACTAGGTGGCCTGCAAGAGGTGTATTGACTGAGCTTAGCTAAGCTGGCGGTGCCGATTATCATGGTGAAGTTTCGGTTCCACAATCAATGTCTTCTAGCTGCACGACTAATGAAACGGATACCGGCTCTGATAAGACACTAGAACGGTGTGTCCTTGGGCTGATTCTTCTGGTCTGGTGGGGTGGGTGTCCTGTCTAGATGTCACATTTAGCTTCTTTTATTCTGCCCATTTCAAGGTCCTGTCACCTATATACAGAGTGTACTTTTTCTTAGCAAATAGTTCATATTCCAACTTGGCCTAATTATTGCATCAAAAAACTGAAATACCTAGTTGTATGGTTTGAACATGATTGATTATGAATGGTTATAAGAAAGAAAAAAAGAAATAGTAATGATATGATATGATTTGAAGATATGGTTGAAATATATGAGGACAAGCTCTCTTTTTTTTTAAAGAAAATCCAATGAAAATGAATTGAAGTTATATCTCATTCACACCTTATGCGACAAGCATTTTTGTGAAGTGGTGATGATGAAGTAGCGAGTGAATGAGATTACTCAATGGGAGAAGTGAGTGTGATGTTGAATACATTCGTGGTCACTAAGTTATTCCATTTCTATCCTTGTTTGTCTAATAATAGACCTATCTTCACTTTTCATAACATTAATGAATAATGCAAGCATTTTATTAACTATAAACAAATGACAACTTGTATTGTTGTATTATTGCGGTAATGGACTTTTATGTCAAAAGAAATTGAATCGAAACATGGAACTCGGGCTATCAAACTTAAGGACATGAATTGAACTTGGAACAAAAGAATTGGTTTAAGACGGGTGATTTAACTAAAAAAATTTGACGAGTTTTAATAGATATTAGGAGATGTAGTATTAACTCATCAATGTGCGCAACAAGTCAATCAACTTGGTTATGTTGGTTCGAATAAGAGAAAAAACGAAAAGCCGGCATACAAAAGACACATATGAATTTAAGATGGGCTTTTGAACAAAGAATAAATGTGGATAATGGAATATGCTTAGGTATGGACCTCAATCTGCCAATTCAAACCAACTTGATATCGAAACAAACCACTTGGGATGGCAAGCACGATTTAGTATCCTGGGAATCACCAAGACCACAATTCACAACGCACTCCATTATACTCTTCATAAAACCCTAATACTTCAAGGAATTCAGAATGAGCATACATTCGAAATGATACGAGTTCAACCCTTGTCCCAAACTTGAGTGTAATAACCAAATAAGCCTCTTACACCAATGGAATGCCTGATCATAATTTTACGTCCTAACATGAGATTCATATGAATGGAGCATAAGCTAGTTAGGGGAAATAAATAAGAGGGCAAATTTTGGGGTGTTACAGCTGCCCCTATTCAATCTCTATAGAACTGAATGGATGATGGCAATTGCTTTCAGAAATTTGAGGTATGCAGGGATTGAATACTAGAAACATCCAGAAAATTTGCACTCTGCAGCAGAAGAACAAGGAGATAAACTCAACCGAACGATCTCCGCTTGGATATAATTATTGTTAGAACAATTATGGTTCTGAACCTCTAAGTGTTTTGATGATAACAAAGCTTTTTATAATAGAAGTTCTAATGAATACATTTACTATTGTGTAGAAGACAAATTTATTTAAGTAAACCGTACGTGCTTAGAAGATTCATTTAGTCACATACAGAAGATACTCTCAAAGGAGAAACCAGCATTAAATAACATATTTATTGGCTGCGCATCTTATTTATTATCTCTGATCTCCGCTTAGAAGATGTTGGTATCCTATTAAAGACATTAATTAAAGGATATTTTAATTAATGAACAAAGACAAGTATCTCTGCTTATGGAAGGAATTTATGGTATTAAAGTCTATCCTAATTTAATTCAAGATGTCTCCAACGGCTATATTCTTCAAGTACTATATAAAGGACTTCATTTGAAGAATTCAGTGACACACTTCAATACATTCACGAAAATAGATCAAATCAACTGTGCTTACTATTGTAACTTTCACTTAGTGATATTTTGCTTATCTAGAAGCATTCTAAGTTTCTTCTTTATTATATTGTGTAATAATCATTTTATTCCTTGAGTGACTAAGTTTAGTCAGAAGACTCAAGAGGACATTGACTATAGGTCTTTGTGTGTATTCTTATTGAATAGTGGATTAAGACCTCAGTAGAGGCAAAATCACCTTGGCGGGTGGACTGGACGTAGTTTGAGTTCAAACGAAACAGGATAAATTAAACGTGTCATTAGAAGTTATTTTTATTGTTCAAGAAAACCCAATTCCAACCCCCCTTCCTTGTGTTTTGCGCACCTTCAATTGGCATCAGAGCGCTAGGTTCTGAGTTTTTCACTTAACCGTGTCAATAAAAGATCCAGAAGTTAAACACATGGCAGAAACTGGAATTAACAACAATGACTATCAGAATGACAAGATCAATGCTAAACCTCCAATATTCAATGGTGACAATTTTGACTACTGGAAGGATGTTCTGGAGAGTTTCTTTCTAGCTCTAGATGGAGATCTCTGGGACATGGTGACAGATGGATACATTCATCCTGTTGGAGCAGATGGTCAGAAGATTGAAAGAAAAAATATGACAGCTCAACAGAAGAAGGAATTCAGAAATCATCACAAAGCTAGGACCATACTTCTAAGTGCCATCTCTTACACAGAATATGAGAAGATCACAAACAGGGATTCAGCTAAACACATGTTTGATTCTCTGAGGATGACACATGAAGGCAACTCTCAAGTCAAGGAGACTAAAGCTCTAGCTCTCATCCAGAAGTATGAAGCTTTCAAGATGGAAGAAGATGAAACCATTGAAAAAATGTTTTCAAGGTTCCAAATCCTGGTAGCTGGGCTAAAAGTTCTGGACAAAGGCTACTCAACAGCAGATCATGTGAAGAAAATCATCAGAAGTTTACCAAAAGCTTGGAGGCCCATGGTCACTACTTTAAAGTTATCAAAAAATCTGAATGAAATTTCCTTAGAAGAACTGATCAGCTCCTTGAGAAGTCATGAGATTGAGTTAGAAGAAGATGAACCCCAGAAGAAAGGTAAGTCTGTAGCTCTTAAATCTAACAAACATGTTTCTAAAGCTTTACAGGCAGAAGAAGAAGAAAGCTCTGGATGTTCATCAGAAGAAGATGAATTATCTCTCCTATCCAGAAGAGTTCAACAACTCTGGAAGCATCGTCAGAAGAAGTTCAGAAATACCAGAAGAACAAATAATTATTCTGAATCAACATCTAGTCACAAGAAACCCAGAAGCAAAGAAGTTGTGTGCTACGAATGCAAAGAACCAGGACACTATAAAAGTGAATGTCCAAAACTTCAGAAAGAAAAACCCAGAAACAAATTCAGTAGAGAAAAGAAAAAGAGTCTCATGGCAACATGGGATGATTCTGAATCATCTGAAGCAGAGTCATATTCTGAAGATGAACAAGCTAATATTGCATTAATGGCAAACATACCAGAAGATGATCACTCATCAGAATCAGAGTTAGAATCAGATTCAGAAGAGGTATTTTCTAAATTTTCTAGACCTCAGTTAGAAGCTAGCCTCTCAGAAATTCTTGAAAAATATCAGAAGCTTCAATTCAAATACAAAGACATTAAACAAAGTCTAGTATCTGAATTAGAAGAAGTTAGAAAACTAAAAACAGAAAACTCTGAGCTGAAAGAAAATCTCTTTGAATGTAAAAACTCTTTTGAGAAACTTAAAGCTCAGAAGAAATCTGAATTAGAAGATCTAATCAATTCTGATAATATCATAAAACAATATGATTATAGCTTTCAACAATTTATTACTAAAAGCTTATATAGAAGTAAGATTGCTTCTATGATCTATGGTGTTAGCAGAAATGAAAGAAGAGGCATAGGCTATGTGAAAAATAAAGAAACTCTGAAGCTAAAAAATATTGATGACATTGTCATAAATACAAATACTCCTCTAAGTTCTCATTTCACCTATGGTCATAATCATGATCTTATATACACTAGTGAGTCATCTTGTTCTACAAGTTCTGATTTGAAACCTAAAATGAATCAGAGGTTTGTAAAAGCTAACAAACAAGGACCCAGAAGAATATGGGTACCCAAGGATAAAATTGTGTATGTTGCAGATGTCTTTAACAGCAAAACTGAAACACCAATCATGGTACCTGGACTCTGGATGCTCACGTCACATGACAGGAAGAAAGCATATGTTCCAAAGTCTTGAATTAAAAGATGGAGGCCACGTAGGTTTTGGAGGCAATCAAAAAGGAAGAATAATTGGCTCTGGAACTATTGGTAATGGAAATCTTCCCTCTATCTCTAATGTTCTACTTGTAGAAGGATTAATGCATAACTTATTATCCATAAGTCAATTAAGTGATAATGGCTATGACATAATCTTTAATCAAAAGTTCTGTAAAGCTGTTAGTCAGAAAGATGGAACAATCCTTTTTAGTGGAAAGAGAAAGAACAACATTTATAAAATAAAGCTTTCAGAATTAAAAATTCAAAATGTAAAATGTCTAATGTCTGTGGAAACTGAGCAATGGGTCTGGCACAGAAGATTGGGACATGTTAATATGAGAAGATTATCTCAACTTAACAAACTCAATCTAGTCAGAGGACTTCCAAATTTGAAGTTCAACTCAGAAGCTCTGTGTGAAGCATGTCAGAAAGGCAAATTTTCAAAAACTGGTTTTAAAGCTAAAAATGTTGTATCTTCCTCTAGACCATTAGAACTTCTACACATTGACTTGTTTGGACCAGTGAAAACTGCTTCTGTCAGTGGTAAAAAGTATGGATTAGTGATCGTAGATGACTTCAGCAGATGGACATGGGTAAAGTTTCTTAGACACAAGGATGAGTCAATTGCTGTATTTTCTAACTTCTGCAAACAAGGTCAAAATGAAAAAGAATCTAAAATCATTAAAGTCAGAAGTGATCATGGTGGATAATTTGAAAATAAACAATTAGAATCATTTTTTAATGAAAATGGCATCTCTCATGATTTTTCTTGTCCTAGAACTCCACAACAAAATGGAGTTGTAGAACGTAAAAATAGAACATTACAAGAGATGGTCAGAACCATGATAAATGAGACTAATATGGCTAAACATTTTTGGGCAGAAGCAGTAAATACAGCATGCTATATTAAGAATAGAATCTCTATAAGACCTATTCTTGAAAAGTCTCCTTATGAATTGTGGAAGAACAGAAAGCCCAACATTTCATACTTTCATCCTTTTGGATGTATTTGTTTTATCTTAAATACTCTTGATACTCTGAATAAATTTGATTCTAAGGCACAAAAGTGTTATATGTTAGGATACTCTGAATGTTCTAAGGGATACAGAGTATACAATACAGAAACACGCATTGTGGTAGAATCTATTCATGTCAGATTTGATGATAAGCTTGGTTCTGAAAAACCAAAGCAGAATGAATTTTCTGCAGATATAAAAGTAGAAATCTCTACAAACAGAACTTCTAAAGATCAATCATCTAAAGATCAAAACAATACAATTTCTCCAACAACATCTGAAGAACCCATCCAGAAGAAGCTATCCAGAAGTAATATTAATCACCCAGAAGATAAGATCCTGGGAAAGAAAGATGAACCAATCAGAACAAGATCTTCATTCAAAAACTCTGAAGAGACTTTAATGGGACTTGTTTCTCTGATTGAACCAACTTCCGTAGAAGAAGCTCTCTCAGAAAATGATTGGATTCTGGCTATGCAAGAAGAACTAAATCAATTCACCAGAAATGATGTGTGGGATCTAGTTCCTAGGCCCAGAGGATTCAACATCATTGGCACCAAGTGGGTATTCAGAAACAAACTAAATGAGCAAGGAGAAGTTGTCAGAAACAAAGCAAGACTGGTTGCACAAGGTTATAGTCAACAAGAAGGAATTGACTATACAGAAACCTATGCACCAGTCGCCAGGTTAGAATCAATCAGACTTCTAATATCATTTGCTGTAAATCATAATATTATTCTATATCAAATGGATGTCAAAAGTGCATTTTTAAATGGTTATATTGATGAAGAAGTGTATGTACACCAACCCCCTGGTTTTGAAAATACAAAATTTCCAGAACATGTTTTCAAACTCAAAAAATCATTATATGGTTTAAAACAAGCTCCCAGAGATTGGTATGAAAGACTAAGTAATTTTCTTCTGGAAAATAAGTTCATCAGAGGGAAAGTGGATACAACTCTTTTCAGTAAAAACATTAAAAATGACCTTCTGATATGTCAAATCTATGTAGATGATATAATTTTTGGTTCTACTAAAAGTGCCTTGGGAAAGGAATTTGCTAAATCTATGCAGGCAGAATTTGAAATGAGCATGATGGGGGAACTAAAGTTCTTTTTGGGAATTCAAATAAATCAAACATCAGAAGGAACATATATCCATCAAAGCAAATATGTAAAAGAACTTCTGAAGAAATTTGACTTATCAGAAAGCACTATATCTAAAACTCTTATGCATCCTACTTGTATTTTGGAGAAAGAAGAGGTAAGTAAGAAAGTAGATCAGAAGCTCTACAGAGGTATGATTGGATCTCTTCTCTATCTAACTGCTTCTAGACCAGATATTCTATACAGTGTATGTTTATGTGCTAGATTCCAATCAGATCCTAGAGAAACTCACTTAACAGCAGTTAAGAGAATCTTTAGATATCTGAAAGGTACTACTAATCTTGGTCTGTACTACAGAAGATCAGAAGAGTATAAACTTGTAGGATATTGTGACGCTGATTTTACTAGAGACAGAACAGAAAGAAAAAGTACTTCCGGAAGTTGTCAATTTCTGGGAGACAATCTAATCTCTTGGTCTAGCAAAAGACAGTCAACCATAGCATTATCAACTGCAGAAGCTGAATACATTGCAGCAGCTGGATGCAGTACTTAGATGCTCTGGATGAAAAATCAGCTTGAGGACTTCAACATCTATGAGAGTAACATTCCCATCCTCTGTGACAATACTTCTGCTATTTGTCTCTCTAAAAATCCAATTTTACATTTTAGAGCTAAACACATAGAAGTTAAACATCACTTCATTAGGGACTATACTCAGAAGGGAATTTTAATGTTAAAATTTATAGACACAAATCACCAATGGGCTGATATTTTTACAAAACCCCTTCCTGAAGATAGATTTAATTTCATACTAACTAACCTTAGCATGAAATTATGTCCAGAATGAAAATGCTTTACTTATATGTATTTATCACTTAGAAGTTCTGATATTTATCCTCTATATGGTTATCTCAGAAGATGCTATGTTCTAACTGTTTCATTCTTAGAACTTCTGTTCAAAGGATTAACTTGCAGATCTTCAAATCAACAAGTGTCAACAAGGCTCTAAGGATTTCCATCAGAATTAAAACAAGTGTCCAGATTCTAAAAAGTGACAGAACATGCTTTGGTAATTGTTCTCTTCAGAAGGACAACTGTTGGTATTCTGGAATCTGATACGGCTACACTTGACACCAAAAAGGCAAAAATCTCTTGGGTAACTGTTCCAGAATCTTTTACGCCTTACCCTATGTCAGCGCATTTAATGCATTCAATCATTATGTTTTTAAACTTAAATTTTCCCACTAATTTCTCAACTAATTAAATGCTTTATTTTTTTCTATATATGTCAAGTGTCTTTCTCACTTTCAACTTTTACCCGTATTTTACTCTTACTGAATTTTCTTACCCTCACTCTTGTGTTTTCTCTAACCTTTTTCAAAAACCCTAAACCTTCAAATCTCATCTTAGTAACTAATGGCTTCATCTTCTCATCAACGCAAAGATTTTTCTGATGCGTACTATGTTGAGCCCACAAAGACTCTCTCAACTCCTACTGATAAACTGGAAGTCCTGTGTGAGTTATTTGTGGATTTCAACAGTTTGAAGGAAAATGGCTTTGATCTCTACCCGTATGTTGAAGCTCAGGGCTGGGAAAAATATTTTGACAGATTAATGGGACCAGTCTTTCCTAAACTGGTTAAAGAATTCTGGGCTTATGCAACATCAAACGATGCACAGGTTACTTCTTATGTGCTTGGTAAAAGGGTGGCTATTTCTGAAGACCATCTTGCTAAACTGATTGAAGCTGATGGAAATGGCATCAAGTGCAGTGATATGGATAAAGCGTCTGATACTACTGTAATTGCAAAAGAAATTTTTACCTCTGGAAAACCCTCCAACAAAATCAAAGACTTGAAGACCCCTCTCCGTATTTGGGCCAAAATCATTCTTGGGACAATCTGTCACAGGAAACCTACCAACTCTCCAGATTACATCAACCTGGACCAACAATTTCTTCTCTACTTCATTGCCAAGAAGAAGAAAATCAACCTTGCACACACTCTTTTCCAAAATCTGAGAGCCAGTGTGAAGGAAACCAGAGATGGTGAAAAGACCAAAAGGGATTGGATTCCGTTTGGACGTATTATTTCTGACATACTGTGCCAAAACAAGCTGGTAGACTTTCTAGCAGAGTTGAAGCAAACTGATCTTCTAGAAACAGATGTTGGAAAACCTCTGAATGCAAAGAATTTGAAAAATATGAAGTTCATCACTTCTATTCAGCAAGAACCTGTTCTTCATTCTAGAGAAGTAATCACCACCAGAAAAATCCCATTGGAAGATTTCCCTCTCTTCTCCTCTGACACACCTGTAGATGTTGTAGTCAACTACCTGGATATCTGCAAGCGACAAGGTATGGAACCCCAGTTCAAGCCTATTGAACTCAAACAAAAAGCTCCAGACGTTGCTTCTGTGAGACTCAAGAAAAGAAAAACTGCTGAAGGACCTTCTCAGAAGATGCCAAAATCATCTAGAACATCAGGTAAATCTTCTGCCTCTAACTCTGAATTCATTTCTGTAGTAGAAGCAGTAAATGTAGAAGTGTCTGAACTACCTTCTAGCACCTTAACTTCTAGCCAACCATCCTCTGTTGATACTCCTTCTGCAAAATCCCTACCTCTGATACCACTTGTTCTGATAATCCCATTCAAACTGAAATACCTGCAACTGCTGCTGTCGCATCCATCCTCTCATCATTATATCCACCAGAAGCTGAACCCCATCAACCACAAACTATTTCTGATTTTGACATACCCATTGATAATACCCCACTATCTGACATTGATCGCTCTCCAACAACTGAAACACAAACTGCTTTGCAACATGCTCTATCAGATCTTGATCTTGAACACTTTCAAGACTCAGATTCTGTCCAACTTCCATCTCCTGAACATGCACCTAGACTATCTCCCATAAGAGAAAGCTCACTATCATCTTATATATCTACACCACCAAACTCACCTATATTCATAAACATTCCTGACAGTCCAGAAGAAACTGAAAATGAAAACCCTCTCAGAACATCTGTTGATTTTGAAGCCCTACAAAAACTGTCCTCTGTATCAAACAAAACAGCAATACCCATTCCAAAACCAAAACCATCTAGATCAGACATTTCTGCTTTACTTCTTGCTTTTGAAACAGGCTTGAAATTAAAGTTAGAGGATCTGAAGTCTACATGCTCAGAGCTTACAGATCCAGCTGCTTCTGATTTTCTGTGGGCTACCCTCAGAAAGTGGTTTAATGTTGAGACCAAAAGACTTAAGGACATCTGCTATGATGTTGCTCACCAGAACTTCTGTGAGTACCTTCAAGCAGTCGTCTCAAAAGTTGAACAGGCTAAACCTCTTCTGCTGGATAACAAGCCTTGGACAGAGTCAGAACCTCTGGATGAACTCTTAGCACTTCAAATGGTCTTGGTATCTTCTGTAGAAGAGAATGTTGATGAACCTGAGACTCAAGCTGCTCCAGAAGCTGAAGAACCTCTGGCTACAGATTTTGTCCTGCAAACTCTACAAGAGATGAAGAAGGAGAATCAGCTGGTGAAAGAACGTCTGGATAAGCAAGATGAAACCACTGCTGAAATGAAGACATTGATTGGCAAGCAAGTGGAATCATCATCATAAATCAAATCTTTGTTGGAGACCTTAGTTACTAAGATGAACTCCTAATTTTTTTCTTTTGCTTATCTTCTACCTTAGCTGTTCCTCTGTTTATCTTCTTTTTTTTGCATATCTTTGAACTTCTACTGGTTTTTTGTTTTAAATATAATTTTCCTATTTTGGTTATTATCTGTTTTGTTTCAAGTGCTTTAATTCTTTTTGATTATGACAAAAAGGGGGAGAAAAGTAAATGATTCTGATCCATAGCAGTTTACCATAATTTGCCTCTTACATATAATTTTAATAAAACTATTTGAGTTGTTATCATGAAAAGAAACAGGTCAAGTAATCAACTCAGGGGGAGCTAAGAATCATGGAACATCTGAAGAATTTTCTTCTAAATCAAAGGGAGTTCACTTAATTCTATTAAACTCTATTTCCTTTATTTAAATGTTTTGTCATCATCAAAAAGGGGGAGATTATTAGAACAATTATGGTTCTGAACCTCTAAGTGTTTTGATGATAACAAAGCTTTTTATAATAGAAGTTCTAATGAATACATTTACTATTGTGTAGAAGACAAATTTATTTAAGTAAACCGTACGTGCTTAGAAGATTCATTTAGTCACATACAGAAGATACTCTCAAAGGAGAAACCAGCATTAAATAACATATTTATTGGCTGCGCATCTTATTTATTATCTCTGATCTCCGCTTAGAAGATGTTGGTATCCTATTAAAGACATTAATTAAAGGATATTTTAATTAATGAACAAAGACAAGTATCTCTGCTTATGGAAGGAATTTATGGTATTAAAGTCTATCCTAATTTAATTCAAGATGTCTCCAACGGCTATATTCTTCAAGTACTATATAAAGGACTTCATTTGAAGAATTCAGTGACACACTTCAATACATTCACGGAAATAGATCAAATCAACTGTGCTTACTATTGTAACTTTCACTTAGTGATATTTTGCTTATCTAGAAGCATTCTAAGTTACTTCTTTATTATATTGTGTAATAATCATTTTATTCCTTGAGTGACTAAGTTTAGTTAGAAGACTCAAGAGGACATTGACTATAGGTCTTTGTGTGTATTCTTATTGAATAGTGGATTAAGACCTCAGTAGAGGCAAAATCACCTTGGCGGGTGGACTGGACGTAGTTTGAGTTCAAACGAACCAGGATAAATTAAACGTGTCATTAGAAGTTATTTTTATTGTTCAAGAAAACCCAATTCTAACCCCCCTTCCTTGTGTTTTGCGCACCTTCAATTATAATGGAGAGAATAGTAAACTGAGGATGCCTTTGAACGATGCCAGAGGACTACTGACTTGCCACTATGCGAGTAGGCTTTGATAGGCTGTAACAATGCCTTAATTGTGTATTATTGGGTGGAGTTAGACGAATTACGACTTGCCACACTGTGGGTGGACTTGGGAAAAGTTGCCACGCTGCGGGTGGACTTTGGAAATTTGCCACACTGCGGGTAGACTTCTGCTCACTGCGGGAGACTTTCGAAACTTGCCACCCAAAGATGGACTTTGGCCAGTCTGCGGCTGGACTTTTGCTCATTGTGGGAGACTTTTGCCCACTGTGGGGGACTTTTGAAACTTGCCACCCGAAGATGGACTTTGGCCAGTCTGCGGTTGGACCTTTGCTCACTGTGGGAGACTTTTGCCCACTGTGGGGGACTTTTGAGATTCGCCACACTGCGGGTGGACCTTTGCTCACTACGAGAGACTTTTGCTCACTACGGGAGACTTTTCCTCACTACGGGAGACTTTTGAGATTTGCCACACTGCGGGTGGACCTTTGCTCACTACGGGAGACTTTTGAAACTTGCCACCCGAAGATGGACTTTGGCCAGTCTGCGGATGGACTTTAAGAATTTGCCACCCAGAGGATGGAGTTTGGCCAGTCTGCGGATGGACTTTAAAATTTGCTGAATTGCATGACATGTTGCCCCATGACACTGGGGATGTTATGTCTTAAGTATTGTTAATGAACTGGTATGAGTGTAAAAGAATTCCTGACGTGGAAGTAATAAGTCTCTGCTAACTCTGTGAGGAAACACAATGATCACGTATTCGATCCCAAGAAGTCCCGTGGGGATAACATCTCTGTTGATGAAGAGCGTGAATAATTCATCTGTCCCGATTTATCACCTTTGCCAAAAATAAATTGGACTTTAGATTTAAGGACTGTGCTAGGGGATACCTCAACTATTGGGGATTATCCACTCTTATGGAGCTGCTGGGAAGGAGAATGATTTATCTGAAATCTTCTAGGGAAATAGGAATTGCCTTAGATCTGTTGAGGAACCGAGATCAAGGAAACCATCTGAAGGAAAAAATGCTGACTTTAGTGAGGATAACTTCTATTTGCTTGTTGGTGATGACAACACCGAGACACGTCCTGCTAAGGAGGAAATATTTCAAGTTGTCTCGTGCTAGGGATCAGTTGCTTCCGTATGGATTTTGCCTCAAGAGGATTTTACAAAAGACTTGGCGTCTTTAAACTCTTAGGTATCGTAATGACTGCATGAACTAGCGTAACAACCTTGATGGGGAGGTAACCATTGCCAATGCAGATGAATTTGTATCTGTCAGAAGTGCCGAACGAGATAGTTGGCTTGACAAGTGACCACAGTATTCTAAACTCCGGGTAAATGTTTCCGATCGTCTGTCTTTGGGAAAGAATGAACTCTTGTACTATTGGGGTGGCCTGCTCCAGTACGAGTATTTGAATAGCTTTGCACCTGAATGACTAATCTTCGCTCTTGGAGAGATTTGAATCTCGAGGTGATTGCCCCAGTTTGACTGAAATTTGAAGAGATTGCTCGACGTAACTGCCCCAGATTGCTAGCTCTTACCGTGACTAATTAGGAAAGTCATTACTCAATGAAGCTTTTCTCAGAAAAGTACACCTCGACGTGACAGTCTTTCAAAAGTTTTAGACTTCTCAACTTGGCAAGCTTGAGCTTCTGGATTGAATTTCCGCATGTGAACCAATTATGATGCTTAAACAAATGTATGCAAGCAAAAAAATGTTTATTGTTAGAATTAAAATTCTAATGCAACAAACATTGATCTTGAAGTTTTGTTAAAAAGGGATCGTGAACCTTTGTGATCGAATCACTGGTTAAGGTACGACATTATTTTGAATGAAAGCATGTACATGCAATACCAACAAATGTCTTTTAGCATAACTCATAGGAGTCAGGAATGCGGTCTCGTGGTAGTATGCTCTCAAATTAACCCTGTTTCAGTTAGGACTTTTGAGGGTTGTATCGTGGCCTGGTTCACGGTTATAGAAACAAAGGATATAGGCTCGAAATTTATTTGTGCCCACCCACTCTTCGTGATGTTCTCCATTCCTACATTCAACTAGTTTTCTCAAGCATTCATCTTTCATAAAGGTTTCGCGTCGGTTGAGGAACCATTGCTGCTATTAGTTCAAAACACCAATCAGGTTATTGCTGAGAGTCAGTCACTCCTCTATCTTTCGTGTCTGTGTCACACGACTTTGTTCTTATTTGAGGATCTTCCTTATGTAATCCTTTCCGTCTTTTGCGTTATTTTGCTTTATCCCTAACTTTTGCCTGGACTGATTCTTGTGAATCTTTGATTGTGAAGTCCAGCGGGATGCCCTAACTTTTGCCTAAGTCGCTTGTTTTCAAGTTTCGACTTAGCGGGCTTTTTCTTTTCTTTTTATTCTTTTTTTTAACGAGTCGCGTGACATTGTTTGTTTTGACTGCTTCGTGAGGGTTATGACCGCCTCATTCTTTGGTCGATGAAGGATAACCATTGTGGTTTTCAGTCTTTAGACCTTTTGACTTGGATAACCATTGTGGTTTCGGGTATTTGGACCTCTTGATTAGCATAGTAGAATGCAACGGATATTCAAATACACTTCTTTATGAAAGTCTGAATGCTTGGTCTGACTAGCTGACGTCTACCCTGCCCCTGGGTTACATGTGAGGTTTTTTTTTATGTGAAAAGAAACTCCTACTTCAAGGCTCGAAGGGGTTAGCAAGGGTTTATCTTCCTTATATCTCTAGTGTTTAAGGATTTGAAACAAAGCCTGTACATCGTCAACAGGGCCTTACTCGAGAGCACACAATTAGAGATTTTGCGTTTTTGTTTCGTCACTCTCCCTCATAGAATTTAAGCATGACAATTGGTATTGCGATGTACATATGCAAAATTATAAGGGAATGCAAATGAATTTACTTCAAGAAAAACATGTGAGTTTTATTATTGCTAACATTCAAAAGCAAACAAATTTCATACATGTAGACAAATGTTTAGCATATAAAAGAAACTACAAATGGAAATGCAGTAAAGAAACTGAATATTGCCGTAGTTGAGGAGGGAAGACTCCGTCTGGACCTGTCAGTCTCGGATACTTTCAACGATTAGTCACAGACTTGTAATCTTCACTTTGCAGTCGTATACCTAACCATGGCAGTAATACTTCCTCTTCTAGCTATTCTGGCTCTGACACGAGACATCTGAAGGAAAGAGTGAAGCTGGGGAGTAAAGTTGCCCCATAAGGTTGCTCGGAAAGACCTAACGATCTTCTGCCTACGTATCTCCATTGACTGATGACCAATGAAGAATCAGAGCGACGTAGTTCCCCTCAATAGGGATGAAAATGAACAATGAAGAAAGGCAAACACATAAATGCCATCACTGAGAGTATTTGAATTATGCTGGCTTTATTCGCTTCATGAATACCCTGGCGTCCTGGGTGATCAACTCGAAGACTTCAGCTTAACGTGAACCATCTGGTAGAATAACCGTGACACCGGTTCCATTATGACTAGGCATCGGATTCTGTAGTACATTTGATCGCCTTAGAGTCAACTAGATCCTATACCTTGTTCTGAAAAGCCCAACATTTCTCAATATTGTGCCCCTGGGCACCTGAATGGAATTCGCACCTGGCATTAGCATCAAAATTTGGAGGTAGATTGTCAGGAGCAGGAGGTCTCATGGTACGAAGCTCAACCAGATTCAACTTTAGCAGCTCTGGGAGCAATACAACATATGGGCATGGGACGGGGTCGAGTCTGCGGTTTCTTGCTCTTGTTCTTTCCTGAAACGGTCTCTGTACCTGTTGTTGCCCAACCTTGTGGTCGCTGTTGTTGAACCTGTGGAGTAATAGTCACCGCAGCTTCTTGGTGGTAACCTTGAGAATAACCTCTGTCTCGGCTTCTATACACAGCATTCGTCTCGCCTTCTCTTCTTCTTTGGCCGTTGCCAAAAGGCTTTCTCACACCCGAAGAACTAGCGCTGCTTGCATCCTGGATCTTTCCCAATTTCAGAAAATTCTCTATTCTTTCTCCAGCAATGACGATATCAGAAAAACCAATGGACGGGTAGGCGGCCAAACGATCCAAGTAAACACCCTGCAAGGTGCCTATAAACATGTCGGCCATTTCCCGATCCAGCAATGGAGGTTGAACCTGTGCGGCCAGCTCACGCCACCTCTGGGCATACTGCTTAAAACTCTCCTTAGGTCCTTGAGACAAGTTCTGCAACTGAGTGCGATTCGGAGCCATATCAATGTTGTATTGATATTGCTTGAGAAATGCTTCATCTAGATCTTTCCAACTTCGAATAGAGACCCGACTCAGCTTCATGTACCAGCTCAACGAAGCTCCAGATAAACTGTCTTGGAAGAAATGCATCCAAAGTTTCTCGTCATCAGTATGAGCCGAGATTCTTCTAAAGTACGCATGAATGTGAGTCCTAGGACACGTGCTGCCGTTGTACTTGTCAAACGATGGTGCCTTGAACTTTGGAGGGATTCTGACTCCTGGTACTAACCCGAGACTAGTTACGTCGATGCCCAAGGAATTATGACATTCCATGGCCTTGATCTTCTCTGCCAGCTCTTCATACCTGCGATTGTTGATCTCATTTATGTTACCCATATCAGCATCCAGTAGAGTGAACTGGTCCTCTTGATTGTCTTCTAAACCTGAATTACGTGTTGTGGTACTATTTGGATTAGGTTCACCATTACGGGCAACGTTAGAATCCACATTCTCAGTCGGTATTCACGTATTAACGTTCCCATGAGGTTGCTCAACCATCAACCGGAGACGCTCCTGGTTCTGGGCCATGCCAGTCATCATTCCCATGAACTGATCCATCCTCTGTCGGAGCTCATTGAGATCTGTCTGTATTCGTTCAGCCATCCTTACTCGGTTTCTTTTAGTCGGATATCGGTGAACGCGTTGACCAGCTATATTGCCTGTGAATCAAATAAGTTAGAAACCCTAGGTAACCTGCAAAAACACAAGAATATGATATGCAGGAAATGAATGTTATGGCATGTCGATCCATTTTTAGGGCATCCCATCCCCTGATTCCAGTTTTGTGGGTTTGATGAAGACAGAAGCTCTTTTTGCTGTAAATAACAAGCAGTGTTGATAATATAAGGTGTGTGTGTAGCAGACGTGCCAAACGATTCCAAGAATACGAAGACCAACGTGTTTTTGCAAATGTGTCAGACGTGTCAATAATCACAAAGCAATATCACACATAACGATAGTAAAGAAAACCTTTTTATGATAAGAACTTTTGTTGATATAGTCAAAACACCCAAAGCATGGATTTCAAACAGAAGTACAATGATGAAAAGATTCCATCAACAATCCTGATGGTAATCCCACAACATATAAGCAAACAGAAAGATGTCTTTGTTAATGTGATCCTCTATCTAGATCTGAGTCAATGATCGGTCCCGTCTTAGGAACTTCTACCAATTCCTTCGCCTGTACCTGGTTGTCTTCAAACCTCTTCAGCTTCTTCTGATAGCAGATCATCATCCGCTTGTAGTAATCAGCTTCTTCTCGGGCTTTAGCAAGTTCTGCATCTTTTTCTCTCAACTTAACGGCCATCTCTTCGTCTTTCTCCTTTAGCTTACTCGCAATCTCTTCAGCTTGCACTTTGTCTTGTTCCTCTCTTTTGATCCTGTAAGCAGCATGTCTCTTTTTCATGTTCTCAAACATCAAGGTCTTCTGATCCAGTTGCCTTCTAGTGTCAATGTGTTCCTTGGAAGAACTTCTAGTAGCAAACTCGAACCTTTCATACCGAGCTAACTCAACCTCACATTGTTTCCTTGCAATAGTATGCCTCTCAGCATCTTCTTGAGCTTTCCACTCAATCTCGAGCCTGGCGTTATTAGCTTTAGAGAGCTCCTGACCTAACTGTGCATTCTCCATTAACAAACTGTCTCTTTCCGTCTTCATCTTGTTGAACTCTTCGATGCTAACTGTGGTAGGTTGCTCAATGACCGTGGGATATAGAAGAGGCGCAGGCCCAAATGGTAGCAGTAACACTTCAACCCGTTCTCTTAACCATTCTGCAAACGGTGGATACATTCGACAATTCCCCGCTCCCAAAGTCTTCTTCCCTCTTGTCTTTCGACTATGCCAAGCATTAGAAGCTTTCTGAGCAATCTCGAATCCATCCGTTGATTGGAAGTACAAGGATTCTGTGATGTCCACATCAGTTGGTGGTTCCTTTAAGGCGTACCCGAACTGTCTAACCGTGAGAGAAGGGTTATAATTAATTCCCCCTTTCCTCCCGATCAGTGGAACATTAGGGAATCCTCCACAACTATGAAGAATGTCAATGCACCACAAACCATGATTAACCCAGGAAATATCCTTTGCTTGCAAGCCCATCAATCTTTCCGACCATTCAAGAGTGTTCTTTGTCTTCTCAAAAGCTCCTGATTGTGGAAGAAAGCGTGTGAACCACTTGTAGAATACAGTCGCGCAACAATTCAACATTCCACCCCTTCGCTTCTCGTTCTTATAATGCACAGAGTGGTAGAGATCACCTAGGAGAGTAGGAATAGGATTCTTTGCTATGAAAATGCGAATAGCATCAACATCCACGAAGTTGGGCATGTTCGGGAACAAAGTGATTCCATAGATACACAAAGCTAGGATCGCATTGAAGGCACTCCAACTTTTTGCCTCAGCTGCTTTGGTAGCCTCATCTAACAAGAAACTCAAATGATATCCTCGGAAGCCTCCTTTGCTATCAATCCGGTCTTCCAATAATGACTTGCTCAAATAAAGAGCAGTTGCTACATCTTTGAAGTCGGGATCAATCTTGGTCCCAAAGAATGGTGCACAGTCCTTCACGGAAACTCTCAGGATGCTCGAATACTCCTCTAATGTAGGTGCCAATACGAAATCAGAAAGTAGGAAACATCTAAGTTGTGGATCATAAAACTGTAGCAAGGTGTGCATCCCTCTGAAAGCATAGTCACTGATGGGCTCTATGAAATACAAAATCCACCCGTAATCCTGCTTGAAGACATTCAGAACTTCTGGAGGAGCTAAGGCCTTCACTTTGAGAATTTCTTTCATAACAGGCTGATAAACCTTGTAGGAGATAATACACTTGGTCTTTTTCTTGGATTCCATGCTCATAGATCAATACCCACAACCGGAATCAAGGATGTGATATGCAGCCCTGCAAATGGATAAACATGCGTTAGGAATGCAAGTATGTGGATGATGTGATGCAATGCAACAACATGTGATCATTGTTGCATATACTGGGCACTGTTGTACTGTCTTCTGATTTTGCCTGAATACCGACTGTCAAGAATACCAGATCATAAGTTTATGTCGGAATAAAACCCAAGTATCAAGAACAAGGTAGGCTGAAGGTTTAGTTTTCCTGCAAACCTGTAAACCCCTCCCAATCTCACGGGTATGCTACTACGGGTCAACATCACGGACTCTCAAAGCCGAATAGCAATAATACGTTCACCATTTCTGAGAAATGGTTCATGACCAAATCAGGGAATCGGTTTGGAATTATGTACTACTCAGGGAGGCCTCAGCTGAATTCCCGAAAAACAAGCATCCCTCATAAGTTCCCGGCTTCAAGCACTGAAGTCGAGAAACAATAGTACATTCATCCCGAAGGGTACAATACTACCGTCATACGACCAGTTGCTTTAACCAGGTTCCTACGAGAGAACAAGGTCATCCTATGCGATTTCCTAGTGGGCCCTCGGGTGCGAATGGGTTTTCCACAAAATGTGGTCTGCCACTGTCACCACTGGAGAGGGTTGTTTCCACTAAGGTCCTCGATGATCGGTTCCCAGTGTTAGCAGCTCAGGTGGGAACATTCTATGGTCTTCCTAGACAGTATAGAACATATCCCAAGAGAGCCTGATCTGGGTGTGGGACTCGTGAAACCTACACGTGCTCAAGACCACGCAAGCCACACGACTGCCCACTCTAAATCCTATGTGTATACTCAAGCCGGGTATTTGGCTTATCTCACAATAATCCCATCCCGCCAAGGAAAACCAGAACAGCCAGTACAGTATATGCCAGTATATGCGACAGTAAAGTAAAGTGCAGAAAGCTGTAAATAAAGCTATAAATGAAAGCGATAAACTGTAAACAAAACAGTAAAGCTAAACTAAAGCATAACAACAAACGAATAAGCACCCAGAGAAAATAGAAACACATAAGCGCTAGGATTGACTCTCAAAGGAGAAATTAGAATTTCTAAAAGTCCCCAGCAGAGTCGCCAGCTGTCGCTCCCGGGATTTTCATCCTAGTACAAACGTGAAAGTGGCGCGGAAAAGTTAGAGTCGCCAGCCAGACATTTTTATCCCAAAGGAATGGGAAAGGTAATGTTGCACAAACCTAAGGAAGAAAGAAAAGGACGAGGCCTTGCGAACCAAAGATCTGGATACGGAAGTCGGTTACGAATTGAGAAGGTATTAGCACCCCAATCCGTCCGCCGTACCCGACGGGATCCACGCTTATAATTCTGTTTTCAAAGGGTGAGAAATAATATGCTGTTTGAATAAAGGAATGGCTATCTGGAATGGAAATAGAATAAGAAAAGAAATGGAATTGACAAATGGAGATAAAGGGGAAAATGTAGGGAAAAAGAAAGATTGTGCTCGAATGGGCCCTACCCCACTGCCTGCGTACCTCATCGGGTTAAATGAGGATCAGAGACGCCGTAGTTCGTCTAACTAAGGCTGACACTCGTTTGTGGTTTCTTAGGATGACGTTGTCATAGCTCTAGCTCAGGTGTTACCGGCTCTGACTCGAGGGTGTTTATCGTATCGCTGTTTGAACTGTCGAGACAAGTCATGTTCGTCCGCAAAGAGTATGAGATGAGATGAGAAGACGTGACTTCTTGGTTTGTTGTTTTTTTAGAAGAAGTGTTTTGAATTTGTGTTTTTCGTATGTACAACACTAAAGACTATGATACAGGAGCGAATACTTTCCAAGGTCGCCCCCAATGGAACGTTTGTAAAGCATCCTAGAAGAGTGAAGGAGACCTCCACTAGTCATTTCCCGCATAGCTTAAGGCTCGTGGCGCATTGTACACCTTTTCCTTTATTAAGTGTTTTTGATTTTCTTTTAAGATGAGAAGTGAGACTCAAGTTATAAAAGGAAAAATTCTAAGGAAACTAGACTTACCCTAAATCAATGGAGTTTAATGATGACCTATGGTTAGTGAGGTTTGAAAGATTAAATCTACCTAAAGATATTAAACTACAAATGCAAGTAATAGAGTTAATAGTGAACAATATGGTCCTCCTAAGTCATGGTGGGTAAAAACGTGAATGAAATGTAAAAGGGATAAAACAATGGATCGGGTGGGTCGATTGCGTGGTGCTAAGACGCACGACTTATGGTGTGAAATATACAAGGCTTGCTTTTGGTTGAATGGAATGGAATGATGGTAATCGAGGAACCCTAAAGTCACATGCAAATTTATTTATTTATTTGAAAATATACTCGACGTTGGATCGAGTCTTTATTTTTAAGATTTTTTTGAGATTTGGTTTTCTATCGATTCATTTTATCTTTTCTAACCTAGTTATAAAAACTATACAAGCATACAAGTATTACGCTATTACATCACAAAGCATACAAACATAATTGAGAAACAAAAATATCCAAGTCCATAAGCCAATCCTTGAAAACATACCTTGCACAAAAAAGAGAATAGTTAGTGAATGACATGAATCATGAATATGCATAATATGATGAAATGAATTAAAATGCCAAAAATATCAAAAGTCATGGAAAAAATATGAAATTAATTTCCTAAGGTCTTAAATCTGATTATAACACTATGTTAAAAAATCTCTTAAAAATTCTAATTCTAACCATGGTAAATGATCACCTAAATCTAACTAAGGTTTAATCACAATTTTGTACGAATCGCACTACCACAATAGTAGAAGAAATGCCCTAAAAAATACACAAAAAAATATTCTAGGTACTTCTATTTGTTCTCTAATCATAGCAAAAAGAATGGGCAAAAAATGTTATGGGAAGTGGCAGAAATAAATTGCACAAATTTATGTGTTTATGAAGATTTCAACCTAAAATAAAAAATCAAAATTAAATGGACAAATAATTAAATTCAGAAACTAAAAATTGGGAGGAGTTCTAAATTGCCTTAATACTCTATCCTAATTTTTGTGGATTTTTATTATGTGTTTTACTATTTTTAATGGATTAATTTCGAAACTATACCAAAACAAAAATAAAATTAAAATAGAACTAATGAGGGGGTGCAACAAGTATTTTCCTTTTAGTTAAAATGGATGGGCCCGAAATGAGGGGTGCAGATAGCCTATTAGCAAGGCCCAAATGCGCAGGAACTTGAGGGAGTTTTGCATGAAATTCCAGTCAACTTCGTTGACTCTGCCATAACCTCATCTTTAATGAAAATTAATATGATTGAAACAAATTTAAACCTTTTTAATATACTTAATATTCCTTCATTAAAATTAATAAATAATCTTTTATAAAAAAATAAAGAAAGAAAGAAAGCAGAGAGGGATGAATAACGTGACATAACCCTAGCCCCCTTCTTCTTCAACCTCCCTTCTTCTTCTTTCTACAAAACTAAAATCTGCCGCCGCCGCAACCCTTTCCGGCCGGTCCGTCTCTCTCAACCTCACAAACACGTCATCTCTCTCCCTCACAAACACCTTCATCCCCTTCAAACGAAAAACTCTAACCTAAAAAACTCAATCCCTATCCCTATCCTGAACCGTAATAGCCTAACCTCTCAACCTCCTTCGACCGCCGCCGCCAACCCCATCATCATCTCCTTCAATTTTTCCGTCGCCGTCCCCCTCTCATCCTCCACGAACTCTGTACAAACCCTAAACCCTCTTTAGGAAACCGCCGATAGAAATCTCAAGGAACCCCTAATCAACCACCCATCACCACTAATCACGACCTCTCAAGCCCAGACGCCGAACCAATTTTTTCGATTCATTACGAATTCAACTTCGGTTGTTCCTAGATCTTTCTCACACAACAAAATCGGGAAACTCACAAGTGGATAAAAGCTCGAAATTTTGTACCTGAGATTGCCGGCGAGAGGAACGCTACAATGGTAAGCCTTTCGTCTCGGTTGCGACTCTACGCGTATAAATCCCCACGATTGATCTCGTTCACCGCTCCGTCCATTTCGCAACAACACGACATTGATTCGTAAGTTATTGTATCCTTATTCATGCTCAATATTTGCCCTCTTCCTTTACTGCTTTGTGAATTGGTGTGTGAGTTAAATGGTTGTTGGTTCTCGAATCTTTCTCGAATTATTGCTGATGCCCTGAACTTTTGCTTTGCAGGTTGTTATGGAAATCAAAGTTTGGATGTCGTCATCGCCATGATTGAGATGTGGTTGCGATGTTCTTGTGGTGGAGGCGTGAACGCCACTTATCGTTCCTGATTATGGAATCAGATTGGTGAAGGTAAGGTGATCCTTAGACATGCTGTGTTCTTGATGAATTGGGAAATTTTGAACATATTTCTTCTTCTCCCTCTTTTATTCCTCTGACTTGATTACGAATTGTGGCTAATAATGAATTGTTATAGTTGCAGATTTTTTTGTGTGTGGATGTATTGGGGCTGAAAAGGTTATAGGGATGATAATGGTTGATGAACAAAAATGAAAATGGTGATGGAGTGAGCGAAGATTGGGGAATTCGGTTAAGGTTTTTGGAAAATCAGAAGAATGAGGGGATTGATAATGGAGGAAGAAGAAGCTTATTAGGAGGAATGAATGAGGAAAAAAGATGAATGATCGGTGGATTCAGGAGAGAAACCGAAGAATGAGAGGGTATTGAAAAAAAAAGGTCCTGAATTCAGAAGCTGATCAATGGTCTTATAGAGGTGAGTTCCTTGTGATACAGTTTAATTTCAGTTAGAAGTTGTTAGAGTTTGTTAGAAAACAGTTATGAGCTGGTTAGAATTCTGTTAGCTTCTAGAGAACAGTTAGAGCATATGGTTATGAATTCCCGACCTTTGTTATGAATTTTTGTTTGAATGCTCATGAATACTTTCTGTTAACTCCAGTTATGCTAACATTTCCTTGCTAATGCACTCTTTCAGATTACCTTCTGTCGCTCCCACCAAATGACAACCGGGGCCAAGAGGGGTACAGACGCGAACGGTCGGCGAAAGGGGAATGCGAGAACACACAGGAGTGAACTCACATGAAAAGAAAAGAGTCGCCAGCTAGGCATTTTTATCCCGAAGGAAAGGCAATGCTGCATAGACCTAGAAAGATATGGATAAGACGGTTGCGAACCAGAGAAACTGAGAAAGGGGGTTGGTTACAACCTGGGAAGGTATTAGCACCCAGATTGTCCGCCGTACTCGACGGGATCCACGCTTAAAAGATTTGTGTTTTAAAGGGGTAGTGTCAGTGCAATTTGTGTATAAAAGAGCTGGAAAAGGATGTACAGGTGTCAGTGTAAAAGAAGTGTAAAGTGTACATGAGAAGTGTCAGTGTAAGAGCAAGAATGAAATGCTCAAGATAATGAGGCTAAAAGAATAATACTAGAAGGAGGGGGAATATACAGAGACTTTTGTTCGATAACTGTTAAGTTATGCCTACGTATCCTCTCGTGCAATGAGGAAGTCAGAACACCGTAGTTCGACCCAAAGAGACTGAAAAATAAATTAACTTGTGAACTGCTTGCTTGTCTATGCTCAAGTGTATGACCTGTCTGGCTCAGGTGCAAACTGTCTTGCATTAGACGGAAGAAGCGAATTCTCGTTTATGAGTGAATGAGATGAGAAAAGAATCCCGGAGGAGACGATTATTGTTTGTTTTTTTGAGTTTTCAATCTTTTATTGCTTTTGAGAGTTTGTCATAAGTTAATGAGCTTAAGCCTAAACCAATGGGTTAGTAAACTCATCACATCCTCCCTCTGATTAGGGGTAATGAGAATACTTTAAGTGTGGAGTCAGCATCCCACACTTAATTACCATGATGTAGGATTAAGATCATTAACCTACTTGTGATTATTTAGATGTTTTTGTTGTTTTTGTTTAGTGTTAAGTAATGAGATTAAGCCATAATCAGGGATTAAACAGACTCATTACACTATCCTAATAGAAGGATAATATATGAGAATGTTTAAGCTGAGGAAGACTCCTCAACTTAATCCATGATTAGGGATTAACCTCATGACAAAACAAAGCCTTTATTAAGTGGATTTTAGTTAATGATAAGATGAAGAAATGATTTTTAGGGTTTGTAAGACAACTTGAGGGGGACTTGTCCATTAACACTAGGGTTAGTCCTTCTTAAGCAATTAAGGAAGAATTAGAACCCTAATGCAAGGCCCAAGTTACAAGCTTGATGTCTTGATGATTATTAGGTGGATTAATTAAAGGATTTAAACACATTAAGGGTTTAACACTTAGGATTAAAGTTATACACTCCATCCTAATAGAAGGATGCAGGCATAAGCTTAATCACAAAGCCTTAAAGCCTTTAGGGTTTAGTTCCTGATTATGAGATGAGAAGAGAAGACTCAAGGAGACACAAAGGTAAAAGCTAAGTGGGGGGACTAATCAAATCCTAATTATTGTCATGCTTGGTTGTTCCTATGGTTTATGAGGTTTGCAAGAAAGATCTTCAGAGAAACCACCAGGAAGCAGATGAAAGGAGCAAAGAGAAGCAAAACAACTTGCTTCACTTAAGAAGTCAAGTTGCTTGAAGAAAGAAAGTGAGATGAACAAGAATGATCAAGCTCAATACAAACACATACAAAAAATTCAGCAATGGTGCATAAGAGAGATGAAAAGGGATTGTGAGAAGTGAAGGCAAATTCACTTCTCAAAGTAACTTACCACCTGAAAGGTTAGCAAAAGAAATGAAATGTAATGCAAATGGGATGAGATGGCATGATGCAAACCAAAATCAGAAGCATAAGTATGATGTTAATGATGCTAAGAGATGATGCAAACATGAGGCAAGACATGAGGATGATCATACAAACATATGGATGCAAGAGAAGCATGCTTAGAAACATGAACATACATGAAAAGTTATGAAATGCAAATGACATACAACATGGCAAATGAAAGATGCAATGATCAAACATGATTCTAATATGTCTTAAGATGTATCATGAATCAAATGAATGCATAAAATGTCATGGCAAGTCATGGTATGCAAGCAAATGGAAGATGGGTGCAAAGGAAGGCATGAATTAGGGTTTATGATCAATGCACAAAACAAAATTCAAAACCAGAAGCAAACATCATAATAAAAATTTGAAAATGCATTCAAAGGAACCCTAAACCTATACAAACTCACTGCCCAAAGGAGAGGATCCAATTCTTAACCTAGTGAAAGTTATGAATTTCCTAAGTTGGCTAGGGTTTTAAGGTACCTTGTCAAGAAAAATGTCAAACAAATTGAAAATGCAAGATCAAATCATGCCAATTTAATCTTATTAACTACATGATATGCAAGATACAATGCAAAAAGAATCATTGTCCAACTCTCAATGGTTAGGCAGAAGTGAATTTTTGAAGTTTGAATCCAAATAATGCCTTGAAATGAAATTAAATCCATTGAAAATTGTCAAAAGGCATCAAGATCAAAAAAGAAATTTGGTTTGAAAGTTGGACAATGTTTCTAAATGATTTTAAATGTCTCATGAATTTTTTTGTGATTTTTAAATACTTAAAAGTATTTTTAATTAATTAATTCTCATTAATCAATTAAAAATAAACTTTTAAATGATTTAAAAATATTTTTCAATGCAAAAAATAAAAATAAAAATATTTTTGGTTTCTGAAAATTAATAAAAGGGTTGATAAAAATTTTCAGAATTTTTTGATGATTTTTACTATTTTTAATTAAATGTATAAATTAAATAGGAAGAAAATATAATAAAATTAAATAAAAGGGAAAGTAATCTGATCCAACGATCCAGATTCAAAACTGAGGGATAATGGTTGACTGGCGCGCTAATGAATGGCCTGGATCTCAACTGGGCTAATTAATTATAATTAAATTAAATAATCAGGAATTAGGGCTAATGACATGATCTGAGCCCTTGAAACACGCGCGGGAAGCCTCATCCTACGCTCCAGATTCAAACTCACCACTAAACCCTAATTAACATTAATGACCTTCAGACGGCCGGAACAGTGGTTCCGGTCGTCTTCTCCGACGAGCCATTTCCTTATCTCTCTCAAAACTCCATAAAAATGAAACCTCTCTGCCCAGAATCAAACCCCACACATCACTGAATCAAAACCCCCAAACAAAAATCATTTTTCGTTCATCAATCATGCAAATCGAAGCAAAACAAATTTAGGGCAGAAAGTTTCAGACAACTCATACATGCTCAATATTCCACCATTTTCATTTTTAAACACATCATGATGATCAGGATAACATGTAGAATCAATTTATAACAAGTAAATGAAGTTCTGGAAAATTTGTTCTTGATGGATACCTGAACTGAAGTCCTTCGCACAGGAGCTTTCTGAGCCTTTCTCCTATGCAAACTGACTCCTCTGGTCCCTCTGAGCTCAATGGAATGCTTCACAACTCTTGTTGATGGCTGATTTGGGAGATTGCAGAAGTTCTGTTCAAGGGGGGGGGGGGTGATCGTGTTTTGGTTTCAGTGGTTTTCAGGCTGTTTTAATGGTTGGTTTGTGATCAGTGAGTCATGTTGAGATTGTTTGTGAAGTTTGTTTGTGTGTTTGATGCTTGCGGAGAGTGTTTCGAATGGTTTTGCATAAGAGGTGGAAAATGAGAATGCTGTGTTCTTGGAGCTTTCAGGCTTGTGTGTGTTATGAGAATGAAGCCTTGGGATGTGTTTGTAAAGTCTGGATTGGGCAGAGAGTGGTTGTGTCACTGTGGGATTGGTATGGCTTCAAGTTGCAAAAAGTCAAGCAAGTTGTACTTGGATGTATGGGCAAGTGGCAGGCTAGGATAGGAGCATGGTTGAGTTCAGCAAGGATCAAGGAATGCTTTTGGATCAGATTTTGTGAACTGAGGCAAGTGGATGAGAAGTTTTGATCCCTTTTGCAAATTGTCACAACTTTGGCCCCTTTTGTAATTCTTGAAGTTTAAGGCATGGAACTTAAGAAATTCTTGGGCCAATCTGAAGTTTAAGTCATGTATGATGTTTGTGTAAAGGTTAGACATCAATTAGAAGTCACAAATTTCCTTGGTACAAGAATTTGCAAGTTTCCCTCTTTGGTGCATAACTTGAAATTATGTGATTTTTCCCAACTTTGACAAACCATAACTTTTGATCCAAAATGAATTAGGTCATGTTATTGTACTTTTTGAAAAGGGAATGATTCATTCTACAACTTTCATGACCAAATTTTTTCCATTTGAAGCATTTTTGAATCAAAAATCAAGGGTTGAAAAAGTTTCCCAAAATGGCAATTTTCATTATAAGTCAACTTTCCCAAAAAGTCAACTTTGCAAAAGGCTTGAAATTCTTCAACTTTGTGAACTTCTAACATCTTCTATGATCAAATAAAGATCATACATAATCAAAATGATGAATAACATCCTTTGGTTGGGTCATTGGGGGCCTCAGATGCCCTGATTTTGCACTGACTTGCTCAGAAAGTCAACTCTTGATCAGATGACTTCCCCATGGAATTTCTTCATGAAAATTTATATGCATGATCCCTATACCATATAGAGACCAATATAAACAAGAATGACCAAAAATTTTGGAGTTATGGCCTTTGAAACCAAAACCCTAATTCTAGGTCATCTGTGCAGTTAAACCTGGCTCTGCTTCCATGCCATTCTCAGTTCTTGTGATTTTTTGACATTCTTGACTTTGAGAGGATATAATATGATGCTTGAACATACATGGACCCCTTTGAAGTGATTGATGACCTTTGGAGTGGTTCAAGAAGCTCTTTGATGGCTCAGATCACAAACCCTAGATGCAGATGACTTAGAATCAATGCAGTGAATCAAAAATGCAATATGAGATGCTATGGTTGAACTTATGCACATGAAATGATCACAAGCCATGGTGTGAAATGGGTGAGGGCAAATTTGGGGTGTTTACAGCTGCCCCTATTCAAACATGAGTTAGCTGTGCAGGATGTAAGTGTAACACCCCAAATTTGCTCTCTTCATTTTAAGCATCATGTCACGTCATATTCATCATAACATATCATATCTTTAGCATTTTGCATAGAAAAATGAGGCATAACACTCACATGTTCTAGCATAGGGCATATGACCAACCATCTGGAAGATTTGAAGCACTGCAAGTAAAAATCAAGAGCATGGTGACCTGGCAAGAATATCACAGGGTCATTCTGCACAAGCTCTGTATCATGTTCAAGGCTTAAAAGAGAAAAAAAGAAAGAATGAGGATCAAAGTCAGCTTGAAGCGGCAGGCGCCGGCTTATTTTTGAGGTTTCCCACCAAAAGGGGGGAAATTCAAATTTTTCATGCGTTAACCGGTTAACGCATATGGTTAACCGGTTAACAGCTGCGAAATTTGAATTTCCAGCAGCAAAATCAGCATGTGTGTTTTGGCTCCATTTTCCAATTTTCTGATTTTTATTCATTTGAATTAAATTTGAATTTGAGAGAAGGATCTAGAGCATTTATCCAAGCCTCATTCCAACCCTAAATCCAAATCACTTTCTAAGCTAATGCCAAGCCATATTTTTGGATCCCAAACCAAAATTTTGGGCCCCAAACCTAAACCATATTTATTCCATTTTCCTCCAAACCAAAGGACCTCTCCCTCATTTTTCACTCTCATTTTCTGAATTTTCATTCCTCTCACTCACAATTCTCTCACTTTTCTCTCCCAATTTTCCAAATCACTCAAAGTTCCTCTTTGAAGATCACACAACCTTGCCTTGAGGTGTGTAGATCTTGGAACTAGACCTCCATCCATAGCTTCATTGCATCTTTTTGCTGGTTTAATTGGTGATTCAGATCTGGTTTGAGATCTAGAAGTGCTTTTGGATCCAAAATTCTGCATCAAGAGCTTGTTCTTGCATTTATTTTGCATGGAGTGTGGAGCTTAGCATCGGATCTTCAAAGTTTTGCGTGAGATCTATCATTTTCAGCATAATCAACAATTACCAAAGCATACCTCCGCTTTGTAGGTTGGTTAATTTCAGATCTAGCTCTGTTTTTAGCTTATTTGCATGCTTGAGCTTTGAACCTACCATGTGTTTGTGTATTTGATTGTGTTGCATGAATTGATTGGTTGATTGGTATCCGGATCCGATTGTTATTGTTCATGAGCATAATGTTATGGATTAATGTGAATTGATCTGTTTTTCCATGTATAATTGAGTGCTGGTCTGGTGCAAGCTTATTTGAATAAGCTGTTTTGAGTTGCTGTTTTCTGCAGGATTTATTGCTGTTTTGACAGTGTTAACCGGTTAACGCATAGGGTTAACCGGTTAACGCCCCTGTTTCATGCGTATTTTGTGCAGGTTTGAACTGGTTAACCGGTTAACGCATATGGTTAACCGGTTAACCCTGAAGCAGAATGGTTTTCTAGTGCTGTTTTGAGCTTGTTTGATCCCTTTGCTTGTTTTAATTGCCATGGATCATTGTATGATCATTAAACATGATGTTTTAGGGTGATTTGCTTGCTGGTTTATGTATGCTTTCATGTTCTCGACGCGTAAGTCGTGCATTTGCAATGTTTGGCATGATGTTTGATTCTTGTTTACAAGAACCATTGAGCATGATTAATTCCATGATTGTGTTGGTCACTTTGCTGGATTTTTTGTGTATACTAACATTTCAGGGGCTATGGTAAGTGTGAGATGTGGGAATTGAGTTCCACATCTCCAATTCTCATCTTCCTCTTATGTTTATGTTACTAACCCTTTGTTGTTGGGCTTAGGCCTTTCTCATCCCTTCTTCTCTCTTCTCCTTTCTTCTTCATTAGGATAGAAACCTCACTAACCCTTAGGACATCCATGCATGTTAACACTTAGGATTATTTAGTCCCCTTTTAGAATTTTTTCCTTTGGGTCTCTTTGGTTCTTATTCTCCTCTCATCTCAATACTTTTAAAAAAACACTTTAATAAATGTGAAGTGATGTCTTGATCCATAGCCTTATTCCATGAGGTATGCTTGTAGTCTTCCCATCTTGGGATAGTACAAGTTTGCCTTGTGATGCACAAGTCTGATCAAGGTATCTCCTTCATAAAGAAAAGCCTAAAAAACACTTCTTCATGTAAATAATCAAAACACCTAATAAGTAAATAAGTTAGTGAGCCTAGGCCCTAATCTTTGGGTTCAAGTTTTGGGGATCTTCTCCTTACTTGAGTGTGCTTGTTCTATTATTCCATCTTGGAATGTAGTGACGAGTACACATTCCATGGAAAAGAGCTTGAGTTCACTTCCTTGTGACACACTCATAAAAGCTTCTAAAAAAAACACAAAACAAACAATAAGCGTCTTTCCTTCGGGAATTCTTTTCTCACCTCATTCGCTCCGTCCGCGAACTTGCTCCTACTTGTCATTTTGCAAGACGGTTACGCACTCGTCGTCCGAGCCTGCAACACCTGAGCAATGGCATAGGCAGTTCAAGCCCTAATTCACAAGCAATTTCCTTTTAGTACCCCTAGTTAGGGGAACTACGGCGTCTCTGATCCTCATTATCCCGATGAGGTACGTAGGCAGCGGGGTAGGGCCCGTTCGAGCACAATCTTTATTTTCCCTACATTTTCCCTTTGTTTCTTATTTCATTTCTTTTCTCAATTTATTTTCCAGTTCCAGTTTCTTTCCTTTTCTTTTGCTGCAGCTTTCATACCCTCACCCTTTGAAACAGTTATTTTCGCAAGCGTGGATCCCGTCGGGTACGGCGGATGATCTGGGGTGCTAATACCTTCCCAGGTCATAACCGACTCCCGAGCTCAGTCTCTTTGGTTTGCAGGACCCGTGTCCTTCCTTTTCTTTTCTTCTGGTTTGTGCAGCATTACCATTCCCTTTCTTCGGGATAAAAATGCATGGCTGGCGACTCTATCTTTCCGCGCCACTTTCGCGTTTGTACCAGGATGGAAATCCCGGGAGCGACAGCTTGGCGACTCTGCTGGGGACCGAACCCAGAATCTCTGGTTCCCCTGTGAGTCTCTCCTAGCGCTTGTGTGTTTCTGTTTCATTGGGTGATGTTTGTTTGCTGTGGCTTGTTGTATTGTATTGTTGTTTATTTACAGCTTTATTTACAGCTTTATTTACAGTTTTCAGTATTTATTTTCTGCATCATGTATATACTGGACTGTCTGGACTGGTTTCCTTTGGTGGGATGGGTGTTACTGATTCTTGAGAGATATGAGCCAAGTACCCGGCTCGAGTGCACCATAGGATTTAGAGTGGTTCCACTTTGGCCTCATGAGATCTTGTCATGGGGGTAGTAGTGAGTTCCACATCCAGGTTGCGATTGTCTTGGAAATGTCTTGATTTGGGGATCTTCCTCTCTCATTACATAACCCTGACAGTTATGTGCAGCTGGGGACCGATCATTGAGAACCTTTGTGGAAACAACCCTCTCCAGTGGTGACAGTGGCAGACCACATTTTGTGGCAAACCCATTCGCACCCGAAGGTCCACTGGGAACTCGCATAGGATGGCCTGGTTCTCTTATAGGAACTCAGTCAAAGCATCTGGTCGTATGACATTAGTACTGTATCCTACGGGCTGAATGTACTATTGTTTCTCGATTTCAGCACTTGAAGCTGGGGACTTATAAGGGATGCTTGTTTTTCCCGGACTCAGCTGAGGCCTCCCTGCGTAGTACATAATGCCAAACCGATTCCCTGATCTGGTCATGAGCCATTTCTCGGAGATGGTGAAAGTATTATTGCTATTCGGCTTTGAGAGTCCGTGATGTCTGACCCGGAGCCTTTTACCTGTGAGATTGGGGGGTGTTTACAGGTGTGCAGGAACCCATGACCTCAACATACACTCATTTGTTCAGGCGAATACGATTTGTGGTTCTATTGATTCTATGGTTCCGAAGTTATGGTCCTGGAATTTTGGATTTCTTGATACTGTGATTCTGATCAGAGGGTTGTGATTATCAGAGGGTGTGACTCAGTGAACTGTTGGGTTTGCCAGTTGTTCAGAGGGGCCTTTGTCAGTGTGCCAGTTCAGATGGTCCCAGTTGGTCATATGCTTGCATTGCATTACATTTGCATCATTCTTTGCATTAACTGTTTATGTTTCCCATTTTTCAGGTCATTGCTCACATCTGTTCCCGGTTCTGGTATTCTTATCTCCATGGCAGAAATCAGAAGTGATCCGAGAAAAAAGAATGTGCATTATACTTTTCTTCAGCCGGAAGTTAAAAGTGTTCAGAGGTTAGCAGGTCTGATGAGCGATCAAGTCTTAGGAAATTTCAAGAAAAGATATGGCCAAATACTGAAGTTTGTGGACAAGCCTACTACGGACCAAAAGGACAGCTTGCATACCTTGTTGCAGTTTTATGATCCCCTGCTGCGTTCCTTTGTTCTTCCAGGTTACATCTTAGCTCCGACATTGGAAGAGATCTCCAGCATGCTGAGTATTCCGATCAGAGAGACATTGCCGTTTTACGGGTCAGAGGTTGTGCTCAAAGATGAAGACATAGCCAAGGTTTGTAGGCTGCCAGTTGTTTCAGTCAGAAAGGCTTTGCAAGAGGGTAAAGGCAGAGGTCTACCCTGGAGTGTGCTTATCCCAGAGGCTGAGAAATATGCTACAGAGGCTAGGTGGAATGACTTTGGAGCTTTGCTTGCATTGATGGTATATGGGTCTAGTTTGTTTCCCGGAGAGAAAGAGTTTGTCAGCTTAGAAGTGATCTCAATCTTCGCAAAAGGCAATCCGGTGCCCACTTTATTGGGTGACTTTTATTTTAGTGTCCATTACAGAAACGAGAAAGGTAGAGGTGGCCCAGTGGTCTGTTGTGCTCCTTTGTTTGCTGAATGGTTCGCTAGACAGTTGCCCAAGTTAGGTGCCTTCAAGGATATCCGAGACGAATGGAGATGGTCCAGAAGGCTGATGGGATTGACTGAAGAAGACATTGCTTGGGGTTATGACAGGGATTTGCTAGGAAAGGAGTTGATGGTTAGTTGTGGAAGGCTCGCTGGAGTACCTTTGCTGGGAAGGAAAGGTGTCATCAGTTACTACCCTACACTAGCCAAAAGGCAGTTTGGCTACCCTTTGAAGGATCCTCCTCAAATGGAAATGTTTGCTGAATCTTTGTATTTTCCTGTTGACGGAAACAGAGAGTTAGTCCAACAAGCAGTTCAATCCTGGGATCACAGGATAAGAAAAGGGAAGAAAGACTTCGGCCGAGTTGATCCTAAGACATATCCACCATATGCTGAGTGGTTGCAAAGACATATCGAGTCGGTTCTCATGCCTTTTTCAGTCGAAGCTCCACTGTATCCCCGAGAGGTATCAAGTCCGAGCAGTACGGTTTTCTTGGAGGAGTACAAGAAGCTAGAAGCTCAGCTGCAGGCGGTCAGAGTAGAGAATGTTGAGATGGTAAGCTTATACCACCAGGCTAATAGAGCTAAGAAGGAAGTCGAAGACAAGCTGCAGAAGCTCCAAGCCTCTTTGGAAAACAAAGAGAAAGATTTTGCCGGAAGAGAAGCCCATTTCCATCGATTGGGTATGATGGAAGCGCAAAGAGAAGCCAAGCACAAGGAGACTTTAAAGACTCTCAAGAGTGCTCGACAGTCCATTGTTTGGTTGAAAGGCCAAAGGGATGAAGACCAAAAGAAATTCAAAGAAAAGGAAGAGTTCTTTGAAGTTCAGATGGCTTTTAAGAAAGAGGAAGTGGAACAAGCCCACGCCATCCGGAGGGAGAGGACCCAGTAGCTAGTCCAAAGCCAATTAGCTCTGGAGGAAGCCAGGAAAGAGATTGAAGAGCTCAAGCTGAGAGCAAGGGTCAAGAAAAGCAGGGCGGAGGTGGCAGAGCCGGGGTCCTTAGCTTAGTTTATTTTTCAGACTACCTACAGGCTTGTTGTAGGAGTCTTGCTTTATTTCTTTTGTCTTTATGTACTGATTTGTAACCCTTCGGGGAATATTCTGGGATGTATTCTGACTTTTAGCCTATAGTGGTTTGTCCATACTCAGTATTAATGTGCAAGTTATCGTTTTGAATGTGCAAGACTCGTTTGTCTGGATACTGCTAATATCTGAACACTTGAGAAAGTTTGAAAGATAAAAAAGTAATTGCCGAGATAGATGCCAGAACTGGGGCATGCCAAAAGCTCAAAATTGGGAACATGAACAGTTACATTGCATTGCATATAACTTGTTTGTCTGTTTTGCAGGTGTTGCGTCAATTACTAACGTGTTTTGTGTTGTAGGCGCAATAGCTCCTCGAAAAGTTCGAGGTCAACCAACAGTGCACAGATACCCAACCAAGATTAACAGAGAGCGGGCCATGGATCAAATGCAGGCAGATTTGGCAGATCTAAGGCAGAGGATGGACAACTTCATGACGTTAATGGCCGGCATGGGGCAGAATCAAGAACGTTTGCGAGAGATGGTTGAAAATCAGAATCGGAATGCTGCTGCTGCTGCTAATGCTGATAATCATACCGGTGCGGGCGCACGTCAGGGTGGACCTCAGGTTGTACAACCAGGGGCGACAACAGTCAACGACGGGATGCATAACAGTCATGTGGACCACCAGGATGACCAGTTCACTTTGCTTGATGAGACCGAAGGTCAGGGGGTAGAAATGAACAAGAGGTTTGAAGAGATGGCCGAGCAGATCAAGGCTATTCAGTCCCAGAATTCTTTGGGATTTGATATAACAGACTTGGGCTTGGTTCCTGGAGTTAGGATTCCATATAAATTCAAAGTTCCTACTTTCGAGAAGTATAACGGCACTGCTTGCCCAAAAACACATCTGCAATCATATGTTGGGAGAATTGCCGCTCATACAGATGACGAAAAACTGTGGATGTATTACTTTCAGGACAGCTTGGTGGGAGCTTCCCTTGAGTGGTACATGAAGCTCAGCAGGGTCAATGTCAAGAGCTGGAAAGATCTTGCTGAAGCCTTTGTGAGGCAGTACCAGTATAACATGGACATGGCTCCGAATCGCACCCAGTTGCAACATATGGCTCAGACAGCAAAAGAAGGCTTCAAAGAATACGCACAGAGGTGGCGTCAGCTAGCTGCCAGGGTGCAGCCACCCTTGTTAGAGAATGAGATGGCCGATATGTTTATGGGTACCCTCCAAGGGGTATTTCTTGAGAGACTGGCGTCGAGTTCTGCTACAAAGTTCAACGATATTGTCATTGCGGGAGAAAGGGTTGAAACACTGTTGAAAATGGGGAAGATACAAGACCCAGGTGCTAGTAGCTCAAGTGGAGCGAGGAAAGCTTTTGGCGGACCTCCAAGAAGACGAGAAGGCGAGACCAATGCTGTATTCGGCCGAAGCCAGGGTCGTGGTTACAGAAGACCTTATGAGCATATGGCTGCTGTCACCATTCCTGCAGCTCCTGTACAACAAATGCTACCTCCACCACAACCACATCAACAACAACAGCAACCTCGAACCAACTACCAGCAAAGGCCTTATCAGCCGAGGCAGACTCGCCCAGCTAACCGAGTGATTGAAGCTATTCCAATGACATATGCTGCCTTGTTGCCGAGACTACTAGACTTGAACCTTATTCAATTGAGGACTTTGGCACCACCACCTCCTGGAGAGCTTCCAGCTGGTTATGATGTCAACGCGCGATGCGCTTTTCATTCAGGGGCACCTGGGCATTCAACCGAGAAGTGCAGGGCGCTACATCACAAAGTTCAAGATCTCGTGGATTCAAAGGCAATCAACTTTGCGCCACCACCGAATATCAACTCGAACCCTATACCTAATCATGGAGGGGCAAGAGTTAATGCTGTTGAGCGTGATGACAAGTTGAGCTTGGTACTGAGTATTGATGAAGTCAAGACGCCGTTGAGGATGGTGAAAGAGAGACTGTTGAAGGGTCAAGTATTTCCTGGTTGTTGTCTCGATTGCGAAGACTGTGCAAGTGCTGTGAATGGCTGCGAGAAATTGAAGGCGGGTTTGCAAGAGTTGATTGATGATGGGTCTCTGCAATTTAGCAAGATTAGTAATGAAGAGGCTGATGATGTGTCAACCATTACTATCTTCTATGATGAAGCTGATATGCCCGTCAGACAAGGGCCAGTTACCGTTTACGCTCCTCAGATTAGTCCTGTGACTATAACTGTACCTGGGCCAGTGCCGTATAATGATGATAGAGCCATTCCGTGGCATTATGGTTCTGATGTCTATGTGGCGGGACAGAAGATGGAAAGTAGACCTGTTGCTGACTTGACTATTGAAAATGTGGGAGGTGTTGGAGGTTTTACTCGAAGTGGCCGTTTATTTGCTCCCCCTGCACTGAGAAAGGATCCCGAGGCCGAAGCTTCATCCAAAGACAAAGGAAAGCAGACTGTGAATGATGAGTCGAATACTCCTGTGGCTGGGCAGGGGACGTTTGAGAAAGAGGTAGAGGAGTTCATGAAGATCATCAAAAGGAGTGACTATAAGGTGGTTGACCAACTGAATCAGACTCCTTCAAAGATTTCTATCTTGTCACTGTTGATGTGCTCACCCGCGCACCGAGAAGCCTTGCTGAAAGTACTTCAAATGGCTTATGTTCCTCAAGAGATTACGGTCAATCAACTCGAAGCTGTTGTCGGGAGTGTCAATGCTAGCCATGGCTTGGGCTTCACTGACAGAGATCTCACTTTGGAGGGAAGAAATCACAATAAAGCACTGCATATCACGATGGAATGTAAGGGTGCTGTTTTGTCTCATGTTCTTGTGGACACAGGCTCTTCTTTGAATGTGCTCCCGAAAAAGGCGTTGATGAAGCTTGACATTGATGGGATCATCCTAACGCCGAGTGATTTGGTGGTTAGAGCTTTCGATGGTTCAAGAAGATCAGTTTTCGGGGAGGTTGAGTTGCCTGTTAAGATAGGCTCTCAAGTCTTTAAGAGTGTCTTCTATGTCATGGATATCCAGCCCGCGTATAGTTGCTTGTTGGGCAGACCGTGGATACATGCAGCTGGAGCTGTCACCTCAACTCTACACCAGAAGCTTAAGTATGTGGTGGACGGCCAAGTCATCACAGTTTGCGGGGAAGAAGATATATTCGTCAGTCACCTGTCGACGTTTAAATATGTAGAAATGGACGGAGAAATTCACGAGACTTTGTGCCAAGCTTTTGAGGAAGATGTTAGTATCTTGACTCCGGTGAAGAAAAACAACGAAGGCACTTCAATTCATTCTTACCAGGAAGCAAAAGAGGTCGTCCAATCAGGCAATGCCCAGGGCTGGGGCAAGCTATTGGAGGTGGAAAAGAAGGGTGATAAATTCGGCTTAGGGTATCAACCTGGAGGGTCTAATCAGAGTGGTAAGGCTATCTCATTCACAAGTGCTGGGTTGCTCGATCGCGATCAAATCTGTATGGCAAGTCAAGACGGAGATAGTGACCGAGATTGGGACAACAATTGGATCCTCCCGTGTGCACCCGACGAGGAGCTAGGAAATTGGTTTGCTGAAGACATTGTTCAAGTCACCTGGCTCTCAAAGTAATTGTTTGTTTCCTTTTATTAGCATACTGCATTGTCAAGTCCAGCATTCTGCCCAAGATGCTTGGATCCATTGTATTGGGCCACCATGTTTTGTATCGCATTGTTATTTTTGCCATGAAATAAAAGGACATTTTCAGACAAACTGTGTTCCCTGTCTTTGTTTTTGAAACTTTTTCACAAAAAACGACATAAAAATGGCAATGTGTTTTCATTTTTTGCTTTGTGTTAGCGTCTCTTTTCAAAATAAGCGGATTCTGAATAAGCACATCATTTGTGCAGTGCCGATCATCCGGATTCCACGGATAACGTTCCTGCTATGACTATGCATGACTTTGATAATCCAGTCTACCAAGCTGATGAAGGGGTTGAGGAAGACTGTGACCTCCCTGAAGAGTTGGTCAGATTGTTGAAACAGGAGGAACGGGTTATTCAGCCTCATCAAGAAGAGATTGAGACCATCAACATTGGCAGTGAAGATGCAAAGAAAGAAATCAAGATAGGGGCCAATCTGCAGGCCGACGTCAAACAAGAGCTGATCAGTATGCTGAGAGAGTATGTGGATATCTTTGCTTGGTCATATCAAGATATGCCAGGTTTAGATACCGACATCGTGATGCATAAGCTACCCCTGAGAGAAGACTGTCCTCCTGTAAAGCAAAAATTGAGAAGAACTCGCCCGGATATGGCGATGAAGATCAAAGAGGAGGTACAAAAGCAGTGGGATGCCGGATTCCTTGCCGTGACTAGTTACCCGCCTTGGGTAGCTAATATTGTACCAGTACCTAAGAAGGACGGCAAGGTCCGGATGTGCGTTGACTATAGAGATTTGAACAGAGCAAGCCCGAAGGACGATTTTCCGTTGCCACACATCGACGTGTTGGTCGACAATACTGCTCAATTCTCAGTGTTCTCCTTCATGGATGGATTCTCCGGTTATAATCAGATAAGAATGGCGCCGGAAGACATGGAGAAGACAACGTTCATTACCCCGTGGGGGACATTCTGCTATAAGGTCATGCCCTTTGGTCTGAAGAATGCCGGGGCAACTTATCAGCGGGCGATGGTCACGTTGTTCCATGATATGATCCACAAGGAGATCGAATGTTATGTGGATGATATGATTGCAAAGTCCGAAGACGAAGAGGAGCATTTGGTTAACTTGAAGAAGTTATTTGACAGATTGATCAAGTATAAGCTGAGGTTGAATCCGAACAAGTGCACCTTCGGGGTGCGTTCCGGAAAATTGCTGGGTTTCATTGTAAGCCAAAGGGGAATTGAGGTGGATCCTGCTAAAGTGAAAGCTATTCAAGACATGCCTGCACCGAGGACAGAAAAAGAAGTGCGCGGGTTCTTAGGTAGATTGAACTATATTTCTCGGTTCATATCTCACCTAACTGCCACGTGCGAACCGATATTCAAACTGCTGAGAAAAGAGCAAACGGTCAGGTGGAACGATGATTGCCAAAGAGCTTTCGACAAAATAAAGGAATATTTGCAGGAACCTCCAATTCTGATGCCTCCAGTGGAAGGGAAACCGTTAATCATGTACTTGACCGTGCTAGAAGGATCGATGGGGTGTGTGCTCGACCAACATGACGAGTCTGGTCGAAAAGAGTACGCCATTTATTACCTTAGCAAAAAGTTTACCGACTGTGAATCCCGATACTCACTGCTCGAGAAAACTTGCTGCGCTTTGGTATGGGCTGCTCGCCGACTGAGGCAGTACATGTTGAACCATACCACATTTCTCATTTCCAAGATGGATCCTGTCAAGTACATCTTTGAGAAACCAGCATTGACCGGAAGGGTTGCTAGATGGCAGATGATTTTAACTGAATACGACATCCAGTACACTTCTCAGAAAGCCATCAAAGGAAGTGTATTGTCGGAGTACCTTGCTCAGCAACCTCTTGAGGATGACTATCAGCCGATGAGATTTGATTTCCCTGATGAGGACATCATGTACCTCAAAACAAATGATTATGAGGAACCACTTCCGGAGGAGGGGCCTGACCCTGAATCCAAATGGAAGTTGATGTTTGATGGGGCTGTCAATATCAATGGTCGTGGAGTTGGTGTCGTACTCATTAATCCTGAAGGTGTTCATTTACCCTTCGCTGCCAGAATTACTTTTGGCTGCACCAACAATGAAGCGGAATACGAGGCGTGTATAATGGGAATAGAGGAGGCAATTGATCTTCGGATTAAGAACCTCGATATATTCGGAGATTCAGCCCTCGTCATTAACCAAATTACCGGCAAGTGGTATACACATCAAGAGCATCTAGTTCCGTACAGGGATTATGCTAGAAAACTGTTGACATTCTTTACAACAGTTGAACTCAAGTACATACCACGTGACGAAAACCAATTTGCCGATGCTTTGGCCACTCTCTCTTCGTCGATTAAAGTCATGTGTTGGAACTTTGTGCCCAGAATTGACATCTCCAGGCTTGACTCTCCAGCTTATGCTTTCTCTGTAGACGCCGTGTCTGACGAGAAACCTTGGTATTTCGATATCAAGTTATTCCTGGAGAAGCAAGAGTACCCAACAGGGGCATCTCCTAAAGACAAGAAGACCTTGAGACGACTTGCTGCTAGTTTCTTCTTGAACACAGACGGGGTTTTGTACAAGAGGAACTTCGACATGGTTTTGCTCAGATGCGTGGATAGACACGAAGCAAGCCTGTTGATGCAGGAAGTCCATGAAGGATCTTTTGGTACCCATGCAGGAGGGCATGCCATGGCAAAGAAACTGCTGAGATCAGGGTATTACTGGATGACAATGGATGCAGACTATTGTTCATTCGCTCGTAAATGCCACAAGTGCCAAATATACGCAGATAAAGTGCATGTTCCTCCTAACCCGCTCAACGTCATGTCATCTCCTTGGCCTTTCTCTATGTGGGGCATTGACATGATCGGGAAGATTGAGCCAACTGCTTCGAACGGTCATCGCTTCATCCTGGTCGCGATTGATTACTTTACTAAGTGGGTAGAAGCAGCGTCTTATGCCAATGTCACTCGTCAAGTGGTGGCAAGATTTCTGAAAAGAGATATCATATGCAGATATGGAGTGCCCGAAAGGATCATTACTGATAATGGTTCTAATCTCAACAATAAGATGATGGCAGACTTATGTCGGGACTTCAAAATACAACATCACAATTCTTCTCCTTATCGACCAAAGATGAATGGTGCGGTAGAGGCAGCTAACAAGAATATCAAGAAGATTGTGCAGAAAATGGTTGTCACCTACAAGGATTGGCATGAGATGTTACCGTTTGCTTTGCATGGGTACCGAACGTCGGTCAGGACGTCGACAGGGGCAACTCCCTTCTCTCTGGTCTATGGCATGGAAGCAGTCCTGCCTGTTGAAGTAGAGATTCCTTCACTGCGTGTGATGATGGACGTCAAACTGGAGGAGGCCGAATGGGTGCGTGCTCGTTACGATCAGCTATGTCTAATTGAGGAAAAGAGATTAGCGGCTATCTGTCATGGTCAGCTTTATCAGAGGAGAATGAAGCGGGCATTCGACCAACGAGTACGTACTCGAGGGTATCAAGTGGGAGAGCTTGTGTTGAAGAGAATCGTTCCTCCAGGTTCAGATAATAGGGGCAAGTGGACCCCAAACTACGAAGGACCATTCATAGTGAAGAAAGTCTTCTCAGGAGGAGCGCTGATGCTCACCACTATGGATGGAGAAGACTTCCCATCTCCTGTTAACTCGGACGCAGTTAAAAAATACTTCGCATAAAGAGACCCGCTGGACACAAAAACAGAATGTAAGTCCAGGCAAGAAAAGGGCATCCCGGCGAGCTAAAAAACAGAATAAAAAGCTCGGGCAAAAATTAGGGAAATAAATATAAAAAATGTGTACACCCGCTGAGTTGAAAAGCCGCATTGGACAGCTCAGGCAAAAAAGGGTATCCCGGTGGATTGAAAACCCGAGAGGGCGATCCACGCAAAATAAGGGAATAAGCGAACAACTGTGGTCCGAGTTATCTGAACCACGTCATCGTTTTGTACAGTTTGACAATATCAGAAGGATAGGAAACAGTTCCCTCGTCCTCTCAGAAAGCCAAAACAGAATGGAGAGTCTTAAAGACATGCAGGTCATAGCAGAAATGGAACTCCTTGGAATGCCGTGTACATTGCCATTAGGATAGTTTCTTTTCCTCAATTTTTTAGTGGCTACCTCTTTCCAGGTGGTTGCTTCCTGATGTAAATCTTTGCCTATTCAGAGGCCATTCAATAAAATAATATTCAGTCAAAAAGCTGTGTGTGTTTATTTTTGTTTGCAAAAATGTCCTGAATTTTTGGCAAAAATAGCATTGCATCTAAACATGGTGATAATCTTGAAAAGAAAACTGACATGCAGGGAAACTGTAACCCTCTTTGAGTGTCGGGTGACGATGGATGAACCGATCATTCCATGCAAATCCCCGGGACACACGTGTGTTTTCTGTTGTTGCAGGTTGCAGGATGGCGTCACATTCTCTCAAGCAATTTACTCATCTCCAGTAGAGTGTCTCCCCAAGCAGAGATTTCTTCTCCAACAGGTATCTGAAGCCTGGCATCTCCAGCAGAGATTTTCCTCCAAACAAGCCTTGGCAGCAGCCCAAGCAAGCTTTTCTTCCCCAGTGAAGTAGCAGTCCATTCTTCCCCAGCGGAGTATATCCAGCAGGTGCCTGGAAGCCTGACATCATCAAAGATGGAATTGACAGTATTCTATCCCCAGCAAGAGTCCTTGCCTATCAGGTACCTGAAAGCCTGATATCCCCTCAGAGTCTTGAATCATCAGATGCTCTCCCCAGTCAGAGTATTTGCCCGGGAAGTTTCCCCAGCCAAGTCTGAAGATGTTCCTGTCCCCACAGAGTTCATATTTGATTTTCACCTCCGTCCGTGAAATATTTCTCAGCCAAGTTGCCATACTTTGGGTATTTGATGATACAGCCAGGTATTCATCACCTCAGTCAGAATGTGCATCCAGACCTCTTGACTTGTCTTCCCCTGCAGAGTTGTATCTCTTGTTGCCGATCAGGCATTCGTCTGTTGCTCGTCTGCAATCTTCAACACTCGTCTGTGTTATCTCTAAGCAGAGTTATCCCCAGCAGGGATATATCATGCTTTATTGCTGCTCGTCTGCATCTGTTAACACTCGTCTATGTTAGCTCTGTGGTATTGCTCGTTTGCTTTCCCCAGTAGAGTCTATATCCACTAGCACTCGTCGGCGCTCGCATCTTTATTTGAGGCTCATCCTCTTTCAGCACTCGTCCGTGCCTTTTCCTCAGCAGATTCCTCTTTATTTGAGGTATTCCCCAGCAATCGTCTGTGCTCGCATCTTTATTTGATGCTCGACCGCATCTCTTAGCACTTGTATGTGCTTGTTACTCCTTTGAAGATTGCTCGTCCGTATCCTTCGGCACTCGTCTGTGCCTGTTGCTTATCTAGTGCTCATCTGCACGCCTCAACACTCGTCTGTGTTCTGATATGTTATTCGTTGTTGCTCGTCTGCAACCTCCCAGCACTCGTCTGTGTTTTGGTATTGGATCCTTTGCTGCACTCGTATGTGCCTTGACATGTATTCTCTATTGTTGCTCGTCTGCAACTGTCCAGCACTCGTATGTGTTTGGTTATGATAGTTGCTCGTCTGCAACTCTTAAGCGCTCGTCTGTGCCTTGATATGTGTTCTCTATTGTTGCTCGTCTGCAACGGTCCAGCACTCGTCCGTGTTTGTTTAAAGCTCGTCAGCTTTTATCCCCCAGAAGTCGTTTGTTGGTTTGAAGCTCGTCTGCTTTGCTTGGATACTCGTCTGTATCATCCTCAGCACTCGTCTGTGCTTGCATCTAAATGTGAAGATTTGCTGTTTACCCTAATATCTCTGTTGCTACTTCAAATGCTCGTCTGTGTTTGAATTTCTGGTATTCGTCTATACCAGTGGCTGATGCTCGTGTGTATCATTGCCTGAAACGCTCGTCTGTGTTTCTCAGATCATCGTCTGATACTCGTATGTATCATTGACTTATGGCACTCGTCTGTGTTATCTTGATGATCATCCAATACTCGTCTGTATTGAAGAGGTTTAAAATCCTGACAGTGGGAATTGGATGTCGAAATGGTTACCGGTCCTGGCGTAACAGGTAAATCCGAAGGAGACTCGTCTGTCTCAAGCACCAATTATGGTTGCTGCACCTGGCGTAACAGGTTTGCTCAGAAGACTCGTCTGTCTTATACCATATATCCGCGGATAATATATGAAGAAGGTTCGTCTACCTTGATTGCATGTCTATCCCACAGACTTATATGCATTCCCGGAGCCTGCGTAAGGGTTATCCGAAGAAGACTCGTCCGTCTTATTCCACTTATCTGCGTAAGGATTGGTGAAGGAGATTCGTCCATCTCAGGCTATTTTGAAGATCCTTAAGGGCTCGTCCGCTCTCTGCACCTGGCGTCACAGGTCATTCAAAGACTCGTCTGTCAACATGTTCTTATTCCAGATATCAACCTCAACTTGGAAGAAGCTCGTCTGCTTTTTCTCTCCAACATATCCCCAGAGCGTCATCTGGTCGGGTTTATTTCCCGGTGTTGCATTCTTCGTCAGAGTGCAAATTTCTGGTCTTCTTGGTATTCAATCACAGTTTATCTCGAATGTCTGATAGCGGTTGCTTTCATCCTTTTCAGATTAACAGTTGATTGAATAGGGGCAGCTGTAACACCCCAAATTTGCCCTCTTCATTTTAAGCATCATGTCACGTCATATTCATCATAACATATCATATCTTTAGCATTTTGCATAGAAAAATGAGGCATAACACTCACATGTTCTAGCATAGGGAATATGACCAACCATCTGGAAGATTTGAAGCACTGCAAGTAAAAATCAAGAGCATGGTGACCTGGCAAGAATATCACAGGGTCATTCTGCACAAGCTCTGTATCATGTTCAAGGCTTAAAAGAGAAAAAAAGAAAGAATGAGGATCAAAGTCAGCTTGAAGCGGCAGGCGCCGGCTTATTTTTGAGGTTTCCCACCAAAAGGGGGGAAATTCAAATTTTTCATGCGTTAACCGGTTAACGCATATGGTTAACCGGTTAACAGCTGCGAAATTTGAATTTCCAGCAGCAAAATCAGCATGTGTGTTTTGGCTCCATTTTCCAATTTTCTGATTTTTATTCATTTGAATTAAATTTGAATTTGAGAGAAGGATCTAGAGCATTTATCCAAGCCTCATTCCAACCCTAAATCCAAATCACTTTCTAAGCTAATGCCAAGCCATATTTTTGGATCCCAAACCAAAATTTTGGGCCCCAAACCTAAACCATATTTATTCCATTTTCCTCCAAACCAAAGGACCTCTCCCTCATTTTTCACTCTCATTTTCTGAATTTTCATTCCTCTCACTCACAATTCTCTCACTTTTCTCTCCCAATTTTCCAAATCACTCAAAGTTCCTCTTTGAAGATCACACAACCTTGCCTTGAGGTGTGTAGATCTTGGAACTAGACCTCCATCCATAGCTTCATTGCATCTTTTTGCTGGTTTAATTGGTGATTCAGATCTGGTTGAGATCTAGAAGTGCTTTTGGATCCAAAATTCTGCATCAAGAGCTTGTTCTTGCATTTATTTTGCATGGAGTGTGGAGCTTAGCATCGGATCTTCAAAGTTTTGCGTGAGATCTATCATTTTCAGCATAATCAACAATTACCAAAGCATACCTCCGCTTTGTAGGTTGGTTAATTTCAGATCTAGCTCTGTTTTTAGCTTATTTGCATGCTTGAGCTTTGAACCTACCATGTGTTTGTGTATTTGATTGTGTTGCATGAATTGATTGGTTGATTGGTATCCGGATCCGATTGTTATTGTTCATGAGCATAATGTTATGGATTAATGTGAATTGATCTGTTTTTCCATGTATAATTGAGTGCTGGTCTGGTGCAAGCTTATTTGAATAAGCTGTTTTGAGTTGCTGTTTTCTGCAGGATTTATTGCTGTTTTGACAGTGTTAACCGGTTAACGCATAGGGTTAACCGGTTAACGCCCCTGTTTCATGCGTATTTTGTGCAGGTTTGAACTGGTTAACCGGTTAACGCATATGGTTAACCGGTTAACCCTGAAGCAGAATGGTTTTCTAGTGCTGTTTTGAGCTTGTTTGATCCCTTTGCTTGTTTTAATTGCCATGGATCATTGTATGATCATTAAACATGATGTTTTAGGGTGATTTGCTTGCTGGTTGATGTATGCTTTCATGTTCTCGACGCGTAAGTCGTGCATTTGCAATGTTTGGCATGATGTTTGATTCTTGTTTACAAGAACCATTGAGCATGATTAATTCCATGATTGTGTTGGTCACTTTGCTGGATTTTTTGTGTATACTAACATTTCAGGGGCTATGGTAAGTGTGAGATGTGGGAATTGAGTTCCACATCTCCAATTCTCATCTTCCTCTTATGTTTATGTTACTAACCCTTTGTTGTTGGGCTTAGGCCTTTCTCATCCCTTCTTCTCTCTTCTCCTTTCTTCTTCATTAGGATAGAAACCTCACTAACCCTTAGGACATCCATGCATGTTAACACTTAGGATTATTTAGTCCCCTTTTAGAATTTTTTCCTTTGGGTCTCTTTGGTTCTTATTCTCCTCTCATCTCAATACTTTTAAAAAAACACTTTAATAAATGTGAAGTGATGTCTTGATCCATAGCCTTATTCCATGAGGTATGCTTGTAGTCTTCCCATCTTGGGATAGTACAAGTTTGCCTTGTGATGCACAAGTCTGATCAAGGTATCTCCTTCATAAAGAAAAGCCTAAAAAACACTTCTTCATGTAAATAATCAAAACACCTAATAAGTAAATAAGTTAGTGAGCCTAGGCCCTAATCTTTGGGTTCAAGTTTTGGGGATCTTCTCCTTACTTGAGTGTGCTTGTTCTATTATTCCATCTTGGAATGTAGTGACGAGTACACATTCCATGGAAAAGAGCTTGAGTTCACTTCCTTGTGACACACTCATAAAAGCTTCTAAAAAAAACACAAAACAAACAATAAGCGTCTTTCCTTCGGGAATTCTTTTCTCACCTCATTCGCTCCGTCCGCGAACTTGCTCCTACTTGTCATTTTGCAAGACGGTTACGCACTCGTCGTCCGAGCCTGCAACACCTGAGCAATGGCATAGGCAGTTCAAGCCCTAATTCACAAGCAATTTCCTTTTAGTACCCCTAGTTAGGGGAACTACGGCGTCTCTGATCCTCATTATCCCGATGAGGTACGTAGGCAGCGGGGTAGGGCCCGTTCGAGCACAATCTTTATTTTCCCTACATTTTCCCTTTGTTTCTTATTTCATTTCTTTTCTCAATTTATTTTCCAGTTCCAGTTTCTTTCCTTTTCTTTTGCTGCAGCTTTCATACCCTCACCCTTTGAAACAGTTATTTTCGCAAGCGTGGATCCCGTCGGGTACGGCGGATGATCTGGGGTGCTAATACCTTCCCAGGTCATAACCGACTCCCGAGCTCAGTCTCTTTGGTTCGCAGGACCCGTGTCCTTCCTTTTCTTTTCTTCTGGTTTGTGCAGCATTACCATTCCCTTTCTTCGGGATAAAAATGCATGGCTGGCGACTCTATCTTTCCGCGCCACTTTCGCGTTTGTACCAGGATGGAAATCCCGGGAGCGATGTAAGCAACGGCTTAACAGGCAAACAAGATAACTTGTGGTTGAATACAAAAGACAGTCCAAAATTTGCACTCACAGAATGAAGAAGAAAAGGGATATAGATTGTAAAGGAAAATAAAGTATATATACAAAGTGTGGGCGACGGAGGACGACCGTCGAGCAGAGGAAGACTGCTGGGGAAAGAACAATGACGGGGACGGCCGACATGCTGGGGATATAAGGGATTATGATGGGGACGGCCATCAGGTAAAGCTATAAGATTCTCTGGGGATTAGTAAAAAATGATGGGGACGGCCATCAGGTTCATAAAGTAAAGTAAACCACGATGGGGACGACCATCGGGCTAAACTGATGAAGGACGATCATCAGGAAAAGGAAAAGGGACCACGACGGGGACGGCCATCGGGTTAAAGAATAAATGAAATAATGATGAGGGACGGTCATCAAAGGTGAAGGACGATCACCTGGCAGGGGACGGCTGCTCTGTTGGGGATAAGATGAGGGACGGTCATCTAAGGTGAAGGACGATCACCTGGCAGGGTACGGCTGCCGAAAGTATCACGACATAGGACGAATGCCGGATAAAAGGTCGACGATGGGGACGACCATCGGATGAGCATGATGAAGGATGATCATCAAGAGGTGAAGGAGGATCACCTAGCAGGGGACGGCTGCTCTCAAGGTTTATCATGACATAGGACGAATGTCAGATAACAAGATCAACGATGGGGACGACCATCGGATAAAATGATGAAGGACGATCATCAAAAGGTGAAGGACGATCACCTAGCAGGGTACGGCTGGCGAAAATCACGACATAGGACGAATGCCGGATAAAAGGTCGACGATGGGGACGGCCATCGGACGAGCATGATGAAGGAAGATCATCAAGAGGTGAAGGACGATCACCTAGCAGGGGATGGCTGCTCTCAATATCATGACATAGGACGAATGTCGGATAAAAAAGGGGTTCTAATGAAATAGAGACTCCACTGGGAAAAGGATGAGGGGTGATCATCCAAAGGTGAAGGACGATCACCTGGCAGGGTACGGCTGCCGAAAAGGTATCATGACATAGGACGAATGTCAGATAGAAAAAGGTTGCTTTGCTGGCGACCTAAATGGGGAATAGTAAACACGGACGAGTGTTCACATCCAAGAAATAAAAGGTATAAGTGTTTTGACGTTGTGTATAGATTAAAGATGCGGACGAGCATCCCTAAGACTACGATACAGACGAGTATCGGGTAGAAACAAATACCGACACGTGTTCAGAGATGATGATACGAACGAGTATCAACTGGTTAACAAGGAACACGGACGAGTGTTGATTCTGAGGGGACTCTTCTAGGGAATAGTAGACACAGACGAGTGTCTACATTCAAGAAGACATGAGTGTTTGACACGTGTATGGATTAAAGATGCGGACGAGCATCCTTAAGACTATGATACGGACGAGTATCAGGTAGAAACAAACGCTTGACGCATGTTCTGAGATGATGATACGGACGAGTATCAACCGGTTAACAAAGAACACGGACGAGTGTCGAATCTGAGGGGATTTGAGTGGTATATACAAGATACGAACGAGCATCTGTACGAGTGAAATAAGTATGAGTGGTGTACAGGAGAGTGTTTAGCCTGCTGGGGAGAGTGACACGGACGAGTGTCAGAAAAAGTATATTATAAACAAGTATATACTTTACAAAGTATTTAGGCAACTGTGCCGGGGAATGCGACACGGACGGGTGTCAGGGAATTTGTATAAAGATGTATCTGTGAGTGCAAAGAGGGCGCTTTGGCTTTCTACTAGGAATATGACACGGACGGATGTCAAGAAGTATCTGTGATATGTATAAGTGTTTGTTTGTAAAGAAGGCTCGGGCGACTTTACTGGGGAATGATGACACAGACGGGTGCCAAAAGAGGTGTGTATTTGTATTTACAAGTGTAAGGCAAATTCCTTGGCTCTCTGGTGGGGAATTTGGGGAGTTTGGTGTATATCTTTGATGAATTGTCAAAATTTACAAGTGTTTGATTCAGATCATGGCTTATGATTATGCAATATGTTTGATTTTTACCGTAATGCTCCGTATTAGACGGAATGCTACGCTTTGTGGGGAGAATATGATGCTAATGCCATGATTATGCACAGATACCAATCTGGGATCCGGGTCCCGTTGCTACGAAGATCTCTGGTTGATCTGCTCGAAGTGAATATCCCAGCTGGGGATGAAGTTACTGGTAGACCTGACATATGGGACTCTGCTTGGGGAAATAAGTCACTGTTAGACCCAGTTGAGGTTTGTAGAAGTTATCTTCACTCTGTTGTGAGATCTTCATGCGTTGCTTTTCTGGATAGAGGTTGAAACTCTGTGGGGAGACGGTTCCCTGGCTTGACACCTGGCTGGGGAGGAATGATGTCTGGCAACTCGGCTGGGGAGAAGGCACCTCTGGCGCTAAGCCTGAGTAGATACTGATTTGTCAGCTTGCTGGGGTGAAGCCTTCATGCCCCATGTTGTGCTTTAAATGTCTGCAATCCTGAAAAGATAGAGAAATGCACAAGTAATCCCGAGGTATCCCTTACCGGATTCCGTCATAGGAGTTTAGACACTCCTAGGAGTGAGTATATTTCCTGCACGCACGTATTTTTAGAAGAAAAGCATCTGTATTTATGCAATCAGTATCTTAAGAACATCAGACATTTTGCAAATGAAAGTAAAATGTACGAGACGAAACATGACTGACAAATCTGATTTTATTGATTCATGTGCCCTGAATTGGCAAGATACAGTCAAAGAAACAAATCCCCTAAAATGAGGAGATCGTTACAAATTTGAGAAGCAAAAGATGTTGGCAATGTTGATGACGCTTCAAGGAGCTTCCTTTTGCTATGAATCGTATGACATTTGACGTTCTTCTCGTCTTGCTTTCTGAAGAAGGCTGATTCTGACCGGCGCTTGAATCTTTTTGAAGCTTGCCAAGTTGTAAGTAATACAAACGAATTCAGAGTACAGTTGTTCGCTTATTCCCTTGTTTTGCATGGATTTCCCTTTCGAGTTTTCAATCCATCGAGATACCCATTTTTGCCTGAGTCGTCCAATGCGGCTTTTCAACTCAGCGGGTGTACACATTTTTTTATTTATTTTCCCTTATTTTTGCCCGAGTCTTTTATTCTGTTTTTGACTCGCCGGGATGCCCTATTTTTGCCTGGACTTTCATTCTGTTTTTTATGTCCAGCGGGTCATTTTATGCGAAGTATTTTTTAACTGCATCTGAATTCACAGGGGACGAGTGTCGCTCCCGGGATTTTCATCCTGGTACAAACGCGAAAGTGGCGCGGGAAGAGGTAGAGTCGCCAGCCAGGCATTTTTATCCCGAAGAAAGGGAATGGTAATGCTGCACAAACCAGAAGAAAAGAAAAGGAAGGACACGGGTCCTGCGAACCAAAGAGACTGAGCTCGGGAGTCGGTTACGACCTGGGAAGGTATTAGCACCCAGATCGTCCGCCGTACCCGACGGGATCCACGCTTGCAAAAGAAACTGTTTCAAAGGGTGAGGGTATGAAAGCTGCAGCAAAAGAAAAGAAATGGACTGGAAAATAAACTGAGAAAAGAAATGAAATAGGAAACAAAGAGAAAAAATGTAGGGAAAATAAAGATTGTGCTCGAACGGGCCCTACCCCGCTGCCTACGTACCTCATCAGGATAATGAGGATCAGAGACGCCGTAGTTCCCCTAACTAGGGGTAGAAAAGAAAATTGCTTGTGAATTAAGGCTTGAACTGCCTATGCCATTGCTCAGGTGTTGCAGGCTCGGACGACGAGTGCGTAACCGTCTTGCAAGATGACAAGTAGGAGCAAGTTCGCGTACGGAGCGAAGGAGATGAGAAAAGAATTCCCGAAGGAAAGACGCTTATTGTTTGTTTGGTGTTTTTTATAAGCTTTTATGAGTGAAAGTTTGCATAGGTGAGTGTACCTAAGTCTTACTCAATGGGATGTGTACATCTCACATCATCCCGAAATGGAATGCGCAAGAGGCACACCTATCTTATGGAGGAAATCCCCAAAGCTAGTCCCACAAGTGAAGGCTCAAGCACACTAATCTATTATCATTATTAAGTGTTTTTGTGGTTTTTGGTTAAGAAGTGTTTTTTGGCTTTTCTTTGTGAGGTACTCATGCTAAGACCTATCCACCACGAGTGATGACTCACACCTCGCCCCGAAATGGAACGCATGTGAGCATCTCATAGCAAAGTCTCATGTCACATGAAAGTACTCAACCTTTATTAAGTGAATTAAAATTAAGTTTGAAGATGAGAAGAGAGAGAGCACCAAAGGATCTCAAAGGAAAAATTCTAAAGGGGACTAAAATAATCCTAAGTATTCACATGCATGGATGTCCTAGGGGTGAATGAGGTTTCTATCCTAATGAAGAAGAAAAGAAGAAGATAGAAGAAGGGATGAGAAAGGCCTAAGCCCAACAACAAAGGGTTAGTAACATAAACATAAGAGGAAGATGAGAATTGGAGATGTGGAACTCAATTCCCACATCTCACACTTACCATAGCCCCTGCAAGGTTAGTATGCACAACAAAAGTCCAGCAAAGTGACCAACACAATCATGGAATTAATCATGCTCAAAGGTTCTTGTAAACAAGAATCAAACATCATGCCAAACATTGCAAATACACGACTTACGCGTCGAAAACATGAAAGCATACATCAACCAGCAAGCAAGTCACCCTAAAATATCATGTTTAATGATCATGCAATGATCCATGGCAATTAAAACAAGCAAAGGGATCAAACAAGCTCAAAACAACACTAAAAAGCCATTCTGCCTCAGTGTTAACCGGTTAACCATATGCGTTAACCGGTTAACCAGTTCAAACCTGCACAAAATACGCATGAAACAAGTGCGTTAACCGGTTAACCCCATGCGTTAACCGGTTAACACTGTTAAAACAGCAATAAATCCTGCAGAAAACAGCAGCTCAAACAGCTTATTCAAATAATCTTGCACCAGACCAGCACTCAATTATACATGGAAAATTAGATCAATTCACATTAATCCATAACATTACGCTCATGAACAATAACATTCGGATCCGGATACCAATCAACCAATCAATTCATGCAACACAATCAAATACACAAACACATGGTAGGTTCAAAGCTCAAGCATGCAAATAAGCTAAAAACAGAGTTAGATCTGAAATTAACCAACCTACAAAGCTGAGGTATGCTTTGGTAATTGTTGATTATGCTGAAAATGAGAGATCTCACGCAAAACTTTGAAGATCCGATGCTAAGCTCCACACTCCATGCAAAATAAATGCAAGAACAAGCTCTTGATGCAGAATTTTGGATCCAAAAGCACTTCTTGATCTCAAACCAGATCTGAATCTCCAATAAAACCAGCAAAAAGATGCAAAGAAGATGTGGATGGAGGTTTAGTTCCAAGATCTACACACCTCAAGGCAAGGTTGTGTGATCTTCAAAGAGGAACTTTGAGTGATTTGGAAAATTGGGAGAGAAAAGTGAGAGAATTGAGTGAAAATTCAGAAAAGAGAGTGAAAAATGAGGGAGGGTTTTTTGGTTTGGAGGGAAATGGAATAAATATGGTTTAGGTTTGGGGCCCAAAATTTTGGTTTGGGATCCAAAAATATGGCTTGGCATTAGCTTAGAAAGTGATTTGGATTTAGGGTTGGAATGAGGCTTGGATAAATGCTCTAGATCCTTCTCTCAAATTCAAATTTAATTCAAATGAATAAAAATCAGAAAATTGGAAAATGGAGCCAAAACACACATGCTGAAATTGCTGCTGGAAATTCAAATTTCGCAGCTGTTAACCGGTTAACCATATGCGTTAACCGGTTAACGCATGGAAAATTTGAATTTCCCCCCCTTTGGTGGGAAACCTCAAAAATAAGCCGGCGCCTGCCGTTTCAAGCTGATTTTGATCCTCCTCTTTTCTTTTTTGCTTTGAACATGATACAGGGCTTGTGCAGAATGACCCTGTGAGATTCTTGCCAGGTCACCATGCTCTTGATTTTACTTGCAGTGCTTCAAATCTTCCAGATGGTTGATCATATGCCTTATGCTAGAACATGTGAGTGTTATGCCTCATTTTTCTATGCGAAATGCTAAAGATATGATATGTTATGATGAATATGACGTGACATGATGCTTAAAATGAAGAGGGCAAATTTGGGGTGTTACAGCTGCCCCTATTCAATCAACTGTTAATCTGAAAAGGATGAGAGCAACGGCTATCAGACATTCAAGATAAACTGTGATTGAATACCAAGAAGACCAGAAATTTGCACTCTGACGAAGAATGCAACACCGGGAAATAAACCCGACCAGATGACGCTCTGGGGATGTGAAAGGGAGAAAAAGCAGACGAGCTTCTTCCAAGTTGAGGTTGATATCTGGGATACTATCATGTTGACAGACGAGTCTTCGAATGACCTGTGACGCCAGGTGCAGAGAGCGGACGAGCCCTTAAGGATCTTCAAAATAGCCTGAGATGGACGAATCTCCTTTACCAATCCTCACGCAGATAAGTGGAATAAGACGGACGAGTCTTCTTCGGATAACCCTTACGCAGGCTCCGGGAATGCATATAAGTCTGTGGGATAGACATGCAATCAAGGTAGACGAACCTTCTTCATATATTATCCGCGGATATATGGTATAAGACAGACGAGTCTTCTGACCAAACCTGTTACGCCAGGTGCAGCAACCATAATTGGTGCTTGAGACAGACGAGCCTCCTTCGGATTTACCTGTTACGCCAGGACCGGTAACCATTTTGACATCCAATTCCCACTGTCAGGATTCTAAACCTCTTCAATACAGACGAGTATTGGATGATCATCAAGATAACACAGACGAGTGCCATAAGTCAATGATACAGACGAGTATCAGACGATGATCTGAGAAACACAGACGAGCGTTTCAGACAATGATACAGACGAGTATCAGCCACTGGTATAGACGAATACCAGAAATTCAAACACAAACGAGCATTTGAAGTAGTCACAGAAATATCAGGGTAAACAGCAAATCTTCACATTCAGGTACAAGCACAGACGAGTGCTGAGGACGATACAGACGAGTATCCAAGCAAAGCAAACGAGCTTCAGAACACAGACGACTCCTGAGGAATAAAAACAGACGAGCTTTAAACAAACACAGACGAGTGCTGGGCAGTTGTAGACGAGCAACAATGGAGAATCATAACACAGCACAGACGAATGCAGCGAAGGATCCAATACCCAACACAAACGAGTGCTGGACAGTTGCAGACGAGCAACAACGGAGAATCATAACACGGACGAGTGTTGGACTGTTGCGAACGAGCAACAACAGAGGTATCATAACCAAACACAGACGAGTGCTGGAAATTGCAGACGAGCAAACAGCAACTGATATAACCAAACACAAACGAGCGTTTGAAATTGCAGGCAAGCAGAATCATAGTAATCATAATCCACTGCTGAGGAAAGCAAACTAGCGATACCACTGAGCTAACACAGACGAGTGTTGAAAGATGCAGACGAGCAACAATAAAGCAGTGATACGTCCTTGCTGGGGAAAACTTGCTTAGGGATAACACATACGAGTGTTGAAGATTGCAGACGAGCAACAGACGAATGCCTGATCGGCAACAAGAGATACAACTCTGCAGGGGAAGATAAGTCAAGAGGTCTGGACACTCAACTCTGACTGAGGTGATGAATACCTGGCTGTGTCATCAAATACCCCCAGTATGGCAGCTTGGCTGAGAAATATTTCACGGACGGAGGTGAAAATCCAATATGAACTCTGTGGGGACCGGAACATCTTCAGACTTGGCTGGGGAAGCTTCTTGGGCAAATACTCTGACTGGGGAGAGCAGCTGATGATTCAAGACTCTGAGGGGATATCAGGCTTTTAGGTATCTGATAAACAAGGACTCTTGCTGGGGATAGAATACTGTCAATTCCATCTCTGATGATGTCAGGCTTTCGGGCACCTGCTGGATATACTCCGCTGGGGAAGAACACACTGCTAATTCACTGGGGTAGCAGAACCTGCTTGGGCTACTACCAGGGCTTGATTGGAGAAAAATCTCTATTTAGACAAGTCAGGCTTTCAGATACCTGCTGGGAGAAGAAATCTCTGCTTGGGGAGCTACTCTACTGGGGAGAGTAAATTGCTTGATGTGACGCCATCCTGCCACCTGCAACAACAGAAAACACACGTGTGTCCCGGGGATTTGCATGGAATGATCGGTTCATCCATCGTCACCCGACGCTCAAAGAGGGTTACAGTTTCCCTGCATGTCAGTTTTCTTTTCAAGATTATCACCATGTTTAGATGCAATGCTATTTTTGCCAAAAATTCAGGACATTTTGCAAACAAAAATAAACACACACAGCTTTTTGACTGAATATTATTTTATTGGATGGCCTCTGAATAGGCAAAGATTTACATCAGGAAGCAACCACCTGGAAAGAGGTAGCCACTATAAAAATTGAGAAAAGAAACTATCCTAATGGCAATGTACACGGCATTCCTAGGAGTTCCATTTCTGCTATGACCTGCATGTCTTCAAGACTCTCCATTCTGTTTTGGCTTTCTGAGAGGACAAGGGGACTGTTTCCTATCCTTCCGATTGTCAAACTGTACGAAACGATGACGTGGTTCAGATAACTTGGATCACAGTTGTTCGCTTATTCCCTTATTTTGCGTGGATCGCCCTCTCGGGTTTTCAATCCACCGGGATACCCTTTTTTGCCTGAGCTGTCCAATGCGGCTTTTCAACTCAGCGGGTGTACATCTTTTTTTTTTTTATATTTATTTCCCTAATTTTTGCCCGAGCTTTTTATTCTGTTTTTAGCTCGCCGGGATGCCCTTTTCTTGCCTGGACTTACATTCTGTTTTTGTGTCCAGCGGGTCTCTTTATGCGAAGTATTTTTTAACTGCGTCCGAGTTAACAGGGGATGGGAAGTCATCTCCATCCATAGTGGTGAGCATCAGCGCTCCTCCTGAGAAGACTTTCTTCACTATGAATGGTCCTTCGTAGTTTGGGGTCCATTTGCCCCTGTTATCTGAACCTGGAGGAACGATTCTCTTCAACACGAGCTCTCCCACTCGATACTCTCGAGTACGTACTCGTTGGTCAAATGCCCGCTTCATTCTCCTCTGATAAAGCTGACCATGACAGATAGCCGCTAATCTCTTTTCCTCAATTAGACATAGCTGATTGTAACGAGCACGCACCCATTCAGCCTCATCCAGTTTGACGTCCATCATCACGCGCAGTGAAGGAATCTCTACTTCAACAGGCAGGACTGCTTCCATGCCATACACCAGAGAGAAGGGAGTTGCCCCTGTTGAGGTCCTGACCGACGTTCGATACCCATGCAAGGCAAACGGTAACATCTCATGCCAATCCTTGTAGGTGACAACCATTTTCTGCACAATCTTCTTGATATTCTTGTTAGCTGCCTCTACCGCACCATTCATCTTTGGTCGGTAAGGAGAAGAATTGTGATGCTGTACTTTGAAGTCCCGACATAAGTCTGCCATCATCTTGTTGTTGAGATTAGAACCATTATCGGTAATGATCCTTTCGGGTACTCCATATCTGCATATGATATCCCTTTTCAGAAATCTTGCCACCACTTGACGAGTGACATTGGCATAAGACGCCGCTTCTACCCACTTGGTAAAGTAATCAATCGCGACCAGAATGAAGCGATGACCGTTCGAAGCAGTTGGCTCGATCTTCCCGATCATGTCAATGCCCCACATAGAGAAAGGCCAAGGAGATGACATGACGTTGAGTGGGTTAGGAGGAACATGCACTTTATCTGCGTATATTTGGCACTTGTGGCACTTTCGGGCGAATGAACAACAGTCTGCATCCATTGTCATCCAGTAATACCCCGATCTCAGTAGTTTCTTTGCCATGGCGTGCCCTCCTGCATGGGTACCAAAAGATCCTTCATGGACTTCCTGCATCAACAAGCTTGCTTCGTGTCTATCCACGCATCTGAGCAAAACCATGTCGAAGTTCCTCTTGTACAAAACCCCGTCTGTGTTCAAGAAGAAACTAGCAGCAAGTCGTCTCAAGGTCTTTTTGTCTTTGGAAGATGCCCCTGTTGGGTACTCTTGCTTCTCCAGGAATAACTTGATATCGAAATACCAAGGTTTCTCGTCAGACACGGCGTCTACAGAGAAAGCATAAGCTGGAGAGTCAAGCCTGGAGATGTCAATTCTGGGCACAAAGTTCCAACACATGACTTTAATCGATGAAGAGAGAGTAGCCAACGCATCGGCAAATTGATTTTCGTCGCGTGGTATGTACTTGAGCTCAACTGTCGTAAAGAATGTCAACAGTTTTCTAGCATAATCCCTGTACGGAACTAGATGCTCTTGATGTGTATACCACTTGCCGGTAATTTGGTTAATGACGAGGGCTGAATCTCCGAATATATCGAGGTTCTTAATCCGAAGATCAATTGCCTCCTCTATTCCCATTATACACGCCTCGTATTCCGCTTCATTGTTGGTGCAGCCAAAAGTAATTCTGGCAGCGAAGGGTAAGTGAACACCTTCGGGATTAATGAGTACGGCACCAACTCCACGACCATTGATATTGACAGCCCCATCAAACATCAGCTTCCATTTGGATTCAGGGTCAGGCCCCTCCTCCGGAAGTGGTTCCTCATAATCGTTTGTTTTGAGGTACATGATGTCCTCATCAGGGAAATCAAATCTCATCGGCTGATAGTCATCCTCAAGAGGTCGCTGAGCAAGGTATTCCGACAATACACTTCCTTTGATGGCTTTCTGAGAAGTGTACTGGATGTCGTATTCAGTTAAAATCATCTGCCACCTAGCAACCCTTCCGGTCAATGCTGGTTTCTCAAAGATGTACTTGACAGGATCCATCTTGGAAATGAGAAATGTGGTATGGGTCAACATATACTGCCTCAGTCGGCGAGCAGCCCATACCAAAGCGCAGCAAGTTTTCTCGAGCAGTGAGTATCGGGATTCACAGTCGGTAAACTTTTTGCTAAGGTAATAAATGGCATACTCTTTTCGACCAGACTCGTCATGTTGGCCGAGCACACACCCCATCGACCCTTCTAGCACGGTCAAGTACATGATTAATGGTCTTCCCTCCACTGGAGGCATCAGAATTGGAGGTTCCTGCAAATATTCCTTTATTTTGTCGAAAGCTCTTTGGCAATCATCGTTCCACCTGACCGTTTGCTCTTTTCTTAGCAGTTTGAATATCGGTTCGCACGTGGCAGTTAGGTGAGATATGAACCGAGAAATGTAGTTCAATCTACCTAAGAACCCGTGCACTTCTTTTTCTGTCCTTGGTGCAGGCATATCTTGAATAGCTTTCACTTTAGCAGGATCTACCTCAATTCCTCTTTGACTTACAACGAAACCCAGCAATTTTCCGGAACGCACCCCGAAGGTGCACTTGTTCGGATTCAACCTCAGCTTATACTTGATCAATCTGTCAAATAACTTCTTCAAGTTAACCAAATGCTCCTCTTCGTCTTTGGACTTTGCAATCATATCATCCACATAACATTCGATCTCCTTGTGGATCATGTCATGGAACAACGTGACCATCGCCCGCTGATAAGTTGCCCCAGCATTCTTCAGACCGAAGGGCATGACCTTATAGCAGAATGTTCCCCACGGGGTAATGAACGTTGTCTTCTCCATGTCTTCCGGCGCCATTTTTATCTGATTATAACCGGAGAATCCATCCATGAAGGAGAACACTGAGAATTGAGCAGTATTGTCGACCAACACATCAATGTGTGGCAACGGAAAATCATCCTTTGGGCTTGCTCTGTTCAAATCTCTATAGTCAACGCACATTCGGACCTTGCCGTCCTTCTTGGGTACTGGTACAATATTAGCTACCCAAGGTGGGTAACTAGTCACGGCAAGGAACCCGGCATCCCACTGCTTTTGTACCTCCTCTTTGATCTTCATCGCCATATCCGGGCGAGTTCTTCTCAACTTTTGCTTTACAGGAGGACAGTCTTCTTTCAGGGGGAGCTTATGCATCACGATGTCGGTATCCAACCCTGGCATATCTTGATATGACCAAGCAAAGATATCTACATACTCTCTCAGCATACTAATCAGCTCTTGTTTGACGTCGGCCTGCAGATTGGCCCCTATCTTGATTTCTTTCTCTGCATCTTCACTGCCAATGTTGATGGTCTCAATCTCTTCTTGATGAGGCTGAATAACTCGTTCCTCTTGTTTCAACAATCTGACCAACTCTTCAGGGAGGTCACAGTCTTCCTCAACCCCTTCATCAGCTTGGTAGACTGGATTATCAAAGTCATGCATAGTCATAGCAGGAACGTTATCCGTGGAATCCGAATGATCGGCACTGCACAAATGATGTGCTTATTCAGAATCTGCTTATTTTGAAAAAGAGACGCTAACACAAAACACAAAATGAAAAACCCATTGCCATTTTTATATTGTTTTTTGTGAAAAAGTTTCAAAAACAAAGACAGGGAACACAGTTTGTCTGAAAATGTCCTTTTATTTCATAGCAAAAATAACAATGCGATACAAAACATGGTGGCCCAATACAATGGATCCAAGCATCTTGGGCAGAATGCTGGACTTGACAATGCAGTATGCTAATAAAAGAAACAAACAATTACTTTGAGAGCCAGGTGACTTGAACAATGTCTTCAGCAGACCAATTTCCTAGCTCCTCGCCGGGTGCACACGGGCGGATCCAATTGTTGTCCCAGTCTCGGTCACTATCCCCGTCTTGACTTGCCATACAGATTTGATCACGGTTGAGCAACCCAGCACTTGTGAATGAGATAGCTTTACCACTCTGATTAGACCCTCCAGGTTGATACCCTAAGCCAAATTTGTCACCCTTCTTTTCCACCTCCAGTAGCTTGCCCCAGCCCTGAGCATTGCCTGATTGGACGACCTCCTTTGCTTCCTGGTAAGAATGAATTGACGTGCCTTCGTTGTTTTTCTTCACCGGAGTCAAGATACTGACATCTGCCTCAAAAGCTTGGCACAAAGTCTCGTGAATTTCTCCGTCCATTTCTACATATTTAAATGTTGACAGATGGCTGACGAATATATCTTCTTCCCCGCAAACTGTGATGACTTGGCCGTCCACCACATACTTAAGCTTCTGGTGCAGGGTTGAGGTGACGGCTCCGGCTGCATGTATCCACGGTCTGCCCAACAAGCAACTATACGCAGGCTGGATATCCATGACATAGAAGACACTCTTGAAGACTTGAGAGCCTATCTTAACAGGCAACTCAACCTCCCCGAAAACTGATCTTCTTGAACCATCGAAAGCCTTAACCACCAGATCACTCGGTGTCAGGACAATCCCATCAATGTCAAGCTTCATCAACGCCTTTTTCGGGAGCACGTTCAAAGAAGAGCCTGTGTCCACAAGGACATGAGATAACACAGCGCCCTTACATTCCATCGTGATATGCAGTGCTTTATTGTGATTTCTTCCCTCCAAAGTGAGATCTCTGTCAGTGAAGCCCAAGCCATGGCTAGCATTGACACTTCCGACAACAGCTTCGAGTTGGTTGACTGTGATCTCTTGAGGAACGTAAGCCATTTGAAGTACTTTCAGCAAGGCTTCTCTATGCGCGGGAGAGCACATCAACAGTGACAAGATAGAAATTTTTGAAGGCGTCTGATTCAGTTGGTCAACCACCTTATAGTCACTCCTTTTGATGATCTTCATGAACTCCTCTACCTCTTTCTCAAACGTCCCCTGCCCAGCCACAGGAGTATTCGACTCATCATTCACAGTCTGTTTTCCTTTGTCTTTGGATGAAGCTTCGGCCTCGGGATCCTTTCTTAGCGCAGGGGGAGCAAATAAACGGCCACTTCGAGTAAAACCTCCAACACCTCCCACATTTTCAATAGTTAAGTCAGCAACAGGTCTACTTTCCATCTTCTGTCCCGCCACATAGACATCAGAACCATAATGCCATGGAATGGCTCTATCATCATTATACGACACTGGCCCAGGTACAGTTATAGTCACAGGACTAATCTGAGGAGCGTAAACGGTAACTGGCCCTTGTCTGACGGGCATATCAGCTTCATCATAGAAAATAGTAATGGTTGACACATCATCAGCCTCTTCATTACTAATCTTGCTAAATTGCAGAGACCCATCATCAATTAATCCTTGCAAACCCATCTTCAATTTCTCGCAGCCATTCACAGCACTTGCACAGTCTTCGCAATCGAGAGAACAACCAGGAAATACTTGACCTTTCAACAGTCTCTCTTTCACCACCTTCAATGGCGTCTTGACTTCATCAATTCTCAGCACCAAACTCAACTTATCATCACTCTCAACAGCATTAACCCTTGCCCCTCCATGATTAGGTATAGGGTTCGAGTTGATATTCGGTGGTGGCGCAAAGTTGATTGCCTTTGAATCCACGAGATCTTGAACTTTGTGATGTAGCGCCCTGCACTTCTCGGTTGAGTGCCCGGGTGCCCCTGAATGGAAAGCGCATCTAGCATTTGCATCATAACCAGCTGGAAGCTCTCCAGGAGGTGGTGGTGCCAAAGTCCTCAATTGAATAAGGTTCAAATCCAGTAGTCTTGGCAACAAGGCAGCATATGTCATTGGAATAGCTTCAATCACTCTGTTAGCTGAGCGAGCCTGCCTTGGCTGATATGGCCTTTGCTGGTAGTTGGCTCTAGGTTTCTGTTGTTGTTGATGTGGTTGTGGTGGAGGTAGCACCTGTTGTACGGGAGCTGCAGGAATGGTGACAGCAGCCATATGCTCATAAGGTCTTCTGTAACCACGGCCCTGGCTTCGGCCGAATACAGCATTGGTCTCGCCTTCTCGTCTTCTTGGAGGTCCGCTAAAAGCTTTCCTCGCTCCATTTGAGCTTCCAGCACCTGGGTCTTGTATCTTCCCCATTTTCAACAGCGTTTCAACCCTTTCTCCCGCAATGACAATATCGTTGAACTTTGTAGCAGAACTCGACGCCAGTCTTTCAAGAAATACCCCTTGGGAGGGTACCCATAAACATATCGGCCATCTCATTCTCTAACAGTGGTGGTTGCACCCTAGCTGCTAACTGACGCCACCTCTGGGCGTATTCTTTAAAGCCTTCTTTTGCTGTCTGAGCCATATGTTGCAATTGGGTGCGATTCGGAGCCATATCCATGTTATACTGGTACTGCCTCACAAAGGCTTCAGCAAGATCTTTCCAGCTCTTGACATTGACCCTGCTGAGCTTCATGTACCACTCAAGGGAAGCTCCCACCAAGCTGTCCTGAAAGTAATACATCCATAATTTTTCATCGTCCGTATGCGCGGCAATTCTTCCCACATATGATTGCAGATGGGTCTTTGGGAAAGCAGTGCCGTTATACTTCTCGAAAGTAGGAACTTTGAATTTGTACGGAATCCTGACTCCCGGAACCAAACCCAAGTCTGTTATATCGAATCCCAAAGAACTCTGGGACTGAATAGCCTTGATTTGCTCGGCCATCTCTTCAAATATCTTGTTCATTTCGACCCCTTGACCCTCGGTCTCATCAAGTAAAGTGAACTGGTCATCCTGGTGGTCCACATGAGTGTTATGCAACCCGTCATTGACTACGGTCGCCCCTGGTTGTATAACCTGAGGTCCACCCTGACGTGCGCCCGCACCGGTATGATTATCAGCATTAGCAGCAGCAGCAGCGTTTCTGTTCTGATTCTCCACCATCTCTCGCAGACGTTCTTGATTCTGCCCCATACCGGCCATTAATGTCATGAAGTTGTCCATTCTCTGCCTTAGATCTGCCAAATCTGCCTGCATTTGATCCATGGCCCGCTCTCTGTTAATCTTAGTTGGGTATCTGTGCACTGCTGGTTGTTCTCGAACCTTACGAGGAGCTATAGTGCCTGTTATCACAAAACACATTAGTATCTGATGCAACACCTGCAAAACAACAAACAAGTTATATGGATGCAATGCAGTTGTTTATGTTCCCAATCACAGGTCATTTATGCCCCGGTTCCGGTATTTAGCAGAGAAAACCAGATGGGCACTGATCCTCGACTTTCAGAAACCTTTGCGGGAAACCACATTCAAACCATAATAGCAAGCAAACCAAGAAATGGTGAGAAACATCATAACATAGATCAGCTCATCAGGCACAATAAAACAGAATTCCTCATAGAGTACGAGTTCTTACAAAGGATAAACAAACAGCTAGGACTCCTACAACATGCCTGCAGGTAATCCAAATACAAAGAACACAAACTAAGAAGCATAACCGCCGCCTGAGGATCCTGAAACTCCATCATCAGACCTGACCTTCTTGACTCCTGCCATCAACTTGAGGTCTTCAATCTCTTTGAGTGCTGCTTCGAGGGCTTGCTGATTGTCTGTGAGCTGTTGAGTCTTCTCTCTGCGAATCCTGTGGGCCTGCTCCACCTCTTCTTTCTTGTAAGCCATCTGAGTCTCAAAGAATTCTTCTTTTTCTTTATATTGCTTCAACTCTTGCTCTCTTTGTCCCTTCAACCAGACAATAGACTGACGAGCATCTCTAAGGGTCTTTGACTTCTTCTTGCGCTCAACTTCTCTTTGGGCTTCCATCATCCCCAATCTGTGGAAATGTGCTTCTTTTCCTGCAAAGTCCTTCTCCTTAGCCTCCAAAGTCATCTGTACCTTCAGCAACTTCTCCTCAGCTTCCTTCTTGGCTCTGCTAGCTTGGTGATACAAGCTTACCATCTCGGTATTTTCAACTCTAACTGCATGTAACTGAGCTTCTAACTTCTTGAATTCCTCTAAAGGCACAGTATCAATGGACTCAGCAACTGGGGGAACTGGTGCTGAAAATGGTAGCAAAACTCTTCTAGCTCTATCCTTCAACCAAGCTTCATACTCTGGGAATGTCTGATTGTTGCACTTCCCGAAACTAGCTATTCCTTCTCCCTTAATGCATTTCCAAGCTCCAGCGACCTTCCTTACTAAGGGCATATTATCTTTCACGGAGAAGTAGAAAATAGGGGTCAGCTTTAAAACTTCAGGCACATCTCTCAAAGCGTATCCTAATTGTCTTCTTAACAAGGTTGGATTGTAATTAATCCCTCCAGTTATTCCCAACAAAGGCACACTATGATAACTTCCGCAGCTGGTGATAAAACGTGCACCTTGCAGCCTTTGAGTGAACCATCTAACGTCCTTGGCCAACAACTTTTCCAGCTTCTGAGCCCATATCAGACTATGATCACTAAATACTCCCGTAATGGGCAAATGCCTCATGAACCACATGTGAAATAAAGGAGCACAACATCGGACCAAACCTCCCCTCTTCTTCTCAGTCTTGTAATGAACCGAGTAGTACAAATCCCCGAGTAAGGTAGGCACAGGATTCTTCAGCAAAAAGAGATGTATGGCATTTATATCTATGAACTTCTCCATATCAGCAAACAAAATGATGCCATAGATAGAAAGAGCCAAGATAGCACAGACAGCATCCCATTCCTCTTCAACAGCCAATTCTTCCGCCTTCTTTACCAGCACCTCCAAAGAAAACCCAGACACACCTCCTTTAATAATCGTCAAAGACTTCACAGTAGCAGGGCTCAAATAAAGAGCCTCAGCAATAGCTTCAGGTGCAGGCCTACTCATCTCAGAATTGAAAGGAACCTGCTCTCGAACTGGCACCCCCAAGATCAAAGCATACTCCTCCAGCATAGGGCCCAACTGGAAATCGGGAAAGGTGAAGCAACGGAGCTGAGAATCATAATACTGAAGCAATGTATGAATGGCACTCCTCTCTGAAGAATTTAGCTCTATCACCACATCAAGAATACTCCCGTAAGCCTTTCTGAATCTCTCTACCTGGTTGGGTGTAATCAGCTTTACCATCTTTTTCAACAAACCAACCTTGATATCAAAGAACTTGAAATGAATATTCTGCTTGCGAGGATCTTCCATCTTTGAAGAGAATACCGGAACCGGAAGCAGAGATATGAACCTGTGAATGAAAACAAAAACAATGATTAATGATGCAATGATGCAATGCAGATGCAAATGCAAGGACATATGATCATCTGAGACCATCTGGAGTCTGGCCACTGACAAAGTCCCTCTGAATAACTGACAAACCAAAAGTCCACTGGGTCACACTCTCTGATAATCACAACCCTCTGAAGAAAATCTCAGGACCACAGTATCACGAATACCATAACCAGAAAACCAGAACTCCGGAACCAAAGTAACTGTATCATAACATGAACTGCACTGATAACAAGGGTATGATGAGGTCAAGGGTTCCTGCAAACCTGTAAGCCCATCCCCAATCTCACGGGTGTGCTCCGGGTCAAACATCACGGACTCTCAAAGCCGAATAGCAATAATACTTTCACCATTTCCGAGAAATGGCTCATGACCAAATCAGGGAATCGGTTAGGCATTATGTACTACGCAGGGAGGCCTCAACTGAGTCCGGGAAAAACAAGCATCCCTTATAAATCCCCAGCTTCAAGCGCTGAAATCGAGAAACAATAGTACATTCAGCCCGTAGGATACAGTACTAATGTCATACGACCAGATGCTTTGACTGAGTTCCTATAAGAGAACCAGGCCATCCTATGCGAGTCCCCAGTGGACCCTCGGATGCGAGTGGGTTTGCCAACAAATGTGGTCTGCCACTGTCATCACTGGAGAGGGTTGTTTCCACAAAGGTTCTCAATGATCGGTCCCCAGATGCACATAACTATCAAGGTCCTATCCCGAAGTGGAGGAAATCCCCACACAAGATATTTCCAAGACAGTCGCAATCTGGGCGTGAAACACATCGCCACTCATCATGCCACATGCGAGTACAATATGTCCACTCTAATCCTAGGGTGCACTCAAGCCGGGTACTTGGCTTATCTCTCATAAATAGTATCACCCATCCCACCAAACAGAAAACCAGTCCAGACAGTCCAGTATGATATATATGATGCGGAAAATAAGTACTGAAAACTGTAAATAAAGCTGTAAATAAAGCTGTAAACAAACAACAATACCATACAACAAGCCACATCAAACAAACATCACCCAAAGAAACAGAAACAAACAAACGCTAGGAGAGACTCACAGGGGAACCAGAGATTATCTGGTGTTCTTTCCCCAGCAGAGTCGCCAGCTGTCGCTCCCGGGATTTTCATCCTGGTACAAACGCGAAAGTGGCGCGGGAAGAGGTAGAGTCGCCAGCCAGGCATTTTTATCCCGAAGAAAGGGAATGGTAATGCTGCACAAACCAGAAGAAAAGAAAAGGAAGGACACGGGTCCTGCGAACCAAAGAGACTGAGCTCGGGAGTCGGTTACGACCTGGGAAGGTATTAGCACCCAGATCGTCCGCCGTACCCGACGGGATCCACGCTTGCAAAAGAAACTGTTTCAAAGGGTGAGGGTATGAAAGCTGCAGCAAAAGAAAAGAAATGGACTGGAAAATAAACTGAGAAAAGAAATGAAATAGGAAACAAAGAGAAAAAAAGTAGGGAAAATAAAGATTGTGCTCGAACGGGCCCTACCCCGCTGCCTACGTACCTCATCAGGATAATGAGGATCAGAGACGCCGTAGTTCCCCTAACTAGGGGTAGAAAAGAAAATTGCTTGTGAATTAAGGCTTGAACTGCCTATGCCATTGCTCAGGTGTTGCAGGCTCGGACGACGAGTGCGTAACCGTCTTGCAAGATGACAAGTAGGAGCAAGTTCGCGTACGGAGCGAAGGAGATGAGAAAAGAATTCCCGAAGGAAAGACGCTTATTGTTTGTTTGGTGTTTTTTATAAGCTTTTATGAGTGAAAGTTTGCATAGGTGAGTGTACCTAAGTCTTACTCAATGGGATGTGTACATCTCACATTATCCCGAAATGGAATGCGCAAGAGGCACACCTATCTTATGGAGGAAATCCCCAAAGCTAGTCCCACAAGTGAAGGCTCAAGCACACTAATCTATTATCATTATTAAGTGTTTTTGTGGTTTTTGGTTAAGAAGTGTTTTTTGGCTTTTCTTTGTGAGGTACTCATGCTAAGACCTATCCACCACGAGTGATGACTCACACCTCGCCCCGAAATGGAACGCATGTGAGCATCTCATAGCAAAGTCTCATGTCACATGAAAGTACTCAACCTTTATTAAGTGAATTAAAATTAAGTTTGAAGATGAGAAGAGAGAGAGCACCAAAGGATCTCAAAGGAAAAATTCTAAAGGGGACTAAAATAATCCTAAGTATTCACATGCATGGATGTCCTAGGGGTGAATGAGGTTTCTATCCTAATGAAGAAGAAAAGAAGAAGATAGAAGAAGGGATGAGAAAGGCCTAATCCCAACAACAAAGGGTTAGTAACATAAACATAAGAGGAAGATGAGAATTGGAGATGTGGAACTCAATTCCCACATCTCACACTTACCATAGCCCCTGCAAGGTTAGTATGCACAACAAAAGTCCAGCAAAGTGACCAACACAATCATGGAATTAATCATGCTCAAAGGTTCTTGTAAACAAGAATCAAACATCATGCCAAACATTGCAAATACACGACTTACGCGTCGAAAACATGAAAGCATACATCAACCAGCAAGCAAGTCACCCTAAAATATCATGTTTAATGATCATGCAATGATCCATGGCAATTAAAACAAGCAAAGGGATCAAACAAGCTCAAAACAACACTAAAAAGCCATTCTGCCTCAGTGTTAACCGGTTAACCATATGCGTTAACCGGTTAACCAGTTCAAACCTGCACAAAATACGCATGAAACAAGTGCGTTAACCGGTTAACCCCATGCGTTAACCAGTTAACACTGTTAAAACAGCAATAAATCCTGCAGAAAACAGCAGCTCAAACAGCTTATTCAAATAATCTTGCACCAGACCAGCACTCAATTATACATGGAAAATTAGATCAATTCACATTAATCCATAACATTACGCTCATGAACAATAACATTCGGATCCGGATACCAATCAACCAATCAATTCATGCAACACAATCAAATACACAAACACATGGTAGGTTCAAAGCTCAAGCATGCAAATAAGCTAAAAACAGAGTTAGATCTGAAATTAACCAACCTACAAAGCTGAGGTATGCTTTGGTAATTGTTGATTATGCTGAAAATGAGAGATCTCACGCAAAACTTTGAAGATCCGATGCTAAGCTCCACACTCCATGCAAAATAAATGCAAGAACAAGCTCTTGATACAGAATTTTGGATCCAAAAGCACTTCTAGATCTCAAACCAGATCTGAATCTCCAATAAAACCAGCAAAAAGATGCAAAGAAGATGTCGATGGAGGTTTAGTTCCAAGATCTACACACCTCAAGGCAAGGTTGTGTGATCTTCAAAGAGGAACTTTGAGTGATTTGGAAAATTGGGAGAGAAAAGTGAGAGAATTGAGTGAAAATTCAGAAAAGAGAGTGAAAAATGAGGGAGGGTTTTTTGGTTTGGAGGGAAATGGAATAAATATGGTTTAGGTTTGGGGCCCAAAATTTTGGTTTGGGATCCAAAAATATGGCTTGGCATTAGCTTAGAAAGTGATTTGGATTTAGGGTTGGAATGAGGCTTGGATAAATGCTCTAGATCCTTCTCTCAAATTCAAATTTAATTCAAATGAATAAAAATCAGAAAATTGGAAAATGGAGCCAAAACACACATGCTGAAATTGCTGCTGGAAATTCAAATTTCGCAGCTGTTAACCGGTTAACCATATGCGTTAACCGGTTAACGCATGGAAAATTTGAATTTCCCCCCCTTTGGTGGGAAACCTCAAAAATAAGCCGGCGCCTGCCGTTTCAAGCTGATTTTGATCCTCCTCTTTTCTTTTTTGCTTTGAACATGATACAGGGCTTGTGCAGAATGACCCTGTGAGATTCTTGCCAGGTCACCATGCTCTTGATTTTACTTGCAGTGCTTCAAATCTTCCAGATGGTTGATCATATGCCTTATGCTAGAACATGTGAGTGTTATGCCTCATTTTTCTATGCGAAATGCTAAAGATATGATATGTTATGATGAATATGACGTGACATGATGCTTAAAATGAAGAGGGCAAATTTGGGGTGTTACAACGAGAAGTCTTCACCATCCATAGTACTGAGCATCAGTGCTTCACCGGAGAAAACTTTCTTTACTACGAATGGCCCTTCATAGTTCGGAGTCCATTTGCCCCTGTGGTCTGTATGAGGAGGGAGGAGTCTTTTCAGCACAAGATCTCCTACTTGGTATTCTCGGAGCCTGACTTTCTGATCGAAGGCTTTCTTCATTCTTTTCTGATATAACTGCCCATGACAGATTGCAGCCAATCTCTTCTCTTCAATCAGACTCAGTTGTTCATATCGGGACCAGACCCACTCTGCTTCGTTCAGCTTAACATCCATTAATACCCGTAAGGAGGGTAATTCAACTTCAACAGGTAGGACTGCCTCCATACCATACACAAGTTGATACGGTGTTGCCCCAGTGGATGTTCTGATTTGACGTACGGTACCCATGCAAGGCAAACGGTAGCATTTCATGCCAGTCTTTGTAGGTGACTACCATCTTTTGCACAATCTTCTTGATATTCTGGTTAGCTGCCTCTACAGCGCCGTTCATCTTTGGCCTGTAAGGAGAAGAATTGTGGTGTTGGATCTTGAAATCCCGACATAGTTCTGCCATCATTTTGTTGTTCAAGTTGGAACCATTATCAGTAATGATTCGCTCGGGAACTCCGTATCGACAGATGATATCTCTTTTCAGAAATCGGGCTACTACTTGCCTTGTAACATTTGCATATGAGGCTGCTTCAACCCACTTGGTAAAATAGTCAATGGCTACCAAGATGAATCTGTGGCCGTTTGAAGCAGTCGGTTCAATCTTGCCAATCATATCAATGCCCCACATGGCAAAGGGCCAGGGTGAAGACATCACATTCAGAGGGTTGGGAGGCACATGCACCTTATCCGCATAAATCTGGCATTTATGACACTTCCTGGCATAAGCACAACAGTCGGCATCCATTGTGATCCAGTAATAGCCTGATCTTAGCAACTTCTTAGCCATGGCGTGCCCTCCCGCATGGGTACCAAAAGATCCTTCATGCACCTCGCGCATTAACAGGTCCATTTCTGTTCTATCGACGCATCTGAGGAGTACCATATCAAAGTTTCTTTTATACAGGGAGCCATCAGTATTCAGGAAGAAACTACCAGCAAGCCTTCTTAATGTCTTCTTGTCATTGGAAGATGCCCCAGGTGGGTATGTTTGATCCTCCAAGAAGCACTTAATGTCATGGAACCAAGGCTTGTCATCTTTGACAATATCTGTTGAGAACACATATGCTGGCCTGTCAAGTCTGGACACTGAGATCCGAGGTACAAAGTTGGCAGCTTGAACTTTGATCATGGATGAAATGGTGGCAAGAGCATCTGCAAACTGATTCTCGTCCCGAGGGATATACTCAAGCTTGACTGTTGTAAAGAAAGTCAATAACCTCCTTGTATAATCCCTGTAAGGTATCAGATGATCCTGGTGGGTGTACCATTTGCCGTTGGTTTGATTGATTACCAAAGCTGAATCTCTGAACACAGTTAAGGTTTTGATCTTGAGGTCAATGGCTTCCTCAAGACCCATAATGCAAGCTTCGTATTCAGCTTCGTTGTTAGTGTAGTTGAAAGTTAGTTTTGCCGAGAAAGGCATGTGAACTCCTTTAGGTGTAATGAGTACTGCGCCAACACCACGACCATTCATATTAACAGCCCCGTCAAACATCATAGTCCATTCTTCTTCTGGGTCAGTCCCTTCAGTGTGAACAGGCTCTTCATGATCTTTTGCTCTTATGAACATGATGTCTTCATCAGGGAAGTCAAATCTCATAGGCTGGTAATCATCAATAGGTTGCTCAGCAAGATAATCAGACAATACACTGCCCTTGATGGCTTTTTGAGATGTGTACTGGATGTCATACTCTGTGAGGATCATTTGCCATCTTGCAACCCGTCCGGTAAGTGCTGGCTTCTCAAATATGTACTTGACTGGGTCCATCTTTGAGATCAACAAGGTAGTGTGGGTCAACATATACTGTCTTAGTCGGCGAGCAGCCCACGCTAAAGCACATCAAGTTTTCTCGAGCAGTGAATAACGTTGTTCACAGTCGGTAAACTTTTTGCTCAGGTAGTATATTGCATACTCTTTTTGACCAGACTCGTCATGCTGGCCCAGCACACACCCTATTGACTCTTATAATACTGTCAAGTACATGATTAGAGTTCTTCCTTCAACTGGAGGCATAAGGATTGGAGGCTCTTGCAAGTATTCCTTGATTTTGTCGAAAGCCCTCTGGCAGTCTTCGTTCCACCTGACCGTTTGTTCTTTTCTCAACAGCTTGAACAGAGGTTCACAGGTTGCTGTAAGGTGAGATATGAACCTTGAGATGTAGTTCAATCTACCTAGGAACCCCCAAACTTCTTTCTCAGTTTTCGGTGCAGGCATTTCTTGAATGGCTTTGACTTTATCAGGGTCAACTTCAATCCCTTTCTCGCTCACAATAAAGCCTAGCAGCTTACCAGATCGCACCCCGAATGTGCACTTGTTGGGGTTCAATTTCAGTTGGTACTTCCTCAGACGCTTGAATAGCTTCAACAGATTCTCCAGGTGGTCTTCTTCCGTGAGGGACTTGGCAATCATGTCATCCACATAACATTCAATTTCTTTATGGATCATGTCGTGGAATAATGTTACCATAGCCCGCTGATAGGTTGCACCAGCATTCTTTAGTCCGAATGGCATCACCTTATAACAGAACGTGCCCCAGGGAGTGATGAAAGTTGTCTTCTCCATGTCTTCAGGTGACATTTTGATCTGATTGTATCTTGAAAATCCGTCCATGAAGGAGAACACCGAGAACTGAGCTGTATTATCCACCAATACATCAATGTGAGGTAAAGGGAAGTCATCTTTCGGGCTGGCTCTGTTCAGATCCCGGTAATCCACACACATCCTCACCTTTCCATCCTTCTTAGGCACAGGTACAATATTAGCAACCCACGGCGGATAGCTAGTCACAGCAAGGAACCCGACGTCCCACTGCTTTTGTACCTCTTCTTTGATCTTCATTGCCATATCCGGGCGAGTACGGCGCAGTTTCTGTTTAACCGGTGGGCAATCTTCTCTTAAAGGCAGTTTGTGCATGACAATATCGGTGTCCAACCCTGGAATATCCTGATAAGACCAAGCAAACACATCCACATATTCACGAAGCAGGTCAATCAGTTGTTTCTTCACTGAGTCTTGTAAGCAGGCCCCGATTTTAACCTCTTTCACGTCTTCATCCGTACCAAGATTAATCATTTCAACCTCCTCCTGATGAGGAGTGATAACCTTCTCCTCTTGCCTTAACAACCTGGCTAGCTCTTCAGGAAGCTCATAATCTTCTTCAACCCCTTCATCAGCTTGATTGATTGGATTGTCAAAGTCATACGAAGCCATAGCTGTGTTGTTGTCGGTGCAGTCTGAAAGGCATTCTCTGCAAGGGTTTAGATGTTCATTTTAGTGATTGATTTTAATCTTGTTTAGAAAAAAAGTGAAGTAAAGTTATCATTTTGAAAACATTGCCATTTTATTTTTGTACAAAAAGAAAAATGGGAAAAACAGTGAGCGAAAAAGAAAAAGACTCATTTACAAAAGATGTCCGATATTCATTGATTGATCTGTTTGCACAAAATTACAGATGGCTCGATTACAAAATGAGTCTTGTCATCTTGGGCAAGATGCAAGACTTGATGCATGCTTAAAATATACAGGAAATAATAATTACTCTGTAGGAGTAACCCTTATAATTTCCTGGGAAGACCAGTTTGAGATACGGCTCCCCGGGATCCTTGGACGTATCCAGCTCTCCAGGTTGCGCTCATCTTCCGACTCATCTTCCAAGTTGTTCACTGCATCTGGGGTGAGCATTCCCCCACTGACAAAACTGGGCTTCTTAGCAGCCTCTGATTGATCTTGTTGAGTTGGTTTGTAACCCAACCCAAATCTGTCTTCCTTCTTCCCCACGGGCAGCAGCTTGCCCCAGCCTTGGGCAGTCCCCTCTTCAACAACCTTCCTAGCTTGCTGATAAGACGTCATGGAGGTTCCAAGTACAGCATATGCTTCATTTATGTTCAGGGCTTCAAACCTCTGGCTCATAGTTTCATGGATTTCTCCATCCATCTCAATATACTTGTACGTAGCCAGATGGCTAACAAAGATATCTTCTTCACCACAGATAGTGATGATCTGACCCTCCCACTCGAATTTCAGCTTCTGGTGAAGGGTAGACGTAACTGCGCCAGCGGCATGGATCCAAGGTCTACCCAACAAACAACTGTAGGCCGGCTGAATGTCCATCACATAGAAGGTAATTTTGAAGGTTTGCGGGCCAATCATCACAGGCAGATCAATCTCTCCTAGCACTGATCTTTTAGAGCCATCAAATGCTCTCACTACCAAATTACTCGGACGCAGTGCCAAACCATCATACTCCAGCTTCACCAAGGCTTTCTTTGGTAGAACATTGAGTGAAGACCCAGTGTCCACCAGTACATGGGATAGAACAGCACCCTTGCATTCTAGAGTGATGTGTAAAGCCTTGTTGTGGTTATGTCCCTCAGTTGTCAAGTCAGCATTGGTGAAACCCAGTCCATGACTGGTGTTGACATTTGCTACCACAGTTTCTAGCTGATTAACAGTGATCTCCTCTGGCACGTATGCTGCGTGCAAGACTTTCAGTAATGCATTCCTGTGAGCTTCAGAACACATCAGCAGGGATAATATGGAGATCTTGGAGGGAGTTTGGTGAAGCTGATCCACCACCTTGTAATCACTCCTCTTTATAATTCTCATGAACTCGTCTACATCTTGTTCAAAAGATGTCTTCTGAGTTTCCTTGATAGTTGGCTCTTCCACTACCACACTCTTTCCTTTTGCTTTTGCAGCAGCTTCTGCTTCAGCATTAGGTCTTTGCAATTGTGAGGCAAAAAGGCGTTCGCTTCTGGTGAAGCCTCCGCCTCCCCCAACATTATCAATCTGTGGAGAAGAAGTTGAAGAGTCCAAAGTGATTTTCTCCCCATTGTAGTAGAGGTCAGAGCCATAATGCCAAGGTATGGCATTACTGCTTTCATATGGAACGGGTCCAGGCACCGTGATGGTAACTGGACTGACTGCTGCAGAGGAGGGTACTGAAATGTTGTGCGGATCATAGTAGATGGTGACTGGTGACCTGGCAGGAGATGCCACTGCTTGTTGTTGAAAATTGTTGTTTGGAGGAACATATGCTGGATCATAATAAATGGTGACTACTGAGATGTCTGTTGGCGTTGTAGAAGATTCTGTTGAATGAAGGGGTGCTGATGTTATAAAAGAAATGGTTGTTGACATCTGATTTGTTGAAGTGATGGATGGAGCCATAGTTGATGATATTGATGAATTGGTCGGAATGATTGTTGTTGCAGTTGTAGAAGAGTCAGGAATTGTTGTCAAAGGGATTGCTGGATTTGTAGGCGTTGATGTTGTGATCTAAAGTATACCACTTTTGATAAGATCATCTATGCCGCTTCTCAAGTTATCACACCCGTTGACCGAAATGTTGCAATAACCACAACCGAGCTCACACCCGGGGAACATCTGGCATTCTATGAGCTGAGCTTTAATTTCTACCAGAGGTGTCCGAATCTGCCCAACACTGGTGATTAAGAAAGATGGCTTGTCTTCCTCAATAGCATTGATTCTTGGTCCTCCATGATTGGGCATGGGATTCTTGTTGACATTTGGCGGGGGTGCAAAGTTGAGGGCCTTGGAATCCACCAGATCTTGTACCTTCATTTGTAAAGCCCTGCATTTCTCTGTACTGTGGCCAGGTGCATTTGAATGAAAAGCACACCGGGCGTTGACATCATAATTTCTTGGAAGACTGGATGGGTCTGGTGGTGCCAATGTCCTTAACTCAACCAGGTTGAGTTTCGGGAGTTGTGGCAATAAAGCGGCATAAGGCATAGGGATAGGGTCAATCACCCTATTTTCCTGTGATGGTCTTTGCTGAGAGGGTCTTTGTTGTTGATTGTTGTTGTTGTTGTTGTTGTTGTAGTTTCTTTGTGGCGGATACTGAACTTGTTGCTGATAGTGTGGTTGTTGTTGTGGTTGATATGCTGGTTGCTGAGGAATTGGAGCTGGAATAGTGACAGCTGCCACTGACCTATGAACATACTGAGGTCTTCCCCTGTTGGCATGAATAGCATTAGTCTCACCGGTTCTTCTAGGTCCTACAAAAGGCTTCCTGGGATTGCTTGACGAGCTTGCACCATTATCAGAAATTTTACCCATCTTCAGAAGGCTTTCAATTCTTTCTCCAGCTATGACTACGTCAGCGAAGCTGGTGGAAGAAAAGGCAGCTAGCCTATCAATATATGTCCCTTGCAGGGTATTCATGAACATGTCGGCCATTTCTCTTTCCGACATGGGTGGCTGGACAGCAGCAGCAAGCTGTCTCCACCTCTGGGCATATTCCCTGAAGCTTTCCCTGGAGGATTGAGACATTCCCATCAGAAGGGTTCTGTTAGGAGCCATGTCTAGATTGTATTGGTACTGCCTGATGAAAGCCTCAGCTAGGTCTTTCCAGCATCTGATTGTAGCTCTGGTCAAATGAGAGTACCACTCCCTTGAGGCCCCAGTCAAACTATCTTCAAAATAAAACATCCACAGTTTTTCATCCATGGTGTATGCCTTAAGCCTCCCCAGAAAGGATTGCAAGTGGGTTCGTGACAGGAAGTTCCGTTGTACTTCTCGAAGCACGGGGGTTTAAACTTGTGAGGGATTCTTACCCCATCCACTAACCCCATATCCATAACATCGAAGCCTAAGGAATTTTGAGACTCTAGAGATCTCAACTTCTCAGCAATTTCATCAAGCCTCCTATCATAGGCTTCATCCCCAGCTCCCATTACAGTGAATTGATCCTCTTAGGGGTCTTCTTGTAAGACTCTGCCTGCAGTAGCATTCCCTTGCACATTAGTAGGGATGTTGATCTCTGGATGAAGATGAGGCCGATATACTGGTGGGTTAACATGAGGCTGAACCCTCTCATTGTTACTTGTTCCTCCAGTCCCTAGATGGGGTTCTTCCGGGGTCTGCCTTTCTGAAATTCTGTGATCAGATATGAGATGTCCTAAGAGATGTCCCAACACTTGACAGATTTAACCAAAACTTAAATAGCAAGAAAAGTAAACAACACAGAAGTTTGTTAACCCAGTTCAGTGTATAACCACACTTACATCTGGAGGCTACCAAGCCAGGAGGAAATCCACTATAAGTAATATTAATTCTAGACTTAAACCACCCTGTTTAATCTATCACTTAATAACTACCCAATGCAATTTCTACCTAAGTCACAACTTAGATAAGAGTACCCTACTCACTCCCCCTCAATCACACAGTGATTTTGTTTACAAGTTTAATGAAATTGAAGTCATACTTCAAACAAAAACAGCTTGATCTTACTTCACAGTTTCAATCAAGTCACAAATGCACTTTTGCTTAAAAGCTCATAAAGTGGTACAATAAAAACAACCTGCTATTTAAAACACTAGACACCCTATTTGGTCTTCTGAAATTCGTACTCAATTCTATGAGTTCTTGCTGATTAAATAGGTATCTGAAGTTTGGGCTTTCTGTAGAATGATCCAGCCCTAATGCGCATGCAGCTTCCACCTTGAATTTAGGGTTTGTTACTTCCTAGATTCTAGGTGATTTAGGTATTCTGTTTTAATCTGAATCTTCAATATAAAACTCCCTACAGATGCGCCTTGTTCTGTTTTTATCCATCATTAATTAATTCCAGATAACTCTTCTTAAATATCTCTGATCAGTTAGTCAATAATTAATTCTGGTAGCAGGTTTGAGATGTCTCAACATCTGTTGGGACATCCTGAAAAACTGAACTTAAGTCATTTACACAATGTCCCAACATCTGATAAGACATCCTGAAATAAGTTCATATACTCTGTTTGATAATGTCCCAACATTTGATAGGACATTCTGAACTGAATTCAATATTTCTTGTTGGTCAAAAATTCAGCCAATTCAAGACATCTACACTTTCTACCAATGCCCTCAATCTTTCTTGGCTTTGAGCCAAGACATTCATTACCTCCATGAACTGGGTCATTTGGTTTCTCATCTCCAGCCTTTCGTTAACCATCTGGGTTCTGACCTCTGTCAGTTCTTGCTGTACTTGGTCCATCTGGATACTAGGAAGATTGTTGCGAGTAGGATATCTGTGCGGACGGTTGAGAGGGAACACCCGACGGCGAGCAATAATTCCTGAATCACAACAGAGTTAGTAACAAACAAAACAAAAACCTACAAAACAAAACAACAGTTAGTATGCAATGCAGTATGCTTATTTGTTTCCAAGGTATCCGGCTTGGCACTTGGTTTTGACCTTTCCAGACCCTGAGGAAGATGCTTTGATGTTGCTTGAGAGAAAGAGAACTCAATAAAACAAACTAACAAATATATTACAAATGGTGAATAATACATAGTTTGTTTTTACAACAAATGCCCCTGTGGGGTCAAAATACAACATAAAAAAGAAAAGTACATGAAATGAAAGCAACAACAAGCAAAGAGTCAGACATCAAGACCAAACTCATCCTCCTTAACCTCCTTCAAAAGTGCTTCAGTTACAGGACCAGCCGGATGCTCTGTAATTTTTCTGATGAGAAGGTTCCTGGTGGTAATAGCAGTGGTCAGATTCTTGTGTCTGTCTTGGTCCTTTGACCTCTTCACACCAGCCCTGAGCTTCAATTCTGAAATTTCCTTCTGGGCTGCTAGCAGAGCCTCCTGTTGCTTCTTTTCATTTGCCTCCAACTGCTCAATCCTGTCCTGAGTTCTCTTATCTTCTTGAGTACGAGCCTCAGTGATCCTGACCCACCTAGCTTGACTTTATTTCAGATAGATATCAGTCCTAGCCTTCTGAAACTGGGCCTCTTTACAGGCATTCTTCAGAATTTGCTCTCCTGCTCTTGATTTCTTGATGTAGTCCTCTGATTTCTCAATCCTGGCTAGATGTTCCACCTTTAGCTTTTCTAACCTCTCAATGTCTAGACGACCATCACTCCTCTCCCAGAGGGTCTTCTACAGAGCTTGAGTCAGATTCTCATTCCTCTCCTTCAATTTATCAAATTCCTCTAGGCTGACAGTAGCTGGAGGGGGTGCTGTTGATGGTCCAGGTGCATCCTCAATGGTGAAAGGCATCCCAGAGATTTGAGCCCTAGCATGAGACCATTCATAATACTGAGTTGAGGCCACATTATTGCATTTCCCAAGAATGGCCATCCCTTTGGTCTGGATGTTGTCCCAAGCCCAGGATGCTTGTCTGACAACAGCTAGATTAGGCCTTATCTCACAATAAAGGGTTTCAGCCAAGTCTTGCACTCTAGGAGGGTGAACCAGAGCATAGCCCAACTGTCTTTTGAATAGCAAAGGGTTATAGTTGATGCAACCCTTCACTCCTATCAGAGGTACATTGGGAAACTGCCCACAACTAGTAATTATGTCCCTGCCTTTAGTGCTTTGGATGCACCATCTGATGTCATCTGAAGTTAAAGCAGTGAGTCTTCTAGCCCAATTCTTCTGTTGGTGAGGATTCAGGAAAGCATCAGTCTTGGGTAAGTGTTTGAGCCGCCAAGTATGAAATAGAGGAGCACAGCATCTCACCAATCTCCCTCTCTGCTTCTCATTCCTTTGGTGAACAGAATAATAGAAATCTCCCAGCAAGGTGGGTACTGGGTTCCTCAAAAGGAAGAGATGAATAGCATTCTTGCTGATAAACTTGGGCTCATCTGCAAAAAGTATAACCCCATATATACTGAGGGCTAACAATGCACAAACTTCCTTTCATTCTCCCAAGGAGGCCTTCAGGATGGCCTGAGAAGTGAGAAAATCCAAGTGTAGGCCAGGGATGCTAGCCTTTGTAGTCATGTTCTGCTCAATCAAAGCAGGCTCTAAATACAGTGCCTTTGCCACTTCTTCATTACTGGGAGAAGTCATCTCTGGGTTGAAGGGGATACCACCCCTGACAGGCACTCCAACCAATGATGAAAACTCCTCCAATAAAGGTCCCAACTGAAAATCCTGGAAAGTGAAACATCTCAAAGGAGGATCATAAAACTGTAGGCAAGTGTGAATCAAACTCCTCTGAGAAGGGTCCAAGTCCATGACCATATCAAGGATGCTTCCATAATGTTCTCTGAATAGTGGGATATGGTCTGGAGTGATAAGTGCCTGAACCTGCCTGATGCCAGCCAGCACAGGCTCAAAGAAGTGGTATGAAATGTTGCTCTTCTTGGGTGCCATGACTGCTGTTGAAGAGCTGAAAATAACCGCTGATGATGAAGACTGATACTGGTGATGAGCCACAAACAGGCTGAGACTGGTGATAACAGTAGCTAAAGCAGGCAACTGATGAAGATGGATGAAGCAGGTAGCTGATGAACAGAGGTCTAATCAGATAAAGGGGTCAAAACCAAGCCAAAATATAATGTGGATACCCTGAAAAACAAATAAGCAAATGTTAAATGATGCAATGATGATGTATGCAAATGATATGCAAGGGTTTGTGATCAAGCTGGATCTGATCAATTGTCTTGATATAAGTCCATGTATGTCTAAGAAGTCCAGATGGAGGTTCAAAAGTCCAGTAACCAGGGTGGGGGACTCAAATAAAGAGTCACATGTCCTGGGTTAAATCACAAGAACTGTCCAAAGTGAAGCATTCTTAAACACAATAAGAAATAGGGTATGATGTGGCCAAGGGTTCCTGCAAACCTGTAAACAGCCCAACCCCCTCACAGGTGATGCTCTAAAACAAGGATCCTCAGACTTGGATCAGTTATGAGAAGTGTAAACACTTCTAACCCGGAGGTACAGTGTTTACAATAACCATAAAAGATCCTCCTCTAATTCACCTCAGTTTCTGAAGGTCATAATAAAGGTCATCCAGACTTAGCAGGCTTCCCAGATAGCCCTAGCACTACAGGAGATCTGTAGCACAGAGTTCTCAAGAAGAAACCCATATCTGAACCGTGTTTCATATTCCCGCACCAGACCGAAATGGAATGGGAAAGAACATGAATCACTCTAGCCTAGGTGTCACTCAGGTCCCAGGTATAGGACCTTAAACTCTCAATAAAACCCCACCCACCAAGACAGAAAACAGATCCAGCCAGATAACAGTATGACAGTATGATGCATATAAAGCTGTAAAGAAAGCAATAAACAAAACTGTACATAAAGCAATAAATAAAATATACAAACACAAATAGCACATAACACCCCAGTAAACACAAATCAACCAAGCGCTAGGAGGAACCCACAAAAAGAACCAGAAGCCCTGGTTACATTATAAGGGTCCCCAGCAGAGTCGCCAAGCTGTCGCTCCCACCAAATGACAACCGGGGCCAAGAGGGGTACAGACGCGAACGGTCGGCGAAAGGGGAATGCGAGAACACACAGGAGTGAACTCACATGAAAAGAAAAGAGTCTCCAGCTAGGCATTTTTATCCCGAAGGAAAGGCAATGCTGCATAGACCTAGAAAGATATGGATAAGACGGTTGCGAACCAGAGAAACTGAGAAAGGGGGTTGGTTACAACCTGGGAAGGTATTAGCACCCAGATTGTCCGCCGTACTCGACGGGATCCACGCTTAAAAGATTTGTGTTTTAAAGGGGTAGTGTCAGTGCAATTTGTGTATAAAAGAGCTGGAAAAGGATGTACAGGTGTCAGTGTAAAAGAAGTGTAAAGTGTACATGAGAAGTGTCAGTGTAAGAGCAAGAATGAAATGCTCAAGATAATGAGGCTAAAAGAATAATACAGGAAGGAGGGGAAATATACAGAGACTTTTTTTCGATAACTGTTAAGTTATGCCTACGTATCCTCTCGTGCAATGAGGAAGTCAGAACACCGTAGTTCGACCCAAAGAGACTGAAAAATAAATTGACTTGTGAACTGCTTGCTTGTCTATGCTCAAGTGTATGACCTGTCTGGCTCAGGTGCAAACTGTCTTGCATTAGACGGAAGAAGCGAATTCTCGTTTATGAGTGAATGAGATGAGAAAAGAATCCCGGAGGAGACGATTATTGTTTGTTTTTTGAGTTTTCAATCTTTTATTGCTTTTGAGAGTTTGTCATAAGTTAATGAGCTTAAGCCTAAACCAATGGGTTAGTAAACTCATCACATCCTCCCTCTGATTAGGGGTAATGAGAATACTTTAAGTGTGGAGTCAGCATCCCACACTTAATTACCATGATGTAGGATTAAGATCATTAACCTACTTGTGATTATTTAGATGTTTTTGTTGTTTTTTTTAGTGTTAAGTAATGAGATTAAGCCATAATCAGGGATTAAACAGACTCATTACACTATCCTAATAGAAGGATAATAGATGAGAATGTTTAAGCTGAGGAAGACTCCTCAACTTAATCCATGATTAGGGATTAACCTCATGACAAAACAAAGCCTTTATTAAGTGGATTTTAGTTAATGATAAGATGAAGAAATGATTTTTAGTGTTTGTAAGACAACTTGAGGGGGACTTGTCCATTAACACTAGGGTTAGTCCTTCTTAACCAATTAAGGAAGAATTAGAACCCTAATGCAAGGCCCAAGTTACAAGCTTGATGTCTTGATGATTATTAGGTGGATTAATTAAAGGATTTAAACACATTAAGGGTTTAACACTTAGGATTAAAGTTATACACTCCATCCTAATAGAAGGATGCAGGCATAAGCTTAATCACAAAGCCTTAAAGCCTTTAGGGTTTAGTTCCTGATTATGAGATGAGAAGAGAAGACTCAAGGAGACACAAAGGTAAAAGCTAAGTGGGGGGACTAATCAAATCCTAATTATTGTCATGCTTGGTTGTTCCTATGGTTTATGAGGTTTGCAAGAAAGATCTTCAGAGAAACCACCAGGAAGCAGATGAAAGGAGCAAAGAGAAGCAAAACAACTTGCTTCACTTAAGAAGTCAAGTTGCTTGAAGAAAGAAAGTGAGATGAACAAGAATGAGCAAGCTCAATATAAACACATACAAAAAATTCAGCAATGATGCATAAGAGAGATGAAAAGGGATTGTGAGAAGTGAAGGCAAATTCACTTCTCAAAGTAACTTACCACCTGAAAGGTTAGCAAAAGAAATGAAATGCAATGCAAATGGGATGAGATGGCATGATGCAAACCAAAATCAGAAGCATAATTATGATGTTAATGATGCTAAGAGATGATGCAAACATGAGGCAAGACATGAGGATGATCATACAAACATATGGATGCAAGAGAAGCATGCTTAGAAACATGAACATACATGAAAAGTTATGAAATGCAAATGACATACAACATGGCAAATGAAAGATGCAATGATCAAACATGATTCTAATATGTCTTAAGATGTATCATGAATCAAATGAATGCATAAAATGTCATGGCAAGTCATGGTATGCAAGCAAATGGAAGATGGGTGCAAAGGAAGGCATGAATTAGGGTTTATGATCAATGCACAAAACAAAATTCAAAACCAGAAGCAAACATCATGATAAAAATTTGAAAATGCATTCAAAGGAACCCTAAACCTATACAAACTCACTGTCCAAAGGAGACGATCCAATTCTTAACCTAGTGAAAGTTATGAATTTCCTAAGTTGGCTAGGGTTTTAAGGTACCTTGTCAAGAAAAATGTCAAACAAATTGAAAATGCAAGATCAAATCATGCCAATTTAATCCTATAAACTACATGATATGCAAGATGCAATGCAAAAAGAATCATTGTCCAACTCTCAATGGTTAGGCAGAAGTGAATTTTTGAAGTTTGAATCCAAATAATGCCTTGAAATGAAATTAAATCCATTGAAAATTGTCAAAAGGCATCAAGATCAAAAAAGAAATTTGGTTTGAAAGTTGGACAATATTTCTAAATGATTTTAAATGTCTCATGAATTTTTTTGTGATTTTTAAATACTTAAAAGTATTTTTAATTAATTAATTCTCATTAATCAATTAAAAATAAACTTTTAAATGATTTAAAAATATTTTTCAATGCAAAAATAAAAATAAAAATATTTTTGGTTTCTGAAAATTAATAAAAGGGTTGATAAAAATTTTCAGAATTTTTTGATGATTTTTACTATTTTTAATAAAATGTATAAATTAAATAGGAAGAAAATAGAATAAAATTAAATAAAAGGGAAAGTAATCTGATCCAACGATCCAGATTCAAAACTAAGGGATAATGGTTGACTGGCGCGCTAATGAATGGCCTGGATCTCAACTGGGCTAATTAATTATAATTAAATTAAATAATCAGGAATTAGGGCTAATGACATGATCTGAGCCCTTGAATCACGCGCGGGAAGCCTCATCCTACGCTCCAGATTCAAACTCACCACTAAACCCTAATTAACATTAATGACCTTCAGACGGCCGGAACAGTGGTTCCGGTCGTCTTCTCCGACGAGCCATTTCCTTATCTCTCTCAAAACTCCATAAAAATGAAACCTCTCTGCCCAGAATCAAACCCCACACATCACTGAATCAAAACCCCCAAACAAAAATCATTTTTCGTTCATCAATCATGCAAATCGAAGCAAAACAAATTTAGGGCAGAAAGTTTCAGACAACTCATACATGCTCAATATTCCACCATTTTCATTTTTAAACACATCATGATGATCAGGATAACATGTAGAATCAATTTATAACAAGTAAATGAAGTTCTGGAAAATTTGTTCTTGATGGATACCTGAACTGAAGTCCTTCGCACAGGAGCTTTCTGAGCCTTTCTCCTATGCAAACTGACTCCTCTGGTCCCTCTGAGCTCAATGGAATGCTTCACAACTCTTGTTGATGGCTGATTTGGGAGATTGCATAAGTTCTGTTCAAGGGGGGTGGTGATCGTGTTTTGGTTTCAGTGGCTTTCAGGCTGTTTTAATGGTTGGTTTGTGATCAGTGAGTCATGTTGAGATTGTTTGTGAAGTTTGTTTGTGTGTTTGATGCTTGTGGAGAGTGTTTCGAATGGTTTTGCATAAGAGGTGGAAAATGAGAATGTTGTGTTCTTGGAGCTTTCAGGCTTGTGTGTGTTATGGGAATGAAGCCTTGGGATGTGTTTGTAAAGTCTGGATTGGGCAGAGAGTGGTTGTGTCACTGTGGGATTGGTATGGCTTCAAGTTGCAAAAAGTCAAGCAAGTTGTACTTGGAGGTATGGGCAAGTGGCAGGCTAGGATAGGAGCATGGTTAAGTTCAGCAAGGATCAAGGAATGCTTTTGGATCAGATTTTGTGAACTGAGGCAAGTGGATGAGAAGTTTTGATCCCTTTTGCAAATTGTCACAACTTTGGCCCCTTTTGTAATTCTTGAAGTTTAAGGCATGGAACTTAAGAAATTCTTGGGCCAATCTAAAGTTTAAGTCATGTATGATGTTTGTGTAAAGGTTAGACATCAATTAGAAGTCACAAATTGCCTTGGTACAAGAATTTACAAGTTTCCCTCTTTGGTGCATAACTTGAAATTATGTGATTTTTCCCAACTTTGACAAACCATAACTTTTGATCCAAAATGAATTAGGTCATGTTCTTGTACTTTTTGAAAAGGGAATGATTCATTCTACAACTTTCATGACCAAAGTTTTTCCATTTGAAGCATTTTTGAATCAAAAATCAAGGGTTGAAAAAGTTTCCCAAAATGGCAATTTTCATTATAAGTCAACTTTCCCAAAAAGTCAACTTTGCAAAAGGCTTGAAATTCTTCAACTTTGTGAACTTCTAACATCTTCTATGATCAAATAAAGATCATACATAATCAAAATGATAAAGAACATCCTTTGGTTGGGTCATTGGGGGCCTCAGATGCCCTGATTTTGCACTGACTTGCTCAGAAAGTCAACTCTTGATCAGATGACTTCCCCATGGAATTTCTTCATGAAAATTGATATGCATGATCCCTATACCATATAGAGACAAATAGAAACAAGAATGACCAAAATTTTTGGAGTTATGGCCTTTGAAACCAAAACCCTAATTCTAGGTCATCTGTGCAGTTAAACCTGGCTCTGCTTCCATGCCATTCTCAGTTCTTGTGATTTTTTGACATTCTTGACTTTGAGAGGATATAATATGATGCTTGAACATACATGGACCCCTTTGAAGTGATTGATGACCTTTGGAGTGGTTCAAGAAGCTCTTGGATGGCTCAGATCACAAACCCTAGATGTAGATGACTTAGAATCAATGCAGTGAATCAAAAATGCAATATGAGATGCTATGGTTGAACTTATGCACATGAAATGATCACAAGCCATGGTGTGAAATGGGTGAGGGCAAATTTGGGGTGTTTACACCTTCTCCTATCTTATTCCTTGAATCAAGCATGGGACAACAAATGGGAAGCAAGACCTGACGCCGAACCCACACAGCCGTATCCAAAGCTTCACAGGACCAAGGCAACATACTAGGTGGCCTGCAAGAGGTGTATTGACTGAGCTTAGCTAAGCTGGCGGTGCCGATTATCATGGTGAAGTTTCGGTTCCACAATCAATGTCTTCTAGTTGCACGACTAATGAAACGGATACCGGCTCTGATAAGACACTAGAACGGTGTGTCCTTGGGCTGATTCTTCTGGTCTGGTGGGGTGGGTGTCCTGTCTAGATGTCATATTTAGCTTCTTTTATTCTGCCCATTTCAAGGTCCTGTCACCTATATACAGAGTGTACTTTTTCTTGGCAAATAGTTCATATTCCAACTTGGCCTAATTATTGCATCAAAAAACTGAAATACCTAGCTGTATGGTTTGAACATGATTGATTATGAATGGTTATAAGAAATAAAAAAAGAAATAGTAATGATATGATATGATTTGAAGATATGGTTGAAATATATGAGGACAAGCTCTCTTTTTTTTATAAAGAAAATCCAATGAAAATGAATTGAAGTTATATCTCATTCACACCTTATGCGACAAGCATTTTTGTGAAGTGGTGATGATGAAGTAGCGAGTGAATGAGATTACTCAATGGGAGAAGTGAGTGTGATGTTGAATACATTCGTGGTCACTAAGTTATTCCATTTCTATCCTTGTTTGTCTAATAATAGACCTATCTTCACTTTTCATAACATTAATGAATAATGCAAGCATTTTATTAACTATAAACAAATGACAACTTGTATTGTTGTATTATTGCGGTAATGGACTTTTATGTCAAAAGAAATTGAATCGAAACATGGAACTCGGGCTATCAAACTTAAGGACATGAATTGAACTTGGAACAAAAGAATTGGTTTAAGACGGGTGATTTAAATAAAAAAATTTGACGAGTTTTAATAGATATTAGGAGATGTAGTATTAACTCATCAATGTGCGCAACAAGTCAATCAACTTGGTTATGTTGGTTCGAATAAGAGAAAAAATGAAAAGCCGGCATACAAAAGACACATATGAATTTAAGATGGGCTTTTGAACAAAGAATAAATGTGGATAATGGAATATGCTTAGGTATGGACCTCAATCTACCAATTCAAACCAACTTGATATCGAAACAAACCACTTGGGATGGCAAGCACGGTTTAGTATCCTGGGAATCACCAAGACCACAATTCACAACGCACTCCATTATACTCTTCATAAAACCCTAATACTTCAAGGAATTCAGAATGAGCATACATTCGAAATGATACGAGTTCAACCCTTGTCCCAAACTTGAGTGTAATAACCAAATAAGCCTCTTACACCAATGGAATGCCTGATCATAATTTTACGTCCTAACATGAGATTCATATGAATGGAGCATAAGCTAGTTAGGGGAAATAAATAAGAGGGAAAATTTCGGGGTGTTACACTTATGATGATTGAATTGTGTTCAGTGATGCTCAAGCAAGCTAATGCCACCTTCAAAAAGCTTTGAAAACGCCTCTAAGTTGTAAACCGAATTGGAGTTTTTCTTGAAAAGTTTGAAGTTTGTTCTTATGCTTGGAGGCTGAGAATTCGTCCCCTTGTGCTTGCAGTGAGTTCATGTATATATAAGGATCTCATTAGGTCAAAAAGAATGAGCTTTGTATCATGAAAATTGATTGCTTTATTATGAAGAAATCTCTCATTCAAAAATATCAAAAAATCCAATATATTCTTGCTATCTTGGTCTAGCACGAATTTGGATGTGAACAATTAGTCTTGAATGGTGTTTATGACCTTCTAGAATCACAATCTCTTTCAAATATATGATTTTCACATTTTATTTTAATTTAATTTGTATTTTAATGAATAAAATTCAAATAAATATTAAAAAAAATGTAAAAAATCAGAAAAGGTATAGGTTGGGTCGTGCTTGATGATATTATAAAGATTGGATAGCAATTTGGTGGACTCATTTAGCAAAAATTTGTTTTAAGGCCTCATTTGCTTCATAAACTTCCCAAAAATTTCCCAACTTTGCAAGGGCACAAATCCTTCAATTTTAATGTTATGAAGGTGTTCTTGGACATTTTAGAAATATTAGAGAGTCCTCTAACCAACCTCTTTGGTCTCATGTCCATATCTTTTACCATTCTCAAGTTATGCTCTTTGGAAGATGTTGACTTTTTGTTGACTTTTAAAAGGACCTATAATGTCTTAGCTCATACCTTCTAAATGAAGCATTTTTGGGCTTGGCTTGTGAGACAAAAAGTTGTAGAGAATTCAATTTCCTTCAAAATGAGCTTTGGATGGAAATTTTTTGATGAAGCATGTGAAAGTTATGGCTGGTCAAAGTTCAGTTGACTTTTTCTATGAAAACCCTAATTTAGAAACTCCTGATTCTTGATGATCTGAAATCTCCTTGATGAATCATGATCAAACCTTGATCAAATGATGAATTTTACTTCATATAATTGATGTTGGCAAAAAATCATGAAGTTTGACTTTGGTTTGACCACAGTTGACCTCAGTTTGACTTTTTAACTGCCTTGACTGATTTTAACCTATCTAATCATCTGACTGAGCAAATCTTTTGGGAAAGTCTTGAAACTTGACATGGGGATTCTTGAACACATATAGGATTCTATGAAGCTCACTTGAAGTCCTGGAAGTCCATTTAGCCTGATGAAAGTCAAAACCCTAGTTTAGGATGCATTGCTTAGGATGATGCATTGTCTGAGGGAATTGTCAAACTTTCTGACTAATTGTGAACCTTGTGAACCTCATGAGATGTCTTGTGAAACTTGTGAACCTTGTGAACCTCTTAGTACACAATGTCTTGTCTTGGTGAGGGAAAATTTTGGGGTGCAACACCAACCCTTTGCATGATAACTTCTAGGATGGTTAGATTCCCTTAGTTGTTTACCTTTTGCTCCTTTGGTTCTCTTCTCTTCTCATCTTCATACAAAAAATCATAAAAAACACTTTAATAAAGGTTAAAGTAGTCTTTGATACATGGCCTTATTCCATGGTGAACTTGTATTCACCCCATCTTGGTGGTGGTACAAGCTTGTCTAGCATGATACACAAGTTCAATCATAAGACTAATTTCACAAAGAAAAGCATAAAAAACATTTCTTCACTTTAACTTACAAAAACACTTAATAATTTCAAACAAGCTTGTGAATTCAAACCCTATTCTTTGGAAACAAGTTTGAGGATCTTCTTCATTCTTGGTGGACTTGTTACTCATCCTATCTAGGGAAGTGGTAATGGGAATACATCCTTAGGAAAGGATTTGCCTTCACTTCCTTGTGCCACACTCCTAAAAAAACTCATAAAAAACACTGGACAAAGAATAAACGTCTCTCCTTCGAGACTTCTCTTCTCATAACCTTCACTCTTTACGTGCGAACTTGCTCCTACTTGTCATTTTGCAAGACGGTAACGCACTCGTCGTCCGAGCCTGCAACACCTGAGCATTGACATAGGCAGTTCAAGCTTTTAAAACACAAGTAATCCTTTCCACCCCTAGTTAGGGGAACTACGACGACTCTGATCCTCATTGTCCAGATGAGGTATGTAGGCAGAGGGGTAGGGCCCGTTCGAGCACACTCTTTTATTTTCCCCACATTTTCCCTTTTTTCTTTTCTTTTATCCAGTTCAGCTCCTTTTCTCTACAGCAGCTTTCATTCCTTCACCTTTTGAAACAATTTCTTTGCAAGCGTGGATCCCGTCGGGTACGGCGAACGATCTGGGGTGCTAATACCTTCCCAGGTCGTAACCGACTCCCGAACCTAGTCTCTTTGGTTCGCAGTACTTGTATCCTTCCTTTTCTTTTCTTCGATTTGTGCAGCATTATCATTCCCGTTCCTTCGGGATAAAAATGTCTGGTTGGCGACTCTACCATTTTCCGCGCCACTTTCGCGTTTGTACCAGGATGGAAATCCAGGGAGCGACAATGATGATTTTCGTAGCAGGTTTGAGTGCTGAGAACAGAGCTACGATTTGCAAAATTGCAGAACTTGCTTAGCGAGCAGAGTCAGGGAGTTCGACGCTTGGCGAGCTATGACCCTCATATAGCGAGCCCTGGAGCGTGAAAAATTAAGTTTTAATTCTGAAAAATGACTAGAAATTATTTAATTACTTAATAATGCTTAGGAATTGATGTGGGGTAGCTAGATGTAGCGAGAGAAGAGTTATACACCTAATGGAAGGGAATAATTAGGGTAATTTAGCTCAACATAATCGATATGTCCATTGATGTTGATATGGTTGTTGTGATGAGTAGTTGTAGTGATGATGTGTTTCATATGCTTGTTAATGATACATGAATATGTGATATGTTGTAGGATATGTTGTGTTGTTGTAGTAAGAGTTAAAATACTTGATTATACGTTAAGAATGCATGATAACCGTGATGGTGACGAATATTAATATGTTAATCGATGTTGTGATTGGTGACTGTTGTTGTTGATGTTGTATGATGTAGTTGTTGTGAGTATACATGTATGTCATTGATGTTGCATGACATGTTGCATAGTTGAATAACATACCAAGGTGGTGTTAGAACAATTATGGTTCTGAACCTCCAAGTGTTTTGATGATAACAAAGTTTATTATAGAATAGAAGTTCTAATGAATATCTTTATTCTTGTGTAGAAGATCAATTCATTTAAGTAAACCGTACGTGCATAGAAGATTCATTTAGTCACATACAGAAGATACTCTCAAAGGAGAATCCATCAATTAATGACATATTTATTGGCTGCGCATCTAATATTTATTATCTCTGATTTCCGCTTAGAAGATGTTGGTATTCTTAATGAAGACATTAATTAAAGGATATTTTAATTAATGAACAAGACAAGTATCTCTGTTTATGGAAGGAATTTATGGTATTAACTTATATCCTAAATTTAACTCAAGATGTCTCCAACGGCTACATTCTTCAAGTACTATATAAAGGATTTTATTTGAAGAATTCAATGACACACTTCAACACATTCACGCAAATAGGCTGAATCAACTTGTGCTTATTATTGTAACTTTCACTTGGTGATCCTTGCTTATCAAGAAGCATTTTTAGTTACTTCTTTATTTTGTAATAGTTATTTTATTCCTTGAGTGACTAAGTTTAGTCAGAAGACTCAAGAGGACATTGACTATAGGTCTTTGTGTGTATTCATATTGAATAGTGGATTAAGACCTCAGTAGAGGCAAAATCACCTTGGCGGGTGGACTGGACGTAGTTTGAGTTCAAACGAACCAGGATAAATTAAACGTGTCATTAGAATTTATTTTTAGTTGTTAAAGAAAACCCAATTCCAACCCCCCTTCCTTGTGTTTTGCGCACCTTCAATTGGCATCAGAGTGCTAGGTTCTGAGAAATACACTTAACCGTGTCAGTAAAAGATCCAGAAGTTAAACACATGGCAGAAGCTGGAATTTACAACAATGACTATCAGAATGACAAGATCAACGCTAAACCTCCAATATTCAATGGCGACAATTTTGATTACTGGAAGGATGTTCTGGAAAGTTTCTTTCTAGCTCTAGATGGAGATCTCTGGGACATGGTGACAGATGGATACATTCATCCTGTTGGAGCAGATGGTCAGAAGATTGAAAGAAAAAATATGACAGCTCAACAGAAGAAGGAATTCAGAAATCATCACAAAGCCAGGACCATACTTCTAAGTGCTATCTCATACACAGAATATGAGAAGATCACAAACAGGGATTCAGCTAAACACATGTTTGATTCTATGAGGATGACATATGAAGGCAACTCTCAAGTCAAGGAGACTAAAGCTCTAGCTCTCATCCAGAAGTATGAAGCTTTCAAGATGGAAGAAGATGAGACAATTGAAAAAATGTTTTCAAGGTTCCAAATCCTGGTAGCTGGACTAAAAGTTCTGGACAAAGGCTACTCAACAGCAGATCATATGAAGAAAATCATCAGAAGTTTACCAAAAGCTTGGAGGCCCATGGTCACTGCTTTAAAACTATCAAAAAATCTGAATGAAATTTCCTTAGAAGAACTGATCAGCTCTTTGAGAAGTCATGAGATTGAATTAGAAGAAGATGAACCCCAGAAGAAAGGTAAGTCTGTAGCTCTTAAATCTAACAAACATGTTTCTAAAGCTTTACAGGCAGAAGAAGAAGAAAGCTCTGGATGCTCATCAGAAGAAGATGAATTATCTCTCCTATCCAGAAGAGTTCAACAACTCTGGAAGCATCGTCAGAAGAAGTTCATAAATACCAGAAGAACAAACAATTATTCTGAATCAACATCTGGTCATAAGAAACCCAGAAGCAAAGAAGTTGTGTGCTACGAATGCAAAGAACTAGGACACTATAAAAGTGAATGTCCAAAACTTCAGAAAGAAAAACCCAGAAACAAATTCAGCAGAGAAAAGAAAAAGAGTCTCATGGCAACATGGGATGATTCTGAATCATCTGAAGCAGAATCAGATTCTGAAGATGAACAAGCTAATATAGCATTAATGGCAAACATACCAGAAGATGATCACTCATCAGAATCAGAATTAGAATCAGATTCAGAAGAGGTATTTTCTAAATTTTCCAGATCTCAATTAGAAGCTAGCCTCTCAGAAATTCTTGAAAAATATCAGAAGCTTCAACTCAAATACAAAGACGTGAAACAAAATCTAGTATCTGAATTAGAAGAAGTTATAAAACTAAAAACAGAAAACTCTGAGTTGAAAGAAAATATCTTTGAATGTAAAAACTCTTTTGAGAAACTTAAAGCTCAGAAGGAATCTGAATTAGAAGATCTAATCAATTCTGATAGTATCATAAAACAATATGACTATAGTTTTCAACAATTTCTTACTAAAAGCCTAGATAGAAGCTAGATTGCATCTATGATCTATGGTGTTAGCAGAAATGAAAGAAGAGGCATAGGCTATGTGAAAACTAAAGAAACTCTGAAGCTTAAAAAGATTGATGACATTGTCATAAATACAAATACTCCTCTAAGTTCTCATTTCACCTATGGTCATAATCATGATCTTATATACACTAGTTAGTCATCTTGTTCCACAAGTTCTGATTTGAAACCTAAAATGAATCAGAAGTTTGTAAAAACTAACAAACAAGGACCCAGAAGAATATGGGTACCCAAGGATAAAATTGTGTATGTTGCAGATGTCTTTAACAGCAAAACTGAAACACCAATCATGGTACCTGGACTCTGGATGCTCACGACACATGACGGGAAGAAAGCATATGTTCCAAAGTCTTGAATTAAAAGATGGAGGCCACGTAGGTTTTGGAGGCAATCAAAAAGGAAGAATAATTGGCTCTAGAACTATTGGTAATGGAAATCTTCCCTCTATCTCTAATGTTCTACTAGTAGAAGGATTAATGCATAACTTATTATCCATAAGTCAATTAAGTGATAATGGCTATGACATAATCTTTAATCAAAAGTTCTGTAAAGCTGTTAGTCAGAAAGATGGAACAATCCTCTTTAGTGGAAAGAGAAAGAACAACATTTATAAAATAAAACTTTCAGAATTAAAAATTCAAAATGTAAAATGTCTAATGTCTGTGTAAACTGAGGAATGGGTCTGGCACAGAAGATTGGGACATGTTAATATGAGAAGATTATCTCAACTTAACAAACTCAATCTAGTCAGAGGACTTCCAAATTTGAAGTTCAACTCAGAAGCTCTGTGTGAAGCATGTCAGAAAGGCAAATTTTCAAAAACTGGTTTTAAAGCTAAAAATGTTGTATCTTCCTCTAGACCATTAGAACTTCTGCACATTGACTTGTTTGGACCAGTGAAAACTGCTTCTGTCAGTGGCAAAAAGTATGGATTAGTGATCGTAGATGACTTCAGTAGATGGACATGGGTAAAGTTCCTTAGACACAAGGATGAGTCAATTGCTGTATTTTCTAACTTCTGCAAACAAGTTCAAAATGAAAAAGAATCTAAAATCATTAAAGTCAGAAGTGATCATGGTGGAGAATTTGAAAATAAACAATTAGAATCATTTTTTAATGAAAATGGCATCTCTCATGATTTTTCTTGTCCTAGAACTCCACAACAAAATGGGGTTGTAGAACGTAAAAATAGAACATTACAAGAGATGGCCAGAACCATGATAAATGAGACTAATATGGCTAAACATTTTTGGGCAGAAGCAGTAAATACAACATGCTATATTCAGAATAGAATCTCTATAAGACCTATTCTTGAAAAGACTCCTTATGAATTGTGGAAGAACAGAAAGCCCAACATTTCATATTTTCATCCTTTTGGATGTATTTGTTTTATCTTAAATACCCTTGATACTCTGAATAAATTTGATTCTAAGGCACAAAAGTGTTATATGTTAGGATACTCTGAACGTTCTAAGGGATACAGAGTATACAATACAGAAACACGCATTGTGATAGAATCTATTTATGTCAGATTTGATGATAAGCTTGGTTCTGAAAAACCAAAGCAGAATGAATTAACTGCAGATATAGAAGTAGAAATCTCTACAAATAGAACTTCTAAAGATAAATCACCTAAAGATCAAAATAATACAATTTCTCCAAAAACATCTGAAGAACCCATCCAGAAGAAACTATCCAGAAGCAATATTAATCACCCAGAAGATAAAATCTTGGGAAAGAAAGATGAACCAATCAGAACAAGATCATCATTCAAAAACTCTGAAGAGACCTTAATGGGACTTGTTTCTCTGATTGAACCAACTTCTGTAGAAGAAGCTCTCTCAGAAAATGATTGGATTCTGGCTATGGAAGAAGAAATAAATCAATTCACCAGAAATGATGTGTGGGATCTAGTTCCTAGGCCCAGAGGATTCAACATCATTGGCACCAAGTGGGTATTCAGAAACAAGCTAAATGAGCAAGGAGAAGTTGTCAGAAACAAAGCAAGACTGGTTGCACAAGGTTATAGTCAACAAGAAGGAATTGACTATACAGAAACCTATGCACCAGTCGCCAGGTTAGAATCAATTAGACTTCTAATATCATTTGCTGTAAATCATAATATTATTCTATATCAAATGGATGTCAAAAGTGCATTTTTAAATGGTTATATTGATGAAGAAGTGTATGTACACCAACCCCCTGGTTTTGAAAATACAAAATTTCCAGAACATGTTTTCAAACTCAAAAAATCATTATATGGTTTAATACAAGCTCCCAAAGCTTGGTATGAAAGACTAAGTACTTTTCTTCTGGAAAATAAGTTCATCAGAGGGAAAGTGGATACAACTCTTTTCAGTAAAAACATTAAAAATGATCTTCTGATATGTCAAATTTATGTAGATGATATAATTTTTGGTTTCTACTAAGAGTGCCTTGGGAAAGGAATTTGCTAAATCTATGCAGGCAGAATTTGAAATGAGCATGATGGGAGAACTAAAGTTCTTTCTGGGAATTCAAATAAATCAAACATCAGAAGGAACATATATCCATCAAAGCAAATATGTAAAAGAACTTCTGAAGAAATTTGATTTATCAGAAAGCAAAATATCTAAAACTCCTATGCATCCTACATGTATTTTGGAGAAAGAAGAGGTAAGTAAGAAAGTAGATCAGAAGCTCTACAGAGGTATGATTGGATCTCTTCTCTATCTAACTACTTCTAGACAAGATATTCTATACAGTGTATGTTTATGTGCTAGATTCCAATCAGATCATAGAGAAACTCACTTAACAGTAGTTAAGAGAATCTTTAGATATCTGAAAGGTACTACTAATCTTGGTCTGTACTATAGAAGATCAGAAGAGTATAAACTTGTAGGATATTGTGACGCTGATTTTGCTGGAGACAGAACAGAAAGAAAAAGTACCTCTGGAAGTTGTCAATTTCTGGGAGACAATCTAATCTCTTGGTCTAGCAAAAGACAGTCAACCATAGCATTATCAACTGCAGAAGCTGAATACATTGCAGCAGCTGGATGCAGTACTCAGATGCTCTGGATGAAAAATCAACTTGAGGATTTCAATATCTATGAGAGTAACATTCCCATCCTCTGTGACAATACTTCTGCTATTTGTCTCTCTAAAAATCCAATTTTACATTCTAGAGCTAAACACATAGAAGTTAAACATCACTTCATTAGGGACTATACTCAGAAGGGAATTTTAATGTTAAAATTCATAGATACAAATCACCAATGGGCTGATATCTTTACAAAACCCCTTCCTGAAGATAGATTTAATTTCATACTAACTAACCTTAGCATGAATTTATGTCCAGAATGAAAATGCTTTAATTATATGTCTTTATCACTTAGAAGTTCTGATATTTATCCTATATATTGTTATCTCAGAAGATACTATGTTCTAACTGTGTCATTCTAAGAACTTCTGTTCAAAGGAATAACATGCAGATCTTCAAATCAACAAGTGTCAACAAGGCTCTAAGGACTCCCATCAGAATTAAAACAAGTGTCCAAATTCTAAAGAGTGACAGAACATGCATTGGGCAACTGTCCTCTACAGAAGGACATCTGTTGATCTTCTGGGAAACTGATACGGCTAAACTTGACACCAAAAAGGCAAAAATCTCTTGGGTAACTGTTCTAGAATCTTTTACGCCTTACCCTATGTCAACGCATTTAATGCACATAATCATTATGTTTTTAAACTTAAATTTTCCCACTAATTTCTCAGTTAATTAAATGCTTTATTTTCCTATATATGTAATGTGTCTCTCTCACTTTCACTTTTTACCCCTATTGCATTCTTACTGAATATTTTTTACCCTCACTCTTGCGTTTTCTCTGACACTTTCAAAAAACCCTAAACCCTCAAATCTCATCTTAGTAACTAATGGCTTCCTCTTCTCATCAACGCAAAGACTTCTCTGATGTGTTCTATGTTGAACCCACGAAGACTCTCTCTACTCCTGCTGACAACCTGGAAGTCCTGTGTGAATTATTTGTGGATTTCAACAGTCTGAAGGAAAATGGTTTTGATCTCATCCCGGACGTTCATGCTCAGGGATGGGAAAAGTATTTTGACCGATTAATGGGACCAGTCTTCCCAAAACTGGTAAAGGAATTCTGGGCTTACGCAACAGCAACCAACGCACATGTTACATCATACGTGCTTGGTAAACGGGTAGTTATTTCTGAAGACCATCTTGCTAAACTTATTGAAGCTGATGGAAATGGCATCAAGTGCAGTGACATGGACAAAGTGTCTGATACTACTGTGATAGCAAAGGAGATATTTACTTCTGGCAAACCCTCAAACAAAATAAAAGATTTGAAGACCCCTCTCAAAATTTGGGCCACAATCATTCTTGGGACAATATGTCACAGGAAGCCTACAAACTCTCCAGATTACATCAACCTGGACCAACAATTTCTTCTCTACTTCATTGCCAAAAAGAGAAAGATCAACCTTGCACACACTCTATTCCAGAATCTGAGAACCAGTGTGAAGGAAACCAGAGATGGTGAAAAGACCAAGAGGGATTGGATTCCTTTTGGACGTATTATTTCTGACATCCTCTGCCAAAACAAGCTGGTAGATTTTCTGCAGAATTGAAGCAAACTCAACTTCTAGAAACAGATGTTGGAAAACCTATGAATGCAAAGAACTTGAAAAAGATGAAGTTCATTACTTCTATTCAGCAAGAACCTGTTCTTCATTCTAGAGAAGTAATCATCACCAGAAGGATTCCATTGGAGAACTTCCCTCTCTTCTCTTCTAACACACCTCCAGAAGTTGTGGTAAACTACCTGGATATTTGCAAGCAACATGGTGTGGACCCCCAGTTCAAGCCAACTGAACTCAAACAGAAAGCTCCAGACGCTGCCTCTATAAGACTCAAGAAGAGAAAGACTGCTGAAGGACCTTCTCAGAAGATTCTAAAATCATCTAGAAGATCAGGTAAAACTTCTGCCTCTAACTCTGAATTCATTTCTGTAGTAGAAGCAGTTAATGTAGAAGTGTCTGAATTACCTTCTAGCCCCTTACCTTCTAGCCCACTTTCCTCTGTTGATATTCCCTCTGCACAAATCCCTTCCTCTGAACCACCTCAATCTTTTAATCCTATTCAAACTGAAATACCTGCAACTGCTGCTGTCGCATCCATCCTCTCATCACTTTATCCACCAGAAGCTGAACCCCATCAACCACAAACAATTTCTGATTTTGACATACCAATTGATAATACCCCTCTGTCTGACATTGATCGCTCTCCCACAACTGAAACACAAACTGCCCTGCAACATGCCCTATCAGATCTTGAACATTTTCAAGACTCAGAATCTGTCCAACTTCCATCTCCTGAACATTCACCTAGACTATCCCCCATAAGAGAAAGTTCACTATCCTCTTATGTATCTACACCTCCAAACTCTCCTACATTTATAAACATCCCTGACACTCCAGAAGAAACTGAACGTGATAACCCTCTCAGAACATCTGTTGATTTTGAAGCCCTACAAAAACTGTCCTCAGTATCCAACAAAACAGCCATACCTATACCCAAACCAAAACCCTCTAGAACAGACATTTCTGCTTTACTTCTTGCTTTTGAAATAGACTTGAAATTAAAGTTAGAGGATCTGAAGTCTGCGTGCTCAGAGCTTACAGATCCAGCTGCTTCTGATTTTCTGTGGGCTACCTTCAGAAAGTGGTTTAATACTGAGTCAAAAAGACTTAAGGACATCTACTATGATATTGCTCACCAGAACTTCTGTGAGTATCTTCAAGCAGTTGTTTCTAATGTTGAACAGTCTAAACCTCTTCTGCTGGACAACAAGCCTTGGACAGAGTCAGAACCTCTGGAAGAACTCTCTGCACTTCAAATAGTCTTGGTATCTTCTGAAGAAGAGCATGTTGATGAACCTGAGACTCAAGCTGTCCCAGAAGTGGAAGAACCTCTGACTACAGATTTTGTTCTGCAAACTTTACAAGAGCTGAAGAAGGAGAATCAGCTGGTGAAACAACGTCTAGATAAGCAAGATGAAACCACTGCTGAATTGAAGACCTTGCTTGGCAAGCAAGTGGAATCATCATCAGAGATTAAATCTTTGCTGGAGACCTTAGTTACCAAGATGAACTCCTAATTTTTTTTGCTTATCTTCTGCTTTAAGCTGTTCTTTTGTTTTATCTTCTGCTTCTGTATAACTCTTTAAACTTCTACTGGTTTTGTTTTTTATTATAATTTTAATATAATGGGAATTTTCTGTCTTTTTCATATGCTTTGATTCTTTTTGATTATGACAAAAAGGGGGAGAAACGTAAATGATTCTGATCCATAGCAGTTTACCATAATTTGCCTCTTACATATAATATACTAATAAAACTATTTGAGTTTTAATCATAGAAAAGAAACAGGTCAAGTAATCAACTCAGGGGGAGCTAAGGATCATGGAACATCTGAAGAATTTTTTTCTAAATCAAAGGGAGTTCATTTAATTTTATTAAACTCTATTCTCTTTATCTAAATGTTTTGTCATCATCAAAAAGGGGGAGATTGTTAGAACAATTATGGTTCTGAACCTCCAAGTGTTTTGATGATAACAAAGTTTATTATAGAATAGAAGTTCTAATGAATATCTTTATTCTTGTGTAGAAGATCAATTCATTTAAGTAAACCGTACGCGCATAGAAGATTCATTTAGTCACATATAGAAGATACTCTCAAAGGAGAATCCATCAATTAATGACATATTTATTGGCTGCGCATCTAATATTTATTATCTCTGATTTCCGCTTAGAAGATGTTGGTATTCTTAATGAAGACATTAATTAAAGGATATTTTAATTAATGAACAAGACAAGTATCTCTGTTTATGGAAGGAATTTATGGTATTAACTTATATCCTAAATTTAACTCAAGATGTCTCCAACGGCTACATTCTCCAAGTACTATATAAAGGATTTTATTTGAAGAATTCAATGACACACTTCAACACATTCACGCAAATAGGCTGAATCAACTTGTGCTTATTATTGTAACTTTCACTTGGTGATCCTTGCTTATCAAGAAGCATTTTTAGTTACTTCTTTATTATAATTGTAATAGTTATTTTATTCCTTGAGTGACTAAGTTGAGTCAGAAGACTCAAGAGGACATTGACTATAGGTCTTTGTGTGTATTCATATTGAATAGTGGATTAAGACCTCAGTAGAGGCAAAATCACCTTGGCGGGTGGACTGGACGTAGTTTGAGTTCAAACGAACCAGGATAAATTAAACGTGTCATTAGAAGTTATTTTTAGTTGTTAAAGAAAACCCAATTCCAACCCCCCTTCCTTGTGTTTTGCGCACCTTCAGGTGGGGTATGTCATTGTTGTGATGTTGGTGCGGTCATGAAATAGGGATCGTACGTGACTATGAAATAAGGGTCGAGGGTGTGATCATGAAATATGGATCTTACTGGACCATGAAAGAGGGGTCGAGAGTTCCGACGGGAACTGGATCTTGAAATAGAGATCGGATATGGTACCGCATGCATAAGGTCAAGTAGAGTCTCATTGCATGATTATTTTTTGTTGTATATGATGTTGTGGTAGTATATTATGTTTTTGTGTATGTTGTTGTGGTATGTGATGTTGTTGTGGTATGTGATGTTGTTGTGGTATGTGACGGTTGAATAGTCGTTGTCGAGAAGTGGTGTATTGTTTTCGGATACTTGCTTAATTTTTATTATATTATCCTTGTGATGTAAGTATCTCACCCCTTATGTTCGAATGTTACCCCTATGTTGGTAACGTGTAGGTGAGTAAGATAAGTCGAGTGGAGGTCAGTGAAGTCGAAGTACTTCACGTTTTAGGGTGTCGGCTCTGATACGTCGCTTTGGGAGTCGGGGCGACGTTACTTTTATTTGTTATTTCTTTTAGAAAACAATTTTTTGTAATTGAAGTTGATTTATGTTGGTTTAAAAATTATTTCGGCTGCATGTTGAATATTGAGCCGTTATGAAGTTTTGACGTTGAATGTGACACTCGAATAAAAGGTTGAAAATTTTACTCTTATTTTTATTAATATTTTCGTGGAGTAATTTGGGTGTTACAAAGTGTTATCAGAGCAGGTCGGTCCATCCGACCAAGTAGTTGAGTCGTCGAGTCATTGAGTCGTTGTGGCGTTGTGTCGTTGTTGAGTGTTAATCATTGTTGATGTGCTGTAGTTGTGTTGTTGTTGTTGATTTTAAATTGTTGTTGGATTGTGTTGTGTTATGTGACATGTTTAGAATGGATGGGAGGAATGATGATGTACTTGCCCTTCTATGCAAGCGATAGAACAAGTTGTGCAAAATCTGAGGAATGTAGGGGATCTTGAAAGTGACGAGTTTAGGAAGAATGATCCGCCAACATTTAAGGGGAAGTATGATCCTGATGGGGCACATGATTGGCTCAAGGAGATTGAGAGGATCTTCAGAGTTATGGAATGTTCTGAGGGAAGCAAGGTGCAATTGGGTGCGCACAAAATGGTATCTGAGGTTGATGATTGGTGGGTTGGAACTCGCCAATGATTGGATGCATCTGGTGAGGCAGTCACCTGGGTTGTATTCAAGAGATAATTCTTGAGGAAGTATTTTCTTGAAGATGTTCGGGGAAAGAAAGAGATCGAGTTTTTAGAGTTGAAGCAGGGTAACATGTTTGTGACTAAGTACGTTGTGAAGTTCACTGATTTGGCGAAGTTCTATCCGCATTACAGTGAAGCAACTACTGAGTTCTCGAAGTGTGTTAAATTTGAGAATGGGTTGAAGCCTGAGATTAAGAAGACGATTGGTTATCAGAGAATACGTAGGTTTCTGAATCTGGTGGATTGTTGTAGAATCTTTGAAGAAGGCAGTAAGGCTCGATTTGAGCACTCAAAGGTTTAGCTGAGAGAAGAAGTAAGCAGCAAGTGAATCATGGAAAATCTTATGCAGCTCCTGCTGATAAGGGTAAGCAGAAGCAGAATGAGGGAAAAAGGCCAAGTGGGGGAGGTGCTCCTACTTCTCTTAAGTGATATAGATGTGGTGATATGGGTCATCGTGTCAGTGAGTGCATGAGTGACGTGGGAAATGTTTCAAGTGTGGTCATCCTGGACACTTGATTGCTGAGTGCAAGAAAAATCTGGTTACTTGCTACAACTGTGGGGAGAAAGGTCATATCAATACGCATTGTCAAAAACCCAAGAAAGCTGCAACTGGAGGAAAGGTGTTTTCTTTGACAAGGACACAAACCTCCAGCGAGGATCATTTTACCAAAGGTATTTTTCATATTAATAAATATCATTCCTTTGATTGCTATGATTGACACTGGTGTGACACACTATTTTATTTCTCTTGATTGTGTGAGGAAATTAGGACTTGTTGTGTCTCCGATGCAAGGAGAGATGCTTATCGAGACTCCTGTTGATGGGTCGTTAACTACATCTCTTGTGTTTCTGAATTGTCCGTTACCGATCTATGGTAAGGACTTTGGTGTGGATTTGGTTTGTTTGCCGTTGAGAGGTATGGATGTGATTTTAGGTATAAATTGGTTGGAGTACAACCATGTTCATATTAATTGCTTCAGTAAGTCGGTTCGGTTTCTTACTCCTGGTGAAGAGGAGGGAGAAGCTGGTTATTTGTCTGCTCGAGCATTGAAAGAGCTTATGGATGATGAAACGTAAGTTTTGGTGCTATTTGCCTCGTTATCTGTGGAGAATGATATGGAAATTAGTGAATTGCAAGTAGTGAGGGATTTTCAGGAAGTGTTTCCAGATGATGTTGTGGATGTGCCACCGGAGCGAAAGGTGGAATTTAATATCGATCATGTGCCAGGAACGAGACCTATTTCGATGGCACCATATCGTATGTTGGCTTCCGAGTTATCTGAGTTGAAGAAACAGTTAGAGGAACTGTTAGAAAAGAAATTCGTGAGACCTAATGTATCGTCGTGGGGAGCATCAATATTGTTGGTGAAGAAGAAGGATGGTAGCATGAGGTTGTATATTGATTACAGACAACTGAATAAGGTGACGATTAAGATTAAGTATCCGCTTCCAAGGATAGATGATCTGATGGATCAGTTGGTTGGTGCTTGTGTGTTCAGTAAGATCGATTTGCAATCGGGGTATCATCAGATAAGAGTGAAGGATAAAGATATTCAAAAGACTGCTTTTAGGACTCGGTATGGATACTGTGAATATGTAGTGATGTCATTTGGAGTTACAAATGTACCTGGTGTATTCATGGAATATATGAATCAAATTTTCCATGAGTATTTGGATCAATTCGTTGTTGTATTTATAGACGACATTCTGATTTACTCTAAATCAGAATAAGAGCATGCTAAAAATTTGTGAATTGTGTTGCAAGTGTTGAAAGAGAAAAAGCTTTATGTGAAACTGTCGAAGTGTGAATTCTGGTTGAAAGAGGTGAGTTTTCTGGGTCATGTGATTTCGGAATAAGGGATTGTAGTGGATCCATCCAAAGTAGATGCAGTGTTACAATGGGAGACTCCGAAGTCAGTGATAGAAATTAGAAGTTTCTTGGGGTTGGCCGGTTATTATCGGAGGTTTATTGAGGGTTTTCGAAGTTGGCACTTCCGTTGACCCAATTGACTTGCAAGAACAAGTCATTTGTGTGGGATTCTTGATAACACTAAATTTCACCGTATTTCTGACTTCGATTTCGCATGCATTCTTAGTTTTTATTGCTATTTTGTTGTGTTATTACTTTGTTTTTCCTTATTTTTAGGTTTTTTATGTAATCGGGGCCTAAATCAAGAAAAGGAGCGAAAAAGGAGTTGAAACAGACGAAAACCAAGAAATTCAACTTTTTACACTTACAGCACCCACCATGGCTGGCGCCATGGGGTCAGCCATGACATGGCCACGTCTCAAGATCACTCCACAACTGCCAAAGCCCACGATCCCCACTTTCTCCACTCTTTTACACTCATGGCAGGCGCCATGGCCTTGTGGCGGGCGCCACAAGGCAAAAGTGTTTCCCTCCACTTTTTAGTGGAGGGGGGCATCCTGGTCTTTTCTTGCTATTTGTTTTCCTATAAATAGGGCCTTAGATTTTCGTTTTCAATCATCCAAACTTAGAATCTCTTAGGCATATATCAGTTTAAAAGTAGTAATCACTTCACATCGGGGTGTTACTACAATCGAGTGAATGAGTCTGTATATGTCTGTGTGATCGAGTTTTGGAGCACTCTGGGAGGAAGTTAATCCTGTCGCCATTTTAATTCTAGTTCGTATTTTATTTTTCCGCATTCGCTATATTTTATTTACTTTCCTCATTGCTTTACTTTTATTTATTTCCCGCACTCGCTTTACTTTATTTATTTCTCGCACTCGCACTACTTTCGTCTATTTTCCGCACTCGCTTTACTTTCTTTATTATCCGCACTCGCACTAATTTTATTTACTTTCCGCACTCGCACTACTTTTATTTACTTTCCGCACTCGCACTAATTACTTTTATGAAAAATAATAAAAAGAACTTTTACTTTACCATGTCTAACTAAATCCATAAAGGTTAGAATGTAAGAATCGTAATTGAACCAGTAATCTGTACAATTGTTTGTAGAAATACTTAAGGGTTATTTTAACTTTCAATATAGGTTTAATTGTTTTTAACTATTTCAAAAACAGCCAAAAGTGCTTTGTCTAGTTCATTAGGAGTTTTTAGATTAAAAAGAAAAGGGATTTTAAAACGATTTTCGGACGCGTTAAGAAGTTTAGAGTCTGGTTCGTGAGAACCTCTTTTTGCTAAGAAATCCAGGTTAAAGTACTTTTCAACTTAGTTAAGATACTATATTTCTTAAAAATAGGTTTACTACTCTAACGCAGTACGCACCTTTTTATCTGTGACAATAGGAGGGGTTGATTAGAGAGTACAACTCGGTTCTGAATACGCGAAAGTGACAGTTCCTGTTAAATTAGTTCTTTTCAAAGTAGAAAACACTGCCCATAAGTAGTTCTATTAACAAGTACCATATTATCAATTGATTACGTGAATTACATTCGAGCCTGTCTTTATTAATTGTTTAAAATTATTATTTTATTTACCATTACGCACTCCTTAAAACCATTATATTCAATTGCCTTAGATACACACCATAACAACAGGTATGATAGATTGACACTTGGTCTCTGTGGATTTGACAATCTTTTATATTACTCTGACGTGTTCGTACACTTGTGAAAAACACGCATCAATTCTCAGTGTGATAAGAGTTTTATTGAGCTGAAGAAGAAGTTGACTACTGCGCCAATTTTGATTTTTCCGAAAGCGGATGAACCGTTTGTGGTTTATTGTGATGCTTCTTTGATGGTTTTAGGTGGAGTATTGATGCAAGATGGTTAGGTTGTGGCGTATGCTTCGCGTCAGTTAAGAGTTCATGAGAGGAATTACCCTACTCACGATTTAGAGTTGACAACTATAGTTTTTGTCTTAAAGATTTGGAGACATTACTTATATGGTTCGAGGTTTGAAGTTTATAGCGATCATAAGAGTTTGAAATACCTATTTGATCAGAAAGAGCTGAATATGAGGCTGAGACGTTGGTTAGAATTTCTAAAGTATTATGATTTTAGTTAAAATTATCATCCAGGTAAGGTTAATGTTGTAGCCGATGCCTTGAGTCGGAAGACATTGCATATGTCGGCTATGATGGCTAGAGAGTTGGAATTGATTGAGCAATTCAGAGATATGAATTTGGTTTGTGAACAAACATCTCATAATGTGATGTTGGGAATGATGAAGGTTAATCATGATTTTCTTGATCGTGTTCGGAAAATTCAGAAGTCGGATGTGAAACTGGTAGACTTGATGGTTAATGATGAACGAGTTGGGGATAATGAGTTTCGAGTTGATGAACAGGGGGTACTTAGATTTCGAGATCGTATCTGCATCCCTGATGATATTGAATTAAAGAGAACGATTCTTGAAGAAGGGGATAAGAGTGAGTTAAGTATTCATCCAGGAGTGACGAAAATGTATCCGGACTTGAAGAAGATATTTTGGTGGCCTGGTATGAAACGAGATATGGTTCAGTTTGTGTATGCGTGTTTGACTTTACAGAACTTGAAAGTGGAACATCAGAAACCTGCTGGTTTGATGCAACTGTTGGATATACCCGAGTGGAAATGGGATAGTATATCGATGGATTTTGCTACGGGGTTACCTACTGCTCCAAGAGGTATAACTTATTCTTTGTAGAGATTGGCAGAGATATATGTGGGTGTAATTGTGAAGTTGCACGGTATACCTTTGAACATTGTGTCGGATAGAGATTTGAGGTTTACTTCGAGGTTTTAGGAGAGTTTGCAAGAGGCATTGGGTTTGAAGTTGAAGTTGAGTTCCGCTTATCATCCTCATACTGATGGATAAACAGAGAGGATGATACAATCTTTGGAAGATTTGTTGACAGCTTGTGTGCTTGAGCAAAGAGGTTCTTGGGATAGTCACTTGTCGTTGATTGAGTTTACATATAACAATAGTTATCATTCCAGTATCGGAATGACACCGTTTGAAGCTTTGTATGGTCGAAGATGTAGAACACCTCTGTGTTGGCATGAGTCAGGTGAGAGTGTTATACTTGGACCTGATATTGTGCAACAGACTACTGAGATGGTGAAGTTGATTCAAGATAATATGAAGACTTCACAGAGTAGGCAGAAGAGTTACCATGACAAGAGAAAAAAAGATCTTGAATTTCAAGAAGGAGACCATGTATATTTTAGGGTTACTCCGGTGACCGGTGTTGGAAGAGCTTTGAAGTCGAGGAAGCTTACTCCTAAGTTTATTGGGTCATATCAGATTTCGGAAAGAGTTGGACCTATTGCTTATAGAGTGGTGTTGCCACTGAGATTGTCAAATTTGCATGATATATTTCATGTATCACAGCTTCAGAAGTACGTTCCGAATCCGTCACATGTGAGACTGATGGATGAAGTTGAGGTAAGAGATAATATTACATTTGAAGCATTACCAGAACGAATCGATGATCGGGAGGTAAAACAGTTGAGAGGAAATGAGATTGTCCTTGTGCGAGTGGTTTGGGGAGGAGCTGTCGGTGGGCATATGAATTGGGAATTGGAAAGCAGGATGCGAGAGTCGTATCCAAATCTTTTTGCTTGAGGTAAGTTTTTGAGGACAAGAACCTTTTTAAGTGTGGGAGAGTTGTAACGCCCCGAATTTTATTTAAATATTTTATTGAGAATGTTGTGTTGTGGTGTGTGAAGACTAATATATATTATCGAATATAATTGTGATTGAAAATTATATTGTATGGATAATTATATTATTAAGTGATAAATAAATTAAATGGAATAAAATAAGAGATAAGGACGAGGTGGTCAATTGGTAAAAGTAGTAAGGGTAGAAATGGAAGATCATAAGTTAGGTCTTAGGGGTTATGTAGATGTTAAGAATTGGCAGAATTTTTGACAAACAAGAATAAGTGAACTTAGTTCAGGATGTCACACCAGATGTTGTGACATTGACAAACAAAGTAAAAGTTAATGAACTTAGTTCAAGACATCAGGATGTCATACCAGATGTTGTGACATCGCAAACCTGCTATCTGACTTAAAGGATGCATAACAGAACTGAGTAAATTCAGGGGAATTTATCTGGAATTAATTGTAAAGAGATAAGCATTCCAAGGCGCATCTTTAGGGAGCTTAGTTATCTGGTTTCAGTGTAACAAAATAACTAACTCACCTTGATTCAAGGAGATAACAAACTAACTAACCCTAATTCAAGGTGATGACTATGGAATTTATCAAGGTCTGGATAATTTGCAAAAAGCCCCAAAACCAAGCATCTATTTAAGGAACTGAAACTCTCAGAAAAGAGTACGAATTTAAGAAGACTGTAAAGGGTGTTTGTGAAGTATAGCAGGTTTTAATTGTTTTTCACTTTATGAGCTTTTAAGCAAAAAGTGAATTGTGTCTTGATTGAAACTTTTAAGTAAGATCAAGCTGTTGTGTTTGAAGTGTGACTTCAATTTTATTAATCACTGTAAAAGATCACTGTGTGATTGAGGGGGAGTGAGTAGGTACTCATATCTAAGTTGAGTCTTAGGTAGAAATTGCCTTGGGTAGATATTAAGTGAAGGATTAAACTGGTTGGTTTAACTCCAGAATTAATATTACTTATATTGGATTTCCTTCCTGGCTTGGTAGCCCCCAGATGTAAGTGTGGAGATACACTGAACTGGGTTAACAATTTCCTGTGTTATTTAATTTACCAGCTTATTAAGTTTTGTTTAAGTGTTCAAGTGTTTAAACATCTGGTTTGACATCACGTACTTGATCCCAGAATTTCAATTGGCATCAGAGCAGGCACCCTGCCTGTATAACTGGGTGAGATCTAGGGACTGCAAATTTTAGGAACATGGACAGAGATGTAGGATCTGTGAATCGACCACCTATCTTGGATGGATCCAACTATGATTACTGGAAGCCAAGAATGGTAGCATTCTTGAAATCTCTTGATAGCAGGGCTTGGAAAGCAGTTAACAAAGGATGGGAGCACCCTGTCCAAGACAATAAGGATGGGGCAAAAGTGATGAAGCCTGAAGAAGAGTGGAGCAAGGAGGAAGAAGATTCAGCACTTGGAAATTCCAAAGCCTTAAATGCCTTATTCAATGGCATTGACAGGAACATATTTATGCTTGTGCATCACTGTGAGCTGGCCAAGGATGTTTGGGACACTCTCAAAACTACTCATGAAGGAACATCAAAGGTGAATATGTCAAGACTTCAACTTCTCACCACCAAGTTTGAAAACTTGAGGATGAAGGAAGATGAGACCATTCATGAGTTTTACATGAACATCCTGGAAATTGCTAATACTTCTGGTGCCTTGGGAGAGAAGATGAGTGATGAAAAGTTGGTAAGGAAGATTCTCAGATCACTGCCAAAAAGATTTGACATGAAGGTTACTGCCATAGAAGAAGCTCAGGACATCTGCACAATGAAGGTTGAGGAGCTCATTGGTTCCCTTCAAACCTTTGAGATGGGAATGAATGATACAATTATGAAGAAAAACAAAAGCATAGCCCTGGTCTCAAACAATGATAAAGAAGAAGAAAGTCATGAAGCAGACTCTGAGGACAACTTATCAGAAACAATTGCTATGCTTGGAAGACAATTCAACAAAATTCTCAAAAGAATGGAAAACAAGCCCAGACCAAGTGGAAGAAACTCAACCTCTGAGAATAAAAGACCTTATGACTCTAATAGAAGGTCAAACTATGATGAGAAGACTAACCAAGGAAAAGGAATCCAATGTCATGGATATGAAGGGTATGGACACATCAGAAGTGAATGCCCAACCTACCTAAAGAAGCAAAAGAAAGGTCTCTCTGTGTCCTGGTCAGATGAAGACTCGGGTTGTGAGTCAGAAGAAGAATCTGCAAAGCACATCACTGCTCTAGCTGGAGTATGTGAAACTGAAGGGGGATCCAGTGATGAGGATCTGACATTTGAAGAGCTTGAAGCATCTTACAGGATGCTGTGTAAAAGGAGCACTGAAGTATGCATGGAAAATATACAGCACAAGAAGCAGATTGAGGAATTAAAGGCTGAAAAGGCAAGTCATCTAGAGATCATTGACACTTTGAAAAGTGAAGTCAGCCTACTCAACTCCAAAATGGAACATATGTCCAAATCTGTCAGAATGCTGAACAGTGTCTCAAACACACTGGATGTCATTCTCAACAACAATAAGCATTCAGGGGATAAGACTGGGCTGGGATTTAATAAAGCTCAAAACTTTGAGGCTAGCACCAGCCAAACAACTCAAAATCCCATGAAGCCAAACAAGATGTTCAAGCAGATGTCTCAACATCATGACAAGAAAATGATGAAAAAGAAATATCAAAGATGGAGATGCCATCACTGTGGAAGGTTTGGTCACATCAAACCTTTTTGCTACAAGCTGCATGGATACCCCAATCAGAGTTGCCAGCACCCTCTTAAGCAGAAGACAGAGGTCACCAAGAAAATCTGGATACCTAAAGCTAGTCTGTATGCTGATCAAAGCCACCGGTACATGCCTAAGAACAAGGTCAACAGGCAGCCTTGGAACTCTAGAGATGGACACTACCCAGAACAGATGCATCAAAGGAAACCTCACAACAGGCACAAATGGTCCAAGAAGGTTGTTGCATCTATAGCTCATACATCTCTAAGAGTATCTGCTAAGGAAGACTGGTATTTTGACAGTGGCTGCTCAAGGCACATGACTGGACTGAAGAATCTATTGGTAGACTTAAAGTCACACTCATCCAGATATGTAACCTTTGGAGATGGAGAAAAAGGGGAAATCAAGGGAGTTGGGACCCTGGACTGCTCAGGTGTACCAAGTCTAGATGATGTGCTGTTGGTAAAAGGATTAACTGCTAACTTGATCAGCATAAGTCAGTTATGTGACCAAGGTTACAGTGTCAACTTCACCAAAACTGAGTGCATAGTTTCTGATGAAGAACAGAAAGTTGTCATGAGAGGAGCCAGATCAAAAGACAATTGCTATATGTGGAAACCCCAAGATTTCAGCCTCACATCTACTTGTTCCTTAGCCAAAGAAGAAGAAGTGGAGCTGTGGCATCAAAGACTGGGTCATCTCCATCTCAGAGGAATAAAGAAGATCATATCTATGGAGTCTGTAAGAGGAATCCCAAGACTTAAGATTGATGAAAGTAAAGTTTGTGGTGAATGTCAAATAGGCAGGCAAACCAAGATGTCACACCCAAAGCTCCAACATCTGACAACTTCCAAAGTCTTGGAATTATTACATATGGATCTTATGGGACCAATGCAGGTAGAGAGTCTTGGTGGAAAAAGATATGCCTATGTGGTTGTTGATGACTTCTCAAGATATACCTGGATAAGCTTCATCAAAAGAGAAGTCTGATTTGTTTGATGTATTTAAAGATCTGTGCCATAGAATCCAAAGAGAAAAAGCAAGCTGTGTGGTCAGAATAAGAAGTGATCATGGAAAGGAGTTTGAGAATCAAAAATTCTCAGATTTCTGTTCTTCAGAAGGAATCAACCATGAGTATTCTTCACCCATCACCCCTCAACAGAATGGGATTGTTGAAAGGAAAAACAGAACTATTCAGGAGTCAGCTAGAGCCATGATTCATGCCAAGAAGTTACCCCTGTATTTTTGGACTGAAGCTATGAACACAACATGCTACATCCACAATAGAGTCACACTAAGAAAGGGAACTTTATCCACCATATATGAAGTCTGGAAGGGTAGAAAACCTACAGTCAAGTACTTTCATGTATTTGGAAGTAAGTGCTACATTCTGGATGATAGGGATCAAAGAAGAAAGATGGACCCTAAGAGAGATGAAGGGATATTTCTCGGATATTCCATAAATAGCAGAGCTTACAGAGTATTTAACTCCAGAACCAAGGTTATAATGGAGTCACTAAATGTGATTATTGATGATGCCTATGCAGATGTTGTTGATGATGTTGGAACATCTGCTGTCAATCAAACTGAAGTTGAAATAGAAAGTGATAATCTTGACTTCACTCTAACTGAGGCAAGGTCAGAGCAATCCAACAAACCTCCCTCCATCAGAATCCAGAAAGATCATCCTAAAGAACTGATAATTGGTGATCCCAACAAAGGTGTCATCACTAGATCAAGAGAGGTAATCTCAGGCTCCTGCTTTGTTTCAAAAATAGTATGCCTGCTTGATGCTGACTGGGCTGGAAGTGCTGATGATAGAAAGAGTACATCAGGAGGATGCTTCTTTCTAGGAAACAATTTAATTTCTTGGTTCAGTAAGAAACAAAATTGTGTGTCCTTATCCACTGCTGAAGCTGAATATATTGCAGCTGGTAGCAGTTGTTCACAGCTGGTATGGATGAAACAAATGCTCACAGAATACAATGTCCCACAAGATGTCATGACATTGTACTGTGACAATTTAAGTGCTATTAACATCTCCAAAAATCCTATCCAACACAGCAGAACTAAGCACATAGATATTAGACATCACTTCATCAGAGACCTTGTGGAAGAGAAGGTGATCACATTAGAGCATGTAGCCACAGAGCTGCAATTAGCTGACATATTTACTAAGGCTTTGGATGCTACCCAATTTGAAAACCTAAGGGGTAAATTGGGAATATGCATATGTGAAATATAGCAGTTATGGAGAAGTGCCAGCATGTCTCATGACATCGTGTGGCATGATCACCAGATGGCAGCACCAGTCTGGCCACTAACTGTTTGTATTCCAATCTTAAAAATTCCACTAGCAACGGATTCTATATATGTACAAGCGTGCTCTCAGCTTCTCACATTCCCACTATCTCCACTAAACGTTTTGCATGGTACAACTGAATCTCTAAGCTCATAAAAATCTATCAAACCCTTGCACATTTCCACTACAATCGAAAAAATGTCTCATCATCAAAACCCTAACTCCATTGATGAGGGTCTCAATCAAGAGGATGTAGTGCATGCAACTCCAATATCTGTAGTACCAATGGATGTTACTCCTATAAACGAGATCAGAGGAAGCATGCCTATTTCTCAAAGACCCAGGTCTCCTCATACAAGAAGACCTAAGGAGCCAGTCTTCAGTAAAAGCAAGGGAACTCCTTCATCTTCCAGCACCCCCAAAGCCTCTGCTTATGTGGACGCATCCATCAAACAACTTGTAAACGGGATCCTTTCTGAACAAAGAGTTGTGCCTGGGGTGTCTGTTCCCCTAAACAGTATGCCTGCTCCACAAGAAGAACCAAGCAACCAGACTGAAGAGGACATACCTGCTCAACAGGATGTCCCAAGAAATGTTGAAGCATCTGAGGGCCAGGACAAAGCCTCAACTGATAATGATAACGCCACTGATGATCAAGCTCATGTTGATCAAGCTGCTGAAAAAGAGGCTTCCCAACCTCCACCTGTTGAAAATCTAGATGATGACTCTGACACAGAGATCATTGCCTCTGTTAATCCTAGCATAGCCAAAAGGCTTAGGGCTAGAAAGGAGAAGAAGCCAGCTGCACATGCTACTCCTGAGAAGAAACGGTCAACTCCCAAAAAGGACAAGGTCAAAGTTGCCTTTGGACCTACTAAGCAATGGAGTAAAGTAAGCACCCAGAAGAGGAAGGCTACAACTCCAACTGACTCTGATGTTGAGGAGGATGTCCCAACATCCCGACCCAGGAAGAAGCCAGCACCTCCCAGGACTGCCACTGCTGTTCCTGAAGCACCTCTGGACAATGTGTCCTTCCACCATGTCTCTAGTGTGAGCAAGTGGAAGTATGTTTATCAAAGAAGGGTGGCTTTGGAAAGAGAGCTGGGCAACAATGCTTTGGAGTGCACTGAGGTAATAGATTTAATCTTCAATGTTGGTTTATTCAAAACTGCCTCCAACATTTCTCCCTGTTATGAACTGTTGGTCAAAGAGTTCATAGTTAATCTGCAAGAGGGGTGTGCTGATGGGAAATCTGAGGATTTCAAGAAGGTATATGTCAGGGGGAGATGTGTTGATTTTTCTCCTAGGGTGATAAATCAGTACCTAGGAAGAGAATCAGATGGGCCAAATGAACTGGGCAAAACTGACAACCAAGTATGCAAGATCATCACAGCCAACCAGGTCAAATCATGGCCAGTCAAAGGCAAACTATCTGTCAGCTTGCTAACAAGAAAGTATGCTATGCTGCATAGAATTGGAATTGTCAACTGGGTCCCCACCAACCACACTTCATCAATAGCTACTGGGCTAGGAAGATTTATCTATGCTGTAGGCACCCAGACCAAGTTGGACTATGGGGCTTATATCTTTGATCAAACACTGAAGCATGCAGGAACTTCAACAATCAAGCTTCCAATAGCTTTTCCCTCATTGCTTTGTGGAATAATTCTCAACCAATATCCAGGCATCCTTACTGATAAGGATTCCATCTGTAAGAGGGAAAGTCCACTGTCCTTTCACTACAAACTATTTCTGAGCCATCATGCTGCAGATGTTGAAGCTCCAAGTTGGACATCTGCTGGACCATCTAATGTCAAGGCTCTTATATCCAAGGCAGCCCTGATTGCAGAGCTCAAGACAACTTGCAAAGAGCTGGATGAAAGGAAGAAAAAGCTTGAGGACATAATTCAAAGGCTGGAGCTGGATGCTGATGCTAAGAATGTTAATGAATCTGATGCTGAGTCTGAGGATGCAGAAGATACTGAATATACTGAGTCTGAGTGAAGCTGTGTGTGGTGGAAAGTGTACTGCCTGTTCTGCATTGTAATTTTTCTTTGTAATTTTGAATGTTTTTTTCTCTCTGCTTATGTAATGTTTGGCCCCAAATTTTTGTCTAACAAGGGGGAGAAGTATTGAACAATGCCTGCTGATGTTAATTGTCTGTCTTTTGAACTAAGATTTTTTTAATGCTCATTGGTATATCAAAGTCTGTTGAACAAGTCATAGCAGTATACATACAGGTTTAAGGGGGAGCAAATTATTAGCTCTCACATGATTCAACAGAAAAGAACTCTGCTGCTCTCTGATAAAAGAACTCTGCTGCTCTCTGATAAAACCAGAAGATTGTGTTAGCCAAAAATTAGCAGAAGGGGGAGTTTGTAGATGTTAAGAATTGGCAGAATTTTTGACAAACAAGAATAAGTGAACTTAGTTCAGGATGTCACACCAGATGTTGTGACATTGACAAACAAAGTAAAAGTTAATGAACTTAGTTCAAGACATCAGGATGTCACACCAGATGTTGTGACATCGCAAACCTGCTATCTGACTTAAATGATGCATAACAGAACTGAGTAAATTCAGGGGAATTTATCTGGAATTAATTGTAAAGAGATAAGCATTCCAAGGCGCATCTTTAGGGAGCTTAGTTATCTGGTTTCAGTGTAACAGAATAACTAACTCACCTTGATTCTAGGAGATAACAAACTAACTAACCCTAATTCAAGGTGATGACTGTGGAATTTATCAAGGTCTGGATAATTTGCAAAAAGCCCAAAAACCAAGCATCTATTTAAGGAACTGAAACTCTCAGAAAAGAGTACGAATTTAAGAAGACTGTAAAGGGTGTTTGTGAAGTATAGCAGGTTTTAATTGTTTGTCACTTTATGAGCTTTTAAGCAAAAAGTGAATTGTGTCTTGATTGAAACTTTTAAGTAAGATCAAGCTGTTGTGTTTGAAGTGTGACTTCAATTTTATTAATCACTGTAAAAGATCACTGTGTGATTGAGGGGGAGTGAGTAGGTACTCATATCTAAGTTAAGTCTTAGGTAGAAATTGCCTTGGGTAGATATTAAGTGAAGGATTAAACTGGTTGGTTTAACTCCATAATTAATATTACTTATATTGGATTTCCTTCCTGGCTTGGTAGCCCCCAGATGTAAGTGTGGAGATACACTGAACTGGGTTAACAATTTCCTGTGTTATTTAATTTACCAGCTTATTAAGTTTTGTTTAAGTGTTCAAGTGTTTAAACATCTGGTTCGACATCACGTACCTGATCCCAGAATTTCAGGTTATGTTGGAGATAAGGAAAAAGGGAAAGCATAATCGTGTTACAGAAACCGTGAAGCAATCGTGGAAGTTATGAAGAGAAGGAAAAGAGAAGATGACTTAATCGTAAAGAGAGTTCGTGAAGAAGAAGAAGAAAAAGATTCTCGACAAAAACCTAAGGTAAGGGTGGTATTCTTCCATCTTAAGGGTTTTATAATGAGAATTGGGTAGGTTGAGGATTATGGATTGAGGTTTTGATGAATTAAGGATAAATTAGGTTGGATTATGTGTTGTTGATTGATGTTAATTGATAATTGTATGCATTAGACAATGAAATTGATGAATACTGTGAATTATGGTTGTGATTGGTGATGGGTGTGATGATTTTCGTAGCAGGTTTGAGTGCTGAGAACAGAGCTGTGATTTGTGAAATCGTAGAGCTCGCTTAGCAAACAGAGCTAGGGAGTTCGATGCTTAGCGAGTTATGACCCTCGCTTAGCGAGCCCTGGAGCGTGAAAAATTAAGTTTTAATTCTGAAAAATTACTGGAAATTACTTAATTACTTAGTAATGCTTAGGAATTGATCTGGGGTAGCTAGAAGTAGCGAGAGAAGAGTTATACACCTAATGGTAGGGAATAATTAGGGTAATGTAGCTAAACATAATTGATATGTCCATTGATGTTGATATGGTTGTTTTGATGAGTAGTAATAGTGATGATGTGTTTCATATGCTTGTTAATGATACATGAATATGTGATATGTTGTAGGATATGTTGTGTTGTGTTGTCGTAGTAAGAGTTAAATTACTTGATTATATGTTAAAAATGCATGATAACCGTGATGGTGACGAATATTAATATGTTGTTCGATGTTGCGATTGGTGACTGTTGTTGATGTTGTATGATGTAGTTGTTGTGAGTATGCATGTATGTCATTGATGTTGCATGACATGTTGCATAGTTGAATAACATACCAAGGTGGGGTATGTCGTTGTTGTGATGTTGGTGTGGTCATGAAATAGGGATCGTATGTGACCATGTAATAGGGGTCGAGGGTGTGATCATGAAATGGGGATCATACTGGACATGAAAGAGGGGTTGAGAGTTTCGACGGGAAGTGGATCTTGAAATAAAGATCGTATATGGTACTGCATGCATAGAGTCAAGTAGAGTCTCGTTGCATGATTGTTGTTGTTGTATATGATGTTGTGATAGTATATTATGTTTTTGTCTATGTTGTTATGGTATGTGATGTTGTTGTGGTATGTGATGTTATTGTGGTATGTGATAGTTGTTGTCATATGTGACAATTGAATAATCATTGTCAAGAAGTGGTGTATTGTTTTCTGATACTTGCTCAATTTCTATTATATTATCCTTGTGATGTAAGTATCTTACCCCTTCTATTCGAATGTTACCCCTATTTTGGTAACGTGCAAGTGAGCAGGATAAGTCGAGAGGAGGTCAGTGAAGTCGAAGTACTTCACGTTTAGGGTGTCGGCTCTAATACATCACTTTGGGAGTCAGGGCGACGTTACTTTTACTTGTTATTTCTTTTAGAAAACAATTTTTTTTGTAATTGAAGTTGATTTATGTTGGTTTAAAAATTATTTTCACTGCATGTTGAATATTTGTTTTGAAAACATATTATTGAGCCGTTATGAAGTTTTGAAGTTGAATATGACACTCGAATAAAAGGTTGAAAATTTTAATCTGATTTTTATTAATATTTTTGTGGAGTAATTTGGGTGTTACAAAGTGGTATCTGTAACACGGTGGGAGAACTGACTTTAGTTAAATGTTGCGGATAGCAAGAATCACCACCGACTTTTATTTTATCCAAAGGAAAGGACATAAAAGAACAGGAAAGACCTTAAAAAGATTTTGAGTTCGGGGGGTAGGTTATGTAAAGGGAAGGTGTTAGCACCCTTTACATCCATGGTTATCCATGGGCTCTTAGTTACTTAGCTCACTTTAAACTGTTTTGAGAAGTGTAGTGTGTGATTGAAAATTTTCTTAAGTACTTTATAATGATCCTTGTATGGATATATATAAGGACTTTGTTTTGAAAATTGTTTGAAAATGTGAAGTGTTATGAAATGTTTTTAAAGAAGTGAGCAAGTACTTAAGAGGAACCTACCCTAATTTGAATCTTTAATGTTCTTAAATGTTCTTTCAATGGTAAGACTATCCCTATTATTAAGGAATAGGTAGTCATTACCTTGGATGTTATAAGGGACATGTGAAGGGTCATCTGTGTTTAGGCAACTGTAAGGTGTCTTTAGCAATTCGTAGGGACTTATCATCTTTTATTCGAAAGGGACAAGATCATTCACGAAGGCAACATCGAAGGGACTTGATCTTATAATCGTAAAGGGACTTGATGATATTTTAGGAGAAGGGATTTGCTTTTAGACACCTTACTTGACCTTTTGGTTTTAGGCAACATGAGGGATAACCCTTAAGAAAGTGAGATGGCGATCAAAGATCGACTTACGTGTGTGCGTATATAAATTCAAATATTTATCTTATGATTAGTGATCTAAATTAATTTTAAAGCAAACATGTTATCACTCCCTATTTTACTAACCAAAGCAATAATATTTATAAATAAACGATAAGAGCTACGACTATTACAACGCTTTTACAGTTACATAATAATAAAAACAAATTAAATAATAATTATATAACAAAATATACAATTAAATAAAAGGTTAGTGATAAGATAATTAAGAGGAAAAGGTTAGTAATAATATACAAAATATACATATAATTCAATTAAATATTTTTAGATTTTAATAAACAATTTTAAAGAATTTTTAAAAATAAAATAATAAAGATATACTAATGTAATTACAAAATAAACTATGATTAATTTAATTGGATATTAGGAAAATTTAATTAACTTTAAGATTTAAATAAAATAAGAATTAGGGTTAGGATTAGGGTTAGAGAAAATTAGGGTTTTAATTATATATATATATAAAATATTAGGGTTAGAAAATTCTTTAGAAAATAAATTAGGGTTTATAACTTAATTTACATTACTACTTTGATTATTAAATAAACATATACATATTTTAATTCAAATACATAATAAAAAAAACTAGGTTTAGAATTTAGAAAATAATTTAGAGTTTTTTTTTAGAAAATATGAAATATTTACATATTATTTTCCTAGAATCATTTAAATATATATATTAAACATGATTATAATTAATTTACAATAAAATAATTAAACAAAATAATTAAACAAAACAAAAATTAAAAATTACCTGGGGCAGGGATTGAACCCACGCCCTAGGCTTCACCACCCTTAGACCAACAAGCTTTCCACCAGGCTGCGCATGCGCTGATGAATAATGGATGAGCACAAACCCTTATATATCAAACCTGAAAATACAAAGGAAATAAAGCAAAAAAAATGTTGAAGCTGGGATTCGAATCCCTGCCCTGGTCTTCATACACGCATACGCTTACCAGCTGAGCCATTGCAGCGTTTTTGAAATATAACAGAAACAATTCATAATAAAATAAGTCCAATATTCAAATTATATTTTTGCGCCAGACAGCTTCGTCCCCTACCTCATGACCTGCGAATTTTCATGCGATTGTACCTGCGATTTTTCCTGCGAAGTTCATCATGTTCAGAACCTACGAATTTCAATCATCAACAAAACAGTGAAATTTCTTCAAATTGATTAGTGAAATATGATCCTCAGAGCTCATACAATCTTCCTATGTTCTTAAAAATTATTTATATTTGGTTTATCATGAAACCCCAGACGAGAGGCCGAAACCCTAGCCATGGCTTCTTCTTGATTCTGCCATGAAAATTCAATCAAAGTACATGAAAACAATCAACAAGCAATAAGAAACAAATATCAATGAATAGAAACAGTTTATATTTCGTGAATGGATGTAATCGAAAATTTGAAATTTTAAGAAAAAAAGTGAATTCGGTTTGATGATATGGAATGCTATCAAGCAATGTAATGAGCCAGAAACATTCTAAATGATCCATAGAAGCTATTTCAACCTTCAAAGGGCTTGGGGATTGCTGGTATGGACAAAACCGAATTTGAATTATTGCTTAGATTTTTGAAATTCAGTTTTGTGTTCTTGAGGCTATGAATCCGTATTCTTTTCAAATTTTTGATTTCTTTCGAATCTTTCGATTTATTTTCTTTTAATATAAAAAGAAATCCCAAAATATTTTTATTAATTAATGTAATTAAATAATTTTTATTTCATTCGATTAATTAATTTGATAATTAATCTAATTAAATATTTCTATTTAATTTTATTATTTAATCTTTCTCATTTGTTCGATTTTAGGTGTGTGACGAATTTTCGCGTATACTCGATCCTTATTGCTTGTGATATGATACCATGTCTGCTTGTGTGATTATTTTCGCATTTTCTGACGATAAACTGCTAAGTAAAATACGAACGCATACTAAGATTAATCATTTTCAAAGATAAACAAAATCTTTGGTCCAACGCCAAGTAAATATCCATACGCACTTCACTTCATACACACACGTAAGTCGATCATTCCTTGATTGCCATCTGCACAAATTTTTGCACCTTACACCTTTATCAACTTTTTCCAAACAAATCAATGCATTGCGCTTGTTTTCCATAGCTAGTCTTTAGCTTAGTTCCTCAATCTTGCGAGCCGAGCATATCATGTCTCGCTAACAAACCAACAAATAAGCTTCCATTTATGTCCACCTCAAACTTCAAAAAAATCGAAATGTCACTTCTTAGATCCAAACCCTTGATCCAACGTCAAGCGGTCTTAGGAAATAAAATACTTTAATAAACACGAGGAAAATTGCATGTCACGAGCCTTAAGCGGTAGAAAGGAGGATAACGAGCTCTCGTTACTCGCTCCGATTATTTCGACGCAAGACGCTCGTCTTGTTGGACGGAATAAGCTATCCATAGTCTTTAGTGCAATTCGACTCCTAAATCCTTTCATCAACGAAATTTAATAAAAGCAACAACCAATTAACCATTTTAGGCCGAACTACGAAGCTCTGACTTTCCCATTGCACAAGGGAATATGTAGGCACGGGGATCTCAATCCTTGCCGAGCCCCTAGGATCAATAAACCCCTTAGTTCAACAAGTAATCATAAGTATAGACATCCCTTCGCGCGTGACAACCTAGATGGTTCCCATCGAGTACGATGGATGTAGGAGGTGCTAATACCTTCCTCCTACATAACCGACTTCCGAACCCCGACAATGGTTTGCGATGACCTTGTTTTATCCCTTCTTGGCGGTTTTATCTATATTTACCATTTCCCTCTTTGGGAATAAATAAAATTAGGTGGCGACTCTCATGTCAGCACAGCCGCGACAACGTTCGCGAGGATCGTATTTTTATTTTTGTGAAAAATTTTAAACGAAAGAAAGAGAACAAAATTTGCTTGAAAAATGTCCTTTATTTCATGGGAAAAGTAAAATGCATTAAAAGCATGGTGACCCTACAAATGGATCCGTGCACCTTGGGCAGAGTGCAGGATTGACATGCAGCATGATAAAAAGGAAACAAGTAAATTACTTTGATTGCCAAGTAACTTGAACGAAATCTTCGGCAGACCAGTTCCGGAGCTCCTCCCCAGGTGCACACGGGTGAATCCTGCTATCCTAGTCGCAATCTGTAACACGGTGGGAGAACTGACTTTCTATAAATGTTGCGGATAGCAAGAGTCGCCACCGACTTTTATTTTATCCATAAGGAAAGGACATAAAAGAACAAGAAAGACCTATTTTAAAAGACTTAGGTTCGGGGGGTAGGTTATATAAAGGGAAGGTGTTAGCACCCTTTATATCCATGGTTATCCATGGGCTCTTAGTTACTTAGCTCGCTTAAATTAGTTTTGGAAAGTGTAGTGTGTGATTAGAAATTTTCTAAGTACTTTGTAATGATCCTCGTATGGATGTATACAAAGCCTTGTTTGAAAATGTTTGAAAATAGTGAGATGTGAAAAGTATTTTTTAAAGATGTGAGCAAGCAACTAAGAGGTACCTACCCTAGACTAAGTCTTTCATGTTCTTGTATGTTCTTTCAATGGTAAGGCTATCCCTATTATTAAGGAATAGGTAGTCATTACCTTGGATGTTAAGGGGCATGTGTATGGTCATCTGGATATAGGCAACTGTAGGGTGTCATTAGCCGTATGGAGGGACAATCATCTTTTATATGGGAGGGACAAGATCATTTATCGTAGGCAACCTCGTAGGGACTTGATCTTTTAGAATCTGGGGAGGGACTAGATGATTTTATGGAGGGACTCTTGCTTAAGACACCCTACTTGACCTTTTGTATAAGGCAACTGAGAGGCAACCCTAGGAAGTGCAAGATGGCGATCTTAGATCGACTTACGTGTGTGCGTGTTTCTTTTCAAATATTTATCTTGTTAAATTAATTTTCTAAGTTAATTTTAACTACACATATATTATACATGCCCTAGAATTACTAACCACACAATAAAGATATTTACAATAAAATAAATGCAGAAAATAAACCTACGAGATATTACATGGCTTTAACAGATACATAATAATCAAATAAAAATAATAATGATAAATAAGAATAACAATAATAAATAAACCACAAAATATTAGCAAAAATAAAATAATAATAATGATTATAATAATAAATAAAGAAATCAAAATAAAGATTAAAGAGAAAATATTATTTTTAGGTTAAACAGGTATTAGAAAAAAAATTTAGAGATTAATTAAGAAAATATAATAAATATAACAAAATATAAAATTATTTACATATTAATAAAATAAAGATTAAATTAATTAATTAGAGTATAGAAAAATAAGTTAATTTTTTAGGGTTAGTAGGAAAAATTAGGGTTAATGTTTTAATTAGGAAAATTAGTGTTAAGAAATTAGTTAATTAGATAATATAATTCATATAATTACATAATTAATAAAATAAAATAAAATAAAACAAGGTTTAAAAAAAAGAGGGGAGGCCTGGATTTGAACCTAGGACCTCCCCATTACCAGCAAGAAGCCAAGACCACTGAGCTGCGCGCGCATAGCTTACAAGGAGATGTACCAAAGCTAATAAGAAGTAAAACAGAAAAAAAAACATGAAAATAAATGAACAAAAGAAAGAACCTGGGGATCGAACCCAGGTTCAGCTACTTCAAAACGCGCCTCACAACCCCTGGACCAGGCGTGCGTATATGATAAACAAATGGCAATAACATATTATATAAAAAAAAACAAATTTCAAATATCACATTCGCGCCAACTTCATCATCTTCTTCCTCAGGATTCGCAGGTTTTCCTGCGAATTTATTTGCAACTTTTCCTGCGAACTTTCTTGCCAACAAAACCTGCGAATATCAAACACCATACAACAGGAACAATTTCTTCAAATTAATTACACCAATGAGTTCCTCATGACTCACATGATTCATCTATGTCCTTAGAATTTATTTATATTTGGTAAATCATGAACCCCCAATTTGAAACATAAAACCCTAACAATGGCGTTATCCAATTCCGGCCATGAAGCTTTGATCTAAGTGTCCAAAAACGTTCTACACATCACTATAAACATCAAAGCACAGTCAAATTTCCATAATAATGCATAAATGAATGTAATCGAAAAATTGAAATATCAAGAACTAGAGGAATTCGGTTTGCATGTTTTGATGCATGAATGGATGATTTTATGATCCAAAAACGTTGAGTGATCTTCTAGGAATGATTTGGAACCTTCAAAAGCTTTGGAGATGGCTTGAATGCTTGAATCCGATTCTCACTTTTTTCCTTGAAAATTTGAAGTTTGAAGGGTGTTCTTGGAGGCAGGATTTCTTCTCCTTATGCTTGTGTTGAGTTTGTGTATATGTATGGAAGGTAATTAGGTCAAAATATGCTGGATTTTTGGGCTTTATAATGGTTGCTTGATCATGAAGTTTCACACTTTCAAATAATGAAAAAAATCTCATCAAACCTCTCCAAATTAGGCTAGCACGAATTTGTATGATTTCAATCAGCTTTGAATGATTTTTAAGACTTTCTAGAAGAAGAATCACATTCAAATATTGAGTTTTCATATTTTATTTAGATTTAATTTGATTTTAAATGAATAAAATTCAAATAAATACTAAATAAAAAATAAAAAATCAGATAATGCTTGTATTGGGCCGTGCTTGAGGTCTTTGTATGGATTGGATCACAATATTGCAAGCCCATTTGGAAAAATTTGGTTTTAAGGCCCCATTTGCTTCATATACATCCCAAAATTTTCCCAACTTTGCAAAGGCATATCTCCCTCAATTTTAAGGTTATGAGGGTGTTCTTGGACATTTTGGAAAGCTTAGTGAGTCCTCTAACCAACCTCATTGGTCTCATGTCCATATCTTTTACCATTTTCAAGTTATGCTCTTTGGAAGATGTTGACTTTTTTGTTGACTTTTGAAATGACCTGTAATGTTTTGGCTCATACCTTTCAAATGAAGCATTTTTAGGCTTGGCTTGTGATACACAAAGTTGTAGTGAATTAAATTTCCTTCAAAATGAGCTTTGGATGGAAAACTTTTGATGAAGAATGTGAAAGTTATCGCTGGTCAAAGTTCAATTGACTTTTCCTATAAAAACCCTAATTTAGAAACTCCTGATTCTTGATGATCTGAAACTTCCTTGATGAATCATGATCAACCCTTAATCAAATGATGAAGTTTACTTCATATACTTTATGTTGGTAAAAAATCATGAAGTTTGACTTTGATTTGACCACAGTTGACCTCAGTTTGACTTTTTAATTGCTTTGACTGATTTTAGCCTATCTGATCATTTGACTGAGCAAACCTTTTGGGAAAGCCTTGAAACTTGACATAGGGATTCTTGATTACATGTGGGATGTTGTGAAGCTCACTTGAGGTCTTGAAACTCAATTTAACCTGAAGAATCACAAAACCCTAGTTTTGGGCACTTTGCTTAGGAGGAGGCATTGTCTGAGGAAACTTCCACACTCCATGACCAATTAGGAGTCTTGTGAACCTTGTGAACCTTATGAACCCTTGAGAAGATCCTTGGGACATATTGGAACACATTGTCTTGACTAGGGGAGGTCAAATTTTGGGGTTCAACACAATCATTATCCCCTTCTTCACTTTTTGCACAGATGTTGTTGCGATCGAGCATTCCGACACTTGTGAAAGTTATGGCCTTATTACCCTGAGGCCAGTTGGACCCTCCAGACTGGTAACTAAGACTGAACTTGTCATCCTTCTTTTCTATCTCTAGCAACTTGCCCCAACCCAGGGCACTTCCGGATTGGACCACTTCTTTGGCTTGCTTGTAGGAGTAGATAGAAGTCCTTTCCTTCTCGTTGTTCCGAACCGTTGGAGCCAAAGTACTAACATTGACTGCCTCAAAAGCTTGACACAATGGTTCATGAATTTCCCTGTCCATTTCCACGTATTTGAAAGTTGACAGGTGACTCACAAAAATATCCTCTTCTCCACATACAGTGATCACCTGGCCTTCTACCACATACTTCAGCTTCTGATGCAACGTGGATGTCACTGCGCCCGCAGCATGAATCCAGGGACGTCCAAGCAGACAACTGTAAACGAGTTGAATATCCATAACATAGAATGTGCTTTTGAACACTTGGGACCCAATCTTCACAGGTAGCTCCACCTCCCCGAACACAGATCTCCGGGACCCATCAAAGACTTTTACAATTAAATCACTGGGTCGTAAAACAATGACATCAATATTCAGCTTCAGCAAGGCCTTCTTAGGGAGCACATTGAGAGAAGAGCCTGTATCAACCAAGACGTGCGACAGGACAACACTTTTACACTCCATGGTGATGTGCAGGGCCTTGTTGTGATTGTGGCCTTCAGAAGTAAGATCTCTGTCTGTGAAACCCAACCCATGGCTGGCGTTTACGCTGCCTACTATAGCCTCCAACTGGTTAACTGTTATCTCTTGTGGTACATATGCCATCTGTAAAACTTTCAGTAGAGCTTCCCTATGAGCCGGAGAACACATTAACAATGACATGATAGATATCTTGGACGGAGTTTGATTCAGCTGTTCAACTACTTTATAGTCGCTTTTCTTTATTATCCTAATAAACTCTTCGACTTCCTTTTCAAAAGTGTCCTGTCCGGCAGCAGGAGTTGTCACCTCTTCGGTTGCTATCTGTTTACCCTTAGCCTTTGCAGCAGCTTCAGCTTCAGGATCCCCTCTAAGAACTTGAGGAGCAAAAAGACGCCCGCTTCTTGTAAATCCACCAACTCCTCCGACATTCACCACAGTCGGGTCAATTGTCACTGCTTTACTTTCCACCTTCTGACCTTCTACGTACACATCCGAGCCATAGTGCCATGGGATGGCCTTATCATCAGCATAAGGAACTGGTCCTGGAACAGTAATGGTCACTGGACTCACCTCTGGAACATAGATAGTCACAGGCTCTCTCCGGACAGGAACTTCAGCAGGATCAAAGTAAATTGTTATGGTAGACACACAATTGCTTCTATCATCAACCCTATCAAACTGTAACGACCCCTCGTCGATCAAATGTTGTAGCCCAACCTTTAAATCCTTACAGCCATTAACTGAATTCGAACACCCCTCACAGTCATAACCACACCCTGGGAATACTTGCCCTTTCAGCAATCTGTCTTTCACCACCAGTAATGAAGTCTTCACTTCCTCCACATTCAAAATCAAGTTTAACCTCTCACCACCATCAACAACATTTATCCTGGCCCCTCCATAATTTGGAATGGGGTTTGATGTAACATTTGGAGGCGGTGCAAAGTTAATCGCCTTTGAATTAATCAAGTCTTGAACCTTATGCTGCAATGCCCTGCACTTCTCTGTTGAGTGCCCGGGAGCTCCTGAGTAAAATGCGCATCTTGCGTTAGCATCATACCCCACTGGAAGCTCTCCAGGTGGAGGTGGTGCTAATGTCCTCAATTGAACCAAGTTCAAATCTAACAACCTTTAAAGCAATGTCGTGTATATCATTGGGATGGCTTCGAGTACCCTGTTAGCTGGACGAGCTTGTCTCGGTTGATATGGTCTTTGTTGATAATTATTGCGTTGTGGTTGTTGTTGTCGCTATTGTGGTTGAGCTTGTTATACAGGACTTGATGGAATAGTGACAGCTGCAACTTGCTCATAGGATCCTCTGTATCCACGGCCCCGACCTCGGGCATACACAACATTAGTTTCTCCCTCCTTTCTTCTTGGAGGTCCATTAAAAGCTTTTCTCACACCGCTTGAGCTACCTGCACATGTGTCTTGAATTTTCCCAATCTTTAAAAGAGTTTCAACCCTATCTCCCGCTATCACAATGTCATTAAACTTCGTAGCTAAACAGGACGCCAGTCTCTCAATAAACACACCCTGTAGTGTTCCCATGAACATGTCTGCCATTTCATTTTCCAACAGGGGAGGTTGCACCCTAGCAGCAAGTTGATGCCACCTTTGAGCGTACTCCTTGAACCCTTCTTTAGCATTCTGAGACATGGTCTGCAACTGAGTACGATTTGGAGCCATATCCAAATTATAATGATACTGTTTCACGAACTCCTCAGCTAAATCCTTCCAGCTTCGAATATTAACCCTGCTCAGCTTCATGTACCACTCCAAGGAGGCCCCCACAAGGCTATCCTGGATGTAATACATCCACAACTTCTCGTCATCTGTATGTGCAGCAATTCTTCCGACAAAAGACTGAAGGTGAGTTTTTGGGCACGCAGTGCCGTTGTACTTATCAAAAGTAGGAACCTTGAACTTGTAGGGAATTCTCACCCCTGGCACCAAGCCCAAGTCAGTGATATCAAACCCCAGAGAACTCTGAGATTGAATGGCACAAATCTGCTCGGCCATCTCTTCGAACCTTCTGTTCATGCCAAAAACATGATGGGCTAAAGACGTGATCTAATATGTGTCTAGCGGTATCTTAACTGCAAGCGCACAACCTATCGAAGTAATATAAAAGATTATCGATCCCACAGAGACTTTATGATTACTTAGTGCTAGAGGGTTTACTAGTTTAGCTAAGGTGAATGGTTGTCACGATTTTTTGGTTGTTTTTAAGAATTAAAGACGGAAATTAAATTTTAGTTTAATAAAATAATAATAAGGCGGTCGGTATGTAATTATGTTAACTTAGGCGGGTAAATCTAACCTAGGCTTATAAGGATGGTTCACTTAATTTATTTTGTAGAGGTTATCAGTTTAAATATCTTTAACTCACACTCTCGTGGTCTTATCTCAGATCTTAGTCCTAAAGCCCTATGCCTGTTCTCGCTAGCGCATAAGTGTTTAGAAATAATTTTTGGAAACTTAATAAGTCTAATCCATTTTAAAGTGCTCTCGTTGTGTTTAAATTAAATGCCTAACTTTAGCTATCTGGTTAAAATCTCACACTCTCGTGGTCTCGACCTAACCTATTACACTTTCCTTACTCTCGTAACAAAAAGATTAATTTTATAATAAAAAGTCTCAGCCAGAGTTTTAAGTTCTTAATTATTTTAAGCCTAGAATTGATTTTACTGATTTAGTGTATTCTAATTACATACCGCCTAAAGTGCTTAGCTACTCATATTTGTTGTACCAGACAGATGCAGAAACAGAGGAACACAAATTAAAATATGCATTATACAATAATAATAAAAATAAATTCTTAACATTAATATAAATGTGAATTAATTAAAAACCTGAATAACAAAAATAATGTCAAACTCCTTCTTCCACAATCTGGCAAGCTCGGAGTGCGGACCGGAATCGGAAATAAAATTACAATAACGAAATGCTGAAGGCTTGAAAAAAAATTAAATAATAACAATTTCCTAATGTTGGAAATTGTTATTTGATTTGGTTGGGATATAGAAAATTAAAACAAGAACAGAAACAATTGCTGAAAAAATAAATGAAATAGGGTGCAATGGAAATACGGCAGAGCTTCCGCAAGAAAAATTAAAATAAAACTCTGTACTTTCTACTTTGAAATAGAGCTATTTATAGAGAACATAATTTGGGCTTGGCAGTTGGAATAATGCGTGGGATTTGTAGTTGCTGAGAGAATCCAGGGAGAACTTGTGTTACTGGGTCTGCGGAAGAATAGGAAAAGTTATGACTTCACGTAGCACGTTCATGACCAATTCTCACCAAGTAAACCTAATTTCCCCTTGTCACGTTCGTGACAAGGGTGTCACATTCGTTATCTTTGTATTTAGCGTGTCACGGTCGTGAGGGATTGGTGACGACCGTGACTGCTCCTTTTAGCGTGTCACGGTCGTGACTCCATGGTAACGGTCGTGACAATTGCAAATTATGCAGAATTCCTCTCTTCTTCTTCTTTTCATGCTTCTTTTTGCTCATTTCACTTTTGGCTTATGATTTAGCTCTATAATTGTTATACCTGCAAAATGACAAAGAAAACTCGAGGAATCAGGTGTTAATACAATAAATGTGCGATAAAACGACATTGAAACATAGTAATAAAACGATACTTTTTCTCGTTATCAAACTTCCCCAAACTAAAACCTTTGCTTGTCCTCAAGCAAATAGTCGGTTGAAAAATGATTGGACAGGTTTCCATCGATGCATACACATAACAAACCATACGAGAAATCGTTTTGCTAGATAAACCGGTAATAGAATAAAACACTAACGATACACTAATGACACAAGCAACAAGCTAAGTCGTCGACTTCCCGTTAAACGAAACATTCGGTAATTGCGTTACAATTCCACCTAGAGTCTTTTGATCTTATTTCACCCGGTTTCATTCTGGCGCAATCACATTAAGCCCTTTGCCTTAGCACGCACGTAGTGGAGTAGCCGGTTAGTGACTTTGATCCTTTATAAGCATGGGGTCTGGTACACGAATGTGGCAACCCTACATATATTATCCGATTTGGAGGTTGTGGGGTATCGAGCCGTAGCATGCCCTACCAAGTTCAGAACCAGGTACCTCTGAACCAACCCGCAATGGACTCCTTCTCATACTTCTCGTTTCTTTTATGCGACCGTGTACTTTGGTGCAATTTATTTTTATTGGCATCGAGATATGAAGGATCATTATAGATTAGGCATCAAACACTTATATTCATTGGCTCCCCACGTGGTTTGTGTTCAGACGGTGCTGACTGCTAGTATAAACTACTAGGGGTTACTTTTGAACTGAAACTTAAGGTGTAGTCGTAACAATTATCGGAACGAAATGCTTAAGTAGGAAGTCTAAGGTGTCAAGACTGTATTGATCTTGTTGAATTGTTCTCAGCTTCCTAACTATGATTTCATAGGTAAGTCAGGTAATGCGAAGATAAAACAAAAATTTTCGGTATGGCTAAATAAACGGGGAAAATTCGAAACTAAAGAAATAGCACAGATATTACTTTGTTTCATTAAAATACGAAAGGGAAATACAACGGAATGGAAAGTGCGGAATGGGAAATGTGGAAAAAGGAAAGGTATCTCTCCCACACTATATCAGACATTGTCCTCAATGTTGTGATATAATAGCGGGTAAAATACAATACAAACAATGGAAATGGAAAAACAAAAACATAAACAAAAACTAAGGCTGCTGACGACCACGGCCTCGGCTTCTGGTGCGGGAGCGTCTGGTCGGAGTCGCTTCAGGATCAGAACCGGTGCCGGTGAGAGCAGTGATATCAATACGCAAAGCCTCTAGCTCGCTAAAAATCTCTCCAAGCTTCTCATCCGTCGTCCTCTGGTTGGTGGCAACAGCAGAAAGTTGTGCATCATGTTGCTCTTTTTGCCTTCGCTCTAGTGCGGCATTCATCTGATTTTGCTGATGAATCGCACGGAGGATGTCTTCAAGTGTTAATTCTTGCGCAGGTGGCTGTCGGGTGGAGGACTCATGAATGTCTTGTTCAGGGTCAGCAGCATCCATGGTATCCTGCATCTTGTCCACTGGTGGATCGGCCTGCTCATCAATAATGGGGACGTGGCCGGCAGCATCCGGTAAAGCAAATAGCCAGTTGGCTCGGTTGGACGGATCGATGCGGTCACGACACGACAAGGTGATGTGGTGATAAACGGTGCCTTGGATAACAGGGATGAACCTGCCATCCTCTCTCTGAGAAATCAAGTGGGCGGACCTGCAATAGTTCTTTGTAAGCAACTATGCGGCTCTGCGAGGCAAATGGATAATCAAGTCACCAAGCTCCAGCTGAATAGCGAGGGTGGTGACAATCCCGCCTATGTAGAAGGGGGTTGCGCCTTGTTGCGCTACAGACTGGATATGTGATAAAAGGAATGGGGCAGCATTGATGCTGTAACACGGTGGGAGAACTGACTTTAGTTATGTTGCGGATAGCAAGAGTCGCCACCGACTTTTATTTTATTCAAAGGAAAGGCATAAAAGAACAGGAAAGACCTTTTAAAAGATTTTTGGGTCCGGGGGGTAGGTTATGTAAAGGGAAGGTGTTAGCACCCTTTACATCCATGGGCTCTTAGTTACTTAGCTCACTTTAAAATGTTTTTTGAAAATGTGAAGTGTGTGAATAAAAATTTTCTTAAGTGTTTATAATGACCCATGTACGGATGCGTATAAACCTTTGTTTTGAAAATTGTTTAAAATGTGTGAAGTGTTTGAAATGTTTTGAAGAGTGAGAAAGTAACTATGAGGAACCTACCCTAAGTTTAAGTCTTTTCTGTTCTTGAATCTTTTAAGTGGTAAGACTATCCCTATTATTAAGGAATAGGTAGTCATTACCTTGGATGTGTGGGACAAGTAAAGGGACATCTGTTAGTTAGGCAACTGTGGGGTGTATAAGCAATTCGGAGGGACTATCATCTTTATTCGAAAGGGACAAGATCATTACGAAGGCAACATTCGAAAGGGACTTGATCTTTTATCTGTTAAGGGACTAGATGATGTGAATTTGAGGGACTTTTGCTTTATACACCCTACTTGACCTTTTAGGCAACATGAGAGGTATCCCTAAGGAAGTGAGATGGCAATCAAAGATCGGCTTACGTGTGTGAGTGTACAATTTTAATATTTATCTTTAAATTTAAATGATCTAAATTAATTTTAATATATACAATCATGTTGCACTCCCTATTTACTAACCATAGCATAAAATATAAATAATAAACATTATTACTAAATATTACACCAAGGAACAATTACATAATAATAATAAAAGCAAATTAAATAAATAAGCAAAATATTAAATAATAATAATAATTGGGTTAGTAAAATAATAATAATAAATATAAATCACAATGGGGTTAGTAATAATGAAATAAATATAAAAAATAAACATAGTAGATAATATAACCAAAAATATTAGAATAATTAAAAGATCAAATTTTTATATAAACAATGATTTAAGAAAATATGGACAATTATGTTAATTATTATAAAATTTTAAATTATTTGCAAACTTATAAAATTAAATTAATTATAAACATGTTATGAAAATAAAATTATAATTACAAAATTAAATTAACTATTTTTAAACATATAATACAAATTATTTATATACAAAATTAAATTATAACAATTTATAGAATATTTACATATTATGAAAATAGGATTAATTATAATTATATTTAAAAAATTATTTTAACAAGTTTTAATTATTTTTAAGCTTATATTGAAAATTATTTATATAAGAATTAAGTTATAAACAAATTATATAATATACATACATGATTAAATGATAAATTAAAAAAATTAAAAAATTAAATGTCACATAGAAGAAAATTAGGTTTTTTTATGAAAATACTTTTTAGGGTTTATTAAGTTAAAGTTTTAATTAAAATTAATAATATCAATAAACAATCAAAACAAATAATGAAAAAAAAACAAAACTTACCTTGGCTGGGAATTGAACCCAGACCCTTTGCTTTCAAGAATTCCAGCCAGCAAGACTCTCCACTGGGCCAGCGCGCGCAGGTGCTAAAGAGAGAGGTCCAATTGGTTTTGTTGTTTGTTCCTGGAAAATCATGAGAAAATAAACAAAACAAAAGGCCTGGGGGGATCGAACCCAGGACCTTCACAATGCACACAAACACACATACCATTCCAGCCGGGAGGGCGCTTCTGTTAACATAACAACTATAATACATAATATATTAAGTTTCATGATTAAACTGGAAAAATAAGAAAAATTGCTGAGGCCAGGATTCGATCCCTGGACCTAAGCCTCATACGCGCGTCCTTTAGCCAACTGAGCCAACCACACAATTGTGAAATAAATCAGAGACAATTACATAAAATATTAAGACGAAATTTTGAATTTGAAATATGGCGCCACTGGTCATCTTCTTCCTTGGGATTTCGCAGGTTTTCCTGCGAAATTTCCTGGGAAATTTCCTTCAATTTTTCCTGCGCACAAACCCTGCAAATTTCGTATCACCATAAACATGTACAATTTTATCAAATTGATCACATTTTCATGATCCCCAAACATCACACAGTTCAATTATAGTCTTAGAATTAATTTATATTAGCTAAATCAAAAGATCCCAAATTCAAATCAAGAACCCTAGCCATGGCAACTTGCGGTTTAGGGTTTAGTTCTTCAATCCTTTTATCCAGAAATCATCTAGGTATCACAACAAACAATATTAACAACACAAAAACAATTTATAATAGCCAAATGAGTGAAATCAAAAATTGAAAAAAAATGAAGAACATGAATTCGGTTTATGTAATTCATGAGGTTTTGAATGCAAGTAAGGATTGGTATCGCATCAGAGATGTTCAAGGAACATGTTTTCACCTTTAGAATGCTTTGATATCACCTCTAACCAAGAATCCGAATTGTGAGTTTTTGAATGAAATTTGGAAACTTGAATGTGCACTTGGAGGCCAGAAATTCGTCCCTTTGTGCATTAGGTTATGATGTATACTTATAATGGAATGAATTTAGGTCAGAAAAGTGGATCATTGTGTGAAAGATTTGATTAAAAAAGATTGAAAAAGATCAAGCTTTAAAATTCAAATATCCTTGCATAAACCCTTTCTATTTCAAGCCAATCACCATTATTTTTGTATCAATTTGATCCAAGTTGCATTCATGATTTTCTAGAAGCTCAATCTCTTTTAAATATTTGACTTTTCTATTTTATTTTAATTTATAATGATTTTAAATGAATTAAATCAAAATAAATAAAATAAAATGATAAAAAATCTGATTTTTAGAGACTTGGGTCGTGCATGAAGTATTGGTATGGATTGGGTCATCATATGGCAAGCCCATTTAGAAAAAATTGATTTTAAACCTCCATTTTCTTCATAAACCAACCAAAAATTTCCCAACTTTGCAAGGGCACACAACCTTCAATTTTATTGCTATGAGGGTGTTCTTGGACATTTTGGAAATCTTGAAGAGTCCTCTAACCAACCCCACTGGTTTCATGTTCATATCATTTACCATTCTCAAGTTATGCCTTTTTGAAGTTGTTGACTTTTTGTTGACTTTCAAAAGGACCTATAATGTCTTAGCTCATACCTTCCAAATGAAGCATTTTTAGGCTTGGCTTGTGAGACACAAAGTTGTAGAGAATTCAATTTCCTTCAAAATGAGGTTTGGATGGAGAATTGGTGATGAAGCATGTGAAAGTTATGGCTGGTCAAAGTTCAGTTGACTTTTCCTGAGGAAACCCTAATTTAGAAACTCCTGATTCTTGATGATCTGAAATCTCCTTGATGAATCATGATCAACCCTTGATCAAATGATGAATTTTACTTCATATACTTGATGTTGGCAAAAAATCATGAAGTTTGACTTTGGTTTGACCACAGTTGACCTTAGTTTGACTTTTTAACTGCTTTGACTGATTTTGACTTATCTGATCATCTGACTGAGCAAACCTTTGAGAAAAAGTCTTGAAACTTGTCATGGGGATTCTTACACACATATAAGATGTTATGAAGCTCACTTGAAGTCTTGGAAATCCATTTAGCCTGATTAAAGTCAAAACCCTAGTTTTGGATGCACTGCTTAGGAGGATGCATTGTTTGAGGGAATTGTCAAATCTTCTGACCAATTGTGAACCTTGTGAACCTCATAAGATGTCTTGTGAATCTCATGGGAGGTCTTGTGAGCCTTGTGAACCTTGTGAACCTCATAAAGTGTCTTGTAAACTTCATGAACCTCATGAAAGGTCTTGTAAGTATTGTGAATCTTGTGAACCTTGTGAACCTCATAAAGTGTCTTGTAAACTTCATGAACCTCATGAAAGGTCTTGTAAGTATTGTGAATCTTGTGAACCTTGTGAACCTCATAAAGTGTCTTGTAAACTTCATGAACCTCATGAAAGGTCTTGTAAGTATTGTGAATCTTGTGAACCTTGTGAACCTCATAAAGTGTCTTGTAAACTTCATGAACCTCATGAAAGGTCTTGTGAACCTTGTGAACCTCATAAAGTGTCTTGTAAACTTCATGAACCTCATGAAAGGTCTTGTGAACCTTGTGAACCTCATAAAGTGTCTTGTAAACTTCATGAACCTCATGAAAGGTCTTGTGAACCTTGTGAACCTTCTTAGCACACAAAGTCTTGTATTGTGAGGGCAAATTTTGGGGTGCAACAGCTGCCCCTGTTCAATTTTCTGAAACCTGAGAGGTTAGATTGGTATATGTGTCAGTCGTAACTTGGAAGGTTGAAGGGGATTGAACACAAAAGCCCAAAAATTTGCACTCACCGGTGCGTAGAGTGATACTGATGACTAGTTGAGTATGCTTGAGTGGGCTTAAAGATTCCACTTGGAGAAAGGTTCTTCAGGTACATTTCTTGGAGGATATAGCAGTCCAAAATATGAAGGTATAATGATAGCTTTCAGGAAGATAAACAACGTCCCGAGGTAGTGGTAATAGCTTTCAGGAGGATAAACAACGTCCTGAGGAAATGATATGCTTTCAGAAGGTTAAACAACGTTCTGAGGAAATGGTATAACCTTTGGGAAGATAAACAACGGCCCAAGGTAATAATATGCTTTCAGGAGGATAAACAACGTCCTGAGGGAATGGTATGCTTTCAGGAGGATAAACAACGTCCTGAGGTATAAGTAACCTTTGGGAAGATAAACAACGGCCCAAAGTCACAAGTTGTTGATGAAGTCTGTCTGCTGAAAAACAAGATTATAACATTTTGTATGATAATTTTAGCTTATGAATTATGTATGCATGTATAATATGATGCACTTAAGTAATGTATTATGTATCTATGTATATGTATGTTATGATGTAAATGATGTATGTATAAATCATGCAGCCTGAAGCGTCTTGGATATCTTCGTTATAACAACTGCTGGCCAGGGAAAATAAATCTCGATTCATTGCTGAAGAATATGAGGAACTTGTTCCCGTCTTGTTTGATAATATATTATATACAACCTCCCGTCTTCGTTCGATAGTAAGGTATACATAACCTCCCGTCTGCTGGGGATAGTAAGGTATACATAACCTCCCGTCTTCGTTCGTCGTACTCTTATTGGAAAGTAAATTCCCGAATATCCGTATGAGGATAAAAGAGATGGATATAAATTCCAGGGGAGATGTGACTTGAAGTACTTATGAAGATGGATTTGCCCTACTGGAGATTTTGTAACTGTTTTGTAGAGATGAACCGGCGAAGCTTCGTTGAAATTCTTTCCTCGTTCGTCCTTAGTAAATACTATTACTGCATTTTCATGCATTTCTGGTAAACATCAATCATATTAAGGATACATGCATTTCTGGTAAACATCAATCATATTCAAAAGCATACATACATTCAAACACAACCAATGGACGTTTCGCTTATGTAAATAGAGTAAAAGTAAATCTGGATTCAAAGATGGAATTTTATTTATATCGAAAAGTGACCTATACATAGGTAGGTTTGTACAAGGAGACAGAAATCCTAGTAAGAGGAATTTGTCGTAAATTTTTTTTACAAAACAAAGAAAATCAGCTATGTGGGAAATAATCCTGTTGAGTTTCAATTCTACTATTGCCATTATCTTCAAGTATCTCATCTTCTGCTGTTGAGACGGAAACGATTGGATTGAGCTTTATCTGTTCAAACTTGAGTAAGTAACACAATTGGTTGCAGTTTCATGGGTGATCCAAACGAGACATAGTCATACGCTTTAATCCCTAACTTTTGCCTGGATTGCCCTTTCAGGTTTTCAATCCACCGGGATACCCTTTTTTGCCCAAGTCGCCTTTTCAGGTTTTCGACTTGCCGGGTGTACATTTTTTATATATATATCCCTAATTTTTGCCCGAACCCTTTTGGTTCGCCGGGATGCCCTTATTTTTGCCTAGGCCAGTCAACCTAGCGGGTCTTTTTTTATGCGTAGTATTTTTTAACTATGTCTGCGTTTACAGGTTGTGGGAAGTCTTCACCATCCATAGTAGTAAGTATCATGGCACCTCCTGAGAATACTGTTTTGACTACAAATGGACCTTCATATGTAGGAGTCCATTTGCCCCTAGGATCACCCTGTGGTAATATGATACGCTTGATTACCAAATCACCAACCTGATATACCTTTGGTTTAACTTTCTTGTTAAAAGCTTTGATCATTCGTTTCTGGTACATCTGGCCATGACAAAATGCTGCTAACCTCTTCTCATCAATCAAATTTATCAGGTCAAGTCGAGTCTGAATCCATTCATCTTCATCCAAGCCTGCATCCTTCATAATTCTTAAGGAGGGAATCTGAACTTCAATGGGCAAAACTGCTTCCATACCATAAACCAAGGAGAATGGGGTTGCCCCTGTTGAAGTACGTATTGTAGTGCGATAACCATGAAGAGAAAATGGTAACATCTCATGCCAATCCTTATAAGTAACAATCATCTTTTGTATAATCTTCTTAATGTTCTTATTAGCAGCTTATACTGCCCCATTCATCTTCGGGCGATACGGAGAAGAGTTGTGATGCTTAATCTTGAACTGCATGCAGAGATCAGTAATCATAGTGTTGTTCAGATTAGAGCCATTATCAGTAATAATCCTTTCAGAGATGCCATACCTACATATGAGATTACTCTTAATGAATCGAGCCACCACATTCTTAGTAACAGATGCAAATGAAGCTGCCTCTACCCACTTCGTAAAGTAATCAATGGCAACCAGGATGAAACGATGCCCATTAGAAGCAGTAGGTTTGATCTCACCAATCATATCAATGCCCCACATAGCAAAAGGCCAAGGAGCAGTCAACACATTCAATGGTGATGGAGGTATATGCACTTTATCAGCATAAATTTGACATTTGTGGCATGTTCTGGAATGTTGATAGCAGTCAGCTTCCATGGTAGACCAATAGTAACCTGCTCTCAATATCTTCTTTGCCATAGTATGACCACTAGAATGAGTGCCAAAGATCCCATCATGCATATCTTCCATAATCTTCGTTGCTTCCTTCTTATCCACACAACGAAGCAGAGTTGAATCGTGATTGTGCTTGTACAAAATCCCATTACTCAAAAAGAACTTAGCAGAAAACCTTCTCAGAAACTTCCTATCTTTGACAGATGCCCCTTCAGGGAACTCCTGAGCTTCAAGATATCTTTTCACCTCATAGAACCAAGGCTTCTCCTCTGCCCCTTCAGTGTCAATCTCATTGCAGTATGCAGGCTTCTCAAATCTATAAATAGTAATCTTGGGAGCTTTATCATCCCAACTGATCTCAAACATAGATGCCATGGTGGCTAATGCATCTGCCAACTGATTCTCTCTCCGTGGAATATGTCCAAAGGTAATCTCTTTGAAATATAGGATCAAAGACAACACATGCTCTCTGTAAGGAATGAGATTATCATGCTTGGTATCCCAATCTCCTTTGATCTGACTTACTATCAGGGCTGAATCTCCATACACATCAAGGAACTGAATCTTCATATCAATAGCAACTTTAATACCCAGGATACATGCCTCATACTCAGCCATGTTATTGGTACAATAGAAACAAAGTCTGGCAGTAATCGGGGTATGGCAACCTTCAGGGGAACTAATCACAACACCAACACCATTACCTAGTGCATTAGAAGCACCATCAAAAACCATAGTCCATCGGGATCCTTGTTCAGGTCCGTCATATTGTCCAGGTTCTTTGGTAATAATCATAATGTCTTCATCAGGGAAATCAAAACTCATTGACTGATAATCATCTACTGCGTGGTGAGCCAAATGATCAGCCACAACACTTCCTTTAATGGCCTTCTGAGTAGTATAATGTATGTCATATTCTGTCAAGATCATTTGCCATCTTGCAATTCTTCAGGAGAGACCAGGTTTCTCAAATATGTACTTGATTGGATCCATCTTCGAAATCAACAAGGTAGTATGGGTCAACATATACTGCCTTAGTCGGCGAGCAGCCCATGCCAAAGCGCAGCAAGTTTTCTCGAGCAGTGAGTATCTTGTTTCACAGTCGGTAAACTTTTTGCTAAGGTAGTATATTGCCTGCTCTTTTCGACCAGACTCGTCATGTTGCCCCAATACACACCCCATTGAGTTGTCTAACACTGTTAAGTACATAATCAAGGGTCTTCCATCAACTGGTGGCATCAGAATTGGTGGTTCTAGCAGATATCTCTTGATTTCATCAAATGCTGTCTGACACTCATCATTCCATTCCATTACCTGATCTTTCTTCAACAGCTTGAAGATTGGCTCACAGGTAGCTGTTAATTGGGAAATAAATCTTGCAATGTAATTTAAACGTCCCAAGAAACCTCTAACCTCCTTCTCAGTACGGGGAGCTGGCATCTCTCGTATAGCTTTCACTTTTGCAGGATCCACTTCAATACCTTTTCCACTGACTATGAAACCCAGGAGCATACCAGATCTAACTCCAAAAGTACACTTGTTTGGGTTCAATCTCAACTTGTATTTCTTCAACCTCTCAAACAACTTATGCAGATGATCAAGATGTTGCTCTTCATTCTGGGACCTGGCTATCATATCATCCACATATACCTCTATCTCATGATGAATCATATCATGAAACAAATCCACCATAGCATGCTGATATGTTGCCCCTGCATTCTTCAAACCAAATGGCATCACCTTATAACAAAAAGTGCCCCACTGTGTAACAAATGTAGTCTTCTCCATATCTTCAGGTGCCATCTTGATCTGATTGTAACCAGAGAAACCATCCATAAAAGAGAATACCTTATGCTGAGCAGTATTGTCTACTAGAACATCAATATGAGGAAGTGGAAAGTCATCCTTGGGGATGGCCTTGTTCAGATCTCTGTAGTCTACACACATACGTACCTTACCATCTTTCTTAGGTATCGGCACCACATTTGCAACCCACTGAGGATAAGAAGTCACAACTAAGAACCCTGCATTGAACTGTTTCATTACCCCTGCTTTGATCTTCTCTGACATTTCAGGATGCATGCGACGAACCTTCTGCTTCTTTGGACGACAATCTTCTTTTACTGGTAAACGGTGAACCACAATGTCTGTATCCAATCCTGGCATATCTTCGTAGGACCAAGCAAAGATCTCCACATAGTCACGTAACATCTGAATCAGTCTGCTCTTGATACTATCCTCCAATTCAGCCATTATCTTGACCTCTTTCCTGTTTTCTTCAGTTCCCAAATTCACAACTTCGACTGGCTCTTCATGTGGCTGTATAGCTTTCTCTTCTTGTTGTAACAACCTAGCAAGCTCTACAGGTACTTCACAATCGTCCTCATTTCCGTCTTCAGTTTGATAGATCGGATTCTCGAAATTATAATTGGCAATAGTAGAACTGTTATCAACAGGATCCAGAGTGGATGAGGATCTGCATTTTAGTGATGTGGGTGTGTGTAAGAACACATAGCTGATAAAGGTAAAAAATAAAATAAAGAAAGACAAGGAACACAATGTTTACTAAAATGAAACGTCCACTGATTTTTATTGAATGAAGTATGCAAATGAAATGACAGCCCGTAACAAGCACACCATTGTGCCCCGGGTAAGGCACAAGGCTTGAGAGTTTTAATTGTTCAAGAAATTACAAACTTAAAAGTAGCAACACAGTAATAGTATTTACTCCTGACTAAAGGAGATAGGAATAACATCTTCAGCTTTCCAATTATTGAGTCCAGCACCCACAGTAGGAAAAATCCAAGCATCCAAGTTGTAGTCTTCATCATAGTCACCCATAGCATTGATCTGGTTCTTCATAATCCCCTGATTGGTGATACGAACAACACGAGCACGACGAACAGCCTTCTGGGACTCTGCAGTGAAACCCAAACCAAATTTGTCAGACTTGTAAGGGATATCAGGAAGCTGTCCCCAAATAGTACAACCACCTTCATCCACCACAGCTCTAGCATCTTTGAGGGAGGCCATTGTTGGAGGTACCCTGGTGACTGTAGGAACTTTCTTGACAACAGGAGGATCTTCATAATCATTAACAATCCAAGGAACCACTTCAAATGTCTGACACGGAGTTTCAACATATTCACCTTCCACTTCAAGATACTTGAAGGTATTCACATGGCTAACAACATATCCTTCTTCTCCATAAACAATGACAACTTTCCCTTCTACCGGATATCTCAGCTTCTGATGTAATGTAGAGGTTACAGCACCTGCCCCATGGATCCAGGGATGACCAAGCAAACAAGAGTACGAAGGACGAATATCCATCACATAAAATGTAGCATTAAAAACCTGAGAACCAACTTTGATTGGGAGATCAATTTCTCCATGCACCACTCTTCTCGAACCATCAAAAGCCTTCACCACTATATTACTGGGCTTCAGCACAGCATCTTCAGGACTCAGCTTATTCAGGACTTCTTTGGGCAACACATTCAGAGAGGAACCATTGTCTATCAATACATGTGAATGGGTAGTTCCCCTGCATTCAATTGAGATATGCAGAGCCCTGTTATGATCCCTCTTGGCAGGAGTCAAATCAGCATCAGAGAAACCTAACCCATTATCATAGGTCAAGTGGGCAACACAATTTTCAAACTGGTCAACAGAAATTTCATTGGGTACATGGGAAGTCTTCAGAAACTTAATCAAAGCCTTGGCATGAGCCTCAGAACATAACAACAAAGACAGCATAGAAATCTTGGAGGGAGTATGCCCCAACTGATCAACAATGTCATAATCACTCTTGCGAATGATTTTCAATACTTCTTCCATCTGCTTAGAGAGATCATAAGCAGCTGGCACATCAGTAGGTATAGGTTCAATAACAGGACCTTTGCCCCGAGCATTAGTGGTGGAGGTAGCAGCTGGAGTAACTGCATTCTTGGAAGTAACTGGAGGAGAGAAAACTCTTCCGCTTCGTGTGATCTTACTAGATCCAGCAATATTATCAACATCAACAGGCATATCAGCTAAGGGTTCCTGCTTAACACCATGGATATAAACATCAGACCCATAATGCCAAGGCACAGCTTTATCAGACGTATACGGAATAGGACCAGGAGTGGTAATGACTATAGGAGCCACTCTAGCTTCAGCAATAATCTTCACAGGGCCTTCAGCAGTAATCTTAATTGGACCCTTATGAGTGATTTTAACAGGTCCCTTGGAAGTGATCCTTACCGGCACTTTATCAACCATATCAACCTCTTCAGTCTTCCTACCTTTAGTAATATGATCCACCATACTCTCTACAGACGATGGAGTCCTCTCAAACACTATGGTATATTTATCCATGAGACGTTGAATTCCATCTCTCAACCTCCAGCAACTATCCGGCTTATAGGTACAATACAAACAATCTTCACGACAACCTGGAAAGAACCCAGCTTGTACTAGCTTCTTCTTGATAACAGACAATGGTGTGGTCAACTCTGCAACTGAATAGATATGTAAATCTTCATCAATGGCATTGACTGTCTTCTCATGATTTGGCATGGGAGCAGTAATCACATTTGGAGTACCTGGAGGGTCAAACTCAATCTCTCTAGCCTCAATCATATCTTGAATTTTGTTCTTCAAGACCCAGCAACTATTAGTATCATGTCTCTGACAATTCGAATGATATGCACATCGTGCATTGGGATTGTACCTGGGAGAGGTAACATTGGGATTCTGAGGAGCCTCTTTCAGAGTAATAAGTTCAGCCTTCAACAAATGTTGCAATGCCTGAGCCATTGACATGTTGATCTTAGTGAACTGCCTTCTAGCCCTCTGTTGGTTGCCCCGTGGCTGCTCTGTTGTTGCAGGAGTTGGATTTGAGATATGAACTGCACTCACAGACTGATGCCTTCTGTTACGATCAGGTTGACCATAAACAGCATTGGATTCTTTCTTCCCACTGGGAGGCTTCTTTGCAGCACCTGATGAAGAAGCACCCACTTGAATCTTGCCACTCTTTATACCATTTTCCACGCGTTCTCCTGTCATTATCAACTCAGTGAAGCCAGATGATGAGCTTCCAATGAGATGACTGTAAAAAGGACCATTCAACGTACACATGAACATATCAACCAACTCCCTGTCAGTTAAAGGGGGTTGTACTCTTCCAGCTAAATCTCTCCACTTCTGAGCATACTCCTTGAAGCTTTCTTTAGCACCCATAGACATGCTTTACAGCTGCATGCGAGTGGGAGCTAAATCAGCATTGTATTGATACTGCTTATAGAAAGCTTCAGCAAGATCATTCCAATCCCGGATGTTGACACTCTCCAACTGATAATACCACTCCAATTGAGCTCCGGATAAGCTCTCTTGGAAGAAATGGATCCACAACTTCTTATCAGCAGTATGAGGTTGGATTCTTCTGACATAAGACCTCAGATGCAGCTTGGGACAAGAGACCCCATCATAAACAACAAAAGTAGGAACCTTGAAACCAATGGGTATGACTACCCCAGATATCAGACTCAAATCTTCAAAATCCAGCCCAGAAGACTTTTGCAACTCCATAGCATCCATTCTATCCACCAGCATTTTGAACTTATCTTCATTAGGCTCATGATAGTAGTTGGCTTCAGAATCAGAGTCCCACATAGTGTTGTGGAGACTGCCTCCCTCTTTTTCAGACTCTTCAGACTCATAATCTTCAACTGGTTCTTTGGTCTTGGCAAGACCTTTGAACCTTCTTCCCATGTTGATCAGGCCACCTGACCTTCTAGTCTTCTTAGTCTTCTTGGCCAGCAGTGTCTTCAATTCATCCTGCCCCTTGGACAGATTCAGGATCAGCTCTTAGAACTGTGCATTTTGTGCCTGGAGATCCTTAACTGTTTGCTCAAGAGCCATTGCTGAAATAAACAGCGAGAAGATAAGAAACCTGTGCACAATAAACCTGTGATGCAATGATATGGAATGTAAATGCGTATGCAATGTTTTCAAGGACCGCCGGATTTAAATTTGCTTAAACAAACAAGAAGGTAAACTTTTATTAGTAAGAAATGTGTTTAGCCTCTCGGGCTTACAGAAAATGAAATACAGTAAATACAAGAGATGGGGTTTTAAGTCTCCCATGGACGTTTCCTTTTTGTGTTGAGGTATGAATTGAGATTTCGTTCCTCGTGAAGTTGCTTTGTTAGTTCTAGGATTCTTTCTTGGCTTGCTTTGTAATGAGCCTCGAAAGTATCCCTTTGCTCCTTTAACTGGATCCAGGATCTCTGCAAGTCTTCCATGTCAGTAGGCATGTCTGGGTGAAGGATGGTATAAGCAGTATCTCCTTCAGCAACAGGTTCCATGGTAACTGGCAGGATAGCAGGATATGGCATCATGAGGGTATGAGCACGAGATCGCACCCATCTGAGATAAGCCTCCATAGGAATAGTGTACTTAGGCTCCAGAGTCTTGCTGTCAACCTTGTTTACTTTTCCCCATGCTCGTATGAATCTCTGACGATAACCTTGAAGATCGTTGTCATAGTCAAATACAATGCCCTGAATCAACATGTCATGTGGACCATCACTCCGAGCGTAACCAAGCTGTCGTAAAGCTAAAGAAGGGTTGTAGGTAATGCCTCCTCTTATGCCTAGAAGTGGCACATTAGGAAACTCTCCACAACGGTCAATGATAGTGATATTCTCCATAGATCTGGAACACCAATGGATATCTGAATGAGAGAGTGACATAATCCTCTTGGACCACCTGAACCCATGTTCATTCTTCATCACTGAGCGAGGAAGGTGAGAAATAAACCACCTAGATAACAAAGGTATGCAACACATCAATGTTCCTCTTGCCCTTGTAGTACGAGTATGAAGAGAATGTAGGATGTCTCCGAGTAATGTAGGCACTGGATTGTGACTCAGGAATATGTTGATGGCATGAACGTCTATGAACTGATCAGGATTGGGGAACAACACTAAGCCATAAATCAATAAGGCTAAGCTCTCCTCAAAAGCATCATGACTCATAGCCTTCAAGAATACTTGAGCCTTCTCTATCAACACCTTGGCAAGAATACCCTTAACTCCGCTTCTCGTTTCTAGAACAATGTCAGACTTCTTCAGATGTAGAGCTGTAGCAATAACCTCAGGTTTAGGCTCTTTTTCCAAGCCTGAGAAAGGTTTCTGATCAAGAACAGGTATACCCAGAAGTTTGGAGAATTCTTCCATGGTAGGAACCAGCTGGTAGTCAGGGAATGTGAAGCAATGGTGCTTGGGATCAAAGAACTGAAACAGAACACTCATCATGTCTTCATTGAACCCTGAGGTGACTAGATCCAATAGGTAACCATGTCTCTTGATGAACTGGGAATGATCAGACACTTGAGAAACCAACTCTTTAAGCTTAGCAGGTATGCCCACAAAGTTGATCCTGATGGTGTTTCTACGAGCAGAAGCCATGACCTGCAACAAAGAACAAATATAAATCCTTTGGTCCTTGAAATGGTTAGTAAAAATGATATGCTTATGATGCATGATGATGTCATGATGTTATGCTCAATCACAAACATGTGGCACACACAAACAAGTCACACAATAGCCCTAGGTTTGAAGGCCTGCATGAGGTTCAAGGTAAGTACCCTCCCCTGAAGTTAGTTGGTTCATCCTGTCCTACAAAAGTAACCAGGTTCTAAGGGATCTCAATATCATTGATCCTTCACAAGGGTGGTTGTTCAGTAGGAAACTTACTTACCAACCAAAACCCTCCAAGTTTAGAATCTCAATGAGCGTAGTATCGAGTATCAACCAACTTCAGTCTGCACCAAAGCCGGTTATCTCACTACTTTCTAAAGGCCAAGATGGGATAACTAGGGTTCTAAAAGTTAGTTAGTGCATCGACAACATATGGCAGCCTCATATTATCCTCAACTTGACTTAAGGAACATAAGCACCAACCAAGAAGTCACACTAACTATGGCCACCAGATCAACCATATCGGTATACGCCGTACAGTTTCCTTGGTCTATTTCCATTTACCTAAGGTACACTAGATCCGGGTTAGGACCTTTCACACATAAGAGCACCCAACAGATAAGTATAAAGCAAACAAGGAAAACAATTTAAAGTGATCTAATTCCTAAGGGTACCCCTCTTTAATATTAAATCCCCAGCAGAGTCGCCAGTTCTGTAACACGGTGGGAGAACTGGCTTTAGTTATGTTGCGGATAGCAAGAGTCGCCACCGACTTTTATTTTATCCAAAGGAAAGGCATAAAAGAACAGGAAAGACCTTTTAAAAGATTTTTGGGTCCGGGGGGTAGGTTATGTAAAGGGAAGGTATTAGCACCCTTTACATCCATGGTTATCCATGGGCTCTTAGTTACTTAGCTCACTTTAAAATGTTTTTTGAAAATGTGAAGTGTGTGAATAAAAATTTTCTTAAGTGTTTATAATGACCCATGTACGGATGCGTATAAACCTTTGTTTTGAAAATTGTTTAAAATGTGTAAAGTGTTTGAAATGTTTTGAAGAGTGAGCAAGTAACTATGAGGAACCTACCCTAAGTTTAAGTCTTTTCTGTTCTTGAATCTTTTAAGTGGTAAGACTATCCCTATTATTAAGGAATAGGTAGTCATTACCTTGGATGTGTGGGACAAGTAAAGGGACATATGTTAGTTAGGCAACTGTGGGGTGTATAAGCAATTCGGAGGGACTATCATCTTTATTCGAAAGGGACAAGATCATTACGAAGGCAACATTCGAAAGGGACTTGATCTTTTATCTGTTAAGGGACTAGATGATGTGAATTTGAGGGACTTTTGCTTTATACACCCTACTTGACCTTTTAGGCAACATGAGAGGTATCCCTAAGGAAGTGAAATGGCGATCAAAGATCGACTTACGTGTGTGAGTGTACAATTTTAATATTTATCTTTAAATTTAAATGATCTAAATTAATTTTAATATATACAATCATGTTGCACTCCCTATTTACTAACCATAGCATAAAATATAAATAATAAACATTATTACTAAATATTACACCAAGGAACAATTACATAATAATAATAAAAGCAAATTAAATAAATAAGCAAAATATTAAATAATAATAATAATTGGGTTAGTAAAATAATAATAATAACAATAAATCACAATGGGGTTAGTAATAATGAAATAAATATAAAAAATAAACATAGTAGATAATATAACCAAAAATATTAGAATAATTAAAAGATCAAATTTTTATATAAACAATGATTTAAGAAAATATGGACAATTATGTTAATTATTATAAAATTTTAAATTATTTGCAAACTTATAAAATTAAATTAATTATAAACATGTTATGAAAATAAAATTATAATTACAAAATTAAATTAACTATTTTTAAACATATAATACAAATTATTTATATACAAAATTAAATTATAACAATTTATAGAATATTTACATATTATGACAATAGGATTAATTATAATTATATTTAAAAAATTATTTTAACAAGTTTTAATTATTTTTAAGCTTATATTGAAAATTATTTATATAAGAATTAAGTTATAAACAAATTATATAATATACATACATGATTAAATGATAAATTAAAAAAATTAAAAAATTAAATGTCACATAGAAGAAAATTAGGTTTTTTATGAAAATACTTTTTAGGGTTTATTAAGTTAAAGTTTTAATTAAAATTAATAATATCAATAAACAATCAAAACAAATAATGAAAAAAAAACAAAACTTACCTTGGCTGGGAATTGAACCCAGCCCCTTTGCTTTCAAGAATTCCAGCCAGCAAGACTCTCCACTGGGCCAGCGCGCGCAGGTGCTAAAGAGAGAGGTCCAATTGGTTTTGTTGTTTGTTCCTGGAAAATCATGAGAAAATAAACAAAACAAAAGGCCTGGGGGGATCGAACCCAGGACCTTCACAATGCACACAAACACACATACCATTCCAGCCGGGAGGGCGCTTCTATTAACATAACAACTATAATACATAATATATTAAGTTTCATGATTAAACTGGAAAAATAAGAAAAATTTCTGAGGCCAGGATTCGATCCCTGGACCTAAGCCTCATACGCGCGTCCTTTAGCCAACTGAGCCAACCACACAATTGTGAAATAAATCAGAGACAATTACATAAAATATTAAGATGAAATTTTGAATTTGAAATATGGCGCCACTGGTCATCTTCTTCCTTGGGATTTCGCAGGTTTTCCTGCGAAATTTCCTGGGAAATTTCCTTCAATTTTTCCTGCGCACAAACCCTGCAAATTTCGTATCACCATAAACATGTACAATTTTATCAAATTGATCACATTTTCATGATCCCCAAACATCACACAGTTCAATTATAGTCTTAGAATTAATTTATATTAGCTAAATCAAAAGATCCCAAATTCAAATCAAGAACCCTAGCCATGGCAACTTGCGGTTTAGGGTTTAGTTCTTCAATCCTTTTATCCAGAAATCATCTAGGTATCACAACAAACAATATTAACAACACAAAAACAATTTATAATAGCCAAATGAGTGAAATCGAAAATTGAAAAAAAATGAAGAACATGAATTCGGTTTATGTAATTCATGAGGTTTTGAATGCAAGTAAGGATTGGTATCGCATCAGAGATGTTCAAGGAACATGTTTTCACCTTTAGAATGCTTTGATATCACCTCTAACCAAGAATCCGAATTGTGAGCTTTTGAATGAAATTTGGAAACTTGAATGTGCACTTGGAGGCCAGAAATTCGTCCCTTTGTGCATTAGGTTATGATGTATACTTATAATGGAATGAATTTAGGTCAGAAAAGTGGATCATTGTGTGAAAGATTTGATTAAAAAAGATTGAAAAAGATCAAGCTTTAAAATTCAAATATCCTTGCATAAACCCTTTCTATTTCAAGCCAATCACCATTATTTTTGTATCAATTTGATCCAAGTTGCTTTCATGATTTTCTAGAAGCTCAATCTCTTTTAAATATTTGACTTTTCTATTTTATTTTAATTTAAAATGATTTTAAATGAATTAAATCAAAATAAATAAAATAAAATGATAAAAAATCTGATTTTTAGAGACTTGGGTCGTGCATGAAGTATTGGTATGGATTGGGTCATCATATGGCAAGCCCATTTAGAAAAAATTGATTTTAAACCTCCATTTTCTTCATAAACCAACCAAAAATTTCCCAACTTTGCAAGGGCACACAACCTTCAATTTTAATGCTATGAGGGTGTTCTTGGACATTTTGGAAAGCTTGAAGAGTCCTCTAACCAACCCCACTGGTTTAATGTTCATATCATTTACCATTCTCAAGTTATGCCTTTTTGAAGTTGTTGACTTTTTGTTGACTTTCAAAAGGACCTATAATGTCTTAGCTCATACCTTCCAAATGAAGCATTTTTGGGATTGTCTTGTGAGACACAAAGTTGTAGAGAATTCAATTTCCTTCAAAATGAGGTTTGGATGGAGAATTGGTGATGAAGCATGTGAAAGTTATGGCTGGTCAAAGTTCAGTTGACTTTTCCTAAGGAAACCCTAATTTAGAAACTCCTGATTCTTGATGATCTGAAATCTCCTTGATGAATCATGATCAACCCTTGGTGTTGGTGATGTCGTGCCATAAGGTGAAAGCGGTTTTGGTGAAGTTTTCTGGCACGCGGAGATGAGCATCGTCGCCGTGATCGAAACCTAACAGTTCGACGATCCTTGTTTGTGTAATTTCGAACTCTCGGCCGAGCATTCTGAACTTTGCAATGCCGGTGAGTTGACTTGATGAACCAGGAGGTGTAACATATTGAAACGAACTCATAAATTCCAATGTGAGGAGTTCGAATGTCGGCTGTGGTTGACTACACAAGTGCCACAAACCAACATGCCTAAGCAGAAGCTTCACGCCGTTGAGCAGTCCCAACTCCCTCAAGCAGTCAATGTCGACATACCGAGTGGGTTGGACGCCACGGTTCTGAAACCTGATGAACTTTTGTCTTTGAGTTTCTCCATGTTCACCATCTCTAAATTGGATTTCTTCCATTGCATGCAAATACGGGAATGAGATAGGAGAGGTTTTTGAGTTTTGTGAGAAAATGAAAAATGTGAAGAAATTGGTTCTGATTATAGTGAAAGAAGTGAATGTGAGAGGTTTGGAATAGATGGAGAGGTTAATGGAATTGATTTAGGGTAATGGGAGGTTACGGGATTGTGAGGAGATAATGGGGGTTTCTAATTTTTGTGGAAGTGGAAAAGTGGTTTCTGCGAAGAAGAACGGTTCTGTTTCTCAGAATTCGTATAACAGGGGTCGTCACGGTCGTGATGGGTGAGTGACGGTCGTGACGCGCTAATTAGCTTGTCACGATCGTGAGAGAATGATGATGACCATGAGGGATTAAAATCTTATAATATTTTCTTCACAGAATGCATTATCTCACACGCTCAATGCAATTTTTCTCTTTTTTATCACTTCTCATTTAATTCCAACACAAACAATATATTATATTATTAGATCAACATAAATTAGCAGCAAATTTCATCACACGAGAAATCATAAAATATTAATCAATTTAAATATAACAGTAACTAATGGAAATTATAGAAATTGATTAAATTGGAAAATGGAAAAACTAGAAGTGCTTTGCTTTTGAAATAATTGAAGGAAAATTACATTAATAAAAATAAGGTACGAAAATGTTTGCAAAATGTTAAAACTAACTAGAAACAAAAACAAGAAGTAAAATAAGTTAAATCACTACAGCATTTTTCAAAGTTGCTTCTTCAAATCTTCAATTGCGGAGTTTAGGTGGTAGAATTGCTCACACGTTATGTCAGTTAAACCTATAATGTCCAATCGCATGCTTTTGATCTCATCCTTAACAGCATTAATATCGGCTTGGTAAACTTCAAGAGTGTTCATAATTTTCTTCAAGTTGTCAGCATATTCTACTTGATTTACTTCAGGGGTTTCAATCACTTCATCAGTGTGTGCAATGTCATGGTAACAAGGAGGTGTCTCAGGGTCACTTTCTACATCGGTCATTATGTCATCCCTTATCTTGTAAGATTGTGGTGTTTTGGTAGTGGATGGATAGTCAGGAGGGGTAAGCTCATAAAGGCAATTATCTTTATTGTGAACACTGACTCTAGCATGGTTTGGTAATGTGAACAGGGTTACTACTTCATTCCTGATTAGGTACTCGTAAGGTGGTTGTCCTAAATTTCTTATGATATGGCGGTTAAAGCAAAAGTTCAGATTCATAGGACGGATGGTACCTAAACGGTTACACATGTGTAGTTGGTATCTAAGTCCTAAGGCATCAGCAATCATGGTGACAAGGCCTCCTACCAATATGGGTAGATCAGGTTCTTCTTGGATTGGGGTAAAGGTTTGCATCATGAAAGGCACACCATTAACTGGTTGTCCATTAGTCAGACAGGACATAATGAATATCTCATCTTTAGATACTCCAGTAAGGTTTTCTTCTTTTCCAAAGAAGGTGTGGGCAAGGATCTTATGGAAATAGCGGATAGCAGGGTTATGTATTTCATCATTGTTCATGTTATTTGGCTCAGGATGGTAATTTCCGGTTAAGGTTCCCCAAAAGAAGTCCAGCTCAATGTCCATCAATTCTGCCTGTGTGGTAGTAAAAGCAAAGGGTCCACTAGGGAATCCTAATAAGTCAGCTAGTTCTTTATGGTTAAAGTCATATTCTATTCTGAATAGTCGGAAACTTATAAATCCTTTCCTGAATCCAAAACCGCGCTCGGGTAAGTAAACCAAGGAGCTTAAGAACTCAAGGGTGAGCTCGCGGTAAGTCACAAAATTTTGTTTTATTAGTGCATTCTCCCATCCAAGTTGGTTAAACAGGTATAGGATGTTATCATGTATTCCTAAAGTTTCCATATTCAGATCATCCGGGTACAGAGTCAAATCCATTGGTCTCTGTGATAACTCTTCAAATTTCATTCTTTGGTTCCTACCTCTAAATTTGGTTTCCATAATGTTTCTCGGTTGGTTAGCCATAGTTAGTGTAAATGTGGAGGAAACAAATCAGGGGGAGAAGGAAAGTGGAAAAGACTTTAGAAAATCTGTAAAAGTGATTTAAAAATTAAAATAAGGAAAATAAGAAAATAAATGCATAAATAAAAGCAGTAATGATAATAATGAAATAAAACAATAAAATGATAAAACAATATAATGATAAATGATAAATGATAAAATGATAAAATGGGTTGCCTCCCACTAAGCGCTTTTTTTATCGTCATAAGCCTGACGTAATGCTTAGGGGTAGATTAATCAGGGTAATTATTGGACAACTCTAAAAGCCTTAGACTATTTGCATAATCTCTATTTTCAACTTTATGGTAATGTTTTAATCGTTGTTCGTTTAGTGTGAACGATTCACTATTCCTACCCTTAATTTATATTGCTCCGCTCGGGAACACTCTAGTTATTTCAAAGGGTCCTGACCATCTAGATTTTAGTTTTCCAGGAAAGAGCCTAAGTCTTGAATTAAAGAGGAGTACAACGTCTCCCACACTAAATTCTTTCCTAGATAGGCGTTTATCGTGCCATCGCTTAGTTCTTTCTTTATATATCTTAGCATTCTCATAAGCATCTAACCTTAACTCTTCTAATTCGTTAATATCGAGGATTCGCTTTTCTCCTGCGGCATTATGGTTTATATTGAGAGTTTTGATCGCCCAATATGCTTTGTGTTCTAGTTCTACCGGGAGGTGACAAGACTTTCCATATACTAATTTGAAAGGTGTAGTTCCTATGGGTGTCTTGTAAGCTGTCCTATAATCCCATAAAGCTTCATTAAGTTTAGATGACCAATCTTTCCGAGATATGGCGACAGTCTTTTCTAGGATTTGTTTAATTTCTCTGTTTGAGACTTCGACCTGTCCACTTGTTTGTGGATGATATGGTGTTGCTACACGGTGTCTGACTCCATACTTAGATAGTAATTTGTCAAAAAAATTTGAAATGAAGTGCGAGCCACCGTCACTTATGACGAGTCTAGGCACACCAAATCTTGGAAAGATTATATTCTTGAAAAGCTTAATTACTACTCGTGTGTCATTTGTAGGAGAAGCTATAGCCTTAATCCATTTTGAAACGTAATCGACAGCTACGAGTATGTAATTATTACCAAAAGATGATGGGAATGGTCTCATGAAATCTATTCCCCAGACATCAAAGACTTCTACTTCTAATATTCCTTTTTGAGGCATTTCATCTCTTCTTGAGATATTACCGGTGCGTTGGCACCGATCGATTTATAACAGCGATGTGGACATCTTTCCATAAATTAGGCCAGAATAGGCCGGCTTGTAAGATTTTTGCACAAGTCTTGGAAGTGCTTGCATGTCCACCATAAGGAGATGAATGGCAATGAGCAATGACATCTTCTAATTCTTCTTCGGGAATACATCGACGAAAGATTCCGTCGGGTCCTCTTTTGAACAATAATGGTTCATCCCAATAGTAATGTTTGAGATTGTGAAAGAATTTCTTTTTCTGTTGATAGGTTAAATCAGGTGGAAGAGCTCCTGCAGCTAGGTAGTTGACAATGTCAGCGTACCATGGCAGTCCTACGGTTGTTTGGATTGTTTCCACGGGTTCTGGTTCATCTATGTCTAACTGAACTGGGTCGCTTCCTATTTGTGCTATCAGTTGTTCATACGGAAAATCATCGTTAATCGGCACTTATTCGGGTTTAATACCTTCTATTCTAGATAAATGGTCCGCTATGACGTTTTCAGTACCTTTCTGTCGCTCCCACCAAATGAGGCTAAGTCAAATGGGGTACAGACGCGAACGGTCGGCGAAAGGAGAGAGAACACACAGGAGTGAACTCAGAAGACAAGAGTCGCCAGCTAGGCATTTTTATCTCGAAGGAAAGGCAATGCTGCATAAACCTGAGAAAAGATATGGATAAGACGGTTGCGAACCAGAGAGACTGAGAAAGGGGGTTGGTTACAACCTGGGAAGGTATTAGCACCCAGATTGTCCGTCGTACTCGACGTGATCCACGCTTAAAAGATTTGTGTTTTAAAGGGGTAGTATCAGTGCAATTTGTGTATCAAAGCTGGAAAGAATGCAAGTGTCAGTGCAAAAGAAAAGTGAAGTGTATAAGAGAAGTGTCAGTGTAAGAACAAGAGTGGAATGCCCAAGATAATGAGGCTTAAAGAATAATGCTGGAAGGAGGGGGAATATACAGAGACTTTTGTTCGATAACTGTTAAGTTATGCCTACGTATCCTCTCGTGCAATGAGGAAGTCAGAACACCGTAGTTCGACCCAAAGAGACTGAAAGATAAATTGACTTGTGAACTACTTACTTGTCTATGCTCAAGTGTATGACCTGTCTGGCTCAGGTGCAAACTGTCTTGCATTAGACGGAAGAAGCAAGTTCTCGTTTGTGAGTGAATGAGGTGAGAAAAGAATCTCGGAGGAGACGATTATTGTTTGTTTTTGATGTTTTCAGTATTTTATTGCCTTTTGAAGTTTGTCATAGGAAAATGAGCTTAAGCCTAAACCAAGGGTTAGTAAACTCATCACATCTTCCCTCTGATTATGGGTAATGAGAATACCTTAAGTATGAAGTAAGCACTTCACACTTAATCACCATGATGTAGGATTAAGATCATTAACCTACTTGTAATTATTTAGATGTTTTTGTTTAGTGTTAAGTAATGAGTTTAAGCCATAATCAAGTATTTAATGAACCCATTACACCATCCTAATAGAAGGATAATAGATGAGAACATTTAAGCTGAGGAAGGCTCTTCAACTTAATCCATGATTAGGGATTACCCTCATGACAAAACAAAGCCTTTATTAAAGTGGATTTTAGTTAATGGTAAGATTAAGAAATGAATTTTATGATTTGTAAGACAACTTGAGGGGGACTTGTCCATTAACACTAGGGTTAGTCCTTCTTGACCAGTTGAGGAAGAATTAGAACCCTAATGCAAGGCCCAAGTTACAAGTTTGATGTATTGATGATTATTAGATGGATTGATTAAAGGATTTAAACACATTAAGGGTTTAACACTTAGGATTAAAGTTATACACTCCATCCTAATAGAAGGATACAGGCATAACCCTAATCACAAAGTCTTAAAACCTTTAAGGTTTAGTCCTTGATTATGAGGTGAGAAGAGAAGACTCAAAGATGACACAAAGGTAAAACTAATGGGGGAATAATCAAACCCTAATTGTTATCATGCTTGGGTATCCCTAGGGTTTATTAGGTTTGCAAAAGATCTTCAGGAGAGAAGCCACCAGGAAAGAAGCAGATGAAAGGAGGAAGAAGCAGAGAGAAGCAAGACAACTTGCTTCACTTAAGAAGACAAGTTGCTTGAAGAAACAAAGTGAGAAAGAGCATGAATGAGCAAGCTCACTCTAGAACAAAAGTAAAATGCAGCAATGAATGCATAATAGATGAGAAGATATTATGAGAAGTGAAGGCAAATTCACTTCTCAATGGCTTACCACCTGAAAAGTTAGTAACAAGAAATGAAATGAAGTGAAAATGAGATGAAATGCAATGATGCAAACCAAAGTCAGAAGCATAAACATGATGTTAATGATGCTAAGAGATGATGCAAACACATGTCAAGAGTTGTGGATGATCATGCAAGGGTGAGGATGCAAATGAAGCATACTTTGAACCATGAAAGCTCATGAAAGCTTATGTAATGCAAAGGATACAAAACATGGAAAATGGATGATGCAATGATCAAACATGATTCTAATATGTCCTAAGATGTATTATATGTCATAAGAATGCACAAAATGTCATGGCAAGTTCTTGTATGCAAACAAATGAAAGATGGATGCAAAGGAAAGTAAGAATTAGGGTTTGTGAACAACATGCAATACAAAAAATTCAAAACCAGAAGCAAATGACATGATAAAAAATTGAGAATGGGATAAAAGGTACCCTAACCCTACACAAGCTCAATGTCCAAAGGGGAAGACCTAAATCTAAACCTAATGGGAGTTATGATTTTTCTAAGTCAACTAGGGTTTCAAAGCTCCTCACAATGAAAAATGCAAAACAAATTGAAAATGCAAGATAAATCCAAACCCATTTAACCCTAGAAATTACATGCTATGAAGGATGCAATGCAAGAAGAACCATTATCAAACTCTTTATGGTTAGGCAGAGTGGATTTTTTCAAGTTAGAACAAAAATATTGCCTTTAAATGAATTTAATTCCAATGAAAAAGGTCAAAATAGTTCAAAAACCAAAAAGAAATTTGTTTTGAGAGTTTGATAATGTTTCTAAATATTTTGAAATGCAATGTGAATTTTTTTGTGATTTTTAAATACCTAAATGCATTTTTAATTAATTAATTTCCATTAACTAATTAAAAATAAACATTTAAATGATTTAAAAATGATTTTTAATGCAAAAAATAAAAATAAAAATATTTTTGGGTTCTGAAAATTAATGAAATGTTTGACAAAAATTTTCAGAATTTTTAAAGGTGTTTTGCTATTTTTAAAAATTCGTAGAAGTTAAATATAAAATAAATGAAATAAAAATGAAATTAAGAGAAGTCAACAGATCTAATGGCTGGCATTCAAATGGTTTTGGAGGGAGTTGACCCGCGCCATATCCTAGGGTTATTATTCAAACTGACTGGATTTAAATTAAACCTAATTAATTAAATCTAATTATAAGATTAGTGTTTTAATGATGGATCTGGGCCACTCATTCGCGCGCGGGTCAACCCAACTCAATAGGATCTATGGCTCGCATTCAAACTGAGCCCTAATCACAATTAATGCACTAATGACCTTCAGGTGGCCGGAAATGACCTCCGGTCATCTTCTCCGGCCACACTTCCCCTGAGATTTTGCTATCTCTCTCCCCAAGCTTCTAAAACTTAATCTTTTTGCCCAGAATCCAACCCCATACATCACTTATCAAGAATCATTCACTAAAACAAATTTATTTCACATATTCAAGCTGAATCGAAGCAAATTAGTTCTAGGTCAGAAAGTTTCAGAGAGCTCATACATGCTTAATACTTGACTATTTTCAAAACCAAACACATCAGCATTACCAGTGAATCATGGAGAATCAATTAGTAACTTAAAAACACGTTTCTGGAAAAATTGTTCTTGAGCTCACCTGAACTGGAGCTTTGATCTTTGGAGCTTTTTGGCTGCTTCTTTGGTCCAAGATGCCTTTAATGATCCCCCTGAGAAGTTTGCAATGCTTGTTTGGAATTTCTTATGGCTGGTTTAAGAGATTGATGAAGTTCTGTTCAGAAGGGGTGGAAAATCGTGTTTCTGCTTGGGGTGGTTTCAGGGTCAAATGAGGATTGGGAAATGATCAGAGGATCATGGTGAGTGGTTTTGTGAAGTTTGTTTTGATGTTTGAGACTTGAATGTTGAGTTTCGAATGAAAATGAAAGGGGGAGAGTTTTTGGGAACTATGGCAATGTTGTGGTTTCAGGCTCCAATATTGTATGAAAATGATCCATGAGGCATGTATGTGAAGCTGTGATTGGTCAGAGAGTTGTTGCTGGCCTAGCTTGATTGGTATGGCTCAACTTGCATAAAGTCAACTTTTGTGTAAGAGGAGGTATGGGCTGGTTCAGTCAAGGTACAAGGGCATGGCTTGGATCAGCATGCTTCAAGGAGGTCCATGGAAGTCACTTTTGGCAGCTGGCACAAGTGGATGAGAAGCTTTGATCCATTTTGCAATTTTGGGGAAGTTTGGCCCCTTTTGAAATTTGTGAAGTTCATGGCATGAAACTTGAGAAATTCTTGTGCAATTCTGAGTTTTGGGTCATGTGTGAGGTTTGTGTAATGCATAGAAGCCACTTTGAAGTCACAAATTGGTTTGGCAAGGGTTCTTGCAAATTTTCCCCTTTGGTGCAAAAGTGAAATTTCATGATTTTGTCCAACTTTGACAAGCCATAACTTTTGATCCAAAATGAATTAGAAAAAGTTCTTGTACTTTTTGAAAAGGGAATGATCCAATCTACAACTTTCATGACCAAAGTTTTCTCATTTGAAGCATTTTTGAATCAAAAAGAGGAGGTTAAAAAACTTTCCCAAAATGGCAAGTTTGCATTATAAGTCACTTTCCCAAAAAGGCAACTTTGCAAATGGCTTGAAATTCTTCAATTTTGTGAACTTATAACACCTTCTATGATCAAATAAAGATCATACACATTCAAAATGATGGAGAACACCCTTTGGTTGGGTCACTGGGGGCCTCAGATGCCCTGATTTTGCACTGACTTGCTCAAGAAGTCATTTCTTAATCAAATGCCTTCCCCATTGAATTTCTTCATGAAAATTGATATGCATGATCCTCATATCATATAGAGATCAATAGAAACAAGAATGAACAAAAAATTTGGAGTTATGGCTTTTGAAACCAAAACCCTAATTTTAGGTCATCTGCAGTTAAACTTGGCTCTGCTTCCATGCCTTTCTCAGTTCTTGTGATTCTTTGATTTTCTTGACTTTGTGAGGATATAATATGATGATTGAGCATACATGGACCCCTTTGAGATGATTGAAGACCTTTGGAGTGGCTCAAATGGCTCAGGGATGGTTCAGATCACAAACCCTAGATGCAGATGACTTAGAAACAATGCACTGAAGCAAAAATGTGGTATGAGATGCTATGATTGAACTTATGCACATGAAAAGATCACAAGACATGGTTTGAATGGGTGAGGGCAAATTCGGGGTGTTTACAGCTGCCCCTATTCAAAAATGAGTTAGCTATGCAGGATGAAAGCAACGGCTTAAAAGGCAAACCAGATAAATTGTGGTTGAATACCAAAGACAGTCCAAAATTTGCACTCACGGAATGAAGAAGAAAAGGGATATAGATTGTAAAAGGAAGTAAAGTATGATTATAAAGTGCGGGCGACGGAGGACGACCATCGAGCAGAGGATGACTGCTGGGGATAAAGCAATGGCGGGGACGGCCGACATGCTGGGGATATAAGAGATTACGATGGGGACGACCATCAGGTAAAGCCATAAGACTCTCCGGGGATCATAGGTAAATGATGGGGACACCCATCAAGCTCAAGGCATGAATGAAATAAATGATGAGGTACGGTCATCAAAGGTGAAGGACGATCACTTAGCAGGGGACGGCTGCTCTGTTGGGGATAAGATGAGGGACGATCATCTAAGGTGAAGGACGATCACCTGGCAGGGTACGGCTACCGAAAGTATCACGACATAGGACGAATGCCGGATAGAAAAGGTCGACGATGGGGACGGCCATCGGATAAGCATGATGAAAGACGATCATCAAGAGGTGAAGGACGATCACCTAGCAAGGTACGACTGCTCTCAAGGTTTATCATGACATAGGACGAATGTCAGATAACAGAATCCATGATGGGGACGGCCATCAGATGAAATGATGAAGGACGATCATCAAGAGGTGAAGGACGATCACCTAGCAGGGGACGGCTGCCAACAGTATCACGACATAGGACGAATGTCGGATAAGAAGGGGTTCTAATGAATAAAAACTCCACCGGGGATGATGAAGGACGATCATCAAAAAGGTGAAGGACGATCACCTGGCAAGGTACGACTGCCGGAAGGTATCATGACATAGGGCGAATGTCTGATAGAAAGAAAATAGTTTAACAAGTTTTGTTGGGAATCTTCTGGGGAAGGGTAGACGAGTGTCTAAATTCAAGAAGACATAAGTGTTTGACACGGTGTATAGATTAAAGATGTGGACGAGCATCCTTAAGACTATGATACGGACGAGTATCGGTAGAAACAAACGCTTGACGCATGTTCAGAGATGATGATACAGACGAGTACCAATTAGTTAACAAAGAACACGGACGAGTGTCGAATCTGAGGAGACTGGGTAGTATATACAAGATACGGACGAGTATCTGTATGAGTAAACATGAGTGGGGCACATATGATTGTTCAACTTGCTAGGGAGAACACGACACAGACGAGTGTCGGAAAAAGTGTATTATAAACAAGTATTTGGCTCATAAAGTGCTCAGGCAACTATGCTGGGGAAGGTGACACGGACGAGTGTCAAGGATTTGTATATATATATGTGTTGTGGGTGCAAAGGGGACGCTTTGGCTTTCTGCTGGGATGTGACATGGACGGGTGTCGAGAAGTATCTGTAATGTAAGTGTCTGTTTGTTCGGACAACTTTACTGGGGAATAATGACACGGACGAGTGCCAAAAGGAGTGTGTATCTGTATCTGTAAGGGAAATGCTTTGGCTCTCTGGTGGGGAATTGGGGAAATATTCTGTATATTGTCGATGGATTATCAGTATTTACAAGCGTTCAGTTCGACACACGGCTTATGATTTATGCAATATGTTTGATTTTTGCCGTAATGCTCTATTTTAGACGGAATGCTACACTCTGTGGGGAAAATATGATGCGAATGCTATGATTATGCAAAGATACCGATCAAGGATTCGGGTCACGTTGTCGTGGAGATCTCTGGCTGATCTGCTTGAGGTGGATGTCCCAGCTGGGGATGAGATCATTGGTAGATCTGACATATATGACTCTGTTTGGGGAAATAGATCACTGATAAATCTTTCTTAGTAATGAGGAACCCAGCTGGGGTTTGGGTGAGCTTTCGTCACTCTGCTGTGAGATCTTCAGGCGTTGCTCTTATGAATAGAGGCTGAAACTCTGTGGGGAGACGGTTCCCTGTCTGTCACTTGGCTGGGGAAGAAAAAAGATCACCGAAAGATCTTCCTAAAGATTTTTGTGGGTGATCCTACTAAGGATGATACTTGACAACTCAGTTGAGGATATGAACACCTTCTGGTGCTGCCCTTTTGAAGGAAACGTTGGTGAAGTGATGCCTGGCAACTCTGACGGGGAGAAAGCATCTTTGGTGCCGTTTGGAAGGTGTGCTGAGGAAACAATGATTTGGCAGCCTACTGGGGAGAGGCTTTTCATGCCCCATGTTGTGCTTTGGATACCTGCAATCCTGTAAAGACAAAGAAACGCACAAGTATTCCGGGGTATCCCTTGCTGGATTCCATCATAGGAGTTTAGACACTCCCGGGAGTAAGTATATTTCCTGTAAGCACGTATTTTTAGAAAGGAAGCATCTGCATTTATGCAATAAATATATTGTCGCTCCCACCAAATGAAGCCGGGTCAAATGGGGTACAGACGCGAACGGTCGGCGAAAGGAGGATGTGAGAACACACAGGAGTGAACTCACAGGGAATGAAAGAGTCGCCAGCTAGGCATTTTTATCCCGGAGGAAAGGCAATGCTGCATAGACCTAGAAAGATATGGATAAGACGGTTGCGAACCAGAGAGACTGAGAAAGGGGGTTGGTTACAACCTGGGAAGGTATTAGCACCCAGATTGTCCGTCGTACTCGACGGGATCCACGCTTAAAAGATTTGTGTTTTAAAGGGGTAGTGTCAGTGCAATTTGTGTATAAAGGAGATGAAAAAAGGATGTACAGGTGTCAGTGTAAGAGGAGTGAAGTGTATAAGTGAAGTGTCAGTGTAAGGACAGAAGTGAAATGCTCAAGACTATGAGGCTAAAAGAATAAAGCTGGAAGGAGGGGGGATATACAGAGACTTTTGTTCGATAACTGTTAAGTTATGCCTACGTATCCTCTCGTGCAATGAGGAAGTCAGAACACCGTAGTTCGACCCAAAGAGACTGAAAGATGAATTGACTGATGAACTGCTTACTTGCCTATGCTCAAGTGTATGACCTGTCTGGCTCAGGTGCTAACTGTCTTGCATTAGACGGAAGAAGCTAGTTCTCGTTTGTGAGTGAATGAGATGAGGAAAGAATCCCGGAGGAGACAATTATTGTTTGTTTTTGAGTTTTCAGTCTTTTATTGCTTTTGGAAATGTGTCATAAGTTAATGAGCTTAAGCCTAAACCAATGGGTTAGCAAACTCATCACATCCTCCCTCTGATTAGGGGTAATGAGAATACCTTAAGTGTGAAGTCAGCATCTCACACTTAATCACCTTTTGATGTAGGATTAAGATCATTAACCTACTTGTTATTATTTAGATATTTTTGTTGTTTTTGTTTAGTGTTAAGTAATGAGATTAAGCCATAATCAAGGATTAAACAGGCTCATTACACCATCCTAATAGAAGGATAATAGATGAGAATGTTTAAGCTGAGGAAAGCTCCTCAACTTAATCCATGATTAGGGATTAAACTCATGACAAAACAAAACCTTTATTAAGTGGATTTTATTTAATGATATGATGATGAAGTGTTTTTCAGGGTTTGTAAGACAACTTGAGGGGGACTTGTCCATTAACACTAGGGTTAGTCCTTCTTAACCAATTAAGGAAGAATTAGAACCCTAATGCAAGGCCCAAGTTACAATCTTGATGTCTTGATGATTATTAAGTGAATTGATTAAAGGAGTTAAACACATTAAGGGTTTAACACTTAGGATTAAAGTTATACACTCCATCCTAATAGAAGGATGCAGGCATAAGCTTAATCACAAAGCCTTAAAGCCTTTAGGGTTTAGTCCCTGATTATGAGGTGAGAAGAGAAGACTCAAAGAGACACAAAGGTAAAACTAAGTGGGGAGACTAATCAAAACCCTAATCATTGTCATGCTTGGTTGTTCCTAAGGTTTGTGAGGTTAACAAGAAAAATCTTCAATGGAACCACCAGGAAGCAGATGAAAGGATCAGGAGAAGAAAAGTAACTTGCTTCATTTAAGAAGACAAGTCACTTGAAGAAAGAAAGTAAGAAGAAGAAGAATGAGCAAGCTCAATGTCAAACATATAACAAAATGCAGCAAGGATGCATGAAAGAGATGAAAAGAAATTGTGAGAAGTGAAGGCAAATTCACTTCTCAAAGTAACTTACCACCTGAAAAGTTAGTGAAAGAAATGCAATGCAATGCAAAATGAGGTGGAATGGCATGATGCAAACCAAAACCAGAAGCATATATGAGATGATAATGATGCTATGATATGGTGCAAACATGAATCAAGGCATGAGGATGATCATATGAACCAATGGATGCAAATGGAGCAAGTTTAGAACCATGAACATACATGAAAAGATATGAAATGCAAATGACATACAACATGGCAAATGAAAGATGCAATGATCAAACATGATTCTCACATGTCTTAAGATGTCTAATGAATCAAATGGATGCATAAAATGTCATGGCAAGTCATGATATGCAAGATAATGCAAGATGAAAGCAAAAGGAAGCCCAAATTAGGGTTTATGATCAATGCATGAAACAAAAACCAAAATCAGAAGCAAACATCAAGATAAAAAAATTGAAAATGAACTCAAAGGAACCCTAACCCTATATCAACTCACTGCCCAAAGGAGGGGTTTTAACTCTTAACCTAATGTAAGTTATGAATCTCCTAAGTTTCCTAGGGTTTTAGGGTACCTTAACAAGAAAAATGTCAAACAAAATGAAAATGAAAGATCAAATCATGCCAATTTAATCTCACAAACTACATGCTAAAGAAAATGCAATGCAAAAAGAATCAAAGTCCAACTCTCAATGGTTAGGCAGAAATGATTTTTTGAAATTTGGATCAAAATAATGCCTTGAAATGATTTTAATTCCATGAAAAATTCTCAAAAGACATCAAGATCAAAAAAGAAATTTGGTTTGAGGGTTGGACAATGTTTCTAAATGATTATGAAGGTTTCATGAATTTTTTGGTGATTTTTAAATACCTAAAAGTATTTTTAATTAATTAATTCTCATTAATTAATAAAAAATAAACCTTTAAATGATTTAAAAATATTTTTTAATGCAAAAAATAAAAATAAAAATGTTTTTGGTTTCTGAAAATTAATAAAAGTGTGTATAAAAAATTTCAGAATTTTTAAGATTGTTTTGCTATTTTAAATAAAATGGAGAAAATAAATGAAATAAAAAGAAAATAAAATTGAATTAATGAGAAGTATGCTGAATGAGAGGCCAGGATTGAATCTGGGGAGGGGTTTGTTGACTGCGCGCGCAATCTAAAGGCTGACATTCAAACTTCATTAATCCCACTTAAAAATTAATTAATCTGAATTAATAAAGTCAACTTAAGATTAGGGCAAAATAGAGAGATCCTGGGCGTCCAAATGCGCGCGAGTCAACACATCCAAGGGGTGCTATTCAAACTTCATTAATCACTCAGATTAGGGCTAATTAAACTCAGGTGGTCGGAGAAGACTTCCGGTCGTCTTCTCCGGTGGGACTCCCACCTGAAAATCCCTAAAACCCTCAAAACTTCATGAAAACGAAAACTAACTATCCAGAAATCATCCCCATGCCAAACTAAATCAAAACCCCCATTCAAACATCATTTATTCTTCATCAATCAAACGAATCGAAGCCAAACAGTTTTAGGGCAAAAAATTTCAGACAGTTCATACATCCTGGTTTCTCAACCATTTTCAAAAGTAAGCACATATTCATGATCAGGGGAGTGCATAGAAGCTATTAGGAACTTAAAAACATGTTTCTGGAAAAAGGTTTTGAGTTGACTACCTGAACTGAAGCTTTCGATTCAGGAGCTTTCTGGCTGTTTCTTTGGCTCAAATCTACTCCACTGATCCTCCTAAGAAGCTTGCAAGGTTTGTTTGAAGTTTGCAATGGCTGGTTTGAGAGTTTGCTTGAGTTCTGTTCAATGGCAGGTGGTGATCGTGTTTTTGATTCAATGACTTTCAGGCTGTGGTGAAGGGTGCTTTGTGATCAGGAAGGTGTGTTGAGCTGATTGGTGAAGTTTGTTTGTGTGTTTGTGGCCTGTGTGATGAGTTTCGAAGGCTCTTGCAAGATGAGGTGAAAATGAGAATGCTATGCTATGGAGTGTTTCAGGCTTGTGTTGTAGTTGCTTTGGCTTGCTTTTTGCTTGTATATACAATTGGGATTGGTCAGAAGATGTGATGTGTGCTTTATTGATTGGTATGGCTCCTTTTGCCAAAATGTCAAAGTTGGTGTAAGAGAAGTATGGGCTACTTTCTAGCCAAGGACAAAGGGTGTGTCCTGCGCAGCATGATGAGGGGAGATGCCTAGGGTGGCTCAGCAGGCTAGCCAGCAAGTGGATGATAAACTATGATGAGTTTTGCAACTTGCCTTGCTTGTGATCTTTATGAAATATCTTGATCCATAGGCCACTGTCGCTCCCGATAAGTGACACCAGGGTCAGATAAGGGTACAGACGCGAACGGTCGGCGAAGGGAACAGTGAGAACACACAGCCGTGAACTCACCGGAGAATGAATAGAGTCGCCAGCTAGGCATTTTTATCCCGGAGGAAAGGCAATGCTGCATAAACCTAGAAAGAGATGGATAAGACGGTTTGCGAACCAGAGAGACTGAGAAAGGGGGTTGGTTACAACCTGGGAAGGTATTAGCACCCAGATTGTCCGCCGTACTCGACGGGATCCACGCTTGAAAGATTTGTGTTTTAAAGGGGTAGTGTCAGTGCAATCTGTGTATAAAGAGCTGGAAAAGCAATATGTACAGGTGTCAGTGTAAAGTGTATAAGTGATGTGTATAAATGAAGTGTCAGTGTAAGAAGTGAAATGCTCAAGATCATGAGGCTAAAGAATGAAGCTGGAAGGAGGGGGAATAGACAGAGACTTTTGTTCGATAACCGTTAAGTTATGCCTACGTATCCTCTCGTGCAATGAGGAAGTCAGAACACCGTAGTTCGACCCAAAGAGACTGAAAGATGAATTGACTGATGAACTGCTTACTAGCCTATGCTCAAGTGTATGATCTGTCTGGCACAGATGCAAACTGTCTTGCATTAGACGAAAGAAGCAAGTTCTCGTTTGTGAGTGAATGAGATGAGAAAAGAATCCCGGAGGAGACGATTATTGTTTGTTTTTGAGTTTTCAGTCTTTTATTGCTTTTGAAAGTTTTTCATAAGATAATGAGCTTAAGCCTAAACCAATGGGTTAGTAAACTCATCACATCTTCCCTCTGATTAGGGGTAATGAGAGTACCTTAAGTGTGAAGTCAGATTCTCACACTTAATCACCTTTGATATAGGATTAAGGTCATTAACCTACTTGTGATTATTTAGATGTTTTTGGTGTTTTTGTTTAGTGTTGAGTAATGAGGTTAAGCCACAATCAAGGATTTAACAGACCCATTACACCATCCTAAAAGAAGGATGATAGATGAGAATGTTTAAGCTGAGGAAAGCTCCTCAACTTAATCCATGATTAGGGATTAACTTCATGACAAAACAAAGCATTTATTAAGTGGATTTTAGTTAATGATATGATGAAGAAGTGAGTTTTATGGTTTGTAAGACAACTTGAGGGGGACTTGTCCATTAACACTAGGGTTAGTCCTTCTTAACCACTTAAGGAAGAATTAGAACCCTAATGCAAGGCCCAAGTTACAAGTGTGATGTCTTGATACTTATTAAATGAATTGATTAAGAGATTTAAACACCTTAAGGGTTTAATACTTAGGATTAAAGTTATACACTCCATCCTAAAAGAAGGATACAGGCATAACCCTAATCACAAAGTCTTAACACCTTTAGGGTTTAGTCTCTGATTATGAGATGAGGAGAGAAGACTCAAAGAGAGACACAAAGGTAAAAACTATGAGGGGGAACTAATCAAAACCCTAATTCATTGTCATGCTTGGTTGGTCCTAAGGTTTGTGAGGTTTTCAAGAACAATCTTCAAAGGGGCCACCATGAAGCAGATGAACAAGATCAAGAGAAGCAAAGTGACTTGCTTCATTCAAGAAGTCAAGTCACTTGAGGAAAGAAAGTGGGAGGAAGAAGAATGAGCAAGCTCAAACTCAAACACAAACAAAAATGCAGCAATGGATGCAAGAGAGATGAAAGGAAAAGGTATGAGAAGTGAAGGCAAATTCACTTCTCAAGTATACTTACCACCTGAAATGTTAGAAACAAATGCAATGCAATGCTAAATGAAATGAAATGACATGATGCTAAGCCAAACCAGAAGCATACACATGATGATTATGATGTTATGAGGTGCTGCAAGCATGAGGCAAGACATGGGAATGTTCATACAAAGTCATGGATGCAAATGATGCAAGCTAAGGAGCATGAACAAGCATGAAATGTTATGAAGCATACAAGACAGATGACATGGCAAAAATGTAATGCAATGATCAAACATGTTTCCTATATGTCTTAAGATGCAAAATGAATCATAAGGATGCACAAGATGCAATGACAAGTCAACTTATGCAAGAGAATGCAAGAAGGATGCAAGAGAAAGCCCAAATTAGGGTTCATGGATCAAACATCAAACACAAACCAAAAACAGAAGCAAACCTCAACATAAAAAATGGAAAATGGCACTCAAAGAAGCCCTAGACCTATAACAAACCACTGCCCAAAGGGGAGCTCTCAACTCTCAACCAAACTCAAGATATGAATTTTGCAAGTTATTAGGGTTTTTTAGGGTTCTTAACAAAAGAAATGCCAATCAATTAGGAAAAGCAAGATCAAATCATGGCCTTTTTATCCTTGAAAATACATGCAAAATGGAAAACAATGCAAGAAGAATCAATGTCCCAACCTTCACCAATAGGCAGAAATGAATTTTTAAACTTGTGATCAAAATAATGCATAAAAAGTGATTTAATTCAATGAAAAATTCTTAAAATGCATCAAGATCAAAAAAGAAATTTGGTTTGAAGGTTGGACAATGTTTTTAAATGTCTTAGGACACTTCATGAATTTTTTTGTAATTTTTAAATACCTAAAAGTATTTTTAATTGATTAATTCTCATTAATCAATTAAAAATAATATCTTAAATATTTAAAAATACTTTTTTAATGATAAAAAATAAAATAAAAATATTTTTGTGTCATAAAAATTAATAAAACCTTAAAGAAAAAGTTTCATAATTTTTATGAATTTTTAACTATTTTTAATAAATTATGCAAGTTATTTGAAATAAAAAGAAATAAAAACAAATAAAATAAAAAGTAATCAGATTGGACGAATGAGATTGATTCTGGGGAGGGGACCATTGACTTGGCGCGCAGATCTAAGGCTCACATTCAAACTTCTAAAACTCAATTAATTAATTTAATTAATCCTGATTAGGGTTTAATGGTGAATCTGGGCCATCCACACGCGCGCGTAGTCAACAGGGTCAAAGGATCCTACGCTCCAGATTCAAACTAGCATTAATGACTGGATTAAGCCCTAATCACATTCAGGTGGCCGGAGAAGACTTCCGGTCGTCTTCTCCGGCCAGCTCTCACCTGAGAATCACCCAACTTCCTCAAAACGTTACAAAAATGAAATCTAAGACCAGGGAAATGATCCTTATCCTCTCACGAACCAAACCCCTCTCTCAAAACAAATTTATAGTTCCTAAATCAACTGAATCGAAGCAAACAATTTCTAGGGTTCGTGAGCTTCAGACACAAATTAAATGCTCAAAACAAAACCATTTCAAAAACTAAAGGTACCAGAATGATCAGGACAACACAAAGAACAAGTTTGTAACAATAAAAATGATTTCTGGAAAAATTATTTTCGAGCTACCTGAGATTTGAAGCTTTCAGTTCAGGAACTTTCTGGCCACCTCTCCTTGTGCAAACTGATCCACTTGGTCCCCAAATGATGTTTGAATGCTCAAATGGAGTTTAAGTTGGCTTGATGATGAGATTCGAAAGGAACTGCTTCAGCTTGCTCAGAAATGGCAATGGAAATTCTGGCACTTTCAGGCTATGAAAAGGGGTTGTTTGTGATCTATGAAGTGTGTTGAGAAGCTTTGCAAGGTTTGTTTTGATGTTTGTGGGCAATGGTGATAGTTTCAAGTGAAACTGCAAACTGAGGTGAGAGATGGCAGTAAGAGTTTCTGGCTGTTTCAGGCTTGGGCTTTGGGTGGTTTCTTGTCTATGGAGTGTGTTGAGTTGAATGGAGGGAAAGGTTTGAGTGTTTTCTTGCTGTGCTGAAAGATTCGAAGCAAGTTGCAATGTGGGAGGTTTTTGTGTAAGTGATGAATGTGTGTGCTTCAGCCTTGGTTCTTGTTATGACTAGCTTGCAAATTGATTCAATAAACAAATCTGATTGGCCTTTTGATGTGACATGGCCTGCTATGATAGGTGTATCCACTTTTGCAAAAAAGTCCACTTTTTGTAAGATAGGGCATGGCTCAAAGTCTAGGCAAGTACAAGGCATGGCTGGCGCAGCATGAGTGAGGTGAGAGGCCTAGCAAAGCTCAACAGCCAATGCATCAAGTTGGTGAGAAGATCATGAGTGTTTTGCAAGTTGGTTAGCTTTATGGATTTTCATGAAAATGCCTTGTTACACAAACCAAACCATGGGCAAATTTGATCAAATTCTGACTTTTGTAACTTAGAGAATGTTTGTATGCTGGTTTGAGATGAACTAGAGGTCACTTAATGCATTGATTCAAGGTTTTGCAAAATTTCCACTTAGTGCACATCTTGAAAATAAGTGATTTTTACCAACTTTGTATTGCCATAACTTTTGATCCATGAAGAGTTTGATCATGTTCTTGTACTTTTTGAAAAGGGAAAGATGAGATCTACAACTTTCATGACCAAAGTTTTTCCATTTGAAGCCTTTTTGGATCATGAATCAAGGCTTGAAAAATGACCTAAAATGATGCATTCTTGAAAAGTCAACTATGCCCAAAAAAGTCAACTTTGCAAAAACCCTAAATTCTTGATTTTATGAACTTAAACCTTCTTCCATGATCAAATAAAGATCATATACACTCAAAATGATGAAGATCACCCATTGGTTGGGTCATTGGGGGCCTCAGATGCCCTGATTTTACACTGACTTGTCTGAAAAGTCAACTCTTGATCAGATGACTTCCCCATGGAATTTCTTCATGAAAATTGATATGCATACTCCCTATACCATTTAGAGATCAATGGAAACAAGAATGACCAAAAAATTTGGAGTTATGGCCTCTGAAACCAAAACCCTAATTTTCAGTCAACTGTGCAGTTCAACTTGGCTCTGCATCCACTCAAACCCTAGTTCTTGTGATTCCTCTGCATTTTTGACTTTGTGAGGATGTAACATGATACAAGAACACACATGGACCCCTTTGAGTTGATTGGTGGCCTTTGGAATGGCTCAAGAAGCTCTTGGATTGCTCAGATCACAAACCCTAGGTGCAAATGCCCTAGAAACTATGCAGTGAATCAAAAGTGAGATATGAGATGATATGATTGTGTTTATGCATATGAGAATGATCACAAGCCATGGTGTGAATGGGTGAGGGCAAATTTGGGGTGTTTACAGCTGCCCCTATTCAAACATGAGTTAGCTGTGCGGGATGTAAGCAATGGCTTAACAGGCAAACGAGATAACTTGTGGTTGAATACCAAAGACAGTCCAAAATTTGCACTCACGAAATGAAGAAGAAAAAGGGATATAGAAAATAAAGGGGAAAATAAAGTATATTGTAAAGTGTGGGCGACGGAGGACGACCGTCGAGCAGAGGACGACTGCTGGGTAAGTAGCAATGACGGGGACGGCCGACATGCTGGGAAAGCGTGTGAAGTAAAGCGATGACGGGGACGGCCGACATGCTGGGGATATAAGGTAAAGCTGAGACGGGGACGGCCGACTAGCCGGGGAAAATAAGATATCATGATGGGGGCGGCCATCAAGTAAAGCTGTAAAGTTCTCTGGGAATCAATGAAACATGACGGGGACGGCCATCAAGTTCACAAAGGTAAAGTAACCAACGATGGGGACGGCCATCGGGCTAAAAAGGAAAAGGGACCACGACGGGGACGGCCATCGGGTTAAAGAATAAATGAAATAAACAGATGATGGGGTACGGCCATCAAAGGTGAAGGACGATCACCTAGCAGGGGACGGCTGCTCTGTTGGGGATAAAAGAAATATGATGGGGACGGCCATCAAAGGTGGAGGACGTCCACCTGGCAGGGTACGGCTGCCAAAAAATATCAACGATGGGGACGGCCATCAGATAGAAAAGGTCAACGATGGGGACGGCCATCGGACGAGCATGATGGAGGACGACCATCAAGAAGTGGAGGACGACCACTCAGCAGGGTACGGCTGCTCTCAAAGTTTATCATAACACAGGACGAGTGTCAGATAACCAAAATCAACAATGGGGACGGCCATTGGGTAAAGTGATGAAGGACGATCATCAAAAGGTGGAGGACGACCACCTAGCAGGGGACGGCTGCTAAAAAAAATCAACGATGGGGACGGCCATCGGACGAGCGCGATGGAGGACGACCATCAAGAAGTGGAGGACGACCACTCAGCAGGGGACGACTGCTCTCAGGGTTATCATGACACAGGACGAGTGTCAGATAAAAGGAAAAAAAAGCTTTGTTGGTGATCTACTGGGGATAGTGAACACGGACGAGAGTTCACAACCAAGAAAGGAAAGTATAAGTGTTTAGATATTAGTGTATAGATTAAGGTGCGGACGAGCATCCTTAAGACTATGATACGGACGAGTATCATGTAGAAACAAACTGACGCATGTTCAGAGATGATGATACGGACGAGTATCAACTGGTTAACAGAGAACACGGACGAGTGTTGAATCTGAAGGGACTCTTCTGAGGAATAGTAGACACGGACGAGTGTCTATATTCAAGAAGGCGCAAGTGTCTGACACGGTGTATGGGTTAAAAATGCGGACGAGCATCCTTAAGACTATGATACGGACGAGTATCATGTAGAAATAAACACTAGACGCAATGTTCTGAGATGATGATGCGGACTAACACCAACTGGTTAACAAAGAACAAGGACCACTGTCGAATCTGTGGGGATATGAGTGATGTATACAAGATACGGACGAGTATCTGTATAAGTGTACCAACGAATAGTGAGTATTATATAATGTAGATGAGTGTTTATCTGCTGGGGAAAGTGACACGGACGAGTGTCAAAAGGAGAAAAGTATAATATTAACAGGTATATGGGTGCTGGGGATATGACACGGACGGGTGTCAAGAAAGTGTATATATAAGCATATGTGAGTGCAAAGAGGATGTCTTTGGCTTTTGCTGGTGATTTGACACGGACGGGTGTCGTGACGTATCTGTAATACTGATGATCTTATTTGTAAGGTGTATTCAGGCAACCTGCTCGGGGAAATGATGACACGGACGGGTGTCAAAAAGGAAATATATACTGGTGTTTGTAATTGGAGAGGCAACTGCTTTTGCCGGGACTCTGGTGGGGTTTTTTCTGTACTGTATATTCTGTATGCCGACAGATTGTCAATATTTACAAGTGATTCACAACATGACTTATGATTATGCTATGCGTTTGATTTTTGCCGTAATGCTCCGTATTAGACGGAATGCTACGCTCTGAGGGTGAATATGATGCGAATGCTATGATTATGCAAAAGGGGAAGAGATCCGGGATCCGGATCCCGTTGTTGCGAAGATCTCTGGGTGATCTGCTTGAAGTGAACATCCCAGCTGGGGATGAGATCATTGGTAGATCTAATGATGTATCTGCTTGGGGATGTATGTCACTGGTTGACATATCCTTATAATGGGACCCAGCTGGGGTTTGTAGAAGCTTCCTCCCTCTCTGTTGTGACTTCTTCGTGCGTTGCTCTTCTGAATAGAGGCTTGAGGCTCTGTGGGGAGATGATTCCTTGATTCTTGCATCTTGCCGAGGAATAACAGTTGGTTCTTCAGCCGGGGAATGCTGTTGGTAACTCAGCTGGGGAGAGCAATGGGAAGCAACTCAGCTGGGGATAGAGCATTTCGAATGCTGATATCTTTTGTTGATTTGCCAACTTGCTGAGATATACCTTGCATGCCCCAAGTTGCGTTCTGGATACCTGCAATCCTGCAAAGATAAGGAAACACACAAAAGATCCCGAGGTATCCTCTACTGGATTCCGTCATAGGGGTTAAGTACCTTCGAGAGTAAGTATATTCCCTGTAAGCATGTGCTCTTATTTTTAGAGAAAGGCATCTGTACTTATGCAATTGTATTTTTAGAGATATCAGACAACTCTTTGCAAAACATAAATGTAAAAACGAAACATGACTGAAAATCTGATTTTATTAATTCATGTGCCCTGAATTGGCAAGATACAGTCAAAGAAACATATCTCCTGAAATGAGGAGATTGTTACAAATTGAGAAACAAAGTTGCTGGCAGTGTTGATGACGCTTTGAGGAACTTCCTCTCCCGCTATGACTCGTATGACAATGACGTTCTTCTCGTCTTGCTTTCTGGAGAAAGTTGATTCTGATCGGAGCTTGATCCTTCCGAAGCTTACCAAGTTGCTGGCGATACAGACGAATTCAGAATGCAGTTGTTCGCTTATTCCCTTATCTTGCATGGATCGCCCTTTCGGGTTTTCAATCCATCGGGATACCCATTTTTGCCTGAGCTGTCCAATGCGGCTTTTCAACTCAGCGGGTGTACATTTTTTATTTATTTCCCTTATTTTTGCCCGAGTCTTTTATTCTGTTTTTGACTCGCCGGGATGCCCTGTTTTTGCCTGGACTTACATTCTGTTTTTATGTCCAGCGGGTCATTTTTATGCGAAGTATTTTTTAACTGCATCTGAATTCACAGGGGACGGAAAATCTTCACCATCCATGGTGCTGAGCATCAGTGCTCCACCGGAGAAAACTTTCTTCACCACGAATGGTCCTTCATAATTTGGAGTCCATTTGCCCCTGTGGTCTGTATGAGGAGGGAGGATTCTCTTCAGCACAAGATCTCCCACTTGGTACTCTCGATGCCTGACTTTCTGATCGAAGGCTCTCTTCATTCTCTTCTGATATAGCTGCCCATGGCAGATGGCAGCCAATCTCTTCTCTTCGATCAGACTTAGTTGCTCGTATCGGGACCTAACCCATTCTGCTTCACTCAGTTTGACATCCATTAATACCCGTAGGGAGGGTAATTCAACTTCAACTGGTAGGACTGCTTCCATACCATACACAAGCTGATATGGTGTTGCCCCGGTGGACGTTCTGATTGATGTGCGGTACCCATGCAAGGCAAATGGTAGCATTTCATGCCAATCTCTGTAGGTGACTACCATCTTCTGCACAATCTTCTTGATATTCTTGTTTGCTGCCTCAACAGCGCCATTCATCTTTGGCCTGTAAGGAGAAGAATTGTGGTGTTGGATCTTGAAGTCCCGGCATAATTCAGCCATCATCTTGTTGTTTAGATTTGAACCATTATCAGTAATGATTCGCTCGGGAACTCCATACCGGCAGATGATATCTCTCTTTAAGAATCGGGCTACCACTTGCCTGGTAACATTCGCATATGAGGCTGCTTCAACCCACTTGGTAAAATAGTCGATGGCGACCAGGATGAATCTGTGGCCGTTTGAAGCAGTTGGCTCAATCTTGCCGATCATGTCAATGCCCCACATGGCAAAGGGCCAAGGTGAAGACATGATGTTCAAAGGATTTGGAGGCACATGCACTTTATCTGCGTAGATCTGGCATTTGTGACATTTTCTGGCATAGGCACAACAGTCTGCATCCATTGTGATCCAATAATAGCCTGATCTTAACAACTTCTTAGCCATTGCATGTCCTCCAGCATGGGTACCAAAAGAGCCTTCATGCACTTCATGCATCAGCAAATCTGCTTCCGTCTTGTCAACACATCTGAGGAGTACCATATCAAAGTTCCTCTTGTATAAAGATCCATCAGTGTTCAGAAAGAAACTCCCAGCAAGCCTTCTCAAAGTCTTCTTATCATTGGAAGATGCCCCAGGTGGGTATGTTTGGTCCTCCAAGAAGCATTTGATGTCGTGGAACCAAGGCTTGTCATCCTTGACAACATCTGCTGCAAATACATATGCTGGTCTTTCCAGTCTGGACACTGAAATCTGAGGTGCAAAGTTAGCCGCTTGAACTTTGATCATGGATGAAATGGTAGCAAGAGCATCTGCAAACTGATTCTCGTCCCGAGGGATATACTCAAGTTTGACTGTTGTGAAGAAAGTCAATAACCTTCTTGTATAATCCCTGTAAGGTATCAGATGGTCTTGGTGTGTGTACCATTTCCCGTTGGTTTGATTGATTACCAAAGCTGAATCCCCGAATACGGTCAATGTCTTGATCCTGAGGTCAATGGCTTCCTCAAGACCCATAATGCAAGCTTCGTATTCAGCTTCGTTGTTAGTGCAGTTGAAGGTGAGTTTTGCCGAGAAAGGCATGTGAACTCCTTTGGGCGTAATGAGTACTGCACCCACACCACGGCCATTCATGTTGACAGCCCCATCGAACATCATAATCCATTCTTCTTCCGGGTCAGGCCCTTCAGTGTGAATGGGCTCTTCGCGATCTTTTGATTTAATGAACATGATGTCTTCATCAGGGAAGTCAAACCTCATTGGCTGGTAATCATCAATGGGTTGCTCAGCAAGATATTCAGATAGTACACTGCCCTTGATGGCTTTTTGAGATGTGTACTGTATGTCATATTCAGTAAGAATCATTTGCCATCTTGCAACCCGTCCGGTAAGAGCTGGCTTCTCGAAAATGTACTTGACTGGGTCCATTTTTGAGATTAATAAGGTAGTGTGGGTCAACATATACTGCCTTAGTCGGCGAGCAGCCCACGCTAAAGCACAGCAAGTTTTCTCGAGCAGTGAATAACGTTGTTCACAGTCGGTAAACTTTTTGCTTAGGTAGTATATTGCATACTCTTTTCGACCAGACTCGTCATGCTGGCCCAGCACACACCCCATTGACTCTTCTAATACTGTCAAGTACATAATTAGAGGTCTTCCTTCAACTGGCAGCATAAGGATTGGAGGTTCTTGCAGATATTCTTTGATCTTGTCAAAAGCCCTTTGGCAGTCTTCGTTCCACCTGACCGTTTGTTCTTTTCTTAACAGCTTGAACAAGGGTTCACAGGTTGCTGTAAGGTGAGATATGAACCTTGAAATGTAGTTCAATCGACCTAAGAACCCTCGAACTTCCTTCTCTGTTTTCGGTGCAGGCATCTCTTGGATGGCTTTGACTTTATCAGGGTCAACCTCAATCCCTTTCTCGCTTACAATAAAGCCCAGCAGCTTACCGGATCGCACCCCGAATGTGCATTTGTTGGGGTTCAACTTCAGTTGATACTTTCTCAGACGCTTGAACAACTTGAGCAGGTTCACCAGATGGTCTTCCTCTGTAAGGGACTTGGCAATCATGTCATCCACATAACACTCGATTTCCTTATGGATCATATCGTGGAATAATGTTACCATGGCCCGTTGATATGTTGCACCGGCGTTCTTGAGCCCAAATGGCATTACCTTGTAGCAGAACGTGCCCCAGGGTGTAATGAATGTTGTCTTCTCCATGTCTTCAGGTGACATTTTGATCTGGTTATATCCTGAAAATCCATCCATGAAGGAGAATACCGAGAACTGAGCCGTGTTATCCACCAATACATCAATGTGAGGTAATGGGAAATCATCTTTCGGGCTAGCTCTATTCAGATCCCGGTAATCAACACACATCCTTACTTTGCCGTCCTTCTTAGGCACAGGTACTATGTTAGCAACCCACGGCGGATAGCTAGTCACAGCAAGGAATCCGGCATCCCATTGCTTTTGCACCTCTTCCTTGATTTTCATAGCCATGTCTGGGCGAGTTCGGCGCAGCTTCTGTTTGACCGGTGGGCATTCTTCCCTTAGAGGCAGCTTGTGCACAACTATATCGGTATCCAACCCTGGCATGTCTTGATACGACCAAGCAAACACATCAACATACTCTTGAAGCAGATCTATCAGTTGTCTCTTCACTGAGTCTTGCAGGCAGGCCCCGATCTTGACCTCTTTCACATTTTCCTCTGTACCAAGATTAATCACTTCAACCTCCTCCTGGTGAGGAGTAATGACCCTTTCCTCCTGTCTTAACAACCTGGCTAGCTCTTCAGGAAGCTCGTATTCTTCTTCAACCCCTTCTTCAGCTTGATTGATCGGATTGTCAAAGTCATACGATGTCATAGCCGTGCTGTTGTCGGTGCTGTCAGGATGGCACTCTCTGCAAGGGTTTAATTGGTTCGTTTTAGTGATCTGATTTTAGTTTTATTTAGAAAAGTGAAATGAAGTTGTCATTTTGAAAAACACTGCCATTTATTTTTGTACAAAAAGAAAAATGGAAAAACAGTGAGCATAAAAGGAAAAGACTCGTTTGCAAAAAGACGTCTGATATTTCATTAATTTAATCTTGTTTGCACAAAAGTACAGATGGCCCTGATTACAAAATGAGTCTTGTCATCTTGGGCAAGATGCAAGACTTTGATGCATGCTTATAAAATACAGGAAATAATAATTACTCTGCTCGAGTAACACTTATAATTCCCTGGGAAGACCAGTTCGAGACACTGCTCCCCGGGATCTTCGGACGAATCCAATTCTCCAGGTTGCGCTCCTCTTCCAGCTCGTCTTCCAGACAGTTGATAGCATCGGGGGTAAGCATCCCCCCACTGACAAAACCAGGCTCTCCAGCAGCCTTTGCTTGATGTTGAGTTGGTCTGTAACCCAACCCAAATTTGTCCTTCTTCTCCTCCACAGCTAAAACTTTGCCCCAGCCCAGGGCAGTTCCTTCCTCAACAACCTTCCGGGCTTGTTGGTATGACGACATGGAGATCCCCGACACAGCAGATGCTTCATTCACATTCAAGGCTTCGAAACCTTGGCTCATCGTTTCAACGATCTCTCCGTCCATTTCAATATACTTGTAAGTAGCCAGATGGCTAACAAATATATCCTCCTCCCCACAGATTGTGACAACTTGGCCTTCCCACTCATATTTTAACTTTTGGTGAAGGGTAGACGTTATTGCGCCAGCGGCGTGAATCCAGGGTCTACCCAACAGACAGCTGTAGGCGGGCTGAATGTCCATCACATAAAAGATAGTTTTAAAGGTCTGCGGGCCAATTGTCACAGGCAGCTCGATCTCTCCCAGCACCGATCTCTTTGAGCCATCAAAAGCTCTAACCACCAGGTTGCTGGGTCTCAATGCCAGTCCATCATATTCAAGCTTCACCAGAGCCTTCTTTGGTAAGACATCCAGGGATGATCCTGTGTCCACCAGCACATGAGAAAGGACAGCTCCTTTGCATTCCATGGTTATGTGCAAGGCTTTGTTGTGATTGCGGCCATCCACTGTCAGGTCAGAATTGGTAAACCCTAGCCCATTGCTAGCAGTAACATTTCCAACAACGGTTTCCAATTGGTTGACAGTAATCTCCTCGGGCACGTAAGCTGCGTGCAGTACTTTCAGTAGTGCATTCCGATGGGCTTCGGAGCACATAAGCAGTGAGAGGATGGAGATTTTGGATGGCGTCTGATGAAGCTGATCCACAACTTTATAATCACTCTTTTTGATGATTCGCATAAACTCATCAACTTCCTGATCGAATGGAGTCTTCAGGGCTTCTTTGACAGCTGGGTCTTCCTGCACCGGGCTTTTTCCCTTTGCCTTGGCAGCAGCTTCTGCTTCGGCAGTAGGTCTTTGGACTTGTGAAGCAAAGAGACGTCCGCTTCGAGTGAAGCCTCCGCCTCCCCCCACATTATCTACTTGTGGTGCAGGTGCTGATGTATCAAGAGTGATTCTTTTCCCTTCACAGTACACGTCAGAGCCATAGTGCCAAGGGATGGCCCTATTGCTTTCATATGGTACAGGTCCAGGCACCGTGACGGTAACTGGACTGATTGCTGCTGCTGAAGGGACTGTTATTGTTTGTGGATCATAAAAGATTGTAACTGGTGCTCTAGCGGGAGCAGCACCTTCTGAATGGTAAGCGGAGTTATTTTCTGGATCGTAGAATATGGTAACAGTGGAGACATCTTCATGATTGTTTGCTGGTGTTGTAGGAGGTTCTGTTGGAAGGACTGTTGTTGATGGAGGGTCGAAATGGAATGAAGCTGAAGTTGTAACAGGAGAAACTGTTGAAAACTGATCATTTGGGAGGACAGATGAAGTACTTGCTGATGTTGCTGATGAATTGTCGGGAACAAGAGTTGCTGTAGTTGTAGGAGGTTCTGGAACCGTTGTTGATGAAGTTGCCGGATTTGCCGGGAATGATGTTGTGATCTGCAAGAGGCCACTCTTAATAAGGCTGTCAATGCCATTCCTCAAGTCCTCACACCCGTTCCATGAAATATTGCAGTAGGGGCACCCTAGTTCACACCCTGGAAATATTTGATTTTCACGGAGTTGAGCTTTGATTTCCACCAATGGTGTCCTGATCTGATCCACACTAGTTATCAAATAAGACTGCTGGTCTTCTTCAATAGCATTAATTCGGGGACCACCATGGTGTGGCATTGGGTTCTTATTGACATTGGGTGGAGGTGCAAAATTCAGAGCCTTGGAGTCTACCAAGTCTTGTACCTTCATATGCAGAGCTCTGCATTTTTCTGTACTGTGACCAGGTGCGTTCGAATGAAAAGCACACCTAGCATTGGAGTCATAGTTTCTTGGTAGACTGTTGGGATCCGGAGGTGCCAACGTTTTTAGCTCAACTAGGTTGAGTTTCAGAAGTTGTGGCAGCAAGGCAGCGTACGGCATTGGGATCGGGTCGATCACTCGGTTAGCTTGAGAGGGCCTCTGTTGAAATGGCCTCTGTTGATTGTTGTTGTTGGAGTTGTTGTTGTAGTTGTTCCTTGGAGGATACTGATTCTGATGATACTGAGGTTGTTGTTGGAAGTTTTGTTGAGGAGGTTGATAGACCGGCTGAGGATGAGCTGGAGCAGGGATAGTGACTGCTGCTATTGTTCTGGGAACATACTGGGGTCTGCCCCTGTTGGAGTGGATGGCATTGGTCTCGCCAGTTCTTCTCGGGCCTGCAAAAGGCTTTCTTGTACCACTGGACGAGCTTGCACCATTATCAGATATCTTACCCATTTTTAACAGGCTTTCGATTCTCTCCCCAGCTATGACAACATCCGCGAAGCTAGTGGAAGAGAAAGCAGCCAACCTGTCAATATACGTTCCCTGGAGAGTGTTCATAAACATGTCTGCCATTTCTCTCTCAGACATTGGTGGTTGAACGGCAGCAGCCAATTGCCTCCATCTTTGGGCGTATTCTCTGAAACTTTCCCTTGACGACTGTGACATTCCCATCAGGAGGGTCCTGTTGGGTGCCATGTCCAAGTTGTATTGATACTGTCGGATGAAGGCTTCTGCCAGGTCCTTCCAGCATCTCACAGTTGCCCTTGTCAAGTGGGAATACCATTCCCTTGATGCTCCAGTCAAACTGTCTTCGAAGTAGAACATCCAGAGCTTCTCATCCATTGTATAGGCCTTCAGCCTTCCCAGAAATGACTGCAGATGAGTCCGGGGGCATGAAGTCCCATTATACTTTTCGAAACAAGGAGGCTTGAACTTATGGGGGATCCTGACCCCGTCTACCAGCCCCATGTCCATGACGTCGAAACCCAAAGAATTTTGAGACTCCAGTGATCTCAACTTTTCAGCTATTTCATCCAATCGCCTATCATAGGCCTCTTCTCCAGCACCCATTACTGTGAATTGGTCCTCCTGAGGATCCTCTTGAAGTACTCTGGCTGCAGTAGCTGTTCCCTGAATGTTGGCGGGGATATTAATCTCAGGATGTAGATGTGGGCCAAACACAGGAGGGTTAATATGGGGTTGCACCCTTTCATTATTACTGGTGCCGGCAGTTCCTACATGAGGCTCCTCTTGATTCTGTCTTTCAACCATGGCCCTCAGCCTCTCCTGGCTCTGAGCCATGTTGTTCATGACCTCCATGAACTGCGTCATTTGAGTTCTCATCTCTAATCTTTCATTGGCCAACTGATTTCTAACATCGGCAAGATCTTGTTGAACTTGATCCATCTGGATGCCCGGAAGGTTGTTTCTAGTTGGGTACCTGTGTGGCCTGTTGAGGGGAAACACCCGGCGACGAGCAATACTGCCTGAATATCACAACAGAGGTTAGTATCAATAAAACAAAACCTACAAAACAAACAAAAAGGTTAGTATGCAATGCAGTTATGCTTATTTGCTCTCAAGGTATCCGGTTTGGTCTTCGGTTTTGACCCTTCCAGACCCTTGAAGATGATGCTGTTGAAGTTGCTTTCGAAGTGAACTCAGATGAAAACCAACACAAATATATTACAAAGGTGAAATGATACAAATTGTTCATTTTTACAACACGAGCCCTCAAAGGGGTCAAAATACATCACAAAAAGCAAAAATACATGGAATAGGAATAACAACAAGCAAATGATCAAACTCCAAGGCCAAACTCATCCTCGCGAACTTCCTTAAGAAGTGCTTCGGTCACAGGATCAGCCGGATGCTCCGTGAGACTTTTGATGAGAAGGTTTCTTGTTGTAACCGCTGCAGTCAACTTCTTGTTCTGACCTTGGTCCTTAGACCTCTTCACTCCAGCTCTGATTTCTAGCTCTGATATTTCCTTCTGGGCTGCTGCCAGGGCTTTTTCCATCTGCTCCATCTTGTCCTGAACTCTCTTGTCTTCTAGAGTGCGGGCCTCAGTGATCCGGACCCACCTGGCCTGACTCTCTTTCAAGTACAAGTCTGTTCTTGCTCTCTGGAACTGGGCTTCTTTACAAGCGTTCTTCAGAATCTGCTCACCAGCTTTAGACTTGTTGATGTACTCTCCAGACTTCTCAATTTTAGTCAAGTGCTCAACTCTCAGCTTCTCCAATCTTTCAATCTCCCTCACACCTTCACTCCTCTCCCGGAGGGTCTTCTGCAAGGCTTGGGATAACTTATCATTTCTTTCCTTCAAGCTTTCAAACTCTTCCAGACTGACAGTAGCAGGGGGTGGTGCTGATGATGACTCAGGCATGTCTTCTATGGTGAAAGGCAATCCAGAGAATTGGGCTCTAGCATAGGACCACTCATGATATTGGGCAGATGCCACATTATTGCACTTTCCCAAAATGGTGATTCCCTTGGTTTGAACATGATCCCAGGCCCAGGCAGCCTGCTTAACAGCAGCCAAACTGACCTTGTTCTCACAGTAAAGGGTCTCAACCAAATCCTGCACCCTAGGAGCATGGACCAGTGCATAGCCTAATTGCCTCTTGAACAGCAGAGGGTTGTAGTTGATACTTCCCTTAACTCCTACCAAAGGCACATTGGGAAAATGCCCACAGCTTGTGATAATATCTCTGCCCTTGGTGCTTTGAGTACACCATCTGATGTCTGCTGAAGTGAGAGTAGTGAGCCTCTTAGCCCAGTTGCTTTGCTGATGAGGGTTTAGGAATGCATCTGTCCTGGGTAGATGCCTGAGAAGCCAAGCATGGAATAATGGAGCACAACACCTCACCAACTTCCCCCTCTGCTTCTCATTTCTCTGATGTACTGAGTAATAAAGATCACCCAGCAAAGTTGGCACTGGATTCTTCAGGATGAACAAGTGAATTGCATTCTTGCTGATGAATCGAGGCTCATCTGCAAACAACACAATTCCATATACACTTAAGGCCAACAAAGCACAAACAGCTTTCCAATCCCCCAGGGAGGCCTTCAGACTAGCTTGAGAAATCAGAAAATCCAGATGAAAACCAGGGACCCTAGCTTTAGAGGTCATGTGTTGCTCAATCAAAGCAGGCTCCAGGTGCAAAGCTTTTGCTATCTCTCCATTGCTGGGAAAGACCATTTCAGGGTTGAAAGGGATCTCTCTCTTGATAGGCAAACCAGTCAAATATGAGTACTCTTCTAACAGAGGCCCCAGCTGAAAGTCTTGAAAGGTGAAGCACCTCAATGGGGGGTCATAAAACTGGAGGCATGTATGGATCAGACTCCTCTGAGATGGGTCCAGGTCCATGACCAAGTCAAGTATATCCCCATAGCTTTCTCTGAACAAAGATATGTGATCCGGAGTGATCAGGGTCTGGATCCTCCTGATGTCTGATAAGTCTGGTTGGAAGAAATGATAAGTGATGTTGCTTTTCTTTGGAGCCATGATGCTGAAGACTGAGTAGAATAAATGCTGATGAAGATGCTGAGGGGTGAGCCACTGACTGGCTAGTGCAAGTAGCTGAAGTATATGGCTGACAAGCTGAAGCAAGTGCTGGTGGAGACAGGTCAAAACTGCAGATGGGGTCAAAACCAAAACCTGATGAAAATGGATACCCTGAAAAACAAATAAGCACATGTTAATATGATGCAATGAGTATGTATGCAGATGGAATGCAAGGGTTTGTGACTGAGCTGGATCTGATTAACTGCCTTGGTATAGATCCATGTGTGTCTAAGAATTCCAGAAGGAGGTCTAAAAATCCAGTAACCAAGGTGGGGGGCTCAAATAAAGAGCCACATGTCCAGGGTTTTAGAATCACAAGAACTATCCAACATGGAGTATTCTTAACAAAGTCAAAGTAACAGGGTATTCTGAGGTCAAGGTACCTGCAAACCTGTAAACAGCCCAACCCCCTCACAGGTGGTGTTCTAAAACAAGGATCCTCAGACTTGGATCCGTTATGAGAAGTGTAAACACTTCTAACCCGGAGGTACAGTGTTTACAATAACCATAACAATTCCTCCTCTAATTCACCTCAGTTTCTGAAGGTCAAAACTAAAAGGTCATCCAGACTTAGCAGGCTTCCCAGATAGCCCTAGCATTGCAGGAAATCTGCAACACAGAGTTCTCAAGAAGAAACCCATATCTGAACCGTGTTTCATATTCCCGCACCAGACCGAAATGGAATGGGAAAGAATATGATTCACTCTAGCCTAGGTGTCACTCAGGTCCCAGGTATAGGACCTTAACTCTCAATAGAACCCCACCCACCAAGGCAAACAACAGATCCAGCCAGCAACAATGACAGTATGATATATAAATGCAATAAAGAAAGCAGTAAAGTAACTGTACATAAATCAAAAATAAAATATATACAAACACAAATAAGCACATAACACCCCAGTAAACACGAATCAATCAAGCGCTAGGAGGAACCCACAAAAAGAACCAGAAGCCCTGGTTGCAATATAAGGCTTCCCCAGCAGAGTCGCCAAGCTGTCGCTCCCGATAAGTGACACCAGGGTCAGATAAGGGTACAGACGCGAACGGTCGGCGAAGGGAACAGTGAGAACACACAGCCGTGAACTCACCGGAGAATGAATAGAGTCGCCAGCTAGGCATTTTTATCCCGGAGGAAAGGCAATGCTGCATAAACCTAGAAAGAGATGGATAAGACGGTTTGCGAACCAGAGAGACTGAGAAAGGGGGTTGGTTACAACCTGGGAAGGTATTAGCACCCAGATTGTCCGCCGTACTCGACGGGATCCACGCTTGAAAGATTTGTGTTTTAAAGGGGTAGTGTCAGTGCAATCTGTGTATAAAGAGCTGGAAAAGCAATATGTACAGGTGTCAGTGTAAAGTGTATAAGTGATGTGTATAAATGAAGTGTCAGTGTAAGAAGTGAAATGCTCAAGATCATGAGGCTAAAGAATGAAGCTGGAAGGAGGGGGAATAGACAGAGACTTTTGTTCGATAACCGTTAAGTTATGCCTACGTATCCTCTCGTGCAATGAGGAAGTCAGAACACCGTAGTTCGACCCAAAGAGACTGAAAGATGAATTGACTGATGAACTGCTTACTAGCCTATGCTCAAGTGTATGATCTGTCTGGCACAGATGCAAACTGTCTTGCATTAGACGAAAGAAGCAAGTTCTCGTTTGTGAGTGAATGAGATGAGAAAAGAATCCCGGAGGAGACGATTATTGTTTGTTTTTGAGTTTTCAGTCTTTTATTGCTTTTGAAAGTTTTTCATAAGATAATGAGCTTAAGCCTAAACCAATGGGTTAGTAAACTCATCACATCTTCCCTCTGATTAGGGGTAATGAGAGTACCTTAAGTGTGAAGTCAGATTCTCACACTTAATCACCTTTGATATAGGATTAAGGTCATTAACCTACTTGTGATTATTTAGATGTTTTTGGTGTTTTTGTTTAGTGTTGAGTAATGAGGTTAAGCCACAATCAAGGATTTAACAGACCCATTACACCATCCTAAAAGAAGGATGATAGATGAGAATGTTTAAGCTGAGGAAAGCTCCTCAACTTAATCCATGATTAGGGATTAACTTCATGACAAAACAAAGCATTTATTAAGTGGATTTTAGTTAATGATATGATGAAGAAGTGAGTTTTATGGTTTGTAAGACAACTTGAGGGGGACTTGTCCATTAACACTAGGGTTAGTCCTTCTTAACCACTTAAGGAAGAATTAGAACCCTAATGCAAGGCCCAAGTTACAAGTGTGATGTCTTGATACTTATTAAATGAATTGATTAAGAGATTTAAACACCTTAAGGGTTTAATACTTAGGATTAAAGTTATACACTCCATCCTAAAAGAAGGATACAGGCATAACCCTAATCACAAAGTCTTAACACCTTTAGGGTTTAGTCTCTGATTATGAGATGAGGAGAGAAGACTCAAAGAGAGACACAAAGGTAAAAACTATGAGGGGGAACTAATCAAAACCCTAATTCATTGTCATGCTTGGTTGGTCCTAAGGTTTGTGAGGTTTTCAAGAACAATCTTCAAAGGGGCCACCATGAAGCAGATGAACAAGATCAAGAGAAGCAAAGTGACTTGCTTCATTCAAGAAGTCAAGTCACTTGAGGAAAGAAAGTGGGAGGAAGAAGAATGAGCAAGCTCAAACTCAAACACAAACAAAAATGCAGCAATGGATGCAAGAGAGATGAAAGGAAAAGGTATGAGAAGTGAAGGCAAATTCACTTCTCAAGTATACTTACCACCTGAAATGTTAGAAACAAATGCAATGCAATGCTAAATGAAATGAAATGACATGATGCTAAGCCAAACCAGAAGCATACACATGATGATTATGATGTTATGAGGTGCTGCAAGCATGAGGCAAGACATGGGAATGTTCATACAAAGTCATGGATGCAAATGATGCAAGCTAAGGAGCATGAACAAGCATGAAATGTTATGAAGCATACAAGACAGATGACATGGCAAAAATGTAATGCAATGATCAAACATGTTTCCTATATGTCTTAAGATGCAAAATGAATCATAAGGATGCACAAGATGCAATGACAAGTCAACTTATGCAAGAGAATGCAAGAAGGATGCAAGAGAAAGCCCAAATTAGGGTTCATGGATCAAACATCAAACACAAACCAAAAACAGAAGCAAACCTCAACATAAAAAATGTAAAATGGCACTCAAAGAAGCCCTAGACCTATAACAAACCACTGCCCAAAGGGGAGCTCTCAACTCTCAACCAAACTCAAGATATGAATTTTGCAAGTTATTAGGGTTTTTTAGGGTTCTTAACAAAAGAAATGCCAATCAATTAGGAAAAGCAAGATCAAATCATGGCCTTTTTATCCTTGAAAATACATGCAAAATGGAAAACAATGCAAGAAGAATCAATGTCCCAACCTTCACCAATAGGCAGAAATGAATTTTTAAACTTGTGATCAAAATAATGCATAAAAAGTGATTTAATTCAATGAAAAATTCTTAAAATGCATCAAGATCAAAAAAGAAATTTGGTTTGAAGGTTGGACAATGTTTTTAAATGTCTTAGGACACTTCATGAATTTTTTTGTAATTTTTAAATACCTAAAAGTATTTTTAATTGATTAATTCTCATTAATCAATTAAAAATAATATCTTAAATATTTAAAAATACTTTTTTAATGATAAAAAATAAAATAAAAATATTTTTGTGTCATAAAAATTAATAAAACCTTAAAGAAAAAGTTTCATAATTTTTATGAATTTTTAACTATTTTTAATAAATTATGCAAGTTATTTGAAATAAAAAGAAATAAAAACAAATAAAATAAAAAGTAATCAGATTGGACGAATGAGATTGATTCTGGGGAGGGGACCATTGACTTGGCGCGCAGATCTAAGGCTCACATTCAAACTTCTAAAACTCAATTAATTAATTTAATTAATCCTGATTAGGGTTTAATGGTGAATCTGGGCCATCCACACGCGCGCGTAGTCAACAGGGTCAAAGGATCCTACGCTCCAGATTCAAACTAGCATTAATGACTGGATTAAGCCCTAATCACATTCAGGTGGCCGGAGAAGACTTCCGGTCGTCTTCTCCGGCCAGCTCTCACCTGAGAATCACCCAACTTCCTCAAAACGTTACAAAAATGAAATCTAAGACCAGGGAAATGATCCTTATCCTCTCACGAACCAAACCCCTCTCTCAAAACAAATTTATAGTTCCTAAATCAACTGAATCGAAGCAAACAATTTCTAGGGTTCGTGAGCTTCAGACACAAATTAAATGCTCAAAACAAAACCATTTCAAAAACTAAAGGTACCAGAATGATCAGGATAACACAAAGAACAAGTTTGTAACAATAAAAATGATTTCTGGAAAAATTATTTTCGAGCTACCTGAGATTTGAAGCTTTCAGTTCAGGAACTTTCTGGCCACCTCTCCTTGTGCAAACTGATCCACTTGGTCCCCAAATGATGTTTGAATGCTCAAATGGAGTTTAAGTTGGCTTGATGATGAGATTCGAAAGGAACTGCTTCAGCTTGCTCAGAAATGGCAATGGAAATTCTGGCACTTTCAGGCTATGAAAAGGGGTTGTTTGTGATCTATGAAGTGTGTTGAGAAGCTTTGCAAGGTTTGTTTTGATGTTTGTGGGCTATGGTGATAGTTTCAAGTGAAACTGCAAACTGAGGTGAGAGATGGCAGTAAGAGTTTCTGGCTGTTTCAGGCTTGGGCTTTGGGTGGTTTCTTGTCTATGGAGTGTGTTGAGTTGAATGGAGGGAAAGGTTTGAGTGTTTTCTTGCTGTGCTGAAAGATTCGAAGCAAGTTGCAATGTGGGAGGTTTTTGTGTAAGTGATGAATGTGTGTGCTTCAGCCTTGGTTCTTGTTATGACTAGCTTGCAAATTGATTCAATAAACAAATCTGATTGGCCTTTTGATGTGACATGGCCTGCTATGATAGGTGTATCCACTTTTGCAAAAAAGTCCACTTTTTGTAAGATAGGGCATGGCTCAAAGTCTAGGCAAGTACAAGGCATGGCTGGCGCAGCATGAGTGAGGTGAGAGGCCTAGCAAAGCTCAGCAGCCAATGCATCAAGTTGGTGAGAAGATCATGAGTGTTTTGCAAGTTGGTTAGCTTTATGGATTTTCATGAAAATGCCTTGTTACACAAACCAAACCATGGGCAAATTTGATCAAATTCTGACTTTTGTAACTTAGAGAATGTTTGTATGCTGGTTTGAGATGAACTAGAGGTCACTTAATGCATTGATTCAAGGTTTTGCAAAATTTCCACTTAGTGCACATCTTGAAAATAAGTGATTTTTACCAACTTTGCATTGCCATAACTTTTGATCCATGAAGAGTTTGATCATGTTCTTGTACTTTTTGAAAAGGGAAAGATGAGATCTACAACTTTCATGACCAAAGTTTTTCCATTTGAAGCCTTTTTGGATCATGAATCAAGGCTTGAAAAATGACCTAAAATGATGCATTCTTGAAAAGTCAACTATGCCCAAAAAAGTCAACTTTGCAAAAACCCTAAATTCTTGATTTTATGAACTTCAACCTTCTTCCATGATCAAATAAAGATCATATACACTCAAAATGATGAAGATCACCCATTGGTTGGGTCATTGGGGGCCTCAGATGCCCTGATTTTACACTGACTTGTCTGAAAAGTCAACTCTTGATCAGATGACTTCCCCATGGAATTTCTTCATGAAAATTGATATGCATACTCCCTATACCATTTAGAGATCAATGGAAACAAGAATGACCAAAAAATTTGGAGTTATGGCCTCTGAAACCAAAACCCTAATTTTCAGTCAACTGTGCAGTTCAACTTGGCTCTGCATCCACTCAAACCCTAGTTCTTGTGATTCCTCTGCATTTTTGACTTTGTGAGGATGTAACATGATACAAGAACACACATGGACCCCTTTGAGTTGATTGGTGGCCTTTGGAATGGCTCAAGAAGCTCTTGGATTGCTCAGATCACAAACCCTAGGTGCAAATGCCCTAGAAACTATGCAGTGAATCAAAAGTGAGATATGAGATGATATGATTGTGTTTATGCATATGAGAATGATCACAAGCCATGGTGTGAATGGGTGAGGGCAAATTTGGGGTGTTTACAGCCACAAAAGTGAGAAGTTTCTTGGCCCATTCTGGTTTTTAGGTCTTGTGTGATCATGTTGTGAAGATTAGAAGTGCATTTGACAGCCCAATTTGTCTTGACATGTGAATTTGCAACTTTGCCTCTTTGGTAGAAACTTTGAAATTTTGTGATTTTTGCCAACTTTGACAAGCCATAACTTTTGATCCAAGATGAATTAGGTCATGTTCTTGTACTTTTTGAAAAGGGAATGATCCATTATACAACTTTCGTGACCAAAGTTTTTCCATTTGAAGCTTTTTTGAATCAAAAAGTAAAGGTTGAAAAAGTTGCCTAAAATGGCAATTTCATTAAAAGTCAAACTTGCCCAAAAAGTCAACTTTGCAAAAGACTTGAAATTCTTGAATTTTGTGAACTTCCAACATCTTCCATGACCAAATAAAGATCATATACAATCAAAATGATGAAGAACACCCTTTGGTTGGGTCATTGGGGGCCTCAGATGCCCTGATTTTGCACTGACTTGCTTGAAAAGTCAACTCTTGATCAGATGACTTCCCCATGGAATTTCTTCATGAAAATTGATATGCATACTCCTTGTACCCTATAGAGACCAATAGAAACAAGAATGACCAAAAAAATTGGAGTTATGGCCTTTGAAACCAAAACCCTAATTCTAGGTCATCTGTGCAGTCAAACCTGGCTCTGCTTCCATGCCATTTTCAGTTCTTGTGATTCTTTGACATTCTTGAGTTTGAGAGGATATAATATGATACTTGAACACACATGGACCCCTTTGAAGTGTTTGATGACCCTTGGAGTGGCTCAAGAGGCTCTTGGATTGTTCAGATCACAAACCCTAGATGCAGATGACTTTGAATCTATGCAGTGAATCAAAACTGTGATATGAGATGCTATGATTGAGTTTATGCATATGAAATGATCACAAGACATGGTGTGAATGGGTGAGGGCAAATTTGGGGTGTTTACAGCTGCCCCTATTCAAACATAAGTTAGCTGTGCAGGATGTAAGCAACGGCTTAACAGGCCAACAAGATAACTTGTGGTTGAATACCAAAGACAGTCCAAAATTTGCACTCACGGGATGAAGAAGAAAAGGGATATAGATTGTAAAGGAAAATAAAGTATATTGTAAAGTGTAGGCGACGGAGGACGACCATCGAGCAGAGGACGACTGCTGGGGAAGGAGCAATGACGGGGACGGCCTACATGCTGGGGATAAAAGGGGTTATGATGGGGACGGCCATCAAGATAAAGCTGTAAAATTCTCTGGGGATTAATGAAACATGACAGGGACGGCCATCAAGTTCATAAAGTAAAGTAACCAACGACGGGGACGGCCATCGGGCTAAAAAGGTAAAGGGACCACGACGGGGACGGCCATCGGGTTAAAGAATAAATAAAATAAACAGATGATGAGGGACGGTCATCAAAGGTGAAGGACGATCACCTAGCAGGGGACGGCTGCTCTATTGGGTGTAAGATGAGGGACGGTCATCTAAGGTGAAGTACGGCTGCCGAAAATATCGCGACATAGGACGAATGCCGGATAAAAGGTCAACGATGGGGACGGCCATCGGATGAGCATGATGGAGGACGACCATCAAGAGGTGAAGGACGATCACCTAGCAGGGGACGGCTGCTCTCAAGGTTTATCATGACATAGGACGAATGTCAGATAAACAAAATCAACAATGGGGACGGCCATTGGATAAAATGATGAAGGACGATCATCAAGAGGGTGAAGGACGATCACCTAGCAGGGGACGGCTGCTAAATATCACGACATAGGACGAATGTCGGATAGAAAAGGTCGACGATGGGGACAGTCATCGGATGAGCATGATGAAGGACGATCATCAAGAGGTGGAGGACGACCACCTAGCAGGGTACGACTGCTCTCAAAGTTTATCATGACATAGGACGAATGTCAGATAAAAAAGAAAATTGCTTTGTTGGCGATCTACTGGGGAATAGTAAACACGGATGAGTGTTTACATCCTAGAAATAAAGGTATAAGTGTTTTGACGTTGTGTATAGATTAAAGATGCGGACGAGCATCCCTAAAACTACGATACGGATGAGTTTCGGGTAGAAACAAATATTTGACGCATGTTCAGAGATGATGATACGGACGAGTATCAACTGGTTAACAAGGAACACGGACAAGTGTTGAATCTGAGGGGACTCTTCTGGGGAATAGTAGACACAGACGAGTATCGGTATTCAAGAAGACAAGAGTGTTTGACATGGTGTATGGATTAAAGATGCGGACGAGCATCCTTAAGACTATGATACGGACGAGTATCAGGTAGAAACAAACGCTTGACGCATGTTCTGAGATGATGGTACGGACGAGTACCAACTGGTTAACAAAGAACAAGGACTAGTGTTGAATCTGCGGGGATATAAATGGTGTATACAAGATACGGACGAGTATCTGTATAAGTGAGATAAGTATGAGTATAGATGAGTGTTTAACTTGCTGGAATGAGTGACACGGACGAGTGTCAAAAGGTGAAGAGTATGGTATAAACAAGTATCTGATATACAAAGTGTTTATGTTGCTGTGCTGGGGAAAATGACATGGACGGATGTCAAGGAATTATATATAAAAGTATTTGTGAGTGCAAAAGGGACGCTTCGGCTTTCTATTGGGGGTGTGACACGGACGGGTGTCACAAGGAGTATGTACTGATGTTTGTGAATTCAAGGCAACTGTTTTAGCTTTAGTTCTCCGCTGGGGATTCTGGGGGGAGCATTCTGTATATTGTTGACGGATTGTCAATATTCACAAGTGTTTGATTCAGAACATGGCTTACGATTATGCAATATGTTGGATTTTTGCTGTAATGCTCCGTATTAGATGGAATGCTACGCTTTGTGGATGAATATGATGCGAATGCCATGATTATGCAAGGATACCGATCCAGGATTCGGATCCCGATGCTACGAAGATCTCCGGTTGATCTGCTCGAAATGGACATCCTAGCTGGGGATGAGATCGTTGGTAGATCTGACAAGATGCATCTGCTTGGGGATATAGGTCACTGATAGACCTATCTCAGTTAATGAGGGACCCAGCTAGGAGTTTGTAGAAGCTTTCGCCACTCTATTGTGGTTCCTTCATGTGTTGCTCTTCTGGATAGAGGCTAAAACTCTGTGGGTAAGTGGTTCCCTGGCTTTTGTACTTGGCTGAGGAGGAAGAATGATTGGCACCTCGGCTGGGAGAAGAAACAAGTGGCAACTCGGCTGGGGAGAAAACACTTTGAGTGAGTGTTGATTTGCCAGCTTGCTGAGATGAAGCTTACATGCCCCGTGTTGCGCTTCGGATACCTGCAATCCTGCAAAGATAGAGAAACGCACAAGTAATCCCGAGGTATCCTTCACTGGATTCCGTCATAGGAGTTAGACACTTCTGAGAGTAAGTATATTCCCTGCAAGCACGTATTTTTTTAGAAGAAAAGCATATGTATTTATGCAATCAGTATTTTAAAGACATCAGACATTTTTTGCAAATAAAAATGTACAAGACAAAACATGACTGAAAATCTGCTTTTATTAATTCATGTGCCCTGAATTGGCAAGATACAGTCAAAGAAATAAATCTCCTAAAATGAGGAGATCGTTATAAATTGAGAAACAAAAAGGCGCTGGCAATGTTGGCGACGCTTCAAGGAGCTTCCCTTCTGCTATGACTCGTATGACATTCGACGTTCTTCTCGTCTTGCTTTCTGGAGAAGGCTGATTCCGACAGAAGCTTGATCCTTTCGAAGCTTACCAAGTTGTAGGTGATACAGACAAATTCAGAATGCAGTTGTTCGCTTATCCCCTTATTTTGCATGGATCGCCCTTTCGGGTTTTCAATCCATCGGGATACCCATTTTTGCCTGAGTTGTCCGATGCGGCTTTTCAACTCAGCGGGTGTACGTTTTTTTTGCTTATTTTCCCTTATTTTTGCCCGAGTCTTTTATTCTGTTTTTGACTCGCCGGGATGCCCTATTTTTGCCTGGACTTACATTCTGTTTTTGTGTCCAGCGGGTCATTTTATGCGAAGTATTTTTTAACTGCATCTGAATTCATAGGGGACGGGAAATCTTCACCATCCATAGTGCTGAGCATCAGTGCTCCACCAGAGAAAACTTTCTTCACTACAAACGGTCCGTCATAATTTGGAGTCCACTTGCCCCTGTGGTCTGTATGAGGAGGGAGGATTTTTTTCAGCACAAGATCCCCTACTTGGTACTCTCGGTGCCTGACTTTCTGATCGAAGGCTCTCTTCATTCTTTTCTGATACAACTGCCCATGACAGATTGCAGCCAATCTTTTCTCTTCAATCAGACTCAGTTGTTCGTATCGGGATCGAACCCATTCTGCTTCGTTCAGCTTAACATCCATTAGTACCCGTAGGGAGGGTAATTCAACTTCAACTGGTAGGACTGCTTCCATACCATACACAAGCTGATACGGTGTTGCCCCAGTGGATGTTCTGATTGACGTGCGGTACCCATGCAAGGCAAACGGTAGCATTTCATGCCAATCTTTGTAGGTGATTACCATCTTCTGCACAATCTTCTTGATATTCTTATTAGCTGCCTCAACCGCGCCGTTCATCTTTGGCCTGTAAGGAGAAGAATTGTGGTGTTGGATCTTGAAGTCCCGGCACAGCTCTGCCATCATTTTATTGTTCAAGTTGGAACCATTATCAGTAATGATCCGCTCGGGAACTCCGTATCGACAGATGATATCCCTCTTCAGAAATCTGGCTACCACTTGCCTGGTAACATTTGCATAGGAAGCTGCTTCGACCCACTTGGTGAAATAGTCAATGGCGACCAGGATGAATCTGTGACCATTTGAAGCAGTCGGTTCGATCTTACCAATCATATCGATGCCCCACATAGCAAAGGGCCAGGGTGAAGACATCACATTCAAAGGATTGGGAGGCACATGCACCTTATCCGCATAAATCTAGCATTTTATGGCATTTTCTGGCGTATGCACAACAGTCGGCATCCATTGTGATCCAGTAATAACCTGATCTTAGCAACTTTTTAGCCATGGCATGCCCTCCCACATGGGTACCAAAGGAACCTTCGTGCACTTCATGCATTAACAAATCTGCTTCTGTCTTGTCGACGCATCTGAGGAGTACCATATCAAAGTTTCTCTTATACAGGGAACCATCAGTGTTCAGGAAGAAACTACCAGCAAGCCTTCTCAAAGTCTTCTTATCATTGGAAGATGCCCCAGGTGGGTATGTTTCATCCTCCAAGAAACACTTAATGTCATGGAACCAAGGCTTATCGTCCTTGACAACATCTACTGCGAATACATATGCTGGTCTGTCAAGTCTGGACACTGAGATCTGAGGTACAAAGTTGGCAACCTGAACTTTGATCATGGATGAAATGGTAGCCAGAGCATCTGCAAACTGATTTTCGTCCCGAGGGATATACTCAAGCTTGACCGTTGTAAAGAAAGTCAATAACCTCCTTGTATAATCCCTGTAAAGTATCAGATGATCCTGGTGGGTGTACCATTTGCCGTTGGTTTGATTAACTACCAGAGCCGAATCTCCGAATACAGTCAAAGTCTTGATCCTGAGGTCAATGGCTTCCTCAAGACCCATAATGCATGCTTCGTATTCAGCTTCGTTGTTAGTGCAGTTGAAAGTGAGTTTTGCCGAGAAAGGCATGTGAACTCCTTTAGGTGTAATGAGTACTGCACCAACACCACGACCATTCATATTAACAGCCCCATCAAACATCATGGTCCATTCTTCTTCCGGGTCAGGCCCTTCAGTGTGAACAGGCTCTTCATGATCTTTTGCTTTTATGAACATGATGTCTTCATCAGGGAAGTCAAATCTCATAGGCTGGTAATCATCAATGGGTTGCTCAGCAAGATAATCAGACAATACACTGCCCTTGATGGCTTTTTGAGATGTGTATTGAATATCATATTCTGTGAGGATCATTTGCCATCTTGCAACCCGTCCGGTAAGCGCTGGCTTCTCAAAAATATACTTGACTGGGTCCATCTTTGAGATCAATAAGGTAGTGTGGGTCAACATATACTGCCTTAGTCGGCGAGCAGCCCACGCTAAAGCACAGCAAGTTTTCTCGAGCAGTGAATAACGTTGTTCACAGTCGGTAAACTTTTTGCTTAGGTAGTATATTGCATACTCTTTTCGACCAGACTCGTCATGCTGGCCCAGCACACACCCCATTGACTCTTCTAATACTGTCAAGTACATGATTAGAGGTCTTCCTTCAACTGGAGGCATAAGGATTGGAGGTTCTTGCAAGTACTCCTTGATCTTGTCAAAAGCCTTCTGGCAGTCTTCGTTCCACCTAACCGTTTGTTCTTTTCTCAATAGCTTGAACAAAGGTTCACAAGTCGCTGTTAGGTGAGATATGAACCGTGAAATGTAGTTCAATCTACCCAAGAACCCTTGAACTTCTTTTTCTGACTTCGGTGCAGGCATTTCTTGGATGGCTTTGACTTTATCAGGGTCAACTTCAATCCCTTTCTCACTCACAATAAATCCCAGCAGCTTACCGGATCGCACCCCGAATGTGCACTTGTTGGGGTTCAACTTTAGTTGGTACTTCCTCAGACGCTTGAATAACTTCAACAGATTTACCAGGTGGTCTTCTTCTGTGAGGGACTTGGCAATCATGTCATCCACATAACATTCAATTTCTTTATGGATCATATCGTGGAATAATGTTACCATAGCCCGTTGATATGTTGCACCAGCATTCTTTAGTCCGAATGGCATCACCTTGTAACAGAACGTGCCCCAGGGTGTGATGAAGGTTGTCTTCTCCATGTCTTCAGGTGACATCTTGATCTGATTGTATCCTGAAAATCCATCCATGAAGGAGAATACCGAGAACTGAGCCGTATTATCCACCAATACATCGATGTGAGGTAAAGGGAAGTCATCTTTCGGGCTAGCTCTGTTCAGATCCCGGTAGTCAACGCACATTCTTACTTTGCCGTCTTTCTTAGGCACAGGTACAATATTAGCAACCCACGGCGGATAGCTAGTCACAACAAGGAACCCGGCGTCCCACTGCTTTTGTACCTCTTCTTTGATTTTCATTTCCATGTCTGGGCGAGTACGGCGCAGTTTCTGTTTAACCGGCGGGCAATCTTCTTTCAAAGGCAGCTTGTGCACAAAAATGTCGGTGTCCAACCCTGGCATATCTTGATAGGACCAAGCAAACACATCCACATATTCACGAAGCAGGTCAATCAGTTGTCTCTTCACCGAGTCTCGTAAGTAGGCCCCGATTTTAACTTCTTTCACATCTTCATCTGTACCAAGATTAATCGTTTCGACCTTCTCCTGATGAGGAGTGATAACCTTCTCCTCTTGTCTCAACAACCTGGCTAGCTCTTCAGGAAGCTCATACTCTTCTTCAAACCCTTCATCAGCTTGATTGATTGGATTGTCAAAGTCATACGAAGTCATAGCCGTGCTGTTGTCGGTGCAGTCTGGAAGGCACTCTCTGCAAGGGTTCAGTTTGTTCATTTTAGTGATTGATTTTAATCTTGTTTAGAAAAGTGAAATAAAGTTAACATTTTGAAAACACTGCCATTTATTTTTTGTACAAAAAGAAAAATGGAAAAACAGTGAGCGGAAAAGAAAAAGAGACTCATTTGCAAAAGATGTCTGATATTTCATTGATTAATCTTGTTGCACAAAAATTACAGATGGCCCGATTACAAAATGAGTCTTGTCATCTTGGGCAAGATGCAAGACTTGATGCATGCTTAAAAATATACAGGAAATAATAATTACTTTGCAGGAGTAACTCTTATAATTTCCTGGGAAGACCAGTTTGAGATACTGCTCCCCGGGATCTTTGGACGTATCCAACTCTCCAGGTTGCGATCGCTTTCATCCTCGTCTTCCAAATTGTTGACAGCATCAGGGGTGAGCATCCCCCACTAACAAAGTTGGGCTTCTTAGCAGCCTCTGCTTGATCTTGTTGAGTTGGTTCGTAACCCAACCCAAATCTATCCTCCTTCTTCTCTACGGGCAGCAACTTGCCCCAGCCTTGGGCAGTCCCTTCTTCAACAACCTTTCGGGCTTGTTGATAAGATGTCATTGAGGTTCCAGGTACAGCAGATGTTTCATTTATGTTCAAGGCCTCAAATCCTTGACTCATCGTTTCATGGATCTCCCCATCCATCTCAATGTATTTGTATGTAGCCAGATGGCTAACAAAAATATCTTCCTCTCCACAAATAGTAACGACTTGGCCCTCCCACTCGAATTTTAACTTCTGGTGAAGGGTTGAGGTCACGGCGCCAGCGGCGTGAATCCATGGTCTACCCAATAAACAGCTGTAGGCAGGCTGTATATCCATCACGTAGAAGGTCGTTTTGAAAGTTTGTGGGCCAATCGTTATAGGCAACTCAATTTCCCCCAGAACTGATCTCTTAGAACCGTCAAAGGCTCTTACTACCAAGTTGCTGGGACGTAATGCCAATCCTTCATACTCTAGCTTCACAAGGGCTTTTTTAGGTAAGACATTGAGGGATGATCCTGTGTCTACCAGCACATGGGAAAGAACTGCACCCTTACACTCCATGGTAATGTGCAAAGCCTTGTTATGATTGCGGCCTTCCGTAGTCAAATCAGTGTTGGTAAATCCTAGTCCATTACTAGCATTAACATTCCCAACCACAGCTTCCAACTGATTGACTGTGATCTCTTATGGCACATAAGCTGCGTGCAAGACCTTTAGTAGTGCGTTCCGATGAGCCTCGGAGCACATTAACAATGATAGAATGGAGATCTTAGAAGGCGTCTGGTGAAGCTGGTCCACTATTTTGTAATCACTTTTCTTGATGATTCTCATGAATTCATCAACTTCTTGATCAAAAGGTGTTTTCAAAGCTTCCTTAACAATTTGCTCTTCTTGCACCATGCTCTTCCCTTTTGCCTTGACAGCAGCTTCTGCCTCAGCAGTGGGTCTTTGAATTTGCGGGGCAAAGAGACGTCCGCTTCGAGTGAAGCCTCCGCCTCCTCCCACATTGTCTATTTGTGGTGAAGAAGTTGATGATTCCAAAGTGATTTTCTTTCCTTCGCAGTAGAGATCGGAGCCGTAATGCCAAGGGATGGCATTACTGCTTTCATAAGGTACTGGCCCAGGCACTGTGATAGTGACTGGACTGATAGCAGCTGCAGAAGGGACCGTGATAGTCTGTGGATCATAGTATATTGTGACTGGTGCTCTGATAGGAGTGGCATTTTGTGAGTTGTAGGCAGAATCATTTGCAGGATCATAATAAATTGTAACTGTTGAGACGCTCTCATTGTTTGCTGTTGATGTTGTAGAAGACACTGTAGACTGGATGGGTGTTGCTGTTGTAGGAGGTTCTGAATGAAGGGGTGATGAGGTTGTAGAAGGGATGTTTGTTGATATCTGGTCCGTTGAAGTAATATATGAAGCATTTGTTGATGAGATTGAAGAGTTATTTGGAACAATGGTTGTTGCAGTTGTAGAAGACTCGGGAATTGCTGTTAAGGGGATTGCTGGATTGGTAGGTATTGATGTTGTGATTTGAAGCAGGCCACTCTGGATGAGACCATTTATGCCATCTCTCAAGTTATCACATCCATTCACTGAAATGTTGCAATAAGAACATCCTAGCTCACATCCAGGGAACATTTGACATTCAAGGAGTTGAGCTTTAATCTCCACCAAGGGTGTCCGAATCTGACCCACACTGGTTATCAAGTAAGACTGCTTATCTTCCTCAATAGCATTGATTTTGGGTCCTCCGTGGTTTGGCATAGGGTTCTTGTTAACATTTGGTGGTGGTGCAAAATTTAGAGCTTTAGAATCTACCAAGTTCTGTACTTTCATGTGCAGAGCTCTGCACTTCTCTGTACTGTGGCCAGGTGCATTTGCGTGAAAAGCACATCTGGCGTTGGCGTCATAATTTCTGGGTAGACTGGCAGGATCTGGAGGTGCCAATGTCCTTAGCTCAACCAGGTTGAGTTTCAGGAGTTGTGGCAATAATGTGGCACAAGGCATAGGGATCGGATCGATCACCCTATTGGCCTGAGATGGTCTCTATTGATACGGTCTTTGCTGATTGTTGTTGCTGGTGTTGTTGTAGTTTCTCTGAGGAGGATACTGAGTTTGTTGCTGATAATTTTGTTGCTGTGGTTGATAAGCTGGTTGTGGATGAATTGGAGCGGGAATGGTGACTGCTGCCACAGACCTATGAACATATTGGGGTCTGCCTCTGCTGGCATGGATAGCATTGGTCTCACCAGTTCTTCTTGGGCCCACAAAAGGCTTCCTTGTGTTGCTGGATAAGCTGGCACCGTTGTCAGAAATTTTGCCTATTTTTAATAGGCTCTCAATTCTTTCTCCAGCTATAACGACATCTGCAAAGCTGGTAGAAGAAAAGGCATCTAGCCTATCAATGTATGTCCCTTGGAGGGTGTTCATAAACATATCATCCATCTCCTTTTCTGACATGGGTGGCTGGACAGCAGCAGCTAGCTGTCTCCACCTCTGGGCGTACTCCCGGAAGCTTTCCCTGGATGACTGTGACATTCCCATCAAGAGGGTCCTGTTGGGTGCCATATCCAAATTATACTGGTATTGTCTAATAAAGGCCTCAGCCAAGTCCTTCCAACACCTGATAGTTGCTCTGGTCAAATGAGAGTACCATTCCCTTGAAGCTCCTGTTAAGCTATCCTCAAAATAAAACATCCATAGCTTTTCATCCATGGTGTATGCCTTCAACCTCCCCAGAAAGGATTGCAAGTGGGTCCGTGGGCAGGAAGTCCCGTTGTACTTCTCAAAGCACGGTGGTTTAAATTTGTGGGGAATCCTGACCCCGTCCACTAAGCCCATGTCCATAACATCAAAACCCAAGGAGTTTTGAGACTCCAAGGACCTTAATTTTTCAGCAATTTCATCCAGCCTTCTGTCATAAGCCTCATCCCCAGCTCCCATCACTGTGAACTGATCTTCCTGGGGGTCTTCTTGCAGCACTCTGCCTGTAGTAGCATTCCCTTGTACATTAGTAGGGATATTGATCTCTGGATGAAGGTGGGGTCCAAATATAGGTGGGTTGATATGAGGCTGCACCCTCTCATTGTTGCTTGTCCCACCAGTCCCTAGATGGGGATCTTCCTGAGTCTGCCTCTCTACCAAGGCTCTTAATCTCTCTTGGCTCTGTGCCAATCCATTCATCACCTCCATAAATTGTGTCATCTGATTCCTCATTTCCAATCTCTCATTGGCCATTTGGTTCCTGACCTCTGTAAGGTCCTGTTGTACCAGGTCCATCTGTATACCCGGAAGGTTGTTACGGGTTGGATATCTGTGTGGACGGTTAAGTGGGAACACCCGACGTCGAGCAATAGTTCCTGAGATCACAACAGAGTTAGTAACAAAAAACAAAACAAACCTACAAAACAAACAAAGGTTAGCATGCAATGCAGTATGCTTATTTGTTTCCAAGGTATCCGGCTTGGCACTTGGTTTTGACCTTTCCAGACCCTTGAGGGAGATGCTTGTGATGTTGCTTGAAGAACTCAGATAAAACAAACCAACACGTATATTACAAAAAGTAAATGATACATAGTTTGTTTCTTTTTACAATACATGCCCTCTGAGGGGTCAAAATACAACACAAAAAAGGAAAAGTACAATGAAATGAAAGCAACAACAAGCAAAAGTCAGACACCAAGACCAAACTCATCCTCCTGAACTTCCTTGAGAAGTGCTTCAGTCACAGGATCAGCTGGACGCTCTGTAAGGTTCCTGATAAGGAGATTCCTGGTAGTAACAGCTGCAGTTAGCTTCTTGCGTTGACTCTGGTCCTTTGACCTCTTCACATCAGCTCTAATCTTCAACTCTGAGATTTCTCTCTGGGCTGCTAGCAGGGCTTCCTGTTGCTCCTTTGCACTAGCCTCCAACTGCTCAATTTTGTCCTGAGTCCTTTTATCTTCCAGAGTACGAGCTTCGGTGATCCTGACCCACCTAACTTGACTCTCTTTCAGATACAAATCAGTCATGGCCTTCTGGAACTGAGCCTCTTTGCAGGCATTCTTCAAGATCTGCTCTCCAGCCCTGGACTTCTTAATGTAGTCCTCTGACTTTTCAATCCTAGCTAGATGCTCCACTTTTAGCTTTTCTAACCTCTCAATGTCCAGCCGACCATCACTTCTCTCCCAGAGGGTCTTCTGTAGAGCCTGAGTCAGCTTCTCATTTTTCTCTTTTAGTTTCTCAAACTCCTCTAAACTGACAGTGACAGGAGGTGGTGCTGAGGATGGTCCAGGTATATCTTCCATGGTGAAGGGCATCCCATAAAATTGAGCCCTGGCATGGGACCACTCATAGTATTGTGCTGAGGCCACATTGTTGCATCTCCCAAGAATGGTTACTCCTTTAGTCTGGACATTGTCCCAAGCCCAGGATGCTTGCCTGACAACAGCCAGATTAGGCTTAATCTCACAGTAAAGAGTCTCAGCCAAGTCTTGTGCCTTAGGAGTGTGGACCAATGCATAGCCCAGTTGTCTTTTGAATAACAGAGGGTTGTAGTTGATGCAACCCTTTACTCCTATCAGGGGTACATTGGGGAACTGTCCGCAACTAGTAATGATGTCCCTGCCTTTTGTGCTTTGAGTGCACCACCTGATATCAGCTGAAGTTAAAGCAGTGAGTCTTCTAGCCCAATTCCTCTGCTGATGAGGATTCAAGAATGCATCAGTCTTGGGCAAGTGCCTGAGCAACCAGGTATGGAAAAGGGGAGCACAGCACCTCACCAATCTTCCTCTCTGATTTTCATTCCTTTGGTGGACAGAGTAGTAGAAATCTCCCAGTAAGGTGGGTACTGGGTTCCTCAGGATGAAAAGGTGAATGGCATTCTTGCTAATGAACTTAGGCTCATCTGCAAAAAGTACAACCCCATATATGCTGAGGGCTAACAAAGCACAGACTGCCTTCCATTCTCCCAAAGAGGCCTTCAGGGTAGCCTGGGAAGTCAAGAAATCCAAGTGTAGACCAGAGATTCCAGCCTTGGTTGTCATGTTCTGCTCAATTAGAACAGGTTCCAGATACAGTGCCTTAGCTACTTCTTCATTACTGGGAAAAGCCATCTCAGGGTTGAAGGGGACACCACCCCTGACAGGTACACCAATCAGTGATGAATACTCTTCCAACAAGGGTCCCAACTGAAAATTCTAGAAGGTGAAGCACCTCGGAGGAGGATCATAGAACTGTAGACAAGTGTGAATCAAGCTCCTCTGAGAAGGGTCCAAATCCATAACCACATCAAGGATGCCTCCAAAATGTTCTCTGAATAGTGGTATATGGTCTGGAGTAATAAGGGCCTGGATCTTCCTGATGCCAGCCAGCTCAGGCTCAAAGAAATGATATGAGATGTTGCTTTTCTTAGGTGCCATGTTGCTGAAGAAGAACTGAAGCAGATGCTGATGATGATGACTGATTCTAGAAGATGGGCCACTGACAGGCTGAGACTGGTGATGACAGTAGCTGAAGCAGACAACTGGTGAGAATGGCTGTAGCAGATAGCTGGTGGTCAGGGGTCTAATCAGATAAAAAGGTCAAAACCAAGCCAAAATGTATGATGTGGATACCCTGAAAAACAAATAAGCAAATGTCAGAATGATGCAATGGTGATGTATGCAAATGATATACAAGGGTTTGTGACTGAGCTGGATCTGATCAAGTGCTCTGATATAGGTCCATGTATGTTTAAGAAATCCAGATGAAGGTTCATAAGTCCAGTAACCAAGGTGGGGGACTCAAATAAAGAGTCACATGTCCAGGGTTAAAATCACAAGAACTGTTCCAAAATGGAGTATTCTTAACCAAAACGAAAATAACAGGGTATGCTGAGGTCAAGGGTACCTGCAAACCTGTAAACAACCCAACCCCCTCACAGGTGATGTTCTAAAACAAGGATCCTCAGACTTGGATCAGTTATGAGAAGTGTAAACACTTCTAACCCGAAGGTACAGTGTTTACAATAACCATAAAAGATCCTCCTCTAATTTACCTCAGTTTCTGAAGGTCAATACTGAAGGTCATTCAGACTTAGCAGGCTTCCCAGATAGCCCTAGCACTACAGGAAATCTGTAGCACAGAGTTCTCAAGAAGAAACCCATATCTGAACCGTGTTTCATATTCCCGCACCAGACCGAAATGGAATGGGAAAGAACATGAACCACTCTAGCCTAGGTGTCACTCAGGTCCCAGGTGTATGACCTCAACTCTCAATAGAACACCCACCCACCAAAGCAACAAAACAGATCCAGCCAGCACAGTATGACAGTATGATATATGTAAAGCTATAAAGAAAGCAGTAAAACAACTGTACATAAAGCAAAAATAAATAAATATACAAACACAAATAGCACATAACACCCCAGTAAACACAAATCAAACAAGCGCTAGGAGGAACCCACAAAAAGAACCAGAAGCCCTGGTTACAGTATAAGGGTCCCCAGCAGAGTCGCCAAGCTGTCGCTCCCACCAAATGAAGCCGGGTCAAATGGGGTACAGACGCGAACGGTCGGCGAAAGGAGGATGTGAGAACACACAGGAGTGAACTCACAGGGAATGAAAGAGTCGCCAGCTAGGCATTTTTATCCCGGAGGAAAGGCAATGCTGCATAGACCTAGAAAGATATGGATAAGACGGTTGCGAACCAGAGAGACTGAGAAAGGGGGTTGGTTACAACCTGGGAAGGTATTAGCACCCAGATTGTCCGTCGTACTCGACGGGATCCACGCTTAAAAGATTTGTGTTTTAAAGGGGTAGTGTCAGTGCAATTTGTGTATAAAGGAGATGAAAAAAGGATGTACAGGTGTCAGTGTAAGAGGAGTGAAGTGTATAAGTGAAGTGTCAATGTAAGGACAGAAGTGAAATGCTCAAGACTATGAGGCTAAAAGAATAAAGCTGGAAGGAGGGGGGATATACAGAGACTTTTGTTCGATAACTGTTAAGTTATGCCTACGTATCCTTTCGTGCAATGAGGAAGTCAGAACATCGTAGTTCGACCCAAAGAGACTGAAAGATGAATTGACTGATGAACTGCTTACTTGCCTATGCTCAAGTGTATGACCTGTCTGGCTCAGGTGCTAACTGTCTTGCATTAGACGGAAGAAGCTAGTTCTCGTTTGTGAGTGAATGAGATGAGGAAAGAATCCCGGAGGAGACGATTATTGTTTGTTTTTGAGTTTTCAGTCTTTTATTGCTTTTGGAAATGTGTCATAAGTTAATGAGCTTAAGCCTGAACCAATGGGTTAGCAAACGCATCACATCCTCCCTCTGATTAGGGGTAATGAGAATACCTTAAGTGTGAAGTCAGCATCTCACACTTAATCACCTTTTGATGTAGGATTAAGATCATTAACCTACTTGTTATTATTTAGATATTTTTGTTGTTTTTGTTTAGTGTTAAGTAATGAGATTAAGCCATAATCAAGGATTAAACAGGCTCATTACACCATCCTAATAGAAGGATAATAGATGAGAATGTTTAAGCTGAGGAAAGCTCCTCAACTTAATCCATGATTAGGGATTAAACTCATGACAAAACAAAACCTTTATTAAGTGGATTTTATTTAATGATATGATGATGAAGTGTTTTTCAGGGTTTGTAAGACAACTTGAGGGGGACTTGTCCATTAACACTAGGGTTAGTCCTTCTTAACCAATTAAGGAAGAATTAGAACCCTAATGCAAGGCCCAAGTTATAAGCTTGATGCCTTGATGATTATTAAGTGAATTGATTAAAGGAGTTAAACACGTTAAGGGTTTAACACTTAGGATTAAAGTTATACACTCCATCCTAATAGAAGGATGCAGGCATAAGCTTAATCACAAAGCCTTAAAGCCTTTAGGGTTTAGTCCCTGATTATGAGGTGAGAAGAGAAGACTCAAAGAGACACAAAGGTAAAACTAAGTGGGGAGACTAATCAAAACCCTAATCATTGTCATGCTTGGTTGTTCCTAAGGTTTGTGAGATTAACAAGAAAAATCTTCAATGGAACCACCAGGAAGCAGATGAAAGGATCAGGAGAAGCAAAGTAACTTGCTTCATTTAAGAAGACAAGTCACTTGAAGAAAGAAAGTGAGAAGAAGAAGAACGAGCAAGCTCAATCTCAAACACATAACAAAATGCATCAAGGATTCATGAAAGAGATGAAAAGAAATTGTGATAAGTGAAGGCAAATTCACTTCTCAAAGTAACTTACCACCTGAAAAGTTAGTGAAAGAAATGCAATGCAATGCAAAATGAGGTGGAATGGCATGATGCAAACCAAAACCATAAGCATATATGAGATGATAATGATGCTATGATATGGTGCAAACATGAATCAAGGCATGAGGATGATCATATGAACCAATGGATGCAAATGGAGCAAGTTTAGAACCATGAACATACATGAAAAGATATGAAATGCAAATGACATACAACATGGCAAATGAAAGATGCAATGATCAAACATGATTCTCACATGTCTTAAGATGTCTAATGAATCAAATGGATGCATAAAATGTCATGGCAAATCATGATATGCAAGCAAATGCAAGATGAAAGCAAAAGGAATTATTCGTTTAATAATAAAAGGCATTTCTTTATTATGTTTGTCTTCAGAATAATAAAGTCCCTAGAATAGTTAGTCTGTTTAATGAAATGTTAAGTGTGACTTAATCATGAGATCCCATTAAACATAAAGACATTATTCTTAAAATATCCGTAGTCAAGCTTTATTGCAAAGTGGGATAACATTAAAGCATTGAGACTATTATGAAGATAGACTGATGATCACATCTCATGGATCATGGATAAAGAGTTATCAAGTCTTGACATAGGTATAAATATTAGGAGTAATATTTATACCGGATTGACCCGCTATGAGAATACTACATAGTATGTTATGCAAAGTGTCATAAGTTATTCTCATGGTGATAATGGTGTATTACCACCCTTCGACCTGAAACCACTATGGACCCTAGATGTAGAGTCGGGTGCTTTATTGCTGATCAAACATTATCCGTAACTGGATGATCATAAAGACAGTTGATGGGCACTCCACGAAGCATGCTGAGGGACATGAGTGTCCTAGATGGAATTTGCCAATCCTGCATAACAGGAGAAATGTCTAAGGGCCCAATATTGAACTGGACAAGGATGACACAGTGTATGCCTTGTGTTCAATATAGACATAGGGGCAAAAGGGTAATTGTACAAACATATATTATCACGAAAAAGGTTTTGTCAGATCACATGACATTTTCGTGACTTGGGTAGCAATGATGTGTTGCTAGATACCGCTCACTGTTTATTATGTTAAATATATATAATTTAATATAATTACCAACGTTACGAAATCCTACAGGGTCACACACATAAGGACAGTTTGATGAGAGATAGAGAAATCAAAGGAACACCGTAAGGTACGGTGCACTTAAGTGAAAATAGAAATTCGGATAATATAATAATAATTATTGTTATTTTATAATGGTTATAAAATAATAATAAAATAAATATATTTATTATAATAATAGTTATTATAATAATATATATAATATTATTATGGATCATGTGAATTGGGCTTTTAGCCCGCAGCCCACAAGAGAGTCTATAAAAGGAACCCTTGTGATGAAGCTTTCACTTGATGCAATTTCGTTTTTGATTCTCTTTTCTCACTCAAATAATTCCGTTCGTAAGCAGCTAGCACTGTGACCGGAAGCTGTTCGTGTGGACTGAGTAGAGGCGTTGCACTTCATCAACGCTTGTGATCGCTGCATCAAAGATCTGAATCGCCACAAAGAGGTAACGATTTTATCACTGACCATGCTCATTCGTAAGGATCACTAAAGGAAAATTTTGTTTTCCGCTGCGTTTTGATCGCAATTTTCCTTCAAAATTCACTTCTCAAAGTAACTTACCACCTGAAAAGTTAGTGAAAGAAATGCAATGCAATGCAAAATGAGGTGGAATGGCATGATGCAAACCAAAACCATAAGCATATATGAGATGATAATGATGCTATGATATGGTGCAAACATGAATCAAGGCATGAGGATGATCATATGAACCAATGGATGCAAATGGAGCAAGTTTAGAACCATGAACATACATGAAAAGATATGAAATGCAAATGACATACAACATGGCAAATGAAAGATGCAATGATCAAACATGATTCTCACATGTCTTAAGATGTCTAATGAATCAAATGGATGCATAAAATGTCATGGCAAATCATGATATGCAAGCAAATGCAAGATGAAAGCAAAAGGAAGCCCAAATTAGGGTTTATGATCAATGCATGAAACAAAAACCAAAATCATAAGCAAACATCAAGATAAAAAAATTGAAAATGCACTCAAAGGAACCCTAACCCTATATCAACTCACTGCCCAAAGGATGGGTTTTAACTCTTAACCTAATGTAAGTTATGAATCTCCTAAGTTTCCTAGGGTTTTAGGGTACCTTAACAAGAAAAATGTCAAACAAAATGAAAATGAAAGATCAAATCATGCCAATTTAATCTCACAAACTACATGCTAAACAAAATGCAATGCAAAATGAATCAAAGTCCAACTCTCAATGGTTAGGCAGAAATGATTTTTTGAAATTTGGATCAAAATAATGCCTTGAAATGATTTTAATTCCATGAAAAATTCTCAAAAGACATCAAGATCAAAAAAGAAATTTGGTTTGAGGGTTGGACAATGTTTCTAAATGATTATGAAGGTTTCATGAATTTTTTGGTGATTTTTAAATACCTAAAAGTATTTTTAATTAATTAATTCTCATTAATTAATTAAAAATAAACCTTTAAATGATTTAAAAATATTTTTTAATGAAAAAAATAAAAATAAAAATGTTTTTGGTTTCTGAAAATTAATAAAAGTGTGTATAAAAAATTTCAGAATTTTTAAGATTGTTTTGCTATTTTAAATAAAATGGAGAAAATAAATGAAATAAAAAGAAAATAAAATTGAATTAATGAGAAGTATGCTGAATGAGAGGCCAGGATTGAATCTGGGGAGGGGTTTGTTGACTGCGCGCGCAATCTAAAGGCTGACATTCAAACTTCATTAATCCCACTTAAAAATTAATTAATCTGAATTAATAAAGTCAACTTAGGATTAGGGCAAAATAGAGAGATCCTGGGCGTCCAAATGCGCGCGAGTCAACACATCCAAGGGGTGATATTCAAACTTCATTAATCACTCAGATTAGGGCTAATTAAACTCAGGGGGCCGGAGAAGACTTCCGGTCGTCTTCTCCGGTGGGACTCCCACCTGAAAATCCCTAAAACCCTCAAAACTTCATGAAAACGAAAACTAACTATCCAGAAATCATCCCCATGCCAAACTAAATCAAAACCCCCATTCAAACATCATTTATTCTTCATCAATCAAACAAATCGAAGCCAAACAGTTTTAGGGCAAAAAATTTCAGACAGTTCATACATCCTGGTTTCTCAACCATTTTCAAAAGTAAGCACATATTCCTGATCAGGGGAGTGCATAGAAGCTATTAGGAACTTAAAAACATGTTTCTGGAAAAAAGTTTTGAGTTGACTACCTGAACTGAAGCTTTCGATTCAGGAGCTTTCTGGCTGTTTCTTTGGCTCAAATCTACTCCACTGATCCTCCTAAGAAGCTTGCAAGGTTTGTTTGAAGTTTGCAATGGCTGGTTTGAGAGTTTGCTTGAGTTCTGTTCAATGGCAGGTGGTGATCGTGTTTTTGATTCAATGACTTTCAGGCTGTGGTGAAGGGTGCTTTGTGATCAGGAAGGTGTGTTGAGCTGATTGGTGAAGTTTGTTTGTGTGTTTGTGGCCTGTGTGATGAGTTTCGAAGGCTCTTGCAAGATGAGGTGAAAATGAGAATGCTATGCTATGGAGTGTTTCAGGCTTGTGTTGTAGTTGCTTTGGCTTACTTTTTGCTTGTATATACAATTGGGATTGGTCAGAAGATGTGATGTGTGCTTTATTGATTGGTATGGCTCCTTTTGCCAAAATGTCAAAGTTGGTGTAAGAGAAGTATGGGCTACTTTCTAGCCAAGGACAAAGGGTGTGTCCTGCGCAGCATGATGAGGGGAGATGCCTAGGGTGGCTCAGCAGGCTAGCCAGCAAGTGGATGATAAACTATGATGAGTTTTGCAACTTGCCTTGCTTGTGATCTTTATGAAATATCTTGATCCATAGGCCACAAAAGTGAGAAGTTTCTTGGCCCATTCTGGTTTTTAGGTCTTGTGTGATCATGTTGTGAAGATTAGAAGTGCATTTGACAGCCCAATTTGTCTTGACATGTGAATTTGCAACTTTGCCTCTTTGGTAGAAACTTTGAAATTTTGTGATTTTTGCCAACTTTGACAAGCCATAACTTTTGATCCAAGATGAATTAGGTCATGTTCTTGTACTTTTTGAAAAGGGAATGATCCATTCTACAACTTTCGTGACCAAAGTTTTTCCATTTGAAGCTTTTTTGAATCAAAAAGTAAAGGTTGAAAAAGTTGCCTAAAATGGCAATTTCATTAAAAGTCAAACTTGCCCAAGAAGTCAACTTTGCAAAAGACTTGAAATTCTTGAATTTTGTGAACTTCCAACATCTTCCATGACCAAATAAAGATCATATACAATCAAAATGATGAAGAACACCCTTTGGTTGGGTCATTGGGGGCCTCAGATGCCCTGATTTTGCACTGACTTGCTTGAAAAATCAACTCTTGATCAGATGACTTCCCCATGGAATTTCTTCATGAAAATTTATATGCATACTCCCTGTACCATATAGAGACCAATAGAAACAAGAATGACCAAAAAAATTGGAGTTATGGACTTTGAAACCAAAACCCTAATTCTAGGTCATCTGTGCAGTCAAACCTGGCTCTGCTTCCATGCCATTTTCAGTTCTTGTGATTCTTTGACATTATTGACTTTGAGAGGATATAATATGATACTTGAACACACATGGACCCCTTTGAAGTGTTTGATGACCCTTGGAGTGGCTCAAGAGGCTCTTGGATTGTTCAGATCACAAACCCTAGATGCAGATGACTTTGAATCTATGCAGTGAATCAAAACTGTGATATGAGATGCTATGATTGAGTTTATGCATATGAAATGATCACAAGCCATGGTGTGAATGGGTGAGGGCAAATTTGGGGTGTTTACATATATTAATGACATCAGACATTTCGCAAATAAAATGGACGAGACGAAATATGACTGAAAATCTGATTTTATTAATTCGCGCCCTGAATTGGCAAGATACAGTCAAAGAAACGGATCCCCTGAAATGAGGAAATCGTTACAAATTGAGAAACAAAAAGATGCTGGCAATGCTGGTGACGCTTCAAGGTGCTTCCCTTTTGCTATGACTCGTATGACTTTTGTCGTTCTTCTCATCTTGCTTTTGAAGGAGGCTGATTCTGACCAGCGCTCGAACCTTTCGGAGCTTACCGTGTTGCAAGTGATACAGATGAATTCAGAATGCAGTTGTCCGCTCATTCCCTTATTTTGCGTGGATCGCCCTTTCGGGTTTTCAATCCACCGGGATACCCATTTTTGCCTGAGTTGTCCGATGCGGCTTTTCAACTCAGCGGGTGCACATTTTTTATTTATTTTCCCTTATTTTTGCCCGAGTCTTTTATTCTGTTTTTGACACGCCGGGATATCCTATTTTTGCCTGGACTTGCATTCTGTTTTTATGTCCAGCGGGTCATTTTATGCGAAGTATTTTTTAACTGCATCTGAATTCATAGGGGACAGGAAGTCTTCTCCATCCATAGTACTGAGCATCAGTGCTCCACCGGAGAAAACTTTCTTTACTATGAATGGGCCATCATATTTCGGGGTCCACTTGCCCCTGTGGTCTGTATGAGGAGGGTGCACATTTTTTATTTATTTTCCCTTATTTTTGCCCGAGTCTTTTATTCTGTTTTTGACACGCCGGGATATCCTATTTTTGCCTGGACTTGCATTCTGTTTTTATGTCCAGCGGGTCATTTTATGCGAAGTATTTTTTAACTGCATCTGAATTCATAGGGGACAGGAAGTCTTCTCCATCCATAGTACTGAGCATCAGTGCTCCACCGGAGAAAACTTTCTTTACTATGAATGGGCCATCATATTTCGGGGTCCACTTGCCCCTGTGGTCTGTATGAGGAGGGAGGAGTCTTTTTAGCACAAGATCTCCTACTTGGTATTCTCGAAGCCTGACTTTCTGATCGAAGGCTTTCTTCATTCTCTTCTGATACAGCTGCCCATGACAGATTGCAGCCAATCTCTTCTCTTCAATTAGACTCAGTTGTTTGTATCGTGATCGGACCCATTCTGCTTCGTTCAGTTTAACATCCATAAGTACCCGTAAGGATGGTAATTCAACTTCAACAGGTAGGACTGCCTCCATACCATACACAAGTTGATACGGTGTTGCCCCAGTGGATGTTCTAATTGACGTGCGGTACCCATGTGTCACTCCCGATAAATGGGACTAGGCCCAGATAAAGGTACAGACGTGAACGGTCGGCGAGAGGGACAATGAGGACACACAGCCGTGAACTCACTGGAGATGAATAGAGTCGCCAGCTAGGCATTTTTATCCTGGAGGAAAGGCAATGCTGCATAGACCTAGAAAGATATGGATAAGACGGTTGCGAACCAGAGAGACTGAGAAAGGGGGTTGGTTACAACCTGGGAAGGTATTAGCACCCAGATTGTCCGTCGTACTCGACGAGATCCACGCTTAAAAGATTTGTGTTTTAAAGGGGTAGTGTCAGTGCAATTTGTGTATAAATGAACTAGAAAAGGATGTACAGGTGTCAGTGCAAAAGAAGTGAAGTGTATAAATGATGTGTCAGTGTAGGAATGAGAATGAATTGCTCAAGATCACGAGGCTAAAAGAATAAGGCTGGAAAGAGGGGGAATATACAGAGACTTTTGTTCGATAACTGTTAAGTTATGCCTACGTATCCTCTCGTGCAATGAGGAAGTCAGAACACCGTAGTTCGACCCAAAGAGACTGAAAGATGAATTGACTTGTGAACTGCTTACTAGTCTATGCTCAAGTGTATGATCTGTCTGGCACAGATGCAAACTGTCTTGCATTAGACGGAAGAAACGAGTTCTCGCTTGTGAGTGAAGATGATGAGAAAAGAATCCCGAAGGAGACGATTATTGTTTGTTTTTGAGTTTTCAGTCTTTTATTGCTTTTGAAAGTTTGTCGTAAGTTAATGAGCTTAAGCCTAAACCAATAGGTTAGTAAACTCATCACATCTTCCCTCTGATTAGGGGTAATGAGAGTACTTTAAGTGTGAAGTCAGATTCTCACACTTAATTACCATGGTGTAGGATTAAGATCATTAACCTACTTGATTATTTAGATGTTTTTGATGTTTTTGTTTAGTGTTAAGTAATGAGGTTAAGCCATAATCAGGGATTAAACAGACTCATTACACTATCCTAATAGAAGGATAATAGATGAGAATGCTTAAGCTGAGGAAAGCTCCTCAACTTAATCCATGATTAGGGATTAAACTCATGACAAAACAAGCCTTTGATTAAGTGGATTTTATTTTATGATATGATGATGAAGTGATTTTTAGGGTTTGTAAGACAACTTGAGAGGGACTTGTCCATTAACACTAGGGTTAGTCCTTCTTAACCAATTAAGGAAGAATTAGAACCCTAATGCAAGGCCCAAGTTACAAGTGTGATGTCTTAATGATTATTATGTGGATTGATTAAGAGATTTAAACACATTAAGGGTTTAACACTTAGGATTAAAGTTATACACTCCATCCTAAGAGAATGATGCAGGCATAAGCTTAATCACAAAGCCTTAAAGCCTTTAGGGTTTAGTCCCTGATTATGAGATGAGGAGAGAAGACTCAAAAGAGACACAAAGGTAAAACTAAGAGGTGAGACTAATCAAAACCCTAATCATTGTCATGCTTGGTTGTTCCTAAGGTTTGTGAGGTTTACAAGAGAAGTCTTCAATGGAACCACCAGGAAGCAGATGAAAGGATCAGGAGGAGCAAAGTAACTTGCTTCACTTAAGAAGTCAAGTCACTTGAAGAAAGAAAGTGGGAGGAAGAAGAATGAGCAAGCTCAAACTCAAACACACATAAAAAATGAAGCATGGATGCAAGAGAGAGATGAGAAGAAAGTGTGAGAAGTGAAGGCAAATTCACTTCTCAAAGTCACTTACCACCTGAAAGGTTAGAAAAGAAATGCAATGCAATGCAAAATGGGATGGAATGACATGATGCAAACCAAAACCAGAAGCATATATGTGATGTTAATGATGCTATGAGATGCTACAAACCAGAAACAACACATGGATATGATCATACAAGCTTATGAATGCAAATGAGACAAGTTAGGACACATGATCATACATGAAAAGTTATGAGATGCATATGGCATACAACATGGCAAGTGAGGGATGCAATGATCAAACAGGCTTTCAATATGTCTTATGATGTTAAATGAATCAAATGGAGGCATGGAATGTCATGGCAAGTCATGTTATGCAAGAAGATGCAAGATGGATGCATATGAAAGCCCAAATTAGGGTTTATGATCAATGCATCAAACACAAACCAAAACCAGAAGCAAACAATATTATAAAAAATTGAAAATGCAATCAAAGGACCCCTAAACCTATACTAACTCACTGCCCAAAGGAGAGATCTCAACTCCTAACCAAATTCAAGTTATGTTTTTTCTAAGATTTCTAGGGTTTTAGGGTTCCTAAACAAGAAAATTACCAAACAAATTGAAAATGAGAGATCAAATCATGGCCATTTAATCTCACAAACTACATGCTAAACACAATGCAATGCAAAAAGGATCAAAGTCCAACTCTTTAGGGTTAGGCAGAAATGATTTTTTGAAGTTTGGATCAAAATAATGCATAAAAATGATTTTAATTCAATGAAAAATTCTTAAAATGCATCAAGATCAAAAAATAAATTTGGTTTGAAGGTTGGACAATGTTTCTAAATGTCTCAAAACATTTCATGAATTTTTTGGTGATTTTTAAATACCTAAAAGTATTTTTAATAAATTAATTTTCATTAATCAATTAAAAATAAACTTTAAAATATTTAAAAATACTTTTTTAATGCTAAAAATGAAAATAAAAATATTTTTGTGTTTTAAAAATTAATGAAACTCTTGACAAAAAGTTTCATAATTTTTAAAACATTTTTGCTATTTTAAATAAATTGAACAAAACAAAACTAAATAAATGAAATAAAAATGAAATAAAGAGGAAGTATGCGCAATGGAGGGCCAGGATCCATTCTGGGCAAAAATTTGTTGACTGCGTGCGCAGATCAATAGATCAAATTCAAACTGGGCTAATCTCATTTAATTAATTAAATTAAACCTAATTAAAACTAATGACATGATCTGGGCCATTGGATGCACGCGGGAAAAGACTTAGTCAACTCATCCAACGCCTGAAATTTAAACTGGAAGCCCTAACCCTAATCACACATTAATGACTCTCAGGTCACCGGAGACGAACTCCGGTCGTCTTCTCCGGTGACCTCCCTCCCTGAGAAACTTCAAATCCTTCCCTAGGTCATTTCTGGAGCTCTAAAGCTCCAGATTTGTTCCTTTCACTCCCCTAAACTCAATCCCACCCTCATTTCTCATTTATTTCTAGCCATAACCAAGAATCGAAGCCAAGAACAAAAACTGCCAAAATTTCAGACAAGCAATACAACTTCAATTCTCAACCATTTTCAATAATTTCAAGCTCAGTGTGATCAGTGAAGCATACTTAATCAATTAGAAACAATAAATAGAGGTTCTGGAAAAATGGAATGCCATAGCTACCTGATTCGAAGCTTTCAAAATAGGAGCTTCTGGGCCAGTTTCTTGCTTCTAAACAACTCCAATGACCTCTCCAAAGTGTTTGCCAGGCTTGCTTGAAGTTTATTTGTGCTGATTGAAGAGTTTGCTTGAGTTCTGTTCAATGGGGGGGCAGAAATCGTATTTGGGATTCTGGAGGTTTTAGGCTATGGTGATGGATGCTTTTTGATCAGAGGAACCTGTTGAGTTGATCTATGAAGTGGATTTTATGGTTTGTGAGTTGTGTGATGAGATTCGAAGGTTTTTGCTCAAGGGGGAGTTTTTGTGAATGGTGAGTTGTGATCTGTTTCAGCCTTGCCTCTTGTTATGTTTAGCTAGCATTTGATCCACATAAAAAAATCTCATTGGTCAGATGATGTGACCTGCCCTTTATTGATTGGTATGGTGCCTTTTGCAAAATGTCAACTTTGGTGTAAGAGAAGCATGGGTTGTGTTCTAGGCTAGTACAAGTGTGTGGGCTGGCGCAGCATGGTGAGGGGAAAGGCTAGGGTTGGTTCAGCATCCAAGGCATCAAGTGGATGGAAGTGTTATGATGATTTTGCAACTTGGTTCCCTTTTGGTTCATATGAAAAGATCTTGCTATACAAACCATGAAACATGAGAAATTTTGGTTCAAATCTGATTTTTAGAACTTGTGTGATGCTTGCACATTGGTTTGATATGAACTAGAAGTCACAAATGCCTTGGTACAAAGTTTTTGCAAGTTTTCCATTTGGTGCATATCTTGAAAATTAGTGATTTTTGCCAACTTTGACACACCATAACTTTTGATCCAAAATGAATTAGATCATGTTCTTGTACTTTTTGAAAAGGGAAAGATCTAATCTACAACTTTCATGACCAAAGTTTTTTCATTTGAAGCATTTTTGGATCAAAAAGCAAGGGTTGAAAAAGTTGCATAAAATGACATTTCATTAAAAGTCAACCATGCCCTAAAAAGTCAACTTTGCAAAAACTTCAAATTCTTGAATTTTGTGAACTTCAAACTTCTTCCATGATCAAATAAAGATCAAATACACTAAAAATGATGAAGATCACCCCTTGGTTGGGTCATTGGGGGCCTCAGATGCCCTGATTTTGCACTGACTTGCTTGAAAAGTCAACTTTTGATCAGATGACTTCCCCATGGAATTTCTTCATGAAAATTGATATGCATACTCCCTATACCATATAGAGACCAATAGAAACAAGAATGACCAAAAAAATTGGAGTTATGGCCTCTGAAACCAAAACCCTAATTTTAGGTCATCTGTGCAGTCAAGCCTGGCTCTGCCTCCACACCAATCCCAGTTCTTGTGATTCTTTGGCATTCTTGACTTTGAGAAGATGTAATATGATGCTTGAACACATATAGACCCCTTTGAAGTGATTGATGACCTTTGGAGTGGCTCAAGAGGCTCTTGGATTGCTCAGATCACAAACCCTAGATGCAGATGACTTTGAACCAATGCAGTGAATAAAAAATGGGATATGAGATGGTATGATTGAGTTTATGCATATGAAATGATCACAAGCCATGGTGTGAATGGGTGAGGGAAAATTTGGGGTGTTTAACTCTGCCCCTATTCAAACATGAGTTAGCTGTGCAGGCTGTAAGCAACGGCTTAACAGGCGAACAAGATAACTTGTGGTTGAATACCAAAGACAGTCCAAAATTTGCACTCACAGAATGAAGAAGAAAAGGGATATAGATTGTAAAAGAAAATAAAGTATATCGTAAAGTGTGGGCGGCGGAGGACGACCGTCGAGCAGAGGACGACTGCTGGGTAAAGAGCAATGACGGGGACGGCCGACATGCTGGATAAAGGTGCGGGAAATAAAGCAATGACGGGGACGGCCGACATGCTGGGGATAAAAAGGATTATGACGGGGACGGCCATCAAGTAAAGCTATAAGATTCTCTGGGGATTAATGAAACATGACGGGGACGGCCATCAAGCTCATAAAATAAAAGTAACCAACGATGGGGACGGCCATCGGGTTAAAAAAGAAAAGGGACCACGACGGGGACGGCCATCGGGTTAAAGAATAAATGAAATAAACAGATGATGAGGTACGGTCATCAAAGGTGAAGGACGATCACCTAGCAGGGGACGGCTGCTCTGTTGGGTTAAGATGAGGGACGGTCATCTAAGGTGGAGGACGACCACCTGGCAGGGTACGGCTGCCGAAAATATCGCAACATAGGACGAATGCCGGATAAAAGGTCAACGATGGGGACGGCCATCGGACGAGCATGACGGAGGACGACCATTAAGAGGTGGAGGACGACCACCTAGCAGGGGACGGCTGCTCTCAAGGTTTACCATGACATAGGACGAATGTCAGATAACCAAAATCAACGATGGAGACGGCCATTGGATAAAATGATGAAGGACGATCATCAAAAGGTGGAGGACGACCACCTAGCAGGGGACGGCTGCTAAATATCAACGATGGGGACGGCCATCGGATGAGCATGATGGAGGACGACCATCAAGAGGTGGAGGACGACCACCTAGCAGGGTACGAATGCTCTCAGGGTTTGTCATGACACAGGACGAGTGTCAGATAAAAAGAAAAGAAATGCTTTGTTGGTGATCTACTGGGGAATGGCAAACACGGACGAGTGCTTACATTCAAGAAACAAAAAGGTATAAGTGTTTGGTATTGTGTATAGATTAAAGATGCGGACGAGCATCCTTAAGATTACGATACGGACGAGTATCGGGTAGAAACAAATACTGAAACATGCTCAGAGATGATGATACGGACGAGTATCAACTGGTTAACAGAGAACACGGACGAGTGTTGACTCTGAGGGGATTTGAGTGGTATATACGAGATACGGACGAGTATCTGTATAAGTAGGAGTGTTTAACTGTTTGGGGAGAGCGACACAGACGGGTGTCAAGAGGAGAGGGGTGTAATATAAACAAGTATCTGATATATAAAGTGTAGACGACTGCGCTGGGGATATGACACGGGCGGGTGTCAAGAAAATTATATATGTGTGTATATGTGAGTGCAAAGAGGACGTCTTTGGCTTTCTGCTGGGGTTATGACACGGACGGGTGCCAAAGAGAGTATATACTGGTGTTTGTGAATGTGAGGCAACTGCTTTTGCTGGGGAACCTCCGCTGGGGATATGGGGGAAGTATTTTGTATATTGACGGATTGTCATTATTCACAAGTGTTGATTCAAAACATGGCTCATGAATATGCTATATGTTTGATTTTTGCCGTAATGCTCCGTGTTAAAACGGAATGCTACGGTTTGTGGGTGAGTATGATGCGAATGCTATGATTATGCAAAGGTACCAAACCGGGATTCGGATCCCGCTGCCACGAAGATCTTCGATCGATCTGTTGAAGTGAACATCCCAGCTGGGGATGAGATCATTAGTAGATCTGTCATTAAGTGATATCTGCCTGGGGATTCGGGTCAATGGGAGACCTATTCCGGTAGTGGGGGGACCCAGCTGGGGTTTGAAGAAGCTTTCTTCACTCTGTTGTGATCTTCTATTCGCTGCTCTTCTGGGTAGAGGCTGGAGCTCTGTGGGGAGATGGTCCCCTGACTTTTGTGCTCGGCTGAGGACGAAATGGCAACTCGGCTGGGGAGAGAGAAAGATCACTGAAAGACCTCCCTAGAAATTTTGTTGAGGTGTATTCTTGACTCAGCCGGGGATACGGGCGCCTTCTGTGATGCCTGGCAACTCTGGTGGGGATAGGTAATAAGTGGCAACTCAGCTGGGGAGGACACACTTTGGGCGCTAAGACGGAGTGAGTGTTGATTTGCCAGCTTGCTGGGATGAAGCTTGCATGCCCCAAGTTGCATTCTGGATACCTGCAATCCTGCAAAGATATAGAAACGCACAAAATAATCCCGAGGTATCCCTTACTGGATTCCGTCATAGGAGTTTAGATACTTCTGAGAGTAAGTACACTTCCTGCAAGCATGTGACTTTATTTTTGAAGATAAACATCTGTATTTTATGCAATCAGTTTTTTCTTTTAGACATCAGACATCTTTTGCGAATAAATAAAAATATACAAGGCGAGACATGACTGAAAATCTGATTTTATTAATTCATATGCCCTGAATTGGCGAAATACAGTCAAAGAAACAAATCCCCTGAAATGAGGAGATCGTTACAAATTGAGAAACAAAATGCTGGCAATGTTGATGATGCTTTAAGGAGCTTCCTCTTTGCAATGACTCGTATGACTTTTGACGTTCTTCTCATCTTGCTTTCTGAAGAATGTTGATTCTGATTGAAGCTTGATCCTTTCGAAGCTTACCAAGTTGTAGGTGATACAGACGAATTCAGAATGCAGTTGTTCGCTTGTTCCCTTATTTTGCATGGATCGCCCTTTCGGGTTTTCAATCCATCGGGATACCCATTTTTGCCTGAGCTGTCCAATGCGGCTTTTCAACTTAGCGGGTGTACATTTTTTGTTTATTTCCCCTTATTTTTGCCCGAGTCTTTTATTCTGTTTTTGACTCGCCGGGATGCCCTATTTTTCCTGGACTTACATTCTGTTTTTATGTCCAGCGGGTCATTTTATGCGAAGTATTTTTTAACTGCATCTGAATTCACAGGGGACGGGAAGTCTTCACCATCCATGGTGCTGAGCATCAGTGCTCCACCGGAAAAAACTTTCTTTACTACGAATGGTCCTTCATAATTTGGAGTTCATTTGCCCCTGTGGTCTGTATGAGGAGGGAAGATTCTCTTCAGCACAAGATCTCCTACTTGGTACTCTCGGTGCCTGACTTTCTGATCGAAGGCTTTCTTCATTCTCTTCTGATACAACTGCCCATGACAGATTGCAGCCAATCTTTTCTCTTCGATCAGACTCAGTTGTTCGTATCGGGCCCGAACCCATTATGCTTCACTCAGTTTAACATCCATCAATACCCGTAGGGAGGGTAGTTCAACTTCAACAGGTAGGACTGCTTCCATACCATATACCAGCTGATATGGTGTTGCCCCAGTGGATGTCCTGATTGATGTGCGGTACCCATGCAAGGCAAACGGTAGCATTTCATGCCAGTCTTTGTAAGTGACTACCATCTTCTGCACAATCTTCTTGATATTCTTGTTTGCTGCCTCAACAGCGCCATTCATCTTTGGCCTGTAAGGAGAAGAATTGTGATGTTGGATCTTGAAGTCCCGGCACAGTTCTGCCATCATTTTGTTGTTTAGATTGGAACCATTATCAGTAATGATTCGCTCGGGAACTCCATACCGACAGATGATATCTCTCTTCAGAAATCTGGCTACCACTTGTCTTGTAACATTTGCATATGATGCTGCTTCGACCCACTTGGTGAAATAGTCAATGGCGACCAAGATGAACCTGTGGCCATTTGAAGCTGTTGGCTCAATCTTGCCAATCATGTCAATGCCCCACATGGCAAAGGGCCAGGGTGAAGACATCACATTCAAAGGATTGGGAGGCACATGCACCTTATCTGCATAGATCTGGCATTTATGGCATTTCCTGGCATAGGCACAACAGTCGGCATCCATTGTGATCCAATAATAGCCTGATCTTAGCAACTTCTTAGCCATGGCATGTCCTCCAGCATAGGTACCAAAAGATCCTTCGTGCACTTCATGCATCAACAAATCTGCTTCCGTTTTATCAACGCATCTGAGGAGTACCATATCAAAGTTCCTTTTGTATAGAGAACCATCAGTGTTCAAGAAGAAACTACCAGCAAGCCTTCTCAAAGTCTTCTTATCATTGGAAGATGCCCCAGGTGGGTATGTTTGATCCTCCAAGAAGCACTTAATGTCATGGAACCAAGGCTTATCATCTTTAACAACATCTGCTGCAAATACATATGCTGGCCTATCAAGTCTGGACACTGAGATCTGAGGTACGAAGTTGGCAGCTTGAACTTTGATCATGGATGAAATGGTAGCCAGAGCATCTGCAAACTGATTTTCGTCCCGAGGGATATACTCAAGCTTGACTGTTGTAAAGAAAGTCAATAACCTCCTTGTATAATCCCTGTAAGGTATCAGATGATCCTGATGGGTGTACCATTTGCCGTTGGTTTGATTGATTACCAAAGCTGAATCTCCGAATACAGTCAAAGTCTTGATCCTGAGGTCGATGGCTTCCTCAAGACCCATAATGCAAGCTTCGTATTCAGCTTCGTTGTTAGTGCAGTTGAAAGTGAGTTTTGCCGAGAAAGGCATGTGAACCCCTTTAGGTGTAATGAGTACTGCACCAACACCACGACCATTCATGTTAACAGCCCCATCAAACATCATAGTCCATTCTTCTTCCGGGTCAGGCCCTTCAGTGTGAACAGGCTCTTCATGATCTTTTTCTTTTATGAACATGATGTCTTCATCAGGGAAGTCAAATCTCATAGGCTGGTAATCATCAATGGGTTACTCAGCAAGATATTCAGACAATACACTGCCCTTGATGGCTTTCTGAGATGTGTACTGGATGTCATACTCTGTAAGGATCATTTGCCATCTTGCAACCCGTCCGGTAAGAGCTGGCTTCTCAAATATGTACTTAACTGGGTCCATCTTTGAGATCAATAAGGTAGTGTGGGTCAACATATACTGCCTCAGTCGGCGAGCAGCCCACGCTAAAGCACAGCAAGTTTTCTTGAGCAGTGAATAACGTTGTTCACAGTCGGTAAACTTTTTGCTTAGGTAGTATATTGCACACTCTTTTCGACCAGACTCGTCATGCTGGCCCAACACACACCCCATTGACTCTTCTAATACTGTCAAGTACATGATTAGAGGTCTTCCTTCAACTGGAGGCATAAGGATTGGAGGTTCTTGTAAGTATTCCTTGATCTTGTCAAATGCCTTCTGGCAGTCTTCATTCCACCTGACCGTCTGTTCTTTTCTCAACAATTTGAACAAGGGCTCACAGGTTGCTGTAAGGTGAGATATGAACCGCGAAATGTAGTTCAATCGACCTAAGAACCCTCGAACTTCTTTTTCAGTTTTCGGTGCAGGCATCTCTTGAATAGCTTTGACTTTATCAGGGTCAACTTCAATCCCCTTCTTGCTCACAATAAAACCCAGCAGCTTACCAGATTGCACCCCGAATGTGCATTTGTTGGGGTTTAACTTCAGTTGATACTTCCTCACACGCTTGAACAGTTTCAGCAGATTCACCAGGTGATCTTCTTCAGTAAGGGACTTGGCAATCATGTCATCCACATAACATTCTATCTCTTTATGAATCATATCGTGGAATAATGTTACCATAGCCCGTTGATACGTCGCACCGGCATTCTTGAGCCCAAATGGCATTACCTTGTAGCAGAACGTGCCCCAGGGTGTGATGAAGGTTGTCTTCTCCATATCTTCAGGTGACATTTTAATCTGATTGTATCCTGAAAATCCATCCATGAAGGAGAATACCGAGAACTGAGCCGTATTATCAACCAATACATCGATGTGAGGTAAAGGGAAATCATCTTTCGGGCTGGCTCTATTCAGATCCCGGTAGTCAAAACACATTCTTACTTTGCCGTCCTTTTTAGGCACAGGTACTATGTTAGCATCCCACGGCGGGTAGCTAGTTACAGCAAGGAACCCGGCGTCCCATTACTTTTGTACCTCTTCCTTGATTTTCATTGCCATGTCTGGACGGGTACGACGCAGTTTCTGTTTAACCGGTGGGCATTCTTCTCTCAAAGGCAGCTTGTGCACAACAATGTCGGTATCCAACCCTGGCATATCTTGATAAGACCAAGCAAACACGTCCACATACTCTTGAAACAGGTCAATCAGTTGTCTCTTCACTGAGTCTTGTAGGCAGGCCCCGATTTTAACTTCTTTCACGTCTTCATCTGTACCAAGATTGATCACTTCAACCTCCTCCTGGTGAGGAGTAATAACTTTTTCCTCTTGTCTCAACAACCTGGCTAGCTCTTCAGGAAGCTCATATTCTTCTTCAACCCCTTCATCAGCTTGATTGATTGGATTGTCAAAGTCATACGAAGTCATAGCCGTGCTGTTGTCGGTGCTGTCTGGAAGGCACACTCTGCAAGGGTTCAGTTTGTTCATTTTAGTGATTTGATTTTAATCTTTGTTTAGAAAAAGAAATAAAGTTGTCATTTTGAAAACACTGCCATTTATTTTTTTGTACAAAAAGAAAAATGGAAAAACAGTGAGCGGAAAAGAAAAAAGACTCGTTTGCAAAAAGATGTCTGATATTTCATTGATTAATCTTGTTGCACAAAAAGTACAGATGGCCCGATTACAAAATGAGTCTTGTCATCTTGGGCAAGATGCAAGACTTTGATGCATGCTATAAAAATACAGGAAATAATAATTACTCTGCATGAGTAACTCTTATAATTTCCTGGGAAGACCAGTTCGAGATACTGCTCCCCGGGATCTTTGGACGAATCCAGCTTTCCAGGTTGCGTTCTTCTTCCAGCTCGTCTTCCAAATTGTTGACAGCATCAGGGGTGAGCATCCCCCCACTAACAAAGTTGGGCTCTTTCGCAGCCTCTGCTTGATCTTGTTGAGTTGGTTTGTAACCCAACCCAAATCTATCATGTTTCTTCTCCACCGGTAGCAGTTTGCCCCAGCCTTGGGCAGTTCCTTCCTCAACAACCTTCCGGGCTTGTTGATATGATGTCATTGAAGTTCCGGGTACAGCAGATGTTTCATTTATATTCAAGGCCTCGAACCCTTGACTCATTGTTTCATGGATCTCCCCATCCATCTCAATGTATTTATAGGTAGCCAGGTGGCTAACAAAAATATCCTCCTCTCCACAGATTGTAACGACTTGACCCTCCCACTCGAATTTTAACTTCTGGTGAAGGGTTGAGGTCACGGCGCCAGCGGCGTGAATCCATGGCCTACCCAATAGACAGCTGTAGGCAGGCTGTATATCCATCACGTAGAAGGTCGTTTTGAAAGTCTGCGGGCCAATCGTTATGGGCAACTCAATCTCTCCCAGAACCGATCTCTTAGAATCATCAAAGGCTCTCACCACCAGGTTGCTGGGACGCAATGCCAATCCGTCATATTCTAGCTTCACCAGGGCTTTTTTAGGTAAGACATTGAGGGATGACCCTGTGTCTACCAGCACATGGGAAAGGACTGCACCTTTACATTCCATGGTTATGTGCAAAGCCTTGTTATGGTTGCGGCCTTTCGTAGTCAAGTCAGTGTTGGTGAACCCTAGTCCATGACTAGCATTAACATTTCCAACCACAGCTTCCAACTGATTGACGGTGATCTCTTCAGGCACGTAAGCTGCGTGCAAGACTTTGAGTAGTGCGTTCCGATGGGCTTCAGAGCACATAAGCAATGATAGGATTGAGATCTTGGAAGGCGTCTGGTGAAGCTGATCCACTATTTTGTAATCACTTTTCTTGATGATTCGCATGAACTCATCAACCTCTTGATCAAAGGGTGTTTTCAAAGCTTCTTTAACAATCTGCTCTTCCTGCACCAAGCTTTTCCCTTTTGCCTTGGCAGCAGCTTCTGCTTCGGCAGTGGGTCTCTGAATTTGTGGAGCAAAGAGACGTCCGCTTCGAGTGAAGCCTCCGCCTCCTCCCACATTGTCTATTTGTGGTGCAGGGGTTGATGATTCAAAAGTGATTTTTTGTCCTTCGCAGTACAGGTCAGAGCCGTAATGCCAGGGGATGGCATTACTGCTTTCATAAGGTACTGGTCCAGGCACCGTGATAGTGACTGGACTGATTGCAGCTGCGGAAGGAATTGTGATAGTCTGTGGATCATAGTATATCGTGACTGGTGCTCTGATGGGAGTAGCACTTTGTGAGTTGTAGGCAGAATTATTCTCTGGATCGTAATAAATTGTAACGGTTGAGACATCTTCATTGTTTGTTGCTGATGTTGTAGGAGACATTGTCGGAAGGATGGGTGTTGTTGTTGTAGGAGTTTCAGAATAAAGTGGTGCTGAAGTTGTAGCAGGAATATTTGTTGATATCTGGTCAGTTGAGATGACAGATGAAGCATTGGTTGATGAAGCTGAAGAATTGTCGGGAACAATGGTTGTTGCAGTTGTAGGAGATACTGGAATTGTTGCTGATGAGATTGCTGGATTTGGTGGAATTGACGTTGTAATCTGAAGTAGGCCACTCTGAATGAGACCATCTATGCCATCCCTCAAATTATCACACCCATTTACTGAAATGTTGCAGTAAGCACACCCTAACTCACACCCCGGGAACATTTGACATTCGAGGAGTTGAGCCTTAATTTCTACCAACGGTGTCCGAATCTGACCCACACTGGTTATTAAATAAGACGGCTTGTCTTCTTCAATAGCATTGATTCGGGGACCACCATGGTGTGGCATAGGGTTTTTGTTAACATTTGGTGGTGGCGCAAAATTCAGAGCTTTAGAGTCTACCAAATCTTGTACCTTCATGTGCAAGGCTCTGCACTTTTCTGTATTGTGGCCAGGTGCATTCGAGTGAAAAGCACATCTGGCGTTGGAGTCATAATTTCTGGGTAGACTATTAGGATCTGGAGGTGCCAACGTCCTTAGCTCAACTAGGTTGAGTTTCAGGAGTTGTGGCACTAGTGTTGCATATGGCATAGGGATCGGATCGATCACCCTATTGGCCTGAGATGGCCTCTGCTGAAATGGACTTTGCTGGTTGTTGTTGTTGGTGTTGTTGTAATTTCTCGGAGGATACTGAGCTTGTTGATGGTACTGAGGTTGTTGCTGATAGTTTTGTTGCGGAGGTTGATAAGCTGGTTGCGGATGAGCTGGAGCGGGAATAGTGACTGCTGCTACAGACCTGTGAACATACTGGGGTCTGCCCCTGTTGGTGTGGATGGCATTGGTCTCGCCAGTTCTTCTTGGGCCTGCAAAAGGCTTCCTTGTATTGCTGGATGAGCTGGCACCATTGTCAGAAATCTTGCCCATCTTCAACAGGCTCTCAATTCTCTCCCCAGCTATGACAACATCTGCAAAGCTAGTGGAAGAGAAAGCAGCCAGCCTGTCAATATATGTCCCCTGGAGGGTGTTCATAAACATATCTGCCATTTCCCTCTCTGACATAGGTGGCTGAACAGCAGCAGCCAATTGCCTCCATCTCTGGGCGTACTCTCGGAAACTTTCCCTTGACGACTGTGACATTCCCATTAGGAGGGTCCTGTTGGGTGCCATGTCTAAGTTGTACTGATACTGTCTGATAAAGGCCTCTGCCAGGTCCTTCCAACACCTAATAGTTTCTCTCGTCAGATGGGAGTACCATTCCCTTGACGCTCCAGTTAAGCTGTCCTCGAAATAAAACATCCAGAGCTTCTCATCCATGGTATAGGCCTTCAGCCTCCCCAGAAATGATTGTAAATGGGTTCGGGGGCATGAAGTCCCGTTGTATTTCTCAAAACAAGGAGGCTTAAACTTATGGGGAATCCTGACCCCGTCTACCAAGCCCATGTCCATAACATCGAAGCCCAAAGAGTTTTGAGACTCTAAGGATCTTAACTTCTCAGCTATCTCATCCAGCCTTCTATCATAAGCCTCCTCCCCAGCGCCCATTACTGTGAATTGATCCTCCTGGGGGTCTTCTTGCAGTACCCTTCCTGCAGTGGCAGTCCTTTGAACATTTGCAGGAATATTAACCTCTGGATGAAGGTGGGGACCAAACACAGGGGGATTGACATGAGGTTGGACCCTCTCGTTGTTACTTGTGCCAGCAGTCCCTATATGGGGATCTTCTTGATTCTGCCTTTCCACCATTGCTCTCAATCTTTCTTGGCTCTGAGCCATGTTGTTCATCACTTCCATAAACTGCGTCATCTGGGTTCTCATTTCCAATCTTTCGTTTGCCATTTGGTTTCTAACCTCTGCAAGGTCCTGTTGTACCTGATCCATTTGTATGCCCGGAAGGTTGTTACGGGTTGGATAACGGTGCGGACGGTTGAGGGGAAATACCCGGCGTCGAGCAATAGTTCCTGAACATCACAACAGAGTTAGCAACAATAAAACAAAAAACCTACAAAACAAACAAAGGGTTAGCATGCAATGCCGTATGCTTATTTGTTTTCAAGGTATCCGGCTTGGCATTCAGTTTTGACCCTTCCAGACCCTTGAAGATGCTGTTGATGTTGCTTTCAAAGTGGAACAAACTAATACATATATTACAAAAGACAAATGGTACATAGTTTGTTTACAAATACAAGCCCTCTGAGGGGTCAAAATACATTACAAGAAAGTAAAAGTACATGGAATGAAAGCAACAAAAAGCAAATGGTCAAACACCAAGACCAAACTCATCCTCCCGGACTTCCTTGAGAAGTGCTTCGGTCACAGGATCAGCTGGACGCTCCGTGAGATTCCTGATGAGGAGATTCCGGGTAGTAACAGCTGCAGTTAGCTTCTTGTGTTGACTTTGGTCTTTGGACCTCTTTACTCCAGCTCTGATCTTCAGCTCTGATATCTCCCTCTGGGCTGCTGCCAGGGCTTCCTGCTGCTCTTTTGCACTAGCTTCCAGCTGCTCTATCTTGTATTGGACCCTCTTATCCTCCAGAGTATGAGCCTAGGTGATCCTGACCCACCGAGCTTGACTCTCCTTCAGATACAAGTCTGTCCTGGCCTTCTGGAACTGGGCTTCCTTGCAAGCATTCTTCAGAATTTGTTCTCCAGCCCTAGACTTCTTAATGTAATCCTCAGACCTCTCAATTTTAGCCAGATGCTCTAACTTCAGCTTCTCTAACCTCTCAATATCCGACCTACCATCACTCCTCTCCCGGAGGGTCTTCTGCAAAGCCTGAGTCAACTTCTCATTTCTTTCTTTCAAACCCTCAAACTCCTCCAAACTGACAGTGGCAGGGGGTGGTGTTGAGGATGATCCAGGCATATCCTCCATGGTAAAGGGCATTCCAGAGAATTGAGCCCTGGCATGGGACCACTCATAATATTGTGCTGATGCCACATTGTTGCACTTCCCCAGAATGGTTACTCCCTTGGTTTGAACATTGTCCCAGGCCCAGGCTGCCTGCCTAACAATAGCCAGATTAGGCTTGTTCTCACAATAAAGAGTCTCAACCAAGTCTTGTACCCTAGGAGTGTGGACCAGTGCATAGCCCAGTTGTCTTTTGAACAACAGAGGGTTGTAATTAATGCTACCCTTAACTCCTAATAAGGGCACATTGGGAAAATGCCCGCAACTGGTGATGATATCCCTGCCCTTTGTGCTTTGAGTGCACCACCTGATATCGGCTGAAGTTAGAGCAGTGAGTCTTCTAGCCCAGTTTCTCTGCTGATGAGGATTCAAAAATGCATCTGTCTTGGGCAAATGTCTGAGAAGCCAAGTATGGAACAAAGGAGCACAACACCTCACTAATCTCCCCCTCTGCTTTTCATTCCTCTGATGCACTGAATAGTAGAAATCCCCTAACAAGGTTGGCACTGGGTTCCTTAGAATGAATAGATGGATTGCATTCTTGCTAATGAATCGAGGCTCATCTGCAAATAATACAATCCCATATATGCTCAGGGCCAATAAAGCACAGACTGCTTTCCACTCTCCCACAGAAGCTTTCAGGGTAGCTTGAGAGATCAAGAAGTCCAGATGTAGGCCAGGGATTCCAGCCTTAGAAGTCATATGCTGCCCAATTAGAACTGATTCCAGATGCAAGGCCTTTGCTAACTCTTCATTACCAGGAAAGACCATCTCAGGGTTGAAAGGGATTCCACCCCTGATAGGTATACCAACCAATGATGAGTATTCTTCCAATAAGGGGCCCAGCTGAAAGTCCTGAAAGGTGAAACACCTCAGTGGGGGATCATAAAACTGAAGGCAGGTGTGAATCATGCTCCTCTGTGAAGGGTCCAAATCCATAACCACATCAAGTATATCCCCGTAGTGTTCCCTGAACAGTGGTATATGGTCTGGAGTGATCAGGGTCTGAATCCTCCTGATGTCAGCTAGCTCTGGCTGGAAGAAGTGGTAGGTGATGTTACTCTTTTTAGGTGCCATGATGTTGAAGATGAGTAGAGACAGGTGCTGATGATAATACTGAGGAATGGGCCACTGATTGGCTGGTGCAGGTGACTGAAGTAGATAGCTGATAGCTGAAGGAGATGCTGATGAAGATAGCTCAATACTGATGATGGGGTCAAAACCAAGCCAAATGAAAATGGATACCCTGAAAAAACAAATAAACAAATGTCAATATGATGCAATGAGGATGTATGCAAATGATATGCAAGGGTTTGTGACTGAGCTGGATCTGATCAAATGCTCTGATATAGGTCCAGGTATGTTCAAGAATTCCAGATGGAGGTCTATAAATCCGGTAACCAAGGTGGGGGACTCAAATAAAGAGCCACATGTCCAGGGTTTAGAATCACAAGAACTGTTCCAACATGGAGTATTCTTAATCAAACAAAATGACAGGGTATGTTGAGGTCAAGGGTACCTGCAAACCTGTAAACAGCCCAATCCCCTCACAGGTGGTGTTCTAAAACAAGGATCCTCATACTTGGATCAGTTATGAGAAGTGTAAACACTTCTAACCCGGAGGTACAGTGTTTACAATAACCATAACAAGTCCTCCTCTAATTCACCTCAGTTTCTGAAGGTCAATACTAAAGGTCATCCAGACTTAGCAGGCTTCCCAGATAGCCCTAGCATTGCAGGAAATCTGCAACACAGAGTTCTCAAGAAGAAACCCATATCTGAACCGTGTTTCACATTCCCGCACCAGACCGAGATGGAATGGGAAAGAATATGAACCACTCTAGCCTAGGTGTCACTCAGGTCCCAGGTGTAGGATTTTAACTCTCAATAGAACCCCACCCACCAAAGCAAACAAACCAGATCCAGCCAGACAGCATGACAGTATGATATATGTAAAGCAATAAAGAAAGCAGCAAAGCAACTGTACATAAAGCAAAAATAAATACAAATACACAAACACACATAACACCCCAGTAAACACAAATCAATCAAGCGCTAGGAGGAACCCACAAAAAGAACCAGAAGCCCTGGTTGCAGTATAAGGCTCCCCAGCAGAGTCGCCAAGCTGTCGCTCCCGATAAGTGGGACTAGCCCCAGATATAGGTACAGACGCGAACAGTCGGCGAGAGGGACAATCAGAACACACAGCCGTGAACTCACTGGAGATGAATAGAGTCGCCAGCTAGGCATTTTTATCCTGGAGGAAAGGCAATGCTGCATAGACCTAGAAAGATATGGATAAGACGGTTGCGAACCAGAGAGACTGAGAAAGGGGGTTGGTTACAACCTGGGAAGGTATTAGCACCCAGATTGTCCGCCGTACTCGACGGGATCCACGCTTAAAAGATTTGTGTTTTAAAGGGGTAGTGTCAGTGCAATTTGTGTATAAATGAACTGGAAAAGGATGTACAGGTGTCAGTGCAAAAGAAGTGAAGTGTATAAATGATGTGTCAGTGTAGGAATGAGAATGTATTGCTCAAGATCACGAGGCTAAAAGAATAAGGCTGGAAAGAGGGGGAATATACAGAGACTTTTGTTCGATAACTGTTAAGTTATGCCTACGTATCCTCTCGTGCAATGAGGAAGTCAGAACACCGTAGTTCGACCCAAAGAGACTGAAAGATGAATTGACTTGTGAACTGCTTACTAGTCTATGCTCAAGTGTATGATCTGTCTGGCACAGATGCAAACTGTCTTGAATTAGACGGAAGAAACGAGTTCTCGCTTGTGAGTGAAGATGATGAGAAAAGAATCCCGAAGGAGACGATTATTGTTTGTTTTTGAGTTTTCAGTCTTTTATTGCTTTTGAAAGTTTGTCGTAAGTTAATGAGCTTAAGCCTAAACCAATAGGTTAGTAAACTCATCACATCTTCCCTCTGATTAGGGGTAATGAGAATACTTTAAGTGTGAAGTCAGATTCTCACACTTAATTACCATGGTGTAGGATTAAGATCATTAACCTACTTGATTATTTAGATGTTTTTGATGTTTTTGTTTAGTGTTAAGTAATGAGGTTAAGCCATAATCAGGGATTAAACAGACTCATTACACTATCCTAATAGAAGGATAATAGATGAGAATGCTTAAGCTGAGGAAAGCTCCTCAACTTAATCCATGATTAGGGATTAAACTCATGACAAAACAAGCCTTTGATTAAGTGGATTTTATTTTATGATATGATGATGAAGTGATTTTTAGGGTTTGTAAGACAACTTGAGAGGGACTTGTCCATTAACACTAGGGTTAGTCCTTCTTAACCAATTAAGGAAGAATTAGAACCCTAATGCAAGGCCCAAGTTACAAGTGTGATGTCTTAATGATTATTATGTGGATTGATTAAGAGATTTAAACACATTAAGGGTTTAACACTTAGGATTAAAGTTATACACTCCATCCTAAGAGAAGGATGCAGGCATAAGCTTAATCACAAAGCCTTAAAGCCTTTAGGGTTTAGTCCCTGATTATGAGATGAGGAGAGAAGACTCAAAAGAGACACAAAGGTAAAACTAAGAGGTGAGACTAATCAAAACCCTAATCATTGTCATGCTTGGTTGTTCCTAAGGTTTGTGAGGTTTACAAGAGAAGTCTTCAATGGAACCACCAGGAAGCAGATGAAAGGATCAGGAGGAGCAAAGTAACTTGCTTCACTTAAGAAGTCAAGTCACTTGAAGAAAGAAAGTGGGAGGAAGAAGAATGAGCAAGCTCAAACTCAAACACACATAAAAAATGAAGCATGGATGCAAGAGAGAGATGAGAAGAAAGTGTGAGAAGTGAAGGCAAATTCACTTCTCAAAGTCACTTACCACCTGAAAGGTTAGAAAAGAAATGCAATGCAATGCAAAATGGGATGGAATGACATGATGCAAACCAAAACCAGAAGCATATATGTGATGTTAATGATGCTATGAGATGCTACAAACCAGAAACAACACATGGATATGATCATACAAGCTTATGAATGCAAATGAGACAAGTTAGGACACATGATCATACATGAAAAGTTATGAGATGCATATGGCATACAACATGGCAAGTGAGGGATGCAATGATCAAACAGGCTTTCAATATGTCTTATGATGTTAAATGAATCAAATGGAGGCATGGAATGTCATGGCAAGTCATGTTATGCAAGAAGATGCAAGATGGATGCATATGAAAGCCCAAATTAGGGTTTATGATCAATGCATCAAACACAAACCAAAACCAGAAGCAAACAATATTATAAAAAATTGAAAATGCAATCAAAGGACCCCTAAACCTATACTAACTCACTGCCCAAAGGAGAGATCTCAACTCCTAACCAAATTCAAGTTATGTTTTTTCTAAGATTTCTAGGGTTTTAGGGTTCCTAAACAAGAAAATTACCAAACAAATTGAAAATGAGAGATCAAATCATGGCCATTTAATCTCACAAACTACATGCTAAACACAATGCAATGCAAAAAGGATCAAATTCCAACTCTTTAGGGTTAGGCAGAAATGATTTTTTGAAGTTTGGATCAAAATAATGCATAAAAATGATTTTAATTCAATGAAAAATTCTTAAAATGCATCAAGATCAAAAAATAAATTTGGTTTGAAGGTTGGACAATGTTTCTAAATGTCTCAAAACATTTCATGAATTTTTTGGTGATTTTTAAATACCTAAAAGTATTTTTAATAAATTAATTTTCATTAATCAATTAAAAATAAACTTTTAAATATTTAAAAATACTTTTTTAATGCTAAAAATGAAAATAAAAATATTTTTGTGTTTTAAAAATTAATGAAACTCTTGACAAAAAGTTTCATAATTTTTAAAACATTTTTGCTATTTTAAATAAATTGAACAAAACAAAACTAAATAAATGAAATAAAAATGAAATAAAGAGGAAGTATGCGCAATGGAGGGCCAGGATCCATTCTGGGCAAAAATTTGTTGACTGCGTGCGCAGATCAATAGATCAAATTCAAACTGGGCTAATCTCATTTAATTAATTAAATTAAACCTAATTAAAACTAATGACATGATCTGGGCCATTGGATGCACGCGGGAAAAGACTTAGTCAACTCATCCAACGCCTGAAATTTAAACTGGAAGCCCTAACCCTAATCACACATTAATGACTCTCAGGTCACCGGAGACGAACTCCGGTCGTCTTCTCCGGTGACCTCCCTCCCTGAGAAACTTCAAATCCTTCCCTAGGTCATTTCTGGAGCTCTAAAGCTCCAGATTTGTTCCTTTCACTCCCCTAAACTCAATCCCACCCTCATTTCTCATTTATTTCTAGCCATAACCAAGAATCGAAGCCAAGAACAAAAACTGCCAAAATTTCAGACAAGCAATACAACTTCAATTCTCAACCATTTTCAATAATTTCAAGCTCAGTGTGATCAGTGAAGCATACTTAATCAATTAGAAACAATAAATAGAGGTTCTGGAAAAATGGAATGCCATAGCTACCTGATTCGAAGCTTTCAAAATAGGAGCTTCTGGGCCAGTTTCTTGCTTCTAAACAACTCCAATGACCTCTCCAAAGTGTTTGCCAGGCTTGCTTGAAGTTTATTTGGGCTGATTGAAGAGTTTGCTTGAGTTCTGTTCAATGGGGGGGGCAGAAATCGTATTTGGGATTCTGGAGGTTTTAGGCTATGGTGATGGATGCTTTTTGATCAGAGGAACCTGTTGAGTTGATCTATGAAGTGGGTTTTATGGTTTGTGAGTTGTGTGATGAGATTCGAAGGTTTTTGCTCAAGGGGGAGTTTTTGTGAATGGTGAGTTGTGATCTGTTTCAGCCTTGCCTCTTGTTATGTTTAGCTAGCATTTGATCCACATAAAAAAACTCTCATTGGTCAGATGATGTGACCTGCCCTTTATTGATTGGTATGGTGCCTTTTGCAAAATGTCAACTTTGGTGTAAGAGAAGCATGGGTTGTGTTCTAGGCTAGTACAAGTGTGTGGGCTGGCGCAGCATGGTGAGGGGAAAGGCTAGGGTTGGTTCAGCATCCAAGGCATCAAGTGGATGGAAGTGTTATGATGATTTTGCAACTTGGTTCCCTTTTGGTTCATATAAAAAGATCTTGCTATACAAACCATGAAACATGAGAAATTTTGGTTCAAATCTGATTTTTAGAACTTGTGTGATGCTTGCACATTGGTTTGATATGAACTAGAAGTCACAAATGCCTTGGTACAAAGTTTTTGCAAGTTTTCCATTTGGTGCATATCTTGAAAATTAGTGATTTTTGCCAACTTTGACACACCATAACTTTTGATCCAAAATGAATTAGATCATGTTCTTGTACTTTTTGAAAAGGGAAAGATCTAATCTACAACTTTCATGACCAAAGTTTTTTCATTTGAAGCATTTTTGGATCAAAAAGCAAGGGTTGAAAAAGTTGCATAAAATGACATTTCATTAAAAGTCAACCATGCCCTAAAAAGTCAACTTTGCAAAAACTTGTAATTCTTGAATTTTATGAACTTCAACCTTCTTCTATGATCAAATAAAGATCACATACACTCAAAATGATGAAGATCACCCCTTGGTCGGGTCATTGGGGGCCTCAGATGCCCTGATTTTGCACTGACTTGCTTGAAAAGTCAACTCTTGATCAGATGACTTCCCCATGGAATTTCTTCATGAAAATTGATATGCATACTCCCTATACCATATAGAGACCAATAGAAACAATAATGACCAAAAAATTTGGAGTTATGGCCTCTGAAACCAAAACCCTAATTTTAGGTCATCTGTGCAGTCAAGCCTGGCTCTGCCTCCACACCAATCCCAGTTCTTGTGATTCTTTGGCATTCTTGACTTTGAGAATATGTAATATGATGCTTGAACACATATAGACCCCTTTGAAGTGATTGATGACCTTTGGAGTGGCTCAAGAGGCTCTTGGATTGCTCAGATCACAAACCCTAGATGCAGATGACTTTGAACCAATGCAGTGAATCAAAAATGGGATATGAGATGGTATGATTGAGTTTATGCATATGAAATGATCACAAGCCATGGTGTGAATGGGTGAGGGCAAATTTGGGGTGTTTACACCATGCAAGGCAAATGGTAGCATTTCATGTCAGTCCTTGTAGGTAACTACCATCTTCTGCACAATCTTCTTAATATTCTTGTTAGCTGCCTCAACAGCGCCATTCATCTTTGGCCTGTAAGGAGAAGAATTGTGGTGTTGGATCTTGAAGTCCCGGCATAGTTCTGCCATCATTTTATTGTTCAAGTTGGAACCATTATCGGTAATGATTCGCTCGGGCACTCCATACCGACAGATGATATCTCTCTTCAGGAATCTGGCTACCACTTGTCTGGTGACATTTGCGTAAGAAGCTGCTTCAACCCACTTGGTAAAATAGTCAATGGCAACCAGGATGAATCTGTGGCCATTTGAATCAGTCGGTTCAATCTTGCCAATCATGTCAATGCCCCACATAGCAAAGGGCCAGGGTGAAGACATCACATTCAGAGGATTCGGAGGCACATGCACTTTATCCGCATAGATCTGGCATTTATGGCACTTTCTGGCATAGGCACAACAGTCTGCATCCATTGTGATCCAGTAGTAGCCTGATCTTAGCAACTTTTTAGCCATGGCATGTCCTCCTGCATGGGTACCAAAGGATCCTTCGTGTACCTCGTGCATCAACAAGTCCGCTTCTGTCCTATCAACGCATCTGAGGAGTACCATATCCAAGTTTCTCTTGTATAGGGAACCATCAGCATTCAGGAAGAAACTACCAGCTAGCCTTCTTAATGTCTTCTTATCATTGGAAGATGCCCCAGGTGGGCATGTTTGATCCTCCAAGAAGCACTTGATATCGTGGAACCAAGGCTTATCGTCTTTAACAACATCTGCTGAGAACACGTATGCTGGCCTGTCAAGTCTGGATACTGAAATCCGAGGCACAAAATTGGCAGCTTGAACTTTGATCATGGATGAAATGGTAGCCAGAGCATATGCAAACGGATTCTCTTCCCGAGGGATATACTCAAGCTTGACTGTTGTGAAGAAAGTCAATAACCTCCTTGTATAATCCCGATAAGGTATCAGATGATCTTGGTGGGTGTACCATTTGCTGTTTTTTTTTATTGATTACCAGAGCTGAATCTCCGAACACAGTTAAAGTCTTGATCCTAAGATCAATGGCTTCCTTAAGACCCATAATGCAAGCTTCGTATTCAGCTTCGTTGTTAGTGCGGTTGAAGGTGAGCTTTGCCGAGAAAGGCATGTGAACTCCCTTAGGTGTAATGAGTACTGCTCCAACACCACGACCATTCATATTAACAGCCCCATCAAACATCATAGTCCATTCTTCTTCCAGGTCAGGCCCTTCAGTGTGAACAGGCTCTTCATGATCTTTCGCTTTTATGAACATGATGTCTTCATCAGGGAAGTTAAATCTCATAGGCTGGTAATCATCAATGGGTTGCTCAGCAAGGTAATCAGACAATACACTGCCTTTGATGGCCTTTTGAGATGTGTATTGAATGTCATATTCTGTGAGGATCATTTGCCATCTTGCAACCCGTCCGGTAAGTGCTGGCTTCTTAAAAATGTACTTAACTGGATCCATCTTTGAAATCAACAAGGTAGTGTGGGTCAACATATACTGCCTTAGTCGGCGAGCAGCCCACGCTAAAGCACAACAAGTTTTCTCGAGCAGTGAATAACGTTGTTCACAGTCGGTAAACTTTTTGCTTAGGTAGTATATTGCATACTCTTTTCGACCAGACTCGTCATGCTGGCCCATCACACACCCCATTGACTCTTCTAACACTGTCAAGTACATGATTAGAGGTCTTCCTTCAACCGGAGGCATAAGGATTGGAGGCTCTTGTAAGTATTCCTTGATTTTGTCAAAAGCCCTTTGGCAGTCTTCGTTCCACCTGACCGTTTGTTCTTTTCTTAACAGCTTGAAAAAAGGCTCACAGGTTGCTGTAAGGTGAGATATGAACCTTGAAATGTAGTTCAATCTACCTAGAAACCCCCGAACTTCTTTTTCAGATTTTGGTGCAGGCATTTCTTGAATGGCTTTGACTTTATCAGGGTCAACTTCAATCCCTTTCTCACTTACAATAAATCCCAGCAACTTACCAGATCGCACCCCGAATGTGCACTTGTTGGGGGTTTAACTTCAGCTGATATTTCCTCAGACGCTTGAATAACTTCAACAGATTTACCAGGTGGTCTTCTTCTGTGAGGGACTTGGCAATCATGTCATCCACATAACATTCAATTTCTTTATGGATCATGTCATGGAATAATGTTACCATAGCCCGTTGATAAGTAGCATCAGCGTTCTTCAGTCCGAATGGCATCACCTTATAACAGAGTGTGCCCCAGGGTGTGATGAAAGTTGTCTTCTCCATGTCTTCAGGTGACATCTTGATCTGATTGTATCCCGAAAACCCATCCATGAAGGAGAATACCGAGAACTGAGCCGTGTTATCAACAAATACATCAATGTGAGGTAAAGGGAAGTCATCTTTCGGGCTGGCTCTGTTCAGATCCCGGTAATCCACACACATCCTCACCTTGCCATCTTTCTTAGGCACAGGTACAATATTAGCGACCCACGGCGGATAGCTAGTCACAGCAAGGAAACCGGCGTCCCACTACTTTTGCACCTCCTCCTTTATCTTCATTGCCATATCTGGGCGAGTACGGCGAACCTTCTGTTTTACCGGCGGGCAGTCTTCTTTTAAAGGCAACTTGTGCATGACAATATCGGTGTCCAACCCTGGCATATCCTGATAAGACCAAGCAAAGACATCCACATACTCCCGAAGCATATCAATCAGCTGTTCTTTTACTGAATCTTGCAGGCAGGCCCCGATCTTAACTTCTTTCATTTCTTCTTCCGTACCAAGATTAACCGTTTCAGTCTCCTCCTGATGAGGAGTGATAACCTTTGTCGTACCTCGAAAAATACGATCCCTCGCGAACGCGGTCGCGGCTGGGCTGACTTGAGAGTCGCCACCTAATTTTATTTATTCCCGAAGAGGGAAATGGAAAATATAGATAAAACCACCTAGAAGGGATAAAACAAGGTCATCGCAAACCATTGTCGGGGTTCGGAAGTCGGTTATGTAGGAGGAAGGTATTAGCACCTCCTACATCCATCGTACTCGATGGGAACCATCTAGGTTGTCACGCGCGAAGGGATGTCTATACTTATGATTACTTGTTGAACTAAAGGTTTTATTGATCCTAGGGGCTCGGCAAGGATTGAGATCCTCGTGCCTACGTATTCCCTTGTGCAATGGGAAAGTCAGAGCTTCGTAGTTCGGCCTGATACAGGTATTGGTGTTTGATTTTATTACCTTTCTTCGATGAAAGGATTTAAGAGTCCATTTGCACTAAAGACTATGGATAGTTTATCTCGCCCAACAAGACGAGTGTCCTGCGTCGAAATAATCGGAGCGAGTAACGAAAGCTCGTTATCCCCCTTTCTATCGCTTAAGGCTCGTGGCGTACAAATCTTCTCGTATTTATTAAAGTGCTTTGTTTCCTAAGACCACTTGATGTTGGATCAAGGGTTTGGATCTAAGAAGTAACATTTTGGTTTTTTTGAAGTTTAAGGTGGATGCAAGTGGAAGTTTTATTTGTTGGTTTTGTTAGCGAGGCACAATGTGCTCGACTCGCAAAGTTGAGAAATTAAGCTAAAGACTAACTATGGAAAACAAGCGCAATGCGTTGATTCGTTAAGTTGAAAAATGTTGCTAAAAGTGTAAGGTGCAAAGTTCGTGCAGATGGCGATCGAGGAACGATCGACTTACGTGTGTGTATGAAGTGTAGTGCGTATGGATGTTTATTTGGCGTTGGACCAAAGATTTCGTTTATCTTTGAAAATGATTTAATCTTAGTGTGCGTTCGTTTTTTACTTAGCAATTTATCGTCAAAAAATGCAAAAATAATCACACAAGTAAGCATTATATCATCATATCACAAGCCAGGAGGATCGAGCATACGCAAACATTCATTGCACACATAATCGAGCAAAAGTGAAAAGATTAATTAATCAAGTTAAATAGAAATATTTAATTAGATTAATTAATGAATTAATTAATCGAATTAAATAAATTTATTTAGTTAAATTAATCAAATAAAAAATGTTTTTGGATTTTTCGCAGATATTCAAAAGAGAAATTAAATCGAAAGATACGGAAGAAATTCAAATTTAAACAAATAATTAAGAAAATGTTTTTTTTTTGAGTTTTTTTTTAAGAGAAGGTAATTAATTAAATTATAAAATTAAATAAATGACATGTTTTAAGATAATCAACTAATAATAAATATTTTTTAGGTTTTTAGATTTTTTTAATAAATAAAAAAACAAACAAAATCAAATAAGATAACAAAAAAGATGGTATGAAAAAAAACATGCAGGAAGGTATTGATATCTGCACAAAGCCCACCAACACAAGACCCATTCGCAGGAAGGTGAGAGTCTACCATGGACTCTGGTCAACCAAGTTGACCCAGGAAGCAAGCAGGAGAGTACGATCAGCATACTTCTTTCACTGACCAATGATCTAAAGGTGACGAAAGAAAGGGTGCATGGTAATCAAATGTGGGATGATGCGCGGGAATTCAAAACAAGTTCACAACCGGTGACATTTGTCACCGGTATTCTAAGCCACGCAAACAAACATTATCAGATTAAAATTATCACAAATAAAAAGAAAGAAACAAACTGTGCATTAATATCCCCCAAAATCGGAATTCCTTTCTCTCACCCTATTTCCGCCCCACTCTTCGTTCTCTCTCACTATCTGTTCATCTCTCTCACTAAAACAACAAACTGAACCCTAAAACCAACTCGCTGGAGAAGATGAAAACACAGCGGAGGCCGCCGTCTTCCCTGGCTACACCAACCCCAAACCTCAAACCTTTTTCATTAGACAAACACAAATAACCACATGGAAATCGAATCTACACTCAAAAACAACAAAACTCACCCCAAAATCTGGATCGAAAGTTAAACTGCGACCCCCAAAATCCGAGAACACTTAAGAAATGGCTATTCAAGTCAAAGAATAAAAGGGTTCAGAAATTACCCAATCGGAGCAAGTCCGTTGAAACTCCGACGTCACTTAGAGAAGGTAAGCTCTTCTTTCTTTTCACTCTTCTCCGCTCGCCATTATTCTTCTTCTTCTTGTTTTGTGTCTTCTTCTTCCTATTTGTTTGTTGTTGGCTTCTTCGAGGGATTTGAATGGAGCTTAGTTCGAGCTAAGCGAAGCTTCGATATGAGGCTCTGCTAACTCTTATGAATGAATGCTTTTTTTTGTATATTTTGGTTTCCTTTTTTTTAGAACGGTTTTAGCAGGGTAATGTTAGGGTAATCTGAGAGGTCATTGTGTTTTTTGTGTATAGAGGCTGCTAGGGTTTCTGTGCAGGTCCTCTCCTATTTGCGGCTAGGGTTTTTTTGTGGTAGGTGGCCCCTTCAATCATTGCCAATGATTGCCTTTATATAGAGGAATACGTGTGAGATTGAAATGAAAATTGTGTGAGGTTTGAGTGATGCGTGTGAGTGAGGGCTGATGAGTGAGAAACAAGCCGTTAGGAGCAAATCTTGAGTGATATTTTTCTGCTGATATTGTGTGGGGACCTCTTGGACTATGACAGGTTCAAAATTATTTGTCTGTAGTGAGGAGAGAAGGTGTTTGCTTATAATTTTACTGCTGTGAAAAACAAATAGTAATTCATTGTTTACACTGAGTTGCTGACTTTTTACTGCTTCATAACTATCCATTGCTGTTGAATTCGAGTGACAGAGTAGGACCAATTTTATTATTGTTTTTCTTGTGGTGTTTACTCTTGCATTTCCAAATGTTGAGTGAGGTATGATAATGTTTCATCATTTTCAACTTTTACAGGCCTATGCAGGTATGAAAAGAGGAAACTTTGATTTGAAGGAAGCATTGCTCAGCAGCATTCTTCACTTTGATGATAGTGTGCTCATGGGAGATGGTCCCTTGCTGAATATTGGATTAGAAGGAGATGGCCCTTGGTGTGTTGATGATGGACAGATAATGAAGAACAGGTTCACAACTTGGGTTTAGTTGATTGAAAAGGTAGTTTTAACACTAAGCCAATTTCTGTTAAAACTTCACATAGCCTCACACCAGTGTGTTCATTTTCTTATTATTGTATTTCAGCTAACAAATCTCAGGGTGGTGAACATGGATCATGAAATATCTTCAGGCATGTGAGCTTGGGAAAAAAGGAAATGAATATGTATGAACATTCGTCCCGCTCATTGGTGCAAGCTTATTGACATGGTCTGGCTGATTCTTCATTAATCACACCATAAAGGATCTTTTGCTTTGCGCCCTGTACGTTTGGCATGGCTGGATGAGGTCTTTTATTGAGGCATGAGGAGAAAACCAACATCACTTCGACCTGCGACTTGAGGCTATCACAGGTAATTTTCTGTGATCCTCGATTCCATTTCTTAACAGCAATTACATCTCTAACACTGCACTTGACTTTGATTGCATGATGAACATAACTGTACTAAGCCCTTTTGCGACACCTTCTTTGAGTCCGCTTGTGCCTATTATTTTAGCCTTTTCAACAACGAAACGTGAGTCTGACTTGACATAGAAACCGAACACGACATTGCCTCTCTATCTCATTATTTTCCTGCTATTGATTGTCCTGACTGGCACTTGTGTTCAATTTCTCATGCCCTGACATTTTGAGGCTTACACTGCTCTCATGTTTTATGCAGGAAAGAAAGCTTTATCAATGACTCTTTGGAATTTTGATCGGGTCACGGATAAAAAGTTACTCAGGATTCACAGCATTGTGCCCTTATTCTATTGTTCTGGTAATATGCAGGGTCGTCATGACATGGATGAGTCGATGAAGGACCAGAATTAGCATACATCAGAATTGGATGATGGTAGTGATGACTCTCAAATGGTTTAGAACATTTAATCAAGTCCAAAAATGACAACCTCTTGTAAGCAAGGGTCGACTGAGAGATGTGGTAAGACTTTGTCATTTTAATCCTCGCCTTTGATTTTTCTTCTTGAAGCACATTGCAATTCTGATTTCCTGTTTTGCGTTTTCAAGTATGGTTGACCATCGAAGCTTCCGTCAATTGTTTGTATGCCCTTATGTTTGTTTGTACTGAATTTTAACTCCTGTGCCTTTTCTTAATCTGTGGTAGAAAAACCGTGGCAAAACGGATTGCTCTTTTTTCGGTATTGCTTGGACTGAAGATTCAGTGATGAGCGGAAATTGGAAGCTTGGCATATCAGGTATTGACGCAACACTTTGGAGAAGCTTGGATCATGAAGTAAATTACAAAATTATTTGTAACATTTGAAGTCTGCATCTTTTTGTTTTTTTGTGTGAAACTGTATCTCTTGCAAACTTACCAACATTGGAATAATTGACTGTCTCGTAGGTTGGTAAACATTGGTGCAGGGTTAATCTGATGAGATTAATGACTTGATGATCATGCGGTATGAATCAAAGCACCAAAACACGAAGGCTTGAAGACACGGGACATGAAGAATAACAAATGGAGTTTTGCTTAACTTCTGTCCTTGCTGAGACTTATTTCCTTGCCGCAACTCAATGCTCTATGTTCAAAGGGTCATTTGAAGAAATACGGTGGCATCATCCTGTAATATCCAAACTTATCGGTTATGATTTTATATTGCTGCCTTGTTACCATGAAGCTCACGTTTGAATATTTCTCTTATTTCTTTGGATTTTGCATATTGGGATTTTGTTTTTATGATGCTTGCCTCAGCTTTGCTCATGGATCACATGTCTGATTCTTACTCTGTATGCTCTACCTTTGGTGCAGAGGTTGATGTGCAATTATCTGAATTTCACAACATCCAATGTCTTTATTCCTTATATTAGCCTGCTGCACAGGAAGATTGTAAGCATGTGGCTGTCTTGCAGGAACATAATAAACCTGATGATGGAGCTGTTGCTGTGAAGGATATACAGGGTAGTATGCAGGAATTGCGAGGTTATGATGAATGTAGTGTCCCCCTTGTATAAACTGCTGCTGTTGCTGATGTTGGAGCTGTTGTCATTCCTCAGTGTATGTGCGATAAGCCATTGTCTATCCTTCATATGTTTGAGATTATGCTTATATCTTTTTATGTGATTGATCTTTTGCAGGTGAGAGATGAACCATGAAGAGGGTTCATCTTTTTTAGTTCCACGGCTTGGCAGGGGTTCTCTGAATATTGCTGCTCATTATCAACTTTCTGGATGTTTGCTTTTCCTATGCATCCAAGCTTTGATATGAGGAACCTTGGAGATTGGATGAAGAAGAATTGTGGCAGCCCAATCATGGAGTGATAAACATTTAGTGATGAGAAACTTGGAGATCATGGCAGCATTTAGAAAGTGTGACGTGATAGCATCGGATTGGCATGAAGGCTATTGCACCTGAATCATTTCCAGCATGCATATTGCTTATGTGCCTTTTTGTATTGATGTATTTTGTTGTACATGTGTCTCTCATTAGACATCTGAAATAAATAATTGTAATGTTAGAGTTGGCTTGTAGGATAGAATTTCTTCGTGAAAAGCCATTTCTTCATGTACATGGCTATTTGAGTAGAATAAACCTTCTTGGAAGTTACCACTTCTCCAAACAATTAGAAATCCAGCTTGGATCCACATTCCAATGCATCTTAGGAATTCTTAGAAATCAGAATTCAACTTAGTCTTATTATCAACAAGAAACAACTCTTGAGGGCTTGGCCACGTGGAAATCTTGAATTCTTACCAAAATTCAACGTGAATTAATTCTTCTATGAATTGGAACCCAACACCTTATCTTAAATTATTCAATCAAACAAAAGGTCAATTCCAATATTAAGCAAACTTTGATCCATCTTTGTACATTTGAAACCAAATAATAGCATGTGCCAATGCTTGCAAACTTCACTTGACTCTTTGAAAACCATTAGGTTAAATCTTGAAAGTCCATGATAAAAACTTGAAACAAAGTGTAGCAAATCATGTCTTAAAATCATTTGAACATTCTAGCCATGGCTTGATCACAAATTTGCACTTGTGTCTTGAACATAAGTTGAACTTGGAAATAATCAAACTTTATTGTAAATTCAGAGTGCTTGCTCCATGAATTCATAAATTAAGCTCAATTTCGACCAACTTTAGACTTGTGGCATATTTGTCCTTCTTAGTATCTTGAAATTCAAGTAACAAAATTCAAATCTTGAATTGTACCATATCTCCCTTTATTGAAATATCTGAACCTCAAACATTGGTCATATCACCTTTGAATTCTTGAATATTCACACAATCAAAACCTACTTCTAACCATTGACATTCATGACCAAACCCCCACAAATTTTCCTAATCGTCAAACCAGACATGAGTATGAGGCCACCACTTAACACCAACAATAAGAAATAGTTATTGAAACCAGGTAAGGAAAAAAAAACAAGTAATAATAGGGTTTAAGCCTAGGGAAATCATAGCCCGAGCCCAAATGATCACTTAAAAAGGGGAATCAGAAAAAAAAGATTGGGATATTGAAATACGGAAAGGTAGGACAAATTTGGGGTATGACAGATGCCCCTATCTAATTTACTTGAGCCCGAAGGATTGAACTGCTGCATGGCATTTAAATCTTTAGGTTGAAAGTCAATTAGATACAAACAGACCCCAAAATTTGTCTGACAAGAGAGAAAGTGCGACACCACTGAAAGGGATATGAGGATAAGATCGGAAAATTGTACAAAAAGTCTGAGATTCTTTGTATTAACAAAGCAGCATCCCAATTTGATGAATAAATTTCTTCAAGTTGTATAAGGCAGTCCCTTATGAATTAGGGTTCCCTCGGGGACAAAATCTTAACAGAGTGCGATTCCTTGGGTCATGCGAAGCAGTTCCTTAACAATAAAGGCTCTTCGGAAAATATCCAAATCAATATCTTAATCAATGATATTCTCTGATCCAACAAAGCAGTTCCTCACACTTAAGGCTCTCCATTGATACTCAGAGAAACATCTCAACAAAGGCATAATATTTTCTAAGTCATACGAAGCAGTTTCCTTTGGTCAGGACTCTCCAATGAATCTAGAACAAGTGTCTTAACAAAGCATGAGATTCTTTTAGTCCATCAAAGCAGTACCTTACCAATGAAGGCTCTATGTGGACGTTAGAACAATATCTTGAATAAATGGGGTAAGATTTTCATATCATGCGAAGCAGTTCCTTAAACATAGGATCTTCAGTGATACTAGAACAGTGTCTTTACCGAACATGAGATTCTTCGGGTCTCGCGAAGCGATACCTTGTCGATTAAGGTTCTTCGGGGAATGCCAAAGCAGTATCTCGACCAAATGAGATTTCCTAGCTCATCAAAGCAGTACCTTACCAATGAAGGCTCTTTGGGGATACTTAGGGCAGTATCTCGAATAAAATGATATACGATTTTTCAGACTATGCGAAGCAGTTCCTTATACACAAGGATCTTCAATGATACTAGAACAGTATCTCCATCACAATATGAGATTCTTCGGGTCTTGCGAAACAGTACCTTTTCGATTAAGGTTCTTCAGAGAAAACCAAAGCAGTATCTCGAACAATGAGATTCCCTAGCTCATCAAAGCAGTACCCTACCATAAAGGCTCTTTGGAAATATTTTAGGGCAGTATCTCGAATAAATAGTGCAAGACTTTCTAGATGTGAAGCAGTTCCCTATATTCAAGGATCTTCAGTGATACTAGAACAGTATCTTAAACACAACATGAGATTCTTCGGATCTTGCGAAGCAGTACCTTTTCGATTAAGGTTCTTCGGAGGGCTCCAAAGCAGTATCTCAATCAAATCTTCCAGGATGCTCTCTGCTTGGAGAGCAATGAAGACGGTGGACAACATCACCATCAACTATATAGTTGAAGAATGATTTGCTGGGGAATAAAATCCATAAGCGTATGCGGGATATCAGCTCTTTTCAGAGGAATACCATCAACTTTGAGAGGAAAATCCTGGATGCATGTCCTGGATCCTGTTATGCTATCCTGATATGACCTCGTGCATTGCATGATGCACGATGATTCTTATGAAAATGCAATCGCAAATGATTCTAATGCAAATGCTTTGTTATATGCTAATGATTAATATGATTGTGTTTGATGACATTCTTGTTTTCGGACAAGAATGTTGCATGTCATGCATGTGACAATGCAAATGATTGGATATGCTCGATATAAGGTTTTTGGTAGATGCCAACGAAATTGGACTTTGGAAAGATGCCACTCCACGGGTGGACTTTCGTTTTTTGATGGTTTTGAAAGCAAGGGTGAAGAGACTCACTAGGTATCAACTCAGGGTTGAGAAAGCAAAGGTATCAACACGGGGTTGAAAAGGTATCATCAACACAGGGTTGAAAAAGATAAAGGTATCAACACGGAGTTGAGAAAGCAAAGATATCAACACAGAGTTGCAAAGGTATCATCAACACAGGGTTGAAAAAGGTAAAGGTATCAACACGGAGTTGAGAAAGCAAAAATATCAACACAGAGTTGCAAAGGTATCATCAACACAGGGTTGAAAAAGGTAAAGGTATCAACACGGGGTTGAAAAGGTATCAACACGGAGTTGAGAAAGCAAAGATATCAACACAGAGTTGCAAAGGTATCATCAACACAGGGTTGAAAAAGGTAAAGGTATCAACACGGGGTTGAAAAGGTAAAGATATCAACACGGGGTTGAAAAGGTATCATCAACACAGGGTTGAAAAGGTATAGGTATCAACACGGGGTTGAAAAGGTATCAACACGGAGTTGAAAAGGTATAGGTATCAACACGGGGTTGAAAAGGTATCAACACGGAGTTGAAAAGGTATCATCAACACAGGGTTGACTAAGATTGGATTGTGAGAAATGCCAAGAGGACTTGGACCTTTGCATTGTGCTAAACACTGTTAGACTTTTGAGATGTGCCAAACATAGTTGGACTTTTGGCTTTCTAGTAGTTACCACCATAGTGGGTTTTTGGGAATCGTGAGGGCGCCAATGAAATTGGACTTTAAGATTTTTGGTGGTTGCCAATATAATTGGACTTTTTGGGGTGGTGGAGGGTATTGACTTCTCGACACTTGGCATCCGACGATGCTCTGATCGGAGGATGGATGCGACCATTTGTGGTGTCCCCAAGTCTGATCTATTGTTGAAGTTGTATGCTGCTGACATAATTTCAACTTCTTTGACTGATGTCATGATGACTTTAAAATGATCGTAGCGACATAATCAATGCATGTTGATTATGCTTTGGCTTAGCCCTAAAGCCTCATTTTATCACTGCCTTGCCCCAGTCTGCGGGGATTTTGAATGAATCTTCTTCGAATAGAAGCCTTGGGGAATAATTGTATCATGACCTGACACGTTACAAATTGCCCCAGTATCTGGGTCTTATGGGGAGTTGCCCCTGTCTGAGCCTTTGGAAGGAATCATCTTGAATTTGGTGATCATGAATTATCTGTCCCAGATAGGCTGCTAATTGAGATAGTCTAATTCTAATGCCTGGAGATTTGATTTTCGACCAACCAATTCTCATGTCCATACAGTCATTGGAAGTCTTTCCCCTGATATGGAGTGATCTTGATTCGAGTCAACGCCAATAAATTCTCATGCTCATCTTTGACTTTTCCTTGTTTGGAATTTCTTTAGACGCTAAGTACTGACTTGCAATTAAAATTTGTTTGTCCAGAAATGGTAATTTTAATGCAATATTCATGCGAGTTTTGAAAGATCATTTATTTGAATGATGTGATAGTGTGTGACGAATGGACCAGATGTCCAAACGTAGTGCTGATTTAGCAAGTGATTTGTGAAATAAACAAGGAGAAGATCAACAAATCTTTTAGGAGTCAGCTTACGCAACCTTGCTGAGATACGCTTCCAGAATAAACCCTGCTTCAATTAGGTCTTTTGAGGGTTGTATCGTGGTCTGGTTCACGGTTATGAAACAAAGGATATAGGCTCAAATATTTTTGTACCCACCCATCTTCATGATGATCTTCATTCCTACGTTCAGTTAAATGACACATATTTGTCTCCTATGAGAGCTTGAAGGTGTAATGGTTGAAGATGATTGTTCAAGACCTTTCTTACCATGGCAGTCACCTTATTCATTTTTCTGGGATGTTAGTGACCCTTTTGGTTTTGGGTAAGATGGTCACTGCAACTTATTTTGTTTTTTTTTTGTTAAGGATTTTGACGACCTCTTTTTACTGTATTGATCCCTAATTTTACGTGGACTGTTTTTTTTGAATTTTTAGTCCATCGGGATTTGCCCTAATTTTTGCCTAAGTCTCCTATTTGGATGTACAACTTAGCGGGCTTTTCTTATTTTTGATTTTTTTTTCTGTTGAAGGATTGTGACTGCCAAGTCATTGGTCATGGATGGATCTCCAAATTGGAATGTTTCACCTTGCAGTTTAAATGTACAATCAGGTTAACTGAACACTACCCTGCCCCGGGTTAAGCATAAGGGTTTCGAATATTCGAAATAAACTCCTACTTCTAGGCTCGAAATGGTTGTCTAGGGATTAACTCCTTATCTCTCCAGTATTTGGGAATTTGAAACAATGCCTGTATATCATCAGCAAGATTCTTTCGGAAAGCATATTATCAGTGATTATGGGTATTTCGTTTTCGTCATCCTCCCTCAAATATTTGCTAACAATGTGATAAAGGAGGTAAAGTGCATTTTTTTTTATTTTTTTGCAATAAGTGGGAAAATGTGAGTGAATACGAATGGATTTGTTCAAAACATGCATGTTCATTACATTAATATTACCATTAAAGACAACAGTTCTTAAAAGCAAGTAGCACCAAATAGAAAAGAAATTACAAATACAAAGTAATGATATGAGCTAAAGATTGCCAGTGTTGAGGGACTGGGCTTTGATTTGCTGTTGGGAAGCCTTAATTCAGAATTGCTCTTCAAGATCAGTTTGAGAACCATCTTCGCATGTACTCTCAGCAACTTCTTCCATAACATGGATTGATGAGCCCGCCTGATTGTGGATTTGAATTCCCTGAGGTGTGAATGAAATTACCTTGGAATCAATCAGATCCTGGACTTTATTTTTGAATTGTTGGCAATCATCAGTTGAATGTCCCGGCGAGTTGGCATGGAAGCCACAATAAGCATTAGGATCAAAGTTTGGTCGATGTGGAAGAGGCATTGGATCTATCTTCCTCGGCTCTACCAATCCACTATTAATCAAACGTGGAAGTATGTGACTGTGAAGCATCGACAATTGATCAAAATGCCTTTTTGGTCTTTTAGCGTAGTAAGGACGCCGTTGGGGAGTACGTGGTTGTTGCATTGGCTCTTGATGTACAACCTGTTGTCGATATTGAGGAGGTCCTCTGCATGGGTACTGTTGGTAAGGCACTGGAGGTGGAGCTTGTAGAGTTTCCCAAACTGCATTAATTTCCTCCTTTGTTTCTTGGGAACTGACAATTGATTCGCTTTCACTAGTCTGGACGTCTGAGATGTCCTGTAATTTTCTACTCTTGAGTAGGATCTCAATTCGTTCTCCAACTGACACCAATTGTGAAAAGCCAGGAAAAGAGCTGCCTATCATTCTTTCAATATACGGACTTTGCAAACTATCCATAAATAAGCCAACCAATTCTTTCTCTAAAATTGGTGGTTGAACACAAGCAGCTAACTCTCTCCATCTTTGAGCATACTTTTTGAATGGTTCATCGCTTTCTTGAGATAACCCTTGCAATTGCATGCGGTCTGGAGCCATGTCGAGATTGTAGTCATACTGCTTCATAAAAGCACTGGACAAGTCCAACCATGATTGGATGTGGCTACTTTTTAGCTGTGTATACCAGTTCAATGATGCTCCACTCAAACTGTCTTGAAAACAGTGAATCATCAATTTATCGTTCTTAGTATGAGTGGTCATTTTTCTACAGAACATCACCAAATGATTCTTTGGACAACTATCTCCTTCGTACTTCTCATATTTTGGCATTTTGAACTTAGGAGGGATTACCACATCAGGCACTAAACATAAGTCAGAAGCGTTCAGACCAAAAGCATCATGTCCTTTTAAGGCCTCAAATTTCTCTTCCAACACACGACATCTTTCAGCAAACTCAGGATTTTGAGGTTGTTCAGCATTCAATACCAGGTTTGACCCTCTGGGATTAGGCGCGGAGATTGAAAAGCTATGATACTCCATGGCGTCAACTGATGAAGAATTCTCATTCCTACCAATGTGACACTTTTGTGTAATAGAATCCCCAACTGCCGTTCGTTGAATGTTGTCCTCTCTTTTTGCCAAGGCTATCATGGCCTCCACAAGTTGCTCCACTTGTTTCTTCATTGAGTCTACATCTCCTCTTAAATTATCATGGCTTCGCTCCAAAGGATCCATAGTCCTTAAAGCTACTTCAAGTCTGATACAAGTGTCGAGAAATCAACTATGATTGGACAACGGGTGGATAAGCTCTTTTGTTTTGGGAAAATGATATGTAATGCGTATGAAATGATATGTAAATGAAATGAAAGATCCAAGATCATAGGACCAGAGGTATGGATGGAGGATACTTTGATTATTCTCCTCATAAGGATCTCACCAGGGTGACCTCTACAGTTCTAGGGATCCCAAAGTTAACAATTCACATGGTTGTTCATCACACACGCCATCAACATGACGGTTGATTGACTCCACCATATGCATTTCGTTTGGGTGAGATCTTCGTATCGAGCCACGCAAGAGAGAAATCTCCTGGTGCCCCATACTACGTGATCGTCGACACGAGGCTTAGAACAAAGTCCTGGAGTTATGGACCTTCCTCAATTGTTTGATGCACGTGTCAATTTTTTATATATTTTGACAGTCAGTCAACTCCATTGAGTAAGTCTATTCCAAGTGAGGTTTTCGTATCGAGCCACGCGAGGGCGAACCCTGGTGCCCTAATACTACGCAACCATCAACCGATGTTTTAACCAAAAGGTTCTAAAGGTCCTCAGAGTCAACGACTTTAATGAAAACAACTGAGCACACACGCCAAGAGCTTGACGGTTGTCAGTATTTCCATTAAAATCTACTCTGAGTGAGGTTTTCGTATCGACAACCCACGAGAGAGGTTCTCTCGGGAGCCCATACTACACAACCTCGCTAACTTATGTTTACACTCATAGACCCGGGTATAGAGCCTTTCCCTCAAGTTGTTTCGATCCAAGTATCAATCCAGTACAAAAGATCCACAATCAGGATATAAAATGTAAAACAATAAAGAAAGCGATAAACAAGTAACACATAATCAAACATCCAAACAAGCGTGGAAACCTAGATTAGGCTCGACTTGCATAGGGGTGAACCAGTCCCCAGCAGAGTCGCCAGCTGTCGTACCTCGAAAAATACGATCCCTCGCGAACGCGGTCGCGGCTGGGCTGACTTGAGAGTCGCCACCTAATTTTATTTATTCCCGAAGAGGGAAATGGAAAATATAGATAAAACCACCTAGAAGGGATAAAACAAGGTCATCGCAAACCATTGTCGGGGTTCGGAAGTCGGTTATGTAGGAGGAAGGTATTAGCACCTCCTACATCCATCGTACTCGATGGGAACCATCTAGGTTGTCACGCGCGAAGGGATGTCTATACTTATGATTACTTGTTGAACTAAAGGTTTTATTGATCCTAGGGGCTCGGCAAGGATTGAGATCCTCGTGCCTACGTATTCCCTTGTGCAATGGGAAAGTCAGAGCTTCGTAGTTCGGCCTGATACAGGTATTGGTGTTTGATTTTATTACCTTTCATCGATGAAAGGATTTAAGAGTCCATTTGCACTAAAGACTATGGATAGTTTATCTCGCCCAACAAGACGAGTGTCCTGCGTCGAAATAATCGGAGCGAGTAACGAAAGCTCGTTATCCCCCTTTCTATCGCTTAAGGCTCGTGGCGTACAAATCTTCTCGTATTTATTAAAGTGCTTTGTTTCCTAAGACCGCTTGATGTTGGATCAAGGGTTTGGATCTAAGAAGTAACATTTTGGTTTTTTTGAAGTTTAAGGTGGATGCAAGTGGAAGTTTTATTTGTTGGTTTTGTTAGCGAGGCACAATGTGCTCGACTCGCAAAGTTGAGAAATTAAGCTAAAGACTAACTATGGAAAACAAGCGCAATGCGTTGATTCGTTAAGTTGAAAAATGTTGCTAAAAGTGTAAGGTGCAAAGTTCGTGCAGATGGCGATCGAGGAACGATCTACTTACGTGTGTGTATGAAGTGTAGTGCGTATGGATGTTTATTTGGCGTTGGACCAAAGATTTCGTTTATCTTTGAAAATGATTTAATCTTAGTGTGCGTTCGTTTTTTACTTAGCAATTTATCGTCAAAAAATGCAAAAGTAATCACACAAGTAAGCATTATATCATCATATCACAAGCCAGGAGGATCGAGCATACGCAAACATTCATTGCACACATAATCGAGCAAAAGTGAAAAGATTAATTAATCAAGTTAAATAGAAATATTTAATTAGATTAATTAATGAATTAATTAATCGAATTAAATAAATTTATTTAGTTAAATTAATCAAATAAAAAATGTTTTTGGATTTTTCGCAGATATTCAAAAGAGAAATTAAATCGAAAGATACGGAAGAAATTCAAATTTAAACAAATAATTAAGAAAATGTTTTTTTTTTGAGTTTTTTTTTAAGAGAAGGTAATTAATTAAATTATAAAATTAAATAAATGACATGTTTTAAGATAATCAACTAATAATAAATATTTTTTAGGTTTTTAGATTTTTTTAATAAATAAAAAAACAAACAAAATCAAATAAAATAACAAAAAAGATGGTATGAAAAAAAACATGCAGGAAGGTATTGATATCTGCACAAAGCCCACCAACACAAGACCCATTCGCAGGAAGGTGAGAGTCTACCATGGACTCTGGTCAACCAAGTTGACCCAGGAAGCAAGCAGGAGAGTACGATCAGCATACTTCTTTCACTGACCAATGATCTAAAGATGACGAAAGAAAGGGTGCATGGTAATCAAATGTGGGATGATGCGCGGGAATTCAAAACAAGTTCACAACCGGTGACATTTGTCACCGGTATTCTAAGCCACGCAAACAAACATTATCAGATTAAAATTATCACAAATAAAAAGAAAGAAACAAACTGTGCATTAATATCCCCCAAAATCGGAATTCCTTTCTCTCACCCTATTTCCGCCCCACTCTTCGTTCTCTCTCACTATCTGTTCATCTCTCTCACTAAAACAACAAACTGAACCCTAAAACCAACTCGCTGGAGAAGATGAAAACACAGCGGAGGCCGCCGTCTTCCCTGGCTACACCAACCCCAAACCTCAAACCTTTTTCATTAGACAAACACAAATAACCACATGGAAATCGAATCTACACTCAAAAACAACAAAACTCACCCCAAATTCTGGATCGAAAGTTAAACTGCGACCCCCAAAATCCGAGAACACTTAAGAAATGGCTATTCAAGTCAAAGAAGAAAAGGGTTCAGAAATTACCCAATCGGAGCAAGTCCGTTGAAACTCCGACGTCACTTAGAGAAGGTAAGCTCTTCTTTCTTTTCACTCTTCTCCGCTCGCCATTATTCTTCTTCTTCTTGTTTTGTGTCTTCTTCTTCCTATTTGTTTGTTGTTGGCTTCTTCGAGGGATTTGAATGGAGCTTAGTTCGAGCTAAGCGAAGCTTCGATATGAGGCTCTGCTAACTCTTATGAATGAATGCTTTTTTTTGTATATTTTGGTTTCCTTTTTTTAGAACGGTTTTAGCAGGGTAATGTTAGGGTAATCTGAGAGGTCATTGTGTTTTTTGTGTATAGAGACTGCTAGGGTTTCTGTGCAGGTCCTCTCCTATTTGCGGCTAGGGTTTTTTTGTGGTAGGTGGCCCCTTCAATCATTGCCAATGATTGCCTTTATATAGAGGAATACGTGTGAGATTGAAATGAAAATTGTGTGAGGTTTGAGTGATGCGTGTGAGTGAGGGCTGATGAGTGAGAAACAAGCCGTTAGGAGCAAATCTTGAGTGATATTTTTCTGCTGATATTGTGTGGGGACCTCTTGGACTATGACAGGTTCAAAATTATTTGTCTGTAGTGAGGAGAGAAGGTGTTTGCTTATAATTTTACTGCTGTGAAAAACAAATAGTAATTCATTGTTTACACTGAGTTGCTGACTTTTTACTGCTTCATAACTATCCATTGCTGTTGAATTCGAGTGACAGAGTAGGACCAATTTTATTATTGTTTTTCTTGTGGTGTTTACTCTTGCATTTCCAAATGTTGAGTGAGGTATGATAATGTTTCATCATTTTCAACTTTTACAGGCCTATGCAGGTATGAAAAGAGGAAACTTTGATTTGAAGGAAGCATTGCTCAGCAGCATTCTTCACTTTGATGATAGTGTGCTCATGGGAGATGGTCCCTTGCTGAATATTGGATTAGAAGGAGATGGCCCTTGGTGTGTTGATGATGGACAGATAATGAAGAACAGGTTCACAACTTGGGTTTAGTTGATTGAAAAGGTAGTTTTAACACTAAGCCAATTTCTGTTAAAACTTCACATAGCCTCACACCAGTGTGTTCATTTTCTTATTATTGTATTTCAGCTAACAAATCTTAGGGTGGTGAACATGGATCATGAAATATCTTCAGGCATGTGAGCTTGGGAAAAAAGGAAATGAATATGTATGAACATTCGTCCCGCTCATTGGTGCAAGCTTATTGACATGGTCTGGCTGATTCTTCATTAATCACACCATAAAGGATCTTTTGCTTTGCGCCCTGTACGTTTGGCATGGCTGGATGAGGTCTTTTATTGAGGCATGAGGAGAAAACCAACATCACTTCGACCTGCGACTTGAGGCTATCACAGGTAATTTTCTGTGATCCTCGATTCCATTTCTTAACAGCAATTACATCTCTAACACTGCACTTGACTTTGATTGCATGATGAACATAACTGTACTAAGCCCTTTTGCGACACCTTCTTTGAGTCCGCTTGTGCCTATTATTTTAGCCTTTTCAACAACGAAACGTGAGTCTGACTTGACATAGAAACCGAACACGACATTGCCTCTCTATCTCATTATTTTCCTGCTATTGATTGTCCTGACTGGCACTTGTGTTCAATTGCTCATGCCCTGACATTTTGAGGCTTACACTGCTCTCATGTTTTATGCAGGAAAGAAAGCTTTATCAATGACTCTTTGGAATTTTGATCGGGTCACGGATAAAAAGTTACTCAGGATTCACAGCATTGTGCCCTTATTCTATTGTTCTGGTAATATGCAGGGTCGTCATGACATGGATGAGTCGATGAAGGACCAGAATTAGCATACATCAGAATTGGATGATGGTAGTGATGACTCTCAAATGGTTTAGAACATTTAATCAAGTCCAAAAATGACAACCTCTTGTAAGCAAGGGTCGACTGAGAGATGTGGTAAGACTTTGTCATTTTAATCCTCGCCTTTGATTTTTCTTCTTGAAGCACATTGCAATTCTGATTTCCTGTTTTGCGTTTTCAAGTATGGTTGACCATCGAAGCTTCCGTCAATTGTTTGTATGCCCTTATGTTTGTTTGTACTGAATTTTAACTCCTGTGCCTTTTCTTAATCTGTGGTAGAAAAACCGTGGCAAAACGGATTGCTCTTTTTTCGGTATTGCTTGGACTGAAGATTCAGTGATGAGCGGAAATTGGAAGCTTGGCATATCAGGTATTGACGCAACACTTTGGAGAAGCTTGGATCATGAAGTAAATTACAAAATTATTTGTAACATTTGAAGTCTGCATCTTTTTGTTTTTTTGTGTGAAATTGTATCTCTTGCAAACTTACCAACATTGGAATAATTGACTGTCTCGTAGGTTGGTAAACATTGGTGCAGGGTTAATCTGATGAGATTAATGACTTGATGATCATGCGGTATGAATCAAAGCACCAAAACACGAAGGCTTGAAGACACGGGACATGAAGAATAACAAATGGAGTTTTGCTTAACTTCTGTCCTTGCTGAGACTTATTTCCTTGCCGCAACTCAATGCTCTATGTTCAAAGGGTCATTTGAAGAAATACGGTGGCATCATCCTGTAATATCCAAACTTATCGGTTATGATTTTATATTGCTGCCTTGTTACCATGAAGCTCACGTTTGAATATTTCTCTTATTTCTTTGGATTTTGCATATTGGGATTTTGTTTTTATGATGCTTGCCTCAGCTTTGCTCATGGATCACATGTCTGATTCTTACTCTGTATGCTCTACCTTTGGTGCAGAGGTTGATGTGCAATTATCTGAATTTCACAACATCCAATGTCTTTATTCCTTATATTAGCCTGCTGCACAGGAAGATTGTAAGCATGTGGCTGTCTTGCAGGAACATAATAAACCTGATGATGGAGCTGTTGCTGTGAAGGATATACAGGGTAGTATGCAGGAATTGCGAGGTTATGATGAATGTAGTGTCCCCCTTGTATAAACTGCTGCTGCTGCTGATGTTGGAGCTGTTGTCATTCCTCAGTGTATGTGCGATAAGCCATTGTCTATCCTTCATATGTTTGAGATTATGCTTATATCTTTTTATGTGATTGATCTTTTGCAGGTGAGAGATGAACCATGAAGAGGGTTCATCTTTTTTAGTTCCACGGCTTGGCAGGGGTTCTCTGAATATTGCTGCTCATTATCAACTTTCTGGATGTTTGCTTTTCCTATGCATCCAAGCTTTGATATGAGGAACCTTGGAGATTGGATGAAGAAGAATTGTGGCAGCCCAATCATGGAGTGATAAACATTTAGTGATGAGAAACTTGGAGATCATGGCAGCATTTAGAAAGTGTGACGTGATAGCATCGGATTGGCATGAAGGCTATTGCACCTGAATCATTTCCAGCATGCATATTGCTTATGTGCCTTTTTGTATTGATGTATTTTGTTGTACATGTGTCTCTCATTAGACATCTGAAATAAATAATTGTAATGTTAGAGTTGGCTTGTAGGATAGAATTTCTTCGTGAAAAGCCATTTCTTCATGTACATGGCTATTTGAGTAGAATAAACCTTCTTGGAAGTTACCACTTCTCCAAACAATTAGAAATCCAGCTTGGATCCACATTCCAATGCATCTTAGGAATTCTTAGAAATCAGAATTCAACTTAGTCTTATTATCAACAAGAAACAACTCTTGAGGGCTTGGCCACGTGGAAATCTTGAATTCTTACCAAAATTCAACGTGAATTAATTCTTCTATGAATTGGAACCCAACACCTTATCTTAAATTATTCAATCAAACAAAAGGTCAATTCCAATATTAAGCAAACTTTGATCCATCTTTGTACATTTGAAACCAAATAATAGCATGTGCCAATGCTTGCAAACTTCACTTGACTCTTTGAAAACCATTAGGTTAAATCTTGAAAGTCCATGATAAAAACTTGAAACAAAGTGTAGCAAATCATGTCTTAAAATCATTTGAACATTCTAGCCATGGCTTGATCACAAATTTGCACTTGTGTCTTGAACATAAGTTGAACTTGGAAATAATCAAACTTTATTGTAAATTCAGAGTGCTTGCTCCATGAATTCATAAATTAAGCTCAATTTCGACCAACTTTAGACTTGTGGCATATTTGTCCTTCTTAGTATCTTGAAATTCAAGTAACAAAATTCAAATCTTGAATTGTACCATATCTCCCTTTATTGAAATATCTGAACCTCAAACATTGGTCATATCACCTTTGAATTCTTGAATATTCACACAATCAAAACCTACTTCTAACCATTGACATTCATGACCAAACCCCCACAAATTTTCCTAATCGTCAAACCAGACATGAGTATGAGGCCACCACTTAACACCAACAATAAGAAATAGTTATTGAAACCAGGTAAGGAAAAAAAAACAAGTAATAATAGGGTTTAAGCCTAGGGAAATCATAGCCCGAGCCCAAATGATCACTTAAAAAGGGGAATCAGAAAAAAAAGATTGAGATATTGAAATACGGAAAGGTAGGACAAATTTGGGGTATGACAGATGCCCCTATCTAATTTACTTGAGCCCGAAGGATTGAACTGCTGCATGGCATTTAAATCTTTAGGTTGAAAGTCAATTAGATACAAACAGACCCCAAAATTTGTCTGACAAGAGAGAAAGTGCGACACCACTGAAAGGGATATGAGGATAAGATCGGAAAATTGTACAAAAAGTCTGAGATTCTTTGTATTAACAAAGCAGCATCCCAATTTGATGAATAAATTTCTTCAAGTTGTATAAGGCAGTCCCTTATGAATTAGGGTTCCCTCGGGGACAAAATCTTAACAGAGTGCGATTCCTTGGGTCATGCGAAGCAGTTCCTTAACAATAAAGGCTCTTCGGAAAATATCCAAATCAATATCTTAATCAATGATATTCTCTGATCCAACAAAGCAGTTCCTCACACTTAAGGCTCTCCATTGATACTCAGAGAAACATCTCAACAAAGGCATAATATTTTCTAAGTCATACGAAGCAGTTTCCTTTGGTCAGGACTCTCCAATGAATCTAGAACAAGTGTCTTAACAAAGCATGAGATTCTTTTAGTCCATCAAAGCAGTACCTTACCAATGAAGGCTCTATGTGGACGTTAGAACAATATCTTGAATAAATGGGGTAAGATTTTCATATCATGCGAAGCAGTTCCTTAAACATAGGATCTTCAGTGATACTAGAACAGTGTCTTTACCGAACATGAGATTCTTCGGGTCTCGCGAAGCGATACCTTGTCGATTAAGGTTCTTCGGGGAATGCCAAAGCAGTATCTCGACCAAATGAGATTTCCTAGCTCATCAAAGCAGTACCTTACCAATGAAGGCTCTTTGGGGATACTTAGGGCAGTATCTCGAATAAAATGATATACGATTTTTCAGACTATGCGAAGCAGTTCCTTATACACAAGGATCTTCAATGATACTAGAACAGTATCTCCATCACAATATGAGATTCTTCGGGTCTTGCGAAACAGTACCTTTTCGATTAAGGTTCTTCAGAGAAAACCAAAGCAGTATCTCGAACAATGAGATTCCCTAGCTCATCAAAGCAGTACCCTACCATAAAGGCTCTTTGGAAATATTTTAGGGCAGTATCTCGAATAAATAGTGCAAGACTTTCTAGATGTGAAGCAGTTCCCTATATTCAAGGATCTTCAGTGATACTAGAACAGTATCTTAAACACAACATGATATTCTTCGGATCTTGCGAAGCAGTACCTTTTCGATTAAGGTTCTTCGGAGGGCTCCAAAGCAGTATCTCAATCAAATCTTCCAGGATGCTCTCTGCTTGGAGAGCAATGAAGACGGTGGACAACATCACCATCAACTATATAGTTGAAGAATGATTTGCTGGGGAATAAAATCCATAAGCGTATGCGGGATATCAGCTCTTTTCAGAGGAATACCATCAACTTTGAGAGGAAAATCCTGGATGCATGTCCTGGATCCTGTTATGCTATCCTGATATGACCTCGTGCATTGCATGATGCACGATGATTCTTATGAAAATGCAATCGCAAATGATTCTAATGCAAATGCTTTGTTATATGCTAATGATTAATATGATTGTGTTTGATGACATTCTTGTTTTCGGACAAGAATGTTGCATGTCATGCATGTGACAATGCAAATGATTGGATATGCTCGATATAAGGTTTTTGGTAGATGCCAACGAAATTGGACTTTGGAAAGATGCCACTCCACGGGTGGACTTTCGTTTTTTGATGGTTTTGAAAGCAAGGGTGAAGAGACTCACTAGGTATCAACTCAGGGTTGAGAAAGCAAAGGTATCAACACGGGGTTGAAAAGGTATCATCAACACAGGGTTGAAAAAGATAAAGGTATCAACACGGAGTTGAGAAAGCAAAGATATCAACACAGAGTTGCAAAGGTATCATCAACACAGGGTTGAAAAAGGTAAAGGTATCAACACGGAGTTGAGAAAGCAAAAATATCAACACAGAGTTGCAAAGGTATCATCAACACAGGGTTGAAAAAGGTAAAGGTATCAACACGGGGTTGAAAAGGTATCAACACGGAGTTGAGAAAGCAAAGATATCAACACAGAGTTGCAAAGGTATCATCAACACAGGGTTGAAAAAGGTAAAGGTATCAACACGGGGTTGAAAAGGTAAAGATATCAACACGGGGTTGAAAAGGTATCATCAATACAGGGTTGAAAAGGTATAGGTATCAACACGGGGTTGAAAAGGTATCAACACGGAGTTGAAAAGGTATAGGTATCAACACGGGGTTGAAAAGGTATCAACACGGAGTTGAAAAGGTATCATCAACACAGGGTTGACTAATATTGGATTGTGAGAAATGCCAAGAGGACTTGGACCTTTGCATTGTGCTAAACACTGTTAGACTTTTGAGATGTGCCAAACATAGTTGGACTTTTGGCTTTCTAGTAGTTACCACCATAGTGGGTTTTTGGGAATCGTGAGGGCGCCAATGAAATTGGACTTTAAGATTTTTGGTGGTTGCCAATATAATTGGACTTTTTGGGGTGGTGGAGGGTATTGACTTCTCGACACTTGGCATCCGACGATGCTCTGATCGGAGGATGGATGCGACCATTTGTGGTGTCCCCAAGTCTGATCTATTGTTGAAGTTGTATGCTGCTGACATAATTTCAACTTCTTTGACTGATGTCATGATGACTTTAAAATGATCGTAGCGACATAATCAATGCATGTTGATTATGCTTTGGCTTAGCCCTAAAGCCTCATTTTATCACTGCCTTGCCCCAGTCTGCGGGGATTTTGAATGAATCTTCTTCGAATAGAAGCCTTGGGGAATAATTGTATCATGACCTGACACGTTACAAATTGCCCCAGTATCTGGGTCTTATGGGGAGTTTCCCCTGTCTGAGCCTTTGGAAGGAATCATCTTGAATTTGGTGATCATGAATTATCTGTCCCAGATAGGCTTCTAATTGAGATAGTCTAATTCTAATGCCTGGAGATTTGATTTTCGACCAACCAATTCTCATGTCCATACAGTCATTGGAAGTCTTTCCCCTGATATGGAGTGATCTTGATTCGAGTCAACGCCAATAAATTCTCATGCTCATCTTTGACTTTTCCTTGTTTGGAATTTCTTTAGACGCTAAGTACTGACTTGCAATTAAAATTTGTTTGTCCAGAAATGGTAATTTTAATGCAATATTCATGCGAGTTTTGAAAGATCATTTATTTGAATGATGTGATAGTGTGTGACGAATGGACCAGATGTCCAAACGTAGTGCTGATTTAGCAAGTGATTTGTGAAATAAACAAGGAGAAGATCAACAAATCTTTTAGGAGTCAGCTTACGCAACCTTGCTGAGATACGCTTCCAGAATAAACCCTGCTTCAATTAGGTCTTTTGAGGGTTGTATCGTGGTCTGGTTCACGGTTATGAAACAAAGGATATAGGCTCAAATATTTTTGTACCCACCCATCTTCATGATGATCTTCATTCCTACGTTCAGTTAAATGACACATATTTGTCTCCTATGAGAGCTTGAAGGTGTAATGGTTGAAGATGATTGTTCAAGACCTTTCTTACCATGGCAGTCACCTTATTCATTTTTCTGGGATGTTAGTGACCCTTTTGGTTTTGGGTAAGATGGTCACTGCAACTTATTTTGTTTTTTTTTTGTTAAGGATTTTGACGACCTCTTTTTACTGTATTGATCCCTAATTTTACGTGGACTGTTTTTTTTGAATTTTTAGTCCATCGGGATTTGCCCTAATTTTTGCCTAAGTCTCCTATTTGGATGTACAACTTAGCGGGCTTTTCTTATTTTTGATTTTTTTTTCTGTTGAAGGATTGTGACTGCCAAGTCATTGGTCATGGATGGATCTCCAAATTGGAATGTTTCACCTTGCAGTTTAAATGTACAATCAGGTTAACTGAACACTACCCTGCCCTGGGTTAAGCATAAGGGTTTCGAATATTCGAAATAAACTCCTACTTCTAGGCTCGAAATGGTTGTCTAGGGATTAACTCCTTATCTCTCCAGTATTTGGGAATTTGAAACAATGCCTGTATATCATCAGCAAGATTCTTTCGGAAAGCATATTATCAGTGATTATGGGTATTTCGTTTTCGTCATCCTCCCTCAAATATTTGCTAACAATGTGATAAAGGAGGTAAAGTGCATTTTTTTTTATTTTTTTGCAATAAGTGGGAAAATGTGAGTGAATACGAATGGATTTGTTCAAAACATGCATGTTCATTACATTAATATTACCATTAAAGACAACAGTTCTTAAAAGCAAGTAGCACCAAATAGAAAAGAAATTACAAATACAAAGTAATGATATGAGCTAAAGATTGCCAGTGTTGAGGGACTGGGCTTTGATTTGCTGTTGGGAAGCCTTAATTCAGAATTGCTCTTCAAGATCAGTTTGAGAACCATCTTCGCATGTACTCTCAGCAACTTCTTCCATAACATGGATTGATGAGCCCGCCTGATTGTGGATTTGAATTCCCTGAGGTGTGAATGAAATTACCTTGGAATCAATCAGATCCTGGACTTTATTTTTGAATTGTTGGCAATCATCAGTTGAATGTCCCGGCGAGTTGGCATGGAAGCCACAATAAGCATTAGGATCAAAGTTTGGTCGATGTGGAAGAGGCATTGGATCTATCTTCCTCGGCTCTACCAATCCACTATTAATCAAACGTGGAAGTATGTGACTGTGAAGCATCGACAATTGATCAAAATGCCTTTTTGGTCTTTTAGCGTAGTAAGGACGCCGTTGGGGAGTACGTGGTTGTTGCATTGGCTCTTGATGTACAACCTGTTGTCGATATTGAGGAGGTCCTCTGCATGGGTACTGTTGGTAAGGCACTGGAGGTGGAGCTTGTAGAGTTTCCCAAACTGCATTAATTTCCTCCTTTGTTTCTTGGGAACTGACAATTGATTCGCTTTCACTAGTCTGGACGTCTGAGATGTCCTGTAATTTTCTACTCTTGAGTAGGATCTCAATTCGTTCTCCAACTGACACCAATTGTGAAAAGCCAGGAAAAGAGCTGCCTATCATTCTTTCAATATACGGACTTTGCAAACTATCCATAAATAAGCCAACCAATTCTTTCTCTAAAATTGGTGGTTGAACACAAGCAGCTAACTCTCTCCATCTTTGAGCATACTTTTTGAATGGTTCATCGCTTTCTTGAGATAACCCTTGCAATTGCATGCGGTCTGGAGCCATGTCGAGATTGTAGTCATACTGCTTCATAAAAGCACTGGACAAGTCCAACCATGATTGGATGTGGCTACTTTTTAGCTGTGTATACCAGTTCAATGATGCTCCACTCAAACTGTCTTGAAAACAGTGAATCATCAATTTATCGTTCTTAGTATGAGTGGTCATTTTTCTACAGAACATCACCAAATGATTCTTTGGACAACTATCTCCTTCGTACTTCTCATATTTTGGCATTTTGAACTTAGGAGGGATTACCACATCAGGCACTAAACATAAGTCAGAAGCGTTCAGACCAAAAGCATCATGTCCTTTTAAGGCCTCAAATTTCTCTTCCAACACACGACATCTTTCAGCAAACTCAGGATTTTGAGGTTGTTCAGCATTCAATACCAGGTTTGACCCTCTGGGATTAGGCGCGGAGATTGAAAAGCTATGATACTCCATGGCGTCAACTGATGAAGAATTCTCATTCCTACCAATGTGACACTTTTGTGTAATAGAATCCCCAACTGCCGTTCGTTGAATGTTGTCCTCTCTTTTTGCCAAGGCTATCATGGCCTCCACAAGTTGCTCCACTTGTTTCTTCATTGAGTCTACATCTCCTCTTAAATTATCATGGCTTCGCTCCAAAGGATCCATAGTTCTTAAAGCTACTTCAAGTCTGATACAAGTGTCGAGAAATCAACTATGATTGGACAACGGGTGGATAAGCTCTTTTGTTTTGGGAAAATGATATGTAATGCGTATGAAATGATATGTAAATGAAATTAAAGATCCAAGATCATAGGACCAGAGGTATGGATGGAGGATACTTTGATTATTCTCCTCATAAGGATCTCACCAGGGTGACCTCTACAGTTCTAGGGATCCCAAAGTTAACAATTCACATGGTTGTTCATCACACACGCCATCAACATGACGGTTGATTGACTCCACCATATGCATTTCGTTTGGGTGAGATCTTCGTATCGAGCCACGCAAGAGAGAAATCTCCTGGTGCCCCATACTACGTGATCGTCGACACGAGGCTTAGAACAAAGTCCTGGAGTTATGGACCTTCCTCAATTGTTTGATGCACGTGTCAATTTTTTATATATTTTGACAGTCAGTCAACTCCATTGAGTAAGTCTATTCCAAGTGAGGTTTTCGTATCGAGCCACGCGAGGGCGAACCCTGGTGCCCTAATACTACGCAACCATCAACCGATGTTTTAACCAAAAGGTTCTAAAGGTCCTCAGAGTCAACGACTTTAATGAAAACAACTGAGCACACACGCCAAGAGCTTGACGGTTGTCAGTATTTCCATTAAAATCTACTCCGAGTGAGGTTTTCGTATCGACAACCCACGAGAGAGGTTCTCTCGGGAGCCCATACTACACAACCTCGCTAACTTATGTTTACACTCATAGACCCGGGTATAGAGCCTTTCCCTCAAGTTGTTTCGATCCAAGTATCAATCCAGTACAAAAGATCCACAATCAGGATATAAAATGTAAAACAATAAAGAAAGCGATAAACAAGTAACACATAATCAAACATCCAAACAAGCGTGGAAACCTAGATTAGGCTCGACTTGCATAGGGGTGAACCAGTCCCCAGCAGAGTCGCCAGCTGTCGTACCTCGAAAAATACGATCCCTCGCGAACGCGGTCGCGGCTGGGCTGACTTGAGAGTCGCCACCTAATTTTATTTATTCCCGAAGAGGGAAATGGAAAATATAGATAAAACCACCTAGAAGGGATAAAACAAGGTCATCGCAAACCATTGTCGGGGTTCGGAAGTCGGTTATGTAGGAGGAAGGTATTAGCACCTCCTACATCCATCGTACTCGATGGGAACCATCTAGGTTGTCACGCGCGAAGGGATGTCTATACTTATGATTACTTGTTGAACTAAAGGTTTTATTGATCCTAGGGGCTCGGCAAGGATTGAGATCCTCGTGCCTACGTATTCCCTTGTGCAATGGGAAAGTCAGAGCTTCGTAGTTCGGCCTGATACAGGTATTGGTGTTTGATTTTATTACCTTTCTTCGATGAAAGGATTTAAGTCCATTTGCACTAAAGACTATGGATAGTTTATCTCGCCCAACAAGACGAGTGTCCTGCGTCGAAATAATCGGAGCGAGTAACGAAAGCTCGTTATCCCCCTTTCTATCGCTTAAGGCTCGTGGCGTACAAATCTTCTCGTATTTATTAAAGTGCTTTGTTTCCTAAGACCGCTTGATGTTGGATCAAGGGTTTGGATCTAAGAAGTAACATTTTGGTTTTTTTGAAGTTTAAGGTGGATGCAAGTGGAAGTTTTATTTGTTGGTTTTGTTAGCGAGGCACAATGTGCTCGACTCGCAAAGTTGAGAAATTAAGCTAAAGACTAACTATGGAAAACAAGCGCAATGCGTTGATTCGTTAAGTTGAAAAATGTTGCTAAAAGTGTAAGGTGCAAAGTTCGTGCAGATGGCGATCGAGGAACGATCGACTTACGTGTGTGTATGAAGTGTAGTGCGTATGGATGTTTATTTGGCGTTGGACCAAAGATTTCGTTTATCTTTGAAAATGATTTAATCTTAGTGTGCGTTCGTTTTTTACTTAGCAATTTATCGTCAAAAAATGCAAAAGTAATCACACAAGTAAGCATTATATCATCATATCACAAGCCAGGAGGATCGAGCATACGCAAACATTCATTGCACACATAATCGAGCAAAAGTGAAAAGATTAATTAATCAAGTTAAATAGAAATATTTAATTAGATTAATTAATGAATTAATTAATCGAATTAAATAAATTTATTTAGTTAAATTAATCAAATAAAAAATGTTTTTGGATTTTTCGCAGATATTCAAAAGAGAAATTAAATCGAAAGATACGGAAGAAATTCAAATTTAAACAAATAATTAAGAAAATGTTTTTTTTTTGAGTTTTTTTTTAAGAGAAGGTAATTAATTAAATTATAAAATTAAATAAATGACATGTTTTAAGATAATCAACTAATAATAAATATTTTTTAGGTTTTTAGATTTTTTTAATAAATAAAAAAACAAACAAAATCAAATAAGATAACAAAAAAGATGGTTTGAAAAAAAACATGCAGGAAGGTATTGATATCTGCACAAAGCCCACCAACACAAGACCCATTCGCAGGAAGGTGAGAGTCTACCATGGACTCTGGTCAACCAAGTTGACCCAGGAAGCAAGCAGGAGAGTACGATCAGCATACTTCTTTCACTGACCAATGATCTAAAGGTGACGAAAGAAAGGGTGCATGGTAATCAAATGTGGGATGATGCGCGGGAATTCAAAACAAGTTCACAACCGGTGACATTTGTCACCGGTATTCTAAGCCACGCAAACAAACATTATCAGATTAAAATTATCACAAATAAAAAGAAAGAAACAAACTGTGCATTAATATCCCCCAAAATCGGAATTCCTTTCTCTCACCCTATTTCCGCCCCACTCTTCGTTCTCTCTCACTATCTGTTCATCTCTCTCACTAAAACAACAAACTGAACCCTAAAACCAACTCGCTGGAGAAGATGAAAACACAGCGGAGGCCGCCGTCTTCCCTGGCTACACCAACCCCAAACCTCAAACCTTTTTCATTAGACAAACACAAATAACCACATGGAAATCGAATCTACACTCAAAAACAACAAAACTCACCCCAAAATCTGGATCGAAAGTTAAACTGCGACCCCCAAAATCCGAGAACACTTAAGAAATGGCTATTCAAGTCAAAGAAGAAAAGGGTTCAGAAATTACCCAATCGGAGCAAGTCCGTTGAAACTCCGACGTCACTTAGAGAAGGTAAGCTCTTCTTTCTTTTCACTCTTCTCCGCTCGCCATTATTCTTCTTCTTCTTGTTTTGTGTCTTCTTCTTCCTATTTGTTTGTTGTTGGCTTCTTCGAGGGATTTGAATGGAGCTTAGTTCGAGCTAAGTGAAGCTTCGATATGAGGCTCTGCTAACTCTTATGAATGAATGTTTTTTTTGTATATTTTGGTTTCCTTTTTTTTTAGAACGGTTTTAGCAGGGTAATGTTAGGGTAATCTGAGAGGTCATTGTGTTTTTTGTGTATAGAGGCTGCTAGGGTTTCTGTGCAGGTCCTCTCCTATTTGCGGCTAGGGTTTTTTTGTGGTAGGTGGCCCCTTCAATCATTGCCAATGATTGCCTTTATATAGAGGAATACGTGTGAGATTGAAATGAAAATTGTGTGAGGTTTGAGTGATGCGTGTGAGTGAGGGCTGATGAGTGAGAAACAAGCCGTTAGGAGCAAATCTTGAGTGATATTTTTCTGCTGATATTGTGTGGGGACCTCTTGGACTATGACAGGTTCAAAATTATTTGTCTGTAGTGAGGAGAGAAGGTGTTTGCTTATAATTTTACTGCTGTGAAAAACAAATAGTAATTCATTGTTTACACTGAGTTGCTGACTTTTTACTGCTTCATAACTATCCATTGCTGTTGAATTCGAGTGACAGAGTAGGACCAATTTTATTATTGTTTTTCTTGTGGTGTTTACTCTTGCATTTCCAAATGTTGAGTGAGGTATGATAATGTTTCATCATTTTCAACTTTTACAGGCCTATGCAGGTATGAAAAGAGGAAACTTTGATTTGAAGGAAGCATTGCTCAGCAGCATTCTTCACTTTGATGATAGTGTGCTCATGGGAGATGGTCCCTTGCTGAATATTGGATTAGAAGGAGATGGCCCTTGGTGTGTTGATGATGGACAGATAATGAAGAACAGGTTCACAACTTGGGTTTAGTTGATTGAAAAGGTAGTTTTAACACTAAGCCAATTTCTGTTAAAACTTCACATAGCCTCACACCAGTGTGTTCATTTTCTTATTATTGTATTTCAGCTAACAAATCTCAGGGTGGTGAACATGGATCATGAAATATCTTCAGGCATGTGAGCTTGGGAAAAAAGGAAATGAATATGTATGAACATTCGTCCCGCTCATTGGTGCAAGCTTATTGACATGGTCTGGCTGATTCTTCATTAATCACACCATAAAGGATCTTTTGCTTTGCGCCCTGTACGTTTGGCATGGCTGGATGAGGTCTTTTATTGAGGCATGAGGAGAAAACCAACATCACTTCGACCTGCGACTTGAGGCTATCACAGGTAATTTTCTGTGATCCTCGATTCCATTTCTTAACAGCAATTACATCTCTAACACTGCACTTGACTTTGATTGCATGATGAACATAACTGTACTAAGCCCTTTTGCGACACCTTCTTTGAGTCCGCTTGTGCCTATTATTTTAGCCTTTTCAACAACGAAACGTGAGTCTGACTTGACATAGAAACCGAACACGACATTGCCTCTCTATCTCATTATTTTCCTGCTATTGATTGTCCTGACTGGCACTTGTGTTCAATTGCTCATGCCCTGACATTTTGAGGCTTACACTGCTCTCATGTTTTATGCAGGAAAGAAAGCTTTATCAATGACTCTTTGGAATTTTGATCGGGTCACGGATAAAAAGTTACTCAGGATTCACAGCATTGTGCCTTTATTCTATTGTTCTGGTAATATGCAGGGTCGTCATGACATGGATGAGTCGATGAAGGACCAGAATTAGCATACATCAGAATTGGATGATGGTAGTGATGACTCTCAAATGGTTTAGAACATTTAATCAAGTCCAAAAATGACAACCTCTTGTAAGCAAGGGTCGACTGAGAGATGTGGTAAGACTTTGTCATTTTAATCCTCGCCTTTGATTTTTCTTCTTGAAGCACATTGCAATTCTGATTTCCTGTTTTGCGTTTTCAAGTATGGTTGACCATCGAAGCTTCCGTCAATTGTTTGTATGCCCTTATGTTTGTTTGTACTGAATTTTAACTCCTGTTCCTTTTCTTAATCTGTGGTAGAAAAACCGTGGCAAAACGGATTGCTCTTTTTTCGGTATTGCTTGGACTGAAGATTCAGTGATGAGCGGAAATTGGAAGCTTGGCATATCAGGTATTGACGCAACACTTTGGAGAAGCTTGGATCATGAAGTAAATTACAAAATTATTTGTAACATTTGAAGTCTGCATCTTTTTGTTTTTTTGTGTGAAACTGTATCTCTTGCAAACTTACCAACATTGGAATAATTGACTGTCTCGTAGGTTGGTAAACATTGGTGCAGGGTTAATCTGATGAGATTAATGACTTGATGATCATGCGGTATGAATCAAAGCACCAAAACACGAAGGCTTGAAGACACGGGACATGAAGAATAACAAATGGAGTTTTGCTTAACTTCTGTCCTTGCTGAGACTTATTTCCTTGCCGCAACTCAATGCTCTATGTTCAAAGGGTCATTTGAAGAAATACGGTGGCATCATCCTGTAATATCCAAACTTATCGGTTATGATTTTATATTGCTGCCTTGTTACCATGAAGCTTACGTTTGAATATTTCTCTTATTTCTTTGGATTTTGCATATTGGGATTTTGTTTTTATGATGCTTGCCTCAGCTTTGCTCATGGATCACATGTCTGATTCTTACTCTGTATGCTCTACCTTTGGTGCAGAGGTTGATGTTCAATTATCTGAATTTCACAACATCCAATGTCTTTATTCCTTATATTAGCCTGCTGCACAGGAAGATTGTAAGCATGTGGCTGTCTTGCAGGAACATAATAAACCTGATGATGGAGCTGTTGCTGTGAAGGATATACAGGGTAGTATGCAGGAATTGCGAGGTTATGATGAATGTAGTGTCCCCCTTGTATAAACTGCTGCTGCTGCTGATGTTGGAGTTGTTGTCATTCCTCAGTGTATGTGCGATAAGCCATTGTCTATCCTTCATATGTTTGAGATTATGCTTATATCTTTTTATGTGATTGATCTTTTGCAGGTGAGAGATGAACCATGAAGAGGGTTCATCTTTTTTAGTTCCACGGCTTGGCAGGGGTTCTCTGAATATTGCTGCTCATTATCAACTTTCTGGATGTTTGCTTTTCCTATGCATCCAAGCTTTGATATGAGGAACCTTGGAGATTGGATGAAGAAGAATTGTGGCAGCCCAATCATGGAGTGATAAACATTTAGTGATGAGAAACTTGGAGATCATGGCAGCATTTAGAAAGTGTGACGTGATAGCATCGGATTGGCATGAAGGCTATTGCACCTGAATCATTTCCAGCATGCATATTGCTTATGTGCCTTTTTGTATTGATGTATTTTGTTGTACATGTGTCTCTCATTAGACATCTGAAATAAATAATTGTAATGTTAGAGTTGGCTTGTAGGATAGAATTTCTTCGTGAAAAGCCATTTCTTCATGTACATGGCTATTTGAGTAGAATAAACCTTCTTGGAAGTTACCACTTCTCCAAACAATTAGAAATCCAGCTTGGATCCACATTCCAATGCATCTTAGGAATTCTTAGAAATCAGAATTCAACTTAGTCTTATTATCAACAAGAAACAACTCTTGAGGGCTTGGCCACGTGGAAATCTTGAATTCTTACCAAAATTCAACGTGAATTAATTCTTCTATGAATTGGAACCCAACACCTTATCTTAAATTATTCAATCAAACAAAAGGTCAATTCCAATATTAAGCAAACTTTGATCCATCTTTGTACATTTGAAACCAAATAATAGCATGTGCCAATGCTTGCAAACTTCACTTGACTCTTTGAAAACCATTAGGTTAAATCTTGAAAGTCCATGATAAAAACTTGAAACAAAGTGTAGCAAATCATGTCTTAAAATCATTTGAACATTCTAGCCATGGCTTGATCACAAATTTGCACTTGTGTCTTGAACATAAGTTGAACTTGGAAATAATCAAACTTTATTGTAAATTCAGAGTGCTTGCTCCATGAATTCATAAATTAAGCTCAATTTCGACCAACTTTAGACTTGTGGCATATTTGTCCTTCTTAGTATCTTGAAATTCAAGTAACAAAATTCAAATCTTGAATTGTACCATATCTCCCTTTATTGAAATATCTGAACCTCAAACATTGGTCATATCACCTTTGAATTCTTGAATATTCACACAATCAAAACCTACTTCTAACCATTGACATTCATGACCAAACCCCCACAAATTTTCCTAATCGTCAAACCAGACATGAGTATGAGGCCACCACTTAACACCAACAATAAGAAATAGTTATTGAAACCAGGTAAGGAAAAAAAAAACAAGTAATAATAGGGTTTAAGCCTAGGGAAATCATAGCCCGAGCCCAAATGATCACTTAAAAAGGGGAATCAGAAAAAAAAGATTGGGATATTGAAATACGGAAAGGTAGGACAAATTTGGGGTATGACAACCTTCTCCTCTTGCCTTAACAACCTGGCTATCTCTTCAGGTAGCTCATAATCTTCTTCAACCCCTTCATCAGCTTGATTGATTGGATTGTCAAAGTCATACGAAGTCATAGCAGTGTTGTTGTCGGTGCAGTCTGAAAGGCATTTTCTGCAAGGGTTCAGATTGTTCCTTTTAGTGATCAATTTTAATCTTGTTTAGGAAAAAGTGAAAATGAAGTTATTTATTTTGAAAACATTGCCATTTTATTTTTGTACAAAAAGAAAAATGAAAAGACAGTGAGCGAAAAAGAGACTCGTTTGCAAAAGATGTCCGATATTCATTGATTAATCCATTTGCACAAAATTACAAGATGGCCTGATTACAAAATGAGTCTTGTCATCTTGGGCAAGATGCAAGACTTGATGCATGCTTTAAAATACAGGAAATAATAATTACTCTGCAGGAGTAACCCTTATAATTTCCTGGGAAGACCAGATAAGGACTTGGCTCCCCGGGATCCTTGGACGTATCCAGCTCTCCAGGTTGCGGTCGCTTTCCTCCTCGTCTTCCAAATTGTTTACAGCATCCGAGGTGAGCATTCCCCCGCTGACAAAATTGGGCTCCTTTGCAGCCTCCAAATGGTCTTGTTGAGTTGGTCTGTTACCCAACCCAAACCTGTCTTCTTTCTTTTCCACGGGCAACAGCTTGCCCCAGCCTTGGGCAGTACCCTCTTCAACAACCTTCTGGGCTTGCTGATATGACGTTATGGAGGTTCCCGGTATAGCAGATGCTTCATTAATGTTCAAGGCCTCAAACCCCTGGCTCATGGTTTCATGGATTTCTCCATCCGTCTCAATGTACTTATACGTAGCCAGATGGCTAACAAAGATGTCTTCCTCCCCACAGATGGTGATGATCTTGCCTTCCCACTCGAATTTCAGCTTCTGGTGAAGGGTAGACGTAACAGCGCCAGCGGCGTGGATCTAGGGTCTACCCAACAAACAGCTGTAGGCCGGCTGAATGTCCATCACATAGAAGGTAGTTTTAAAAGTCTGCGGGCCAATCATCACAGGCAGATCAATCTCCCCAAGCACTGATCTTTTAGAGCCATCAAATGCTCTCACCACCAAATTACTCGGACGCAATGCCAAACCATCATACTCCAGCTTCACCAAGGCTTTCTTTGGTAGGACATTGAGTGATGACCCAGTGTCCACCAGTACATGAGACAGAACAGCACCCTTGCATTCCAAGGTGATATGTAAAGCCTTGTTGTGGTTACGTCCCTCAGTTGTTAAGTCAGCATTGGTAAAGCCCAGTCCATGACTGGTATTGACATTTGCCACCACAGTTTATAGCTGATTAAAGGTAATCTCCTCTGGCACGTATGCTGCGTGCAGGACTTTCAATAATGCATTCCTGTGAGCTTCAGAACACATCAATAGGGATAATATGGAGATTTTTGAGGGAGTTTGGTGAAGCTGATCCACCACCTTGTAATCACTTCTCTTTATGATTCTCATAAACTCGTCTACATCTTGTTCAAAAGACGTCTTCTGAGTTTCTTTGGCAGCCGGCTCCTCAGATACCACACTCTTTCCTTTTGCTTTGGAAGCGGCTTCTGCTTCAACATTAGGTCTTTGCACTTGTGAGGCAAAAAGGCGTCCGCTTCTGGTAAAGCCTCCACCTCCCCCAACATTACCAATTTGTGGAGAAGAAGTTGAAGAATCCAGAGTGATTTTCTCCCCGTTGCAGTATAGATCAGAGCCATAATGCCAAGGTATGGCATTACTGCTTTCATAAGGCACGGGTCCGGGCACCGTAATGGTGACCGGACTGACTGCTGCAGAGGAGGGTACTGTAATGGTGTGCGGATCGTAGTAAATTGTGATTGGTGACCTGGCAGGAGGTGCCACTGTTTGTTGTTGGAAATTGCTGCTAGGAGGAACATTTGATGGGTCATAGTAGATTGGAACCGCTGAGACATCTTCATTAATTTTTGCTGGCGTTGTAGAAGATTATGCCGATAAAATGGATGCTGATGTTGTAGAAGAGATAGTTGTTGAATTTTGACTTGTTGAAGTGATGGACGGAGCCATTGCTGATGATATTGATGAATCGGTAGGAATGATTGTTGCTGCTGTTGTAGAAGAATCAGGAATTGTTGTTAAAGGAATTGCTGGATTTGTAGGCGCCGTTGTTGAGATCTGAAGGATTCCATCCTTGATAAGACCATTTATGCCGCTTCTTAGATTTTCACATCCGTTGACTGCAATGTTGCAATACCCACAACCGATCTCACACCCGGGGAACACTTGGCACTCTAGAAGCTGAGCTTTAATTTCGACCAAAGGTGTTCGAATTTGTGCAACACTGGTGATCAAAGTAGATGGTTTGTCTTCCTCAATGGCATTAATCCTTGGCCCACCATGATTAGGCATAGGATTTTTGTTGACATTTGGGGGAGGTGCAAAGTTGAGGGCTTTAGAATCCACCAGATCTTGGACTTTCATTTGCAAGACCCTGCATTTTTCAGTATTGTGGCCAGGTGCATTGGAGTGGAAAACACACTTGGCGTTGACATCATAATTCCTTGGGAGATTGGAGGGATCTGGTGGTGCCAATGTCCTTAACTCAACCAAGTTGAGCTTCAGGAGTTGTGGCAATAAGGCAGCATAAGGCATAGGGATAGGGTCAATCACCCTGTTTGCCTGTGATAGTCTTTGTTGAAAGGGTCGTTGTTGTTGATTGTTGTTGTTGTTGTTGTAGGTTCTCTGTTGCAGGTACTGAACTTGTTGTTGATAATGTGGTTGTTGTTGTTGTTGATATGCTGGTTGCTGAGGAATCGGAGCTGGAATGGTGACAACTGCTACTGATCTATGAACATACTGAGGTCTGCCCCTACCGGCATGAATGGCATTTGTCTCACTGGTCCTTCGGGATCCCACGAAAGGCTTCCTGGGATTACTGGACGAACTTGCACCATTATCAGAAATTTTGCCCATTTTTAGCAGACTTTCAATCCTTTCCCCAGCTATAACTACGTCAGCAAAAATGGTGGAAGAAAAGGCAGCCAGTCTATCAATATATGTTCCTTGCAAAGTATTCATGAACATGTCGGCCATTTCTCTTTCCGACATGGGTGGTTGGACAGCAGCAGCAAGCTGTCTCCACCTTTGGGCATATTCTCTGAAGCTTTCTCTGGAAGATTGAGACATTCCCATCAGAAGGGTCCTGTTAGGAGCCATGTCCAGGTTATATTGATATTGTCTGATGAAGGCTTCAGCTAAGTCCTTCCAGCATCTGATGGTAGCTCTGGTCAGGTGTGAATACCACTCTCTTGAAGCCCCGGTCAAACTGTCTTCAAAGTAGAACATCCACAGCTTCTCATCCATGGTATATGCTTTAAGTCTTCCCAGGAAAGACTGCAGGTGAGTTCGTGGACAGGAGGTTCCATTGTATTTCTCAAAGCACGGGGGCTTGAATTTGTGGGGAATTCTCACCCCGTCCACTAACCCCATATCCATTACATCGAAGCCTAAGGAATTTTGAGACTCCAAAGATCTCAACTTCTTAGAAATTTCATCAAACCTCCTATCATAGACTTCGTCTCCATCTCCCATTACAGTAAACTGCTCCTCTTGGGGATCTTCTTGCAAGATTCTTCCCCCAGCAGTATTTCCTTGCACATTTCTCGGGATGTTGACTTCCGGATCTAGATGAGATCCAAATACTGGTGGATTAGCATGAGGCTGACCCCTCTCATTGTTACTAGTTCCTCCAGTTCCGAGATGAGGTTCCTCGGGAGTTTGTCTTTCTACCAATGCCCTTAACCTTTCCTGACTCTGGGCCAAGCCAGTCATCACAGTCATGAATTGGGCCATTTGGTTTCTCATCTCCACTCTTTCATTAGCCATCTGGGTCCTGACCTTAGTCAGGTCTTGCTGTACTTGCTCCATTAGAATACCCGGAAGGTTGTTGCGAGTAGGATACCGGTGTGCACGGTTGACAGGGAACACTCTTCTGCGAGCAATATTTCCTAAACCACAACAGAGTTAGAAACAAACAAAAATAATAAACCTACAAAACGAAACAACAGTTAGCATGCAATGCAGTATGCTTATTTGTTTTCCAAGGTATCCGGCTTGGTTCTTGGTTTTGACCTTTCCAGACCTCGAGGAAGATGCTTTTGACTTTGTTGAGAAAAAGAAACCCCACAATGGGAACAAACTAAAATATATTACAAAGGGTGAATCATACATAGTTTGTTTTTTACAACACATGCCCCTGAAGGGTCAAAATACAACACAAAAGAAAAGTACATCAAATGAAAACAACAACAATCAAAAAGTCAGACATCTAGTCCAAACTCATCCTCCTTAACCTCCTTCAGAAGTGCCTCAGTCACTGGACCAGCTGGATGCTCTGTAATAGTCCTGATGAGGAGGTTTCTGGTGGCAATGACAGTGGTCAGCTTCTTGTGCCTGTCTTGGTCCTTTGACCTCTTCAATCCAGCCCTAAGCTTCAACTCTGAAATCTCCTTCTGGGCTGCCAGCAAAGCTTCCTGCTGCTTCCTTTCATTGGCCTCTAATTGCTCAATCTTGGCCTGAGTTTTCTGATCTTCTTGAGTACGGGCTTCAGTGATCCTGACCCACCTAGCCTGACTTTCTTGCAGATAGAGCTCAGTCCTAGCCTTCTGAATCTGGGCCTCTTTACAGGCATTCTTCAGTATTTTCTCCCCAGCTCTTGCTTTTCTGATGTAGTCCTCTGTTTTCTAAATCTTGGCCAGATGCTCCACCCTAAGCTTTTCCAACCTCTCAATGTCCAGATGACCATCACTCCTTTCCCAAAGGGTTTTCTTCAAAGCTTGAGACAGATTCTCATTCCTTTCCTTCAGCTTCTCAAATTCTTCCAGGCTGACAGTTGCTGCTGGCTGTGCTATAGAGGGCCCAGGTGTGTCCTCCAAGGTGAAGGGCATTCCAGTAATCTGAGCTCTAGCATGAGACCAGTCATAGTACTGAGTTGAAGCAACATTATTACACTTTCCAAGAATAGCCATCCCCTTTGTCTGGATGTTGTCCCAAGCCTAGGATGCTTGTCTGACAATAGCTAAATTAGGTTTCACTTCACAATATAGGGTCTCAGCTAAATCTTGCACTCTAGGAGGGTGAACCAAAGCATAGCCCAGTTGTCTTTTAAACAGCAAAGGATTGTAGTTGATGCAACCATTTACTCCTACCAGAGGTACATTTGGGTATTGCCCACAGCTAGTGATAATGTCCTTGCCTTTGGTGCTCTGGGTGCACCATCTGATGTCATCTGAAGTCAAAGCAATGAGCCTTTTGGCCCAATTCTTCTGTTGGTGAGGATTCAAGAAGGCATCTGACTTGGGTAGGTGTCTGAGCAGCCAGGTGTGAAACAAAGGAGCACAACATCTTACTAACTTCCCCCTTTGTTTCTCATTCCTCTGATGGATGGAGTAATAGAAATCTCCCAGCAATGTGGGTACTGGATTCCTCAGAAGGAAGAGATGAATGGCATTCTTGCTGATAAATTTGGGCTCATCTGCAAACAGTATAACCCCATATATGCTGAGGGCTAACAGTGCATAGACTGCCCTCCATTCTCCCAAGGAGGCCTTCAGGATGGCCTGAGAAATCAAGAAGTCTAAATGCAAACCAGGGATCCCAGCTTTTGTTGTCATGCTTTGCTCAATCAAGGCAGTTTCCAGGTGTTGCACCCTAAAATTTGCCCTCACAATACAAGACTTTGTGTGCTAAGAAGGTTCACAAGGTTCACAATGTTTATAAGACCTTTCATGAGGTTCATGAAGTCTACAAGATACTTTATGAGGTTCACAAGGTTCACAAGATTCACAACACTTACAAGACCTTTCATGAGGTTCATGAAGTCTACAAGTCACTTTATGAAGGTTCACAAGGTTCACAAGATTCACAATGCTTACAAGACCTTTTAGGATGTTCATGAAGTCTACAAGATACTTGATGAGGTTCACAAGGTTCACAAGGTTCACAAGGCCTCCCATGAGGTTCACAAGACATTTTATGATGGTTCACAAAGTTCACAATTGGTCAGAAGAGTTGACAATTCCCTCAGACAATGCACCTCCTAAGCAGTGCATCCAAAACTAGGGTTTTGACTTTAATCAGGCTAAATGAATTTCCAAGACTTCAAGTGAGATTCATAACATCTTATATGTGTGTAAGAACCCCCATTACAAGTTTCAAGACTTTTCTCAAAGGTTTGCTCAGTCAGATGATCAGATAAGTCAAAATCAGTCAAAGCAGTTAAAAAGTCAAACTGAGGTCAATTGTGGTCAAACCAAAGTCAAATTTCATGATTTTTTTGCCAACATCAAGTATATGAAGTAAAATTCATCATTTGATCAAGGGTTGATCATGATTCATCAAGAAGATTTCAGATCATCAAGAATCAGGAGTTTCTAAATTAGGGTTCCCTCAGTAAAAGTCAACTGAACTTTGACCAGCCATAACTTTCACATGCTTCATCACCAAGTCTCCACTCAAAGCTCATTTTGAAGGAAATTTAATTCTCTACAACTTTGTGTCTCACAAGCCAAGCCCAAAAATGCTTCATTTGGAAGGTATGAGCTAAGACATTATAGGTCCTTTTGAAAGTCAACAAAAAGTCAACAACTTCAAAAGGGAATAACTTGAGATTGGTAAATGATATGGACATGAAACCAGTGGGGTTGTTTATATGACTCTTTAAGCTTTCCAAAATGTCCAAGAACACCCTCATAGCATTAAAATTGAAGGATGTGTGCCCTTGCAAAGTTGGGAAATTTTGGGTTGGTTTATGATGAAAATGGAGGTCTAAAACCAATTTCTTCCAAATGGGCTTGCCAAATGATGACCCAATCCACACTATGACTTCATGCACGACCCAAGTCAATAAAAATCAGATTTTTTATTATTTCATTTTTATTTATTTTGATTTAATTCATTAAAAATCATTTTAAATAAAAATAAAATATAAAAGTCTAAGATTAAAATTGGTTTAAGCTTCTAGAAAATCATAAATGTGATTGGAATTGAAGTGGAAAGGAAATCATGAAGATTGGCCTAAAATAGCAAGTGTTCATACAAGAATATTTGATTTTTAAGGCATGATATTTTTGAATCTTTTTATATCAAATCTTCTACACAATGACCTAGTTTTTCAGCCTCATTTGATCACTCTATAAGTACATGATTGAATCCTAACACAAGCCACGAATTTCACAGCCTCAAGAGTAAGTTTCACACTTCAAAAAATCAAGCAAAAACTCAAATTCGGTTTCTACATTCCAAAGCATTTGAAGGTATTCTAAGGACACAACAATGATCCCTGGGCTTCACTGAATGTGTACCAATGTTCATATGCATCCATAACACCCTAAATCATTCAAACCGAATCAAATTTTATTCTTGAATATGAGTTTTTCGATTTCACTAATTCACTGCATTTTAATGAATTTTGTTTGGCTAATCATGTTTGTGATGTTGTATAGAATGTTTCTGGGCAAAAAAGTTGAAGAAACCATGCATAACCCGTGAGATGCCATAGTTAGGGTTTCACCTTTGAATTTGGGGTTTCATGATTTACTGAATTTAAATGAATTTGAAGGACGTGATATGATTGTATAGACTGTGAGGATCATGTTTCATTAATCAATTGGTAAAAATTGTACTGTTTTGTTGGTGATCAAAATTCGCAGGTTCCATGTGTTATGAGATTCGCAGGAAAATTCGCAGATGAATTTGCAGGTTATTGCGCAGGAAATATGAAGAAGACGAAGTCAGGTGGCGCGCAGTGGGAATTTCAAATTTGGATTTAATATTTTATGAATTGATTTTCATATTCTTTCCACAAGCGTTGCTTGGCCCAGTGGTGTTGGCGTGTGCGTATTATTAGTTGTTACCTGGGTTCGATCCTTGGTGACAACAACGTTTTGTTCAATTTTTCATTATTTATTTTGTTTAATATATTATGTTTGGTTATGGCATAGTTTGACAGGTTCGCTCATCTAGCTGGAATGGTAACGTTTGGTGTGTTTGCTATGAAGGTCCTGGGTTCGAATCCCCCAGGCCTTTTGTTTTCTTTTTATTTTTCTGGATTTTTCAGGATATGGAATAAAATCAATTCCACCCTCCTTTTTACTGCCTGCGCGCATGATAGCCTGGTGGTGGGTGTTGTTGCTGGCAAGCAGAGTGTCCTGGGTTCAAACCCCAGCCAGGTAAGTTTTTTTTGTTGTTTCTTTTTCTATCTTATTTTAATTAATTGATTTTGTTTAATTATTTTTATTAATAATCATATAATTAAATAATTTCACATATATATATATATATTCAATATTCTCTAAATTCTAAAACTATTTTTCTTAATTCAAAATTGGTTTTTTTATTTATTTAGATTATAATATGTATATATCCATTAAATTAATTTTGTAAATAAAATAAACCCTAATATTTGACAAACCCTAATTTATTTTTCTAAGTAAAAAAAAAAACTAATTCTATTTTGTGATTTTAATTTCTAATTTTTGCAAATATAATTGTATGATCATTTTTTTTCATGTACATATCTTATTTAAAATAATTAAATTTTGTAAATACAATTATAATCAATCTTTTTTTTATAATATGTAATTATTTCTATAACTTGTTTATAATCTAAATTTTATATATAAATAATTTTTTAAATATATGTTTAGAAATAAATGAATCTATGCTAATTTAATCTTGTAATTATAATATGTTTAAAATTAATTTAATTTTTATAATTTTGCATATAATTCAAAATTTTATAATAATTAATATAATTGTCCATATTTTCCTATTAATCTTGATTAATTGTTTATATTTTCTTATTAACCTCAAATAATTATTTACATGAAATTTAATCTTTTAATTATTTCAATTGCTTATTTCATTATGTTTATATAATTATTACTAACCCCATTTATTTTAATTATTATTATTACTAATCATGTTTATTACTAACCTTATTTATTTTTAATTATTATTACTAACCCAATTAAATTGCTTATTTATTTTACTTATTATTTATATTTTGCTTATTTACTTATTTATTTATTTTTGCTATTTATTTAAATTGCTTTATTATTATGTAATTGCTCCTGGATGTAATTTTCTTAAATATTTAAATTATTTATTTTTTATGCTATGGTTAGTAAATAGGGAGTGAAAACTATTTGTATTTAAAATTGAATTTAGATCATTTAAATTATAAGATAAATATAAAATTAAACACTCACACACGTAAGTCGATCTTTGATCGCCATCTCACTTTCTAGGGTTACCTCTCAATGTTGCCTATTCAAAAAAGTCAAGTAGGGTGTATAAAGCAAAAGTCCCTTAAAAGAAAAGCCATCTAGTCCCTTAATGGTTGCCTTTCATAATGATCTAGTCCCTTTCGAATAATGATGGCAGTCCCTCCAAAATGCTCAATACACCCTACAGTTGCCTTCATTAAACAGATGTCCCTCACTTGTCCCTTACATCCAAGGTAATGACTACCTATTCCTTAATAATAGGGATAGTCTTACCATTTAAAGGATAAAGAACAGAAAGACTTAAACTTTAGGGTAGGTTCCTCATAGTTGCTTCCTCACTACTCAAAAATTTCTCAAACACCTCACAATTTCAAACAATTTTCAAACATAAGTTTTTTACGCATCCGTACATGGATCATTATCAAACTCTTATGAAAATTTCTATTCACACACTTCACATTTTCAAAAACATTCTAAAGTGAGCTAAGTAACTAAGAGCCCATGGATAACCATGGATGTAAAGGGTGCTAACACCTTCCCTTTACATAACCTACCCCCCGGACCCAAAAATCTTTTAAAAGGTCTTTCCTGTTCTTTTATGCCTTTCCTTTGGATAAAATAAAAGTCGGTGGCGACTCTTGCTATCCGCAACATAACTAAAGTCAGTTCTCCCACCGTGTTACAGAACTGGCGACTCTGCTGGGGATTTGTATTTGAAGAGGGGTACCCTTAGGAATTAGATCACTTAAATTGTTTGCCTTGTTTGCTTTATATTATCTTGTTGGGGTGCTCTTATGTGTGAAAGGTCCTAACCCGGATATAGTGTACCATAGGTAAATGGCAATAGACCAAGGAAACTGTACGACGTATATCGATATGGTTGATCTGGTGGCCATAGTTAGTGTGACTTCTTGGTTGGTGCTTATGTTCCTTAAGTCAAGTTGAGGATAATATGAGGCTGCCATATGTTGTCAATGCACTAACTAACTTCTAGAACCCTAGTTATCCCATCTTGGCCTTTAGAAAGTAGTGAGATAACCGGCTTTGGTGCAGACTGAAGTTGGTTGATACTCGATGCTACACTCATTGAGATTCTAAACTTGGAGGGTTTTGGTTGGCAAGTAAGTTACCTACTGAACAACCACCCTTGTGAAGGATCAATGATATTGAGATCCCTTAGAACCTGGTTACTTTTGTAGGACAGGATGAACCATCTAACTTCAGGGGAGGGTACTTACCTTTGAACCTCATGCAAGCCTTTAAACCTAGGGCTATTGTGTGACTTGTTTGTGTGTGCCACATGTTTGTGATTGAGCATAACATCATGACATCATCATGCATCATAAGCATAGCATTTTCACTAACCATCTCAAGGACCAAAGGATTTATCTTTGTTCTTTGTTGCAGGTCATGGCTTCTGCTCGTAGAAACACCATCAGGATCAACTTTGTAGGCATACCTGCCAAGCTTAAAGAGTTGGTTTCTCACGTGTCTGATCATTCCCAGTTTATCAAGAGACATGGTCACCTACTGGATCTAGTTACTTCAGGATTCAATGAAGACATGATGAGTGTTCTGTTTCAGTTCTTTGACCCTAAACACCATTGCTTTACATTCCCTGACTATCAGTTGGTTCCTACAATGGAGGAGTTCTCTAAACTTCTCGGTATACCTGTTCTTGATCAAAGACCCTTCACAGGCTTGGAGAATGAGCTTAAACCAGAGGTTATTGTTTCAGCTCTACATCTGAAGAAGTCTGACATTGTTCTAGAAACGAGAAGCGGAGTTAAGGGTATTCTTGCCAAGGTGTTGATAGAGAAAGCTCAGGTGTTCTTGAAGGCCATGAGCTATGATGCTTTTGAGGAGATCTTAGCCTTGCTAATATATGGCTTAGTATTGTTCCCCAATCTAGATTAGTTCATAGACGTTCATGCCATCAATATATTCTTGAGTCACAATCCGGTACCTACATTGCTTGGAGACATCCTACATTCTCTTCATACTCGTACTACAAGGGCAAGAGGAACTTTGATGTGCTGCATACCTTTGCTTTCTAGGTGGTTTATTTCTCACCTTCCTCGCTCAGTAATGAAGAATGAGCAAGGGTTCAGATGGTCCAACAGGATCATGTCACTTTCTCACTCAGATATCCATTGGTGCTCCAGATCTATGGAGAATATCACCATCATTGACCGTTGTGGGGAGTTTCCTAATGTGCCACTTCTAGGCATAAGAGGAGGCATCACCTACAACCCCTCTCTAGCTTTACGACAGTTTGGTTATGCTCGGAGTGATGGTCCACATGACATGTTGATTCAGGGCATTGTGTTTGATTACGACAACGATCTTCAAGGTTACCGTCAGAGATTCATACGAGCCTGGGGAAAAGTAAACAGGGTTGACAGCAAGACACTGGAGCCTAAGTACACTATTCCTATGGAAGCTTATCTCAGATGGGTACGATCTCGTGCTCAGACTCTCATGATGCCATATCCTGCCATCCGGCCAGTTACCATGGAACCTGTTGCTGAAGGAGACACTGCTTATACCATCCTTCACCCAGACATGCCTACTGATATGGAAGACTTACAGAGATCCTGGATCCAATTGAAGGAGCAAAGGGATACTTTCGAGGCTCATTACAAAGCAAGCCAAGCAAGAATCCTGGAACTAACAAAGCAACTTCACGAGGAACGGAATCTCAACTCATACCTCAACACAAAGAGGAAACGTCCATGGGAGACTTAAAACCCCGTCTTTTGTACTTAATTCATTTCATTTCTGTAAGCCCAAGAGGCAAAACAAATTTATTACTAATAAAAGTTTACCTTCTTGTTTGGTTAAGCAAATTTAAATCCTGCGGTCCTTGAAAACATTGCATATACATTCCCATATCATTTCATTGCATCACAGGTTTATAATTGTGCACAGATTTCTCATCTTCTCGCTGTTTATTTCAGCAATGGCTCTTGAACAATCAGTTAAGGATCTCCAGGCACAAAATACACAGTTCCAAGAGCTGATCTTGAACTTGTCCAAGGGGCAGGATGAGTTGAAGGCACTGCTGGCCAAGAAGACTAAGAAGACTAGAAGGTCAGGTGGCCTGATCAACATGGGAAGAAGGTTCAAAGGTCTTGCTAAGACCAAAGAACCAGTTGAAGACTATGAATCTGAAGAATATGAAAAAGAGGGAGGCAGTCTCCACAACACTATGGGGGACTCTGATTCTGAGGCTAATTACTATCATGAGCTTAATGAAGACAAACTCAAGATGCTGGTGGATAGGATGGATGCCATGGAGTTGTAGAAGTCATCTGGGCTGGATTTTGAGGATTTGAGTTTGATATCTGGGGTAGTCATACCCATTGGTTTCAAGGTTCCTACCTTTGTTGTTTATGATGGGGTCTCTTGTCCCAAGCTGCATCTGAGGTCTTATGTCAGAAGAATTCAACCTCACACTGCTGATAAAAAGTTGTGGATCCATTTCTTTCAAGAGAGCTTATCTGGAGCTCAGCTGGAGTGGTATTATCAATTGGAGAGTGTCAACATCAGGGATTGGAATGATCTTGCTGAGGATTTCTATAAGCAGTATCAATATAATGCTGACTTAGCCCCCACTCGCATGCAGCTTCAGAGCATGTCTATGGGTGCCAAAGAAAGTTTCAAGGAGTATGCTCAGAAGTGGAGAGATTTAGCTGGAAGAGTTCAACCCCCTTTAACTGACAGGGAATTGGTTGATATGTTCATGTGTACGCTGAATGGTCCGTTTTACAGTCATCTCATTGGAAGCTCATCATCTGGCTTCACTGAGTTGATAATGACAGGAGAGCGCGTTGAAAATGGTATAAAGAGTGGTAAGATACAAGTGGGTACTTTCTCATCAGGTGCTGCAAAGAAGCCTCCCACTGGGAAGAAAGAACCCAATGTTGTTTATGGTCAGCCTGATCGTAACAGAAGGCATCAGTCTGTTAGTGCAGTTCATATTTCAAATCCAACTCCTACAACAACAGAGCAGCCACAGGGCAACCAACAGAGGGATAGAAGGCAGTTCACAAAGTTCAACATGTCAATGGCTCAGGAATTGCAACACTTGTTGAAGGCTGAACTTATTACTTTGAAAGAAGCTCCTCAGAATCCTAATGTTACCTCTCCCAGGTACAATCCCAATGCACGGTGTGCATACCATTCAAACTGTCAGGGACATGATACTAATAATTGTTGGGTCTTGAAGAACAAAATTCAAGATATGATTGATGCTGGAGAGATTGAGTTTGACCCTCCGGGTACTCCGAATGTGATTACTGCTCCAATGCCAAATCACGAGAAGACTGTCAATGCCATTGATGAAGATTTACATATCCATTCAGTTGCGGAGTTGACCACACCATTGTCTGTCATCAGGAAGAAGTTAGTACAAGTTGGGTTCTTTCCGGGTTGTCGTGAAGATTGTGTCTATTGTGAGTATAACCCAGATAGTTGTTGGAGGTTGAAGGACGGAATTCAACGTCTCATGAATAATTACACCATAGTGTTTGAAAGGAGACCACCTTCTGTGGAGAATATGGTGGAGCATATTACTAGAGGTAAGAAGACTGAAGAGGTTGACATGGTTGATAAAGTACCAGTAAGGATCACTTCAAAAGGACCTATTAAAATCACCCATCAGGGTCCAATCAAAATTATTGCTGAAGGTCCTGTGAGAGTTGTTGCTGAAGCCAGAGTAGCTCCTATGGTCATTACCACTCCTGGTCCTATCCCGTATACGTCTAACAAAGTTGTGCCTTGGCATTATGGGTCCGATGTTTATATCCATGGTGTTAAGCAAGAGCCTTTAGCTGATGTGCCTGTTGATGTTGATAATATTGCTGGATCTAGTAAGATCACACGTAGTGGAAGAGTCTTCTCTCCTCCAGTTGCTTCCAAGAGTGCAACTGCTCCTGCTGTTACTTCCACCACTGATGCTCGGGGCAAAGGTCCTGTTATTGAACCAGCACCTACTGATGTACCAGCTGCTGCTGATCTCTCTAAGCAGATGGAAGAAGTATTGAAAATCATTCGCAAGAGTGATTATGACATTGTTGATCAGTTGGGGAATACTCCCTCAAAGATTTCTATGTTGTCCTTGTTGTTATGTTCTGAGGCTCATGCCAAAGCCTTGATCAAGTTTCTGAAGACTGCTCATGTACCCAATGCAATTTCTGTTGACCAGTTTGAGAATTGTGTTGCCCACCTGACCTATGATAATGGGTTAGGATTTTCTGATGCTGATTTGACCCCTGCCAAGAGGGATCATAACAGGGCTCTGCATATCTCAATTGAATGCAGGGGAACTACCCTGTCACATGTATTGATAAACAATGGTTCCTCTTTAAATGTGTTGCCCAAGGAAGTCCTGAATAAGCTGAGTCCTGAAGATGTTGTGCTGAAGCCCAGTAGTATTGTGGTGAAGGCTTTTGATGGTTCTAGAAGAGTAGTGCATGGGGAAATTGATCTCCCAATCAAAGTTGGGTCTCAGATTTTTACTGCTACATTTTTCGTGATGGATATTCGTCCTTCGTACTCTTGTCTGCTTGGTCGTCCCTGGATCCATGGGGCAGGTGCTGTAATCTCTACATTGCATCAGAAGCTGAGATATCCGGTAGAAGGAAAGGTTGTTACTGTCTATGGAGAAGAAGAATACTTTGTCAGCCATGTGAATACATTCAAGTATCTGGAAATGGAAGGTGAATACATTGAAACTCCGTGTCAGACATTTGAAGTGGTTCCCTGTATTGTTAATGATTATGTAGCTCCTTCGGTTGTCAAGAAAGTTCCTGTGGTCACCAGAGTACCTCCAACAATGGCAATGGCCTCCCTCAACGATGCTAGAGCTGTGGTGGATGAAGGTGGTTGTACTATTTGGGGTCAGCTTCCTGATATCCCATACAAGTTTGACAAATTTGGTTTGGGTTTCACTGCAGAGTCCCAGAAGGCTGTTCGCCGTGCTCGTGCTGTTCGTATCACCAATCAAGGGGTTATGAAAGATCAGATCAATGTTGTGGGAGACTATGATGAAGACTACAATCTGGATGCTTGGATTTTTCCTACTGTGGGTGCTGGACTCAATAATTGGAAAGCTGAAGATGTTATCCCTATCTCCTTTAGTCAGGAGTAAATACTATTACTGTGTTGTCGCTTTTAAGTTTGTAATTTTTTGAACAATTGAACTCTTTAAGCCTTGTGCCTTACCCGGGGCACAATGGTGTGCTTGTTACAGGATGTCATTTCATTTGCATACTTCATTCAATAAAAATCAGTGGATGTTTCGTTTTCGTAAATATTGTGTTCCTTGTCTTTCTTTCTTTTTATTTTTGTTTTATCAGCTATGTGTTCTTACACACACCCACATCACTAAAATGCAGATCCTCATCCACTCTGGATCCTGTTGATAACAGTTCTACTATTGCCAATTATAATTTCGAGAATCCGATCTATCAAACTGAAGACGGAAATGAGGACGATTGTGAAGTACCTGTAGAGCTTGCTAGGTTGTTACAACAAGAAGAGAAAGCTATACAGCCACATGAAGAGCCAATCGAAGTTGTGAATCTAGGAACTGAAGAAAACAGGAAAGAAGTCAAGATAGGGGCTGAATTAGAGGATAGTGTCAAGAGCAGATTGATTCAGATGCTACGTGACTATGTGGAGATCTTTGCTTGGTCTTATGAAGATATGCCAGGGTTGGATACAGACATTGTGGTTCACCGTTTACCAGTAAAAGAAGATTGTCGTCCAAAGAAGCAGAAGGTTCGTCGTATGCGTCCTGAGATGTCAGAAAAGATCAAAGCAGAGGTAATGAAACAGTTCAATGCAGGGTTCTTAGCAGTGACTTCTTATCCTCAGTGGGTTGCAAATGTGGTGCCGGTACCTAAGAAAGATGGTAAGGTACGTATGTGTGTGGACTACAGAGATTTGAACAAGGCTATCCCCAAAGATGACTTTCCGCTTCCTCATATTGATGTTCTGGTAGACAACACTACTCAACATAAGGTATTCTCTTTTATGGACGGTTTCTCTGGTTACAATCAAATCAAGATGGCACCTGAAGATATGGAGAAGACAACATTTGTGACACAGTGGGGCACCTTTTGCTATAAGGTGATGCCATTTGGTTTGAAGAATGCAGGGGCAACATATCAGCATGCTATGGTGGCTTTGTTTCATGATATGATTCATCATGAGATAGAGGTATATATGGATGATATGATAGCCAGATCCCAGAATGAAGAGCAACATCTTGATCATTTACATAAGTTGTTTGAGAGGTTGAAGAAATACAAGTTAAGATTGAACCCAAACAAGTGTACTTTTGGAGTTAGGTCTGGTAAACTCCTGGGTTTCATAGTCAGTGGAAAAGGTATTGAAGTGGATCCTGCAAAAGTAAAAGCTATACGAGAGATGCCGGCTCCCCGTACTGAGAAGGAGGTTAGAGGTTTCTTGGGACGACTGAATTACATTGCAAGATTTATCTCCCAGTTAACTGCTACCTGTGAGCCAATCTTTAAGTTATTAAAGAAAGATCAGGTAATGGAGTGGAATGATGAGTGCCAGACTGCATTTGATGAAATCAAGAAGTATCTGCTAGAACCACCAATTTTGATGCCACCAGTTGATGGAAGACCCTTGATTATGTACTTAACAGTGTTAGACAACTCAATGGGGTGTGTCTTGGGGCAACATGACGAGTCTGGTCGAAAAGAGCAGGCAATATACTACCTTAGCAAAAAGTTTACCGACTGTGAAACAAGATACTCACTGCTCGAGAAAACTTGCTGCGCTTTGGCATGGGCTGCTCGCCGACTAAGACAGTATATGTTGACCCATACTACCTTATTGATTTCGAAGATGGATCCAATCAAGTACATATTTGAGAAACCTGCTCTCTCCGGAAGAATTGCAAGATGGCAAATGATCTTAACAGAATATGACATACAGTATACTACTCAGAAGGCTATTAAAGGAAGTGTTGTAGCTAATCATTTGGCTCATCAAGCAGTGGATGATTACCAGTCAATGAGTTTTGAGTTTCCTGATGAAGACATTATGATTATTACCAAAGAACCTGGACAATATGACGGACCTGAACAAGGATCCCGATGGACTATGGTTTTTGATGGTGCCTCTAATGCACTTGGTAATGGTGTTGGTGTTGTGATTAGTTCCCCTGAAGGTTGTCATACCCCGATTACCGCCAGACTTTGTTTCTATTGTACCAATAACATGGCTGAGTATGAGGCATGTATCCTGGGTATTAAAGCTGCTATTGATATGAAGATTCAGTTCATTGACGTGTATGGAGATTCAGCCCTGGTAGTAAGTCAGATTAAAGGAGATTGGGATACCAAACATGATAATCTCGTTCCTTACAGAGAGTATGTGTTGTCTTTGATCCCATATTTCAAAGAGATTACTTTTGGACATATTCCACGAAGAGAGAACCAGTTGGCAGATGCTTTGGCCACCATGGCATCCATGTTTGAGATCAGTTGGGATGATGAAGCTCCCAAGATTACCATTGATAGATTTGTGAAGCCTGCATACTGCAATGAGATTGGTACTGAAGAAGCAGAGGAGAAGCCTTGGTTCTATGAAGTGAAAAGATATCTTGAAGCTCAAGAGTTCCCTGAAGGGGCATCTGTCAAAGATAGGAAGTTTTTGAGAAGGTTTTCTGCTAAGTTCTTTTTGAGTAATGGCATTCTGTACAAGCGCAATCATGATTCAACTATGCTTCGTTGTGTGGATAAGAAGGAAGCAACAGAGATTAGGAAGACATGCATGATGGGATCTTTGGCACTCATTCTAGTGGTCATAATATGGCAAAGAAGATATTGAGAGCAGGTTACTATTGGTCTACCATGGAAACTGATTGCTATCAACACTCCAGAACTTGTCACAAGTGTTAAATTTATGCTGATAAAGTACATATACCTCCATCACCATTGAATGTGCTGACTGCTCCTTGGCCCTTTGCCATGTGGGGCATTGATATGATTGGTGAGATCAAGCCTACTGCTTCTAATGGACATCGTTTCATCCTGGTTGCTATTGATTACTTCACGAAGTGGGTGGAGGCAGCTTCATTTGCATCTGTTACCAAGAATGTTGTGGCTCGATTCATTAAGAATAATCTCATATGTAGGTATGGCATCCCTGAAAGGATTATCACTGACAATGGCTCTAATCTGAACAACACTATGATTACTGATCTCTGCACGCAGTTCAAGATTAAGCATCATAACTCTTCTCCGTATCGTCCAAAGATGAATGGGGCAGTTGAAGCTGCTAATAAGAATATTAAGAAGATTGTACAGAAGATGACTGTTACTTACAAAGATTGGCATGAGATGTTACCGTTTGCTCTTCATGGTTATCGTACCACAATACGTACTTCAACAGGGGCAACCCCATTCTCTTTAGTCTATGGTATGGAAGCAGTTCTACCCATTGAAGTTCAGATTCCCTCCTTAAGAATTATGAAGGATGCAGGCTTGGATGAAGATGATTGGATTCAGACTCGACTTGACCAGATAAACTTGATTGATGAGAAGAGGTTAGCAGCAGTTTGTCATGGCCAGATGTACCAGAAACGAATGATCAAGGCTTTCAATAAGAAGGTTAAGCCAAAGGTATATCAGGCTGGTGACTTGGTAATCAAGCGTATCATATTACCACAGGGTGATCCTAGGGGCAAGTGGACTCCAACATATGAAGGACCATTTGTAGTCAAGACAGTGTTCTCAGAAGGTGCCATGATACTCACTACTATGGATGGTGAAGATTTCCCACAGCCTGTAAACGCAGACATAGTTAAAAAATACTACGCATAAAAAGAGACCCGCTAGGTTGACAGGCCTAGGCAAAAATAAGGGCATCCCGGTGAACCAAAATGGTTTGGGCAAAAATTAGGGATATATATAAAAAGACGTACACCCGGCAAGTCGAAAACCTGAAAAGGCGGCTTGGGCAAAAAAGGGTATCCCGGTGGATTGAAAACCTGAAAGGGCAATCCAGGAAAAAATTAGGGATTAAAGCGTATGACTATGTCTCGTTTAAGATCACCCATGAAACTGCAACCAGTTGTGATACTTACTCAAGTTCGAACAGATAAAGCTCAATCCAATCATTTCCGTCTCAACAGCAGAAGATGAGATACTTGAAGATAATGGCAATAGTAGAATTGAAACTCAATAGGATTATTTCCCCACATAGCTGATTCTTTTTGTTTTGTAAAATTTTATGACAAAATCCTCTTACTAGGATTTATGTCTCCTTGTACAAACTTACCCGTGTATGGGTCACTTTTTGATATAAATAAATTCCATATTTTGAATCCAGATTTACTTTTACCCTATTTACATAAGAGAAACGTCCATTGGTTGTGTTTGAATGTATGTATGCTTTTGAATATGATTGATGTTTACCAAAAATGCATGTATGTTTAATATGATCGATGTTTACCAGAAATGCATGAAAATGCAGTAATAGTATTTACTAAGGACGAACGAGGGAAGGATTTCAACGAAGCTTCGCCGGTTCATCTCTACAAAACAACTACAAACCCTCAGTAGGACAAGTCCATCGTCATAAAGTCACATCTCCCCTGGAATTTATGTCCATCTCTTTTATCCTCATACGGATATTCGGGAATTTACTTTCCAATAAGGGTACGACGAACGAAGACGGGAGGTTATATCTACCCTACTATCAAACGAAGACGAAGGTTATGTATACTTTACTATCCCCAGCATACGAAAGGTTATGTATACCTTACTATCCCCAGCAGACGGGAGGTTATATATACCTTGCTATCCCCAGCAGACGGGAGGTTATATATACCTTGCTATCCCCAGCATATGGAAGGTTATGCGTAATATATTATCAAACAAGACGGGAACGAGGTTCTCATATTCTCCAGCAACGAATCGGGATTTATTTTCCCTGGCCAGCAGTTGTTATACGAAGATATCCAAACGTCTCAGGCAGTATCATATCATACATACATCATTTACATCATACCATAACATACATATCCATAAATACATAATACATTACTCAGGTGCATCATATCATACATGCATACATAATTCATAAACTAATATTATTATACAGAATGCTACCTTGTTTTCAGGTTGATTCTCCAGCAAACAGACTTGTGATTATCAGGACTGCTTTATCCTCCTGAAAGTTATCATCCCTCAGGATTGCTTTATCCTCCTGAAAGCATATCATCCATCAGGATTGCTTCATCCTCCTGAAAGCATATCATCCATCAGGATTGCTTCATCCTCCTGAAAGCATATCATCCATCAGGATTGCTTTATCCTCCTGAAAACTTCTAGTATATCAGGATTGCTTCATCCTCCTGAAATCATCATCACCTCAGGATTGCTTTATCCTCCTGAAAGCATCACTACATCAGGACTGCTTCATCCTCCTGAAAGCTTATTATCTCATCTGGACTGCTTTATCCTCCTGAAAGCATACTATTACCTCAGGATTGCTTTATCCTCCTGATAGCTCATCACTACCTCAGGATTGCTTCATCCTCCTGAAAGATTATTATTACATCAGGACTGCTTTATCCTCCTGACAGCTTCTTGTACCTCAAGATTGCTTCATCCTCCTGAAGGATTATTATCTCAGGATTGCTTTATCCTCCTGAAAGCTTCTTATACCTCAGGATTGCTATATCCTCCTGACAGCTTCTTATACCTCAGGATTGCTTTATCCTCCTGAAAACATATTATTACCTCAGGACTGCTTCATCCTCCTGACAGCTATCATTATATCTTCATATTTTGGACTGCTTTATCCTCCAAGAAATGTATCTGAAGAACTTTTCTCCAAGTGGCATCTTTAAGCCCACTCAAGCATATTCAACTAGTCATCAGTATTACTCTACGCACCGGTGAGTGCAAATTTTTGGGCTTTTGTGTTCAATCCCCTTCAACCTTCCAGGTCACAACTGGAAAATATACCAATCTAACCCCTCAGGTTTCAGAAAATTGAACAGGGGCAGCTGTTGCACCCCAAAATTTGCCCTCACAATACAAGACTTTGTGTGCTAAGAAGGTTCACAAGGTTCACAATGTTTATAAGACCTTTCATGAGGTTCATAAAGTCTACAAGATACTTTATGAGGTTCACAAGGTTCACAAGATTCACAACACTTACAAGACCTTTCATGAGGTTCATGAAGTCTTCAAGTCACTTTATGAAGGTTCACAAGGTTCACAAGATTCACAATGCTTACAAGACCTTTTAGGATGTTCATGAAGTCTACAAGATACTTGATGAGGTTCACAAGGTTCACAAGGTTCACAAGGCCTCCCATGAGGTTCACAAGACATTTTATGATGGTTCACAAAGTTCACAATTGGTCAGAAGAGTTGACAATTCCCTCAGACAATGCACCTCCTAAGCAGTGCATCCAAAACTAGGGTTTTGACTTTAATCAGGCTAAATGAATTTCCAAGACTTCAAGTGAGCTTCATAACATCTTATATGTGTGTAAGAACCCCCATTACAAGTTTTAAGACTTTTCTCAAAGGTTTGCTCAGTCAGATGATCAGATAAGTCAAAATCAGTCAAAGTAGTTAAAAAGTCAAACTGAGGTCAACTGTGGTCAAACCAAAGTCAAATTTCATGATTTTTTGCCAACATCAAGTATATGAAGTAAAATTCATCATTTGATCAAGGGTTGATCATGATTCATCAAGAAGATTTCAGATCATCAAGAATCAGGAGTTTCTAAATTAGGGTTCCCTTAGTAAAAGTCAACTGAACTTTGACCAGCCATAACTTTCACATGCTTCATCACCAAGTCTCCACTCAAAGCTCATTTTGAAGGAAATTTAATTCTCTACAACTTTGTGTCTCACAAGCCAAGCCCAAAAATGCTTCATTTGGAAGGTATGAGCTAAGACATTATAGGTCCTTTTGAAAGTCAACAAAAAGTCAACAACTTCAAAAGGGAATAACTTGAGATTGGTAAATGATATGGACATGAAACCAGTGGGGTTGTTTATATGACTCTTTAAGCTTTCCAAAATGTCCAAGAACACCCTCATAGCATTAAAATTGAAGGATGTGTGCCCTTGCAAAGTTGGGTAATTTTGGGTTGGTTTATGATGAAAATGGAGGTCTAAAACCAATTTCTTCCAAATGGGCTTGCCAAATGATGACCCAATCCACACTATGACTTCATGCACGACCCAAGTCAATAAAAATCAGATTTTTTATTATTTCATTTTTATTTATTTTGATTTAATTCATTAAAAATCATTTTAAATAAAAATAAAATATAAAAGTCTAAGATTAAAATTGGTTTAAGCTTCTAGAAAATCATAAATGTGATTGGAATTGAAGTGGAAAGGAAATCATGAAGATTGGCCTAAAATAGCAAGTGTTCATACAAGAATATTTGATTTTTAAGGCATGATATTTTTGAATCTTTTTATATCAAATCTTCTACACAATGACCTAGTTTTTCAGCCTCATTTGATCACTCTATAAGTACATGATTGAATCCTAACATAAGCCACGAATTTCACAGCCTCAAGAGTAAGTTTCACACTTCAAAAAATCAAGCAAAAACTCAAATTCGGTTTCTACATTCCAAAGCATTTGAAGGTATTCTAAGGACACAACAATGATCCCTGGGCTTCACTGAATGTGTACCAATGTTCATATGCATCCATAACACCCCAAATCATTCAAACCGAATCAAATTTTATTCTTGAATATGAGTTTTTCGATTTCACTAATTCACTGCATTTTAATGAATTTTGTTTGGCTAATCATGTTTGTGATGTTGTATAGAATGTTTCTGGGCAAAAAAGTTGAAGAAACCATGCATAACCCGTGAGATGCCATAGTTAGGGTTTCACCTTTGAATTTGGGGTTTCATGATTTACTGAATTTAAATGAATTTGAAGGACGTGATATGATTGTATAGACAGTGAGGATCATGTTTCATTAATCAATTGGTAAAAATTGTACTGTTTTGTTGGTGATCAAAATTCGCAGGTTCCATGTGTTATGAGATTCGCAGGAAAATTCGCAGATGAATTTGCAGGTTATTGCGCAGGAAATATGAAGAAGACGAAGTCAGGTGGCGCGCAGTGGGAATTTCAAATTTGGATTTAATATTTTATGAATTGATTTTCATATTCTTTCCACAAACGTTGCTTGGCCCAGTGGTGTTGGCGTGTGCGTATTATTAGTTGTTACCTGGGTTCGATCCTTGGTGACAACAACGTTTTGTTCAATTTTTCATTATTTATTTTGTTTAATATATTATGTTTGGTTATGGCATAGTTGACAGGTTCGCTCATCTAGCTGGAATGGTAACGTTTGGTGTGTTTGCTATGAAGGTCATGGGTTCGAATCCCCCAGGCCTTTTGTTTTCTTTTTATTTTTCTGGATTTTTCAGGATATGGAATAAAATCAATTCCACCCTCCTTTTTACTGCCTGCGCGCATGATAGCCTGGTGGTGGGTGTTGTTGCTGGCAAGCAGAGTGTCCTGGGTTCAAACCCCAGCCAGGTAAGTTTTTTTTGTTGTTTCTTTTTCTATCTTATTTTAATTAATTGATTTTGTTTAATTATTTTTATTAATAATCATATAATTAAATAATTTCACATATATATTCAATATTCTCTAAATTCTAAAACTATTTTTCTTAATTCAAAATTGGTTTTTTTATTTATTTAGATTATAATATGTATATATTCATTAAATTAATTTTGTAAATAAAATAAACCCTAATATTTGACAAACCCTAATTTATTTTTCTAAGTAAAAAAAAAACCTAATTCTATTTTGTGATTTTAATTTCTAATTTTTGCAAATATAATTGTATGATCATTTTTTTTCATGTACATATCTTATTTAAAATAATTAAATTTTGTAAATACAATTATAATCAATCTTTTTTTTATAATATGTAATTATTTCTATAATTTGTTTATAATCTAAATTTTATATATAAATAATTTTTTAAATATATGTTTAGAAATAATTGAATCTATGCTAATTTAATCTTGTATTTATAATATGTTTAAAATTAATTTAATTTTTATAATTTTGCATATAATTCAAAATTTTATAATAATTAATATAATTGTCCATATTTTCCTATTAATCTTGATTAATTGTTTATATTTTCTTATTAACCTCAAATAATTATTTACATGAAATTTAATCTTTTAATTATTTCAATTGCTTATTTCATTATGTTTATATAATTATTACTAACCCCATTTATTTTAATTATTATTATTACTAATCATGTTTATTACTAACCTTATTTATTTTTAATTATTATTACTAACCCAATTAAATTGCTTATTTATTTTACTTATTATTTATATTTTGCTTATTTACTTATTTATTTATTTTTGCTATTTATTTAAATTGCTTTATTATTATGTAATTGCTCCTGGATGTAATTTTCTTAAATATTTAAATTATTTATTTTTTATGCTATGGTTAGTAAATAGGGAGTGAAAACTATTTGTATTTAAAATTGAATTTAGATCATTTAAATTATAAGATAAATATAAAATTAAACACTCACACACGTAAGTCGATCTTTGATCGCCATCTCACTTTCTAGGGTTACCTCTCAATGTTGCCTATTCAAAAAAGTCAAGTAGGGTGTATAAAGCAAAAGTCCCTTAAAAGAAAAGTCATCTAGTCCCTTCATAATCAAAGATCAAGTCCCTTAATGGTTGCCTTTCATAATGATCTAGTCCCTTTCGAATAATGATGGCAGTCCCTCCAAAATGCTCAATACACCCTACAGTTGCCTTCATTAAACAGATGTCCCTCACTTGTCCCTTACATCCAAGGTAATGACTACCTATTCCTTAATAATAGGGATAGTCTTACCATTTAAAGGATAAAGAACAGAAAGACTTAAACTTTAGGGTAGGTTCCTCATAGTTGCTTCCTCACTACTCAAAAATTTCTCAAACACCTCACAATTTCAAACAATTTTCAAACACAAGTTTTTTACGCATCCGTACATGGATCATTATCAAACTCTTATGAAAATTTCTATTCACACACTTCACATTTTCAAAAACATTCTAAAGTGAGCTAAGTAACTAAGAGCCCATGGATAACCATGGATGTAAAGGGTGCTAACACCTTCCCTTTACATAACCTACCCCCCGGACCCAAAAATCTTTTAAAAGGTCTTTCCTGTTCTTTTATGCCTTTCCTTTGGATAAAATAAAAGTCGGTGGCGACTCTTGCTATCCGCAACATAACTAAAGTCAGTTCTCCCATCGTGTTACACCAGGTACAGTGCTTTTTCCACTTCTCCATTGCTGGGAGAAGTCATTTCTGGGTTGAAGGGGATTCCACCCCTGACTGGTACTCCAATCAATGATGAAAATTCCTCCAACAGAGGTCCTAGCTGAAAGTCTGAAAATGTGAAGCATCTCAAAGGAGGGTCATAAAACTGCAAGCATGTGTGGATCATGCTCCTCTGAGAAGGGTCCAAGTCCATAACCATATCCAGGATACCTCCATAATGCTCTCTGAATAATGGGATGTGGTCAGGGGTGATAAGTGACTGGACCTGCCTGATACCAGTCAACACAGGCTCAAAGAAATGGTAACATATGTTGCTTTTCCTGGGAGTAGTCATGAGTGCTGATGAAGAGCTGAAGACAAGTGCTGATGAGGATCAAGACTGATACTGGAGATGAAACCACTGACAGGCTGATGCTGGTGATGATGAAGATAGCTGAAGCAGATAACTATGTAGAAGAAGGGGTCAAAACCAAACCAGATATGATGTGGATACCCTGAAAAACAAATAAACAAATGTTAAATGATGCAATGAGGATGTATGCAAATGATATGCAAGGTTTTGTGATCAAGCTGGATCTGATTATCTGTCTTGATATAAAGCCCATGTATGTTCAAGAAGTACAGATGGAGGTTCAGAAATCCAGTAACCAAGGTGGGGGACTCAAATAAAGAGTCACATGTCCTGTGTTAAATCACAAGAATTGTCCAAAATGGGGCATTCTTAAACAAAACAAAAACAGGGTATGATGTGGCCAAGGGTACCTGCAAACCTGTAAACAACCCAACCCCCCTCATAGGTGATGTTCTAGAACAAGGATCCTCAGACTTGGATCAGTTATGAGAAGTGTAAACACTTCCAACCCGGAGGTACAGTGTTTACAATAACCATAAAAGATCCTCCTCTAATTCACCTCAGTTTCTGAAGGTCATAATAAAGGTCATCCAGACTTAGCAGGCTTCCCAGATAGCCCTAGCACTACAGGAAATCTGTAGCACAGAGTTCTCAAGAAGAAACCCACATCTGAACCGTGTTTCATATTCTCGCACCAGACCGAAATGGAATGGGAAAGAATATGAACCACTCTAGCCTAGGTGTCACTCAGGTCCCAGGTATAGGACCTCAAACTCTCAATGGAACCCCACCCACCAAGACAGAAACTGGATCCAGCAATGATAATATGACAATATGATGCATAAAATTGTAAAGAAAGCAATAAACAAGACTGTACATAAAGCAATAAACAAAGCAAATAAACACAATTAGAACATAACACCCCAGTAAACAAAAATCAAACAAGAGCTAGGAGGAACCCACTAAAAGAACCAGAAGCCCTGGTTACAGTATAAGGGTCCCCAGCAGAGTCGCCAAGCTATCGCTCCCACCAAATGAGGCTAAGTCAAATGGGGTACAGACGCGAACGGTCGGAGAAAGGAGAGAGAACACACAGGAGTGAACTCAGAAGACAAGAGTCGCCAGCTAGGCATTTTTATCCCGAAGGAAAGGCAATGCTGCATAAACCTGAGAAAAGATATGGATAAGACGGTTGCGAACCAGAGAGACTGAGAAAGGGGGTTGGTTACAACCTGGGAAGGTATTAGCACCCAGATTGTCCGTCGTACTTGACGTGATCCACGCTTAAAAGATTTGTGTTTTAAAGGGGTAGTGTCAGTAAAATTTGTGTATCAAAGCTGGAAAGAATGCAAGTGTCAGTGCAAAAGAAAAGTGAAGTGTATAAGAGAAGTGTCAGTGTAAGAACAAGAGTGGAATGCCCAAGATAATGAGGCTTAAAGAATAATGCTGGAAGGAGGGGGAATATACAGAGACTTTTGTTCGATAACTGTTAAGTTATGCCTACGTATCCTCTCGTGCAATGAGGAAGTCAGAACACCGTAGTTCGACCCAAAGAGACTGAAAGATAAATTGACTTGTGAACTGCTTACTTGTCTATGCTCAAGTGTATGACCTGTCTGGCTCAGGTGCAAACTGTCTTGCATTAGACGGAAGAAGGAAGTTCTCGTTTGTGAGTGAATGAGGTGAGAAAAGAATCCCAGAGGAGACGATTATTGTTTGTTTTTGATGTTTTTAGTCTTTTATTGCCTTTTGAAGTTTTTCATAGGAAAATGAGCTTAAGCCTAAACCAAGGGTTAGTAAACTCATCACATCTTCCCTCTGATTAGGGGTAATGAGAATACCTTAAGTATGAAGTAAGCACTTCACACTTAATCACCATGATGTAGGATTAAGATCATTAACCTACTTGTAATTATTTAGATGTTTTTGTTGTTTTTGTTTAGTGTTAAGTAATGAGTTTAAGCCATAATCAAGGATTTAATGGACCCATTACACCATCCTAATAGAAGGATAATAGATGAGAACATTTAAGCTGAGGAAGGCTCTTCAACTTAATCCATGATTAGGGATTACCCTCATGACAAAACAAAGCCTTTATTAAAGTGGATTTTAGTTAATGGTAAGATTAAGAAATGAATTTTATGATTTGTAAGACAACTTGAGGGGGACTTGTCCATTAACACTAGGTTAGTCCTTCTTGACAAGTTGAGGAAGAATTAGAACCCTAATGCAAGGCCCAAGTTACAAGTTTGATGTCTTGATGATTATTAGATGGATTGATTAAAGGATTTAAACACATTAAGGGTTTAACACTTAGGATTAAAGTTATACACTCCATCCTAATAGAAGGATACATGCATAACCCTAATCACAAAGTCTTAAAACCTTTAAGGTTTAGTCCTTGATTATGAGGTGAGAAGAGAAGACTCAAAGATGACACAAAGGTAAAACTAATGGGGGACTAATCAAACCCTAATTGTTATCATGCTTGGGTATCCCTAGGGTTTATGAGGCTTGCAAAAGATCTTCAGGAGAGAAGCCACCAGGAAAGAAGCAGATGAAAGGAGGAAGAAGCAGAGAGAAGCAAGACAACTTGTTTCACTTAAGAAGACAAGTTGCTTGAAGAAAGAAAGTGAGAAAGAGCATGAATGAGCAAGCTCACTCTAGAACAAAAGTAAAATGCAGCAATGAATTCATAAGAGATGAGAAGAGATTATGAGAAGTGAAGGCAAATTCACTTCTCAATGGCTTACCACCTGAAAAGTTAGTAACAAGAAATGAAATGAAGTGAAAATGAGATGAAATGCAATGATGCAAACCAAAGTCAGAAGCATAAACATGATGCTAATGATGCTAAGAGATGATGCAAACACATGTCAAGAGTTGTGGATGATCATGCAAGGGTGAGGATGCAAATGAAGCATACTTTGAACCATGAAAGCTCATGAAAGCTTATGTAATGCAAAGGATACAAAACATGGCAAATGGATGATGCAATGATCAAACATGATTCTAATATGTCCTAAGATGTATTATATGTCATAAGAATGCACAAAATGTCATGGAAAATTCTTGAAATGTTTGACAAAAATTTTCAGAATTTTTAAAGGTGTTTTGCTATTTTTAAAAATTCGTAGAAGTTAAATATAAAATAAATGAAATAAAAATGAAATTAAGAGAAGTCAACAGATCTAATGGCTGGCATTCAAATGGTTTTGGAGGGAGTTGACCCGCGCCATATCCTAGGGTTATTATTCAAACTGACTGGATTTAAATTAAACCTAATTAATTAAATCTAATTATAAGATTAGGGTTTTAATGATGGATCTGGGCCACTCATTCGCGCGCGGGTCAACCCAACTCAATAGGATCTATGGCTCGCATTCAAACTGAGCCCTAATCACAATTAATGCACTAATGACCTTCAGGTGGCCGGAAATGACCTCCGGTCATCTTCTCCGGCCACACTTCCCCTGAGATTTTGCTATCTCTCTCCCCAAGCTTCTAAAACTTAATCTTTTTGCCCAGAATCCAACCCCATACATCACTTATCAAGAATCATTCACTAAAACAAATTTATTTCACATATTCAAGCTGAATCAAAGCAAATTAGTTCTAGGTCAGAAAGTTTCAGAGAGCTCATACATGCTTAATACTTGACTATTTTCAAAACCAAACACATCAGCATTACCAGTGAATCATGGAGAATCAATTAGTAACTTAAAAACACGTTTCTGGAAAAATTGTTCTTGAGCTCACCTGAACTGGAGCTTTGATCTTTGGAGCTTTTTGGCTGCTTCTTTGGTCCAAGATGCCTTTAATGACCCCCCTGAGAAGTTTGCAATGCTTGTTTGGAATTTCTTATGGCTGGTTTAAGAGATTGATGAAGTTCTGTTCAGAAGGGGTGGAAAATCGTGTTTCTGCTTGGGGTGGTTTCAGGGTCAAATGAGGATTGGGAAATGATCAGAGGATCATGGTGAGTGGTTTTGTGAAGTTTGTTTTGATGTTTGAGACTTGAATGCTGAGTTTCGAATGAAAATGCAAGGGGGAGAGTTTTTGGGAACTATGGCAATGATGTGGTTTCAGGCTCCAAGATTGTATGAAAATGATCCATGAGGCATGTGTCTGAAGCTGTGTTTGGTCAGAGAGTTGTTGCTGGCCTAGCTTGATTGGTATGGCTCAACTTGCATAAAGTCAACTTTTGTGTAAGAGGAGGTATGGGCTGGTTCAGTCAAGGTACAAGGGCATGGCTTGGATCAGAATGCTTCAAGGAGGTCCATGGAAGTCACTTTTGGCAGTTGGCACAAGTGGATGAGAAGCTTTGATCCATTTTGCAATTTTGGGGAATTTTGGCCCCTTTTGAAATTTGTGAAGTTCATGGAATGAAACATGAGAAATTCTTGTGCAATTCTGAGTTTTGGGTCATGTGTGAGGTTTGTGTAATGCATAGAAGCCACTTTTAAGTCACAAATTGGTTTAGCAAGGGTTCTTGCAAATTTTCCCCTTTGGTGCAAAAGTGAAATTTCATGATTTTGTCCAACTTTGACAAGCCATAACTTTTGATCCAAAATGAATTAGAAAAAGTTCTTGTACTTTTTGAAAAGGGAATGATCCAATCTACATCTTTCATGACCAAATTTTTCTCATTTGAAGCATTTTTTAATCAAAAAGAGGAGGTTAAAAAACTTTCCCAAAATGGCAAGTTTGCATTATAAGTCACTTTCCCAAAAAGGCAACTTTGCAAATGGCTTGAAATTCTTCAATTTTGTGAACTTCTAACACCTTCTATGATCAAATAAAGATCATACACATTCAAAATGATGGAGAACACCCTTTGGTTGGGTCACTGGGGGCCTCAGATGCCCTAATTTTGCACTGACTTGCTCAAGAAGTCATCTCTTGATCAAATGCCTTCCCCATTGAATTTCTTCATGAAAATTGATATGCATGATCCTCATATCATATAGAGATCAATAGAAACAATAATGACCAAAAAATTTGGAGTTATGGCTTTTGAAACCAAAACCCTAATTTTAGGTCATCTGCAGTTAAACCTGGCTCTGCTTCCATGCCTTTCTCAGTTCTTGTGATTCTTTGATTTTCTTGACTTTGTGAGGATATAATATGATGATTGAGCATACATGGACCCCTTTGAGATGATTGAAGACCTTTGGAGTGGCTCAAATGGCTCAGGGATGGTTCAGATCACAAACCCTAGATGCAGATGACTTAGAAACAATGCAGTGAAGCAAAAATGTGGTATGAGATGCTATGATTGAACTTATGCACATGAAAAGATCACAAGCCATGGTGTGAATGGGTGAGGGAAAATTTGGGGTGTTTACACTTTCTTATCTTTTATTTCAAGATCAAACTCTTGTAAGAGTAAAATCCATCTCAAGAGTCTTGGTTTAGCATCTTTCTTAGTTAATAGATATCTGATAGCAGCGTGGTTTGTGTAAACGATTATTTTCGCTCCCACTAGGTAGGAACGGAATTTTTCAAGCGCAAAGACAACTGCTAACAATTCTTTTTCAGTAGTGGCGTAGTTCATCTGAGCAGAATCTAAGGTTCTACTGACATAGTAAATTGCGTGAAGTTTCTTGTCCTTCATCTGTCCTAGAACTGCGCCTACAGCATAGTCACTCGCATCGCACATGATTTCGAAAGGTAATCTCCAGTCAGGGGGTTGCATGATTGGTGTGGTGATGAGGGCTGTTTTTAGAGTTTCGAATGCTTTGAGACAATCTTCATTGAATATGAACTCAGCGTCTTTCATTAATAAACCGGTAAGAGGTTTAGTGATTTTCGAGAAATCTTTGATGAATCGTCGGTAGAAACCGGCGTGTCCTAAAAAGCTTCGTATTTCTCGAATGGTCTTAGGGGGTTGAAGATCTTTTATGACTTCTATCTTAGCTTTATCAACTTCAATTCCCTTGTCAGATATAACGTGTCCTAGTGTTGCACCCCAAAATTTGCCCTCACAATACAAGGCTTTGTGTACTAAGAGGTTCACAAGGTTCACAAGACCTTTCATGAGGTTCATGAAGTTTACAAGACACTTTATGAGGTTCACAAGGTTCACAAGACCTCCCATAAGGTTCACAAGGTTCACAAAGTTCACAAATAGTCAGAAGATTTGACAATTCCCTCAGACAATGCATCCTCCTAAGCAGGACATCCAAAACTAGGGTTTTGACTTTAATCAAGCTAAATGGACTTCCAAGACTTCAAGTGAGCTTCATAACATCTTATATGTGTTTAATAATCCCCATGTCAAGTTTCAAGACTTGTCTCAAAGGTTTGCTCAGTCAGATGATCAGATAAGTCAAAATCAGTCAAAGTAGTTAAAAAGTCAAACTGAGGTCAACTGTGGTCAAACCAAAGTCAAACTTCATGATTTTTTTGCCAACATCAAGTATATGAAGTAAAATTCATCATTTTATCAAGGGTTGATCATGATTCATCAAGGAGATTTCAGATCATCAAGAATCAAGGGCTTCTAAATTAGGGTTTCCTCAGGAAAAGTCAACTGAACTTTGACCAGCCATAACTTTCACATGCTTCATCACCAATTTTCTATCCAAAGATCATTTTGAAGGAAATTGAATTCTCTACAACTTTGTGTCTCACAAGCCAAGCCCAAAAATGCTTCATTTGGAAGGTATGAGCTAAGACATTATAGGTCCTTTTGAAAGTCAACAAAAAGTCAACAACTTCAAAAGGGCATAACTTGAGAATGGTAAATGATATGGACATGAAACCAATGGGGTTGGTTAGATGACTCTTCAAGATTTCCAAAAAGTCCAAGAACACCCTCATAGCATTAAAATTGAGGGATGTGTGCCCTTGCAAAGTTGGGAAATTTTTGGTTGATTTATGAAGAAAATGGAGGTTTAAAACCAAATTTTTCTAAATGGGCTTGCCATGTGATGATCCAATCCATACAAACACTTCATGCACGACCCAACCCTCAATTATTCAGATTTTTTATTATTTTATTTTATTTATTTTGATTTTATTCATTTAAAATCATTTTAAATTAAAATAAAATAGAAAAAATCAAATATTTAAATGGGATATTGCTTCTAGAAAGTCATAAAGATGATTTGGATTGGATTGATTCAACATTGATGAAGATTGGCTTGAAATAGAAAGGTCTTATTCAAGAATATTTGATTTTTAAGCTTGAATCTTTTTCAATCTTCAAAATCCAAAAAGTCCATGCAATGATCAAGTTTCTTAACCTAATTTGATTCTACTATAAGTAGACAACATAACCTAATGCACAAGACACGAATTCCTGGCCTCCAAGAGTAAGTTCATACATTCAAAAATCTCACAAAAACTCAAATTCGGATTCCCACGTTCAAGCCTTTTCAAGACAATTTGAAGGTTGCAATTTGTTCCTGGATGTTCATAGAGTGATTTTGGATCATAAACAACATCTAAAACATCACCATTTGCATAATCCGAATTCGTTTTTGCATCATATTTTGATTTTTTTTCGTTTATGGTTATTTACATGATATTAATGGATTTTGTTTAGTGATTTGTATTCCATGAAGGTTTGTGATGAATTCTGGGCAGCCCAATTGAAGAAACCATGACTAGGTTGAGTAATGCCATTTTAGGGTTCTTAGCTTCCAATTTAGGGTTTCACGATTTAATGAGTATAAACAAATTCTAAGACCGTGGATCAATCTTAAATAACCTCTGAATCATGTTTGTGTAATTAATTTGACAAAATCTTGCTTGAACGATGACGTTTGAGTTTCGTAGGAATTACTGCCATTTGAGATTTCGCAGGAAAGTTTGTGGATAATTTCGCAGGAAATTTTGCAGTGCCAGAGGTTGAAGATGAAGGCTTGGCGCGTGTTTTGAAATTCAAATATTACTCATAATATTTTATGTAATTGTTTCTATTTTGTTTCACAAGTGCAGCGTTAGCCCAGTGGTAAGGGAAGCACGCGTATGACCTTGAGGATTGTGTTCGAATCCTGGCTGCAGCAGTTTTTCGTATTTTTCCATTTTAATTGTCAAACTTAATATATTATGTATTGTGATGAATATACTAACAGATGCGCCCTCCCGGCTGGAATGGTAAATGCTTTTGTGTATTGTTTAAAGGTCCTGGGTTCGAATCCCCCCCAGGCCTTTTGTGTATTTGTTTTGCTTTCTTTTTCATGATTTTCTCCAGGTTATGAACAAAAGGGATTAGTCCCCTGCTTCTAACGCCAGCGCGCGCATGGCCTAGTGGATGGATTGCTGGTCCTGGAGTTTGAAAGCTTAGGGACTGGGTTCAAATCCCAGCCCAAACAGGTTTTATTTTTTCATTCTTTTCTTTAATTTTTGGTTATTTAATTAATTTTCTATTAAAACAAATCCAAATAATAAAATAAATAGAATGTTTATATTTTTTATTTAGAACAGAATTTCCTTTTTTTTAATTAAACTTTGTGAGAAAAATTATTCATGTTTAGTATTGTAAAATTTTGTATAATAATTTAATTAACCCTAATTTTCTAAAACCTAAAATATTTTGTAAAAAACCTAATTAATTTTTATAAACCCTAATAATATTTTTAAATCTTAATTATTTCATGTGAATATTAATTATGTCCATATTTTTATTATTTAATTTAATTCTTGTATATAAATATGCTTAAAATATGATTAAAATTCTTAATATAATAATTCAATATATATATATATATATATATATATATATATATATATATATATATATATATATATATATATATATATATATATATATATATATATATATATATATATATATATATATATATATATATATATATATATATATATATATATATATATATATATATATATATATATTATAATTTGTTTATGTATGTAAATAATTTTTAATATATGTTTAAAAATAATTAAAACTTGTTAATTTAATTTTATAAATATAATTTATTTTCATAATATGTTTATAATTAACCTAATTTTTATAACTTGTACATAATTTAAAATTTTATAATAATTAGTATATAATTGTTTATATTTTCTTCTTAATTTTAAAATATAATTGTTTATATAAAAATTTGACCTTTTAATTATTATGTTAATATTCTTTATTAATGCTATTTATTTTCATATTTATTATTATTAACCTCATTTATATATTGTGATTTATTATTATTTCACTAACCCAATTATATTATTATTATTTATTTTGCTTATTTATTTAATTTATTTTAATTATTATTATTATGTAATTGTCTCCTGGATGTAATATTGTAATAGTAATATTTAATATTTATTTTATGCTATGGTTAGTAAAATAGGGAGTGTAACATGTTTGTATGTTTAAAATTAATTTAGCTCATTAAATTTAAAGATAAATATTAAAATTGTACACTCACACACGTAAGTCGATCTTTGATCGCCATCTCACTTCCTTAAGGATACCTCTCAAGTTGCCTAATCAAAAGGTCAAGTAGGGTGTATAAAGCAAAGTCCCTCATCTCGCATCATCTAGTCCCTAAACAGATAAAAAGATCAAGTCCCTTCGAATTTTGCCTTCGTAATGATCTTGTCCCTTCCGAATAAAGATGATAAGTCCCTTCGAATTGCTTATACACCCCACAGTTGCCTAAATAACAGATGTCCCTTCACTTGTCCCACACATCCAAGGTAATGACTACCTATTCCTTAATAATAGGGATAGTCTTACCATTTAAAGGATTCAAGAACAGAAAAGACTTAAACTTAGGGTAGGTTCCTCTTAGATACTTGCTCACTTTTCAAAAACATTTCAAACACTTTACACATTTTAAACAATTTTCAAAACAAAGGTTTTTTACGCATCCGTACATGGATCATTATAAAACTCTTAAGAAAATTTTTATTCACACACTTTACATTTCAAAAACATTTTAAAGTGAGCTAAGTAACTAAGAGCCCACGGATAACCATGGATGTAAAGGGTGCTAACACCTTCCCTTTACATAACCTACCCCCCGGACCCAAAAATCTTTTAAAAGGTCTTTCCTGTTCTTTTATGCCTTTCCTTTGGATAAAATAAAAGTCGGTGGCGACTCTTGCTATCCGCAACATAACTAAAGTCAGTTCTCCCACCGTGTTACAGAACTGGCGACTCTGCTGGGGATTTAATAAAAGAGGGGTACCCTTAGGAATTAGATCACTTTAAAATTGTTTGCCTTGTTTGCTTTATACTTATCTTGTTGGGTGCTCTTATGTGTGAAAGATCCTAACCCGGATCTAGTGTACCTTAGGTAAATGGCAATAGACCAAGGAAACTGTACGGCGTATACCGGTATGGTTGATCTGGTGGCCATAGTTAGTGTGACTTCTTGGTTGGTGCTTATGTTCCTTGAGTCAAGTTGAGGATAATATGAGGCTGCCATATGTTGTCAATACACTAACTAACTTTTAGAACCTTAGTCATCCCATCTTGGCCTTTAGAAAAGTAGTGAGATAACCGGCTTTGGTGAAGACTGAAGTTGGTTGATACTCGATACTACGCTCATTGAGATTCTAAACTTGGAGGGTTTTGGTTGGCAAGTAAGTTGCCTACTGAACAACCACCCTTGTGAAGGATCAGTGATATTGAGATCCCTTAGAACCTGGTTACTTTTGTAGGACAGGATGAACCAACTAACTTCAGGGGAGGGTACTTACCTTTGAACCTCATGCAAGCCTTTAAACCTAAGGCTATGGTGTGACTTGTTTGTGTGTGCCACATGTTTGTGATTGAGCATAACATCATAACATCATCATGCATCATAAGCATAGCATTTTCACTAACCATTTCAAGGACCAAAGGATTTATCTTTGTTCTTTGTTGCATGTCATGGCTTCTGCTCGTAGAAACACTATCAGGATCAACTTTGTAGGCATACCTCCTAAGCTTAAGGAGTTGGTTTCTCAAGTGTCTGAAAACTCCCAGTTCATCAAGAGACATGGTCAGCTACTGGATCTAGTCACTTCAGGGTTCAATGAAGACATGATGAGTGTTCTGTTTCAGTTCTTTGATCCCAAGCACCATTGCTTCACATTCCCCGACTACCAGCTGGTTCCAACAATGGAAGAGTTCTCTAAACTTCTGGGTATACATGTTCTTCATCAGAAACCATTCACAGGCTTGGAAAAAGAGCCTAAACCTGAGGTTATTGCTGCAGCTCTACATATGAAGAAGTCTGACATTGTTCTAGAAACGAGAAGCGGAGTTAAGGGTATTTTACCAAGGTGTTGATAGAGAAGGCTCAAGTGTTCTTGAAGGCTATGAGTCATGATGCTTTTGAGGAGATCTTAGCCTTGCTGATTTATGGCTTAGTGTTGTTCCCCAATCCAGATCAGTTCATAGACATTCACGCCATCAACATATTTCTGAGTCACAATCCAGTACCTGCATTGCTTGGAGATATTCTGCACTCTCTTCATACTCGTACTACAAGAGCAAGAGGAACTCTGGTGTATTGCATACCTTTGCTATCTAGGTGGTTTATTTCTCACCTCCCTCGCTCAGTAATGAAGAATGAACAAGGGTTCAGGTGGTCCAAGAGGATCATGACACTCTCGCATTCAGATATTCATTGGTGCCCCAGATCTATGGAGAATGTCACTATCATTGACTGTTGTGGGGAGTTTCCTAATGTGCCACTTCTAGGCATAAGAGGAGGCATTACTTACAACCCTTCTTTAGCTTTACGATAGTTTGGTTACGCTCTGAGTGATGGTCCTCATGACATGTTGATTCAGGGTATTGTGTTCGACTACGACAACGATCTGCAAGGTTATCATCAAAGGTTTATACGAGCATGGGGTAAAGCGAACAAGGTTGACAGCAAGACTCTGGAGCCTAAGTAAACTATTCCTATGGAAGCTTACCTCATATGGGTGCGATCTCGCGCTCAGACTCTTATGATGCCATATCCTGCCATCCTGCCAGTTACTATGGAGCCTGTTGCTGAAGGGGATACTTCTTATACCATCCTTCACCCAGACATGCCCATTGACATGGAAGACTTGCAGAGGTCCTGGATCCAGTTGAAAGAACAAAGGGATACCTTCGAGGCTCATTACAAAACAAGCCAAGAAAGAATCCTGGAACTAACAAAGCAACTTCACGAGGAACGAAATCTCAACTCATACCTCAACACAAAGAGGAAGCGTCCATGGGAGACTTAAAACCCCATATCTTGTATTTATTACATTTCATTTTTGTAAGCCCAAGAGGCAAAACAAATTTATTACTAATAAAAGTTTACTTTCTTATTTGTTTAAACAAATTTAAATCCTGCGGTCCTTGAAAACATTGCATACGCATTTACGTTCCATATCATTGCATCACAGGTTTCTTGTGCACAGGTTTCTTATCTTCTCGCTGTTTATTTCAGCAATGGCTCTTGAACAAACAGTCAAAGATCTCCAGGCTCAGAATGCCCGATTCCAAGAGTTGATTCTGAACTTGTCCAAGGGACAAGATGAGTTGAAGACACTGCTGGCTAAGAAAAAGAATCCAGAGGACAACAAAGATGATCAGCTGAAACAACTACAAGCTGAGATGACAGAAATGAGGACCCAGATGAATGACCAGGTGGTTCTTATTCAAAGTTTAGCTCAGGGGCAAGAAAAGTTAAGAGCCTTTGTCCATAAACTGCAAAGTAATGGAGTCAGGAATCTAATTGTTAGTCAACCTCCATTAAAACAAGCTGATTTGGTTGAAAGGAAGATGAGGATAAAAGAAGGTAAGAAACCGGTTGCCATTGATTGTTCTTCAGTTGAAGAAGGAAGACCTGATAAGGTTAATCCACCTCAACACAAGGAATGTAGAAGGCAGTTTATTAAGTTCAGCACTCCAATGTCACCAATTCTGCAATGCTTGTTGGAGATGAAATTAATTTCCTTGAAAAATCCTCCTCAAAATCCTAAAACTTCCTCTCCCCACTATAATCCCAAGAAAAGGTGTGAGTATCACTCCAACAGTCCTGGACATGATACTAATAACTGTTGGGCATTGAAGAAAAAGATTCAAGACCTGATTGATGAAGGAATCCTAGAGGTTACTCCAGAAGGTCAAGTTGAGTTCTACTATCGTCCATCAAACACCGAAGCTGCAAGACAAGTGGCCCAAGGTAGCAAGAAAGGAAGCCTACATGTTCCTGTTGAGATATGGGGCACCTTGGGACATCCAAATGGTAAATTTGATTTCATGGTGAAGTATACTGCTCCTCAAAGTTCACAGATTGCAATTGAAGACATTCAGCCAACTGGATGGGACAACATTTAAATTTTCATTTGTAATTTCTTTTGTTTGTTTAAACACTTACTATTATGTCAAACTTTTGTTTTCATTAATGCATTGCATATGTTTGTCTTGAATTAATCCATTCGTTTCACTATATTTAAAACTATGCTTCTTATTTCTATCTTGTGATATTTAACTCCTGATAAAGCTATAAGCCTGTAGAGGGAGGATGACGAAAACAATACCATAATATTAGGCAGTATGCTTTTGAACAGACTATGCTGACGATGTACAAGCATTGTTTCAATTCCTAAACAGTGGAGATATAAGGAAGTTAATCCCTAGTCAACCCTTTTGAGCCTATGAAGTAGGAGTTTTTATTCTTGCACAAATCAAAACCCTTATTCATAACCCGGGGCAGGGTAGTTACTCGGTTAACTCAAATATGCCAATTATTTGTGTTGTACACAACTAATGATGGTTCTCTGTGATCCTGAAACCTGACAGTAAATATCCAACAAAAGAACAGTCTTGCTAAGTCAAAACCTATGAAGGAGACTTAGTAAAACATTAAGACATCCCGCTGACTGTAACCTTGAAATAAGCAGTTCAGGCAAAAAGAAGGGATAATAAAGTCAAAAGAGAGAAAAAAAAAGAGGTCACTATGAATCCTCAACAAAGAAAGATGACTGAAGGTTCAAATAAATTTTGGGTTTCTGAACCATCACAAATGTCAGTGTTACAATTCCAAACTCATTTGAGCCTCAATGCATAAGTTAACTGAGTATAGGACTGAAGAACATCATGGAGAATGGGTTGGGTACAAATAAATTTGAGCCTTTATCTTTTGTTTCTTAAACCATGAACCAGGCCACGTTACAACCCTTTAAAAGTCCTAACCGAAGCATGGTTAATTTGAAAGCGTACTGTTACAAAAAGGTATCCTGACTCCTTTAGGGCTTATTATAAAACTTGAGTTAATATCACAGTTTTCACAAAAAATGTTTTTCTAAAATAACTCTTTTTCAAAATTTCAAGACAGACATAAGCATTGCATTTTTGAATATATTTGTTTGCATATACTTGAGTGTTTGATAAACAAAGAGACTTACAGGATGAATGTTCAAAGTCCCTCTGATAAACAAAGTTGCTTCCTGGATAAAAGTCCATGTATACAAAGGGGCATAGTCATTACCTCCCAATCAAGAGGGCAGGCCATGATACTTCCTAACTCATTTGGGGCAATCAGGACAGGATTCAATTATGTTTAAGCAGCCAGAGGCAGATCTCCTCATCTATCTGAAGTGCCAAGGGTAACATTACAGAATTCATAATGCCAGGGGCATGGTCATTGTTTCCTAATCAAGGGGGCATACCAAGTTACTGTTCAAATCATTCGGGGAAATCAGTTCCAGATTCAACAGTGCTTAATAGACAGGGGCAGCTCTTCTCATATATTTGAATTACCAAGGGTAACACTGAAAAGTTCATGATGTCAAGGGCATATTATTATGGGGCATTCTGCTTAGTTCTCCTGAGGTAACTACATTCAGATACTTCCCTTTTGGGACAATTCATCCTCAACCAAGGGGCAATGCTTTCTTTTCAAATCTAGTAGCCGGAGCGTATATGGTCCATTACAATTTGATGACACATTCCTCTCGTTATATTACCTTGATTTGGAGTTCTCAGCAGAAGTCATTGTGGGAATTAATTGTCTACGTCGGTAGTATCAGATGGTGTCAGTATCATATCTTCAGATCCAACCATGAGGATTTCTGGGAAGGTATTCAGGAAAGTTAAGAATCTCAGAAGTTCTAATTGGTTATACACTCTCAAAGATGAAATGATTCTATTTTCAAGTTCAGCTTTACTTTTCCCTCTTTATTCAGGGTTACTTTTTCCCTTTTACCTAAGCAAAAACATCCATTGGTTGTGTTTGAATGTATGTATGCTTTTGAATATGATTGATGTTTACCAGAAATGCATAGATGCTTAATATGATTGATGTTTACCAGAAATGCATGAAAATGCAGTAATAGTATTTACTAAGGACGAACGAGGGAAGGATTTCAACGAAGCTTCGCCGATTCATTCCCACTAAGACAGCTACAAAACCCCCAGTAGGGCAAATCCATCTTCATAAATACTTCGAGTCACATCTCCCCTGGAATTTATATCCATCTCTTTTATCCTCATACGGATAGTCTGGAATTTATTTTTCCAATAGAGTATGACGAACGAAGACGGGAGGTTATGTATACCCTACTATCAAACGAAGACGGGAGGTTATATATATTATATTATCAGACAAGACGGGAACGAGTTCCTCATATTCTCCAGTAACGAATCGGGATTTATTTTCCCTGGCCAGCAGTTGCTATACGAAGATATCCAGACGCTTCAGACTCATGATGTATACATACATCATTCACATCATACCATAACATACATATCCATAAAATGCATAATACATTACTTAAGTGCATCATATTATACATGCATACATAATGCATAAACTAATATTATCATACAGAATGTTATAATCTTGTTTTTCAGGTTAATTCTCCAGCAGACAAACTTCATCAACAACTTGTGACTATTGGGCCGTTGTTTATCTTCCCAAAAGTTACCATTTCCTCAGGACGTTGTTTATTCTCCTGAAAGTTATCATTCCCTCAGGACGATGTTTATCCTCCTGAAAGCATATCATTACCTTGGGCCGTTGTTTATCTTCCCAAAGGTTATATCATTTCCTCAGGACGTTGTTTATCCTCCTGAAAACATACCATTTCTTTCGGGCCGTTGTTTATCCTCTCAAAAGTTATGTTTATACCTCAGGACGTTGTTTATCCTCCTGAAAGCATATCATTACCTCAGGACGTTGTTTATCTTCCTGAAAGCTATCATCATTACCTCGGGACGTTGTTTATCTTCCTGAAAGCATATTGTAAACCCATAATTTCAACAGACTGAAATTAAGGGCTTGAGGTCATCTTTGTCGAAGGATAATAAAAGAAAGAGAATTCAAGAAATTGCTGACAAGGTTTAAAACTCCATTACTTCGACAGAAAGGCAAATGGTGTTCTGGCAGAATAAGTTGGAAAGTTATTTGTAGCTAAGTGTTTGACAGAAGAAAGTTGCCTTTCGACGTTTCGACAGAAGAAGGTTTTTGACAAAAAGCAGGGTTTGGCAGATGTTGGAAGAGTTGTTTCTTCTTTAAAAGGTTTCGACAGATTGAAGAGGTGCAAGGTTTCGTCACCAAAGAGGGGAATTCAAATTCAAAAGGTTGTAACCTTTGGCAGTTGGACACATGGAAGTTTCAGAGAAGAAAATTACATGCAGGCTGACACTTGTCATTTAGTTATAGTTTTTCCGTTCTAAGCAGTTATTTTGTTTGTATATAAATAGGATAGTTTGTGTTTAGAATGTGTGTGTGAAAACTGTTACAAAATTCCTGTAAATACTCTAAGTACCCAGTGTGAGAGAAAATGAGTTTGATATTTGGAACCATGTACGTTTGAACACCATCTTCTTTTAAAGTTATTTAAATTACCATTTTTATTCATCAAGTATAGTTCATTTTCAAGTTTTATTTACTTTTCTGCAAGTTACAGCTTTCGACAGTTTCTTCTTGTTTCGTTTAAAAACTTCAATTTTACTTTATTTTCTAAACTTAAACTTTATTTTACTTTTAAAATCAAAGTTCTTAACACTTTGATAATATTGATAAAACAAACCATAAACCAATTACAAACACTAAGAAAGATTCGACAGAACCAATTGCACATGTGTCCCAGGACTTGTTTGGTTGGTCCTGCAAGTAACCCAGTTTTCTAAAGAAATTGGTAAACCAGAGGTTGTTCGCCAGAAATCACAGCGAACAAATTGGCACGCCCAGTGGGACTAGTGCAGTAAATAAAGTCTAATAGAGAACTTTCTTAGACAAATTGTTCCTTGCTACGTTGTATGATTCTTAGAAGCGGTAAACTAGCCGTAACCGACGTAGAAAGACCAAAGAGAACAAGAGGAAGAAAGATGGCTAACTTGCCAAATGCTTCAAACAATCCTGACGGAACCATTCCAGTTTCCAATCCCACCCCTTCGTCAGGAGCAATACCAGTTTCTGGCCCTGTTTTAGAACAGATTAGGCCTCCATCAGGGGATTCAATACCAACGGGTTCAGGATCCCAGAATGCGCCTAGTTCTTCCACCATGGGAAACGCCAGACCCCTTGGAACCCCTCCCCCTGGAGGAAATACCTTCAGGCCATATCTGAATTATTCTCAGCCTTTGACTGGGAGGGAACAGCCATATGGAATGCCAACTTCAATGATGGCAAGCCTACATAATTCGTCACTATTATTCTCTAATGCTATGGTTCAAATGTCATCACCATTGCAGGGATCAGGATATGGTGGAAATGGAAATAGGATGAATCAAGTTCCACCAGGTTTCCATATGCCCGCTATGACAAACCATTCTGCACAAGTAATTCGTCAACAGATGGATGAAAGCAATCATGATATGGTGCAGGCTTTGACACAACAAATGGGAGAAGTGTTCAATCCCTTAATACAAAACACTACCCAAACAAACCAAATATTGGCAGAACAAATGGCACGCATTGCTGACTTTTTTGGAGTCCCGCAAGCACAGCAAAGAATGCAATTAAATCAGAATCCTGCAAATAGGGCTGTCGAAGAGGAACTTACTATAAACCAAATGCCATTGGGAAACCCTCATGAAAACCCCAGGGGCCAAGAGGTGGTAGTTTAACAGCCTAATGTAGAAGAGCCTATTCGACAGGAACCAAGAAGGATAATAGTCCAGAGAAACCAAAATGCTGACGAAGTACTACGGCAGAGAATGCGTTACAATAACATGCCTGTCGAAAATAATATTGCCACCATGGTTGAGAGAATAATGGCACAAAATGGAGTAAACGTAGGATTACAAAGGCCTAGTTATACTTCCCCCTTGTCTGAATTCGTCTTACAACAAGAGTTACCACCAAGGTGGAAAGTCCCCAAATTCACAAAATTTTCAGGGGATACTAGTGAATCCACCATAGAACACGTGGCACGTTATTTGATAGAGGCAGGAGAGATTGCTAATAATGAGAACTTAAGGATGAAATATTTCCCAAGTTCTTTGACAAAAAATGCTTTCACTTGGTTTACATCACTTCCTGCAACTTCAATTTTTACTTGGACCCAATTAGAGAGATTGTTCCATGAACAATTTTATATGGGACAAACCAAGATAAGTTTGAAAGAGTTGGCAAGTGTCAAAAGAAAATTTTCTGAACCTATAGATGACTATTTGAATAGGTTTAGATTATTAAAAGCCAGATGCTTTACGCAAGTGCCGGAACAAGAACTAGTCGAAATGGCTGCAGGGGGTCTAGATTATTCCATAAGGAAAAAACTGGATACCCAGTACTTGAGAGACATGGCACAACAGGCAGACAGAGTGAGGCAAATAGAAAGACTAAAAATTGAAAAATTTAAATCAAATAAAAACAAGAAGGAAAGAGTGGCCTATGTAGGAATAGTTCAAGAAGATGATTATGACGAAAACGAACCAGTCATTTTCGACCAGCAAGAAATTGATCTTGCAGAATTAAAACAAGGCCCTCCATATTCTTGTAAAGTTTTAGCCCCGTCGAATGGAAAAAATCCAGTCGAAGTGGAAAAGAATGACAGGTTCCCTAAAAGAACCTATACATTCGACATCACCAAATGTGATGAAATATTTGATTTATTAGTCAAAGATGGTCAGTTAATAAAACCAGCAGGCACTAAGGAGCCTCCTGTAGACCAACAGAAAAAGAGAGGTTTTTGTAAATACCATAATTTCTTGGGTCATAAAACTTCTCAATGTTACCTTTTCAGGGATCTTGTCCAGAATGCAATCCAAAATGGAAGGCTGAAGTTTGGAGACAAAGCCAAGCAACAGATGAGGATTGACTCCAATCCCATGCAGGTTGTGGAGGCCAATTATGCTGAACCAGAAATGGTAAATGTGGTCGAAATGGAGATCATGGCAGAGGAAAGCTTTGAAATGGTAAAGGTTGCTGAAAGCTTCGACACCAACTTCACCATGATAGAAGCTGCTGAAGGTTTCGACACCCATGTGAATGTGGTGGAAGAGGGTGATGACCTTGCAGACCAGACTAAGGATGAAGAAGTCAAAGCTTCTGAAGACTTCGACAGTGAGATTTCCATTGAAACTACTGAAAGTTTCGACGAAAGAAATGCAGTCAAAGTGGGAAGGAGCTTCGACAAGGAAAATTATGAAAGAGATGCTGAGCAGGGGGTGATCTGGGACACTTTAGGAGAATCGAATGGGAAGTTCGACTTCATGGTGAAATATTCAGCACCACCAAGCTCCAAAACAGATATCAACAAAATCAAACCCACAGGATGGGGAGATTCTTTCAAAAATGATGACGAAGAGGAGGAGAACAAAACCCTCATTGTCCAGAAAGAGGCCACTGAGGGCCTTGACCAAGATGAGATCAAGACAACAGGGACTGATGACAACTCCTTACTGTCGAACCCATAACTGAAGAACATCTTGTCGAAAGTGTTGCACACTGCTGCAAATACATCTACAAGGGTTTACACCCAAAAAGCAGTGTAAATCAGTCAAAGGAAAATATTCCAGAGGAAATGATGCTAGTCGAAAAAATGAACAAATTGAAAATCACAACTGAATAGAATGCTGGGATTCATATGGTGGAAATCACTCAGAAGGTAGGACCAGACACCAACAAGGGAAAGAAACGTCAAGAGAAACACCAGAACCTGGTTTATCTAGAAGAGAATGAAAGTCTTGTCGAATTCATCCAGAGGTGTCAAAAGAAGGACACAGAAGTTATGCTTTGCCCAAGATGCAGTGCTGTGTTCGACAGGAAAGCAGCTGATGACTTAGAAGCAGCAGAAAAGACCCAGAGAAAAAGAAATTGGGGGACAATCCCACCAACCAGAAATGAAAAATTCGACCCAAGAAGAGGGAAGCATCACACCCAAGAAATGGGAGAAAGACGCTTCAACACTTATAAACCATCCAACAGACCAAGTGATGACAAATGGGTTCAACCTATAAGGGATGCCCAAGGTCAGAAGAGATGGAAGAGTTTTGAAGTGAACAGGGGTCCTTCAATGGAAGTAAAGAAGGAGGCAAGGCCAAAGTACGTCTCTGAAAACTACAAAGGAAAGAATCCTATGTCCAGATCCCAATGGAGAAGATTCCAAAGGCAGAAGAAAATTGAAAAGGAAACTGTAGAACACAAAAGGGTTGGGCAGAAGGAGGCTGAATCAAGCAAATGTGGGCAGATCACAACCAAGGGGAGACCTCTGGCAAAAGAAGAAACCCCTCAGAAGAATGGATCTAGTGACACCACAGAAATGCAGAAAACAAGCAACAGAATGCCAGTGGATGAAGAAGTTACAGATGACTTCAGTTCAGAGTCTGATGCGTCCTTCGACGTAACCTGCAATGTCGTTTCTGTGTTGCCCAGAGACTATGACAGGATAATGGAAGTCGAAGACGAGGAGGATGACATGGTAGATGATAGCATAGGTTTGAAGCCTGTATGCTACTACATAATGAACAATGGCTGTGTCGAAGAGCAAAATGCTTTCTTCGAAAAGCCAGATGATGCAATGAAGGCTCACTTAAAGCCTCTTTTCATAAAAGGAAAGGTAGAAAACGTGGGGGTCAACAAAATTATGATAGATGGTGGAGCAGCTGTGAATTTAATTCCTCATTATATGATAAAGAGGATTGGAAAAGATGACTCCGACATTAAGCCTCACAATATGGTGTTGTCCAACTATGAAGGTAAAGTAGGGACAACACTGGGAGTAATACAACTGAACTTGACTGTAGGATCCATTACCAGGCCTACAATGTTTGTGGTGATAGCATCAAAGGCAAATTACAACTTGCTGTTGGGAAGAGAATGGATCCATGGGATTGGGGCTGTGCCATCCTCCATGCATCAAAGAATAGCAATCTGGAGACCAGATGGGATTGTCGAAAACATAGAGGCAGATCAGAGTTACTTCACAGCTGATGTGAACAATGTCACTAGTCGTAACTTCGACAAGAACCTAGCCCATATAGCACCATGTAATCCTGCTGCTTTCGACCTAACAGCTTCCGACAACGCTTACTGTTCCATGTACCTCCATCCTACGCATGGTTTCCAGTGGGATAAAGAAATAATTGGGGAGACGAATTACACTTGGGGAACTGCCCATGTCAACCCAACTGGATGGGGGAGTGAATTCAGTGAAAATGACTGAAGTTTCAGCAATGGAAAGGATTTCGGCTTATATAGCCGAAAAACAACACAAAGCGGCCCGTGAGGCTGAAGTTAGAAATATGGCTGTCGAAGCCAGCACTCAGGTTGTCGAAGGACAATATCCTCAAGAAAATATTGAGGAACAACATGCAAAGCAAAGTTTGGAAGAAGACTTTAATGGCGAATGGCAGAGTCAAAGACTTGATGCCATTTATGATGACGAACCTTTGGGGTTTGAGAAGGATCCATCCCTAACCAACATGAAGATGGTGGCACATGATCCTTTGGAGGAGATTAATCTGGGACTGGGGGCAGAGAAAAGGCCAACTTACATCAGTGCCAAAATGAATCCTCAACTCAGAGTCGAAATAATCCAACTGCTGAATGAGTTTAAAGACTGCTTCGCATGGGATTATGACGAAATGCCTGGTTTAGACAGAAATTTGGTTGAATTGAAGTTGCCAATACTGGAAGGGAAAAAGCCAATAAAGCAGACTCCCAGACGCTTTGCACCTGAAATTCTGTCGAAAATCAAAGAGGAAGTCGAAAGGCTTCTAAAATGCAAATTCATCCGTACAACAAGGTATGTCGAATGGATTGCTAATATTGTTCCTGTGATTAAGAAAAATGGCAAACTGAGGGTATGCATTGATTTTAGAGATCTAAACTCAGCTACCCCTAAGGATGAATATCCTATGCCAGTAGCAGAAATGCTAGTAGATTCTGCAGCATGCCATGAGTATTTAAGTATGCTTGATGGCTATTCTGGTTATAACCAGATTTTCATTGCTGAAGAAGACGTTCCAAAGACAGCTTTTCGTTGTCCAGGAGCAATAGGAACATATGAGTGGGTAGTCATGCCCTTTGGTTTGAAAAATGCTGGAGCTACTTACCAAAGGGCCATGAATTCTATTTTTCATGATTTCATTGAAACATTTATGCAAATTTATATAGATGATATTGTGATTAAATCCACCTCAGGCTCAGACCATATTAGCCATCTTCGATAGTCCTTTGAAAGGATGAGGAAGTTTGGTTTGAAAATGAATCCCCTTAAGTGTGCTTTTGGTGTGCAGGCAGGTGATTTCTTAGGCTTTGTGGTCCACAAGAAAGGGATTGAAATTAATGAAAACAAAGCCAAGGCCATAATGGAAGCGAAAGCGTCATCGACAAAGAAGGAATCGCAGTCTCTACTAGGGAAAATCAACTTTCTCAGAAGGTTCATCTCCAACCTTAGTGGAAAAACTCAGGCCTTCTCACCTCTACTTCGACTGAAGAAGGAGGGCTTCACTTGGGGGCAAGAACAGCAAGATGCCTTCGACAAGATCAAGGAGTATCTGTCAAATCCTCCAATCTTAATATCTCCTTGTCGAAAAAGAAGCATGAGGCTTTACATATCAGCATCTGACAGAACATTAGGAAGCATGCTTTGTCAAGAAGATGAACATGGCGTCGAAAGAGCCATCTATTATCTCAGCAGAGTCTTAAATGATGCTGAAACTAGATATAGTATGATAGAGAAGTTATGTTTATGTGTATATTTCTCTTGTACAAAATTAAAGCATTATATAAAACCCATTGATGTACATATATCTTCTCATTTCGACGTAATAAAGCATATGTTGTCTAAGTCTATTCTACATAGTCGAATTGGAAAATGGGCTTTAGCCTTGACTGAATATTCTTTAAAATATATGCCTCTAAAAGCTGTTAAAGGGCAAGTAGTTGCTGACTTTATAGCTGACCACTCCATACTTGGAGATGAGACAAATTATGTCGAAAGAAAGCCTTGGAAATTATATTTCGACGGTTTCAGTCATAAAAATGGAACAGGTGTTGAGGTATTAATTATTTCTCCCAATAAAATTCCAACAAAGTTCAAGTACAAAATAGAAGGATTCTGTTCAAATAATGAGGCAGAATATGAAGCTTTAATTGCTGGACTTGAAATTTTGTTGGAACTGGGGGCAACAGAGGTCGAAATAATGGGTGACTCTGAGTTGGTAATAAAACAGCTGACGAAAGAGTACAAATGTGTCAAAGAAAATTTGATCATGTACTTTGTGATAGCCAACAGACTCCTCAAGAGATTCGACAGTGTAGTTTTTAGACACATTCCCAGATTAGAAAATCAGGAAGCAAATGACTTGGCCCAACTGGCCTCAGGTTACAAAGTGTCGAAGGAAAACCTGATGAAAGTTGTCGAAGTGAGAGGAAAAGTTTTATCCACCAGACTGTCCCCATCTGATTTGGAGACAATAAGATTGGGTTATGGTGATGAAGAAAACTTTGAGATTTTTAAATATAGATAATCCAGAGGTAGGAGATTGGAGAAAACCTATCAAAGATTATTTACAAAATCCAAACCAGACAGTCGAAAGAAAGATAAAGTACAGAGCTATAAGTTATGTGCTCTTTGGAAACGAATTGTTTAAAAAGACTGCAGAAGGAGTTCTACTAAAGTGCCTAGGAGAGACTGAAGCTTATATAGCTTTGTCGAATATACACAGTGGTGCATGTGGTGCACACCAAGCAGGGCACAAGATGAAATGGCTATTATTTCGACAAGGGATGTACTGGCCAACCATGTTGAAAGATTGTGTTGAATTCGCAAAGGGTTGTCAAGAATGTCAAGTTCATGCAGGCATACCTCATGTGCCAGCAAGTGAGTTACATTCTATTATAAAGCCTTGGCCATTCAGAGGTTGGGCTTTAGATTTGATTGGTGAAATTCGACCAGCCTCGTCAAAAGGGCAGAAGTACATTTTAGTTGGGGTAGATTACTTCACTAAGTGGATTGAAGCCATACCATTGACGAATGTAGATCAGGAAGCAGTCATAGATTTCATCCAGAAACATATAATGTATAGATTTGGAATACCAGAGACTATAACCACTGACCAAGGGTCTGTGTTTACTGGAAGAAATATGCAGGCATTTGCAAAAGAGACAGGTTTTAAGTTGTTGACTTCGACACCTTATTATGCCCAAGCAAATGGTCAGGTCGAAGCAGCCAACAAAGTAGTAATAAACCTGATAAAGAAGCATGTGGGTAAAAAACTCAGAAATTGGCACAAGACTCTGGATCAAATCCTTTGGGCTTGTCGAACGTCTCCTAAGGAGGCAACTAATTCTACCCCATTTAAATTAACCTATGGACATGACGCAGTATTGCCAGTCGAAATTTGTTTACAGTCAATACGAATTCAAAGGCATCATGAGATTCCATCTGAAATTTATTGGAATATGATGATGGATGAGTTGGTTGATTTAGACGAAGAAAGGTTACATGCTTTAGAATTAATAAGAAGGCAGAAAGAAAGAGTCGAAAAGTTTTACAATAAGAAAGTAAAATTTAAAGCCTTTTTAGTAGATGATTTAGTTTGGAAAGTAATTTTGCCCATGGACAAGAAAGATAGGTTGATGGGAAAATGGTCCCCTAAATGGGAAGGGCCTTTCAAAATTCTAAGAGTCTTTTCGAATGGTGCATATGAAGTATAAACCAACACTGCAGGAAATAAAAATAAGAACAGAATGAAATTGCAAATAAAACTTGTCTTCGCCAAACAGATGGCGTGAAATAGCATTACATATGAAATTGCTAAAAGAAAGTATTCTTAAACAAATAAATTTTCCTAAGTCCTATTACAAAACTACTGTCGAAGGAAGGTAGCTTTGAGTTCGTCGAATTTTTTCTTCTGAAGCTGAATTCGACGCTCGCAGAGACTCTTGCTGACAGTCAATTCATCAATTTCCCTATGAAGTTGTTGGGCTGATTATGCATGTTGTAGCCCTTTCTGAAGTTCACTGTCGATTGCTTCTTGATTGGGCTGTTGGAGAGAGGCCTGGCGTTCCTTTTCTTGGAGAATTTTCTTTTGAAGATCAGCAATCTGGGTCTGGTAAGCTTGAATGTTGCTTTCACACTCAACAGCAGCTTTGGTGTATTCGTCGGAAAGCTTATTCAGTTCTGAGATCTTTTCTGTCGAAGAAGCCACAATGTTCCATTCTGAAACTTGTTCTTCAGACTTGGCTGTGATGTTTTGGGAAAACTCCTTTTGTCGAACCAAATCAGCACTGACGGAATCAATTAAGGACATCAAATCCATCACCAAACGGCTCTCTTCAGTCGAAGCCTCCAACAAATTGGCTCTTTTCAAGAGTTTCTTCAGGTCATACTGGGCAGACGGATTTTCAGCCAGGGTCTCAAACAGGTCTACTCCAAGGATCTTTGCTTTGATTTCATCCATAATGACACTGATAGGTTGGATGTCAGAAGTGGCCCCTGAAGTTGTCGAACCACTGTGAGAAGAATCTTGGAAGTTATACCTGGAGTTGAGTAGGGCTTTTAAATATTCCAAAGGCTTTCTAACTTTCAAGCTTTCAATCTCTTCGTGTGACAAGCTCGTCGAATCAGTACCCAAAGGGGTTTCTGCAGGAATTTCTGATGAAGTAGGAACATTTTGGGAAGTTCCTCCAAGGCTCAAGTTGACTCCTGGTTGATTCGACAGAGCAACCTCTTCTTCGACATTCTCTTTGTCAGCTGTTGTGGTATCAGTTGGATCTGGAGCTTGTGCATCCTGGGCAAGAGCATCTTCGTCAGTTTCTGGTACAGCAGCTGTTGTTTGAAGTGGTGCATCTTGATCTGGAGTTATTTTTTCTGCTGCAGTGAAGTCTGGTCGAAAAGGGGAATTGTTGCCAGAAGATTCAGAATCACTGAGGTCGAATTCATCCAAAGTTTGAGGTCCATGGACACCTGCATCTGGAGTGGCATCATCTTGAAGTCTTTCAGCCAGGGTCTTCTCAGAGTTAGAAGGGACATTTTCTTCTTGGATGGTAGAAGTCTCTTCGACATCAATAACAACCTACAGAAAACGTAAAAGAGAACTGTAAGATAAGGATATATGCAGTCAAGACGAAGAATGTTGTTAGTCGAAGTGAATACTTGAGGGATCTCAGTGTGGGCACTTGAGTCTCCACTTATTTCACTCCTTGACGGATTTTTGTTTATTGGACTTGTGGGGGGAGTTCGCCTGTGGACTATAGATCTTTGAGAAGCCACTGTTTTTAGTTTTAGACCTTTGATTCTTTTCAAGGGTTGAGGCTCAGGGGATTCGTCCTCAGACTCTTCGACACTCATTTCTTTTTCCTCTTGTTTCCTTTTCTTAGCTGGTGTACGAGTGACCTGCAGTAAAAGAAGAGACATTTAGTATAAATGAAGATTGAACTGCATAAATGAGAAGTTGTTTTCTATTTTGTCGAAACCTTCTTGGCAGTTGTGGGAGATTTTTCGACTGCCTTAGAAGAGGTCCCTTCGCCAGCAGCTTTTTTGACAATTCTGACAGCTGAAAGAGAGAGAATTGCATAAACATTGATATAGAAAAAATAAAAGGAGTTAGAAATAAAAAAGGGGAATGCAATTTCTTCGACACCTTCAAGAATGGGTTCTTCCACACTAACATGTTCTATCCCAACATGAAGGTGCCCAGTGAAGTTGCCCAAGTGATACTTCGTCGGAACCACACGTTCGGCAAGTTTTTTGCTGGATTCGCGAAGCAGTTTTAAATCAGATCCACACACAAACCAATCTGGAAATGGAGGGCTCAAAGCCACACCAAATTCTGCAGAAGGGAGTGAAGGGAATTTTGGAGGAAAAGTTGTGAATGCAAAGTTGTATCTAGCATGTGGTGGGAGAGATGTAGGCACACACAATTTATCCAATTTTTCTGTAAACTTTTGTTTTAAAGTTACTGCTGCTTCGCCTATGGTTCAACGAAGATCATTGGGCCTGTAAATAGTTTCAAAATACTTTTGAAACTTTTGAATTTCTTTGATATGCTGATCTGTACCTTTTTTCTTCTTGTCCTGCACAAAAGTAAAAGCATTCGTCAGAAGAGTGGTGAAGGTTGCGACGTCAAAGAATCTGTTGATATAATATTCCTTCCACCAGACGTCGAATTCTTCAGTACAGAGGAAGCTTGGTTGGAAGATGGTGGGATAAACTTCTAGAGATGAGTCGAAGAATTTGTTGTATAGCTCCAAACTTTTGTCAAAGTTTTGAAATGAGTTATAGAATATGATGGCACCCTTCTTGTGATAGATAGGCTTCGTCTTCGTTTGAATTAATCCAAACTGCCTAGCCACCAGATTGGGTTGGTAAACAATAAGGGATACCTTTGTGTTGTTAAGACTATGGTGGGAGAATAAGTGCCTTGGCATGAGAAAAGCTTCCCAAATGGATATATAGGAGTCTTCGTCTTTCTGGTTCTCCACTGGGAGTTGTCTGGTAAACCACCTTGGACCTACCTGTCTGTTGGCGAATGGTGCCATCGAAGGAGTAAATTTGTAGCGTTTGGCGAACATCATGATGTAACCAGTGAATTCTTGTCGAAGGCTTATATTATCATCAGTAGGGGTCAGTTGAACCAGCCTAGGCCATTCGACGCGCCTTTCTTTTACTGCTTCTTCGACAACTGGCATTTTGATGGGGATGAAAGTTTCAAAGGTGGCATTCAGCCATAGTTGTAGGAGCCAAAAAGGGCCTGTAAGACTAATGTTACCTTTGTCCTTAAGGGTTTTTAGGTTACTTACACTCTCACTCAAGGATTCATAAAGGTTTGCCAAAAGTAGCTCACTCAGGCAGAATGCAACTCCATTATGGAGTTGATTGGCCATAATAATATAACTTCTTGCCACTTGAAGGGACCTAGTACAGAAAACAAATTTGGCCAGCCACAGAGTAAGGAAGGCAATGTGCTCTCTGTCGGAGACTTCCTCATCGTCTTCGCCTTGGTGATGGGTGATGAAAACAGAGTATCCAGCATGCTTCGTGTCGAAGCCTATAGGGTCCTTGTTTAAATGTTCAGGGTTAAAGATTTCTCCTAAAGGACTGAGGCCAGTAATGGCTGCTATGTCGAATAGGGTTGGGGTAACCATTCCACAGGGTAAGTGGAAAGTATTGTAAGTGCTATCCCAAAAGTATAAAGAGGCTAACAGCATGTTTTGGCAATAGCGGGGACCCTCCTTCGACAATTGGATCAGGTCATAGATGCCAGTTTTCTTCCCAAACTTTTCTTTGGCTTTTTCGACCCTAGTGAGCCACGTTAAGTAGTCGGAGGGATCTTTCGTCAAAGGGGGACTCCTAAAAATCCTAGTTTGGTTCAGGTAAGACAGATCTATCTCTGTCGAAGCCATGAGGATTTCAGGTTCTTTGGATGAGGTTTCGACAGGCTTAGGGTTTTTGCTAGCAGCTATGGGTTTAGAAGCAGAATAACAGGGATAAAATTCTTTCAGACGGTTAGGGTCAACAGTGGGATCAAAAATAGGACCTAACATAGCATGATGAACTCCAGAAACAGAAATGGGAATCATTACCTGTGACCTGTAAATGCTTGCCTTCTCCCTTTCATTTGGGGGTTCTGGAAAATACTGTTGGTGCTGCGTTTGTGTGGGCCCAGATAGTATGTGAGCAGGAGGAAGATCCATGGTCTTCTTTGTCTTTTTTGCACTGCGACCAGTAGTAGTCTTTGGAGGAGCCATTGATTTGATGAAAAGGTTGAAGGAGCAGGAGCTTTGAAAAGGTTTTGAAATGGAGTTTTGTGTTTGGGTAAAAGAAGAGTTGAGAAGGTGAAAAGTATGAAATGTTGTTGAAAGTGGTATTTATAGAAGATGAAATAAATGACTAATAATACAAAAGGGAAAATAAAAAGATTTTCAGTTGGGAATTGGAGACGTGCGTTTTTGATCCATTGGTGGAAGTTAGAAAGTGGCAGTTGGTAGGAGGTCATGATTTACCTACAATATAGGGTTATGGGAGATTGTGTAAAACGTGGGCTAGACATGACGTTTTCATAAAGTGGAAATCATGATGTTTTCTTGGGACTCAACAAAATCACTTTACAATAAATGAGACTGACAGAAAGTCAAAGGTCACTTCGACAGCAAAAGATATTTCTCCAAGAGTAGTCGAAAACATCTTTGCTGGGGGGCAATTTGTAAACCCATAATTTCAACAGACTGAAATTAAGGGCTTGAGGTCATCTTTGTCGAAGGATAATAAAATAAAGAGAATTCAAGAAATTGCTGACAAGGTTTAAAACTCCATTACTTCGATAGAAAGCCAAATGGTGTTCTGGCAGAATAAGTTGGAAAGTTATTTGTAGCTAAGTGTTTGACAGAAGAAAGTTGCCTTTCGACGTTTCGACAGAAGAAGGTTTTTGACAAAAAGCAGGGTTTGGCAGATGTTGGAAGAGTTGTTTCTTCTTTAAAAGGTTTCGACAGATTGAAGAGGTGCAAGGTTTCGTCACCAAAGAGGGGAATTCAAATTCAAAAGGTTGTAACCTTTGGCAGTTGGACACATGGAAGTTTCAGAGAAGAAAATTACATGCAGGCTGACACTTGTCATTTAGTTATAGTTTTTCCGTTCTAAGCAGTTATTTTGTTTGTATATAAATAGGATAGTTTGTGTTTAGAATGTGTGTGTGAAAACTGTTACAAAAATTCCTGTAAATACTCTAAGTACCCAGTGTGAGAGAAAATGAGTTTGATATTTGGAACCATGTACGTTTGAACACCATCTTCTTTTAAAGTTATTTAAATTACCATTTTTATTCATCAAGTATAGTTCATTTTCAAGTTTTATTTACTTTTCTGCAAGTTACAGCTTTCGACAGTTTCTTCTTGTTTCGTTTAAAAACTTCAATTTTACTTTATTTTCTAAACTTAAACTTTATTTTACTTTTAAAATCAAAGTTCTTAACACTTTGATAATATTGATAAAACAAACCATAAACCAATTACAAACACTAAGAAAGATTCGACAGAACCAATTGCACATGTGTCCCAGGACTTGTTTGGTTGGTCCTGCAAGTAACCCAGTTTTCTGAAGAAATTGGTAAACCAGAGGTTGTTCGCCAGAAATCACAGCGAACACATATCAAGACTTTGAGCCGTCGTTTATCTTCCCAAAGGCTACACCATTTCCTCAGGACGTTGTTTATCCTCCTGAAAGCATATCACGACCTTGGGTCGTTGTTTATCTTCCCAAAGGTTACCTCATTACCTCAGGACGTTGTTTATCCTCCTGAAAGCTACCATTTCTTTTGGGCCGTTATTTATCCTCTCAAAAGTTATGTTTATACCTCAGGACGTTGTTTATCCTCCTGAAAGCATATCATTTCCTCGGGACGTTGTTTATCTTCCTGAAAGCATATTAAGACTTTGGGCCGTTGTTTATCTTCCCAAAGGTTACATCATTTCCACAGGACGTTGTTTATCTTCCTGAAAGCTATTATCATTACCTCAGGACGTTGTTTAACCTCCTGAAAGCATATCATTACCTCAGGACGTTGTTTATCCTCCTGAAAGCATACAATTTCCTTAGAACGTTGTTTATCCTTCTGAAAGCATATCATTTCCTCGGGACGTTGTTTATCCTCCTGAAAGCTATCATGACCTTGGGCCGTTGTTTATCTTCCCAAAGGTTACATCATTTCCTCAGGACGTTGTTTATCCTCCTGAAAGCATATCATTTCCTCAGGACGTTGTTTATCCTCCTGAAAGCATATCATTACCTCAAGACGTTGTTTATCCTCCTGAAAGCATATCATTTCCTCGGGACGTTGTTTATCCTCCTGAAAGCATATCATTACCTCAGGACGTTGTTTATCCTCCTGAAAGCATATCATTTCCTTGGGACGTTGTTTATCTTCCTGAAAGCATATTAAGACTTTGGGCCGTTGTTTATCTTCCCAAAGGTTACATCATTTCCTCAGGACGTTGTTTATCTTCCTGAAAGCTATTATCATTACCTCAGGAAGTTGTTTATCCTCCTGAAAGCTATCATTATATCTTCATATTTTGGACTGCTTTATCCTCCAAGAAATGTATTTGAAGATTTTTTCTCCAAATGGCATCTTTAAGCCCACTAAAGCATATTCAACTAGTCATCAATATCACTCTACGCACCGGTGAGTGCAAGTTTTTGGGCTTTTGTGTTCAATCCCCTTCAACCTTCCAGGTCACGACTGGCATATATACCAATCTAACCTCTCAGGTTTCAGAAAATTGAACAGGGGCAGCTGTTGCACCCCAAAATCTGCCCTCACAATACAAGGCTTTGTGTACTAAGAGGTTCACAAGACCTTTCATGAGGTTCATGAAGTTTACAAGACACTTTATGAGGTTCACAAGGTTCACAAGACCTCCCATAAGGTTCACAAGGTTCACAAAGTTCACAAATAGTCAGAAGATTTGACAATTCCCTCAGACAATGCATCCTCCTAAGCAGGACATCCAAAACTAGGGTTTTGACTTTAATCAAGCTAAATGGACTTCTAAGACTTCAAGTGAGCTTCATAACATCTTATATGTGTTTAATAATCCCCATGTCAAGTTTCAAGACTTGTCTCAAAGGTTTGCTCAGTCAGATGATCAGATAAGTCAAAATCAATCAAAGCAGTTAAAAAGTCAAACTGAGGTCAACTGTGGTCAAACCAAAGTCAAACTTCATGATTTTTTTGCCAACATCAAGTATATGAAGTAAAATTCATCATTTGATCAAGGGTTGATCATGATTCATCAAGGAGATTTCAGATCATCAAGAATCAAGGGCTTCTAAATTAGGGTTTCCTCAGGAAAAGTCAACTGAACTTTGACCAGCCATAACTTTCACATGATTCATCACCAATTTTCCATCCAAAGCTCATTTTGAAGGAAATTGAATTCTCTACAACTTTGTGTCTCACAAGCCAAGCCCAAAAATGCTTCATTTGGAAGGTATGAGCTAAGACATTATAGGTCCTTTTGAAAGTCAACAAAAAGTCAACAACTTCAAAAGGGCATAACTTGAGAATGGTAAATGATATGGACATGAAACCAATGGGGTTGGTTAGAGGAATCTTCAAGCTTTCCAAAAAGTCCAAGAACACCCTCATATCATTAGAATTTAAGGATGTGTGCCCTTGCAAAGTTGGGAAATATTTGGTTGATTTATGAAGAAAATGGAGGTTTAAAACCAAATTTTTCTAAATGGGCTTGCCATGTGATGATCCAATCCATACAATGCACGACCCAACCCTCAATTATTCAGATTTTTTATTATTTTATTTTATTTATTTTGATTTTATTCATTTAAAATCATTTTAAATTAAAATAAAATAGAAAAATCAAATATTTAAATGGGATATTGTTTCTAGAAAGTCATAAAGATGATTTGGATTGGATTGATTCAACATTGATGAAGATTGGCTTGAAATAGAAAGGTCTTATTCAAGAATATTTGATTTTTAAGCTTGAATCTTTTTCAATCTTCAAAATCCAAAAAGTCCTTGCAATGATCAAGTTTCTTAACCTAATTTGATTCTACTATAAGTAGACAACATAACCTAATGCACAAGATACGAATTCCTGGCCTCCAAGAGTAAGTTCATACATTCAAAAATCTCACAAAAACTCAAATTCGGATTCCCACGTTCAAGCCTTTTCAAGACAATTTGAAGGTTGCAATTTGTTCCTGGATGTTCATAGAGTGATTTTGGATCATAAACAACATCTAAAACATCACCATTTGCATAATCCGAATTCGTTTTTGCATCATATTTTGATTTTTTCGTTTATGGTTATTTACATGATATTAATGGATTTTGTTTAGTGATTTGTATTCCATGAAGGTTTGTGATGAATTCTGGGCAGCCCAATTGAAGAAACCATGACTAGGTTGAGTAATGCCATTTTAGGGTTCTTAGCTTCCAATTTAGGGTTTCACGATTTAATGAGTATAAACAAATTCTAAGACCGTGGATCAATCTTAAATAACCTCTGGATCATGTTTGTGTAATTAATTTGACAAAATCTTGCTTGAACGACGACGTTTGAGTTTCGTAGGAATTACTGCCATTTGAGATTTCGCAGGAAAGTTTGTGGATAATTTCGCAGGAAATTTTGCAGTGCCAGAGGTTGAAGATGAAGGCTTGGCGCGTGTTTTGAAATTCAAATATTACTCATAATATTTTATGTAATTGTTTCTATTTTGTTTCACAAGTGCAGCGTTAGCCCAGTGGTGAGGGAAGCACGCGTATGACCTTTAGGATTGTGTTCGAATCCTGGCTGCAGCAGTTTTTCGTATTTTTCCATTTTAATTGTCAAACTTAATATATTATGTATTGTGATGAATATACTAACAGATGCGCCCTCCCGGCTGGAATGGTAAATGCGTTTGTGTATTGTTTAAAGGTTCTGGGTTCGAATCCCCCCCAGGCCTTTTGTGTATTTGTTTTGCTTTCTTTTTCATGATTTTCTCCAGGTTATGAACAAAAGGGATTAGTCCCATGCTTCTAACGCCAGCGCGCGCACGGCCTAGTGGATGGATTGCTGGTCCTGGAGTTTGAAAGCTTAGGGACTGGGTTCAAATCCCAACCCAAGTAGGTTTTATTTTTTCATTCTTTTCTTTAATTTTTGGTTATTTAATTAATTTTCTATTAAAACAAATCCAAATAATAAAATAAATAGAATGTTTATATTTTTTATTTAGAACACAATTTCCTTTTTTTAATTAAACCTTGTGAGAAAAATTATTCATGTTTAGTATTGTAAAATTTTGTATAATAATTTAATTAACCCTAATTTTCTAAAACCTAAAATATTTTGTAAAAAACCTAATTAATTTTTATAAACCCTAATAATATTTTTAAATCTTAATTATTTCATGTGAATATTAATTATGTCCATATTTTTATTATTTAATTTAATTCTTGTATATAAATATGCTTAAAATATGATTAAAATTATTAATATAATAATACAATATATATATATATATTTTATAATTTGTTTATGTATGTAAATAATTTTTAATATATGTTTAAAAATAATTAAAACTTGTTAATTTAATTTTATAAATATAATTTATTTTCATAATATGTTTATAATTAACCTAATTTTTATAACTTGTACATAATTTAAAATTTTATAATAATTAGTATATAATTGTTTATATTTTCTTCTTAATTTTAAAATATAATTGTTTATATAAAAATTTGACCTTTTAATTATTATGTTAATATTCTTTATTAATGCTATTTATTTTCATATTTATTATTACTAACCTCATTTATATATTGTGATTTATTATTATTTCACTAACCCAATTATATTATTATTATTTATTTTGCTTATTTATTTAATTTATTTTAATTATTATTATTATGTAATTGTCTCCTGGATGTAATATTGTAATAGTAATATTTAATATTTATTTTATGCTATGGTTAGTAAAATAGGGAGTGTAACATGTTTGTATGTTTAAAATTAATTTAGCTCATTAAATTTAAAGATAAATATTAAAATTGTACACTCACACACGTAAGTCGATCTTTGATCGCCATCTCACTTCCTTAAGGATACCTCTCAAGTTGCCTAATCAAAAGGTCAAGTAGGGTGTATAAAGCAAAGTCCCTCATCTCGCATCATCTAGTCCCTAAACAGATAAAAAGATCAAGTCCCTTCGAATGTTGCCTTCGTAATGATCTTGTCCCTTCCGAATAAAGATGATAAGTCCCTTCGAATTGCTTATACACCCCACAGTTACCTAAATAACAGATGTCCCTTCACTTGTCCCACACATCCAAGGTAATGACTACCTATTCCTTAATAATAGGGATAGTCTTACCATTTAAAGGATTCAAGAACAGAAAAGACTTAAACTTAGGGTAGGTTCCTCTTAGATACATGCTCACTTTTCAAAAACATTTCAAACACTTTACACATTTTAAACAATTTTCAAATCAAAGGTTTTTTACGCATCCGTACATGGATCATTATAAAACTCTTAAGAAAATTTTTATTCACACACTTCACATTTCAAAAACATTTTAAATTGAGCTAAGTAACTAAGAGCCCATGGATAACCATGGATGTAAAGGGTGCTAACACCTTCCCTTTACATAACCTACCCCCCGGACCCAAAAATCTTTTAAAAGGTCTTTCCTGTTCTTTTATGCCTTTCCTTTGGATAAAATAAAAGTCGGTGGCGACTCTTGCTATCCGCAACATAACTAAAGTCAGTTCTCCCACCGTGTTACACCTAGTACGATTCCTTCTCTGACCATAAAATGACATTTCTCCCAGTTAAGCACGAGATTTACTTTTATACATCTTTCTAACACCATTTCTAAATTTGATAGACATCCTTCAAAACTTTGCCCGCATACAGAGAAGTCGTCCATGAACACTTCCATGATGTTGTCTATAAAATCTGCGAAGATTGACATCATACATCTTTGAAAGGTTGCAGGAGCGTTGCATAATCCAAAGGGCATTCGTCTATAAGCGAACGTTCCATAAGGGCATGTGAATGTAGTCTTCTCTTGATCATCTGGGTGGATAGGGATTTGGAAAAATCCTGAGTAACCATCAAGATAACAAAAATATGAATGCTTGGCTAATCGTTCTAACATTTGATCTATAAAAGGTAGCGGAAAATGATCTTTTCGAGTGGCTTTGTTTAGTTTACGATAATCGATGCACACTCTATGTCCTGTCACTACTCTTTGTGATATCGATTCGCCTTTAGCGTTTTTCACAACAGTGATACCTCCTTTCTTTGGTACTACATGTACTGGACTAACCCATTTACTATCAGAGATTGGATATATTATTCCAGCATCTAGTAGTTTCTTAACTTCTTCCTTTAATACAGTGCTAAGGATTGGGTTAATTCTTCTTTGAGATTCTCTGGAGGTTTTGCAATCTTCTTCTAGCAGAATACGATGCATACAGATTGAAGGGCATATTCCTTTGAGATCAGATATGTTATATCCTAATACAGTTGGATATTTCTTTAAGACATCTAAAAGTTTCTTCGTTTCAATTGTTCCTAAACTGGAATTGATTATAACTGGTCTTGTACATTCAGTGTCTAAGAATTCGTATCTTAGGTTCTTAGGTAATGTTTTGAACTCCAATGTAGGTTTATTCTTACTTGGCATGGGATCCATTGTAAGTGCTAAACTTTCGCTTAGACTATCATCCTGATATGGTTCACGCCAATTATCATCTTTGAAAATCGGAGGGATTTGAATCTTCATAATTTAAGAATAGGTAGTTTCTTTCATTTCCTTTTCTCTTACACATTCGTCAATTACGTCCAATAGATAGCATGTATCCTCTATAGCTGGTGATTGTAAGAATTGTGTTAAAATAAATTCAACTTTCTCTTCACCTACTTCAAAGGTTAGCTTTCCTTTCTGTACGTCTATTATAGCTCTGGCGGTAGCTAAGAATGGTCTTCCTAGTATGATAGGTGTAGTGGAGTCTTCAGAGATGTCCATGATTATGAAATCAGTAGGAATATAGAATTGTCCTATACATACTGGGACGTTTTCTAGTATGCCTACAGGATATTTAATAGAGCGATCGGCTAGTTGAACAAACATTTTAGTTGGTCTTAGGTCTCCCATGTCTAGCCTTTTGCAAATCGTTAAGGGCATAACACTGATACTGGCTTCTAAATCGCATAGAGCTTTGTCAATGACGAATTTTCCTATTACGCAGGGTATAGAGAAACTTCATGGATCTTTTAGCTTAGGAGGCATATTATTATGAATTATTGCGCTACACTCGGCAGTAAGTGTAATGGTTCCGTTATCCTCTATCTTTTTCTTATTGGATAAGATTTCTTTTAGAAACTTAGCATACGAGGGCATTTGAGTGATAGCTTCTGTAAATGGAATAGTAATGTTCAACTGTTTCAGAAGTTCAACAAATTTCTTAAACTGGCCCACCGTCTTGGAATTGGTTAGTCTCTGAGGGTACGAAATTGGTGGTTTATAGGGTGGTGGAGGCACATAAGGCTTTTCTTTCTCCACTGCCTCTTGATTATTATCTTCCTTTTCTTTTGGTTCATTCACCATTTCAGTCGGTTTATCCGGTTTTTGGTACATGGCTGGATTGTCAAGTCTTGGATCGGTAGGTCCGTCAAGTTCCTTGCCACTTCTTAATATCACAGCATTGTCCTGTCCTTTCGGATTAGGTTGAGGTTGTCCAGGAAATACTCCAGCTGGTGCAGCGGTAGGTGCTTGTTGTTGAGCTACTTGTGAAATCTGAGTTTCAAGCATTTTGTTATGTGTAGCTAACGCATCTACCTTGCTCACTAATTGCTTGATCTGCTCACTAGTGTGTATGTTTTGGTTCAAGAAATCCTTGTTTGTTTGAGATTGGGTAGCTATGAAGTTTTCCATCATCAACTCAAGGTTCGATTTTCTAGGGACATTAGGAGCAGCCTTTTGATATCCTGGTGGTGTAGCTGGTGCTTGACCTGGTGCGTATAAAGCATTGTTGTTCTTATAGGAGAAGTTCGGATGATTCTTCCAATCTGGGTTGTATGTGTTTGAGTATGGGTTTCCTTGAGCATAATTCACTTAATCTGTGGGAATTCCTGCTAATAGTTGACAATCAGGGACAGCATGTCCTGGAACTCCACATAACTCACAGTTAGGTGTTACCGCAGCCACGGTGGCTGTTGGTGTTATGGCCAAGTTGTCGATCTTTTGGTTTAGTTGGTCAAACTTTGCATTGACTTGGTCCATACTACTTACTTCGTACATACCTCCTTTTGTTGGTTTCTCAGTTGCGACTCTCTCGCTTCCCCGTTGGTAATGGTTTTGAGCCATACTCTCGATAAGCGCATAAGCATCATTATATTATTTGTCCATTAGTGCACCGCCTGCGGCAGCGTCAATTGTCATTCTTGTATTGTACAAGAGTCCATTGTAGAAGGTATGGATGACCATCCATTCTACTAATCCGTGATGTGGACAAAGTCTCAACATATCTTTATAGCATTCCCAAGCTTCGAAAAGTGATTCGTTTTCCTTTTGCTTAAATCCGTTGATTTGAGCTCTTAGCATAGCTGTCTTGCTAGGTGGGAAATATCTGGTCAAGAAGACTCTCTTTAGTTCCTCCCACGTGGTTACTGAATTCGAGGGTAGAGATTGAAGCCAGGCTCTCGCTCTGTCTCGAAGTGAAAAAGGAAAAAGACGTAGTCTAATAGCTTCTTGGGTAACTCCATTGGCTTTTACGGTATTTGCGTACTGCACAAATATCGAAAGATGAAGGTTCGGATCCTTGGTAGGATTTCCGGCGAATTGATTTTGTTGCACGGCTGATATCAGCGAAGGTTTCAGTTCGAAATCGTTTCGGTTGATAGCCGGTGTGGCAATGCTGGAATGCGGTTTAGCTTGCGAAGGACTAGCGTAATATTTGAGTGGATGATTAGGTTCTTCAGCCATCTCTGCGTCCTTTGATGTTCCGACTGGTTTCGGTGGATCTATTTGAAGATCTGGAATGTTGTAATTTCGTTCGTAATCGAATATTCGTCTTCTTACGTGTAAGAAGCGTTCCGATTCTGGGATTAGAGGTTGCAAGTCTTCGCCTTGAGAGCGAGTACTTGGCATACACTCGGGAGATTAGATTAAGAAAATAAATAGTTGTTACCTTAGTCTAGACAATGCTACTCTAAAGTGCACTAGTAACTAAATTAAGGTCCCCGGCAACGGCGCCAAAAACATGATGGGCTAAAGACGTGATCTAATATGTGTCTAGCGGTATCTTAACTGCAAGCGCACAACCTATCGAAGTAATATAAAAGATTATCAATCCCACAGGGACTTTATGATTACTTAGTGCTAGAGGGTTTACTAGTTTAGCTAAGGTGAATGGTTGTCACGATTTTTTGGTTGTTTTTAAGAATTAAAGACGGAAATTAAATTTTAGTTTAATAAAATAATAATAAGGCGGTCGGTATGTAATTATGTTAACTTAGGCGGGTCAATCTAACCTAGGCTTATAAGGATGGTTCACTTAATTTATTCTGTAGAGGTTATCAGTTTAAATATCTTTAACTCACACTCTCGTGGTCTTATCTCAGATCTTACTCCTAAAGCCCTATGCCTGCTCTCGCTAGCCCATAAGTGTTTAGAAATAATTTTTGGAAACTTAATAAGTCTAATCCATTTTAAAGTGCTCTCGCTGTGTTTAAATTAAATGCCTAACTTTAGCTATCTGGTTAAAATCTCACACTCTCGTGGTCTCGACCTAACCTATTACACTTTCCTTACTCTCGTAACAAAAAGATTAATTTTATAATAAAAAGTCTCAGCCAGAGTTTTAAGTTCTTAATTATTTTAAGCCTAGAATTGATTTTACCGATTTAGTGTATTCTAATTACATACCGCCTAAAGTGCTTAGCTACTCATATTTGTTGTACCAGACAGATGCAGAAACAGAGGAACACAAATTAAAATATGCATTATACAATAATAATAAAAATAAATTCTTAACATTAATATAAATGCGAATTAATTAAAACCTAAATAACAAAAATAATGTCAAACTCCTTCTTCCACAATCTGGCAAGCTCGGAGTGCGGACCGGAATCGGAAATAAAATTACAATAACGAAATGCTGAAGGCTTGAAAAAAAAAATAATAACAATTTCCTAATGTTGGAAATTGTTATTTGATTTGGTTGGGATATAGAAAATTAAAACAAGAACAGAAACAATTGCTGGAAAAATAAATGAAATAGGGTGCAATGGAAATACGGCAGAGCTTCCGCAAGAAAAATTAAAATAAAACTCTGTACTTTCTACTTTGAAATAGAGCTATTCATAGAGAACATAATTTGGGCTTGGCAGTTGGAATAATGCGTGGGCTTCGTAGTTGCTGAGAGAATCCAGGGAGAACTTGTGTTACTGGGTCTGCGGAAGAATAGGAAAAGTTATGACTTCACGTAGCACGTTCATGACCAATTCTCACCAAGTAAACTGATGCGTGTTTTTCGCAAGTGTACGAATCACGTCAAAGTAATATAAAAGATTATCGAATCCACAGAGACCAAGTGTCAATCTATCAAACCTGTTGTTATGGTGTGTATCTAAGGCAACTAAATATAGGGGTTTTAATAAGGGTGCAATGGTAAATAAAATTATAATTTTAAATAATTAATAAAGACAGGCTCGAATGTAATTCACGTAATCAATGATAATCTAGTACTTGTTAGTGGAACTACTTATGGGCAGTGTTTTCTCCTTTGAAAAGAACTAATTTAACAGGAACTGTCGCTTTCGCGTATTCAGAACCGAGTTGTACTCTCTAATCAACCCCTCCTATTGTCACGGATAAAAAGGTGCGTACTGCGTTAGAGTAGTAAACCTATTTTTAAGAAATATAGTATCTTAACTAATTTGAAAAGTATTTTAACCTGGACTTCTTAGCAAAAAGAGGTTCTTATGAACCAGACTCTAAACTTCATAACGCGTCCGAAAATCGTTTTAAAATCTCTTTTCTTTTTAATCTAAAATCTCCTAATGAACTATACAAAGCGCTTTTGGCTGTTTTTGAAATAGTTAAAAACAATTACTAGAATTGAAAGATAAAATAGCCCTTAGGTGTTTCCACGAACAATTATACTGATTACTGGTTTGATTACGATCCTTACATTCTAACCTTTATGGAATTAGTTAGACATGATAAAGTAAATATTCTTTTTATAGTTTTTCATATAAGTAATTTAAAGCGAGTGCGGTAAGTAAACAAAGTAAATGTGCGAGTGCAGGAAATAAACAACGTAAATGTGCGAGTGCAGGAAATAAACAACGTAAATGTGCGAGTGCAGGAAATAAACAACGTAAATGTGCGAGTGCAGGAAATAAACAACGTAAATGTGCGAGTGCAGGAAATAAACAAAGTAAAAGCGAGGCAGAAAAATAAAATACTAACTGGAATTAAAATGGCGGCAGGATTAACTTCCTCCAGAGTGCTCCAAAACTCGAACCACAGACAGATTACAGACTCGATCACTCGATTGCAGAGGCACCCCGATGTGGAATGGCAACTGCTTTATAACTGATATATGCCTAGAGAATTCTAATTCTGGATGAAGAAAAACGAAAATCTAAGGTCCTATTTATAGTAAAAACTGAAAGCATGAAATGACCAGGACGCCCCTCCACTAAAAAGTGGAGGTTATGGAATTTGGCCTTGTGGCGCCCGCCACAGGCCTGTGGCGCCCGCCACACTCCCTACAGGGGATTGATGAGTGGGGATCGTGGGTCCTGGAGGTTGAGGAGTGGTGGTGAGACGTGGCCACGTCATGGCTAACCCCATGGCGCCCGCCACGGTGGGTGCCGCAAGTGCAAAATGCTGAATTTCTAGGTTTTCGTCCGTTTTCACTCCTTTTTCGCTCCTTTTCCCGATTCCAGCTCCGATTATTATAAAAACCTGAAAACATAAGAAAACAAAGCAATAACAAAGCAAAACAACAATAAAAGCTAAGAATGCATGCGAAATCGGAGTCAGAAATACGGTGAATTTTAGTGTGATCAAATTCTCCCACACTTAAACCTTTGCTTGTCCTCAAGCAAACATTAAAGCTTAAGAAAAATATGGTGTCAACACTTGTCTTTGGGCTAAAGGGATTCTAAGTTCAAGTCAGGATGCAGTGACAGATACTAACTAAGTGAACCAAGGGTACCATAGTAACACAAACACAAACTTCAATCCTATATTAACCACTCCATATCATCCCACAATACCTAGGCCTATCTTCTCATCTTTTTGTGTCCTTTTCATTCAGGCGCAATCACATTAAGCCCGTTATCCGTACATGCTTCATAGTAGAGTGACCGGTTAGTGATTCTGATCCATAACATAAGGTTTCTGGCACATAAGCATGTGTAAACCTGTTTTATTTCGCCTAAATGTAGCTGCGGGGGATCGGATCGTAATCCGCCCTACCAAGTTCAGTGCCAGATACCTCTGAACCAACTAACAATAGGTGACTTGCAATTTTTTTTCTTTTTGTGGCAAATATTTTTTCTCTTTTTTCGGTTTAAATGACTTTGTGAGGGTCACCTATACCAGAGTTTGCCTTTTTTTTCTTTTTTTATTTTTTTATTTTTTTTTATTAGCACTGGATCATTCACTTATATTCATCGGCCCCCTACGTAGAGCATGCTTAAGCCGGAGCTGACTGCTAGGATAAACTACTTAGAACAATTTTTAAAATGATAGTAAAGGCCAAGGTGGTGGGGTTTAGGAGTGATTCCTATATTCAAGAGGTCTATGGTGCTAAAATGGTTCTGATGTTTCAAAAAGTTGACCTAGGTCACCACATCCTAATCTAAACCTGTCTCTAAGCCCAAAAACATGTGAAACAACATTGTTTTCTTTTTTAAAAATTTTCTGGTAAGGCTAAGGAAATGGGAAAAAATGAAGATGAACTAAAAAGACACTATACTGGTGACTCGTCAGACTCATGCATTATCTAAAAAATAAATTACTGAAAAGGGAAATAACTGAAAGGAAATAAACTGAAAAGGGAAATAACGGAAAGCAATAAAATCCCCTCCCACACTTAAATCGAACATTGTCCCCAATGTTTCGAAATAAGATAAGGGGGGTAACCTGGAAAAAGACTACTGAGGAGGGGCACTGGTGCCTTCGCCGTCCTGATGTGATGGTCTGGAACGACGGGATCTACTACGATGCTGGTCCCTCCGGTCGAGTCGTGCTGATAAAGCAGCCTGAGCACTCCGAACCTCACGAAGGTTACCCAAGATGGAACCCTGAGTAGCCTCTACAAGCTGGTAGTGTCGGCTGTTGAACTCTCTCTGACGGTTCTGCTCTAATGAGATATCGTTCAAGGTACGGCAAACGTTGCTATAAGCACGATCCGAAACCAATCGCGATTGTTGCATGAAGCTCATATTGTCCGTCAGCTGCTGTGAAATAGTAGAGAGAAGGCCATCACGCCTTTCTTCTCTAGCTGTCATATCACGCCACATCTCCTCGGTGACAAAGAATCCAGGAGCAGTACCTGCAACAGGGTTAGAGGAAGATGGTGCAGTGTGTGACTGTGAAGGACGATGGGGGGACATGTGAGGGATGGGAGACTGCTCTCTCCGATCATACTCATCATCAGTGTCATGTGCCTCCCCATCAGGAATATTAGGAGGAAGTGGACCCAAAACACGTGGAGCATTAAGATCATAGGTCCAGTTCCTTTCATCACGTACATCAGTACGTCTACTGCATGGTAAAGCAACAGATGGGATAGCTACCCCATGAACCATCAACTCATAACCACCTTCTCTCCTCGTTCGACACAATTTCATGTCTTTCAGAAATTTTAAATTAATTGTGCGAGGAGGTAGTGGTTCAAGTGTAGCTATCTCATCGTTCAGGCCAAGAGCCCGAGCAATAGACGTAACAAGCCCTCCAAAAACAATCGGTCCTGTTTTGTTAGTAAATAAAGTCATATGGGCAAGCATAAACGGGACCGGATTGATATGGGTTCTAGTGAGGCATCCTTGCAAAAATAGGAGTTCACGAGCATTAACCTTGTTTGGACTTTCCCGGCCAAAAATAGTACATGCCAAAAGAAGTCTAAAAACTCTTATGGCCGGGTTGTGAATGGTCGACGCAAGTATCCCTTCAAAAGAATTAATTGAAGTACTTGAAAGCCTTAGCCAGAAGGTAAATACTTCGGCCGACCATTCAGCATCCAAAGGTGCCTCACAGATCGAACCTTCCCTATGAGGGATTCCCAACAAATCTGCTAGATCGTTGGTACTGAATTCATACTCAATTCCGAACAGTCTAAAAATAACAGTACCAACAGTGCTAGCAGTGTTAGGACTGACAGTGTATATCAAAGAACTCAAAAACTCAGTTGTCAGTCTCTCATAGGTAGGTTCCTGATTAATGAAAATTTTATGCAAGCCTAGAAATTCTAATAAATTAAAAACACTATGATAAATACCCAAAGCATACAGACAGTTATTGTCGACGTACCTAGTCGAGAGAATTTCTCGACTTTGAAGCCTCTGAATAATTTTCCGTTGCCTTTCGCCCGGTCTTCCATCACGAAGAATGAATCCATTGAACTCCATTGTTGAAAAGCTCCTTAGGTAGTGAAAATGGTGGAAAAAGTGGTTTATGAGGGAATGATAAAGTTTTGATTTTTTTGGTTTTTGATGGATGAAAATGGAAATGGATGTTGGATATGTTTTGTAGATGAAGGGTATTTTGGAAATGGGGGAACTTTAATGGGGTTCAAGGAGGATTTGGAAGGTTGGAAAAATGGGTTTTTTGTGAAGAAAGGGATGAAAATGGTGGAAATGGGGATTCAATCCCGTATATGGTGATGATGACGGCGTGGCGCCCGCCATGGGGCCTATGGCGCCCGCCACAAGGCCAATTCCTGGGCCTTGTGGTTTTGGATCCTCCTTTTGGGCCTTCTTGCACCTTTGTCTTCCAGGGGGTCTGAATAGCGTTTTCTTCTTCTTTTCAAGGCTTGAGGCTTGCATATTTTTTTTTTTTTTTTTTGTAAAGACAAAAATGAAAATATTTTTGTCTTATATATTTTTTTCTTTGCACGACAAAAAAAATAAAAATGATTAAAGAAACAAAAGAAAAAGAAAAAGTTAACATTAGTGCAAAATATGTATATATATATAAGAAATTCAAAGTGCATGAAAATATAAAAGCTGCAATAAAGTAAAATATGTCTGGAAATGCGATAAATAAAATACTAGGGTAATGCTGTCAGGGTAGAATGAGTCATGCGGCAGGCGTCTTTTCCTGGCTTGATCCACGAATCTCAGCTATCTCCCTCCGAAGCTCTTCAATCGCCTGATGTAGAGCATCGGTCTCTGAGGCATGAGTGAGATCAGAAACCTGCATCTGTAACTCTAAGTCTGCCACTTCCTGCTTGAGCAGGGCAGTCTCCTTGCGGAGCTCATAAATCTGTGTTTGTAGGTCAGGTGGCTGCAGAGACAAATTGTTAGACATAACAGTGATCTGGGGAGTAAGAGGTGTAGGAGTGTACTCAGCGGCGGGAGGCGATTTCGGCTCTTCGACAGTCTCTCCATAACCCTCTAGAGCATAACTCCAATTTTCAGGATCATGGACACTGGTCATCAGCTGATCTGGTAATGTGAAATAGTGTATCGCTTCGCCGTCGATCAGCAATCTAAACATGTTGGGCTCAAAAGAAGCCCTCCTCATCAGTCCTCTATCAAGACAAAAATCAATATCCAGGGTGGTGTAGCAGCAGAAGGTCCTGAGGTGCAATAACTTGCGAGACAGACCCAATGCAGTAGCAATCTGTGTAACAATCCCACCGACATGGATGATGCCTACGGATGATCTGGCAACACTAGCCAAGCCCTTTAACAGAAAGTTGCCACAAGCAACAGGGCGAGACTGAGTCGCACAAAACAGTAGGAAAATCTCCTCTTCACTTAGCAGTGTCTCTGTATCTGGAAAACCTAGGAAAGAATGTGCTAGAATCATCTGGAAGTACCTCAATGCAGGGTTGTGGATTACCTGAGAGAACTGGGTAGAAGGATCTTGGCTCCCTCCGCCGGATATTTTAGTCCAAAACTTTTCCACTTCTCTGCTCATAAAATACCCCATCGGTGTATCTGGAATAGCATCAGGAGTAGTCTGGAAACCTAGCAAATCACCAAACTCTCTGTGAGAGAATGAGTAGTCAATCCCGAACAACCTGAAAACAGCGAGTCCATCGGGTCCAGCCCAGGGGTCATAATGAAACGAGCTGAGGAACTCAAGAGTCAAGTTCCTATAAGTGTTGTTCCTGTAGTCAAACTGTCCCCACTGGAGTTGATGGCATAAAAATCTGACGCTTGGCTCTATCCCCAAGGCATCCATGCAGTCATGGTCAGGGTACCTGGTAGGAGCCATAGGGCGTCTCATGTGAACATAGTAACGCTCTCTCTGTGCATCATCTCTAAAGGCCACGTGCATGTCATCAGGGTTCTGCATTCTGTACAAGGTTAGCAAACAAGTCCTGAAAGCACATAAAACATTCAATCGTTAGTCCTGACATAATTATAATATAAACAATTTAAAATAAAGTAAAAATAAATAAAAAGTACAAAATAAGAAAACCATGGGTTGCCTCCCATGCAGCGCTTGTTTAACGTCATTAGCTCGACGACCGATACTTAAACATCATTGGAAGGATATGGTGGATCACTCAGAGCATGACAGGTGTATGTTGTTGGGATGTCACCTCCTTCGTAGGGCTTCAACCTCTGTCCATTAACGATGAATGGTTTACATGTCTGGTTCTTGATTTCAATAGCACCGGATCTCAGGATCTTAGATACTTCGAAAGGGCCAGTCCATCTCGAACGGAGTTTACCTGGAAAAAGTCGTAACCTAGAATCGAACAGGAGAACAGGATCGCCTATTTTGAAGTCTCTTCTTATGATTCTTTTGTCATGCCAAGCTTTTGTTCTTTCTTTGTATATGATGGCATTTTCGTAGGCAGATCGTCTGAGCTCTTCTAATTTGTGGATGTCAAGGATACGTTTCTCACCAGCTGTCAAGTAATCCAAATTCAAAGTTTTTATGGCCCAATAGGCCTTATGCTCCAACTCAAATGGTAAGTGACACGATTTTCCATAGACCAGTTGATAAGGGGTTGTTCCTATAGGAGTTTTGAAAGCGGTTCTATAGGCCCATAATGCTTCTTGAAGTTTCTGTGACCAATCCTTTCTAGATATAGAGACAGTCTTCTCGAGGATTTGTTTGATCTCCCTATTAGATACTTCCACTTGTCCATTGGTCTGTGGGTGGTATGGTGTTGCTACTCTATGCTTAACTCCATACTTGCTTAAAAGTTTATCAAATATTCTCGATATGAAGTGTGATCCTCCATCACTTATGACTAAACGGGGGGTTCCAAACCTGGGAAATATATAATTCTTGAATAATTTGATGACTACTTTGGTGTCGTTTGTGGGTGCGGCGATAGCTTCAATCCATTTAGACACGTAGTCAACAGCTACTAATATGTACTGATTTCCAAAAGATGGTGGGAACGGTCCCATAAAGTCTATACCCCATACGTCGAAGAGTTCTACTTCTTGGATATTTCTTAACGGCATTTCATTACGTCTTGAAATATTTCCTGTGCGTTGGCATCTATCACACTTGACAATGAAAGCATGGACATCACGCCACATAGTAGGCCAGAATAGGCCAGCTTGAAGAATCTTGGCGTAGGTCTTAGATGTGCTTGCATGTCCACCATAGGGTGCAGAGTGACAATGCTCAATTATATTATTTACCTCTTCTTCTGGAACACAACGGCGGAAAATGCCATCTTTACCTCTCTTGAAAAGAAATGGTTCGTCCCAATAGAAGTTTCTCACATCACTATAGAACTTCTTCTTCCGGTGGTAGTTTAGATCAGGGGGTATGATGTCAGCGGCTAGATAATTAACAAAGTCTGCATACCAAGGTACATCACTTATGGCTAAGGATTTTTGAAAATACTCATGAGGGTCTGGGTTATCTTCTTCAATGGTTTCTAGTTGGGCTATCAGTCTATCATAGGCAAAATCGTCATTTATGGGAACTGGATCAGGTTTCAGGTACTCTAGCCTAGATAGGTGATCAGCTACCACATTATCAGTGCCTTTCTTATCACGGATATCCAAATCAAACTCTTGCAGTAATAGAATCCATCGAAGTAACCTAGGCTTGGCATCCTTTTTGCTTAGTAAGTAACGAATGGCAGCATGGTCGGTGTAAACTATAATCTTGGCTCCTACTAGATAAGATCTAAATTTGTCTATTGCAAAAACTACAGCTAGGAGCTCTTTTTCGGTTGTTGCGTAATTGAGCTGTGCAGCGTCTAGGGTTCTACTGGCATAATAAATCACATGTAACTTCTTATCTTTTCTTTGACCTAGAACGGCTCCAACAGCATAATCACTGGCGTCACACATTATCTCAAACGGTTCTGACCAATCAGGGGGTTTCATTATAGGTGCTGAAATCAGAGCTTGCTTCAGAAGATTAAATGCTTCAGTACATTTTTCATCGAAGATGAACTCAGCATCTTTCATCAAAAGACCAGTTAAGGGCTTTGTTATTTTGGAGAAATCCTTGATGAAACGTCGGTAAAATCCGGCATGTCCAAGAAAACTTCTTATCTCCCTGATAGTCTTCGGCGGTTTTAGATTCTCTATGACTTCTATTTTTGCTTTATCTACCTCTATACCTTTTTCGGAAACTATATGTCCTAAAACAATCCCTTCGGTGACCATGAAATGACATTTTTCCCAATTTAGCACAAGGTTTACCTCCACACATCTCTCCAGGATTTTCTCAAGGTTGACAAGACAATTTTTGAAATCTGACCCACAAACTGAGAAATCGTCCATAAATACTTCCATAATTCCATCTAAATAGTCAGCAAAGATAGACATCATGCAGCGCTGGAAAGTTGCAGGAGCATTACAAAGTCCAAAAGGCATTCTTCTATAGGCAAAGGTTCCAACTGGGCATGTAAAGGTAGTTTTTTCTTGATCTTCGGGGTGAATAGGTATTTGGAAGAATCCGGAATATCCATCTAAGTAACAAAAGTAAGAGTGTCTGGCTAGGCGCTCCAACATTTGGTCTATGAATGGTAATGGGAAATGGTCCTTCCTAGTTGCTTTATTTAATTTTCTATAATCTATGCACATACGCCAACCTCCATCGGTTCTTTTTGCTACAGGTTCGCCCTTCTCGTTTTGCACGACTGTGATGCCTCCCTTTTTGGGTACTACATGCACAGGACTCACCCATTTACTATCCGAGATCTGATATATTATACCTGCCTCTAGTAACTTAAGAACTTCAGTCTTAACTACAGTACTCATTATAGGATTTATTCTACGTTGGTGTTCTCTAGAAGGTTTTGAATCTTCTTCAAGCAAAATCCGATGCATGCATACGGATGGGCTTATTCCTTTTAGATCAGAGATCTTATATCCTAAGGCTGAGGGGTACCTACGTAAAACTTCTAATAATTGATCGGTTTCTTCTTGGTTTAAGGTAGCACTGACTATAACTGGACGGTTCATATCTTCATCGAGAAATTCATATCTCAGGTTTTTAGGCAGTTCCTTAAGTTTTACGGTCGGTTTTATAGGGCAAGGCATAGGATCTGGGGTAAGAGATAAACATTCGTGAAGGTTATCATCAATGTAGGGAGTTTTATAATTGTCATCTTCCAAGATAAGGGTTGATGGCAATTTTATAGATTCAGTTTCTTCTTCTTGTTCTAATTCCCTAATACATTCTTCGATGATATCTAAGGCATAACAAGAATCTCCTATCACAGGTGCCATAAGAAATTTTGACAATATAAATTCTATCTTCTGGCCACCTACCTCAAAAGTTAGTTTTCCCTTTTTAACATCTATTACGGCTCCAGCAGTCGATAAGAACGGTCTACCTAGGAGGATTGGTATGTCGTCATCTTCTTTAATGTCCATGACAACAAAATCAGTAGGTATAAACAACTGACCTATCCTAACAGGGACGTCTTCAAGTATGCCTATAGGGTATTTAACGGATCTATCGGCTAATTGAAGTGACATCTTAGTAGGTTGTAATTCTCCTAAGTTTAATCTCTCACAAACTGCTAAAGGCATTAAGCTCACACTAGCTCCTAAGTCTAGAAAAGCTTTTTCGATGACATGATTCCCCAAAATACAAGGAATGGAAAAATTTCCGGGATCTTTATCTTTCTTTGCTAACCTATTTTCGGAAATAGAATTACATTCCACGGGTTTCGGATCTTCAAGTCTACGTTTATTCGTAAGTATGTCTTTGAGAAACTTAGCGTAAGAAGGTATTTGGGTGATGGCTTCTGTAAAGGGGATTTCTACGTGAAGTTTTTCTATAACCTTAACGAATTTTTGATATTGATTATCGATTTGGGTTTTCTTTAATCTTTGAGGGTAAGGTATTGGTGGTTTATATGGCGGTGGTGGTACATAGGTTCTATTTTTAGGTTCTTCTCCTTTTTCTTGACTTTCCGGGGTTTCAGGCTTCTCTGGTTCCTTTTCCTCACTCCTCTCAGAAGTTTCGGGCTCACTCAATCTAGGGTTTAAAGGTTCCTTATAAGCGGTTCCACTTCGTAGAGTAATGGCATTAGCTTGCCCTTTCGGGTTTTGTTGAGGTTGTCCAGGGAACTGTCCTCCAGGTGTAGTCTGTGGGGCTTGGTTTAACGCTACCTGAGAGATTTGGGTTTCAAGCATCTTATTATGAGTAATGATTTGATCAACCTTGGTTCCTAACTTGGTAATTAGTTCGTTAACATGGACGCTTTGGTTCATGAACTCATTGTTTTTCTGTCTTTGAGCAACGATGAAATCTTTTACAATTTCCTCAAAGCTCGGGTTTGGTGGTACAGGTTGCATAGGTTGATTTGTTCTAGGGGCTTGGTAACCTTGTTGTCTCGGAGGTGCGGTATTTTGGATAGGGTTATTATTTTTGTAGGAGAAGTTTGGGTGATTCCTCCATCCAGGGTTATATGTGTTTGAAAATGGGTTCCCTTGGGTATAGTTCACTTGCTCAGTGTTGGTTTCATTCAACAGATTGCATTCGGCGGATTGGTGTCCTTGCGTTCCACATATCTCACAATTCGGCGAAACTGCGGCTACAGTATTCGGAGTTGTACACATATGTTCGACTCTAAGGGCCAACGCGTCCATTTTAGCCTGCATCATGTCTATAGAGCTTAGCTCATGTATTCCTCCTTGGGCTTCCTTCTTTTCCACTGTCGCTCGTTCTACTCCCCATGATTGATGGTTTTGGGCCATGTCCTCGATAAGGGCACTAGCTTCAGGGTAAGGTTTGTTCATCAGTGCGCCACCAGCGGCAGCGTCGATGGTCATTTTAGTGTTATAAAGAAGTCCATTATAGAAGGTTTGGATGATTAGCCAATTCTCTAAGCCATGGTGTGGGCATGCTCTTAATAGTTCTTTATATCTCTCCCAGGCTTCGAACAACGACTCTCCTTGGTGTTGGGTAAATCTAGTTATAAGGTTTCGAAGAAGAGCGGTCTTACTTGGGGGAAAATATCTAGCAAGGAAAACTTTCCTAAGGTCATCCCAAGTTGTTATTGAATTGGGTGGAAGGGAATCTAACCAAGATAGAGCTTTATCTCTGAGGGAAAAGGGAAATAATCTTAAGCGTATCGCCTCAGGAGAAGCTCCATTGGTTTTAAAGGTGTCTGCTAACTGAAGAAAGTTTTTTAAATGTTGGTTTGGGTTATCAGTAGCGAGACCTGAGAATTGTCTCTGTTGCACTAATTGCAGCAGGGATGGTTTAAGTTCAAAATTATTGGCTGGTATAGCGGGGTTTACTATACTGGAACTAGGTTCCTCGTTTGATGGTTGGGCGAAGTCCTTAAGAGGTCTTCGGTTTTGTTCTTCGGCCATAGCTATCCTATTCCTATGGAAAAACAAACGTGCGCGAGCGTAACGTTCAGGTTCAGCTAGAGGGTCTACTAAACTTCCGGCACTGCGAGTTTTTCGCATTGACCGGTGGGTAACAACCTTAGTCTAAACGGTATAACTACAGGGTAATGAAATTTGACGATATTGGTCCCCGGCAACGGCGCCAAAAACTTGATGCGTGTTTTTCGCAAGTGTACGAATCACGTCAAAGTAATATAAAAGATTATCGAATCCACAGAGACCAAGTGTCAATCTATCAAACCTGTTGTTATGGTGTGTATCTAAGGCAACTAAATATAGGGGTTTTAATAAGGGTGCAATGGTAAATAAAATTATAATTTTAAATAATTAATAAAGACAGGCTCGAATGTAATTCACGTAATCAATGATAATCTAGTACTTGTTAGTGGAACTACTTATGGGCAGTGTTTTCTCCTTTGAAAAGAACTAATTTAACAGGAACTGTCGCTTTCGCGTATTCAGAACCGAGTTGTACTCTCTAATCAACCCCTCCTATTGTCACGGATAAAAAGGTGCGTACTGCGTTAGAGTAGTAAACCTATTTTTAAGAAATATAGTATCTTAACTAATTTGAAAAGTATTTTAACCTGGACTTCTTAGCAAAAAGAGGTTCTTATGAACCAGACTCTAAACTTCATAACGCGTCCGAAAATCGTTTTAAAATCTCTTTTCTTTTTAATCTAAAATCTCCTAATGAACTATACAAAGCGCTTTTGGCTGTTTTTGAAATAGTTAAAAACAATTACTAGAATTGAAAGATAAAATAGCCCTTAGGTGTTTCCACGAACAATTATACTGATTACTGGTTTGATTACGATCCTTACATTCTAACCTTTATGGAATTAGTTAGACATGATAAAGTAAATATTCTTTTTATAGTTTTTCATATAAGTAATTTAAAGCGAGTGCGGTAAGTAAACAAAGTAAATGTGCGAGTGCAGGAAATAAACAACGTAAATGTGCGAGTGCAGGAAATAAACAACGTAAATGTGCGAGTGCAGGAAATAAACAACGTAAATGTGCGAGTGCAGGAAATAAACAACGTAAATGTGCGAGTGCAGGAAATAAACAAAGTAAAAGCGAGGCAGAAAAATAAAATACTAACTGGAATTAAAATGGCGGCAGGATTAACTTCCTCCAGAGTGCTCCAAAACTCGAACCACAGACAGATTACAGACTCGATCACTCGATTGCAGAGGCACCCCGATGTGGAATGGCAACTGCTTTATAACTGATATATGCCTAGAGAATTCTAATTCTGGATGAAGAAAAACGAAAATCTAAGGTCCTATTTATAGTAAAAACTGAAAGCATGAAATGACCAGGACGCCCCTCCACTAAAAAGTGGAGGTTATGGAATTTGGCCTTGTGGCGCCCGCCACAGGCCTGTGGCGCCCGCCACACTCCCTACAGGGGATTGATGAGTGGGGATCGTGGGTCCTGGAGGTTGAGGAGTGGTGGTGAGACGTGGCCACGTCATGGCTAACCCCATGGCGCCCGCCACGGTGGGTGCCGCAAGTGCAAAATGCTGAATTTCTAGGTTTTCGTCCGTTTTCACTCCTTTTTCGCTCCTTTTCCCGATTCCAGCTCCGATTATTATAAAAACCTGAAAACATAAGAAAACAAAGCAATAACAAAGCAAAACAACAATAAAAGCTAAGAATGCATGCGAAATCGGAGTCAGAAATACGGTGAATTTTAGTGTGATCATAAACCTAATTTCCCCTTGTCACGTTCGTGACAAGGGTGTCACGTTCGTTATCCTTGTATTTAACGCGTCACGGTCGTGAGGGATTGGAGACGACCGTGACTGCTCCTTTTAGCGTGTCACGGTCGTGACTCCATGGTAACGGTCGTGACAATTGCAAATTATGCAAATTATGCAGAATTCCTCTCTTCTTCTTCTTTTCATGCTTCTTTTTGCTCATTTCACTTTTGGCTTATGATTTAGCTCTATAATTGTTATACCTGCAAAATGACAAAGAAAACTCGAGGAATCGGGTGTTAATACGATAAATGTGCGATAAAACGGCATTGAAACATAGTAATAAAACGATACTTTTTCTCGTTATCATCAATACATGAACAAAAAGATAAAGCAAGACTCCTGCAACAAGCCTGCAGGTAGCCTGGACAATAATAAACTAAAACCCTAGGCTAAAGGAAAGACCCATGTTCTTCTTCTGTAGCCATCACCTCTGTCCGGTTTTTCTTCATGCATGCTCTTAGCTTAAGATCTGCAATCTCTTTCATTGCCTCCTCCAAGGCCATCTGGCTTTGTTCCAATTGTTGAGTCTTCTCTCTTCGTATTTTGTGAACTTGTTCTACTTCTTCCTTCTTGAAGGCCATCTGTACCTCAAAAAACTCTTCCTTTTCTTTGTACTTCTTCTGCTCTTGTTCCCTTTGGCCCTGTAACCAAGCAATGGACTGTCGAGCTTCTTTAAGAGTCTTCAAAGTCTTCTTACGCTTTGATTCTCTTTTTGATTCCATTAGGCCCAATCTCTGAAAATGGGCTTCTCTCCCAACAAACTCCTTTTCTTTAGCTTCTAAGGTGACCTGCACCCTCTATAGCTTTTCCTCCACTTCATTCTTAGCACGATTGGCAAGATGGTACAAGTTAACCATTTCAGCATTCTCTACCCGGACCTCGTGCAACTGAGCTTCCAACTTCTTATACTCTTCAAGAGAAATAGTGCTCTGACATGGCACTTCTTTGGGATACAATGGAGCTTCTACTGAGAATGGCATGAGCAACTCCTTTATGCGCTTCTGTAACCATGTAGCAAAAGGAGGATATGTCTTGGGATCCACCCTTCCAAAATCCTTCTTACCTTTCTTCACCCTGTGAGCCCAAGCCTGAGATGCTTGTATGACTAACTCTTTGTTTCCCTCCACAGAAAAGTAGAGAGACTCAACTATTTCTTCAATACTTGGTGGATCCCTCAGAGGATAGCCAATTTTTTTCCTGGCTAGAACTGGATTGTAACTGATCACACCCTTTCTCCCTAGCAACGGTACACTAGAAAAACTCCCGCAACTAACAAGTAACTCATTTCCTAACAAATCCCTGTTATAACCCTAAGCTATATCCTCAGAAGTTAGTCCCATTAGCCTCCTAGACCACCTCCATTATTCTTTCATTTCTTTGAAAGGGTCTGCTTTTGGTAATTGCTTAGCAAACCAATCAGCAAATAATGGAGCACAACAACTCACTGGTCCACCTCTTCCTTTCTTATTCCGGTAATGAACATTGTAGTAGAAATCTCCCAACAAAGTTGGTACAGGATTACCTTTAGCAAAAATGGAGATCACCTCCAAACTCACAAATTCCTTTTCTCCCGGGAAAAGACTAGATCCATATACCATCAGGGCCACCACAACACCAAAATCTCCCCACTTACTCTCTTTGGCATACTCTTCAGCTTCTGGTATAAGCACATCCCAGGGAAGTCTTCTGCCCTCACTATCCTTCAAAGCCTTCTTGACCTTAGCAGCTGGTATATGACAGACTCTGGATATATCTTCTTCCTTGAGAACTATCTCTGATCCATAGTAAGTCAAAGTATCTCTGACAGGAATACCCAAAATACTGGAAATCTCCTCCAAGGAAGGAGCCAAAATATAATCTGGAAATACAAAACACCGCAACAAGGGATCATAGAACTGAAGCAAAGTGTGCAAGCTATCCTTCTTGTCTGCAGTAGGTTTATCCACATACTTCAAAATCTGGCCATACCTCTTTCTGAAGTTTCCTAAAACCTGATCATTCATCAGCCCTGCTAGTCTCTAAACACTCTTGACTTCTGGCTGAAGGAAGAAAAGTGTAATGGACATTTCTTTTTCTTGTAATTTTCTTAACTTCGGCCATCTGGAAAACTTACAATTACCAGAACTGGGTGCTAAACTGTAAACAACAACCTGAAAATGGAAACACAAATAGTTAATGCACGTATGATGCGATGCAAATGCAATGCATGCATATGATCAATCTGGAACCATCTGGACATTGGATATTATGGCCCCCAAGTAACTGAAAACCAAGATTTTCTGAACCATGACCATCTGATAGGAACCCTCAGAACCAAAAGATCAAGAAATCTAGAACCATAGTGACCAAATCATAACAGAGAACATACTGATACTGAGGGTATGCAGAAGTCAATGGTTCCTGCAAACCTGTAAACCCATCCCAATCTCACGGGTGTGCTCCGGGTCAAACATCACGGACTCTTAAAGCCGAATAGCAATAATACGTTCACCTTTTCCGAGAAATGGCTCGTGACCAAGTCAGGGAATCAGTTAAGCATTATGGACCACTCAGGGAGGCCTCAGTTGAGTCTGGGAAAACAAGGTCATCCTATGTGAGTTCCAGGTGGGCCCTCTGGTGCGAATGGGTTTGCCACAAAATGTGGTCTGCCACTGTCACCACTGAAGAGGGATGTTTCCACGAGGTTCTCAATGATTGGTCCCCAGTTGCACATAACTATCAAGGTTATGAAATGAAAGAGGAAGATCCCCAAATCAAGACATTTCCAAGACGGTTGCAAGTCTGGGCGTGGAACTCACTACTACCCCCATGACAAGATCTCATGAGGCCAAAGTGGAACCACTCTAAGTCCTAAGGTGCACTCGAGCCTTGGTAATAAGCTCATCTCACAGTAACAGTATCACCCAAGTCCCACCAAACAGAAAATCCAGTCCAGACAGTCCAGTAATAATATGATGCATGAAAATAAGTACTGAAAACTGTAAATAAAGCTGTAAATAAAATGTAAATAAATAACAGTAAAAATAAAACACACAACAGCAAACAATCAACACCCAAAGAAGCAGAAACATGCAAGCGCTAGGAGTGACTCTCAAGGGAACCAGAGATTCTGGGCTCTTTCCCCAGCAGATTCGCCAGCTGTCGCTCCCCGGATTTCCATCCTGGTACAAACGCGAAAGTGGCGCGGAAAGAGGTAGAGTCGTCAGCCATGCAATTTTATCCCGAAGGAACGGGAATGGTAATGCTGCACAAACCAGAAGAAAAGAAAATGAAGGACACGGGTCCTGCGAACCAAAGAGACTGGGTTCAGGAGTCAGTTACGACCTGGGAAGGTATTAGCACCCCAGATCGTCCGCCGTACCCGACGGGATCCACGCTTGCAAAGAAACTGTTTCAAAGGGGGAAGGAATGAAAGCTGCTGCAAAGAAAATGAACTGAACTGGATAAAAGAAAAATAAAAGGGAACTGGAAAAGAAATGAAAAGGAAAAATGTAGGGAAAATAAGGATTATGCTCGAACGGGCCCTACCCCACTGCCTACGTACCTCATCGAGAAAATGAGGATCAGAGTCGCCGTAGTTCCCCTAACTAGGGGTGGAAAAGATTGCTTGTTTCTTAAGGCTTGAACTGCCTATGTCAATGCTCAGGTGTTGCAGGCTCGGACGACGAGTGTGTTACCGTCTTGCAAAATGACAAGTAGGAGCAAGTTCTTACATAAAAAGTGAAGGTGATGAGAAGAGAAGTCTCGAATGAGAGACGCTTATTGTGTGTTTTTTTGTGTTTTTTATGATTTTTTATGAGTGTGGCACAAGGAAGTGAACTCGAGCTCTTTTCCATGGAATGTATACTTGTTACTACATTCCAAGATGGAATAATAGAACAAGCACACTCAAGTAAGGAGAAGAGCCCCAAAACTCGATTCCATAGATTAGGGCTTAAGCTCACTAACTCATTGAATTTATTAAGTGTTTTTGTAATTAAAATGAAGAAGTGTGTTTTATGATTTTCTTGATGAAGATGGTCTCATGATCAGACTTGTGCATCATGATAGACAAGCTTGTACTATCTCAAGATGAGAAGACTACAAGTGCTCCATGGAATAAGGCTATTGCACAGGAGACCATTTCATCCTTATTAAGGTGTTTTTTAGGGTTTTGTTTTGAGATGAGATGAGAAAAGAACCAAAGATCTTAAAGGTAAAAGAACTAGAGGGGGACTAACAAATCCTAATGTTATCATGCACAGGAATCCTAGGTTAGTGTGGTTTGAAGTCTATCCTAATGAAGGAAGAGATAAGGAAGTAAGGAGGATAAAGAAGAAGGGAAGAAGATAGAAAGGATGGCCTAAGCACATCAAACACAAATAAGAAAGCATAAAGAAAGGAGAAGAGAAAAGAATTGGAGATGTGGGAATCTCAATCACACCTCTCACTTACCAAAGCCCCTGAAATGGTTAAAAGCATAAACAAGTAACATGACAAAAGCAAATAAGACTTAAGGAGATACAAATGGACAAAAGATCAAGCCAAGACATCACAACCAGAATTGAAACTTCAATCTCAAGTGCCAAGATCAAACATACAACGAAATATGAGAAGTGGATCCAACAACTTAACACAAAGCAATACAAATCACTATGACAAAACAAAACTCTTAAGAGATAGCACAAAGCATACAAAGTAAACAAACATCATACACTTCAAGACCAGAACTCTAACATGTCAAGAATGTGCCTAAGAAACACAAGAGATTAAGAATAGAAGCATACAAACTTAAACATTATCAACATGAGAAACATATAAGCATAAGAAGTGAAGTGAACATGTACATAGGTGAATGAACTTCAAAGTCAAGCAATCACAAAAACTTATCTAGGCACAAACATCAATCCAATACCAGGGGTACATACTTATCCTAAAAAAAGCTCTAAATAACCTAAGGGAGTTGGCACAAGTTCCCTCCTAGCCTAAGGACCAAGCATATGACCAAAAAGGATGCAAAAAGAGAGAGGCAAACAAGAAAATTCACATTAAATCAAAGGTTCATTCAAAAATTCCACAAATTTACACAAAAGCTCTTCAAACATCTAATGTTAACATGCCAAAAGGATAGGATCAAAATCAGAAGTAAAGTGGGTTATAGGAATGCCTAAACATGGATTAAGGTTATGAAACTTCATACACAAGTTAAAGACCAAAACTAATCAAGCAAGCTTCTAAAAATCAGTACAAAAATCACCAATAAACTACATCTCAATATGAATCAAATGCAAAAAGAACCAACTCAAAAATCAAATTGATTCCCAAGATATAAATTCTACAAGTCAGCATGTATTTAAAATGAATTAAAAATAATCAATAAAAGAAGAAATTAATTCCTACGTGGAAATAAAAAAAAAATGGAAAATAAAAATATCAAAAATTAAAGAAAATTAAAAGGATTAGTCAAGAATTAATTTGGAATTTTTTGATACATTTTACTATTTTAATTAATTGAAAAGCAAACTGAAATAAAAATGAAATAAAAATAAAAGAAATAAAGTGAGGGGTGAGAAAAGCAAGGGAACTCAGTTAATTCTATTGGGCTCAAAATGAGAGGGTGCGAAAAGCAGGTCAAGCCCAGTGGGAGCTCAGTCAAACAAAAACAAAAAGTACGCAGATCCAAGGTTTGTGGAAAGAAGTAATCAGATCCAAGGATTTGTGTGTGAAGTCAGCAAGACTTGGAAGTATTCAGATCTAACGCACCACATTTGAACTTATTAATTAAATTAAATCTAATGGTACTGTTTTAAAGTTATAATAATCCAGATTAATTAAAATAATAAAACATAATTAAACTAATTAACCTAGATCTAACGGCCAGGATCTAATCTGGACACACTAAAACCCTAATTAACCCTAACCTAAACCCTACCGGCCGGAGAAGCGCCAGTCACCTTCTCCGGCCAACCAAAAGTTGAAGAACCCTCAACCTCAACTAAAACACATAAATCATACACCAAATCACATTAATCCAACATCAAATCACATTAATCCAACACACATAAGCCAAATCGAAGCCAACAAGTTTGGATCTAAAAAGTTCAGTCATGCTGTTCTTACTCATTTCAACATCATTTCAAAATCTAACTATATCATCATGTTCAGGACATCAAATAGAACACAATGCACACAAAAGAATTCAAATCCAGGATGATGAACTTTGGAGCATACCTGAGTTTGCAGAACTTCATATTTCACCAAGAAAACCAGCTATCAGCTCCAGATCGACCTCTTGTAACCTCTAAACACAAAATAAATGTGAAGGAAGCTCTGAAACTCCTTGGATCTAGCAACCCGAATGCATTTGCACTGAACTTGGACTGGTATGGAACTTGCTTAAAAACTCAAAGTGATGGTGGATTCATGATCAGCAGAGCTCAAGGATCAAGGATCTATGGTTGTTTTTGGAAATGTGTGGCTGTATGAGAAGATTCAAAGGGAAAAGCTCAGATACAAGAAAAGTGGAAATGGTGAAATGAGAGAGAGTTCTTGCTGAAGTTTGTGTGTAGTGGCTTTTATATGATCCAGGTACTACATTGATTAGGGTTTTGTGGTGAGTGATGGCATGAATTGTGTGATAGGGATAGTTTTGCAATTTTGCATGAAAGTGCACATGGGGTGATTGGCTCGTGCTCTCCTCCTCTCATGCACATGTTCAACCTTAATTCCACTAACTGATGATGAATGAATCAATCTCAGGCCTTGGATTGCTTTGTATCATCCCTTTCTCATGATTTTGCACAAATGCAAGTTAAGAAATATCCTTTAATCCATGCATGAATTTGTTGAATTTTCTTGAGCCAAATGACCTTCATGCAATGCCATAGGATACCATGACCTCAATTTGTACAAAGGTTGTCTTCAAAATGAATGAAATGAGCTTTTGCAAATGATGTAATCTTGGAAATGTGACAAAACCCTAAAAATGGATGAATTTCGATTGGCCATAACTTTTGATTCATGAAGGCTATGAAAATGCACTTATACTTTTTGAAAATGGGAGAACACACCCTACAACTTTCATATTTAATGGAAATTCATTTGAGATCATCTTCATCGTGAAAGAGGGCTTTGAAAATTAGGGCAAAAGTTGCCAAAAATGGAAAGTTTCAATACAAGCCAATGCCAAAAATGGAAAGTTCTTCAAAACCCCTTGATTTTTGATCTTTGACTTTGCCAAACCTCTTCTAAGGTCTTAAGAACATCCCTTGACTTGAAAAATGGGATTGGACCCCTTGAATTCTCACAGTTGACTTTTAAATGGCACAGTTGACCAATTTCTTCTCATGTAAGCAACTGGTGAAATAACTGCCTTCCACAAGGAATTTTCTCACCAAATTTCATCCCTAGGAACCTTTTATCATATGAAAGACTTTTCCCACATGAAATGGCCAAAGTCACAAAGAATTACTACTTGAAAGTGAAACCCTAATTTGGGAACCATTGTGTAGGGCTTGTCTTAGCTTGGATTCTCTGATGATCTCCCAACCTTCTGGGCCATTGTAAGGAATCTTGAGCTTGTGAATGTCATGTAGACTCTTCATGGGACTGGGACAAGTCTACTTGGCCTCTTGCTATAGCTTGTAATGCCTCATGTAACACCCCAAATTTGCCCTCTTCATTTTAAGCATCATGTCCTGTCATATTCATCATAGCATACCATATCTTTAGCATGTTTGCATAGAAAAATGAGGCATAACACTCACATGTTCTAGCATAAGGCATATGACCAACCATCTGGAAGGTTTGAAGCACCGCAAATAAAAATCAAGAGCATGGTGACCAGGCAAAAATTTCACAGGATCACTCTGCACAAGCTCTGTGTCATGTTCAAAGCTTAAAAAGAAAGAAAGGATCAAAATCAGCTTGAAACGGCGGGCGCCGATGCATTTTTGAGGTTTCCCTCCAAAAGGGGGGAAATTCAAATTTTGCATGCGTTAACCGGTTAACGCATATGGTTAACCGGTTAACAGCTGCGAAATTTGAATTTCCAGCAGCAAATTTCAGCATGTGGTTTGGCTCCATTTTCCAATTTTCTGAATTTTATTCATTTGAATTTCATTTGAATTTGAGAAGGATCTAGAGCATGTATCCAAACCTCTTGCCAACCCTAAGTCCAAATCACATTACCAAGCCATATTTTTTGGATCCCAAACCAAGATTTTGGGCCCCAACCCTAAACCATATATATTCCATTTCCCTCCAAACCAAAAGATCTCTCTCTCATTTTTCACTCTCATTCTGAATTTTCATTGCTCTCACTCACAATTCTCTCACTTTTCTCTCCCAATTTTCCAAATTACTCAAAGTTCCTCTTTGAAGATCACACAACCTTGCCTTGAGGTGTGTAGATCTTGGAACTAGACCTCCATCCATAGCTTCTTTGCATCTTTTTGCTGGTTTAATTGGTGATTCAGATCTGGTTTGGGATCTAGAAGTGCTTTTGGATCAAAATTCTGCATCAAGAGCTTGATCTTGCATTTATTTTGCATGAAGGGTGGAGATTAGCATCGGATCTTCAAGGTTTTGCGCGAGATCTATCATTTTCAGCATAATCAACAATTACCAAAGCATACCTCCGCTTTGTAGGTTGGTTTAATTTCAGATCCAACTCTGTTTTTAGCTTATTTGCATTGCTTGTGCTTTAGATCCACCATGTGTTTGTGTAATTGATTGTGTTGCATGATTTGATTGGTTGTTTGGTATCCGGATCCGATTGTTGTTGTTCATGAGCATAATGTTATGGATTGATGTGCATTGATCTATTTTTCCATGTGTAATTGAGTGCTGGTCTGGTGCTGCTTATTTGAATAAGCTGTTTTTGAGCTGCTGTTTCTGCAGGAATTTGCTGCTGTTTTTACAGTGTTAACCGGTTAACGTATATGGTTAACCGGTTAACGCCCTGTTTTTCTGCGTATTTTGTGCAGGTTTGAACTGGTTAACCGGTTAACGCATATGGTTAACCGGTTAACCCTGATGCAGAATGGATTTTTTGGGCTGTTTTGAGTTTGTTTGATCCCTTTGCTTGTTTTAATTGCCATGAATCATTGTATGATCATTAATCGTGATGTTTAGGGTGATTTGCTTGCTGGTTGATGCATGCTTTCATGTTCTCGACGCGTAAGTCGTGTGTTTGCAATGCTTGGCATGATGTGGGTGTTTGTTTTCAAGAACCTTTGAGCATGTTTAATTCCATGTTTGTGGTGATTGATTTGCTGGATTTTTGCTAACATTTCAGGGCTTATGGTAAGAGAAGTGTGGATGTTTATCCACATTTCAACTTTTCATCTTTCCTCTTTTGTTTATGTTACTACCCCTTTGTTGTTGGGCTTAGGCCTTTCTCATCCCTTCTTCTATCTTCTTTCTTCCTTCTTCATTAGGATAGAAACCTCACAAACTCTAGGACATCCATGCATGCTAACTTAGGATAGAAACTTTCCTCTAGTTTTTTTTCCTTTTGCTCCTTTGGTGCTCTCTCTCTTCTCATCTTCAAACTTAATTTTAATTCACTTAATAAAGGTTGAGTACTTTCATGTGACATGAGACTTTGCTATGAGATGCTCACATGCGTTCCATTTCGGGGCGAGGTGTGAGTCATCACTCGTGGTGGATAGGTCTTAGCATGAGTACCTCACAAAGAAAAGCTAAAAAAAACACTTCTTAACCAAAAAACCACAAAAATACTTAATAATGATAATAGGTTAGTGTGCTTGAGCCTTCGTTTGTGGGACTAGCTTTGGGGATTTCCTCCATAGATAGGTGTGCCTCTTGCGCATTCCATTTCGGGATGATGTGAGATGTACACATCCCATTGAGTAAGACTTAGGTACACTCACCTATGCAAACTTTCACTCATAAAAGCTTCTAAAAAACACCAAACAAACAATAAGCGTCTTTCCTTCGGGAATTCTTTTTCTCATCTCCTTCGCTCCGTCCGCGAACTTGCTCCTACTTGTCATCTTGCAAGACGGTTACGCACTCGTCGTCCGAGCCTGCAACACCTGAGCAATGGCATAGGCAGTTCAAGCTTTAATTCACAAGCAATTTCCTTTTAGTACCCCTAGTTAGGGGAACTACGGCGACTCTGATCCTCATTATCCTGATGAGGTACGTAGGCAGCGGGGTAGGGCCCGTTCGAGCACAATCTTTATTTTCCCTACATTTTTTCTCTTTGTTTCTTATTCGGTTCTTTTCCAGTTCTAGTTTTATTTTCTTTTGCTGCATCTTTCATACCCTCACCCTTTGAAACAGTTTCTTTTGCAAGCGTGGATCCCGTCGGGTACGGCGGATGATCTGGGGTGCTAATACCTTCCCAGGTCATAACCGACTCCCGATCCCAGTCTCTTTGGTTCGCAGGACCCGTGTCCTTCCTTTTCTTTTCTTCTGGTTTGTGCAGCATTACCATTCCCTTTCTTCGGGATAAAAATGCATGGCTGGCGACTCTTTCCTCTTTTCGCGCCACTTTCGCGTTTGTACCAAGGATGGAAATCCTCGGGAGCGACAGCTTGGCGACTCTGCTGGGGAGTATTTCACCAGATGATCTCTGGTTCCCCTGTGAGTCTATCCTAGCGCTTGTTTGTTTCTGTTTCTTTGGGTGATGTTTGTTTGATGTGGCTTGTTGTATTTTATTGTTGTTTATTTACAGCTTTATTTACAGTTTTATTTACAGTTTTCAGTATTTATTTTCCGCATCATATATATCATACTGGACTGTCTGGATTGGTTTTCTGTTTGGTGGGTTTGGGTGATACTGTTTCTGAGAGATAAGCCAAGTACCCGGCTTGAGTGCACCCTAGGATTAGAAGTGGACATATTGTACTCGCATGTGGCATGATGAGTGGCGATGTGTTTCACGCCCAGACTGCGACCGTCTTGGAAATATCTTGTGTGGGGATTTCCTCCACTTCGGGATAGGACCTTGATAGTTATGTGCATCTGGGGACCGATCATTGAGAACCTTTGTGGAAACAACCCTCTCCAGTGGTGACAGTGGCAGACCACATTCTGTGGCAAACCCATTCGCACCCGAGGGTCCACTGGGAACTCGCATAGGATGGCCTGGTTTTCTTATAGGAATTCAGTCAAAGCATCTGGTCGTATGACAATAGTACTGTATCCTGCGGGCTGAATGTACTGTCGTTTCTCGATTTCAGCGCTTGAAGCTGGGGACTTATAAGGGATGCTTGTTTTTCCCGGACTCAGCTGAGGCCTCCCTGCGTAGTACATAATGCCTAACCGATTCCCTGATTTGGTCATGAGCCATTTCTCGGAAATGGTGAAAGTATTATTGCTATTCGGCTTTGAGAGTCCGTGATGTTTGACCCGGAGCACACCCGTGAGATTGGGGATGGGTTTACAGGTTTGCAGGAGCCCTTGACCTCATCATACCCTTGTTATCAGTGCAGTTCATGTTGTGATACAGTCACTGTGGTTCTGAAGTTCTGGTTTTCTGGTTCCGGTATTCGTGATATTATGGTCCAGAGATTCTCTTCAGAGGGTTGTGATTATCAGAGAGTGTGATTCAGTGGACTTTTGGGTTGTCAGTTGTTCAGAGGGACTTTGTCAGTAGCCAGATTCCAGATGGTCTCAGTTGGTCATATGCCTTTGCATTTGCATCTGCATTGCATCATTGCATCATTAATCATTGTTTTGTTTTCATTCACAGGTTCATATCTCTGCTTCCGGTTCCGGTATTCTCTTCAAAGATGGAAGATCCTCGTAAGCAGAATATTCATTTCAAGTTCTTTGATGTCAAGATTGATTTGCTGAAGAAGATGGTAAAGCTGATTACACCCAATCAGGTAGAGAGATTCAGAAAGGCTTACGGGAGTATTCTTGATGTGGTGATAGAGTTAGATCCTTCAGAGAGGAGTGCCATTCATACATTGCTTCAGTATTATGACCCTCAGCTCCGTTGCTTCACCTTTCCTGATTTCCAATTGGGCCCTATGCTGGAGGAGTATGCTTTGATCCTGGGTGTGCCAGTTCAAGATCAGATTCCTTTCAATTCTGAGATGAGTAGACCAGCACCTGAAGCTATTGCTGAGGCTCTTTATTTGAGCCCTGCTACTATGAAGTCTTTGACCATTATTAAAGGAGGTGTGTCTGGGTTTTCTTTGGAGGTGCTGGTAAAGAAGGCGGAAGAATTGGCTGTTGAAGAAGAATGGGACGCTGTCTGTGCTATCTTGGCTCTTTCTATCTATGGCATCATTTTGTTTGCTGATATGGAGAAGTTCATAGATATAAATGCCATACATCTCTTTTTGCTGAAGAATCCTGTGCCTACCTTACTCGGGGATTTGTATTATTCGGTTCATTACAAGACTGAGAAGAAGAGGGGAGGTTTGGTTCGATGTTGTGCTCCGCTATTCCACATGTGGTTCATAAGGCATTTGCCTAGTACGGGAGTGTTTAGTGACCATAGTCTGATATGGGCTCAGAAGCTGAAAAAGTTGTTGGCCAAGGATGTTAGGTGGTTCACCCAGAGGCTGCAAGGGGCACGTTTTATTACCAGCTGCGGAGGTTATCATAGTGTGCCTTTGTTGGGAGTAACTGGAGGGATTAATTATAATCCAATCTTGTTAAGAAGACAGTTAGGATACGCTTTGAGAGAGGTGCCAGAAGATTTGAAGCTGACCCCTATTTTCTACTTCCCCGTGAAAGATAATGTTCCCTTAGTGAGGAAGGTCGCTGGAGCTTGGAAGAACATCAAAGGAGAAGGAATATCTAGTTTCGGGAAGTGTAACAATCAGACATTCCCAGAGTACGAAGCTTGGTTGAAAGACAGAGCCAGAAGAGTTTTGTTACCGTTTTCAGCACCAGTTCCCCCAGTTGCTGAGTCCATTGATACTGTGCCTTTAGAGGAATTCAAGAAGTTAGAAGCCCAGTTACATGCAGTTAGAGTTGAAAATGCCGAGGTGGTAAGCTTGTATCACCAAGCTAACAGGGCCAAGAAGGAAGCTGAGGAGAAGTTGCTGAAGGTACAAATGACTTTGGAGGCTAAGGAGAAAGACTTTGCAGGAAAAGAAGCACATTTCCACAGATTAGGGTTGATGGAAGCCCAAAGAGAAGTTGAGCGCAAGAAGAAGTCAAAGACCCTTAGAGATGCTCGTCAGTCTATTGTCTGGTTGAAGGGACAAAGAGAGCAGGAGTTGAAGCAGTATAAAGAAAAAGAAGAATTCTTCGAGACCCAGATGGCTTACAAGAAAGAAGAGGTGGAGCAGGCCCACAGGATTCGCAGAGAAAAGACCCAACAGCTCGCAGACAGTCAGCAAGCCCTCGAAGCAGCTCTTAAAGAAATTGAAGACCTCAAGTTGATGGCAGGAGTCAAGAAGGTCAGGTCTGATGATGGAGTTTCAGGATTCTCAGGCGGCGGTTATGCTTCTTAGTTTGTTTTCTTTGTATTTGGATTACCTACAGGCCTGTTGTAGGAGTCCTAGCTGTTTGTTTTTCTTTGTAAGAACTCGTACTCTATGAGGAATTCTGTTTTATTGCGCCTAATGGGCTGATCTATGTTATGATGTTTCTCACCATTTCTTGGTTTGCTTGCTATTATGGTTTGAATGTGGTTTCCCGCAAAGGTTTCTGAAAGTCGAGGATCAGTGCCCATCTGGTTTTCTTTGCTAAATACCGGAACCGGGGCATAAATGACTTGTGATTGGAAACATAAACAACTGCATTGCATCCATATAACTTGTTTGTTGTTTTGCAGGTGTTGCATCAGATACTAATGTGTTTTGTGTTCTCAGGCGCAATAGCTCCTCGAAAAGTTCGAGGTCAACCAACAGTGCACAGATACCCAACCAAGGTTAACAGAGAGCGGGCCATGGATCAAATGCAGGCAGATTTGGCAGATCTAAGGCAGAGGATGGACAATTTCATGACATTAATGGCCGGTATGGGGCAGAATCAAGAACGTTTGCGAGAGATGGTGGAGAATCAGAACAGGAATGCTGCTGCTGCTGCTAATGCTGATAATCATGCCGGTGCGGGCGCACGACAGGCGGGACCTCAGGTCATACAACCAGGGGCGACCGTAGTCAATGAAGGGTTGCATAATAGTCATGTGGACCATCAGGAGGACCAGTTCACTTTGCTTGATGAAGCCGAAGGTCAGGGAGTAGAAATGAACAAGAGGTTTGAAGAGATGGCCGAGCAGATCAAGGCTATTCAGTCCCAGAGCTCTTTGGGATTCGATATAACAGACTTGGGCTTGGTTCCAGGAGTCCGGATTCCGTACAAATTCAAAGTTCCTACTTTCGAGAAGTACAACGGAACTGCTTGCCCAAAGACTCATCTGCAATCGTATGTTGGAAGAATTGCTGCGCATACAGACGACGAGAAGCTGTGGATGTATTACTTTCAGGACAGTTTGGTGGGAGCTTCCCTTGAGTGGTACATGAAGCTCAGCAGGGTCAATGTCAAGAGCTGGAAAGATCTTGCTGAGGCCTTTGTGAGGCAATACCAGTATAACATGGACATGGCTCCAAATCGCACTCAGTTGCAACATATGGCTCAGACAGCAAAAGAAGGCTTCAAGGAATACGCTCAGAGGTGGCGTCAGCTAGCTGCTAGGGTGCAACCACCCCTGTTAGAGAATGAGATGGCCGACATGTTTATGGGTACCCTCCAAGGAGTATTTCTTGAGAGACTGGCGTCGAGTTCAGCTACAAAGTTCAACGATATTGTCATTGCAGGAGAAAGGGTTGAAACGCTGTTGAAAATGGGGAAGATACAAGACCCTAGTGCTAGTAGCTCAGGTGGAGCGAGGAAAGCTTTTAGCGGACCTCCGAGAAGGCGAGAAGGCGAGACCAATGCTGTATTCGGTCGAGGCCAGGGTCGTGGTTACAGAAGACCTTATGGGCATGTAGCTGCCGTCACTATTCCTGCAGCCCCTGTACAACAAATGTTACCTCCACAACAACAGCAACAACAGCAACAACTTAGAGCCAACTACCAGCAAAGACCTTATCAGCCGAGGCAGGCTCGTCCTGCTAACAGGGTGATTGAAGCTATTCCGATGACATATGCTGCCTTGTTGCCGAGACTACTAGATTTGAACCTTATTCAATTGAGGACTTTGGCACCACCACCTCCTGGAGAGCTTCCAGCTGGTTATGATGTCAACGCGCGATGCGCTTTTCATTCAGGGGCACCCGGGCACTCAACTGAGAAGTGCAGGGCGCTACATCACAAGGTGCAAGATCTCGTGGATTCAAAGGCAATCAACTTTGCGCCACCACCGAATGTCCACTCGAACCCTATACCTAATCATGGCGGGGCGAGGGTTAATGCTGTTGAGCGTGATGACAAGTTGAGTTTGGTACTGAGTATTGATGAGGTCAAGACGCCGTTGAAGGTGGTGAAAGAGAGATTGTTGAAGGGTCAAGTATTTCCTGGTTGTTCTCTCGTTTGTGAAGGATGTGCAAGTGCTGTGAATGGCTGCGAGAAATTGAAGACGGGCTTGCAAGGGTTGATTGATGATGGATCTCTGCAATTTAGCAAGATTAGTAATGAAGAGGCTGATGATGTGTCAACCATTACTATCTTCTATGATGAAGCTGATATGCCCGTCAGACAAAGGCCGGTTATCACCTACGCTCCTCAGATTAGTCCTGTGACTATAACTGTACCTGGGCCAATGCCGTATAACGATGATAGAGCCATTCCGTGGCATTATGGTTCTGATGTCTATGTGGCGGGACAGAAGATGGAAAGTAGACCTGTTGTTGATTTGACTATTGAGAATGTGGGAGGTGTTGGAGGTTTTACTCGAAGTGGCCGTTTGTTTGCTCCTCCTGCACTGAGAAAGGATCCCGAGGCCGAAGCTTCATCTAAAGACAAAGGAAAGCAGACTGTGAATGATGAGTCGAATACCCCTGTGGCTGGGCAGGGGACTTTTGAAAAAGAGGTAGAAGAGTTCATGAAGATCATCAAAAGGAGTGACTACAAGGTGGTTGACCAACTGAATCAGACACCTTCAAAGATTTCTATCTTGTCACTGTTGATGTGCTCACCCGCGCACCGAGAAGCCTTGCTGAAAGTACTTCAAATGGCTTACGTTCCTCAAGAGATTACGGTCAATCAACTTGAAGCTGTTGTCGGAAGTGTCAATGCTAGCCATGGCTTGGGCTTCACTGACAGAGATCTTACTTTGGAGGGAAGAAATCACAATAAAGCACTGCATATCACGATGGAATGCAGGGGCGCTGTGTTATCCCATGTTCTGGTGGACACAGGCTCTTCGTTGAACGTGCTCCCGAAAAAGGCGTTGATGAAGCTTGACATTGATGGGGTTATCCTGACGCCGAGTGATCTGGTGGTTAAAGCTTTCGATGGTTCAAGAAGATCAGTTTTCGGAGAGGTTGAGTTGCCTGTCAAGATAGGCTCTCAAGTCTTCAAGAGTGTCTTCTATGTCATGGACATCCAGCCTGCGTATAGTTGCTTGTTGGGCAGACCGTGGATACATGCAGCTGGAGCTGTCACCTCAACTTTACACCAGAAGCTTAAGTATGTGGTGGACGGCCAAGTCATCACAGTGTGCGGGGAAGAAGATATATTTGTCAGTCACCTGTCGACGTTTAAATATGTGGAAATGGACGGAGAAATTCACGAGACTTTGTGCCAAGCGTTTGAGGCAGACGTCAGTATTTTGACTCCGGTGAAGAAAAACAACGAAGGCACGTCAATTCATTCCTACCGGGAAGCTAAAGAGGCCGTCCTATCAGGCAATGCCCAAGGCTGGGGCAAGCTACTGGAGGTGGAAAAGAAGGGTGACAAATTTGGCTTAGGGTATCAGCCTGGAGGGTCTACTCAGAGTGGTAAAGCGGTCGCATTCACAAGTGCTGGGTTGCTCAACCGTGATCAAATCTGTACGGCAAGTCAAGACGGAGATGGTGACAAGGACTGGGACAACAATTGGATCCGCCCGTGTGCACCCGGCGAGGAGCTAGGAAATTGGTCTGCTGAGGACATCGTTCAAGTCACCTGGTTCTCAAAGTAATTGTTTGTTTCCTTTTATTAGCATATTGCATTGTCAAGTCCAGCATTCTGCCCAAGATGCTTGGATCCATTGTATTGGGCCACCATGTTTTGTTTCGCATTGTTATTTTTGCTATGAAATAAAAGGACATTTTCAGACAAACTGTGTTCTCTTTCTTTGTTTTTAAACTTTTTCACAAAAAAAAAAAAACAATATAAAAATGGCAATGTGTTTTCATTTTTTTTGCTTTGTGTTAGCGTCTCTTTTCAAAATAAGCAGATTCTGAATAAGCACATCATTTGTGCAGTGCTGATCATCCGGATTCTTCGGATAACGTTCCTGCTATGACTATGCATGACTTTGATAATCCAGTCTACCAAGCTGATGAAGGGGTTGAGGCAGACTGTGACCTCCCTGAAGAGTTAGTCAGATTGTTGAAACAGGAGGAACGAGTTATTCAGCCTCATCAAGAAGAGATTGAGACCATCAACATTGGTAGTGAAGATGCAAAGAAAGAGATCAAGATAGGGGCCAATCTGCAGGCCGACGTCAAACAAGAGCTGATCAGTATGCTGAGAGAGTATGTGGATATCTTTGCTTGGTCATATCAGGATATGCCAGGGCTGGATACTGACATCGTGATGCATAAGCTACCCCTGAGAGAAGACTGTCCTCCTGTAAAGCAAAAGTTGAGAAGAACTCGCCCGGATATGGCGATGAAGATCAAAGAGGAGGTGCAAAAGCAGTGGGATGCCGGATTCCTTGCCGTGTCTAGTTACCCGCCTTGGGTAGCTAATATCGTACCAGTACCTAAGAAGGACGGCAAGGTCCGAATGTGCGTTGACTACAGAGATTTGAACAGAGCAAGCCCGAAGGATGATTTTCCGTTGCCACACATTGATGTGTTGGTCGACAATACTGCTCAATTCTCAGTGTTCTCCTTCATGGATGGATTCTCCGGTTATAATCAGATAAAAATGGCGCCGGAGGACATGGAGAAGACAATGTTCATTACCCCGTGGGGAACGTTCTGCTATAAGGTCATGCCCTTTGGTCTGAAGAATGCAGGGGCAACTTATCAGCGGGCGATGGTCACGCTGTTCCATGACATGATCCACAAGGAGATCGAATGTTATGTGGATGATATGATTGCAAAGTCCAAAGACGAAGAGGAGCATTTGGTTAATTTGAAGAAGCTGTTTGACAGATTGATCAAGTACAAACTGAGGTTGAATCCGAACAAGTGCACTTTCGGAGTGCGTTCTGGAAAGTTGCTGGGTTTCATTGTAAGTCAAAGGGGAATTGAGGTAGACCCTGCTAAAGTGAAAGCTATTCAAGATATGCCTGCACCAAAGACAGAAAAAGAAGTGCGCGGGTTCTTAGGTAGATTGAACTACATTTCTCGGTTCATATCTCACCTAACTGCCACGTGCGAACCGATATTCAAACTGCTAAGAAAAGAGCAGACGGTCAGGTGGAATGATGATTGCCAAAAAGCTTTCGACAAAATAAAGGAATATTTGCAGGAACCTCCAATTCTGATGCCTCCAGTGGAGGGGAGACCATTAATCATGTACTTGACCGTGCTAGAAGGGTCGATGGGGTGTGTGCTCGGCCAACATGACGAGTCTGGTCGAAAAGAGTACGCCATTTATTACCTTAGCAAAAAGTTTACCGACTGTGAATCCCGATACTCACTGCTCGAGAAAACTTGCTGCGCTTTGGTATGGGCTGCTCGCCGACTGAGGCAGTACATGTTGACCCATACCACATTTCTCATTTCCAAGATGGACCCCGTCAAGTACATCTTTGAGAAACCAGCATTGACCGGAAGGGTTGCTAGGTGGCAGATGATTTTAACTGAATACGACATCCAGTACACTTCTCAGAAGGCTATCAAAGGAAGTGTATTGTCGGAATACCTTGCTCAGCAACCTCTTGAGGATGACTATCAGCCGATGAGATTTGATTTCCCTGATGAGGACATCATGTACCTCAAAACAAACGATTATGAGGAACCACTTCCGGAGGAGGGGCCTGACCCTGAATCCAAATGGAAGTTGATGTTTGATGGGGCTGTCAATATCAATGGTCGTGGAGTTGGTGCCGTACTTATTACTCCTGAGGGTGTCCATTTACCCTTCGCTGCCAGAATTACTTTTGGCTGCACCAACAATGAAGCGGAATACGAGGCGTGTATAATGGGAATAGAGGAGGCAATTGATCTGCGGATTAAGAACCTCGACATATTCGGAGATTCAGCCCTCGTCATTAACCAAATTACCGGCAAGTGGTATACACATCAAGAGCATCTGATTCCGTACAGGGATTATGCTAGAAAACTGTTGACATTCTTCACAACAGTTGAACTCAAATACATACCACGGGACGAGAATCAATTTGCCGATGCTCTGGCTACTCTCTCTTCGTCGATTAAAGTCATGTGTCGGAACTTTGTGCCCAGAATTGACATCTCCAGGCTGGACTCTCCAGCTTATGCTTTCTCTGTAGACGCCGTGTCTGACGAGAAACCTTGGTATTTCGACATCAAGTTATTCCTGGAGAATCAAGAATACCCAACAGGGGCATCTTCCAAAGACAAAAAGACCTTGAGACGACTTGCTGCTAGTTTCTTCTTGAACACAGACGGGGTTTTGTACAAGAGGAACTTCGACATGGTTTTGCTCAGATGCGTGGATAGACACGAAGCAAGCTTGTTGATGCAGGAAGTCCATGAAGGATCTTTTGGCACCCATGCAGGAGGGCACGCCATGGCAAAGAAACTGCTGAGATCAGGGTATTATTGGATGACAATGGATGCAGACTGTTGTTCATTCGCTCGCAAATGCCACAAGTGCCAAATATACGCAGATAAAGTGCATGTTCCTCCTAACCCGCTGAATGTCATGTCATCTCCTTGGCCTTTCTCTATGTGGGGCATTGACATGATCGGGAAGATTGAGCCAACTGCTTCAAACGGTCATCGCTTCATCCTGGTCGCGATTGATTACTTTACCAAGTGGGTAGAAGCGGCGTCTTATGCCAATGTCACTCGTCAAGTGGTGGCAAGATTTCTGAAAAGAGATATCATATGCAGATACGGAGTGCCCGAAAGGATCATTACTGATAATGGTTCTAATCTCAACAACAAGATGATGGCAGACTTATGTCGGGACTTCAAAATACAGCATCACAATTCTTCTCCTTACCGACCAAAGATGAATGGTGCGGTAGAGGCAGCTAACAAGAATATCAAGAAGATTGTGCAGAAAATGGTTGTCACCTACAGGGATTGGCATGAGATGTTACCGTTTGCTTTGCATGGGTACCGAACGTCGATCAGGACGTCGACAGGGGCAACTCCCTTCTCTCTGGTGTATGGCATGGAAGCAGTCCTGCCTGTTGAAGTAGAGATTCCTTCACTGCGCGTGATGATGGACGTCAAACTGGATGAGGCTGAATGGGTGCGTGCTCGTTACAATCAGCTATGTCTAATTGAGGAAAAGAGATTAGCGGCTATCTGTCATGGTCAGCTTTATCAGAGGAGAATGAAGCGGGCATTCGATCAACGAGTACGTACTCGAGAGTATCAAGTGGGAGAGCTTGTATTGAAGAGGATCGTTCCTCCAGGTTCAGATAACAGGGGCAAGTGGACCCCAAATTACGAAGGACCATTCATAGTGAAGAAAGTATTCTCAGGAGGAGCACTGATGCTCACCACTATGGATGGAGAAGACTTCCCATCTCCTGTTAACTCGGACGCAGTTAAAAAATACTTCGCATAAAGAGACCCGCTGGACACAAAAACAGAATGTAAGTCCAGGCAAGAAAAGGGCATCCCGGCGAGCTAAAAACAGAATAAAAAGCTCGGGCAAAAATTAGGGAAATGAATAAAAAAAAATGTACACCCGCTGAGTTGAAAAGCCGCATTGGACAGCTCAGGCAAAAAAGGGTATCCCGGTGGATTGAAAACCCGAGAGGGCGATCCACGCAAAATAAGGGAATAAGCGAACAGCTGCGATCCGAGTTATCTGAACCACGTCATCGTTTCGTACAGTTTGACAATACCGGAAGGATAGGAAACAGTCCCCTCGTCCTCTCAGAAAGCCGAAACAGAATGGAGAGTCTTGAAGACATGCAGGTCATAGCAGAAATGGAACTCCTTGGAACGCCGTGTACATTGCCATTAGGATAGTTTCTTTTCTCAATTTTATAGTAGCTACCTCTTTCCAGGTGGTTGCTTCCTGATGTAAACTGTTGCCTATTCAGAGGCCATTCAATAAAAATAATATTCAGTCAAAAAAAAGCTGTGTGTGTTTATTTTTGTTTACAAAATGTCCTGAATTTTTGGCAAAAAATAGCATTGCATCTAAACATGGTAATAATTTTGAAAAGAAAACTGACATGCAGGGAAACTGTAACCCTCTTTGAGCGTAGGGTGACGATGGATGAACCGATCATTCCATGCAAATCCCCGGGACACGCGTGTGTTTTCTGTTGTTGCAGGTTGCAGGTTGGCGTCGCATTCTCTCAGGCGATTTAATACTCCCCGACAGAGTACCTCCCCAGTCGAGTACTTCACCAGTAGGGTATCTCCCCAAGCAGAGATTTCCTTTCCCAGCAGGTATCTGAAGCCTGGCATCCCAAGCAGAGATTTTCCTCCCAGCAAGCCTTGGCAGCAGCCCAAACAAGCTTTCTTCCCCAGTGAAGTAGCAGTCCATTCTTCCCCAGCGGAGTATATCCTAGCAGGTGCCCGAAAGCCTGACATCATCAAAGATGGAATTAGTAGTCCATTATCCCCATCAGAGTATGCCTATCAGGTACTTGAAAGCCTGATATCCCCTCAGAGTCTTGAACCATCAGATGCTCTCCCCGACAGAGTACCTCCCCAGTCGAGTACTTCACCAGTAGGGTATCTCCCCAAGCAGAGATTTCCTTTCCCAGCAGGTATCTGAAGCCTGGCATCCCAAGCAGAGATTTTCCTCCCAGCAAGCCTTGGCAGCAGCCCAAACAAGCTTTCTTCCCCAGTGAAGTAGCAGTCCATTCTTCCCCAGCGGAGTATATCCTAGCAGGTGCCCGAAAGCCTGACATCATCAAAGATGGAATTAGTAGTCCATTATCCCCATCAGAGTATGCCTATCAGGTACCTGAAAGCCTGATATCCCCTCAGAGTCTTGAACCATCAGATGCTCTCCCCAGTCAGAGTATTTGCCCAAGAAGCATCCCCAGCCAAGTCTGAGGATGTTCCTGTCCCCACAGAGTTCATATTTGATTTTCACTCCCGGTAGTGAAGTATTCCCCAGCAAAGTTGCCGTACTTTGGGTATTTGATGATGCAGCCAGGTATTCATCACCTCAGTCAGAATGTGTATCCAGACCTCTTGACTTGTTTTCCCCTGCAGAGTTGTATCTTATTGACCGATCAGGCATCCGTTTGTTGCTCGTCTGCAATCTTCAACACTTGTATGTGTTGTCTTTAAGCGGAGTTATCCCCAGCAATAATGTATCATGTTTTATTGCTGCTCGTTTGCATCTTTCAACACTCGTATGTGTTGGCTCGGTGGTATTGCTCGTTTGCTTTCCCCAGTAGAGTCTATATCTACTAGCACTCGTCTGTGCTCGCATCTTTATTTGATGCGCATCCTCTTTCAGCACTCGTCCGTGCCTTTTCCCCAGCAGTTTCCTCTTTATTTGAGGTACTCGCCAGCAATCTTCTGTGCTAGCATCTTTGTTTGATGACCATTCGCAGCTCTCGGCGCTCGTCCGTGCTTGTTAGTCTTTGAAGTTTTCTCTCCCCAGCGAAGTTGCCTGTACTCGTTGGGGCGCGTATCTTCATTTGGTGCTCGTCCGCATCCCTGCAGCACTCGCCCGTGCATGTCGTTCCTCTTTATTTGAGGCGTATTCCCTAAGAAGTGCCCAGTGCTCGTCCGTGCTCGCATCTTTATTTGATGCTCGACCGCATCTTTTAGCACTCATATGTGCTTGTTACTCCTTTGAAGGTTGCTCGGCGCCCGTCCGTGCCTGTGGCTTATCTGTTGCTCGTCCGCAACTCCTCAACACTCGTCTGTGTTTGATCGTATCAGTTGTTGATTGCTCGTCTGCAAATTCCAGCATTCGTCTGTGCTTGGAGATGTCCCCGGTATCGTCTGCAACCTCCCAACACTCGTCTGTGTTCGGTATTGGATCCTTCGTTGCACTCGTCTGTGCCTTGATATGTATTCTTTGTTGTTGCTCGTCTGCAACTGCCCAGCACTCGTCTGTGTTTGGTTGAGGCTCGTCTGCTTTTATCCCCCAGAAGTCGTTTGTGTCTTGAAGCTCGTCTGCTTTGCCTGGATACTCGTCTGTATCGTCCTCAGCACTCGTCTGTGCTGGCTTGCACCTGAATGTGAAGATATCTCTGTGACTACTTCAAATGCTCGTCTGTGTTTGAACTTCTGGTATTCGTCTATACCAGCGGCTGATACTCGTCTGTATCATCGCCTGAAGCACTCGTCCGTGTTTCTCAGATCATCGTCTGATACTCGTCTGTATCATTGACTTAGGGCACTCGTCTGTGTTATCTGGATGATCACCCAATACTCGTCTGTATTGAAGAGGTTTCGAATCCTGACAGTGGGAATTAAATGTCGAAATGGTTACCGGTCCTGGCGTAACAGGTAAGTCCGAAGGAGGCTCGTCTGTCTCAAGCACCAATTATGGTAGCTGCACCTGGCGTAACAGGTTTGCTCAGAAGACTCGTCTGTCTTGTACCATATATCCGCGGATATATATGAAGAAGGTTCGTCCACCTTGGTTGCATGTCTATCCCACAGACTTATATGCATTTCCGGAGCATGCGTAAGGGTTATCCGAAGAAGACTCGTCCGTCTTATTCCACTTATCTGCGTGAGGATTAGTGAAGGAGATTCGTCTATCTCAGGCTACTTTGAAGTTCTTTAAGGGCTCGTCCGCTCTCTGCACCTGGCGTCACAGGTTTGTTTGAAGACTCGTCTGTCTCAGATTTTTGTCTTGAAGTGGTGGAGGACTCGTCTGTCCAGCTCCTGGCGTCACAGGTTTGTTTGAAGACTCGTCTGTCAATTTGTTCTCATTTCAGATATCAGTTCCAACTTGGAAGAAGCTCGTCCGCTTCTTTCTCCCCTGCAGTCCCCAGAGCGTCATCTGGACGGGTTTATTTCCCGGTGTTGCATTCTTCGTCAGAGTGCAAATTTCTGGTCTTCTTGGTATTCAATCACAGTTTATCTCGAATGTCCGATAGCCCGTACTATCGTCCTTTTCAGATTAACTGATGATTGAATAGGGGCAGCTGTAACACCCCAAATTTGCCCTCTTCATTTTAAGCATCATGTCCTGTCATATTCATCATAGCATACCATATCTTTAGCATGTTTGCATAGAAAAATGAGGCATAACACTCACATGTTCTAGCATAAGGCATATGACCAACCATCTGGAAGGTTTGAAGCACCGCAAATAAAAATCAAGAGCATGGTGACCAGGCAAAAATTTCACAGGATCACTCTGCACAAGCTCTGTGTCATGTTCAAAGCTTAAAAAGAAAGAAAGGATCAAAATCAGCTTGAAACGGCGGGCGCCGATGCATTTTTGAGGTTTCCCTCCAAAAGGGGGGAAATTCAAATTTTGCATGCGTTAACCGGTTAACGCATATGGTTAACCGGTTAACAGCTGCGAAATTTGAATTTCCAGCAGCAAATTTCAGCATGTGGTTTGGCTCCATTTTCCAATTTTCTGAATTTTATTCATTTGAATTTCATTTGAATTTGAGAAGGATCTAGAGCATGTATCCAACCCTCTTGCCAACCCTAAGTCCAAATCACATTACCAAGCCATATTTTTTGGATCCCAAACCAAGATTTTGGGCCCCAACCCTAAACCATATATATTCCATTTCCCTCCAAACCAAAAGATCTCTCTCTCATTTTTCACTCTCATTCTGAATTTTCATTGCTCTCACTCACAATTCTCTCACTTTTCTCTCCCAATTTTCCAAATTACTCAAAGTTCCTCTTTGAAGATCACACAACCTTGCCTTGAGGTGTGTAGATCTTGGAACTAGACCTCCATCCATAGCTTCTTTGCATCTTTTTGCTGGTTTAATTGGTGATTCAGATCTGGTTTGGGATCTAGAAGTGCTTTTGGATCAAAATTCTGCATCAAGAGCTTGATCTTGCATTTATTTTGCATGAAGGGTGGAGATTAGCATCGGATCTTCAAGGTTTTGCGCGAGATCTATCATTTTCAGCATAATCAACAATTACCAAAGCATACCTCCGCTTTGTAGGTTGGTTTAATTTCAGATCCAACTCTGTTTTTAGCTTATTTGCATTGCTTGTGCTTTAGATCCACCATGTGTTTGTGTAATTGATTGTGTTGCATGATTTGATTGGTTGTTTGGTATCCGGATCCGATTGTTGTTGTTCATGAGCATAATGTTATGGATTGATGTGCATTGATCTATTTTTCCATGTGTAATTGAGTGCTGGTCTGGTGCTGCTTATTTGAATAAGCTGTTTTTGAGCTGCTGTTTCTGCAGGAATTTGCTGCTGTTTTTACAGTGTTAACCGGTTAACGTATATGGTTAACCGGTTAACGCCCTGTTTTTCTGCGTATTTTGTGCAGGTTTGAACTGGTTAACCGGTTAACGCATATGGTTAACCGGTTAACCCTGATGCAGAATGGATTTTTTGGGCTGTTTTGAGTTTGTTTGATCCCTTTGCTTGTTTTAATTGCCATGAATCATTGTATGATCATTAATCGTGATGTTTAGGGTGATTTGCTTGCTGGTTGATGCATGCTTTCATGTTCTCGACGCGTAAGTCGTGTGTTTGCAATGCTTGGCATGATGTGGGTGTTTGTTTTCAAGAACCTTTGAGCATGTTTAATTCCATGTTTGTGGTGATTGATTTGCTGGATTTTTGCTAACATTTCAGGGCTTATGGTAAGAGAAGTGTGGATGTTTATCCACATTTCAACTTTTCATCTTTCCTCTTTTGTTTATGTTACTACCCCTTTGTTGTTGGGCTTAGGCCTTTCTCATCCCTTCTTCTATCTTCTTTCTTCCTTCTTCATTAGGATAGAAACCTCACAAACTCTAGGACATCCATGCATGCTAACTTAGGATAGAAACTTTCCTCTAGTTTTTTTTCCTTTTGCTCCTTTGGTGCTCTCTCTCTTCTCATCTTCAAACTTAATTTTAATTCACTTAATAAAGGTTGAGTACTTTCATGTGACATGAGACTTTGCTATGAGATGCTCACATGCGTTCCATTTCGGGGCGAGGTGTGAGTCATCACTCGTGGTGGATAGGTCTTAGCATGAGTACCTCACAAAGAAAAGCTAAAAAAAACACTTCTTAACCAAAAAACCACAAAAATACTTAATAATGATAATAGGTTAGTGTGCTTGAGCCTTCGTTTGTGGGACTAGCTTTGGGGATTTCCTCCATAGATAGGTGTGCCTCTTGCGCATTCCATTTCGGGATGATGTGAGATGTACACATCCCATTGAGTAAGACTTAGGTACACTCACCTATGCAAACTTTCACTCATAAAAGCTTCTAAAAAACACCAAACAAACAATAAGCGTCTTTCCTTCGGGAATTCTTTTTCTCATCTCCTTCGCTCCGTCCGCGAACTTGCTCCTACTTGTCATCTTGCAAGACGGTTACGCACTCGTCGTCCGAGCCTGCAACACCTGAGCAATGGCATAGGCAGTTCAAGCTTTAATTCACAAGCAATTTCCTTTTAGTACCCCTAGTTAGGGGAACTACGGCGACTCTGATCCTCATTATCCTGATGAGGTACGTAGGCAGCGGGGTAGGGCCCGTTCGAGCACAATCTTTATTTTCCCTACATTTTTTCTCTTTGTTTCTTATTCGGTTCTTTTCCAGTTCTAGTTTTATTTTCTTTTGCTGCATCTTTCATACCCTCACCCTTTGAAACAGTTTCTTTTGCAAGCGTGGATCCCGTCGGGTACGGCGGATGATCTGGGGTGCTAATACCTTCCCAGGTCATAACCGACTCCCGATCCCAGTTGTAACACCCTAATTTTTGCCCTAAGACTGTTTTGCATATCATCTGCATTTTGCATACAAACAAGATCGCACAGGTTTCGAGTTTCTCCTCAGATCGGGTCTATGCTTCGCAGGGGATCACCATTATTTTTACTGTTTTATATTTGTTTATATTTACTGACTTCTAACCAAAATACAAAAAAATATGTTGCAGTGTTCTTCTTCTTCTCGGTGTTGCAGGTTTGCGAAGAAGAGACAGTAATTTGATCCAGATGCGTTTGTTCAGTCACAATGCTATTTCAAGTGGATGTTTGACCTAATCTGGTCAAACTATTAAAAGATTGTGTTGACTGTCAATTGTGTGTGCCAGTAATTCATTTATCAGGCAATGCGTTTTCAAAGTACAAATTGGATTGTATGACAGTTGTTTTCTGTGCAAAGTTTGGTTGTTTCATCAGGACAGAATCAGACAGTTTTCAGATGACAGTTGTGGCTTGAGTTGCAAATTTATTCAGTTGTTCAGTAGTTTCTGTGATTGGCTGTATTCATTTCATCAGAGGCTTGTGCAAGAAAATCAGGATTGTGTTGTGGGCCTGAGAACCAAATTCTATCCATATTCCAATTTTTACCGATCATTCATTACCCGTTTCCAATGGCCATTTTTATAATTCATACTTTGATCCTTTTCCATTTTTTTCACAAATATTTCTGGTTCAATGACTATTTTATCCCATTTTCCGCGAGTTATCCAATTCACACATTTTTTTTATTTCATTATCCAATTAAATCTTTATTCCATTTCTTAATCTCTATATATTCCATTATTTTTTTTGTTATCCATTTGTTATTACAAAAAATATTAGCCCATTTTTTTTTCCTTTTATTAAGCCCATAATTCTTTTTTTTTTATATCATTTCTTTTATTGTCTTTTTTTTAAAGATTTTTTAGTTTTATACAACAATTAAAAAAATATGTGGGCCTTTTGTTTTTAGGCTAAGCCTTTCCTTCACACAAGTCAAGTCTCCAACATCACAAAGGCCTGTACATGACCCCACAAGGCCTAAGCCGTACAACATGCCTCAGCTTTGCCTAGCTTCTTGCCCCAAACTTCACATACTTTTCCCCACACGCCCTGCATCCCACGTCAAGCCTAAAGCCAAAATCCTCAAGCCGTTAATCCGTATCAATTCCCGCCGTTCACAATCCCATGCGGTACAACACCAACAGCTTAAGCCTCATTCCGTATGAAAATCCAGCTCCAAAAACCAGCCGAAAACAAACAATATTCACTCCAAGCTTGCAAAAGCCGTACACACTCAGCTACAATACATTTCAGCATCTCACACCGTAAGCTACCACCAGGCCCAAGCTGAGACTCAACAATAGTCAAGCTGCATCACATACTTCTCAAAACACAACAGGCCCACAATCATACTCCAAGCTGAAGCCATCTCGCACATGCCACTTCGCACGAGAAACGCACCTGAAACTCCAAAATCGAAACGCAAATATCATAAAGCAAAACGCAGCAAGCAAATGAAATTGAAAAGAAGGGAGCACGAATATTTCGTGACTTTTTGAAAACAATTCTGAACTTCAAATGAAACGGCAATCCAACTCCTTCATTTTTCCGCTATAAAACCGAGCTTCATCTTCACTTCAGAGCAAGCTTGGATAGCCCCACTAAACCCTTGCTAAATCAAGAATCCAAAGCTTCATTTCCCTTCATCTTCAATTTTACAAACAGAACCAAAATCCCCCAAATCCTTCATTAAATCCGAAACTCTTCTCAAACCTTCAAGCTTTAAACCATGAAAAAACCATAAAGTTTGCAAGAAAGTAAAACAATGAAGAAACATTGATTTGATTTGATTGAGAGAAAAGGAGTTGAGCCATCACGATTTTGTTTCGGAGAAGGAGAAGAAGGAATCAAAACTGATGGATTCGTGAAAAAGGACGAGTGGTGATTGTTTTTGCGCCGCCGATTGGTTTTAGTGAAGGTGAGGGTGTATGCCATGGTTGTTCACGGAAAGAAGAAGAAGAAGTTGACCTAATTTTGCTTCTGTTTTTTTTTCCTTTTCAATTTTATATGTTGATTTTTTTAATAAATTTTAAATAAATGTGTTTGCTGTTGGGCCTTGGTGGATCTATCTAGATCCGTTTTCTATCCACCACCCCACACCATGTGCTGTGATTTCCTATTTCTATTTCCATCTTTTCATTTTTTTTTTAATTCTTTTTTTGAGTTACTTTATGATTATGTTAATTGTTTTATGAGTATTAAAAAAAATATTGTAGAATATATTTTAGTGAAGAATGTTAGAAATTTTGTTATAGAAAACATTTTAGAAAAGAATTAGAAAATTATTTGAGAAAGATTTAGAAAAGTATTATTAAGAAATATTTGGAAAAGTATTTTAGAAAAGAGTTTAAGAATGTTTCTATTTCTTTTTTGAATAGATTTATTCTTTTAGATCCATTTTTTCTTCTTCATCCTTCTTTTAATTTTGGTCGATGACAATCTTCCGATTCGGGATTGTTGATTTTCGATTAAGCTTAATCTTCATTATTCCAAATCTATGGATGAATGATCATTTGGATCATTCTTCATACTTTGAGATCGTGATAGGTTGCTAATCGAGAAATTCAACGATAATTTCGATTAAGATTAGACCTTCCTTCTTCTTTTAGTGTGGCATGTTTTCGGAGAACGATCCATTATATCGTTTCTCTAACATGTATTAACACGAATATTTTCCACTTTAATTAGTGGTGGCCGGCCTCATTTGTAGGGTAATTACTTCGTAAATTACTCGGCGATTGCTTAACATAGACCTAAAGTTGTCCCGATTCGATTAAAGATCCACTTGGATCCGGTTGCCTCAATTTTATTTTCATTGTTGTGGTTGTGCTTGATTAAGTTCATCATACCACCTTATATTGTATATAATATAATAATGTGAATATAATTGTTTACATTTAATCTCTTGCACCTTATCCTTTTATTTTAAATCTCTCGCTCCCTTATCTCCTTATTATATTTTGCCATATTATATCATATATCATTGTTTATATTCATATTGCGCTTGTATATATTCATATTGTGCTTGTTTTTATTTTTGTCCATTTGGATATTAAAACACTTAATAAAGGATTAAACTCTTAAAAAACTTGTGACTTCTAACTTTGGACTTATGGTTACTATCCCGAACTTTTGGAGATTGGACTTAGACCTTCTAGGATTCCCTTTGCTCAAGTTGGAGTGGTTAGAAACCTTGGCCTCAAATGATGTCATTAACTTTTGAAGATGGAAGTCCGAATTTTGAAGATTTGTACATATTGGTCTTGGTAACTTCTTTCCTTAGCTTTTAATTCAAGCATTAGGATTAGTCTCTTCATCTCCTCCCCATTCTTTAATTTTCAAACTTCTTCCTTTTTCAAAACCTTCTTGTTTCTTAAACTTCAAACAATTTCATAAACAAACCTTGATTTCGATCAAGCGATTTTTTGAACCTTTTCCTTTTATTTTCTTAATCAAATATTAAGCCATGCAAATATATTAAAACCATTTTTGTATATACTTTAAAAAATATAAATCCATTCAATTGTTTTGTGCCTTGTGCACCTTTCTTCTTTTCCATATGTTTAGATATGATTCATCCCTTTTAGCGGAATTATTCGCTAAGGGATGACGACTTATCTTTACATCTTAAAATTAATTCAACACACTTATTCTTTTCAAATTTTGTACCACGAACTACGAGGTTTTGATCTCGCATTGCACATTGTGGGTACGTAGGCATAAGGCTTTAAAACCTTATCAAACACAAAAATCATTAAAAAATATTCTTCTCCTCATCTCTTCCATCATTTTAAACAAACCAATTTCAGACCAAAAGCAATAAGTATTTCAAAGGGCTCCCGTAGAGTACTACGGATGAGTCGGGTGCCTAAAACCTTCCCGGTTCATAACCAATCCCCTTACCCAATCTCTGTTTATTTCTTTTAGCCTTTGCTTTTAGAATCCTAGGTTTTATTCGTTCTTTTACCTTTTTCCATTCGGAAATAAAGAAAAGCGCGGTGGCGACTCTGTGTTAATCGAGTTAAGTTAATCAATAGCTTACACTCACGATTTTACCGCTACAGAAAAGTGGCGACTCTGCTGGGGAGTAATCTCTAAGCGGATTTAGCCTACTTTGATTTATTTATCGCTTTGGTTTGAATTGTTTGTTATTTGTTTGTTCCGTTTTGGTTTTTGGTGATCCTCTGTGTGAGATAGATTCTAACCCGGATCTGAGTGACACTTATGATAGGACGGCGATATTCGAAGCGATATGTGATGGAGTAGTCCAAAGCAATGTCAATTTGATAATCTCCACTCGGTTAGGTTCTCTTGGACTATCAATGTCATGACGAGTAATCGTACGTGGCATTATTTTCCGACCTTGAGCTGATCATACTGAGGACCTTAGAACCCTTAACCCATCTAAGCCAATTTAGGAACGTAGTGCGGAAGCTGTCTGGATGTAAATCTAAGGCGGTTGTCACGCGATACTACACTCGGACGAGGTCTATTTTAAGAATGTTATCGGTTGGGGAGTAATCCAACGTACCGATAAAATTCTAAAGATGGCTGTTAACTCCGGGCACCTCTGTTAGCACCCTTTTGGTTTCTTGCAGGTACAATGAAGACAAAACCTTAGTACTTACCTGTGGGGTTGGTGTTCTGATACCTTGACTTCATGCTCGTGACTCGGAACCTAAGCCCGTGTGCTTTGTGTGATCTTGTTTGTGGTTGTTGCATCTACATATTCATCATGATCATCATCACAACCATTTTTCAAGGAAGACAATTCCGATTAGTGCAAATATTTGAAAAAAAAGTAAATTCTCCTTTTTGTCAAGATTTTTTTTTTATGACAGTATTCTCGATGTTGACCACGTTTGCAATAATCGGTTTGTTTTTCTGAAAATGGGAGTGAACATCGCATATCATTGCATCCTCGCATATTCTTGTGTTCATCCGAGTTGTGTGGGAACTCATCCCGGTTGTTTCTTTCCTCAGTTGTCTGTTGATCCGTCAAGCTGACTCCTCACCACAGATACGGTACTAGAGCTGCTAACAGATTGAGAGTTATTAGATTGAGAATGGAAAGTCAAGCCCAACATAACAAGAAAGTTAGGGAAGACCTTGATGAGTTGAAAAGCAATGTGAGTCAGATCATGGAGATGCTACAGGCTTTGATCATTAAGGAAACTCAACCTCAGAGGATTGTCATGCCTCAAGTCAATGTTTCTGCTGATAAAACAAGTGTTGTTGAGATGACTCGTCGCAGACAACAACACCATGAACAATCATACCCTACTGCAGTCGCTCTGATGATCAATGGTCCATCTATTCAAAGGAATGTTGGCCAGAACCAGAATCGTAACGCTAGGAGTAAGCCAAGCTTTGATCCTATCCCTGTGCCGTATGCAGACTTGCTTCCATCTTTAATTGCAGAGAATCTTGTGCAGACTCGTCCACCACCTCCGGTTCCAGAGACTATTCCATGGTGGTATAAGCCAGAAGCTCGTTGTGCTTTTCATCAAGGTGCCCCGGGGCATGATGTTGAGAACTGTTACCCGCTGAAGTTTGAAGTACAGAAATTGATGAGGAACAATGTTCTGTATTTCAATGATGCTAATCCTAATGTGCAGAAGAATCCGTTGTCGAAGCATGGTAATGTGTCTGTGAATATGGTTGATGGTTGTCCTGGTAATGCGTGTAATGAAGACGAAGAAATGTTTGATTTCGTTACGCATGGAAAGATTTGTCAGAACCAGAATCGTAATGCTAGGAGTAGGCCAAAATTTGATCCTATTCCGATGAATTATGCTGAGTTGTATCCTTACTTGGTCCAGAATGATTGGATTACTACTAGGCCTGCGCCTCCTGTTCCAAATCCTCTTCCGGTTGGTTATAGATCAGATCTTCGTTGTGAGTTTCATCAAGGTGGAACTGGTCATGACCTAGAGCACTGTTTTGCATTGAAGGCTAAAGTAAAAGAGCTTGTTAGAAATGGGATGATCACTTTTGAGGACACTAATCCTAATGTTGTCACCAATCCTTTTCCGAATCATGAGAAATGAATTTTCTAGAGGAGTTTAACTGTCAAATTTTCTTCAAGGCCAGAATCTCAGACAGGACAGCTCATCATTTGTTGCTGATGGATCATTAGGCCATTGTTTCTTTATGTTTGCAATTTTTCTTCAATCATATTAAGTTGTTTGCTTTTAAGCTTGTTTGTACTTTCATGTTGGTTTTAATTAAATGAGCATTGCTTTGTTTTGATTTCATTTATTATTTGCATCTTTATGCTTTACATTTCAAGTTCATTTATCTTGTCTCAAGCTTTCATAATGATTGGAGGGAGGATGATGAAAACGAGATACCCATAACTGTTGTTGGTATGCTTTCAATTGAGACTTGGTTGATGATATACAGGCATTGTTTCAAATTCTAAACACTGGAGAAATAAGGAAGTTAATCCCTTGTTAAACCCTTTGAGCCTTGAAGTTTGGAGTTTCTTTCTATTCGAAAAAACCCTCAATTTTAACCCGGGGATGGGTAGTTCTCAATTAATTCGAATGTGCATTCAAGTACAAGAGAATCATTCAAGACACCTTTCAAATAAAGGTTGCGATCTCAAGTTTTCCTTCACACACATCAAGAAGTGTAGAAGATGTTTCTCAATTCAAAAGCCAATGACGGTTCATCGTAATCATTAAGCCATGCAGTCATTATCTTTCAAAAAAAAATGATAGTGAAAAATTATTAAAAAAAAATCAAAGCCCGCTAAGTCAAAACCTATGAAGGAGACTTAGGCAAAAAAACTGGGGCATCCCGCTGGCTGTAAGTTGAAATGACGCAGTTCAGGCAAAAATTAGGGATAATAAAAAGAAAGATTTACCCAGAGGTCCTCAAAATCCTCAGCAAAAATAAGTTGAGTTGACCAAAGTCCTCACTAGAAATAACAAAAGGAAAGATGTGACTGTTATCTCAAAATCCTTTGGCTTATGAACCATCTTCATCTATGCAATCCTAAATGTCCGGGAACTCGAATGCATAGGCTGAATTAATTGAATGTAGGAATGGAGTTTATCACGAAGTTGGGTGGGGTATAAATAAACTTTGAGCCTATATCCTTTGTTTCATAAACCGTGAACCAGACCACGTTACAACCTTCAAAAGTCCTAATTGAATCCAGGTTTCTTTTGAAAAGCATACCACAACGAGGTTGCGTAAACTGACTCCCAAGTTCTTTACCAATCATTTGTTTTCTTACCTTTGCTTTATCTTTAATGTTGTTTCAACCGCTGTGTTTTGACAATATTTTTTTTACATCAATAAATTCCATTCCAAAAATGATTCTTGATTTCAAACTTTGCATTGAACTTTGCATTAAAATCACCAGGTTTGTACAAACATTTTTATTTGCAAATAAACTTTCCTCATCAAGAAATTTTCAAACAGTTGAGAAACTTGGTCGGTGATCTTATCAGGGGCAATTTCTCCTCAGGTCCTATGGTTCAAGAGTTGTTGATCAGTGCAAGTTATTCTCAGATAGGGTTAGTCAGAAGATTCTCTGCAAGATTCATCTCTGGGTTATTTTCTCAACAATCATTTCAAGAACTGAATCCATTATCAGTTTACCTTCATTAGTCATTGAACTTGGGGCAATTTTTCTTCAAGAATCTCCAAGCAGCTTTGCATGATTTCTCTCAAAAGATTTTCAACTTGATGCAGTTTACTGGTGGGACAGAGGTTTGTTCAACAGTAGCATTTCTAATTTCTGAGCAGACTGGCATGAGATGCTCCCTTTTGCTTTGCATGGGTATCGTACATCTGTCCGCACTTCAACAGGGGCTACCCTTTTCTCACTTGTTTACGGTATGGAAGCAGTGCTCCCCGTCGAAGTTGAGATCCCATCAATGAGAGTTATGATGGAAGCCAAGTTGACTGAGGCTGAATGGTGTCAGAGTAGATTTGACCAGTTTGAATTTGATTGAAGAAAAGAGAATTACAGCTTTGTGTCATGGTCGGTGGTACCAGCAAAGAATGAAGAAAGCTTTTGACAAGAAGGTCAAACCTCGTGTATTCAGAGAAGGCGACCTCGTGCTCAAAAAGATTCAGTCTTTCCTTAAAGATTCTCGGGGCAAGTGGACTCCGAACTATGATGGACCATATGTTGTTAAGAAAGCCTTCTCTGGCGGTTCATTAATTCTTGCAACTATGGATGGTGAGGAGATCACTCGTCCTGTGAATGCGGATGCAGTCAAGAAATACTTCGCCTAAAAAAATAAAAGAACAGCTCGCTAAGTTGAAAACCCGAAAGGGCGGCTTAGGCAAAAATGAGCGTCTCGGTGGATTGAAAACCCGAAAGGGCGGTCCAGGCAAAAATTAGAGACAAAAACAAAAATAATTATCCCGGTAGATTGAAAACCCGAAAGGGCAATCTAGGCAAAAGTTAGGGATTATGGCAAGTAACTGCGTCGATAGACTGAATCGCTTGTAGCAATCGAGGATTTCAGATTCTATTCCTCAGAAGAATTATTCATCAAAGATTCTTATTCACTCATCCTTGACTGAAGTTTCGGACGCAGTGGAGTTCAAAGTTGATAGAGAGAATAGTGATCATTGTATCTCAATGAACAAAGAAAGGATATCAATAGTGATTCTGAAGACAGTAAAGTCTGGATGTGTGTAACTCGTCTCTCCCAAAGCAGAGTTTGATTCGGTTGTGTCCATGCGAAGTTCCTGGATAGTCTTGACAGATTGATGTTAATGATGTTTTGTTCCCCAACCATGATGTTGAATGGAGATTGTATGTATTCCCCAGAAGAGTTGTTGGAAGGAATGTTCTTATGAATCCCTAGCTGAGTGTTGATCTTCTCCTCAGCATGTTATCTTTGAATTGAGAAGTATTGGGCATACCCAGCTGAGCTCAGGTTCCTCAGCTTGATTATTTGCATCCTTGAATATAGAAGTATTGATATAGCAGTCAGTTTAGAGGTTTTCTTATACCCTATGTTGGGTACTGATTTAAAATCCCTCATAACTGTATTTTGGCTATGATGTTAACTTCTGATATCCCAATATGGATTCCCAGTAGGTCTGCATGTGTTGATTTCCAGCAGATTCCTATGTGATTTTTAGCAAGTCTGGCACTCTATCCCCAGGTGAAGCAGGAGTGATATGACAGTTATTCCTCAGAAGATTGATTTTTATCAGAATATTTCCATCCTCAGCAGGATGATACTCCTAGCAGATGCTGTTTTATCTTGATTTGAGCCTTGTAGCAGGATTTTACTCCTTTGATGGCTTATGATATTCCCCTGCAGATTTCAAGATGAATCTCCAGTTGTTCCCTGCATTGTTTCCTTGGGATTAGCCGAGTATCCGGTTGTTGTGGTGTTCATGTCACCTGTTTCTTATCTTTATGTCTGTTTTGTCAGCATATTCATAAGCATATTCATACGCATAAGCATAGCATTGTTTGCTTGCATTCTTGCGTTTATCATTGTTATCTGCTCTTTGGTGTGGATTTTCCTCACAGAGTGTGTGTGTCGTGTTCCTCTCAAGTTTAGAGTGTCGACCATTAAGCAGAAAGAGTTAATCCTTTCTAATTTCCCACTGAGTTTTGTTTCTCGTGGATGATGTTGATTCAGTTTCCTCCCCAGTTTATTATCTGGATGGATTTTCCCCAGTTGAGATATTTCCTCCTCGGGATGAGTCTTGTTTGACCGTTTCTCTCCAATTTGTTCTTGGATTGAACTCTGGTCCTCTGCTTTGCTTCGGAATTAAGCTATCACTGTTTGATAGTGGGCAACATTTTCTCCAGCTTGCGTATATTTGCTCTGGATTTAGCTATCAGTAAATCGATAGTGGGTAATATTACCAGATTTGATCAAGTTCTTTTACTTGTGCTCCTACCCAGTAAATCAGGTAGTCGAGATGTTATCCTCTTACCCAGTAAAAAGGTAATAGAGTTTGTTATTCTTTGATTCAGCTCCTACCCAGTAAATCAGGTAGTCGAGAATTGTTCTACCCAGTAAATCCGGTAGTCAAGTTATTTTCCTCTCACCCAGTAAAAAGGTGATAGAATCAGATATTTTCATCTTACCCAGTAAAAAGGTAATTTGATTGAGTTCCTACCCAGTAAATCCGGTAGTCGAGATTTCTGCCTCTTACCCAGTAAAAAGGTAATGGAGTTTGTTCTTCTCTGATTTAGCTCCTACCCAGTAAATCAGGTAGTCATGATTTGTTCTACCCAGTAAATTCGGTAGTCAAGTTATTTTTCCTCTTACCCAGTAAAAAGGTGATAAAATCAGATATTTTTTTCTCTACCCAGTAAATCAGGTAGTTGAAAATTTTTCTTACCCAGTAAAAAGGTGATTGAGGTCATTCCTCTTTATTTAGCTCCTATCCAGTAAATCGATAGTTGAGTCATTTATTTTCTCCTGCCCAGTAAATCAGGTAGTTGAAAGTTTTGTTGCCCAGTAAAAAGGTAATTGAGGTCATTCTCCCGCATTTTGCTCCTATCCAGTAAATTGATAGTCGAGTCTGTTGTATTTCCTACCCAGTAAACAGGTAGTTGATGATTTCTTATCCAACTCAGTATTTCTCCATTTTTGGATTCAAATATTCTGTTTGTTTGATATTCCTGGCAGGGTTTCATTCCCTGGTTGAATTTTGTTCCTTGATTATCATATCTTTTCCCAAGTGGAGTCTGTTATCCAGTGATTTATTTTCCTGGTAACTCTTTGTTTGTCTGTTGTGTCCCCAGCGGGATTTTCTTCTGTGTCCCCAAGTTTTTGCTTTTCTCTGGTGGTCATGTTTTCCCCACAGAGATCTTGGGTTTGCATATCATATTCATATCATATCATTTGTTCTCTTAGGACAAAAATTGGGTTTTCTGTATTTAAGTCTCTCCCATCTTGTAGAGACGAAGATGTCAATCTTCATATCTCCGGATTGAAGAAACTTAAATAGGGGCAGCTGTAACACCCTAATTTTTGCCCTAAGACTGTTTTGCATATCATCTGCATTTTGCATACAAACAAGATCGCACAGGTTTCGAGTTTCTCCTCAGATCGGGTCTATGCTTCGCAGGGGATCACCATTATTTTTACTGTTTTATATTTGTTTATATTTACTGACTTCTAACCAAAATACAAAAAAATATGTTGCAGTGTTCTTCTTCTTCTCGGTGTTGCAGGTTTGCGAAGAAGAGACAGTAATTTGATCCAGATGCGTTTGTTCAGTCACAATGCTATTTCAAGTGGATGTTTGACCTAATCTGGTCAAACTATTAAAAGATTGTGTTGACTGTCAATTGTGTGTGCCAGTAATTCATTTATCAGGCAATGCGTTTTCAAAGTACAAATTGGATTGTATGACAGTTGTTTTCTGTGCAAAGTTTGGTTGTTTCATCAGGACAGAATCAGACAGTTTTCAGATGACAGTTGTGGCTTGAGTTGCAAATTTATTCAGTTGTTCAGTAGTTTCTGTGATTGGCTGTATTCATTTCATCAGAGGCTTGTGCAAGAAAATCAGGATTGTGTTGTGGGCCTGAGAACCAAATTCTATCCATATTCCAATTTTTACCGATCATTCATTACCCGTTTCCAATGGCCATTTTTATAATTCATACTTTGATCCTTTTCCATTTTTTTCACAAATATTTCTGGTTCAATGACTATTTTATCCCATTTTCCGCGAGTTATCCAATTCACACATTTTTTTTATTTCATTATCCAATTAAATCTTTATTCCATTTCTTAATCTCTATATATTCCATTATTTTTTTTGTTATCCATTTGTTATTACAAAAAATATTAGCCCATTTTTTTTTCCTTTTATTAAGCCCATAATTCTTTTTTTTTTATATCATTTCTTTTATTGTCTTTTTTTTAAAGATTTTTTAGTTTTATACAACAATTAAAAAAATATGTGGGCCTTTTGTTTTTAGGCTAAGCCTTTCCTTCACACAAGTCAAGTCTCCAACATCACAAAGGCCTGTACATGACCCCACAAGGCCTAAGCCGTACAACATGCCTCAGCTTTGCCTAGCTTCTTGCCCCAAACTTCACATACTTTTCCCCACACGCCCTGCATCCCACGTCAAGCCTAAAGCCAAAATCCTCAAGCCGTTAATCCGTATCAATTCCCGCCGTTCACAATCCCATGCGGTACAACACCAACAGCTTAAGCCTCATTCCGTATGAAAATCCAGCTCCAAAAACCAGCCGAAAACAAACAATATTCACTCCAAGCTTGCAAAAGCCGTACACACTCAGCTACAATACATTTCAGCATCTCACACCGTAAGCTACCACCAGGCCCAAGCTGAGACTCAACAATAGTCAAGCTGCATCACATACTTCTCAAAACACAACAGGCCCACAATCATACTCCAAGCTGAAGCCATCTCGCACATGCCACTTCGCACGAGAAACGCACCTGAAACTCCAAAATCGAAACGCAAATATCATAAAGCAAAACGCAGCAAGCAAATGAAATTGAAAAGAAGGGAGCACGAATATTTCGTGACTTTTTGAAAACAATTCTGAACTTCAAATGAAACGGCAATCCAACTCCTTCATTTTTCCGCTATAAAACCGAGCTTCATCTTCACTTCAGAGCAAGCTTGGATAGCCCCACTAAACCCTTGCTAAATCAAGAATCCAAAGCTTCATTTCCCTTCATCTTCAATTTTACAAACAGAACCAAAATCCCCCAAATCCTTCATTAAATCCGAAACTCTTCTCAAACCTTCAAGCTTTAAACCATGAAAAAACCATAAAGTTTGCAAGAAAGTAAAACAATGAAGAAACATTGATTTGATTTGATTGAGAGAAAAGGAGTTGAGCCATCACGATTTTGTTTCGGAGAAGGAGAAGAAGGAATCAAAACTGATGGATTCGTGAAAAAGGACGAGTGGTGATTGTTTTTGCGCCGCCGATTGGTTTTAGTGAAGGTGAGGGTGTATGCCATGGTTGTTCACGGAAAGAAGAAGAAGAAGTTGACCTAATTTTGCTTCTGTTTTTTTTTCCTTTTCAATTTTATATGTTGATTTTTTTAATAAATTTTAAATAAATGTGTTTGCTGTTGGGCCTTGGTGGATCTATCTAGATCCGTTTTCTATCCACCACCCCACACCATGTGCTGTGATTTCCTATTTCTATTTCCATCTTTTCATTTTTTTTTAATTCTTTTTTTGAGTTACTTTATGATTATGTTAATTGTTTTATGAGTATTAAAAAAAATATTGTAGAATATATTTTAGTGAAGAATGTTAGAAATTTTGTTTTAGAAAACATTTTAGAAAAGAATTAGAAAATTATTTGAGAAAGATTTAGAAAAGTATTATTAAGAAATATTTGGAAAAGTATTTTAGAAAAGAGTTTAAGAATGTTTCTATTTCTTTTTTGAATAGATTTATTCTTTTAGATCCATTTTTTCTTCTTCATCCTTCTTTTAATTTTGGTCGATGACAATCTTCCGATTCGGGATTGTTGATTTTCGATTAAGCTTAATCTTCATTATTCCAAATCTATGGATGAATGATCATTTGGATCATTCTTCATACTTTGAGATCGTGATAGGTTGCTAATCGAGAAATTCAACGATAATTTCGATTAAGATTAGACCTTCCTTCTTCTTTTAGTGTGGCATGTTTTCGGAGAACGATCCATTATATCGTTTCTCTAACATGTATTAACACGAATATTTTCCACTTTAATTAGTGGTGGCCGGCCTCATTTGTAGGGTAATTACTTCGTAAATTACTCGGCGATTGCTTAACATAGACCTAAAGTTGTCCCGATTCGATTAAAGATCCACTTGGATCCGGTTGCCTCAATTTTATTTTCATTGTTGTGGTTGTGCTTGATTAAGTTCATCATACCACCTTATATTGTATATAATATAATAATGTGAATATAATTGTTTACATTTAATCTCTTGCACCTTATCCTTTTATTTTAAATCTCTCGCTCCCTTATCTCCTTATTATATTTTGCCATATTATATCATATATCATTGTTTATATTCATATTGCGCTTGTATATATTCATATTGTGCTTGTTTTTATTTTTGTCCATTTGGATATTAAAACACTTAATAAAGGATTAAACTCTTAAAAAACTTGTGACTTCTAACTTTGGACTTATGGTTACTATCCCGAACTTTTGGAGATTGGACTTAGACCTTCTAGGATTCCCTTTGCTCAAGTTGGAGTGGTTAGAAACCTTGGCCTCAAATGATGTCATTAACTTTTGAAGATGGAAGTCCGAATTTTGAAGATTTGTACATATTGGTCTTGGTAACTTCTTTCCTTAGCTTTTAATTCAAGCATTAGGATTAGTCTCTTCATCTCCTCCCCATTCTTTAATTTTCAAACTTCTTCCTTTTTCAAAACCTTCTTGTTTCTTAAACTTCAAACAATTTCATAAACAAACCTTGATTTCGATCAAGCGATTTTTTGAACCTTTTCCTTTTATTTTCTTAATCAAATATTAAGCCATGCAAATATATTAAAACCATTTTTGTATATACTTTAAAAAATATAAATCCATTCAATTGTTTTGTGCCTTGTGCACCTTTCTTCTTTTCCATATGTTTAGATATGATTCATCCCTTTTAGCGGAATTATTCGCTAAGGGATGACGACTTATCTTTACATCTTAAAATTAATTCAACACACTTATTCTTTTCAAATTTTGTACCACGAACTACGAGGTTTTGATCTCGCATTGCACATTGTGGGTACGTAGGCATAAGGCTTTAAAACCTTATCAAACACAAAAATCATTAAAAAATATTCTTCTCCTCATCTCTTCCATCATTTTAAACAAACCAATTTCAGACCAAAAGCAATAAGTATTTCAAAGGGCTCCCGTAGAGTACTACGGATGAGTCGGGTGCCTAAAACCTTCCCGGTTCATAACCAATCCCCTTACCCAATCTCTGTTTATTTCTTTTAGCCTTTGCTTTTAGAATCCTAGGTTTTATTCGTTCTTTTACCTTTTTCCATTCGGAAATAAAGAAAAGCGCGGTGGCGACTCTGTGTTAATCGAGTTAAGTTAATCAATAGCTTACACTCACGATTTTACCGCTACACCAGTCTCTTTGGTTCGCAGGACCCGTGTCCTTCCTTTTCTTTTCTTCTGGTTTGTGCAGCATTACCATTCCCTTTCTTCGGGATAAAAATGCATGGCTGGCGACTCTTTCCTCTTTTCGCGCCACTTTCGCGTTTGTACCAAGGATGGAAATCCTCGGGAGCGACACCTCAAATACACCAATAATTGATCATATGCCCAATGCTAGAACATGAGAATGTTATGCTTTATTTTCTATGCAAAGATGCCAAGGACATGACATGCTTATGATGATTATGATATGATGATGATGCTTAAAACAAGAGGGAAAATTTGGGGTGTTACAGTTGGCGGACGCATTAGCCACCATGGCATCTATGTTTAAGATTAGTTGGGATGATGAAGCTCCCAGAATCACTATTGATAAATTTTAGAAGCCTGCATATTGTAATGAGATTGATACTGAAGGAGTGGAGGGAAAGACTTGGTTCTATGAAGTGAAAAGGTATCTTGAAGCTCAGGAGTTCCCTGAAGGGGCATCTGTCAATGATAAGAAGTTTCTGAGGAGGTTTTCTGCTAAGTTCTTCTTGAGTAATGGAATTTTGTACAAGCGCAATCATGATTCGACTTTACTTCGTTGTGTGGATAAGAAGGAAGAAACAGAGATTATGAAAGACATGCATGATGGGATCTTTGGCACTCATTCTAGTGGTCATACCATGGAAAAGAAGATATTGAGAGCAGGTTACTATTGGTCTACGATGGAAGCTGACTGCTATCAACATTCCAAAACATATCACAAGTGTCAGATTTATGCTGATAATGTGCATGTACCTCCAGTTCCATTAAATGTGTTGACTTCTCATTGGCCTTTTTCCATGTGGGGCATTGATATGATTGGTGAGATCAAGCCTACTGCTTCCAATGGGCATCGTTTCATCCTTGTTGCCATTGATTACTTTACAAAATGGGTGGAGGCAGCCTCATTTGCATCTGTTACTAAGAATGTTGTGGCTCGATTCATTAAGAATAATCTCATATGTAGGTATGGCATCCCTAAAAGGATTATCACAGACAATGGCTCTAATTTGAACAACACTATGATTACTGACCTCTGCACGCATTTCAAGATTAAGCATCATAATTCTTCTCCGTATCGTCCAAATATGAATGGTGCAGTAGAAGCTGCCAATAAGAACATGAAGAAGATTCTACAGAAGATGACTGTTACGTATAAGGATTGGCATGAGATGTTACCATTTGCTCTTCATGGTTATCGTACTACAATACGTACTTCAACAGGGGCAACCCCATTCTCCTTAGTCTATGGTATCGAAGCAATTCTACCCAGTGAGGTTCAGATCCCTTCCTTGAGAATCATGAAGGATGCATGCTTGGATGAAGATGAGTGGATTCAGACTCGACTTGACCAGATAAATTTGATTGATGAGAAAAGGATGGCAGCTGTTTGTCATGGTCAGATGTACCAAAAACGGATGATCAAAGCTTTTAATAAGAAGGTTAAGCGAAAGGTATATCAGACTGGAGACTTTGTAATCAAGCGTATCGTATTACCACATGATGATCCTAGGGGCAAGTGGACTCCTACATATCAAGGACCATTTGTAGTCAAAAGGGTATTTTCAGGAGGTGCCATGATGCTTACTACTATGGATGGTGAAGAGGAAATCCAGGCAAAAGTTAGGGATTAAAGCGTATGACTATGTCTCGTTGGATCACTCATGTAACCTCAACCAGTTGTGCTACCTGAATCAAGTTCAAACAGATAAAGATCAATCCAATAATTTCTATCTCGACAACAAAGGATGAGATACTTGAAGATAATGGCAATAGTAGAATTGGAACTCAATAGGATTATTTTTCACATAGCTGCTTTTCTTTGTTTTTGTAAAACTTTTACGACGAATTACTCTTACTAGGATTTCTGTCTCCTTGTACAAACTTACCTGTTTATAGGCCATTTTCTAAATAAATAAAGTCTCGTTTTTTGAATTCAAGTTTACTTTTCCCTTGTTTACTTAAGCGAAAACGTCCATTGGTTATATTTGAATGTGTGTATGCTTTTGAATATGATTGATGTTTACCAGAAATGCATAAAATGCAGTAATAGTATTTACTAAGGATGAACAAGGGTAGGAATTCAACGAATCTTCGCCTCCTCATCCCCACCAAGTAAGGTTTGATACTCCAGGATAAGTCACTCAGGGGATGTCCATCTTTGTTATCCCTAATCAGGGTATTCAGGAATCTAATTCTTCAATAAAAAGCACGACGAACGAAGACGGGAGGTTCTGAGTACCATATTATTAAACAAGATGGGAACGAAATCCTCATGTTCCTCAGCAACAAACCGAGATTTATTTTCCCCAGCCAGTAGTTGTTATATAGAGATACCCAGACACTTCGGGCTACATGATTCATACATACATCATTTACATTATATCATGGCATACGTATCCATAACCCATATGACATTCTTACTTAAGAGCATCATGCTACACATGCATACATCAAATAATCTTGCATAAACTAACTTTTTCTTTTCAGGATAGTTGCAGGCAGATAAACATTATCAAACAATTCAGAGATAATCACTACGAAGATTCATTTCTGATGATCAATACAAGTTGTCCTTGAGATGGCACATAAATGGTCTATACGAAGACCTAGTGTTCAGTCCAGGATATTACCAGAAGCAATTCAGGAGTAATCGCCACGAAGATTTAATCCTGATGCTCAAGTTGTCCTTGGAAGGGTACGTAAATGACCTATACAAAGATCTAGTGCTTAATCCAGGATATTTCCAGAGGAGATAATCGTTACAAAGATTTATTTCTGATGGTCAACAATCTTTGGGATAATGTGTAAATGATCTATACAAAGATCTAGCATTTAATCCAAGAGATTCTTTTAGAAGAAGTTCAGGGATAATCGCCACGAAGATTTAATCCTGATAATTTTTTTGTCCTTGGGAAGGTATGTAAATGGTCTATACGAAGATCTATTACCTAATCTGGGATATTTCCAAAAGAGATAATCGCTACGAAGATTTATTTCTAATGGTCTATGCAATAGTTTATTTGTGGGATGGTACATAAGTGATCGATACAAAGATCTTGTACTTAGCCCAAGATATTACCAAAAGCAATTCAAAAAAGATCTCCACGAAGATTTAATTCTGATGCTTAAATTAAAGTATGGTCCTAAAGATGGTTCAGAGCCGATCTATATGAAGATCTAAGTACTGCCTCCTAATGAAGGATATTCTTTTCCCCCAGAGATAATACAGAGACGATCTATACGAAGATCTAGTGCTGACATTCAACTCAAAACATGTTAGAGGAATGATTCAGAGATAGCCTATACGAAGACCTAGTACTGATATCCAGTGACAACCTATTGATACTATCACCTCCTGATATTATGGATGGCATCTATAAACCCATCTCCGGTTCCTCCGAGTGGCATATTTAAGCCCATTCAAGCATATACAACTAATCAGCAGTGTTACTCTACGCACTGGCGAGTGCAAATTTTTGGGCTTTTGTGTTCAATCCCCTTCAACCTTCCAACTCATGAATGGCACACAGGCCAATCTAACTCCTCAGGTTTTAGAAAATTGAACAGGGGCAACTGTTGCACCCCAAAATTTTCCCTCCCCTACTCAAGAAAATGTGTTCCAAGGAGTCCCAAGAGGTTCACAAGGTTCACAAGGTATCCCAAGAGGTTCATAAGGTTCACAATTAGTCAGAAAGCTTAGAAGTTCCCTCAGACAAAGCCTCCTCCTAAGCAATGCACCCTAAACTAGGGTTTTGGATTTCATCAGGATAAATTGACTTTCAAGGCCTCAGGTGAGCTTCATAACATCCTACATGTCTTCAATAATCCCTATCTCAAGTTTCAAGGCTTTCCCAAAAGGTTTGCTTAGTCAGATGATCAGATATGCAAAAATCAGTCAAAGTGGTTAAAAAGTAAAACTGAGGTCAACTATGGTCAAATCAAAGTCAAACTTCATGATTTTTTGCCAACATCAAGTTTATGAAGTAAAATTCATAATTTGATCAAGGGTTGATCATGATTCATCAAGGAGATTTCAGATCATCAAGAATCAGGAGTTTCTAAATTAGGGTTTTCACTAGAAAAGTCATCTGAACTTTGACCAGCCATAACTTTCACATGCTTCATCAAAAATTCCCATACAAAGCTCATTTTGAAGGAAATTTAATTCTCTACAACTTTGTGTCTCACAATACAAGCCTAAAAATGCTTCATTTGGAAGGTATGAGCCAAAACATTACAGGTCATTTCAAAAGTCAACAAAAAGTCAACATCTTCCAAAGGGAATAATTTGAAAATGGTAAAGGACATGGACATGAGACCAAAAGGGTTTGTTAGAGGACTCTCTAAGCTTTCTAAAACGTCCAAGAACACCTTCATATCCTTAAAATTGAGGGAGATGTGCCTTGTTAAAGTTGGGAAAATTTTGAGGAGTGTATGAAGCAAATGGGGTCTCAAATCCAAATATTTCCAAATGGGCCCATCAAATTCCAATCCAAAATCAAAGGTGACATCATGCACGACCCAATTTAACCAATTTCTGATTTTTATATTTTTATTATTATTTATTTGGATTTTATTCATTAAAATTCATTTTAAATCAAAATAAAATATGAAAATACAATTATTGGATTGGATTTTGTTTCTAGAAGCTTTTAAATGGTAATTAAGTTGATTACAAACCATCCAAATTCGTGCATGACCATAACAGTAAGGTTGGTTTTGATTTTTTGATATTTTTGAATATTTGATTTCTTCAATCTCAAGCTATCCAAAAGCCCAAAGAAAGGACATGTTTTTTGACCTAATTTACATCTACTATAAGTATGTAACACAAGACAATGCAAAGGGGAGGAAATATAGAATTAAAACACCACTCTCCAACTTCAAATTTTTGACAAAAAAGTTCAAATTCGGATTCCAATCTAGAAGCACTTTCAAGGTGAAACAAGGATTGCAATACATTCTTTGATGATCATGGAACACATTTGCATCATTTATATTGTCTAAAACCTTCTCATAGGTCGTAACTGGATCACTCTTGTTCTTGCGTTTTTCTTTTTTAGATTTCATACATATGATTGTTTTAACTTACATTTGATGATTTTTTGATGTTTGTGATAGTGCAAGGATTGTTTCTGGACCATTAGATTGAAGAACCGTGACCTTATTCATCAAACGCCATTGTTAGGGTTCTTGCTCTAAAATTAGGGCTTTGCGAAATAACAAATATAAATAAATTCTAAACATATAAATGAGATAGTTTTGTTATGGGAGTACAATGGTACTCCCAATTTGTTAAAATTTTACAGGTTTGATGATCTTTGTACAAAGCTAGGAAATCCTACGAAACCAGGTTCGTAGGTAAATTCGCAGGAAAAGGCACAATTAATTTCGCAGGAAAATTGAAAAAGATGATGAAGGTTGGAGCGAATTCAATAATTCAAATATTCGTTTGTTTTTTATTATTATTTATGTTTCGTTTATATTTCACAGCATGCGTGTTAGCCTGATGGTTAGAGACACATCCATGTGGGTGTTAGGTCTTGAGTTCGATCCTGGGCGAAGTCCCTCTTTTTTCTCAATTTTTCAGTCATTTAACAAGCTTCCTATATTATTGTATTTTGTTGTTATTTTAGCAAACGCGCCCCATGTGGCTTGGTGGTAAGAGGATGAGCTTGGTATGCACAAGGTGAAGGGATCGAGTCCTGGTGCAAGCAAATTTTTTTATTTCATTGGTTATTTAGTCAATTTAATATTTATTTCATTGAAGTTGATTGTTACACACCACGTGCGCATAGCTCAGTTGGCTGAGGTTTGTTGTTGGGGAGTGGGAGACCTGGGTTCGACCCCAGGCTCCCTCAGGTATGTATTTTTGTTGTTTTTCTTAGTTTAATTTGTTTTAAATCAATTTCTTTTAATTATTATTATATATAAATTAGTTAAATTAAATTAAATATTTTTTAAATAAAAACCTAAAAAATAATATTTTGTAAAAAAAAAAGAGTTTCTTTTTTCACTTTTCTAATTGTTGTGTATAATTTTTATTATAAATCTATTTTTTGTAAATAAATCCTCATATGTTTTTTTTTAAAATAAAATTCAAATAATTCTTGTTATATTTAAAAAAATCTCTAAATTTTGATATTATATATAATTAATCTTTTATACTTTAAATAGTAATATATATATATATATATATATATATATATATATATATATATATATATATATATATATATATATATATATATATATATATATATATATATATATATATATATATATATATATATATATTTAATATCACCCTAGTTTTTCTTAATTAGAATCCTAAACCTAATTTTTCATTCTAAAAAACCCTAATGTTGTTAACTAACCCTAATTTCTATAACTTAGACTTTAACCTAATTTTCTTAACCTAATCTTAACTTTTTTATTATTATTAATTTTAAATTCTTAATCTTAAATTATTTATGTTTCTTTTATTATTATTGCTTTAATTTCTCTGATTTTGTTATTTATTTTGTAATTTATTTCTTTCGATTATTTTGTAATTGCTCAAAGCCTTGTAATAGCTTAGAAATTTATTTTTCCGTCTTTATTTAACTGTGTGGTTAGTAATTAGGGAGTGTAAAAATTAATTTGATTAATTTGGACTTAGATAATTAATTCAAAAAAGATAAATATCTGAATAAAAACACTCACACACGTAAGTCGATCTAAGATCGCCGTCTTCACTTCTTAGGGTATCTCTCTCTGTTGCCTTATTCAAATGGTCAAGTAGGGTGTCTTAAGCAAGATCCTAACAAACAAAACATCATCTTGTCCCTCCCTACAGTTAAAAGATCAGGTCCCTACGATGTTGCCTACGGTGTTGCCTAAAAAATGATCTTCTCCCTCTAAGTTAAAAGATGATTGTCCCTCCCATATGGCTAAAGACACCCTACAGTTGCCTATACACATTGACCCTGCATATGTCCCTTAACTAACATCCAAGGTAATGACTACCTACTCCTTAATAGTAGGGATAGTCTTACCCTTTGAAAGAACATAAAAAAATAAGAAAGACTTAATCTAGGGTAGGTATCTCGTAGTTACTTGCTCACACCTTCAAAATTACTTTCACACCTCACATTTTCTAAAATACTTTCAAACTAGGCTTTGTATACACCCATACGAGGGTCATTACAAAGTACTTAAGAAAATTTTTCTAAACACACACTACACTTTCCTTTTCCAAACAAAACAAAGTGAGCTAAGTAACTAAGAGCCCATGGATAACCATGGATATTAAGGGTGCTAACACCTTCCCTTTATATAACCTACCCCCCGAACCTAAGTCTTTTAAAAATAGGTCTTTCCTGTTCTTTTATGCCATTTCCTTATGGATAAAATTAAAGTCGGTGGCGACTCTTGCTATCCGCAACATGACTTAAAGTCAGTTCTCCCACCGTGTTACAACTGTTGGTATGGAATAGGTGCAACATTAGTAACTTGAGGATATGAATGTTGTTCGTGAGGCATATGAGCTGAAAATGGAATTGGAAGAGCTTGCTGATAAGGAATAAGAGCATATTGTGCAACTGCAACATACGGGTACTGGTAGTAGGGTACCAGAGTAAACGAGTTATGTTGAGGTTTTCTCGTTTGAGAGGAGATAACACTTGTTTTTCTTCCTTTTTCTTGTACCCATTGAAAGGTTTCTTGACACCGACTTGGCTGCTAGATCCTCCTTGAATATTTTCACTTTTCAGGCCGTCTTCGATTCTCTCACCGATGATCACCATGTCTGAAAATCCTGAAGACACACTGCTTATCAACTTTTCACAGTATTGCCTTGTAAAGTACCCATAAAGATATCGATCAATTCACGGTAAACCAATGGCAGATGCACTCTGGCATCTAGCTCCCTCTAACTCTATGCATACTCCTTACATGATTCGTTCTCCTTACATGATTCGTTCTCCTTTTAAGCCATACTTTGGAGTTGAGTACGGTTCGGAGCTAAGTCATTATTGTATTTGTATTGCTTCATGAATGCTCCAGACAGTCTAGCCCAAGTGCGCACACTGTTACGCTCAAGTTGAATGTACCATTCAAGAGACGCTCCAGACAGACTGTATTGGAAGCAATAGATCACGAGCTTGTCATCTTTGGTGTAAGCATCCATTTTTCGGCAGTACATCCTCAGATGGAGATCAGGACAACTGAGGCCCTTATATTTCTCAAATTCCGGCAACTTGAACTTAGTGGGAATCACAACATCTGGAACTTGGCATATCTCTAAGGCACTCAAAGAAGTTGGATTGTGTCCTTCCATGATTCAAAGTTTCTCAACCAACTTACAACACATCTTAGCTTTGGAATCCTGAACAACACGAGGATTGATAATTGGAACAACTGTATGGTAATTTTGCATCTCATACTCATCTTGTTGACCCCCTTCAGCATGAGGAATCTGAATCTGAAGAGGAGTAGGTCAAGCTTGTAGGATAGCACCAACAGAAACCCTAGAGGTATGTTTCAGTTGAGGTATGACTCCTTCAACCGCGAGAGTAAACTCCGGAGGCATTCCATAGATCACATGATTAGGAACGGGAACTGAAGGCAATGAGTGGGAGGCAGATCCTTGCACGAGAACATTGTTCCATGTGGCAACGACTTTGCGGAGTTCCTCCATTTTAGCAAGAGTTGTTATTCTCTCGAAGATCTGATCAATCTTGCTTTTGACCGAGTCCATCTCTTCACAGAAAGAAGCTTATTCTTGTTGAATATGACTCATCATTCTTCTAGAGTTGACTCGAGTTGGGTACGAGCATCGAGAAACCAACTTGATTTACTGAAGATGGATGAAAATTAAATGAGTTTTTAATGAAATAAGATGCATAATTAATGCAATATAAAATGTCATGCAATGAATGCATTACAAGAATCCAGGATCAAAGATTCAATCTGCTTTGAGGTTGGTCAAATAAACGAGTAAGTAATTGGTACCTCCAATAAAAGGAACCACAAAGGTAGGTTTTAAACGGGTAGGTGCCCAGAGTTTCGGATCCCTATCAAAGACATTATTACCACGACAAAGACTCATCTGACAATAATATCATTGAAACAATCTACTTTAGATGAGGCTTTCGTATCATTCCACGAGAAAGGATCCTCGTAGTCCTCCACTACACAACCATTGACATAAGGTTTCTAAGACAAGGTTCTCAGAAATCATAGATTGAGGTTGAAGATATTATTGTCGCATAGTAATACGTTCAAGGATCTCGTTTGATTGTGGCTTTCGCATTAACCCAACGAGTCTGAAGATTTCGTAGGTTAATACTACTATCCACCATTGATGGAACTGGTTTAAAGATCCCTAGAGTCGACAATTTAACCTAGAAACATTGTCACACAACAAAGGATTTCCGCACCATAATATTTCCAAGAGAATCTACTCTTGGCGATGGTTTTCGCTTCGTCCCACGAGGAAGGCTCCCTATAGTCCTCCACTACACAACCATCTTCTAGTTTTATGGTTTTTCTTAGGCTTGGGTAATGAGACTATCGCACAAAGCACCAATGATCAAAGAAACCCCAAGTAGCATTACAATAAGCAAGTAAATAAAATAAATAAACAAACGGAAGAGGAAAAATAATCAAAATTGACATTTAATCACAAATCAAACCAAGTTTGGCTTGAATCACTCTTTCATGGAGCAATTGAATCCTTAATAGAGTCGTCAGCTGTCGCACCTCGAAAAATACGACCTTGCAATAAAAGACCGCGAGAAAACTTTTTTTCGAACAGGGTCGCCATCGAACTTAAGTTATTCAAATAAGGAAAAGGAAAATATCGAGAAACCTTTTGAAAAAGAGAACATGGTCATCACAACCAAATTCTAGGTTCGAGAGTCGATTCTATAAGAGGAAGGTATTAACACCTCTTACGTCAGTTGTAATCAACGAGAACCTCTTAGTTTGATTTGTGATTGAATGTTAATGAATGTTATTTGTCTTCTTCAAATAGTAAATGGAAAGTAAATGCGAACGATTCTAATCTAAGGTTATTGCTAAGGGGAAATGGGTGGTTTTGTTTCTAGGGTGCTCGAAAAAGAGTAAGATCTTTGTGCCTACGTATTCCCTCGTGCAATGGGAAAGTCAGAGCCTCGTAGTTCATGGCACTACGATTGGTTAGTTATTGATTTTAGAGGTGTCAATTGCTCACACACGAGTAGGGAAACTTGCATCCAAACAATTGAGGAAACACATAGAAGATTCAATGTCCTTTTTCTTCACATTGTTTCAATAATTATTAAGTGTTTTGATTACCTAAAACCACTTGACGTAGGATCTCGGGTTTGGTTCTAAGAGAGATGTCTTGGTTTATTGGGTTTCATGGCGAGGCAAGATGCGCTCTACTTACAAGGGTGAATGCTAATGGAGGTTTATTATTTAATGGTTAGGTGAATCTGATTCAAAATGGTATACATGTAGGACAAATTTGGGGTATGACACGTATCATACCAAAAGGTAGCACACTTAAAATAAGATCCTCTTACTTTAAATCTTGCCAACAATTCTCTTCCAATTCTCTTCTGATTCTTATTAATCCAATTGACTCTTTCATTTGTCATCTTCCATTACACATCCAAAATCTAACAATGGGATGTCACAAATTCTTATGTATTACCAGGTAACTAATAGTTTATAGAGGACACTTATCCATTGGAGTTCCATTAACCAACGATACAATCAACTTGCTGACATCCAAGGGTAGAACAATTTCCTTGCCAAACGCACAATATTAACATCGACCCCAAAATTCTCCAAACGATAGAGGTACAAAAGTTATGCTGTTGTAGTCATAACCAATACAATTTCCAATATTTGTATGAACTCTTACAATATTTGTCAAAATAAAAAGGAACACAATATGTTCCAATGGAATACCAATGATGAATGAAGTAGACAAAGCGATGACAAACTCTGAACCATTATATATCAAGGTGTACTCTCTCTCTCTTAGGTTTTTCAGTTCTTAGCGTATTTTATCATTTATTCAATTGATAGTGATTTATTACGTTAGATTTTGTTATAATTGTTGCCTAATCGAGCTTTAATGGGGATTAAATTCTGAGAAACTGTTGACATATTAGATTTTTAATTAATTACACATTTCTTTTATATTTTAATTAACATAACAAAGATATATAACAAAACTCGCACGGAAGCATGTGTTTACCTAGTTGTATAAAGGGGTGACAAACATGCATATGTCCGCACAATTAAGATCTAACACGTAAAAGCCCACAAAATATGGGACGGTGGAGGGTAGACATCATAAATGTGTGAGTCTAAAATTTTGGTCCATCCCATCTAAAGTGAGGGTAGGATGTGGCAAACCGGACCTACGTGAATTGAAGTATTTAAACCTTAAAATTACAAAAATTATATTAATTTTTGGGTCAGCGAATGCCAGAAGAAAAAAAAAGGTAGACTGGTGGTTTAGTATTAAAATGTGTGAATAAAAATGTTTGAGTAAATTGGACATGTCATACAAGTGGGATTTGTTTTGTCACCTAATTGAATATAGATCTTGAATTGTATTTTTATTTAAATGTAATTTTTAATGGAAAAGATTTTAATACAAAATTAAGAAAGATATAAGAATCAAAACCGAATCTAAATTTATTTTAAAAAATAGAATATACAAAATATTGAGATGTGAAGATAGGATCCTAAAAATCGGCCAAGAGATTGTGTAAAGTAACGGTAACAGGCTATTTAAGCAGGTAAGTAGCGAAACAATTCACAACCGATTACTAGTAATACTCGAGTTAGGGCTTGCCGTCTGACGCATACGGTGGACCCTTGCTGCCGTTCATCCTCTTGGTCTTTTGAAATCACTCACTAACTACGTAAGCATCATAACATTTACGTTGCTCTTTGATTTTTCTGGTTTTAGGTTTTCTTGTTTTGTTGCGTATATTTACTTTCGAATAATCATGACATCTATTTGGTATTTGAATGAAATATATCTACCTTCTCTACTATTATTCTTGTTTTGTTTTGTTTCGTATATCAGCATCGCCATGAAAAGAGCAAGTGACTCAGTTGCTTCTGTCACGACTAGGCGCAGAGTCAATGCAGAAAAAGAGAAAATCGAATATTTTGCAGATTTACCATACTCAATCATCACCCACATTCTGCTTAAACTCCCCATGAAATCTATTTTTACTTGTAAACGTGTTTGCAGAACATGGAATTCACTTATTTTAGACCCATGTTTCGCATCATTATACTCGGAACCTGAACCTTCATCACTTGGTTTCCTTATTCGGACTGCTGATACAGGACTAGTATCAAATACCTTGCACCTATGTGAGCACCAACCTCAAAAAGACTCTAGTTCTCTCGATGTTAAGTTTGATCCTAAATTCAAGTTTCCTCTTAGGAATATGAATAGGACTAATTTACCAGTGGATTATAAATTTGATGTGGTGAATTCCTGCAATGGCTTGCTTTGTTTATGTGAGTCAAATGGTTGTGTTAACTTGCCTAATAAACTACGTAGTGTAAACAATTTAGTTGTTTGCAACCCAATTACAGGTGAGTTCATGAGACTTCCAGAAGCTACTGGAATTGCAAATCTTACTTGGTTACCAATAAGCTGGGGTCTTGCTTTCCAACCTACTGGACTAGTTCGGATACCAATATGCGCGGGTCTTGGTTTCCAACCTAAAACGAATGAATTTAAGGTGATAAGAATATGGAAGAGAGATTATAAATCCAAAAATTTTGTCGTTGAAATGCACACACTAGGAACAACAACATGGAGGAATATTGAAGTTGATCCTATGTTTTCATCTTCGAGGCTTCAATCTCCTACTTCTGTGAATGGGGCACTTCATTGGATCAATTTTGATAACAGAAATCTGTCAATATTGTGTTTAAACTTAGAAACGGAGAAATTTCATTCATTCCCTTGTCCTTCTTCTCCTGGTGAGGTAGTATCGAGTGTCACAATGGTAGAATTAAATGGATTTCTTTACCTATGTCAAAATGCATGCACAGTATGGCTTATGAAAATATATGGTATTGGCGAGTCATGGACCAAGGTTTTCAGCCCGCGTAGTTTCTACGGATGTCCTTGGGATTTTCGCGTGTGTAAGCCAATAAAACACTTTGAGAATGGCTCTGGTGCCTTATTGCTTCAGATAGCCCATTCTTATAATTACTTTATTTATTTTGAACCCGATAAACATAGAACCACATACTTAGATATACATGGGGATGAATCATTCTTTTTTGAATCAATCCCTCATATTCCAAGTCTCATATCATTGAAGAACCTTGCTAAAGGAAACAAGGTTGAGGTGCAGAATGTCCATTCTCATGGTAAAAATAACTCTTTATCTCTACTGTTTGTGCTTATCTTGTGCATTGTGAATTCTTATGAACCGCTTCATTTGCACTTTGATTATGCCTCTTAAATATTTATTTGGATTTTTGCAGGTACCATCCAATGGAGAATTGAAAGGCCAGACAAGAAGAAGCAATGTTGAAGCTTCCTTTCTATAAAGTGATGGAGATCATTAACTATTGCCTATTTTATGTTTGCTATCTCCAATTGAAGACTTTACTTTGTCACACATGTAGGAAGTTTAATTACCAAATAAGCCTTTAGCATATAGTTTATCACATTGTAATAAAACATTCTCTTGCCAATTTTCTTAAATCAAATCTTTTTTTTTTATTTGCGTGGATGTTCTTTATTTTAATGTTCCCTTACATTTGTTTTTTTCTGAACAAATATTATTCATCACTTTTGTGTTGTTTTTTCCTTTGTAATTCTCATTTTTGTTGATAAACATAAAAAAATTGATTTCTGTATTTGATTTCTTTATCATAGCTTTTTATAGTGACTATATATAAAAGAAATATACCATAAAATCACTTGAAATTGAGACGAATTAAGGAGCAGATCTCTAAGTTATTTCACCATAATATTTAAACTCTTTATAAATAACTTCTAATTAATACTTTCTATACTTATCTACTATTTTACTTAGGAATCGGATTATGTTGCTGGAAGGGATAGATTGTGGATCAAATTGCGTGATGAATTGCAAACTTCTTTGGAGGTACTTACAGTTTTGTTTCTCAATCTCGTTTCAAAATTTGATTATGCATCCTATTTTTTTTTGTTGGACTAGAGATTTAGACTAGTCCCAAGGTTATAAAAAACGATCCGCGCTTTTCTTTATTTCCGAAAGGAAAAAGGTAAAAGAACAAATAAAAACCTAGGAGTCTAAAATCAAAAGCTAAAAGAAACAAACAGAGAATGGGTAAGGGGATTGGTTACGAACCGGGAAGGTTTTAGGCACCCGACTCGTCCGTGGTACTCCACGGGAGCCCTTTGAAATATTTATTGCTTTTTGGTCTGAAATTGGTTTGCTTGAAAAGATGGAAGAGATGAGAAGAAGAATATTTTTTAATGATTTTGTGTTTGATAAGGTTTTAACACCTTATGCCTACGTACCCACAAAGTGCAATGTGAGATCAAAACCTCGTAGTTCGTGGTACAAAATTTGAAAAGAACAAATGAGTTGAATTGATTTTAAAATGTAGAGATAAGTCGTCATCCTTTAGCGAATAATTCCGCTAGAAAAGATGAATCATATCTAAACATGTGAAAAGTAAAGTGCACAAAGGCACAAAAACAATTGAGTGAGTTTTGAGTTTTTTAAAGTATATGAGAAAATGATTTTTGATATATTTACATGAATTAATATTTGTTTAAGAAATAAAGTGAAAAAAAATTAAAATCGTTTGACCGAAGTCAAGGTTTGTTTATGAAAGTGTTTGAAATTTAGAAAACAAGAAGATTTTTGAAATAGGGAGAAGTTTTGAAAATTTAAGAATGGGGAGGAGATGAAGGGACTAATCCTAGTACTTGAATTAAAAGTTAAGAAAAGAGTTTACCAAACCATAATATGCACAAATCTTCAAAGTTCGGACTTCCATCTTCAAAGGCTAATGAAATAACTTGAGGCCGAGGTTTCTAATCCATTCCAACTTGAGCAAGGGGGAAGTTCTTAAAGTCTAAGTCCATTCTCCAAAAGCAAAGGGATAGTAACCATAGTCCACAATTAGAATTCACAAGTCTTTTAAATGTTTAATCCTTTATTAGTGTTTTGATATCCAAATGGACAAAATAAAAAAAACAAGCACAATATGAATATAAACAAATGATATATGATATAATATGATAAAGCAATATAAAGAGATAAAGGAGCAAGAGATTAAAATAAAAGGATAAGGTGCGAGAGATTAAATTTAAACGGATTATATTCACAATATTATAATATTTACAATATAAGTGGTATGATGAACTTAATCAAGCACAACCACGAAAAGAAAAAAATAAAGTCGAGGCAACCGGATCCAAGTGGATCTTAATTTGAATCGGGACAGCTTTAGGTCTATGTTAAGCAATCGCCGAGTAATTTACGGAGTAATTACCCTACAAATGAGGCCCGCCACCACTAATTAAAGTGGAAAATATTCGTGTTAATACATGTTAGAGAAACGATATAATGGATCGTTCTCCGAAAACATGCCACACTAAAAGAAAAAAGGAAGGTCTAATCTTAATCGAGATTTTCGTTGATTTTATCGAAAGGCAACCTATCACGATCTCAACGTATGGAGAATGATCCAAATGATCATTCATCCATAGATTTGAAATAATGAAGATTAAACCGATCGGAAATCAACCATCACGAATCGGAGATTGTCATCGACCAAAAGAGAAAAAAGATGAAGAACAATGGATCAAAAAATAGATCCATAAAAAGGAAATTGAAATAATTTTTAAATTCTTTTCTAAAAATTCTCCTTCTAAAATATTTCCAAACTATTTTTAATAAATTTCTTTCTAAAAAAAATCCTTTCAAAAAACTTTTCTAAAACATTCTTTTCTGAAAATATTTCATAAAATCTTTTTTCCTAAAATAAATCCTAAATAAACCTTATATTAAAAATAACTAACCAAAATCAGAATTAAACAAAAAGAAACTAAAGTAAAATAGAATGAGAATAGAAAAGGGAGGGGGGAGGTGACACGCATGGTCTCAGGTGGTGATCAGCAACAAAACCAATGGCCTTAGGCCCAACATCCTTTCACATTATTTATTAAAAAAAGAAAAAAGAAACAAAAGTAATTAATCTTCTTCTTCTTCACTTCGTTACAAACAGAAACAGAGCAAAGACTCAAATCGCGGCGGCCATGTTCTCTCACCTTCACAAATTCGCGAAACACTCTTCTTCTTCTTCTCCACAAGTCTCGCGGATTTTCTTCTCTTTTCTTCTTCAATCCGTTTCGGTTCTCTCTCTTGCTCTTCTTCTTTCAATCACCAAATCAAAGAAATAGGAGGTTAGAAATATTTAAGGTGAAGTTGATTTGGGATTAGAAGAATTAGATTGAAGAAATCGAAGAAAAATTTGGAGAGAGGGTTTTCGGATTTGAAGGTAAAATGAAATGGGATTAGGGATTTTGAGGGTTGAGAATTAGTTTGGCAGAGATTTTTTGGCTATTGAAGCTTCCGATTTGAAGAAGAGAAGGCTTGTTTTAAAAGGAGAATGAATGAAGAAGGTGATGCCGTTTTGTAAGATTTGGAATCGTTTTGGTCCCTCACGTCTTTCTCGTGTGAGCTTGCCTTAATTTCATTTTGAGTTGCTGCGTTTATTCTCTTTGTTTTGCGTTTCAATTCTGAAATTTTGCGTTTTGATTCAATTTGATTTCCAGGTGCTTTTCTCGTGTGCGGATGAGGCTTACGGAAATATTTATGCGAGCTGCGGCGTGTTCTGGCTTGGGCCTTTTGTTGCTCTGGGATACGGCTTATAGTAGCCGATTGTTTTTGTTGTTGGATGCGCGTGAGCAGGTGTGGTGAAAGTGAAGCTAGCTGGGCAAAGTTTGCGTGATACGTGTGTTTCGTATGGCTGGTATTGTTTCAGCTTACGGCGTGAGGCTTGTGTTGAGTTTTGATTTTGAATGAGAAGCTTGGCTTGCGGCGTATTTTGCTGCTGTGATACGGGAAGCTTGCTGGCTGTTGCTTTAGCTTGTGTTTGAGGCTTGCAAAAAGGTTGATGCGGCTTGATGGAAAGGCTGAAGCTGGAATTTTTTTGGGCGTACGAGATGTGCTGGCGAGAGTTTGGCTTTTGAGGCCTTGGCTTGAGGCCTGCGTGCGGCAATGAAAACTGGCTGATGGGAGTTTGTGGCAAGCAGCTTGGACTTGCAAGTTGGGCTGAGGCAAGGATTGGGAAAAGGCTGAAATGAGGTTTGTGGGCAAAAAAAACTGGGTTGATGTTGTTGTGATGTGGACTTGACATATTGCTTGCAGGAAAGGCTTTGGATTTGTCGTTGGAAAAGCTTGAAGTCAAATGGGGCTTTTTGGAAAACAAATAAAAATTGACTTAATCAAATATTTTTGTTATTTATTTATTTATTTTTTTTACTTATCACTAATTGGATTTTAAAAAAATGTATAACCTATGGGATTAAAGAAACAAAACAAATGGTCTTATTAATGAATTAATAATATGGATTTAAAAAGAAATGAATTAATTGGGGATGATTTAAAAGGAAATAATAAAATAAAAAAAATATTAAAAGATATAAAAAAAATGGAGAATAAAAAAAAAGGAATAAATCGGTAATTGGATTAAAAGGTAATTGGAAATGGTTATTTGCAAAGGGAATCGGAAAAAAATTAGAATTTGGGATTTTTGTGAATAGAAGAAATGGATAATCGGGTGATTGGACTAAAACAAGTTATTGAAGATTTGGATAAAATGGTTTTAATCGAGAAATGGATAATGGATAAGGAATTGATTTTCAAGCCCACAACAAATCCTGATTTTCTCTTTCACAAGCCTCTGATGAAATGGACACAGCCAACCAAAGAACCACTGTACAGTTGAATAAATTGCAACTCAAGCCATAACTGTCATCTGAAAATTGTCTGATTATTTGAATACGTGCTGAGGAAAATAAATCCACAGACGAATCAATAATACACTGAAGAACCGATGAACTGATAAACACTTGAAGATTCAAACCACAAAATATTATCTGACAGCCTTTCACACACAACCTGAACTTTTGAAAACGCACCTCGCCTGAGGAATAAACCACTAGCACACACAACTGGCAGTCAACACAATCTTCTAATTGTTTGACCAATATTAGGTCAAACATCCATTTGAATCGAATTGTGACTGAACAAACGCATCTGGATTGAATTACCGCCCTGTCTTTGAAAACCTGCAACACAGAGAAGAAGAAGAGCACTGCAACATATTTTTTTGGTATTTTGATTAGAAGTCAGTAAATATAAACAAATATAAAGAAGTAAAAATAATGGTGATCCCCTGCGAAGCATAGACCCTATATCTGAGAAGAAACTCGAAGGCCAGTGCGATCTTGTTTGATATGCGAAAATGCAGATGAAATGCGAAGAAACTTAGGGCAAAAATTAGGGTGTTACACCTTGAACTTCACCAGAGTGAAATAAACACTCAAATGTGGTTGAGTCTTGATGAAACTTAGAAAATGCAGAAATATGCCGAAGGTGGATCTTGATGATTCAAGCTGATTGAGCCATAGGAAGTGTTCACAAGATGATGATGATGATGAATAATGGAAGCTTGGTGCAAGATTGTGGAAGATGAAGCTTGCTCGAAGAAAAAAACCAGTGCAATTCTTCTTCAAAAATAGAGTAAAAATAGAGAGAATGTTATGGATTTTTGGTGTGATTTTGATCAAATGAAGCTCCTAGTGTAATTCTATTAGAGGTTAGACTTATATAGATGAGGTTAAGACTAACTAACTCTAGTTGATGGTTAGAACTAGAGTTAGTTCTTAACTTGAGGTAAAAAGGTGCAATTGGAGGTGTGTGGATCAATTCAGTTTAGCTCATGTTTGTCTTGCTCGAGTATGATCCAATGCAATGGTGTTCAGGTTAATTTAGGTGAGGGTGATGTGATGAAGTGAAGTGATCAATGCAACTTGAGTGTAATGCATGGAAGCTTCTTGTTTTGCTTAAATTTTGAAAAGAGATGCATGGCATATGATGTGATCATGCATACACGAGATAATGCACTCTTGGTACTGAACTTTATGAATAATAACATGATGAAATGGAGCAATCAAACTAGACTGAACTGACTTTTGCTCTTGGTGACATTGCCTTAGCACTCAAGTAACCAGATGGCATACATTGATCTTCCATTGGATGTAACTTCATGAACAAGTCATCAAATCAAGAAGTTCTTGGGCTCAAATTGGAGTGAACATTGCATACAACAAATTTGGTGTTCATACCAAAATGAAATATAGCCTCTAGATGTCTCAAATATGTCATTGAACATGAGGGAATAAGACTGCATAATTGGCCTGCATGGAGTTGGTTGACCTTGTGCCAATGGCCCATGGATTGATCAGTGCAAGATCTTGACTTTGAGCTTCTATAGTTTCCAAACCATTAATGATCACATGAAAAATCCTCCAACATGAAAGTTGTAGATAATGCATTAATGAACAACTTTGATGTTGGAGAAAATTTCATTTGAGGTCATCTTGATGGAGTAATCGGGTCATACTTGTGACACACCACCTTTTTGATAAAAATCCTGGCAAGGCCCGCGTGCATGACTTGTCCTGGCTGGCCCATGACTTGGTTTTTGCCCTAGTTTCATCAAACTTTGATTGATCATAACTTCTTCAATTTTAATCCCATGAACATGTTCCACCTATGGATTTGAAGCTTAGGATGCCCTCTTTCAAACAACCCAAGTGGAATTTTCATTTGACTTTTCTTTTGAGAGTAGACCTCTCTTGAACTTGGATGAAAAATGACCAAAACTTGCCATTTTTGGAAACCCTAATTTTCCAAAAATGGTAAGTCTTGATTTTCTTGATTTCTAAGGATCCCTCCATCATTTTTTGATCAAATTTGGTCCATGGACTCCTTGTAGCCTCAATTTTATGAATTTGACTTCAAAAATTCAGGAGTTGACTTTTTTCTCAACACAGTTGACTTTTCCCCAATTTCTTGATTTTCAATTAACTGATCAATTGAAGACCCTATGAAATGATTCAAAGGATGAAATTTCTACCTTAGACACTTAATATCATATGTAAAACAATGAAATCAAGTTTGAACAAAAATTTCACTAGGAAGCTTAATTAATCAGAAACCCTAATTTCCCCCGCTTTTTGTTATGAGGTGTTGCACTGCTTGAATTTCTTGACCAATCCACTTCTTTCTAAGACTTAGGGAACCCAACGAGATCTTGTGGGATGTTGTAAGCCATTTTCACAATGTTTAGAATCCATGTGACCCTTTTATTGCTTTTGGATGATCATTAATTTCTTCAGTCCTTGATCACAAGCCCTATGTCTCAACTATGATTGTTATGATGCCATGCTTGGTGCCATGATATGAAATTGTGTATGCAATGTGATATGCTAAATTCTATAAAAATGAGAGGGCAAATTTTAGGGTGTTACAGTCATCTTCCATTACACATCCAAAATCTAACAATGGGATGTCACAAATTCTTATGTATTACCAGGTAACTAATAGTTTATAGAGGACACGTATCCATTGGAGTTCCACTAACCAACGATACAATCAACTTGCTGACATCCAAGGGTAGAACATTTTCCTTGCCAAACGCACAATATTAACATCGATCCCAAAATTCTCCAAACGATAGAGGTATAATGGTTATACTGTTGTAGTCATAACCAATACAATTTCCAATATTTGTATGAACTCTTGCAATATTTGTGGAATATAGATTGTATGAACTCTTGCAATATTTGTCAAAATAAAAAGGAACACAATAGGTTCCAATGGAATACCAATGATGAATGAAGTAGACAAAGCGATGACAAACTCTGAACCATTATATATCCAGGTGTACTCTCTCTCTCTCTCTCTTAGGTTTTTCAGTTCTTAGCGTATTTTATCATTTATTCAATTGATAGTGATTTATTACGTTAGATTTTGTTATAATTGTTGCCTAATCGAGCTTTAATGGGGATTAAATTCTGAGAAACTGTTGACATATTAGATTTTTAATTAATTACACATTTCTTTTATATTTTAATTAACATAACAAAGATATATAACAAAACTCGCACGGAAGCATGTATTTACCTAGTTGTATAAAGGGGTGACAAACATGCATATGTCCGCACAATTAAGATCTAACACGTAAAAGCCCACAAAATATGGGACGGTGGAGGGTAGACATCATAAATGTGTGAGTCTAAAATTTTGGTCCATCCCATCTAAAGTGAGGGTAGGATGTGGCAAACCGGACCTACGTGAATTGAAGTATTTAAACCTTAAAATTACAAAAATTATATTAATTTTTGGGTCAGCGAATGCCAGGAAAAAAAAAGAAGGAAGACTGGTGGTTTAGTATTAAAATGTGTGAATAAAAATGTTTGAGTAAATTGGACATGTCATACAAGTGGGATTTGTTTTGTCACCTAATTGAATATAGATGTTGAATTGTATTTTTATTTAAATGTAATTTTTAATGGAAAAGATTTTAATACAAAATTAAGAAAGATATAAGAATCAAAACCGAATCTAAATTTATTTTAAAAAATAGAATATACAAAATATTGAGATGTGAAGATAGGATCCTAAAAATCGGCCAAGAGATTGTGTAAAGAAACGGTAACAGGCTCTATTTAAGCAGGTAAGTAGCGAAACAATTCACAACCGATTACTAGTAATACTCGAGTTAGGGCTTGCCGTCTGACGCATACGGTGGACCCTTGCTGCCGTTCATCCTCTTGGTCTTTTGAAATCACTCACTAACTACGTAAGCATCATAACATTTACGTTGCTCTTTGATTTTTCTGGTTTTAGGTTTTCTTGTTTTGTTGCGTATATTTACTTTCGAATAATCATGACATCTATTTGGTATTTGAATGAAATATATCTACCTTCTCTACTATTATTCTTGTTTTGTTTTGTTTCGTATATCAGCATCGCCATGAAAAGAGCAAGTGACTCAGTTGCTTCTGTCACGACTAGGCGCAGAGTCAATGCAGAAAAAGAGAAAATCGAATATTTTGCAGATTTACCATACTCAATCATCACCCACATTCTGCTTAAACTCCCCATGAAATCTATTTTTACTTGTAAACGTGTTTGCAGAACATGGAATTCACTTATTTTAGACCCATGTTTCGCATCATTATACTCGGAACCTGAACCTTCATCACTTGGTTTCCTTATTCGGACTGCTGATACAGGACTAGTATCAAATACCTTGCACCTATGTGAGCACCAACCTCAAAAAGACTCTAGTTCTCTCGATGTTAAGTTTGATCCTAAATTCAAGTTTCCTCTTAGGAATATGAATAGGACTAATTTACCAGTGGATTATAAATTTGATGTGGTGAATTCCTGCAATGGCTTGCTTTGTTTATGTGAGTCAAATGGTTGTGTTAACTTGCCTAATAAACTACGTAGTGTAAACAATTTAGTTGTTTGCAACCCAATTACAGGTGAGTTCATGAGACTTCCAGAAGCTACTGGAATTGCAAATCTTACTTGGTTACCAATAAGCTGGGGTCTTGCTTTCCAACCTACTGGACTAGTTCGGATACCAATATGCGCGGGTCTTGGTTTCCAACCTAAAACGAATGAATTTAAGGTGATAAGAATATGGAAGAGAGATTATAAATCCAAAAATTTTGTCGTTGAAATGCACACACTAGGAACAACAACATGGAGGAATATTGAAGTTGATCCTATGTTTTCATCTTCGAGGCTTCAATCTCCTACTTCAGTGAATGGGGCACTTCATTGGATCAATTTTGATAACAGAAATCTGTCAATATTGTGTTTAAACTTAGAAACGGAGAAATTTCATTCATTCCCTTGTCCTTTTTCTCCTGGTGAGGTAGTATCGAGTGTCACAATGGTAGAATTAAATGGATTTCTTTACCTATGTCAAAATGCATGCACAGTATGGCTTATGAAAATATATGGTATTGGCGAGTCATGGACCAAGGTTTTCAGCACGCCTATTTTCTACGGATGTCCTTGGAATTTTCGCGTGTGTAAGCCAATAAAACACTTTGAGAATGGCTGTGGTGCCTTATTGCTTCAGATAGCCCATTCTTATAATTACTTTATTTATTTTGAACCCGATAAACATAGAACCACATACTTAGATATACATGGGGATGAATCATTCTTTTTTGAATCAATCCCTCATACTCCAAGTCTCATATCATTGAAGAACCTTGCTAAAGGAAACAAGGTTGAGGTGCAGAATGTCCATTCTCATGGTAAAAATAACTCGTTATCTCTACTGCTTGTGCTTATCTTGTGCATTGTGAATTCTTATGAACCGCTTCATTTGCACTTTGATTATGCCTCTTAAATATTTATTTGGATTTTTGCAGATACCATCCAATGGAGAATTGAAAGGCCAGACAAGAAGAAGCAATGTTGAAGCTTCCTTTCTATAAAGTGATGGAGATCATTAACTATTGCCTATTTTATGTTTGCTATCTCCAATTGAAGACTTTACTTTGTCACACATGTAGGAAGTTTAATTACCAAATAAGCCTTTAGCATATAGTTTATCACATTGTAATAAAACATTCTCTTGCCAATTTTCTTAAATCAAATCTTTTTTTTTATTTGCGTGGATGTTCTTTATTTTAATGTTCCCTTACATTTGTTTTTTTCTGAACAAATATTATTCATCACTTTTGTGTTGTTTTTCCTTTGTAATTCTCATTTTTGTTGATAAACATAAGAAAATTGATTTCTGTATTTGATTTATTTATCATAGCTTTTTATAGTGACTATATATAAAAGAAATATACCATAAAATCACTTGAAATTGAGACGAATTAAGGAGCAGATCTCTAAGTTACTACACCATAATATTTAAACTCTTTATAAATAACTTCTAATTAATACTTTCTATACTTATCTACTATTTTACTTAGGAATCTGATTATGTTGCTGGAAGGGATAGATTGTGGATCAAATTGCGTGATGAATTGCAAACTTCTTTGGAGGTACTTACAGTTTTGTTTCTCAATCTCGTTTCAAAAGTTGATTATGCATCCCATTTTTTTTTTGTTGGACTAGAGATTTCTAGTCCCAAGGTTATAAAAAACGGTCTGCTACCGCGAATATCACCGCGACAAAATGGTTTTGGAGTCTTCCGATACCGTTATTTACCGTTTTAAGTCAAAGAAAAAAATCACAAGCGAAACGCCGTTACGGCCGCGACAAAACACTGTTACGGCCGCAAAACACTATTACGGTCACAACAAAACGTCGTTAGGAACGCAAAACACCATTTTATAATCAACCTCCTATGAATTATCATCAATCGTGCAAGTAATAATGATAAAAGTCTTCGTCGTTCTACCTTGTGGTGATCAGTGATGTAAACAATAAATTTTCTCTAAACTCTTTAAAATGTATCAGTAGTTTTATGATGTGAACTTAAAAATAATTTTTTTGCGCTATGTTATGATTAATTCACACCACGACGACCATTATTTGCAACGCAATACCTGTACCGACCGAAATCGCGAAAACCTTTAAGAGACCGCGACGCGACCGCGACCTTTTTTGAAACCTTGACTAGTCCATTTTGTCCGAAATTTAAATTAAAAAATTTATTTTGCAGGAGGATAACAACGTGATTATACAAATGATGATGCATTCTATCTTGAATGATATGACATATTCAGTGGTTAGCTTGAAGTCCACTGTGCTTAATCTCTTAAGTCTTATTTTCTGTCTAGAGCCTCATTTTACTCTGATCCATACATAAAAGTGTTTATTATATTTATATTTTGTTGTGATGTTAGTTTATATTATTGTAAATTTTACCATCAGTATCGGTATGTGTTGCATTCACAAAATGAGAGTTTATATTTTATGTATTGTTGCTTTTTAGTTTATAACTTGTAATGTTTATGTTATGATATTATGTTATTTTAATGTACTTTGAATTTTATCATTTGTTCATGAGAGTTATTTTTCATCTATTGTTGTTGGCAGATTATTCAAATCTATACAACTTTTATGAATGAATATAATACCCATGACAAAAAGGACATAGACATTGCATTGAAAGGGTTGATCAAATTCCTGTCCATTATGCCTTAGTTTGAAAACAATCCTGATTGTTATGAAGGTATTTTACTTTGTTACTTAATTATTCATCTAACCTTTTTTTATGATAAATTAAACGAAGACTTGCTATGTTTTTACCATATTTATAGGTTTTTCCTATATCATGCGTGACAAGAAGTTACTTATTCGAGCCTTAGTCTATGCGATTCCAATCTATCTTTTCTATCCACACGAAATCCCAAGATAGATTTCAGTATTTAAGTTCTATTTTTTTTACTAAGCAAATTCAATAAGAGGGATACAAAGGGGTATTTCAACCCAATTATAAAAAACTCAAACCCAACAAAATACAGTTTAGAGACACATAATGAGAAAGTTAAACCAATCGTAGTAATTACACCCGATTGCCTTGGAACCTATCTTCATATTCCTCCCTAACCACCACCAAGAGCGAATGATAATATTATCCTCAATACGATCTTCTTTTCAAAATTTGTCGTCAAACATTATGTCATTCCTACTCCTCCATAAACTCCACAATGTTATCAACCAAAGAGCCAAGGCGTTATTGTGGTTATTTCTTCTACGAAGTCAAATTCAAGTTCTTTAGCTGGATCAAATATGGTTGTGTGGGATGTCAATCTGTCTCAATACTTCATGGAGTTGTTTAATCTCTCCCCACTCCATCCAAACAAAACATTAGAGAAGGTGTATCTTTACTTTATTGCATTAGCTCTTATATTCTATTTTTTTTAAAAGGCAATGGAATTAGAAACCCGAACACTAAGGGTGCACGAACCCAAACAACCGAAAGAAAGAAACCAACATCAATAATCCATTACAGAACATTAATTGGATTATTGTACCAATAAAAAAAAGAACAAAAAAATTGAGACCTAGCCTTGATTCCCATCCATCTCCAAGATATGAATTTGATCGAGTTTAAGCAATTTACCACCGATCCTCCGCTACTCTTGAAAACCATCTTATTACGAGCGAGCCAAACAACCGCCATCCAAATAACTAAACCTCTTTTGTTTCCCACAACATGGTTCCAAGCCATACCAAAATCTACGAAGGAAGCATATACATCATTTGAATTCAGAATATCAAAGTCGATCCAATTTGCAACGCCCTCCAAACTTCCATCGTAACAGGACAACTCCGAAAAATATGCTTCATCGTTTCTTCACAGCAAGCACAAAGAACGCAATTGGGATCTACAACAACACCCTCATACCTCTCTTGAATAATTCGGTAGCTAATTTTATTTAGTGACCGATTTAGTGACCTTTAAAATTTATTAACTTGATGTCCAATTTCGGTGGCTAATTTGGTGGCTATGGTGACCGAAAATTTTCAGTCACTAATTCGATCACTAAAAGCAATTTTTCTAGTAGTTGTTCTTTCCTTTTTCCCTCGGTTTGTGCGCATTACCTTTCCCTTTCTTTGGGATAAAAATGTCTGGCTGACGACTCTTCTTTTTCGCACCACTTTCACGTTTGTACTAGGATGAAAATTCTGAGAGCGACAATAAGCACTAATAACATTAAAGGTGTCTTGTTTCATTACAAATTCTAGGTCTGGTTTTATCTCCTACTCTTTTCACATATGTAATTAATCTTCCTCCTAAATTTGAAAGTGTACCAAAGCTCAAAATCCAAGTTTGAAAGTGTACCCAAGCTCAAAATCCAAGTGGTCTAATGCTTTCGTCTTTTCACTCGTCCATTTGGTTTCTCATACGCACGTGAAATTGATCTTTCTCCTAACCAAATCGTCAAGTATTTCCATAAAATTTCCTTTAAATGTGTCTATATTCCAAGTTTCAAAACGAATCATACTCTCACAAACTAACTTCTTTACTCTTTTTTGTTCACAAAATATGGGAAACCTTGTTTATTTTTCACTGCATCCAAGTTGCGATGCAACAACTCTTACTCTTTAACACTATACTCGAGTTATAAAACATGTTCTTTCGAACAACTATCTATAATTCACATTATGACATAATTTATCAATGTCATGGATATTCAATAACATTTTACACCGGTTGTCAATTGTCTTAACACAACCTTCTCTTTTTATTTGAGTTTGAAACCATCTATGCATAACAATGGATCATTGGTAGGATTATAACACTAAAACCATATTTAACATAAATAAATTTAATAAAATTGAATGGTAAATAAACATTTTGAAGTAACGAAGGAGTTTACCTATAACATAAATTCAAATATTCACTCTTACCAATTTTAGAACAAAATAAATTTTATAATTAATAAAAAAAATGAAAAAAAAAACATATATAATATATTATTAAAATATATTAAAACTAGCATACCAAATCCATATAAAATGCTCCATAATAAATTTAAAAAATCAGGATATTTTTTTAAATAAACACTTAAAGAAACATATTAAATGAAAAGTATATTAAAGGTAGTTCTTTACGTATATAAGTTGAAATTAAGTTTCAAATTAAAATTTCTTACTCTAAATTACATTTTTTTTTTCCATTTTTACCAAACTTACGATTTTAATCTCATATTTTCTTTTAAACAGTATTCATTCTCCATCCAAATTTTGATCCAAATATTTTTTACTGTTCATGATCCGTACATATAACAGTGCATGAATAGTACTTTAAAAAAATAGAAAAACTAAAACCGTGAGTTTAATAAAACAGAGAGACGAAAACTGTAATTTAGCCAATTTATTAATAAGTCCTTTCATTATCTTAAACAACAAAAATTATTTTCTTTTAAACCAAGTGTAGAGACAATACATATTCCCCACGTTTACTTTGAAGGCACTAAAATAATTATAAGAAAAATACAAAAATGCTGTCATGTCTTTTTTATATAAATAGTTAGCTATCATTGTCCAGCTTATAGGATAAGTTAAACTATAGCCACAAGAGAGAAAGTACATGCAATAATGGGAATGAGCAAGGTTCTAGTTGTGGGGGGTACTGGTTATATTGGTAGGAGAATAGTAAAAGCAAGTTTAGAACAAGGTCATGAAACCTATGTTCTACAACGTCCAGATATAGGAATCAATACTGAGAAAGTGCAGATGCTTCTATCATTCAAGAAACAAGGTGTTCATCTTGTGGAAGGTTCTTTTTCTGATCATCAAAGTTTGGTAGATGCTGTGAAACTAGTTGATGTTGTTATTTGCACCATGTCTGGTGATCATTTTTCATCGCATAATTTGTTGATCCAACTCAAACTTGTTGATGCTATCAAGGATGCTGGAAATGTTAAGGTATGTACTCAGACCAGTTTTTTTTAAATTTGAATTAGACAAACTCAATTTACAATATTCATTTTCTTAATTGTAGTTTATATGTTGTTATAGGTCTATTTATTTAGTATTTGTTCACTACTTTGATATAACAAATATTAAGGTATTCTAACCCTTACAAAATAAAATTTCCCACTAAACCCAACTTAGAATTAAAAGAGATTTATATAGAATTCTAGAAAAAAAAAATTGGAGTATGGAATCTCGCCAAAATAACCCTATTTTCAAATAAATTTTTTCATATTCCAATAAAGATTCTCAACAATAGAAGAGATCCCGTGAAAAACGAAATATTTTTTTCCTTCCGCAAGGACCAAATCACCCTAACCATAAAACTCCTCAAGTATTACTCTTTGATCCACCGCCACTCCAATCCAAAAAATGGTTAAGAATCAAACCCGATAAAAATCAAAACTTCCACACCACAAACCTATTTTCCTCCACACCATAGAAATCTACCGAAGTGATACATCATAATTCACTTTAATTTTCACATACACATTAATGAAAGTGGATACTGAAAGTGTTGTTGAGAAACAATCGACACATTCTGAGTTAGAGAAAATTGATGGAAGAATTAATTCTTATTTATGGAAAATTTAAATTAAAGATGTGTTAATACAATCAAGATTAATATATGTTGTCTTGGTTAATAGTTAGTACATGAGTCTAGGGATGTCAATAGGGCAGGGCGGGATGGGGGACACATTCCCGTCTCAATCCTCACCCTCGAATATATTCTCCATCTTCGTCTTGGATCCCCGCTACAAGGGAATTTTGTCCCCCATCCCTGTCCTCACGGATCTCCAAGATTTATGTCAAAAACATCTCTTAACTACTTTTGTTCAAAAACATCTTCAAGTCTTTTAACTGTTTTTTTTATCCGAGGAATTTCTCTATCGAACTCTGCAGTATGGTGTCTAAATATCTCTAAATCACCCAATCCTCGAACTTACCACCTTCACATCATTATTTCATGTCGAAATGTTAACCCACCGGAAATCTTTTTGAGATTCTAGACATATTTTAAAGAGAGAATACTCATAATCTTGTGAATTTATTCTTGAGATTTTTCTAAATCAGATTGAGTGGATTTTAATGCAATGTTAAAAATCACAGGCTAACACTAGACTAATGTATGATCCAGGACTTCAAGAAATTACCCCCTTAATGTATCCTCAGTCGATGAGTGGCTGAGTGTTAAAAAAACTAGCTTATATTGATTTTTTTTTAAATAAGACTCGTATGACATTTTATTTCACAAGTAAGGCATCACAATTTTCCGATGATTAACCATATCTTCAAAAAGAAGTAGTTAGTGATCTTCCTTACAAATTTTGACTTAAATCACTTTTTGTTTTTGTTTTGTAGCAAGCCTTATACACAATATGAACTTATTTGAACTCACACATGATTATATATTTTCTTTCTTCCCACTAGCGTTTCCTACCTTCAGAATTTGGGATGGACCCATCTCGCATGGGGCATGCACTTCCACCAGGAAGAGTCACATTTGATGATAAAATGACTATAAGAAAATCAATTGAGGAAGCTAACATCCCTTTCACTTACATTTCTGCCAATTGCTTCGCCGGCTACTTTGCTGGCAATCTCTCTCAGATTGGAACCCTCTTTCCTCCACGGGACAAGGCGGTTCTATATGGCGACGGCAACGTCAAAGGTATATACAAAACCTTAGAAATATTTTCTCTAATTTGAGTTAGGACAATTGATATATGAGATGTACATGTATGTAGCAGTTGTTTATATGGATGAAGATGATGTAGCAACATACACAATTAAGACAATTGATGATCCAAGAACATTGAACAAGACAATATATCTAAGGCCACCAGAAAACATACTCACTCAAAGAGAGTTGATTGAGAAATGGGAGAAACTTATTGGAAAGCAATTAGAGAAATCTACCATATCTGAAAATGACTTTCTTTCTTCCATGAAAGGTAAAAAAGTAACTTTTTGATTATTTCATTCAACAAAATAATTGTTGACTCATAATTGGTGTGAAATTTAGGTGTGGACTTTCAAAGCCAAGGAGTAATGGGACATTTCTATCATATTTTTTATGAAGGGTGTTTGACAAATTTTGAAGTAACGGATGAAGAAGCAGCATCAAAGCTTTACCCAGAAGTGGAATACACACGCATGGATGAATTCCTAAAATTATGTGTGATATATAGTATATCACTGTGAAAAGTTCTACTTTTTATTATTCAAATTAAATAAATCTTTGTGATGTTATATACAGTATTGAAGCAATTGGTATATGATAATGTATTTACAAGTTATTTTCTTTGTTAGTTGAAGGGTAAACTGTAATCATGTTTACTTTAATTGTGAACTTACTTATTTTATTTTTTATAAGAATAAATCCAATTATTATGTATACAGAAATGAATAGATATCTATAGGGACGAATATTATGATATTTGTATCCGTTCCATTGGATAAATATGATATTCGTATTTACCTCATATCCATGTTGAAATCTGATCTAACCTGATCAGGAGGAACCTTTCAGTGATGAACAACTACGGTGGAGAAACGGAGGGGGGGGGGGGGGGGGGGGGGTTGTACCTGCAAGGTACTCCGATGTCAAAGTGAGAAGAGGGTTGTGGAGTGCAAGTGCAGAAAGTAGTAAGAGAAATAGAATATCTGACCCTCTAGTGAAATAGGGTATTTATAGTATGCCTCCAACGCTGGACCAAGATTCCTCTCATAGGCTGGATTAGCTAGGCCCAAGGAAGAACTGTCAAGGATTGTGTAGGAGCGGATAAGACCTAGCGTGTGGTCTTGCCCTTGGTCCAACTATCTCGTAATATTAGGAGAAAATAACGGGGCAGTTGATTGAGGGGAGCACGTGGGGGAGACGCTCTCCCCACGTCCCTATGTATCAGGCCATGGGCCTGTTTACACGGACTAGGTCTGTGCCCAACATATACAGCATTGACCAAGTCTGAATTAAGGCTCTCCCCACGCCCCTATGTATTAAGCCATGGGTTGTGCCCAATGAACTGGGCCTCTGTCCGACGCGTACTGCATCGGCCAGTCCAGAATAAGAGCCCCCAGAGTCGCAACTCCGGTGCGAAGGGATGACTTAACGATAAGTATGGTCGGGCAGGTGGTTTGTAGGTAATAAAATTGATGTATGTCGAGGACGTTCTCCCCGTGTCTATTGGAGGTTGTTAACGGTGGTGTGGATAGGTCCTTCGTTGGAGTTTTAGTTTGTTGAGGAGGATCACATGCTCGAAGGTAGTCGCATATAAGTCTTCTTTGCGTTTTTACGATGTCGAGGACGAGTATGCCCGATATTTAGGAGAGCGTAGTTTGGTGGCCTTTGGAGTTCCCGAGGGTGACGTGTCTGACTCTTTGTTTCTTATCATTATGGCCTTTAATGTGTCGCTTAGTTTTACGTGTGATGACACATTAAATGTCTATGACTGTCTAGGGGAATCTAGGCAACCTAGGCAATAATGAATAGGCATGCCTCCCCGTATGGGGCCTATAAAAGGGTTGGAGGTGAGGGTTTCCCCTCATTTCTCTTTTTCATTTCTCAAGTCTTCTCAGAAGTTCATCGGACGCTCTCAAGCTCTTGCCGAAAAAATCATCGCCACCGTCACTGCAACTGTGTCACATCCCCGTCGCCGAACATGTCAAGTAAGTTCCCTCTTTTTATGGTAACGGTAGGTTTAATCTGCGTTTTTTTGGTAGTTTCTTCCACCGGAGTAGCCGAGGAGGCCCCTCCTTGGCAAATTCATACGAATTTGCCGGTGGAAATTCCCCAAAAACCGTTGAGGATGACCCTCCTCGGGTGTCGATTAAGGGAATTCAGATGAATGTCTCAGACGTTCTTTGAATTTGAGATGAATGTCTCGGGCATTCCAATGAATTTCTGATGAATGTCCCGGGTATTCTTTGAATTCTGATGAATGTCTCGGGCATTCCAATGACTTTCTGATGAATGTCTTGGGCATTCTAATGAATTTCTGATGAATGTCCCGTACATTCTAATGAATTTCTGATTAACGTCCCTGGCATTCCTTGGAGTTGCAATGAACATTTCGGGCTCTTGTTTCCCCAGCTCTGGCCTTCGCCATTTCACTTGAACTTGGTGGAAGGGTGGATTTGATGCGACGTCGAATTCACCAATTTCCTCTTCTTTTCAGGTAACATGGACCCACAAAGAAGAGTCATTGGATCTCTCTTTGTATGACATCGACATAAAAGTGGACAAGGAGGAGGTGTACAAACAAGAACGTGATGTGGGATGAAGTCGGCCTGCCACTCCTGGGGCGCCTGATTTGTCTTGGGTCGGGGAGGAACCGCTGGAAACTGGCTCCCACTTCGTGCTTGATTATTGCACCGCTCATACGGTCGTTAAGGACTTGGCCCTGGGGGCCCCTCAGAACTTGGAGTGCTACGCCCCTCTTCCCGAGCAGCGAATTTGCTCGGTTTTTCAAGGAACACGCTTTCCTATGAAAGAATTCGCTTTTAGAGAGGCAGGGCTCTGTCTTCCATTTACGAGCTTCTAAGAGGGTGTCTTCAGATGACTCGACTTGGCCCCCTCCCAGATACATCCAAATACCCCCTCCCTACACCTCCTCCCTCTTCTCTTGTTGCAGTGACGTCTGTCAGCCCGTCCTCCGAGCAAGAGACTCCTCCTACCAAATGTCAGTGTGGTGAAGGTTTGCTGACTGGCGCTGTTATGGGAGAAGACCTGTTCAAGAACCAATGGACGTACCTTTTGCCCTCTTGTCATCTTCATTGGGATTTTTTCAATGGGGAAGGTTTCGTCGAGGTGTCAGATTTCGAAGCCAAGGCAATCCTAGGTCTGGACAAGGCAACCAGACAGGCGAATTTGTCTCAAGACATCGCTGGGGTGATCAGGGTTATGGAGACGGTCTTGGTCTTGTTTGACAACATCTGCCTGTTATTTGAGTTGGAGGTCGTTAAATAGAAGTTGAAGTCGTCGAGGATCCAGAGGGAGAAGCTCGCAAATGACCTCTTCGATTACAAGGAGCACCATAAGCTCCAGGAGGGATTAATGATCGAGATGGGGGAGGTTAGGCTCGAGCGAAATAGTATAATGGATGATAACAAAAAACTTAAGGATAAAGAGGTTGAATTCGACGAGGCTGTCGAGGAAAACAAGCGCCTACGTTTGAGGGTGGCGGAGTTGGAGAGCCTGGGCGCCCCCGCAAAGGAGGAAGCTGAGGAGGACAATTCCCTGAGGACCTGAGATGACTTGATCGCTCAGATTTGGGTGCTCGAGAATGACTGCGTTCAAACCCTTAAGTTGGGTTTTGAAAATTCCGTGGAGCAGTTTAAGGTCGTCAACCCTGGAGTGGACCTCGTGACTGAAGGTACGACTTTCAACTACGATGTAGTCAAGGGAAAATCGTCTGCCCTGTGGATGACTCAACCGAGGAAGAGGAATAGTTTTTTGGCATGTGTGTTGTAGTCATTTTGTCAGCCTACATCCCATTGTTTTTTTCTTTTGTGGGCCTGTGTGCCATTTATTTTTGTTTGTACTTGAGCGTAGTCCCCCCTTTTGTACTTTTATGCCGACCTATTTTTGGTCGGGTGATTACATGAAAATAGTTTTCGTTAATTTATTTTTGAAATGTTGTTGCTTGACTTAATAGACTCGTCGATTTAGGGAACCAGTGAGATTGCGGGTTATACGTCGGCGAATAGGCAGGACGAGGATCGCGATCGAGGTCCTGATCTCGCGGCTTGGGCTTCCCCATCACAAGCTGGTGTCCGGTAAATGTGGTACTGTGACAGGGTAGGTCGTTTAAAGTATCCGCTATTGAGGAAGGTCGTATTTGTCTCCCAGGACTGTGGGCCCTCCTTTCAATCGAGATGGAGAGTCATGGTTGTACCTTCCAAACTCTTATGGTCGTGTTGTTTCCCCTGGTCGGGGTGTGGTCGTGTAGGTTGTCTAGCTATAATACTGCTTAAGTTTTTCGGTGTTCCACGGTCGAGCAAGTTCTTCACCTTGTAGGTTTTCGAGGTAGTAGGCTCTGTTATTTGTCTTGGCTCGAACAAGATACGGGCCTTCCCAGTTCGCGGCCAGTTTTCCTTCTCTTGGATTCTTCTAATTCCGTCGGAAATCGAGGCTCCTGACCTATAATTCTCTTCTAATGACTCTTACTTCATAGCGCAGAGCCAATTTTTGTTTCAGGGATGCCTCTCGAAGAACCGCCTCAGACTGTATCTCTTCAACAAGGTCGAGTTCCACTCTAAGGGCTTCGCCTTTAAGCTCTTTGTCTAGGGGAGCTTCCGTTCGCCTCGAGGGTTCTCTAATTTCTACTAGGATGACCACCTCAGTTCCTTATGTTAGCCGAAATGAGGTTTCCCCGGTTGTGGAGTGCGGGGTCGTGCGGTAGGCCCATAATACGCTATGTAACTCTTCGACCGACGCTCTCTTTGGATCACGTAGTATGTGTTTCAGGCCCCTTATGATTATCATGTTGGTCGCTTCCACTTTCCCATTAGTCTGGGGATGCTCGATAGACATGAAATGTTGCTTTGTGCCTAGGTTGGCGACGAAAGCTTGGAACCTTCTGTCCGTGAACTGCAAACTATTGTCGGTGATGAGGACTTGGGTATGCCAAATCGGGAGAGAATGTTTATTTTGAAGAAATGAAGTATATTTTGTGTTATAATTTTAGCAAGGGCTTCGGCCTCGATCCACTTTGTGAAGTAGTCGATGTCGACGATGAGGTATTTGTTCTGGTAAGATCCGGTCACGAAGGGTCCGAGGATGTCCATCCCCCACCATGTGAAAGGTCACGGGGATGACAGGGTTTTAAGCTCGTTGGGAGGAGCTAGGTGCATATACCCGTGTCTCTGGCATCTATCGCACTTCTTGACATGTTCTTTCATGTTGTGTTGCATTGTCGGCCAATAGTAGCCTGCTCAGGGTGCTTTTCGTGCTAGGGATTTTCCTCCAAGATGTTGTGCGTTAATTTCCTCGTGGATTTCTCTCAGGATGTCAGGGACCTTTTCTTCATCGACACACTAGAGTAGTGGAATGGAGAATCCTTATTGATAGAGATTTCCTTCGACAAGAATGTAGGAGCACGCTCTTCTTTTGGTTGTTGAAGCCTCCTTTGGGTCAATAGGTAGTTCATGCCTCGTGAGATAGTTGTAAACTGGAGTCATTCAATAGTGGGCGTCACCGCTGGCGTTCACGTCAAGCGGCACATACGGTTTTTCGATGCTCGAGCGGGGGAGGATCTCATGAGTCACATATTTGTTTCCGCCTTTCTTATGTATGCTCGCAAGTATAGAAAATACGTCTTCTTGTGAGTTTTTCTTGCGCAACACGTGTTGGACTTCCCATGAGTCAAATTTTTCTAACTTTTCCCTAACAAGGGCGAGGTATTCGATGAGGTTGTTGTTCTTAGTCAGATACTCTCCTCATACCTGGGATGTGGTAAACTGAGAATGAATGGATATTTTTACTTCTTTTTCCCCTAGGTCCTCGGTCAATCGTAGGTCTGCTAGGAATGCCTCGTATTCCAGCTGGTTGTTCAAAGTCAGGAAAGCCAGAGCCAGTGATACTTCGATCAGGATGTCATTTTCATTTTTTAGGATGATGTATTCCCCACTTCCCATCGAGTTGGAAGCCCCGTCCACGAATATTCTCCATTTGTGGATACCACTAGTCGGGGTCGGTTGGTAGGTCATCTCGATGACAAAGTCGGACAAGACTTCCGCCTTTAGGGATTTTCTTCTTTCATATTGGATGTCAAACTTCGATAGTTCCAAGGACCATTTTAACATTTTGCCGACCATATCGGGATGTCCGAGCAACTATTTTATGGGTGTATACACACAATTTCGACACCATGGGTTTGATAAAGAAGAGCCTTAGCAGCTGATGGATTTGTCAACTGTGTTCCCCACACGTCACCATTATTTGACATGGCAGTTTCTCAGCATTCCTCATCTCATTATGCTTTGAATAATGATGTACGTGGCTGTGAAGATATTCGACAGGGTATGATCATTCTTTCTTCCAAGCATGTCCAGAATCTTGAGAAGGTTTGTGATGATTTGGTTCATGATATGACGAACAATTGTCTGTCGAAAGAGCGGATGAGTTGCCATTTAGGAAGTTCTTCACATCACTACTAGGAAATCCTCTCGTGTTTTCGACGAGAGATATGAAGGCAAGGATTCGACAAAGGAGACGTTGGGACTATTTGAATTTCAAATGAATTCGACATGACAAGAAGATACGTCGTTTCGTCAGTTAAAGGGCAGTTTTAATATGAATAACGGCCTCGTTTGGTAGAAGATATGTGGAAGATTCTTAGAGATCAATAGCATGCAGAATGCCAAATGGTGAATTGTTAGGATTTGACCGTTATTCGACGGTTATTTTATTGGTATATAAATTGGATAGTTTGCTTTATGTGAAGTGTGTGAAATTCTGTACAATATTTCTATGAAGATTACTCTAATACTCGTGTGTAAGAGAAAGGAGAATTATCTGGAAAATGTACGTGTAAACACCATTTATCTTTCAGTTATAAAACTTATACTTTTTCTTCATTCCTTGTTCAAGTTTATGCTTTTATTTACTTTCAAGTAATTTACTCTCAAGCAATTTACTTTCAAGCAAGTTTATATTCCAAAAAATCCTTTAAATGCAAACTTTAAGTCTTTCTTTTAGTTCATTGTACAAACGCATCTACACTCCAATATAGATAAGAACAATTTCGTAGAAATCTTTTGACAAAACATACAAGGCAACTAATAAGACTTATGCATTAAGGAATTAGTCCTAAGAATTTAGCACATATGTCCTAGGACTTGTGTGGTTGGTCCTGCAAGTAACCCATTTCCAAGGAATTGGTAAACCAGAGGTTGTTCGCCAGAAATGCCAGCGAACAAATTGGCACGCCCGGTGGGACAGTGCTAAAATACTAAAAAAGGATTCTTAATCCAAAAGAGTTTTATTACGTTGTATGATTTTACGAAGTGGTAAATTAGCCCCGACTGACGTAGAGAAACCTACGCGAACTAGAGTAAGAAAAATGGCTATCCCACCAGGAAATACTGACGAAATTCCAGTTTCCAACGTTATTCCTTCGACGGGGGGGGGGGGGGATAATATGGAGACACTCCACGTTTCAGAAGGGGGAAATCCCTCATCATTTGGATCGATACCAGCGGTGTCTTTTTCTCAAAGGGGACCCAGTTCCTCCAACATAGGGCATTCGATACCTATGGGGACCCCTCCCTCTGGAGGAAATAACTTTAGGCTGTATCAAGCATATTTTTCCACACCTATGTTTGGAAGAGAACAGCCTTATGGAATGCCAACTTCAATGATGGCTAGTTTGCTTAACGCAACACCTTTGTATTCTGATGTCGTGGTCTACATGTCTTCACCATTACAAGAATCAGGTTATGGTGGGAACGTTAGTTGACCAAACCAACCCCCACCAGGATTCCAAATGCCAGCAATTACAACTAATTTTGCGCATGCAATACGTCAATAAATGGACGAAAGCAATCATGAAATGGTCCATAGGTTGACTCAACAAATGGGAGAAGTGTTTAAACCTTTAATACAAAGCACTACTCAAACAAATCAGATATTGGCAGCGCAAATGATGCGTATTGCTGAGTTCGTTGGAGTTCCCCAAATTCGACATAGAGAACCTGTGATTCAGAATCCAGTAATCAATGTCGAAGAAGAACCAACAATAAATCAAAAACCTTTAAACAACCCTCAGGCAAACCTAAGACTCCAATAAGAGGTTGCCGAACACCCGCGTGTCGAAGTCCCTATCCAAAAAGAGCCTAGGAGGTTGATAGTGCAGAGAGGTCAAGACACTGATGACATTTTACAACAGAGAATACGTTACAATAATCCACCTGTCGAAAACAATTTGGTAGTCATGGTCGAGATAATAATGGCGCAAAATGGAGAAAATATGGGATTTCATAGGCCCAGTTACGCTTCCCCACTCTCTGAATATGTTCTACAACAAGAACTACCCCCAAGGTGGAAAATCCCCAAATTCACAAAATTTTCAGGGGATACTAGTTAATCCACCATAGAGCACATATCGTGCTACTTGATCGAAGCAGGCGAAATAACACGTAATGAAAATCTAAGGATGAAATATTTCCCAGGCTCTTTAACGAAAAACGCATTTACTTGGTTTACGTCCCTACCAGCAGGTTCCATACATACATGGACTCAGTTGGAGAGATTGTTCCATGAACAATTCTACATGGGACAAACTAAAATAAGCCTGAAAGAGTTGGCAAGCGTTAAAAGGAAATTCTCAGAGCCTATAGACGACCACCTTGATAGATTCATACTGCTAAAAGCAAGATGTTTCACGCAAGTTCCGGAACAAGAACTGGTCGAAATGGCTGCAGGAGGTCTAGACTATTCCATAAGGAAGAAACTAGATACTCAATACTTAAAAGATATGGCACAGTTAGGAGATAGGTTAAGGCAGATCGAAAGGCTAAAAGCTGAGAAGTTTAGGGCTAACAAAGGTAAAAAAGAAAGGGTGGCTTATGTAGGAATGTGCCAAGAAGATGATTGTGACGAAGACGAAACAGTCGTTTTCGACGATCAAGAAATTGACCTGGCAGAATTAAAGCAAGGTCCACCATATTCTTGTAAAATGTTAACTCCGTCGAATGGAAAGAATCCTGTCGAACCGGAGAGGAACAACAAATTCCCTAAAATAATATATACGTTCGACGTTACCAAGTGTGACAAAATCTTTGATTTGTTGGTAAAGGATGGTCAACTAATAAAACCATCAGGTGTTAAAGAACTCCCTATTGACCAACAGAAAAAGAAAGGTTTTTGTAAGTACCATAATTATTTGGGCCATAAAACGTCTCAATGTTTCCTTTTCAGGGATCTAGTTCAAAATGCAATCCAGGATGGAAGGCTGAGGTTTGGAGACAAGCCTAAACAACAAATGAGGATTAACACCAATCCTATGCAGATCCTGGAAGCCAACTATGTTGAACCATTCGACATGAATATGGTTGAAATGGAAAAGATGTCTGATGACAGCTTCGAGATGATTGAAGTTGCTGAAGGCTTTGACACCTACGTTCACATGGTAGGGATTAATGAAGATATCCCTGTCCAGCCCAGCATGGAAGAAATGTCTGAAGACGAATCAACCATGCCCGTATTGATCAAGGTTACTGATGACCTTGAGATAAAGAACAATGTCAAGACCACTGAGGGTTTCGACGTTCAAAAACAGGTTGAGACTACTGAGGGTCTCAGCGATGCCACCAACGTTGAGATTACTGAAGATTTCAACAAACCAGAACAAGGTTGAGGCCACTGAGGGTTTCGACAATCAAGACAAAACCAGGGTTACTGAAAGCTCTGAGGGTATGAAGAAAGAAGCTACTAAAGGCTTCGACAAGAGAAATAACAACTTGGCTGAAGAAGGAATAATATGGGACACCTTGGGAGAGCCTAGCGGAAAGTTTGACTACCTGGTGAAATACACCGCTCCTGCCAGTGCCCATGTTGACATCAACAAAATCCAGCCAATATGTCCAAGATGCAGCGCCGTCTTCGACAGAAAAGCAACAGCAAACTTGGAGGTTGTGGAGAAGACTAAAATAAGAAGAAATTGGGGCCCAAGGCTAGCAGTCGAAACATGTAGATGTGATCCAAGAAAAGGCCAGTATCACTTTCAAAACACTGGGGGCAGATACTACAACACTTACAAACCATCTGGCAAGGTACCTGATGATAGATGGGTGCAACCCATTAGAGATGCCCAAGGACCAAGAAAGTGGAAGAATTTCGAAGTCCAGAGAGGATCTCCAGTCGAAGTAAAGAAAGAAATTGGGAAACAGAAGCCAAGACCATACCCCTCAGAGAACTATAAAGGAAAAAGCCCCATGTCAAAGTCTCAATGGAGGAGATTCCGGAGGCAGAAAAAGGTTAAGAGAGACGCAACAGAGGGACTCAACATCAAGAAGAAAAATGCTGACGAAGATAAAGCAAAGTCCAGCAGAAACACTCAGGCAGCAGAGAAGGACAAACCTCCCAAAAGGAACAACACCAACAACATGTTGCAGTTGTCAAAACTCACCAGCACAATGCCAGAAGGTGACGGAGCAACTGATAACTTTGAGTCTGACGAAGAAGGGTCATTCGACGTAATATGCAATGTGGTTTCAGTCCTCCCTAGAGACTATGACAGAGTGATGGAAATCAAAGATGAAGAAGAAAACATGATAGATAGTACTGTGGGACCAAGGCCTGTGTGTTATTACATCATGAACAATGGTTGTGTTGAAGAACATAATGCCTTCTTTGAGAAGCCAGACGAATCAATGAGGGGGCATTTGAAATCTTTATTCATAAAAGGGAAGGTCGAAAATGTAGGCGCCAATAAAATATTAGTGGATGGGGGAGCTATAGTGAACCTAATGCCCCATTACATGTTGAGAAATATTGGAAAAGATGACTCTGATGCAAAACCACACAACATGGTTTTGTCGAACTATGAAGGGAAAGTGGGCTCAGCTTTGGGTGTTATTCAAGTGGATTTGACAGTTGGCACTATCACCAGGCCAACAATGTTTATAGTTATAGCTTCCAGAGCTAACTACAATTTGTTGTTGGGAAGAGAGTGGATCCATGGAGTAGGAGTTGTCCCCTCATCCATGCATCAACGCATAGTCATCTGGCGCCCTGATGGCATCGTCGAAAATATCGAAGCAGACCAAAGCTACTCCATGACTGAAGTGAAAAACGTGACCAACCAAAGCTTCGACAGAAATCTGGATCACATAGCTCCTTGCAATCCAGCTGAGTTTGATCTGAAGGCATCAGACAACACCTATTGTTCCATGTACCTACATCCAACACATGGATTTCAATGGGACAAGGAGGTGAGTGGTGAACCAAGACATGTATGGGGAACCTCTAATATATAACCAGATGGTTGGGGTAGCGAGTTCGACAATGATGATGAGTGAAGCATCATCATTGAATAGACTAACGGCCTACATGGCCGAAAATAAACTAAAAGCGGCTCTAGAAGCCGAAATAAAATATATGGTTGTCGAAGCCAATGAAGAAAATCTAGATCCACCATATGTACTTTGTTAGGTAGTAAACCACTTCCTATTTGGGTACCTATAGTGTGAGGCTCCTAAATCAAGCGTCCAATTACTAGAAATATCATGGTGTTTCTCTAAGACCGAGAAATAATCATCATCGTATTTCTCAACATCTTGAATTCCCATATTGTTTTCCTAGGTCTCTTCACAAAAATAATTTTGAATGAGATGATGATTTCTCATAGACCCATACATGGTCGGGACATCAATCATATTTCCACATGAATCTATATCCTACTTATCAACATGTGAAATGTTTTGGAGAGAAATATCTGGAACATACATCTGAAGATTAAGGTCAACTAATTCATAGGAACACCAATATCAACTTCACCAAACATAATATCAAGATTTTGGTTCATAAAAACTCCATATATATTAGAAGGGGCTCCAATAGGAATAATTATTCCATAATCACTATTCTTCTACAGATTCTTATTTTGAACCACCTTTAGTCGTTCAATGTTAGGAGGACCTCCAACCTGAACCGTCTTGTTTTGATTTTCAAGTTGAAAAACTTCATAAATATTTTCATCTTAAATTTTGAGATAGTAGACATATGGCATATTTATCTACAAAAATCCCCAAGCTTTCTATACCATGTCTTAGTTTCAGATTATAACATGTCTTCCATGATGTCTAAAGTATGATCTTCAACATTCTGCTCTACAGTGGCAACAACCATCTTCATCTTAACAAATTTATTTCTCTTATGGATTTCACATAATGTAACATAGTTTCTTTCTCATATCAATTGTCTATTGCAACTACTTTCAAAATAAAAATCTTCACAAGAAAATACCTTGTGGCAGGAATAAGCAATATGAACAAGAATATTAAGTTTTCCAAGTGAAACTTGTTAATGATGCCTTTGAGACTTCTCCTTTCACTGAGGATACATATGTTGATGGTATGGTTGACTACTATATAACTTACAATAATACATGGGAATAAAGTAGAAAAAGTTATTGCACTTGTAATCATGTGTTATATGATGTTGATACATGTTACCTGACATTGTACAATCTTCTTTTTGGACAAGAGTACACTTTGAATTTGATGGCTCACTAGTATGTATAAAGTCTTTCGTGTTATTGAAGGTCACAAAATTGATTTCTTGATTAGATTCACTTTCTTCATCATTGGTGACATTATTATTTTTTGTTTCTTTGTTCCCTTTCCTTTTCTTCTTGCTTGTGATACCACTCTAATCACCTATAATGCATCATTCACCTTGATTTTGACTTCTTTTAAATTTCCCCAATTCTCTCCGACACTCTTTCTTCTTTTGTAAATTGTATGATGAATACACATTAATGATAAAATATGTTACTCCTTGCCATTTAAAATTTATTCATATAAATCCCTCACCAATAAAATTGTATTTTAAGGTTAAAAAAACCTAACTTCCACATAATTAGATGACCCTCGGACCTCCCTAGAGACCATTTACGAGTCCATTCCATCTCCTTGTTATCCTATAGTGAAGCTACCTCTTCATCATTAACCAATTGTAATTTAGTTTCTAGTAAGAAAGTAAGAAACAACCTCTAACCATACCCAAATTTATCATTTGTTAGAGTCTTTTTTGTTTAATCAGTTTTCCATATTCTCTGATGTTAATGACATGATATTCATGACGAACCAGTAGAGTTTCCTTCCCTCAATCTTCTTCCTTCATGGTATTTGTGCTCCATAGTTGTAGAATATTAAATTATATTTGATTTTTATTCTAATTATATTTAAAATAAGGGTTAAATATGTTTGTGGTCCTCCTAAATCACAAAACCGTCCTTATTCCTGGATTGTGACGGTTGTCACGACAATTAGGGTCACCTGTCATAGATTTTTTTCCGACAATTATCACAAGATTGCACTTATTCCTGGACTATGACACTTGTCACGACAATTTGGGTCAATTATCACAGATTTTTTAGGCATGTTATGTAAAATAATAGCGACAGTTACCAAAGAACCACCCTCTTTCCACACTCGCAACGGTTAGGGAGATTTGTCGCGACTACTTTAACCAATCATAATCACTACTTTTTTTATTCCCTTACTTTCCCAATTTTTCTTTCATTTTAATTTTCCCGCCTTTTCAATTTAATTAATTAATTTCAATAATAATAATTATAATAATTGTAATAGTAATTATATTAATAATGATATTAATTAATTACATCAACATAAATAGTATTTATTTATTTACAATATAATAACAATATTCATACTACAATATTCTATTAAAAAATATATAAATATAACAAAAAAATACATTAAATAACGAGAATCATGTTCACACTCAGGAAACTCATTCTTCTTCTCGCACTGGTGGCCCACCATTTTCCTTCACCATCTTCAGTCCTTCGTTCTCCATAAACCTAGTAACACATACTACAACCAGTAGTCGATCCATAATTATTTGTTTGTGGGGGCTAAAAATTAACATATGTATTTTGAATAAATAAACTACTAAACACTTATAAATATGATTATAGTAATAAATTAAAATCAAAATACATAACTTTTTTTAGAAATTACAGTTAATTTTATTAAAATATTGTATGTATCAAAATTAAATTATAAAAATTTAAACAATATATATACTAAAAAAAATTATTTTTATAAATAATTTTTATAGTAAAAATTAAACTCAAAATATTATATATATATATATATATATATATATATATATATATATATATATATATATATATATATATATATATATATATATATATATATATATATATATATATATATAAATAAAAGTTTTAGAAACAATTTTTATAATAAAAATTAAACTATCAAAATTAAACTTTATATATTCAAATTACTATAAAATATCAAATAAAAAAATTAACCAATTTCCATTTATTAAAGAGATATAAAAGAATTTCCATAAAAAAGAGAAATAAAAGAAAAAATAAATAAATTTAATTATAATAAAACTCTAGGCTAAATTATATATTGGGTCATTTAAGTTATTTAATTGTAACCATGTGGTCCTTTATATTTTTTTTTGCTTCATGTAAGTCATTTATGTTAACTAACAATTTGCATCGTTGCCCTTTTACACAAATTTCGTTAAAAAAATGATGATGAGTTACAAACGTTGCTAAAGTGACATTTTTTTATAGACAATAATCAATAAAGAGAGAATAAGAGGATCTTCAACCTCATGATTACAAACAACAAAGAGAAACAAACCTACCAAAACACTAGACTTACAAGAAATCTAGAGGGTATTTCACCAAACTATAATAGTTACAAATCAATCTACCACTCTTGGCTAAACCCAAGCAATTCCACGATGATATGACAATATTATAGAAAATATTCTCTACATTGCAAATTTCACTATTGAAAAATATATCGTTCCGGGCTTTCCACAAACACCAACACGTAAAAAACCAAATAGTGTTTGTTACATCCGTTTTGCACCTACCTCGGATACTTGAATACCACACTAAGGCATGCTTACAACAATCAACTTCATTGATTCTTCCAATTCCCACCCAATCGCATACCAAATTCCAAATATCAATGGACTTGGGACAAGAGAAAAAAAGATGAGATGAATCTTCAATGACCAAGGAACAAAACATACAATACTTATCTAGTGGGTAATCTATTAAGGATCAAGCGCCACACAAACACCTTAATGTTCAAAGGAATATTCGATTTCCAATTAATATCCAACACTACTTTACGATCCACAGATAGTTTACTTATTATTTATTTATTTTATATTAGGTAAATATTAAAACCCAATTCAAAAACATAATTTTCATCTTCTTCATCACTCCATCAATGCCATCATTTTATAATAGTGGAATAAATCAGAATAAGTGTTTTCTCTGCATAACTAATCCAAGTATACAATTAGTGATCTGGATCTTCGGCAAGAAATTGTCTGAAATATTATTTGTATTTCGTAGAAATGGAAACAATATTAAGATACAAAGGGAAGTTCACAAAGATAAAAAATAAAAATGCGAGCTATAATCCTACAAGAGAAGCAAATGGCTAATAGACTAGTAACACACATTGAGTTAAAAATAGTGTTTCTCTGTTGTGTTGTTTGTTTATTTATAGGCTAAATTACTTACAGGGTCCTTTAAGTTATTTAATCGTAACAATTTAGTTATTTATGTTTTTTTTTTGCTACAAGTAGGTCCTTTAAGTTATTTTAAAATATTAAGTTAGTTCCTTAAGTTTTTTTGTAACGCTTTGGTCCCTTTTTTCAAAAATCTGTAAAAATAAACTACAAACTCATATACCATTTGAATTGGTTTTTCGCGCTAATCACGAATATGCAATCAAATTTATTAAAAAAATTATTGTTCATGCGAATCAGGTAAAAAATGAACGAAATACATAATGAAAAAAATCGTCGATCCAACCAAAATACACAATCAAACGCAAAACTAATTACATATTCATGATCAGCGCGAAAAACCAGTTCAAATGGTGTATGAGTTTACAATTTATTTTAACTGAATTTTTAAAAAAGGGACCAAAATGTTACAAAAAAAACTTAAGGGACTAACTTGATATTTTAAAATAATTTAAATGACCTACTTATAGCAAAAAAAAAAACATAAAGGATCACATTGTTACAATTAAATAAATTAAAGCACCCTGTAAGTAATTTAGCCTTATTTATAACTATGTGTGTTGCCAATTCTATTTGTAAAATAGAAAATTGTAAAGAGCCATTAAAGGTTCACTAATATTTCTATAGAATTCGGGGTAGCTTGATGAATTTCAGTTAATATCATGGAGTGCATGTTTTAGATGAATTTTATTTTATTTAGTTTCTGATTCTTCAAAAAAATTGAGTTTCTGAATTTGATTATGTATGGAAGGTCACAAAAAATAAAAAATATGATTTGTGGTTGTATGTTGTTTCCTCAATTGTATTTATGCAGAAAAAAAAGGTTTGGTGCCTTGTCCAGATCTTTAAAACTTACTGCATATTATGGCTTGAAGACCCCTCCTTAAGAACATGCAAGTGAACCATATAGTTAGTTGAATCCATGTTTTTGTCTGGAGATATACTATTTTAATCTATATACTTGGTTAGAGATATATTAATGACTTGATTTGTAGAGTTGCCATTGATGGCTTGATTTGTAGAGTTGCCATTGATGGATAGATGAAGAAGGTGAAGATTAAGTTTTTGAATTGGGGATTTAATATTCATCTGGCATAAAATAAATAAATAATAAGTAAACTATTACACCTCAGCACATTTAAATGCCACTGCAACAGCGTTTGTGACACATTATCATTTTTTTAACGGAATTTGTTTAAAATGGCAATGATGCAACCGTTAGTTAACATAAAGGACTTACTTGAAGCAACAAAAAAACATAAAAGACTATATTGTTACAATTAAATAACTTAAAGGATCTCGTAGGTAATTTATCCTAAAACTCTACATCACGACGGTACCATCCCTATCTCATTGCATTCACATAGCAGCGATGGTGATTTCACCGATCCTCCAAAAATTCATCTTTCGTGCTAAATCTAAGAACTCATTCCATTTTTTACGTTTTATTTCTCTTCTTTTTCAAAAACAATGCTCATGCCCTTGGAGAAAGAGGGAAACATATATTTTTATCATCCATCACGTCGTCATTGTGAATCATCGTTAAAGTAACCACAATCAATTTGAATCTTAACAGGTTTGTCTTCTCAAACCATAAATTACTTCACAAACCATAAGTTCCTTCTGAAACCCTGAATCAGATTCTAAAATGGAAGTGAAGCCGTAAAAACCCTAATTTTAAGTTTAATTTTGGGAAAATGGGAACTTGTTGGGAAAATAGGATCTTTATTTGAAACCTTATTTTGTGACTATTTTCCATTTTTGCTAAAGTGGTGAGTTTGAAAGTGATGGGAAAGAGACAGAGACTTCACAAACTGTCACTGATAACATCACCTCACAGGCCGAGTATGAGGAGCGTATTAAGAAAGGTATTTTTATTTTCTGTATTTCTTTTTCTCTATTGGAGTCCTTATATAGACTGAGTTTTGGGGGGCCATAATCATGATAGTTGATCAGTTTACAAAAGCACGCTTTATCGAAATTTTAAACCTTGTTAGATACTTGTCTCATATAAGAGAATAATTAGATATGACGGGTAAAAAACAACGGGGCTTGGTTCTAGTAAAAGGGATTTAGGTTCTAACAATGCGGTGAACCAAAATTTAAATCCCAACTAACAGGGGTATCCATATTTAGTTTCGGGTCACCTCAATTAGATTGTAGAATTTTTTTCTGATATTGTATAATAGTCCACCAATATAAGTAGATACTATTCTTATACATGCAGAGGTTGAACAGATTTTGGAACCAGAAGAAAGAAAAATATTGCACCAAAATGTAACTCCTAACTTGGAAAAATATAATCGGTAAGTCTATAACTCTGCATTATCTATCTGACTTCCTCGCTTTTTTGCCTAGGCCTAAATTCTTATTTTCATGTATTCAAGAAAAATGGAGCCCACTACACTTTCTTGCCTTTATCACTGCAAATTTATAGCTTGGACCAGCTTGTTCAAAATGGTTACGATATTGATTTCCTCAATAAGGTACATTTGTTTATATCATATATGTATGTCAGTTTTTACATAGCATTTTCCTTCTCTTAAATAAGATAATTTGATCAACAGGAAGGTCACACTGCACTTCATAAGGCAATTATAGGTTAAAAAAAGGAAGCGGTTATAAGCCATCTTTTACGGAAAGGTGCAAGTCCTCATGTCAAGGATAATATATGGACAAATTCCTCATGTTTGTAAAATGTTGACTGCATTCTTGAAATTCTATTTGGTGTTTATGTATTTATTAATATGGTAAGATGAAGCTACTCCGTTGCATTATGCAGTTCAAGTTGGTGCAAATAAAACTGTGAAATTATTGATTAAATACAACGTTGATGTCAATGTTGCAGATAACGCGAGCACTTTTAATAGCACAAGTTTCTTTCTACTTGTAAAGAATTTCTTCATTTTGGGTTATTTACAATTATTTTTCTCAAGAAGGTTAGACCATATTGCATATTGCCATTCAAAGCAAGAATAGAGATATAGCGAAAATTTTGTTAGTCAATGGTGCATACAAGATGATGAAAAATAAGGTAACTTTGTTAAAATGCAACATGGTGAACATATGTTGTTATGAATTAGAACTTCATTTATTGACTATGATTCAGGATGGAAAAATAATTATGATTCAGGATGGAGCACCAACTAGTTCAGATGATGCTTAAATGTTACAATTTTTTCTTCAACTCATTAAGTTTTGGATAGATTCTAGAGTATTTTCCCCCGTCCACCACAAGGTTTGTATTCTTAAGTTATGTCCTGCATGAACTTTGTTCAATTTCAATCCATATTTTCTAGCTTTTAGGAAAAGTGAATGTTTTTAATTCTGCACATAGTCCTATGAAAGTAAAATAATGATTAGAAGTTGAACAATAAATAGGGACTAAAGTTGGAAAATGATGAATTTTATGGGTATTTTCCTTCCTTTGTTGTATACCAAATACCACTTGGAATGACAAAATATGATAGTTGGCTGCAAACAAGGTAGGTTCTAACTGCATTGACATTAATATCATTTTCCATTTCAGAGGTTGGGGGCACTACTACGCCAATTGTGGATACACGACAAACATAAAGAATGGTCACATTCTGGAAGCAATGGGACTCAGAATTCTGGCTTCTCTAAATACTACTGACTTGATCCTTAAAGAAGGTAAGAGTAAGGACTTCAAAAGGAATAGCACGAGAAATAATATTGGTGCAGGTCATGTTGAATTTGAGATAGGTTCAATAAGTAACATAAGTGTCTTGTTGATTCAATTGATTCATATCCACTTCTTAAGTTTTAGATACACTATGTCAAACAAGACCTTAGACAACGTTTTTTTTGCCCTAATACAGCGCTTTAAAGAACTGTCTAAACATGCGCTGCTAAAGGTTTAGACAGCTCTTTGGTTAATGTCAAAGCGCTGTCTAAAGGTGCTTTATACAACGCTTTTATTGTCAAAAGCGCTTTCTAAACCCCACCTTACACAACGCTTTTTGCCTTTTTTTATTATACCTTAGACAACGTTTTTATTTTATTTTTATGGTATACCTTAGACAACGCTTTCACTAAAAGCGGTGTCTAAACCCCACCTTAGACAACGCTTTTAGCGAAAGCGCTTTCTAAACCCCACCTTAGATAGCGCTTTTTGTTGAAAGTGTTGTCTAAGGTATACAAAAAATTTAAAATAATTTCCTTTAAAAAGCGCTGTCTGGATTTGCCAAATTATAGGCACCTATTTTTCATCCACATTTTTCACCTGGTTTTTAAACCAGAATTTGTACTTGTTCATTCCAACCAGAATTTGCACCAAATTTTCCTATTTGACCGTACCAATTTAGGCACCGATTTATATATACAAAACAATCGAATTTTCAAACAAATATCTACGAAACAATTTATATAAACGTACCAATTTACGCACCAATTTAAATATACAACATGGTTATTATAAATCATTTTCATCCAAATACATAAACATAGTTATTACAACATAGTTATTCAAATGAAATCTACATAAACCAAAATTTGATAACACTCCGAGCTATACATTTCCATCCAACTATACTATCACCTGAAACAACACAAAAATATTATAATTGATCAATTAAAACAAGTCATAATAAATATGCCTATAGGTACATACTTATACTCAAAATTGTCATCAATTAAAGTAAGAGTCCAATATAGCTTAACACTCCGAGCTCCATAATGAATTGACATCAATCCTCTTTAATTTCTTCCAAATAATCTCTTGAATAACATGCACACTTGAATTCATCAAAGTACTACATAATAATATAACATAGTTTGATTTAGTTTCAATTATTTAATTATATGAGAAATATGTGTTACATATTAAAATAACTCATAAGTTAGAAATACATACATCGATTGGAATATCTAATTGGTCCAAAAAAAAGAATTTCTCTCATAAACCTCAACATGAAATATCCGCAATCTATACCATTATGTTGCCGAGGACACTACACATGAAAAGAAAATATGGATAAATCCTAAGTTTTATCAAGTATCATCACTAATATAATAAAAAATATGATAATTAATATACCACCATTTTTATCCATGTAATGTTGTTGGCTCTCCTCTTTGATACTTGGATATCTCGTTGGGCTCGAAAAGCTTGTATAATGCTAATAAAATATAAATGAAAATTTAGAAAAATTCACATAAATAAATAAATACACACATGAATATTTAGAACAATCTCACTTACGTATCAATCATGTTCTTCATGTCCGGGTATGTTGTCCAATCATTTCCTAACAAGTCAAGATAATAAACAAATTCTCTTATAGGATTTATTGCGACCAACAACCAATGTCCACTGTAAGATTAAATAAATGTTAGATGGAAACTTTCTACACGACGTCAAAATACAAAAAAATTATAAGGGATGAATTTAGAATGAAAATCTAACCCGATATTAAACGGTAAAAAGAACAACCTTTATGTATCTTTGTTAGCCATGAAGAGGTTGCGTACATACACCATGACCTCATCTGGTTTACTTAAGATTAAACTTAAGTTGACGGCCGCGGGGCTTAGGAATGCAAATCTTTTGTCCAATCCAATTGGGCGCATCACTTTGTCATACAAAAACTTTAAATAAAAGCATCATTAACATTAGACTATTCATTTGAAACATAAAGTAAATAAGTTATGCAATTAATATAACAAAGTAGATCGAATATACCTCACGTATGTATTGACAACATTGACGCCTAATTCTTCATGACAAAAAACTTGCATAAATTCGTCATTACCAATTGATTGTCCATATTCAAAGCCAAAAATATCTTCCTTCATATGTATAAGACGAATACCTCTGGTCGGAATATCTGTAAATTCTAGAAACGTCTGAAGGCACGACTTATACTGGGAGGTAGGTTTTTTTCTAGTTGCGGTCTTCTTAACACCAACCTTTTTGTGTGAAGACGTTGCTAATCTCCTTACCATGAAGCTACATATCATATAATTAGTTAGATGAAACTTTGATTGTGCTCTCGTAGTATCCAATTTTCATTTCTGTTCAGATTTAACCTTCGAAGTACATCCTTGTGCATTTCAACATATGGCTCAACCTCATTATCATTGTGTAGAACATACAAATGCACTTGATCTCGTTCATCCCTTGATACTGTCACAATTTTATTTCCAATAAAAAATTTACCTTCCTTTTTTTCGAAAATATGAGCTTTGGGGAGTCCATTTGATTGCACATTGGACATATATTCAATACAAAACTCAATCGCTTCTTCAATAATGTACCATTTGACAATACAACCCTCTGGTCGACTTCGGTTTTTCACATACCCTTTTAATATTTTCATATAACATTCAGTAGGGTACATCCATCTCATATAAGTCGGTCCACACAATTGTGTCTCTTTAACCAGATGAACAACTAGATGAACCATTATGTCAAAAAATGAGGGAGGAAAATACATTTCAAGATCACACAAAGTAATAACTATTTCGTTTTGCAATGTTAGTAAGATCGCATGATCGATCACCTTACTACAAATTGACTTGAAGAAAAAACACAATTTAGTTATCGCGCTTCTTACTCTTTCAGGTAGAATAGAACGTATACCTATTGGTAGAAAATGTTCCATTATAACATGGCAATCATATGTCTTCAAACTCTTCAACTTGAGGTATTTCATATACACAGGTTTTCTAATATCTGGAGAGTATCCTTCTGGAACTTTAACTTCACTCAGAAACTTACACTTTTTTCCTCCTTTCTAGATAGAGTAAAAGCAGCTGGTGGTAGATATGTTCGTCTTCCTTTCTTCACGGGTGCTAATTCAGTTCTCATTCCCATTTTTAACATGTCCTCCATTGCTTTAAGGCCATCCTTAGACTTTCCTTTTATATTGAGTAACGTATCGATAACACTTTCAAATACATTTTTTTCAATATGCATAACATCGAGAAAATGTCTCACTTACAAATAGTTCCAATATGGCAATTCAAAAAATATCGACCTCTTCTTCCACCCACCTTTGACAACCTTATGTGCAAAAGACTTGCCAAACTCAGTACGCGCATCTTTCACCTTTTTAAAAACTTGGTCACCTGACAATGTGGGTGGAGCTTTACGCAGTTCGGTGTCTCCATTGAATTCTTTTCTCCACCCATGGTAGTGATGTTTAGAATGTAAGAATCTACGATGACCAAGAAACACATTCTTCTGAAAAAGTTCCAATCGAATAGTATCGGTTCCATCTTCACAAACAGGACACACATGTTGACTTTTAATGCTATACCCAGATAGATTCCCGTATGCTGGAAAATCATTAATTGTGCCAAAAAACATCACCATCAAATTGAAACTTTCTTTTCTATATCCATCATAAACCTCCACACTGTTCTCCCACAAAATCTTTAAATCTTCGATCAAAGGTGTCAAGTATACGTCTATGTCATTCCCTGGTAGTTTAGGCCCAAAGATTAACATAGATAATATCATGTACTTACGCTTGATACATAGCCATGAAGGTAGGTTATAAATCATAAGACTCACAACCCATGTGGTATGTGAGATACTTTGAAGACCATGCGGGTTCGAGGTGTAAGGGGACTGGATGTACCTTCGAATTGTAAAGGAAACCAGGATAAACCTTTGTGTTCTTTTACTTTCCTCATTACCGCTTTCTTTTCTTAAACACTTAAAAAAAGAAAAATCCATCCACCGATAAAATAACCGAGAAAATTTCATATAACCTAATTCACCCCCTCTTTTAGGCTATCTTTGTAACTACAATTGGCATCAGAGCAAATTATAGGTAACTTGTTCCTAGAGATCTAGCATGGCTTCCGCAAGCACAAATCCGGTTTTCGAAGACGGTGGAAGTAGAAGTAAGCCCCCACTCTTCTCCGGGGAATATTTTGATTTCTGGAAAATCAGAATGAAAGCACATCTTGAATCCCAAGGAGAAGGTATATGGGAAGCAATCGAAGAAGGTCCACAGAATCATGTAAACATGATCAATGGTGTTGGAACCGCGAAGTTGAAAAGCACATATGATGAAGACGATAAGAAAAAGATTCTAAATGAGAAGAATGCAATCAACATACTCCAAAGCGCTCTCAGTATGGACGAGTTCTTCTGTGTATCACAGTGTAAATCAGCAAAAGAGATTTGGGACACCTTGGTAGAAACGCATGAAGGAACCACTAAAGTAAAGAGATCGAGGCTAAACATATTGAGTCAAGAATATGAGATGTTCCATATGTAGCCCGGTGAATCTATTGTTGCCTTGCAGAAGAGATTTGTCCATCTAACAAATCATTTGACCGCTCTCGAGAAAACCTTCACCAATAATGATCTCAACCTGAAGGTCCTAAGATCCTTGACAAGGGAATGGCAACCGAAAGTGACCACTATTTCGGAAAAGAAGAGTCTCTCAACGATGACATCCGCGTCCTTATTCGGTAAACTTCAAGAGCACAAATTGGAACTTGGAAGTCTCGAGAAGCACAAAAGTCAAGAAAAGAAGTCCAAGGGAATTGCCTTGAAGGTTGATACTAAGGATGACAAAGATGACGAGACTTTCGAAGATGAGAATTTCATGTTTCTTGTAAAGAAGCTTGGTAAGTTTTTTAATAAAAATAAAAATTCCTCTTTTCCTAAAAAGAATAAACATTTCAGGAAGAAGGATGCATCCACATCTATTCAAGAAGTCACATGTTACAAATGTGGGAAGAAAGGTCACATAAAGCCAAATTGCCCGAAACTTGCAAAAAAAGGAGGATTCAAAGGAAAGAAGGATTTCAAGAATAAGAAGGCTTATGTTTCTTGGGAAGATAATGAGATAAGTTCCTCATCAGAATCAGAAAGTGTTGAATGTGCGAATATGGCTCTTATGGCTTCACATCACTCCGATGAAGAAATCGTTGAGGTTAGTAGCAATTTTTCAATTTATGAGAATGATGCACAAGAAGTTATAGATGAATTTCTAAAAGAATGCAAGAATTTGTATAAAATTATTTCATCCCAAAAGAAACGAATTTCATCTTTAGAAGAACAAAATATCGCTTTTGAAAAATATATTGAAAGTGAAAAACAAAAATTGATGGATGAAAAACAAAGTCTTGTATGCAAAAATTGTGAATCCTTATCCTTTCAAATTGTTCAACTTAAAAGAGTTTTAGAAAGATATGAAAAAGGTCAAATTGGCTTGGAGAAAATACTTAAGCATCAAACATATCCTAATGATAAAAGTGGTTTAGGATATTCTAAGATTTCCAAACCAAGCACAAATAAGACCATTTTTGTGAAATCAAGTGAACAAATTGTTAAGGAAAAGGCAACCAATCCTAGAAGTATGCATCAAAGTCATAAAAAGAAAAGAATTTTTAAGAAAATGAGTTATGTTCCTAGATATAAAAGTCACTTTCAACCTACTTGTTTTTATTGTGGACTCAAAGGGCACACACCTAATGCTTGCTATGTGTGCAACATTGGCGTTGCTAAAGAGCATTATGTGTGGGTTGAAAAGGGTACTAACTATCAAAGACCCAAAGAAATTTGGGTACCTAACAATACTTGATTTTGTTTTGTAGGTATGCTTTAAGACTGTGAGCAACCTTAGTTTTTGATCGATTATAAATTTTAAGTGTTTTGTGTTTGTTCCATGTTAAGAAATATGCTTGTTTCGTTTTGGTTCTCTTGGTTTTCATTGATTATGAATTTTTGGAAAAACACGCATAATGAATCGATTCATTCTAGCTTGAATCGATTCATGCTGTTGAGTGGGTTCTGGATTTTGCAAAATGAATCGATTCATCCTTTGATGTATCGATTCATGCTGTTTAACTAATTCTGTTTTCTTAAATTTTATCAGTATGAATCGATTCATCCAAGCTTGAATCGATTCATTCTTCTGTTATTTGTCTAACAGATTCTGCAATACATATATGTGCTTGTGTTTCATTTCAAAACAACAGATCACAGATTACAGAAATTTGAGAGACGAATTTTGTAGTGATTAAGCATTGAAGAACACATCAAGATAAGGTTTGTGAAGTGTTGGAACTTCAATGTTGAGCAAGCTTGAAACCTAGAATCAAGACATCTTCATCATCTTCTCAAAGATCTTATTCAAGAACATCAACAAGAGTGTTTGCTGTCCTGTGAATTGAAGGCTTTCGAGACAATGTTCAGTGGTACGATCGTAGATCCAGCTGAGTTGAAGATTGATAGAAGGTTTCAAGGAAAAACCAGCTGGGTTTTCCTTCAAGAACGGGTGTGTTCTTGAGGGTTTTGTGAGTCACGTTGTACAAGTCAGATTCATCCGCAGCGAGAGTCGTGGAACCGGTGGATTGATTGTGTAACTTGCAGGAAATCTCGATTGGGCTCAAATCGAGTGGAGGTTGATACAATAGGAAATTCTAGGAGTTTAGAATTCTGGTATTTGTATTCGAACCTTGTAATCAACGGATTCAACAACTTTGATATAAGAATTCTCAATTTCGATTTGAAATTGAGAGGGAGACGTACCCACACGCGAGGACGACCGTGGGGAACTTCCTTACCAAATCTCGGCGTATTGTTTCTCCTCTCTATCTTTACTTTCGTTTTAAATTGTTTTTCGATTCATTGGAAATTGCTTTAGTGATAGGTGCATTCAATTGTTTTTCATATTGTGTGTTTAATCCTTTATCATAGCAATCGTAAAATCCAGCACGTTATCGCTTGTCTGGTCTTCTAGTGGCCGGTTCAGAATAGACGGTTGTGTATTCAGGACCTTCGTTTCCATATTTCTTTGAAAACTCTGAAAAACTTTTTAAATCCTTGAAAACAAGGAGGTGATCCATTCACCCCCCTCTAGATCACTCGCCACAGCGTCTAACAAGTGGTATCAGAGCACCGGTTCCCTGGTGCTTTGTGGCTGCCTGTAACGTTATGGATTCTGAACCAAAGGGGGCGTACAATAGAGCTCCTATTTTCAACGGTGAAAATTATGGCTATTGGAAAGACTGCATGCGAGTTCATATAAATTCTGTTGATAGGCGCGTATGGGCTTCCATTCAAAATGGTCCTTTTCAAATTACCATGATGAATGAGGCAGGAGCCATAGTACCTAAACCAGAAGACGATTGGGATGAAAAAGATGAGAAAAAGTGGTCAAGTGATTGGAGAGCTCGAAATATGCTAATTTCAGCACTTAGTGCAGATGAGTATTATCGAGTTTCTCGTTGCTCGACAGCTAAAGAAATGTGGGATGCTTTAGAAATTGCTCATGAGGGCACGATTGAAGTAAAACAGTCCCGCATTAACACACTTAATCAAGAGTTCGAACTCTTTCGCATGAAACAAGGAGAATCTATTCCCGACATGCAAAAGAGATTTGTTCATCTTATTAATCGTTTGAATGCACTTGGAAAACCAGTTTCCAATGATATTGTTACTAATAAAATTCTGAGATGTCTTAGCAGGGAATGGCAACCTAAAGTGACAGCTATCAAGGAAGCCAATGATCTAACGACTCTCACAATGACTACTTTGTTTGGAAAGCTGGAGGAACATCAGCAAGAACTAGAAAGTCTAGAAAAGTTTGAAAACAAAAGTAAAAAGGGAAAAGAGAAGAACAAAGACAAAGAGGGTGAGAAGAGGCCTATAGCTCTTATGGCTTCAAACTCAAAGTCCTCACAAAAAGAGCTAAGCAACAATGAGTCAAGTAGTGACGAAGACTCCGATGACGAAGAAATGGGACTTTTTGTAAGGAGATATAATAGATTCATTTGAAAGAATGGAATAAAGCATTCCGACAAAAATCTCATAAACTTTAGAAGACAATATATGGATTCAAAACAGGAAGAGGTTAAGAAAAATAGAGAAAGAGGGTCTTGCTTTAATTGTGGCAAGTCCGGTCATTATAAAACGGATTTCCCTTTAAAGAAAAAGGATAAAGGTAAAGCTCCTCCAAGAAGGAATAATAATAAGCAAAGAAGAGCTTACATTGCTTGGGAAAGTGATAGTGATTCATCAAGTACACAATGCACAAGTGATAGCGATGAAACCGCAAATTTGTGTCTTATGGCTCACACCAAAAATCAATCCCATCACAAGAAGAAAAGTGATGATAAAAAGGTAAAACAAGCTTATTATAACAACTTCTCTTCCATGTCTTTTTCTGAATTGAAAGTAGCTTTTGAAAAACTGCATAATGAAGCTAAAGAAGCATTTAAAAGGTTAGCTTCCGATAAAAGAATTTTTTCATACTTGGAAGGTAAAGTACAATATGCTGAAAAAGATTTAGAATGCTTGAAAGCTAGTATTGCAGAAAATTCAAAAGTTATTGATATTTTGTAGTAAAATTAGGCATTGTGAAAGGTGCCATATTTGGCAACAAGAGGTCATATCTCTTAAAGCCAAATTGGAAAAAGCTTTGCAACCTAAGATTACTTATGCCATCGATACGAGATTGTTCAAAAAGTCATTAAATCCTCCATATGCAAAATATTCTTTTGTTCCAAAGGATTTAAAGACAAATAGTAAAAATCATCATTATCTTAGTGTTTGTCATTATTGTTGTCATGCTGGCCATACCATTGAGAAATGCAAGTTTAGAAGATTTCTTGTCCCTAAAGGCATTTATCAATGGAAGCCTAAAGACAACCATGTTATTACTTACCCACATGGACCCAATAAAAATTGGGTACCTACCTCTCTCTTTTGATATTGTAGGATGAGTGTCTTGCATCCATGGAAAGAAGATGGTTTCTGGACAGCGGATGTTCAAGGCATATGACGGGTGACATATCACTTTTTATTGACTTTAAAGCAAAGAAAAAGGGGTATGTTACTTATGGAGATAATAACAAAGGAGCAATACTTGGTAAAGGTAGTGTAGGTAATCCCTCTACCACTACTATTTCTGATGTACATCTTGTTGAGGGACTTAAACACAATTTGTTAAGTATAAGTCAACTATGCGACAAAGGTTATAAAGTGTCTTTCACAAAAACATGTTGCAAAATTGAACATACCGAACAAAATGTTGTGTTTAAGGGTGTTAGAGTAAACAATATATATATGCTTGATCTTTTGAGTGTATCCTTAACAAGCACTAAATGTCTAGTAGCCTTAAATGATGATTCATGGCTATGGCATAGATGCTTAGCGCATGTTAATTTCGATTTGCTTAACAAGGTTATATCCAAGGATCTAGTGGTAGGTCTTCCAAAAATAAAGTTTTCAAAAGACCACCTATGTGATGCTTGCCAAATGGGAAAACAAACAAGGGTCTTTTTTAAATCTAAAAATATAATTTCAACTTCAAGACCCCTTGAGCTTCTCCATATGGATCTCTTTGGACCATCTAGGACAAATAGCTTAGGTGGAAACTATTACGGTTTCGTAATAGTAGATGACTACTCTAGATTCACTTGGACTATATTCCTTCATAGCAAAGATGAAACTTTTTCTGCTTTCAAAAGTTTTGCAAAGCTGTCCCAAAATAAAATGAATTCTAAAATAGTTACAATCCGAAGCGATCATGGAGGTGAATTTCAAAACCACCTCTTTGATAAATTTTGTGACAAGTATGACATTGAGCATAACTTTTCAGCTCCTCGAACTCCACAACAAAACGGTGTTGTGGAACGCAAAAATCGAGTTTTAGAGGAATTGGCAAGAACAATGCTCAATGAGGGTGGATTACCAAAATACTTTTGGGCCGATGCAATTAGTACGGCTTGTTATGTTCTCAATAGGATTCTAATTCGTCCTATTTTGAATAAAACTCCTTATGAAATCTTAAAAGGTAGAAAGCCCAACTTGTCTCATCTTCATGTGTTCGGTTGTAAATGTTTTGTCTTGAATAACGGTAAGGAAAATCTTGGGAAGTTTGATGCCAAAGCCGATGAAGGCATTTTTCTTGGTTACTCTCAATCAAGCAAAGCATATAGAGTTTATAATAGGCGTTTACTTTCTGTCGAAGAATATGTCCATGTTTCTTTTGATGAGTCTTACCCAAAAATTGTCGGAAAAGGTATCTCTTTTAATGATGCAGGTGTATCTACGCAAGACATACTCAAAGAAGCTGGTTCGGAAATTGATCAATCCGAAGCGGTTGCTATTGAGAAGGAGGAAGATACATGTATTGAAAAATATAAAGAGGAAGGAACATCTGAAGTGAAGGATCTTCCACCAGCTTGGAAATCCTTCAAAGATCATCCCATAGACAACATATTGGGAGACATTTCAAAGGGAGTGTTGACTCATTCTAAGATAAGTAATTTTTGTTCTCACTTTGCTTTTGTATCACAAGTGGAACCTAAAAACGCTAAAGAGGCCTTGATTGATGAATTTTGGCTAATGGCCATGCAAGAAAAGCTGAATCAATTTAAAAGAAATGACGTTTGGGAACTTGTCCCTCGTCCGCGAGATCATCACATCATAGGTACTAAATGGATTTTTAGGAATAAACTTGATGAAAGTGGAGTGATAACTAGAAATAAGGCACGCTTGGTAGCACAAGGCTATAACCAAGAGGAGGGCATTGATAATGAGGAGACTTATGCTCTGGTTGCTCTCCTTGAAGCCATACGTCTTTTGCTTGCCTATGCGTGTTCTATGAATTTCAAGCTTTACCAAATGGACGTAAAGAGTGCGTTCTTAAATGGTGTTATAAATGAAGAAGTATATGTTTCACAACCTCCTGGTTTTGAAAATTCTGAATATCGAGATCATGTCTACAAGTTAAAACGTGCTTTATATGGTCTTAAGCAAGCACCTCGTGTGTGGTACGAAAGACTTAGTAAATTTTTACTTGATCATGGATATTCTAGAGGTAAAGTGGATAATACACTCTTCATTAAACACAAAGGAAAACACATTCTTTTAGTTCAAGTTTATGTAGACGATATCATATTTGGTTCAACTAACATACACTTGGTCGAGGAATTTTCTAATGTTATGCAGGGTGAGTTTGAGATGAGTCTCATTTGAACTACTTTTTAGGCCTCCAAATAAAGCAACTTGATGAAGGTACAACAGTATGTCAAACTAAATACTGTAAAGAGCTGCTCAAACGGTTTGGAATGAATGATTCTAAATCAATTGACACTCCTATGCCTACAAATGGAAACTTGGACAAAGATGAACATGGTAAGGGGGTTGATGTCAAAAGGTATAGAGGTATGATCGGATCTCTTTTGTATCTTACTGCTTCTAGACTAGACATCATGTTTAGTGTGTGTATGTGTGCAAGATATCAATCAAATCCTAAGGAATCTCACCTAAAATAAGTCAAGCGTATATTTAGGTATCTCAATGGAACACCTAAATATGGGCTTTGGTATTCCAAAGGAAGTGATTGTAGCTTAGTAGGTTATTCTGATTCTGATTTTGCTGGCTGCAAATCAGATAGGAAAAGCACTAGTGGCACTTGTCATCTGTTTTCAAATTCTTTGGTAAGTTGGTATAGTAAAAAGCAAGTATCCGTAGCTCTGTCTACTGCAGAAGCTGAGTATGTCGCAGCTGGTAGCTGTTGTGCTCAAATTCTGTGGCTAAGACAACAACTACAAGACTTTGATATTGAACTTAAACGTATTCCAATTAAGTGTGACAATACTAGTGCCATTAACCTCACTAAGAATCCTGTTTTACACTCGCGCACCAAACATATTGAGATTCGACATCACTTTCTTCACGATCATGTTGAAAAAGGCGATGTCATTTTTGAGCATGTTGATACTAAAAATCAGCTTGCTGACATTTTCACTAAACCTTTGGCAACTGAACCTTTCTTCAACATTCGTCGCGAGTTGGGAATTCTTGATCTCTCCGTTTTGGTGCCTTAAGCTTGATTGATATTATTTCCATTTATCTCATCATATTTGCTAAGTTTTGATTGTAGCCTTCACTAGTGCCTTATGAGAATACTACGATGGAGGTAATATCGTTTCCTCTCCTCACCTTGGTAATATTGTATGATCGATATATGTTTTGATTAATGATCGTTTGTTTACATGAACTTCTTTTCATATGAATGTTTGAACTTTGATTTTTGTTATTCTTAAGCTTGCACACTTTGTTGCATTTCATTTAACTGCATAATGGTTGTTTTGCTTCTGCATAAATGTGTCAATTCTTGAAAAATCACTGAAATATTCAAATTTTTGCATAATGAATCGATCCCAACATTCATGAATCGATTCATGATTTAATTTTGCAAATTTTTTCAAAATCAGTTACAGTATGTATTGATTCATAAACCCTTGAATCGATTCATTCTCATTTACAAAACCAAAAATTCGCATAATGAATCGATCCCAACTAGCTTGAATCGATTCATGATTTAATTTTGCAAATTCTTTCAAAATCAGTTACAGTATGTATTGATACATACTTTCTTGGATCGATACATAGCAGTTTGTCTTTTAAAATTTTTCGCATAATGAATCGATACATACATGAATGAATCGATTCATACTGACGAAAATTCAGTTTTTTTAATGAATCGACACATCAGCAACATCCATGACATTTGTAACTGTTACAAAACCCCATTATCTCCATTATGTCTCTCTCATTATCTCATTTACATCAGTTACATCATTTGCATCATAAACCTAACTGTTCCAAAAACCCCTCTTCTTCTCTCAAACCCTAAACCTTCACCATGCCTCCAAGAGTTCTGCTCCCAAGAGAAATAAGTAAGCGAAAAAGCAAGGAACCTATTGGGTCTTCTTCTCAGGCTCCTCCTATTCCTGAAATTCCTCCATCCGGGACTGCAATCCTTCATCCGGCTGTCATTGAAGAATTTGAAACTACCTTCAAATCAAGGTTAGTAATGAAACCTCATATGTTTGATCCTAGTGATGCTCGTACTCTAGGATTAGAAGAAGTTGCGGCTTTGGTCGACGCACAAAGTCTTGGATTCTTTTTATATGTTAAAGATGGGTATCATGAGGATTTTATTCGTGCTTTCTATGCTGGTGTGAGAACTGCAAGAGGATATATGTTTAAGTGTTTAATTGGAACAAGAACATATCGTTTTGAGTCTGATGATTGGGCCACAGTGTTTGGTATGCCATCTGAAGTTGATGATTTGCAGATGTGGCATGACCAGAGTTTCGAAACTCAGTTTAATTTGAAGGAATTCTGTGCATCCATTTCTAAGTTGGATAAACCTCTTGCTGATGATGAGCCACTAACTTCAGGTATGATCAAAAGTGTACCAAGAATTCTGCACTGGATCCTTTCACATATCTTGCGTCCAAGGTCCGGTGGACATTCTCGTTTGGACAAACCGGATATTCATTTGCTGTACATCTTGCTGAAAAAGATTCCCTTAAATTGGGCAAATTACTTTGTCAAGCGTATCTTCCTTACGCGAAACAGCTCCAAAAATATTACCCTTGCTTATGCTTCTCAAATCATGAGGATTCTCAAGTTTTGGAAAGTCACTTTTCCTCCTGTGCCTCTCGTATCAGTCTCAAGTGTGCAAGAATTCAACAACGCTACACTTTCTCATATGGGGTATCGATGGGACATCGAGCGTCGCTGTTACTACTTCTTTGAACGTAGCACACGAACTCGCATTTACAACTTTAACAACCCGGCTGAACACATATATGTGGAAGAAAACAAGGATGAAGATATGGAAGAAGATGAAAATTCTGCTCCTGATGCGCCTGCCAACACCAGATGGGGTGAGTGGATACCACAAAGGTGGTCTCCAACAAACTATGATCCTACTCCCTCGTCGGCTGCACCAACCTCCTCTACTGCTGCTCCAGCTTATCTCACTGACATGTTTGCACAATTGGAAGTTGCAAACAATGCCCGACATGAGGAAGCTCGTGCTTGGCATGTCCAGCAAACGGAATGGCATAAGGAGCATCGTGAATGGCATGATGACCATACTCGCATGCACCATAATCAACATTCCTGGCATACTGAGCTAGTTAAGTGGCATCAAGTGTTTTATAATGAGATGTCGGGATTTATGGATGATTGTCGTTCGCACCCGGGCATCATGGAAAGGTTTCAAAGTACATAAGTCCAGAGGCGCTTTCGGCGTTATGCTTTCATGGGGCAGAATCCAGATGAAATGCCTCCTCCACCTCCTCCTCCAAGCTTCCGTGACCCTGATCGTGATGATGCGGAGTCGTGTGGTGGCCATTTCCCTCATTGACGCATTTCATATTGCATTTCATATTTGTGTGTTGCTTAAGTTTCTTTTGTATTTCATGTTTGAACAATTTATGTTTTGGTTTGGCTATGTAATTCGTAACTTTCCTTGACAATTTCACTGCTTGTTTATGACATTTGCTTTTGTTTAAATTGTTTGCGCTTTCTATTTCATTCTTTGTGAGTGAATTTTGCCATTGTATCTTAGTTTTGCTGTTTCTAGTTCATCATCTATAACTCTTTCTTGCTGTTGACAAAGGGGGAGAAAAAGGCAAGTGTGACAAGACAATGACGAGCACAAACTCAGGGGGAGTTCTCTCTCACACTTCAAAATTTTGTCATCATCAAAAAGGGGGAGTTTGTGAGCAACCTTAGTTTTTGATCGATTATAAATTTTAAGTGTTTTGTGTTTGTTCCATGTTAAGAAATATGCTTGTTTCATTTTGGTTCTCTTGGTTTTCATTGATTATGAATTTTTGGAAAAACACGCATAATGAATCGATTCATTCTAGCTTGAATCGATTCATGCTGTTGAGTGGGTTCTGGATTTCGCAAAATGAATCGATTCATCCTTTGATGTATCGATTCATGCTGTTTAACTAATTCTGTTTTCTCAAATTTGATCAGTATGAATCGATTCATCCAAGCTTGAATCGATTCATTCTTCTGTTATTTGTCTAACAGATTCTGTAATACATATATGTGCTTGTGTTTCATTTCAAAACAACATATCACAGATTACAGAAATTTGAGAGACGAATTTTGTAGTGATTAAGCATTGAAGAACACATCCAGATAGGGTTTGTGAAGTGTTGGAACTTCAATGTTGAGCAAGCTTGAAACCTAGAATCAAGACATCTTCATCATCTTCTCAAAGATCTTATTCAAGAACATCAACAAGAGTGTTTTCTGTCCTGTGAATTGAAGGCTTTCGAGACAACGTTCAGTGGTACGATCGTAGATCCAGCTGAGTTGAAGATTGATAGAAGGTTTCAAGGAAAAACCAGCTGGGTTTTCCTTCAAGAACGGGTGTGTTCTTGAGGGTTTTGTGAGTCACGTTGTACAAGTCAGATTCAACCGCAGCGAGAGTCGTGGAACCGGTGGATTGATTGTGTAACTTGCAGGAAATCTCGATTGGGCTCAAATCGAGTGGAGGTTGATACAATAGGAAATTCTAGGAGTTTAGAATTCTGGTATTTATATTCGAACCTTGTAATCAACGGATTCAGCAACTTTGATATAAGAATTCTCAATTTCGATTTGAAATTGAGAGGGAGATGTACCCACACGCGAGGACGACCGTGGGGAACTTCCTTACCAAATCTCGGCGTATTGTTTCTCCTCTCTATCTTTACTTTCGTTTTAATTTGTTTTTCTATTCATTGGAAATTGCTTTAGTGATAGGTGCATTCAACTGTTTTTCATATTGTGTGTTTAATCCTTTATCATAGCAATCGTAAAATCCAGCATGTTATCGCTTGTCTGGTCTTCTAGTGGCCAGTTCAGAATAGACGTTTGTGTATTCAGGACCTTCGTTTCCATATTTCTTTGAAAACTCTGAAAAACTTTTTAAATCCTTGAAAACAAGGAGGTGATCCATTCACCCCCCCTCTAGATCACTCGCCACAGCGTCTAACAAAGACAACTTCTAATCAATGGTATCTTGATAGCGGTTGTTCAAAGCATATGACGGGCGACATCAACAAATTTTCAAATCTATCTTTAAAGGCCAAAGGACACGTTACTTACGGTGATAATAATAAAGGAAAGATTATTGGAGTAGGAATCATTGGTGCATCTCCATTTATAATCATCTAAGACGTTCTTTACATTGAAGGCCTTAAACACAACCTACTTAACATAAGTCAATTGTGTGACAAAGGGTTCCGAATCAACTTTACAAAGGATGAATGTTTGATAGAACATGAAGTCACCCACGACATCTTGCTAAAAGGTAAAAGATTTAATAATATTTTTATGATTTCTTTTGATGACTCTTCATTGAAGTTAAAATGCTTAATGGCAAACAACAACGAGTCATGGCTATGGCATAAAAGGTTTGCTCACATTCACATGGAGCACTTAAACAAGTTGATAAAACATGACCTTGTTGTTGGTCTTCCAAAGATAAAGTTCACCAAGGATAAGCTTTGCGATGCTTGCCAAAAAGGGAAGCAAACCAAGACAACTTTCAAGTCCAAGAAAGTGGTGTCCACATGAAGACCACTTCAATTGTTGCATATGGATCTCTTCGGTCCATCAAGAACGAAAAGCTTCGGATGTAACCTTTAAGATTTAGTTATTGTTGATGATTTCTCTCGATATACGTGGATATTGTTTTTAGTGCAGAAAAGTTATGCTTTCAAAGCATTCAAGAAGTACGCAAAGCAAATACAAAATGAGAAGTTACTCACTATAGCCTTCATTAGAAGCGATCGTGATGGAGAATTCCAAAACTCATCCTTTGAAGAATTTTGCAAAGAGCATGGAATTTCTCACAACTTTTTCGCACCAAGGACTCCTCAACAAAACGGTGTCGTAGAAAGGAAGAATATGTCATTGGTGGAGCTTGCAAGAATAATGCTTAGCGACTTAAATCTTCCTAAGTACTTTTGGGAGGATGCGGTTAGCACAACTTGTTTTGTAAGCAACTGTGTCAACATTCGACCAATCCTCAAGAAGACTCCGTATGAGTTGTTCAAGGGTAGGAAACCGAACATGTCGTTCTTTCACATATTCGGATGCAAGTGTTTCATTCTCAACAACGACAAGGACAATCTCGGTAAGTTTGATGAGAAGTCCGACGAAGCTATATTCCTTGGTTATTCCCTCTCTAGTAAAGCTTTTAGAATTTTTAATAAAAGAACTCTTACTATTGAAGAATATATTCATGTTTCGTTTGATGAGACTAATCCCTCGAAAGAGGATAATATTATTAAGGGTGATGATGATGATGCAGTAGATACGTCACAACAACAAAAGGATATATCAAAGGATCAAGAAATACCACAAGAAGATGACTCACCAATCACTGAAGAACTTCAAGATCTTCCGAAGGAATGGAGAACTCATAGAGATCACCCGATAAATAAAGTTATTAGTGATATTAGCCAAGGCGTTGCAACTCGACTAAATCTCAAGGATGCTTGTCTCAACATGGCTTTTGTGTCTCAAATTGAACCAACCAAAATCGATGAAGCCTTAGGCGACGATCAATGGATAGTAGCTATGCAAGAAAAACTCAACCAATTCGAAAGGAATCAAGTTTGGAGTCTTGTACCAAGACCAAACAACAAGCACATCATAGGAATTAGATGGGTGTTCAAGAACAAACTTGACGAAAATGGGATCATAGTTCGTAACAAAGCAAGATTAGCCCACAAGGCTACAACCAAGAAGAAGGAATTGACTTTGATGAAACGTTCGCTCCGGTAGCAAGGTTAGAAGAAATTAGATTATTACTTTCTTACGCTTGTTCTATGAATTTTCAGTTGTTCCAGATGGATGTCAAAAGCGCTTTCCTGAATGGCTACATCAATGAAGAAGTCTATGTCAAACAACCTCCTGGTTTTGAAGACTTCAAGAATCCCTCACATGTCTACAAGTTGAAGAAGACTCTTTATGGCTTAAAGCAAGCACCAAGAGAGTGGTATGACCGCCTTAGCAACTTCCTATGTGAGAAGGGTTTTACAAAAGGAAAGGTTGACAAGACGTTGTTCATAAAGAAGTTCAAAGGTAACACCTTATTGGTTCAAGTCTATGTCGACGACATCATCTTCGGCTCAACAAACAAGGATCTTTGAGAAGAGTTTTCACTTATGATGCAAGGAGAATTCGAGATGTCCATGATGGGAAAAATGAACTATTTCCTTGGACTTCAAATCCAGCAAACAAAGGATGGCATCTTCATCAACCAATCCAAGTATTGCAATGAATTATTGAAAAGACCCGATATGGATAGTTGCAAGGTGATGTCCACTCCTATGGGATCTAGTACGTACGTTGATCAAAATGAATATGGCACTTCAATTGATATCACAAAGTATCGAGGTATGATCGGTTCATTATTATATTTGACGGCAAGCCGTCCTGACATTATATTTAGTGTTTGTTTGTGTGCACGCTTTCAAGAAAATAAGGAATCACATCTCACCGCCGTGAAGAGGATTATGAAGTATCTCAAAGGAACAACGAATGTCGGACTATGGTATCCAAAATTCAGTACATGTTCTTTAATTGGTTATTCTGACGTTGATTATGCAGGATGTAAGACCGATAGAAAAATCACAAGTGGTACTTGTCACATTCTCGAGAATGCACTAGTGTCGTGGGCATGTAAGAAGAAAGCATGCGTTGCACTTAGAACGGCCGAAGCGGAGTACATCGCAACAGGAAGTTGTTGTGCACAGATCTTGTGGCTTAAGCAACAACTCCTTGATTTCGGTGTAGACCTTGGTTACATTCCTCTCCGATGCGACAACACAAGAGCCATCAACATCACAAAGAACCCGGTCATGCATTCAAGGACAAATGACATAGACATCTAGCATCATTTCCTTCGAGATCACGTGCTCAACAGAGATGTAGATGTTACTTTCGTGGATACACACAACCAACTTGCCGACATTTTCACTAAACCATTGGCGAAAGAACCTTTCTTCAAGATCCAGCGAGAACTTGGTATTCTAGATGAAGGTGACATCTAAACTTAACTTAACCTTACTTGTTATGTGGTTTACTTGCCTAAAATATGTGTATTCTCACTTTTTTTGTAACAAAATGCTAGCAGTCAATTTTTGCCATTTTTTTATTTTTCTCTCTTTCGGATACCCGAAAATAATCGGTTTCAAAATATTTTTTGATCAAAAGTTGCGTTATGTCGTGTGCTAACACTTTGTGAATTTTTTTGTGAAAAACTTTTCCTATTTTCTCTAAAACATGCTGCTGGTTTTTATGAAAAAACGGTATTTTTTGTCCGTTAACCGGTTAACGCTTCCAAATTTTGGAATCCCAAAAACGCGTTCAGCAGTGTGCCTATTTTCTTTACTTTATTTTTTTTTTTGCTTTTTGAATGTTTCATTTATCTTTTAATACATTGCATGTATTCATTCTCATCTTCATTCATAACTCTTACTCTACATCTTCCTTGACTCATTAATCACTATTTATCATCTTCTTCCAACTTCCAACTCCCAACCATTCAAACCTCTACTAAAAACCACTCACTCTTAGTCTTTATAAACACCTTCACAAACCTCACTCAACTCATCTCACTCAAATCCGAAAATCCACTCTCATCCAAACCCTAACTCCATCAATTTTTCATGGCACCTCAAAGGAAAGGAAAGGAACATGCTTAAGTGTCAGAGGATGTCCCAGCTGAAGAAATACCAATGGAGTCAACAAAGAAGAGGAGGCTGGACTTCAAGGTCAGAGTCAGACCACTACTCAAGGGTAAATATGTTCTCATGAAATCTTTCAAACCTCCAACATTTACTTTTCCTGCATTGCTAAAGGTTCAAGGAATTAGTGATTTTGTTGCTAATAATGGGAGAGTTTACCCGGATTTGGTTCAAAGTTTTTTGCACAACATTACTCTTACTATGGATAGGCATGGAAAACATAAGTTGTCTACTATTGTTTGCAACTGCGAAATTAAGGAGGATTTAGGTGCTCTTGTTGCGTCGCTGAAAATTCCATTTTCCGATGTTTTTCTCCGCCAAGGTGTGAATCACAAGGATGACATTTGGTCCGGCTATGACAAAATGGAGTACGATTACTCAATCTGCCGCTTTCTCAAGGAGGTCATTACGTCGGGACATCGCACTTCAAGGGTTCTTTGCTATGCAAAAAATTTGACGGTTGATGATCGGATGTTGCACTATGTCATTTGCTATGTGTTACTGCCAAAAGACTCGAATCACTCTCAAATTAATTATTTAGAGATGCAAGTTTTGTTCACCGTCAAGAACAAAGTGAAGGTTAATTGGATACTAGCAATGATGTATCACTTGAGACGACAACTCTCACTCAAAACGAGGCTTCCATATGCTCGGTTCATCTCTCGGATCATTGAACAAACCGACTTAGAATTTGGTAGGGAACCATTCATCGCCATGAATCCTATGACAAATGAGATCAACGAGATTACCATTGTGAAGAATAACAGAATTGTTCAACGCAATGATGGTACATATAAGTATGCTGATGGCTCCTCCGTACCCTCCTTTCCTATTACTAATGGTGGCATAACCAACGTGTTTCTTTACACCACCATTATGACCAACCACCGTGACACCACCCATGCTATCAAACACCTCCGGAAACTAGTGATAGGTTCCGGCAACCAACCCGAAGAGGACAATGAAAGTGAAAAGGGTAGCGAAGATGGTGAAGAGGAAAGTGATGGGATGTCGGATGATGAATGATTATGCATGTCGTGTTGTTTCTTTTTATTAAGTTTTAGTTCTAAAAATTCTGTTGTAAGACCTAATGATATTTAAGCACTTTTGGTTTACCGTGTTTTTGCTTGTTTCTGTTTTTCATGAACTTCATGTAGCACTTGGTGCATTTTAATAAATTCTGGTTTTTTAGTATGATTGTTTGTGTCATATGCCTTATTTACTTACTGCTTGTGTGATTGAACATATATGCCGATATTGCTTATTTTGTTTTGAAAGCCTCTTCCTTTTTGCTAATGACAAAGGGGGAGAAATGCTTGGTTCACTAATGTTTCTCTGTGCAGAATTTTTCCTCTGTTAATATAGGGGGAGTTGCTGAATATAGGGGGGGAAGCATTACACATCGATCAAAGCTATCGTGCAAACTCAATTGGTTATCATCATCAAAAAGGGGGAGAATGTAGAAGCATACTTCAACCTAAAGCTTTTGATGAAGACAACATGATTCAAGTTCAGTCCGTGTTTGCAAAAAGTCGAGCTTTCAATAATATCAAGAACCAAGGCTATGCATCACTCAATGGAAATTTCATCATGCGAATCAAGCTTCGGATGCAATTGCTCATTACCTTTCAAGACTTGGACACAAGACTTAGGTATATCAAAACTCACATCTAAATTGATATACAAGTGTTCAAATAATAGGTTTTCATGATAAGCATTGCATATACCTTTTAAAATAATTTTGGAACTGGTTTAACACTTCTAACTTAATTAATTTTCTGAGTTTTTACAGTGTTAACCGGTTAACCAAATAGGTTAACGGTTCAAATTTTTCAATATTTTGTGTTAACGTTACAATGTTAACCGGTTACCCAAATTCGTAAACCGGATAACACTGAACGAATTTTGAAAAATGGTTTCTTTTCATTTGAAATACTTTTTGAAATTTATACCTTTTTATAAATTGTTTCATAAAGATTTCATACCTTTTTGAAAGGGTGTTTCTGAAACATATATAATCTGAATTTTTCAAATATGAAAAACACCTCCAAACAATTTTATATAGAACTTCTAAACAATCAAAGTCACTCTTTTTTGAATATTTTCAAATATTTCAAAGTGTTCATACTTTTTCATACTCATAGAAGTTGAACACTTGCATTGATATTGAAAAGTGAATTTTGATTAAAAAGGAGAAGATCAATCTAGTATTGATATTATACAATTCATCTCTTTCTAAAAAACAACTTATAGAATTATTTCTATTTCTGACTTACGATCCAGGATTGTTGGACGTAAGGGTTAGTGTTTGCAAGAGGATTTTTCTTGCACACTATTGATGTATATTTAGTAGATAGTAGGCCTCACCGGTTTATGGTGTGATAGGTTGTACGATCTAAACTATAGTGAAAATATCTTACGAGGTGTAAGGGGACTGGATGTACCTTCGGATTGTGAAGGGAACCAGGATAAACCTTTGTGTTCTTTTACTTTCCGCATTACCGCTTTCTTTTCTTAAACACTTAAAAAAAAGAAAAATACATCCACCGATAAAATAACCGAGAAAATTTCATATAACCTAATTCACCCCCTCCTCTTAGGCTATCTCTGTAACTACAGTTCGTTCCATCAGTAGATAATGCCAAGCGAAGGTTTCTTGCTTCTTCTCCAAAGTCAGGATAATCATTATCAATTTTCGACCACTATGGTAAATCAGCCGAATGTCGATACTTTCCATCAATAATTCTTTCATCTGCATGTCAAGTTAGGTGTCTTGCATTAGTTTCACTACGAAACATGCGCCTGAATCTCGGAATTATAGGAAAATACCATAAGACTTTTGTTGGAGACAATTTTTTCTTATATCGAGACAACCCGCATTTAGGGCACTCATTTAACGATGCATATTTGTTTCGAAACAAAACGCAATCGTTTGGACAAACATGTATCTTATCATAGCTCATGCCAATAGAGCACAACATTTTTTTTTGCCTCATAGGTTCGATTAGGAAGAACATTATCCTCCGGTAGCATTTCTCTCATAAGGGCCAACAAATCTGTGAAACTTTTATCCGACCATCCATTGCCCGCCTTTAAGTTGTACAACTTTAAGACTGCATACAGTCTTGTGAATTTAGTGCAACCTTTATACAACAGTTTCTCTGCATTGCTTACCAAACTCTCAAACATTTTAGGACAATCATGAAGATCTTCTTCAAGTGCTTCTACAATCTCTTTGACTTGATCACAATCGTATGTTTCCGTGTCATTGTCGTCTGAAGCATAGGTCGTATTACTTATCCCACTCGGTTCAACATTCTCGTTAATTTTCTCACCATGAAATTTCCAACACTGATAACTTCGATCAATTCTATGCCTCAGTAAAAGCGATTTCAATCCATCTACATTAACCTTACAATTATAACAACAATCCAAGCAATGACATTTCATTCGAATGGGGTCTTCAACGTGTTGAACAACAAACTTAACAAATTTCGTAACCCCATTCTCGTACTCTTTGGTCAATCGATCGACAAACATTCATTTTTTATCCATGGGTTTCCTAATTATTTAGGAAAAAAATAAAATACCTTAGAATGTCGTTAACGAACCGTACCACCGATATGTTATTCTACTATCGCACGCTATTCAAAAATAATCCACACAATATTTCTAAACACGAACTTTCCAAGCTATAACTATTAATCAACACCTCTTTAATCCCAAACTAAACGTGTACTAACAAATTAAACTAAACGAGATTAAAATAATAAGCACTTTCTCAATCTCATAAAGAGATTAAAATAATAAGTTATTTCCATTAAAATAATAAGCACTTCCTCAATCTCAAAAAGAGATTAAAATAATAAGTTATTCCCATTAAAATAATAAGCACATCCTCAACCTCAAAAAGAGATTAAAATAATAAGCATTTCTTCAAACAATGTCAACCATATACAAAAAGATATTAAACTAATAAGTACTTCTACAATAATGTCAACTATATACAAACAAAGCTTAAAATAATAAGCACTTCTTCAACCAATGTCAACTATATTCAAAAAGGAATAAGTTATTTTCGTCTTTATAAGCTACTTTTATCATCAATGTCATCTTTATAAGCTACTTCTATCATCAATGTCAACTATTTTCGTGCTTGCCCTAAACATAGATGAATTGATTTCGTGCTTGCAAAAAAGAAGAAACTTATAAAAAATGAGACGGTGTACGGTGGAGGAAGGAGCACGACGACAACAGTAATCGTCATGGAGGAGCACGGTGGTGGACGACAGTGGTGATTGAAGCTTCGTTAGGTCGAAAATGGTTGTTCGCACAATTCTTTCGCAGAGAGAGGGAAATAAAGATATGAAAATAGAAACTGAGGATTCTAATTATTTCATATAATTAGACCTAAGACAACTCTTTTGATTTTATTATTTTTTAAATTAAAAGACCTTAGACAGCGCTTTCGAGGAAAGCGCTGTCTAAGATATACCTTTAAAAGCGCTTTCAGAAAGCGTTGTCTAAGGTCTATCTTAGACAACATTTTTTCCAAAAGCGTTGTCTAAGGTATGACTTTTATCAGCGCTTTTCCTATTTTTCTTGAACAATTTCCGTGTTTTATTTTATTTTTACTTATAGTAGCGCTTTCTTAATAAAGCGCTGTCTAAGGTGCGCTATTAAATGTCATTTTTGTAGTAGTGACAGAAAGAGAGATATTGCTAGAAAAACTTTTGTAACCATGAAAAGGTTAGATAAATCATAGTAGACAATACATTATGGGTACCTACTAAAAAGGCGTGTAGTCACTCCTGTATTTTATTTTATGATATTAATAGAGTTGGAATATAATTAGAATTTTTTTTATTAGAGGCTGTATTTTTTAACATGGTGCTTGTATAAATGTAATGTGATATATATGTTTAATTGAATGAAGAATATATATGTGATTTTTTGCTCCATTCTGTTCATATTTCTACAAACAATTTTTTTTAATTTTAAAAATAAATTACATGTGGAAAGGAAATTTTCTACTGATTTACCTGCAGACGTATCAGTGGAACAGAAAGACAATATAAGTATTAATATTTTTTTTAAAAAAATTATAACTATATGAGTCTAGTGGACTATCAACTGTCCATACTGACTTAATCCTAATGGGCAGCAGACTTTTTAGGATCGGATTAAAATAACCTTGAAAATATGTATTATAATTTTAAGATTCAAGTTCTACGATTTTTCATACCTGACAAACCGACATATATGGGCTATTCAATTTTGACAGCTCTATTAGTCTTTAAGAAATAAATTATTGTTAAAAGTGTTGCTAATTTTATATTAAGATGTAAAAATCATCCTTAAGTTGTAAGAGAGACTAAAAATATGGATAAATTTTTATAAGGACTATTCTTTAAAAAAAAAATTAAGAAATTAAAAACTAAATTTTAAATATTTTGAAGGAACACAAAATAATAAATATAAATTTTTGTAGAACGAATAATTTCTTAACATAATTGAGTGGATTTCCAAAAGAAATAGTTATTAAATATGTAGAATTATTATTAAAAAAATGTTATTAAAGTTGTTGAATGAAAGTGAACAAACACACTTTATGGTAAAAAGTGAGATTCTTTTAGTTTCTTAAGCTAAATCCCTGTTACACTGAAAATGTGATATTGTAGGCCCAAATATGTTGAAAAGTAAACAAAAACTTGTTTGAGGATTGCAAATTCATTCTTGATAGAAACCAGTGTGTAACCAAACATAGTAAATAGTAATATTTTAGTTGTTGGGTTTTTATTGTTGTTGACTTGTTGGTAATACTAGTAGTTGAGTTGAAAAGTATCATAAGAATTAAAAACGCAAGTAAAGAAAATGAAGGCATGCTATCCTTCCTTTTCTTCTGTCGGTATTAGACTTTAATCAAAGTTTTATTTTATGTCGACTTAATTTGTTCTGGATTTGATAGTCTTGCATAAAATATTTATTTAAATATTAGTGAATATACTTTCAATTTCTAACAAAATATAATTAAGTAGAGTGTAGAGAAAGTTAAGGGAAGGCTTATATATGTAAATAGTTTTCTTGCAAACATATAATTTTTTTTATTTTAACTTCTTTGATATTTTTTTGTCTGGTGTTAATTCTTACAAATATTTTTTTATTTTTTATTTTTGAGACTTCTCAGCTTAAGAAGAATATTAAAAGTATGTGGTTTAAGAGACTTTTTAAAAACATTTTCCAACATATTCGATGAAGAAATAGGGAGCAACTTCTAAAAGCCAACCAAGTTTTTCACGCATAATATGACAATCAATGTTTATGTGTTTGACCTTCTCATGAAACGTAGGATTGAATACAATATGATGAGTGAACTATAGTTGTCACAAAAAATGGAATTATATGGATAGAAATAGGAACTTAATGATCATGCACTAGACATATTAATCACTGAGTTTCACATATTGTCGATGCAAGAGTTCTATATTTGGTCTAAGAAAAAGATCGAGAAAATGTATTATTTTGACATTATTACAAAATGAATTTTTTTCATGGTTGAAAAAAAGATATCATCACCCTTGATGAATGGGTAACATATGATGTGGTAGTAAGTATATTATTTTCTACCACTGGTGTGTAACCGTGATGATAAACTAGAGCACGTCTATTTCACCACAGTCATCATCTTAATCAACTGTAGTGAAATGTTTAAAGACAATGGATTTGATTCTCGATCATATCATTGTATATAATATTCGACGCTTCACTTTTGACTTTTGAAACCATGGAGAAATACTTTATTTTTTTAATTTTTTTTTTAATTTTCCATATATATCACATTTTTTACTACTTATATTATATATTGAAATTCTGGCACTGACATACAAATGTCGAATACGTTGTTACGATACCAGAGTCAATACTTTGTAACAACACGTACAAACAATATGTCTGATGAGATGTCAAGACATCATAAACCAGAAAGTATAAACATAAAATAAATTGTGCAAAAAGTAAAGAACACACATAACTGTTAACTCAATTCGGTATACAACAACACATACTTCTGGGGGCTACCAAGCTAGGAAGTAAATCACTAAATAGTATTAGTTTGAAGTAAACAACCTCTGGTTTAATCTTCACACTTAATCACTACACATGCTTAATTTCTACTTAAGACTCGCCTAGGTATAAGACCCTTGTCACTTCCCTTACAATCAATGTGTGATACACAATCACTCAATGCTTAAAAGCTTAAGAATGTCAACAAATTACAACTCAATAAAACACTCTCGCTCTAGTATCAACACGATACAATAGAGGCTCACAATTAAAACCCTAGAAATATTACTAAACACCAAAGTATACGTTCTTTAGGAGTGTAATCGGTTCGGTTTGGACTGGTTTTTGGTCAAAAATTTGTCCAAACCGATAATATCTCCATTGGGTTGGTTTGTTTCGGTTGTTAGTGTTCTTTAAAAATGGAACCAAACCAAACTAACTGGTTTGGTTCAATTTGGTTTGGTTTGGTTGATCGGTTTACAACATTTTTTCTAAACATTATATTCATCTGTGTATTATTTGTTATAATATTTTTCTGTGTATTTTATGCTATTATTTTTTTCAAATAATACATTTCATATAATATATATTTCATGCTTTACTTTTCTAGCAAATTACAAGTTGTTCTCAATCCATACGAAGCATTGATATATTTTTCATACGTCATGAAATAAGTTCACTATCGAATACAAAAGTTGGCACTTAACATGAGAATGTTAGAAAGAGATTTGAATGTTTAACAAATAAAGCACAATAATAAAAACAAAATGTTTCAATACTCATAAATTCACATGTTTCACACCTCAAACATGCATCAAAATTGTTTTGTAACAAGACTAGAAAGAAATTCATTGAAGAAACATAAAAGGTAAAAAAAGAAGAAGATGAAAACTAATGAAGAGAACTTGAACACAAATAAGGCAACCATAACCTATAACAATTACGGTGGCAAGAGAAACAATGGTGATGGGCATCCAGATTAGCAGTTTGGTGAGAACAAATTTTTATGGCTTATGGTTGTTTCTATTTATTATGTTTGGAGTTTGATTTTGGCTACATATTTTGTTCAAAGAAAGGAAGTATAAAAAAAGATGAAGAAGTGTTGGACCGATTCAATGTTTGGGCTTAATAATGAGTTAAATAAAAGATTAAGTAGGTATTTACAGCCATCGGTTCGGTTTGGCGGTTTGGCGGTTTTTAAAAACTAAAACCGAGAATCGAACCAAACCAAACCACCTCAATTTTATTTGGTTTGGTTTGGTTTTTAAACTGAACCAGAAACAATCGATTTTTTTCCGATTTGGTTTGGTTTGGATTGTCGGTTAAATTGGTTTTTTATTATCTATTTACATCCTTAATATTCTTAATGAATTAGGGTTTATCCATCATATTTATAACTATAATATGTACTGAGTATTGGGCTTTAAAACTCTGCAAAACTGTGGCACAAATTATGCATAATGTTCTACATACAAATAGGTCTTAAATTCAAGATTTCCTAAGAAGTCTCCATATTTAGAAAAAAGAATATATTTAAGTGTAAACAGAATCTCTGATAATCTTCAATCTTGGACGCCACCTAGGATTACATAATATTCAGAGAATATTCTGTAATCTGGAAATAACTAGTTGAATCCAAAGTAAAGGTTGTTGTGCAAATTAGAGAGTTTATGTTCATTCAGATAGCATAAGAGCTCAGAAAAAGGGACATACATTATCAAGTGAAGATCCTTGTGGAACAGATGCTTAAAGCGGATTTTGGATATGAGTAAGATGGAAATCAAGATTATGTGAGGATCTTGGGGATTTTAGATGTATGGGTTGTGTAGAAAAGGAGAAGGAAATATTCAGATTGATGTTGTTAATTTTGTTTTTGATTTCAACATCTGGTTCCTTGGTTCTATTAAACGTATGTTATAAAAATTTCCAAAATAGTGGAAGACTAAAAATTTTTAATGGCTATCTGTTAAAGACTAGATTAGTCGCGGAGCAAGGACAAAAATGTTGAACTAATAGAAATATTGGTGCATTTTTTTGTTACCATGTATGCTTCTAATTTTATGTATAGGTTGCATTTTATTAGGTTCTTTATCGCTTTCGTAGAATCACATGTTGTTAGACTTAATCTATTTATAGAGCTTTGTTGTATAAGCCTACATATGGAATAGACTAAGTCATCTGGTTCAACTTTCTTGCAATTAAAACTGTTTGTAACCTACAATATTAGATTGATTCATTGATTAATAAATTCTGATTTTGACACCTCATTCAAATTGAATTTATATTGATTAATTCATTTATTGGCTAAGTTGTTCATTATTCCATATTCCATTGTGTCGTTTGTACATTATGTAACATGTGATGTCAATCCAATACATACTCTATTAATCTTTCGCTACCCCATTTTTTAAAACTCCAATTTTAATAAAAACATTTTAAAACTGATTTTAAGGGTAAGTTATATTCAATCCCCCTTCTAGACCTTTATCACCCATATTCTCTCCCAAAAATTGGTATTAAAAGTTGGTCTTTTAATCACGTATAGCAATTTCAAAAGTTAAGAATATGGGCTAGGATGAACCAAAGGGTGTGTACAAAATATCTCTCATATTCAAGACAAAAAATTATGGATAATTGAAGGATAACATATATGTTCACTTAATGTCAATTGATAAAATTATTTGGGTTTCCATATAAGACAGTCAATCTTTCCCCCAAACGAACTTTAAGGTGTTGATGCTATAAACCCCCTAAATAATTGGATTGATGAAGAAACTAAGAAAACTTCTAATGTATATTACTCAACTTTGCATTGTAAGACTTCACAACCAATGTGAAATGGACTTCAAATACTTTATGATGGTACTGAGGATGTGAAGAAATCTAATATTAACACGTTGACATCAAAACTTTCTTCTTTCCTCTGAAGTCCTTCTTCTTTGGTATGTCTTTCTTCATCTTTCTACACTCATTCTTTGGGTTTCCATATAAGACAGTCAATCTTTCCCCCAAACAAACTTTAAGGTGTTGATGCTATAAACCCCCTAAATAATTGGATTGATGAAGAAACTAAGAAAACTTCTAATGTATATTACTCAACTTTGCATTGTAAGACTTCACAACCAATGTGAAATGGACTTCAAATACTTTATGATGGTACTGAGGATGTGAAGAAATCTAATATTAACACGTTGACATCAAAACTTTCTTCTTTCCTCTTAAGTCCTTCTTCTTTGGTATGTCTTTCTTCATCTTTCTACACTCATTCTTGTAGTGATCTAGCTCCTTGCACTTGAAGCCCTGTTTTCTTCAGTCCAGATGTAGACTCAGCGACCACTTGTCCTTCTAGAGCCTATGAACTTCCCTTGTCTTTTCTTCCAGAGTTGATTCACATGTCTGGAAAGAAGAGACAATTCATATTCTTCTTCTAAATCTTCTTTAGAATCCTCTTCTTCTTCAGCTTGAAAAGATTTGGTCTTCTCATACTTTCCCATGGATTTCAGAGAGACGTATTTAAATTTTCTTTGAGGATCATCCTCTTCAAGCTCTACCTCATGACATCTCAAAGAACTCACAAGTTCTTCAAGAGTTGTGTTGTTTAGATCCTTATAAAGTTTCAGAGAAGTTACCATAGGCATCCATCTCTTGGGTAAGTTTTTGATAATCTTATTCCCAAGGTCTGTAGGTTAGTAACCTTTGTCCAGAACCTTCATTCCTGCAATAAGATTTTGAAACCTTAATAACATGTTCTCAACAGTTCCATTGTCTTCCATCTTGAAGGCTTCATACTTTTGTATCAAGGCAAGTGCCTTAGTTTCTTTAACTTGAGTGTTTCCTTCATAAGTCATTCTCATATAATCAAATATAGACTTTGATGTGTCTTTGTTTGTGATTTTTTCATACTCAATGTATGAAATAGTATTCAACAAGATGGTTATTGCTTTATGATGACTCTTGTAGTTTTTATTTTGTTGATTTGTCATCATTCTTCTTTCCACCCTGTTAGCACTCCCATCAATAGGATGTGTGTAGTGATAAACTACCATTTCCTATAGATCTACATCATGACCAAGGAAAAAACTCTTTATTCTATTTTTCCAGTAATCAAATTTTCTCCATAAAAAATTGGAGGTTTTGCACTATAGTAATCTCTGTCAGTAGGTGCAACTGGTGGAGGGATAACAACCATTATGTTTCACAAAATCGATCTTTATCTGATACGGTGAAGTGTTTGATAAACAATCAGTACCAGAACCGGAGCTCTGGTTCTAATTGAAGGTAAGGAAAAACACAAGAAATGGGGGTTGAATTGGGTTTCTAAAATTGAAAGTTTTTTTTAACCAAACACAACAAATAAAATCGAAGAATAAAAATAATGAAAGAATTATTTTTATACTAGTTCGTTATTAACTAAGCTACCTCCGGTCCACCTGCCAAGGTGATTTTTCCTTATCAACAAGGAATTACAACATAAAGACCAACAATCGATATCTTATTGAGTATACAGACTAAACCATAGTCACTCAAGGAAAATACAATCAAACAGATTGATACAAAGTGTGTTTACAAAATGCTTCTAAGAAAGAAAAATAAACAAATGAAATACAAGTATATCACACAAAATATATTCAATGAAGATTATGAACAAAAGTTCATTATGTGAGTATCTCATTTCTCTCAAAATATTCAAAAATAGCATTGTTCACGTATATGATGATATTGTAGCGTAACAGTGTTGCACCCCAAAATTTGCCCTCACAATACAAGACTTTGTGTTCTAAGAAGGTTCACAAGGTTCACAAGTTTCTCAATGCTTATATAACCTTTCATGAGGTTCATGAAGTCTACAAGTTACTTCTTGAAGGTTCACAAGGTTCACAAGATTCACAATGCTTACAAAACCTTTCATGAGGTTCATGAGGTCTACAAAGTCACTTTATGAGGTTCACAAGGCTCACAAGCTTCACAATACCTCCCATGAGGTTCACAAGACATTTTATGATGGTTCACAAGGTTCACAAAGTTCACCATTGGTCAAAAGAGTTGACAATTCCCTCAGACAATGCACCTCCTAAGCAGTGCATCCAAAACTAGGGTTTTGACTTTAATCAGGCTAAATGGACTTCCAAGACTTCAAGTGAGCTTCATAATATCTTATATGTGTGTAAGAACCCCCATGACAAGTTTCAAGACTTTTCTCAAAAGTTTGCTCAGTCAGATGATCAGATAAGTCAAAATCAGTCAATGTAGTTAAAAAGTCAAACTGAGGTCAACTGTGGTCAAACCAAAGTCAAACTTCATGATTTTTTGCCAACATCAAGTATATGAATTAAAATTCATCATTTGATCAAGGGTTGATCATGATTCATCAAGGAGATTCCAGATCATCAAGAATCAGGAGTTTCTAAATTAGGGTTTTCTCAGTAAAAGTCAACTAAACTTTGACCAGCCATAACTTTCACATACTTCATCACCAAGTCTCCACTCAAAGCCCATTTTTAAGTAAATTGAATTATCTACAACTTTGTGTCTCACAAGCCAAGCCCAAAAATGCTTCATTTGGAAGGTATGAGCTAAGACATTATAGGTCATTTCAAAAGTCAACAAAAAGTCAACAACTTCAAAAGAGCATAACTTGAGATTGGTAAATGATATGGACATGAAACCAGTGGGGTTGTTTAGAGGACTCTTCAAGCTTTCCAAAATGTCCAAGAACACCCTCATAGCATTAAAATTGAGGGAGATGTAGAAAGATGAAGATGGAGGTCTAGAACCAATTCTTTCCAAATGGGCTGGCCAAATTGTGATCCAATCCATACAACAACAACATGCACGACCCAATGGCAAGAAATTCTGATTTTTATATTTTTATTTGATATTTATTTGAATTTTATTCATTTTAAATCAAATTAAATCAAAATAAAATCTAAAAATCAAAGTTTGGACATGATTCTTCTTCTAGAAATTAATCAATGCTGTTTAACATGATTTGATCTTGTACAAATTCGTGCTAGACCAAATTGGAAGGCAAATATTTGATTTTTTCACACTTTAAGATCATGACATTCCTTCACCATCAAGTCTTCCAAAAAGCCCATAAATCCATCATCTTTTGACCTAAATTGCATCTCATATAAGTATACAATAGAAACCAATCAAGAGGGGACGAATTCCAGCAGCTGCAAAGGTAGGTTTCACACTTCAAAAAAATTCAAGAAAACTCAAATTCGGATTTAGACAAACAAAGTATTAGAAGGTAATTTGAAGACATGGCAATGTTCTTTGGTCATCATTGAGTCGAAAGCAACCCTCAAATACATCTAATTCATGCACATATGAGTAACCCGAAAGCATATAGTTCATGTTTAAAATTTTTTTCGATTTGAATTGTTTATGCATTGATAATGAAAACTAACTATGGATTTGTGTTTTTTATGATGTTTAGAAGCTTTCTGGATGGTTTAATTTGATTCCTATGGATTGTACCAAAATCCACCATTGTTAGGGTTTGAAGTTCAATTTCGGGAACTTAGTATTTAGGGCACCTAAATGAATTATAAAAACATGGCCGTGACCTATAAGCTTCATATAATTGATCTGGGCTTCAAATTTGTATTGATATTATGATTTGCTTGATGATTGAAAAACATAGGTTTCGGGATTAAGAACTTGCAGGAAAAATCGCAGGAGAATTCGAAGAAAAATTCGCAGGAAATTTGAATGAAGAAGATGAAGTTTGGCGCGCGTCCCTGGGATTCAAATTTTGTTTTATATTATATAGTTTTGTTTATGATTAAATTGCAAATGTTGCTGATGGTGTAGTGGAAAGAAAGCGTGCACATAAAGGCCAGGACAGGGGTTCGAATCCCTGCCTCAGTATTTTTTGTTCATTTTCTTCGTATTTTGCAGGTTTGATATATATTGATTGGTATTCATCCAGTATTCACAAGGCATGCGCAGCCCAGTGGTTAGACTGTTGGTACAAGGGAAATAAGGCCTAGGGCGTGGGTTCGATCCCTGCCCCAGGTAAGTTGCAATTTTTTTTTTCTTTTTCTGTTTTAATTTGTTTAAATTAATTTGTTTAATTGTTTTTATTATTAGTTAGAAATAATTATATGTATATATATTTAGATAATCCTAAAATAATACTTATATTTTCTAAGTCCAAAAAAAAATTTATTTTCTTAATTAAAAAAAAAACCAGTTTTTTTATTATGCTCTTAAATTATAATACATGTATATTAATGAAAATAATTTTGTATATTATATTATAAATTCTCAAAATATTTTATGAATAAACCCTAATTTTAACAAACCCTAAAAATATTTTCTAAGTGAACTTTAATTTTGTAAAACCTAATTTTATTTTCTAAATAATTTTTATTTTCTAATTCTTAATATAATTATTATGTATATATTTATTTAATATAATTTTTGTAAATGTAATAATTAATAAAAATTAAATTTTGTAAATATGATTAATTTTTGTGAATATGATATTTAAAACTTATTTTCTTCATATAATGTGTAAATATTTTTTAATAAATAAGTGTTAATATATGTTTAGAATAATTAAATTTGTAATGATTAAAATTTATAATTATATTATGTTTAAAAAATTTTATGTTATAATAATTATTTAATTATTCTTATTTCTAAATAAATGTTTATATATTAAAATTTAATTTTGTGTTTATTATTCTCATCATGTTATTATAATATTTTTATTAATTCTATTTATTTTAATTATTGTTATTGTTACTAACCATATTATTATTTATTATTTTTGCTTCACTAATCTTATATATTTTATTATTATTATTATTTCACTAACCTTATTTATTTTTAATATTTTTACTAACCGTATTTTTAATTATTATTATTACTAACCCCTATTTATTTATTTATTGCTTATTTATTATTTTTGCTTATTTATTTATATTTTGCTTATATATTTATTTTTGCAATTTATTTTAATTACTTATAATTATTTTGTAATTGCTCCTGGGTGTAAATTTTGTAATATTCGATTTATTTAATTTTTATATTATGGTTAGTAATTTAGGGAGTGAAAATTATTTGTATTTAAAAATTAATTTAGATCACTTTAATTAAAGATAAATAATATTAAACACTCACACACGTAAGTCGATTTTTAATCGCCATCTCACTTTCTAAGGTTATCCCTCATTGTTGCCTAATCATAAGGTCAAGTGGGGTGTATAAAGCAAGTCCCTTAAAAGAAAAATCATCAAGTCCCTAATGGTTGCCTTTAAAGATCAAGTCCCTTTTCGAATAATGATGATAGTCCCTCCTAAATGCTTAATACACCTCACAGTTGCCTTCATAAACAGATGTCCTTCACATGTCCCTTACATCCAAGGTAATGACTATCTATTCCTTAAATAATAGGGATAGTCTTACCACTTAAAGGATAAAGAACAGAAAAGACTTAAAACTTTAGGGTAGGTACCTCTTAGTTGCTTGCTCACTTCATTCCAAATTTTCAAACACTTAACAAATTTCAAACAAATTTTCAAACACAAGTTTTTACGCATCCGTACATGGATCATTATCAACTATTATGAAAATTTTTCTATTCACACACTTCACATTTTCAAAAACAATTCAAAAGTGAGCTAAGTAACTAAGAGCCCATGGATAACCATGGATGTAAAGGGTGCTAACACCTTCCCTTTGCATAACCTACCCCCCGGACCCAAAAATATCTCTTAAGGTCTTTCCTGTTCTTTTATACCCTTTCCGTTTGGATAAAATAAAAGTCGGTGGCGACTCTTGCTATCCGCAACATAACTAAAGTCAGTTCTCCCACCGTGTTACAAACAGTAGCAGGGAATTAGTATTTTTTTCCATTCTTCCAAGTCTTATTTATAGGAAATGAAGAGATCCGTTGGAGGGTAGGATTGTAATACCAAAATGAAGTTGTATCCTTGCATAACGAATTGTGAAAATGAGAGACAAAATGGTACAATAGTATAGTTCTTAGTCCAACAAATTGTGTAATGGAAGACATATTTGATCTTATATTGTGTACTATATTTCTCACATAAAGCCTTTTGATCTTATATTCAATATTTAGAGGCTTCTGATAAATATGTAGAGAAACATGTATAAGAGAAGAGTAAGAGTCTAGTTAAGAGAATCTTCAGAAAATTGGTCTTCGGAGTCTTGATCCAGTTCATAAGAACCTAGTCTTCAGAGTCTGGTGACACACTTCAGAGGTATTTTGAGCACAATACTTCAAAGCATAATAGCTTCAGAAGCTTTAGAGTAATAAATTTTTGGATGAATAGATGTCAGAAGCGTTGAGTATAGAATCTAGAGCTTGATCAACTTGTAAACACATAATTCAGAGTATGAGTACGATAGTTTCAGAGTCTAATGATGTCTCACATCCTATAATTAGAGTCAGAACTTGTATATAAAATCTACACACTGAATAAAATTATTAGGGTACAAAATTATTCTCTAAACCAGTATGCATTATTATCATCAAAAGATAAGCCTAGATGTAGAACCAAATCTTGTTCTTACAATAGTTAGCATCAACTTGGTCAATATTAGACATGAACACGGTCAGCGAACTTGTCATTCAAGAGCACACACAAAATTAGGAGTTGAAATTATCAACAACAATTATGAGCACAAATGTTGAACAGAAAGATAGACCATCAGAACTAAACCTAGAACATCTCTCGATGAAACAAAATTAACCCAATATTCATCATCATATGAGTAGGTTTATATTTAATGCAAATACAATATTCTAAATCTTCTTAATTAATCCAAATCTTTCTTTCAAAGCAACTACAATAGTAACTTCGACTTGAACAAACATGTACTTGAACAAACATGAAACTAATCTGAAGAGCATGTGAATATAACCACTATATACGCACACTAAGATGTCACACAACATGTTCTAGAAATCTTGCTTTCCATTTTTCCTATAAGTAAATCAAAAACAAACATTCCTTTTTGTCTATTTTTTAGGCAAAGCACAAGTTAAACATTTCTTCAAGATTGCACCACTGCTAATGCATAAGAGACAAAGATTATCATATATTAATGAAGTTTACCCTTTTCAAGTGTGCCTTTTTCTTTTTATCCCCCTCTTTGACTAAAAAAAGACAAAGTACATAGGACACCCATTAAACAAACAACCTATACATACATGATACTAAGAACACGAAACTACCAATTATTTTTCAGATAATAATAACTACTTATGAACACCAGATAAAAGAAGCATCATTTATTGACTATTATCATCTCCCACGCACAATTGTAGTAGTAGTACCAACAAGTAAATGTGAAACCATTTCCAATATTTCTCCATCATAAACCAGATTAGTTTCAACAACAGATGCATAAATGTGTAACACAATATATATGACATATTTCCCAAACATTTAGTATGAAGCACCCCATGAGTAATACCCCCACACATTCCTTTATCAACTTAGGATAACAAACTACAGCATTCAACACTGTCTTCAACAACCGAGCTTCACTATGAAGTTTCATAATCTTATTATACTTCAATTCTTTAACATAATGTTCTTTTTCATCCGCACTTGTAGTTTCCTTTTCTTCCTCTGTCATAATCTTGTCAAAAGAGGGAACCTTGCTTCTTCTCAAATAATCATATATAATAGAAGGTGAAAGCTTCATACTTTCCTCTAGCAGACACATTTATGTACTCCTAGTTGCCTTCAACATTACACTCAGTTATGATAAACCTTGTTTTAGAAGGAATCTAAAAATTATCCATTTGTGCATCGTAGACATTCGTAGGAATTCTCTTCCTTCCTCTGAGTTGGAAACACAATCACCAAATTATGATTGCATTTGTTGAACAAAATTCTCCACCATTTTGTATGATATGTCAACAACATACATGTGAACTCTTATAAGATTCTCGTTATCTTTCACAATGACATCCTCCAACAGCTAAATAACCTCTTCAAATGTCAAAACTTCTTTTCGCAACTTCCTTTCAAGGGTTATCTGCTTGGGATACAAATACTTCCACTTCAGGACATGATGCGGTGTTTTTGCAAGTATACGAATTGCGTCAAAGTAATATAAAAGATTATCGATTCCACATAGACCAAACATCAATCTATTGTTATTTATCGTTATGATGTTTATCTAATGCAAATCAAATACGGGAGTAAATAGTACACAATGAAAATAAAGTACGAGGATGTAAATTCAAATAAAACAATAGGCTTCAATGCAATTCACATAGCTTAATAATGTTCCGAATGTTTGTTAATATAACTACTTATGGGCAATGTTTTCTTATATAGAAAGACCTAATTTAACGGGAACTACCGCTTTCGTGTATTCAAAACCGAGTTTATCCCTTAATCAAACCCTCTTATTATCACTTATAAAAAGGCGCGCATTGTGTTAAAGTAATAAACCTATTTTTAAGAAATATAGTTCTAGACTCAGTTGAAAAGTATTTTAACTTGGAATTTTTAATAAATAGAGGTTCATGCGAACCAAACTCTAAACCTACAAACTCGTCCTAAAATAGTTTTAAAATCGTTTTTCTATAATGTTAAAAACTCCTACTTAACTACACAAAGCGATGTCGCTTCCTTTGAACAGTTAAGACTAACCAAGTTTAACTAATGGTTGGACGACTTTTGATATTGCCCAACAGAATTGAAATACAGAAAAATTGTGTTAAAAATCAAAATAGCCCCTAAGTAATTTTATAAACACATTATATGAAACATTATTTTACCATTATCCTTACATTCTAACCTTTAAATTTTAGCTAGACATGGAAATGTAAATAAACATGTTAAAATGGATCATGTTAAAAGTAAATTAAAAGCGAGTGTGAGAAAATAAAGGAAAGTAAAGTGAGTGTGAGAAATAAATAAAGTAAAGGCGAGTGCGAGAAATAAATAAAGTAAAGGCAATTGCGATAAAATAAATAATGTAAAAGCAGTGCGAGGAATAAAAAAAGTAAAGTAGGTGCGAGAAAGTAAACAAATTAAAGCGAGTGCGAGAAAGTAAACAAAGTAAAGCGAGTGTGAGAAAATTTAAAAATAAATGCAATAAAATAGAAACCTGTTCCAAATTTGAGGTTTTGAATCAGGTACAACTTCAAGTAAACGCAACTGGAAATAAAATGGCGGCAAGATTAACTTCTACCAAAATGCTTCAAACTCGATTACAGACTCGATAAATCGTGTGACAACTCTAGGATGTGAAGGGATTATCACTTACAAAACTAAACAATATATAAAGGGCACTCTATTTATAGCCAATGGAAAAGGAGAGGAAAGACTAAAGTGCCTTCCAACTTCTTTTGGGAGGGAAACAAAATATAAAGGTGGCGTCCGTCACACCCTCATGGAACCCGCCATGTGAACTGGGGGAGAAAGAAAGTGGAGAACGTGGCAGTTATCATCTGTTTGGAAATATTCTTCTTGTGGCCTACCCTATGGCGGCCGCCATGGTGGATTCCATGTGACCATTTTGCTCAAAAACTAGTTTCTAAGTTTGAACGATTTGGGCTAAAAGGGCTTCTAAGTTTGAACTAGGATGAGGTGATAGGTACTAACTAAATGAACCAAGGGCATCGCAATATCACTTTTCCGAAAAAAGATGGGCATAAACTTCATTCCTATACAAATCAATCCATGAACTACCTTTTCATCCCTTTGGGTCTTCTTTATTTTGACGCAATCACATTAAGCCTTTTTTTTCATACATACACATAATAAAGTGACCGGTTAGTGATTTTTTCTTTTAAGCAATGGGACTCTGGTACACAAATTGGTGTAACCCCTTTATTGACCCAATTGTAGTTGTGAGGGATCAGATTGTAACCCGCCCAACCAAGTGCAACACCAAATACCTCTGAACCAACACACAATGGGAAACTCTTATTCTTTTTTTCTCTTTTTTTTCTTTTTCTCTTTTTGCAAATTTTTACAGCTTTTTGGGTTAAATGACCTTGTGAGGGTCACCTATCCCGAGTTTTTTTTTAAATATTAAATAGCACAACAAGCAAAATTCACTTATATTCATCGGTCCCTGTTGCACCCCAAAATTTGCCCTCCACAAGACAAGTCAATTGTGTACTAAGAGGCTCACAAGGTTCACAAGACATCTCATGAGGTTCACAAGGTTCACAAAGTTCACAATTAGTCAGAAAGTTTGACAATTCCCTCAGACAATACATCCTCCTAAAGCAATGCATCCTAAACTAGGGTTTTGACTTTTATCAGGCTAAATGGACTTCCAAGACTTCAAGTGAGCTTCATAGCATCTTATATGTGTTCAATAATCCCCATGTCAAGTTTCAAGACTTTCCCAAAAGATTTGCTCAGTCAAAGCAGTTAAAAAGTCAAACTGAGGTCAACTGTGGTCAAACCAAAGTCAAACTTCATGATTTTTTGCCAACATCAAGTATATGAAGTAAAATTCATCATTTTATCAAGGGTTGATCATGATTCATCAAGGAGATTTCAGATCATCAAGAATCAGGAGTTTCTAAATTAGGGTTTTCACAAGAAAAGTCAACTGAACTTTGACCAGCCATAACTTTCACATGCTTCATCAAAATTTTTCCATCAAAAGCTCATTTTTAAGGAAATTGAATTCTATACAACTTTGTGTCTCACAAGCCAAGCCCAAAAATGCTTCATTTGGAAGGTATGAGCTAAGACATTATAGGTCCTTTTAAAAGTCAACAAAAAGTCAACAACTTCCAAAGAGCATAACTTGAGAATGGTAAAAGATATGGACATGAGACCAAAGAGTTTGGTTAGAGGACTCTTTAAGCTTTCCAAAATGTCCAAGAACACCTTCATAGAATTAAAATTGAAGGATTTGTGCCCTTGCAAAGTTGGGAAATTTTTGAGAGGTTTATGAAGTAAATGGGGTCTTAAAACCATAATTCTTCAAATGGGCTGACTTTTTTGTGATCCAATTGATTCCATGACATCATGCACGAAATTAACTTAATATTTTCATAATTTTATTCATTTTATTTTTATTTATTATGATTTTTTATATTAAAAATCATTTTAAATTCAAATAAAATATAAAAGGGTGAAGATTTAAAATGATTTGTCTTCTAGAATGTCATAAAGGTTATTTGGATCTAATTGATACAAGAGTTATGAAGATTATCCTAAAATAGCAAGCTTATATCAAGAATATTCAACTTTAAAAGCTAATCTTTTTCAATCTCAAACTACCAAAAAATCCAAAGTCTTGAGCATTGTTTTTGACCTAATTCATTCATCCATATATAAAGAACATTTAGCAACTTAGAGAGCACGATTTGGCAGCCTCCAAAGTCATCTTCAAACTTCAAAAATTTCATCCAAAACTCAAATTAGGTTTGATACTTCTAGCCACTCTCAAGACAAACTAAAGGTTGCAAATTGTTCCTTGAAGGTCACTGATTGTTTCTGGATCATAAAACCATCCATCCCTGCATTAAATCATGAAAACAGAATCCATGTTCATGCTCATCTTACAATTTTTCGATTTTACATATTCACTCCCTAATTAATCATATTTGACTGATGTTTTGTGTTTGTTATGATACAAGGAACGTTTCTGGATGAATCAATTGGATTTTAGGCACACGAATGAAGATTAGCCATGGCTAGGGTTTGGACCTTCGAATTAGGGTTCTGTTATTTACTTAATTTAAATGATTTCAAAAAACATAGCAAGACTGTATAAACTGTGAGAAATCGTTTTATGCTAGCAATTGGATCCAATTTTACGTGTTTCATAGGCGTCCAAAAACCTAGGTTCTTCTGTAAAAATATGTGCAGGAAATTTCGCAGGAATACTGGTGGGAAAATTCGCAGGAAAATGTGCAGGTCTGGAGGAAGAAGAAGGAGATTGGCGCGCAGCTAGAAATTCAAAAATTGTTTTTATATTATATAGTTTTATTTTTATTATAATTATTGAATGACGTTGATGGTGTAATGGTAAGGACGCGCGTATGTGAGGATCTGGGCAGGGGTTCGAACCCCAGCTTCAACATTTTTTGTTTATTTTCTTTATATTTTCAGGCTTAATACATAATGAACCATAGCCATTCATTGTTCAGCCAGCGTGCGCAACCCAGTGGTAGCTTGGTTCGTCCAGAGTGTGGCAAGGCCTAGGGCATGGGTTCAATCCCTGCCCCAGGTAATTTTTTTATTCTGGTTTTTGCTTAATTGTTTTATTATTAAATATGATTATGTTAATATATATATTTAGGTAATTCTAGGAATTTAACATGTAAACATCTTATAGGTTCTAAAAAAATTCTAAAAATTATTTTCTAAATTCTAAAACTAATTTTTATTTATTTAAATTAAAACATGTATATATTTAGTTAATAATTAAATTAATATTGTATGTTAAATTAAAAAAACTCTAATATTTTTATATATAAAACCCTAATTATTTTTTTTAACCCTAATTTATTTTCTAGCTATTCCAAACTCTAATTTTCTTTTACAATTTTAATTTCTTATTTTTATTATGTTTGTTTAACTATACTTAATAAATATTTCTAATATATATATAATTGAATTATTAATCATATAAATTAGTATATAATAATTATTATTATTTTATTCTCATCTTAAAATTCTTAAAAAATTTTGTTTATCTAAATTTAAAATTTTAATTTGATTTCTATATTGTGTATTATTGTGCTAACCTCTTTTTCTCTTATATTTATTTTTATTACTAACCTTTCATTTATTATTATTATTATTTAAATTGTTTTATTATAATGTAATTGTACAAGCCATGTAATAGTTGTAGTAATTTTTATTGTTTATTTATTTATAAATTGCTATGGTTAGTAAATTAGGGAGTGAAAACATGTTTATATTGTAAAATCAATTTAGATCATTAATAATAAGATAAATATTTGAACTTGTACACGCACACACGTAAGTCGATCCTTGATCGTCGTCTCACTTCTTAAGGATACCTCTCAGGTTGCCTAAATAAAAGGTCAAGTAAGGTGTATAAAGCAAAGTCCCTTCTCTTGTTAATATCATCTTGTCCCTTTAAAGATTATAAGATCAAGTCCCTTCATGGTTGCCTTCGTAAATGATCTTGTCCCTTTCGAATAAAAGATGATAAGTCCCTTCGAATTGCTAAGTACACCTTACAGTTGCCTAAACCCAGATGACCCTTCACATGTCCCATACAACATCCAAGGTAATGACTACCTATTCCTTAATAATAGGGATAGTCTTACCCTTGAAAGAACATTTAAGAACATAAAAGATTCAATTTAGGGTAGGTTCCTCTTAAGTACTTGCTCACTCCTTCAAAAACACTTCATCACACTTTACATTTTAAACAATTTTCAAAACAAAGTCTTTATATATATCCGTACATGGGTCATTATAAAGTACTTAAGAAAATTTTTAATCACACACTACACTTCTCAAAAACATTTTAAAGTGAGCTAAGTAACTAAGAGCCCATGGATAACCATGGATGTAAAGGGTGTTAACACCTTCCCTTTACATAACCTACCCCCCGAACCCAAAAATCTTTCAAGGTCTTTCCTGTTCTTTTATGCCCTTTCCTTTGGATAAAATAAAAGTCGGTGGCGACTCTTGCTATCCGCAACATTTAACTAAAGTCAGTTCTCCCACCGTGTTACAGAACTAGCGACTCTGCTGGGGATGAATAAAAGAGGGGTACCCTTAGGAATTAGATCACTTTAAACTTGTTTGCTTTGTTTACTTTACTTTACTTGTTGGGTTCTCTTATGTGTGAAAGATCCTAACCCGGATCTAGTGTACCTTAGGTAAATGGAAATAGACCAAGGAAACTGTACGGCGTATACCTATATGGTTGATCTGGTGGCCATAGTTAGTGTGACTTCTTGGTTGGTGCTTATGTTCCTTAAGCAAGTTGAGGATAATATGAGGTTGCCATATGTTGTCAATATACTAACTAACTTTTAGAACCCTAGTCATCCCATCTTGGCCTTTAGAAAGTAGTGAGATAACCGACTTTGGTGAAGACTGAAGTTGGTTGATACTCGATGCTACACTCATTGAGATCTTAAACTTGGAGGGTTTTGGTTGGCAAGTAAGTTGCCTACTGAACAACCACCCTTGTGAAGGATCAATGATATTGAGATCCCTTAGAACCTGGTTACTTTATAGGACATGATGAACCAACTGAACTTCAGGGGAGGGTACTTAACTTTAAACCTCATGCAAGCCTTCAAACCTAGGGCTACTGTGTGACTTGTTTGTGTGTGCCACATGTTTGTGATTGAGCATAACATCATAGCATCATCGTGAATCATAAGCATAGCATTTTCACTAACCATTTCAAGGACCAAAGGATTTATCTTTGTTCTTTGTTGTAGGTCATGGCTTCTGCTCGTAGGAATACTATCCGGATCAACTTTGTAGGAATACCTCCTAAGCTTAAGGAATTGGTCTCTCAAGTTTCTGAAAACTCCCAATTCATCAAGAGGCATGGTTACCTACTGGATCTAGTCACTTTAGGGTTCAATGAAGATATGATGAGTGTCCTATTTCAGTTCTTTGATCCTAAACATCATTGCTTCACATTCCCCGACTATCAGCTGGTTCCTACAATGGAAGAGTTCTCCAAACTTCTGGGTATACCTGTCCTTGATCAGAGACCTTTCACAGGCTTAGAGAAAGAGCCTAAACCTGAAGTCATTGCTGCAGCTCTACATTTGAAGAAATCAGACATTGTCCTAGAAACAAGGAGTGGAGTTAAGGGTATTCTTGCTAAGGTATTAATGGAGAAAGCTCAAGTGTTCCTGAAGGCTATGAGTTATGATGCTTTTGAGGAGATCGTAGCCTTGTTGATTTATGGCTTAGTGTTGTTCCCCAATCCAGACCAGTTCATAGACGTACACGCCATCAACATATTTCTGACTCGTAATCCAGTGCCTACATTATTGGGAGACATCTTACACTCTCTCCACACCTGTACTACAAAGGCACGAGGAACTCTGATGTGTTGTATACCTTTGCTATCTATGTGGTTTATTTCTCACCTTCCTCGATCAGTGATGAAGAATGAACAAGGGTTCAGGTGGTCCAAGAGGATTATGTCACTTTCTCATTCAGATATTCATTGGTGCTCTCGATCTATGGAGAATGTTACTATCATTGACCGTTGTGGGGAGTTCCCTGATGTGCCATTCCTTGGCATAAGAGGGGGCATTACCTACAACCCTTCCTTAGCTTTACGACAGTTTGGTTATGCTCGGAGTGATGGTCCTTATGATATGTTGATTCAGGGTATTGTGTTTGACTACGACAACGATCTGCAAGGTTATCATCAAAAGTTTATACGATCATGGGGAAAAGTGAACAAAGTTGACAGCAAGACTCTGGAGCCTAAGTACACTATTCCTATGGAAGCTTATCTCAGATGGGTGCGATCTCGTGCTCAGACTCTTATGATGCCATATCCTGCTATCCTGCCAGTTACTATGGAGCCTGTTGCTGAAGGAGATACTCCTTATATCATTATTCATCCAGACATGCCCATTGACATGGAAGAGCTACAGAGGTCCTGGATCCAGTTGAAGGAGCAAAGAGATACTTTTGAGACTCATTACAAAGCAAGTCAAGAAAGAATCCTATAGCTAACAAAGCAACTTCACGAGGAGCGGAATCTCAACTCATACCTCAACACAAAGAGGAAACGTCCATGGGAGACTTAAAACCCCATCTTTCGTATTCATTTCATTTTTATTGTAAGCCCAAGGGGAAAACAAATTTATTACTAATAAAAGTTTACTTTTTGGCTGTTTAAATAAATTTAAATCCTGCGGTTCTTGAAAACATTGCATACGCATTTATACACCATATCATTGTATCACAGGTCTCTTATGTACAGGTATCTTATGTTCTTGCTGTTTATTTCAGCAGAAATGGCTCTTGAACAGACTATCAAAGATCTCCAGGCTCAGAATGCACAATTCCAAGAGTTGATTCTGAACTTGTCCAAGAGACAAGATGAGTTGAAGACACTGCTAGCTAAGAAGAAGAGTCTTGAGGACAACAAGGATGATCATCTGAAACAACTGCAAGCTGAGATGACAAAAATGAGGACCCAGATGAATGACCAGGTGGCTCTTATTCAAAGTTTAGCTCAGGGGTAAGAAAAGCTAAGAACCTTTGTCCACAAACTTCAAAATAATGGAGTCAGGAATCTAATTGTCAGTCAACCTCCATTAAAACAAGTTGATTTAATTGAAAGGAAGATGAGGATAAAAGAAGGAAAGAGACAGGTTGCCACTGATTGTTCTTCAGTTGAAGAAGAAAGACCTGATAAGGTTAATCTACCTCAACACAAGGAATGTAGAAGGCAGTTTATCAAGTTCAGCACTCCAATGTCACAAGTTTTGCAATGCTTGTTGGAGATGAAGCTAATTTCCTTGAAAAATCCTCCTCAAAATCCTAAATCTGCCTCTCCTCACTATAATTCCAAGGCAAGGTGTGAGTATCACTCCGACAGTCCTGGACATGATACTAATAGTTGTTGGGCATTGAAGAAAAAGATTCAAGACCTGATTGACGAAGGAATCCTAGAGGTTACTCTAGAAGGTCAAATTGAGTTCCACTATCATCCATCAGACACCGAAGCTGCAAGACAAGTTGCCCAAAGTAGCAAGAAAGGAAGACTACCTATTCCTGTTGAGATATGGGGCACCTTGGGACATACAAGTGGAAAATTTAATTTCATGGTGAAATATACTGCTCCTGAAAGTTCACGGATTGCAATTGAAGACATTCAGCCAACTGGATGGGACAACATTTGAACTTTCATTTGTAATTTCTTTTGTTTTGTTTAAACACTTACTATTATGTTAAACTTTTGTTTTCATTAATGCATTGTGTATGTTTGTCTTGAATTAATCCATTCGTTTCACTATGTTTTGAACTGTGTTTCATATTTCTATTTTGTGATATTTAACTCCTGATAAAGCTGTAAGCCTGTAGAGGGAGGATGACAAAAACAATACCATAATATTAGGTAGTATGCTTTTGAACAGACTATGCTGACGATGTACAGGCATTGTTTCAATTACTAAACAGTGGAGATATAAGGAAGTTAATCCCTAGTCAACCCTTTTGAGCCTATGAAGTAGGAGTTTTTATTCTCGCACAAATTAAAACCCTTATTCATAACCCGGGGAAGGGTAGTTACTCGGTTAACTCAAATATGCCAATTATCTGCGTTGTACACAACTAATGATGCTTCTCTGTAATCATTAAACCTGACAATCAATATCTAGCAAAAGAAAAGCTTGCTAAGTCAAAACCTATGAAGGAGACTTAATGAAAATTGAGATATCCCGCTGACTGTAATCTTAAAACAAACAGTTCAGGCAAAAAGAAAGAATAATAAAAAAAAGAGGTCACTATGAATCCTCAACAAAGAAAGATGACTGAATGTTCAAATAAATTTTTGGTCTCTGAACCATCACAAATGTCAGTGTTACAATTCCAAACTACTTTGGAACCTCAATGCATAAGTTAACTGAGCATAGGACTGAAGAACATTACGAAGAATGGGTTGGGTACAAATAAATTTGAGCCTTTATCCTTTGTTTCTTAAACCGTGAACCAGACCACGTTACAACCCTTTAAAAGTCCTAACTGAAGCATGGTTAGTTCGAAAGCGTACTGCTACAAAAAGGTATCCTGACTCCTTTAGGGCTTATTATAAAACTTGAGTTAATATCATAGTTTTCACAAAAACTGTTTTTCTAAAATAACTCTTTTTCAAAACTTCAAGACAGACATAAGCATTGCATTTTTGAATATATTTGTTTGCATATACCTGAGTGTTTGATAAACAGAGAAACTTACAGGAGGAATGTTCAATAAACCAGAGTCCTTCTGACAAACAAAAGTTGCTTCCTGGATCAAAGTCCATGTATACAAAGGGACATAGTCATTATCTCCAATCAAGGGGGCATACCAACTTATTGTTCAATTCATTCGGGGCAATCAGGTCCAGATTCAACAATGCTTAATAGCCAGGGGCAGCTCTCCTCATATATTTGAATTACCAAGGGTAACATTATAAAGTTCATGATGTCAGGGGCATATTATTGTGGGGCATTCTGCTTATTTCTCTTGAGGTAACTACATTCAGATACTTCCATTATGGGACAATTCATCCTCAACCAAGGGGCAATGCTTTCTTTTCAAATCTAGTATCCGGAGCGTATATGGTCCATTGCAATTTGAAGACGCCATTCCTCTCATTGTATTACCTTGATATTAGATTCTCAGCAGAAGCCATGGTGGAAATTAATTGTCTACGCCAGTAGTATCAGATGGTGTCAGTATCATGTCTTCAGATCCAGCTATAGGATTTCTGGGAAGGTATTCAGGAAAGTTAAGAACCTCGGGAGCTCTAAATCCAATTGGTTATACACTCTCGAAGTCGAAACGATTCTGTTTTCAAGATCAGCTTTACTTTTCCCTCTAAATCCAGATTTACTTTTACCCTATTTACATAAGAGAAACGTCCATTGGTTGTGTTTGAATGTATGTATGCTTTTGAATATGATTGATGTTTACCAGAAATGCATACAATATAGTAATAGTATTTACTAAGGACGAATGAGGGTAGGAATTCAACGAAGCTTCGCCGGTTCATCCCCCATAAGATAACTACAAATCCCCAGTAGGGCAAACCTATCATCATAGATACTACGAGTTACATCTCCCCTTGAATTTATCCTCAGTCGGGATACTCAGGAACTTATTCCTTCAATAGAAGTACGACGAACGAAGACGGAAGGTTATGAATACTATACTATTAAACAAGACAGGAACAAGTTCCTCATATTCTTCAGCAACGAATCGGGATTTATTTTCCCTAGCCAGTAGTTGTTATACGAAGATACCCAGACGCTTCAGGCTGCATGATTCATACAAACATCATTTACATCATACCGTAACATACATATCCATAAATGCATAATACATTTACTTAGGTGCATCATACTATGCATGCATATATATTGCATAAACTAACATTCTCCTTGCAGGAAAGTTATATGCAGGTAAAACAATATCAACAATCCACAACAGGTCAGAAATGATCCATACATTACTCAAGATGTCCTCGGAGAGTATGCAAATGGTCTGTAAGAAGATCCATTCCCTAATCCAGGATATTTCCAGAAGATTTCATCTATCTGGCCCTTGAATAGCAGGCAAACGGTCTGTAAAAAGATCCATTCCCTGGTTCAAGATATTTTTCAGAAGAACAAATCCTGACGTTCTTTTGGCCCTTGAATAGCAGGCAAACGATCTGTAAAAAGATCCATTCCCTGGTTCAAGATATTTTTCAAAAGAACAAATCCTGACGTTCTTTTGGCCCTTGAATAGCAGGCAAACGGTCTGTAAAAAGATCTATTCCTTGGTTCAAGATATTTTTCAGAAGAACAAATCCTGACGTTCTTTTGGCCCTTGAATAGCAGGCAAACGGTCTGTAAAAAGATCCATTCCCTGGTTCAAGATATTTTTCAGAAGAACAAATCCTGACGTTCTTTTGGCCCTTGAATATCAGGCAAACGGTCTGTAAAAAGATCCATTCCCTGGTTCAAGATATTTTTCAGAAGAACAAATCCTGACGTTCTTTTGGCCCTTGAATAGCAGGCAAACGGTCTGTAAAAAGATCCATTCCCTGGTTCAAGTTATTTTTTCAGAAGAACAAATCATGACATTCTTTTGGCCCTTGAATAGCAGGCAAACGGTCTGTAAAAAGATCCATTCCCTGGTTCAAGATATTTTTCATAAGAACAAATCCTGGCGTTCTTTTGGCCCTTGAATAGCAGGCAAACGATCTGTAAAAAGATCCATTCCCTGGTTCAAGATATTTTTCAGAAGAACAAATCCTGACGTTCTTTTGGCCCTTGAATAGCAGGCAAACGGTCTGTAAAAAGATCCATTCCCTGGTTCAAGATATTTTTTCAGAAGAACAAATCCTGACGTTCTTTTGGCCCTTGAATAGCAGGCAAACGGTCTGTAAAAAGATCCATTCCCTGGTTCAAGATATTTTTCAGAAGAACTAATCCTGACGTTCTTTTGACCTTGGAGAGTAGGCAAACGGTCTATAAGAAGATCCATTCCCTAATCCAAGATACTTCCATAAGAGATAATCACCACGAAGATTTATTTCTACTGGTCCATTCAACAATTCAAATCATGTTGCATAAATGATTCAGAGACGGCCTATACAAAGAACTAGTACTGATATCTAGTATCAACATAAAGACATCATCACATCCTGATACTTTAGATGGCATCTCCAAGCCCATCTCCAGATGACATCTCTAAGCCCATCTCCAATTTTTTCCAAGTGGCATCTTCAAGCCCACTTAAGCATATACAACTAATCATCAGTGTTATTTTACGCACTGGTGAGTGCAAATTTTTGGGCTTTTGTGTTCAATCCCCTTCAACCTTCCAGGTCACGACTGGCACATATACCAATCTAACCCCTCAGGTTTCAGAAAATTGAACAGGGGCAGCTGTTGCACCCCAAAATTTGCCCTCCACAAGACAAGTCAATTGTGTACTAAGAGGCTCACAAGGTTCACAAGGTTCACAAGACATCTCATGAGGTTCACAAGGTTCACAAAGTTCACAATTAGTCAGAAAGTTTGACAATTCCCTCAGACAATGCATCCTCCTAAAGCAATACATCCTAAACTAGGGTTTTGACTTTTATCAGGCTAAATGGACTTACAAGACTTCAAGTGAGCTTCATAGCATCTTATATGTGTTCAATAATCCCCATGTCAAGTTTCAAGACTTTCCCAAAAGATTTGCTCAGTCAGATGATCAGATAGGTCAAAATCAGTCAAAGCAGTTAAAAAGTCAAACTGAGGTCAAACCAAAGTCAAACTTCATGATTTTTTGCCAAAATAAAGTATATGAAGTAAAATTCATCATTTTATCAAGGGTGGATCATGATTCATCAAGGAGATTTCAGATCATCAAGAATCAGGAGTTTCTAAATTAGGGTTTTCACAAGAAAAGTCAACTAAACTTTGACCAGCCATAACTTTCACATGCTTCATCAAATATTTTCCATCCAAATCTCATTTTGAAGGAAATTGAATTCTCTACAACTTTGTTTCTCACAAGCCAAGCCCAAAAATGCTTCATTTGGAAGGTATGAGCTAAGACATTATAGGTCCTTTTAAAAGTCAACAAAAAGTCAACAACTTCCAAAGAGCATAACTTGAGAATGGTAAAAGATATGGACATGATACCAAAGAGGTTGGTTAGAAGACTCTTTAAGCTTTCCAAAATATCCAAGAACACATTCATAACATTAAAATTGAAGGATTTGTGCCCTTGCAAAGTTGGGAAATGTTTGAGAGGTTTATGAAGTAAATGGGGTCTTAAAACCATAATTCTTCAAATGGGCTGAATTTTTTGTGATTCAATTGATTCCATGAAATCATGCATGAAATTAACTTAATATTTTCATAATTTTATTCATTTTATTTTTATTTATTATGATTTTTTATATTAAAAATCATTTTAAATTCAAATAAAATATAAAAGGGTGAAGATTTAAAATGATTTGTCTTCTAGAATGTCATAAAGGTTATTTGGATCTAATTGATACAAGAGTTATGAAGATTATCCTAAAATAGCAAGCTTATATCAAGAATATTCAAACTTTAAAAGCTAATCTTTTTCAATCTCAAACTACCAAAAAATCCAAAGTCTTGAGCAATGTTTTTGACCTAATTCATTCATCAATATATAAAGAACATTTAGCAACTTAGAGAGCACGATTTTGCAGCCTCCAAAGTCATCTTCAAACTTCAAAAATTTCATCCAAAACTCAAATTCGGTTTGATACTTCTAGCCACTCTCAAGACAAACTAAAGGTTGCAAATTGTTCCTTGAAGGTCACTGATTATTTCTGGATCATAAAACCATCCATCCCTGCACTAAATCACGAAAAACGAATCCATGTTCATGCTCATCTTACAATTTTTCGATTTTATATATTCACTCCCTAATTAATCATATTTGACTGATGTTTTGTGTTTGTTATGATACAAGGAACGTTTCTGGATGAATCAATTGGATTTTAGGCACACGAATGAAGATTAGCCATGGCTAGGGTTTGGACCTTCGAATTAGGGTTCTTTTATTTACTTAATTTAAATGATTTTGAAAAGCATAGCAAGACTGTATAAACTGTGCGAAATCGTTTTATGCTAGCAATTGGATCCAATTTTACATGTTTCATAGGCGTCCAAAAACCTAGGTTCTTCTGTAAAAATATGTGCAGGAAATTTCGCAGGAATACTGGTGGGAAAATTCGCAGGAAAATGTGCAGGTCTGGAGGAAGAAGAAGGAGATTGGCGCGCAGCTAGAAATTCAAAAATTGTTTTTATATTATATAGTTTTATTTGTATTATAATTATTGAATGACGTTGATGGTGTAATGGTAAGGACGGGCGTATGTGAGGATCTGGGAAGGGGTTCGAACCCCAACTTCAACATTTTTTGTTTATTTTCTTTATATTTTCAGGCTTAATACATAATGAACCATAGCCATTCATTGTTCAGCCAGCGTGCGCAACCCAGTGGTAGCATGGTTCGTCCAGAGTGTGGCAAGGCCTATGGCATGGGTTCAATCCCTGCCCCAGGTAATTTTTTTATTCTGGTTTTTGCTTAATTGTTTTATTATTAAATATGATTATGTTAATATATATATTTAGGTAATTCTAGGAATTTAACATGTAAACATCTTATAGGTTCTAAAAAAATTCTAAAAATTATTTTCTAAATTCTAAAACTAATTTTTATTTATTTAAATTAAAACATGTATATATTTAGTTAATAATTAAATTAATATTGTATGTTAAATTAAAAAAAACCCTAATATTTTTATATATAAAACCCTAATTATTTTTTTTAACCCTAATTTATTTTCTAGCTATTCCAAACTCTAATTTTCTTTTACAATTTTAATTTCTTATTTTTATTATGTTTGTTTAATTATACTTAATAAATATTTCTAATATATATAATTGAATTATTAATCATATAAATTAGTATATAATTATTATTATTATTTTATTCTCATCTTAAAATTCTTAAAAAATTTTGTTTATCTAAATTTAAAATTTTAATTTGATTTCTATATTGTGTATTATTGTGCTAACCTCTTTTTCTCTTATATTTATTTTTATTACTAACCTTTCATTTATTATTATTATTATTATTATTATTTAAATTGTTTTATTATAATGTAATTGTACAAGCCATGTAATAGTTGTAGTAATTTTTATTGTTTATTTATTTATAAATTGCTATGGTTAGTAAATTAGGGAGTGAAAACATGTTTATATTGTAAAATCAATTTAGATCATTAATAATAAGATAAATATTTGAACTTGTACACGCACACACGTAAGTCGATCCTTGATCACCGTCTCACTTCTTAAGGATACCTCTCAGGTTGCCTAAATAAAAGGTCAAGTAAGGTGTATAAAGCAAAGTCCCTTCTCTTGTTAATATCATCTTGTCCCTTTAAAGATTATAAGATCAAGTCCCTTCATGGTTGCCTTCGTAAATGATCTTGTCCCTTTCGAATAAAAGATGATAAGTCCCTTCGAATTGCTAAGTACACCTTACAGTTGCCTAAACCCAGATGACCCTTCACATGTCCCATACAACATCCAAGGTAATGACTACCTGTTCCTTAATAATAGGGATAGTCTTACCCTTGAAAGAACATTTAAGAACAGAAAAGATTCAATTTAGGGTAGGTTCCTCTTAAGTACTTGCTCACTCCTTCAAAAACACTTCATCACACTTTACATTTTAAACAATTTTCAAAACAAAGTCTTTATATATATTCGTACATGGGTCATTATAAAGTACTTAAGAAAATTTTTAATCACACACTACACTTCTCAAAAACATTTTAAAGTGAGCTAAGTAACTAAGAGCCCATGGATAACCATGGATGTAAAGGGTGCTAACACCTTCCCTTTACATAACCTACCCCCCGAACCCAAAAATCTTTCAAGGTCTTTCCTGTTCTTTTATGCCCTTTCCTTTGGATAAAATAAAAGTCGGTGGCGACTCTTGCTATCCGCAACATTTAACTAAAGTCAGTTCTCCCACCGTGTTACAGTCCCCTACGTAGAGCATGCTTAGGTCGAAGCTGACTGCTAGGATAAACTACTAAAGGACCTATTCTAAAATGATAATTAAGGCCACATGATTGATTCCTATAATCATTAAGCTTATGTTGTTTAAAACGATATATATGTTTCAAGGAGTTTTCCCAAGTCCCCTACATCCTATCTCACACCTGTCTCAAAGCCCAAATTTTTCAAAATAATAATGTTTTTCGTTTTCAATTTTTTTTGTAAGGTTAAAGAAATGGGGAACTAAAGATACACATCACAAATGACTTGTTAGGAACATGTATTCGCTAAAAACTAACTAATGAAATAAGGAAAAACAAATTATAAAGTAAAAATGTAAAATGGAAAGGAAATGCGAGAAAATAAAATCTCCTCCCACACTTAAACCGAACATTGTCCCAAATGTTTCGAAATAAGATAGGGTGAGAGTAACCTGAAAAACCTATGGAATATTGTTGGTACTCTCGTCACCATGCAGTGAGCGCCTAGGATAACGAGATTTGTTGCAGCGATGATCTCCGTGAGAAGCTGCAAACTGGTCGAATCGAGCAGATAAGGTGGTCTGAGATTGCAAAATGGTTTGAATGGACCTATCCTTCTGTTACCGTGAATCTTGCATGAAGGTCATGTTAGCATCCAGTTGTTGCTGGATAGAAGATAGCCAGTCATCACACCTTGGTTCTCTGGCGATCTTCTCACGCCACATCTCTTCAGTGATATAAAAGCCAGGGGCATACCTGCAATAGGGTGAGAAGAAGACGGTGCAATGTGTGCAGGTGGTGCATGATATGGAGACATATGATGATCTGGAGAATACTCTCTCTGATCATACTCGTCATCAGTCTCGTGTCCATCCCCAATAAGAACATTATGAGGCATTGGACCTATAACAAGTGGAGCGTCTAAAATGTAGATCCAATTCCTCTCAACTTGTACATCGGTACGTCTAGTGCAAGGCAACATAACAGATGGGATAGCCACACCATGAACCATGAGTTCATAACCTCCTTCTCTCCTCGCTCTTCACAATTTTATATCTTTCAGAAATTTTAGGTTGATTATGCGCGGAGGTAAGGGTACTAAGGTAGCTATCTCAGTGTCGAGATTAAGGGCCCTAGAAATAGATGTAATCAAGCCTCAAAATGAAATGGTCCCTATTTTCTTTAAAATAGTAATAGTATGAGTAAACATGAAAGGGACCGAGTTAATTCGTCTATTTATGAGGCACCCTTGCAAAAATAGAAGTTCTTTTGCATTCACCTTCTAAGGATTCTCCAAGCCAAAAATAGTGTAAGCTAAAATATATATCGAAAAACTTGGATGATCAGGTTATGGATAGTTGAGGCAAGGATCCATTCGAAAGAAGTAATAATGGAATTTGACAACTTGTGACAGAAGGAATATGTCTTAACTGACCAATCGGAATCTAAAGGCGCTCCACAAATAACGAATTCCCCATGAGGTATGCCTAATCTGTCTACAAGTTCGTCGGTGGTGAACTCATATTCAACATTAAACATTCGGAATCGCATTGTTCCGACTATGCTTGTAGAACTAACTTTATAAATCAAAGAACTTAGAAATTCCCATGTTAACCTCTCATAGGTAGGCTCTTTCCTAGCGAACAATTCATGCAATCCTAAAGTATCTAACAAGTGAAAATTTCTATGATAAATACCTAGAGTATAGAGAAAATCTTCGTCGACATACCTTGTCGGGACAATTTCTCGTGCTTGCAATTTCTCGAGAATTCTTCTTTTCCTATCTTCGGGTTTGCCATCACGAAGAGTGTAACTATCAAACTCCATTTTTTCTTCTTGAGGTTTGAAGATGAAGAAATGGGTATTTATAGAGGTGGTTGTGAAAAATGGGATTTAATGGATTAGATGGAGGTTGGTGAAAGTTGGGAAGTTTAAATGGGTGGTTAATGAGGAAGTTATGAAGTTTGGTGGGTTTTAATGGAGGTTAGTGGTGGTTTGGAAGTTGAGAAGATGGAAGTTATGAAGAGAAAAAGGGCAAAAATGGGGGATTCTTAGGTTCTGTCTCGCCTAAAGATCCTAGACCATGGCAGACGCCATAACTTCTATGGAGGGTGCCACATGAACAAAATGAGGTTGGGCCAGATTTTGCTTTTGTTGGGCCTCTTACTCTTTCTTTCTTCTTGGTGGTTCATATAGTGTTTTCATTATGCAAGATATTTTTAGAACATAAAAATAAACATAAAAAATAAATGATTAAATAAATAAAAGAAACATAAAGTACATAATATATATAGGTGTGAATTACCAAAGTACATCATGGATAAAACAGAAGGTAAATACGAAAGTGTGGAAATATATAGATATCAGTCTAAGAATGAAAAATAAGTAAATGAAAATAGTAAGGAAATAATGAGAGAATGTCGTCACTGAGTTAGATGATCATCTACCTTATCTGAGCGTCGCATTGCGGCTAACTCGCTGTGCAACTTTGCGATCTCCTGATATAGGCGATCAACCTCTGTAGCATGGGTCAAATCAGACACCTGAACCTATAAAGCAAGATCAGCAACCTCCTAATGTAGTCTAGCGACCTCCCTACGCCTCTGGCTATGCTCGTAGCAACCTCTGTAGCATGGGTCTCTACAATGAAAAGTTGTTTGACAACACTATGATCCTGGGTGAGGGTGGTGTAGGTACATACTCTGGAGTAGGTGGAGGTCGAGGCTCATCCACTATCTCTCCAAAGCCCTATAGAGCATAACTTGTTGGCAGGATCATGGACGTTGATCATCATAGGGTCAGGCAGGGTGAAATAATGTATGGTCTTGTTATCAATCATAAGCTTAAACTAGGTAGGATGGAAAGAGTCCCTCCTCATCAGCCCTCGGTCCAAACAAAAATCAATGTCCAAGTGGTGTATCCACAATAGGTAGTCAAATGATATAACTTACGAGATAGACCTAAAGTAGTACCAATATGAGTCATTTTACCTCCCACATGTATGATACCTTTGGAGGATTTGGCGGTGCATTCGAGGTTGTCAAGTAGAAAACTCCAACAGGCTACAGGATGTGACTTATTCACACAGAAGAGGAGGAAGATCTCGTCCTCGCTAACATGGATGTCAACATCATCCTTTCCCAGGAAGGTATGGGCGAGGATCATATGAAAGTATTGGAGAGCTGAATTATGAATGATGTGAGATAGTTGGGTGGAAGGATCAGGTCCTCCTCCACCTGTAATGTCGCTCAAGAAGTTCTCTATGTCTCTACTCATGAAGTATCCTATGTCTCCACCCGGAACTTCCGGGTGAAAGAGCACTTTGTCCTGAAAATCCTAAAAATAACATAACAGTCCTGACCCACATACGGCTCGTAGCTAAAAAAACTAAGGAACTCCAAGGTGAGGTTCTTGTAGGTGGAATTCATGTCATCGGCGTACTAATCCCACTTGAGTTGGTTGCACTGAAACCTTATAATAGGCTCGAGGCCCAAAGCTTCCATGCAAGCCTGGTCGGTATAGTGGGTAGGTGCCATAGGTCGCTAAGAAAGGATCTTATAGTGGTGCTTCTGTGTGTTGTCTCTGAAAGCGACGTGCATTTCATCAAAGGTCTGCATCCTGAAAAGTTTGTTTAGAGAATGGGACCTGAAAGCATAACATTATGAATGGTTAGTCTATACAAGTAAACAAATTAAAATAAATGCAGGAAAAACGAAAAGTGATAAGTAAAAAAATAAAAAATAAAGATAAAGGAACCTGTAGTTTGCCTCCCATGCAGCGCTTTTTTAACGTCATTAGCTTGACGAGTGGAACTCGTATGTCTAAAGTGGGTATGGGTGGATTGATCAGGTTGTGGCTGAAGTAGTTGGTAGGAACGTCACCTCCTTCGTACTAATTTAACCTCTACACATTTACAATGAATGGACTACACGAAATGTTCTTGATTTCTACTGCTCCAAATTTTAGGATGTTAGAGACCTCAAAAGGACCAGTCCATCTTGATCGTAGTTTGCCAGGAAAAGTAGCAACCTGGAATTAAAGAGGAGAACAGGGTCGCCTAAATTGAAGTCCTTTGTTACAATTATTTTATCATGTCATTCTTTGCTTCTTTCTTTGTATATTATAGCATTTTCATAGGCTGACTGGCGATGTTTTTCTAGTTTATGAATATCAAGGATGCGCTTTTCACCAACTGCTGAATAATCTAAGTTTAAAGTTTTAATGGCCCAATAGGCTTTATGTTCTAATTCTAAAGGTAGGTGACATGATTTTCCATAAACTAATTGGTAAGGGGTTGTTCCAATAGGGTTTTAAAGGCGGTTATGTAGGCCCATAATGCTTCTTGCAGCTTCTGAGACCAATCTTTCCTAGATATTGAAATGGTTTTTTCTAGGATTATTTTAATCTCCCTATTAGACACTTCTACTTGGCCACTAGTCTGTGGATGGTAAGTTGTTGCTACTCTATGCTTGATTCCATATTTTCTTAAAAGTTTGTCGAAAATTCTGGATATGAAGTGCGATCCTCCATCGCTTATAACAAGACGGGGTACTCCGAATCTAGGGAAAATGTAATTTTTAAACAACTTAATTACTACCCATTTTTCGTTTGTGGGTGAGGCTATAGCTTCAATCTATTTGTACACGTAGTCGACAACAACTAAGATATACTTATTTCCTAATGAGGATGGAAATGGCCCCATAAAGTCAATACCCTAAACATCAAAAAGTTCTACTTCTTGAATGTTCCTTAAAGGCATTTCGTCACGTCTTGAGATGTTCCTAGTGCACTGTCATCGGTCGCATTACACAATGTAAGCATGAATATCACGCCAAATGGTGGGCCATAAAAGAACAGTTTGAAGAACCTTAGTGTGTGTGTGTTTTAGACGTGCTTGCATGTCCTCCATAGGATGCAGTGTGATAGTATTCTATGATTTTTCTTACCTCCTCTTATGGAACGCAATGACGGAAGATATCGTATGTACCTCTTTTAAAAAGAAGTGGCTCGTCCCAATAAAAATTTCTTACATCATTAAATAACTTCCCTTTCTGTTGATAGTTAAGGTCAGGAGGTATGATATCAGGCTAGATAATTAATGAAGTCAGCGTACCAAGGTACATTACTTATTGCTAAAGATTTTTCAGAGTGCTTATGAAGGTCTAGGTTATTTTATTCAATGGTTTCTATCTTGGCTATTAATATTTCATAGGAAAAGTCATCATTATGGGTACTAAATCTGGTTTTAGGTACTCAAGTCTAGAAAGGTGATCAACAACTACATTTTTTGTGTCTTTCTTGTCTCAAATGTCTAATCAAATTCTTGCAGTAAAAGTATCCATCGAAGTAACCTAGGTTTTACATCTTTTTTACTTAAGAGGTGTAACACCCCAAAATTTTCCCTTTTATTTTTATTATCAACCTCGAGCAGTGTAAGCTTCATTCCCGTATCATTCTGCATATCATTGCATTGTATTTGAAAAATAAATAAATCATCATCCTTTGCATACGCATGAGGCGTGTGGTCGATCGAGGCTTGCCAAACATTGGAGTTCAAGAGAAAAATAATATCCCAAAAATAATCCAAACCACTTCCAAGTTAACCAACCAAAAAAAGGAAGAATTCACATTTTTCTACCGTTAACCGGTTAACAGAAATGGTTAACCGGTTAACGGGGGCGAAATTTGAACAAAAACTTCAAATTTTGGTTGCTTTCACCATTTCCCTCCACTTTTTCCTTTCCTTTCCCTTGCCTTGTTCTACACTCTTCAGATTTCCGTTTCCCTTGGATTACTCTACCACATTCTAGAGTCTTCTACAACCTTCCAAGGAATATTCCAAAGAACACTCTAGAACTCTCTAGAACCCTAACTAACTCCAAACCTAATCTAATTCCTAAGAAACCTCCAAACCCAAACCTCATGCCAAGCCTACACATTATATAAACCTAAATCATCCCAAAGCTAAAGGGGAGATTCTCATAATTTCACAATTCTCATTTCTAGAATCACTTTTCTCTCTCACTTTTCCTCCATTTCCCTTTTCACCAAAGCTTTTTCAAAGAAGCTCTTCAAGTTTCACATTGAAACTTGAAGATCTTAAGGCTTAGCCTCCAACCTCCATTGAATTGTGGATTATAGAAGAAGAAGCTACTGGTTTTTGGTGAGATTTCGACTGATAGGAAGTGCAAGAAGTATCAAGCATCAAGAATGCATTTATTTTGCGGATTCACGGATTCTTGGATTTCTCTTCGATTAAGCTACAATTCTTGCAACATCTACTGAAGCACTTCTCCGCTTCGTAGGTTGGTGATCTAAAACCATGCTTACTTCAATTTATTCTCTTTATCTCTCCATCTCGGCATTCTTTAAGCGCTTTTTGTATTACTTGTGGTTGATTACGTTTTTGTTACGTTTTGCTTGCGATTTGTGGATTTTAATGGATTAAAAGCTAGGTTGTAGCTTGTTATAGGTTCTAGCATGCGTTAATAAACCATAATTGAGTAGAAATCCGTGTTGACATGTTCATGTCTGTGTTAAATATGTTTAGAAGTAGGATTGTGGCCAAAAGCACTTATTTCCAAACAAAATTTCACTTTCTTTTCAGTGTTAACTGGTTAACGGATTTGGTTAACTAGTTAACACGTGTTTTTTTGTCCAAAATGTTGCATTTTTAAGTCCGTTAACCAGTTAACGGATTCTGTTAACCGGTTAACACTGTAGAAAATCAGTTTTTAGCTTCTTTGATGGTTCTATCTTGCTTCCTTGTTCCTCTAATCCCCATACATGTTTAGGTACTAATTTTAGGGAATTTTTTAGGTTGGTTTCGACATATCATTCCCCCATTTCGAGTTGTTTCGACGCGTTTCTGTTCATGTTGCATATTATGTGTTTATGTGTTCATTTGTGTATAATTTGACTTCTTGCACTTTGTTGCTATGTCCACACATTATTTGGCATGTAAATGATCATGTTGTATTCTGTTTTTTTTGTGCATCTTTTTCATGTTTCGTTAATGCATTTGCATCATTGCATCACATACTCAATGTTGCATGTCATATGATCATAATTGAGCATGTGCGTTTTGTTGCATTTTGTGGTAAGTTTGATCACATCATTTACATCAATTCAATTCTGAATTTAGCATTAAGCTTGGCATTCTTGTTGATCTATCATGTTGCATATTCATGATCAATGTTCATTATGTTCATATGCCATGTTCATGTGCCATATTTTGCATACTTGTTGCATAATAATTCATGTGGTGCATTCTAGCATAATCCCTAAAAAATGATCATGTTCATTCAATTATGTATGTTGATCTATGTTCATATGGCATTTATTCATGCTATTTTTGCACTTTTCATTGAGTTTGGGCATTAAAAATGAAAATAATCAAATCTGCATTTTACATTTCATAGTTGTCTTTGTATATAGGAGTTGTAAAATGCATGCTGCTTGTTATGGTGTTCATGTTGTTTGTGACGTTTTACACCTACTTTCCTGTTGTTTGATAGTTGTAGTATGTTGTTTGCATTGTGTGTTGCATTTCATTGATGTTTGTGCATTTGGTAGCTGTAATAGGTTGCTGAATTTTGCATTGCATTATTCTTAGGTCCTCTAACTATTAGATTGAGTCTAGGTTAGCTCCTAGTTTCTTTAGGAATTGTTTGGTATGTATTTACCCCTTTCCTTTTCATTAAATGTGTACCACTAACCCTTGTTTTGTAGGGAGATAAAGGTATGTTTCCACAAACCTTATCCTTTTTACTTTCTTTATGCATTTAATTTGCATTTTTACCTTACACTTTAATGTTTGTGCTTGTTAGGCTTTCCCCTTTGTTGGAATTAACTTGCCTTCCTTAGGAAGTAAGTTACATTCTAATCCTCTCTTTTTCTTTTCCTTTCCTCATTAGGATGAGAAACCACACAAACCATTAGGATCTCCCTTTTGTATATAATAAATAACTTAGGGTTGGTCTTAGTCCCCCTTAGTTTTGTCCTTTTCCGATTTGAGTCCTCTTTCTTACCTCAAAAGATAAACAACAAAATACCTAATAAATTCCACAAACAATACACTCAAAACACTTCTCATAAAAGATAACAAACAAAGACATCGTGTCTTCTCTTCTCATCTCATACTCTTTGCGGACGAATACGACTTACCTCAACAATTCAAACAGCAACACGGTAAACTCCCTCGAATCAGAGTCGGCAACAACTGAGCTAGAGCTTTGGTAACGTCATCCTAAAAACATAAACAAAGTTTCCGCCTTAGTTAGGCGTACTACGTCGACTCTGATCCTCATTTTCCCGATGAGGTACGTAGGCAGCGGGGTAAGGCTCGTTCGAGCACAATCTTTATTTTTCCTACATTTTCCCTTTTCGTTCTCCTTTCCATTTCCCACTCTTATTCCATTCTAGTTAACAATCTTTATTTAGCAGCATCTTATTTCCTCACCCTTTGAAACAGACAGCAAGTGTGGATCCCGTCGGGTAAGGCGGATAGTCTGGGGTGCTAATACCTTCTCAGGTCGTAACTGACTCCCGAATCCAGATCTTTGGTTCACAAGGCCTCGTCCTTTCCTTCTTCCTTCGGTTTGTAAAGAATTACCTTTCCCGTTCCTTCGGGATAAAAATGCTCGGCTGGCGACTCTACCTTTTTTGCGCCACTTTCGCGTTTGTACTAGGATGAAAATCTCGGGAGCGACAACTTGTGACTCTGTTGGGAATCGAACCCAGAATCTCTGGTTTCCCTTGTAGAGTCAATCCTAGCGCATGTTTGTATTGTTTCTTTGGGTGTTTATTTGCTTGCTGATGTGTGCTTTAGTTTATTTACTATTTTCATTTACAATTTTTATTTTATAGGACTTATTTACCGCTTTCAGTATTTATTTTTCATGCATCATATATACTGGACTGTCTGGTTTGGCTTTTTTCTGTGGGATGGGGTTCCTGTGAGATGAGCTCGTAACCGGGGCTCGAGTGCACCCTAGGACTTATAGTGGTTCCACTTTGGCTTCATGGAATCTTGATATGTCGGTAGTAGTGAGTTCCACACCCAGGCTTGCGACCTTCTTAGAAATGTATTGATACCAGAATCTTTCTGGGGCAATACACAACCTTGATAGTTATGTGCAGTCAGGGGACCGATCATTGAGAACCTTTGTGGAAACATCCCTCTCCAGTGATGACAGTGGAAAACCACATTTGTTGGAAAACCCACTCGCATCGGAGGGCCTACTGGGAACTCGCATAGGATGGCCTGGTTCTCTCATAGGAATCCGGTTAAAGCAAATTGTTCGTATGATAATAGCATTGTATCCCAATGGCTGAATGTGCTATTGTTTCTCGATTAAGTGCTTGAAGCTGGAGACCTATGAGGGATGCTCGTTTTCCTCGTACTCAGCTGAGACCTCCCTGGGTATTATATAATGCCAAACCAATTCCCTGATTTGGTCATGAGCCATTTCTCGGAAATGGTGAACGTAGTATTGCTATCCGGCTTTGAGAGTCCGTGATGTTGACTCGGAGTAGCACACCTGTGAGATTGGGAGGGGTTTACAGGTTTTCAGGAACCCTGAAACTTCCAACATACCCATTTTGCCAGCATTGTTCAGTATTATGGTCAGGTTCTACATGGTCCTTGGTTTTGAAATCCGGGATTTCGGTGGTACTGTTATTATGATTCTTCAATAGTACATGACTGCCTTTTCAGCACCAACATTAGACAAATAATCGCCAGACCTTTGATCACATGCCAGTGCATTGCATAACATCCTCTACATGTTTGCATTCCTAACACATGTTTACTCATTTGCAGGGTCACATGTCGCATTCTTATGAATATATCATACGCATTTACTGCACGATTTGCATATTTTACATTTTTACAGGTTATTCGGACTTCCTAACTTATTCAACTTCAGGAAATATAGTTGGTCAATGCGTTCATCGGTATCTAACAAAAAGAAACCGAGTGAGAATGGCTGAGCGAATGCAGAACGATCTTATGAGCTCCGACAGAGAATGGATCAGTTCATGGAAATGATGACCGGCATTGCCCAAAATCAGGAGCGTCTCAGGTTGATGGTTGAGCAACCCCAAGAAAATGCTAATACCGGAACACTGATTGAGAATGTGGATCTGAATGCTGCCCGTAACGGAGGGACAAATCCCAACAGGACTACGACCTGTAATGTGGTTTTAGAAGACATGCAAGAAGACCAATTCACTCTACTGGATGATGATATGGGTAATATGAATGAGGTCAACAATAGAAGGTATGAAGAGCTGGTGGAGAAAATTAAGGCCATGGAATGTTAGAATTCCCTGGGCATCGATGTAACCAGTCTTGGGTTAGTGCCAGGAGTCAGAATCCCTCCTAAGTTCAAGGTTCCATCATTTGACAAGTACAACTGCAACATGTGCCCTAGAACTCACATCCAGGCATACTTTGGAAGAATCTCGGCTCACACTGATGACGAGAAACTTTGGATGCATTTCTTCCAAGATAGTCTATCTGGAGCTTCGTTGAGCTGGTACATGAAGTAAAGCAGGGTCTCTATCCAATGCTGGAAAGATTTAGCTGAAGCTTTTCTCTAGCAGTATCAATTCAATATTGATATGGCTCCAAACCGCGCCCAGTTGCAGAACTTGTCTCAAGGACCTAAGGAAAGCTTTAAGGAGTACGCCCAGAGGTGGCGTGAATTGGCTGCACAGGTTCAACCTCCATTACTCAATCGGAAAATGGGTGACATGTTTATGGGAACCTTGCAAGGGGCATACTTGGATCGTTTGGCCACTTGCCCGTCCATTGGTTTTGCTGATATCATCATCGCTGGAGAAAGGATAGAAAACTTCCTGAAATTGGGAAAGATCCAAGATGCAAATAGTGTTGGTTCTTCTGGTGTAAAAAAGCCTTTTGGAAATGGCCAAAGATGAAGATAAGACGAGACCAATGTTGTGTATAGGGGCCGAGACAGAGGTCGTTCTCAAGGTTACTACCAAACAGCTGCAGTGACTATTACGCCACAAGTTCAAAAAAACCTCAAGGTCAGCAACAACAGGCACAGAGACCATTCCAGGAAAGAACAAGAGCGAGGAACCACAAACTTGATCCTATCCCATGCCCATATGATGTATTGCTTCCAGAGCTGCTAAAGTTGAACATAGTCGAGCTTCGTACCATGAGAGCTCCTTCTCCTGATAATCTACCTCTGAACTTTGACACAAATTCCAGATGCAAATTCCATTCGAGTGCCCAGAGGCACAATATTGAGAAATGTTGGGCTTTTCAGAATAAGGTACAGGACCTAATTGACTCCAAGGCGATCCATTTTTCTCCTCACCCAAATGTACTCCATAATCTGATTCCTAATCACAACGGACCCGGTGTCACAGTTGTTTTACCAGATGGTCCACGTTAAGCTGGAATCTTCAAGAAGCAAATAAAGCCATCAGTATTCAGATACTCTCAGCAATGGCAATTGTTTGTTGGTTTTTCTTTAATGCATTGTTTTATCTATTGAGGGGAACTACGTCGCTCTGATTCTTCATTGGTCATTGGTCAATGGAGATACGTAGGTAGAAGATTGCAGGTCTTTCCGAGTAACCTTATGGGGAAATTTTACTCCCCGACTTTACTCTTTCCTCCGAGACGTCTCGTGTCAGAATAATTAAGTGAAGACTGATAGGTCCATACAGAGTCAAGCCTCCTCAACTACGGCAATTTTCAGTTTCTTTACTGCATTTCCATTTGTAGTTTCTTTGTTTGCAATACAGTTGTATACATGTATGAAAGTTGTTTACTTTTGAATGTTAGCAATAATAAAAACTCACATGTTTTTCTTGAAGTAATTCATTTGTCAATTTAAATTTTTCATGTGTGCATTGCGATATTAATTGTCGTGCTTAAACTCTATAAGGGAGAATGACGAAACAAAAGTGAAAGATTCTTTAATTGTGTGTTCTCGAATAAGACCCTGTTGATGATGTACAAGCTTTGTTTCGAATCCCTAAAACACTGGAGATATAATGGAGATAGACCCTCGTTAACCCCTTTGAACCTTGAAGTATGAGTTTCTTTTCACACGAAAAAACCCTCACATGTAACCCAGGGGCAGGGTAGGTATCATCTAGTTGGACCAAGCGTTCAAACTTTCATAAAGGAGTGTATTTGAGGATCCATTACATTCCATCATACAAATGAAGAGGTCCAAAGACCATAAACTACAATGGTTATCCAAATCAATAGGTCCAAAGACCGGAAACCACAATGGTTACCCTTCATCGACCAAAGAATGAGGCAGTCACAACCCTTTCAAAGAAATCAAGACAAACAGTGTCACGCGATTTATTCAAAAAAAAATGAAATGAGAACAATAGAGCCCGCTAAGTCGAAACTTGAAAACAAGCGACTTAGGCAAAAGTTAGGGCATCCCACTGGACTTCACAAACAAAGATTCACAAGAATCAGTCCAGGAAAAAGTTAGGGATAAACAAAATGATGCAAAAGAGAAAGACGAAAAGGATTACACAAGAAAGATCCTCAAACAAGAAAAAGTCGTGTGACACAAACATGAAAGGAAAAGGGGTGACTAACTCCTAACAACAACTTGATTGATGCTTGAATAGTTAGCAACAATGGTTACTCAACCGACACGAAACCCTTATGAAAGGTGATTGCTTGTGAAAATTAGCTGAGCATAGGAATGGAGAACATCACGAAGAGGGGTGGGCACAAATAAATTCGAGCATATATCTTTTGTTTCTACAAACCGTGAACCTAACCACAATACAACCCTCAAAAGTACTAACTGAAACAGGTTTATTTTGAGAGCGTACTACCACGAGATAGCGTTCCTGACTCCTATGAGTTATGCTAAAAGACTTTTTTTGGTATTGCATGTGCATGCTTTCTTTCATTCAAAAATAATGTCGTATCTCAACCAGTGATTCGCACACAAAGGTTGCGACACCTTTTCAATAAAGACTTCAAGATTAACATGTGTGTTGCATTAGAATTTTCATTCTAAGAATAAACATTTTCTGCTAACATATATTTGTTTAATATCATAAGAAGTTCACATGCGGAAATTCAGTCCAGAAGCTCAAATTTGCTAAAGTTGAGAAGTCTAAAATTTCTGAAAGACAGTCACATCAAGGTGCAATTTTCCGAGAAAGCTCCGTTGAGTAAGGATTTTCCCAACCAGTCATGGTAAGAGCCAGTCAATCCGGGACAATTATGTCAAGCAATCTTTTCCAAATTCAGCCAAACTGGGGCAATCACCTCGAGATTCAAATCTCTCCCAGAGCAATTAGTCAAAGACTCATACTGGGGCAAGCCACCCCAATCGCACGAGGATTCATTCTTTCCCAAAGACAGCTAATCGGAAGTTCAGAATACCGGGGAAATTATACTCCTGAAGAGTTTAAAGATGCCAAGTCTCTTGTAAAATCCTCTTAAGGTAAAGCCCGGGCAAGAGCAAATGATCCCCAGCAGACGCATGGAAGTTATCCTCAGTAAAGTCGTCAAACTTTTCTTCAGCAGATTTCCTTGATCCTATTTCCCAGCAAATCTAAGGTAACTCTTATTCCCCAGCAAATCTCAAACCAAATCCTTATCTTCCCCAGCAAAGCAATAAGGATTATCCCTAGCAAGAGTCGTCTTCCCGTAGTGAAGCACTTCTTACAAGAATTCAAGTATTCCCGACAGTCAGCTGAACGGTTTCTTTCCCCACAGAGGTTTGGAAAATTCAGGTAGACAAGAGAGTTCTCCTCAATGGAGCCTTGGCGAGGCCTTTCCCCAGCTAACTCGAAAAGTTGTAGATCACCCAACGGAGTCTTAGGGGTGAGATTCAATCCCCAACAGTTGAGGCATCCCCTAGCAGGGCCTTCAAATCTAAAGTCCAATTTATTTTTGGCAAAGGTGATAAGTCGAGACAGACTAGTCACACTCTTTTCCAGCAGAAATATCGGCAATCATTTGTATTCCCCACAGAGTCAGCAAGGATTTGTTATTTCCGCGTCAGGAATTCCCTTTGTACATATCCCTCAGTGTCATGGGGAATCATGTCATGCAGTTCAACATATGTGTGTTAAATCCAAGGTTGATATCCAAAGTCCATCCGCGGCGTGACAACGTTGTGAGCAACTCTTTAGTTTTGTATGATTATAAAATTTAAGTGTTTGTGCTTATTATCATGTGCTTCATATTAAGACACTTTGTTTGCATTGCTTTTCTTTATATCTCTTGTCTTATTTTTTAATAATGTCTTTGAATTTCTGAAAATTCGCAAAATGAATCGATTCATTCCATCATGCATCGATTCATGCTGTAGAAACAATTCTGGAAATTCGCAAAATGTATCGATTCATTCTATCATGCATCGATTCATGCTGTAAGAATGGTTCTGGATTTTCTTCTATGAATCGACACATACAAACATTCATCGATTCATTGTATGTTCATTTCTCTGTTTTTGCTCATCTGTTCAGTATGTATCGATTCATGTTATTATGCATTGATACATAAAAGTATAAATACCATTATGTATCGATTCATTCGTGTCTTGAATCGATTCATTTTTCTGTTTTAATACTAACAGAATCTGCATAATATATGTTTAGTGTTTCATTTAGTGCAGGATATAACACAGAAATTGCATACGAATTTCATTGTCAAGGGATCATTGAAGAACACATCAAGAAAAGGAATTTTGAGTGTGGACAATTCAATGTTGAGCAGGATTGAAACCTAGATTCATATTCATCTTCATCATCTTCTCAAGTACCTTGATTCAAGAAAACCAACAAGAAATTAGTGTTGTTCTGTGAATTGAAGGTTTATGAGATAACGTTCAGTGGTACGATCGGAGATCCAGCTGAGTTGAAGAGTGAAAGAAGGTTTCAAGGAAAAACCAGCTGGGTTTTCCTTCAAGAACGGGCGTGTTCTTGAGGGTTTGTTAGTCACGTTTACAAGACAGATTCAGCCGCAGCGTAAGATTTGGAAATTGGGAGATTTCGCAAATAGATTGTGGAACCGGTGAATTGTTTGTATTACTTGCAGGGAATCTTGATTGGGCTCAGATCAAGTGAAGGTTGATACAATAGGAAGATCTAGGTGTATAGATTTCTGGTGTTTGTATAGCAACCTTGTAATCGACGATTTCAGCAATATTGATATAAAAGTTCTCAATTTCGGTTTGAAATTGAGAGGGAGACGTACCCACACGCGAGGACGAACGTGGGGAACTTCCTTACAAAATCTCTACGTATTGTATTCCTTCTCTATCTCTATTTACGTTTTCAATCATTTTTTATTCATTGGAAATAGCTTTTGTGATAGGTGCATTCAACTGTTTTACAGCTTGTGTGTTTAAACCTTTATCATCTCAATTGTAAATCCATCACGTTATCACATGTCCGGTCTTCTAGTGGCTGGTCCAGAATAGACGCTAGTATATTTGGGACCGTTGTTTCCGTTAATCTTTGAAAACTCTGAAAAATCTATTAAATCCTTGGAAACAAGGAGGTGATCCATTCACCCCCCTCTAGATCACTAGCCACAGCGTCTAATAAGTGGTATCAGAGCACCAGTTCGCTGGTGCTTTGTGGCTGCCTGTAACGTTATGGATTCTGAACCAAAGGGGGCGTATAATAGAGCTCCTGTTTTCAATGGTGAAAACTATGGCTACTGGAAAGACTGCATGCGAATTCACATAAATTCTGTGGATAGGCGCGTATAGACTGCCATTCAAAATGGTCCTTTTCAAATTACCATGATGAATGAGGCAGGTGCCATAGTACCTAAACCAGAAGATGATTGGGATGAGAAAGATGAGAAAAAGTGGTCAAGTGATTGGAGAGCTCGAAATATGCTAATTTCAGCACTTAGTGCAGATGAGTATTATCGAGTTTCCCATTGCTCGACAGCTAAAGAAATGTGGGACGCTTTAGAAATTGCACATGAAGGTACAACTGAAGTAAAACAGTCCCGCATTAACACACTTAGTCAAGAGTTCGAACTCTTTCGCATGAAACAAGGAGAATCTATTCCCGACATGCAAAAGAGATTCGTTCATCTCATTAATCGTTTGAATGCACTTGGAAAACCTGTTTCCAATGAAATTGCTACTAATAAAATTCTGAGATGTCTTAGCAGGGAATGGCAACCTAAAGTAACAGCTATCAAGGAAGCCAACGATCTAACGACGCTCACAATGACTACTTTGTTTGGAAAGCTGGAGGAACATCAGCAAGAACTAGAAAGTCTAGAAAAGTTTGAGAACAAAAGTAAAAAGGGAAAGGAGAAGAATAAAGACAAAGAGGGTGAGAAGAGGCATATAGCTCTTGTGGCTTCTAACTCAAAGTCCTCACAAAAAGAGCTAAGCAACAATGAATCAAGTAGTGACGAAGAAATGGGACTTTTTGTTAGGAGATATAATAGATTCATTCGAAAGAATGGAATCAAGCATTCTGACAAAAATCTCATAAAGTTTAGAAGACAATCTATAGATTCAAAACAGGAAGAGATCAAGAAGAATAGAGAAAGAGGGTCTTGCTTTAATTGTGGCAAGTCCAGACATTATAAGACGGATTGTCCTTTAAAGAAAAAGGATAAGGGAAAAGTTCCACCAAGAAGGTATAATAAGCAAAGAAGAGCTTATATTGCTTGGGAAAGTGATAGTGATTCATCAAGTACACAATGCTCAAGTGATAGCGATGAAACCGCAAATTTGTGTCTTATGGCTCACACCAAAAATCAGTCCCACCACAAGAAGAAAAGTGATGATAAAAAGGTAAAACAAGCTTACTATAACAATTTCTCTTCTATGTCCTTTTCTGAATTGAAAATAGCTTTTGAAAAACTGCATAATGAAGCTATAGAAGCATTTAAAAGATTATCTTCTGATAAACAAATTTTTTCATACTTGGAAGGTAAAGTACAACATGCTGAAAAAGATTTAGAATACTTGAAAGCTAGCATTGCAGAAAATTCAAAAGCTATTGATATTGATGGTTGTAGTAAAATAAGGCATTGTGAAGCTTGTCACATTTGGCAACAAGAGGTTATTTCTCTTAAAGTCAAATTGGAAAAAGCCTTGCAACCTAAGATTACTTATGCCATTGATACTAGGTTGTTCAAAAAGTCATTAAATCCTCCATATGCAAAATATTCTTTTGTTCCAAAGGATTTAAGGACCAATCATAAACAACAACATTATCGTAGTGTTTGTCATTATTGTTGTCATGCTGACCATACCATTGAAAAATGAAAATTTAGAAGATTTCTAGTGCCTAAAGGCATTTATCAATGGAAGCCTAAAGACAACCATGTTACCACTTACCCACTTGGACCCAATAAGAATTGGGTACCTACCTCTCTCTTTTGATATTGTAGGATGAGTGTCTTGCATCCGTGGAAAGAAGATGGTTTCTGGACAGCGGGTGTTCAAGGCACATGACGGGTGACATATCACTTTTTATTGACTTCAAAGCAATGAAGAAGGGGTATGTTACTTATGGAGACAATAACAAAGGAGCTATACTAGGAAAAGGTAGTGTAGGTAATCCCTCTACCACTACTATTTCTGATGTCCATCTTGTAGAGGGACTTAAACACAATTTGTTGAGTATAAGTCAATTATGCGACAAAGGTTATAAAGTTTCTTTCACAAAAACTTGTTGCAAAATTGAACATATCGAACAAAATGTTGTGTTTAAGGGTGTAAGAGTAAACAACATATATATGCTTGATCTTTTGAGTGTATCTCTAACAAGCACTAAATGTCTAGTAGCCCTAAATGATGATTCATGGTTGTGGCATAGACGCTTAGCGCATGTTAATTTCGATTTGCTTAATAAGGTTGTATCCAAGGATCTAGTAGTAGGTCTTTCAAAAATAAAATTTTCAAAAGACCACATATGTGATGCTTGCCAAATGGGGAAACAAACAAGGGTCTCATTTAAATCTAAAAATATAATTTCAACTTCAAGACCCCTTGAGCTTCTCCATATGGACCTCTTTGGACCATCTAGGACAAAGAGCTTAGGTGGAAACTATTATGGTTTCGTAATAGTAGATGACTACTCTAGATTCACTTGGACTATATTCCTTCATAGCAAAGATGAAACTGTTTCTGCTTTTAAAACTTTTGCAAAGCTGTCCCAAAACAAAATGAATTCTAAAATAGTTACAATCCGAAGCGATCATGGAGGTGAATTTCAAAACCATCTATTTGATAAGTATTGTGACAAGTATAGCATTGAGCACAACTTTTCAGCTCCTCGAACTCCACAACAAAATGGTGTTGTGGAGCGCAAAAATCGAGTTTTAGAAGAATTGGCAAGAACAATGCTCAATGAGGGTAGACTACCAAAATATTTTTGGGCTGATGCAATTAGCACAGCTTGTTATGTTCTGAACATAATTTTAATTCGTCCTATTTTGAATAAAACCCCTTATGAAATTTTAAAAGGTAGAAAGCCAAACTTGTCTCATCTTCATGTGTTCGGTTGTAAATGTTTTGTTTTAAATAACGGTAAGGAAAATCTTGGGAAGTTTGATGCCAAAGCTGATGAAGGTATTTTTCTTGGATACTCTCAATCAAGCAAAGCATATAGAGTGTATAATAGGCGTTTACTTTCTGTTGAAGAATCTGTCCATGTTTATTTTGATGAGTCTTACCCAAAAATTGTCGGAAAAGGTATCTCTTTTGATGATGCAGGAGTATCTACAGAAGACATACTCAAAGAAGCTGGTTCGGAAATTGATCAATCTGAAACGGCTGAAATTGAGAAGGAGGAAGATACTAGTCATGAAAAAGATAAAGAGGAAGGAACATCTGAAGTGAAGGACTTTCCACCAGCTTGGAAATCCTCTAAAGACCACCCTATAGACAATATATTGGGAGATATTTCAAAGGGAGTGTTGACTCGTTCTAAGATAAGTAACTTTTGTTCTCACTTCGCTTTTGTATCACAAGTGGAACCTAAAAATGCTAAAGAGGCCTTGATTGATGAATTTTGGCTAATGGCCATGCAAGAAGAGCTTAATCAATTTAAAAGAAATGACGTTTGGGAACTTGTCCCTCGTCCGCGAGATCATCACATCATAGGTACTAAATGGGTGTTTAGGAATAAACTTGATGAAAGTGGAGTGATAACTAGAAACAAGGCACGCTTGGTAGCACAAGGGTATAACCAAGAGGAAGGCATAGATTATGAGGAGACTTATGCTCCAGTGGCTCGCCTTGAAGCTATACGTCTTTTGCTTGCTTATGCGTGTTCTATGAATTTCAAGCTTTATCAAATGGACGTAAAGAGTGCGTTTTTAAATGGTGTCATAAATGAAGAAGTATATGTTTCACAACCTCCCGGTTTTGAAAATTCTGAATATCTAGATCATGTTTACAAATTAAAGCGTGTTTTATATGGTCTTAAGCAAGCACCCCGTGTGTGGTACGAAAGACTTAGCAAATTTCTACTTGATCATGGATATTCTAGAGGTAAAGTGGATAATACACTCTTCATTAAACACAAAGGAAAGCACATTCTTTTAGTTCAAGTTTATGTAGACGATATAATTTTTGGTTCAACTAACATACACTTGGTCGAAGAATTTTCAAATGTTATGCAGGGTGAGTTTGAGATGAGTCTCATGGGGAGTTGAACTACTTCTTAGGCCTCCAAATAAAAGCAACTCGATGAAGGTACATCAGTATGTCAAACAAAATACTGCAGAGAGTTGCTCAAGCGTTTTGGAATGAATAATACAAAACCAATTGACACTCCCATGCCTACCAACGGAAACTTGGACAAAGATGAACATGGTAAGTGTGTTGATGTCAAAAGGTATAGAGGTATGATTGGGTCTCTCTTGTATCTTACTGCTTCTAGACCAGACATCATGTTTAGTGTGTGTATGTGTGCACGATATCAATCAAATCCTAAGGAATCTCACTTAAAATCAGTCAAGCGTATATTTAGGTATCTTAATGGAACACCTAAATATGGGTTTTGGTATTCCAAAGGGAGCGATTGCAGCTTAGTAGGTTACTCTGATTCTGATTTTGCTGGCTGCAAATCAGATAGGAAAAGCACTAGTGGTACATGTCATCTGTTTTCAAATTCGTTAATAAGTTGGCATAGTAAAAAGCAAGTATCCGTAGCTTTGTCTACTGCAGAGGCAGAGTATGTTGCAGCCGGTAGCTGTTGCGCTCAAATTTTGTGGCTAAGACAACAACTACGAGATTTTGACATTGAACTTAAACGCATTCCAATTAAGTGTGACAACACTAGTGCCATTAATCTCACAAAGAATCCTGTTTTACACTCACGCACCAAACATATATAGATTAGACATCACTTCCTTCACGATCATGTTGAAAAAGGAGATGTTGTTTTTGAGCATGTTGATACTAAAAATCAACTTGCTGACATTTTCACTAAACCTTTGGCAACTGAACCATTCTTCAACATTCGTCGCGAACTAGGGATTCTTGATCTCTCCGCATTGGTGTCTTAAGTTTGTTTGATGTAGTTATATTTATCTCATCGTGTTTACTAAGTTCTGAATGTAGACTTCACTCGTACCTCATGAGATTACTACAACGGAGGTAATATTGTCCCTCTCTTCACTTTGTTGATATTGTATGATCAATGTATGGTTGAGCAATTATTTCTCGCTTACATGTACTTCTTTACATATGAATGTTTGAGCATTGATGTTTTGTTTGTAAAGTATTCTTAAGCATCCATACAATGTTATGATTCATTCTGCATTTTGCATAATGTTTGTTTTGCATATTCATTTTTGTGTCAAATTCATGCTAAATTTCTTTTATCACTGTAAAAATTATTACAGTATGTATCGATCTGTCGCTCCCGATAGATGGGACCGGCCCAAATAAAGGTACAGACGCGAACGGTCGGCGAGAGAGACAGTGAGAACACACAGCCGTGAACTCACTGGAGATGAAAGAGTCGCCAGCTAGGCATTTTTATCCCGGAGGAAAGGCAATGCTGCATAGGCCTAGAAAGAGATGGATAAGACGGTTGCGAACCAGAGAGACTGAGAAAGGGGGTTGGTTACAACCTGGGAAGGTATTAGCACCCAGATTGTCCGCCGTACTCGACGGGATCCACGCTTAAAAGATTTGTGTTTAAAGGGGTAGTGTCAGTGCAATCTGTGTATAAAATAGCTGGAAAAGGATGTACAGGTGTCAGTGTAAGAAGTGTGAAATGTGATATATACAGTGTTAGTGTAAGGATGAGAATGGATTGCTCATGATAATGAGGCTAAGAGAAAGATGCTGGAAAGAGGGGGAATATACAGAGACTTTTGTTCGATAACTGTTAAGTTATGCCTACGTATCCTCTCGTGCAATGAGGAAGTTAGAACACCGTAGTTCGACCCAAAGAGACTGAAAGATGAATTGACTTGTGAACTGCTTACTTGTCTATGCTCAAGTGTATGACCTGTCTGGCTCAGGTGCAAACTGTCTTGCATTAGACGGAAGAAGCAAGTTCTCGTTTATGAGTGAATGAGATGAGAAAAGAATCCCGGAGGAGACGATTATTGTTTGTTTTTGTGTTTTCAATCTTTTATTGCTTTTTGAAAGTTTGTCATAAGTTAATGAGCTTAAGCTTAAACCAATGGGTTAGTAAACTCGTCACATCTTCCCTCTGATTAGGGGTAATGAGAATACCTTAAGTGTGAAGTCAGATTCTCACACTTAATCACCTTTGGTGTAGGATTAAGATCATTAACCTACTTGTGATTATTTAGATGTTTTTGTTGTTTTTGTTTAGTGTTGAGTAATGAGATTAAGCCATAATCAAGGATTAAACAGACTCATTACACCATCCTAATAGAAGGATAATAGATGAGAATGCTTAAGCTGAGGAAAGCTCCTCAACCTAATCCATGATTAGGGATTAAACCCATGACAAAACAAGCCTTTGATTAAGTGGATTTTATTTAATGATAAGATGATGAAGTGAATTTTATGATTTGTAAGACAACTTGAGGGGGACTTGTCCATTAACACTAGGGTTAGTCCTTCTTAACCAATTATGGAAGAATTAGAACCCTAATGCAAGGCCCAAGTTACAAGCTTGATGTCTTGATGATTATTAAATGGATTGATTAAAGGATTTAAACACATTAAGGGTTTAAAACTTAGGATTAAAGTTATACACTCCATCCTAATAGAAGGATGCAGGCATAAGCTTAATCACAAAGCCTTAAAGCCTTTAGGGTTTAGTCCCTGATTATGAGAGGAGAAGAGAAGACTCAAAAGAGACACAAAGGTAAAAACTAAGTGGGGAGACTAATCAAAACCCTAATCATTGTCATGCTTGGTTGTTCCTAAGGTTTGTGAGGTTAACAAGAGAAATCTTCAGAGGAACCACCAGGAAGCAGATGAAAGGATCAAGAGAAGCAAAGTAACTTACTTCATTTAAGAAGACAAGTCACTAGAAGAAAGAAAGTAAGAAGAAGAAGAATGAGCAAGCTCAAACCCAAACACAAGACAAAATGCAGCATGGATGCATAAAAGAGATGAAGAGAAGTTATGAGAAGTGAAGGCAAATTCACTTCTCAAATCCACTTACCACCTGAAAAGTTAGAAAAGAAAACACAATGCAATGCAACATGAGATGAAATGGCATGATGCAAAACCAAACCAGAAGCAAATACATGATGTCAATGATGCTATGAGATGCTACAAACCAGAGACAACACATGTGGATGATCATACAAACTCATGAATGCAAATGAAGCAAGTTAAGACACATGAACATACATGGAAAGTTATGAGATGCATATGGCATACAACATGGCAAATGAAAGATGCAATGACCAAACATGCTTTCAATATGTCTTATGATTTTAAATGAATCACAAGGATGCCTAAAATATCATGGCAAGTCAAGGCATGGATGCAAATGCAAGATGGATGCATATGGAAGCCCAAATTAGGGTTTATGAACAATACATCAAACACAAACCAAAATCATAAGCAAGCATTAAGATAAAAAATTTAAAATGCACTCAAAGGATCCCTAATCCTATACTAATCCACTGCCCAAAGGAGAGGTTTCAACTCTTAACCAAATTCAAGTTATGATTTTTCTAAGTTTCCTAGGGTTTTAGGGTTCCTTGACAAGAAAATTATCAAACAAATTGAAAATGAAAGATCAAATAATGGCCATTTAATCTCACAAACTACATGCTAAACACAATGCAATGCAAAAAGAATCAAGGTCCAACCCTTCATGATTAGGCAGAAATGATTTTTGGAAGTTTGGATCAAAATAATGCATCAAAATGATTTTAATTCAATGAAAAATTCTCAAAATGCATCAAGATCAAAAAATAAATTTGGTTTGAAGGTTGGACAATGTTTCTAAATGTCTTAAAACATTTCATGAATTTTTTGGTGATTTTTAAATACCTAAAAGTATTTTTAATAAATTAATTTTCATTAATCAATTAAAAATAAACTTTTAAATATTTAAAAATACTTTTTTAATGCTAAAATGAAAATAAAAATATTTTTGTGTTTTAAAAATTAATGAAACTCTTGGTAAAAAATTTCATAATTTTTAAAGCCTTTTTGCTATTTTTAATAAATTGTATAAAACAAATGAATTAATATGAAAATAAAATGAATTTTAAACTGAAAAAGGAAAAGTAATCAAATCCTAGGGTTCAGATTCAAACAAGCCTACGCGCGAATTGACCTGGCGCCAAATCCTACGGCCAAAATTCAAACTCAGCTAATTAATGATTATGCCCTAATCCTGCCGTTAATGACCCTCAGGTGACCGGAACAGTGTTCCGGTCATCTTCTCCGTTCACTCCAAAACACCAACTCTCTCCACACGCATCTAAAATGAAATCTAATTAAACAGAAATGATACCCACTCACTCACGAATCAAAACCCCCATTCAAACAACATTTATCATTCCTAAACTGGCTTAATCGAATCAATCTAGTTCTAGGGAAAAAAGTTTCAGAGACTGATTAAACTCTCATCTCTCCACCATTTTCAAAACTAAAGACATATTCATGACCAAGGAAGCATGAAGAACAACTTAAGAACTTTAAAAATCATTTCTGGAGAAAAAGTTCTTGAGCTACCTGAGTTTCGAAGCTTTCAATCTTGCAACTTTCTGCCCCCTTCCTTTGATGCAAACCACTCCCTTTGGTCCCTTGATGATGTTTGGATGCTTAGCAAGAGTTTATGTTGGCTGGTTTGAGTGTTTGAACAAGTTCTGTTCAAGCTCAGGTGGGAATCGTGTTTTGGATTCAGGCTGTTTCAGGCAATGGTGAGGGGTTCTTTGTGATCAGGGTGATGAGTGGAGAAGGTTTGTGAAGTTTGTTCAAGTGTTTGTGGCCTGTATGAAGAGTTTCGAAAGTTCTTGCAAGTGAGAGTGAAAATGTGAATGTGTTGCTATGGCTTGCTTCAGGCTTGATTTTTATGTGTAATGGCTGGCATTTGATCCACATAAACAAATCTTATTGGTCAGATGATGTGACTTGTGCTTTTGTGATTGGTATGGTGCTTTTTGCAAATTGTCAACTTTATGTAAGAGAAAGCATGGGTCAAGTTCTAGCTTGGTACAAGAGGTGTGGGCTGTGCATCAAGGTGAGGGGAAAGGCTAGGGCTGGTTCAGCAACATAGGCAGCAAGTGGATGGAAGTGTCATGATGGTTTTGCAACTTGCTTGCTTTTGAATCTTCATGAAAATATCTTGCTCCAAAGGCCAAACAAATGAGAAACCCTTGGCCCATTCTGATTTTTAGGTCACATGTGATGTTTGTGTAATGGATTGACATGAATTAGAAGTCACAAATGCCTTTGGTACAAGATTTTGCAAATTTCTCATTTGGTGCATATCTTGAAATTTAGTGATTTTTGCCAACTTTGACAAACCATAACTTTTGATCCAAAATGAATTAGGTCATGTTCTTGTACTTTTTTAAAAGGGAAAGATCTAATCTACAACTTTCATGACCAAAGTTTTTCCATTTGAAGCATTTTTGGATCAAAAAGTAAGGGTTGAAAAAGTTGCATAAAATGACATTTCATTAAAAGTCAACCATGCCCTAAAAAGTCAACTTTGCAAAAACTTGTAATTCTTGGATTTTGTGAACTTCAACCTTCTTCCATGATCAAATAAAGATCAAATACACTCAAAATGATGAAGATCACCCCTTGGTTGGGTCATTGGGGGCCTCAGATGCCCTGATTTTGCACTGACTTGTCCAGAAAGTCAACTCTTGATCAGATGACTTCCCCATGGAATTTCTTCATGAAAATTGATATGCATAATCCCTACACCATATAGAGACCAATAGAAACAAGAATGACCAAAAAAATGGAGTTATGGCCTCTGAAACCAAAACCCTAATTTTAGGTCAACTGTGCAGTCAAACCTGGCTCTGCTTCCATACCAAACCCAGTTCTTGTGATTCTTTGGCATTCTTGACTTTGAGAGGATATAATATGATGCTTGAACACATATGGACCCCTTTGAAGTGATTGATGACCTTTGGTGTGGCTCAAGAAGCTCTTAGATTGCTCAGATCACAAACCCTAGATGCAGATGACTTTGAACCAATGCAGTGAATCAAAAATGTGGTATGAGATGGTATGATTGAGTTTATGCATATGAAATGATCACAAGCCATGGTGTGAATGGGTGAGGGCAAATTTGGGGTGTTTACAGCTGCCCCTATTCAAACATGAGTTAGCTGTGCAGGATGTAAGCAATGGCTTAACAGGCAAACAAGATAACTTGTGGTTGAATACTAAAGACAGTCCAAAATTTGCAATCACAAAATGAAGAAGAAAAGGGGTATAGATTGCAAAAGAAAATAAAGTATATTGTAAAGTGTGGGCGACGGAGGACGACCGTCGAGCAGAGGACGACTGCTGGGTAAAAAGCAATGGCGGGGACGGCCGACATGCTGGGAAAAGGTGCGGAAAACAAAGCAATGACGGGGACGTCCGACATGCTGGGGATAAAAGAATTATGATGGGGACGGCCATCAAGATAAAGCTATAAAATTTTCTGGGGATTAATGAAACATGATGGGGACGGCCATCAAGTTCATAAAGTAAAGTAACCAACGATGGGGACGGCCATCGGGTTAAAAAGAAAAGGGACCACGATGGGGACGGCCATCGGGTTAAAGAATAAATGAAATAAACAGATGATGAGGTACGATCATCAAAGGTGAAGGACGATCACCTAGCAGGGGACGGCTGCTCTGTTGGGGATAAGATGAGGGACGATCATCTAAGGTGGAGGACGACCACCTGGCAGGGTACGGCTGCCGAAAATATCACGACATAGGACGAATGCCGGATAAAAGATCAACGATGGGGACGACCATCGGATGAGCATGATGGAGGACGACCATCAAGAGGTGGAGGACGACCACCTAGCAAGGGACGGCTGCTCTCAAGGTTTGTCATGACATAGGACGAATGTCAGATAACCAAAATCAACAATGGGGACGGCCATTGGATAAAATGATGAAGGACGATCATCAAAAGGTGGAGGACGACCACCTAGCAGGGGACGGCTGCTAAATATCAACGATGGGGATGGCCATCGGATGAGCATGATGGAGGACGACCATCAAGAGGTGGAGGACGACCACCTAGCAGGGTACGGCTGCTCTCAAGGTTTATCATGACATAGGACGAATGTCAGATAAAAGAGAAAAATGTTTTGTTGGCGACCTACTGGGGAATAGTAAACACGGACGAGTGTTTATATCCAAGAAACAAAAGGTATAAGTGTTTAGATGTTGTGTATAGATTAAAGATGCGGACGAGCAACCCTAAGACTATGATATGGACGAGTATCGGGTAGAAACAAATACTGACACGTGCTCAGAGATGATGATACGGACGAGTATCAACTGGTTAACAATGAACACGGACGAGTGTTGATTCTGAGGGGACTCTTCTGGGGAAAAGTAGACACAGACGAGTGTCTAAATTCAAGAAGACAGGAGTGTTTGACACGTGTATGGATTAAAGATGCGGACGAGCACCCTTAAGACTATGATACGGACGAGTATCATGTAGAAACAAACGCTCGACACATGCTCTGAGATGATGATACGGACGAGTACCATCTGGTTAACAAAGAACAAGGACTAGTGTTGAATCTGTGGGGATATATAAGTGGTATATACAAGATACAGATGAGTATCTGTATAAGAGTGAGCGGTGTACAGATGAGTGTTTAACTGCTGGGGAGAGTGACACAGACGAGTGTCAAAAGGAGAAGAGTGTAATATGAACAAGTATCTGATGTACAAAGCGTAGGCGACTGCGCTGGGGATATGACACGGACGGGTGTCAAAGGATTGCAAGTATGTAAGTATATGTGAGTGCAAAAAGGACGTCTTTGGCTTTCTGCTGGGTTATGACACAGACGAGTGTCAAAAAGTATCTGTAATATGAGTGGTACTGTTCGCACAGAGTGTTCGGGTGACTTTGCTGGGGAGTGATGACACGGACGGGTGCCAAAGAGAGTATATATACTGGTGTTTGTGAATGTGAGGCAACTGCTTTTGCTGGGGAATCTTCGTTGGGAATTCCGGGGGGAGTATTCTGTATATTGATGGATTGTCATTATTCACAAGTGTGGATTCAAAACATGGCTTATGATTATGTTATATGCTTGATTTTTGCCGTAATGCTCCGTATTAAACGGAATGCTACGCTTTGTGGGTTAATATGATGCGAATGCTATGATCATGCAAAAGGTACCAAACCGGGATCCGGATCCCGCTGCTCGTGAAGATCTCTGGCCGATCTGCTTGAAATGGACATCCCAGCTGGGGATGAGATCATTGGTAGATGAGATGACATCTGCTTGGGGATTCAGGTCACTGATAAACCTATCTCAGTAATGCGGGACCCAGCTGGAGTTTGTAGAAGCTTCCTTCACTCTGTTGTGATTCCTTCATGCGTTGCTCTTCTGGATAGAGGCTGAAGCTCCGTGGGGAGATGGCTCCCTGATTTCGTACTCGGCTGAGGGAGGAATGGCAACTCAGATGGGGAGAAAGAGAGATCACCGAAAGATCTCCCTAGAGATTCTGTCGAGGAGAATTTTTTTGACTCGGCCGGGGATATGGGCGTCTTCTGGCACTGCCCTGTTGGAGAAGTGATGCCTGGCAAATCTGATGGGGAGAAGTGATAGGTGGCAATTCAGCTGGGGAGAAAACACTTTGGGCGCTAAGGCTGAGTGTTGATTTGTCAGCTTGTTGGGATGAAGCTTACATGCCCCAAGTTGCGTTCTGGATTCCTGCAATCCTGAAAAGATAAAGAAACGCACAGATAATCCCGAGGTGTCCTTTACTGGATTCCGTCATAGGAGTTTAGATACTTCTGAGAGTAAGTATATTTCCTGCAAGCACATTTTTATTTGAAGATAAACATCTGTATTCTATGCAATCAGTTTTTTCTTTTAGACATCAGACATTTTTTTGCAAATAAATAAAAATGTACAAGACGAGACATGACTGAAAATCTGATTTTATTAATTCATATGCCCTGAATTGGCGAGATACAGTCGAAGAAACATATCCCCTGGAATGAGGAGATTGTTACAAATTGAGAAACAAAATGCTGGCAATGTTGATGACGCTTTAAGGAGCTTCCTCTTTACTATGACTCGTATGACTTTTGACATTCTTCTCATCTTTGCTTTCTGAAGAATGTTGATTCTGATTGAAGCTTGATCCTTTCGAAGCTTACCAAGTTGTAGGCGATACAAACGAATTCAGAATGCAGTTGTTCGCTTATTCCCTTATTTTGCATGGACCGCCCTTTCGGGTTTTCAATCCATCGGGATACCCATTTTTGCCTGAGCTGTCCAATGCGGCTTTTCAACTCAGCGGGTGTACATTTTTGTTTATTTTTACCTTATTTTTGCCCGAGTCTTTTATTCTGTTTTTGACTCGCCGGGATGCCCTATTTTTGCCTGGACTTACATTCTGTTTTTATGTCCAGCGGGTCTTTTATGCGAAGTATTTTTTAACTGCATCTGAATTAACAGGGGATGGGAAATCTTCACCATCCATGGTGTTGAGCATCAGTGCTCCACCAGAGAAAACTTTCTTTACTACGAATGGTCCTTCATAATTTGGAGTCCATTTGCCCCTGTGGTCTGTATGAGGAGGGAGGATTCTTTTCAGCACAAGATCTCCTACTTGGTACTCTCGGTGCCTGACTTTTTGATCGAAGGCTTTCTTCATTCTCTTCTGATATAACTGCCCATGACAGATTGCAGCCAATCTTTTCTCTTCGATCAGACTCAGTTGTTCGTATCGGGATCGGACCCATTCTGCTTCGTTGAGCTTAACATCCATCAATACCCGTAGGGAGGGTAATTCAACTTCAACAGGTAGGACTGCTTCCATACCATACACAAGCTGATACGGTGTTGCCCCAGTGGATGTCCTGATTGACGTGCGGTACCCATGCAAGGCAAACGGTAGCATCTCATGCCAGTCTTTGTAAGTGACTACCATCTTCTGTACAATCTTCTTGATATTTTTATTTGCTGCCTCAACAGCGCCATTCATCTTTGGCCTTTAAGGAGAAGAATTGTGGTGTTGGATATTGAAGTCCCGGCACAGCTCTGCCATCATTTTGTTGTTTAGATTGGAACCATTATCAGTAATGATTCGCTCGGGAACTCCGTACCGACAGATGATATCTCTCTTCAGAAATCTGGCTACCACTTGTCTTGTAACATTTGCATAGGAAGCTGCTTCGACCCACTTGGTGAAATAGTCAATAGCAACTAAAATGAATCTGTGGCCATTCGAAGCAGTCAGTTCAATCTTACCAATCATGTCAATGCCCCACATAGCGAAGGGCCAGGGTGAAGACATCACATTCAGAGGATTGGGAGGCACATGCACCTTATCCGCATAAATCTGGCATTTATGGCATTTCTTGGCGTAGGCACAACAATCAGCATCCATTGTGATCCAGTAATAGCCTGATCTTAACAACTTCTTAGCCATGGCATGCCCTCCCGCATGGGTACCAAAGGATCCTTCGTGCACTTCATGCATCAGCAAGTCTGCTTCTGTCTTATCAACACATCTGAGGAGTACCATATCAAAGTTCCTTCTGTATAGGGAACCATCAGTGTTCAAGAAGAAACTACCAGCAAGCCTTCTCAAAGTCTTCTTATCATTGGAAGATGCCCCAGGTGGGTATGTCTGATCCTCCAAGAAGCACCTAATGTCATGGAACCAAGGCTTATCATCTTTAACAACATCTGCTGCGAACACATATGCTGGTCTGTCAAGTCTGGACACTGAGATCTGAGGTACAAAATTGGCAGTCTGAACTTTGATCATAGATGAAATGGTAGCCAGAGCATCTGCAAACTGATTTTCGTCCCGAGGGATATACTCACGCTTGACTTTTGTAAAGAAAGTCAATAACCTCCTTGTATAATCCCTGTAAGGTATCAGATGATCCTGGTGTGTGTACCATTTGCCGTTGGTTTGATTGATTACCAGAGCTGAATCTCCGAATACGGTCAATGTCTTGATCCTGGGGTCAATGGCTTCCTCAAGACCCATAATGCAAGCTTCGTATTCAGCTTCGTTGTTAGTGCAGTTGAAAGTGAGTTTTGCCGAGAAAGGCATGTGAACTCCTTTAGGTGTAATGAGTACTGCACCAACACCACGACCATTCATGTTAACAGCCCCATCAAACATCATAGTCCATTCTTCTTCCGGGTTGGGCCCTTCAGTTTGAACAGGCTCTTCATGATCTTTTGCTTTTATGAACATGATGTCTTCATCAGGGAAGTCAAATCTCATAGGCTGGTAATCATCAATAGGTTGCTCAGCAAGATATTCAGACAATACACTGCCTTTGATGGCTTTTTGAGAAGTGTATTGGATGTCATATTCTGTGAGGATCATTTGCCATCTTGCAACCCGTCCGGTAAGAGCTGGCTTCTCAAATATGTACTTAATTGGGTCCATCTTAGAGATTAACAAAGTAGTGTGGGTCAGCATATACTGTCTCAGTCGGCGAGCAGCCCACGCTAAAGCACAACAAGTTTTCTCGAGCAGTGAATAACGTTGTTCACAGTCGGTAAACTTTTTGCTTAGGTAGTATATTGCATACTCTTTTCGACCAGACTCGTCATGCTGGCCCAGCACGCACCCCATTGACTCTTCTAATACTGTCAAGTACATTATTAGAGGTCTTCCTTCAACTGGAGGCATAAGGATTGGAGGCTCTTGTAAGTATTCTTTGATCTTGTCAAAAGCCTTCTGACAGTCTTCGTTCCACCTGACCGTTTGTTCTTTTCTCAACAATTTGAACAAAGGTTCACAGGTTGCTGTAAGGTGAGATATGAACCGTGAAATGTAGTTCAATCGACCCAAGAACCCTCGAACTTCTTTCTCTGTCTTTGGCGCAGGCATCTCTTGAATGGCTTTGACTTTATCAGGGTCAACTTCAATCCCTTTTTCGCTTACAATAAAACCCAGCAGCTTACCAGATCGCACCCCGAACGTGCACTTGTTGGGGTTCAACTTCAGTTGGTACTTCCTCAGACGCTTGAACAACTTTAGCAGATTTACCAGATGATCTTCTTCAGTAAGGGACTTGGCGATCATGTCATCCACATAACATTCTATTTCTTTATGGATCATGTCGTGGAATAATGTCACCATAGCCCGTTGATACGTTGCACCGGCATTCTTGAGTCCAAATGGCATTACCTTGTAACAGAACGTGCCCCAGGGTGTGATGAAGGTTGTCTTCTCCATGTCTTCAGGTGACATCTTAATCTGATTGTATCCTGAAAATCCGTCCATGAAGGAGAATACCGAGAACTGAGCCGTATTATCCACCAATACATCAATGTGAGGTAAAGGGAAATCATCTTTCGGGCTAGCTCTGTTCAGATCCCGGTAATCAACACACATTCTTACTTTGCCGTCTTTCTTAGGCACAGGCACAATATTAGCAACCCACGGTGGATAGCTAGTTACGGCAAGGAACCCGGCGTCCCATTGCTTTTGTACCTCCTCCTTGATTTTCATTGCCATGTCGGGGCGAGTACGGCGCAGTTTCTGTTTAACCGGCGGGCATTCTTCTCTCAAAGGCAGCTTGTGCACAACAATGTCGGTGTCCAACCCTGGCATATCTTGATAAGACCAAGCGAACACGTCTACATACTCTTGAAGCAGGTCAATCAGTTGTCTCTTCACTGAGTCTTGTAAGCAGGCCCCGATTTTAACCTCTTTCACGTCTTTATCTGTACCAAGATTGATCGTTTCAACCTCCTCCTGGTGAGGAGTAATAACCTTTTCCTCTTGTCTTAACAACCTGGCTAGCTCTTCAGGAAGCTCATATTCTTCTTCAACCCCTTCATCAGCTTGATTGATCGGATTGTCAAAGTCATATGAAGTCATAGCCGTGCTGTTGTCGGTGTTGTCTGGAAGGCACACTCTGCAAGGGTTCAGTTTGTTCATTTTAGTGATTTGATTTTAATCTTGTTTAGAAAAGTGAAATAAAGTTGTCATTTTGAAAACACTGCCATTTATTTTTTGTACAAAAAGAAAAATGGAAAAACAGTGAGCGGAAAAGAAAAAGACTCATTTGCAAAAAGATGTCTGATATTTCATTGATTAATCTTGTTGCACAAAAAGTACAGATGGCCCGATTACAAAATGAGTCTTGTCATCTTGGGCAAGATGCAAGAATTTGATGCATGCTATAAAAAATACAGGAAATAATAATTACTCTGCATGAGTAACTCTTATAATTTCCTGGGAAGACCAGTTCGAGATACTGCTCCCCGGGATCTTTGGACGGATCCAACTCTCCAGGTTGCGGTCGCTTTCATCCTCGTCTTCCAAATTGTTGACATCATCGGGGGTGAGCATCCCCCCACTAACAAAGTTGGGCTCCTTTGCAGCCTCTGCTTGATCTTGTTGAGTTGGTTTGTAACCCAACCCAAATCTATCTTCTTTCTTCTCCACAGATAACAACTTTCCCCAGCCTTGGGCAGTCCCTTCTTCAACAACCTTCCGGGCTTGTTGATAAGATGTCATTGAGGTTCCAGGTACAGCAGACGTTTCATTTATGTTCAAGGCCTCAAACCCTTGACTCATCGTTTCGTGGATCTCCCCATCCATCTCAATGTATTTATAGGTAGCCAGGTGGCTGACAAAAATATCCTCCTCTCCACAGATAGTAACGACTTGGCCCTCCCACTCGAATTTTAACTTCTAGTGAAGGGTTGAGGTCACGGCGCCAGCGGCGTGAATCCATGGCCTACCCAATAGACAGCTGTAGGCAGGCTGTATATCCATCACGTAGAAGGTCGTTTTGAAAGTTTGTGGGCCAATCGTTATAGGCAACTCAATCTCACCCAGAACCGATCTCTTAGAACCATCAAAGGCTCTCACCACCAGGTTGCTGGGTCGTAACGCCAATCCGTCATACTCTAGCTTCACAAGGGCTTTTTTAGGTAAGACATTAAGGGATGACCCCGTGTCTACCAGCACATGGGAAAGGACTGCACCTTTACATTCCATGGTAATGTGCAAACCCTTGTTATGGTTGCGGCCTTCCGTAGTCAAATCAGTGTTGGTGAACCCTAGTCCATGACTAGCATTAACATTTCCTACCACAACTTCCAACTGATTGACTGTGATCTCTTCAGGCACATAAGCTGCGTGCAAGACTTTTAGTAGTGCGTTCCGATGGGCTTCGGAGCACATGAGCAATGATAGAATAGAGATCTTGGAAGGCGTCTGATGAAGCTGATCCACTATTTTGTAATCACTTTTCTTGATGATTCTCATGAACTCATCAACTTCTTGATCAAAAGGCGTTTTCAAAGCTTCTTTAACAATCTGCTCTTCCTGCACCAAGCTTTTCCCTTTTGCCTTGGCAGCAGCTTCTGCTTCGGCAGTGGGTCTTTGAATTTGTGGAGCAAAGAGACGTCCGCTTCGGGTGAAGCCTCCGCCTCCTCCCACATTGTCTATTTGTGGTGCAGGGGTTGATGATTCAAAAGTGATTTTTTGTCCTTCGCAGTATAAATCAGAGCCGTAATGCCAGGGGATGGCATTACTGCTTTCATAAGGTACTGGCCCAGGCACCGTGATGGTGACTGGACTGATGGCAGCTGCGGAAGGGACTGTGATAGTCTGTGGATCATAGTATATTGTGACTGGTGCTCTGATGGGAGTAGCACTTTGTGAGTTGTAGACGGAGTCATTTTCAGGATCATAATAAATCGTAACTGTTGAGACATCCTCATGGTTTGTTGCTGATGTTGTAGGAGGCATTGTCGGAAGAATGGGTGTTGTTGTTGTAGGAGATTCAAAATGAAGTGGTGCTGAAGTTGTAGGAGGATTGTTTGTTGATATCTGGTCAGTTGAAATGACAGATGAAATACTTGTTGATGAAGCTGAAGAGTTGTCGGGAACAACGGTTGTTGCAGTTGTAGGAGATACTGGAATTGTTGCTGATGAGATTGCTGGATTTGTTGGAATTGATGTTGTAATTTGAAGCAGGCCACTCTGGATGAGACCATCTATGCCATTCCTCAAGTTATCACACCCATTTACTGAAATGTTACAGTAAGCACACCCTAACTCACACCCCGAGAACATTTGACATTCGAGGAGTTGAGCCTTAATCTCTACCAACGGTGTCCGAATCTGACCCACACTGGTTACTAAATAAGACGACTTGTCTTCTTCAATAGCATTGATTCTGGGACCCCCGTGGTGCGGCATAGGGTTCTTGTTAACATTGGGTGGTGGTGCGAAGTTCAGAGCTTTAGAGTCTACCAGGTCTTGTACCTTCATGTGCAAGGCTCTGCACTTTTCTGTACTGTGGCCAGGTGCATTTGAATGAAAAGCACATCTGGCGTTGGAGTCATAATTCCTGGGTAGACTACTAGGATCTGGAGGTGCCAACGTCCTTAGCTCAACTAGGTTGAGTTTCAGGAGTTGTGGCAGCAATGTTGCATAGGGCATAGGGATCAGATCGATTACCCTATTGGCCTGAGAAGGTCTCTGTTGGAATGGTCTTTGCTGATTGTTGTTGTTGGTGTTGCTGTAGTTTCTCAGAGGATACTGAGTTTGTTGCTGGTACTGAGGTTGTTGCTGATAATTTTGTTGCGGAGGTTGATAAGTTGGTTATGGATGAGCTGGAGCGGGAATGGTGACTGCTGCCACGGATCTATGAATATATTGGGGCCTGCCCTGTTGGTGTGGATAACATTGGTCTCACCAGTTCTTCTCGGGCCTGCAAAAGGCTTCCTTGCATTGCTGGACAAGCTGGCACCGTTGTCAGAAATCTTGCCCATCTTTAACAGACTCTCAATTCTCTCTCCATCTATGACAACATCTGCAAAGCTGGTAGAAGAGATAGCAGCCAGCCTGTCAATGTATGTTCCCTGGAGGGTGTTCATAAACATATCTGCCATCTCCCTCTCTGACATAGGTGGCTGAACAGCAGCAGCCAATTGCCTCCATCTCTAGGCATACTCTTGGAAACTTTCTCTTGATGACTGTGACATTCCCATTAGGAGGGTCCTGTTGGGTGCCATATCTAAGTTGTACTGATACTGTCTGATAAAGGCCTCTGCCAGGTCCTTCCAACACCTGATAGTTGCTCTTGTCAGATGAGAGTACCATTCTCTTGAAGCTCCCGTCAAGCTGTCCTCAAAATAAAACATCCAGAGCTTCTCGTCCATGGTATAGGCCTTCAGCCTCCCCAGAAAGGATTGTAAGTGGGTCCGTGGGCCAGAAGTCCCATTGTACTTTTCAAAACAAGGAGGCTTAAACTTATGGGGAATCCTGACCCCGTCTACCAAGCCCATGTCCATAACATCGAAACCTAAAGAGTTTTGAGACTCTAAGGATCTTAACTTCTCAGCTATCTCATCCAGCCTTCTGTCATAAGCTTCTTCCCCAGCACCCATTACTGTGAATTGATCCTCTTGGGGGTCTTCTTGCAGTACCCTGCCTGCAGTGGCAGTCCCTTGAACATTAGCAGGAATATTGACCTCTGGATGAAGGTGGGGGCCAAATACAGGGGGATTAACATGAGGTTGGACCCTCTCATTGTTGCTTGTGCCAGCAGTCCCTATATGGGGATCTTCCTGATTCTGCCTTTCCACCATTGCTCTCAATCTTTCTTGGCTCTGAGCCATGTTGTTCATCACTTCCATAAACTGCGTCATCTGGGTTCTCATTTCCAATCTTTCGTTTGCCATTTGATTTCTGACCTCTGCAAGGTCCTGTTGTACCTGATCCATTTGTATGCCCGGAAGGTTGTTACAGGTTGGATATCGGTGTGGACGGTTGAGGGGAAATACCCGGCGTCGAGCAATAGTTCCTGGACATCACAACAGAGTTAGCAACAATAAAACAAAAACCTACAAAACAAACAAAGGGTTAGCATGCAATGCAGTATGCTTATTTGTTTTCAAGGTATCCGGCTTGGCATTCGGTTTTGACCTTTCCAGACCCTCGAAGATGCTGTTGATGTTGCTTTTGAAGTAAACTCGGATGGAAACAAACTGGTACATATATTACAAAAAGGCAAATGGTACATAGTTTGTTTACAAATACAAGCCCTCTGAGGGGTCAAAATACATTACGAGAAAAATAAAAGTACATAAAATGAAAGCGGCAACAAGCAAATAGTCAAACACCAAGACCAAACTCATCCTCCTGAACTTCCTTGAGAAGTGCTTCAGTCACAGGATCGGCTGGACGCTCCGTGAGATTCCTGATAAGGAGGTTCCGGGTAGTAACAGCTGTAGCTAGCTTCTTGTGTTGACTTTGGTCCTTTGACCTCTTCACTCCAGCTTTGATTTTCAGCTCTGATATCTCCCTCTGGGCTGCTGCCAGGGCTTCCTGCTGCTTTTTTGCACTAGCTTCCAGCTGCTCTATCTTGTCTTGGATCCTCTTATCTTCCAGAGTACGAGCTTCGGTGATCCTGACCCACCTAGCTTGACTCTCTTTCAGATACAAGCCTGTCCTGGCCTTCTGGAACTGGGCTTCCTTGCAAGCATTCTTCAGAATTTGTTCCCCAGCCCTAGACTTCTTGATGTAATCCTCAGACTTCTCAATTTTAGCCAGATGCTCTACTCTCAGCTTCTCTAACCTCTCAGTATCCATCCTACCATCACTCCTCTCCCGGAGGGTCTTCTGCAAAGCCTGAGTCAACTTCTCATTTCTCTCTTTCAAACCCTCAAACTCCTCCAAACTGACAGTGGCAGGGGGTGGTGCTGAGGATGATCCAGGCATATCCTCCATGGTAAAGGTAATTCCAGAGAATTGAGCCCTGGCATGGGACCACTCATAATATTGTGCTGATGCTACATTGTTGCACTTCCCCAGAATGGTTACTCCCCTAGTTTGAACATTATCCCAGGCCCAGGCTGCCTGCCTAACAATAGCCAGATTAGGCTTGTTCTCACAATAAAGAGTCTCAGCCAAGTCTTGTGCCTTAGGAGTGTGGACCAGTGCATAGCCCAGTTGTCTTCTGAACAGCAGAGGGTTGTAATTAATGCTACCCTTAACTCCTATCAGGGGTACATTGGGGAAATGCCCACAACTGGTGATGATATCCCTTCCCTTTGTGCTTTGAGTGCACCACCTGATATCAGCTGAAGTCAGAGCAGTGAGTCTTCTAGCCCAGTTTCTCTGCTGATGAGGATTCAAAAATGCATCTGTCTTGGGCAAATGCTTGAGAAGCCAAGTATGGAACAAAGGAGCACAACACCTCACTAATCTTCCCCTCTGCTTTTCATTCCTCTGGTGCACTGAGTAGTAAAAATCCCCCAATAAAGTGGGCACTGGGTTCCTCAGGATGAAAAGATGGATTGCATTCTTGCTAATGAATCGAGGCTCATCTGCAAATAATATGATCCCATATATGCTTAAGGCCAATAAAGCACAGACTGCTTTCCACTCTCCCAAAGAAGCTTTCAGGGTAGCTTGAGAGATTATGAAATCCAGATGCAGGCCAGGGATTCCAGCCTTAGTAGTCATATGCTGCCCAATCAGAACTGGTTCCAGATGCAATGCCTTTGCTACTTCTTCATTACCAGGAAAGACCATCTCAGGGTTGAAAGGGACTCCACCCCTGATAGGTATACCAACCAATGATGAGTATTCTTCCAATAAAGGGCCCAGCTGAAAATCCTGAAAGGTGAAACACCTCAGTGGGGGATCATAAAACTGAAGGCAAGTATGAATCAGGCTCCTCTGTGAAGGGTCCAAATCCATAACCACATCAAGTATATCTCCATAGTGTTCCCTGAAGAGTGGTATATGGTCTGGAGTGATCAGGGTCTGAATCCTCCTGATGTCAGCTAGCTCAGGCTGGAAGAAGTGGTAGGAGATGTTACTATTTTTAGGTGCCATGATGTTGAGGATGAGTGGAGATAGGTGCTGATGATGACACTGAAAGTGGGCCACTGATTGGCTGGTGCAGGTGACTGAAGCAGATAGCTGATAGCTGAAGCAGATGCTGATGAAGATAGGTCAATACTGATGATGGGGTCAAAACCAAGCCAAAAGTGAAAATGGATACCCTGAAAAACAAATAAACAAATGTCAAAATGATGCAATGAGGATGTATGCAAATGATATGCAAGGGTTTGTGACTGAGCTGGATCTGATCAAGTGCTCTGATATAAGCCCAGGTATATTCAAGAAATCCAGATGGAGGTCTATAGGTCCAGTAACCAAGGTGGGGGACTCAAATAAAGAGTCACATGTCCAGGGTTTAGAATCACAAGAACTGTTCCAACATGGAGTATTCTTAATCAAATCAAAGTAACAGGGTATGCTGAGGTCAAGGGTACCTGCAAACCTGTAAACAGCCCAACCCCCTCACAGGTGGTGTTCTAAAACAAGGATCCTCAGACTTGGATCAATTATGAGAAGTGTAAACACTTCTAACCCGGAGGTACAGTGTTTACAATAACCATAAAAGTTCCTCCTCTAATTCACCTCAGTTTCTGAAGGTCAATACTAAAGGTCATCCAGACTTAGCAGGCTTCCCAGATAGCCCTAGCATTGCAGGAAATCTGCAACACAGAGTTCTCAAGAAGAAACCCATATCTGAACCGTGTTTCATATTCCCGCACCAGACCGAGATGGAATGGGAAAGAATATGAACCACTCTAGCCTAGGTGTCACTCAGGTCCCAGGTATAGGACCTTAACTCTCAATGGAACACCCACCCACCAAAGCAAACAAACAGATCCAGCCAGCAGCACAGTATGACAGTATGATATAATGCAAAGCTATAAAGGGAGCAGTAAAGCAACTGTACATAAAGCAAAAATAAATACAAAAATACAAACACAAATAAGCACATAACACCCCAGTAAACACAAATCAATCAAGCGCTAGGAGGAACCCACAAAAAGAACCAGAAGCCCTGGTTGCAGTATAAGGCTCCCCAGCAGAGTCGCCAAGCTGTCGCTCCCGATAGATGGGACCGGCCCAAATAAAGGTACAGACGCGAACGGTCGGCGAGAGAGACAGTGAGAACACACAGCCGTGAACTCACTGGAGATGAAAGAGTCGCCAGCTAGGCATTTTTATCCCGGAGGAAAGGCAATGCTGCATAGGCCTACAAAGAGATGGATAAGACGGTTGCGAACCAGAGAGACTGAGAAAGGGGGTTGGTTACAACCTGGGAAGGTATTAGCACCCAGATTGTCCGCCGTACTCGACGGGATCCACGCTTAAAAGATTTGTGTTTAAAGGGGTAGTGTCAGTGCAATCTGTGTATAAAATAGCTGGAAAAGGATGTACAGGTGTCAGTGTAAGAAGTGTGAAATGTGATATATACAGTGTTAGTGTAAGGATGAGAATGGATTGCTCATGATAATGAGGCTAAGAGAAAGATGCTGGAAAGAGGGGGAATATACAGAGACTTTTGTTCGATAACTGTTAAGTTATGCCTACGTATCCTCTCGTGCAATGAGGAAGTTAGAACACCGTAGTTCGACCCAAAGAGACTGAAAGATGAATTGACTTGTGAACTGCTTACTTGTCTATGCTCAAGTGTATGACCTGTCTGGCTCAGGTGCAAACTGTCTTGCATTAGACGGAAGAAGCAAGTTCTCGTTTATGAGTGAATGAGATGAGAAAAGAATCCCGGAGGAGACGATTATTGTTTGTTTTTGTGTTTTCAATCTTTTATTGCTTTTTGAAAGTTTGTCATAAGTTAATGAGCTTAAGCTTAAACCAATGGGTTAGTAAACTCGTCACATCTTCCCTCTGATTAGGGGTAATGAGAATACCTTAAGTGTGAAGTCAGATTCTCACACTTAATCACCTTTGGTGTAGGATTAAGATCATTAACCTACTTGTGATTATTTAGATGTTTTTGTTGTTTTTGTTTAGTGTTGAGTAATGAGATTAAGCCATAATCAAGGATTAAACAGACTCATTACACCATCCTAATAGAAGGATAATAGATGAGAATGCTTAAGCTGAGGAAAGCTCCTCAACCTAATCCATGATTAGGGATTAAACCCATGACAAAACAAGCCTTTGATTAAGTGGATTTTATTTAATGATAAGATGATGAAGTGAATTTTATGATTTGTAAGACAACTTGAGGGGGACTTGTCCATTAACACTAGGGTTAGTCCTTCTTAACCAATTATGGAAGAATTAGAACCCTAATGCAAGGCCCAAGTTACAAGCTTGATGTCTTGATGATTATTAAATGGATTGATTAAAGGATTTAAACACATTAAGGGTTTAAAACTTAGGATTAAAGTTATACACTCCATCCTAATAGAAGGATGCAGGCATAAGCTTAATCACAAAGCCTTAAAGCCTTTAGGGTTTAGTCCCTGATTATGAGAGGAGAAGAGAAGACTCAAAAGAGACACAAAGGTAAAAACTAAGTGGGGAGACTAATCAAAACCCTAATCATTGTCATGCTTGGTTGTTCCTAAGGTTTGTGAGGTTAACAAGAGAAATCTTCAGAGGAACCACCAGGAAGCAGATGAAAGGATCAAGAGAAGCAAAGTAACTTACTTCATTTAAGAAGACAAGTCACTAGAAGAAAGAAAGTAAGAAGAAGAAGAATGAGCAAGCTCAAACCCAAACACAAGACAAAATGCAGCATGGATGCATAAAAGAGATGAAGAGAAGTTATGAGAAGTGAAGGCAAATTCACTTCTCAAATCCACTTACCACCTGAAAAGTTAGAAAAGAAAACACAATGCAATGCAACATGAGATGAAATGGCATGATGCAAAACCAAACCAGAAGCAAATACATGATGTCAATGATGCTATGAGATGCTACAAACCAGAGACAACACATGTGGATGATCATACAAACTCATGAATGCAAATGAAGCAAGTTAAGACACATGAACATACATGGAAAGTTATGAGATGCATATGGCATACAACATGGCAAATGAAAGATGCAATGACCAAACATGCTTTCAATATGTCTTATGATTTTAAATGAATCACAAGGATGCCTAAAATATCATGGCAAGTCAAGGCATGGATGCAAATGCAAGATGGATGCATATGGAAGCCCAAATTAGGGTTTATGAACAATACATCAAACACAAACCAAAATCATAAGCAAGCATTAAGATAAAAAATTTAAAATGCACTCAAAGGATCCCTAATCCTATACTAATCCACTGCCCAAAGGAGAGGTTTCAACTCTTAACCAAATTCAAGTTATGATTTTTCTAAGTTTCCTAGGGTTTTAGGGTTCCTTGACAAGAAAATTATCAAACAAATTGAAAATGAAAGATCAAATAATGGCCATTTAATCTCACAAACTACATGCTAAACACAATGCAATGCAAAAAGAATCAAGGTCCAACCCTTCATGATTAGGCAGAAATGATTTTTGGAAGTTTGGATCAAAATAATGCATCAAAATGATTTTAATTCAATGAAAAATTCTCAAAATGCATCAAGATCAAAAAATAAATTTGGTTTGAAGGTTGGACAATGTTTCTAAATGTCTTAAAACATTTCATGAATTTTTTGGTGATTTTTAAATACCTAAAAGTATTTTTAATAAATTAATTTTCATTAATCAATTAAAAATAAACTTTTAAATATTTAAAAATACTTTTTTAATGCTAAAATGAAAATAAAAATATTTTTGTGTTTTAAAAATTAATGAAACTCTTGGTAAAAAATTTCATAATTTTTAAAGCCTTTTTGCTATTTTTAATAAATTGTATAAAACAAATGAATTAATATGAAAATAAAATGAATTTTAAACTGAAAAAGGAAAAGTAATCAAATCCTAGGGTTCAGATTCAAACAAGCCTACGCGCGAATTGACCTGGCGCCAAATCCTACGGCCAAAATTCAAACTCAGCTAATTAATGATTATGCCCTAATCCTGCCGTTAATGACCCTCAGGTGACCGGAACAGTGTTCCGGTCATCTTCTCCGTTCACTCCAAAACACCAACTCTCTCCACACGCATCTAAAATGAAATCTAATTAAACAGAAATGATACCCACTCACTCACGAATCAAAACCCCCATTCAAACAACATTTATCATTCCTAAACTGGCTTAATCGAATCAATCTAGTTCTAGGGAAAAAAGTTTCAGAGACTGATTAAACTCTCATCTCTCCACCATTTTCAAAACTAAAGACATATTCATGACCAAGGAAGCATGAAGAACAACTTAAGAACTTTAAAAATCATTTCTGGAGAAAAAGTTCTTGAGCTACCTGAGTTTCGAAGCTTTCAATCTTGCAACTTTCTGCCCCCTTCCTTTGATGCAAACCACTCCCTTTGGTCCCTTGATGATGTTTGGATGCTTAGCAAGAGTTTATGTTGGCTGGTTTGAGTGTTTGAACAAGTTCTGTTCAAGCTCAGGTGGGAATCGTGTTTTGGATTCAGGCTGTTTCAGGCAATGGTGAGGGGTTCTTTGTGATCAGGGTGATGAGTGGAGAAGGTTTGTGAAGTTTGTTCAAGTGTTTGTGGCCTGTATGAAGAGTTTCGAAAGTTCTTGCAAGTGAGAGTGAAAATGTGAATGTGTTGCTATGGCTTGCTTCAGGCTTGATTTTTATGTGTAATGGCTGGCATTTGATCCACATAAACAAATCTTATTGGTCAGATGATGTGACTTGTGCTTTTGTGATTGGTATGGTGCTTTTTGCAAATTGTCAACTTTATGTAAGAGAAAGCATGGGTCAAGTTCTAGCTTGGTACAAGAGGTGTGGGCTGCGCAGCAAGGTGAGGGGAAAGGCTAGGGCTGGTTCAGCAACATAGGCAGCAAGTGGATGGAAGTGTCATGATGGTTTTGCAACTTGCTTGCTTTTGAATCTTCATGAAAATATCTTGCTCCAAAGGCCAAACAAATGAGAAACCCTTGGCCCATTCTGATTTTTAGGTCACATGTGATGTTTGTGTAATGGATTGACATGAATTAGAAGTCACAAATGCCTTTGGTACAAGATTTTGCAAATTTCTCATTTGGTGCATATCTTGAAATTTAGTGATTTTTGCCAACTTTGACAAATCATAACTTTTGATCCAAAATGAATTAGGTCATGTTCTTGTACTTTTTGAAAAGGGAAAGATCTAATCTACAACTTTCATGACCAAAGTTTTTCCATTTGAAGCATTTTTGGATCAAAAAGTAAGGGTTGAAAAAGTTGCATAAAATGACATTTCATTAAAAGTCAACCATGCCCTAAAAAGTCAACTTTGCAAAAACTTGTAATTCTTGGATTTTGTGAACTTCAACCTTCTTCCATGATCAAATAAAGATCAAATACACTCAAAATGATGAAGATCACCCCTTGGTTGGGTCATTGGGGGCCTCAGATGCCCTGATTTTGCACTGACTTGTCCAGAAAGTCAACTCTTGATCAGATGACTTCCCCATGGAATTTCTTCATGAAAATTGATATGCATAATCCCTACACCATATAGAGACCAATAGAAACAAGAATGACCAAAAAAATGGAGTTATGGCCTCTGAAACCAAAACCCTAATTTTTGGTCAACTGTGCAGTCAAACCTGGCTCTGCTTCCATACCAAACCCAGTTCTTGTGATTCTTTGGCATTCTTGACTTTGAGAGGATATAATATGATGCTTGAACACATATGGACCCCTTTGAAGTGATTGATGACCTTTGGTGTGGCTCAAGAAGCTCTTAGATTGCTCAGATCACAAACCCCAGATGCAGATGACTTTGAACCAATGCAGTGAATCAAAAATGTGGTATGAGATGGTATGATTGAGTTTATGCATATGAAATGATCACAAGCCATGGTGTGAATGGGTGAGGGCAAATTTGGGGTGTTTACAGCTGCCCCTATTCAAACATGAGTTAGCTGTGCAGGATGTAAGTAATGGCTTAACAGGCAAACAAGATAACTTGTGGTTGAATACTAAAGACAGTCCAAAATTTGCACTCACAAAATGAAGAAGAAAAGGGGTATAGATTGCAAAAGAAAATAAAGTATATTGTAAAGTGTGGGCGACGGAGGACGACCGTCGAGCAGAGGACGACTGCTGGGTAAAAAGCAATGGCGGGGACGGCCGACATGCTGGGAAAAGGTGCGGAAAACAAAGCAATGACGGGGACGTCCGACATGCTGGGGATAAAAGAATTATGATGGGGACGGCCATCAAGATAAAGCTATAAAATTTTCTGGGGATTAATGAAACATGATGGGGACGGCCATCAAGTTCATAAAGTAAAGTAACCAACGATGGGGACGGCCATCGGGTTAAAAAGAAAAGGGACCACGATGGGGACGGCCATCGGGTTAAAGAATAAATGAAATAAACAGATGATGAGGTACGGTCATCAAAGGTGAAGGACGATCACCTAGCAGGGGACGGCTGCTCTGTTGGGGATAAGATGAGGGACGGTCATCTAAGGTGGAGGACGACCACCTGGCAGGGTACGGCTGCCGAAAATATCACGACATAGGACGAATGCCGGATAAAAGATCAACGATGGGGACGGCCATCGGATGAGCATGATGGAGGACGACCATCAAGAGGTGGAGGACGACCACCTAGCAGGGGACGGCTGCTCTCAAGGTTTGTCATGACATGGGACGAATGTCAGATAACCAAAATCAACAATGGGGACGACCATTGGATAAAATGATGAAGGACGATCATCAAAAGGTGGAGGACGACCACCTAGCAGGGGACGGCTGCTAAATATCAACAATGGGGATGGCCATCGGATGAGCATGATGGAGGACGACCATCAAGAGGTGGAGGACGACCACCTAGCAGGGTACGGCTGCTCTCAAGGTTTATCATGACATAGGACGAATGTCAGATAAAAGAGAAAAATGTTTTGTTGGCGACCTACTGGGGAATAGTAAACACGGACGAGTGTTTATATCCAAGAAACAAAAGGTATAAGTGTTTAAATGTTGTGTATAGATTAAAGATGCGGACGAGCAACCCTAAGACTACGATATGGACGAGTATCGGGTAGAAACAAATAATGACACGTGCTCAGAGATGATGATACGGACGAGTATCAACTGGTTAACAATGAACACGGACGAGTGTTGATTCTGAGGGGACTCTTCTGGGGAAAAGTAGACACAGACGAGTGTCTAAATTCAAGAAGACAGGAGTGTTTGACACGTGTATGGATTAAAGATGCGGACGAGCACCCTTAAGACTATGATACGGACGAGTATCATGTAGAAAAAAACGCTCGACACATGCTCTGAGATGATGATACGGACGAGTACCATCTGGTTAACAAAGAACAAGGACTAGTGTTGAATCTGTGGGGATATATAAGTGGTATATACAAGATACAGATGAGTATCTGTATAAGAGTGAGCGGTGTACAGATGAGTGTTTAACTGCTGGGGAGAGTGACACAGACGAGTGTCAAAAGGAGAAGAGTGTAATATGAACAAGTATCTGATGTACAAAGCGTAGGCGACTGCGCTGGGGATATGACACGGACGGGTGTCAAAGGATTGCAAGTATGTAAGTATATGTGAGTGCAAAAAGGACGTCTTTGGCTTTCTGCTGGGTTATGACACAGACGAGTGTCAAAAAGTATCTGTAATACGAGTGGTACTGTTCGCACAGAGTGTTCGGGTGACTTTGCTGGGGAGTGATGACACGGACGGGTGCCAAAGAGAGTATATATACTGGTGTTTGTGAATGTGAGGCAACTGCTTTTGCTGGGGAATCTTCGCTGGGAATTCCGGGGGGAGTATTCTGTATATTGACGGATTGTCATTATTCACAAGTGTGGATTCAAAACATGGCTTATGATTATGTTATATGCTTGATTTTTGCCGTAATGCTCCGTATTAAACGGAATGCTACGCTTTGTGGGTTAATATGATGCGAATGCTATGATCATGCAAAAGGTACCAAACCGGGATCCGGATCCCGCTGCTCGTGAAGATCTCTGGCCGATCTGCTTGAAATGGACATCCCAGCTGGGGATGAGATCATTGGTAGATGAGATGACATCTGCTTGGGGATTCAGGTCACTGATAAACCTATCTCAGTAATGCGGGACCCAGCTGGAGTTTGTAGAAGCTTCCTTCACTCTGTTGTGATTCCTTCATGCGTTGCTCTTCTGGATAGAGGCTGAAGCTCCGTGGGGAGATGGCTCCCTGATTTCGTACTCGGCTGAGGGAGGAATGGCAACTCAGCTGGGGAGAAAGAGAGATCACCGAAAGATCTCCCTAGAGATTCTGTCGAGGAGAATTTTTTTGACTCGGCCGGGGATATGGGCGTCTTCTGGCACTGCCCTGTTGGAGAAGTGATGCCTGGCAAATCTGATGGGGAGAAGTGATAAGTGGCAATTCAGCTGGGGAGAAAACACTTTGGGCGCTAAGGCTGAGTGTTGATTTGTCAGCTTGTTGGGATGAAGCTTACATGCCCCAAGTTGCGTTCTGGATTCCTGCAATCCTGAAAAGATAAAGAAACGCACAGATAATCCCGAGGTGTCCTTTACTGGATTCCGTCATAGGAGTTTAGATACTTCTGAGAGTAAGTATATTTCCTGCAAGCACATTTTTATTTGAAGATAAACATCTGTATTCTATGCAATCAGTTTTTTCTTTTAGACATCAGACATTTTTTTGCAAATAAATAAAAATGTACAAGACGAGACATGACTGAAAATCTGATTTTATTAATTCATATGCCCTGAATTGGCGAGATACAGTCGAAGAAACATATCCCCTGGAATGAGGAGATTGTTACAAATTGAGAAATAAAATGCTGGCAATGTTGATGACGCTTTAAGGAGCTTCCTCTTTACTATGACTCGTATGACTTTTGACATTCTTCTCATCTTTGCTTTCTGAAGAATGTTGATTCTGATTGAAGCTTGATCCTTTCGAAGCTTACCAAGTTGTAGGCGATACAAACGAATTCAGAATGCAGTTGTTCGCTTATTCCCTTATTTTGCATGGACCGCCCTTTCGGGTTTTCAATCCATCGGGATACCCATTTTTGCCTGAGCTGTCCAATGCGGCTTTTCAACTCAGCGGGTGTACATTTTTGTTTATTTTTACCTTATTTTTGCCCGAGTCTTTTATTCTGTTTTTGACTCGCCGGGATGCCCTATTTTTGCCTGGACTTACATTCTGTTTTTATGTCCAGCGGGTCTTTTATGCGAAGTATTTTTTAACTGCATCTGAATTAACAGGGGATGGGAAATCTTCACCATCCATGGTGCTGAGCATCAGTGCTCCACCAGAGAAAACTTTCTTTACTACGAATGGTCCTTCATAATTTGGAGTCCATTTGCCCCTGTGGTCTGTATGAGGAGGGAGGATTCTTTTCAGCACAAGATCTCCTACTTGGTACTCTCGGTGCCTGACTTTTTGATCGAAGGCTTTCTTCATTCTCTTCTGATATAACTGCCCATGACAGATTGCAGCCAATCTTTTCTCTTCGATCAGACTCAGTTGTTCGTATCGGGATCGGACCCATTCTGCTTCGTTGAGCTTAACATCCATCAATACCCGTAGGGAGGGTAATTCAACTTCAACAGGTAGGACTGCTTCCATACCATACACAAGCTGATACGGTGTTGCCCCAGTGGATGTCCTGATTGACGTGCGGTACCCATGCAAGGCAAACGGTAGCATCTCATGCCAGTCTTTGTAAGTGACTACCATCTTCTGTACAATCTTCTTGATATTTTTATTTGCTGCCTCAACAGCGCCATTCATCTTTGGCCTTTAAGGAGAAGAATTGTGGTGTTGGATATTGAAGTCCCGGCACAGCTCTGCCATCATTTTGTTGTTTAGATTGGAACCATTATCAGTAATGATTCGCTCGGGAACTCCGTACCGACAGATGATATCTCTCTTCAGAAATCTGGCTACCACTTGTCTTGTAACATTTGCATAGGAAGCTGCTTCGACCCACTTGGTGAAATAGTCAATAGCAACTAAAATGAATTTGTGGCCATTCGAAGCAGTCAGTTCAATCTTACCAATCATGTCAATGCCCCACATAGCGAAGGGCCAGGGTGAAGACATCACATTCAGAGGATTGGGAGGCACATGCACCTTATCCGCATAAATCTGGCATTTATGGCATTTCTTGGCGTAGGCACAACAATCAGCATCCATTGTGATCCAGTAATAGCCTGATCTTAACAACTTCTTAGCCATGGCATGCCCTCCCGCATGGGTACCAAAGGATCCTTCGTGCACTTCATGCATCAGCAAGTCTGCTTCTGTCTTATCAACACATCTGAGGAGTACCATATCAAAGTTCCTTCTGTATAGGGAACCATCAGTGTTCAAGAAGAAACTACCAGCAAGCCTTCTCAAAGTCTTCTTATCATTGGAAGATGCCCCAGGTGGGTATTGTCATACCCCAAATTTGTCCTACTTGTGTCTTTTTATTTCTGTCTAAACCATTATTCGAAAAAAAATCAAAAAAATATCATACCACTTTATTTTATTTTATTTTCTGTCTGATAATCGAAAAAATCCAAAAAATGCATTTTTATTCTCTGTTTATAATAAGTTTCATTTTTTTTTAGTTCATTATAACAAAAATGTACAAAAAAAAAAAAACCTTTTGTTATTTGGTTCTACCAAAACCATTTCACATAAGCTCATTATTTCCTTTTTATTCTTAAGCTTATCACAGTATTTAATTTTCATATTCTTTTTTACTTTAATTTCATTATTATTGTTATTACTATCTTTGTTATTATTATTTTCATCACTATTATTATTTCTAAAAAAATTCACTATTATTATTATCATTCCTAATATTTTTCTAACCATTTTTACTATCTTCATTATTATTACTCTTATTACTATCATTACTTTTGTTTATTATTATTATTATTATTATTATTATATTTATATTTTTGATTTCTACAAGAGTGCAACTAAATTCACAGTATTCCACAAATTTTCCTTTTGGTCACAATGCCACATTTCTATCTCATGTTAATACATAATTCCCCACTACAATGCACATTCACACAGCCTGGCCCATGTGCACAGAAAATTCGTACAAGTAGTCACAGCCTGTCCACTCACAAATTCATCACACACACAACCTGAAACGGTACAAAAATTCCAGCATCAATAATCTGTTACAGCTTGCATAAAAACGCCCAACCACAGCACAAATCAAAAAAGTCCTTCATCAATTTTCACAAATTCTAAAATCTCATAATCTCTTTTTCAAATCTCTTACTCACCATCAAAGCTCCCAAACATTTTCTCAAAAAAAGCAGCCGAATCATTCACCATGTTTGACCTTCACCACCAACAGAAAAAATAATAAAAAGAAGATTGAAATCGGAACGTATGAAAACTGTGAGAGAGTGAGTCTGAGAAACAAATAAACACCTTCAACAAACCAATTCCTTCAAACCATAACTATCTTCACCTTCACAAACTCAAAACACAGATAAGCTACACAAACTGAATCACATAAAAAATCGCAAAAAAATCAAAACCTATACAAATTCCTCCATTTTTCACCAAACCTTCTTCAACAATACAAACCATTTTCATCTTCCGCAAACCCAGCCATCACGCAAATCAGACCCGAACACTTGCCGAAACACATCCAAGGCTGTGAGAAAGCACAGAGCCGCAAGCTTCCAACAAATCATCAGCAACACCCTTTCCGAATCCGGTGAAACCGCAACACTGTGAAGCCACCGCGGGTTCGCTGCGTCGAAAACCGCCGTTGACCCGCTTTTCCAGCCAAAACCGAAGCAAGCCGTGAGAGCACGGGAATCACCGCCGTCCAGAAGCAAGCCGTGAACGCAGTGGAAACCACACCGAACCATATCCGCCGCTGACAACAAAAAGAGCCGGCCGAAACCCATCGAATCACACCATTGCAAGTGAAACTGGAACGAGCTTACCGCCGTGACGTCAAGTCGTGCAAACAGAGAGGTAGCCCAAGAGAGACGGAATCCACGACGGAGGCGGAGGCTGAAAGCGCGAGCCGAAAGCGGAACAGAAAGGGATCTGAGCCGGGCCAGCAGTGCGAAGCCGAGCGAGAGTGAGGCGAGGAAGCTGCCGTTGGTTTGTCGAAGAGGGTAGGTTCTCTGTTTTCTTTTTGAATCACGTGTTTTTCATCTGTGATTGATTGCCTCCCCTTTGTTTCTTACTGCAACTTTCCATTTAGTTTTTTATTACTAGCAACTTTTCATTTAGTTTTTTATTACTGCAACTTTTCATTAGCTTTTATTATTGCAACTTTTCATTAGTTTTTTATTATTTTACTTTTAATATCTCCTGATTCAAGAGGATCTAGGTTATTTTATTATTTCCTTTTTATTTTATTGTCTTTAGATTATATTAAATTTAACATATTGTTTTTTCTAGCACTTAGAAACTCTATCTTCTTTTGGGCTCACATGATGGGTCTAACCCAATCTGAGTTTATGTACACGCCTTTACCACAAACGACACCATCCCTTTTCTTTCAATTTCATATTCTATTTATAACTTTATTAAAAAATGTTACTAAATCTCATTTTTATTTATTTTCTTATGATTTTTTGGTTAGGTTTTTGTTGGTCCATATTTGATAACAAATCCAACTCCACCCCTCTTTTTTTGTTGTTACTTTTATGTTCTTTTCATTTCATTTGCTTTCTCACTATGAAAATTTCAAATAAATTTAGTCTTTATCATTATTTCGATTGTTGTTTGATTTTGTAATTACATTGAATTTTTTTTTTATTTTCTTATTGTTTTATATGGGCCGATGATATCATAAAAGGCCAATTTATCGCCCGATTCTAATCGGTGATTTTTGGTCAATATGAGGCCCCCTTGTATTTAATTTTTCATTTTATTATTCCGACAAACAAACATGTAATTTAATTCAATTTATTTATTCTTGATTTTATTTAATTTATTTATTATTTATATTCATTATTTTATTTTTAATTCAAGCAAATTCAATTTATTTATTCATTTATTTTCGCATTTAAAAAAATTACGTTTCGACTCCTTATAGAATGGTTCCCATTTTGAACCGATTCTAAGGCAGTTCACGAACAAAATTTTGTCGCGTCCCAAAAAGGTCCAACGCCTTCGAATAGTTGCGCTCGAAAAAAGGTCCAACGCCTTCGAATAGTTGTGTCCCGAATAAACAGGCCGAACGCCTTCGAATAGTTCAAACACACTGCACACACGCTTCCTCTTGGGCAAAATACAATGATACCCTTTATTTCTCGCAATCCCCTGTATTTATTTTGTATCCCTCTCCCATTATTTTGTACGCATTTTATTTTCCGCATTTTATTTAATTCTGAATCCTTGGTCCAACGCCAAGCGATTGCACTTTGCACACTTGCACTTTATTTTCCAGTTATTTCGTTTATTAGGATCCTCCACCTTTGCGAGCCGAGCAATTCGTGCCTCGCTAACAAAACCACAAAAATAAACTCCAATTGCATTACCCTCTAACCTCAATAAACCAAAACGTTTCGATTAGATCCAAACCCTTGATCCAACGTCAAGCGGCTTTAGGAAATAAACACATTTTAATAAATACGAGAAGATTTGTACGCCACGAGCCTTAAGCGGTAGAAAGGGGGATAACGAGCTTTCGTTACTCGCTCCAATTATTTCGACGCAGGACACTCGTCTTGTTGGGCGAAATAAACTATCCATAGTCTTTAGTGCATTTCAACTCCTAAACCCTTTCATCGAAGAAAGGTAATAAAATCAACAACCATTATCCTTAGTAGGCCGAACTACGAGGCTCTGACTTTCCCATTGCACGCGGGAGTACGTAGGCACGAGGATCTCCATCCTTGCCGAGCACCTAGGTTCAATCTAACTTATAATTCAACTCATTTCCCTCTAGCAAGCAATTCGTTTAAGCATAGACATCCTTTCGCGCGTGACAACTTAGAAGGTTCCCATCGAGTACGATGGATGTAGGGGGTGCTAATACCTTCCCCCTGCATAACCGACTCCCGAACCCAGGCAATGGTTCCGTTGACCTTTGTCCTCATCCTTCTCTTCCCGGGTTGTATCTATATCTTCCCTTTCCCTCTTCGGGAATAAATAGAATTAGGTGGCGACTCTTCAGTCCGTCCGGCGCGCGGCTCCGTTCTTTCGGATCGCGTAAGGTCGTATTTTTCGGGGTACGACAGCTGGCGACTCTGCTGGGGATTGGTTCACCCCTATGCGAGTCAAGCCTAGTCTAGGTTCCCGTGTTTGTTTGGATGTTTTCTTTTATGCCTTGCTTGTTTTTTTTATCGCTTTCTTTATCGCATTCCATTTTATATATCTTGTGGCTCCTTGGTACTATAATTTGGATCGATACTTTGCAAAAGAAACTTGAGGGAAAAGTTCTATACCCGGGCTTGCGAGTATAAACTTAAGTTAGCGAGGTTGTGTAGTATGGGCTCCCGAGAGAACCTCTCTCGTGGGTTGTCGATACGAAAACCTCACTTGGAGTAGATTTTAATGAGAATACTGACAACCGTCAAGCTTTCGGCGTGTGTGCTCAGTTGTTTTCATTAAGGTCAGCAACTCTGAGAGCATTTAGAACCTTTTGGTTAAAACATCGGTTGATGGTTGCGTAGTATTGTGCACCAAGGTTCGCCTTTGCGTGGCTCGATTCGAAAACCTCACTTGGAATAGACTTACTCAATGGAGTTGATTGACTGTCAAGAATGTATGAAATTGACACGTGCATCAAACAGTTGAGAAAGTTCCATAACTCCAGGACTTTGTTTTAAACCTTGTGTCGATGATCACGTAGTATGGACTCCCGAGAAAACTTGCTCTCGTGGGTTGTCGATACGAAGATCTCACCCAAAATAGATTCATATGGCGGAGTCAATCAACCGTCATGCTTATGGCGCGTGTGATGAACAGCCATATGAATTGATAACTTTGGGACCTCTAAAACTTTAGAGTCTACCCAGTGAGTTCTTGATCAGAGTATCTTCCATCTGTACCTTGGACTCGTGAGACCATGTTCTTGTGATCCTGGATTCTGACATTGCATATCATTTCATTTGCATTAATTATTCATATTGCATTTCATTCCAAAAACCGAAAACTTATTTCCATGTTCCTCCATCTTCAGTAAATCAAGCTGGTTTCCCGACGCCCGTATCGAGCTAGACGACCGTACCTAACTCGAGCAAACACTAGAAGACTGATGGACGTGATTCAGGAAGAACAAGCTGCCATGAGGGAAGAGATTGACTCAGTCAAGAGCAAGATTGACCAGATTTATGAGACTTTGCAATCTTTGGCAAGGATGGAAGAACGTCGCGAAGCTGCTGCCGCAATGAACAATGCTCAAGTGCAAGGATCTACCTCACGAGCAATGCCTTCAGTTCCTGTTCCAAATCCTTTGGTTTATGGTTTGCCTCCAGGCTTCACTCCTGCTGTTGAAGAGGCCACTTCCCAACCAATACCTGCTTCCGGTGTTACTGTTGGTGTTATTCCTCAAGCTCAACCTATTCCAACTCAAGTCCAGTTTCCTCAAACTGAAGAGAATCATCAAGTTGAGTATGAGATGCATACTGCTGTTCCAATCACCAATCCTCATGCTGCTCAAGAGTCCGAAGCTATGAAGATGTGCCGCGAGTTAGCTGAAAAACTCCGAATCATGGAAGGACACAACTCAACTTCTCTGAGTGCCTCAGACATGTGCCTAGTTCCAGATGTTGTGATCCCTACTAAGTTCAAACTGCCAGAATTCGAGAAATACAAAGGCCTCAGCTGTCCTGAACTCCATTTGAGGATGTACTGCAGGAAAATGGCCGCTCATGCTAAAGATGACAAGCTCATGATCCATTGCTTCCAAGACAGCCTGTCTGGAGCGTCTCTAGAGTGGTACATGCAGCTCGAACGCAACAATGTTCGTACTTGGCTTGATCTATCCGATGCATTCAAAAAGCAATACAAGTACAACACTGACTTAGCTCCAAACCGTACTCAACTTCAGAGTATGTCTCAAAAGGAGAGCGAATCCTTTAAGGAGTACGCCCAACGCTGGAGAGAGCTAGCTGCCAGAGTGCATCCGCCTTTGGTTGACCATGAATTGATCGACATCTTCATGGGTACCCTACAGGGACAATACTACGAGAAGCTGATCAGCAGCGTATCCTCTGGATTTTCGGACATGGTAATGGTCGGAGAAAGAATTGAAGAAGGCCTGAAGAGCGGAAAGATCCAAGGAGGCTCTAGCAGCCAGAACAATGCCAAGAAACCTTTCAACGGGTACAAAAAGGGCGAAACAAATGCCATTTCCGCTGCAAATGGGAATTTTCAACAGAGTGCACCTGCACCAGTTCCCTACTATCAGTACCCCTATGTTGCTGCTGCACAATATGCTCCTATGCCATATCAGCCAGTTCCTCCAATGCCTTATCAGCAGGCCTTTCAAAACCTATTTCCGCCTCAGATGATTCACCAACCACGTCCACCTCCAATGGTTGCAGCTGCCCAGTATGCGCCCAATCCATACCAGCAACAGGCTTATCCACCACGGCCTGGTCAACAACAACAGCGCGCTCCTCAACAGCGTCCACCATATCAGCCAAGAAGGCCTGAAAGAACCTTTGATCCCTTGCCTATGACATATGGAGAAATCTTCAACGGACTGATGGCAAAGGTAACTCTTGTTTTAAGAGACTTGCCACCACAAACTGGTACTGCCCGAGACTATGATGCCAATGCTCGCTGTGAGTATCACAAAGGCGCTCCAGGTCATACCATCGAGAATTGCCATGCTTTCAAGCACTTGATTCAAGACATGATCAACTCTAAGGACCTCACTCTCACTCCGAGAAATCCAAATGTCCAGAATGATCCAATGCCGTCACACGGTGCCAACAAGTAAAGACATTTGAAGGGTTTGTTGAAGACCAAGCTGAGTAGTCTCCAACTTTGAAGCATTCAATCAAGAGAAGTTCATTCCTCAAATCAAGGCAGCCATCGCCATTTATTATTTCCGCATTCCTGTTGTTTTGTAATGTTTGTTTAAGTACTATTTGCTCTAAACATTGTTATCGTTTGTACTTGGTTATGTTAATGTTATGTTTATGAATGTCTTGAATTAATTTATTCGCATTCGCTCATTATTTATCATTTATCACAAAATCACAAAAATTTCTCTCACTTCACTTTAGCAAATATTTGAGGGAGGATGATGAAAACGAAATACCCATAACTGTTGCGGTATGCTTTCGGATAAGACCTCGTCAATGATGTACAGGCATTTTTTTTCAAATCCCCAAACACTGGAGATACAAGGAGTTAATCCCTAGTCAACCACTTCGAGCCTAGAAGTAGGAGTTTCTTTCGGATACAACCCTTAAGTTTAACCCGGGGCAGGGTAGTTGTTCAGTTAACCCGACTATACCTTCGAATCGCGAGATGAGACATCCCGTCAGAGGACCATCAACAAATGACTTGGCAGTCACGACATTCAAACAAAAAAAAAGAAAACAGAAAAGAAAAACCACTAAGTTGAGCACCCAAAGGGAGACTTAGTCGACAAAAAAAAGAAGAAATCAAAAGAGGAACTCAAATCCTCAGCAAAAACAAAACAAATATCAGTGACCATCCAATCAAAAATCAAAAGGGTCACTAACAGCAAAAAAGATGACTGCCATTTTCAAGCAAATTTTAAAGCTTCATCTTCACTCTTGCAAAGTCGAAAACAAACGCATGTGTAGAGTTAATTGAACGTAGGACTGGAGAATATCACGAAGAAGGGGTAGGGACAAATCAAACTTTGAGCCTTATATCCTTTGTTTCTCAAGCCATTAACCAGACCACGTTACAACCCTCAAAAGACCTAATTGAGGCGCGGTTTATTCTGAAAGCATGCTACCAGCAAGGTTGCGTAAATTGACTCCCATATATTTGCTAATCTTCAATCTTGATTGCACATTATTCTTGCTGCATTCTTTTACACACTTCCTAAATCAGCACCACGTTTAGGCTAATGGTCCATTCGTCACACTATCACAACATTTAAATAATTGACTTTTTCAAAACTTGCATGAACTTTACATTAACACTGCCATTTGTGTATGAACAATTTAATTGCAATTCAGTGCTTGACATCAATACAATCCCAACAAGGGGCAGCCAAAAGAGAAGCTTGAACTTCATCGCCAACATGAATCAAGACTACTTCAGCAGTCCAATCAGGGGCAAATCATTCGTAATATCCCAATTAGGGGCAAAATTATCTTCCAACAGCTCAATCAGGGGCAGACGCTTGCCAAATCCAGACACTGAGGCAGATCGTGCCATGGCCATTGTCAAAGCTTCCCCATCAAATTTATTTCAAATACCCTACAGACAGGGGCAAGCAAACAAGGGGCGGGTCTTCCTATCTCTTCTCCCCAGCTGAGCAAACAGACCTTGCTAGACATTGGCAATCGTTCAAAGCAAAATCAGTCTTCATGTGTTAATTAAGTCGCTTCGCTCATCAGCAGATAACCAAGCTTGGAGCTTTCAGATTCATCTTCTGGTCAAACATTGTCGAAGATCGAGTGTCGGGGAATCAAGCCCTCCACCCACCCAAAAGTCCAATTACCATTGGCAACTACCAGACCAAAAGTCCACCAAGCTGGCACCTTTCTTTTTCAATCACTCATATGCATCATTATGCATCATATGCAGTCATACGCATCATATGCATCAATCATTTACAACATGTGCATCATATGCATGCCCAAACAAAAACAAACCTTTTATTTTCCCCAACAGTTTTAATTTACATCTCAAGTGCATAAACATTTGCATCGTATCTCCATCCCTATGGAATACCATTTCACAACAATCAAGCATAATCGCATAATTCAGGATCCAGGATCCAAACAAGTTTCCGGTCCTTTCCCCAGCGGAGGATCACATCAATCAGATTCCAGGCTTTCTCTTGGCGGATTCAATAGCCGTGTTTAAATTACAGTCCCTTTGCCTTATCATCCTCTGGTGATAAGTGATTTTATTTTTCAGTCATTTGCCTTATCATCCTCTGTTGATAAGTGAGTTTATTTTTCTGTTTATTGCCTTATCTTCCTCTGTTGATAAGTGAGTTTATTTTTCTGTCTGTTGCCTTATCATCCTCTGTTGATAAGTGAGTTTATTTTTCTGTTTGTTGCCTTATCATCCTCTGTTGATAAGTGAGTTTATTTTTCTGTTTGTCGCCTTATCATCCTCTGTTGATAAGTGATTTTTATTTTTAGTTTGTTGCCTTATCATCCTCTGTTGATAAGTGATTTTATTTTCAGTTTATTGCCTTATCATCCTCTGTTGATAAGTGAGTTTATTTTTCTGTTTGTTGCCTTATCATCCTCTGGTGATAAGTGAGTTTATTTTTCAGTTTGTTGCCTTATCTTCCTCTGTTGATAAGTGATTTATTATTTTGTTGTGTCACCCATCTTTTCCAATTTACTTCATTTACAATTTTCACGAATTCTTTCTTTGTTCGACAAATTTGGAGTCTGCTAATATCTAATTATCTTATACCTTGAGAGACTGAACGCGAGCCAGTTCATCTTGCTCGGTCTAAGCCAATTCGATAGGGGCATCTGTCATACCCCAAATTTGTCCTACTTGTGTCTTTTTATTTCTGTCTAAACCATTATTCGAAAAAAAATCAAAAAAATATCATACCACTTTATTTTATTTTATTTTCTGTCTGATAATCGAAAAAATCCAAAAAATGCATTTTTATTCTCTGTTTATAATAAGTTTCATTTTTTTTTAGTTCATTATAACAAAAATGTACAAAAAAAAAAAAACCTTTTGTTATTTGGTTCTACCAAAACCATTTCCCATAAGCTCATTATTTCCTTTTTATTCTTAAGCTTATCACAGTATTTAATTTTCATATTCTTTTTTACTTTAATTTCATTATTATTGTTATTACTATCTTTGTTATTATTATTTTCATCACTATTATTATTTCTAAAAAAATTCACTATTATTATTATCATTCCTAATATTTTTCTAACCATTTTTACTATCTTCATTATTATTACTCTTATTACTATCATTACTTTTGTTTATTATTATTATTATTATTATTATATTTATATTTTTGATTTCTACAAGAGTGCAACTAAATTCACAGTATTCCACAAATTTTCCTTTTGGTCACAATGCCACATTTCTATCTCATGTTAATACATAATTCCCCACTACAATGCACATTCACACAGCCTGGCCCATGTGCACAGAAAATTCGTACAAGTAGTCACAGCCTGTCCACTCACAAATTCATCACACACACAACCTGAAACGGTACAAAAATTCCAGCATCAATAATCTGTTACAGCTTGCATAAAAACGCCCAACCACAGCACAAATCAAAAAAGTCCTTCATCAATTTTCACAAATTCTAAAATCTCATAATCTCTTTTTCAAATCTCTTACTCACCATCAAAGCTCCCAAACATTTTCTCAAAAAAAGCAGCCGAATCATTCACCATGTTTGACCTTCACCACCAACAGAAAAAATAATAAAAAGAAGATTGAAATCGGAACGTATGAAAACTGTGAGAGAGTGAGTCTGAGAAACAAATAAACACCTTCAACAAACCAATTCCTTCAAACCATAACTATCTTCACCTTCACAAACTCAAAACACAGATAAGCTACACAAACTGAATCACATAAAAAATCGCAAAAAAATCAAAACCTATACAAAATCCTCCATTTTTCACCAAACCTTCTTCAACAATACAAACCATTTTCATCTTCCGCAAACCCAGCCATCACGCAAATCAGACCCGAACACTTGCCGAAACACATCCAAGGCTGTGAGAAAGCACAGAGCCGCAAGCTTCCAACAAATCATCAGCAACACCCTTTCCGAATCCGGTGAAACCGCAACACTGTGAAGCCACCGCGGGTTCGCTGCGTCGAAAACCGCCGTTGACCCGCTTTTCCAGCCAAAACCGAAGCAAGCCGTGAGAGCACGGGAATCACCGCCGTCCAGAAGCAAGCCGTGAACGCAGTGGAAACCACACCGAACCATATCCGCCGCTGACAACAAAAAGAGCCGGCCGAAACCCATCGAATCACACCATTGCAAGTGAAACTGGAACGAGCTTACCGCCGTGACGTCAAGTCGTGCAAACAGAGAGGTAGCCCAAGAGAGACGGAATCCACGACGGAGGCGGAGGCTGAAAGCGCGAGCCGAAAGCGGAACAGAAAGGGATCTGAGCCGGGCCAGCAGTGCGAAGCCGAGCGAGAGTGAGGCGAGGAAGCTGCCGTTGGTTTGTCGAAGAGGGTAGGTTCTCTGTTTTCTTTTTGAATCACGTGTTTTTCATCTGTGATTGATTGCCTCCCCTTTGTTTCTTACTGCAACTTTCCATTTAGTTTTTTATTACTAGCAACTTTTCATTTAGTTTTTTATTACTGCAACTTTTCATTAGCTTTTATTATTGCAACTTTTCATTAGTTTTTTATTATTTTACTTTTAATATCTCCTGGTTCAAGAGGATCTAGGTTATTTTATTATTTCCTTTTTATTTTATTGTCTTTAGATTATATTAAATTTAACATATTGTTTTTTCTAGCACTTAGAAACTCTATCTTCTTTTGGGCTCACATGATGGGTCTAACCCAATCTGAGTTTATGTACACGCCTTTACCACAAACGACACCATCCCTTTTCTTTCAATTTCATATTCTATTTATAACTTTATTAAAAAATGTTACTAAATCTCATTTTTATTTATTTTCTTATGATTTTTTGGTTAGGTTTTTGTTGGTCCATATTTGATAACAAATCCAACTCCACCCCTCTTTTTTTGTTGTTACTTTTATGTTCTTTTCATTTCATTTGCTTTCTCACTATGAAAATTTCAAATAAATTTAGTCTTTATCATTATTTCGATTGTTGTTTGATTTTGTAATTACATTGAATTTTTTTTTTTATTTTCTTATTGTTTTATATGGGCCGATGATATCATAAAAGGCCAATTTATCGCCCGATTCTAATCGGTGATTTTTGGTCAATATGAGGCCCCCTTGTATTTAATTTTTCATTTTATTATTCCGACAAACAAACATGTAATTTAATTCAATTTATTTATTCTTGATTTTATTTAATTTATTTATTATTTATATTCATTATTTTATTTTTAATTCAAGCAAATTCAATTTATTTATTCATTTATTTTCGCATTTAAAAAAATTACGTTTCGACTCCTTATAGAATGGTTCCCATTTTGAACCGATTCTAAGGCAGTTCACGAACAAAATTTTGTCGCGTCCCAAAAAGGTCCAACGCCTTCGAATAGTTGCGCTCGAAAAAAGGTCCAACGCCTTCGAATAGTTGTGTCCCGAATAAACAGGCCGAACGCCTTCGAATAGTTCAAACACACTGCACACACGCTTCCTCTTGGGCAAAATACAATGATACCCTTTATTTCTCGCAATCCCCTGTATTTATTTTGTATCCCTCTCCCATTATTTTGTACGCATTTTATTTTCCGCATTTTATTTAATTCTGAATCCTTGGTCCAATGCCAAGCGATTGCACTTTGCACACTTGCACTTTATTTTCCAGTTATTTCGTTTATTAGGATCCTCCACCTTTGCGAGCCGAGCAATTCGTGCCTCGCTAACAAAACCACAAAAATAAACTCCAATTGCATTACCCTCTAACCTCAATAAACCAAAACGTTTCGATTAGATCCAAACCCTTGATCCAACGTCAAGCGGCTTTAGGAAATAAACACATTTTAATAAATACGAGAAGATTTGTACGCCACGAGCCTTAAGCGGTAGAAAGGGGGATAACGAGCTTTCGTTACTCGCTCCAATTATTTCGACGCAGGACACTCGTCTTGTTGGGCGAAATAAACTATCCATAGTCTTTAGTGCATTTCAACTCCTAAACCCTTTCATCGAAGAAAGGTAATAAAATCAACAACCATTACCCTTAGTAGGCCGAACTACGAGGCTCTGACTTTCCCATTGCACGCGGGAGTACGTAGGCACGAGGATCTCCATCCTTGCCGAGCACCTAGGTTCAATCTAACTTATAATTCAACTCATTTCCCTCTAGCAAGCAATTCGTTTAAGCATAGACATCCTTTCGCGCGTGACAACTTAGAAGGTTCCCATCGAGTACGATGGATGTAGGGGGTGCTAATACCTTCCCCCTGCATAACCGACTCCCGAACCCAGGCAATGGTTCCGTTGACCTTTGTCCTCATCCTTCTCTTCCCGGGTTGTATCTATATCTTCCCTTTCCCTCTTCGGGAATAAATAGAATTAGGTGGCGACTCTTCAGTCCGTCCGGCGCGCGGCTCCGTTCTTTCGGATCGCGTAAGGTCGTATTTTTCGGGGTACGACAGGTATGTCTGATCCTCCAAGAAGCACCTAATGTCATGGAACCAAGGCTTATCATCTTTAACAACATCTGCTGCGAACACATATGCTGGTCTGTCAAGTCTGGACACTGAGATCTGAGGTACAAAATTGGCAGCCTGAACTTTGATCATAGATGAAATGGTAGCCAGAGCATCTGCAAACTGATTTTCGTCCCGAGGGATATACTCAAGCTTGACTTTTGTAAAGAAAGTCAATAACCTCCTTGTATAATCCCTGTAAGGTATCAGATGATCCTGGTGTGTGTACCATTTGCCGTTGGTTTGATTGATTACCAGAGCTGAATCTCCGAATACGGTCAATGTCTTGATCCTAGGGTCAATGGCTTCCTCAAGACCCATAATGCAAGCTTCGTATTCAGCTTCGTTGTTAGTGTAGTTGAAAGTGAGTTTTGCCGAGAAAGGCATGTGAACTCCTTTAGGTGTAATGAGTACTGCACCAACACCACGACCATTCATGTTAACAGCCCCATCAAACATCATAGTCCATTCTTCTTCCGGGTTGGGCCCTTCAGTTTGAACAGGCTCTTCATGATCTTTTGCTTTTATGAACATGATGTCTTCATCAGGGAAGTCAAATCTCATAGGCTGGTAATCATCAATAGGTTGCTCAGCAAGATATTCAGACAATACACTGCCTTTGATGGCTTTTTGAGAAGTGTATTGGATGTCATATTCTGTGAGGATCATTTGCCATCTTGCAACCCGTCCGGTAAGAGCTGGCTTCTCAAATATGTACTTAACTGGGTCCATCTTAGAGATTAACAAAGTAGTGTGGGTCAGCATATACTGTCTCAGTCGGCGAGCAGCCCACGCTAAAGCACAGCAAGTTTTCTCGAGCAGTGAATAACGTTGTTCACAGTCGGTAAACTTTTTGCTTAGGTAGTATATTGCATACTCTTTTCGACCAGACTCGTCATGCTGGCCCAGCACGCACCCCATTGACTCTTCTAATACTGTCAAGTACATTATTAGAGGTCTTCCTTCAACTGGAGGCATAAGGATTGAAGGCTCTTGTAAGTATTCTTTGATCTTGTCAAAAGCCTTCTGACAGTCTTCGTTCCACCTGATCGTTTGTTCTTTTCTCAACAATTTGAACAAAGGTTCACAGGTTGCTGTAAGGTGAGATATGAACCGTGAAATGTAGTTCAATCGACCCAAGAACCCTCGAACTTCTTTCTCTGTCTTTGGCGCAGGCATCTCTTGAATGGCTTTGACTTTATCAGGGTCAACTTCAATCCCTTTTTCGCTTACAATAAAACCCAGCAGCTTACCAGATCGCACCCCGAACGTGCACTTGTTGGGGTTCAACTTCAGTTGGTACTTCCTCAGACGCTTGAACAACTTTAGCAGATTTACCAGATGATCTTCTTCAGTAAGGGACTTGGCGATCATGTCATCCACATAACATTCTATTTCTTTATGGATCATGTCGTGGAATAATGTCACCATAGCCCGTTGATACGTCGCACCGGCATTCTTGAGTCCAAATGGCATTACCTTGTAACAGAACGTGCCCCAGGGTGTGATGAAGGTTGTCTTCTCCATGTCTTCAGGTGACATCTTAATCTGATTGTATCCTGAAAATCCGTCCATGAAGGAGAATACCGAGAACTGAGCCGTATTATCCACCAATACATCAATGTGAGGTAAAGGGAAATCATCTTTCGGGCTAGCTCTGTTCAGATCCCGGTAATCAACACACATTCTTACTTTGCCGTCTTTCTTAGGCACAGGCACAATATTAGCAACCCACGGTGGATAGCTAGTTACGGCAAGGAACCCGGCGTCCCATTGCTTTTGTACCTCCTCCTTGATTTTCATTGCCATGTCGGGGCGAGTACGGCGCAGTTTCTGTTTAACCGGCGGGCATTCTTCTCTCAAAGGCAGCTTGTGCACAACAATGTCGGTGTCCAACCCTGGCATATCTTGATAAGACCAAGCGAACACGTCTACATACTCTTGAAGCAGGTCAATCAGTTGTCTCTTCACTGAGTCTTGTAAGCAGGCCCCGATTTTAACCTCTTTCACGTCTTTATCTGTACCAAGATTGATCGTTTCAACCTCCTCCTGGTGAGGAGTAATAACCTTTTCCTCTTGTCTTAACAACCTGGCTAGCTCTTCAGGAAGCTCATATTCTTCTTCAACCCCTTCATCAGCTTGATTGATCGGATTGTCAAAGTCATATGAAGTCATAGCCGTGCTGTTGTCGGTGTTGTCTGGAAGGCACACTCTGTAAGGGTTCAGTTTGTTCATTTTAGTGATTTGATTTTAATCTTGTTTAGAAAAGTGAAATAAAGTTGTCATTTTGAAAACACTGCCATTTATTTTTTGTACAAAAAGAAAAATGGAAAAACAGTGAGCGGAAAAGAAAAAGACTCATTTGCAAAAAGATGTCTGATATTTCATTGATTAATCTTGTTGCACAAAAAGTACAGATGGCCCGATTACAAAATGAGTCTTGTCATCTTGGGCAAGATGCAAGACTTTGATGCATGCTATAAAAAATACAGGAAATAATAATTACTCTGCATGAGTAACTCTTATAATTTCCTGGGAAGACCAGTTCGAGATACTGCTCCCCGGGATCTTTGGACGGATCCAACTCTCCAGGTTGCGGTCGCTTTCATCCTCGTCTTCCAAATTGTTGACAGCATCGGGGGTGAGCATCCCCCCACTAACAAAGTTGGGCTCCTTTGCAGCCTCTGCTTGATCTTGTTGAGTTGGTTTGTAACCCAACCCAAATCTATCTTCTTTCTTCTCCACAGGTAACAACTTGCCCCAGCCTTGGGCAGTCCCTTCTTCAACAACCTTCCGGGCTTGTTGATAAGATGTCATTGAGGTTCCAGGTACAGCAGACGTTTCATTTATGTTCAAGGCCTCAAACCCTTGACTCATCGTTTCGTGGATCTCCCCATCCATCTCAATGTATTTATAGGTAGCCAGGTGGCTGACAAAAATATCCTCCTCTCCACAGATAGTAACGACTTGGCCCTCCCACTCGAATTTTAACTTCTGGTGAAGGGTTGAGGTCACGGCGCCAGCGGCGTGAATCCATGGCCTACCCAATAGACAGCTGTAGGCAGGCTGTATATCCATCACGTAGAAGGTCGTTTTGAAAGTTTGTGGGCCAATCATTATAGGCAACTCAATCTCACCCAGAACCGATCTCTTAGAACCATCAAAGGCTCTCACCACCAGGTTGCTGGGTCGTAACGCCAATCCGTCATACTCTAGCTTCACAAGGGCTTTTTTAGGTAAGACATTAAGGGATGACCCCGTGTCTACCAGCACATGGGAAAGGACTGCACCTTTACATTCCATGGTAATGTGCAAACCCTTGTTATGGTTGCGGCCTTCCGTAGTCAAATCAGTGTTGGTGAACCCTAGTCCATGACTAGCATTAACATTTCCTACCACAGCTTCCAACTGATTGACTGTGATCTCTTCAGGCACATAAGCTGCGTGCAAGACTTTTAGTAGTGCGTTCCGATGGGCTTTGGAGCACATGAGCAATGATAGAATAGAGATCTTGGAAGGCGTCTGATGAAGCTGATCCACTATTTTGCAATCACTTTTCTTGATGATTCTCATGAACTCGTCAACTTCTTGATCAAAAGGCGTTTTCAAAGCTTCTTTAACAATCTGCTCTTCCTGCACCAAGCTTTTCCCTTTTGCCTTGGCAGCAGCTTCTGCTTCGGCAGTGGGTCTTTGAATTTGTGGAGCAAAGAGACGTCCGCTTCGGGTGAAGCCTCCGCCTCCTCCCACATTGTCTATTTGTGGTGCAGGGGTTGATGATTCAAAAGTGATTTTTTGTCCTTCGCAGTATAAATCAGAGCCGTAATGCCAGGGGATGGCATTACTGCTTTCATAAGGTACTGGCCCAGGCACCGTGATGGTGACTGGACTGATGGCAGCTGCGGAAGGGACTGTGATAGTCTGTGGATCATAGTATATTGTGACTGGTGCTCTGATGGGAGTAGCACTTTGTGAGTTGTAGACGGAGTCATTTTCAGGATCATAATAAATCGTAACTGTTGAGACATCCTCATGGTTTGTTGCTGATGTTGTAGGAGGCATTGTCGGAAGAATGGGTGTTGTTGTTGTAGGAGATTCAAAATGAAGTGGTGCTGAAGTTGTAGGAGGATTGTTTGTTGATATCTGGTCAGTTGAAATGACAGATGAAATACTTGTTGATGAAGCTGAAGAGTTGTCGGGAACAACGGTTGTTGCAGTTGTAGGAGATACTGGAATTGTTGCGGATGAGATTGCTGGATTTGTTGGAATTGATGTTGTAATTTGAAGCAGGCCACTCTGGATGAGACCATCTATGCCATTCCTCAAGTTATCACACCCATTTACTGAAATTTTACAGTAAGCACACCCTAACTCACACCCCGGGAACATTTGACATTCGAGGAGTTGAGCCTTAATCTCTACCAACGGTGTCCGAATCTGACCCACACTGGTTACTAAATAAGACGGCTTGTCTTCTTCAATAGCATTGATTCTGGGACCCCCGTGGTGCGGCATAGGGTTCTTGTTAACATTGGGTGGTGGTGCGAAGTTCAGAGCTTTAGAGTCTACCAGGTCTTGTACCTTCATGTGCAAGGCTCTGCACTTTTCTGTACTGTGGCCAGGTGCATTTGAATGAAAAGCACATCTGGCGTTGGAGTCATAATTCCTGGGTAGACTACTAGGATCTGGAGGTGCCAACTTCCTTAGCTCAACTAGGTTGAGTTTCAGGAGTTGTGGCAGCAATGTTGCATAGGGCATAGGGATCAGATCGATTACCCTATTGGCCTGAGAAGGTCTCTGTTGGAATGGTCTTTGCTGATTGTTGTTGTTGGTGTTGCTGTAGTTTCTCGGAGGATACTGAGTTTGTTGCTGGTACTGAGGTTGTTGCTGATAATTTTGTTGCGGAGGTTGATAAGTTGGTTATGGATGAGCTGGAGCGGGAATGGTGACTGCTGCCACGGATCTATGAATATATTGGGGCCTGCCCCTGTTGGTGTGGATAACATTGGTCTCACCAGTTCTTCTCGGGCCTGCAAAAGGCTTCCTTGCATTGCTGGACGAGCTGGCACCGTTGTCAGAAATCTTGCCCATCTTTAACAGGCTCTCAATTCTCTCTCCAGCTATGACAACATCTGCAAAGATGGTAGAAGAGAAAGCAGCCAGCCTGTCAATGTATGTTCCCTGGAGGGTGTTCATAAACATATCTGCCATCTCCCTCTCTGACATAGGTGGCTGAACAGCAGCAGCCAATTGCCTCCATCTCTGGGCATACTCTCGGAAACTTTCTCTTGATGACTGTGACATTCCCATTAGGAGGGTCCTGTTGGGTGCCATATCTAAGTTGTACTGATACTGTCTGATAAAGGCCTCTGCCAGGTCCTTCCAACACCTGATAGTTTCTCTTGTCAGATGAGAGTACCATTCTCTTGAAGCTCCCGTCAAGCTGTCCTCAAAATAAAACATCCAGAGCTTCTCGTCCATGGTATAGGCCTTCAGCCTCCCCAGAAAGGATTGTAAGTGGGTCCGTGGGCAAGAAGTCCCATTGTACTTTTCAAAACAAGGAGGCTTAAACTTATGGGGAATCCTGACCCCGTCTACCAAGCCCATGTCCATAACATCGAAACCTAAAGAGTTTTGAGACTCTAAGGATCTTAACTTCTCAGCTATCTCATCCAGCCTTCTGTCATAAGCTTCTTCCCCAGCACCCATTACTGTGAATTGATCCTCTTGGGGGTCTTCTTGCAGTACCCTGCCTGCAGTGGCAGTCCCTTGAACATTAGCAGGAATATTGACCTCTGGATGAAGGTGGGGGCCAAATACAGGGGGATTGACATGAGGTTGGACCCTCTCATTGTTGCTTGTGCCAGCAGTCCCTATATGGGGATCTTCCTGATTCTGCCTTTCCACCATTGCTCTCAATCTTTCTTGGCTCTGAGCCATGTTGTTCATCACTTCCATAAACTGCGTCATCTGGGTTCTCATTTCCAATCTTTCGTTTGCCATTTGATTTCTGACCTCTGCAAGGTCCTGTTGTACCTGATCCATTTGTATGCCCGGAAGGTTGTTACGGGTTGGATATCGGTGTGGACGGTTGAGGGGAAATACCCGGCGTCGAGCAATAGTTCCTGGACATCACAACAGAGTTAGCAACAATAAAACAAAAACCTACAAAACAAACAAAGGGTTAGCATGCAATGCAGTATGCTTATTTGTTTTCAAGGTATCCGGCTTGGCATTCGGTTTTGACCCTTCCAGACCCTCGAAGATGCTGTTGATGTTGCTTTTGAAGTAAACTCGGATGGAAACAAACTGGTACATATATTACAAAAAGGCAAATGGTACATAGTTTGTTTACAAATACAAGCCCTCTGAGGGGTCAAAATACATTACGAGAAAAATAAAAATACATAAAATGAAAGCGGCAACAAGCAAATAGTCAAATACCAAGACCAAACTCATCCTCCTGAACTTCCTTGAGAAGTGCTTCAGTCACAGGATCGGCTGGACGCTCCGTGAGATTCCTGATAAGGAGGTTCCGGGTAGTAACAGCTGTAGCTAGCTTCTTGTGTTGACTTTGGTCCTTTGACCTCTTCACTCCAGCTTTGATTTTCAGCTCTGATATCTCCCTCTGGGCTGCTGCCAGGGCTTCCTGCTGCTTTTTTGCACTAGCTTCCAGCTGCTCTATCTTGTCTTGGATCCTCTTATCTTCCAGAGTACGAGCTTCGGTGATCCTGACCCACCTAGCTTGACTCTCTTTCAGATACAAGTCTGTCCTGGCCTTCTGGAACTGGGCTTCCTTGCAAGCATTCTTCAGAATTTGTTCCCCAGCCCTAGACTTCTTGATGTAATCCTCAGACTTCTCAATTTTAGCCAGATGCTCTACTCTCAGCTTCTCTAACCTCTCAGTATCCATCCTACCATCACTCCTCTCCCGGAGGGTCTTCTGCAAAGCCTGAGTCAACTTCTCATTTCTCTCTTTCAAACCCTCAAACTCCTCCAAACTGACAGTGGCAGGGGGTGGTGCTGAGGATGATCCAGGCATATCCTCCATGGTAAAGGGCATTCCAGAGAATTGAGCCCTGGCATGGGACCACTCATAATATTGTGCTGATGCTACATTGTTGCACTTCCCCAGAATGGTTACTCCCTTAGTTTGAACATTATCCCAAGCCCAGGCTGCCTGCCTAACAATAGCCAGATTAGGCTTGTTCTCACAATAAAGAGTCTCAGCCAAGTCTTGTGCCTTAGGAGTGTGGACCAGTGCATAGCCCAGTTGTCTTCTGAACAGCAGAGGGTTGTAATTAATGCTACCCTTAACTCCTATCAGGGGTACATTGGGGAAATGCCCACAACTGGTGATGATATCCCTGCCCTTTGTGCTTTGAGTGCACCACCTGATATCAGCTGAAGTCAGAGCAGTGAGTCTTCTAGCCCAGTTTCTCTGCTGATGAGGATTCAAAAATGCATCTGTCTTGGGCAAATGCTTGAGAAGCCAAGTATGGAACAAAGGAGCACAACACCTCACTAATCTTCCCCTCTGCTTTTCATTCCTCTGGTGCACTGAGTAGTAAAAATCCCCCAATAAAGTGGGCACTGGGTTCCTCAAGATGAAAAGATGGATTGCATTCTTGCTAATGAATCGAGGCTCATCTGCAAATAATATGATCCCATATATGCTTAAGGCCAATAAAGCACAGACTGCTTTCCACTCTCCCAAAGAAGCTTTCAGGGTAGCTTGAGAGATTATGAAATCCAGATGCAGGCCAGGGATTCCAGCCTTAGTAGTCATATGCTGCCCAATCAGAACTGGTTCCAGATGCAATGCCTTTGCTACTTCTTCATTACCAGGAAAGACCATCTCAGGGTTGAAAGGGACTCCACCCCTGATAGGTATACCAACCAATGATGAGTATTCTTCCAATAAAGGGCCCAGCTGAAAATCCTGAAAGGTGAAACACCTCAGTGGGGGATCATAAAACTGAAGGCAAGTATGAATCAGGCTCCTCTGTGAAGGGTCCAAATCCATAACCACATCAAGTATATCTCCATAGTGTTCCCTGAAGAGTGGTATATGGTCTGGAGTGATCAGGGTCTGAATCCTCCTGATGTCAGCTAGCTCAGGCTGGAAGAAGTGGTAGGAGATGTTACTATTTTTAGGTGCCATGATGTTGAGGATGAGTGGAGATAGGTGCTGATGATGACACTGAAAGTGGGCCACTGATTGGCTGGTGCAGGTGACTGAAGCAGATAGCTGATAGCTGAAGCAGATGCTGATGAAGATAGGTCAATACTGATGATGGGGTCAAAACCAAGCCAAAAGTGAAAATGGATACCCTGAAAAACAAATAAACAAATGTCAAAATGATGCAATGAGGATGTATGCAAATGATATGCAAGGGTTTGTGACTGAGCTGGATCTGATCAAGTGCTCTGATATAAGCCCAGGTATATTCAAGAAATCCAGATGGAGGTCTATAGTGTAATACCTCAAAATTTGCCCTCTCATTTTCATGCCATTTAGCATATCCTTTCATACATTGCATTGCATTTAGATCACAATTGCATCATAAACATACATGAATATACATCTCCATTTGAGCTTTCACAGGTTGCAACTGGCCTTTATTTTTTCATGCGGAACGTGCACAAGAATCTTAGAAGAAACCAAAAGTTCTCGGTTGATTCAAAGGAGTTTAAGCAGAATATCAGTTTTATGGTGCAGTTTGCAAAAGTTGTAACTTATGCTCGGAAACTCATTTTGGCTTGAAACTCAATAGTTTAGACCGTTTCATTATTCTCTACAACTTTTGTGTTCGGCTCGGAGGCCAATTCATCAAGGAAAATGGCGGGATTTATTTGTTTCTGAAATTTCGGTTTCGCCGATTAACTGTGCTAGCGGTATTCAAGAGTTTGTAACTTCTTATTGGGTCAACATGTCTGAGAGATTCATATTCCAAAAGTTTCGTCTTGATATCCTTTCCAACTTTTGTGTTTTGGCCGAGAACTAATTCTTTGAAGAAGATCTCAGAATGTGCGAGTCTTTAGAGTCGACATAGTGAAAAACAGTGCTGAACTGGTGAGTTTTGAACACTAAAAAATTCATAACTCTTGGCTCGTTCATCGAATTGATGTTGTTTCGGTGCCTAAAATTCCGTTTAGATGTTATCTTCATTATGTGAATTCAGTTTTGATTAGGTCCGAGCGGAAGGATCTCGAAAATGCGAATTACCAGTAAGGTTCTTTGATGCAGTGCGATGTCTGTCAGATTTTGTAAAATTCATAACTCGGTCAATTTTCATCGGATATCACCCGTTCTTGAAGCGTTGGTTCACAAATTTTATCCTCTTCAATTTCAAATACAAAAGTGAGTTCGAACGGTGCTCCAAAGATTGTCGTTTTGGTTTATTTCACAAAACTGAAGTGCTGAACCGAAGAAAAATGCTGAAAGTGGTTTCACGAGAAAATTCATATCTCCCTCGTCGTTTGTCCGGTTGAGCTTAGATTTTAACACCAGGTCACTGACTCATAGATCTACAACTTTGCTGACAAAGTCGAGTCGAGATTATGCTCCGAAGAGGTTGACCTCGTCACATTTTCGAGTGGCGGACACCAAATAAGCCGAAAAAACAACTTATTCAGTGACGTCTTGCAGCTTAAACGTATCGATCGCACTCGATTTTGATCGTATGACGTCCGTTCTTTTTGTGTTGCAACCGTGATTCAGAGGCGGACGATATTGTGGAAGGCTCAGAGTCGAAATTTCTTGCCGAAGATATTGTTATTTTCACTTAAGCCGAAATTCTACCTTTTGCCTTTCATTTTACACTCCACTATATATTCTTTTGACCCAAAATTTGTCTCATAACTTCAATCATAATTTACAAACACCAAAAAACTCTCACAAACTCTCTCTAAAGGATCAAAGTTCATTCTCTCAATTCTTTCTCAAGAACACAACAACAACTTCATCAAGAACTCAAGAACACAACAATTCTGATCAAGCTTCCGGTAGCCGAGCCGCCACGAACCACCACCTCCGGTCAACTTCACCACCGTAAGACCACCATCTTCCGCCACCGGCAGCCGCGCGGCCTCTCCTCCTCTCCTCCGTTCATGATCGCGTCTCACTTCCTTCGGATTCGCAATTTCTTCGTCGATTCTTCATTCGGTAAGCTTCTTAAACTTTAATTCATGAATAATTGTTGAATTGTTTCTTGAATTGAATTTTGAAGTTGAATTAATCTTGTGGAGATTATGTGCATTGATTCGTGATTTGATTATTGATTGATTCTTGATTAATTTATCCTAATAATTGTTGTGGTGCATGATTGAAAAGGCTTGGTAAAGTTGACATAGAATAATCGGTGAATGTTAGGTGTTTGACAAAATTCCTAAGAGAGCTAATTATTATGACTTGATATTGATTGAAGTGCTTGACTTTTGAATTCATGCTTGTTTCATTGTGTAAATTCGGAATAGGATAGGTTGAAGCTTAATTGTTGATGTTGTTCATGTGTCGCGTGTCGATAAATGCGTTTTGGTCATAACTTCCTAACCGTAGCGCGTTTTCGCGAATGTGAATAGTGTAAATTGACTTTGTTGATTATTCCGGAGCCATTGGTAAACTTTTTAGTCGATTTCGGACAATTTTTTCTGGCTATTTCACTACTGCCAGCCGACGAAATTGGCCAAAAAGTATCACTTCCGAGCGGAATTTTCAAAATCCGATTGCATATTTGAATCCGTTGGCACGTTTGCAAGTTACCATGCGATTTTCGTTCAATTCCGAGTCGGTGATTTTTGACGCATTTTTTCGTTTTAAGGCTTTTTAAGTTCGGTTTGGTGCGATTTTGATGCATTGATCTTGTTTTGACTTGTATTTATGTTTGTTGATCATTTGCCATTCATTGCATGTAAATTTGTTCGATTCCGGTTTGAGTTTGCATGTTGTTTATGTTAGAGCATAAGTGCTGCCCCGTTTTGAAACGTAAATTTCAATGCATGTCCATGACTCGTATATTCATATTTCTACTTGATTTGGAGTTGTGAGGCATAGGTGCAACTTCCGGTTGCACCTCTTTTTGGTTTCTAATGCGTTTGTTGAGTTCATGCAAGGTTCTCGCAAAGATCTTAACGACGGTCGTTTGGTTGGTATTTCACTTTATTTGTGGGATACCTTTGGATTCAAATGATATTTTGTGCCGTTGTTTTTGTTTCGATTATGGGGAATCTTCACAAAGCAATTATGGAAGATGAGCATTTATTTTGCTCATGGGAGATTACAAGGCTTGGCTTGAAGTTTTTTTGGATTTCTTTTATGTGAAAGAATCGGCACTTCGACCAAGTAAGTAATCTCGATTCTCTACTTTAATGCATCATTCTAGTTGTATGCGACTTAGGATCATATAACTTAAGGTGCATATTGAGCCCTCCCACCTGAGGCATTGGATATATTTGTGTTATATGTTGGTTTGTGTCGATTTCGGAGCTTAGGGATTAAGTTACGAACCATTAGGATCGATTCCTTTCACTTCCCCTTAAAATCCACTTTTTTGCCCGCTTCGTCGCAATTATTAAAAATAGTTTTAGGTGGGATAAAATTCTGGAAAAATTCATGAGTGATCCTCATCCTCTTAATTAATTTGTCATATTTTTTTGTTTCCAGATTTGGGTGGTTTTAATAATTAATTTGGATTTTAGATCATAAGTTGTCCCAAAAAGGAATGTTTTGGCATAAGGGATCGAAATCGTTTTTTCCCCATAGGTTTGAAACCTATTTTTGGTGTGTGATTAATAACTGTAATTTGTGAAATTTTAATGCTCCTTAGGCATTTTTTTTCATAATTTTAGATTCCCTTTTTGATCCACTTTGTGGAGTTATTTTTGGTGATCATGTTTTGTTACCTTGCTAGTCAAAGAATTGTTTTGGTACTTTGGTGCATAATTTTGTATAATCCTTTTGGACAATGTAAGATAATAACTATATCATTCCAGGGATTTAATTTCATAATTTTTAAAGGCATTTTGCTATTTTTCCATGTCACCTAGATCCTAGGTTGATTCATGTGTTTATGTGTCGCATAACCTAAGTGTTAAGAAGGCATTCATGCCATTTGATTGAGGAACTTTTTGGTAGCTTTTAAGAGTTTATTATAGGTCATTTGTATGTCTTGAATTCCAGTCATAGGTCATTTTTTGAACCATGCTCATTTGGTTTGTTTTGGTGCTTTAAAGTGCATACTTATGTGAATTAACTTTAACCTAAAATAGATTCTCTTCTCCTCTAAATAATAACTTGAATTATGTGCAAATAATTAATGCCTATTCATGCATTCTCATTGCATCTCATACCTTGTATGCTACTGACCCATAATCATTTCATGCATATTCACATGCCATTCTTCCTTAACTTTCATCATGTGCGATCTTATGCGATTTTTGTTCGTTTTCTTCTCATATCTTCTTCTCATTGCTCCATATGCCTAATCCATTGAATCCATGATTGTATATTCACTCATCCATCTTCATAAGCATTCACTACTGACTTTTATGTTCATTTCATGTATTAATTCATGCTTGTAAGCCATACGCATTCATACTTCATCCATAAACCCTAACTTGCATTTAGGTGAACCTACGTGAATTTTTTGTACATAGTTTGACATAGTTTGATCTTGTGGGGTATCCTAGCATCCTTAGGGATCTATATCATGTAGCTACTGACTTTAGAAGTCATGTGACCTTTAGGTACCTTCACCTTTAGACTTAGGTCTTATTTTGAACCCTAGTTCCATTCTAGGATGTTTATGGTACTTAATCGCTTTCATGCTTCGATTTTACTTTCAATATGCATTGTCATGCTAATCTTTGTTTTGTAGGGGGGAAGATTGAGGTAAGCCTCACTTCATTCCTATCTTTTATGCATTCTAAATGTGTTTTCCTTAGCACTTGGTGCTTGCTTATAGGTTTTCCCTTTCTTTAGAGACAACTTAACTTCCTTAGGAAGTAAGTTAGTTTCTAACTCTCTTTTCTTCCTTTCCTTTTCTTTCTTAGGATTAGAATACCTCATTAACCCCTAGGACATCCATGCATGTTAACACTTAGGATTATTTTAGTTCCCCTTTAGAATTTTTCCTTTGAGATCCTTTGGTGCTCTCTCTCTTCTCATCTTCAAACTTAATTTTAATTCACTTAATAAAGGTTGAGTACTTTCATGTGACATGAGACTTTGCTATGAGATGCTTGCACGCGCTCCATTTCGGGGCGAGGTGTGAGTCATCACTCGTGGTGGATAGGTCTTAGCATGAGTACCTCACAAAGAAAAGCTAAAAAACACTTCTTAACCATAAAACCACAAAAATACTTAATAATGGTAATAGGCCAGTGTGCTTAAGCCTTCACTTGTGGGACTAGCTTTGGGGATTTCCTCCATAGATAGGTGTGCCTCTTGCGCATTCCATTTCGGGATGATGTGAGATGTACACATCCCATTGAGTAAGACTTAGGTACACTTACCTATGCAAACCTTCACGAATAAAAGCTTCATAAAAAAAATCAAACAAACAATAAGCGTCTTTCCTTCGGGAATTCTTTTCTCACCTCATTCGCTCCGTACGCGAACTTGCTCCTACTTGTCACTTTGCAAGACGGTTACGCACTCGTCGTCCGAGTCTGCAACACCTGAGCAATGGCATAGGCAGTTCAAGCCTTTAATTCACAAACAAATAGTTCCCGCCTAGGTTAGGCGAACTACGTCGACTCTGATCCTCATTATCCCGATCAGGTACGTAGGCAGCGGGGTAGGGCCCGTTCGAGCACATTCTTTATTTTCCCTACATTTTCCCCCTTCTGTTCTTTCTCTTTTCCAATTCCCTTTCTCATTGCAGTTCCAGTTTCCAGTTAGCAGTTCTTATTCAGCAGTATCTTATTTCTCACCCTTTGAAACCAAACAAGCAAGCGTGGATCCCGTCGGGTACGGCGGACGATCTGGGTGCTAATACCTTCCCAGGTCGTAACCGACTCCCGAACTCAGTCTCTTTGGTTCGCAGGACCCGTGTCCTTCCTTTTCTTTTCTTCTGGTTTGTGCAGCATTACCATTCTCGTTCTTTCGGGATAAAAATGCCTGGCTGGCGACTCTTTTCTTTTTCCGCGCCACTTTCGCGTTTGTACTAGGATGAAAATCCCGGGAGCGACAGCTGGCGACTCTGCTGGGGAATGCACACCAGATGATCTCTGGTTCCCTCGTGAGTCTCTCCTAGCGCTTGTTTGTTTCTGTTTCTTTGGGTGATGTTTGTTTGTTGTGGCTTGTTATATTGTATTGTTGTTTGTTTACCGCTTTTGTTTACAGCTTTATTTACAGTTTTCAGTATTTATTTTCTGCATCATGTATATCATACTGGACTGTCTGGACTGGTTTTCTGTTTGGTGGGTTCGGGTGATATTGTTTCTGAGAGATAAGCCAAGTACCCGGCTTGAGTGCACCCTAGGATTAGAGTGGACATATTGTACTCGCATGTGACATGATGAGTGGCGATGTGTTTCACGCCCAGATTGCGACTGTCTTGGAAATATCTTGTGTGGGGATTTCCTCCACTTCGGGATAGGACCTTGGTAGTTATGTGCATCTAGGGACCGATCATTGAGAACCTTTGTGGAAACAACCCTCTCTAGTGATGACAGTGGCAGACCACATTTGTTGGCAAACCCACTCGTATCCGAGGGTCCACTGGGAACTCACATATGATGGCATGGTTCTCTCATAGGAATCCAGTCAAGGCAAACTGTTCGTATGACGGTAGTATTGTACCCTTCGGGATGAATGTACTATTGTTTCTCGATTCAGTGCTTGAAGCTGGGGACCAATGAGGGATGCTTGTTTCCTTGGACTCAGCTGAGGCCTCCCTGAGTAGTACATAATGCCAAAACGATTCCCTGATTTGGTCATGAGCCATTTCTCGGAAATGGTGAACGTATTATTGCTATTCGGCTTTGAGAGTCCGTGATGTTGACCCGAGTAGCACACCCGTGAGATTGGGAGGGGTTTACAGGTTTGCAGGAACCCTAAACTTCAACATACCCACTTTGCCAGTATTGTTCAGTGTTCTATGGTTCTTTGATTCTGAGATCCGGGATTTCTATTCAGAGAGATTGTTACTATGATTACCATGGTGACCCTGATATTGTGACTGTTATTATGACTCTCCACAGACACTTGGCTCGTTGTTCAACTTCAACACCATCAGTGACTATGCTATTATGTGATCCAGTTTTACAGTTATTGGGTTCTCAGTTATGGGGTTCTATACAGAGATGGTGTCGCTATTGTGATTCTATACAGACAGTTGGTTCACTGTTCAACACCAACATCAGATTGTTGATCACACGTCTGTTGCATACATGACATCATAGCATTTCTGCATACATGTTCAGTTATTTCCGAGGATCACATATCTGAATCATGTTGTTGGATTTTTCTGTATCAAAACTTGAATTAAAGCAGATAGATTCCTCAGAAATAATTGAACATGGCATTTGCATACATCCTTGCATTCTTGACAGGTGTTCAGAGACAAATTCTTTTCCTGACTTGATTTCTCATCAGAATGGACAACTTGAATCACAATCATCAAGGTATATATTTGAAGCAACTCCGGGCGGAGGTAATCGAAGGAAGACCCAACTGAGGCCATTCAGGGCAGAGGTATAAGCTTTATTTCAAAACCAGAAACTGCTGAAACAGGAAGTCAACCAGATGAAGACTCATATGAGCTTGGTTATGGAAATTCTGAACAAAGCTATTTTCATCCCTATTGAGGGGAACTACGCTGCTCTGATTCTCCATTGGTCAATGGAGATACGTAGGCAGGAGATCGTGCAAGATCTTTCCGAGCAACTTTATTTATCAACTTCATTTATCAACCTCTTCCCTCCAGACGTCATTTGTCGGCATCCAATTTCAGCTTCCCAAGAGAGTCCAGCGGGCAGAGCATAAGGGTAAAGGCCAAAACAACTTGAGAAGAAGTTTGATCATATTTTGATGTCGTACGTGCAACAAGTTTCCTCATTTGCTCAGATTCAAATTGGTTGAGCTAGCCGCATCAGGATCATCTCCGATAAAGCTTCCCTTAGGGTTTCAATTCCAAGTATGATTATCATTCTGGGGCACCTGGCCATTTAATTGAAGATTTCAAGTTTTTCAGAGACAAAGGTAAATACAAGGTCGCGAATTTGATTGACTCCGAGACTATTGTGTTCACACCAAGTAAACGTAGGAATATGGCACCGAATCAGTAATAGATTGAACATCCAGACTGCTGACTGCTGAAAGCCTCCAAAAGCAATAAATCCAGACGGAGTTAGGCCTCCTCAATAATGGAAACCACGATGTGAATGCTAGATGCAAGTACCACTCAGGGGCATTTGGGCATACCATTTGACAACTGTGATGCGTTCAGGCACAAAGTGCAAAATTTGATCGACTCAAAGGTCATCATGCCAGAAGGTCTTCTCTCATATTGAAATCTCCTCATCAAATGGGTATCCCAATTTGCAAAGGCATCTTCAGGAGCAATAAGTCCAGACGGAGTCAAGTCTCCTCAATGACGACAATGTTTAGCTTCTTTACTGCATTTTTATTTGTAGTTTATATTGTTTGTTTAAACATTTGTATGCATGCATGAAACTTATTTGTTTTTGAATGATAGCCATAATAAAATGCACATGTTTTTCTTGAAGTAATCCATTCGTATTCACTCATGATTTTGTGTATGTGCATTGCAATACCAACTATTGTGTTTAAACTCTATTAAGGAGGATGACGAAATGAAAACGCAAAAATCTCTAATTGTGTGCTTTTGAGAAAGACCATGTTGATGATGTACAGGCATTGTTTCAAATCCTAAACACCGGAGATATAAGGGAGATAGACCCTCGCCAACCCATTTGAGCCTTGAAGTAGGAGTTTCTTTTCGCATGAAAAAAAAACCTTGCATTTAACCCAGGGGCAGGGTAGGCGTCAGTTAGTTTGACCGAGCGTTTAAATTTCAAAAAGGAGTGTACATCTGAGGATCAATTACCTCTGGTTGTACCAAATCAAGAGGTCCAAAGACCAGAAACCACAATGGTTATCCCAATCAAGAGTCCAAAGACCAGAAACCACATTGGTTATTAATCATTGACCAGAGAATGAGGCATTCACGACCCTTTCAAAGCAATCAAGACAAACAATGTCACATGATTTGTTCAAAAAAAAAGAATTGAAAAAATGATGAATGAGAAAGCCCGCTAAGTCGAAACTTGAAAACAAGCGACTTAGGCAAAAATTAGGGCATCCTGCTGGACTTCACAATCAAAGATTCACAAGAATCAGTCCAGGCAAAAGTTAGGGATAAGCAAAATAATGCAAAAGTGAAAGACGAAAAGGATTACACAAGAAAGATCCTTGAACAAGAACAAAGTCGTGTGATACAGACACGAAAGACGAAGGGATGATTGACTCCAAACAACAACTTGATTGGTGCTTAAACCGTTAGTGTAATTGGTTCCTCAACCATCACAAAACCCTTTTTGAGAAGTGAGCGCTTGTGAAAGCTAGCTGAACATAGGAATGGAGAACATCATGAAGATGGGTGGGCACAAATAAACTTCGAGCCTATATCCTTTATTTTTATAACCGTGAACCAGACCACGATACAACCCTCAAAAGTCCTAACTGAAACAGGGTTATCTTGAGAGCATACTACCACAAGATCGCGTTCCTGACTCCTATGAGTTGTGCTAAAAGTTCTTTGTTGGTGTTGCATGTGCGTGCTTTCATTTATCAAAAACCAATGTCGTATTTAACCAGTGATTCACTCACAAAGGTTGGCGACATCTTTTTACAGTAAAACTTCAAGATTAACATGTGTGTTGCATTAGAATTTTCATTCTTAAAATAAACATTTTCTGCTTACATACATTTGTTTGGCATCATAAAAGTTTACATATGGAATCTCAGTCCAGAAGCTTAATCTTGCCAAGTTGAGAAGTCTGAAACTTCCGAAGGACAATCTATCGAGGTGCACTTTTCAAGAAAACTCCATTGAGTAGGGACTTTCCCAACAGTCGTGGTAAGAGCCAACTAATCTGGGGAAATCATGTCGAGCAATCTCTTCAAAGTTCAACCAAGCTGGGGCAATCACTTCGAGATTCAAATCTCTCAAAGAGCCATTAGTCTGAGGCATGTATTCAAATTTCAACCAAACTGGGGCAATTACTTCGAGACCCAATCTCTCAAAGAACAATTGGCATGGGTGTTTTCTTCAAAACACAGTCATTCAGGGGTGATCACTTCAAGACTTGTACCGGGGCAGGCCATCCTAATGAGAAGTACTTTCTCCCGAAGACGGTAAATCCAAAGCACCTATCCAAAGGTCAAAATACTGGGGCATAATATTTCACGGTGATATGAGGTTTTTCATTAATCCTCGTGAGGCAAATTTCTTTCATAGACCATGCAGTCTGGGGCAGTTATTTCGAGATCCGACGAATCTCTCCAAGAGTTTGAAGACACCGAGGCATTTCGTATGTCATGTTTTCTGTGAAATCCTCTTGAGACATTTTCTTCCGATGGACCTTAATCTAAGGTGAGTTGAAAATTGAAAAGAACCATTGTTCACTCATGATTAGTTGGCAACCTATCCACCCAGGGCTGAGGGGCAAAGCCATTATCGGCACAGTACTTCAAGAGTTGTTTCGTCGGCGGACTTCATTGATCAGAATTCCTTAGCAAGTCTCATTAGACAATTCCTTCTCCAGTAGTGCGACAAATGGAAGGTTACTTCTTGAGCAGAAAGATATCATCGTCTCTCATCCCCAGCATGAGACGCCTTACATCTCTCATTCCCAACATGAGAGGATTTATCTCTTATCCCAGCAAGTGGCAACTTGAGCTCTTATCTTCAGCGGGAAGCTTTATCATTGACATTATCTATCATCCCCAGTAAAGTGGAAGCTGAAATTTCTCCCAGCAAGATAGCAGAAGGTGGGTATCATCCCCAAGCAGAAGTTTCCCTTCAGACAGGGGCAATTCTCAGCAGTATAAGGGGTGTCATTCCTCCCCAGCAGTTTGCTCCCTCAGCGGTGCCATGCCTTTGATTCCCCAGCCAAGTCTAAAGATGATCCGGTCCCCACAGAGTTCATATTTGATTTTCACCTCCGTCCGTGAAATATTTCTCAGCCAAGTTGCCATACTTTTGGGTATTTGATGATACAGCCAGGTATTCATCACCTCAGTCAGAGTTGAGTGTCCAGACCTCTTGACTTGTCTTCCCCTGTAGAGTTGTATCTCTTGCTGCCAATCAGGCATTTGTCTACCGCTCGTCTGCGTTTGTCAACACTCGTTTGTGTTATCCCTAAGCAGGTTTTTCCCCAGCAAGGACATATTACTGCTTTATTGTTGCTCGTCTGCATCTTTCAACACTCGTCTGCGTTAGCTCTATGGTATTGCTCGTTTGCTTTCCCCAGCGGTGGTTTATGATTACTTTGATTCTGCTCGTTCGCAATTCCAAACACTCGTTTGTGTTTGGTTATATCAATTGCTGTTTTCTCGTCTGCAATTTCCAGCATTCGTCTGTGCTTTGAAATGGTTACCTTGTTATTGCTCGTCTGCAATTTCCAGCACTCGTCTGTGTTTGGTTATGATAGTTGTTTGTCCGCAACTCCTCAACACTCGTCTGTGTTCTGAGATGATATTTGTTGTTGCTAGTATGCAACCTCCCAACACTCGTCTGTGTTTGGTATTGGATCCTTCGCTGCACTCGTCTGTGCCTTGATATGTATTCTCTGTTGTTGCTCGTCTGCAACTGTCCAGCACTCGTCTGTGTTTGTTTGAAGCTCGTCTGCTTTTATTCCCCAGAAGTCGTTTGTGTTCTGAAGCGTATGCCTTGCTTGGATACTCGTCTATATCATCCCCAGCACCCGTCTGTGCTAGCTTACATTTATATGTGAGGATTTGCTGTTTACCCTGGTATTTCTGTATTGCTACTTCAAATGCTCGTCTGTGTTTGAATTTCTGGTATTCGTCTATACCAGTGGCTGATACTCGTCTGTATCATTGCCTGAGACACTCGTCTGTGTTTCTCAGATCATCGTCTGATACTCGTCTGTATCATTGACTTATGGCGCTCGTCTGTGTTATCTTGATGATCATCCAATACTCGTCTGTATTGAAGAGGTTTCGAATCCTGACAGTGGGAATTAAATGTCGAAATGATTACCGGTCCTGGCGTAACAGGTAAATCCGAAGGAGGCTCGTCTGTCTCAGGCACCAATTATTATTGTTGCTGCACCTGGCGTAACAGGTTTGCTCAGAAGACTCGTCTGTCTTATACCATATATCCGCGGATAATATATGAAGAAGGTTCGTCTACCTTGATTGCATGTCTATCCCACAGACTTAAGTGCATTACCGGTCCTGGCGTAACAGGTAAATCCGAAGGAGACTCGTCTGTCTCATGCTATATGCAATGTTTGAGGACTCGTATGTCCAGTTCCTGGCGTCACAGGATTGTTTGAAGACTAGACTGTCTCAAGTCATATATTCTGCAGTGTTGGAGGACTCGTATGTCCAGCTTCTGGCGTAACAGGTAAATCCGAAGGAGACTCGTCTGTCTCATGCTATATGCAGTGTTTGAGGACTCGTATGTCCAGTTCCTGGCGTCACAAGATTTTTTGAAGACTCGTCTGTCTCAGTTTATATGCTTGAAGTGTTTAAGGACTCGTCTGTCCAGCTCCTGGCGTCACAGGATTTTTTTTTTTGGCTCGTCTGTCTCAGTTACAAGTTCTTACAATGTCTGAGGACTCGTTTGTCCGGCACCTGGCATCACAGGATTGTTTGAAGACTCGTCTGTCTTAGCACTCTTATTCCAGATATCAGTTTCAACTTGGAAGAAGCTCGTCTGCTTTTTCTCCCCTTCAGTCACCAAAGCGTCATTTGGTCGGGTTTATTTCCCGGTGTTGCATTCTTCGTCAAAGTGCAAATTTCTGGTCTTCTTGGTATTCAATCACAGTTTATCTTGAATGGTCGATAGCTTGTGCTACCGTCCTTTTCAGATTAACAGATGATTTAATAGGCGCAGCTGTAATACCTCAAAATTTGCCCTCTCATTTTCATGCCATTTAGCATATCCTTTCATACATTGCATTGCATTTAGATCACAATTGCATCATAAACATACATGAATATACATCTCCATTTGAGCTTTCACAAGTTGCAACTGGCCTTTATTTTTTCATGCGGAACGTGCACAAGAATCTTAGAAGAAACCAAAAGTTCTCGGTTGATTCAAAGGAGTTTAAGCAGAATATCAGTTTTATGGTGCAGTTTGCAAAAGTTGTAACTTATGCTCGGAAACTCATTTTGGCTTGAAACTCAATAGTTTAGACCGTTTCATTATTCTCTACAACTTTTGTGTTCGGCTCGGAGGCCAATTCATCAAGGAAAATGGCGGGATTTATTTGTTTCTGAAATTTCGGTTTCGCCGATTAACTGTGCTAGCGGTATTCAAGAGTTTGTAACTTCTTATTGGGTCAACATGTCTGAGAGATTCATATTCCAAAAGTTTCGTCTTGATATCCTTTCCAACTTTTGTGTTTTGGCCGAGAACTAATTCTTTGAAGAAGATCTCAGAATGTGCGAGTCTTTAGAGTCGACATAGTGAAAAACAGTGCTGAACTGGTGAGTTTTGAACACTAAAAAATTCATAACTCTTGGCTCGTTCATCGAATTGATGTTGTTTCGGTGCCTAAAATTCCGTTTAGATGTTATCTTCATTATGTGAATTCAGTTTTGATTAGGTCCGAGCGGAAGGATCTCGAAAATGCGAATTACCAGTAAGGTTCTTTGATGCAGTGCGATGTCTGTCAGATTTTGTAAAATTCATAACTCGGTCAATTTTCATCGGATATCACCCGTTCTTGAAGCGTTGGTTCACAAATTTTATCCTCTTCAATTTCAAATACAAAAGTGAGTTCGAACGATGCTCCAAAGATTGTCGTTTTGGTTTATTTCACAAAACTGAAGTGCTGAACCGAAGAAAAATGCTGAAAGTGGTTTCACGAGAAAATTCATATCTCCCTCGTCGTTTGTCCGGTTGAGCTTAGATTTTAACACCAGGTCACTGACTCATAGATCTACAACTTTGCTGACAAAGTCGAGTCGAGATTATGCTCCGAAGAGGTTGACCTCGTCACATTTTCGAGTGGCGGACACCAAATAAGCCGAAAAAACAACTTATTCAGTGACGTCTTGCAGCTTAAACGTATCGATCGCACTCGATTTTGATCGTATGACGTCCGTTCTTTTTGTGTTGCAACTGTGATTCAGAGGCGGACGATATTGTGGAAGGCTCAGAGTCGAAATTTCTTGCCGAAGATATTGTTATTTTCACTTAAGCCGAAATTCTACCTTTTGCCTTTCATTTTACACTCCACTATATATTCTTTTGACCCAAAATTTGTCTCATAACTTCAATCATAATTTACAAACACCAAAAAACTCTCACAAACTCTCTCTAAAGGATCAAAGTTCATTCTCTCAATTCTTTCTCAAGAACACAACAACAACTTCATCAAGAACTCAAGAACACAACAATTCCGATCAAGCTTCCGGTAGCCGAGCCGCCACGAACCACCACCTCCGGTCAACTTCACCACCGTAAGACCACCATCTTCCGCCACCGGCAGCCGCGCGGCCTCTCCTCCTCTCCTCCGTTCATGATCGCGTCTCACTTCCTTCGGATTCGCAATTTCTTCGTCGATTCTTCATTCGGTAAGCTTCTTAAACTTTAATTCATGAATAATTGTTGAATTGTTTCTTGAATTGAATTTTGAAGTTGAATTAATCTTGTGGAGATTATGTGCATTGATTCGTGATTTGATTATTGATTGATTCTTGATTAATTTATCCTAATAATTGTTGTGGTGCATGATTGAAAAGGCTTGGTAAAGTTGACATAGAATAATCGGTGAATGTTAGGTGTTTGACAAAATTCCTAAGAGAGCTAATTATTATGACTTGATATTGATTGAAGTGCTTGACTTTTGAATTCATGCTTGTTTCATTGTGTAAATTCGGAATAGGATAGGTTGAAGCTTAATTGTTGATGTTGTTCATGTGTCGCGTGTCGATAAATGCGTTTTGGTCATAACTTCCTAACCGTAGCGCGTTTTCGCGAATGTGAATAGTGTAAATTGACTTTGTTGATTATTCCGGAGCCATTGGTAAACTTTTTAGTCGATTTCGGACAATTTTTTCTGGCTATTTCACTACTACCAGCCAACGAAATTGGCCAAAAAGTATCACTTCCGAGCGGAATTTTCAAAATCCGATTGCATATTTGAATCCGTTGGCACGTTTGCAAGTTACCATGCGATTTTCGTTCAATTCCGAGTCGGTGATTTTTGACGCATTTTTTCGTTTTAAGGCTTTTTAAGTTCGGTTTGGTGCGATTTTGATGCATTGATCTTGTTTTGACTTGTATTTATGTTTGTTGATCATTTGCCATTCATTGCATGTAAATTTGTTCGATTCCGGTTTGAGTTTGCATGTTGTTTATGTTAGAGCATAAGTGCTGCCCCGTTTTGAAACGTAAATTTCAATGCATGTCCATGACTCGTATATTCATATTTCTACTTGATTTGGAGTTGTGAGGCATAGGTGCAACTTCCGGTTGCACCTCTTTTTGGTTTCTAATGCGTTTGTTGAGTTCATGCAAGGTTCTCGCAAAGATCTTAACGACGGTCGTTTGGTTGGTATTTCACTTTATTTGTGGGATACCTTTGGATTCAAATGATATTTTGTGTCGTTGTTTTTGTTTCGATTATGGGGAATCTTCACAAAGCAATTATGGAAGATGAGCATTTATTTTGCTCATGGGAGATTACAAGGCTTGACTTGAAGTTTTTTTGGATTTCTTTTATGTGAAAGAATCGGCACTTCGACCAAGTAAGTAATCTCGATTCTCTACTTTAATGCATCATTCTAGTTGTATGCGACTTAGGATCATATAACTTAAGGTGCATATTGAGCCCTCCCACCTGAGGCATTGGATATATTTGTGTTATATGTTGGTTTGTGTCGATTTCGGAGCTTAGGGATTAAGTTACGAACCATTAGGATCGATTCCTTTCACTTCCCCTTAAAATCCACTTTTTTGCCCGCTTCGTCGCAATTATTAAAAATAGTTTTAGGTGGGATAAAATTCTGGAAAAATTCATGAGTGATCCTCATCCTCTTAATTAATTTGTCATATTTTTTTGTTTCCAGATTTGGGTGGTTTTAATAATTAATTTGGATTTTAGATCATAAGCTGTCCCAAAAAGGAATGTTTTGGCATAAGGGATCGAAATCGTTTTTTCCCCATAGGTTTGAAACCTATTTTTGGTGTGTGATTAATAACTGTAATTTGTGAAATTTTAATGCTCCTTAGGCATTTTTTTTCATAATTTTAGATTCCCTTTTTGATCCACTTTGTGGAGTTATTTTTGGTGATCATGTTTTGTTACCTTGCTAGTCAAGGAATTGTTTTGGTACTTTGGTGCATAATTTTGTATAATCCTTTTGGACAATGTAAGATAATAACTATATCATTCCAGGGATTTAATTTCATAATTTTTAAAGGCATTTTGCTATTTTTCCATGTCACCTAGATCCTAGGTTGATTCATGTGTTTATGTGTCGCATAACCTAAGTGTTAAGAAGGCATTCATGCCATTTGATTGAGGAACTTTTTGGTAGCTTTTAAGAGTTTATTATAGGTCATTTGTATGTCTTGAATTCCAGTCATAGGTCATTTTTTGAACCATGCTCATTTGGTTTGTTTTGGTGCTTTAAAGTGCATACTTATGTGAATTAACTTTAACCTAAAATAGATTCTCTTCTCCTCTAAATAATAACTTGAATTATGTGCAAATAATTAATGCCTATTCATGCATTCTCATTGCATCTCATACCTTGTATGCTACTGACCCATAATCATTTCATGCATATTCACATGCCATTCTTCCTTAACTTTCATCATGTGCGATCTTATGCGATTTTTGTTCGTTTTCTTCTCATATCTTCTTCTCATTGCTCCATATGCCTAATCCATTGAATCCATGATTGTATATTCACTCATCCATCTTCATAAGCATTCACTACTGACTTTTATGTTCATTTCATGTATTAATTCATGCTTGTAAGCCATACGCATTCATACTTCATCCATAAACCCTAACTTGCATTTAGGTGAACCTACGTGAATTTTTTGTACATAGTTTGACATAGTTTGATCTTGTGGGGTATCCTAGCATCCTTAGGGATCTATATCATGTAGCTACTGACTTTAGAAGTCATGTGACCTTTAGGTACCTTCACCTTTAGACTTAGGTCTTATTTTGAACCCTAGTTCCATTCTAGGATGTTTATGGTACTTAATCGCTTTCATGCTTCGATTTTACTTTCAATATGCATTGTCATGCTAATCTTTGTTTTGTAGGGGGGAAGATTGAGGTAAGCCTCACTTCATTCCTATCTTTTATGCATTCTAAATGTGTTTTCCTTAGCACTTGGTGCTTGCTTATAGGTTTTCCCTTTCTTTAGAGACAACTTAACTTCCTTAGGAAGTAAGTTAGTTTCTAACTCTCTTTTCTTCCTTTCCTTTTCTTTCTTAGGATTAGAATACCTCATTAACCCCTAGGACATCCATGCATGTTAACACTTAGGATTATTTTAGTTCCCCTTTAGAATTTTTCCTTTGAGATCCTTTGGTGCTCTCTCTCTTCTCATCTTCAAACTTAATTTTAATTCACTTAATAAAGGTTGAGTACTTTCATGTGACATGAGACTTTGCTATGAGATGCTTGCACGCGCTCCATTTCGGGGCGAGGTGTGAGTCATCACTCGTGGTGGATAGGTCTTAGCATGAGTACCTCACAAAGAAAAGCTAAAAAACACTTCTTAACCATAAAACCACAAAAATACTTAATAATGGTAATAGGCCAGTGTGCTTAAGCCTTCACTTGTGGGACTAGCTTTGGGGATTTCCTCCATAGATAGGTGTGCCTCTTGCGCATTCCATTTCGGGATGATGTGAGATGTACACATCCCATTGAGTAAGACTTAGGTACACTTACCTATGCAAACCTTCACGAATAAAAGCTTCATAAAAAAAATCAAACAAACAATAAGCGTCTTTCCTTCGGGAATTCTTTTCTCACCTCATTCGCTCCGTACGCGAACTTGCTCCTACTTGTCACTTTGCAAGACGGTTACGCACTCGTCGTCCGAGTCTGCAACACCTGAGCAATGGCATAGGCAGTTCAAGCCTTTAATTCACAAACAAATAGTTCCCGCCTAGGTTAGGCGAACTACGTCGACTCTGATCCTCATTATCCCGATGAGGTACTTAGGCAGCGGGGTAGGGCCCGTTCGAGCACATTCTTTATTTTCCCTACATTTTCCCCCTTCTGTTCTTTCTCTTTTCCAATTCCCTTTCTCATTGCAGTTCCAGTTTCCAGTTAGCAGTTCTTATTTAGCAGTATCTTATTTCTCACCCTTTGAAACCAAACAAGCAAGCGTGGATCCCGTCGGGTACGGCGGACGATCTGGGTGCTAATACCTTCCCAGGTCGTAACCGACTCCCGAACTCAGTCTCTTTGGTTCGCAGGACCCGTGTCCTTCCTTTTCTTTTCTTCTGGTTTGTGCAGCATTACCATTCTCGTTCTTTCGGGATAAAAATGCCTGGCTGGCGACTCTTTTCTTTTTCCGCACCACTTTCGCGTTTGTACTAGGATGAAAATCCCGGGAGCGACATATAGGTCCAGTAACCAAGGTGGGGGACTCAAATAAAGAGTCACATGTCCAGGGTTTAGAATCACAAGAACTGTTCCAACATGGAGTATTCTTAATCAAATCAAAGTAACAGGGTATGCTGAGGTCAAGGGTACCTGCAAACCTGTAAACAGCCCAACCCCCTCACAGGTGGTGTTCTAAAACAAGGATCCTCAGACTTGGATCAGTTATGAGAAGTGTAAACACTTCTAACCCGGAGGTACAGTGTTTACAATAACCATAAAAGTTCCTCCTCTAATTCACCTCAGTTTCTGAAGGTCAATACTAAAGGTCATCCAGACTTAGCAGGCTTCCCAGATAGCCCTAGCATTGCAGGAAATCTGCAACACAGAGTTCTCAAGAAGAAACCCATATCTGAACCGTGTTTCATATTCCCGCACCAGACAGAGATGGAATGGGAAAGAATATGAACCACTCTAGCCTAGGTGTCACTCAGGTCCCAGGTATAGGACCTTAACTCTCAATGGAACACCCACCCACCAAAGCAAACAAACAGATCCAGCCAGCAGCACAGTATGACAGTATGATATAATGCAAAGCTATAAAGGGAGCAGTAAAGCAACTGTACATAAAGCAAAAATAAATACAAAAATACAAACACAAATAAGCACATAACACCCCAGTAAACACAAATCAATCAAGCGCTAGGAGGAACCCACAAAAAGAACCAGAAGCCCTGGTTGCAGTATAAGGCTCCCCAGCAGAGTCGCCAAGCTGTCGCTCCCGATAGATGGGACCGGCCCAAATAAAGGTACAGACGCGAACGGTCGGCGAGAGAGACAGTGAGAACACACAGCCGTGAACTCACTGGAGATGAAAGAGTCGCCAGCTAGGCATTTTTATCCCGGAGGAAAGGCAATGCTGCATAGGCCTAGAAAGAGATGGATAAGACGGTTGTGAACCAGAGAGACTGAGAAAGGGGGTTGGTTACAACCTGGGAAGGTATTAGCACCCAGATTGTCCGCCGTACTCGACGGGATCCACGCTTAAAAGATTTGTGTTTAAAGGGGTAGTGTCAGTGCAATCTGTGTATAAAATAGCTGGAAAAGGATGTACAGGTGTCAGTGTAAGAAGTGTGAAATGTGATATATATAGTGTCAGTGTAAGGATGAGAATGGATTGCTCATGATAATGAGGCTAAGAGAAAGATGCTGGAAAGAGGGGGAATATACAGAGACTTTTGTTCGATAACTGTTAAGTTATGCCTACGTATCCTCTCGTGCAATGAGGAAGTTAGAACACCGTAGTTCGACCCAAAGAGACTGAAAGATGAATTGACTTGTGAACTGCTTACTTGTCTATGCTCAAGTGTATGACCTGTCTGGCTCAGGTGCAAACTGTCTTGCATTAGACGGAAGAAGCAAGTTCTCGTTTATGAGTGAATGAGATGAGAAAAGAATCCCGGAGGAGACGATTATTGTTTGTTTTTGTGTTTTCAATCTTTTATTGCTTTTTGAAAGTTTGTCATAAGTTAATGAGCTTAAGCTTAAACCAATGGGTTAGTAAACTCGTCACATCTTCCCTCTGATTAGGGGTAATGAGAATACCTTAAGTGTGAAGTCAGATTCTCACACTTAATCACCTTTGGTGTAGGATTAAGATCATTAACCTACTTGTGATTATTTAGATGTTTTTGTTGTTTTTTTTTAGTGTTGAGTAATGAGATTAAGCCATAATCAAGGATTAAACAGACTCATTACACCATCCTAATAGAAGGATAATAGATGAGAATGCTTAAGCTGAGGAAAGCTCCTCAACCTAATCCATGATTAGGGATTAAACCCATGACAAAACAAGCCTTTGATTAAGTGGATTTTATTTAATGATAAGATGATGAAGTGAATTTTATGATTTGTAAGACAACTTGAGGGGGACTTGTCCATTAACACTAGGGTTAGTCCTTCTTAACCAATTATGGAAGAATTAGAACCCTAATGCAAGGCCCAAGTTACAAGCTTGATGTCTTGATGATTATTAAATGGATTGATTAAAGGATTTAAACACATTAAGGGTTTAACACTTAGGATTAAAGTTATACACTCCATCCTAATAGAAGGATGCAGGCATAAGCTTAATCACAAAGCCTTAAAGCCTTTAGGGTTTAGTCCCTGATTATGAGAGGAGAAGAGAAGACTCAAAAGAGACACAAAGGTAAAAACTAAGTGGGGAGACTAATCAAAACCCTAATCATTGTCATGCTTGGTTGTTCCTAAGGTTTGTGAGGTTAACAAGAGAAATCTTCAGAGGAACCACCAGGAAGCAGATGAAAGGATCAAGAGAAGCAAAGTAACTTGCTTCATTTAAGAAGACAAGTCACTAGAAGAAAGAAAGTAAGAAGAATAAGAATGAGCAATCTCAAACCCAAACATAAGACAAAATGCAGCATGGATGCATAAAAGAGATGAAGAGAAGTTATGAGAAGTGAAGGCAAATTCACTTCTCAAATCCACTTACCACCTGAAAAGTTAGAAAAGAAAACACAATGCAATGCAACATGAGATGAAATGGCATGATGCAAAACCAAACCAGAAGCAAATACATGATGTCAATGATGCTATGAGATGCTACAAACCAGAGACAACACATGTGGATGATCATACAAACTCATGAATGCAAATGAAGCAAGTTAAGACACATGAACATACATGGAAAGTTATGAGATGCATATTGCATACAACATGGCAAATGAAAGATGCAATGACCAAACATGCTTTCAATATGTCTTATGATGTTAAATGAATCACAAGGATGCCTAAAATATCATGGCAAGTCAAGGCATGGATGCAAATGCAAGATGGATGCATATGGAAGCCCAAATTAGGGTTTATGAACAATACATCAAACACAAACCAAAATCAGAAGCAAGCATTAAGATAAAAAATTGAAAATGCACTCAAAGGATCCCTAATCCTATACTAATCCACTGCCCAAAGGAGAGGTTTCAACTCTTAACCAAATTCAAGTTATGATTTTTCTAAGTTTCCTAGGGTTTTAGGGTTCCTTGACAAGAAAATTATCAAACAAATTGAAAATGAAAGATCAAATAATGGCCATTTAATCTCACAAACTACATGCTAAACACAATGCAATTCAAAAAGAATCAAGGTCCGACCCTTCATGATTAGGCAGAAATGATTTTTGGAAGTTTGGATCAAAATAATGCATCAAAATGATTTTAATTCAATGAAAAATTCTCAAAATGCATCAAGATCAAAAAATAAATTTGGTTTGAAGGTTGGACAATGTTTCTAAATGTCTTAAAACATTTCATGAATTTTTTGGTGATTTTTAAATACCTAAAAGTATTTTTAATAAATTAATTTTCATTAATCAATTAAAAATAAACTTTTAAATATTTAAAAATACTTTTTTAATGCTAAAATGAAAATAAAAATATTTTTGTGTTTTAAAAATTAATGAAACTCTTGGTAAAAAATTTCATAATTTTTAAAGCCTTTTTGCTATTTTTAATAAATTGTATAAAACAAATGAATTAATATGAAAATAAAATGAATTTTAAACTGAAAAAGGAAAAGTAATCAAATCCTAGGGTTCAGATTCAAATAAGCCTACGCGCGAATTGACCTGGCGCCAAATCCTACGGCCAAAATTCAAACTCAGCTAATTAATGATTATGCCCTAATCCTGCCGTTAATGACCCTCAGGTGACCGGAACAGTGTTCCGGTCATCTTCTCCGTTCACTCCAAAACACCAACTCTCTCCACACGCATCTAAAATGAAATCTAATTAAACAGAAATGATCCCCACTCACTCACGAATCAAAACCCCCATTCAAACAACATTTATCATTCCTAAACTGGCTGAATCGAATCAATCTAGTTCTAGGGCAAAAAGTTTCAGAGACTGATTAAACTCTCATCTCTCCACCATTTTCAAAACTAAAGACATATTCATGACCAGGGAAGCATGAAGAACAACTTAAGAACTTTAAAAATCATTTCTGATAAAAAAGTTCTTGAGCTACCTGAGTTTCGAAGCTTTCAATCTTGCAACTTTCTGCCCCCTTCCTTTGATGCAAACCACTCCCTTTGGTCCCTTGATGATGTCTGGATGCTTAGAAAGAGTTTATGTTGGCTGGTTTGAGTGTTTGAACAAGTTCTGTTCAAGCTCAGGTGGGAATCGTGTTTTGGATTCAGGCTGTTTCAGGCAATGGTGAGGGGTTCTTTGTGATCAGGGTGATGAGTGGAGAAGGTTTGTGAAGTTTGTTCAAGTGTTTGTGGCCTGTATGAAGAGTTTCGAAAGTTCTTTCAAGTGAGAGTGAAAATGTGAATGTGTTGCTATGGCTTGCTTCAGGCTTGATTGTTATGTGTAATGGCTGGCATTTGATCCACATAAACAAATCTTATTGGTCAGATGATGTGACTTGTGCTTTTGTGATTGGTATGGTGCTTTTTGCAAATTGTCAACTTTATGTAAGAGAAAGCATGGGTCAAGTTCTAGCTTGGTACAAGAGGTGTGGGCTGCGCAGCAAGGTGAGGGGAAAGGCTAGGGCTGGTTCAGCAACATAGGCAGCAAGTGGATGGAAGTGTCATGATGGTTTTGCAACTTGCTTGCTTTTGAATCTTCATGAAAATATCTTGCTCCAAAGGCCAAACAAATGAGAAACCCTTGGCCCATTCTGATTTTTAGGTCACATGTGATGTTTGTGTAATGGCTTGACATGAATTAGAAGTCACAAATGCCTTTGGTACAAGATTTTGCAAATTTCTCATTTGGTGCATATCTTGAAATTTAGTGATTTTTGCCAACTTTGACAAACCATAACTTTTGATCCAAAATGAATTAGGTCATGTTCTTTTACTTTTTGAAAAGGGAAAGATATAATCTACAACTTTCATGACCAAAGTTTTTCCATTTGAAGCATTTTTGGATCAAAAAGTAAGGGTTGAAAAAGTTGCATAAAATGACATTTCACCATGCCCTAAAAAGTCAACTTTGCAAAAACTTGTAATTCTTGGATTTTGTGAACTTCAACCTTCTTCCATGATCAAATAAAGATCAAATACACTCAAAATGATGAAGATCACCCCTTGGTTGGGTCATTGGGGGCCTCAGATGCCCTGATTTTGCACTGACTTGTCCAGAAAGTCAACTCTTGATCAGATGACTTCCCCATGGAATTTCTTCATGAAAATTGATATGCATACTCCCTACACCATATAGAGACTAATAGAAACAAGAATGACAAAAAAAATGGAGTTATGGCCTCTGAAACCAAAACCCTAATTTTAGGTCAACTGTGCAGTCAAACCTGGCTCTGCTTCCATACCAAACCCAGTTCTTGTGATTCTTTGGCATTCTTGACTTTGAGAGGATATAATATGATGCTTGAACACATATGGACCCCTTTGAAGTGATTGATGACCTTTGGTGTGGCTCAAGAAGCTCTTAGATTGCTCAGATCACAAACCCTAGATGCAGATGACTTTGAACCAATGCAGTGAATCAAAAATGTGGTATGAGATGGTATGATTGAGTTTATGCATATGAAATGATCACAAGCCATGGTGTGAATGTGTGAGGGCAAATTTGGGGTGTTTACACGATCCCAATCATCTTGTATCGATTCATGTTCACTTTCTTTTAATTTCTGTCAAAATTGTTACAGTATGTATCGATACATAATGGCTTGTATCGATACATAGCCACTTGAATTTCAAAAATTTCGCATTATGAATCGATCACAGCAATATTGAATCGATTCATGTTCATTTTCTTTTAAATCTTTCAAAATAGTTACAGTATGTATCGATACATTCGTGGTTTGTATCGATACATAGCAACCTGATTTTCAAAAAATTTCGTCAAATGAATCGATTCATAAGGTCATGAATCGACGCATACTGTTTTAAATTCAGTTTATTTCTTATGAATCGACACATTAGCAACTTCTATGACATGTCCATCAGTTATAAAACTCCATTATGTCTTCCTCATCATCCCATCTGCATCATTTTCGTTTCTAAACCCTAACTGCCACAAAATCCCTCTTCTCTCAAAACCCAAATCTCATCATTATGCCTCCAAGAGTCATGCTTCCAAGAGAAAAAGGAAAACGTAAAGGCAAAGAACCCGTTGGGTCTTCCCATCAGGCTCCTTCTGTTCCCGAAATTCCTCCATCTGGGGCTGCCATTCTTCATCCTGCCATTGTTGAAGAATTTGAGGTTTCTTTTAAGACGAGGTTAGTCATGAAACCACATGTTTTCAATACTAGTGATGTACGTACTCTTTGTTTAGAAGAAGTTGCAGATTTAATCGACGCATAAAATCTTGGGTCCTTTTTAACTGCTAAAGATGAGTATCATGAAGACTTTATTCGTGCTTTTTATGCTGGTGTGAAAACTGGTAATGGCTACATGTTCAAGTGTTCTATTGGAACCAGAACTTACCATTTTGAGGCTGATGATTGGCCCAAAGTGTTCAATCTGCCATCCTTGTTGCCTGAATTGCAGATGTGGCATGATCAGAACTTTGAAACACAGTTTAAGTTGAAGGAATATTGTGCATCCATTTCTAAATTGGAAAGACCTCTTGCTGATGATGAGCCTCTAACTTCTGGTATGATTAAAAGCGTTCCAAGAATCCTGCATTGGATTCTTTCCCATATCTTGAGTCTAAGGTCCGGTGAGCACTCTCGATTGGATAAGCCGAATATCCATCTATTGTATATTCTGCAGAAGAAGATACCATTAAACTGGCCCAATTACTTTGTCAAGCGTATCTTTCTTACACGGAATAGCTCAAAGAACATCACTCTTGCATATGCTGCCCAGATTATGCGGATCCTTAAGTTTTGGAAAGTGGTTTTCCCTCCTGTGCCTCTCTTATCTTCTTCTAGTGTTCAAGAATTTCAACAATGCCACTCTCTCTCATATGGGTTATAGGTGGGACATCGAGCGTCGCTGCTATTACTTCTTTGAACGCAACACACGAACCCGCATCTACAACTTTGATATTCCTTCTGAACATGTTTATGTTGAAGAACAAAGGGATGAAGATATGGAGGATGCAAAAAATCCTCCTGATGCAAATGCCAATACTGGTTGGAGTGAGTGGGTACCACAAAGGTGGTCTCCTACAAACTATGAACCGACTCCTTCATCGGCTCCACCGACTTCATCTACTACTGCTCCGGCATATCTTACTCAGATGTTTGAGCAGATGGAAATTGCAAACAATGCCCGGCATGAAGAGGCCCGTGCGTGGCATGTCCAACAAACGGAATGGCATAAAGAGCACCAAGAATGGCATGAGAAGCACACTAGGATGTATCATAATCAGCATTCATGGCATACCGACTTGGTTAAGTGGCATCAAGTTTTCTACAATGAGATGTCTGGATTTATGGATGATTGTCGTTCGCATCCGGGGATTATGGAAAGATTTCAAAGCACAGAGGTTCAGAGACGATTCAGGCGTTACGCCTTCATGGGGCAGAATCCTGATGAAATGCCTCCTCCACCTCCTCCTCCAAGTTTCTGAGACCCCGATAGAGATGATGCAGAGTCTTGTGGTGGCCACTTTCCTCATTGAAGCTGCATTTCATTTTGCATATCCTCATTGTTTCTTGCTTAAGTTTCTTTGCATTTTCTATTTAAACATTGTATGGTTTGGTTTGTTTCTGTAATTCGCAACTCTATTTGACAATTTCACTACCTGTGATTATTTGCTTTTGCCTAATTTGTTTGCCCTTTATATTTCATTTTTTGTGAATGAATTCTGCTTATATATCTTGGTATTGCTGAATTTCTGCTTCACCTATGCATTCTTTCTTGATGTTGACAAAGGGGGAGAAAGGCGAGTGTGAAAAATGACAGAGGCAAGCACAAACTCAGGGGGAGTGGTTCTCACACTTCAAAAATTTTGTCATCAACAAAAAGGGGGAGTTTGTGAGCAACTCTTTAGTTTTGTATGATTATAAAATTTAAGTGTTTGTGCTTATTATCATGTGCTTCATATTAAGACACTTTGTTTGCATTGCTTGTCTTTATATCTCTTGTCTTATTTTTTAATAATGTCTTTGAATTTCTGAAAATTCGCAAAATGAATCGATTCATTCCATCATGCATCGATTCATGCTGCAGAAACAATTCTGGAAATTTGCAAAATGTATCGATTCATTCTATCATGCATCGAGTCATGCTGTAAGAATGGTTCTGGATTTTCTTCTATGAATCGACACATACAAACATGCATCGATTCATTGTATGTTCATTTCTCTATTTTTTGCTCATCTGTTCAGTATGTATCGATTCATGTTATTATGTATTGATACATAACAATATAAATACCATTATGTATCGATTCATTTGTGTCTTGAATCGATTCATTTTTCTGTTTTACTACTAACAAAATCTGCATAGTATATGTTTAGTGTTTCATTTAGTGCAGGATACAACACAGAAATTGCATACGAATTTCATTGTCAAGGGATCATTGAAGAACACATCAAGAAAAGGAATTTTGAGTGTGGACAATTCAATGTTGAGCAGGATTGAAACCTAGATTCATATTCATCTTCATCATCTTCTCAAGTACCTTGATTCAAGAACATCAACAAGAAATTAGTGTTGTTCTGTGAATTGAAGGTTTATGAGATAACATTCAGTGGTACGATCGGAGATCCAGCTGAGTTGAAGAGTGAAAGAAGGTTTCAAGGAAAAACCAGCTGGGTTTTCCTTCAAGAACGGGCGTGTTCTTGAGGGTTTGTTAGTCACGTTTACAAGACAGATTCAGCCGCAGCGTAAGATTTGGAAATTGGGAGATTTCGCAAATAGATCGTGGAACCGGTGAATTGTTTGTATTACTTGCAGGGAATCTTGATTGGGCTCAGATCAAGTGAACGTTGATACAATAGGAAGATCTAGGTGTATAGATTTCTGGTGTTTGTATAGCAACCTTGTAATCGATGATTTCAGCAATATTGACATAAAAGTTCTCAATTTCGGTTTGAAATTGAGAGGGAGACGTACCCACACGCGAGGACGAACGTGGGGAACTTCCTTACCAAATCTCTGCGTATTGTATTCCTTCTCTATCTCTATTTACGTTTTCAATCATTTTTGATTCATTGGAAATAGCTTTTGTGATAGGTGCATTCAACTGTTTTACAGCTTGTGTGTTTAAACCTTTATCATCTCAATTGTAAATCCAGCACGTTATCACATGTTTGGTCTTCTAGTGGCTGGTCCAGAATAGACGCTAGTATATTTGGGACCGTTGTTTCCGTTAATCTTTGAAAACTCTGAAAAATCTATTAAATCCTTAGAAACAAGGAGGTGATCCATTCAATACCCCATCTAGATCACTAGCCACAGCGTCTAACAAACGTATTCAAAGTCCAACCGTAGATTGGCGAAAGTCCATCCACTGGGTGCCAAATTCTTAAAGTCCAACCGCAGATTACGAAAGTCCATCCTCAGGGTGGAGAATTTTCTAAGTCTCCTGTAGCTGAGAAATGTGCCCCCGTAGTGTGGAAAATTTTCTAAAGTCTCCCGTAGCTGAGCAATGTGCCCCCATAGTGTGGCGAAAAGTTGAAGTCTCCCGTAGTGAGCAAAAGTCTCTCGTAGTGAGCAAAAGTCTCCCATAGCGAGCAACAGCCCCTGTAGTGTGGCAGAAATCAAAAGTCCCCCGTAGTGTGGTAGAATTCTCCCGTAGTGAGCAGAAGTCTCCCGTAGCGAGAAAAGTCCATCCGCAGTGTGACAAATTTCTAAAGCAGAAGTCTCCCGTAGTGAGCAGAAGTCTCCCGTAGCGAGCAAAGTCCAACCACAGTGTGGCAAATTTCAAAAGTCTCCCGTAGTGCGCAGAAGTCTCCCGTAGCGAGCAAAGTTCACCTGCAGTGTGGCAAAATTCAAAAGTCTCCCGTAGCGAGCAAAAGTCTCTCGCAGTGTGACAGATTATCCCCGCAGAGTGAGCAAATGTCCATCCTTAGGGTGGCAAGGTATCAAAAGTCTCCCGTAGTGAGCAGAGCACCCCCGTAGTGCGGAAAAATACAGAGCGCCCATGTAGTGTGGCAGAAATAAAAGTCTCTCGTAGCAAGCAGTGACCCCCATAATGTGGCAAAGCCTTCAGAAGACCACCCGTTGTGTGGCACGTCATTAATGGCCCAGCAAAAATCCACCCGTAGTGTGGAAAATCAGCAATCTCCCAGCGTTATTCCAAAACATTCACCGATTCACTATTCTTCACATCAAGATTCTCCCCAAGCAGATTTCAGATGGTTGGGTTTATTCCCCTATTCTTCTTCCACTGAGTGCAAATTTTTCGGTTGTTTTTAGTATTCAATCCCTGCATACTTCAAATGTCTGAAAAGAAACTGCTATCATCCATCCAAGTCTACAGTGATTGTATAGGGGCAGTTGTAACACCCCAAAATTTGCCCTTTTATTTTTATTATCAACCTCGAGCAGTGTGCGCTTCATTCCCGCATCATTTCGCATATCATCGCATCGCATTTGAAAAATAAATAAATAAATAAATCATCATCCTTTGCATGCCCATGAGGCGTGTGGTCGATCGAGGCTTGCCAAACATTAGAGGTCAAGAGAAAAATAATATCCCAAAAATAATACAAACCACTTCCAAGCTAACCAACCAAAAAAGGGAAGAATTCACATTTTTCTACCATTAACCGGTTAACAGAAATGGTTAACCGGTTAACGGGGGCAAAATTTGAACAAAAACTTCAAATTTTGGTTGCTTTCACCATTTCCCTCCACTTTTTCCTTTCCTTTCCCTTGCCTTGTTTTACACTCTTCACATTTTCTTTTCCATTGGATTACTCTACCACATTCTAGAGTCTTCTACAACCTTCCAAGGAATATTCCAAAGAACACTCTAGAACTCTCTAGAACCCTAACTAACTTCAAACCTAACCTAACTCCTAAGCAACCTCCAAACCCAAACCTCATGCCAAGCCTACACATTATATAAACCTAAATCATCCCAAAGCTAAAGGGGGAATTCTCATAATTTCACAATTCTCATTTCTAGAATCACTTATCTCACTCACTTTTCCTCCATTTCCCTTTTCACCAAAGCTTTTTCAAAGAAGCTCTCCAAGTTTCACATTGAAACTTGAAGATCTTAAATCTTAGCCTCCAACCTCCATTGAATTGTGGATTGTAGAAGAAGAAGCTATTGGTTTTTGGTGAGATTTCGACTTATCAGAAGTGCAAGAAGTATCAAGCATCAAGAACGCATTTTTTTTGCGTATTCCCGGAGTCTTTGATTTCTCTTTGATTAAGCTCCAATTCTTGCAACATCTACCGAAGCACTTCTAAGCTTCGTAGGTTGGTGATCTAAAACCATGCTTGCTTTAAGTTATTCTCTTCATCTCGCCGTCTTGGCATTCTTTAAGCGTTTTTCGTATTACTTGTGGTTGATTACATTTTCGTTACGTTTTGCTTGCGATTTGTGGATTTTAATGGATTAGAAGTTAGGTTGTATCTTGTTATAGGTTCTAGCATGCGTTAATAAACCATAATTGAGTAGAAATTCTTGTTGACATGTTCATGTGTGTGTGTTAGGTATGTTTAGAAGTAGGATTGTGGCCAAAAGCACTTATTTCCAAACAAATTTTCACTTTTTGTTGAGTGTTAACCGGTTAACGGATTTGGTTAACCGGTTAACACGTGCGTTTTTGGCCAAAATGCTGCATTTTTAAGTCCGTTAACCGGTTAACGCTGTAGAAAATCAGTTTTTTAGCTTCTTTGATAGTTCCATATTGCTTCCTTGTGCCTTTAATCCCCATACATGTTTAGGTACTAATTTTAGGGAATTTTCTAGGTTGGTTTCGACATATCATTCCCCCATTTCGAGTCATTTCGATGCGTTTTTGTTCATGTTGCATATTATGTGTTTATGTGTTCATTTATGTATAATTTGACTTCTTGCACTTTGTTGCTATGTCCACACATTATTTGGCATGTAAATGATCATGTTGCATTCTTTTTTTTTGCATCTTTCACATGTTTCGTTAATGCATTTGCATCATTGCATCACATACTCAATGTTGCATGTTATATGATCATAATTGAGCATGTGCATTTTGTTGCATTTTGTGGTAAGTTTGATCACATCATTTACATCAATTCAATTCTGAGTTTAGCATTAAGCTTGACATTCTTGTTGATCTATCATGTTGCATATTCATGATCAATGTTCATTATGTTCATATGTTATGTTCATGTGTCATATTTTGCATACTTGTTGCATAATAAATCATGTGGTGCATTCTTGCATAATCCCTCAAAAATGATCATGTTCATTCAATTATGTATGTTGATATATGTTCATGTGGCATTTATTCATGCTATTTGTGCACTTTTCATTGAGTTTGGGCATTAAAAATGAAAATAATCAAATCTGCATTTTACATTTCATAGTTGTCTTTGTATATAAGAGCTATAAAATGCATGCTGCTTGTTATGGTGTTCATGCTGTTTGTGACTCTTTAAACCTACTTTCATGTTGTTTGATAACTGTAGTATGTTGTTTGCATTGTGTGCTGCATTTCATTGTTGTTTGTGCATTTGGTAGCTGTAATAGGTTGCTGAATTTTGCATTGCATTATTCTTAGGTCCTTTAATTATTAGATTGAGTCTAGGTTAGGTCCTAGTTTCTTTAGGAATTGTTTGGTATGTGTTTACCCATTTCCTTTTCATTAAATGTGTACCACTAACCCTTATTTTGTAGGGAGGTAAAGGTATGTTTCCACACACCTTATCCTTTTTACTATCTTTATGCATTTAATTTGCATTTTTGCCTTACACTTTAATGCTTGTGCTTGTTAGGCTTTCCTCTTTGTTGGATTTAACTTGCCTTCCTTAGGAAGTAAGTTACATTCTAATCCTCTCTTTTTCTTTTCCTTTCCTTATTAGGATGAGAAACCACACAAACCATTAGGATCTCCCTTTTGTATATAATAAATAACTTAGGGTTGGTCTTAGTCCCCCTTAGTTTTATCATTTTCCGATTTGAGTCCTCTTTCTCACCTCAAAAGATAAACAACAAAATACCTAATAAATTCCACAAACAATACACTCAAAACACTTCTCATAAAAGACAACAATCAAAGACATTGCGTCTTCTTTTCTCATCTCATACTCTTTGCAGACGAATATGACTTACCTCGACAGTTCAAACAGCGACACGGTAAACGCCCTCGAGTCAGAGTCGGTAACACCTGAGCTAGAGCTATGGTAACGTCATCCTAAAAAACATAAACAAAGTTTCCGCCTTAGTTAGGCGAACTACGTTGAATCTGATCCTCATTTTCCTGATGAGGTACGTAGGCAGTGGAGTAGGGTCCGTTCGAGCACAATCTTTATTTTCCCTACATTTTCCCTTTTGTTCTCTTTTCCATTTCCCACTCTTATTCTAGTCCAGTTAATGGTTTTTATTCAGCAGCATCTTATTTCCCCACCCTTTGAAACAGACAGCAAGCGTGGATCCCTTCGGGTACGGTGATAGCGACAAATCGTATCACTTTATTACTAGGTTTTAAGTCCGTTTTATCGCACATTGATCCTATTAACTCCCGATTGTTCGAGTTTTTTATGTCACATTGCAGGTATAACATGTCTAGAACTAAATTATGAGAAAAAGATCAAATGAACCAAAACAAGCATGAAAAGAAGATGAAGAGAAGGATTCTGCTAAGTCTGCATATTTTGTAACACTCACGGTCGTTACATGTTCCTCACGACCGTGACACTCTACTTTGAGGTCTCACGACCGTTGCTCAACTGTCACGACCGTGACGCGCTGGAATTGGAAAATCTGACCGTTATGCCCTTATCACGTCGTGACAAGGAAAGTGGGTCTAATTAATTTGAATTATTCATGAAGACGTGTAGCGAGTCAAAGACGACTCCTATTATTTCTCAACAGAAGCAAACCCAGTATCCACTTTCGCTGGATTCTCTCATTTTGGAACGAAGCCCACGCTCATCAAATCCAACTGCCCAAAACCTAGTTCTATAAATACCCTAGTTACAAATTGAAAATTATAGAGTATTATTTTACTTTCACGCGAAAGCTCTGCCGTAATTTTCCTGAACCCATTTAATTTTTCCAGCCTTATTCTTGTTTATTTTTCCTGTTTCTATTTCCAACCCAAATTCAATAACAATTTCCAACATTAGGAAATTGTTATTTAAATTAATTTATTTTTAGCCTTCAGAATTTGTTTCGCATTTTTATTTTGATTCCGGTTCCGAACACTCCGAGCTTGCCAGTCTGTGGAAGAAGGAGTTTAAGAATTTAATTATCCAGGTTTTTATTTTTGCATTTATATTAAGTTATTTAATTGTTTATGTTAAGATATTATTATTATTTTATAATGTATGTTTTAATTAATATTTATTTATTTATGCATCTGTCTGTTGGTATAAATAAAATGAGTAGCTAAATTAATTAGGCGGTATGTAATAAACTAAACCAAAACGGTAAAATCGAATCTAAGCTAAAATAATTAAGAACTTATATTCTGGCTGTGACTTTTTATAATTAAAATTAATCTTTTTGTTACGAGAGTAAGAAAAGTGTAATAGGTTAGGTCGAGACCACGAGAGTGTGAGATTTTAACCGGATAGCTAAAGTTAGGCATTTGATTTAAATACAGCGAGAGCGCTTTAAAATGAATTAGACTTATTAAGTTTTCAAAAATTATTTTCTAAACACTTATGGGCTAGCAAGAGCAGGCATAGGGCTTTAGGAGTAAGATCTGAGATAAGACCACGAGAGTGTGAGTCGAGGGTTTTTAAACTGATAACCTCTACAGAATAATTTAAGTGAACCATCCTTATAAGCTTAGGTTAGATTGACCCGCATAGGTTAATATAATTACATACCGACCGCCTTCTCATTATTTCCTTAAAACTAAATTTAATTCCCGTTTTAATCCTTAAAACCAAACTCGTGACAAATATCCACCTTAGCTAAAATAGTAGACCCTCTAGCACTAGAGTGATTACAAAGTCCCTGTGGGATCGATAATCTTTTATATTACTTTGATAGGTTGTGCGCTTGCAGTTCAGATACCGCTAGACACATATCGTGTCTTCGCCCCATCAAGTTTTTGGCGCCGTTGTCGGGGATCTTGATTTAGTCACTAGTGCACTAGTAGAGTAGCACTGTCTAGACTAAGGTAACAACTTATTCTTTTCCTAATCTAATTTCCCGAGTGTATGCCAAGTACTCGCTCTCAAGGCGAAGACTTGCAACCTCCAGTCCAAGAATTATAACGTTTCTTATATTTAAGAAAACGAATATTCGAATACGAACGAAAATACAACATTCCAGATCTTCAAGTTGATCCACCTAAACCAGTTGGAACATCAAAGGACGCAGAGATGGCTGAAGAACCAAATCATCCACTCAAATATTACGCTAGGCCTTCACAAGCTGAGCCGCATTCCAGCATTGTTGCACCGGCTATCAACCGAAACGATTTCAAATTGAAACCTTCGCTGATATCAGCCGTGCAACAAAATCAATTCGCCGGAAATCCTACAGAGGATCCGAACCTCCATCTTTCGATATTTGTGCAGTATGAAGATACTGTAAAAGCTAATGGAGTTACCCAAGAAGCTATTAGATTATGCCTTTTTCCTTTCTCACTTCGAGACAGAGCGAGAGCCTGGCTTCAATCTCTACCCTCAAATTCAGTAACTACGTGGGAGGAACTAAAGAGAGTCTTCTTGACAAGATATTTCCCACCTAGTAAGACAGCTATGCTAAGAGCTCAAATCAACGGATTTAAGCAAAAGGAAAACGAATCACTTTTCGAAGCTTGGGAACGCTATAAAGATATGCTGAGACTTTGTCCACATCACGGATTAGTAGAATGGATGGTCATTCATACTTTCTACAATGGACTCTTGTACAACACAAGAATGACGATTGACGCTACCGCAGGCGGCGCACTAATGGACAAAGAATATAATGATGCTTACGCACTTATCGAGAGTATGGCTCAAAATCATTACCAATGGGGATGCGAGAGAGTCGCAACTGAGAAACCAACAAAAGGAGGTATGTACAAAGTGAGTAGTATGGACCAAGTCAATGCAAAGTTTGACCAACTTAATCAAAAGATCGACAACTTGGCCATAACACCAACAGCCACCGTGGCTGCGGTAACACCTAACTGTGAGTTATGTGGAATTCCAGGACATGATGTCCCTGATTGTCAACTATTAGCAGGAATTCCCACAGATCAAGTGAATTATGCTCAAGGAAACCCATACTCAAACACATACAACCCAGGTTGGAAGAATCATCTGAACTTCTCTTATAAGAACAACAATGCTTTATACGCACCAGGTCAAGCACCAGCTACACCACCAGGATATCAAAAGACTGCTCCTAATGTTCCTAGAAAATCAAACCTTGAGTTAATGATGGAGAACTTCATAGCTGCTCAATCTCAAACAAACAAGGATTTCCTAAACCAAAACATACACACTAGTGAGCAGATTAAGCAATTAGTTAGCAAGGTAGATGCGTTAGCTACACATAACAAAATGCTTGAAACTCAGATTTCACAAGTAGCTCAACAACAAGCGCCTACCGCTGCACCAGCTGGAGTATTTCCTGGACAACCCCAACCTAATCCAAAAGGACAAGCCAATGCTATGATACTAAGAAATGGCAAGGAACTTGACGGACCTGCCGATCCAAGACTTGACAATCCAGCCATGTACCAAAAGCAAGATAAGCCGACTGAAAAGGAGAATGAACCAGAAGAAAAGGAAGACAATAATCAAGAGGCAGTGGAGAAAGAAAAGCCTTATGTGCCTCCACCACCTTATAAACCACCAATTTCGTACCCTCAGAGATTAACCAATTCCAAGACGATGGGCCAGTTTAAGAAATTTGTTGAACTTCTGAAACAGTTGAACATTACTATTCCGTTTACAGAAGCTATCACTCAAATGCCCTCGTATGCTAAATTTCTAAAGGAAATCTTATCCAATAAGAAGAAGATAGAGGATAACGGAACCGTTACACTTACTGCTGAGTGTAGCGCAATAATTCAAAACAATATGCCTCCTAAGTTAAAAGATCCAGGTAGTTTCTCTATACCCTGTGTAATTGGAAAATTCGTCATTGACAAAGCTCTATGCGATTTAGGAGCCAGTATCAGTGTTATGCCCTTAACAATTTGCAAAAGGCTAGACATGGGAGACCTAAGACCAACTAAAATGTCTGTTCAACTAGCCGATCGCTCTATTAAATATCTTGTAGGCATACTAGAAAATGTCCCAGTACGTATAGGACAATTCTATATTCCTACTGATTTTATAATCATGGACATCTCTTAAGACTCCACTACACCTATCATACTAGGAAGACCATTCTTAGCTACCGCCGAAGCTATTATAGACGTAAAGAAAGGAAAGCTAACCTTTGAAGTAGGTGAAGAGAAAGTTGAATTTATTTTAACACAATTCTTACAATCACCAGCTATAGAGGATACATGCTATTTATTGGATGTAATTGACGAATGTGTAAGAGAAATGGAAATGAAAGAAACTACTTATTCTGAAATTATGAAAATTCAAATCCCTCCGATTTTCGAAGATGACAATTGGCGTGAACCGTATCAGGATGATAGTCTAAGCGAAAGTTTAGCACTTACACCGAATCCCATGCCAAGTAAGAAGAAAGCTACATTAGAGTTAAAAACTTTACCTAAGAACCTAAGATACGAATTCCTAGACACTGAATGTACAAGACCAGTTATAATTAATTTCAGTTTAGGAACAATTGAAACGAAGAAACTTTTAGGTGTCTTAAAGAAATACCCAACTGCATTAGGATATAACATATCTGATCTCAAAGGAATATGTCCTTCAATCTATATGCATCGTATTCTGCTAGAAGAAGATTGCAAAACCTCCAGAGAATCTCAAAGAAGAATTAACCCAATCCTTAGCACTGTAGTAAAGGAAGAAGTTAAGAAACTACTAGACGCTGGAATAATATATTCAATCTCTGATAGTAAATGGGTTAGTCCAGTACATGTAGTACCAAAGAAAGGAGGTATCACTGTTGTGAAAAACGCTATAGGCGAATCGATATCACAAAGAGTAGTGACCGGACATAGAGTGTGCATCGATTATTGTAAACTAAACAAAGCCACTCGAAAAGATCATTTCCCACTACCTTTTATAGATCAAATGTTAGAACGATTAGCCAAACACTCGTACTTCTGTTATCTTGATGGTTACTCAGGATTTTTCCAAATCCCGATCCACCCAGATGATCAAGAGAAGACTATATTCACATGCCCTTATGGAACGTTCGCTTATAGACGAATGCCCTTTGGATTATGCAACGCTCTTGCAACCTTTCAAAGATGTATGATGTCAATCTTCGCAGATTTCATAGACAACATCATGGAAGTGTTCATGGACGACTTCTCTGTATGCGGGCAAAGTTTTGAAGGATGTCTATCAAATTTAGAAATGGTGTTAGAAAGATGTGTAAAAGTAAACCTCGTGCTTATCAGCGTGGTCTGTGTACACTATAATTTTGGCTCTTACCAGATTGGATCAAAATTTGTCTAAAGCCAAAACTACAGCTAGGAGTTCTTTTTCAGTTGTTGCATAGTTAAGATGAGCAGCATCTAGGGTTCTACCGGCATAGTAAATTACGTATAATTTCTTATCTTTTCTTTGACCTAGAACAACTCCTACATCATAATATCTAGCATCACACATAATTTCGAAAATAAACTCAATGTCCTTCATTAGAAGGCCAGTTAAAGGTTTGGTAATTTTAGAGAAATCCTTGATAAAACGCCGATAGAAACCAGCGTGTCTAAGAAAACTTCGGATTTCCCTAATGGTCTTAGGTGGATTAAGGTTTTCTATAACTTCTATTTTGGATTTATCAACTTCAATACCCCTTTCAGAGACCATATGTCCTAAAATTATACCTTCGGTAACCATAAAGTGACACTTCTTCCAGTTTAACACTAGGTTTACTTCTACGCATCTTTGTAGGATTTTCTCAAGGTTAGCGAGACAGTTCATCCATGAATACTTCCATGATCCATGAATACTTCCATGATCCCATCAAGGGAATCAGCAAAGATTGACTTCATGCAACGTTGGAAAGTAGTTGGGGCATTATAGAGTCCGAATGACATTCGTCTATAGGCAAAGGTTCCATAAGGGCATGTGAAGGTTGTTTTCTCTTGATCTTCTGGGTGAATAGGAATTTGGAAAAATCCCGAGTATCCATCTAGATAACAGAAGTAGGAATGTCTAGCTAGATGTTCCAACATTTGGTCTATAAATGGTAAAGGGAAATGACCCTTCCTAGTTGCTTTGTTTAATTTTCTATAATTTGTGCACATACACCACCCTCCTTCTATCCGTTTTGCTACATGTTCTACTTTCTCGTTTTTCACAACTATGATGCCTCCCTTTTTAGGTACTACATGCACAAGGCTTACCCATTTACTATCAGATATCTGATAAATTATACCGGCCTCTAGTAACTCAAGAACCTCTTTCTTAACAACATCACTCATTATAGGGATTATTCTTCTCTGATGTTCTTTGGAGGGTTTTGAATCATCCCCAAGTGAAATCATGTGCATACACACGGATGGACTTATACCTTTTAGATCAAAGATATTGTATCCTAAGGCTAAGGGATATTTTCGCAAAACATCTAAGAGCTAGTTTGTTTCTTGTTAGCTAAGGGTGTCACTTATTATAATTGGACGGTACATTTCCTCATCTAGAAACTCATATCTTCGATTCTTGGGTAATTATTTATGTTCTAAAGTCGGTTTCTTGGGGCATGGCATAAGATTTGGGGTAAGAGATAAACATTCGTAAAGGTTATCATCAATGTAGGGTTCCTTAAATTCATCACCCTTTATTATGAGGGATGAAGGTAACATGATTATTTTTGTGGGTTCTTCTTTATATAATTACCTAACGCATTCATCAATGATGTTTATGGCATAACGTGCATCTCCAATCACTGGTACCATAAAAATTTCAAAAGAATAAACTCTATATTTTCATCACCTACTTCAAAAGTCAATTTTCCTCTCTTGACATCTGTTATGGCTCATGTGATTGATAATAATGGCCTACCTATGACAATTGGGATGTCAGCATCTTCTTTAATGTCCATGACAACAAAATCAGTAGAGATAAACAACTGACCAATCCTGACTAGTACATCTTCCAATATGCCTACTGGATATTTGACAGATCTATCGGCTAATTGAAGAGACATCTTAGTAGGTTGCAGTTCTCCTAGTTTTAACCTCTCACACAATGCTAGAGGCATTAAGCTCACACTAGCTCATAAGTCTAGAAAAGCTTTATCGATGACATGGCTCCCCAAAATACAAGGTATGGAGAAATTTCCAGGATCTTTGTCTTTTGTGGCAAGTTTATTCTCGGAAATGAAATTGCATTCCAAGGGTTTTGGATCGTCAAGTCTACGTTTGTTGGTAAGGATGTCTTTAAGGAATTTTGCATAAGATGGTATTTGGTTGATGGATTTAGTTAAAGGGATCTCCACATGAAGTTTTTCAATAACTTTGATGAATTTATGAAATTGGTCATTGATTTTGGTTTGTTTGAGTCTTTGCGGATACGGTATCAGTGGTTTGTATGACGGGGGTGGTGTAACACCCTAATGTTTTCCCTAATATTTCTTCACATTTCATCTGCATCTTGCATACAAACAAGATCACACTAGTTTCTCGGTTCTTCTCGGGTGTAGGTTTGTGCCTCACAGGGGATCACCATTTCTTTTTTTTTATTTGCTTTATACTTGTTTATGTTTATTAATCACTAACCAAAATCCAAAAATATGTTGTAGTTCGCTTCTTCTTCTTTGTGCTTTCATGAGTTGCAGGGTTTTCAAAGGCCGACCGTGTATTCAATTCAAATGTGGTTGTTTAGTTATGATCCGATTCAGATGGAAGTTTGACCTAATCTTTGTCAAACTATCAGGAGATAATTTCAACTGCAAATTATTTGTGCCGGTGATTATTTCTCAAGAAACGCGTGTTCAATGTTAAACTGTGTTGTGTGTGAAAATTCTCTGGTTTATTGAGTTGTGATTCACGAGAAGTTTGGTCCAAATTATCTTAATTGAATGGTCAGTCGTTCATCAGTGGTTCATCTGTGGATTTATTTTCCAAGGATCAATTCAGATACATTTGAAAAGAATCAGAAATTTAAAAGTTGATGGTTATTGTTTCAGTGGCAATTTGTTCAGTGGCTTGTGGTTGATTTCATTCATCATGTGTGTTGAAAATTCAAATTTTGGTTATGGGCTTAAAATTTTAAAAAAAATCATTGCTTCATCCATTATCCGATTCATATATTTTTTAGCCACCATTTTTTACTTCATCCATATTTCCAATATCCAATTTAATATTCATTATCATTTTCAATTTCCATATTTTAATTCATTTCTCAATATCTTCTTTTTATTACATCACCAAAATTATCATTCACCTTTATTTTAGTCCATATTTCATTTAATTCAATCACCAAAAAATATTATCTTACATTACCATTTCTCTAATTTCCACATTTTCTAATTCCAATCCAATATCCAAATTATTCTATCTATTTCCAATTTTCATTCATAACCATTCTATTTCTCCCACAAATATCATTAAATCTGTCTTTTTATCCAATTTATTCTCATTTTTCTATAAAAAAATATATATTTACATAAGCTCATTTATATAGGACCATTTCCTATTTTTTCATTACAAATTAATAAAAATAAAAATGAAAAAATAAGGTGATGAAATTATTACAAGACGTGGATTTCTTTTTTCCAGCTTCCATAAGTTGAACACGTCATTTACTCCCATTTCCACCAAACGCACAAGTTTAGTGACCAAAACGCAAATTTTAAGAACATAAAATGCAAGTTGAAACAAACACAGTAGAACATGCTTTCATCATGCACGCAAAGCATTCAAAACACGGAAAAACTTCAAATAAAACGCAGAGAACAACGCATTCAAAAATTCAGAAACAATCACACTTTGCTCATGAATAAAAAAACGCAAGAAAAAAAGACCAAAACGGAAATCCGGAAATTCATTCAAATCACTCCAATTGTTCTATAAATAGAGCACTCATTTCATTCATTTGCAAGCTTTGAGAGCCTCTTGAACCCCTACAAAAACACCTCCAAATTCAAAAACTCCATTAAAACTCCATAACCAAAGCTTCAACTAATTCTTCAAATCTTCATCAAAAATCGTTTCTAAGAGTGAAATTCTTAATAAAACAACAAGAGGAAGAGATTAGAAGTTGAAGAGGAGTCTTGCTTTAATTTTTGAAGGTAGTTGCAAATTTTCGTGGGTTATTCGGAGCTCTATTTCTCTCTACTCTTGCATCTTCTGTTATTTCTATTCACATATTCTTGATCTTCTTCGTCTCACAATCGCAACGGTATATGGTTTGAGCTCCGTCGCTCCGATTTGACGGAACCTAAAAATTGAAGCATGGTTGTGTTGTTGTGTAGAAACTGTGGCTGACTTTTTCATGAAGAAGATGAAGTTACTTTTTAATTTCTTTTTTATTTTTCTCTTAATTTCTTTTCTATAAAGACTAATGGTATTAGTTTGGGCCTAATATGATAAGTCCATTACTATCCATACCATTATTTCATGTTCCTCACCTCCTTTTACTTCTTCACTTTTTTCCTTTTAATTTTCTTTAACTCCACTTTATTTTGTTTTTTTTAATTGTTTTCTTCTCTGATTTTTTTATCAATTTCTGAACTTTGGAATATAATTTTTGAAAAGACTTTAAAAAATATTTTTAGTATCTTTTTCTTATGGATTATAAATTTTAAATCCATATTTCTCTTCATCTTATTCTTTTTCTTTTGGTCGATGAGATCTTCGATTCAAAGATTGTTGATTTTCAAAGATGTTTAATCTTCATTATTTCAAATCTATGGTTGAATGATCATTTGGATCATTCTCCATAATTTGGAATCGTGATAGGTTGCCTTTGATAAATTAATGTTAAATCTCGATTAAGATTAGACCGTTACCACTTTTTCTTTTAGTGTGGCATGTTTTCGGAGAATGATCTACTATATCATTTCTCTAACATGTATTAGCACTAAAATTGTTCACCTTAATTGATGTTGATCAACCTCATTTGTAGGGTAATGACTCTGTAAATTACTCGGTGATTGCTTAACATAGACCTAAATGTGTCTCGAATTCGAAATAAAAAATCCAATTGGATACTTGCACTTTCGTGGACCGGACCTCTTATTGGTCGTGTAATCCCAAAGTGATTGATCATTTTTCATTAAGAACCAAGACTTATGAATGTTTGATGCGTAGGTGCTTTGGATCTCCCAATCTCCTTTCAAACTTCATTTAATTTGGTTCTATTTGCCTTGGTTGATCACTATAGTGTAAGATACTAAGCGAATTCGGTTGTCTTTTGATTTTGGTTACTCTTTTGGTTGTGGTTGATTAAGCTCACCATGCCACTATTATGTATATTATTATACTATTACTATACTAACATTTTAATTCTTTCTCGCTCCCTTATCTCTTTTATTATGCTTTTATTATATTATATCATTCATCATATTATTTATGTTTATATTGATATTCTTGTGCTTTTTCTTTTGTCCATTTGGACACAAAATATTAATAAGGGATCAAACATCTAAAAGACTTGTGACTTTAATCTTGGACTATGGCCACTATCCTTAGCATTGGATTTGGAGTTTTGGACTTAGATTTTAGGATCATTCCTTTTGCTCAAGCTATTATGAAATGAAGACCTTAGCCTTGATTTAGTTCACTTGTTTATGAAGATGAAGTCCTATTGTTTGAAGAATGCTCGCCATACGGTTCGATTGTTCTTACTTTAACTTTTAATTTAAACTTTAGGATAGTCTCTTTATCTCCTCCCCTTCTTTAATTTTCAAAATCTCCCTCCTTTTTCAAAGGATTCTTGTTTTAAAAAATTACCACTTCTTTAATAAATAAAACCATGACTTTTGTCAAATGGAATTTTACTATTTTTCTTTTCTTTTAAAACCCAATGAATTTAATCATCTTGACTTTAATTCAAAAAAATAAAAAGAACCAAACTCATTAAAGTTGTTTTGTGCCTTTGTGCACTTTTGTTTGTTTTCTTTAAAAAGTGTTGATTATGAGTCATTATTCTTTAGTCGGGTGCAAGTTTCTCAATCTCCATGGTTGTAGTTTGATGTAATTGAGTCTCTTGTTATTCGTGGGGGTTTAGTGGCATACTCATCAATTTTATCTGAGTTGGCGCCCTCCCCATAATGATGTATGAGTCCATACCCTCATTCTCATGGTAGATTTGTTAGGCTATCCACTTGAAAATGACAAATTCTCTTCACTTAATAAAATTAATCATAACCAACCATTTTAACTATTTATACCATAAACTACGGGGTTTTGATCTCACATTGCACTTTGCGGGTACGTAGGCATGAGGTGGTAAACCTCTCCAAACACAAAAATATTTAAAAATAATTCTTCCCTCATCCCTCCACTCTCGTTTTACAAACCATTTTCAAACCAAAAGCAGTAAATATTTCAAAGGGCTCCCGTGGAGTACCACAGACATTTTGGGTGTGAAAAACCTTACCATTGTGTAACTTATCCCCTTACCCGGTTCTTTGTTTTGTTTCTTTAGTTTTTTGATTTAGATTCATTATGATTTATTCGCTCTTTTTTCCTTTTCCTTTTGGAATAAAATAAAAGTGTGGTGGCGACTCTGTTTATTTTGAGTTAAGTTAACTAATAGCTTACACTCATGTTTTTACCGCTACAGGTGGTACATAAGTTTTATCTACAGCTTCTCCCTTATTTTGGTCTTTATGTTTTATAGATTCCACTAGTTCCTCTACTTCTTCCGTAGGTGATGCACATTTCTTAGAAGTTTTGGGTTCAAACGATGTCGGATTAGGCAGCTCATTGTAAGTGGTCCCATTTTGTAGGGTAATGGCATTGGGTTGTCCTCGAGGGTTTTGTTGAGGTTGTCCAGGGAATTGTCCTTCAGGTGTGGAATGGGGTGTTTGTTTTAGAGATACCTGAGAGATATGAGTTTCAAGCATCTTATTATGAGTAATTATATGGTCAAGATTGGTTTCTAATTGGGTGATCATTTTGTTTACATGAATGTTCTGGTCTAGGAATTCTTTGTTTTGCTGGGACTGAGCCAAGATGAAATTTTCCACAATTTTCTCAAGGTTGGGTTTTGGTGGTACAACTTGCATAGGTTGGTTTTTTCTCTAGGCTTGAAAACCTGGTGGTCTCGGAGGTGCAAGGTTTTGTATAGGGTTATTGTTTTTATAGGAGAAGTATGGGTGATTCCTCCATCCAGGGTTATAAGTGTTTGAAAATGGGTTTCCTTGGGCATAGTTGACTTGGTATGGTTGAGTTTCGTTTAACAGATTGCATTCTGCTGATTGATGTCCTTTGGTTCCACATAGTTCACATTCCGATGCGACAACTGCTACAGTGGCTGGCTTTGTGTACATATGTTCCACTTTCAGGGCCAACGTGTCCATTTTGGCTTGCGTCATGTCTATAGAACTTATCTCATGCATTCCTCCTTGGGCTTCTTTCTTTTCCATTATTTCTCGTTCTGTTCTCCATTGATAGTGGTTTTGGGCCATATCTTTGATGAGAACGCAAGCTACATGGTAAGGTTTATTCATCAGAGTGCCACCAGCAGCAACGTCGATGGTTATTTTATGTTATAATGAAATCCATTATAGAAGGTATGAATAATCAACCATTGTTCCAGGCTATGGTGTGGACATGTTCTTAATCGGTATGTATATCTCTCCCAAGCTTCAAAGAGTGACTCACCTTGTTTTGGGTAAATCTAGTTATTTGGTTTTGAATAACAATAGTCTTACTTAGGGGGAAATATCGGGCAAGGAACACTCTCCTAAGGTCTTCCCAAGTTGTTATAGAATTGCTTGGAAGGGAATCTAACCATGTAAGGGCTTTATCTCTAAGGGAGAAAAGAAATAGTCTTAGACGAATCGCCTCAAAAGTAGCACCATTGGTTTTAAAAGTATATGTTAATTGTATAAAGACTTTTAGGTGTTGATTCAGATTCTCTGAAGGCAGACCTGCGAATTGGTTTTGTTGTACTAATTGTAATAGAGAGGATTTCAGTTCGAAATTATTTTCAGGAATATCAGGGTTTACTATACTAGAATCGGGTTCCTCATATGATGGTTGGACGAAATCCTTAAGGGGTCTTTGGTTACGATCTTTGACCATAGCTTTCTTAATTCTACGAAGTAATAGACATGCGTGAGCGTAACGTTCGGGTTCCACTAAAGGATATAGTAAACTACTGGTGCTACGAGTGTAACACCCCAAAATTTTCCCTCTCATTTCACAGCATCCAACATATCATTCTCGTATATCCCGACGTCCATATCATATAAAAGTCTAGAAGTGATCAATGAGTAGTTTTGTTCAGAGGTCAAGGTTATCAGGTTATGGAATTCAGGAACTTCAGGGTTGAAAATTATCACAGAGCCAGATCATTTCCAACTAGGGTTTTATGCCGTATGTTGAGCTTCATGTTTCAAGACATATGTCGCTCCCACCAAATGACACAGGGCCAAGAGGGGTATAGACGCGAACAGTCGGCGAAAAGAGAGAGAGCACACAAGGGTGAACTCAAAAGACAAGAGTCGCCAGCTAGGCATTTTTATCCCGAAGGAAAGGTAATGCTGCATAAACCTAGAAAGATATGGATAAGACGGTTGCGAACCAGAGAATCTGAGAAAGGGGGTTGGTTACAACCTGGGAAGGTATTAGCACCCAGATTGTCCGTCGTACTCGACGGGATCCACGCTTAAAAGATTTGTGTCTTAAAGGGGTAGTGTCAGTGCAGTCTGTGTATCAAAGCTGGAAAGAGATGCAAGTGTCAGTGTAAAAGAAATGTGAAGTGTATAAGAGAAGTGTCAGTGTGAGAACAAGAATGAAATGCTCAAGACTATGAGGCTTAAAAACAATGCTGGAAGAGGGGGGATATACTGAGACTTTTGTTCGATAACTGTTAAGTTATGCCTACGTATCCTCTCGTGCAATGAGGAAGTCAGAACATCGTAGTTCGACTCAAGGAGACTGAAAGATAAATTGACTTATGAACTGCTTGCTTGTCTATGCTCAAGTGTATGACCTGTCTGGCTCAGGTGCAAACTGTCTTGCATTAGACGGAAGAAGCAAGTTCTCGTTTTGTGAGTGAAGGTGATGAGAAAAGAATCCCGGAGGAGACGATTATTGTTTGTTTTTGGTGTTTTCAGTCTTTTATTGCCTTTTGAAGTTTGTCATAAGAAAATTAGCTTAAGCCTAAACCAAGGGTTGGTAAACTCATCACATCCTCCCTCTGATTAGGGGTAATGAGAATACCTTAAGTATGAAGTAAACACCTCACACTTAATCACCATGGTGTAGGATTAAGATCATTAACCTACTTGTAGTTATTTAGATGTTTTGGGAGTTTTGGTTTAGTGTTAAGTAATGAGTTTAAGCCATAATCAAGGATTTAATGGACTCATTACACCATCCTAATAGAAGGATAATAGATGAGAACATTTAAGCTGAGGAAGGCTCCTCAACTTAATCCATGATTAGGGATTAACCTCATGACAAAACAAAGCCTTTATTAAAGTGGATTTTAGTTAATGATAAGATTAAGAAGTGAATTTTATGATTTGTAAGACAACTTGAGGGGGACTTGTCCATTAACACTAGGGTTAGTCCTTCTTAACCAGTTAAGGAAGAATTAGAACCCTGGTGCAAGGTCCAAGTTATAAGCTTGATGTCTTAGTGATTATTAGATGAATTGATTAAAGGATTCAAACACATTAAGGGTTTAACACTTAGGATTAAAGTTATACACTTCATCCTAATAGAAGGATGCAGGCATAAGCTTAATCACAAAGCCTTAAAACCTTTAAGGTTTAGTCCTTGATTATGAGATGAGAAGAGAAGACTCAAAGATGACACAAAGGTAAAACTAATGGGGGGACTAATCAAACCCTAATTGTTAACATGCTTGGGTATTCCTAGGGTTTATGACGCTTGCAAGAAGATCTTCAGGAGAAAAGCCACCAGGAAAGAAACAAATGAAAGGAGGAGAAGCAGAAAGAAATAAGACAACTTGCTTCACCTAAGAAGACAAGTTGCGTGAAGAAAGAAAGTAAGAGATGAGCATGAATTAGCAAGCTCACTCCAATACAAAGATAAAATGAAGCAATGATGCATAAGAGAGATGAGAAGAGATTGTGAGAAGTGAAGGCAAATTCACTTCTCAAAACAACTTACCACCTGAAAAGTTAGCAAAAAGAAATGGAATGACATGAAAATGAAATGAATGCAAAGATGCAAACCAAAATCAGAAGCATAAACATGATGTTAATGATGCTAAGAGATGATGCAAACACATGTCAAGAGTTGTGGATGATCATACAAGGATGAGGATGCAAATGAAGCATGCTTTGAACCATAAAAGTTCATGAAAGTTTATGAAATGATATGAATGCATAACATGGCAAATGAAAGATGCAATGATCAAACATGATTCTAATATGTCCTAAGATGTCTTATATGTCATATTGATGCATAAAATGTCATGGCAAGTTCATGTATGCAAGCAAATGAGAGATGGATGCAAAGGAAGGCAAGAATTAGGGTTTACATACAATATGCAATGCAAAATTCAAAATCAGAAGCAAATGACAAGATAAAAAATTGAAAATGGGATCAAAGGAACCCTAACCCTATACAAGTTCACTGCCCAAAGGAGGGGACCTAAGTCTTAACCTAATGGAAGTTATGATTTTCTCAAGTCAACTAGGGTTTCAAGGCACTTCAAAAGGAAAAATGCTCATTAAATTGAAAATGAAAGATAAATTCAAACCAATTTTACCCTAGAAACTACATGATATGAAGTATGCAATGCAAGAAGAACCATCATCAAACTCTTCATGGTTAGGCAGAATGAATTTTTCTAAGTTAGGACCAAAATATTGCCTTTAAATAACTTTAATTCCAATGAAAATTGTCAAAATACATCAAGGACCAAAAAGAAATTTGTTTTGAGAATTTGATAATGTTTCTAAATGTTTTAAAATGCAATGTGAATTTTTTTGGTGATTTTTAAATACCTAAATGCATTTTTAATTAATTAATTTCCATTAACTAATTAAAAATAAACATTTAAATGATTTAAAAATAATTTTTGATGCAAAAAAAAAATAAAAATATTTTTGGGTTCTGAAAATTAATAAAAGATTTGGTAAAACATTTTAGAATTTTTTAATGCATTTTACTATTTTTAAAAATTCGTGGAAATAAATACAATAAAAATGAAAATTAAATTGAATAAAAGGGGAAGTATGCAGATCCTAGGGCTGATATTCAAATGGAAAACGCGCGAATTGACTGGCACGTGATCTGAGGGTCCACATTCAAACTGACATTTTTAAAATTAAACCCTAATTAATTAAGTTAATTAAATGGATTTGGGTTAAGTGGGCTGATCTGAGCCATTGGACACGCGCGGGAAACACAATCGTACGCTTCACATTCAAACTGAGCCCTAATCCAGATTAAAACCCTAATGACTTTCAGGTCACCAGAGAAGAGCTCCGGTCGTCTTCTCCGGTGACATCCCTCCCTGAAAAATCTCAACTTCTTCCCTGGGTCATTTCTGGAGCTCTAAAGCTCCAGATTTGTTCCTCTCACTCCCCTAAACCTAAATCCAACCTCAAATGGAATTTATTTTCACCCCTAAACATGATTCGAAGCCAAGAACACAAATATGCAAAACTTTCAGACAAGCAATACACCCTCATCTCTCCATCATTTTCAATAATTTCAAGTTCATTACAACCAGGGGATCAAACACAACCAATTAAGGACTTAAAATAGAGGTTCTGGAAAAAAAGTTCCGCATGGCTACCTGAGATAAAGCTTTCAACCCAGGAGCTTTCTGACTGTTTCCTTGCTTCAAAATGCCTCCAATGATCTCCCTGAAGAAGCTTTGAAGCTTGGATGGAGTTTTTTATGGCTGTTTTGTGAGTTTGTGATCAACTGGTCAGAAAATCGTGTTTGAGTTTCAAGAGCTTTCAAGGCAAGATGAAGGGTGGTTTATGCTCTATGAAGCTTTTCTGAATGAATGGTGAAGTTGGTTTTGAGGTTTGGTGTTTGTGTGATGAGATTCGAATGAAAATGCAAAGAGGGTGGTTTTTGTGAACTATGGCAATGCTCTGATTTTAGGCTCCAAGATTGTGTGAAATGTGATCCACGAGGCATGTATGTGAAGCTGTCATTGGTCAGAGTAGTTGGTGTGGCTCAGTTTGATTGGTATGGCTCAAGTTGCATAAAGTCAACTTTTGTGTAAGTGAAGGTATGGGCTGGTTCAGTCATGGTACAAGGGCATGGTTCGAATCAGCATGCTTCAAGGAGGTCCATGGAAGTCATTTTTGGCAGCTGGCACAAATGGATGAGAAGCCTTGGGTCATTTTGCAAATTCATGGAGTTTTGGCCCCTTTTGGATTTCTTAATGATCAAGGCATGAAAATGAGTGATTCTTTGGGCCAATCTGAATTTTAGGTCATGTGTTGTGTTTATGTGATGCTTAGAAGTCATTTTGAAGTCATAGAAATGATTGGCATGTGAATTTGCAAGTTTCCCTCTTTGGCACAAAAGTGAAAATTTAGTGATTTTGTCCAACTTTGCAAGGCCATAACTTTTGATCCAAAATGAATTAGAATGAGTTCTTGTACTTTTTGAAAATGGGAGGATCCAATATATAACTTTCATGACCAAAGATTTTTCATTTGAAGCATTTTTGGATCAAAAAGAGGAGGTTGAAAAACTTTCCCAAAATGGCAAGTTTACATTATAAGTCACTTTCCCAAAATGGCAACTTTGCAAATGGCTTGAAATTCTTCAATTTTGTGAACTTCTAACATCTTCTATGATCAAATAAAGATCATACACATTCAAAATGATGGAGAACACCCTTTGGTTGTGTGATTGGGGGCCTCAGATGCCTTGATTTTGCACTGACTTGCTCAAGAAGTTATCTTGTGATCAGATGCCTTCTCCATGGAATTTCTTCATGAAAATTGATATGCATGATCCTCATACCATATAATGACCAATAGAAACAATAATGACCAAAAACTTTGGAGTTATGGCCTCTGAAACCAAAACCCTAATTTTAGGTCATTTGTGCAGTTAAACCTGGCTCTGCTTCCATGCCTTTCTCAGTTCTTGTGATTTTTGACTTCCTTGACCTTGTGAGGATATAATATGATGCTTGAACATATATGGACCCTCTTGAGATGATTGATGACCTTTGGAGTGGCTCAAAGATGGCTAAGAGATGGCTCAGATCACAAACCCTAGATGCAGATGGCTTAGAATCAATGCAGTGAAGCAAAAATGCAATATGAGATGCTATGGTTGAACTTATGCAAATGAAAAGATCACAAGCCATGGTGAAATGAGTGAGGGAAAATTTGGGGTGTTTACACCATAATTATACCTTCAAGGCATGTTCATAGTGAATATTTTGGGTTCAACACGTTTCAAAAGGTTGCAAGTGTAGGGTTGATTCCTTTGTGGTTCAAGACTTTAATCCATTCAAAAGAAGAAAAAGTCCAAGATGGATTCATATTTGACTTTGTTTCTCAAAGGCCTGTCCAAAATCTTATTCTTTTCAAGCGATAATTTAAGAGGATTGAAATTTGGTTCTAATGAGGTTCTAGGATTACCATGAGAATTCAAAAATTTATTCGTGATAGTTTCACTCAAGAATTAGAAATTACTTCAACATTCAAATTTTGCATGTGGAGGTATGGATAGTTCTTCAAAAATTGTCACGCTAAAAAATTACATTCTAAGGTCCATCAAGAGAGTAAATATTTGCAAAATCTTGGTCCAAGTTTGCAAAGAAAATTACAAGATTGATTCATGGAATCTCCTCACTCAAGTCACAAGTTCTAAGTCGAGATTACCGTGAAGTCAACCTAAGGTTTATTGAGATTTGGTTGATCTTTTGGTCGTTCTTTTAAGAGATAGTCACTTGATTTTTATGGAAAATATACTCGAAAAATTATTACGATCCTATCTCACAAATGTGGATACATGTCCAATTCATATTAAGCCCATCATTAATTGATTTTCCAAAGCCCGTTGCGATTAAACCCTTTTCTCATTAATTATCATACCATCCTTCTTAGTCCAAATTAATTTCATTTGTTTAAAACCAATTTGCCAAACCTTTCTTAAGCCCACTAATCCACATTTTTATCCATTAATCTATCCAAAGTTCATTTTGTTTAGGTACATCCCCTTTAACTCATCCAAATTGCATTCATTTTCATTATCATTGCTGTCGCTCCCGGGATTTTCATCCTAGTACAAACGCGAAAGTGGCGCGGAAAGGGTAGAGTCGCCAGCCAGACATTTTTATCCCGAAGGAACGGGAAAGGTAATGTTGCACAAACCTGAGGAAGAAGGAAAGGACGAGGCCTTACGAACCAAAGATCTGGGTTCGGGAGTCGGTTACGACCTGGGAAGGTATTAGCACCCCAGATCGTCCGTCGTACCCGACGGGATCCACGCTTGCTTGCTTGTTTCAAAGGGTGAGAAATAATATGCTGCTTGACTGAAAGAATAGCTATCTGGAATGAAATGGAAATGAGAAAGGAAATGGAATTGAAAAATGGAAAGAAAAGGGGGAAAATGTAGGGAAAATAAAGATTGTGCTCGAACGGGCCCTACCCCGCTGCCTACGTACCTCATCGGGATAATGAGGATCAGAGTCGACGTAGTTCGCCTAACTAAGGCTGAAACTCGTTTGTAATTTTTTAAGCTGACGTTGCCATAGCTCTAGCTCAGGTGTTACCGGCTCTGACTCGAGGGTGTTTACCGTATCGCTGTTTGAACTGTCGAGGCAAGTTGTATTCGTCCGCAAAGAGTATGGGATGAGAAGAGAAGACGCGATGTCTTGGTTGATTATCTTTTAGAAGAAGTGTTTTGGAGTTTATTTGTTTGTGAAGATAGTCTCCTGATTAGACTTGTACATCATGCTTGACAAGCTCATACTATTCCAAGATGGAATGACTATGAGTGCCCCATGGAATAAGGCTATGCGCAAGAGACTATTTCAATCTTTTATTAAGTGTCTTTTAGATTTTATTTGAAGATGAGATAAGAAGACTCAAATCGGAAAAGGACAAAAACTAAGGGGGACTAAGACCAACCCTAAGTTATTTATTATGCCAAAAAGGGAGATCCTAATGGTTAGTGAGGTTTTCTAATCCTAAGGAGCAAAAGGAAAAGAAAGAAGAAATAAGATGCAACTTACTTCCTAAGGAAGGTAAGTTGGTCCTAACAAAGGGGGATCCTACCAAAGACAAATATGGAAGGAAAAATGAATTTAAAATGCATAAAAGAAATGCATAAAAATAAAGGATTGGGTGAAGGAAACTTACCTCATTCTTCCCCACTTCAAAACAAATGATTAGTGTGCATTTTATTACAAAAATAATAAAGCAAACACATAACAATTAAATCCTAAGGCTCTTGGACCTAAACTAGACTCAATCTTAATTCTAAGGGTGCCTACACTATGCTAATCCAAAATTCAGCAACTATTTACAGCACTCAAACACACAAACAGCTATGAAAATAAAGCATAACACAAACAGCATACTACAGCTATCATGCAACATGAAAAAGTAGGTGTAAAAGGTAAAATACAGCATGCACTACAAACCAACAGCACACATTTTACAGCACCTATATGCAACAACAGCTATGAAATGCAAAATCCAGAATTGATTATTTTCATATTTTAATGCACAAATTCAATGAATAATGCACTAAATCCATCATGAACATACATTTGAACATGGATCATCATATAAAAATGCAAGAACATGAATATTTTGAAGATTATGCAAGAATGCATCACATGGTTTATTATGCAACAAGTAATGCAAAAGTATGGTACATGAATATGGTATATGCACATGATGATTATTGATTATGAACATGCAACATGATAGCTCAACAAACATATTAAACTCAATGCAAAATTCAGAATTGAATTGATATGGATGATGTGATCAAATATGCTACAAAATGCAACCAAATGCACATACATATGATTATGCAAAATGCAACATACATCAACATAATGGAATGCGAAAATGATTTGTGGCAATGCAAACATGTAAAACAAAATGCAACATGACTATTATATGCCTAATGATGCATGAACATGGCAACAAAATGCAAGAACTTAAACTATGCCCAAAGAAGCACAAAAACGCACAACACGTAACATGAACGGAATCGTGTCGAAACAATTCGAAATGGGGGAACTAGCTACTGGAAATGGACCTAAAAATTCTCTAAAATCAGTACCTAAACATGTATGGGGGGTGATAGGCATGAAGAATTAAGACTAAGCTATCAAATAAGCTAAAATCTAAATTCCTACGACGAGAACCGTTTTTCCTATTTACAAGGGATTCTTTACACCTACTAGGGTCTAGATTAGACTACAAATCTAATTCCTAATAATCCAAATGCAAATTGCAAGCAAGAAAGCAACGAAAACAAAAATGAACGGTACAACGCAAACATAATCGAAAATCATGCGAAGAATGCCGTTAAGGCGAGATGAAGAGGATAAATTAAGGCATAATGGTTAAATCACCAACCTACGAAACGGAGGAGTGTTTCGGTAATTGTTGCAATGAATCGGAGTTCAAATGGAGAAGAAAACCGGAGAACCCGCGAATGCAAAATAAATGCGATTCGGTCTTGTCGCTTCTCGATTAATCACTTCCGTTAAGTCGCAATCTTCACCAAAAACCAGTAGCTTCTTTTTCCACAATGCTCAATTCAATGGAGGTTGGAGGCTAAGCTTTAAGACCTTCAAGTTCCAATGTGAAACTTGAAGAACTTTTGTTGAAAAGCTATGGTGAAAATGGTGATTGAGTGAAGAATGAGGGAGAGAGTGATTTGTGGTGATTTGTGTTGATTCCCCTTAGCTTTGGGAGGAGAATGAGTTTATATAATGGTTAGGCTTGGCATGAGGTTTGGGTTTGGAGATAGCTTAGGAGTTAGCTTAGGTTAGGAGTTAGTTGGGAGTTCTAGAGAATTCTAGAATTCCTTGGAAGGTTGTAGACAACTCTAGAATGTGGTAGAAGATGGTGAGCTGGCTCTTCTAGAACTTTCTTTAGTATACTAGCTCATGAACACTTGTGGTGAAGACCACTTTGATGTAGCAGCAATGGTGAAGCTTGAATTGAGGCCAAAGTGAAGCTAAATGAGCTATAGGATGTGTACCAATCATCTCCACGTTTAACCCCCAAGGTAGCATAGCATCTACACTTGTTTTGCATCAAAACAGCAGCAAAATGGCAAAAAACAGCATCATGAATCGATTCATAAGGTTATGCATCGATACATACTGAAGAGAAAGCTAATTTTAGCAAAAAAACGCATTATGAATCGATTCATACATGGATGTATCGATACATAATAGTTATGAATCGATTCATACATGGATGAATCGATTCATCCTGCTGCATTGCCTTGTTTTTTTTCAAACTTTGAATGGCCATATCTTTCTCAATTTTGATCCTATGAAGGAGTTCCACATATGGTTTTGAAGCTTAGGATGTCCCCTTTCATTTTCTCAAGGTATAATTTACATAGGACTCTTTTTTTTGGGGGAAAACCTCTCTTGAAGTGGCTACAACAGTGACCAAAACTTGCCATTTTTTGGAAACCCAAACTTTCCAAAAATGGTAAGTTTTAGTTTTCTTGATTTTTTCAATTCTTTCTTGATTCAAATTGGTCCCTAAGAGCCTTGTGATCATAATTTCATGACTTTGATCCCAAAAATTCAAGGGTTGACCTTTTATTCATCCTGGTTGACTTTTCTCCAATTTTCTGATTTTCAATCAACTGAACAATTGAGGGCCTTCCAAAATGAGTCCAATAGTGAAATTTGAACCATAGGTACTTGACATCATGTAGAGAACCATGAAACCATGCTTGGACCAAAGTCTCATTGATAAGCCCAGTTCACTAGAAACCCTCATCTGACTCCTTTTGCTGGGAAATGTTGCACTGCTTGCCTCCCTTGATCAAAGCACCTTTGTATAGGACTTGTGGCTCCAAGTGAACACTTGTGGGATATTGTGGACCATTTGCACATGAGAAGCTTTGTGGCCCTTTGATTGCTTTTGTATAGCCTTCAGTTACTTTGTTCACTGATCACAAACCTATGCCTCTGCTGTGATGGTTATGATGCAATGTTTTTTTTTTGGTTATTTTATGAATTTATGTATGCTAAATGCCATGCAAAAAGTTTGGGAAATGAGAGGGAAAATTTTGGGGTGTTACAATTGCTACTTAGTAAAATTCAAAAAAAATAATAATAACAAGTCAAAGTCAAAGGAATAGTATTGTTATTCCAATTCCATGGTCCAAATCAAATTACAAAATTTAAGATCTAAAAAAGAAAAACAAAGGGGAATTGATGCTTGGTGAAGCTGCATATGCACGTGTAAATGGATTCGTCGGCAAGAGTTGGGACGAGAAATTTTCTTGAGCCAAGGTCCAGGATCGTCAGCCTTCATGCCATGGCCCATCTGCATCATTCCAAAGATTTTTCATCACTTTCTGAAATTTACCAAAGTATAAAACTGCTGTTGAATGACGAAAACCGGTTTTCAACAGGAATTATTAGCAAGCAGTAAGGACTCTTCTAGCAGTCTAACAAGCTCCTGATTTATAAGACCAAAAGAACTGAAGTTAGCACATCAGCAAAGAAAATGGAAGAATGAGCTGAGAAGGAAAAACTACAACTAACTTAATAGAATTTTCAAACTAACTTCAACCAGTTCACAACAGAATTTCTAACTAACTTACCTGAAATTCCAACCCTTCAATCCATCTTCTATAAAATCAGAAACTGGCTGCAGATTGAGAGAGAACAAATTTCCTATTTTTTCCTCAGATTCATCATTCTTCTTCTTCTCCCTCACTTGTCCACTATCTTCTTCAACCTCCATCTTCAATCAATCTTCATCACTCTCAGAATCCTCATCTTCACCCTCAAATGGGCCTTCTTCATCATCAACCTCACAGAAATGTTCAGATAATCATGCTCACCTCAATCGATTCAATGCACCTGCAATTTCAACACAAAACACGCAGAGAAATCAACAAAACAACGATCTGGAAGATGATGTAGAACAAAGAAACGGTTCAACAATACAACCATCCACATCAAGAATCCGTAAGAATCATAACTAACAAAACCTTCAACCCGTGAACAACCACAACATCCAAATTCAATTCAGAATCACGAGCAGGAGCAGAAGAAGAAAGCTAAGTACTTGAAGTTCTATGACATTTACAATCTTCTTCATCAATCGGTTTCCACATCTTCAAACGAAGGAAGCTCTCCATCAATCCTCGAACCATCATGAAGCTTCATCAATGATCAATCTTCCATCCCGAAGACTCCACCTTCATCGCACCTTCCTGAACTCTGCATCACGAGAACCTGCGTAACGCACCCATCAATGACACAATCGCGGAAAAATAGAAGGAGAGGAAAAGAAGTGAAGCAATAGCTTACCGCGTTTCGTCGCTCATCCTTCATCAACGAATTCTCAAGAATCTTCACTCGCTTTCGTCAATATCACGTCATCACTACAGCGAAAAGCTACCTTCACGTAATCTTCTCCTTCATCTTCGAAATCGCTCTGGTAGGTCCTTTTTTTCGTTTCTTTTCTCCAATCCAGTTACCAATAGGATGAGTAAGGGATGATGACCGAAAACCCTAAGGTCGGAGCATCAGAGAGGCAATGAGGATCGTTTAATTTCGGTTCTCCGTTTTAGGGTTCTTGAGTTCCGTCCCGTGATTTCGTTGTTTGATCAAGATTTTAGATAAGAGGTGGATGGATTCGAAAACGATGCGAAGTTTAAAGGAGGGTTAATGTAGGTTCATAGTGTTGGTGGATCGGGAAGAGCCGGCAGTGGCGGCGAGGGTTTCGCGATTAAGAACGAGAACGGCGAGAGAGGAAGGGGACCGTTTGTGAGAAGGATAGGGTTTAGTTGTTAGGGTTTTATGTCTGAAGGAGAAGGCCGGAAGGTGGTAAGTCGGCGGCGGCGCTAGGGTTTGTTTGGGAAGAAGTTGAAGTGGTGAGAAGAGGATATGGAGAACGTGAGAGAGAAAGGGGGATTCTGATTTGTTTTTATTTTTCTCTGATTTTGTTTAAGTTATGAGATTTTGTTTAATTGAGATTAATGGGAATAATCAAGGATCTTAATACCAATTAAGGTACCATTAAAAGTCATAAAGAACCATAATCTCATAAAATCAATCAATCTCCACCACCGCCCAATTCAATTGTGGATAGGATTTCCCTCTTTTGGTCCACTCCGGCGGTGACAAGTGTCACCGTCCGGTAGGACCCCAAAATTACAATCCCATGTGTCACCCCCACCATAATTATCATGTTCGTACGCCGTAGGATTCGCTTGATAAGAATATAATAGGGGTCAACGAGATCCACGGTTCAGATGAAGTCAACTATGTTGACCGCACACCCACCACATGCACCTCAGGACCCATGTGGATTGGGCCTAAGACAAATCGCTAATTGCACCCTCAATGCAAGCCCAACCTGTCTTTTTAACTAATAAATATTTATATTTCCACCCCCTCCTCCATTTCTCTTATTCTTATTCTTATTTTTTGTTTTAATATAGTTTCAAAATTAATTCATAAAAAATATTAAAAAGCACAATAAAATTCCACAAAAATTCCAATAGGTTTATAATTCAATTTAGAAACATTCCACATTTTTACTTCTGAATTTAATCATTTTTCAATTTAATTTCGATTTTTCATTTAATTGATTTTATATTGAATTCTCACATGAACACATAAATTTGTACATTTTATTTCTACCACTTCCTGTAACATTTTTGGCCCATTCTTTTTGCCATGATTAGAGGACAAATAATAGTACCTGGAAATATTTTTGGTGTATTTTTTAGGATATTTTATCCACTGTTTTGGTAGTGTGATTCGCATAAAATTATGATTGAACCTTAGATAAGTTTAAGTGACCATTTGACATAGTTAGACTTTGAATTTTTAGGAGATTTTTTAACATAATGTTATAGTCAGGTTAGAGACCCTAGGGAATTAATTTCACATTTTTTACATGACTTTTGATATTTTTGTCATTTTAATTCATTTCCATCATATTGTTGCATATTCATGTTCATTTCATTTACTAACAACTTTCTTTTTGTGCAAGGTATTTTTTCGAGGATTTGCTTATGGACTTGGATTATGTGTGTTATGCCTCGATTATATTTTGTGTACTTTGTGATGTAATAGCTTAGAACTTGTATACTTGTATAGTTCCTATAATTAGGATAGAAAAGATAAAACGAATCGATAGAAAACCAAAATCTCAAAAATAAGATAAAGAAATTCTCGATCCAATGTCGAGTAAATTTTCAAATAAATAAATAAAGTTTCATGTGAATTTAGGATTCCTCGATTACCATCGTTCCACTCCATTACACCAAAAGCAAGCCTTGTATGTTGCACACCATAAGTCGTGTGTCTCAGCACCACGCAATCGACCCACCCGATCCATCGTTTCATCCCATTTACGTTTCATATATGTTTTTACCCACCATGACTTAGGAGGACCATATTATTTACTATTAACTTTGTGTACTCGCATGTCTAGTTTAATATTCTTAGGTAGATTTAATCTTTCAAACCTCATTAACCATAGGTCATCTTTAAACTCAACTAACTTAGGGTAAGTCTAGTTTCCCATAGAGTTTTTTTCCTTTGACAACTTGAGTCTCGCTTCTCACCTTTAAGAAAAATCAAAACACTTAATAAAGGAAAATATGTACAATGCGCCACGAGCCTTAAGCTATACGGGAAATGACTAGTGGAGGTCTCCTTCACTCTTCTAGGATGCTTTACAAACGTTCCATTGGGGGCGATCTTGGAAAGTATTCGCTCATGTATCATAGTCTTTAGTGTTGTACATACAATAAACACAAATTCAAAACACTTCTTTTAAAAGACAATAAACCAAGACAACACGTCTTCTCATCTCATCTCATACTCTTTGCGGATGAATGTGACTTGCCTCAACAGTTCAAACAGTGATACGATAAACACCCTCGAGTCAGAGTCGGTAGCCCCTGAGCTAGAGTTATGGCAACGTCATCCTAAAAATCACAAACAAGTTCCTGCCTTAGTTAGACGAACTACGGAGTCTCTGATCCTCATTTATCCCGATGAGGTACGTAGGCAGTGGGGTAGGGCCCATTCGAGCACAATCTTTATTTTCCCTACATTTTCCCCTTTCTTTCCATTTCTCAATTCCATTTTCTTTCCAATCTCTTTCTCATTTCCATTCCATTCCAGATAGCAATTCTTTTCATTCAAGCAGCATATTATTTTTCACCCTTTGAAACAGACTTATAAGCGTGGATCCCGTCGAGTACGGCGGACGGATTGAGGTGTTAATACCTTCCCAATTCGTAACCGACTTCCGAACCCAGATCTTTGGTTCGCAAGGCCTCGTCCTTTTCCTTCTTCCTTAGGTTTGTGCAACATTACCTTTCCCATTCCTTCGGGATAAAAGTCTGGCTGGCGACTCTAACTTTCCCGCGCCACTCTCGCGTTTGTACTAGGATGAAAATCCCGGGAGCGACAACGAGCTCTTCGCATTCACCAACTAGTTTAAGCCTTAGTCTATAGGGTGTAACTATAGGGTACGAAATTTGACGTAAATGGTCCCCAACAACGGCACCAAAAACTTGATGTGGTGTTTTCGCAAGTATACGAATCGCGTCAGAGTAATATAGAAGATTATCGATCCCATAGAGACCAAACGTCAATCTATCGTCGTCTATCATTACAATGATTATCTAAGGCAAATCAAATACGGGAATAAATAGTACACAATGAAAATAAAATGCGAGGATGTAAATTCAAATAAAACATCAGGCTTGAGTGCAATTCACATAGTTTAATAATGTTCCAAATGTTTGTTAATAGAACTACTTATGGGCAATGTTTTCTACTATGAAAAGACCTAATTTAACGGGAACTGTCATTTTCGCGTATTTAGAACCGAGTTTATCCCTTAGTCAAACCCTCTTATTGTCACTTATAAAAAGGCGGGCATTGTGTTAAAGTAATAAACCTATTTTTAAGAAATATAGTTCTAGACTCAGTTAAAAAGTATTTTGACTTGAAATTTTTAATAAATAGAGGTTCATGCGAACCGAACTCTAAACCTACAAACACGTTCGAAATAGTTTTAAAATTGTTTTTCTATAATGTTAAAAACTCCTACTTAACTGGACAAAACATTTTCGCTTCCTTTGAACAGTTAAGACTAACAAAGTTTAACTAAAGGTTAGACGGCTTTCAATCTTACCCAATAGAATTGAAATACAGAAAACTTGTGTTAAGAAATAAAAATATCCCCTAAGTAATTTTATAAACAGATTATATGAAACATTATCTTACCATGATCCTTACATTCTAACCTTTAAAAAATTTCTAGACATGGAAATGTAAATATATATGTTAAAATGGATCATGTTAAAAGTAAATTAAAAGCGAGTGCGAGAAAATAAAGGAAAGTAAAGTGAGTGCGAGAAATAAATAAAGTAAAGGCGAATGCGAGAAATAAACAAAGTAAAGGCAATTGCAATAAAATAAATAATGTAAAAGAAGTGCGAGAAATAAATAAAGTAAAGCAGGTGCGAGAAAGTAAACAAAGTAAAGCGAGTGCGAGAAAGTAAACAAAGTAAAGCGAGTGCAAGAAAATTTAAACAAAGTAAAACATAACTGGAATAAAATAGAAACATGCTCCAAATCAGAGGTTTTGAATCAGGTACAACTTCAAGTAAACACAATTGGAAATAAAATGGTGGCAGGATTAACTTCTACCGAAGTGCTCCAAACTCTATTACAGATTCGATAAATCGTGTGATAACTCTTCGATATGAAGGGATTATCGCTTACAAAACTAAACAATATATGTCTAAGTTGTAACTTAGTTTGTATGAAGATAAATGAACAAAGGGCACTCTATTTATAGCCAATGGAAAAGGAGAGGAAAGACTGAAGTGCCCTCCAACTTCTTTTGGGAGGGAAAATAAATACAAAGATGGCGCCCGCCACCCCCTCTTGGTGCCCGCCATGTGAACTGAGGGAGAAAAAAAGTGGAGAATGTGGCAATTATCATCAAATTGAAAATATTCTTATTGTGTGCTACCCTATGGCGACCGCTATGGTGGATGCCATGTGACCATTTTGCTCAAAAATTGGTTTTTCTGCTCATTTTTCTTCAATTCTGCACAAAAAGCTCTGGATGGACTAGAAACCTGAAAACAAAACAAAAACAAGAATAACGAAAGAAAATAGAAATAAAAATCCTAATAAACATATGCAATCCGAGTCAAATATGCAGTGCGATTCAGTGTTATCAGGACACTTTCCTCATAATGGAAAGACATGTTGTACAAGGAAGAAACATAAACATTTATGGGAATATTATTGCCATACATTATTTTCTTTGACTTCTTGACAGGCCTTTTACTAAGATCGTCAACTTTAGTAAAACCTTTATTGATTGGATCATACCTATCATGGACTTCAATGTTCTTAGGGATAGAACCCTCATCAACACTGATAGAATCATTAACAACATCATCAATGTTGTCGCTCACATTATTCACCACATGACCCTTTTCTTGAGTAGTCTTGTCTTGAAACTTGATTATATTCTCCATAAATCTCTTTATTATGTTGGAAAAAGGAATGTCACCATCAAATTCCATATAATCATCCTTCTTAATGGCATCATCCTTGTTACTGGCATGATTACTAACATCCTGATTGACTTCCACATTCAAGTACTTATTGAGGAAGACATTTTTTACATCCATCTGATAAAATTGGAATTTCATAACACATGAAAAATTTGGTATAAATCTGATGGCTCCAAGATGGGAAATAGGACAAAACAAATTAGCATAATAAAAATATATATCTTCTTCAAAAGACTTTATGATGTTTCCTATTTTGTTAGAAACAATTTACTTCACATCAAGAACAATGAGATCAAAACCATCATCTTCATGTGAATTCATTTGAAAAAATCATTAACATCACCATGGGAAACAATAGTATCAAGCTTAACATCTTCATTAACATGATAATCATTACTCACTGGATTATTCTCAAGGGTCGCATCATCATTCTCCTTATGAATTTAAAAATTTATCTCCAACATGTTGGACATGATGTTTGGCACATATTTATTAACATCTTGATTTCCTGTGTCTCCTCAGTAAAAGACTTTTGAATGAGATGATAACTTCTCATAGGCTCATACATGAGTGGGACATCAATCACATTTCCACCAGCAGCTGGATCAGACTTATCAACATGTGGAATGTTGTGGAAATCAATATCTGGAACACACATTTTATGAATAAGGTACACTTGACTTAAAGGAACACCAATATCAGCTTCACCAAAAACAATATCATGTTTTTTATTGAAAAAAACTCTAGAGATATGAAAAGGAACTCTAACAGAATGAATTACGCCAAAATCATTATTCTTCTTTAGTTTCTTCTTCTGAACCATTATTGGTTGTTCAATGTTGGGAGGAACTCTAGCATGACCATCAACCTTCCTTTCAATGACAACTCCTTTCTTGAGTCTCATAAAGTCCATATGTTGTCATTCAGAAGCATGAGTAAGATGTTGAACCATCTTGTATGACATATTAGTTTTCTTCTCAAGTTAACAAACTTCATAAATATTTCCTTCTTCAATTTTAAGATCAGTACACATTGTGAAAGCTTTTTCTGCAACAACCCCCAAGCTTTTTGTACCATTTATTAGCTTTGGTTTGTAACATGTCTTTCATGATGTCTGAAACATGATCTTTAACATTCTACTTTATAGTGGCAGCAACCATCTCCATCTTATCAAATTTCATTCTCTTATATCTATCACAAAATGTAACATAGTTTCTTTCTCCTATCAATTTTATATTGTACCTACTTTCAAAATAACAATCTTCACAAGAGAATACCTTGTGGGGGGCAAAAAATATGAACTAGAATATTAGGCTTGACATGCCAAACTTGTTGATGACACCTTTGAGACTTCTCATTCCATTTAGGATACATATATTGATGGATTGGTTATCTACCATACAACTTACAATAGTACAAGGGAATAAGGGAGACAAATTTAATGGAGTGGTTGTCTACCATACAACTTACAATAATTAAGATTTTGTCTTTCACTATCCTTTTATTTATGTTGAATATTCTTGGCATCTGTAGGGATATTATTCTGAAATCGAATGTCAAGCCTTCTCATGACTTTACTAAAGATCTTAGCGAGCATGATATTTTCTTCAGAATTGCATTCTACTTGGTTTTCACACTCTTCATAACTGCCTTTATCTTTATTCTTTAGAGGATAAATAATCTTTGATCTATGAGTTGTTCCTCCTTCATTCAAATTCTTCATCTTAAACAAAATAGGAACCTTGGAACTCACCCAAACAAAATGGGGTGGTTGTTTTGATGCCAATTGAAATTATGTTCAAGCAAGGACAAATGTTGAGCCAGATTCCTTGGACAACATGAACAAATTTTTATAACAAATGACAAATTATGGGGAGAGATGTCAGACACGATGTCTTGGACATTGTATACCATAAAAACCTATTTTCAAGTAAGATGGTAAATGTAGAAAGCAAATAAGTAACAAAATAGAATTATTAACCCAATCCGGTGAAACCACTATCTGTAACTAGTAGAATTAGTCTTATAGGAACAATTAGTCTGGGGGAACTTTACCCAAGAAAGGAAATCCACTATCTGTAATTAGTACAATTAGTCTTATAGGAACATCAACCACAAGATGTTCAATGTCTCTTCATAATCCTAGTTACTTTCTATTTAGGTATCCTCCTAAATATTAGAACCTTTCTTGCTTTCTTTTAATCGCTAATCAAAGTGACAAACTCAATAAACAATTTCACTCAATCATTAATCACAAGTGATCAACACGATAAAAATAATATTGATGTTAAATTTACAACACAACTAAACAAGCCAAACTCAATGTCTTAAGATATGAATGAAAATGCTAGAGTGGTGACAAATTAACAACAAAAACAAAGACTCAAAGGATAAACCCTAACATATGAATTTACAATACATGCACACCTCAAAATTGAGGCTTAAGTCTCCTTAAATAACAATGTTTCTTCTGAGCTTTTTCAATGGGCGTTTGATTTGATTTCATCTAGAATTATAGTTGATGCAGTTAGATTTAATTTGCTCCACAAAAGTCACCAACAAAAGATATGATTTGTTTTAAAATAATATTCAATTTTAATTCTCCATTTAAATTTATTTGATAATTAACAGCTGTCCAAAAAATCTCATAAATACTTTCCTAAAATATAGCAACAAATCTGATTGAATCTCAAACAAAATTTCACTCCAAAAACGCAATAATATTGACCTACAAAACAATGGTCAAATGTTCCACACATGTTGGAACATCTAGTTTGAAATGTGTCCCTTCAGCACCAAAACATCTTAAGTATTCCATTGTTGTTGTGGTTTGCACAATATATCCAATCACATAGAACAATAATCTCCACCTTCTGGCAAATTTTGAAGAAAAAAACGACTCTTTGCAAAACTTACAAGATGTGCAAGGGTAACATACCCCAACTGAGCATAATAAGCATACCACACTCAAAACTGACTGAGAAAAACAACAACAATAACACAAACATCGACAACAACACACATCAGAGCAAATATACAACAATAGAATAAGTTAGAAGATGTGTGGTTGCTACACATTCATCGATCATACACATAATGATTCTCCCATAAAAAGTCAATCATGCAATCACAAAGTCAGTCATGCATGAATACACAATTAGTAGTCAAGACAGAATCAACAGATACTACTAACACAAATAGATTATCTCACAAGGGCCAAATGTCATGTCAGGTTCTCCAGCATGTGAGCATACACCAGGTCAGAACAATTAGTACTAAACACACTAGTTAATAATACTCATACACCACAAAGTCAGTAGACAGTAGTTTGAAAACACCACCTAAACACATAATTTCTCCCCCTTTTTGCCACAATTTGGAAAAGCTTACTTAACACAGTTAGCAACAGTTTGGTCAGTATTATACATGAACATAGTTAGTGAACTTGTCAATCAAAAGTATACACACACCAAAAAGAGTAGAAACTATCAACAACAACAACCATGAGCACAAATGTTGAACAAAAATCCAGAACATCGGGACAGAAGCTAGAACATCTCCTAATGAAATAAAATTAACCAAGTCTTCATCATCATCTGAGTATGTTTATCTTTAATGCAAATCCAATCTTCTAAATCTTCTTAATTAACTCAATTCTTTCTTTCAAAGCAACTACAATAGAAACATGGACTTGAACAAACCTTGGACAACAAACTTGAAATAAATATGAAGTGCATGATAATCTAATCAGTATAACACACATGCCAAGATGTCACGCAACATGTTCTAAGCATCTTGCTTTCCATTTTTCCTATAAGCCAGTTAAAGAACCAACATTCGTTATTGACTATTTTGTAGGAAAAACACATATTAAACACTTCTTAAAGATTGCACCATCGTTAGTGCATAAGAAACAAAGATTACCAGATATCAAATAAGTGTGCAATTTTCAAGTAAGCCATTTTCTTTTTCTCTCCTCTGTGCGTAAAAAGGACAAAGGACATAAGACCACCATCAAACAAACAACCTAGACAACATGATACTACACACAAGATATTATCAATTATTCTTCATATAACATCAGCTACTTATGAACACTCAATAGAAGCAACATACTTTCCTGAATATCATTATATCAAAGTTTAAGTTTGGTTTGTATCTTGTCGGTGTTGTTTTCGTGAGAGACGTTAATAGGTCTCTCACGTGAGAGACCAAAATTTTCTCTTTTTTTCTCTCTCTTCAATTTCCAACCATTTAATAGGTGTTTTAAACACCTGTAAAATTTAAGTATTTATTTATTTATTTTTGTTTCCAACACCAAATATTTTCTAAAAAGTGAAATTTTAAGGGGGGGTTAAAACCCTCGTTAAATAATTGGAAAACAAATACACTGTAATTTTGTGAGGATTTAAAATCCCCGCTCAATAGTTAAAAAGAGTGTGGAACACTTACTCTTATATGTGAGAGACCAATTAAGATCTCTCATGATAGCACGCATCTAGCTTGCCATAGGCTTATGTTTAAGCCTAAAAAATTGACATTTTTGAAGATCTGATTAGTTTGTTTACCTATTTTAACGTCTATTTCATATATATATATATATATATATATATATATATATATATATATATATATATATATATATATATATATATATATATATATATATATATATATATATATATATATATATATATATATATATATATATATATATATATATATATATATATATACTCTTATATGAAAGTGAATATATAGTCAGGATCAACTTACTCCAAGAGTAAGTCTTTTTAACTTACTCCATAATCGTAGTCTTTAAATTAGATTCAATCAATGGTTAAATTAATATTTATACTTATAACCATTGGATTGAATATAATTTAAATACTACGATTATGAAGTAAGTTAAAAAGACTTACTATTAGAATAAGTTTATCCTGACATATATATATATATATATATATATATATATATATATATATATATATATATATATATATATATATATATATATATATATATATATATATATATATATATATATATATATATATATATATATATATATATATATATATATATATATATATATATATATATATATATATATATATATATATATATATATATATATATATATATATATATATATATATATATATATATTAATTTTTAAATATATATTAATGAATTTAAAGATCAATTATACTAAAAGTTTGTTTTGATTTATTTATATTTATCTAGTAATATAAGTTTTGTGAGAATATTTATTCTTAAAAACTTGTATCAAATTATGACATTATTTATAAGGTATTTTCAACTTATGTATATAAGTCGTTCAAAATAACTAATTTTTTTTAATTTTTTTTAATTTAAAAAATATAATATAATATAATATTATATTATATTATATTATATTATATTATATTATATTATATTATATTATATTATATTATATTATATTATATTATATTATATTATATTATATTATATTATATTATATTATATTATATAATATAATATAATATAATATAATAATAATAAAATTATTAATATTTATTTAAGTATTTCGGCCTCGAATTTAAAAGGATTTTTTTTATGGTTTGAGGTTTAACATTTTTAATCAAGATTTATAAAATTAGATTTAGGTGTTTTTATCTTAAAAAATGTTTAATCCAGCATAGACTAGATTGTAAGACCAGTTAGGTGGTCGGTTCTATTTCCATTCGTAAAAGTTACAAAAAATTTTCCGTTGTTAATGAAGTTGTTGAATGAAAGTAAACTAACATACTTTATAGCAAAAGTAACACCTTTTAATTTATTTATTTTTTTGTTTTGAAGCTAAAATCCTGTTAGAGTGAAAATGTAAGATATTGTAGGTCCATATATGCTGAAAAGTGAACAAAATCGTGTTTGATGGAGTTTAATATGTAACCAAACATGTAAATAGTACTTTAGTACTTAGATTTTACATAAACATGATTTCCGTTTATTTTACTTTTTTTAAAAAATATTTTTTATAATATAATATAATATAATTTAGTGTGAAAAAAATTATACAAAAACTTTTGACAAAAATTATAAATAAAAATTAAATTTGAATTGTTATTCTTAAAATGTTATTCTAGGTATTTTATTATTTTATTGGAGAAAAAAAATTTGGATATCAAAATTTCAAAAAATCAATTAATTTTAAAACTATTTTAAATAAATTCTCATAAAAAATATTTTTGGAATATAATTTTTTGAAAAAATTACAATTTCAATTATTTTTTATCTTTAATAATGTATATTTATGTTAAAGGATGTCGAAATTAATCTTTCATTAAAAAATGAATATAAAAAAATTTATAATATTCTAAAAAAGATTTCAAAAAATCTATTTTCTAAAAATATAAAATAAAAATCCATTTTTTTAAGTTGAAAGAAAAAGAGTCTTTGATGTTGTTGAGTTGTTTGTAATACTTGAAGTTGTTTTGAATTGATTCATAACTATTAGACACGTAGGTAAAGAAATTGAAGAAACAAGACCCACCTAACTACCAAACAAACAACACCACTTCACCATTTAGATACAAAATAAATTAATAGATTATTAGGTATGGAGAAAAACATTAAATTAATCCTAAGATAATATGAAAAGTCGTGATGAACTTAGTGCTCTGGGTGATGATTCCTTTCTTTGAAAAATAAAATAAAATAAAATAATAATAATGCAGAATAAAATAATAATAATGCAATGTATATCAAATTCAAGTAAAGCATGCTATCCTTGTTTTTTCTTTTGCCGATAATAGACTTTAATCTAAAGTTTTCTTTGTCTAGAAAGTGTGGTTAGGTGTTTCTAGATGGAAATTGTTGCTATATTTTCTAGAGGTGTTCGTTATTCGATTTTTATTGGTTTTGAATCAAAATATCATTCGATTTAAAGGTAAATTTATTTATGGTTCAGTTCGGTTTTACATGATTGATTAAAAAAATCGGATCTGATCTGATCCAATTTCTTACGATTTGAATTGAATCGGTTTTTTGAATATTCAAAATACAAATTATAATTTTTTAATATTATAAAAACACTAATAAATAATAAATTTGATATGATATATAACATATACTATATTAAATATTAATATTACAAAATGATAATGATCGGTTATGATTGAAACAAATTAAATAATAAAAATTAATAGATCAAATCAAACTAATAAATAGTTTTGATAAAAAAATTATCATCTAATAATAAATTAATACAATATATTATACTAATAAAAAATAAAAAAATAAACATAAAAATATATACATTTGGTTCAGTTTGGTTTGGATCAATTTTGAAAAATCAATCCGAAATCTGATCTGAACCGAGCGGTTTTTACAAAATGACATCCAAACACATCCAATAATTTTTCGATTTTTTGCGGTTTTTGATTTTTTGAATCGGTTTGCGGTTTTCATTTGGATTGATTTGGATTTGAACACCCTACTATTTACGTAAGGGTTAGCGCTCCAAAGAAATGCTAACCCCCGAAGAAGGGTTAACGCTCGAATAAAGGTTAGCCCCTTGAAGATTCTCTAGATCCCAAATAGGGGCTAGTCCCGAAGAAGAAGGATTATCCCCTGAAGAAGGGCTAGTGCCTAAAGAGGGATTAATCCTCAAATAATGGATAATGCCCAAAGAAGGGTTTTCCCCCAAAGAACGGCTAGCCCCCACATAAGGTGGACAACCATATTTCTCTCTCAAATCAGTAAGATAATATGTGTCACACATTATGGTTCAAATAAACAATCAAAGGGTGGTGAAATTTTTTTTCTATATTAGTGCGGAAGAAACTACTCCTCACTGAGGTAATTAAGGGGGAGAAATTGAGGAAGTGAACTTGACTTCCTCTCCTATTCGGTACCTCTACCTTAGAGCTGAGGAGGGAGGAGATAACCCATAACTCATAAAAACACACATATACAATAGTTTTTCACCTTATGTGAACTACCTCTCAATACCATAACTACCTTAAAGCTTCGGACAACCTTTATATAAACACATATATACCTTCATACTCACTATCTCTGATGACAATCTCATTAATCTTACATGGTATGTTTTTCTTGATCTACCACAATTATGTTCTTGATCTACCACAATTATAAATATATGCTATAATTTATATCTATCAAATTATTTAAATTCTATAAACTTGGTACTACCCTTATTAGTAGTGTCGTTTTCCAAGTTGTTCCTCCCGATTTGCTTAATTGGCATAACAACATGGATGTTATTATTATTATTATTATTATTATTATTATTATTATTATTATTATTATTATTATTATTATTATTATTATTATTGAAAATTGTGGAGTTATTATAAAAGGCACAACAATTCTATAGTTTTATTTACTATGCGACAAACTAATGCTAGTGTTCACGTTTTGACAAATATTTTTATCTTATATGCTCTTCAAAGTTATTTTTATTATTTCTCAATGTTTTTATCTTTTAATTTTATTCTGAGTTTCGCTGATAATAATATAAGTTAAATTGGACTAGGTAAAAAGTGTGGAGAATCAAATGTGAGGAAGAAGTCTCATATTGATTAGAAAATGGAAGATTGAATACTATATAAGTGAGAGAACTCACACACCTATCACCTTAAGGTTTTAGGTGGATATTTCGTGTGTCTCTCACAAAGGTGTGTCCCAGGTAGAAATGATCGCTCGTTGACACCCCCCCTGAATACTTCCAACAGTGGTATCATGAGCCTAGTTTCGAGTGAAGGGACCGAGTTACTTGTATCGAAACACTTCCTGCAAGTTTGGATAAAAGGTGTTCTGTTGAAATGTTAATGGTTATACAAGTGTATGTGGAAGTTTAGATAAAAGGAGTTTCGTTGAAGTGTCAATGGTGATACAAGTGTATGTGGAAGAGAGAACTTCCAGTTGAGGGGAAGCATTGTGTATAGACTCACACTTGAAGGGGGTGTTGAGAATCAAATGTGAGGAAGAAGTCCCACATTGATTAGAAAATAGAAGATTGAACATTATATAAGTGAGAGAACCCACATACATATTACCCTAAGGTTTCTCGTTAACACCCCCAAAGACTTATGTAACATGGTGGGAGAACTGACTTGGGTGTTTTTGTATTGACAAAAACCATGTGCGGATAGCAAGAGTCACCACCGACTTTTATTTTATCCAATAAGGAAAAGTAATAAAAGAACAGGAAAAACCTTTTTTTAAAAAGATTTGAGTTCGGGGGGTAAGTTATACAAAGGGAAGGTGTTAGCACCCTTTGTATCCATGGTTATCCATGGGCTCTTAATTACTTAGCTCACTTTACTTTTGTTTGAAAAAAATGTGTAGTGTGTGTTTAGAAAATATTTTCATAAGTCTTTAACTTTGTAATGATCCTCGTATGGATGTATACAAAGTGTTTAGTTTGAAAGTATTTTGAAAAGTGGGGTGTAAAGAGTGTTTTGAAAAGAAGTGAGCAAGTACTTAAGAACAACTTACCCTAAGTTTGTAAGGTCTTTCTTGTTATTTATTTCCTTTAGGGGTAACATTATCCTTACTATTAGTGAGTAATTAGTCTTTACCTTGGATGTTAGGGATGGGCGTAGGGTCATCGTATGGTCATAGAAGGCAACCTGTAGGGGTATCTTAGTAATTCGAAGGGACGATCATCATTTTTGTAGGGTCATCGAGGGACAATATCATTTTATCTTGAAGGGACTTGATGATTTTATTCGTAGGCAGCTTTACTAATATACCCCCACGTTTGAGGGACTTGACCATGTTTTTGTACGGCAACCAAGAGGAGAAACCCTAGGGGTGCTGATGGGGATCGTATAACGACCGACTTACATGTGTGAATGATGTGTGTTAATTATAGTTATTATAATATTTGAGTTAGTGATCTAACGGTTGATATTATCTTACCATACAATCCTATTATTCATACATCTAACAATTATAAGGTGCAAAAAGTAAAAACTCTAATTAAACTATTACAAGGTTTTTGGAGAGTTACATAATTAGAAAATCCTTGTAGAAAATAAAGTGCGGAAAGAATAAAAATTTCTACGCTATTACATCCCATAGGCAGTTACAATATTTAGGAAAATCGTGCGAGGAAAGTAAATCTAGCTATTACAAAGTTTTGTGCATCCTATACCATTGTTCTAGGATTTATAAATGACAAAGAAAGTAAAATCGGGAAAAAAGAATTGGAGAGAGAGAAATATTTAATATTTGTTTAGTGAAACTAATTAATTAATTTTTTTATGAATAATTTATTTTATGAAAAAGAAATAAATTTAAATCTAATTAATCATTAATTTAAAAAAAAATTGTACTTTAGGATTTAAAAAAAGATTATTATTTTTATTATTTTTACTTTTTAATTAATTAGTTTCTAACGACGTTGGATTGTTTAAAATTTACAAAAAAAAAGTAATATACATATTGCTACCGCATAGGCGGTCATCGTAATTGGATCGGATAAACGTAAATGTCACGCATCATGCACATAAATATGCGAACAACGTATCGACACGATTCATCCAAACAAAGTAAAATAAATAATAAAGAATATATATATATATATATATATATATATATATATATATATATATATATATATATATATATATATATATATATATATATATAACGAAAAAGAAAAACAAGTAAGAATCAGATGACCTGAGTTAGTATATATATAAAACAATATATAAGATGTCCTTCATATATGTATGAATCAGATGACCTGCATATTACACGACTTGCATATTAGCGTGACCAGGTAAGATTAACGTATAATTCGCCGGTTTGGTTCTTTCTGTTCTCTAAAAATCGTTCCTTTGTCTTGTGATATTGTTGTGAATATATAGTAGTATAATTAGGTTAAGATTTTTGTGTCTTAGAAGATGAATTTGTGATTGCTTATAGGTAAAGAAACCAAGTTGCCAAAATTATCAAAAAATCATATGAAATCATGCTATTTTAGTCTTGCACAAATTTGACCATGATCAATCATCTTAATCATCAAATATTTGATCCCAAAATAATTTTGGAATCAAATATTTAATTTTTTATGATTTATTTCAATTAAAATTGAATTTAAATGTTTAAAATTCAATATAATATAAAATAAATAATAAAAATCAGAAAAATTAATCATTGGATCGTGAATAGTCTCATATTTAAGTTTGGGCTGAAATATTATGGACTCATTTGGAGAAATCTTGAGTTTTGGCCCTTTTGCTTCATAAACCTCTTCAAAATTAACCAACTTCAACAATGCATAACTCCCTCAATTTTTATCCCATGAAGATTTTCTAGGACTTTTTAGAAAGCTTAGAGTTTCTTGTAACTTCTAATTTTGATCCCATATCCATATCATTTTCCATTTTTAAGTTATGAGCTTTGGAAGAAGTTGACTTTTTGTTGACTTTTAAAAGGATCTGTAATGTCCTGGCTCATATCTCTCAAATGAAGCATTTTTGGACTTGGCTTGTGAGACACAAAGTTGTAGAGAATTGAATTTACTTATAAATGAGTTTTGAATGGGAAATTATTGATTAAGTATGTGAAATTTATGGTTGGTCAAAGTATAGTTGACTTTTCCTGCACAAAACCCTAATTTAGTAACTCTTGATTCTTGATGATTCTGAGGCTTCCTAGATGAATCATGATCAACCCTTGATAAAATGATGAATTTCACCTCATGATCTTGATTTTGACCAAAAATCTTGAAGTTTGACTTTATGTTGACCACCGTTGACGTTTTGAACAAGTTAACTGATTTTTGATTATCTGAGCATCTGACTGACCAAACTTGTAGGGAAAGCCTTGAAAATTGACATGAGGATTATTTGAGGTATATAGGATGTCATGAAGTCCACTTGAGGCTTTAGAAGTTCAATTTTCCTTGAGAACATCAAAACTCTAGTTTAAGATCCATTGCTTAGGATGAGGCTTTGTCTGATGAAACCTTGAATCCTTGTGAGCAATTGTGAATCTTGTGACTATTAGGAGACCTCTTGAGACACACTATCTTGAATATGGGAGGGAAAATTTTGGGGTACAACAGCTTCCCCTGTTCAATTTTCTGAAACCTGAGGAGTTAGATTGACACGTATGCCATTCGTGACTTGAAGGTTGAAGAGGATTGAACACTAAAAGCCCAAAAATTTGCACTCGTCGATGCGCAAAAGTAATAATGTTGGTTTATTGTATTGCTTGAGTGGGCTTAGAGATTTCATTCGAAGTATTCAGAGATGGGCTTATAGATGCCATCCAAAATAATTGTGGATAGGAGTATCAGAATGTGTCTAAGTTTCACTCTATCTGAATGTTGTTACTGCACTAAGTATCAGAATTAGATCTTCGTCTCGACCATCTCTGAATTGTCTTTGTAACATATCTGAGCTAAATATCAGTACTAGATCTCCGTGTAGATCGTATCTGAATTATCTCTGGGGGGAAAAGATACCCTGCACTAACTATCAACATTAGATCTTCGTATAGATCGTCTCTGAATTGTCTCTGGGAAAATATATTGAGTTAAGTATCAGAAATAAATCTTTGTTTTGATTATCTCCAACTTGCTTCTGGAAAATATCATGCATTAAGTATGAAAACTAGATCTTCGTGTAGATCGTCTCTGAATTGTCTCAAGGACAATTTCTTGAATTAAGCATCAGAATTAAATCTTTGTTTCGATTATCTCTGAATTGTTTATGTAACATATCCCGAACTAAGTATCAACACTACATCTTTGTTTAGATCGTCTTTTAACTATATTTGGAGGGAAAAGATACCCTACACTAAGTATTAGCACTAGATCTTCGTATAGATCGTCTCTGAACTGTCTCTGGGAAAATATCTTGAGTTAAGTATCAGAAATAAATCTTCGTTTTGATTATCTCTGACTTGCTTCTGGAAAGTATCTTGCATTAAGTATCAACACTAGATCTTCGTGTAGATCGTCTCTGAACTGTCTCAAGGACAATTTCTTGAATTAAGCATCAGAATTAAATCTTCGTTTTGATTATCTCTGAATTGCTTCTGGAAAGCATCTTGCACTAAGTATCAGCATTATATCTTCGTTTAGATCGTCTCTGAACTGTCTCAAGGACAATTTCTTGATTTAAGCATCAGAATTAAATCTTCGTTTCGATTATCTCTGAATTGCTTCTGGAAAGTATCATGCACTAAGTATCAGCACTAGATCTTCGTGTAGATCGTCTCTGAACTGTCTCAAGGACAATTTCTCGAATTAAGCATAAGAATTAAATCTTCGTTTCGATTATCTCTGAATTTCTTATGGAAAGTATCTTGCACTAAATATCAGCACTAGATCTTCATGTAGATCGTCTCTGAACTATCTCAAGGAGTTGGTAATGTTTATCTGACTGTGAACTATCCTGAAAAGGAAAGATTAGTTTATGCAAGATTATTTAATGTATGCATGTATGATGATATTCTTAATGTAAGTAAGAATGTCGTATGCATTATGGATGCGTATGGCATGATATGATGTAAATGATGTATGTATGAATTATGTAGTCGAAGCATATTAGTAGCTTCATATAACAACTGCTGGCTGGGAAAATAAATCTCGATTTATTGCTAAGTAGTATGAAGAAGTCTTTCTCGTCTCGTTTCAGAACATTGTACTTGGGATCTTTCGATTTCCGTTTGTCGTACTTTTTATTGGAAGATTAAATTCCTAAATACCCTGACTGGGGATAGAAGAGACGGACATTCCCCTGGGAGATTTATCCAACCAAGCGTAAATTCTTTCTGGAGATATCAGGATTGAGAGAAATCTGTCTGGGATTGTGTAGAGTTGGAAGTACAAAAGGCTACTTAGAATACTTCGCTTAAATAAATTCGTAAAGATTACTATGTGGGGATGAACCTGTGAAGATTCGTCGGATATGAACTTTGCTAGGGATTCCTACCTCCGAGAGTCCTTAGTAAATGCTATTATTATTTTATATTCATTTTTGGTAAACATCAATCATATTCAAAAGCATATATACATTCAAACATAATCAATGGATTCAGAACTTTTGATATTCTCAACTTCCCCGAGTAATTTTCTAGGAATTATCATGACTGAATCCGAAGACATGATATTGACACCATCTAATACTATTTGCTCAGACAATTAATTTCCATAACGGCTTCTGCTGAAACCCAATATTAAGGCAATGTAACGAGAGGAATATGTTTTTAGACTACGGTGGATCGTGTATGTCCCGAGCAATGGTTAAGGAGCTTGTAAATGAATTTGATCTGATTTGATTTGAAAGAGAGTGTTGCCCCTAACTGAATATGATTTGTCCCAGAATGGAAGTATTTGGAAAGAGCTACCTCAAGAGAAATAAACAAAATGCCCCCACTGTCGCTCCAACCAAATGAGGCTAGGTCAAATGGGGTACAGACGCGAACGGTCGGCGAAAGGGATGAGAACACACAGGGGTGAACTCAGAAAGACAAGAGTCGCCAGCTAGGCATTTTTATCCCGGAGGAAAGGTAGTGCTGCATAGACCTAGAAAGATATGGATAAGACGGTTGCGAACCAGAGAGACTGAGAAAGGGGGTTGGTTACAACCTGGGAAGGTATTAGCACCCAGATTGTCCGCCGTACTCGACGGGATCCACGCTTAAAAGATTTGTGTTATAAAGGGGTAGTGTCAGTGCAATCTGTGTATCAAAGCTGGAAAGAATGCAAGTGTCAGTGCAACAAAAATGTGTAGTGTATAAGTGAAGTCTCAGTGTAAGAACAAGAGTGAAAGCTCAAGATTTTGAGGCTAAAAGAATAATGCTGGAAGATGGGGAATATACAGAGACTTTTGTTCGATAACTGTTAAGTTATGCCTACGTATCCTCTCGTGCAATGAGGAAGTCAGAACACCGTAGTTTGACCCAAAGAGACTGAAGGGTAAATTGACTGATGAACTGCTTGCTTGTCAATGCTCAAGTGTATGACCTGTCTGGCTCAGGTGCAAACTGTCTTGCATTAGATGGAAGAAGCAAGTTCTCGTTTGTGAATGAGTGAGATGAGAAAAGAATCCCGGAGGAGACGATTATTGTTTGTTTTTGAGTTTTCAATATTTTATTGCTTTTTTGGATTTGTCATAAGTTAATGAGCTTAAGCCTAAACCAAGGGTTAGTAAACTCATCACATCCTCCCTCTGATTAGGGGTAATGAGAATACCTTAAGCATGAAGTAAACACCTCACACTTAGTCACCATGATGTAGGATTAAGATCATTAACCCACTTGCATTTATTTTGATGTTTTTGGTGTTTTGGTTTAGTGTTAAGTAATGAGTTTAAGCCATAATCAAGGATTTAATGGACCCATTACACCATCCTAATAGAAGAATAATAGATGAGAACATTTAAGCTGAGAAAGACTCCTCAACTTAATCCATGATTAGGGATTAACCTCATGACAAAACAAAGCCTTTATTAAAGTGGATTTTATCTAATGGTAAGATTAAGAAGTGAGTTTTATGGTTTGTAAGACAACTTGAGGGGGACTTGTCCATTAACACTAGGGTTAGTCCTTCTTAACCAATTAAGGAAGAATTAGAACCCTAATGCAAGGCCCAAGTTACAAGCTTGATGTCTTGATGATTATCAAGTGGATTGATTAAATGATTTAAACACATTAATGGTTTAACACTTAGGATTAAAGTTATACACTCCATCCTAATAGAAGGATGCAGGCATAAGCTTAATCACAAAGCCTTAAAGCCTTTAGGGTTTAGTCCCTGATTATGAGATGAGAAGAGAAGACTAAAAGGAGACACAAAGGAAAAACTAATGGGGGGACTAATCAAACCCTAATTGTGATCATGCTTGGTTGTTCCTAGGGTTTATGAGGCTTAAGAAAGAAAGAGATCTTCAAAGGCCACCAAGGAGGAACAAGATGAAATGAGGAGAAGAAAGGAGAAGCAAAACAACTTGCTTCACTTAAGAAGACAAGTTGCTTGAAGAAAGAAAGTGAGAAGGAGCATGAATGAGCAAGCTCACTCTAATACACACACAAAATGCAGAAAAGGATGCATAAAAGAGATGAGAAGAGATAGTGAGAAGTGAAGGCAATTTCACTTCTCAAAACAACTTACCACCTGAAAAGTTAGCAAAGAAAGTGAAATGAAATGAAAATGCAAGAGATGCAATGGTGCAAACCAAAACCAGAAGCATAAACATGATGTTAATGATGCTAAGGGATTATGCAAACACAAGACAAGAGATGAGAATGATCATACAAAGATGAGGATGCAAATGAAGCATGCTTTGAACCATAAAGGTTCAAGAAAAGTTCATGAAATGCAATGGACATATAACATGGCACATGAAAGATGCAATGATCAAACATGATTCTAATATGTCTTAAGATGTATTATGAATCATGTGGATGCACAAAATGTCATGGCAAGTTGTTGGATGCAAACAAATGAGAGATGGGTGCAAGGGAAGGCACAAATTAGGGTTTATGTACAAATGCAAAGCAAAAACTCAAAACCAGAAGCAAATGACATGAAAAAAAATTGAAAATAGGATCAAAGATACCCTAAACCTATACAAGTTCACTGCCCAAAGGAGGGGATCTAAATCTTAACCTAGTGAAAATTATGAATTTTCTAAGTTGGCTAGGGTTTCAAGGTACCTCACAAATAAAAATACCAAACAAATTGAAAATGCAAGATCAAATCAAACCAATTTTATCCTATAAACTACATGCCATGAAGGATGCAATTCAAGAAGAACCATCATCAAACTCTCAATGGTTAGGTAGAATGGATTTTTCAAAGTTTGCACAAAAATATTGCCTTAAAATGAATTTAATTCCAATGAAAATGATCAAAAGGCATCAAGAACAAAAAAGAAATTTGGTTTGAGAGTTTGATAATGTGTCTAAATGTTTTGAAATGCAATGTGATTTTTTTTGGGATTTTTAAATACCTAAATGCATTTTTAATTAATTAATTTTCATTAACTAATTAAAAATAAACATTTAAATAATTAAAAAATGATTTTTAATGTAAAAAATAAAAATAAAAATATTTTTGGGTTCTGAAAATTAATAAAAGATTTGATAAAAAATTTCAGAATTTTTTAATGAATTTTGCTATTTTAAATAATTCGTAAAAGATAAATCAAATAAAATGAAAATAAAAATGAATTAATGAGAAGTATGCACATCCACTGGCTGAGATTCAAAGGAAAAGAGAGGGAATTGACCCGCGCGCATCTGGACGGCCAACGTTTAAACTGGCTGGATTAAATTAAATCTGATTAATTAATTTAATTAAATAGGATTAGGGGTTAATAAAATGATCCAGGCCATTCATATGCGCGGGAGTCAACAAAAGTCAGCCAGAACTATGGTCCAAATTCAAACTTTGCCCTAAACGTGATTAATGCCCTAATGACATTCAGGTGGCCGGAAATGACATCCGGTCATCTTCTCCGACCACACCTCCCCTGAGAATTTCCCAAATCACTCCCCAGGCCATTTCTGGAGCTCTAAAGCTCCAGATCACTTCCTCTCACCTTCCTAAACCCATCCCTGACCTCAAAAACAATTTATTTCTAAGCATGAACCAGATTCGAAGCAAGATACAAAAATGGCAGAAATTTTAGACAAGCCATACATACTCATTTCTCAACCATTTTCGAAAATTTAAAGTTCAGTGTGACCAGGGAAGCAAGCTTAATCATTTAGAAACTTAAAACAAGAGTTCTGGAAAAATGTTTTCACATGGCTACTGTAACACCCCAAAATTTTCCCTCTCATATTTAGCATATCACTTTGCATTTTGCATAGCATTTAGCATACATAAATTCATAAAATAATCAAAAACATTGCATCATAACCATCACAGCAGGGGCATAGGTTTGTGATCAATGAACAAAGCAACTGAAGGCTATACAAAGGCAATCAAATGGGCACAAAGCTTCTCAACCTTGTGCAAATGGTCCACAACATCCCACAAGTATTCACTTGAAGCCACAAGTCCTATACAGAGGTGTTTTGATCAAGGGAGGCAAGCAATGCAACATTTCCCAGCAAAAAGGAGTCAGATGAGGGTTTCTAATGAACTGGGCTTATCAATGAGACTTTGGTCCAAGCATGGTTTCATTGTTCTCTACATGATGTCAAGTACCTATGGTTCAAATTTCACCATTGGATTCATTTTGGAAGGTCCTCAATTGTTCAGTTGATTGAAAATCAGAAAGTTGGAGAAAGGTCAACCAGGATGAGTAAAAGGTCAACTCTTGAATTTTTGGGATCAAAATCATGAAATTATGATCACAAGGCTCTTAGGGACCAATTTGAATCAAGAAAGAATGGAAAAAATCAAGAAAATTAAAACTTACCATTTTTGGAAAGTTTGGGTTTCCAAAAATGGCAAGTTTTGGTCACTGTTGTAGCCACTTCAAGAGAGGTTTTTTCCCAAAAAAAAAGTACTATGAAAAGTATACCTTGATAAAATGAAAGAGGACGTCCTAAGCTTCAAAACCATATGTGGAACTCCTTCATAGGATCAAAATTGAGAAAGATATGGCCGTTCAAAGTTTGAAAAAAAAACAAGGCAATACAGCAGGATGAATCGATTCATCCGTGTTATGAATCGATTCATAACAGTTAAAAAACTATTATGAATCGATACATCCATGTATGAATCGATTCATAATGCGTTTTTTTTCTAAAATTAGCTTTCTCTTCAGTATGTATCGATGCATAACCTTATGAATCGATTCATGATGCTGTTTTTTGCCATTTTGCTGCTGTTTTTGATGCAAAACAAGGGGGAATGCTATGCTATCTTTGGGGTTGAACGTGGAAATGATTGGTACACATTATATAGCTCATTTAGCTTCACTTTGGTCTCAATTCAAGCTTCACCATTGCTGCTACATCAAAGTGGTCTTCACCACAAGTGTTCATGAGCTAGTATACTAAAGAAAGTTCTAGAAGAGCCAGCTCACCCTCTTCTACCACATTCTAGAGTTTTCTACAACCTTCCAAGGAGTTCTAGAATTCTCTAGAATCCCAACTAACTCCTAACCTAAGCCAACTCCTAAGCTACCTCCAAGCCCAAACCTCATGCCAAACCAATGCATTATATAAATCCATCTCCTCCCAAAGCTAAGGGTAATCAACAATAATCACCAAAAATCACTCTCTCCCTCATTCTTCACTCAATCACCATTTTCACAATCTCAAAATTCATCACTTTCTCTCCCACTTTTCCACCATTTTCACCATAGCTTTTCAACAAAAGTTCTTCAAGTTTCACATTGAAACTTGAAGGTCTTAAAGCTTAGCCTCCATCCTCCATTGAATCGAGCATTGTGGAATAAGAAGCTACTGGTTTTTGGTGGAGATTGCGACTTATCGGAAGTGATTAATCGAGAAGTGTCAAGACCGAATCGCATTTATTTTGCATTCGCGGATTCTCCGGTTTTCTTCTCCATTCTCACTCCAATTCATTGCAACAATTACCGAAACACTCCTCTGTTTCGTAGGTTGGTGATTTAACCATTATGCCTTAATTTATCCTCTTCATCTCGCCTTAACGGCATTCTCCGCATGTTTTTCGATTATGTTTGCGTTGTATCGTTCATTTTCGTTTTCGTTGCTTTCTTGCATGCAATTTGCATTTGGATTATTAGGAATTAGATTTGTAGTCTAATCTAGGTCCTAGTAGGTGTAAAGAATCCCTTGTAAATAGGAAAAATGGTTCTCGTCGTAGGAATTTAGATTTTAGCTTATTTGATAGCTTAGTCTTAATTCTTCATGCCTATCACCCCCCATACATGTTTAGGTACTGATTTTAGGGAATTTTTAGGTCCATTTCCAGTAGCTAATTCCCCCATTTCGAGTCGTTTCGACACGATTCCGTCCATGTTACGTGTTATGCGTTTTTGTGCTTCTTTGTGCATAGTTTAAGTTCTTGCTTTTTGTTGCCATGTTCATGCACCATTAGGCATATAATAATCATGTTGCATTCTGTTTTACATGTTTGCATTGCCTCAAATCATTTTTTGCATTCCATTATGTTGATGTATGTTGCATTTTGCATAATCATATGTAGGTGCATTTGGTTGCATTTTGTTGCATATTTGATCACATCATCCATATCAATTCAATTCTGAATTTTGCATTGAGTTTAGCATGTTTGTAGAGCTATCATGTTGCATGTTCATAATCAATATCATCATGTGCATATACCATATTCAGGTACCATACTTTTGCATTACTTGTTGCATAATAAACCATGTGATGCATTCATGCATAATATTCAAAATATTCATGTTCTTGCATTTTTTTATGATGATCCAGGTTCAAATGTATGTTCATGATGGATTTAGTGCATTATTCATTGAGTTTGTGCATTAAAATATGAAAATAATCAATTCTGGATTTTGCATTTCATAGCTGTTTTTTTGCATATAGGTGTTGTAAAATACATGCTGTTTGTTGTAAATTCATGTTGTTTGTGACTTTTAACACCTGTTTTTGCATACATATAGGTGTTGTAAAAAGTTGTTGCATTGCATAGTGCATTTCATAGCTGATTGTGCATTTAGGTGCTGTAAATAGTTGCTGAATTTTAGTTTAGCATAACTTTAGGTCCTTTAAACTATAGATTGAGTCTAGTTTAGGTCCTAGTTCCCTTAGGAATTAAGTAGGTAATTTTGTTTGCCTTATTTTTATCATGTTTACCATGCTAACCTTTGTTTTGTAGGGAGGGCAAGGTATGTCTAAAAACCCTATCCTCTTTGGTATTTCTAATGCATTTAATTTGCACCATTTTGCCTTACATAATGTTTGTGCTTGTTAGGTCTTCCCCTTTTGGAACCAACTTAACTTCATTAGGAAGTAAGTTGTGTTCTTCTTCCTTTTCTCTTCCTCTTTCCTCTCCTCCTTAGGATTAGAAACCTCACTAACCTTTAGGATCTCCTTGATATTGAATAAACAACTTAGGGTTGGTCGTAGTCCCCCTTAGTTTTTCCTTTTTTCGATTTGAGTCTCTTTCTCATCCCATAAAGACAAACAATAAAATGCACCTAATAAAGGTTAAACGTTCTCATACGACACGAGACTTTGTTGCGGAGTTCTTATACACGTCCTGTTTCGGGGCGAGGTGTAAGTCCCTACCACGATGGATAAGTCTTAGTATGAGAATGTTCACAAACAATAAACTCCAAAACACTTCTCATAAAAGACAATCAACCAAGACATCGCGTCTTCTCTTCTCATCTCATACTCTTTGTGGACGAATACGACTTGTCTCGATAGTTCAAACAGCGATACAGTAAACACCCTCGAGTCAGAGCAGGTAACACCTGAGCTAGAGCTGTGGCAACGTCAGCTTAAAAAATACAAGCAAATAGTTCCCGCCTTAGTTAGACAAACTACGACGTCTCTGATCCTCATTTATCCCGATGAGGTACGTAGGCAGTGGGGTAGGGCCCATTCGAGCACATTCTTTATTTTCCCTACATTTTCCCTCTTCAGTTCTTTCTCTTTTCCAGTTCCTTTCTCATTCCCATTCCAGTCGGCAGATTTATTCAGCAGCATCTTTATTTCTCACCCTTTGAAACAAAACAAGCAAGTGTGATCCCGTCGGGTACGGCGGACGATCTGGGGTGCTAATACCTTCCCAGGTCGTAACCGACTCCCGAACCCAGATCTTTGGTTCGCAAGGCCTCGTCCTTTCCTTCTTCCTCAGGTTTGTGCAACATTACCTTTCCCATTCCTTTGGGATAAAAATGTCTGGCTGGCGACTCTACCTTTTCCGCGCCACTTTCGCGTTTGTACTAGGATGAAAATCCCGGGAGCGACAGCTGGCGACTCTGCTGGGGACTAACCTGATTCTTCTGGTTTCCCTTGTAGAGTCAATCCTAACGCCTGTTTGATTTTGTTTCTTTGGGTGTTTATTTGTTTGCTGCTGTGTGCTTTAGTTTAGCTTTACTGTTTTCATTTATAGTTTTACTTTACAGCTTTACTATACGGCATTTATTTACTGCTTTCAGTATTTATCATGCATCATTATCACTGTTTGGCTGTGCTGGTTTTCATTTTTTCTATGGGCTGGGAGTTACTGTGAGATAAGACAAATACCCGGCTTGAGTGCACTCTAGGATTAGAGTGGACATATTGTACTCGCATGTGACATGATGAGTGGCGATGTGTTTCACGCCCAGATTGCGACTGTCTTGGAAATATCTTGTGTGGGGATTTCCTCCACTTCGGGATACGACCTTGATGGTTATGTGCAGCTGGGAACCGATCATTGAGAACCTTAGTGGAAACAACCCTCTCCAGTGATGACAGTGGCAGACCACATTTGTTGGCAAACCCACTCGCATCCGAGGGTCCATTGGGAACTCGCATAGGATGGCCTGGTTCTCTCATAGGAATTCAGTTAAAGCAAACTGTTCGTATGACGGTAGTATTGTACCCTTCGGGATGAATGTACTATTGTTTCTCGACTCAGTGCTTGAAGCTGGAGACTTGTGAGGGATGCTTGTTTTTTCCGGACTCAACTGAGACCTCCCTGAGTAGTACATAATGCCAAATCGATTCCTTGATTTGGTCATGAGCCATTTATCGGAAAGGTGAACGTATTATTGCTATTCGGCTTTGAGAGTCTGTGATGTTTGACCCGAGTAGCACACCTGTGAGATTGGGAGGGGTTTACAGGTTTGCAGGAACCCTGAAACTTCCAACATACCCGATTTGCCAGCATTGTTCAGTATTATGATCAGATTTCACATGGTCTTTTGGTTTTAAAATCCAGAATTTCGGTGGTACTGTTATTACGACTCGTCACCAGCACATGATTGTCTTCTCAACACCAATGTCAGACCAATGATTGCCAGACCTTTGATCACACACCAGTGCATTGCATAACATCCCCTGCATGCTTGCATTACTAACACATGCTTACTCATTTGCAGGGCCGCATGTCGCATCCTCATGAACATATCATATGCATTTACTGCATGATTTGCATATTTTGCTTTTTTACAGGTCATTCGGACTTCCTAACTTATTCAACTTCAGGCAATATAGCTGGTCAACACGTTCATCGGTATCCAACAAAAAGAAACCGAGTGAGAATGGCTGAACGAATGCAGACTGATCTCGATGAGCTACGACAGAGGATGGATCAGTTCATGGACATGATGACCGGCATTACGCAGAATCAAGAGCGTCTCAGATTGATGGTTGAGCAGCCCCGTGGGAATGCTAATGCTGGAACATCGACTGAGAATGTGGATCCTAACGCTGCCCGTGACGGAGAGCCAAATTTAAATGGGACTGCGGCCCGTAATGAAGACACTCAGGAAGACCAGTTCACTCTACTGGATGCTGATATAGGTAATATGAATGAGGTCAACAATCGAAGGTATGAAGAGCTGGCGGAGAAGATTAAGGCCATGGAATGTCAGAACTCCCTGGGCATCGATGTAACCAATCTAGGGTTAGTGCCAGGAGTCAGAATCCCTCTTAAGTTCAAGGTGCCATCATTTGACAAGTACAACGGCAGCACGTGCCCTAGAACTCACATTCATGCATACTTCGGAAAAATCTCGGCTCACACTGATGACGAGAAACTTTGGATGCACTTCTTCCAAGATAGTCTATCTGGAGCTTCATTGAGCTGGTACATGAAGCTAAGCCGGGTCTCTATTCGATGCTGGAAAGATTTAGCTGAAGCTTTTCTCAAGCAGTATCAATACAATATTGATATGGCTCCAAACCGCACCCAGTTGCAGAATTTGTCTCAAGGACCCAAGGAAAATTTTAAGCAGTATGCCCAGAGGTGGCGTGAGCTGGCCGCACAGGTTCAACCCCCGTTGCTGGATCGGGAAATGGCCGATATGTTTATGGGCACCTTGCAAGGCGTTTACTTGGATCGTCTGGCTGCCTGCCCGTCTATTGGATTTTCTGATATTGTCATCGCTGGAGAAAGGATAGAAAACTTCCTGAAATTAGGAAAGATTCAGGATGCAAGCAGTGCTAGTTCATCTGGTGTGAAGAAACCTTTTGGCAATGGCCAAAGGCGAAGATACGGTGAGACCAATGCCGTGTATAGGGGCCGAGATAGAGGTTGTTCTCAAGGTTACTACCAAATAGCTGCTGTGACTATTACTCCTCAAGCTCAACCACAACCTCAAGGTCAGCAATATCAGGTGCAGAGACCAAATCAGGAAAGGACAAGATTGATAAACCGCAGACTTGATCCCGTCCCATGCCTATATGTTGTATTGCTCCCAGAGCTGCTAAAGTTGAACCTGGTCGAGCTACGTACCATGAGAGCTCCTTCTCCTGATAATCTACCCCAGAACTTCGATGTAAATGCCAGATGCGAATTCCATTCGGGTGCCCAGGGGCACAGTATTGAGAAATGTTGGGCTTTTCAGAACAAGGTACAAGACCTAATTGACTCCAAGGCGATCAATTTTGCGCCTCACCCAAATGTACTCCAGAATCCGATGCCTAATCACAACGGAACCGGTGTCACGGTTATTTTACCAGATGGTCCACGTTAAGCTGGAATCTTCAGGAAGCAAATAAAGCCATCAGTATCCAGATACTCTCAGCAATGGCAACTGTTTGTTTGTGTTTCTTCAATGCTTTTTTCATCCCTATTGAGGGGAACTACGTCGCTCTGATTCTTCATTGGTCATCAATCAATGGAGATACGTAGGCAGAAGATCTCCAGGTCTTTCCGAGCAACCTTATGGGATAACTTTACTCTCCAGCTTCACTTTTTCCTTCAGACGTCTCGTGTCAGAGTCAGAATAAGCTAGAAGAAGAAGCATGACTGCCATGGTTGGGTATACGGCTGCAACTAGAAGATTACAAGTCTGTGAAAGAGCCATTGATCACTGATAGTATCCAAGACTGACAGGTCCAGACGGAGTCAAACCTCCTCAACAACGGCAATATTCAGCTTCTTTACTGCATTTCCATTTGTAGTTCTTTTATTTGCTAAACATTTGTATACATGTATGAAAGTTGTTTGCTTTTGAATGTTATCAATAATAAAACTCACATGTTTTTCTTGAAGTAATTCATTTGTCAAGTTAATTTTGCATGTTTACATCGCAATACCAATTGTCGTGCTTAAACTCTATGAAGGAGAATGACGAAGCAAGAATGCAAAAATCTCTAATGGTGTGCTCTCGAGTAAGACCCTGTTGACGATGTACAGGCTTTGTTTCAAATCCCTAAACACTGGAGATATAAGGGAGATAGACCATTGCTAACCCCCTTGAGCCTTGAAGTAGGAGTTTCTTCTTGCATGAAAAACCCTCACATGTAACCCAGGGGCAGGGTAGATGTCAGCTAGTCGGACCAAGCGTTCAGGCTTTCATAAAGGAGTGTATTTGAGGATCCATTACATTCCACTATGCTAATTAAGAGGTCCAAAGACCCGAAACCACAATGGTTATCCAAGTCAAAATGTTCAAAGACTGAAAACCACAATGGTTATCCTTTATCGACCAAAGAATGAGGCAGTCACAACCCTTGCAAAGCAATCAAGACAAACAGTGTCACACGATTTGTTCAGAAAAAAAAATGAAATGAAAAGCCCGCTAAGTCGAAACTTGAAAACAAGTGACTTAGGCAAAAGTTAGGGCATCCCGCTGGACTTTGCAATCAAAGTTTCACAAGAATCAGTCCAGGCAAAAGTTAGGGATAAGCAAAATAACGCAAAAGCGAAAATGCAAAAAGGATTACACAAGAAAGATCCTTAAGCAAGAACAAAGTCGTGTGACACAAACACGAAAGACAAAGGGGTGACTGACTCCCAACGACAACCTGATTGGTGCTTGAACTGATAGCAGCAATGGTTCCTCAATCAACACAAAACCTTTATGAAAGGTGAATGCTTGCGAAAACTAGCTGAATGTAGGAATGGAGAACATCACAAAGAGTGGGTGTTTCGAGCCTATATCCTTTGTTTCTATAACCGTGAACCAGGCCACGATACAACCCTTAAAAGTCCTAACTGAAACAGGGTTAATTTGAGAGCGTGCTACTACGAGGCCGCGTTCCTGACTCCTATGAGTTATTGCTAAAAGACATTTGTTGGTATTGCATGTACATACTTTCATTCAAAAATAATGTCGTAGCAGACTTCAAGTTTGACATGTGTGTTGCACTAGAATTTTCATTCTAAGAATAAGCATTTTTCTGCTTACATACATCTGTTTGGCATCATAAAAAGCTCACATGCGGAAATTCAGTCCAGAAGCTTAAGCTTGCCAAGTTGAGAAGTCTAAAATTCCTGAAAGACATTCACGTCGAGGTGCACTTTTCCGAGAAATCTCCATTGAGTAAGGACGTTCCCAACCATTCATGGTAAGAGCCAACCAATCTGGGGCAGTTATGTCAAGAGTCAGCCAATCTGGGGCAATTACCTCGAGATTCAGATCTCTCCCAAAGCAATTGACCAAAGATTCATACTGGGGCAAGCCACCCCAATCGCACGAGGATTCATTCTTTCCCGAAGACAAGTAATCGGAAGTTCAGAATACTGGGGCAATTATACTCCTGAAGAGTTTAAAGACACCAAGTCTTTTGTAAAATCCTCTTAAGGTAAAGCCCGAATCAAAGCAAATTATCCCTAGCACGAGACTACTTGAAATCTTTCCTCCTCAGCAGGACGCGGTTCAGTTTCGTTATCCCCAACAGACGCATGTAAGTTATCCCCAGTAAAGTCGTCAAATTTTTCTTCAGCAGGTTTCCCTGATTTTATTTCCCAGCAGATCTCAAACTAAATCCTTCTCTTCCCCAGCAGAGCAGTAAGGATCATCTCTATCAAGAGTCGTCTTCCCGTAGTGAAGCACTTCTTACAAGAATCAAGAAATCCCCGGCAGTTAGTTGAACAATTCCTTTCCCCCACAGAGGTTTGGAAAATTTAGGTAGACAAGAGAGTTCTCCTTAGCAGAGCCTTGATATGTCTTCCCCCAGCTAAGTCAAAAAGTTGTTGATTCCCAAGCGAAATCGGTGAGGTGAGATTCAATCCCCAGCAGTTGAGGCATCCCCTAGCAGGGTTTTCAAATCTAAAGTCCAATTTATTTTTGGCAAAGGTATTAAGTCGAGACAGACTAGCCAAACTCTTCTCCATCAAAAATATCGACAATCATCTGTATCCCCCACAGAGTCAGCAAAGATTTGTTATTTCCGCGTCAAGAATTCCCTTTGTGCATATCCCCTAGTGTCATGGGGCATCATGTCATACAATTCAGCATGTGTATTAAATCCAAGGTTGATATCCAAAGTCCACCCGTAGCGTGGCAATTTATCACAGGTCCACCCGCAGCGTGGCAATTCTCAAAGTCCACCCGTAGCGTGGCAATTTACCACAGGTCCACCCGCAGTGTGGCAAATTCTCAAAGTCCAACCGCAGATTGGCCAAAGTCCATCCTCTGGGTGGCGAATTCTTGAAGTCTCTCGTAGTGAGCAGAAGTCTCCCGTAGTGAGCCAAAGTCTCCCGTAGTGAGCAGCAGCCCCCGTAGTGTGGCAGGAAATCAAAGTCTCCCGTAGTGAGCAGAAGTCTCCCGTAGCGAGCAGCAGCCCCCGTAGTGTGGCAAAACATCAAAGTCTCCCGTAGTGAGCATAAGTCTCCCGTAGTGAGCAGAAGTCTCCCGTAGTGAGCCAAAGTCTCCCGTAGTGAGCAGCAGCCCCCGTAGTGTGGCAGGAAATCAAAGTCTCCCGTAGTGAGCAGAAGTCTCCCGTAGTGAGCCAAAGTCTCCCGTAGTGAGCCAAAGTCTCCCGTAGCGAGCAACAACCCCCGCAGTGTGGCAAAACAGCAAAGTCTCCTGTAGCGAGCAACAGCCCCCGCAGTGTGGCAAAACAGCAAGGTCTCCCGTGGTGAGCATAAGTCTCCCGTAGATGGGCAATGTATCCTCAGTAAAGTTGCTACATTGAAGTCTCTCGTAGCGAGCAATGGGCCCCCGTAGTGTGGCGAATCATCAAAGTCTCCCGTAGCTGAGCAATGTGCCCTGTAAGGTGGCGAAGTTTCTGGAAGTCTCCCGTAGCTGAGAAATGTGCCCCCGTAGTGTGGCAAGATTTCCAAAGCCCTCGCAGTGTGGCTGAATATCCCCGCATAGTGAGCAAAAGATATCCAAAGTCTCCCGTAGCGAGCGGCGACCCCCGTAGTGTTGTAGAGCATTCAGAAGACCACCCGTTGTGTGGCATGTTATTAATATCCCAGCAAAGTCCACCCGTAGCGTGGCGAATTAGCAATCTCCCGGCATTATTCCGAAACATTCACAGATTCACTACTCTTCACATCCAAGTTTTCCCCAAGCAGAGTTCAGATGGTTGGGTTTATTTCCCTTTTCTCTTCCATCGAGTGCAAATTTTCTGGTTGTTTTTAGTATTCAATCCCTGCATACTTCAAACGTCTGAAAGCGACTGCTATCATCCATTCAAGTCTACAGTGATTGAATAGGGACAGCTGTAACACCCCAAAATTTGCCCTCTCATATTTAGCATATCACTTTGCATTTTGCATAGCATTTAGCATACATAAATTCATAAAATAATAAAAAACATTGCATCATAACCATCACAGCAGGGGCATAGGTTTGTGATCAATGAACAAAGCAACTGAAGGCTATACAAAGGCAATCAAAGGGGCACAAAGCTTCTCAACCTTGTGCAAATGGTCCACAACATCCCACAAGTATTCACTTGAAGCCACAAGTCCTATACTGAGGTGCTTTGATCAAGGGAGGCAAGCAATGCAACATTTCCCAGCAAAAAGGAGTCAGATGAGGGTTTCTAATGAACTGGGCTTATCAATGAGACTTTGGTCCAAGCATGGTTTCATTGTTCTCTACATGATGTCAAGTACCTATGGTTCAAATTTCACCATTGGATTCATTTTGGAAGGTCCTCAATTGTTCAGTTGATTGAAAATCAGAAAGTTGGAGAAAGGTCAACCAGGATGAGTAAAAGGTCAACTCTTGAATTTTTGGGATCAAAATCATGAAATTATGATCACAAGGCTCTTAGGGACCAATTTGAATCAAGAAAGAATGGAAAAAATCAAGAAAATTAAAACTTACCATTTTTGGAAAGTTTGGGTTTCCAAAAATGGCAAGTTTTGGTCACTGTTGTAGCCACTTCAAGAGAGGTTTTTTCCCAAAAAAAAAGTCCTATGAAAAGTATACCTTGAGAAAAAGAAAGAGGACATCCTAAGCTTCAAAACCATATGTGGAACTCTTTCATAGGATCAAAATTGAGAAAGATATGGCCGTTCAAAGTTTGAAAAAAAAACAAGGCAATACAGCAGGATGAATCGATTCATAACAGTTAAAAAACTATTATGAATCGATACATCCATGTATGAATCGATTCATAATGCGTTTTTTTTGCTAAAATTAGCTTTCTCTTCAGTATGTATCGATGCATAACCTTATGAATCGATTCATGATGCTGTTTTTTGCCATTTTGCTGCTGTTTTTGATGCAAAACAAGGGGGAATGCTATGCTATCTTTGGGGTTGAACGTGGAAATGATTGGTACACATTCTATAGCTCATTTAGCTTCACTTTGGTCTCAATTCAAGCTTCACCATTGCTGCTACATCAAAGTGGTCTTCACCACAAGTGTTCATGAGCTAGTATACTAAAGAAAGTTCTAGAAGAGCCAGCTCACCCTCTTCTACCACATTCTAGAGTTTTCTACAACCTTCCAAGGAGTTCTAGAATTCTCTAGAATCCCAACTAACTCCTAACCTAAGCCAACTCCTAAGCTACCTCCAAGCCCAAACCTCATGCCAAACCAATGCATTATATAAATCCATCTCCTCCCAAAGCTAAGGGTAATCAACAATAATCACCAAAAATCACTCTCTCCCTCATTCTTCACTCAATCACCATTTTCACAATCTCAAAATTCATCACTTTCTCTCCCACTTTTCCACCATTTTCACCATAGCTTTTCAACAAAAGTTCTTCAAGTTTCACATTGAAACTTGAAGGTCTTAAAGCTTAGCCTCCATCCTCCATTGAATCGAGCATTGTGGAATAAGAAGCTACTGGTTTTTGGTGGAGATTGCGACTTATCGGAAGTGATTAATCAAGAAGTGTCAAGACCGAATCACATTTATTTTGCATTCGCGGATTCTCCGGTTTTCTTCTCCATTCTCACTCCGATTCATTGCAACAATTACCGAAACACTCCTCTGTTTCGTAGGTTGGTGATTTAACCATTATGCCTTAATTTATCCTCTTCATCTCGCCTTAACGGCATTCTCCGCATGTTTTTCGATTATGTTTGCGTTGTATCGTTCATTTTCGTTTTCGTTGCTTTCTTGCATGCAATTTGCATTTGGATTATTAGGAATTAGATTTGTAGTCTAATCTAGGTCCTAGTAGGTGTAAAGAATCCCTTGTAAATAGGAAAAATGGTTCTCGTCGTAGGAATTTAGATTTTAGCTTATTTGATAGCTTAGTCTTAATTCTTCATGCCTATCACCCCCCATACATGTTTAGGTACTGATTTTAGGGAATTTTTAGGTCCATTTCCAGTAGCTAATTCCCCCATTTCGAGTCGTTTCGACACGATTTCGTCCATGTTACGTGTTATGCGTTTTTGTGCTTCTTTGTGCATAGTTTAAGTTCTTGCTTTTTGTTGCCATGTTCATGCACCATTAGGCATATAATAATCATGTTGCATTCTGTTTTACATGTTTGCATTGCCTCAAATCATTTTTTGCATTCCATTATGTTGATGTATGTTGCATTTTGCATAATCATATGTAGGTGCATTTGGTTGCATTTTGTTGCATATTTGATCACATCATCCATATCAATTCAATTCTGAATTTTGCATTGAGTTTAGCATGTTTGTAGAGCTATCATGTTGCATGTTCATAATCAATAATCATCATGTGCATATACCATATTCATGTACCATACTTTTGCATTACTTGTTGCATAATAAACCATGTGATGCATTCTTGCATAATATTCAAAATATTCATGTTCTTGCATTTTTTTATGATGATCCATGTTCAAATGTATGTTCATGATGGATTTAGTGCATTATTCATTGAGTTTGTGCATTAAAATATGAAAATAATCAATTCTGGATTTTGCATTTCATAGCGGTTTTTTTGCATATAGGTGTTGTAAAATACATGTTGTTTGTTGTAAATTCATGTTGTTTGTGACTTTTAACACCTGTTTTTGCATACATATAGGTGTTGTAAAAAGTTGTTGCATTGCATAGTGCATTTCATAGCTGATTGTGCATTTAGGTGCTGTAAATAGTTGCTGAATTTTAGTTTAGCATAACTTTAGGTCCTTTAAACTATAGATTGAGTCTAGTTTAGGTCCTAGTTCCCTTAGGAATTAAGTAGGTAATTTTGTTTGCCTTATTTTTATCATGTTTACCATGCTAACCTTTGTTTTGTAGGGAGGGCAAGGTATGTCTAAAAACCCTATCCTCTTTGGTATTTCTAATGCATTTAATTTGCACCATTTTGCCTTACATAATGTTTGTGCTTGTTAGGTCTTCCCCTTTTGGAACCAACTTAACTTCATTAGGAAGTAAGTTGTGTTCTTCTTCCTTTTCTCTTCCTCTTTCCTCTCCTCCTTAGGATTAGAAACCTCACTAACCTTTAGGATCTCCTTGATATTGAATAAACAACTTAGGGTTGGTCGTAGTCCCCCTTAGTTTTTCCTTTTTTCGATTTGAGTCTCTTTCTCATCCCATAAAGACAAACAATAAAACGCACCTAATAAAGGTTAAACGTTCTCATACGACACGAAACTTTATTGCGGAGTTCTTATACACGTCCTGTTTCGGGGCGAGGTGTAAGTCCCTACCACGATGGATAAGTCTTAGTATGAGAATGTTCACAAACAATAAACTCCAAAACACTTCTCATAAAAGACAATCAACCAAGACATCGCGTCTTCTCTTCTCATCTCATGCTCTTTGCGGACGAATACGACTTGTCTCGATAGTTCAAACAGCGATACGGTAAACACCCTCGAGTCAGAGCAGGTAACACCTGAGCTAGAGCTATGGCAACGTCAGCTTAAAAAATACAAGCAAATAGTTCCCGCCTTAGTTAGACAAACTACGGCGTCTCTGATCCTCATTTATCCCGATGAGGTACGTAGGCAGTGGGGTAGGGCCCATTCGAGCACATTCTTTATTTTCCCTACATTTTCCCTCTTCAGTACTTTCTCTTTTCCAGTTCCTTTCTCATTCCCATTCCAGTCGGCAGATTTATTCAGCAGCATCTTTATTTCTCACCCTTTGAAACAAAACAAGCAAGCGTGGATCCCGTCGGGTACGGCGGACGATCTGGGGTGCTAATACCTTCCCAGGTCGTAACCGACTCCCGAACCCAGATCTTTGGTTCGCAAGGCCCCGTCCTTTCCTTCTTCCTCAGGTTTGTGCAACATTACCTTTCCCATTCCTTTGGGATAAAAATGTCTGGCTGGCGACTCTACCTTTTCCGCGCCACTTTCGTGTTTGTACTAGGATGAAAATCCCGGGAGCGACAGCTACCTGAGATGGAGCTTTCAATCCAGGAGCTTTTTGATTGCTTCCTTGCTTCAAAATGAACCCAATGAACCTCCTGAGGAGTTTGCAAAGCTTGTATGGAGTTTATTTTGGCTGGTTTGTGAGATTGATGAAGGTCTGTTCAGTGAGGGATGAGAATCGTGTTTTTGATATGGGAGGTTTCAGGGACAAATGAGGGTTGGGAAATGATCAGAGCAACATGTTGAGTGATTCTATGAAGTTTGTTTGGATGTTTGAAGGTTGTATGATGAGATTCGAAACAAAATGCATAAGGGGTGAGTTTGGAGAATGCTGGCTTGTGGGATGTTTCAGGCTATGTTGTGTTATGTGTTGGGTTGCTTTTGGTACACATATCAATCCTTGATAGGTCAGAGAGTTGTTGTGGAGCAGTGTGATTGGTATGGAGCAAAATGCATAAAGTCAACTTTTTGTGTAAGAGAGGTATGGGTCAATGGAAGGCCAAGGACAAAGGGGTGTCCTGCGCAGCAAGGATTGAGGTGAGCCATAGAATCAGTCTTGAGGCCAATTAGCAAGTGGATTAGGGTTTGTGAGAGTTTTTGCAATTTCACAAAGTCTTGGCCCTTTTGAAGTTTCTTAATGCACAAGTCATGAAAATGGACAATTCCTTGGTGCATTATGATTTTTAGGCATTGGTTTATGTTTGTGCAAAGGTTAGAAGTCACTTTGAAGTCACATTTTGCCTTGGCAAGAGGTTTTGCAACTTTGCCTCTTTGGTGTAAAACTTGAAATTATGTGATTTTGTCCAACTTTGGCAAGCCATAACTTTTGATCCATAATGAATTAGAATGAGTTCTTGTACTTTTTGAAAAGGGAATGATAAATTCTACAACTTTCATGACCAAAGTTTTCTCATTTGAAGCATTTTTGAATCAAAAAGAAAGGGTTGAAAAACTTTCCCAAAATGGCAAGTTTTCATTACAAGTCACTTTCCCAAAAAGGCAACTTTGCAAATGGCTTGAAATTATTCAATTTTGTGGACTTCTAACATCTTCTATGACCAAATAAAGATCATATACATTCAAAATGATGGAGAATCCCCTTTGGTTGGGTCATTGGGGGCCTCAGATGCCCTGATTTTGCACTAACTTGCTCAAGAAGTCAACTCTTAATTAGATGCCTTCCCCATGGAATTTCTTCATGAAAATTGATATTCATGATCCTCATACCATATAGAGACCAATAGAAACAAGAATGACCAAAATATTTGGAGTTATGGCCTTTGAAACCAAACCCCTAATTCCAGGTCATCTGTGCAGTTAAACCTGGCTCTGCTTCCATGTCTTTCTTAGTTCTTGTGATTCTTTGACTTCCTTGACTTTGTGAGGATATAATATGATGCTTGAACATACATGGACCCCTTTGAAGTGATTGATAACCTTTGGAGTGGCTCAAATGGCTCAGGGATAGCTCAGATCACAAACCCTAGATGCATATGACTTTGAACCAATGCAGTGAAGCAAATATGCAATATGAGATGATGTGATTGAACTTATGCATATGAAAAGATCATAAGCCATGGTGTGAATGGGTGAGGGCAAATTTGGGGTGTTTACAGCTGCCCCTATTCAAGCATGAGTTAGCTGTGCAGGATGTAAGCAACGGCTTAACAGGCAAACAAGATAACTTGTGGTTGAATACCAAAGACAGTCCGAAATTTGCACTCACAGAATGAAGAAGAAAAGTGATATAGATTGTAAAAGAAAATAAAGTATAATTATAAAGTGCGGGCGACGGAGGACGACCGTCGAGCAGAGGACGACTGCTGGGGATAAAGCAATGACGGGGACGACCGACATGCTGGGGAAAAATGCAGGAAATAAAGCAATGACGGGGACGGCCGACAAGCTGGGGATATAAGAGATTACGATGGGGACGGCCATCAGGTAAAGCTATAAGACTCTCTGGGAATTATAGGTAAATGATGAGGTACGGTCATCAAAGGTGAAGGACGATCACCTGGCAGGGGACGGCTGCTCAGTTGGGGATAAGATGAGGGACGGTCATCTAAGGTGAAGGACGATCACCAGGCAGGGTACGGCTGCCGAAAGTACCACGACATATGACGAATGCCGGATAGAAAAGGTCGACGATGGGGATGGCCATCAGATAAGCATGATGAAGGACGATCATCAAGAGGTGAAGGACGATCACCTAGCAGGGTACGGCTGCTTTCGGGGTTTATTATGACATAGGACGAATGTCAGATATCAAGATCAACGGTGGGGACGACCACCGGATAAAATGATGAAGGACGATCATCAGGAGGTGAAGGACGATCACCTAGCAGGGGACGGCTGCTCTCGGGGTTTATCATGACATAGGACGAATGTCAGATATCAAGATCAACGGTGGGGACGACCACCGGATAAAATGATGAAGGACGATCATCAGGAGGTGAAGGACGATCACCTAGCAGGGGACGGCTGCTGGAAATATCACGACATAGGACGACTGTCGGATAGAAAAGGGGTTCTAATGAATAGAGACTCCACTAGGGGTGAAGAAGGACGATCATCAAAAAGGTGAATGGCGATCACCTGGCAGGGTACGGCTGCCGAAAGGTATCATGACATAGGACGAATGTCAGATAGAAAGGAAATAATTCATTGGGATTTGCTGGGACTCTTCTGGGGAATAGTAGACACATACAATTGTCTAAATTCAAGAAGACATAAGTGTTTGACACGGTGTATAGATCAAAGATGCGGACGAGCATCCTTAGGACCATGATACGGACGAGTATCAGTAGAAACAAACGCTTGACGCATGTTTAGAGATGATGATACGGACGAGTATCAACTGGTTAACAAGGAACACGGACGAGTATCGGATCTGAGGGGATATGAGTGGTATATACAAGATACGGACGAGTATCTGTGTGAGTAAAAAGATGATGAGTAACAAGTATGAGTGAAACACGGACGAGTGTTTATCTTGCTGGGGAGAGTGCGACACGGACGAGTGTCGGAAAAAGTATATTATAAACAAGTGTATGGTTTCCAGAGTGTTTAGGCAACTATGCTGGGGGAGGTGACACGGACGGGTGTCAGGGAATTGTATAAATATGTATCTGTGAGTGCAAAGGGGACGCTTTGGCTTTCTGTTGAGGAAATGCCACAGACGAGTGTCGGGAAGCATTTGTAATATATGAGTCGTCTGTTTGTAAAGAATGCTCGGGCGACTTTACTGGGGAATGATGACACGGACGAGTGCCAAAGGGAGTGTGTATCTGTAAGGGAAATGTTTTGGCTCTCTGGTGAGGAATTGGGAAAATATTATGTATATTGTTTGATGGGTTGTCAGTATTTACAAGTGTTCAGTTCGACACATGGCTTATGATTTATGCAATATGTTTGGTTTTTGCCGTAATGCTCCGCGTTTAGATGGAATGCTACGCTCTGTGGGGAAAATATGATGCAAATGCTATGATTATGCAAAGATACCGATCCGGGATTCGGATCCCGTTGCTGCGAAGATCTCTGGCTGATCTGCTTGAAGTGGATGTCCCAGCTGGGAGATGAGATCATTGGTAGATCTGGCATATATGACTCTGTATGGGGAAGTAGGTCATTGATAAACCTAGCTTGGTAACGAGGAACCCAGTCGGGGTTTGTAGAAGCTTTCTTCACTCTGTTGTGAGATCCTCAGGTATTGCTTTTCTGGATAGAGGTTGAAACTTCGTGGGGAGATGGCTCCCTGGTATTTGCATTTGGCCGAGAAGGAAAGATGACTGGCAACTCAGCTGGGGAGAGAGCACCTCCGGTGCTAATCGGAAGATAGACTGAGTAGCTAATGATTAGACAACTTATTGGGGAGAAGCCTTCATGCCCCATGTTGTGCTCCGAACACCTGCAATCCTGTAAAGACAAAGAAACGTACAAGCATCCCGAGATATTCCTTTTTGGATTCCGTCATAGGAGTTTAGGCAACCCCATGAGCAAACATATTTCCCGTAAGCACGTATTCTTTAGAAAGGGAGCATCTGTATTTATGCGAATCAATATCTTAAAGACATCGGACATTTTTGCAAACGAAAATAAAATGTACGAGACGAGACATGACTGGAAATCTGATTTTATTAATTCATGTGCCATGAATTAGCAAGATACAGTCAGAGAAACAGATTCCCCTAAATGAGGAGATCGTTACAAATTGAAAGACAAAAAGGTGCTGGCAATGTTGATGACGCTTCAGGGAGCTTCCGCTTTTGCTATGACTCGTATGACATTGACGTTCTTCTCATCTTGCTTTCTGAAGAAAGCTGATTCTGACCGATGCTCGAATCCTTCGAAACTTGCCAAGTTGTAAGTGATACAGACGAATTCAGAATGCAGTTGTTCGCTTATTCCCTTATTTTGCGCGGATCGCCCTTTCGGGTTTTCAATCCACCGGGATACCCATTTTTGCCTGAGTTGTTCAATGTGGCTTTTCAACTCAGCGGGTGTACATTCTTTTTATTTATTTTCCCTTATTTTTGCCCGAGTCTTTTATTCTGTTTTTGACTCGCCGGGATGCCCTATTTTGCCTGGACTTACCTTCTGTTTTTATGTCCAGCGGGTCATTTTCATGCGAAGTATTTTTTAACTGCATCTGAATTCACAGGGGACAGGAAGTTTTCACCATCCATAGTACTGAGCATCAGTGCTCCACCAGAGAAAACTTTCTTTACTACGAATGGCACTTCATAGTTTGGAGTCCACTTGCCCCTGTGGTCTGTATGAGGAGGGAGGAGTCTTTTCAGTACAAGATCTCCTACCTGGTACTCTCGGAGCCTGACTTTCTGATCGAAGGCTTTCTTCATTCTCTTCTGATACAGCTGCCCATGACAGATTACAGCCAATCTCTTCTCTTCAATCAGATTCAGTTGTTCGTATCGGGATCGGACCCATTCTGCTTCATTCAGTTTAACATCCATTAGTACCTGTAAGGAGGGTAATTCAACTTCAACAGGTAGGACTGCTTCCATACCATACACAAGCTGATACGGTGTTGCCCCAGTGGATGTTCTGATTGACGTACGGTACCCATGCAAGGCAAACGGTAGCATTTCATGCTAGTCTTTGTAGGTAACCATCATCTTCTGCACAATCTTCTTGATATTCTTATTAGTTGCTTCTACAGCGCCATTCATCTTTGGCCTGTAAGGAGAAGAATTGTGGTGTTGGATCTTGAAGTCCCGGCATAGTTCTGCCATCATTTTGTTGTTTAAATTGGAACCATTATCAGTAATGATTCGCTCGGTCACTCCATACCGACAGATGATGTCTCTCTTCAGAAATCGGGCTACCACCTGCCTTGTAACATTTGCATAAGAAGCCGCTTCGACCCACTTGGTAAAATAGTCAATAGCAACCAGGATGAATCTGTGGCCGTTTGAAGCAATCGGTTCAATTTTGCCAATCGTATCAATGCCCCACATGGCAAAGATCCAAGGTGAAGACATCACATTCAGAGGATTTGGAGGCACATGCACTTTATCCGCATAAATCTGGCATTTATGACATTTTCTGGCATAGGCACAACAGTCTGCATCCATTGTAATCCAGTAATAGCCTGATCTTAGCAACTTTTTAGCCATTGCATGTCCTCCTGCATGGGTACCAAAAGATCCTTTGTGCACCTCGTGCATCAATAAGTCTGCCTCTGTCCTGTCAACACATCTGAGAAGTACCATATCAAAGTTTCTCTTGTACAAGGAACCATCAGTATTCAAGAAGAAACTACAAGCTAGCCTTCTTAAAGTCTTCTTATCATTGGAAGATGCCCCAGGTGGGTATGTTTGATCCTCCAAGAAGCACTTGATGTCATGGAACCAAGGCTTATCATCTTTGACAATGTCCGCTGAAAATACATATGCTGGTCTGTCAAGTCTGGACACTGATATCCGAGGTACAAAGTTGGCAGCTTGAACTTTGATCATGGATGAAATGGTAGCCAGAGCATCTGCAAACTGATTCTCATCTCGAGGGATATACTCAAGCTTGACTGTTGTGAAGAAAGTCAATAACCTCCTTGTATAGTCCCGATAAGGTATCAGATGGTCCTGGTGGGTGTACCATTTGCCGTTGGTTTGATTAACTACCAGAGCTGAATCTACGAACACAATCAAAGTCTTGATCCTGAGGTCAATGGCTTCCTCAAGACCCATAATACAAGCTTCGTATTTCGCTTCGTTGTTAGTGCAGTTGAAGGTGAGTTTTGCCGAGAAAGGCATGTGAACTCCTTTAGGTGTAATGAGTACTGCACCAACACCACGACCATTCATATTAACAGCCCCATCAAACATCATAGTCCATTCTTCTTCCGGGTCAGGCCCTTCAGTGTGAATAGGCTCTTCATGATCTTTCGCTTTTATGAACATGATGTCCTCATCAGGGAAGTCAAATCTCATAGGCTGGTAATCATCAATGGGTTGCTCAGCAAGATAATCAGACAATACACTGCCCTTGATGGCTTTTTGAGATGTGTACTGAATATCATATTCTGTGAGGACCATTTTCCATCTTGCAACCCGTCCGGTAAGTGCTGGCTTCTCAAATATGTACTTGACTGGGTCCATCTTCGAGATCAACAAAGTAGTGTGGGTTAACATATACTGTCTCAGTCGGCGAGCAACCCACGCTAAAGCACAACAAGTTTTCTCGAGCAGTGAATAACGTTGTTCACAGTCGGTAAACTTTTTGCTTAAGTAGTATATTGCATACTCTTTTCGACCAGACTCGTCATGTTGGCCCAGCACACACCCCATTGACTCTTCTAATACTGTCAAGTACATGATTAGAGGTCTTCCTTCAACTGGAGGCATAAGGATTGGAGGCTTTTGCAAGTATTCCTTGATTTTGTCAAAAGCCCTCTGGCTGTCTTCATTCCACCTGACTGTTTGTTCTTTCCTTAACAGCTTGAACAAAGGTTCACAGGTTGCTGTAAGGTGAGATATGAACCTTGAAATGTAGTTCAACCTACCTAGAAACCCCCGAACTTCTTTTTCAGTCTTCGGTGCAGGCATTTCTTGAATGGCTTTGACTTTATCAGGGTCAACTTCAATCCCTTTTTCACTTACAATAAATCCCAGCAGCTTACCGGATCGCACCCCAAATGTGCATTTGTTGGGGTTTAACTTCAACTGGTACTTCCTCAGACGCTTGAATAATTTCAACAGATTCACCAGGTGGTCTTCTTCTGTGAGGGACTTGGCAATCATGTCATCTACATAACATTCAATTTCTTTATGGATCATGTCATGGAATAATGTTACCATAGCCCGTTGATAAGTTGCACCAGCATTCTTCAGTCCGAATGGCATCACCTTATAATAGAATGTGCCCCAGGGTGTGATGAAAGTTGTCTTCTCCATGTCATTAGGTGACATCTTGATCTGATTGTATCCCGAAAATCCGTCCATGAAGGAGAACACTGAGAATTGAGCCGTATTATCAACCAATACATCAATGTGAGGTAAAGGGAAGTCATCTTTCGGGCTGGCTCTGTTCAGATCCTGGTAATCCACACACATCCTCACCTTGCCATCTTTCTTTGGCACTGGTACAATGTTAGCAACCCACGGCGGATAGCTAGTTACAGCAAGGAACCCGGCGTCCCACTGCTTTTGTACCTCTTCTTTAATCTTCATTGCCATGTCTGGGCGAGTATGGCGCAGTTTCTGTTTCACCGGTGGGCTGTCTTCTTTCAGAGGTAGCTTGTGCATGACGATATCGGTGTCCAACCCTGGCATATCCTGATAAGACCAAGCAAAAACATCCACATATTCTCGAAGCATGTCAATCAGTTGTTCCTTTACTGAATCTTGCAGGCAGGCTCCAATCTTAACCTCTTTCACATCTTCTTATGTACCAAGATTAACCGTTTCGACCTCCTCCTGATGAGGAGTGATAACCTTCTCCTCTTGTCTCAACAACCTATCTAGCTCTTCAGGTAGCTCATAGTCTTCTTCAACCCCTTCATCGGCTTGATTGATTGGATTGTCAAAGTCATACGAAGTCATAGCTGTGTTGTTGTCGGTGCAGTCTGAAAGGCACTCTCTGCAAGGTTTTAGATTGTTTATTTAGCGATCAATTTTAATCTTGTTTAGAAAAAGTGAAAAGAAGTTATCATTTTGAAAAACATTGCCATTTTATTTTGTACAAAAAGAAAAATGAAAAACAGTGAGTGGAAAAGGAAAAGACTCATTTGCAAAAGATGTCCGATATTCATTGATTGATCTGTTTGCACAAAATTACAAGATGGCCCGATTACAAAATGAGTCTTGACATCTTGGGCAAGATGCAAGACTTAATGTATGCTTAAAATACAGGAAATAATAATTACTCTGCAGGAGTAACCCTTATAATTTCCTGGGAAGACCAGTTAAGGACTTGGCTCCCCGGGATCCTTGGACGTATCCAGCTCTCCAGGTTGCGGTTGCTTTCCTCCTCGTCTTCCAAGTTGTTCACAGCATCCGGGGTGAGCATTCCCCCGCTGACAAAATTGGGCTCCTTTGCAGCCTCTGATTGATCTTGTTGAGTTGGTTTGTAACCCAACCCAAATCTGTCCTCTTTCTTCTCCATGGGCAGCAGCTTGCCCCAGCTTTGGGCAGTACCCTCTTCAACAACCTTCTGGGCTTGCTGATAAGACGTCATGGAAGTTCCCAGTACAGTAGATGCTTCATTAATGTTTAAGGCCTCAAACCCCTGGCTCATGGTTTCATGGATTTCTCCATCCATTTCTATGTACTTATACGTAGCCAGCTGGCTAACAAAGATGTCTTCTTCCCCACGGATGGTGATGATCTGGCCTTCCCACTCGAATTTCAGCTTCTGGTGAAGGGTAGACGTAACAGCGCCAGCGGCATGGATCCAGGGTCTACCCAACAAACAGCTGTAGGCCGGCTGAATGTCCATCACATAGAAGGTAATTTTGAAGGTCTGCGGGCCAATCATCACAGGCAGATCAATCTCCCCAAGCACTGATCTTTTAGAGCCATCGAATGCTCTCACCACCAAATTACTCGGACGCAATGCCAAGCCATCATACTCCAGCTTCACCAAGGATTTCTTTGGTAGAACATTGAGTGACGACCCAGTGTCCACCAGTACATGAGATAAAACAGCACCTTTGCATTCTAGGGTGATGTGTAAAGCCTTGTTGTGGTTACGTCCCTCAGTTGTTAAGTCAGCATTGGTAAAGCCCAATCCATGACTGGTATTGACATTTGCTACCACGGTTTCTAGCTGATTAACAGTGATCTCCTCTAGCACGTATGCTGCGTGCAAGACTTTCAATAATGCATTCCTGTGAGCTTCAGAACACATCAACAGGGATAATATGGAGATCTTTGAGGGAGTTTGGTGAAGCTGATCCACCACCTTGTAATCACTTCTTTTTATGATTCTCATAAACTCATCTACATCTTGTTCAAAAGATGTCTTCTGAGTTTCTTTGACAGCTGGCTCTTCAGATACCACACTCTTTCCTCTTGCTTTGGCAGCGGCTTCTGCTTCCACATTAGGCCTCTGAGTTTGTGAGGCAAAAAGGCGTCCGCTTCTGGTGAAGCCTCCGCCTCCCCCAACATTATCAATTTGTGGATAAGAGGTTGAAGAATCCAAAGTGATTTTCTCCCTGTTGCAGTAGAGGTCAGAGCCATAATGCCAAGGTATGGCATTACTGCTTTCATATGGAATTGGTCCAGGCACCATAATGGTAACTGGACTGACTGCTGCAGAGGAGGGTACTGTGATGGTGTGTGGATCGTAGTAAATTGTGACTGGTGACCTGACAGGAGGTGCCACTGTTTGTTGTTGAAAGTTGTTCTTTGGAGGAACATTTGATGGGTCGTAGTAGATGGTGACTGCTGAGACATCTTTGTTAATTTCTGCTGGCATTGTAGAAGATTCTGCTGATAAAAAGGATGCTTATGTTGTAGAAGAAAGGGTTGTTGACATTTGATTTATTGAAGTGATGGATGGAGCCATTGCTGATGATATCGATGAATCGGTAGGAATGATTGTTGCTGCGGTTGTAGAAGAATCAGGAATTGTTGTTAAAGGAATTGCTGGATTTGTAGGCGCCGTTGTTAAGATCTGAAGGATTCCATCCTTGATAAGGCCATCTATGCCGCTTCTCAAGTTATCACACCCGTTGACTGCAATGTTGCAATACCCACAACCGAGCTCGCACCCGGGAAACACCTGGCACTCTAGAAGCTGAGCTTTAATTTCGACCAGAGGTGTCCGAATTTGTGCAACACTGGTGATCAAGGTAGATGGTCTATCTTCCTCAATAGCATTAATCCTCGGCCCACCATGTTGAGGCATAGGATTCTTGTTGACATTTGGAGGAGGTGCAAAGTTGAAGGCTTTAGAATCCACCAGATCTTGGACTTTCATTTGCAAGGCCCTGCACTTTTCCGTATTATGGCCAGGCGCATTGGAGTGGAAAGCACATCTGGCGTTGACATCATAATTCCTTGGGAGATTGGAAGGATCTGGTGGTGCCAATGTCCTTAATTCAACCAAGTTGAGTTTCAGGAGTTGTGGTAATAAGGTGGCATAAGGCGTAGGGATAGGGTCAATCACCCTGTTTGCCTGTGACGGTCTTTGCTGAAAAGGTCTTTGTTGTTGATTGATGTTGTTGTTGTTGTAGGTTCTTTGTGGCGGATACTGAACTTGCTGCTGATAATGTGGTTGTTGTTGTGGTTGATATGCCGATTGTTGAGGAACCAGAGCTGGAATAGTGACAGCTGCTATTGATCTGTGGACATACTGAGGTCTGCCCCTATTGGCATGAATGGCATTTGTCTCACCGGTTCTTCTAGGTCCCACAAAAGGCTTCCTGGGATTACTGGACGAACTTGCATCGTTATCAGAAATCTTACCCATCTTCAAAAGGCTTTCAATCCTTTCCCCAGCTATAACTACGTCAGCAAAACTGGTGGAAGAAAAGGCAGCTAGCCTATCAATATATGTTCCTTGCAGAGTATTCATGAACATGTCGGCCATTTCTCTTTCCGACATGGGTGGTTGGACAGCAGCAGCAAGCTGTCTCCACCTTTGGGCATATTCCCTGAAGCTTTCCCCGGAGGATTGAGACATTCCCATCAAGAGGGTCATGTTAGGAGCCATGTCCATATTGTATTGGTACTGCCTGATGAAAGCTTCAGCTAAGTCCTTCCAGCATCTGATAGTAGCTCTGGTCAAGTGTGAATACCACTCTCTTGAAGCTCCAGTCGAGCTATCTTCAAAGTAAAACATCCACAGCTTCTCATCCATGGTATATGCTTTAAGCCTCCCCAGAAAAGACTGCAGGTGAGTTCTTGGACAAGAGGTTCCATTGTATTTCTCAAAGCACGGGGGCTTGAACTTGTGGGGAATTCTCACCCCATCCACTAACCCCATATCCATTACATCGAAGCCTAAGGAATTTTGGGACTCCAGAGATCTCAACTTCTCAGCAATTTCATCAAACCTCCTATCATAGACTTCATCCCCAGCTCCCATTACAGTAAACTGCTCCTCTTGAGGATCTTCTTGCAAGATCATGCCTGCAACAGTGTTGCCCTGTACATTTCTTGGGACGTTAACTTCCGGATCTAGATGAGGTCCAAATACTGGTGGGTTAACATGAGGCTGACCTCCCTCATTATTACTAGTCCCTCCAGTCCCAGGATGAGGTTCCTCGGGGTTTTGTCTTTCTACCAATGCCCTCAACCTTTCCTGACTCTGGGCCAAGCCAGTCATTACAGTCATGAATTAGGCCATTTGGTTTCTCATCTCCACTCTTTCATTAGCCATCTGTGTTCTGACCTTTGTCAGGTCCTACTGTACTTGATCCATTTGGATACCAGGAAGGTTGTTGCGAGTAGGATACCGGTGCGTACGGTTGAGAGGGAACACCCGGCGACGAGCAATATTTCCTGAACCACAACAGAGTTAGAAACAAACAAACTAATAACAAAAACCTACAAAACAAAACAAAAGTTAGTATGCAATGCAGTATGCTTATTTGTTTTCCAAGGTATCCGGCTTGGTTCTTGGTTTTGACCTTTCCAGACCTCGAGGAAGATGCTTTGATGTTGTTGAGAAAATAAACCCCGAAATGGAAACAAACTAAAATATATTACAAATACTGAACAATACATAGTTTGTTTTTATAACACATGCCCTTAGAGGGTCAAAATATAACACAAAAGAAAAGTACATCAAAATGAAAACAACAACAATAAAAAAAGTCAGACATCTAGCCCAAACTCATCCTCCTTAACTTCCTTCAGAAGTGCCTCAGTCACTGGACCAGCTGGATGCTCTGTGATGTTTCTGATGAGGAGGTTTCTGGTGGAAATGGAAGTGGTCAGCTTCTTGTGCCTATCCTGGTCCTTTGACCTCTTCAAACCAGCCCTGAGCTTCAACTCTGAGATCTCCTTCTGGGCTGCCAGCAAAGCTTCCTGTTGCTTCTTTTCATTGGCCTCTAACTGTTCAATCCTGGCCTGAGTTTTCTGATCTTCTTGTGTCCGGGCTTCAGTGATCCTGACCCACCTAGCCTGACTTTCTTGTAGATAGAGATCAGTCCTAGCCTTCTGAAGCTTGGCCTCTTTGCAGGCGTTCTTCAATATTTGCTCCCCAGCTCTTGCTTTCTTGATGTAGTCCTCTGTTTTCTCAATCTTGGCCAGATGCTCCACCTTAAGCTTCTCCAACCTCTCAATGTCCAGACGACCATCACTTCTTTCCCAAAGAGTCTTCTTCAGAGCTTGAGACAAATTCTCATTCCTTTCCTTTAGCTTTTCAAACTCTTCCAGGCTGACAGTGGCTGCTGGCTGTGCTGTGGATGGTCCAGGTATATCTTCAATGGTGAAGGGCATTCCAGTAATCTGAGCCCTAGCATGAGACCAGTCATAGTACTGAGCTGAAGCAACATTATTGCACCTTCCAAGAATAGCCATCCCTTTTGTCTGGATGTTGTCCCAAGCCCAGGATGCTTGTCTGACAGCAGCTAGATTAGGTTTTATCTCACAATACAGGGTCTCAGCTAAATCTTGTATTCTAGGAGGGTGAACCAGAGCATAGCCCAACTGTCTCTTAAACAGCAAATGATTGTAGTTGATGCAACCCTTTACTCCTATCAGAGGTACATTTGGGTATTGCCCACAGCTGGTGATGATGTCTTTGCCTTTGGTGCTCTGGGTGCACCATCTGATGTCATCTGAAGTCAAAGCAATAAGTCTCTTAGCCCAATTCTTCTGTTGGTGGGGATTCAGGAAGGCATCTGATTTAGGCAGGTGTTTGAGCATCCAGGTGTGAAACAAAGGAGCACAACATCTCACTAACTTCCCCCTTTGTTTCTCATTCCTCTGATGAATGGAGTAATAGAAATCTCCCAACAATGTGGGTACTGGATTTCTCAGAAGGAAAAGATGAATGGCATTCTTGCTGATAAATTTGGGCTCATCTGCAAACAGTATAATCCCATATATGCTGAGAGCTAGCAATGCACAAACTGCCCTCCATTCTCCCAAAGAGGCCTTCAAGATGGCCTGAGAAATCAAGAAGTCTAAGTGTAAACCAGGGATCCCAGCCTTTGTTGTCATATTCTGCTCAATCAAAGTAGGCTCCAGGTACAGTGCTTTTGCCACTTCTCCATTGCTGGGAGAAGTCATCTCTGGGTTGAAGGGTATCCCACCCCTGACAGGTACTCCAATCAATGATGAAAACTCCTCCAGCAGAGGTCCTAGCTGAAAGTCTGAAAATGTGAAACATCTCAAAGGAGGGTCATAAAATATTTTCATAAGTCTTTAAATTTGTAATGATCCTCGTATGGATGTATACAAAGTGTTTAGTTTGAAAGTATTTTGAAAGGTGGGGTGTAAAGAGTGTTTTGAAAAGAAGTGAGCAAGTACTTAAGAACAACTTACCCTAAGTTTGTAAGGTCTTTCTTGTTATTTATTTCCTTTAGGGGTAACACTATCCTTACTATTAGTGAGTAAGTAGTCTTTACCTTGGATGTTAGGGATGGGCATAGGGTCATTGTATGGTCATAGAAGGCAACCTGTAGGGGTATCTTAGTAATTCGAATGGACGATCATCATTTTTGTAGGGTCATCGAGGGAAAATATCATTTTATCTTGAAGGGACTTGATGATTTTATTCGTAGGCAGCTTTACTAATATACCCCCACGTTTGAGGGACTTGACCATGTTTTTGTAAGGCAACCAAGAGGAGAAACCCTAGGGGTGCTGATGGGGATCGTATAACGACCGACTTACATGTGTGAATGATGTGTGTTAATTATAGTTATTATAATATTTGAGTTAGTGATCTAACGGTTGATATTATCTTACCATACAATCCTATTATTCATACATCTAACAGTTATAAGGTGCAAAAAGTAAAAACTCTAATTAAACTATTACAAGGTTTTTGGAGAGTTACATAATTAGAAAATCCTTGTAGAAAATAAAGTGCGGAAAGAATAAAAATTCCTACGCTATTACATCCCATAGGCAGTTACAATATTTAGGAAAATCGTGCGAGGAAAGTAAATCTAGCTATTACAAAGTTTTGTGCATCCTATACCATTGTTCTAGGATTTATAAATGACAAAGAAAGTAAAATCGGGAAAAAAGAATTGGAGAGAGAGAAATATTTAATATTTGTTTAGTGAAACTAATTAATTGATTTTTTTATCAATAATTTATTTTATGAAAAAGAAATAAATTTAAATCTAATTAATCATTAATTTAAAAAAAATTGTACTTTAGGATTTAAAAAAAGATTATTATTTTTATTATTTTTACTTTTTAATTAATTAGTTTCTAACGACGTTGGATTGTTTAAAATTTACAAAAAAAGAAGTAATATACATATTGCTACCGCATAGGCGGTCATCGTAATTGGATCGGATAAACGTAAATGTCACGCATCATGCACATAAATATGCGAACAACGTATCGACACGATTCATCCAAACAAAGTAAAATAAATAATAAAGAAAATATATATATATATATATATATATATATATATAAAACTAACGAAAAAGAAAAAAAAGTAAGAAATATATGTTAAGAACAAAGTGAGTTAGTATATATATAAAACAATATATAAGATGACCTTCATATAGGTATGAATCAGATGACCTGCATATTACACGACTTGCATATTAGCGTGACCATGTAAGATTAACGTATAATTCGCCGGTTTGGTTCTTTCTGTTCTCTAAAAATCGTTCCTTTGTCTTGTGATATTGTTGTGAATATATAGTAGTATAATTAGGTTAAGATTTTTGTGTCTTAGAAGATGAATTTGTGATTGCTTATAGGTAAAGAAACCAAGTTGCCAAAATTATCAAAAAATCATATGAAATCATGCTATTTTAGTCTTGCACAAATTTGACCATGATCAATCATCTTAATCATCAAATATTTGATCCCAAAATAATTTTGGAATCAAATATTTAATTTTTTATGATTTATTTCAATTAAAATTGAATTTAAATGTTTAAAATTCAATATAATATAAAATAAATAATAAAAATCAGAAATATTAATCATTGGATCGTGAATAGTCTCATATTTAAGTTTGGGCTGAAATATTATGGACTCATTTGGAGAAATCTTGAGTTTGGGTCCTTTTTGCTTCATACACCTCTTCAAAATTAACCAACTTCAACAATGCATAACTCCCTCAATTTTTATCCCATGAAGGTTTTCTAGGACTTTTTAGAAAGCTTAGAGTTTCTTATAACTTCTAATTTTGATCCCATATCCATATCATTTTCCATTTTTAAGTTATGAGCTTTGGAAGAAGTTGACTTTTTGTTGACTTTTAAAAGGATCTGTAATGTCCTGGCTCATATCTCTCAAATGAAGCATTTTTGGACTTGGCTTGTGAGACACAAAGTTGTAGAGAATTGAATTTACTTATAAATGAGTTTTGAATGGGAAATTATTGATTAAGTATGTGAAATTTATGGTTGGTCAAAGTATAGTTGACTTTTCCTGCACAAAACCCTAATTTAGTAACTCTTGATTCTTGATGATTCTGAGGCTTCCTAGATGAATCATGATCAACCCTTGATAAAATGATGAATTTCACCTCATGATCTTGATTTTGACCAAAAATCTTGAAGTTTGACTTTATGTTGACCACCGTTGACGTTTTGACCAAGTTAACTGATTTTTGATTATCTGAGCATCTGACTGACCAAACTTGTAGGGAAAGCCTTGAAAATTGACATGAGGATTATTTGAGGTATATAGGATGTCATGAAGTCCACTTGAGGCTTTAGAAGTTCAATTTTCCTTGAGAACATCAAAACTCTACTTTAAGATCCATTGCTTAGGATGAGGCTTTGTCTGATGAAACCTTGAATCCTTGTGAGCAATTGTGAATCTTGTGACTATTAGGAGACCTCTTGAGACACACTATCTTGAATATGGGAGGGAAAATTTTGGGGTACAACAGCTTCCCCTGTTCAATTTTCTGAAACCTGAGGAGTTAGATTGACACGTATGCCATTCGTGACTTGAAGGTTGAAGAGGATTGAACACTAAAGCCCAAAAATTTGCACTCGTCGATGCGCAAAAGTAATAATGTTGGTTTATTGTATTGCTTGAGTGGGCTTAGAGATTTCATTCGAAGTATTCAGAGATGGGCTTATAGATGCCATCCAAAATAATTATGGATAGGAGTATCAGAATGTGTCTAAGTTTCACTCTATCTGAATGTTGTTACTGCACTAAGTATCAGAATTAGATCTTCGTCTCGACCATCTCTGAACTGTCTTTGTAACATATCTGAGCTAAATATCAGTACTAGATCTTCGTGTAGATCTTATCTGAATTATCTCTGGGGGAAAAGATACCCTGCACTAACTATCAACATTAGATCTTCGTATAGATCGTCTCTGAATTGTCTCTGGGAAAATATATTGAGTTAAGTATCAGAAATAAATCTTTGTTTTGATTATCTCCAACTTGCTTCTGGAAAGTATCATGCATTAAGTATGAAAACTAGATCTTCGTGTAGATCGTCTCTGAATTGTCTCAAGGACAATTTCTTGAATTAAGCATCAGAATTAAATCTTTGTTTCGATTATCTCTGAATTGTTTATGTAACATATCCCGAACTAAGTATCAACACTACATCTTTGTTTAGATCGTCTCTGAACTATCTCTGGAGGGAAAAGATACCCTACACTAAGTATTAGCACTAGATCTTCGTATAGATCGTCTCTGAACTGTCTCTGGGAAAATATCTTGAGTTAAGTATCAGAAATAAATCTCCGTTTTGATTATCTCTGACTTGCTTCTGGAAAGTATCTTGCATTAAGTATCAACACTAGATCTTCGTGTAGATCGTCTCTGAACTGTCTCAAGGACAATTTCTTGAATTAAGCATCAGAATTAAATCTTCGTTTTGATTATCTCTGAATTGCTTCTGGAAAGCATCTTGCACTAAGTATCAGCACTATATCTTCGTTTAGATCGTCTCTGAACTGTCTCAAGGACAATTTCTTGATTTAAGCATCAGAATTAAATCTTCGTTTCGATTATCTCTGAATTGCTTCTGGAAAGTATCATGCACTAAGTATCAGCACTAAATCTTCGTGTAGATCGTCTCTTAACTGTCTCAAGGACAATTTCTCGAATTAAGCATAAGAATTAAATCTTCGTTTCGATTATCTCTGAATTTCTTATGGAAAGTATCTTGCACTAAATATCAGCACTAGATCTTTGTGTAGATCGTCTCTGAACTATCTCAAGGAGTTGGTAATGTTTATCTGACTGTGAACTATCCTGAAAAGGAAATATTAGTTTATGCAAGATTATTTAATGTATGCATGTATGGTTTTATTCTTAATGTAAGTAAGAATGTGGTATGCATTATGGATGCGTATGGCATGATATGATGTAAATGATGTATGTATGAATTATGTAGTCGAAGCATATTAGTAGCTTCATATAACAACAGCTGGCTGGGAAAATATATCTCGATTTATTGCTAAGTAGTATGAAGAAGTCTTTCTCGTCTCGTTTCAGAACATTGTACTTGGGATCTTTCGATTTCCGTTCGTCGTACTTTTTATTGGAAGATTAAATTCCTAAATACCCTGACTGGGGATAGAAGAGACGGACATTCCCCTGGGAGATTTATCCGACCAAGCGTAAATTCTTTCTGGAGATATCAGGCTTGAGATAAATCTATCTGGGATTGTGTAGAGTTGGAAGTACAAAAGGCTACTTAGAATACTTCGCTTAAATAAATTCGTAAAGATTACTATGTGGGGATGAACCTGTGAAGATTCGTCGTATATGAACTTTGCTAGGGATTCCTACCTCTGAGAGTCCTTAGTAAATGCTATTATTATTTTATATTCATTTTTGGTAAACATCAATCATATTCAAAAGCATATATACATTCAAACATAATCAACGGATTCAGAACTTTTGATATTCTCAACTTCCCCGAGTAATTTTCTAGGAATTATCATGACTGAATCCGAAGACATGATATTGACACCATCTGATACTATTTGCACTGACAATTAATTTCCATAACGGCTTCTGCTGAAACCCAATATTAAGGCAATGTAACGAGAGGAATATGTTTTTAGACTACGGTGGATCATGTATGTCCCGAGCAATGGTTAAGGAGCTTGTAAATGAATTTGATCTGATTTGATTTGAAAGAGAGTGTTGCCCCTAACTGAAGATGATTTGTCCCAGAATGGAAGTATTTGGAAAGAGCTACCTCAAGAGAAATAAACAAAATGCCCCCACTGTCGCTCCCACCAAATGAGGCTAGGTCAAATGGGGTACAGACGCGAACAGTCGGCGAAAGGGATGAGAACACACAGGGGTGAACTCAGAAAGACAAGAGTCGCCAGCTAGGCATTTTTATCCCAGAGGAAAGGTAGTGCTGCATAGACCTAGAAAGATATGGATAAGACGATTGCGAACCAGAGAGACTGAGAAAGGGGGTTGGTTACAACCTGGGAAGGTATTAGCACCCAGATTGTCCGCCGTACTCGACGGGATCCACGCTTAAAATATTTGTGTTATAAAGGGGTAGTGTCAGTGCAATCTGTGTATCAAAGCTGGAAAGAATGCAAGTGTCAGTGCAACAAAAATGTGAAGTGTATAAGTGAAGTGTCAGTGTAAGAACAAGAGTGAAAACTCAAGATTTTGAGGCTAAAAGAATAATGCTGGAAGAGGGGGAATATACAGAGACTTTTGTTCGATAACTGTTAAGTTATGCCTACGTATCCTCTCGTGCAATGAGGAAGTCAGAACACCGTAGTTCGAACCAAAGAGACTGAAGGATAAATTGACTGATGAACTGCTTGCTTGTCAATGCTCAAGTGTATGACATGTCTGGCTCAGGTGCAAACTGTCTTGCATTAGACCGAAGAAGCAAGTTCTCGTTTGTGAATGAGTGAGATGAGAAAAGAATCCCGGAGGAGACGATTATTGTTTGTTTTTGAGTTTTCAATCTTTTATTGCTTTTTTGGATTTTTCATAAGTTAATGAGCTTAAGCCTAAACCAAGGGTTAGTAAACTCATCACATCCTCCCTCTGATTAGGGGTAATGAGAATACCTTAAGCATGAAGTAAACACCTCACACTTAGTCACCATGATGTAGGATTAAGATCATTAACCCACTTGCATTTATTTTTATGTTTTTGGTGTTTTGGTTTAGTGTTAAGTAATGAGTTTAAGCCATAATCAAGGATTTAATGGACCCATTACACCATCCTAATAGAAGGATAATAGATGAGAACATTTAAGCTGAGAAAGACTCCTCAACTTAATCCATGATTAGGGATTAACCTCATGACAAAACAAAGCCTTTATTAAAGTGGATTTTATCTAATGGTAAGATTAAGAAGTGAGTTTTATGGTTTGTAAGACAACTTGAGGGGGACTTGTCCATTAACACTAGGGTTAGTCCTTCTTAACCAATTAAGGAAGAATTAGAACCCTAATGCAAGGCCCAAGTTAAAAGCTTGATGTCTTGATGATTATTAAGTGGATTGATTAAAGGATTTAAACACATTAAGGGTTTAACACTTAGGATTAAAGTTATACACTCCATCCTAATAGAAGGATGCAGGCATAAGCTTAATCGCAAAGCCTTAAAGCCTTTAGGGTTTAGTCCCTGATTATGAGATGAGAAGAGAAGACTCAAAGGAGACACAAAGGCAAAACTAATGGGGGGACTAATCAAACCCTAATTGTGATCATGCTTGGTTGTTCCTAGGGTTTTAGAGGCTTAAGAAAGAAAGAGATCTTCAAAGGCCACCAAGGAGGAACAAGATGAAATGAGGAGAAGAAAGGAGAAGCAAAACAACTTGCTTCACTTAAGAAGACAAGTTGCTTGAAGAAAGAAAGTGAGAAGGAGCATGAATGAGCAAGCTCACTCTAATACACACAAAAAATGCAGAAAAGGATGCATAAAAGAGATGAGAAGAGATAGTGAGAAGTGAAGGCAATTTCACTTCTCAAAACAACTTACCACCTGAAAAGTTAGCAAAGAAAGTGAAATGAAATGAAAATGCAAAAGATGCAATGGTGCAAACCAAAAACATAAGCATAAACATGATGTTAATTATGCTAAGGGATGATGCAAACACAAGACAAGAGATGAGAATGATCATATAAAGATGAGGATGCAAATGAAGCATGCTTTGAACCATAAAGGTTCAAGAAAAGTTCATGAAATACAATGGACATATAACATGGCACATGAAAGATGCAATGATCAAACATGATTCTAATATGTCTTAAGATGTATTATGAATCATGTGGATGCACAAAATGTCATGGCAAGTTGTTGGATGCAAACAAATGAGAGATGGATGCAAGGGAAGGCACAAATTAGGGTTTATGTACAACATGCAAAGCAAAAACTCAAAACCAGAAGCAAATGACATGACAAAAAATTGAAAATAGGATCAAAGATACCCTAAACCTATACAAGTTCACTTACCAAAGGAGGGGATCTAACTCTTAACCTAGTGAAAGTTATGAATTTTCTAAGTTGGCTAGGGTTTCAAGGTACCTCACAAAGAAAAATACCAAACAAATTGAAAATGCAAGATAAAATCAAACCAATTTTAGCCTATAAACTACATGCCATGAAGGATGCAGCGCAAGAAAAACCATCATCAAACTCTCAATGGTTAGGCAGAATGGATTTATAAACTTTGCACAAAAATATTGCCTTAAAATGAATTTAATTCCAATGAAAATGATCAAAAGGCATCAAGAACAAAAAATAAATTTGGTTTGAGAGTTTGATAATGTGTCTAAATGTTTTGAAATGCAATGTGATTTTTTTGGGATTTTTAAATACCTAAATGCATTTTTAATTAATTAATTTTCATTAACTAATTAAAAATAAACATTTAAATAATTTAAAAATGATTTTTAATGTAAAAAATAAAAATAAAAATATTTTTGGGTTCTGAAAATTAATAAAAGATTTGATAAAAAATTTTAGAATTTTTTAATGTATTTTGCTATTTTAAATAATTCGTAAAAGATAAATCAAATAAAATGAAAATAAAAATGAATTAATGAGAAGTATGCACATCCATTGGCTGAGATTCAAAGGAAAAGAGAGGGAATTGACCCGCGCGCATCTGGTCGGCCCACGTTTAAACTGGTTGGATTAAATTAAATCTGATTAATTAATTTAATTAAATGGGATTAGGGGTTAATGAAATGATCCAGGCCATTCATATGCGCGGGAGTCAACAAAAGTCAGCCAGATTTATGGTCCAAATTCAAACTTTGCCCTAAACGTGATTAATGCCCTAATGACATTCAGGTGGCTGGAAATGACCTCCGGTCATCTTCTCCGGCCACACCTCCCCTGAGAATTTCCCAAATCACTTCCCAGGCCATTTCTGGAGCTCTAAAGCTCCAGATCACTTCCTCTCACCTTCCTAAACTCATCCCTGACCTCAAAAACAATTTATTTCTAAGCATGAACCAGATTCGAAGCAAGATACAAAAATGGCATCAGACAAGCCATACATACTCATTTCTCAACCATTTTCGAAAATTTAAAGTTCAGTGTGACCAGGGAAGCAAGCTTAATCATTTAGAAACTTAAAACAAGAGTTCTGGAAAAATGTTTTCACATGGCTACCTGAGATGGAGCTTTCAATCCAGGAGCTTTTTGACAGCTTCCTTGCTTCAAAATGAACCCAATGAACCTCCTGAGGAGTTTGCAAAGCTTGTATGGAGTTTATTTGTGCTGGTTTGTGAGATTGATGAAGGTCTGTTCAATGAGGGATGAGAATCGTGTTTTTGATATGGGAGGTTTCAGGGACAAATGAGGGTTGAGAAATGATCAGAGCAACATGTTGAGTGATTCTATGAAGTTTGTTTGGATGTTTGAAGTCTGTATGATGAGATTCGAAACAAAATGCATAAGGGGTGAGTTTGGAGAATGCTGGCTTGTGGGATGTTTCAGGCTATGTTGTGTTATGTGTTGGGTTGCTTTTGGTACACATATCAATCCTTGATAAGTCAGAGAGTTGTTGTGGAGCAGTGTGATTGGTATGGAGCAAAATGCATAAAGTCAACTTTTTGTGTAAGAGAGGTATGGGTCAATGGCAGGCCAAGGACAAAGGGGTGTCCTGCGCAGCAAGGATTGAGGAGAGCCATAGAATCAGTCTTGAGGCCAACTAGCAAGTGGATTAGGGTTTGTGAGAGTTTTTGCAATTTCACAAAGTCTTGGCCCTTTTGAAGTTTCTTAATGCACAAGTCATGAAAATGGACAATTCCTTGGTGCATTCTGATTTTTAGGCATTGGTTTATGTTTGTGCAAAGGTTAGAAGTCACTTTGAAGTCACATTTTGCCTTGGCAAGAGGTTTTGCAACTTTGCCTCTTTGGTGTAAAACTTGAAATTATGTGATTTTGTCCAACTTTGGCAAGCCATAACTTTTGATCCATAATGAATTAGAATGAGTTCTTATACTTTTTGAAAAGGGAATGATCCATTCTACAACTTTCATGACCAAAGTTTTCTCATTTGAAGCATTTTTTAATCAAAAAGAAAGGGTTGAAGAACTTTCCCAAAATGGCAAGTTTTCATTACAAGTCACTTTCCCAAAAAGGAAACTTTGCAAATGGCTTGAAATTCTTCAATTTTGTGGACTTATAACATCTTCTATGACCAAATAAAGATCATATACATTCAAAATGATGGAGAATCCCCTTTGGTTGGGTCATTGGGGGCCTCAGATGCCCTGATTTTGCACTGACTTGCTCAAGAAGTCAACTCTTGATTAGATGCCTTCCCCATGGAATTTCTTCATGAAAATTTATATGCATGATCCTCATACCATATAGAGACCAATAGAAACAAGAATGACCAAAAAATTTGGAGTTATGGCCTTTGAAACCAAAACCCTAATTCCAGGTCATCTGTGCAGTTAAACCTGGCTCTGCTTCCATGCCTTTCTCAGTTCTTGTGATTCTTTGACTTCCTTGACTTTATGAGGATATAATATGATGCTTGAACATACATGGACCCCTTTGAAGTGATTGATGACCTTTGGAGTGGCTCAAATGGCTCAGGGATAGCTCAGATCACAAACCCTAGATGCAGATGACTTTGAACCAATGCAGTGAAGCAAATATGCAATATGAGATGATGTGATTGAACTTATGCATATGAAAAGATCATAAGCCATGGTGTGAATGGTTGAGGGAAAATTTGGGGTGTTTACACCCACAATAATATGCCTCTTGCATCGTGAACTCGGTAATGTTACCTTTGGTAATTCAGATGAGGATACTTGTCCCTGGCTTTTAAGCATCATTGAATCTTGACCTGACTGCCCCAAATGAATTGGACAGTAACATGGCATTCCCCCTTGAGTGGAATATAGTGACCATACCCCTTATATACATTGGCTTTGATCCAGGAAGCAACTTTGTCTGTCGGGAGGACTTTGGTTTATTGAATGTTCATCATGTAAGCTTCTCTGCTGTCAAACACTTAGTCATATGCAAACAATGATATTCAAAATGCAACACTTATGTTTGTCTTGAAGTTTTGAAAAAGAATTATTTTAGCAAAATAATGTTTGTAAAAATTGTGATATTAACTCAAGATTTATAATAAGCCCTAAAGGAGTCAGGATACTTTTTGTAGTAGTACGCTTTCAAACTAACCATGCTTCAGTTAGGACTTTTAAGGGGTTGTAACATGGTCTTGTTCATGGTTTAAGAAACAAAGAATAAAGGCTCAAATTTATTTGTACCCAACCCATCCTTCGTGATGTTCTTCAGTCCTATGTTCGGTTAACTTATGTATTGAGGCTCCAAAGGAGTTTGGAATTGTAACACTGACATTTGCGATGGTTCAAAAACCAGAAGTTTATTTGAAAATTCAGTCATCTTTTTTTATTGAGGATTTGTAGTGACCTCTTTTTCTTTTGACTTTGTTATCCCTTCCTTTTGCTTGAACTGTTTGTTTCAAGTTTACAGTCAGCGGGATGTCTCAATTTTTTACTAAGTCTCCTTCATAGGTTTTGACTTAGTGAGCTTTTCTTTTGATAGACATTGACTGTCAGACTTAATGATTGCAGGGAACCATCATTAGTTGTGTACAAAAAGGACAACTGACACAATTGAGTTAACCGAGGAACTACCCTGCCCCAGGTTATGATTAAGGGTTTTAATTTGCGTGAGAATGAAAACTCCTACTTCATAGGCTCAAAAGGGTTGACTAGGGATTAATTTCCTTATATCTCTACTATTTAGGAATTGAAACAATGCATGTACATCATCAGCATAGTCTGTTCAAAAGCATACTACATGAAATTATGGTGGCGTCTTTGTCATCCTCCCTCTACAGGCTTATAGCTTTAACAAGAGTTAAATATCACAAAAGAGGAGTAAGAAGCATAGTTTAAATATAATGGAACGAATGGATTAATTCAAGACAAACATATGCAATGCATTAATGTGAAACACAAATTTTGACATAATAGTAAGTGTTTGAGCAAACAAAAGAAATTACAATTGAAGAAATAAAATGATGTCCCATCCAGATGACTGAATGTCTTCGATTGCAATCTACGAACTTTCAGGAGAGGTATATTTTACCATGAAATTAAATATGCCACTTGGCTGTCCTAAGGTATCCCATACTTCAACAGGGATAGGTGGGCTTTATTACTTGCTACCTCGGGCGATTTGTCTTGCATCTTCGATGTTTGATGGACGATAGGAGCATTCATTCTGGTAACCTCGAGGACTCATTCATCAATCAGGTATTGAATCTTATTCCTCAATACCCAACATTTATTAGTGTCATGTCCATGACAGTTGGAGTGATATGCACACCTTGTATTGGGATTATAGCCGGGAGAGGAAGTATTGGGATTTAGAGGAGAGTTTCTCGAGGTAATTAGCTTCATCTCCAACAAGCATTGTAAAGTTTGTGACATTGGCGTATTGATTTTGATAAACTGTCTTTTATATTCCTTGTGTTGAGGCTGATTATAAGACCTTATTCCTTTAATTGAAGAATTATTAGTAGTAGCATGTCTTTTTCCTTCTCTTATCATCATCTTCCTTTCAACCAAGTCAGATTGTTTCATCGGAGGTTGGTTGATGATTATATTCCCGACTCCGTTACCTTGAATTTTATTGACGAAGACTCTTAAATCTTCTTGCCCCTAGGCTAAGTGTTGGATAAGAGCCACCTGGCCATTCATCTAGATTATCATCTCTGCCATCTTATCTTGTAGTTGTACCAACTGATCACCCTTACTGTCTTTAGGATTCTTATTTTTCGTGTCCTTAGTGAGGAGGGCTTTCAATTCTTCTTGCCCCTTGGAAAAATTCAGGATCATATCTTGAAATTGGGCGTTCTGAGCTTGAAGACCTTTCACAGTATGCTCGAGAGTCATTTCCACTGAAATAAACAACGAGAAGATAAGAAACCTGTCGCGGAAACCGGCTATGCAATGATATGATATATAGATGCATATGCAATGTTTTCAAGGACCACATAGGATTTACATTCGTTAAAGGAAAACAAAAATAAAACTTTCATTAGTAAGTTTAAAATATAATTGTCCCTTGGGCATACAATGAAAGAAAACAAAAGGTTGCAAAAAAAATAAGAACATCTGAGACTCAAGTTTCCCATGGACGCTTTCTTTTTGTGTTGAGATATGTATTTAGGTTCCGCTCTTCGTGAAGTTTCCTTGTTAGTTCCAAGACTTTCTCTTTGTGGGCTTTGAACTGAGCCTCAAAAGTATCCATTTCTTCTTTTAACCGGATCCAAGAATTCTGCAGCTCTTCCGGATCAGTAGGCATGTCAGGATGAAGAATGGTATAAGGAACATCTCCTTCAACAATAGGCTCAACAATCACTAGTAGAACAGCAGGATATGGCATCATAAGAGTCTGAGCACGAGATTGTACCCATCTGAGATAAGGTTCCATAGGGATGGAGTATTTTGGTTCCAGAGTATTACTGTTAATCCTATTCACCATGCTCCAGGATCGTATAAACCTTTGACGGTAACCTTGAAGATCATTATCATAATCAAACACAATACCTTGAATAACCATGTCATGAGGACCATTACTCCGAACATAACCAAACTGACGTAGTGCTAAGGAAGGATTGTAGGTAATGCCCCTTTTTATGCTAAGGAGTGGTACATTAGGGAACTCTCCACAATGATCAATGATAGTAATATTCTCCATAGATCAGGAACACCAATGAATGTCTGAATGAGAGAGTGACATTATCCTTCTAGACCACCTTAAACCTTGTTCATTCTTCATCAAAGCTCGAGGAATGTGTGAAATAAACCACCTTGATAGTAGAGGTATGCAACACATCAGAGTTCCTCGTGTCATTGTAGTACGAGTGTGAAGAGAGTATAAGATATCTCTAATCAAAGTAGGCACAGGATTGTGAGTCAGAAATATGTTGATCGCGTGCACATTTATAAATTGGTCTGGATTAGGGAACAATACCAAACCATAAATCAACAAGGCTAAGATCTCCTCAAAAGCATTGTAACTCATAGCATCCAAGACCAATTGAGTCTTCTCCATCAACATTTTAGCAAGAATACCCTTAGTTCCACTTCTAGTCTCTAGTACAATGTCTGATTTCTTCAGATGCAAGGCTGCTGCAACAACTTCAGGTTTAAGCTCCTTCTCTAAGCCTATGAAAGGTTTTTGATCAAGGATAGGCACACCAAGTAGTTTGGAGAATTCTTCCATTATGGGCACCAGCTGATAATCGGAAAATATGAAGCAATGATCAAAGAACTGGAACAAAACACTCATCATATCTTCATCAAACCCTGAGGTAACCAAGTCAAGTAGATAATCATGCTTCTTGATGAATTGAGAGCTTTTAGAAACTTTTGAGACCAACTCCTTAATCTTAGAAGGTATCCTTACAAAGTTGACTCAGATAGTGTTCCTACGAGCAGAAGCCATAACCTACAATAAAGAACAAAGATAAATCCTTTGGTCCTTGAAATGGTTAGTGAAAATGCTATGCTTATGATGTCATGATGTTATGATGTTTTTCTCAACAAAAAACAAGTGGCACACACAAACAAGTCACACAATGACCTTAGGTTTAAAGGCTTGCATGAAGTTCATAGGTAAGTACCCTCCCCACTGAAGTTTAGTTGGTTCGTTCTGTCCTAGTAAAAGTAATCGGGTTATAAGGGATCTTAATATCACTGATCCTTCTCAAGGGTTGTTGTTCAGTAGGCAACTGACTTGCCAACCAAAACTCCCCAAGATTAGAATCTCAATAAGCGTAGCATCGAGTATCAACCAACTTTAGACTTCACCAAAGCCGGTTATCTCACTACTTTCTAATGGCCAAGATGGGTCAATTAGGGTTCTAAAGGGTAATTAGTGTTAATCACAACATATGACAACCTCATATTATCCTAAACTTACTTAAGGAACATAAGCACCAACCAAGAAGTCACATTAACTGTAGCCACCAGATCAACCATATCGGTATACGCTGTACAGTTTCCTTGGTCTATTGCCACTTACCTAAGGTAGACTAGATCCGAGTTAGGATCTTTCTCACAGTAACCCCATAATAATCCCTTAAAGATAAAACAAATAAATCAAGAAAGTAAAGTGATCTAATCCTAAGGTAACCCCTCTTCTACTTAGTACTCCCCAGCAGAGTCGTCAGTTCTGTAACACGGTGGGAGAACTTACTTAGGTGTTTTTGTATTGACAAAAACCATGTGCGGATAGCAAGAGTCACCACCGAATTTTATTTTATCCAATAAGGAAAAGGAATAAAAGAACAGGAAAGACCTTTTTTTAAAAAGATTTGAGTTCGGGGGGTAAGTTATACAAAGGGAAAGTGTTAGCATCCTTTGTATCCATGGTTATCCATGTGCTCTTAATTACTTAGCTCACTTTACTTTTGTTTGAAAAAAATGTGTAGTGTGTGTTTAGAAAATATTTTCATAAGTCTTTAACTTTGTAATGATCCTCGTATGGATGTATACAAAGTGTTTAGTTTGAAAGTATTTTGAAAAGTGGTGTGTAAATAGTGTTTTGAAAAGAAGTGATAAAGTACTTAAGAACTACTTACCTTAAGTTTGTAAGGTCTTTCTTGTTATTTATTTCCTTTAGGGGTAAGATTGTCCTTACTATTAGTGAGTAAGTAGTCTTTACCTTGGATGTTAGGGACGGGCGTAGGGTCATCGTATGGTCATAGAAGGCAACCTGTAGGGGTATCTTAGTAATTCAAAGGGACGATAATCATTTTTGTAGGGTCATCGAGGGACAAGATCATTTATTTGTAGGCAACTCGAAGGGACTATGATCTTTTATCTTGAAGGGACTTGATGATTTTATTCGTAGGCAGCTTTACTAAGATACCCCCACATTCGAGGAACTTGACCATGTTTTTGTAAGGCAACCAAGAGGAGAAACCCTAGGGGTGCTGATGGCGATCGTATAACGACCGACTTACATGTGTGAATGAAGTGTGTTAATTACAGTTATTATAATATTTGAGTTAGTGATCTAACGGTTGATATTATCTTACCATACAATCCTATTATTCATACATCTAACAGTTATAAGGTGCAAAAAGTTACAACTCTAATTAAACTATTACAAGACTTTTGGAGAGTTACATAATTAGAAAATCCTTGTAGAAAATAAAGTGTGGAAAGAATAAAAATTCATACGCTATTACATCACATAGGCAGTTACAATATTTAGAAAAATTGTGCGAGAAAAGTAAATCTAGCTATTACAAGGCTTTGTGCATCCTATACAATTGTTCTAGGAATTATAAATGACAAAGAAAGTAAAATCGGGAAAAAAGAATTGGAGAGAGAGAAATATTTAATATTTGTTTACTGAAACTAATTAATTGATTTTTTTATGAATAATTTATTTTATGAAAAAGAAAGAAATTTAAATCTAATTAATCATTAATTTAAAATATATATTTTTGTACTTTAGGATTTAAAAAAAAGATTATTATTTTTATTATTTTTACTTTTTTAATTAATTAGTTTCTAACGACATTGGATCGTTGAAAATTTAAAAAAAAAAATTAAAGTAATATACAAATTGCTACCGCATAAGCGGTCATCGCATCTGGATCGGATAAACGTAAATGTCACGCCTCATGCACATAAATATGCGAACAGCGTATCGACACGATTCATCCAAACAAAGTAAAATAAATAATAAAGAAAACTATACATATATAACTAACGAAAAAGAAAAAAAAAGTAAGAAATCTTGAAATATTAATCATAAATATAATATAAAATAAATAATAAAAATCAGAAATATTAATCATTGGGTCGTGAATAGTCTCATCTTTAAGTTTGGATTGAAATATTATGGGCCAAATTGGAGAAATCTTGAGTTTTGGCCATTTTTGCTTCATACACCTCTTCAAAATTAACCAACTTCAACAATGCACTCGCTCAATTTTTATCCCATGAAGTTTTTCTAGGACTTTTTAGAAATCTTAGACTGTCTTCTAACTTCTCCTTTTGGTCTCGTGTCCATATAATTTTCCATTTTTAAGTTATGAGCTTTGGAAGAAGTTGACTTTTTGTTGAGTTTTAAAAGGACTTGTAATGTCTTGGCTCATATCTCTCAAATGAAGCATTTTTGGACTTGTCTTGTGAGACACAAAGTTGTAGAGAATTTAATTTCCTTTAAAATGAGTTTTGGATGAGAAATTATTGATGAAGTATGTGAAAGTTATGGCTGGTCAAAGTATAGTTGACTTTTCCTACACAAAACCCTAATTTAGTAACTCTTAATTCTTGATGATTTTGAGGCTTCCTTGATGAATCATGATCAACCCTTGATCAAAATATGAATTTCACCTCATGATCTTGATGTTGACAAAAAATATTGAAGTTTGACTTTATGTTGACCATAGTTGACTTTTTGACCAAGTTATCTGATTTTTGATTATCAGAGCATCTGACAGACCAAACTTGTAGGGAAAGCCTTGAAACTTGACATGAGGATTCTTTGAGGTATATGGGATGTCATCAAGTCCACTTGAGGCTTTAGAAGTTCAATTTTCCTTGAGAACATCAAAACCCTAGTTTAAGATCCATTGCTTAAGAGGAGGCTTTGTCTGATGAAACCTTGAATCCTTGTGAGCAATTGTGAATCTTGTGACTATAAGGAGACCTCTTGAGATACACTATCTCGAATATGGGAGGGAAAATTTTGGGGTACAACAATTTCCAACAAAAAGAAACTGAAAGTTTAAATAAATAAATTTGTATCAAATTTCACATTTTTTAATTTATTCGTATCATTTAAAATGTTTACTTACCCTACCTCATGTATCTAGCTAATCGGATGTTTGCCAGTACGTGTGTGGCAGCTCCACATAATCACAACATCTAACATTACTCAAAGATATGAAAATGAATTAAGTTTTTTTTTTAATTATACTCAAAGATATGAAAAAAATAAGTTTTTTTTGTTGTGAATCGGATGCCTTAGAAACAATGTATAATATGTTTCTTTAGGATCAAGAAACCCACAAGGGTTAGGGTTTATGGTAAAACAAGGATAACAACAAGAATTAGTTATAAACTGTTATTCTTTCTTTTCTCTTCAAACAAGATTATAAGTATAGAAGAATAAAAAATAACCCTCTCACTTGTGAATTAAGATTTTATCTTCTTATTTTTCCTTATACCAAAGATGAGAGACCATTATTCTATTTATAAGAAAACCTAACACACTAACCTAATGGGCTTTTTAACAGTTAGCCATTACAAACTAACTTAGGGTACAGGCTAACATAAACAATTGGGCTTACAAGCAAGGCCTAATTCAACATGCTAACAGCCTTAGAAATATTGACTAATAGATGTTAGAACAAACTTCGACAACAACACATATTATTAAAGTTCAATCAAATATCTCACAAATCTCCACCTTGGACCATACTATATACCAACAAGAAAACAAAACTAGCTTTCTTCATGCAGCATTATCAAATGAATACAATGGAAAAACTTGCAATTGGGCAAAGTCTTGGTGATCATATCAGCAACATTATGATACGTCAAAACCTTCAGCACTTTCTTCTCCATGCTCGATTACCCCTCTGACGAAATGCAACCTTACATCAATGTGCTTGGTTTGCTCATGATAGGTTGAATTCTTCGGAAAGTGTATTGAACTTTGACTATCACATTTAATAGTGATAACTTGACCTTGAAGTTTCATCTCCTTTGCAAAACCTTCAAGCCATAATGCTTCCTTCACAACTTCAGTTAGGGCGATATATTTCGCTTCAGTCGTTGATAAGGTAACAACCTTCTGAAGTGTTGCTTTCCAACTAATTGTTGTACTAAACATAATTAAAACATATCCAAAAAATAGATTTTATCGAATCCATACAACCTGCATAATCAGAGTCGACATATCCTTCGATTGTTGCTTTACTATCTTCACCCGAGGCTCCACCATAAATTAAGACTCTATTCAGAGACCTATTTATGTACCTTAGAATCCACTCCAATGCTTGCCAGTGAGCCTTTCTAGGATTCTCCATGTAGTTGCTTACAAAACTTACTGCATATGTTATGTCGGGTATAGTACAGACCATAACATACATCAAAGAACCTACTATATTAACATATGGAGTGTTATCCATATAAGTTCTTTCAACATCAGTACTAGGACACTAATTTATACTCAGCTTGAATTGGGAGTTTGTCAGAGTCACAACATGATTTAAATTCGACATACCAAACTTTTCGAGAATCTTTCATAGGTATGCCTCTTGAGATAAGCATAATTTCGACTGCTTTTTATCTCTTCGGATGTCAATCCTAAGAATCCTGGACGCAACTCTCATATCCTTTATGTCGAACTCCTTATTGAGTTCAACCTTTACCTTCCTTACATTTGCGACATTAATGCTTGCCATTATAATATCATTCACATAGAGCAACAAAATAAAAAATGAATTACCATGTCAAAATCTGAAGTAAACACAGTGGTCGAACTGACTTCTGATGAAACTTATGGGTGCCATGAACTTGTCGAATCTCTTATTCCACTGTCGAGGAGATTGTTTCAGACCATATAAAGATCACTTCAGTTTGCACACATACTTTTCCTTCCCCTTTTCGACATACCCTTCAGGTTGCCACATCAGGATTGTTTCATCTAGATCACCATAAAAGAACGCGGTCTTCACATCCATATGTTCCAGTTCAAGGTCGAACTATGCCACCATGGCAAGCAACATTTGAATGTATTTGTGCTTCACAATAAAAGAGAACATATCATTGAAGTCGACACCTTTTTTAGTGAAACCCCTTGCGACCAACCATGCCTTGTACCTCTTCGACGTCACTCATTCGAATCCTTCCCTAACTTTGAAAATCCATTTACAGATGACTAACCTGGATCCAGCGGGTTTCTTGATCAATTCCCATGTGTTGTTATAATGAAGATATTCCATATCATCATCCATGGCCTTCAGTCATTCAGTCTTATTTCGACTCCTCATAACTTCCTTATAATCTCTAAGTTCTTCGTCTAGAACCTCACTTGCAGAGATTAAGGCATAATTTATATGATCTGCATAACCAAGTCTCTAAGGTGGCTTGATGACTCTTCTCGACCTGTCTCTTTCTAGCAGGTAGTCATTATCAGTCTCCTCATCTTCGACATCAGCTTTTGCTTCTTCTTCAACTTCATCTGGGTCATGCAATTTAGCATCATTATGTTCCACCTCAACAGGAATTTCTCCCTGTTCCAGCTCTTCATCAACATCATCAGTTTTCTTGAAAGTCATCTCAGCTTCATTGAAAACTACATCTCAAATGAAATATTTGACACCTACAGGGTATCCCATGAACATACATTTTAGAGCTCTAGGTTCGACCTTGTCTTTACCTAATGTGAGCATAGGCCACACAACTAAATACTCTCAGTTTTTCGAGATCTGGTGGAAGTCCCGACCAAAATTCTTTAGGTGTCTTCATATCTAACGCATTCAAAGGACATTTTTTTATATCAAATATGTTGTTATAGAAATAACCTCAGTTCAAAACATCTTCTTCAATCCAGCACTAACCAACATGCATATAACCCTTTCGAGGATTGTTTGATTGAATCTTTTAGCTATACCATTTTTTTGAGGAGTACCTGTTACTGTCTTATGCCTTGCAATCCCATGATCGATGTAACATCCCCTTTCTATACCCCCAAATAATACATTAAATTATTTAGGCATAGATAAAATTTCGTCAGAGTATAATTTAAATCAAGCATAAAAAGGAGCATGCCACATTACGTGAAATTAAAACATACAACACCTGCTCAAATAGATATGCAACAATGGGGTAGCTATCCACAAAGGAATTTCAATCCTTACACCCATGTCTCAATTATAAATTGCACAGCGGAAAACTTAAATCATCAACAACTTCAACTTATATATTTATCAAAATATATCTACAAGTTAGAAGCGTACAAATATATCATGTTATACAAAACATATCCACAACGAATACATATACAAATGTATCCCCAAAAAGGCACAAGGCCACCTAACTACCCGGTGCTACATATCAGAGCCGACCGACCAAAAGATATGAAGACAAGCTTCACAAAAACGACTCCGGCACACCTAATCTGCAATGCCTCGTAGAGCATCAGAAAACAGCAGAAGGGTGAGAAACATTATCATAATAACATTGCATATAATCATATATCTCAATATATAACATATACATCAACATATTCTCACCACAACATATCATTCATACACAACATAAAGCATACTTATACGCATACTTATCAACATTTTATTCACATAACACAAATCATATATCAATTATGTTCACATAACACACATACATCGCAATGTATCTTCATTTACCAACCAACATGTACAATCATTCACAATTACCAATACACATAAATCTTATATTATTTATGTCTATTCTTCATTTACATTCATTCCGCATAAACATACGACAAGCTATGTTTAAATCACACATATACATTCAATGTATAAATCACATATATATACACATATCAAACATGCATATATATATCCGCAAGTATGTCCTTCACACATACCAATCATTTCACAATATTCCAAATAAACATATGCACAATCATGTTTATTTCAGCATATACATACAATATATAAAATGCAACTCATAAAGACCGACATACTACTCTATGCAGATGCAATGCGGTACCGACTCAACATTCAGCAAGTTCACTCAGGAACCAAATAGAATCATCGCTCGTTACCTAAAGTAACTCCCCGTCGGGCATACGATGTCCCTCATTGCTCACACCCCACATGGGCACACAATGTTTCAGGATTGCTCACACCCCACACGGGCACACAATCCGATCGCTCACACCCCACACGGGCACACGATCAATGTGAACTTAATCACTCATCACTCACACCCCACATGGGCACACGATGTTTATGGATTGCTCACACCCCACACGGGCACACAAACTGATCGCTCACACCCCACATGGGCACACGATCGTGTTGTAGTCATCACTCACACTCCACATGAGCACACGACGCTACAACGGATTCACAAGGAACCCACAAGAATGCAGACATGATGCTTACATGCGAAATGACACAAAACATCCTTGAAAATGCATACATTATTCACAACATAATTATGCACTCAACACATACCATTAACATACATATGCATACAATTTAAGCATAGTAATCACTTGCCCAATGGCCACAACATTATAACTACCCACATTTCCATAATTAACTCATTTACGTTTTATCGTAAAAGTCGGGAAAAAGTCGGCTAAAAATTACATATTTTAGCATCAATAGATTCTACATGTTTTTAGATTCGAATCGATATGTGGAACGCTTAAAACAGATACTCGAATCAAAATTTATGAATAAAACAAAATTCCAAAATTCCAGGTCTAGCTGAGCGAGAATCGCTCGCTGAGCGAGCAATGTGCTGGAACTCTAGCTAAGCGAGGAAATGCTTGCTGAGCGAGCACTGCGAATTCTGCAGCAATTCAGCTACGCAACAGTCCACTCCAAAACCCCACAAACTCATCCCAAGCTATCCAAACATGATCTAGCACACATTTCTAACCTCTTGCTTCGATTATAACAACATCTAACCGATTAATCCACCATTTCTAACAATTTCTACCAAACCCTAACATTTTCATCTCTTTAAAACTCTCCAAAATCAACTCAAACCAAAAACCCAAGCATACACAATCATATACAATCTTAGAATAACAAAGTTTATCACCCTTACCCGATCGATTCTTCTCCGCGGACCAATCTTGAAGAAATTCTCTCTTTTCCTTCTCTTTCTCTTCTCTCCTCTTTCTTTCTCTTCTTTTCTTTCTTTTCTCTTTCTCTCTTACCAACTTTCTTTTATATCTCTCTCTCAATTCTATTTCTATTTCTACTACTAACTAATTCTATTTTCTACACTTAACTCATTTTATCTCTTTTCCAACCAAAATATTATTTTCTCTCAAAATACCAATTCTAAACAATTCTAACTTATTACTAAAAGTAAAGGTCTAAAATACCCTCTTAATCAATTTTACCCGGAAACTCTCGAAACAGTAAAATCACACTAACACACCAACACAACACATATTCACATTTTATCACATTAACATAGCACATAATCATGTTAATTCTACAAACAAATCAATTCTCAATTAAATCAATTAAAGACTCAACAAAACAAATGGGAAAATCAAATCAGGACGTTACAACTCTCCCCTACTTTAGAAATTTTCGTCCTCGAAAACCATACCTGATCCAAACAACTCCGGATACGACTCGCGCATCCCACTCTCCAATTCCCAAGTCATGTTGTCTTCCGCAGCGCCTCCCCACGCTACTTTCACAAGCACAATATCCTTGCCTCTTAACCTCTTGATCTCACGATCCAAAATCCTAACCGGCAAAGCTTCCACCGTAAGGTTATCTCTCACCTCAACCTCGTCCATGGGAATAACACGTGACGAATCCGGAACATACTTCCGAAGTTGCGAAACATGGAACACATCATGCAAATTTGAAAGGTTCGGGGGCAACGCCACACGATAAGCCACAACACCAACTCTTGCAGTAATCTGATACGGACCAATAAAACGAGAAGTCAACTTCTTCGACTTCAAAGCACGACCCACACCCGTAACCGGTGTAACTCTCAAAAACACATGGTCGCCTTCTTGAAACTCAAGATCCTTCCGTCTCTAATCATGATAACTCTTTTTCCTACTCTGAGAAGCTCTCATCTTCTCCCGAATAAACTTCACCTTTTCTGTCGTTTGTTGTACCATCTCCGGTCCAACTACCGTTCTCTCTCCGGTTTCATGCCAACACAAAGGTGTTCGACATCTTCGACCATATAAAGCCTCAAATGGTGCCATACCAATACTTGAATGAAAACTGTTATTATAGGTGAACTCAATCAACGCTAAATAACTATCCCAAACGCCACCTTGTTCTAGCACACAAGCACACAACAAATCCTCTAACGATTGAATCGTCCTCTCGGTTTGACCGTCCGTTTACAGATGGTAAGCCGAACTCAATCTTAGCTTAGAACCCAAAGTCTTTTGCAAACTTTCCCAAAACCTCGATGTAAATCTAGGATCTCTATCCGATACAATACTCTTAGGAACTCCATGTAACTTCACAATCACGGAAACATAAATCTCGGCTAGCTTCTCCAAAGAATAACTAATATCCATCGGAATAAAGTGAGCAGGTTTAGTAAGCCTATCAACAATCACCCAAATCACATTGTGATCTCTTAGAGTATTCGGCAAACCCGTAACAAAGTCCATCGATATACTATCCCATTTCCATTCCGGAATATCTAACGGTTGCATCAAACCACTCGACTTCTGATGTTCCACCTTCGACTTCTGACAAGTCAAACACGCATACACAAAATGAGCCACATCTCTCTTCAATCCAAACCACCAAAATATCTTCTTCAAATCTTGATACATCTTGTTCGCTCCCGGATGAATACTCAAATTACTCTGGTGTCCTTCCTCTAAAATCATCTTTTTCAACTCTACATCATCGGGAATACAAATACGTCCACGAAATCTCAAAACTCCAAAATTATCAACCTTAAAGTCCTCATTCTCATTCATCATCAATTCAACAAATTTCAAGTCCAACTTTTGCTTTTCACAAACGGTTGCAAGAAAATCATTCGTAACATGAACCATACCAAGTCTCACACTTCTCGGCGTCATCTCGCAAACCAAACTCAAATCTCTAAAATCTTCCAAAAGCTCCCATTCTCTTATCATCAATGCGGACATATGTAACAACTTACGACTTAACGCATCAGCCACCACATTCGCCTTACCCGGATGGTAATTCAAACCAAAAGTCATAATCCTTCAAAAGTTCTAACCATCTCCTTTGTTTCATATTCAACTCTTTCTGATCAAACAAATACCTCAAACTCTTGTGATCACTAAAAACTTCAAATCTCGCACCAAACAAATAATGCCTCCAAATCTTTAGAGCAAAAACCACAGCCGCTAATTCCAAATCGTGCGTAGGATAATTATTTTCATGCACTCTCAACTGTCTCGAAGCATAAACTACAACTTTTCCATCTTGCATCAAAATACCACCTAGTCCAAACAAAGAAGCATCACAAAACACCACAAATGGTTCCGTAGGATTCGGCAAAACCAAAATCGGAGCCGTAGTCAACCTTCTCTTAATCTCCATAAAACTTTCTTCACAATGAATATCCCAAATGAAAGCCTTTCCTTTACAAGTCAACTGCGTTAACGGAAGTGCCAACTTTGAAAATCCTTCAATAAACCTCCGATAATAACCCACCAAGCCTAAAAAGCTTCGAATCTCCATAACCGATCTAGGAACTTCCCATTGCATCACAACATCAATCTTGGATGGATCCACACTAATACCACCATCAGAAATAAAATGACCAAGAAAACTAACCTTCGACAACCAAAACTCGCACTTTGACAACTTAGCATACAACAACTTCTCTCTCAAAACTTAAAACACAATCCCTAAATGCTCTTCATGCTCTTCTTGAGACTTAGAATAAATCAAAATGTCGTCGATGAACACAACCACAAAACAATCCAAATGTTCATGAAAAATACGATTCATATATTCCATAAACACACCCGGTGCATTAGAAACTCCGAGTGGCATCACGGAATACTCGTAGTGACCATACCTCGTCCTAAAATCCGTCTTTTGAATATCCTCCTCTTTCACCCTAATCTGGTGATACCCCGATCTCAAATCAATCTTACTAAACACACACGCACCAACCAACTGATCCATCAAATCATCAATCCTCAAAAGTGGATACTTGTTCTTAATTGTCACCTTATTCAACTGTCGATAATCAATACATAATCGCATGCTTCTGTCCTTCTTCTTTACTAACAATACCGGTGCACCCCAAGGAGAAACACTCGGCCTAACAAACCTTTTGTCCAACAAGTCATTCAATTGCTTTTTCAATTCTACCAACTCTGAAGCTGACATACGATACGGTGCCATCGAAATCGGTCTAGTGCCAGGAATTAGATTAATAGAAAACTCAACTTCCCTTTCTGGCGGTACATCCACAATATCATCAGGAAATACTTCTGGAAAGTTACACACCACTGGGAACCTACTAAGCTCCACTTCATTCTCCATAGACAACGACGCAAACAAACTAAACAACTGAGCTTCGTCCACTAAAAGTTTCTTCAACTCTTTCGTGGATAGGAAACTCTCTTCTTCATCATCCAAAGAAGGAAACCTCACTAACTTATGATAACAATCTATATGAACTCGATTAAATTGCAACCAGTTCATACCCAAGATCACGTCCAAACCCTCCAATGGCAAACAAACTAAATCCATAACAAAATTTTTACCATACATGGTCAAAGAACAACATACACACACCAAAGAAGTAGTTACCGATCCTGAAGCAGGAGTCTCAATAACCATCTCACCACCCCAAGAAGACATAAAAAAATTCAAACGCTTAGCGCACTCAAGAGAAATAAACGAATGAGTCGCTCCCGTATCAATAATAGTAACTAAAGGCGTACTATTAATAAAGCATGTACCTTTAATCAAACGGTCTGCACTAGTAGTATCCTTCCTTGCTAATGCAAACACCTTTCCGCCCGCCTGAGCTTGCTTCGGCTTAGTACACTTAGTACTAATGTGGCCAACTTCACCATAATTAAAGCACTTAACTACACTTCTTCGACACTCGGTCATAGCATGTCCAAGACCACCACAATTAACACACTTCACCAAATTCTTTCCACACTCAAAAGACTTGTGGCCCAAGGCGCCACACTTGTAACACTTCACGGGACCAGAACTCCCTCCACTAGATCTCTTGTCAAAGCTTCCCCTATGATTGCCCTTATCAGCAGGTGTAACATAAGGTCTACTTCGAACCTGTTGCTTCCCTCTTTTCTCATTCACACTCTTATAGTGCGTAGAACGAGCTTTACTATCCTCTTCAAAGATCCTACAACATTCAGTCAAATCCGAAAACCTTCTGATCCTCTGATATCCCACAGCTTGCTTAATCTCAGGACGCAAACCATTCTCATACTTAATGCACTTAGAAAACTCAGCAGTAACAGCAGCATAATGAGGATGAAACTGAACCAATTCCACAAATTTAGCAGTATAGTCAACCACTGACATACTACCTTGCTTCAGCTCAAGGAATTCCATCTCCTTCTTTCCTTTAACACTCTCCGGATAATACTTCCTTAAGAACTCAGTGTGAAAAACTTCCCATTTAATCTCTTCACCTTCTTCCTCTAAAGCAAGACTTCTACCGACCCACCAGTCATCGGCTTCTTCCTTCAACATGTGAGAACCAAGCCTCACCTTACTTCCCTCAGCACAATCCATCACTCGGAAGATTCTCTCAACTTCCTTCAACCAGTTCTGAGCACCATCAGGATCAAACCTCCCCTTGAAAATCGGCGGTTGATTCTTCCTGAACTCATCATTCGCATTCACATTCGGCGCTCCCAGCACCGCTCTAGCCATTGCCTCCAAAGCAGCAACCATCGCATCATCATTCCTTCCATCCATATTCTGATTATTCCCAAAAACAACAACAATGGTAAACAACAGTTTAACCATCAAAACAAGACAGACACAACTGACTCGAACACTGGCTCTGATACCAATTAATGTAACACCCCCTTTCTATACCCCTAAATAATACATTAAATCATTTAGGCATAGATAAAATTTCGTCAGAGTATAATTTAAATCAAGCATAAAAAGGAGCAAGCCAAATTACGTGAAATTAAAACATACAACACCTGCTAAAACATATATGCAACAATGGGGTAGCTATCCACAAAGGAATTTCAATCCTTACACCCATGTCTCAATTATAAGTTGCACAGCGGAAAACTTAAATCATCAACAACTTCAACTTATATATTTATCAAAATATATCTACAAGTTAGAAGCGTAAAAATATATCATGTTATACAAAATATATCCACAATGAATACATATACAAATGTATCCCCAAAAAGGCACAAGGCCACCTAACTACCCAGTACTACATATCAGAGCCGACCGACCAAAAGATATGAAGACAAGCTTCAAAAAAATGACTCCGGCACACCTAATCTGCAATGCCTCGTAGAGCATCAGAAAACAGCAGAAGGGTGAGAAACATTATCATAATAACATTGCATATAATCATATATCTCAACATATAACATATACATCAATATATTCTCACCACAACATATCATTCATACATAACATAAAGCATACTTATACGCATACTTATCACCATTTTATTCACATAACACAAATCATATATCAATTATGTTCACATAACACACATACATCGCAATGTATCTTCATTTACCAACCAACATGTACAATCATTCACAATTACCAATACACATAAATCTTATATTATTTATGTCTATTCTTCATTTACATTCATTCCGCATAAATATACGGCAAGCTATGTTTAAATCACACATATACATTCAATGTATAAATCACATACATATACACATATCAAACATACATACATACATATATATATATATATATATATATATATATATATATATATATATACATATATATATATATATATATATATATCCGCAAGTATGTCCTTCACACATACCAATCATTTCACAACATTCCAAATAAACATATGCACAGTCATGTTTATTTCAGCATATACATACAATGTATAAAATGCAACTCATAGAGACCGACATACGACTCTATGCAGATGCAATGCGGTACCGACTCAACATTCAACAAGTTCACTCAGGAACCAAATAGAATCATCGCTCGTTACCTAGAGTAACTCCCCGTCGGGCATACGATGTCCCCCATTGCTCACACCTCACATGGGCACACAATGTTTCAGGATTGCTCACACCCCACACGGGCACACAATCTGATCTCTCACACCCCACATGGGCACACGATCAATGTGAACTTAATCACCCATCGCTCACACCCCACATGGGCACATGATGTTTATGGATTGCTCACACCCCACACGGGCACACAATCCAATCACTCACACCCTACATGGGCATACAATCGTGTTGTAGTCATCGCTCACACTTCACATGAGCACACGACGCTACAACGGATTCACAAGGAACCCACAAGAATGCAGACATGATGCTTACATGCAAAATGACACAAAACATCCTTGAAAATGCATACATTATTCACAACATAATTATGCACTCAACACATACCATTAACATACATATGCATACAATTTAAGCATAGTAATCACTTGCCCAATGGCCACAACATTATAACAAACCCACATTTCCATAATTAACTCATTTACGTTTTATCGGAAAAGTCGGGAAAAAGTCAGATAAAAATTATATATTTTAGCATCAATAGATTCTACATGTGTTTAGCTTCGAATCGATATGTGGAACGCTTAAAACGGATACTCGAATCAAAAGTTATGAATAAAACAAAATTCCAAAATTCCAGGTCTAGCTGAGCGAGCAATGTGCTGGAACTCTAGCTGAGCGAGCACTGCGAATTCTGCAGCAACTCAGCTACGCAACAGTCCACTCCAAAACCCCACAAACTCATCCCAAGCTATCCAAACATGATCTAGCACACATTTCTAACCTCTTGCTTCGATTATAACAACATCTAACCGATTAATCCACCATTTCTAACAATTTCTACCAAACCCTAACATTTTTATCTCTTTAAAACTCTCCAAAATCTACTCAAACCAAAAACCCAAGCATACACAATCATATACAATCTTATAATAACAATGTTTATCACCCTTACCCGATTGATTCTTCTCTGCAGACCAATCTTGAAGAAATTCTCTCTTTTCCTCTTTTCCTTCTCTTTCTCTTCTTTTCTTTCTTTTCTCTTTCTCTCTTACCAACTTTCTTTTATATCTCTCTCTCAATTCTATTTCTATTTCTACTACTAACTAATTCTATTTTCTACACTTTAACTCATTTTATCTCTTTTCCAACCAAAATATTATTTTCTCTCAAAATACCAATTTTAAACAATTCTAACTTATTACTAAAATTAAAGGTCTAAAATACCCTCTTAATCAATTTTACCCGGAAACTCTCGAAACGGTAAAATCGCACTAACACACCAACACAACACATATTCACATTTTATCACATTAACATAGCACATAATCATGTTAGTTCTACAAACAAATCAATTCTCAATTAAATCAATTAAAGACTCAACAAAACAAATGGGAAAATCAAATCAGGGCGTTACAATCGACATAATAATTGTCGAAAGATTCATTGTAGAATTCAATACCATTATCGGTTCTCAACCTCTTGACCTTTCTACCTGTTTGAGTTTCAATCAGAACCTTCCAACTCTTGAAATTTTCAAAAGTTTCATCTTTAGTATTCTAAATGAATACCCATAACTTTCTGGAATAGTCATCAACTATGGATAGAAAATACCTTACCCCTGAATGTGAAGGATTCCTTGCAGGCCCCCAAAGATCAACATGGATGTAATCAAGGGATCCATGTGTTATATATTTACCTTTGTTAAACTTCACTCTAAAGGATATACCAAATACATAAGGTTCACAAAACTCCAACTTCTTGACTTTGTCACCACCTAACAATTTATGTTTCCCCATTTTGATCAAGCCTCTTTCACTGACATGGCCCAATCTCATGTGCCATAATTTTGTCTTCGACAGAGGTTTCATGGATACTACATTTATCAAACCACTTGCAACCTTAACCTCGAGGGTATACAAGCTTTGTTTCTTCACACCTCTTAAGACTTCCTTCTACCCCTTCATGAATCTTAGGATATTTTTCTCTCCTTGAAAAAACATATACCTTATTATCGAATTCATCATGATAAATCAAATTTCTCTTCAAGTCAGGTACATGCCTAACTTCAATCAATAACCTTATTGACTCATCATGGAGCTTGAATCTCATAGACCGGATACCTGTAATTTTGCAAGCTTTGTTGTTTCCCAGCAGCACCAATCCATCATCTTGATCACATAATTCCTCGAACAAATCTTTGTTTAGATTCATGTTCCAAGTGCAACCTGAATTCATAATCCACTCTTTTCTTGAGTCGTCGCTTGAAACCACAAGAACATCAGATGGGTCAAAATCATCTCGAACAATGGAATCATTTCCATTATCCTACCTTCATGATCTTTCATGTATTCAGGGCACACTTTTCAAATGTGACGCTCCTTCTTACAATGATAGCATCAAACACCAGTGCTTCACCACTATAAGACTTATGCTGAGTTTTACCCTTCTCATTGTCGAACTTACCGTCCTTTCGCAAGACTTTCGCCTTAACGGCCAAACCTTCACCAACTGTTGAAGGTTTATGCTCCATTTGTTCGTTCAAGTCCTTAAAGTACAAGGCAAATTGAATATCTTCAAAGGTCAGAGACTTTCTTCCATACAAGAGAGTTGCTTTGAAGTGAGCATGTGTTCTGGGAAAAACGCATAACATCAACAATGCATGATCTTCATCATCGATTTTCACATCAATATTTTCAAGACCAAGAATCAGCTTGTTGAATATATACAACTGCTCATGCAACACTTTGTCTTCGCTCATCTTGAATGAATACAAAACTTGCTTCAGGTAGGGTCAATTCACTAGTGATTTGGTCATGTACAAACCTTCAAGTTTCAGCCATAGCCCTGACGCCGTCGTCTTCTTTGATACATGTGTACTTTCCCAATCATGGTCGTCTTTTCAGATGTCGTTAATGTAGCATTCATGGTCGCCTCTCCCTTCAATGCTTCCAAGCAAACCTGCTGAACAAGTAAGGCTTTCATCTTCAAACACCACAGACCGAAGTCGCTCACACCGGTGAACTTTTCAATCTCATACTTTGTTGAAGGCATCTTCTCCATGCTCACTGCACCAATTTGTTATGAATCTGATGCCTTAGAAACAACGTATAATAGGTTTCTTTAGGATCAAGAAATCCACAAGTGTTATGGTTTAGGGAAAAACAAGGATAACAACTAGAATTTGTTATAAACTGTTATTCTTTCTTTTCTCTTCAAATAAGATTACAAGTATACAAGAATAAGAAATAACTCTCTCACTTGTGAATTATGATTTTATCTTCCTATTTTTTCTTATACCAAAGATGAAAAACTAGTATGCTATTTATAAAAAAACCTAACAGACTAACCTAATGGACTTTTTAACAATTATCCATTACAAGCTAACTTAAACAATTGAACTTACAAGTAAGACCCAATTCAACATGCTAAAAAATCTAGCAATATTAATTAATACATGTTAGAACAAACTTCGACTACAACACGAATTACTAGAGTTCGATCAAATATCTCACTTTTTTTTAATTTAAAATGATTCAATAGTTTTTAATTTTATATTTTAATTTCTTTATTTTTTATTTAATAAGTTTAGAAACTTTTTTTATCTTTCAATTTTGTTGATATACATCCTAATTAATAATGTTAGATAATATTATCATTATTATATTATTAGTATTATATATTTATTATGTTTAGTGTTTTTATATTATCTAATATTTATGTTTTTATTATTTTATATATATATATATATATATATATATATATATATATATATATATATATATATATATATATATATATATATATATATATATATATATATATATATATATATATATATGCTTTGATAAATTTTGTTCGGTAGACTTTTATCATTCTAATAGAAATTCTAGCATTTATTTTTCTCTCGTTAATATGATATCAAAGAATTTTGGTTGATTAAATGGATTATTTGTTATGATAAAAATTCTAAAACAATAATTTGTTTCTAACTCATTCATTAATTTGTCTCATCAATTTGTGTTATGATTTGTTTCTCTAAAACAAAAAATAATAGAAGTTCTTTTTGGTTGCTTTGCATTTGAATTTGTTTGTATTTTAAATTTTTATAATAGTAATAATGGTCAATAAAAAATGATTCTATTCCATGAACACAATTATGATGATTTGATTTGTTAAATAGAATGTAGTTATGTTGATGGAACTTCTCTTGCCCACAACATATACAAAAAAAATGTTGGAAACATAATATGTTAGTAATTCAAAAATCCTTCTTGCACCAATAATTTTGTTTCTTAGTTAATATGTATGCAACTATCAAAATATGATATTGTTAAGAAGGTTTAGGATTATTTGAAACGTTTGTATAATCAGTGTAGTTTTGCAAAATAGTAATAGTTGGAGCATGACATTACAACTCTTAAGCAAAACAATACGACCATTCAAGAATTTTATTCAACCATAACTAGTTTATAGAACCAATTGACTCTTATGAAATCATTGAAATTAAAAATTGTCAAAACATACACCGATCAAAGAGAAAAACAACATCTCGTTCAATTTCTAAAGTCATTCGAGATGATTTTGAGAATCTTCGTGAAAGTATTTTATATTGTAGTCCTCTTTCCAATGTTGATTATGTTGTTAATGAGTTATTGGAGGAAGAAATTAGACGTAAGTCTCCCTCTAATATGATTTCAAATTCCTTCATCTGTTTTCCCTACTCCTATTCAAAAAGGAAAATAACTAGGTAGAGTTAGAGTTGGTAATGATGAATGTACTTTTTGCAAGGAGAAATGTCATTGGAAATCTCATTATCCCAAATTGATGAGAGAAAATAAGAAGAATTTTAAAAGTCCATCATCCAATATTGTTGTTAGTGCTTTTACTGCCACTCGTTTTGATTTTGATTATCTATATCTATTTAAGACCACTTCTCAAATATATGATATTGTAGAGCAGCTCTAAAAGATTCTTGTCACTCATCCACATGTCATGTATGCTTTCTTTATTAAATGTTCAAACTATTTTTCGTTTGCACTTATGTCTCCCTCCATATGGATCATTGATCTAGGAGCATCACATCATATGTCATATGATGAAAAATCATTTGTGTCTTAAAATCATGTTCCATCTATGTCGATTAGGACTATTTATGATACCACTATTTTATTAGCAGACATTGCTTTTATCTCTACAAATAATATATCACTTTTTTATGTTTATTATATTCCTAATCTTAATAGTAATTTCTTCTATAGGTAATAATGAATGTACTTTTCGCAAGGAGAAAGATCATTGGAAATATTAGCCTCCCAAATTGTTGAGATGAAATAAGAAGAATTTTAAAAAGTAAAATAGCATGGTAGAGTTAAACATGGAAATGATGAATGTACATTTTGCAAGGATAAAGGTCATTGGAAATCTCAGTCTCCAAAATTGTTGAGAAAAAATAAGAAGAACTTTAAAATTTCATCATCCAATATTGTTGTTAGTGCTCTTACTACCATTGGTCTTTGTTCTGATTATATATATTCATCTGAGTCCACTTCTCAAATATTTGATATTTCATAGAAACTCCAAAAAATTCTTGTCACTCAGCCACATGCCATGTGTTCTTACTTTATTAAGGGTTCATACTTTTCTAGCTTGTCACTTATGTCTCCCTCCATATGGATTATTGATTCTGGAATATCACATCATACGTCATATGATGAAAAATCATTTGTGTCTTATAATCCTACTTCATCTATGTCATTTATGGATATTGATGATACATATATTCCATTAGCAAACATGGGTTCTACATCTACAACTAATATGTCACTTTTTGATGTTTATTATATTCTTAATCTTAAAAGTCATTAGTAATGTCGGTAATGACGAATGTACTTTTTGCAAGGAGAAAGGTTATTGGAAATCTCAGTCTCCCAAATTATTGAGAAAACTCAGAATAATTTCAAAAGACTATCATCCACTGTTGTTGTCGGTGCTCCCACTACCATTGGTTTTGGTTATAATTATGTAAATTCATATGAGACCGCTTCGCATATATCTGACATTGCAGAGCAACTCCAATAGATTCTTGTCACTCACCCACATGACATGTCTGCTTTCTCTATTAAGGGTTCACACTTTCTAGTTTGTCACATATGTCTCCCTCCATATGGATCATTGATTCTGGAATATTACATCATGTGTCATATGATGGTAAACCATTTGTGTCTTTAAATATTGCTTCATCTTTGTTAATTATGAATACTAATGATACACATATTCCATTATCAAACATTTGTTCTGTATATTCAAATAATTTGTCACTTTCTGGTGTTTAATATATTCCTAATCTTTCTTCGAGTCTTGCTTTTGTTATTAAATCTTGTGATTTTTGTTATTTTTTTTATATTTTCTTCTAGTTTTTTTTTTGTGTGACGGGTGCATATTACGGGAGACTGATTTGGACAAGCCATAGACAAATGGATTTATTTTCTTGAGGATCTGAGAGTCTCATACACCGCAATCTCATCAACTTTAACTTCAACCTCTGATTTATAGTTTCTTTTCATTTAAAATTTGTCTTCTAGATTTTATTTATGACATTTCCGTCTATGGCATATTTGAGGTTCTAGATTAAAGTTCTTGGCTTTTATTGGAGCTTTATGAAAGTTACAAACTGATGATATTTAAAATTGTTGTGGTTGTAAACTTGCAAAAAATTTCAGCTTTACCCTTTAATAAAAGTGGCTTTATTTCATATATACCTTTTGACTTAGTTCACTTTGATGTAAAAGGGTCATCACTAATTCTTACCAAAGGTGGATCTAGATATTATGTTTCGTTTAATGATAATTATATTTGTTACTTTTGGGTTTATCTTATGAAAAATATTTTTAAATAATTTGTCATTTATCATATATTTCATGTGATGGTTAAGACTCAACATAATACTCTTATAAAGTGTTTCCATTGTAATTTAGGTCATGAATATACCTATAATAATTTCTTTGAATTACTTGCATATGATGGTAATATTCACCAGTCATCTTGTAATGACATTCCTCAACAAAATATAGTTGCTGGAAAAAACATAGATACATTATTAAGATTGCATATTCCCTTTTGTTGTTTGCTTCATTTCCCAGTGATTTTTGGGGTGAAGTACCTCTTACAAAATTTCAAGCTATAAATAGAACATCATTGCCAATCACGTCAGTTTTTTTCTCCTTTTGAAAAGTTGTATTCTATCCCCGAAGAGACTTATGGTTATGTGCTCACTGCTATTTAAAATCTTTAGCCTCTTAAAACTTGATCAAATTGAAAGAGAATGGAACTACACTATATTAATACTCCTTAAAATCTTTGATTTATTTTGTATCGTGAGTGGTTAGGTCAACTTAATATATCTTTTTATGTAATCATAACGGGGCATTCAACCTACACTAACATTTGGAACCATGTATAAGACTAGTCAACATCTTCAAACTCCTATGTGAGCGATATGCAGGAACCCATCGAGCTCTCCTTACACCTACTGAAGAATCCTATGGGAGCACAATGCAGGAAACCACCAGGCTCTCATTAGACCTACTAGAGAACATAATGAAGGCATTTATTGGAATCTCCTTGCGCTTATGGGAGACACTTAGAGGAAAAATATTTAGGAACCCTCTTATTTCTCCTTGCACTTATAGTGATTCCTACGGGAGAGATATTTAGGATCCTTTGTGCTTTCCTTGTTCCTACAAATGACTTTTTCCATGAATTATGTTGGAACCCTCCAATGCATCCTCGCGTCTCCATACAAAATATTGTTAGTCATAACCTTAGAAGATAAAATTGCCTACAAAGTCAAGTTGATCTCAAGTCCCATTAGCCGAATTTCAGACTTAATCCCTTCGTCCTCTTAATCCTCGTGCTTGAGGGAATGTGTACCTTTCATAGCTCACTTGGTCAGTGCATATGGTTGTACCAATATGTAGAGGACTCACTATCTGCATCTTCAGACTATTCCACCACGTCATATTCAGAACCATCCTTTTCTATTAATTTACTATTCACGATAATTTTGTAGTGTCGCAAACTTTTAACTAAAGTACTTCGGCCCTACACGCCTCATACTTGGGAGATTGTATACCTTTTAGGCCTATTTTGGATAAAGAGGCTTTGTAGCCAGACACTCTCTAAAGATAATCGAACTCTAGTAAGATTCTAATGAGGTTGGAAGAATCTGCCCTAAAGTTACAAGGGCGAGCTACCTTATTTAGAAGCTCAACTCACCCTTAAGAAGCCTGCTCAGGCTAACTAGTCTTCAAACTTTTGACAAAGGCGAAAAAACTCGTCCTAATAGGAAGGTATTCCATACACTTAGACAAGGTATGTGTCTTGAATATCGATAGTCTTACTTTTAACTAATGGATTTTAACACATAGATAAGTTTTTCAAGACATATAAATAGTCAAATTAGTCGGTCTTAAATAAAAGAACAATATACTTGATCCCCATTAATTGGTCTTGTGTAGAAAAATGATATTGATCTTAATGGTCATTAATTAATGACACATAGCATTTTGGGTCCTAGTTATACTGTCAACCATCAAAGGAGAAAGGTCGAAAATTTTCATATTACTTTTGAACATTGCGAGACTTCTTCTTTTAGAGCAACATCCTTGTGAAAGACACACCACATATTCTTCCAAAATCTTAAGATGGTAGGTGAGTGGGTTCTCTCACTTATAAATACTCAAGTCTCCATATTTCCAACCAATGTGAGACTATTACCCACTACTCACACTTGCTACATTTTCAATATTCTCTCTCAAATGTGAGACCACAATGTTCCCCCTCAAGTGAAAGCTCTTCTTCCACACACTTGTACCGCCGTTGACACTCTTCAAAGAGACACTTTTGTCCACCACATATGTGAATATTTTCGATACAAGTAAGTTGACTCCTTTCTTGAACCAAAGGCTCATGATACTATATGTTGGAGGAGTTTTTCACTAGGGAACAATGAACATTGTGAGACTTCTTCTTTTAGAGCAAAACCTTTGTGAGAGACACACCGCATATTCACCCAAAACCTTAAGGTGATAGGTGACTGAGTTCTTTCACTTATAAATATTAAGTCTCCACATTTTCAACAAATATGAAACTATTATTCATTACTCGCACTTTCTACATTCTCAAGAGAGTTAACATTTGGTGGACCTTCAGTGTACAATAATTTTAATATATATAGTTCAAATTCTACTTAAAACAATTGTATAATAGTTAATATATCATTTTTATTAATAAAAAATTATCTTTCCTCAATATAATCTTAAAATAAAAATAAATAAACAAATATTTTTAAATAACTTTAACTTTATAAATTTAGTTTTGATATATGCATAATTATATCACACTATTAGATATTTATATAAATATTTTATATAATAATTTATCACATAAATATATATATATATATATATATATATATATATATATATATATATATATATATATATATATATATATATATATATATATATATATATATATATATTTCATAAAATAATACCATCTCAAACAATTTGAAAGGTTTATTATAATCTTAAAAATGAACTCTCGATAAATTTAGAGTTTAAAACTTTTACATCCTTTGACACAACCTAGCTATATCTAAAATTCATATTTTTCTAATTTAAATTTGGTTAAATAAAATGAGATTAATTGGTATGTATTATCAGACGAGACGATGTATCATAATCATTTATATATAGTATTTTAAATGAGTCTTATTAATTAGTATTCTCAGGATATTCTTTAAGTATTCTATATTAAAAAGTTATTTATTAAAAAATTCAAACAGTTCAATTTCTAATACACTGATTGCACATACTTTTATAAAAAATTATTATTTAAAACTCTTAAAAAAATGTTCTGAAGACACTGATTAACGTTTCCATTTTAAATATGATTAAGTAAAAAATTAAACACTTATAAAAATTTAACAATTATGATTACGATTACTATAGTAAAGAAAATTTACACTTTCGATACAGATCAATTAAATTCAAATAAAATTTAGAATTTAATGAATATATTTGATAATATAAAATAATTTTACAAAATAATTTAATGAAAAACCAACACTCTACCATATCACTATTATATTATTTGATCAGTTATAATAAAAAATTTACAAGATCATTTAATCCTTAATTTGAATAATAACGTATTTTATTATATTATGTTTTTTGTAAATATATATATTTTGAACTTTTTAGTATAAAATTTATTTGATTATTATATCATTACGTACAACTTGCGTCAGAGTTTAAAATACTTATCAAATATTCGCTGTGATTTGGTTGGCCACCAATTTTATAGAGTGACTTTGACTTCAAAGAAAAATACTTTTCGTGCACTTTCTGCGTTGGCAAGTTGGGTCAAATCAAAACCATATAATGATTTGATAATTATAGAATAAAATACATACTCTTTTAAAAAATACAAGGGCATATTGTTTAATATGGAACGATGATCCAATTATTAATTTATTATCTTTAATAAATTTTATTGATTAGAAAAGGTTGAACTTTTAGACTATTTTCATAAAGTCTATATTAAATTCATTTTATAAGAGTATTGTTAAGGAGCACCTAATATGTTTTTAAAGAAAATGATTTTTAAAATAGATAAGAAAATGTTAATTTGCAAAATTGAACATATACAATTTCCCTACAAATATATATTATTTTAAAATATCTTTTTTTAAGCGTTATTTAACATAATTCTTAACACTTTTCATTGTATATTATCACTTGCTAACATATATTCCGATATGTTTTTAAAAAATATCTATATCACTTAATCATTTACAATATTCTCATAGAAAGAGTAAATTATTTAATTAATTCTGAATTATAATTAACTAAAATATGCTATTAAAAAATAAATTGGTATATAATATAGTAATAGATTTTTAAAAATTATAATTTTATTTAAATAAATAATATATATTAATACATATGTTTAAAAATTTTACACCCCCTTTGAAGCAAAGCATGGTCTTAGATCTGTCACTAAGTCTAGACCTCCTGATCCAGGGTTCTGCCTCCGCCACTGATACAAACCCCAAGTTTCGCACTCTACTACTTGAAGATTCATGTGACATCAATTTGTTCTAGCCATACTAAAATGACCATTATCATCTCGTACACACATTTCAATACTTGAGCAAACTTGTTTTTGAAATGTGACACCATTTACATTTTGAAAGAATCAGACCTGAGAGGTTCCCAATGAATACTTGATGGAGGATTCAACCTGGTTTGAGTAATTTGATTATTTTGAACTTGTCTCCACGAGCTAAGCATATTTGTTGCTCGAATGATCACACATTCAACAGAATCAAATTTGTCATTCAAAAGATTTATATTCCTTTTTTTCTAAATGTTCCATGGTATCATAGAAAACATGGACATCTGATCATTATTAACATGACTAAAAACCTGCATACACAAAAACATCATAAAAGCCTTTGACTGAGAGCAACATGTCATATAAAGGCAATCAAAGTGAAAATTTATGCCAACATAATACATTATCATGGAAAACAAGGAAAGATGTCAAATGTTCTCAGTATCTTGGCCACAAAAACACAAGTTGGAGGATAATCTACGCCTTTTTCCATAGACACTCTTATTGTGGAAGACAATTCCTTCCCAATCTCCATAATTTATTTTTTACCTTTGATGGGATAAATAGATTCAACAAACATTTCCAATTTCCCGAGACTTTTAAATTATCTTTATTGACCAAATGTTTTACACACATTATATAACAACTATCGACAATATACTCACCCGTACTATCAAACCTCCATATGATTTCATTTGTCTGATTTAATATCGAAAGAGGGATCTTTAAAATTTCACATCTCTATAGAAAATGAGATCTAATAAATGGTATACTCCAATTACCTCAAATAGGATCTATAAGTAGGAGGAGGTGTGTGAACCTAAGAACTACCCTCACCTCAAAGCCAATTATCATACCAAATGGGAATCGTAGAGTTGTCACCAATTTTCCAATTATGTCCTTCTGATACTACGCCAAAAATAGCTTGGATTATGACCTATATTCAAACCCAAGAAGTTCCTTTGAGGAAAATATTTTTCTTTGAAAACTCAATAAACCATAGAACATGGGTTGGATAAGAGTCTCTGACCATGATTCCCTAAAATTGCTAGATTGAACCCATGGATATCACGAAAACCTATGCCTCCCCATTATTTGTGCATGGTCACTTTTTTCCAACTAAGACAAATAATACATATTTTCCTTCTCAATTTGAACCCCTTCAAAAGAGTTCACCATCTTGTGAATATATTCTTCAATAAAGTTAGGTAAAAGACACACACTCATACAGTAGGTTGGAATAACTTGCACCATTGATTTAAGAAGCATTTCTCCACCTACTTAGGAGTGCATTTTACTACTCCAAATGTTAATACACTTCCAACCCTTATTCGTTATGTAATAAAATATTGAAATTTTGTTCTTTGCAGGACATATGTTGGACATAATGTCTTATACAATGTGTACCACATAAAACAGTTTATAATGCATTATTATATATATATATATATATATATATATATATATATATATATATATATATATATATATATATATATATATATACCAGGTATTTTAAGGCAGAAACCAATAAACATCACACGAAAATTTTTAACCCAGTTTAGTGGAACATCACCTATGTCTAATGGGCTTCTAACCCAAGAACGAAAATTCACTCTCAACAGTATTAGTACAATTAATCTTAAACCTTTTTCAATGCATACTTCCTAATACTAACTATGTCTTTCTATTTAGGACTCCCCGTAAATATGATAACACCTTCCACTTTCTCTCAATCAATACCATGGTGATCTATGCTTTCAATAGAAAAAAGATGTTGAATTACAACTCAACTAACAATCAACCTTTATGCCTTAAATATTCAATTTAGGCTTCTTTAGAGGTTTACAACAAACAATAAGAATACAAAGACTCAAAGAACAAACCATATCATACTATATTTTTAATACTTGTGTGTTCTTTTCGTGTTTCCTTAATTGAGTCTGAGTCTCTATATATAGTGTTCCATTTACAGGGTCTTCAAAAATATTTAATTTGACACTGATTTGTTTTTTATGAAGATTTGATTTGCTTCTACAAAAAGATACGATTTTTAAATCAATTTAAATTTTCTTAGATTTGATATGGTCTTGGACAACCTTTTCGTAAATCTTCCTTAAATACATATTGCTAAAAGATGTAACACTTAAAATAACAAATATTCTTGGAATCAATAAAAAATGTGCTCAGATCTAGTCACTGAATCTGTCTTCCAGACTTAGGACATGTGTTGCACACATGTTGGAACATCGTGTCCCACATGTTGCCTCTTTACAAATTCATCTTGTTTTTCCCATGTTGTTTTTACCTAAAGCAGCCAACCAAAGGAGCAATAATCTCCCTCGTTGGAAAAGTTTGGCTAAAATAACTTACAACATTTCTAGAAGGTGTGCATGAGTAAATTAATAATAATTCTCATTCTAGAGAATACACACATATACACATATCAGAGTATATAGTTGCAATTTCATACATCATATAAGATCACATAGTTGAAGTTCATATGTCAGACTAGATGTTCCAGCGTATGAGTACATAACTATTAATTATGGTATCAAAAAATTATGAGCACAAAGTAACACACCACACACTAGGAACACACCAACAATATAAAGTAGTACACATATAAGATAACATGCAAAGTGGTTGCTACACCTAAAGAGATCAAATTAAACACCAAACTAGAACATGAGCTCACATTAGAAGCAAAACAAAAGCTCGCATCACAAGCATATTTGCAAGCACACACCATTCATTACCCCCCCCCCCTTTTGCCCCTATTTGGCCAATGTTTGATACATAAAACTAGAGCATCATAGAACCACAAGTTGAGTACCAAATCATGGTTATAGTGCAGAAGTAATCGTTAAAGTATCATTACAAAACTAAAAAAACGTGCTTGATGACTTCAGTCTTCATATCTTGACTCTTCTTTTTCACTTGAGGATTTTCAACTTCCAACTTCTTCTCCGTCCACAACATCCTCTTCTTTGGGCATCATCTTAATCAACCTATCCACATTTTTCTTTCTTAAGGTGCTTGGTCATATATTGTTAATGCTATTATTTTATGATTGGCATTATGTTTGGTAAAACTAATATGGCTGGAAAATGTTGAATAAGAAGTTCCATATTAACATAGTATAGACTCTGGAAGAACATGTCAAACATGATGTCCTGACATGGTGGCACAGATAAATGTGGAAGTTGTCAAAGAAGATGTTGAATTCAGTTCAGAATGTCCTATCAGATGTTGGGACATTATCAAACAGAGTAGAAGAACTTAATTCAGGATGTCCCAACAGATGTTGTCATATGTTACAGTCAGATGTCAAAGAAGATGTTGAAACATCTGCAAATGTCATGACAGAATTACTGTCATATGTTACAGACAGATGTCAAAGAAGATGTTGAAACATCTGCAAATGTCATGACAGAATTACTGTCATATGCTACAGACAGATGTCAAAGAAGATGTTGAAACATCTGCAAATGTCATGACAGATGTCAAAGAGAATATTGAAACATCTGTAAATGTCATGACAGATGTCAAAGAGAATGTTGAAACATCTGCAACTGTCATGACAACATTACTGTCATATGTTACATATAGATATCAAACAAGAAGTGTTGAACTTAGTTCAGGATGTCACACCAAATGTTGTGACACTGTCAAACAGAGTAACAGTTAATGAACTTAAGTCAAGATATCAGGATGTCACACCAGATGTTAGGACATTGTATCAGTTGATGGAATAAGTTCAGTTTACAGGATGTCACATCAGATGTTGTGACATTGTATCAGTGAATGAAGTAAGTTCAGTTTTTCAGGATGTCCCAACAGATGTTGAGACATCTCAGACCTGTTACCAGAATTAATTAATAACTAACTGATCTGAGATATTTAAGGAGAGTTATCTGGAATTAATTATGGATGGATAAAAACAGAACAAGGTGCATCTGCAGGGAGTTTTGTTATGAAGATTCAGATTAATCAGAAGAACAAAATCACCTAGAATCTAGGAAGTAACAAACCCTAATTCAAGGTGATGACATTGGATTTATCAGATCTGAATTATGCAGAATATTCTGGAGATATTATGCAATCATATGTGGTGCTGATCTAGAAGATCTTAAAGACTCAATTTAAATTGAAGACAAATATTGAAAAATATAGGTTTCTATATTTAGAGATATTTTAGGAGTTGAAGATATTTTGGAATATTTGTAGCAGATATTTCTGCATATTTGTAGCAGATATTTCTGCATATTTGTAGCAACTATTGTTGTGATTGTTTAGGCCCAAATCCAGTTGGGAATAGGTTATAAAAGAAACCTTGTAACCTAGTTTAAATCAACCCAATCAACCGAAAATGTAAACATTATTAGGGTTGTGTCCTTGTGTCAGACGTGCATAACAAGTAACTCTATTGTGGCTGTTTCACTTGTGATTCTCGAAGCTTGTAAGCAAGAGAAGTTTTGTGACTTGATTGAAACTGTGAAGTAAGATCAAGCTGTATTGTTTGAAGAATGTCTTCAACTTTATTAAACTTGTAAACTTGATCACTGGGTGATTGAGGGGGAGTGAGTAGGGTACTCTTATCTAAGTTGTGTCTTAGGTAGAAATTGCATTGGGTAGTTATTAAGTGATAGATTAAACAGGGTGGTTTAAGTCTAGAATTAATATTACTTATAGTGGATTTCCTCCTGGCTTGGTAGCCTCCAGATGTAAGTGTGGTTATACACTGAACTGGGTTAACAAATTCTGCTGTGTTCTTTATATCTTTTATGTTTTATGCAGTACCTGAACTGAATGTCCTATCAGATGTCCCAACATCCTGAAGCATGTTTGACTCTGATATATCAGAATTATTTAAGTACTGATATGTATGTCTTACCATGTTTATAAGTAACAGATAAGATGTCTCAACATCATATTCGACATCTGAGTCTGTCATACCAGAATTTCAATTGGTATCAGAGCAGGCATCCTGGTCTGTTTCTGGATGAGATCTAAGGGGGATACTTTCTGGTTCATGGTAAAGGAAGAAGGAGGATATAATGAAAAGCTGTTTTGAACTTGAGAGGTTCATATTGGTGTTTGAATGGTCCCTAGAAGTGGAGTATGGACTATTCATCATATGGTGTATATTGGACCAGTCTGGTGTTATCAGGGCTGGAAATTTGCTGGTGAATTGTTGTGTAGCTATGATGTCAAACAAAATGTCCTGACATCTTGGTTCTGAGAAATCTATATTTGAAGGAGGCTTGTATTTTGTTTTCTGTGAGAACTGGAGAACACTTAGTTCAGAATGTTGTGGTTCTTGATGAAAGAAGAGGTTGGAGCCAAAACAAAAGAGTATAATTATCAAATCTTTCATGCGGGAGTGAAAATCTTGATAAGTTATCTCTTAAGCTTATTTATGGTGACCTAATGAGGATATCCTTCCTGGTTATGGTGTCCTATGTTGTTTAGGTATAGCTGGAGAAAATCTCTCCTGTGAAGATACATGTTTATGATTGTCTAAATCATGAACTGAAGGAAGTTTCATCAAGAAAGAAGCTGAATTGATATGTCAATCCTAATGGCTTGACACCACACTACACATCAACAGTTTATGAACCAAGCTTAGTTTTGTGTTCCAGAAGAAGGAAACTGGTGTGATGATGGATGCTTTGGGTGCTAGACAAATGTGTGATGATCACATATGTTTGGAACCTACTCCTAACCTGGAAGAGGAGGCATCTATGCTACATGTTGAAGACTTAGATAATGACTCTGACACAGAGATCATTGCTTCTGTGGACCCTAGCATAGCCAAAAGGCTTAGGGCTAGAAAGGAAAAGAAGACTGCAGGACATTCAACTCCTGAAAAGAAGCAGCCTACTCCAAAGAAAGACAAGGTCAAAGTGATACTTGGTCCTACTAAACAATGGAGCAAGGTGAATACCCGTAAGAGGAAAACTGTAACTCCACCAGATTCAGATGTTGAAGAGGATGTCCCAACATCCCAACCAAAGAAGAAACCAGCACCCTCAAGGTCCACCTCTGCTGTTCCAGAAGCTCCTCTGGACAATGTTTCATTCCATCATGTGTCAAGTGTGAGCAGATGGAAATTTGTATACCAAAGAAGGGTAGCACTTGAAAGAGAGCTGGGCAGAAATGCACTTGAGTGCACTGAGGTAATTGACCTAATTTCTTCTGTTAGTTTATTCAAGACAGTATCAAACTCTTCACCTTGCTATGAGCTGCTAGTCAAGGAATTCATTGTCAACCTACAAGAGGACTGTGATGATGGTAAATCAGATGACTTCAGAAAGGTGTATGTAAGAGGGAGATGTGTGGAATTCTCTTCTAGGGTTATCAACCACTATCTAGGAAGAGAATCTGATGGACCTAATGAGCTGGGAAAGATAAATAACCATGTGTGCAAGGTCATCACTGCTAATCAATTCAAAGCTTGGCCAGTCAAGGGGAAATTTTTTGTTAGCTTGCTGACAAGGAAGTATGCAATGTTGCATAGGATTGGCACTTCAAATTGGGTCCCTACCAACCATACCTCCTTAATAGCAACTGAATTGAGCAGGTTCATATATGCTGTGGGCACCCAAGCAAAGCTGGACTTTGGGGCTTATATTTTTTTTTCAGACATTGAAGTATGTTGGAACATCTGCAACAAAGCTTCCCATTGCTTTTCCCTCTCTGCTATGTGGAATCATACTAAGCCAGTATCCAGGTATCCTCACTGAGAAGGATTCAGTATGCAAAAGAAAAAGTCCTCTAGCCTTCCATTACAAACTTTTCTTGAGCCATCATGATGCTGATGTTGAAGCTTCCACTAGGACATCTGCTGGACCTTCAAAAGCAAAGACTCCCATATCCAAAGCTGCCTTGATTGCAGATCTGAAGAACACTTGCAAAAATCTGGATGCCAGGAAGAAAAAGCTTGAGGAAGTATTTCAAAGGCTGGAGATGGAAGAGGTTGCTCAGAATACTGATGAATCTAATGATGAATCTGAAGATGAAGAAGCTTCTAAATGTATTTACAAATGTGGGTGATAAATGCATGACTTTGGTCATGATTAAAGCTAGCAATGTGACCAACAATTGCTAGAAGCAAGGGAAGAATGTCAGATTGGGAAGTCTGATCAGAATGGTTGTTGAACTGGTAGTCTCTTCCACTACTAGTCATGGATAGTGGCAGTATAAACCCTTTGTAGCAAGCAAACTAAGAGCATCTGTTTTGGAATATAAAATCAAGTGTGGATATTTATCAGTTGTGCTCTTTGTATGTTCATCAGGGGTGTGAAATTGAGAATTAGTGGAGTACATGCTCAGCTGGAGTATTATTTATCCATGACATGAGGAGATCTTGCTAATCTTATCTGGAGCTAACCTTAAAATCCTTCAAAAGTAAAAAGTTCAGATTGTGTAGAACTATCTGATAAGGTATTATACAAGGATTTAAGATCAATTGTTGTTTGTGGAATTCACAAATATTTGATTGATTATCCTTGTGATTCAAGATTGGTGATGTTCAAAAAGATGTTGGAACATCTTATCATCAGAGTTTGTGCAGAATCATGGGAGAGGTATTGCATAAGCTGTAACATTGGCTTCAGTCTTGTGTGACAGGAGTTATGTAATTCTGGAAAGTTTCTTGGCAAGAACTTGTCTGGATATTGTTGATGCTAAAGATGGAGATGAAAGACCATGAACATATCATAATCTTGGTAACTACTTGGATTGGTTTATTTCTGATCTAGGTGTAGTCCAGAATGCTCATCATGGAGTTAAGATAGGTGGAGATATCATAAATTTGTTTAGACTTCCTTACTCAAGGAAAGGTGGCATCCTTGGTATAGTTTTGAGGTGTAGTTCTTAACTATTCCTTCTGAATAATCAGACAGTGGCAGGTTTGAAGACTTTGGAGAAACATTGGAAGTTTCTCATCAATATGTGTTATTGGTAAGAACTTCTGCAAAACCAATAGAATGGAGGTTGTTTACTCAAACATGATGGATAAATCAAGTCTATGAGAGCATGGAACTCTTGTTCTATAAAGGAAGGAGGTTCTTTCAAGTGGCAGAAGAAGGAACTGAATTTAACAGATGGATGTGGGCTAATAATGTTTAAACATCTAGTTCAACATCAGGGTCTAATTGGTGAAGATCAACTTTTTTGATCAGGATATCTTTGGAAGATTTATTATAAACGTGAAGAAGACAAAAGTGGCAATTGGATTTTTCATATGAGGATTCATAAAGAAGGTTATCAAAATGTGGTAATTGGTTGATCTTTAAAGTAGATTCGAAGAATCAAGATAATCAGAGTGTGGCAGCTGGTTGTTCTTGAGGATTGTCTTGGAACAAATTGCTCTTGGGCAGAGGAGTGATAAGTTGAAGACTCAAGAGGATTTATTCTTCTTGAAGGTGGATGAGAGTTTATCACTCTTTCTGGATTTCTGATTCTAACTGGTGGCACAGTGTAGTTGAAGATTTTCAGTTCTTGGATTACTATGCTATAGTAAGTCCAGTTGGTGGAGCACATCTAGGATCATGGTGATAAGGTCTTGGTGTATGAAAAACGTTCTAACTAAGTGTTAGTACATTATCTGGGGTGTTTATCTACATGGTTTCTATTATTAGACTACCTAATCATATGGGAGAATGATGAAGTAGATGATCTATATTGGAAGAAACATGTAGAAGAGACTGGAAGTGTTCCTCGTGCTAAAAAGCCAAGAACTCCAAAAAGATCAAGTTTTCAGCAAGACCAAAGGCATACCTTCACCATTGTACAACACTCCAAAAGCTTCTGAATATGTGGATGATTCCATAAAGGAGTTGGTAACCAAAATCCTATCTGAGCAAAGAGTGGTAAGTGGCATATCTATCCCTCTGAACATTATGCCAGCCCCACAAGAAGATCAACAAACTCAGGCTGCAAAGGACACTCCTGCTCAACAGGATGTCCCAATAGATGTTGAAACATCTGAGGACCAGAAAAAGGCCTTCAATAATTGTGATGAAGAAGCATCTGAGGATCAGCACAAGGCCTCAACTGAATAGCACATCTCTGTTGATCCACCAGAAGTATATCAGGTATTGATTGCTTGGAAGTTTGTTTGTGGACATTCATTCTAATTTCATAATTAGTTTGGATGTGTTTTATCTGGATTGTATGGCCTTTGGTGTGTAAAGGCTTAGTGTCAAGAACCTGTGTGCTAGAAGATGTTCATCTTGTGTAGTCTGTGGTAACTACAAACCCAGAAAGGAATCAGGTATGCTTTGGTACAAGAAGTGAATGTGTTCGATTGGGAATTGAACAGAGAGTGAGCTCTTGAAGACATGAAGATGCGTCTTATGTTTTCCTTTCATCAATGTACAGAGAAGCATGGAGTATCCTAGACAGGGGGAGTGTGTTACAATTATGTGCACTTGATTTTGTGGTGTTAAGGGGGAGTAATACCTTAACCAGATAAGGAGAATCCTAAGAGTCTAAAGGCTATATTACATAAAGCTTCTCTCTGCAGTTTATGTTTGATTCTTGAGGAATTGTGTGTGTTTCAAGCTTATGGAGATTATATACCTCTATTTTTATGGTACCTTTGTCTTTTTATGGCTAAAAAGGGGGAGAAGTAATAGTGTGAGGTCTGATATGAAGATGTGATGTTAAGGAACTTCTACATAAGGCACTACTACACCTGTATGTAAATTAGTTTTAGCCAAAATAAGCCAAAGGGGGAGATTGTTAATGCTATTTTTTTATGATTGGCATTATGTTTGGTAAAACTAATATGGCTGGAAAATGTTGAATAAGAAGTTCCATATTAACATAGTATAGACTCTGGAAGAACATGTCAAACATGATGTCCTGACATGGTGGCACAGATAAATGTGGAAGTTGTCAAAGAAGATGTTGAATTCAGTTCAGAATGTCCTATCAGATGTTGGGACATTATCAAACAGAGTAGAAGAACTTAATTCAGGATGTCCCAACAGATGTTGTCATATGTTACAGTCAGATGTCAAAGAAGATGTTGAAACATCTGCAAATGTCATGACAGAATTACTGTCATATGTTACAGACAGATGTCAAAGAAGATGTTGAAACATCTGCAAATGTCATGACAGAATTACTGTCATATGCTACAGACAGATGTCAAAGAAGATGTTGAAACATCTGCAAATGTCATGACAGATGTCAAAGAGAATATTGAAACATCTGCAAATGTCATGACAGATGTCAAAGAGAATGTTGAAACATCTGCAACTGTCATGACAACATTACTGTCATATGTTACATATAGATATCAAACAAGAAGTGTTGAACTTAGTTCAGGATGTCACACCAAATGTTGTGACACTGTCAAACAGAGTAACAGTTAATGAACTTAAGTCAAGATATCAGGATGTCACACCAGATGTTAGGACATTGTATCAGTTGATGGAATAAGTTCAGTTTACAGGATGTCACATCAGATGTTGTGACATTGTATCAGTGAATGAAGTAAGTTCAGTTTTTCAGGATGTCCCAACAGATGTTGAGACATCTCAGACCTGTTACCAGAATTAATTAATAACTAACTGATCTGAGATATTTAAGGAGAGTTATCTGGAATTAATTATGGATGGATAAAAACAGAACAAGGCGCATCTGCAGGGAGTTTTGTTATGAAGATTCAGATTAATCAGAAGAACAAGATCACCTAGAATCTAGGAAGTAACAAACCCTAATTCAAGGTGATGACATTGGATTTATCAGATCTGAATTATGCAGAATATTCTGGAGATATTATGCAATCATATGTGGTGCTGATCTAGAAGATCTTAAAGACTCAATTTAAATTGAAGACAAATATTGAAAAATATAGGTTTCTATATTTAGAGATATTTTAGGAGTTGAAGATATTTTGGAATATTTGTAGCAGATATTTCTGCATATTTGTAGCAGATATTTCTGCATATTTGTAGCAACTATTGTTGTGATTGTTTAGGCCCAAATCCAGTTGGGAATAGGTTATAAAAGAAACCTTGTAACCTAGTTTAAATCAACCCAATCAACCGAAAATGTAAACATTATTAGGGTTGTGTCCTTGTGTCAGCCGTGCATAACAAGTAACTCTATTGTGGCTGTTTCACTTGTGATTCTCGAAGCTTGTAAGCAAGAGAAGTTTTGTGACTTGATTGAAACTGTGAAGTAAGATCAAGCTGTATTGTTTGAAGAATGTCTTCAACTTTATTAAACTTGTAAACTTGATCACTGGGTGATTGAGGGGGAGTGAGTAGGGTACTCTTATCTAAGTTGTGTCTTAGGTAGAAATTGCATTGGGTAGTTATTAAGTGATAGATTAAACAGGGTGGTTTAAGTCTAGAATTAATATTACTTATAGTGGATTTCCTCCTGGCTTGGTAGCCTCCAGATGTAAGTGTGGTTATACACTGAACTGGGTTAACAAATTCTGCTGTGTTCTTTATATCTTTTATGTTTTATGCAGTACCTGAACTGAATGTCCTATCAGATGTCCCAACATCCTGAAGCATGTTTGACTCTGATATATCAGAATTATTTAAGTACTGATATGTATGCCTTACCATGTTTATAAGTAACAGATAAGATGTCTCAACATCATATTCGACATCTTAGTCTGTCATACCAGAATTTCATATATCTTCATCAAGGGCTTTTAAGACTTCCTTGAGTTCAACCAATACATCCTTCTAGGTGGATTTGTATAGAGGGGGGAATTTCCATCAACATCTTTATCTTAATTTCTTAACACCACAATGTTTGAAACATGTGTTCCAACAAATAACTTGTAGTCAAAGGCCCGCTACAATTTCTTTTTACTCTTATTTTCTTATGTATGCACAATATTAGGGTATTACTTCGAGATAATTCAAGCTATCAAACAAGGAAAAGCTATGAGGAGCTTAACAACATAAAAATCAATATCCTTCATGGTTTCCTCTAACATGTGATCTCCAAAGTTTAGCATAGACTTGGTTCATATTTGAAATATCAGCTTGGTCAGGGCATAAGTTATGCTTGAACTGTGGTTAGTGGGTGCCCAGTTGGCTGCACCAATCTTGTTGAGTACTGCATATTTTACACTCAAACTTCCAGAAGATAGTAGATCTTTATTTGGCCATTTCTTGACTTTCCCAAATGTAATTTCTTTTGCTACTCTGTTAATGGAGGGTACTTCATAAGATTCTCCATTCTTGCTTCTCCCTAAATATCCATTAATGATTTCAGGAGAAATTTTCACACAACAACCTCTTACATACACCTTCCTAAATTATTTGCTTGCTTTAACATTTTATTAATTAGATATGTTAACAATGAACTCACTGACCAAATTCTCATAACAAGGACCAATGTCTGACATAGTCTTCATCAGACCAACATCCTTAAGCAAATCCATAATCTCTTGACATACTTCCACTTCTTCACACTAGCTTTTGAGTGGAATGATACATTATCCAAGGGAGTAGTTGGAATATTAACAAGAATTCTTTTTCCTCCAATATTTCTCCTTGAAATGGTCACAATTTCCAGGACATTTGGTTCATCGTCTTTCTCATAGTCACTTGTTTGCACAAGTTTTCTCTTTATAGACTTCTTCCTAGTAACCTTTAACTTTACTTTCCTCCTTTTCATGGGTTTTTCTTTAGGAGACTTATGCTTTGCCTTCTCAGTATTCTGTTAGCAGACTTATGCGTAACATTTGCTTTTCTTCTTGTCTTTAACTCTATCAACTACAAATTTAGCAATGCTTCTCATTATATTACTATCACAACTAATTCTTCATCAGTCTGAGTTTCTTCATAAATATTCACCACTTCTTTTTCTACAACTTTCACTTGAGACTTGGTAACTTTTCATTAATCCTATTCATGATATTGACAATAGGAATATCATCAAATTTGAAGGATCGTCATCCCTCAATCTTCTAAAACGGTCATGCATATAAGACATTCTTATAATAAATAAATAAAATGATTTTTTTTTATTAATAAACACTTACAAAAGCATAAATATTGAGTTGAAATTATATTTAAAGATAGTTTTTTTTTATGTATATAAGTGGAAATTAACTTTCAAATTAAATTTCTTGATAATTCCTTGATTATTTTAAAATATATATATAAAAAAAAATTACTTTCGTTTCAACAAGTGTAGGGGCCCACCTTTTACTTTGAAGGCACTATAATAGTTAGAGTACATGAAAAGCTATATCATTTTTCTATATATAACTAGCCTTGGCAGTTTTGAAGATAAGTTAAACTATAGCTACAACAAAGAAAAGACAATAATGGGAAAGAGCAAAGTTCTAGTTGTGGGGGGTACTGGTTATATCGGTAGGAAAATAGTAAGAGCTAGTTTAGAACAAGGTCATGAAACATATGTTCTTCAACGTCCAGATATAGGACTTGATACTGAGAAAGTTCAAATGCTTCTTTCATTCAAGAAACAAGGTGCTCATCTTGTTGAAGGTTCTTTTTCTGATCATCAAAGTTTGGTAGATGCTGTGAAACTAGTTGATGTTGTTATTTCAACCATGTCTGGTGTTCATTTTCGATCTCATAATTTGTTGATGCAACTCAAACTTGTTGAGGCCATCAAGGATGCTGGAAATGTTAAGGTATGTATATTATTACTAGTTTTTAATAAAATAATAAATTTTATGATATATTATATTTTATTATAATTTACTAAAAAAACAAAAAATTTAGTATGTTTTGATATCACACATGATTATGTACTTTGTTCCTTCCACTAGCGGTTCCTGCCTTCAGAATTTGGCATGGATCCAGCTCTTATGGGACATGCACTTCAACCAGGAAGAGTCACATTTGATGAAAAAATGACTATAAGAAAAACAATTGAGGATGCTAACATTCCTTTCACTTACATCTCTGCCAATTGTTTCGCCGCTTACTTCGCCGGCAACCTCTCTCAGATGGGGACCCTCTTTCCTCCGCGGGACAAGGTGGTTCTCTATGGCGACGGTAACGTCAAAGGTATATACAAAACCTTAGAAATATTTTCTGTAATGTGAGTTAGGACAATTGATATATGAGATGTACATGTATGTGGCAGTTGTTTATATGGATGAAGATGATGTAGCAACATACACAATTAAGACAATTGATGATCCAAGAACATTGAACAAGACAATATATCTAAGGCCACCAGAAAATATACTCACTCAAAGAGAGTTGATTGAGAAATGGGAGAAACTTATTGGAAAGAAGCTAGAGAAATCTACCATATCTGAAAATGACTTTCTTTCTTCCATGAAAGGTAAAATTGTACACACACAGAAAAAAACTTTTTATTATTTAATATCATAAAATAATTGTTGACTATTATTGATTGGTGTGAAATTTAGGTTTGGACTTTACAAGCGAAGTAGGGATGGGACATTTCTATCATATTTTCTATGAAGGGTGTTTGGCAAATTTTGAAGTAAGGGATGAAGAAGAAGCATCGAAGCTTTATCCAGAAGTGCGATACACACGCATGGATGAATATCTAAAGTTATATGTGTGATATGAGATTATATATAACCATGAAAATTTGTACTTTTTGTTATTCAAATTAAATAAATCTTGGTGATGTAATGGACAATAGTGAAGCAAGTTATTTTCTTTGTCAGGTGAAGGATTTGTAACCATGTTTGCTTTAATGTGAACTTATTTCATTTATTTTGAAAGAACAAATACATAAACAAGTTGATTGGATTCAGGGGTGACTATTGAGAAGTTCTAGCAACATCAAGATCTCGTAACGTTCTTGTTCTCTTTTCTTCATGTCTCTATAATTTGGCAACAAGCTTTTAGATCACTGATTCATTGAATTGTCCTGTTTTTAGCCAAGTTCTAAAAAACTCCTATGAACGTCTCCTAATTATTTTTTAATAAGAAAAATAACGGATTACAATGAGTACAAGAGGTACTGAATTTTTACAACCAAAAACGAGCAAATTACAATGGAAAGAAAAAGCGTAAGAAGTTGTAAATTATGAAGCTAAGCAGGACAGCGGCCTTCCTCCCACCTATGAGCTACATTGCTCTTTGAAAAATCAACAGACCAATTTCGGGCCTTATGATTTCACAAAAATGATAACTTCGGTCCTAATTTTTTAGAGGTCCGAGACTGATAATAAAAATGCACTTCTAATAAAAAAAATGGATCAATTAATCTTGAATCAAAATAATAAAAATGCACTTCTAATAAAAAAAATGGATCAATTAATCTTGAATTTTGATTGTATATTAATTTTTTAAATATTTAATTATAAAATTAAATATTATTTAAACTTTACATTCAAAATTATAACCATATGACAAAAAATCCCTTACAATACTTTGAACGATAGAGTTAGATGGATTTTAGAGGAAGATGCTGAGTTTTCGATTAGAACTTGTTACAAGAAGTTATTTTCGTATCGTCTCCCTTTCGGGCCAAGTAATAGACACGACAAGGTTTTCGCCTTGTTATGGAAGACGGAGACTCATATGAAAATCAAGTCCTTCGGATGGAGGTGTTTGTTGAACAAATTACCAACAAAAGACTCTCTCTCTAATAGCGGTATTTTCTTTTCTTCTTCTGATTTAAAGTGTAGCTTTTGCAAATCCCATTCGGAATCGATCATTCATTTATTTCGAGAATGTAAGGTGGCTAAATTGGTATGGACGGACATATAGGATTGACTTGGTTTTTCCATTGGTAGTGGTACCGGTTGCAAGAAGAGTTTTTTGCAATGACACTCTTTTTGCAATAGGAAGCGGATAAAGGCAGGTAGAGAAGATTTGTTTTGGTTGGCTATTTGTTGGAGTTGCAGAAACGAAATTATTTTCAGAAACTCGGGGCGGAACGTCATGGACATCGTGTGGAAAGTGAAGTTTCACATATGGCGATGGTCTCATAGGAAAAATTCCTTTACCGATTGTAATTTATATGAATTTGACAAAGTTCATTTGATTTATTTGTCTTAGATCTAATTGGTAGGAATTTTTTCTTTTTTATTCGAACGGTGAATCGCTTTCTTTTGTATCAAGTGTGAGTACATTTTGTACTCTTTATCAATATACAACTTGCTTACAAATATATATATATATATATATATATATATATATATATATATATATATATATAAAAAAGCATTCAAAATTTATATATATATATATATATATATATATATATATATATATATATATATATATATATATATATATATATATATATATATATATACAACTTGCTTACAAATAAATATATATATATATATATATATATATATATATATATATATATATATATATATATATATATATATATATAAATATAAAAGCATTCAAAATTTTATATGTTAAATATATTCATAAAATTAGAGACATTGTGATAAAAATCTCAATATTTTATTGGATTTGATATAATATCATGAAGAGAGTCGGATTAATGATTTAAATTAAAAAAATTGCACTAAACTTTGACTAACCCAAATAAGATTATTTTCAACAAAAATTAAACCTATTAATTTAATTTATTATCCATTTAATTATAAAATTAATTAAAAATAATATTAAATTTACTAAAATTTTAATATTATTATAGATTAAAATTAAACAATATATCTTTCTATGTAAAAATAATAATAAATAAAATGTGTTATATTTTGTTATAAGAAATAATAAATAAATTAAACATATAATAAATATTGAATTGTTAAATATTGATACACCAAAAATGTATGTTTAAAAATTAAAAAGGTTTTTTAAGGAATAGAACATTTAACTTTATAAATTAGTATGAGTATTGGTCTTTATAACTATTTTTTTTTTATTCACTAATTAATATCTAATGGGGATAGCAAAATTTTAACAATTCCTCTTAGATATGGTTCAATTCCTTCTGCCTCGTTAATTCTTACTTTTGACAGTTTTTGAAAGAAAAAAAAACTTTCACACAATATAACACAGGTCTTGCTAAAGAATCGAACATGCAACTAAAATATTAGAGTAAGATACGCTACCGCTAAACCAATGTTTGTATTAATTTTCAACATAATATATTATTAAAATATATATAATGTTATTTACAAAAGCCCACCAATCATTTTTTTAGGCCCCATTTTTTTAGGCGCTCTACAGGTTTGGTTGTCCTAGTCCAAGACCCCCATTTTTTTAGGTGCTCTACAGGCTTGGTTGTCTTAGCCCAAGACCGACCATACGTAACAATATAATTATAGCCTCTTAATTAACCGTAGTAATATATATTTATTATTTCTTTTTATTTTATTTTATATTTTATATAATTAGGATTCATAAAACAATTGTTGTCATAATTGAATCAGTGACACGTTTTGAATCCTCACACATGCAATTTTATATTTATTTCATTAAAAAGGATGTGTTCCCTTAATTTTTATTTATAAATAAAAAATTAAACACCCTCCACCAATCACCGTGATCCATATAAAGAATCGTAGTTAAATATAAAGACATTTCACCAATATTCTTTTTATCAGCCGTGATAAAATTTATTATCTATAAAAGCTAATTAGTATAAATTTATAACAATTGCGCTCAAAGGAAACCCTAACTCCATTCGTCTTATCTGAGTCTCTCAAAATTTCAATATAACTTCTCTCACATTTATTAATCAAGGAAATGTTTCATGAATCTATTATTGTAGATGCTTTTTACTATGTATGTTGATGTTTTTGTGGAGACGTGTTGTTGTTTTATTAAAGTTAGTTATTGTTTACTATAAAGTATGTTGATATTTTTCTTGATAAATATTGTTGTTTGTGTTATTGTTAATATTATTCCTTGTACTTGTACATTGTGACTTTCATTTCGTTCGGCCAACGTGTTCTAAAAGATGAGTTTAGTATATTGTATTTGGTTTGAGTGCTTTATCAACCCTTCACTCACTACATAACCTTTCAAATTGAATTAGAAAATAGTATTATGAGATATTAAGTTATATTGGGAAACAACTTAAACTAAACATAAAATTTGGAGCTTTTTGCAGTCTATTATTTGTTACTCTTTAACGGTTAGAACATGGTTCAATACTTCTAGTTCTTCTGCTATCACTTCCTCCACCTTTAGTCTTTGTTTGCAAAACAATTAATACTTTGCAAATTGAACTAGTAGTAAAGAAAGTGTTAACAAAAAGAACTAGAAGCATTGAAATAAGTTCAAATGGTAAAGAGAAAAATGCAGATAATGGATTGTATAAAGCTCGTACAACATTGATTAGTGTAACTTATTCTTCTAATATAACTTAATTTGTTATATTATTGATTTTTAAATCAGATTGATTGGTTGTATGTTTAGTGAGTACATGGTGAAATTAGCATTCCATATAAGGTATAATAAACTCAAGTATACATATTACCACAGTTGGAATCTAAAATCATGGAGATATGTTGTGTGTTAAGTATTTCACTACAGTTGTAAGGAACAACCGTCGTGAAAAGGTATAGAAATCTGCCAAAATGTTGGCGCTGAGTATCAAACTCATGACCTCAACCTTTTACTACGGTTGTTTTTACAACCATAGTGATATTTTACAAGATAATGTGTTTTTACCATGGTTACCAGCTAATGATAGTAAAGAGGAACATACTACCACACCCTACGTTATCATTTTTAATCATTTATGATGATATATCTTTTCCAACCGTGATAAAAGACCCTTTTATAGTAGTGTTTATACTTCTTTACAATCTCTACGAAAAAGAATCTCATAGCTATCAAGCCAAATAGATCAACAGACGGACATCCAAATCAACAACTTTAATTTAGACTTTACCTTATCTTTTAGTTAAGTCCAAAAATTCTAAGATTATTTCTCATAGAATGTGTCTCCATTGATTTGTTGAATCCAAACCAAATGAGAACAAATTCATGAATCCCAAATACACATAGCAATAGAGCAAGAGAAGAATAAATGACCGAATGAATTCCTCTGATCTAAAACACATTTGGCACACCTATTCATGGCTTCCAAACAAGATCCCTTTTCTAGCATAAACATCTCGAGTAAGGAGCCTCTTTAAAAAAATATTACAACCAAAAAGTTGAATTTTTGCAAGGAATTTTGGACTTCCTCCAATGATGGGCTAAAGACGTGTCTAATTATGTGTCTAGCGGTATCTTAACTGCAAGTGCACAGCCTATCGAAGTAATATTTAAGATTATCGATCCACAGGGACTCTATGGTTACTTAGTGCTAGATGAACTTCTAGTTTAGCTAAGGTGGAGGGTTGTCACGATTTTTTGCTGTTTTTAAAGATTAAAGGCGGAATTAAATTTAAGTTTTAATAAAATAATACTAAGGCGGTCGGTATGTAATTATACTAACTTAGGCGGGTCAATCTAACCTAGGCTTATAAAGGTGTTCACTTAAACTATTCTGTAGAGGTTACCAGTTTAAATACCCTCAACTCACACTCTCGTGGTCTTATCTCAGATCTTACCCCTAAAGCCCTATGCCTGCTCTCGCTAGCCCATAAGTGTTTAGAGATAATTTTTGGAAACTTAGTAATTCTAATTTATTTTAAAGCGCTCTCGCTGTGTTTAATTTAAATGCCTAACTTTAGCTATCTGGTTAAAATCTCACACTCTCGTGGTCTTGACCTAACCTAATACTCTTTCCTTACTCTCGTAACGAAAAGGTCGATTTTAAATAAAAAGTATTAGCCAGAATGTTAAGTTATTAATTATTTTTAGCCTATGGTTAATTTTTACCGATTAAGTTTGTTTTAACTACATACCGCCCTAAGGTAATTAGCTACTCATTTTTGTTGAACCAGACAGAGGCAGAGAAACAATAAACAAAATATTCATGGCAGAAAAATAAATAAACAACATAAATATTAAATTGCAAATAATAAAAACCTGGTTAACAATAAAATGGCAGACTCCTTCTTCCACAGACCGGAAAGCTCGGAGTAATTGGCGGAAATCGAAAATAAAATAAAATTCTGAAGGTTTAGAAACAAGTAATTTTTATAACAATTTCCTGATGTTGGAAATTGTTATAGGTTGGGTTTGGATACAATGAAAATAGAATACTGAAAATAATGCTGAAATAAAAGGGTTGTAAAATAAATCGGCAGAGCTTCCGCAGGAAATTGATAGAAAAAATGCTTTGTCAATTGTTCAACTGAATTATGCTATTTATAGAACAATTAATGGGCTTGAAATTTGGACTTGTTGCCTTGGGCCTTGTTGAAGCAGCTGAGAAAATATAGGAACGTGGCTAAAAAATAGGCAGACCTTCTTCACGTAATGTTTTGACGTGGTCTCAGTCAAATAACCTACTTTTTCCCTTGTCACGGTCGTGACAAGGTCTTCACGTCCGTGTCCCTTGCATTTTAAGTGTCACGGTCGTGACAATGTCATCACGGTCGTGATTGCTTCTTTTGGGGTGTCACGGTCGTGACACCTAGGTGACGACCGTGAGTGCAACAAATTATGCAGGTTTTGCAGGTTTCTTCATTTCTTCATCTTTTTATGGTTGTTTTTGTTCCTTTTGCTCTTAATTCATGATTTAGCTCCATATATGATGTACATGCAAAATGGTAAGAAAAACTCGAGGAATCGGGTGTTAAAACGATGATTATGCGATAAAACGGTAATGAAACTTAGCAATATAATCGATACATTTTCTCGTTATCAAACTTCCCCAAACTTAAACCTTTGCTTGTCCTCAAGCAAATAGTCGGTTGAAAATCGTCGGACAAGTTTTTATTGACGCATACACATAACAAACCGTACGAGGGATCGTTTTGTCGGATAAGCCGATACTTTGATAGAACACTAACGATACACTAATGACACAAGCAACAAGCTATGTCGTCGACTTCCCGTTAATCGAAACAATCGGTAATTTCTTTACGATTTCACCTAGAGTTTTTCGATCTTATTTCGCCCGGTTTCATTCTAGCGCAATCACATTAAGCCCTTTGCCTTAGCACGCACGTAGTGGAGTAGCCGGTTAGCGACTTTGATCCTTTTTAAGCACGGGGTCTGGTACACGAGTGCGGTAACCCTACATATTATCCGATTTGGAGGTTGTGGGGGATCGAGTCGTAGCACGCCCTACCAAGTTCAGAACCAGTACCTCTGAACCAACCCGCAATGGACTCCTTCTCATATTTCTCGTTTCTTATATGCGACCGTGTACTTTGGTGCAATTTCTTTTCATTTGCATCGAGATATGAAGGATCATTATTGATTAGGCATCAAACGCTTATATTCATCGGCTCCCCACGTGGTTTGTGTTCAGACGGTGCTGACTGCTAGTATAAACTACTAGGGGTTACTCTTTGAACTGAACTTAAGGTGTACTCGTAATGATAATCGGAATGGAATCGCTTAAGTGGGAAGTCAAAGGTGTCAAGATTGTATTGGTCTTGTTGAATCGTTCTCAGCTTCCTAATTACGATTCTGTAGGTAAGTCGGGTAATGCGAATAGTTAAAGATTTTTTTCTGGTATGGCTAAATAAACGGGGAAAGTTCGAAGCTAAAGAAAATATCACAAAGATTTGCTCGTTTCATTAACTTGTGAAAAGAAATACAATGGAATGGAAAAATGCGAAAAGGGAAAATGCAGAAAATGAAAGGTACCTCTCCCACACTATATCAGACATTGTCCTCAATGTTGTGATATAATAACGGTAAAAGTACAGTACAGACTACAAAAACGAAAAACAAACATAAGCAAAACTAAAACTAAGGCTGCTGAGGACCGCAGGCTCGGCTTCTGGTGCGGGAGCGTCTGGTAGGAGTCGCTTCAGGATCAGAACCGGTACCGGTAACAGTAGTGATGTCAATGCGTAAGGCTTCTAGCTCGCTGAAAATTTCTCCAAACTTCTCATTAGTAGCTTCCTGGTTTGTTGCAATAGTGCGGAGTAAAGCATCATACTGCTCCTTCTGCCTTCGCTCCAGTGCGGCGTTCATCTGGTTCTGCTGATGAATCGCACGGAGGACGTCCTCAAGAGTGAATTCCTGTGCAGGAGGCTGTCGGGTAGATGACTCTGGAATGTCCTGGACAGGCTCAGCTGCATCCATAGCGTCCTGCATCTCATCCGCTGGAGGATCGGCCTGATCATCATGAATGGGGGCATGGCCGACAGCATCTGGTAAAACAAAGAGCCAGTTGGCTCGGCTGGATGGGTCGATGCGGTCACAGGACGGCAGAATGATATGGTTATACCTGCCATCCTCTCGCTGCGCAATCAGGTGAGCGGACCTACAATAGCTCTTGGTGAGGAATTCTTCGGCTATGCGAGGCAAATGTGTGAGCAAGTCACTAAGCCCTAACTGAAAGGCGAGGGTGGTGACAATGCCGCCAATGAAAAATGGGGTGGATCCTCTTTGCGCAATGACCTGGATGTGAGAAAGCATGAACGGGGCAGCGTTGATCAGCTTGTCATTTAGAGCGCAATGCAAGAACAGAAGCTCCTTGGAGTTGAGCTTATGGTTACTCTCTCGTGCAAAAATGGTGTTGCAAATGACTTGGTGGAAATATCGGATTGTCGGGTTGTGGATGTGTGTAGCATTGAGGCTTTGGAAGGCTGAGGCACGGGTATTGGTTATGTCGTGCCATAAAGTGAAAGCGGTTTCACTAAAATTATCTGGCACGCGGAGGTGAGCTTCAGTCCCGTGAGCGAAGCCTAGCAACTCGGCTATCCTTGTTTGCGAAAGTTCAAACTCCCAGCCAAACAATTTGAATTTAGCAACGCCGGTAAGCTGACTCTAAGAACCGGTACCGGTGATGTAACAGAACGAGCTTAGGAACTCCAGTGTCAGCAACTCGAATGTGGGCTGAGGCTGACTGCATAGAACCCACAGATTAACCTTCTTAAGCAGGTTCTTGACACTGTTGAGCATTTTGAGCTCTCTCAAACATTCAGTGTCGATATAACGCGTAGGTTGCACACCGCGGTTCTGGAATCGGATAAATCTTTCTCTCTGGGTTTCTCCAGCATCACCCTCTCTGAATTGAATAGCTTCCATTGCATGCAAGAACTATAGTGAGAGATGAGGATTTTGGATTTTTGTGAAAAAGTGATAAAATGAGAGAAATAATGGTTCGGATAAATAATGGAAGGTGAGAATATGATAGGTGTGGTGATAATGGGGAGGTTAATGAGTTTTAATTTGGTAATGGGAGGTTACGGAAGTTGTGGAGAAAATGGGTGGTTTTTGGAAGTTATGGAGGAGGAAGAAGAAGAGGTTTCGAAAAGAAACAGTTCTGTTTCTCACGAATCCTATATTTAGGGTTGTCACGGTCGTGACAGGGAGATGACGGTCGTGACACGCTAAATTAGCACGTCACGATCGTTAGGGGGGCGTGACGACCGTGAGAGTTTGTTTCGTTGAATAATTTCCAGAAAACACTATCTCTTACGCTTCATATACTTTATAATAATTTATTTATTTTCACTTCTCACTCAATATTACATTTAAACACTATATAATAAATATTTTCAATATAGCACTTGTATATTTGCACTGCACGAGAGATTTTTATAGAATATGAATAAATTCAAGCATAACAGTACATAGAATGAAAATATATAAATTGATTAAAATGGAAAAATTTTGGGAACTAGAAGTGCATTGCATATGGTAATTGAAATGAAATTACATTAATGAAAATACGGTACGAAATTGTTTGCGAAAAGTAAATCTAACTAGAAACGAAAACAATGAGAAAAATAAACTAGATCACTTATAGCATTTTCAAAAGTGTTTCTTCAAATCCTCGATTGCGGAGTTCAAGTGATAGAATTGTTCACAGGTTATGTCAGTCAAACCTATAATGTCCAATCGCATGCTCTTAATTTCATCCTTGAATGAATTTATATCAGTTTGGTAAGCTTCAAGAGTGTTCATGATATTCTGTAAGTTGTTAGCATAATCTCCTTGATTCACTTCAGGGGGTTCAATAACTTCGTCAGTGTGGTCAATGTCATGGTAACCAGGAGGTGTCTCAGGGTCAGTTTCGACATCGGTCATTATATCATATGTTATCTTGTAAGACTGAGGTGTTTCAGGAGTAGATGGATAATCAGGCGGGGTTAACTCATAAAGCCAGTTATCCTTATTGTGAACACTTACTCTAGCATGGTTTGGCAGTGTGAACAGGGTTACTACCTCATTCCGGATTAAGTACTCGAAAGGTGGATGTCCTAAATTCCTTATGATATGACGATTGAAGCAAAAGTTAAGATTCATAGGACGGATGGTACCTAAACGGTTGCACCTGTGCAATTGGTACCTAAGTCCTAAGGCATCAGCAATCATGGTTACAAGACCTCCTACTAATATAGGTAATTCAGGTTCTTCTTGGATACGGGTGAAGGTTTGCATCATGAAAGGTACACCATTAACAGGTTGTCCATTAGTGAAACATGACATAATGAATATCTCATCTTTAGAAACTCCGGTAATGTTTTCTTCTTTTCCAAAGAAGGTGTGGGCAAGGATCTTATGGAAGTAACGGAGAGCTGGGTTATGGATTTCATCATTGTTCATGCTATTTGGTTCAGGGTGGTAGTTTCCGGTTAAAGTTCCCCAAAAGAAATCCAGCTCAATGTCCATCAATTATACCTGTGTGGTAGTAAAAGCAAAGGGTCCACTAGGGAATCCTAATAAGTCAGCTAGTTCTTTATGGTTAAAGTCATATTCTATTCCAAATAGGCGGAAACTGATAAATCCTTTCCTAAATCCAAAACCGCGCTCGGGTAGGTAAACTAAGGAGCTAAGGAACTCAAGGGTGAGCTCGCGGTAAGTCACAAACTTATGTTGAATCAGTGTATTCTCCCATCCAAGTCGGTTAAACAAGTACAGGATGCTATCATGTATACCTAGGGTTTCCATAGTCAGATCATCCGGGTACAGGGTCAAATCCATTTGCCTCTATGATAACTCTTCAAATTTCATTCTTTAGTTTCTACCTCTAAATTTGGTTTCCATATGGTTAATCGGTTGGTTAGCCATGGTCAGTGCAAATATGGAGGAAACAAATCAGGGGGAGAAGGAAAGTGGAAAAGACTTTTAGAAAATCTGTAAAAGTGATTTAAGATTAAAATAGGGATAAATATACAAAACCCCCCTGTCATTAGGGCGTGATTTGGTTTTCCCCCCTTTAAGTTTTTTTTTAATAGAGACCCCCTCATAAAATCAAAAATCAGATTTTACCGCCCCCTGTTACCCTCAATGATGACTGGGTTGCTGACTGTACTTCATTGAGGGTAATAGGGGCAGTAAAATCTGATTTTTGATTTTATGAGGGGGTTTTTATTAAAAAAAATTAAAGCTGATAAATTAACTTAAATATGTTTTTAGAATAATAAATATTATTTTCACATTTATTATAAAAATAATATTTTTTGATCAAAATTATATTTATTAGTAATAAATTAACTTAAATATGTTTTTAGAATAATTATTACAAAAGATACTTTTTTTAGTTTTGTTTCAAAAATAATTTTGTAAATACTGTGATTTAATTAAATGCATTTGATAAGAAGATTATTCCTTAAATACATAAATATTAATTCTTAAAATAATAATGGAAATTTTTTATTTTAATTTCGTAGTGTCAAATTTTGTTAAGGGAGTTAAATTCCTCATGAATAATATTTGAATTGCCTATTTTTTGTTTACCCAACATGAATAATATATTTATATTTAATGCAAAATAATTTCCAATTAGAAATATTTAATCATGTGCATTTCATATAATTCTTATATATATATATATATATATATATATATATATATATATATATATATATATATATATATATATATATATATATATATATATAAAATAAAGGAGAATATATATATATATATATATATATATATATATATATATATATATATATATATATATTAAACGTATTATAAATATTTGATTTGACTTTCTTAAAATAAAAAGATTTAATTTAAATTTTTTGTTTAAAAATTCAATGAAAAAGATATTAAAAATGGAAATACTAAATCTTGGGATTTCATTTTTTTTAGAGAATAATATGTTTACTCCTCTCAGTCACAATTATTAAAAAAAATCTTATAATATTTTTTTTAGAATAATTATTTTGTTGCGTTGCCAAGAGTGAAAAATGTCACACAGCGACACCATCCCCCTTCACGCATCCTCCCAATCTGACATCGACGAGATCGAGAATCTCATCTCTGCTTCTCCGGCCACCGTTCTTCCGGCGAGACCTCCAAGTCCACCACGCGCTTCCATTCCCGTTTCATCCTCTTCTCCTTTCATCAATTCCAATCTCCCTAATCCCGCTCCTCCCAAATCCTCTTACCAACCTCAAATTCCAAAACCCCCTTCTTCTTCGTCTTCTTTCCCTCCTCCTCCACCTCCTCCTTCTACGCGTGCTGATATCTCTAATTCTGGATTCGGACCTGCTCCCAACACGCTTACCGAACCTGTTTGGGATACGATCAAGAGAGATCTCTCGCGGATCGTTAGTAATTTGAAGCTTGTTGTGTTTCCTAACCCTAATCGGGAAGATCCCGGTAAGGCGTTGCGTGATTGGGATCTATGGGGACCGTTCTTTTTCATTGTGTTCCTTGGTCTCATTCTTTCTTGGTCTGCATCTGTCAAAAAAGTATTTCACTCTTTCTTTTGTTCATTTCAAGCTTCTTGTGTTTGATTCATTTCAGATCAGGAATTACATTATGCTTTTGTTTGTATAGATTTATCTGTTGATGATGTTCATATGGAAGCTTGTTAGAGTAATTGATTTTGATCTTGATGATTAGTGATTCTTAATGTGTGTTAGAATCACTTTTAGAATGGATCTTGTTTTTCTCATTATCCCTTGTTAGAAGAGAATTCATTGTATGTTTATGGATGGAAGCAGAAAATGAAGAGTTTATATAAATTTGGTTGCTGGTTCTGATGCAAATTAGTTTATTCATCAAGTTTCTGCAGTACTAGGGGATTGGAAGATGGTTTTAAGCCAAGTCAGCAAGTCATTCAAGCCCAGTCAACATGTGTGGTAAAAGGGGGCGGTAAAAGTTGGTTTTTTGGTTTTATGAGGGGGTCTCTATTAAAAAAAAAATTCAAGGGGGGAATACCAAATCACGCCCTAATGGCAGGGGGGTTTTGTATAATTATCCCATTAAAATAAAGAAAAATAAGGAAATGAAATGTATAATTTAAAGGCAATAATAGTAATAATGAAATAAGGCTATAAAATGACAAAACAATTAAATGAAGAATAAAACGATAAATGACAAAATAATAGATTGATAAAAATGAATTAAATGATTAAATGAGTGAATGGGTTGCCTCCCACTAAGCGCTGTTTTTATCGTCAAAAGCCTGACGTAATGCTTAGGTGTAAATTAATCAGGGGAATTAGTGGACAACTCTAAAAGCCTTAGACTATTTGCATAATCTCTATTTTCAACTTTATGATAATGTTTTAAACGTTGTCCGTTTACTATAAATGGTTCACTATTCCTACCCTTAATTTCTATTGCTCCACTCGGGAACACTTTAGTTATTTCAAAGGGTCCTGACCATCTAGATTTTAATTTTCCAGGAAAGAGCCTAAGTCTTGAGTTAAAAAGGAGTACCACATCTCCCACACTAAATTCTTTCCTAGATAGGCGTTTATCATGCCATCGTTTAGTTCTTTCTTTATATATCTTAGCAGTCTCATAAGCATCTAGCCTTAATTCTTCTAATTCGTTAATATCTAGGATTCACTTTTCTCCTGCAGCATTATAGTTTATATTGAGAGTTTTAATCGCCCAATAAGCTTTGTGTTCTAGTTCTACCGGGAGGTGACAAGATTTTCCATAAACTAATTTGAAAGGTGTAGTACCTATGGGTGTCTTGTAAGCGGTCCTATAAGCCCATAAAGCTTCATTAAGTTTAGATGACCAATCTTTCCGAGATATGGCGACAGTCTTTTCTAAGATTTGTTTGATTTCTCTGTTTGAGACTTCGACTTGTCCACTTGTTTGTGGGTGATATGGTGTTGCCACACGGTGTCTTACTCCATACTTAGATAGTAATTTGTCAAAGATTTTTGAAATGAAGTGCGAGCCACCGTCACTTATGACGAGTCTAGGCACACCAAATCTGGGAAATATTATATTTTTGAAAAGCTTTATTACTACTCGTGTATCGTTTGTAGGAGAAGCTATAGCTTCAATCCATTTCGAAATATAATCAACAGCTACGAGTATGTAATTGTTACCGAAAGATGATGGGAATGGTCCCATGAAATCTATTCCCCAGACGTCAAAGATTTCTACTTCTAAAATTCCTTTTTGAGGCATTTCATCTCTTCTTGAAATATTGTCGGTGCGTTGACACCGATCGCAATTTATAACAGCGATGTGGACATCCTTCCATAGATTAGGCCAGAATAGGCCAGCTTGCAAGATTTTTGCACAAGTCTTGGAAGTGCTTGCATGTCCACCATAAGGAGATGAATGACATTGAGCAATGACATCTTCTATTTCTTCTTCGGGAATACATCGACGAAAGATTCCATCGGGTCCTCTTTTGAACAATAATGGTTCATCCCAATAGTAATGTTTTAGATTGTGAAAGAATTTCTTTTTCTGCTGATAGGTTAAATCAGGTGGAAGAACTCCTGCGGCTAGGTAGTTAACAATGTCAGCGTACCATGGAAGTCCTACAGTTGTCTGGATTGTTTCCACGGGTTCTGGTTCATTTAAGTCTAACTGAACTGGGTCGCTTCCTATTTGTGCTATCAGCTATTCATACGGAAAATCATCGTTAATCGGCACTTGTTCGGGTTTAATACCTTCTATTCTAGATAAATGGTCCGCTACGACGTTTTCAGTACCTTTCTTATCTTTTATTTCGAGATCAAATTCTTGTAAGAGTAAAATTCATCTCAAAAGTCTCGGTTTAGCATCTTTCTTAGTTAATAGATATCGGATAGCAGCATGGTCTGTGTAAACAATTATTTTCGCTCCTACTAGGTAAGAACGGAATTTGTCAAGCGCAAAGACAACTGCTAACAATTCTTTTTCAGTAGTGGCGTAGTTCATCTGAGCAGAATCTAAGGTACTACTGGCATAGTAAATCGCATGAAGTTTCTTTTCCTTCCTCTGGCCTAGAACTGCGCCTACAGCATAGTCACTCGCATCGCACATGATTTCGAAAGGTAATCTCCAGTCAGGGGGTTGCATGATTGGTGCGGTGATGATGGCTGTTTTTAGAGTTTCGAATGCTTTAAGACAATCTTCATTGAATATGAACTCAGCATCTTTCATTAATAAACCAGTAAGAGGTTTAGTGATTTTCGAGAAATCTTTGATGAATCGTCGGTAGAAACCGGCGTGTCCTAAAAAGCTTCGTATTTCTCGAATGGTTTTAGGGGGTTGAAGATCTTTTATGACTTCTATCTTAGCTTTATCTACTTCAATTCCCTTGTCGGATATAACGTGGCCTAATACGATTCCTTCTCTGACCATAAAATGACATTTCTCCCAGTTAAGCACGAGGTTTACTTTTACACATCTTTCTAACATCATTTCTAAGTTTGATAGGCATCCTTCAAAACTTTGCCCGCATACAGAGAAGTCGTCCATGAACACTTCCATGATGTTGTCTATAAAATCTGCGAAGATTGACATCATACATCTTTGAAAGGTTGCAGGAGCGTTGCATAATCCAAAGGGCATTCGTCTATAAGCGAACGTTCCATATGGGCATGTGAATGTAGTCTTCTCTTGATCATCTGGATGGATAGGAATTTGGAAAAATCCTGAGTAACCGTCAAGATAACAGAAGTATGAATGCTTGGCTAATCGTTCTAACATTTGATCTATAAAGGGTAGTGGGAAATGATCTTTTCGAGTGGCTTTGTTTAGTTTACGATAATCTATGCACACTCTATGTCTTGTCACTACTCTTTGCGATATCGATTCGCCTTGAGCGTTTTTCACAACAGTGATACCTCCTTTCTTTGGCACTACATGTACTGGACTAACCCATTCACTATCAGAGATTGAATATATTATTCCGGCATCTAGTAGTTTCTTAACTTCTTCTTTTACTACAGTGCTAAGGATTGGGTTAATTCTTCTTTGAGATTCTCTGGAGGTTTTACAATCTTCTTCTAGCAAAATACGATGCATACAGACTGAAGGGCATATCCCTTTGAGATCAGATATGTTATATCCTAATGCAGTTGGATATTTCTTCAAGACATCTAAAAGTTTCTTTGTTTCTATAGTTCCTAAACTGGAATTTATTATAACTGGTCTTTTACATTCAATGTCTAAGAATTCGTACCTTAGGTTATTAGGTAAAGTTTTTAATCCTAATGTAGGTTTATCTTTACTTGGCATGGGATCCGGTGTAAGTGCTAAACTTTCGCTTAGACTATCATCCTGATATGGTTTACGCCAATTATCATCTTCGAAAATCGGAGGGATTTGAATTTTCATTATTTCAGAATAGGTAGTTTCTTTCAGTTCCATTTCTCTTACACATTCGTCAATTACGTCCAATAGATAGCAGGTATCCTCTATAGCTGGTGATTGTAAGAATTGTGTTAAAATAAATTCAACTTTCTCTTCACCTACTTCAAAGGTTAGCTTTCCTCTTTTTACGTCTATTATAGCTCCGGCGGTAGCTAAGAATGGTCTTCCTAGTATGATAGGTGTAGTGGAGTCTTCAGAGATGTCCATGATTATAAAATCAGTAGGGATGTAGAATTGTCCTATACGTACTGGGACGTTTTCTAGTATGCCTACAGGATATTTAACTGAGCGATCGGCTAGTTGAACAGACATTTTAGTTGGTCTTAGGTCTCCCATGTCTAGCCTTTTGCAAATCGTTAAGGGCATAACACTGATACTGGCTCCTAAATCGCATAGAGCTTTGTCAATGACGAATTTTCCTATTACACAGGGTATAGAGAAACTTCCTGGATCTTTTAGCTTTGGAGGCATATTATTCTGAATTATGGCGCTACACTCAGCAGTAAGTGTAATTGTTCCGTTATCCTCTATCTTTTTCTTATTAGATAAGATTTCTTTTAAAAACTTAGCGTACGAGGGTATTTGAGTGATTGCTTCTGTAAACGGAATGGTAATATTCAACTGTTTCAGAAGTTCGACAAATTTCTTAAATTGACCCGTCGTCTTGGAATTGGTTAATCTCTGAGGGTACAGAATTGGTGGTTTATAGGGTGGTGGAGGCACATAAGGCTTTTCTTTCTCCACTGCCTCTCGATTATCATCTTCCTTTTCTTCTGGATCATTCACCACTTCAGTCGGTTTATCCGGTTTTTGGTACATGGCTGGATTGTCAAGTCTTGGATCGGTAGGTCCATCAAGTTCCTTGCCACTTCTTAATATTACGGCATTGGCATGTCCTTTCGGATTAGGTTGAGGTTGTCCAGGAAATACTCCAACTGGTGCAGCAGTAGGTGCTTGTTGTTGAGCTACTTGTGAAATCTGAGTTTCAAGCATTTTGTTATGTGTAGCTAATGCATCTACTTTGCTCACTAATTGCTTAATCTGCTCACTAGTATGAATGTTTTGGTTTAAGAAGTCCTTGTTTGTTTGAGATTGGTTAGCTATAAAGTTCTTCATCATCAACTCAAGGTTCAATTTTCTAGGGACATTAGGAGCAGTCTTTTGATATCCCGGTGGTGCAGCTGGTGCTTGACCTGGTGCGTATAAAGCATTGTTATTCTTATAGGAGAAGTTCGGATGATTTTTCCAACCTGGGTTGTATGTGTTTGAGTATGGGTTTCCTTGAGCATAATTCACTTGATCTGTGGGAATTCCTGTCAATAGTTGACAATCAGAAACTTCATGTCCTGGAACTCCACATAACTCACAATTAGGTGTTACTGCAGCCACGGTGGCTGTTGGTGTTATGGCCAAGTTGTCGATCTTTTGGCTTAGTTGGTCAAACTTTGCATTGACTTGGTCCATACTACTCACTTCGTACATACCTCCTTTTGTTGGTTTCTCAGTTGCGACTCTCTCGCTTCCCCATTGGTAATGGTTTTGAGCCATACTTTCGATAAGTGCATAAGCATCATTATATTCTTTGTCCATCAATGCACCGCCCGCGGCAGCGTCAATTGTCATTCTTGTATTGTACAAGAGTCCATTATAGAAGGTATGGATGACCATCCATTCTACTAATCCGTGATGTGGACAAAGTCTCAGCAAATCCTTGTAGCGTTCCCAAGCTTCGAATAGTGATTCGCTTTCCCTTTGCTTAAATCCGTTGATCTGAGCTCTCAGCATAGCTGTCTTACTAGGTGGAAAATATCTGGTCAAGAAAACTCTCTTTAGTTCCTCCCACGTAGTTACTGAGTTCGAAGGCAGAGATTGAAGCCAAGCTCTTGCTCTGTCTCGAAGTGAAAAAGGAAACAAACGTAGTCTAATAGCTTCTTGGGTAACTCCATTGGCTTTTACGGTATCTGCGTATTGCACAAAGATCGAAATATGAAGGTTCGGGTCCTCGGTAGGATTTACGGAGAATTGATTTTGTTGCACGGCTGATATCAACGAAGGTTTTAGTTCAAAATCGTTTCGGTTGATAGCCGGTGCGGCAATGCTTGAATGCGGTTCAGCTTGCGAAGGACTAGCGTAATACTTGAGTGGGTGATTTTGTTCTTCAGCCATCTCTGCGTCCTTTGATGTTACGACTGGTTTAGGCGGACCTAATTGAAGATCTAGAATATTGTAACTTTTGTTCGTAATCGAATATCCGTCTTCTTACGTGTAAGAAGCGTTCCGATTCTGGGATTGGAGGTTGCAAGTCTTCGCCTTTAGAGCGAGTACTTGGCATACACTCGGAAATTAAATTAAGAAAATTAAATAGTTGATACCTTAGTCTAGACAATGCTACCTAAAGTGCACTAGTAACTAAATTAAGGTCCCCGGCAACGGCGCCAAAAACTTGATGGGCTAAAGACGTGTCTAATTATGTGTCTAGCGGTATCTTAACTGCAAGTGCACAACCTATCGAAGTAATATTTAAGATTATCGATCCACATGGACTCTATGGTTACTTAGTGCTAGATGAACTTCTAGTTTAGCTAAGGTGGAGGGTTGTCACGATTTTTTGTTGTTTTTAAAGATTAAAGGCGGAATTAAATTTAAGTTTTAATAAAATAATACTAAGGCGGTCGGTATGTAATTATACTAACTTAGGCGGGTCAATCTAACCTAGGCTTATAAAGGTGTTCACTTAAACTATTCTGTAGAGGTTACCAGTTTAAATACCCTCAACTCACACTCTCGTGGTCTTATCTCAGATCTTACCCCTAAAGCCCTATGCCTGCTCTCGCTAGCCCATAAGTGTTTAGAGATAATTTTTGGAAACTTAGTAATTCTAATTTATTTTAAAGCGCTCTCGCTGTGTTTAATTTAAATGCCTAACTTTGGCTATCTGGTTAAAATCTCACACTCTCGTGGTCTTGACCTAACCTAATACTCTTTCCTTACTCTCGTAACGAAAAGGTCGATTTTAAATAAAAAGTATTAGCCAGAATGTTAAGTTATTAATTATTTTTAGCCTATGGTTAATTTTTACCGATTAAGTTTGTTTTAACTACATACCGCCCTAAGGTAATTAGCTACTCATTTTTGTTGAACCAGACAGAGGCAGAGAAACAATAAACAAAATATTCATGGCAGAAAAATAAATAAACAACATAAATATTAAATTGCAAATAATAAAAACCTGGTTAACAATAAAATGGCAGACTCCTTCTTCCATAGACCGGAAAGCTCGGAGTAATTGGCGGAAATCGAAAATAAAATAAAATTCTGAAGGTTTAGAAACAAGTAATTTTTATAACAATTTCCTGATGTTGGAAATTGTTATAGGTTGGGTTTGGATACAATGAAAATAGAATACTGAAAATAATGCTGAAATAAAAGGGTTGTAAAATAAATCGGCAGAGCTTCCGCAGGAAATTGATAGAAAAAATGCTCTGTCAATTGTTCAACTGAATTATGCTATTTATAGAACAATTAATGGGCTTGAAATTTGGACTTGTTGCCTTGGGCCTTGTTGAAGCAGGTGAGAAAATATAGGAACGTGGCTAAAAAATAGGCAGACCTTCTTCACGTAATGTTTTGACGTGGTCTCAGTCAAATAACCTACTTTTTCCCTTGTCACGGTCGTGACAAGGTCTTCACGTCCGTGTCCCTTGCATTTTAAGTGTCACGGTCGTGACAATGTCATCACGGTCGTGATTGCTTCTTTTGGGGTGTCACGGTCGTGACACCTAGGTGACGACCGTGAGTGCAACAAATTATGCAGGTTTTGCAGGTTTCTTCATTTCTTCATCTTTTTATGGTTGTTTTTGTTCCTTTTGCTCTTAATTCATGATTTAGCTCCATATATGATGTACCTGCAAAATGGTAAGAAAAACTCAAGGAATCGGGTGTTAAAACGATGATTATGCGATAAAACGGTAATGAAACTTAGCAATATAATCGATACATTTTCTCGTTATCATCCAACATGACACCCAAACTACTGAGTTCCTTCATCTTACAAAATCTAGAATTAACAAAGAACCTCATTTCCTTACGCCTAAAAACAAACTCATCTGCCAAATCAAGAAAAAGATGGACATTTTGCAAAAACAACCAAAAGATCAATCATCTTCTGATCTGCTTTGGCTGGTAAGGAATAATCCTTAAAACCAAGATTAATCCAAACCTAGATTCCTTCCAATTAACAACCAAAATTTGTAACATTTGACTTGTCAATTTTCATGCACACAAACAAGTTAGGAAATAGATAACACATACTATCAGAGCTCAACCACTTATCATGTCAAAAATATATAGATTTCTCATTTCCAAGCCTATATAAAATACACTTGTTGAACCAGTTTGCATCTTCCAAAAAAGATCCTCCAAGATTCCTAAGATCTTTCCACCAAATTGAATCCTTTTTAGAATTAGAATACAAAGTAGCTTTAAGAACCTTAGCTTTTACATCTCTATATATGAATGCCAAGAACTTTGATCACACATTTGAAGGTTCTAGAATAATCTACCACAACCATTTACATAAAAGTGCAACATTAAACCTCTTGTAATGTTTTACTCCAAGGGCGCCTTCATCCTTTGATTTACAAACCACATCTTAGATAACCCAATCAATTCTTATTTTTACTTCGGATCCTCCCCATAAAAAAGTTTGTTGAATTTTGATAAAATCATTGGAAATTGTCCCTGGGGCTTTAACGAAAGGAAACATGTATATAAGGATTAAACTCAAAACTAAGTTCAGTAGAACAATCTTACCACCAAAAGCAACTTGTTTTATCTCATTTCAATCAAGCTCTTTTATTGAAGTGGAAATGGAAATTGCTGGATAATAAAAAATCATTGTGGAAGGAGGTTTTAAGAGGTAGATATGGATTCATCGAAGGAAAGGTGATGAAAGTGAAATGAAAGGACAAGAAGGCGACATCTTACTGGTGGAAAGACTTATGCAACACAAGGGAGGTTTCAACTAACTTTAATTTTCTTTTACAGGAAATTTCAAACAAACTCTAGGATATGGAAAAATTATTTCTTTTTGGAAAGCTAATTGGTTAAATGATACTCCTCTAGCGGACCATTTCTTGTTCCTGTATGACAGCAGTTCTATTAAACATGGTTTAGTGAATTCAATGGGGGCTTTCAGGGACAGCGAATGGAGGTGGAATGACTTTGGTGTTTAGCCGGCGGTTATGGAGCAGTATCCAACATTAGTGCAGGAGCTCAATCTCATGCTTGAAGGAATTGCTCCAAAATTGATCACGGCTGATACAATGCATTGGAAATTAGGCGACAAACTTTTGTTTAGGTCAGGGATGTTTATTCTCATCTTTTGAAAGACATACAACAACCTTTTATTCATGAATCTCAAAGTTATGCATTTAAACTGGTTTGGAATCTCAAGCTCCCGGCGTCTATTAAAACTTTTGGGTGGAGAATGTTTTGGAACAAATTACCGTCAAAGGACCAACTCTTGAAGAGGTGTGTTATGATGTCAGACAATAATTGTTTATGGTGTAATGTAGCAGATAAAGATATGATTCACCTTTTGTTTAACTGTTCTTTCGTGGAAGCTATATGGGACACAATGGGTCAGTGGTGCGGTAATTCGGTCATTTTCGGAGGATGTGTTTGGTCTTTTTTCATAAATTGGTGTGGCTTGGATAGTGACAAGGATGATATTAATAGAATGAGGTCAATTTGGTTTTCAACATTGTGGTGCTTATGGAAAGCTAGAAATAATCTCATCTTTAATTCAGGTCGGGTCAGTTTTTCTGATATTTGTTGGGACATCAAATTATTGGTTTGGAAATGGTTGATTTTATATGATATGTCTCAATCCAAAACTGATTATCTTGCTTTTTGCTTGAATCCGTTGGATCGTTAGCTAGATCGATATTGGTGAGGAATTTCTTTTTGTAATCGATATTACCGTTCTCCCTTGTAAGGTTTGAATACACCTAGTATTCTTTTATCAATTCCAATTGCCTTAAAAAAATCCTCTCTTTTATTTGTACAAAAGTGTAACCAACTATGGGGAAATGGAGTTCACTCAATTGTGTCATTAGGGGTGAAAATAGGCTAATACAAGCAAGGGTTTGCCAAGCCTCAGTCTAACCTGCCAAAAATACCAAAGCCTAAGTCTGGTTTGTAGTCTATCATAGGTTTATTTTTAGGCCCGAGCCTGATGTAAACACCCCAAATTTGCCCTCACTTTTTCTCACACCATGGCTTGTGATCTTTTTATATTGCATTTCATAAACATCGCATTACATCTAACACTGCATAGTTCATTTCATCTGCATCTAGGGTTTGTGATCTGAGCAATACAAGAAGTGATCTGAGCCATCTCAATGGTCTTGAAGCATGAAAAGAGGGTCCATGAATGTTCTATGATCATAATATGCTCCCCAAAGTTCATAAAAGTCAAGAGATCACAAAGCATGGCAAAGGCATAGAGGCAGACTAAAGATTTCCTGTACAGATGACCTAAAATTAGGGTTTTGGGTTTGAGGCCCTTAATATCAAATTTTTTGGTCATTCTTGTTTCTAATGGTATCAATATGTTATAAGGAGCATGTGTACCAAATTTGATAAAGAAATTCATTATGGAAGTCATCTGATCAACTGGTAACTTGTTGGGCAAGAAAAGTCAGAATCAGAGCATCCGAGGCCCCCAACAATGGAACCAAAGAATCATTTTCATCAAATTGAGATTCTATGATCTTTATTTGATCTTAGAAGTGGTTATAAGTGCACAAGATTGAAGAATTTCAAGCCATTTGCAAACTTGCTATTTTTGGACATGACTTGTAATGGAAACTTTCCATTTTGGGAAAGATTTTCAACCTCCTCTTTCTTAACCAAAATTGCTTCAAATGAAAAACCCTTGAACATGAAAGTTGTATATTAGATTTTCCCATTTTCAAAAAGTAAGGTAACTCCTCTTGATTCATCCTAGAACTCAAGATATGATCTTTCAAAGTTGGGAAAAATCCTATAATTTTCAAGTTCATGCCAAAGAGGGATTTTTGCAAATTCAATTTCTAAGCACTTTCATGACCTCTAATTGACTTCTAAACATTATTACAACATCACATAACAAAGCCAACTCTGACCCGTGCCCATGAAAACCTTAGGTACAATGCCCAATTATGATCATAACTTTGCCTAGGATTAGCTTCTGACCTTCTCCTTTGGTGAGTGATCTTGTGTATGTTTAAGGTTTGTTTGAGTTCAATTTCAAATTTTTATCATGGTGTATGCTTCTGTTTTGGTCATATGCATCTCATACATTCATAAAACCCTAATTTCTCATGTTCATTTGCATTCATCTTTGCATAACATCATCACATGAGCTTGCCATGACATTTCAAGCATTTATATGACATCTTAGACATCTTAAAACATGCTTGAACATTGTTTGATCATTTCTTCATTCATTTTCTATGTTTTGCATTCATTACATTTCATAAACATCCATGTGTTTTCATGCCTCTAAACATGCTTCCATTGCATCTCATCCTTGTATGATCATTCATATGCATCTTGTATGACTTTGCATCATCCCATGACACATTTTCCTTGCATATACACTTCTGGTTATGGTCTCTGCATCTTTATTCATCTCATTTCCTTTTGCTTTATGTCTTATGCATTCATACTAACATTTCAGGGGCTTATGGTAAGTTGTTTGGGATGTGGATTTGCCTTCACATCCCACCTCTTCCCATCTCTTCATATGCATTCTTTACTTGTCTTTGAAGTGAAATTGCTTCACTTATGCTCTATCCCTCTTAATTTCTTTCTTTTAAGTTACTTATCTTCTCCAGGAAGTAAGTAACTTATTCTTTCTCTCCTTCTCCTTTCATCTGCTTCTTCTTCCTTGGTGGCCTCCTGAAGATCTTTCTTTAAGCCTCACAAACCATAGGATATCTAAGCATGATAATCTTTAGGGTTGTATATAGTCCCCCCTAGCTTTTTACCTTTGAGTTTCCTTGAGTCTCTCTTCTAATCTCATAATCAGAGGCTAAACACTAAAAGCTTTAGGACTTTGAATTAGAGTTATGCCTGCATCCTTCTCTTAGGATGGAGTGTATAACTTTAATCCTTAGTGTTAAACCTTTAATTTGTTTACACCTCTTAATCAAAACACTTAATAATAATCAAGACATAAGCTTGTAACTTGGGCCTTACATTAGGGACTAACCCTAGTGTTTAATGGACAAGTCCCCCTCAAGATAAGTCTTACAAACTTAAAACTCATTTCTTAATCTCATCCTTTAATTAAAATCCACTTAATAAAGGCTTGTTATATAATGAATTTAATCCCTAACCATGGATTAAGTTAAGGTATCTTCCTCAGCTTAGGTGTTCTCATCTATCATCCTTCTCTTAGGATGGTGTAATGAGTTCAGTAATCTCTGATTAGAGATTAAACTTATTACTTAACATTAAACAAAACTCAAAACACTTAATAATCACAAGTAGGTTAATGATCTTAATCCTACATCATCATGATAATTAAGTTGATATGCTTATCTCATACTTAAGTAGGCTCATTATCCCTAATCATGGATGATATAATGAGTTTACAAACCCTTGATTTTGGCTTAAGCTCATAATCCTATGCAAAACACCAAAAACAATAAAAAACTGAAAACACAAAAAAAAACAATAATCGTCTCCTCCGGGATTCTTTTATCATCACACTCATTCATAAACGAGAACTCACTTCTTCCGTCTAATGCAAGACAGTTAGCACTCGAGCCAGACGAGTCATACACTTGAGCATAGACAAGCAAGCAGTTCACAGTCAAAATCATTTCAGTCTCTTTGAGTCGAACTACGGTGTTCTGACTTCCTCATTGCACGAGAGGATACGTAGGCATAACTTAGCAGTTATCGAACAAAAGTCTCTTTGTCTCCCCCCTCTTTCAACATTCTTTCTAAGCCTCAGTTTTGAGCATTTCACCAATCTCTTTTACACTGACACACATTCATTTCTCCCTAGCTTTTTGCACACAGTTTAGCACATACACTACCCCTTTTAAACACACTCAAGTAAGCGTGGATCCCGTCGAGTACGACGGACGATCTGGGTGTTAATACCTTCCCAGGTCGTAACCAACCCCCTTTCTCAGTTTCTTTGGTTCGCAACCGTCTTATCCATACTCTTTCAGGTTTATGCAGTATTACCTTTCCTTCGGGATAAAAATGCCTAGCTGGCGACTCTATTCAACCTCAACCTCCAACATCGCTGACAGACTGCATCTGCATCGGGGGACGTAAGTCTTTTCAGGAGCGACACCTGGTCTTTTTTAAGGTCTGGTTAGCCTGTTAGCCTATATAAAAGCATATTATTTTAAACATATTTAAATAAACAATTAAAATAATGTTTAAATAAATTTGTTTGCATTGACTTATTTTAACTTATCTATTAGCATAAGTTTTGTGAGACAATTTGTTTAAGATAACATATGAAAACAACTTATAACATTGTTCATAAAGTGTTTTCATCTTATTTTCATAAGTTCTCCAAGATAATCAATTTTTATTTATGTATTTTAGTTCAAAGTATAAAACATAACATAATGATAATAAAAAATTATTTATATTTATTTAGATAGGCATGTCTGTTAGGTTTATAAGATTTTTTTCATGGCCTGAGACCGGACCTTTTTCACTAAATAGACTTATAAAAAAGTCCAGACATTTTCTATTTAAAATAAAGATTGACTTTGTCGTAGTCTGTATAGACATAAACCGTAGGTCCCTTGTTATCGGTATGCCCTAGTTCCATCCCTATGTGTCATTCACTCACCCTCACTTCCTTTCACTTTGATTTTGACTACTAAACTTGTTAGCACTTCATAATATGAGAACTGCACCTTCTAAATGGTTTTATTATCCAATATTACTACCACCATGTTCTCTATTTCCCCATTCCCACCCTCTTCCCTTCCAACTTCAATTGTAAGTACAACTTGCCTTCTACAATTCTCTTTCACAAATGGCTTCAATTAGCTCTCATACTCTATTGCTTTTCTGATTCTCTAGGTTGTCAAGTTGGAAACTTTTTCGCTGAAAAATGGCGGGTTTATCAGAATTAGAGATGTTAATGCTCTTTCAAAGGTACCCAGAAATCCAAAATTAGCAATATGTTGTTCTGTATCGGCTTCGGGTGATGCCAATGCCTCCTCTGTTCAGACTGATGTTCCTTTCCCTTTTGATTATTCTGAACTTCTGGAACAAGTTAGTGTTTTGTGATCTTTCCTTTGCTTCAATTATTTTGGTTAATTGCAATGTTTAGTTTTGATTTTGATGGACAGACAGAGTTGGGGTTTGGTTATATGACTATATCAGTATTGTGGAGAGTAATAAGTTGAACTAATTAGGTTCTGTTTGAACAAATGGCTTAATTAGAGTATATAGCATAGTTTTTAATTTCCGCTGCAGGTGTTGCGATTGCGGTTGTTGCGATACACTTAATGTTAAGATTTTACAGAAGTAAATTAAATTTTGAGGTTATACATTTTGAGTTTTGACGATAACACTTAAAAAAACGTGTGCAAAGTTGTTTGATGTGGTTCATAATGTGGAAGGACGCGTGATTTCGAATCATATTGCAATTGCGGTCTGATGCAAATCACACTGCACCGCAATTTAAAACCATTGTACACGGTACATAGCATAAGTGCTTATCATATATGTGGCTTTTGTGTATTTCCAACAGGCTGGAGTTGCAGTGGAATTGGCCATAAAGGATAACAAAAAGCTAATGGTGAGTCCTATCTGATAATATTTCTATAAGGAATTGAGAATGAAAGTTATACTCTCTAAACTGAGGAGAGAACCTATTGAGCCGATAATGAACAACAATCTTAAACAGGAAATTGAGTTTCCCACTGCCGGGCTCACATCCGTACCAGGTCCTCTATGTATTTTGGTTTCCTGCTTTTTTGGCGTACAATTGTTTCAACTTATGTGAAAAATTGATTCATCTCATTGATCATATCACAGGTGATGGTGAAGGTGGAATAGAAATGACTGGAAGCATGCAATTGATTCGTGAATTTTGTGACCGCTTCATTTCGTCTGAGAAAATCACACGAACAAGAATAGTAATCTTCTTGATTTAGGGCACTATTATCATTTATATTTGCAGCATTCCTTTCTTGATGAAATATAAAGGCTTTTCTTCTTCACTCCGGTTGAAATTGATGCACAACCTTGTTATAAAAATCAGTTTTTTCCAGAAGCTAATGAAGTCAACTTTGCTAGACAATCCGTCTTCAGTGGAGCTTCTTTTAAGTTGGACTATCTGACAAAGCCATCATTCTTTGAAGATTTTGGTTTTGTTAAGAAAGTAAAAATGTCCGACAGAGTGAAGGAAGAAGATGAACTTTTCATCGCAGCCTATCCATATTTCAATGTCAATGGTAGATAGATCCAAAACTTCTTTGTTATTGTTAATATAAACAATGGAAGGAAATTTCATGACATCTGTTTCATTGCATTTCAGAAATGCTTGTTGTGGAAGAACTTTACAGAGAAGCTGTCTTGAATACTGATCGGAAACTGATTATCTTTAACGGAGAACTCGATCGTATCAGATCTGGGTGTATCCTTTTGCAAAATTATTCATCTGTTTATTAAGAGTTATTTTCTTGTATAAGTATTTGATTGGTGCTGATTAGAAAATAGTTATCCTTGAATGGGTCAAGATTATCCACCGTTCTTTTACCCGAAGCTTGCTGAACTTACGAAGTCCTTTCTACCATCTATGGAAACTGTGTACTACATTCATAATTTCAAGGGTCGTAACGGAGGAGTTCTTTTCAGGTCTGTAAGCTAATTAACTTGATCAGTTTATTACATTGGAAAGTTAAACAGTTTAAAGGGGTGGCAAACAGGCATGCCCACACGTTTAGACCCGCTCTGCCAAAGTTCGTTAAAAAACGGATTTTTATAAATTAACATGTCATAAGTTGTTTTCGCAAGCTCTTCGAACTAGTCTGACAAATGCATTTCGTATAGGTGCTATCCGGGTCCTTGGAAGGTCCTGAGAAGAGTGAGTAGTAGTAAATATGTTTGTCTACATCAGCAGGATATTATGCCATCTCTCAAGGAAGTTGCTCTTGAGATTCTTCCAGCAAATTGATGTATCTGTTATATAATAGTAATGGTAAGAATTGGTGAATCCGCTACTAGTATGGTGTTTTTATCACTTCTCAGAGCTACAATTTTCATATGAGCCATACAAGTTTTCTGTGTTTGTGTATTGTACAGAATTTGTCATTTGTCAACGTAAATTCAAAATAGAATTTTCTTTAAAGTAATAGAAAATAGAAAACATATCGAAGAAAATTGAAAAACTAGTTGAATAGACTAGGTGTATGTTTGGTTTCACGATTGGAGCCTTTATAATTGATTTTAAATGTGTAAAATTGATTTTTATATATTTTGTTGCTTTCGAGTAGAATTGATTAAAAGCAAAAGTAATTCTAGAAAATAGAATTGATTTTAAAATTGAAATTTAATGTTCAACTTAATTTTACATAAAATTATGTAAACATAAATCACTTTACATTCAAATATTTTTACAATTTTTTTCATCGAATAATCAAACAAGCCATTTTTTTCCTCTTATTTTTGTTATTCTCTTAGTTTTACTTTTTTGTTACTTCCTTCGTTCCAAAAAAAAAAAAAGTGTTATGATTCAAAAATTGTATGTCCCATTTCACTTTTAATTTTCAATCCAAATTTAACTTTTATGTGTTTATGAGATGGTGTTCATTCTTGTATTTCATCCAAAAGAATCTAAATCGGACCTGAGTTTTCACGTGATAGAACCTACCTTGCCCTGATTTATTTGTAAGAGAAGACCGCACCCGAGTCTACACGTTACAGAATCTACCTTGCTCTAATTTATTTGTAAGAGAAGACTAGACTGAATAATTTTAGAGAATTTCTTATCTCACCCCTTGGCCTTTTTAGGCATGTTGTACGATTTCGAAAACGCTCTCTAGATTTCAGAGATATATCTCTGGACGTACCTTTTTTCTGTTGTTTTTGATTAATTTTGTTAATGCATATATGGAAGATATATGTATTTATACTTGCGGAAGAAAACCAGAGATAGTATCCCAACAAATGAACATTGCAACCATAAAATCAACATACATAAAATAAAATCAACATTACATTGATGATTTCGACAAAAAATTAAATACTACATTTCAATAACCCATTGGACGATTGCACATCTTTAAGATGTCATTGACCGTTCTTCCTACAGTCGCGTCCAATTCGAGCGGAATTTTCTCTTCGAAACCAAAATATGTTTGCTACATCGCCCTAACATCGTCTTCATTCTTGAGCTGGAATTTGTTGAACACGACATTCCCTTCATTGTCAATTGAAAACGAACGGTATTCGAGTTTCTGCACCTTTCTTATGTCATTGTAAGGTAGGAGATAGTTAATTTCGTCAATGATATTGTCGAGCAGAGTAAAATCGGTGAGTTTGAACGTCCGCCCGGGTGTTTTTCCGTCGGTGTAGGAGACACTTGTGACATACCAACAGATCTTGATTTCACACAATTGAGACATTTTTGTGTTTGTGTGAAAGATAGCACATGAAGCCCTAAATCTATAGAAAACCTAGATAAATATGGATCAACCATTATTTGGTCAAATACTTCTGGAGATATATCCACGAAACGACACCATATTTTTTTGTTCCATAGATATATCTCTGGAACTTTTACTGAAGCATAAGAACCTTCTGTATATGTATCTACGAAACTTTTCCTGATACATTTTCAAACCAGAACTCAATAGAAAATCATATCATTAGAGACAAATAAAAGGCATAAGTGCATAAACAAGAAATATGAACAAAAATTAACTATTTTGCACATCAAAATTTATAATTAATCGTCCGATTATACAAGAATTCAAAATGAATCAAAACAAGTCTCATCGGCTAAATCTACTGGTGGTACCCCTTTGGGTTTTTTTTGCATTCAATTCTTTCTCAATGTTGTTCAATCTCCAGAATTCTTGCATTCTCTCCATAAAATGATTCAGCCAGTCTCCGCATTTGCGGTTGAATGAATCATCCATTCCGATGATATAGGTGGTGTGGGGCATCCCGGATTCAAGTATACTTGAATAAAATTATTTGATTTAAAAAGTCATCCAATGCACATGATGCACTCATTTGGATTTTTGCGTGGTGTGGTGCGGAGTGGAAACAAGGTTTCCGAAAACCTGTATCGCGCCAAGTTAATGCACACTATATCATATGCACATGTAATAAGGTGACCTATATCAGGGAAGGTCGTCTATTTCGACACCGATGTCGGCCCGCTCAAGTAAGGAATACGAGATTCATAGAGTGCATCAAATTTTTCTTTCTTTCCGTATAATCGTGTGTACAATTCTTTATGCGTCTTCAAATCTTGGATAAGTTGATGACAAACAAGCGCATGATTATCCTCTCTTTTACCAAGCAATGTCGAAACGGCTCTGTAGCCGTAATTACCATCCCCTTCAACATTGACGATACAGTCTATGTATTTGTGCATAAAAACCGACATCTCGTCGATGAATGAAATTTTTGGTGGAATCGGTGTCGAAGGCGGTTTGCTTATGCAGGCTCCTTTCATGATACTTTTTTTTAGATTTATGAGTCAGTGAGTCGGGAAAAAGTTTTTCTACGTGGTCACTATATGAAGAAGACCGTGTAGTCGAGTTGTCATTCGGTGTAGGCTTCATTTTCTATGGAGCACCTTTTGTCTTTACTAGTTGAGAAGGCGGTTTCATGTCGGTTGTTTCGGGATAGGCAGTTTTTCTCAATTTTTCTTTGATGTGGAGTTTCATATTGTCATTGGCCTTTGAAAATATCTCTTGTATCATTTTCCATTTAGTAAAAATGGAGATATTTGATTTACCTCCTTCAAATGAGGACAAACTTCGTCCATTCTTATTGTCTCACCTAATTTCAGGTTTTTTGCAATAACACAAGCACATGGGAGACCATATGTTTTCACAATAGTTCAACCACACTTTGCGCTATCGGAGTCTATATTTTTGGCTCGTTTGGCCTCGTGAAAGATATAGTTCAACCCCGTCTGAGAAATGTTGCCAACCAACTGAGAATAAAGCATGTTGTCTTTAAATTGATGTTCCAATACATTTATGCTCCGACCAAAAGTTGTTTGTATCTCATTATGTTGGTTTTTAATCATGAGATTCACCGAGTCTCAATCTTGATACAAATCCCCCTACTATTTTCAACCAATTTTTTAAGGTAGCATGTGCCAACTCAACTCTCTTGGTAGTTGTGTTTCCAAGGTGTCAGACATTATCAGTCCATGCACAAACTATCTTCTCCTTCACCTGATCAAGAATGGTACATTCAACGTATTTCAACAAAGCAGGATACTTTTAACACACATCCCGAAAATGAATGACAAAATCGACATATAATTCTTTTGTGGAATAATTTATTATACGATTCCAAGCATCCATAATATTTTCAACAATCACACCCGATTTCACCAATTTTCCATATTCGGTCTCCACTTGTTTCGTCCCTACCACGGATTTGACCTGACTTCTCACATTATTTGTTATATGATTCATATAAATTAATGCATAAGAAGAATGAAATACCTTTGCAACCGCGTTCATCAATGTGGTATCACAGACTGTAATCATAACTTTAGGCATCTCACCTTTATCCTTCAAAAGTAACTGACACGCCTCTAACACCCAAGTAAAATTTTCCTCTTTTTTGCACTTTAAAAAATCAAAACCAACGGAATATGTATTCTCATATGAGATAACACCAACCATCTCAAATCTTATACTTGTTGGTCTTGTAGGTAGAATCAAGAATGAGCACTGTTGAAAACGTGTTGAACAACTTTATCGATTCTGAACAAGTCTAAAAAATGTCTCAAACTGTAACTCCATCGGTGCAAGTTCAGTATAGGGACTCGTAATTGTTAACATCCAACAATTTCAACAGTTGTTGCATCTTTGATCTATCTCCCTTAATGGCCTTGTTATTACGACACTGAATGTTATAAACTTGCCTAATATTTGAAATATTGTCGGGTTCCGTCAATTTCAATGTTGTGAGTATATTTTTCGGTTGGACAAGATTCAAAGTCATGTCACTTATACATGTCTTCTCTTCCGGCTTGAGCCAACATGCTCTAGGATGACCTGTTAATTTTAAGCACAATCCATGGTTATACAAACTACAAATAACACTAAATCTCAATTTTTTGGTAGTCAACGTGTAACCACGAATCTTAAACGGACATTCACATTTTCTACTACTCGTGTCGTCTCTTTTAAACTTTCGTAGAGGAATTTGATATATCTCGCTTCTTTCGTACAACAAAGTTACAAAAGCGTTTCTTTATTCCGAACCATTAGTCGATCTTCCTATAACCACACCAAAACCAAGTCTAGTGCATTCCTACGAATTCATGCGATCATGCTATCAGGAATTTCAAACTCTTGCTTATTATTAAAGTTAACGCCAACATCTATCGACTTTACGATAACCCCTTGAATATTCAGAGAAACATCATTCGTAGAAACTAATTCTTTCGGCTGATTATCGGGGTGCACCATATCTATTTGTAAAGAATAAGAAAAATAACAAAAAAATTACAAGACTGCTACAGAAAATCAACACAGATACATTTCATAGATGTATCTACGAAAGTGTTCATCTTGAACACGTTTTGTAGGTTCATATACGGAAGAAACGTTACTTTTTTTCTTCAAATATTGATGATTAATGTGAGCAATATAGTTGACAAAGTGTAATCTTTACTTGAAATTCGATCTTTTCTTGCTCCCTTTGATTTGTTGCATGAAAATGTTGGAGTTTTGGAGTGAAATATGGGATTGAAAATGAAGAATTGTTTAGGGTGGTGAGAGTGAGTTTGAGAACAAGGATAACAAAGGGAGTGATCATGCAGGTTTGAAATATATCAGAACCTTCTATTGATGTATCTACGAAACAATCTGACGTTGAGACTTATGTATTTGCATCTACGGAAGTTTCCCTGAACTTAATTATTTTGAAGTTTTTCCAGCATATACCTATTTAAAATGTTTTCGTAGATGCATCTACGGAAAAATTCAAAGTTTAGCAAAAAAAAGAAGAAAAAAAATTTATAAGCAAAAGATCTATTAAAAAGGAGAACTAAAAGTTCTCAAACGAGGTTACAAGAGAAAGGCTAAAAATAAAAAGCCCAAAGAAAATTACAATTCAATTGCTCCAATTGCTCACTACGAAAAATAATAACAAGGATCTTTAACAAATGCGTAGAAGTTGCAATTGGGATGTCTAATCTTCCCGATGAAAGACCATCTCCAAAGTAAAGATTTGATATTCCACACCGCATCCAAAACGTTTCAAGAGAGTTGTTGTTAAAGAATCAAAGAGATGATAACAAATGTACTAGATGCCTAAGGATGTGTTTGGATGAAGCATTTTAATGAGGGAAAGTAATTTTAAGGGAATTTGAAATGATTTGATTAAAATCCATTGTTTGGGTTAAAAAAATGGAGAATTATTAAAATGATGTAAATTTATGGAGTATTTTATTCATGTTAAATTTAAGAAATTTAAAATGACACTAAAGGTAAGGAATTTCAAATTGTTTCGCCACTCTATATAATATGAATGTTAAATTGTTTATCATTAAATTTTCAAATTTTGCAAAATAGTCCTCATATTTTATGAAAATTTCAAATTCACCCCTAAAATTTCCAAAAATTACAAATAAGTCCCAAATAATTTTCAAAATTTACAAATTGGTCCTTCAAATTTTCAAAAATTACAAATTGGTCCCTATTTTTCATATTTTAGATTTGACCAAAAAATTTTAAAAATTATGAAAATTTCCCCAAGGTTTTTAAAATGAATCATTTTAATACTCTATCCAAACAATAAAATTTAAAATTGAATGGATTCTAATTGAATCATTTGAATTATCTAGAATTTTGAATTCCTTAAAAATTCTCAATTACCCCATCCAAACACACTCTAAGAGAATTAAGGAGTGGATTAAGAAATTGCCTATCTCTTAATAGATCAGGTCAAGAAAATCGGCCCCAAAACCAAATGCATCTCACTCTTAATGATTATGCATTATAGCCTTATAGGTATAGATAGAACGTTTTAAGTCATTGAATAATATTAAATGGATAGAACGGTTTAAGTCATTGAATAATAGTTCACCATTGAATAATGTTAATGTTAAAAGGTCAAGCTCGGGCAAGGGAGCAAGGGACTTACCTCCTATTTATTGCTTTTAGGTAGGAAGGGGACATGTAGTGTACCAATGTATCATAATGCTCAATAAAACTAAGAATTTTTTTTAGAATAACATAGTTTAATAAAATAAATCCCAAAATAACAATGTTTTCAAAAAATTTACCAAAGTAACATACTTTCCATACATTTTCAACAACTTGATTGGCGAACAAGTCTTAATGGAAACTAATTCGCCAATTGGATTGGCTAAATGAAAAGAAATTTCAACAAATTCATCATGTCAAATGGCGAACATGTTAAAAATTCAAAACAATACTCCACTTGGTTTGGCGAATGTGTGTTATGTGATGATAGGCATTCGCCATTTGGATTGGTGAAAGTGTTTACCTTGTAATTTTTTTTCTATAAATACATCTGCCCGATTATCACTCATTCACATCAAACTCCTCTCACTCCTTCCTTACAAACCCTCTCTCATTCATTCCTTTCAATCTCTCCCTCTTACAACATGGCTTCTCCTCGTCCATATACTTTTGCATCGACACCGTCTTCCTCAACATCAGAAGAACCGCTTCCAAAATTTGATATTTTGAGGAAAAATCCTTTGGTGTTTTTCTCGGCAACAAAGCCTCCTTTGAAGATGTTGTTATGGAACCCGCAAACTTTGGAACACTTGCATAGAGAATTAAAACGCTGGTTAGAAGGAGAGATCGGCCCTAAAGAAAAGATAATTAAAATTGAGAAGCGGGTTGTGGAGTCTGGTGTGACGAAATGGAGAAAAGTGGTCAATGATGCAGGTGTTCTTTCAATGATGTTAGGTGGAGGTGAAGTTGTCCTGATGGTTCTGATAGGCTAGATATGTTGAATGTTCCAGTTGTTTTATTTATGTATGGTCATGTTTGAATTTATGTATTTTCTTGTTTTATTTATGTACTGTCATGTTTTAAATTATGTATTTCCTTGTTTTATTTATGTATGTTCGTGTTTGTGGTTGTATGATTTTACTGATATGAATGAAACGAACTAGACTTCTATTTTAAATAAATACAGTTACAATGGTTTAATTTATGATGTTGAGCTTGGTCCAACGTTGGGACATTTTTTACGATTGTGGCCGGGCTGACGACATGAACTGCATAGTCTCACCATCTTATTCGCCGTATCCATTTCGGTGCGAATACGCGTACTGTTAGGACGCCCCTTTTTCTTTCTTCGCATGTTCTCATTGTGCCAGACTATTTCCCCGTTATAGGTGGGCCAATAGTCCTCATTTGCAACTACCAGAAAGCTTTTGTTGTAGATGTTGCAAAGATTGTGCACTTGGTAAACAGGGGATAGTAAGCCTGAAGGGTCCAGCCGAACCTTCGAACATGTCGCTATGACATGGGAGAAAGGCATGCGAAAGGCTTGAAATTTTCCACAGTCTCACCAATTGTTATCAAGTTCTACCCGATAGGATCCCCTCGGTCTCCCTTCGTTGTGATCCATGATCTCAGCAACATTGAAATGTCCCTTATTGCGGTTAAACACGGTGACCACATGTGTGTTAGATTTGGATGCTTCGTCTTTAATGAATGTCATAGAACTATCGCTGAACACTTGACCAGACTGTAGGATGAAACTCCACTTTGAACTCTTGATGTCAAAAAGTGCTCCGAGCCTAAAGTAGGTTGACCTCACCAAAGCGGTTATCAGTAGGTTGCGGATTCCTTTGAAAACAGAGTTCATTGATTCCACGAGATTTGTCGTCATGTGACCCCAGCGTTGTCCTTTGTCGTAGGCCCTGGTCCACTTATCCAAAGGAATTTGGTTTATCCATCTGAACGCATCTTCATTTGTCAGCCTGATTTCGTCACGATAGTGTTTGAATGACGGTTCGATTAATGAGTACCCCGCGTTCACGACCTTCTTCCGCAATGTCTTGTCTTTGATCTCTCTCATGAAATTTTGCGCGATGTGTCTAATGCAATAAACATGTGTTGAAGGAGGTTCCTTCCAGCTGTTATCAATATTCTTCCATGCACTCTCAATTGATGCATGTCTGTCCGAAATCAAACATAAGTTAGACTGGGGAGCCACGTGCAAGCGGAGATTTTTCAGGAAAAAACTCCATCCCTCAGAAGTCTCTCCCTCGACTATAGCGAATGCAATTGGGAAGATATTGTTGTTGTCGTCCTGGGCCACTGCCATCAATAGAGTTCCTTTGTATTTGCCGTAGAGCCATGTTCCATCAATTTGGATTATAGGCTTGCAGAAGGCAAAACCCTTTATACATGGGTCAAAAGCCTAAAAGAGTCGGTGGAATATGTCATTTCCACTAACACAATGACTTTCTGAAGTATACGCCGACAAGGTCTCAAGGATGACAATGGTCCCTGGTGCATAGTGCTTTAGTTCCAGCAAAAACTTTGGGAGTTCTTTGTACGAGTCCTCCCAATTTCCAAATACAACGGCAACAGCCTTGGTTCTAGCAATCCATGATTTCCTGTATGATGGAGTATAATTGTGCTTCTAAACTATGTGCTTAATTATCGTGTTGACCTTTACCGAAGGATCGTCGGCAACGATTGATAAGATATCGTTGCATATTAGCTGAGAGCTCAGTTGCTGATGATCCTGCAATGAGTTGGTTATTACACAAGTATGCTCCGGTCCCATAGACGCAACCTTCCAATCTTCACTTCTCTTTCTGTATGATGTTGTCAATCGAAACGGACATGCCACGTTATGACAACATATCATATATAGTGTAGGATTCGTTCGGTCGACCTTATAATCAGCTGATAAATCCATGTGGTAAAATTTTATAGCTCGAACACATTCTTCTTTTGTTCGAAAATGGTCGCCCTCCTTTAATGCACCTTGTCTTTGTGGATACGGATCATAAAATATGTCTGAAGATGGGTCATCACCTCCCAAGTTCAAGTTTGTCATGTGTGGAGGAGGACGATATACATGACTGGCCGGGACCTCGTCTTCATTGCCCATTTCATCAACTACTGCCTCCTCTTCTTCCTCGTCCTCATCAACAACATCGACTTCAGCCAAATCATTGTCAGATTCTCAAAAGACTTGCGAAGGATCAATAGTCTGAGACATTTGTTGTTGGTTAAGCGTAACATAGAGCTCGATATCATTGAAACCAGAATACTCATGGCTTAGAAACATAGTACGAACACTTTCGTCATCAGATATAGTTAATTGGAAATACATGACCTGGTTATCCTCATAGAATACTGGATTTTTGTAATAATGGCGTCTACTGGACCACGCTGCATTTTGTTTTCCAATCTCTGTTTTAGATGAGCAAAATTGGATCGTCGGGTTATTGAGAACCGAGTAACCTCGGTGTTACGAAAGTTGAAACCAAAATGGTTACATTCAAATATTTCGCCATTTATATGGGCGTTGATCATATACTGGGGTAATTGAGACATAATTCAAATACAAAGGCACTTTTAGATATGTTTAATGTTTTGAAGTTTATGGTACAATGAAGATACGAAAATAATCTATAAATAGAAAAGTTTAAAATTATTTTATGGATATATTTACTATTTAGAATTAATGTGTACAAGTTGTGGAAAATAATTTCGGTAGCCTTATAGGCTTATCTTCTGCACATATTATTTTCACATACAGGCTTATCTTCTGCACACATAGGTTTATCTTCTGCACATATAAGCTATATTATTTTTCCACATATAGGCTTATCTTCTGCACATATAGGTTTATCTCCTTTGTCCATGCACTATGAAACAAATATTGTCCATGCATTTTATATATAATACAATTCACATAATATCATACATCTTAAATATTATACATCTTAAATATTAATACAAATATTACACTATCATTCACATAATAAATATTATCACTTAATAAATATTAACATAATAAATATTTCACAAAGTATATTAAATATTCACATGATAAAACAAAATAAATATTCACATGATAAAACAAAAGTCACGTAAAACAAAAGCCACATTCGCCAATCAGATTGGCTAAGGGCAAACAAGTTACACCCATTCGCCAATCAGAATGAAGAAACCCTAGACCTATTCGCCAATCCATTTGGCGAAACCCTAGACCTATTCGCCAATCAACTTGGCAACTGTATAAACCTGCAAAAGTTGGAAATATTGGACAGAGGTAACATGCTTGCATTGAAGATTCCTGGCATGCTGCATGGTCAAGATTCCCTGCACATGAATCTTTGCATGTGAAGGTTGGATGGTGATCCTGCAAAACCTTCATTCGCCAATCAGAATGAAGCTGGACAATCCTCAACAATGGTGTTGGACCAATCAGGAAAACAAATATAGTCTAAAACAAATTCGCCAATCTAAGGGGCGAACATGTATGCTAGTTTTTATCAAATTCGCCAAACAAAATGGCGAATGCATGCATGCATTATTTCTATAAATTCGTGATCAACAAATTGAATATCACGCTTACTTCTTATATCACACTTACTTCTTCTAATAGTCTCATAATTATTCCTTATCATTTTTTATAAAATATTTCCAATGGCTCTACTAACAATGGGAGATCAACATCGAGGCACAATCGAAAATATCGAGTCATTTGTAAGTTTTTGTTATGTATATTTTTTTACACATATACACTTATATATACTTTTTACTCATGCATTTTTTAACTTATTTCGAATAATATTTTTACAGAATGTAAAAAGATTTCGGTGTCGGGTGCACGACTACATAGAGTTTGATCCGATCATTGAACTGTATCTACGTTCATGCGAATTTGGTGAAGTCATAAAGGTGCACAACAATTCTATAGACACAAAATTCATTTTGGCACTACAAGAGAGGTGGAGGCCAGAGACACACACCTTTCACCTGCCGTTCGGTGAATGCACGTTCACATTGGAAGACGTCTACATGCTTTTAGGGTTACGTGTATCCGGTAGAGCTGTCTTTGGTAAGGTCAACCATGAAATTTCTATAGTTGAGGACTTGCTGGGTGCCCCTCTCATTGACAAGGAGCAGCCAACAAATACTAGTAGCAGGGGTTCAAGGATTAATCTAGGAGTCCTTAGAGCCCACTATGCTAGTTTTATTTTAAACGAAGAATCAACCGAGTTAGAAAAAATTCAAAAAACTCGGTGTTATATTATGCTTTTATTCGGTCATTTTTTATTTCCCGACGGTACCGGAAACACAATAAATATGATGTATTTACCATTGTTGCGAAATATCAACAATGTAAATACATATAGTTGGGGTTCAGCTGTTTTGGCTCATTTGTACAGTAACCTTTGTAAAAATGCCGCAAAGGATACTTGTACATTTTTTGGTTGTGCATTTTTGTTACAAGCTTGGGGGTATTCAAGACTGTCGATGCTCGCCCCACGCAATATGATCCATGCTCGTTCCCCTACGCAATCCAGTAAGTCTACTATTATTATTTATTTCCAAACATATTAAATTTTAAATATTCAAATATTATTGTAGCTAAACGCTTTTAAATCTATTATGCTTAGCTGATCCGATCTTGGGATGGATTATAGTAGAAATCCAAGAAGTTCCATAGTTTTATATCGCAGTTTGTTAGACCACGTGGGGGTCGATCAGGTATTGTCATATATAAAAAATATCTTTCTTTTTAATGCATATTATTCACTAAAATAATTGTCTACTAAACGATTTTTTTTTTAATGTAGTTCATCTGGCGGCCCTATTTAGCCCTCGACCATGAGCCTAACCCAGAGGATGCTGAAATTTGGACAGCAAAAACACCAATCATCCGGTTCACTACGATTGAAATGCACCAAACAAATCGGGTGAAAATGCAGTTCGGAATGCAACAGGATATTCCGGGCCCTCCGACATGTTTGGGAGAATGGCATTTGAAAAGAGTAAGTGACATGTGGAATATGGAAGATTGGAGAGACTTTGCAAGGGAATTACGTCAACAATGGAGGGACCGACGTCAACATGTCCTAACTGACCAAGTGCTGCAAAATGTCAAACCAACTAGAGAATATTTAGTTTGGTTTAGGTCAGTTACTACGCAACAATGGGTGTCTGATAACCCATACTTGATTGACCCGCGCTCGCAGGCCGCAGCATACGCCCAACCACCAACCCCACAACATGACTAACACACCCAATTCCAACCATCAACTTCAAACACCCATAAACCATTCTTCCAAACACGTAACCTCTTCATGCCACAAACTCAATCACAACAACAAGAGCCTTACCAACACCAATATACCCCCGATAACACCTTCATATCCACACCAGCCTATAGCCCCCCACCATTGTTTCGTTCTCAAAACGAGGCTATATCCTCATTCGGTTAAGCTTATCGTCCTCACCCAACCCAATCCAACCCAGCCCAACCTATCCGACCCAGCTTTGAAAACATGGGCACACAACTGAGTTACGGCAGCGCCTTTGGCAGCAACCCTCCTTGTTATTGGGGACAGACGGTTGCAAATATAACAGAATCATGAACTCAACAACAACCGCCTCCACCAAACACACAAATACAAGCGAAACCTCAACCACCTCATGGTAGAGCTCGAAGACGGGATTATCCCCGTGGATGTGGTACTGGGGGACATTTAGATCAGGCGAGAAATTAATCTTTGTACTGCCGTTGTTGGATTATTAATAATAATTTTCTTTTATATTATATTTCTCTTTGTCAGATTCTCTTAGTTTAATTTATTAAACAATTATTATTAACTTAAATAATCATAATTCTTTTCCAAATATATATATATATATATATATATATATATATATATATATATATATATATATATATATATATATATATATATATATATATATATATATATATATATATATATATATATATATATATATATATATATATATATATATATATATGGAGTAGTATGTACTCATTCGCCAATTGGTTTGGCTTCTTCATATACATATTCGCCATTTGCCATGATAAATTTGTTGAAATTTCTTTTCATTTAGCCAATCCAATTGGCGAATTGGTTTCAATTAAAACTTGTTCGCCAATCAAATTGTTGAAAATGTACGAAAAATATGTTACTTTGGTAAATTTTTTGAAAACATTGTTATTTTGGAATTTATTTTATTAAACTATGTTATTCTAAAAAAAAATTCTAAAACTAACAAATCACCCAATATAAGAGAGAGAGACCTTTTCCATACGACAAACACTAGATAAATTAACATCACGACTCTAACTTAACTAGCACCAATAGAATTATCAAATTATATATATATATATATATATATATATATATATATATATATATATATATATATATATATATATATATATATATATATATATATATATATATATATATATATATATATATATATATATATATATATATAAAAGCTTACAATATCTTTGCCAAAAAAACATATAATCAATTGTATTTGACATTATACTATGTCCGGAAAAAAATTAATTGATTTAACCTAATTCAAACACTAAATCAAATCAACCCATAGTTATCAAATAATTATAGCCAGTCAACCGTAAAAAAGCAAAAAGGAAAATAAACATAATATCTGGTGTAATAAAAATAAAAGAGCAAAAATCATAAAAATAAAAGAGTAAAATTCATAAATAATTGAAGCTTTGTCGACCTTCAATTATAGTGTAGTATAATAACGATAATAACGTGCTATAAAAGAAAGAGTTAGTCCCCACTTATTGGTTGCCGCAAAAAAGAAGTGAATGAGAATGAAACCACATGCAAGAGCAATATACGTGCATGCGTGATTGACACGCATACCATCATCTATCTACTCGTCTTCAAGTCTAACCTAATAGTCAAATGATATTGAATGTTCATCTTGTTCGTTCCTTCCTCATCTCATGTCGGTTCTATGCTTAATAATTAGCTACTAGTATTTCAAATACTATAAACTAAAACCATATCTCACACAAACACTACAATCCATTGATAACTTCAAAAACCAACAATGTCTCAAGAAATTTGCATTCTACCATTTTTCGGACAAGGTCATCTTTTACCATGCTTCGAACTATGCAACAATTTAACTTCCTCAAACCTCCACGTCACTCTTCTCATCTCCTCCACCCTCTCCACCTCCGTTCCATCTTCTCTCCATCAACACCCTCTCTTTCAACTCACCCTAATCCCATCACCACCTCCTTCGCCGGAACACTACCACGAGCTTGCTAAAGGACTCCAAAATATCCTCTCTAACTACCATCGTCCAACCCTACCCGTTTGTGCAATTGTCGATGCCATGATGAGCTGGTCAGTCGATGTTTTCAAAGAGTTTAAAATTCCAACCGTGGCGTTCTTCACCTCCGGCGCATGCTCCGCCGCTATGGAGCTCGCGGTATGGAAAGCCCATCCGTTAGACTTGAAACCCGGCGAAATCCGAATTCTACCCGATTTACCAGATGACATGGCGGTTACCGACTCAGATCTAAAACGACGTCGTCGCGGCCCTCCTCCTCCTCATCCGCAGCACGGCTTTCCTCAACCTCCACAGCACGGCATTCCTCCGCCTTCACGTAGATTTGGTCATGGAAAGAGGGGCCCACCAAAAGATGGAGAACAGCCACCATGGCTGAGTGAGACACAAGAAGCAACTGCGTTTTTGATCAACACGTGTGATGATCTGGAGCGTCCATTTCTCAACTACATCGCGAACTACGTCGGAAAACCAGTTTGGGGTGTTGGACCGCTTTTGCCAGAGCAGTATTGGAAATCCTCTGGTTCAGTTCTCCACGACAGTGATTTCCGGTCGAACCGGTTATCCAGCGTCACCGAGGAAGAGGTGATCCAATGGTTAGATTCAAAGCCACGTGGATCAGTTTTATACGTGTCATTCGGTTCAGAAGTAGGACCCACAGTAAAAGAGTACGCGGAACTAGCTCAAGCAATGGAGTCATGTGAACAACCGTTTATATGGGTAATTCAATCCGGTTCAGGTAGACCGGGTCCACCTCGTTTTGGTTTAGTAGAAGAATCCGGTTCAGGCAAACCAGAAGCAGAAGAAGGATATTATCCTCATGGATTGGATAAAAAAGTTGGGAATAGAGGTTTGATAATACGCGGTTGGGCGCCACAGCTGTTGATACTGAGTCACAAATCAACGGGTGGATTTTTATCTCATTGTGGTTGGAATTCGACACTGGAGGCTATTGGCCGTGGGATTCCGATGTTGGCATGGCCTATAAGGGGTGATCAACACTTTGATGCTAAGTTGGTTGTGAGTCATCTTAAGGTGGGTTACATGGTTTGTGAGGATCTATCTAAAGATGTGACCAAGGATGATATCTTTATGGGAATAAAGAGGTTGATGGGTGATGGACAAATGAAGAAAAATGCTGAACTTCTTAGTGAGAAGTTTCTGAATGGGTTTCCAAGAAGTTCGGTGGATGCTTTAGATGATTTTAAGGATTTTATTAATAAGAGATTTGTTTAGGTTCCTTTGTTTTGTTTATTTATATTCCTTGACTCAAGAAGTCATCAAGCTTCATGTGTATTAGCTTATACTAGCTTACTAGCTTTATTAGTTTATTAAATCATGTATTAAATAAACTTATGTTAATATAAATGGAAGTCTATACTCATTCTTACATTTTAATGAAACAACTATTTTTTTTCTTCCTTTTGGTTATTCCTTACTTTATCTTCTTCCTCTTGACGAGAGGGTTATTATTGTTGACATGTTATTAAAGCTTAACAAATTCTAATAGTTATTGTTCTTCATCATATCTTTATTTTCTTGATTCTCATCTCTTTTTTCCATCTAGATTCTGAATTTTCTATTTTTCTTCTTGTCCTAATAGCTACTCAAAACTTTGCTGATTTCAAAATCAATTCGGCCAACTCGTATTACCTTCATCCAAACAAGAAGCATGTGCTCGTTCTTGTTTATCCACTTTTTGATGATAAAAACTATCATCTTGGACTCGATCGATGCAGATCGCATTAATCTTTAAGAAAAAAGATAAGTTCATTGACGACACTCGTACAAAGCCACATATGTATGATACTCTCTATGTGCTATGAATTCGCTAGAATACCATGGTTCTTGTGTGGTTTCAATGCTTAATTTCTGAATCTATTGGAAAATCGGTGCTCTGAATTTATAGTGTTGTCGGCATTTGGAAGAATTTGTATATTAGGTTTTTTCACAGCGACATCTTTCGCATTTCAGACATTCAAGAAGATTTGTAAAATTTTCTTCAAGGTACTATCAATGCCTTCAATTATTTTACTCATCTGAAAGTTCTACGGGACGAAATAGAAAATTATCGTCAAATTCTCACTTGCTCGTGTCCAATCCCTTTCTTTTGTGGTGTGATCACATAAGTTCGATCTTACAGAGAACAAGACTATGTGATACGCTTTCTCAAGGGGTTGAATGAAAAATTCACACACTTAAAAACCCAGATTATAATGATGAACCTATTGTCTGACATTGATAAAACCTTTTCTCTTATCATTCAACAAGAAAGAGAGATAAATAGTATTATCTCCCCCATCATACCAAGCATTGACAACAATGAAGAAACTGCAGCTTTGCAGGTTCAGACTTCTCAAGCTACTCACAATGGTAAACCTGGTCATACTCAATTCAAGGGCAAATATCAAGGGAACTAATGGTCCTATAGGTCATAATAGAGTGTATACTCATTGTGGTAGAACTAACCATGTCATTGAGACTTGTTTCATCAAACATGGATTTTCACCAGGTATCAAAAGCAAGAGCAAGATCCAAGGCACTGGTACAAATGCTCAAATTGTTGCCACAGTTACTACTGATTCAGAATCTCCTCCACCAGGATCCACTGCATCTTTTTATGATTTCACTCAGGAGCAATACCATAACATTCTTGAATTGTTGTAGTAGACAGCTTCCTTCCCAGGCCAATTCAGTTTCCACATCCCCTATTGTCTTGGATTTGCATTCCTCTCATGTCAATGGTAAGTCTACTAACATCCATATTTCTTTCAACTTCTCAGCCTTTATTGATAACAAACGCATACTTCCTATATATTACTTTGTCTGGTGGCTCTCAACTTTCTACATTAATTTATGGTATTGTTGTTATTAAACCTTCATTAACCTTACGTAATGTTCTTTATATGTGTAGCTTTCATTTCAATTTTATTTATATTTCAAAATTATTTAATAGCAATGAGTGTTATGTTCAATTCAATGTTGATTCATGTGGTATTATGTAGAATCATTCAAAGGAAATGATCGGTATAGCTAAAATGCAAAGTGGATTGTATGTTCTTGATTCTGTTGGACAATATTTTACTTGTAATTTTGTTGCAAATAACTCTTGTAACATATGGCACATAAGATTAGGTAATATATTTGATATATGTTTACAAATTGTTTGAAAAAACTTTCCTTTCATTTCATGTGAAAACAATATTGCTCGTTGTGATTACTGTTGCTTTGCTAAACAAAGAAAGCTACATTTTTCCAATATAACTACTTGCTCTTCTGCTCCTTTTTACATGTTAATTTATGGGGCCCTTTTTCAACTATTTACATATTAGGATACAATTTTTTTTAACTTTACTAGATATACCTGGGTCATTTATCTCAAAACTAAAGACCAAACCGAAGATAGTTTTATTTAGTTTGTTGCTTATGTTGAAAAACAATTCCAAAAATCCCTCAACCTTGAGGTATGATAATGGGACATAATTTATTGCCTTGAATAATTTTTTGTTGTCCAAAGGAATCATCCATAAATATTCTTGTGTTGAGACACCCCAACAAAATTTGGTGGTAGAAAGAAAACATCAACATATTCTTAATGTTTCTAGATCATTATATTTTCATTCCAAAATCCCATTGAGTATGTGGATTTTTTTTGTCCAACATGTTACATATTATCAATAGATTTCATACCCCCTTGTTGAAATCTAAATGTACATATGAGATCTTATTTCATGAACCCACATCCTTAATCCATTTGAAGGTTTTTGGTTGTCTTTGTTATGGTTACAAATAAGGGACCAAAGAATAGATTTTATATAACCTATGTCATCATAAATTTTTTGTGTCTAGGAATGTAGTCTTTTATGAAAACCATTTTTCCTTCAAAAATTTGTCTTCATCAATTTTTACCCACAAAATACCAGTAGCCCTTTTTATGATACCTTCTCATCAACTGATGACAGAGTCCCTGCATCAGATAATGACAAACCTACTGATGACAGGACTTTTGCACCAACTGATGCCAACCTTAATGACCCTGCTACACCTACTGATAACATACATGTACATAACCCTATACCTGAAAGTACAACTTTGCTCCCATTTATCATGAGTATAATTCTCCTTTATCCAAATCTCTAACCTTAGACACATTGCAACCTAGCCTTTCTTTACCCACCAATTCTGATCTTGCTTCCAACAATCCAAATACATATTCTCAACACAATTATGAAGAAACTTCCTTCATACCTTTAATACATTCCACAAGAGTTTCACATCCACCCAGTTATTTATCAAATTACCATTATTACTCTACATTCTCAACATCTTCTCCATCCAATCTTGCTTATCCTTCATCTTATGTTCTTTCTTACACACATTGTTCTCCTACTTATCAACATTTTTGTTGCTCCATAGCATATAATACTAAACCAACAACTTTTCATCAAGCCAACAAGCTTGACTGTTGGAAGCATGCCATGAAAGTTGAATTGCAGGCTCTTGAAAATAATATTACATGGATTTTCGGGGATTTACCACCTGGTAAGGTTCCTATTGGTTGTAGATGGGTCTACAAAATCAAGTAAAAATTTGATGGTTCCATTGAGAGGTATACTCAAATTGAATGGATACACTATTTTAACACCTTTTCTCATGTGGCTAATATCACAACATTCAGGGTTTTACTGCCTATTGCTGCTATCAAAGGTTGACATTTACAACAGTTGGGTGTAAATAATGCTTTCCTTCATGGTAATTTGCATGAGGATGTCTATATGACATTTCCCCCTAGTTTATCTACTTCCAATTTTGCACAGGTTTGTAAGATTCACAGGTCATTTTATAGATTGAAGCAAGTTTTTTATTTTTTTACCACACTACTATATTTTTGAAACAAATATACCAAAATGACACTTTAAAAAATAAAAACGGAATTGTCATACTTTTGTGAAGGGTTCGTCCAGGTGGTGGACGAACTGGTGGTGGCAACTTATTTTAATAGTGGTTTGTCTGGGGGTGGACTACCTCATACAAATCAACTTTTTTCTTTTTTTATTTATTCAATATATTAATTAATATAAAATAGGGAAATGGTTATTTAATGTTAAAAATCATTTTAAAAATTATTTAATTAATATTTTAATAGTTTTTTGTTCGTCTATCCAATTGACTACCAGAATATTGTTTTTGACGAAAATGCCACACTTTGAAAAATATGTTTCAGGTTCGTCCAGCCAATGAACTAACAGAATATTATTTTAATAATTTTTGGATATCTATAAATAAGATTGTATGCTTAGTTTTTACTCCACAACAATTACCACTAATACCCTCGACTCAATCTATAAATATGTTTGCATTCTTAAATCATCGTCCATCATCATCAAAAGAACCGCTTCTAAAATTTTCACTTATGAAAAGAGATGTCACCGCCATTTTTCAGCAACAAAGCCTCCGATGAAGATGCTACACTAGAACACGCAGACCTTGGAACATTTGCACAGGGAATTGACCCGCTGGCTAGATCGAGAGATTGGTGTTAAAGAAAAGATTAGGAAAACTGAGAGGCAGGTTGTGGGGTCAGGCCCAAATGGAGTTACTCGTACTTGGATAAAAGTGGTTAATGATGTTGGTGTCCTTATGATGATGTTCCAACCAAATGATGTTGTCTTGATGGTTGTAATAGGCTATATAAGTTAATGCATTGTGTTGTTTTATGTGTGTATGTTGTTGTTAGTTTCTGTCAGTTTGTTTACCTTATTATGTTGTTAGTTTTTGTTTGGTTATAATATCCTGAATATTATTTTTTTAAATTGAAATGAAAGTTGAATTAGAAAGACATGATATTACATTGCTACAATATTTATGAAAACACTATGTCCTCCGTCAAACGCCCTTGCCCATTTCTCCCAGGGAATGTTATATATCCACCTTACAGCCTCTCTATTTTCACTTCGAATTTTGCCTCGATAGTAATTAAGTGTTGCCATCGTTAATGCATAACATGTTATAAATGGTGTTAAGATGAATATACCAATATCTTTAACTATATGTAGAATTATAAATGTAGATTCTTACCCATGTTGATACAGTTTTTGCATAGTTCCTTGTCTCTAATCTCACGACCGAAGTTTTGCACGATGTGTTTTATGCAGTATACATGTGAAGACGGGGGATGTTGCCAGCCATTATATGGATTGTCATATGCACTCTTAATTGATACGTGTCTGTCAGATATTAGAAACAAATTAGCATGTGGTGTGACATGCTTTCTCAAATTCTTCAGGAAGAAACTTCAACCATCCATTGTCTCACTTTCAACTAATGCAAAAGCTATCGAGAAAATGTTACCATTCCCATCATGTCCAACAACCATCAACAATGTCCCTCTATACTTTCACAAATTCATACAACAAGGATGGATTCAAAGCATGTGGTCGCTCTGTTGAAATGGTGGATACTAGAAATGCATACATTTCATCTTCCTATATGTGAATGTATCGTCACTTTAGAAGATGTACGTATGTTGTTTGGTATCCATATAGATGGTCCAGCCATTAATGGTCCTACTCAATTAGGGGAAGATGTCTATATGGAACATTTGGGTGTGGAACCTTCTCCTCAACATTTGGGTGTGGAACATTTGGTTACACGATGTTTTAAACTATCTTAAGAGTCAGGATGAACCAACTAAAGCAAAGAACATCCTGCATGCTAATATCTATATTTTTCTTTTCATTTCGTCATTTTTATTTCCAAACTAGTCTCAAAATTTGATGCATTTTTCTTAGGTACCTTTGGTGGGGGATTTTCAAACATTCGGCGCCTATAATTGGGGTTCTGCTTGTTTGGCTACGTTGTATAGAAATATGTGCAGGGCGACAAACAAAAATGTTGTGAGTATTGGAGGATGCGTACTCCTTCTGACTATTAAGGCGCATTGGCATATACCCATGATAGCTCCTATTAGCAACCTAATATCGACTTACATGTATGCCCTCAGGTAAATTTATTTTATAATTGCACTATTTTAAACACATATACTTTTAATTTATGATGTTTCAATATTTTGAAAATGCAAGGTTTACACAAAGAGGTATGGAGTACAACAATACTCCCCAATTTTATCTACATGGATATCAAGATGCATTTGTTCACATGACTCCGGATGATGTAAGTCATGGAACCACACTATAACTAATTAATTTTTCACATGACTATTTGCACTCTAACTATTCTATTTTGTGTAACAGTTTAAATGAAGGTCATACCTTGTTTATCCTAATATTGTTCATGATGATAGGAATATATGCAGTGCGACAACATCGATAATATTTTTTCATATTATTGAGATGCATCAATCAGACCGGGTCAAATTAATGTTTGGATTTCCTCAGGAAATTCCATCTCAACCAAGATGTCTGAGAGAACATCACACAATAGAATTGCAATCCACTTGGCATGTTCACTGGAGAACTGTAAACCAACAAGAGTACGAGGAGTAGAATAATAGAAAACATTTGGTTTTGAATGGGCAACGTTTAAAACGACAGCAACTAATGCATAGCCAGGAATATATTATTTGGTTTAGAAGTATTCCATTAATATTTCCCTCACAACCACAATTTTTAGCCAACCCCCGTCAATTTGTCTCCTCTACTACAAACTTTCCCTCACAACAACAACAAACAAACACATTCCATCACACCCGGAGAACAGAATAATACATCATTTTTGCCACCTCATCCCAACAACCAACTCCTTGCAAACCAATCCCTAAACCAACTACTACCACCAAAAATTTCAAGATCAAACCACACATCAACCATCCTTTCAATACTCTTTAATCCCTCAATCTAACTTTAAGTATTCAAACTCTCAGTCTCAACAACATACCATAAACCTATCCTCATCTCAACCTACCTATGGCTTTACCTCCTACCAATCTCTACAACAAATATTCAACCCATCATTTACTCGACCTGACTTCGATCACTATTCGCTCTCTCAAGATGTTTATCATCCATCTATGGAACCGCCTCCATCATACACACCTGTGTCACAAGCATCCCCCAACTTTGACCTAACTGATGCAAATCTTATTACATTTATGGACTTCAACGTTGACGGCATATGTTCAACGTATGGAGGAGGGTACATCAAACCAAGGTCAATCAAACCAAGGTCCACCGAACCAAGAAGAAGATTTATCATCCGACGGTACTCCTTCATCGTGACCAAAGGGCAAGGGTCAACACGTGAAGTTTACTACAGTATACTATACCGGCTCATGTTATTATCAACCACCATCACCCCCACAATAAAATTAATGTATTATTATTTTCTATGATATTTGTATTATTAATAAATTTGTGTATTATGATTTTTTTTCTCTTGTATTATTAGTTAAAATATTTAATTTTATTAAAATATTAATAAAATAATTTTTAAAATAAATTTAATTATTTTTAAACATTAAATAGTCATTTTCACTATATTATATTAATAAATATATCAAATAAAACATTTAAATAAATTAAAATGAAAAAAAAAAGAATTGTTTCCCATAGGTTTGTCCGAAGGGTGGATAAACCATCAGGAAAAATGGCTTGTCTGGGTTTGTGGGGTGGACGAAACCTTGACTTAAATGTGGCAATATAGTATTTAGTTTACAAATTATGAAATTTTGGTATATTTGTTTCAAAAGTATGGCACAATGGTAAAAAAAAAATCCAAGATAGTATGTAGTGGTACTTTAAGCTCTCATTTGTTTTGTTATCTTCTCAATCTAAGGCAGACCACTTTCTATATGTAAAGTCTAATAATAATGGTTTCACTACTCTACTAGTTTATGTTGATGATATAGTGTAAGCTGGAAGTATTTTTTAGGAAAACGGTTTGCCAATAATCTTCTAGATCATAAGTTGTTGTGAATCGGATACCTCAGAAACAAAGTATAATTGGTTCCTTGATTAGGTGAACGACTACGGGACCCGCGGAGTCTCCTCAAAAGGGAGGGGGATCTGGTCCTTCGAGCATCTTCCATAGCTTCTAATCTTTCGCCTTGGTACAAGATTAGAAGGTTGATGTTGTTCGTAGTCTCGAGCAGTGCAGCGAGGGTCGCATTGGTCCCCTCGGGAATAGGGATGAGAGGAAGATCGGCATGGGTGATCTCTAGTTGAATGGTTGGTTCTGGTGACAGGGAGGCGGTGAGATCGTCCTGAAAACGGTTGGGCTCCCCGAACGGGGGATTGGTTCCATCATTTTCCCATTGTTTAACGGGGATGTTAGTGACAATTCGGGCATCAGCTGAGTCGTCGCAGTTAGCCATTGAAAGAGTTTGAATTGTGATGTTTTAGTCTTCACGATCCGAGGATGCAAGACAAGGTAACATGATTCCCACGGACGGCGCCACTGATTATTTCCTGGAGATCAGAATCTGAGGTGGGCCACAGACGTTTGATGAGGATGGTGATGATGCTTGGTCGTCAAGGAGAGAATGGGGGGTGTACCTGCAAGACACTCTGATGGCAAAGTAAGATAGGGCAGAAGAGTGGGAAAGTACGAGTAAAGAAAGTTAAGAGAATGAATATTTGATATCTGGCCCTCTCAAGTGAGGGGGTTTATATAGAGCCCCTGACGCTTGGCTATTGGTTCCTATTTTGGGCCTGGATCGCAGATCCCCCGAAAATAGGTAACCTCCAGAAACTAGTCATTACTCCGAGCATACCTGGTCGAATGGATGAGCGTCGGAAAGAGGGATATCCGAGCAGGTGCTACCTTTGGCTGAATCTGGACGAATTTTTCGTGTGTCGAGCTGAAGCCCGAAAGGAGCTGAGGAATTCGACCACGGGTAACCGTGGTCGACAAATCATCCTTGGTTGAGGGGTATAAAGCCAGTTGGTCCCCTTGATATTGGGCTATTGGGCCGTCTTGGAGGCAGGAGTGGATTGGGCCATTTTGGAGGCAGGAGTGGATTGGACCATGCCTAGTCATTGGTTCAGTCCGGAACAATGATTATGCCCGAAATTGATCAAGTCCTGCTTGATAACGGTCAAGGTTTGCATGTCACTTCTATATGCACTACCTATTTTCCAGCTTCTCACATTACATACATAATGTTTACACTCAAGAGTTTGTTGCTTGTACCTGATACTACCAAAAATATTATCTTTTTCAGTAGGTTTGCAAGAGACAACAAGGTGTTTTTTTTTGTTTCATGCTGACTATTGTGTTGTCAAATCTCAGGCCAACACTGAAGTGGTTCTTTAAGGAACTCTAAATAAAGATGGTATTTACACCATTGACTCTCTCCCTTTTGTTCCAGCTTATACAGTTTGAATCAATAATGTGACAAGGGACATTTATGCTCACTCATCTTCAATTGGACCATCTTCCTATAATATGTGGCATACCATACGAGTGAATCCTCCTTATAAGGATCTCAAAATGGTTCAGTTGAAAGGAAGCATAGGCATGTGATTGAAACTACCCTTACCTTTCTTGATCAAGTCTTCCTTTGAAGTTTTGGGATCATTCATGTTTCACTACTACTTATTCGATCAACATGATGACAACCCCTTTGTTATAGGTTGCAAAAGGGTTTTCAGGATTAAACAAAATCCTTAAGGCACAATAAACAAGTATAAGGCCTGGTTGGTGGCCAAGGAATTCCACCAACAATGTGGCTTTAACTTCATTGAAACTTTCTCACCAGTTGTCAAACCAATCACAGTCAGAATTATCCTCACAATTGTTATTTCAAAAGGCTGGCACATCACTCATCTTGATGTCAATAATACCTTTCTCAATGGCATTTTACAGGAGGAAGTCTACATGCAACAACCTCGTGGGTTAGAGAGCAGTGGTACTACATTGATTTTTAAATTGAACAAAGCCATTTATGGCTTGAAGCGGACACCCTTGGCATGGTTTGAAAGGCTTAATCAAGCTCTTAGAGGCTTTGGATTTATATTCAGCAAATGTGACCCTTCCATCTTCACATTTTTCACACCTGCATACACTATATTCATGTTAGTGTATGAAGATGATATTATTATTCTTGGTAACTCTTCTCCTCATACTTGGAAGCTTATCAAAAAGGTCAATGATTGGTTTGCTCTTAAGCAACTTGGCAAGTTGAAGTACTTCTTAGGGATTGAAGTGGAGCATCAATAGAATGGCTCTTTATTCTTATCCCAAACTAAGTACAACAAAGATCTTCTAGTCAAACCAAAGATGACAAATTCCAAGAGCATGCATACTCCATGATTTCTAGTCTTAAACTCTCAAGACATAGAACTGATCATTTGTGTGACCCTACCTTCTACAGATCCATTCTTGGGGCTCTCTAATATGCTACTATCATCAGGCCTGACATCAGTTTTATAGTCTATAAGGACTATCAATTTTTGTCTCATCTTCCTGATAGTCATTGGGTAGCAATTAAAAGGATATTAAGGTTGTAATTAAAAGGAACATTCCACCATGGCTTGCTTCTTCAGCCAACCTCAACTCAGTCTCCTGTCTTCATCAAAGGGTTTTCTTATGCAAATTGGGGTGCAGATCTAGATGATAAAAAATCCACTTCAGGATCCTGTATTTTTCTAGGCCCCAAACTAATTCATCGGTGGTCCAAGAAGCAATCTCTAGTAGCTAGATCTAACACTGAAGCTAACTATAGAAGTCTTACTAATTGAGCTTATGAAATCCTCTTGATCCAATCCTTGCTCACTATACTTAGGATTCTCTTCACAACTTTTGTGCTCTTCTATAACAATCTAAGCACGGATATCATATCTCATAACAATATCCTTCATGCCAAGACCAAACACGTGGAGCTTGACATTTTCTTTCTAGAGAAAAAGGGCTCAACAAGACACTCATAGTTCAGCATGTTCCTTATTTTGATCAATTTGCATATCTTTTCTCCAAACTCTTGTCTCCTTTCATATTCTTGCAACTCGGGACAGGTTGTGTATTTATGACAAGGTCACTCTTGCTTAGAGATGACCCTGTTTTTTAGTGGGAGATATTAGAGTATAAAAGTAGCATCCTTATTATGTAAAAAAAAAAAAACAAGAGTAGCGTCACTAGAATTAGCTAATCAAGGATTGTTGTAACTAAATAATAGTAGGAGATATTAGAGTATAAAAGTAGCATATAAAAATAGCATCCCTATTATGTAAAAAAAAAAATAGCATCACTAGAGTTAGCTAATCAAGGATTGTTGTAATTGAATCAGCACAGTTATAAATACCAAATCACTTTGTCATTGTAACTAATAGGAATCAAAATTATATTAGATCTAACCAACTCTTTCTTCTCTCTTCTCAATTCTTATGAATTTCTCTCTTACTATTAACCTTAGATCTAAAAATCAATTATTGCACGGATTTGTTGTTGTAGTTCTTAGATTTAAATCTGTAAAAGAATTTGATTAAGAGCAACAATTGATAAAGATGAAGAACGATATAAGGAGTTCAACCAAATTTGTTATTGTAGTTTTCAAATCTAAAACTGACTATTACATCCCAGATTTGTTGTTGTTGTTGCAATTTTCAGATTTAAATTATTTAAAAAACAATAATTGATTAAGATGAAGAACAATTGATGAAGATGATTATCATGAAGAGCAATTGATGAACATCACATGAAAGAGAGCGAATGCATAATGAAGAGAAAGAAATAACAATAAAATAAATGAAATATTAATATAATAATTTTCGTTTGATTTTTAACTTTTTTTAAATCAGCAAGTTAAAAAAGACACGTGGCAGCAAAAGTCAAATTTTTTATGATGAAAAACTATTATCTTTTCACGTGCTAAACACCACCTAAAATAGAAGGATCTAAACTCTAACTAAATCTAAAGTTTGTCAAAATAATAAATAAGTTTGATAAAATGTTATAAAATCTATTGCTGGTAAGGAATTAAATTCGACCTAATATCATAGTACTGGTGCATTATTACTACTAGTTTTAAAACACTTCAACTAATGTCTTCAAATTCAAATTAACATATCCTTGTGGGTCGAATGTGAACGAATTCTACTACCATGCAAATGCAACCTCAAGAATTCTGAATTTTTATTATCATCACTGATTTTTCACTGCAATATAATGGTAAGAAATATCGCTGTTTTGTCAGGAAAGAATTTATAGATCTAAATCAACTTTAAAATATCAGTAATAATAAAGACAACAAAGCTTCGCACAACTGAATAAAATGGCTGAAAGCTTAACAGTTTAAAGGATCTACAAAGACAAGATTAAAACTATATGGTGATACTTCATTATCAGATGAAATGTATCTCAATATGTATTCGTTGACAAAATACAGATCCTATATCAGCTTGACCCTGAACTAAATACATTTTAAAAACAAAACTGAAAGAGAAGAAAAGAAAATTTTCCTTTTAATAGTTTATAGAAAGAACCAATTTAAAAACAATGAACCTACATCCCAGTAGAATGAAAAATGATACAATAGCATATTGCAAACAAATGATTTTGTATAAAAGAACATTAGAAAAGACTTGGCCTGTCATAATGGATCTGAATCCAATTTTGGGACTATGGCAGATTTGAGCTCTAAATGAGAAACTCGAACAGCTCCAATAAGTCTCTCGGGCAACTCATCAGAACTATTTGCCTGTAAATTGTAACAATCTTGTCATGATTTCGCAATATAACCCAAAAGACAATAATAAACTGCCAAGTAATCCATTGTCAAAATAATTCCATTGTTTGAAAATGTAAGCATTTATTCAGACCAAATTACAGATTTTACCTCTCAAACACACCCGCCAATAATGCTACTGTATATAAGATAATTTCTCATTTAACATTCCAGCAATAAAAGACTCCACAAATTTAAAATTAAGTACTTATAACTCCTAGCACTTGCAGTGTGACAAGCAAAAAAATTGGCAAAATTAGGGGAATAAGTAAGGCAGATGTGTTCTAAATTAGAAGGTCTACACAATCAGCAATATTAGAAACCCACAACCGTCTCAAGTGAATTCAACCAAAAAAATAATTCAAAGAAAAAATTAACTAAAATCAAGTATTTTATTAAATGTGAATCCAAGTTATTATACTTATGAAATTTGAACATGAAAATTTTCCACACTGAATGCAACCTCTAAATAGGTCTATCCAATCACACTCCCGCTTAAATACTATAACTTGCTTAGATGTTCATTACTAGCAAATGAAATCTACACCATGAAAAACATACCTGTACAAGAAAAGCCATATCAACCACCAGTGTTGTAATCACACCAATAACCAACCCCAAAACTCCATTAGCAACAGTAGAAGAACCGATATCAACATCAATCTACAGACAAAGTTAATTGATTAGATCATAAGAAACAAGTTAGGGAGGATACAGTACAACATTAATTAGTGGGAAGCTTCGTACAACAAGAATAGACAACAATGTGAAGATAAATTCAATAAAATATTACTTCTAAATACTTCGGACCACGAATATAGTTGCAATCAACTGCCTTTCCCAGTAAACAAGGAGTGCTCCCAACACTTTGGCGTACAATCCATGAACCCTGCATTTTTTGTTGGAAAATCAATAACAAACAAGGCGTAAAACATATACTAGTTCCTCTGACCTTCAGCAAAAAGTGGTAGTTATAATTACAAATAGAAAAGGAAAAGAAAAAAAAATCCCATAATAAAAATTTGGGAAAATGAAGGGAGAGTTCTAGCCTATGAAACCAAAATTATGGTAATAAGAGATTTAAACATGTGAATTGAGCCAAGCAAAAGCATATATGAATGAAATTTGTAGCAGGAATTACTACATAATAACTTACCATTTTGTAAAGTTAAACCGAGAAAGTGAACTCGGACATGTGAAACGTTTATAAATACTACAAGTTTTAAATTAATAATTTTGAGTGTAATAAGATATTGCAATTAGTTACATTGAGGATGATATTGCCCTTTTTCCCTCTAGGCTATGATTCTCTACATCTCACACCCTTCTTATTTTCTTCTTCCATACGCTGATTATTACCAGGCCAAATAACAACTTGATACTCTAAGATACTATAAAATAATAAATTGATCCTAGGAAATAACTTCAGATATTCTAGTATAATATAAAAGATATTAATATATATATATATATATATATATATATATATATATATATATATATATATATATATATCTGACTTCTGGGGAAATGACCTTTTTTATGCTTTGCTTGACTTTTATTCCCATGAGGTGAATACATTGTTGACTTACAACATTCTTTCTGCCATCAGTTGAAATGTGAAAAAATGCAAAAAAATGCCTAAAGGGAGCTCATTTCAAAATCTGTTATAACCGACATACTATGATCTAGCTTTTCTGCATTACTTTACTAAGCTGACTGCAAAGTCCATCCAAAATTTGGTCAATCTATAAACGAAAAACATTTATGGAGTGCTTCTTACTTATGTTTTGCAGTATGAGTAAAAATTATTTTCTTGCTTGTAACATACTGTACGAAGCATAATTTTAATGATTGTGGAAAGTGGGGGTAAACTATTTCCTTTCTCATAAATTACAAGACAATAAACAATAAATCTGAAACAGCAGCAAGAAAATGATGATGGAAAATAGAACGGAAAACATTTTCCAAATTAACCACCATATGGAGACAAATAAAAAATGAATGAGAAAAATATTTAATACAAGAAATAAATGGCAAAGTACAGAATCAGCCATCACACATGCAACAAACATGGGACAGAGTTATAAAATGCACATGAAAATGTAACTGCACCAGAATGTCGGTAACAGCCACATTATAAAATTAACTTCCAGAAGGTAGTGAAAGTTGCCCAATATATGGTGGACAATATTAAATGAATCTCACCTTTGGGACTGATGGGATGAGCTTCAACCTGCTGTTTCGGAACTCATCATCACCATCAACAAAGCGTTGCAAGAGTGTTCCAGGAACTAACTCCTTGGTCACAAAATAAAATACCATACTGTAATGTGATGAAGCTGGCACCTGCAGCCACACAACACATTCATTTACTTCAAAAGTCTATACATTTGTAGTTTGAAGTTGATTTAGCCATATTTATAAAAGATTCACCTGAAGATTAATGATAATGGAGAAAAATCCCTTTTCTGACGCAACCTGCATAGACACCAAAAAGAAAAGGTCTATTTGTCAGCAAAGAAAAAGAAAAAGAAAAAAAAACAGTTTGAATAAATTATAAATAGTAAAAGAGAAATCAAATTCACAAAAGTAAGGTTTGAGCTTGTTACAACATATAATCCTCCAATTTAAGAAAAAACTGTCCCCCTTAATCTGTGTTTCTATAACAGGGGGGTGGGTGAGGTCTGTAAACTATGTCTTGTCCTGCTACGAGGTGTTTAAACCACATGCAGGTGTGGGTTGTTTTGAAGCTATAGAGCAATTAATGAAATGCAACCTTGTAGTGTACACCACTAAAGCAACCTTGGAATGATGACAAGGAGAAACTGTGGGGGACATTGTCTTAGGTAGGTTGAAAGGTGAATAAAAATAAAATTTGGTCCAGAGATCCAATATTTATGAATAATTTTAGTTATGTATTGAAGAAGAAAAAATGCAAAGAACGGTGATTTCAACAATAATTTCCAAAAGAGAGAGAATGTGTCCCGTATCATATCATGTTTTTAATAAAGATCATAGAATTTGGATTAGATTTAACTCAACTCCAAAAGTCTGCTTAAGAATTGAGGATTGTCAAACCTTAACCACATCTCTAGTCAATTTAGCATTTCAACACATGCCCTTACACTCAGTAATGGACATCTAATGTGAACAAATGCAGGTGATTGAATAAACTCCTAAATAGATCTGATACCATGTTCAAAGTTGGATTAGGCCCAACTCAAAGTCAAAAGCTGGCTCAGGCGGTTAGGAATGACCTAGCTTTATAGTGATTAAGAACTATTTTAACTATATTTCTAGTCGATGGGAATCTCTCAACACTTTCACGACTAGGACTAGACATCTGAAGCGTGGACAGATATGGGTGGTCCAAAAAGATAGATCTCAACAAAGGGATCACATGAAATTTCAAGAAAATTTAAAATGCTACTGATCTCCATTACAATTAAGAATCAGTGTTATGCCTTAAAAAAAAGGGTCTTTAAGTGTAATAATAGCAAACCTTGAGGAAAATGTATATAAATTTCTGTAATAATATATGTTGAAAATTATGCATATTATCATTTTTCATTAGATAAGTGACAAGAAGCCAGTCATAGGTCTATAATATATTCATACATGATAAAGTGATAAACTGAAAGACCCTATTAATAAAGTGTAACTAGGATGAAATGACAGAAAAGGTTATCCTTTAATTATCACTTGGCTGTTGTGCTTCAAACAAAGTGAAATTGGTAAAACTCCTTCCATTTTCTACAGGGCACTCACCTAGAACTCCACCTTGATGACAAGGTGAATCCTTCAGGAGGCAGAATATGCAAGTACTTTTATGCCAGACCACTAGGAAATTTGACAGAATAGGAGATGCGGGCTGTAAAACTGCCTACAAGGAGAGGAGGCACTAGGGAGAGATGCGGGAACGTAGGGGAAAGGACAAGAAGCTATAATAAAAGGAGGGAAAGGTATGGGAGAGGAAATTCAGTCATGGAGTAAGCCTTGGAATTTGCCAACCCTCCAATTTTTGCATTGCTCTTTTAATCTTCTTGTTTTGTGAGCATTAAAGCAAGGGACCTGTGATTTTGGTCTGTGTAATTGGGTTTATCCCTATTTCTTTAATAAAAAATTACCTAGTTCCTACCACCTACCAATAATTTTCATCAACTAAAAAACATATACAATATTCTAATTCTCACTTGTGCTGCACAACCATGACGCCTAGCCACGTGGTCCATTCTTTTTGAGTCCTTAAACCAGTCAACAGCCACAAGATCCAGCAGATGTTTTCCTGCAGGAACCTTCACAGTTCACCATAAAGGAATAAGAATACACCCAAACAATGAAGACATTTGATTTGGGAAAAGTAAAAGAACAATGAAAGACCTTTGACTTGTCATAGCAAAAATTCTTGCTTCTGACTCTAAAGTCATTTCCATCTGATATCATCCAGCAATCCCGAGCATTATCACGATCATCACGGCGTAAATTACCCGAAAAGGAAGAGAAGTCGATCTCATCACCGGGCTCTTCATCCAAGGCTTCTGTAAAGGAATACTTAATGATTAGATCTAATCAAACCTAGTTCATGTGCATGCATCTCTGTATGCTGGTGTTTCATGTCCGGGCATGATCATTATAATATTACTATTATATTAAAATTAGGTATAGCAAGCAGCTACCTGTTTTTCTAACATCACTCTCACGGCCAATTTGGAACGCCTGAAATATTAAATACAATTAGAGTTTATATAGCAAACGGTGACACCATAAATGGGGAATGCAAATAATACCTCTTGTTCTGGTTCTGCTATTTGAAAATCCTCATCTTCATCGGAATATTCATCTAGTAGAGCAGAATTTCTGTGTGCAGCATTTTGATCGAGAGAAGTAGAATTAACAGAAATATCATTTGTTTTCTGACTCTTCTTTGAAGCAGATGTTGAGAACATATTAACCATGACAGGAATTCTTGGAGGAGCGTTCCTTTCATCTGACTGGGCAAACCATTCGCGTAAACCTGTTGAGGGAAAAGATCAAGCATTTTGAAAACTCATTGTAAAGCATGCTCTCCCACAAAAAAAGGGAAACCTCCATTCCTGTTTTTTCTATTGACATACGTTCATGCTTACATATTTGTCTATACATATAGAGAGAGGGGATATGAAAAACCAATGATATTATCATTCCAAGAGAAAACTGTAATTCACATATAAGAAAATTAACTCACCAGCTACACTATTTAACAGTTGGCGTAGACAATGCAGCTGGAAAGACGGTATGTAACTCACACCCCAACCCTTCAGATCAATCTGCATAAGATGCTGAACTTGTGTCCTAGGCCTCCCATTCCTGGGCTTTAAGGGGGAGATGTTATATCCTCCACCTGTATAAACCAGCTCTTAGACCCATAAAATCTCATTGACAATTTTCATCTATGAAGATAAGGAGATTGTATATTAAATAATATGGTGTTTATTTCAAGTCATTTAAATGTGTAGGGAATGGGTATTACAATATTTGTCGCAGGATTAAAATATTATTCCTGCATATAAAAGATTCCCAAGAAAAAAATAAAGTCACATTCTCATAGTTCATTTCCAAAGGAGGGTTTCTTATTTTAATTCCTATTATTACCCTTACACCCCTGCTTTAATAAATGATTTCCAAGGGTATTTTAAATGTTAGCTAAAGTTTTTTTTAAAACCACATGAGAATAGGATTCACATCCTTATGCTACTGAGAATGAATTAAACAACTTGAAACAGTTATCCAAATATTGTAATGAGTCATATAAAGCCAAACATAAACCCATTGGTTTTAGGATTTAAGATTTGATGGTGTTCATATGCTTGCAATATCTGCCTTTATAGTAAATGACAACAGATAATTGGAGTGAAAGGTCAAAGGACACCATCTTCAAAAACAGAAAATCGAAAGTACAATCAATGCACAAAAAAACGGAAAAGCTACTCAATCACCCAAGCTGGAAGAAGCAACGCCCTTGAAACAACTATTAGCAAAACACAAGAGAGGACATGTGCATATCCTATTCTATAATAAGTTGACAATGTCGAGACCCCAAGGAAATATAGATTGCTCTCTTGATTTTGAAGGATGGAATCAGATAAAAAAAAGAAATCTTACTCTCAATATGTGCCCGGACACACCCTGGTTGTGGACCACAGTTGTAGTGTTCTCTAGAGCGAAATAAAACAACTGCCAGAGGAAGAAATATAAATAAATAAACATACAGAATTAATAATATAGGGGTTGCTAACATGTCCTAAGGAACATTTAATACCTTCTACTAAATGCATTTAATTACTTAAAAGAGGAAAGTATTCAATATTCCGAGTTCCCAATATAAATCACTTTTCATTGAATATTTTCTACTTGTGTTTCCTTAGTCTGTGCCACCTTATAAACTGAAAACTTTGAGCAGAAAAACAAAATTTCCTACCATAACTTCCGTCATCATTTCGACGCCAGTATCGTACATAACAAAGATCACGGGGCCACACAAACCTGCCACGATAAACACACGACATTTGATCAATGTAAGTAATTACTTTCAGGATGTGCAGCCATTTTTCAAATAGTTTATCCAGTCCTAAATCAAGCTTTCATAGGTACAAATAACAATTCGAATTTTATAAGGAGATCTAGATATAGGTCTACATGCATGAAAGGAAACAATTTATTCAGAAAATTAATATTAAAATATTGCAGGAAAAGATGGTTTTTCTGTAAAAGACATTTATGTCCATTTATGCAAAAATAATGATAAAGTTAACTACAATATAAACTACAAATTAGGAGTATGATCAATGTTAGATTATATTTACATTGGGAACCAGTCCAACTGAAGTCGGTGATAAAGAATTGCTGTATGCCCATCCACCTCCTCAACTAACCTACCTTCCTGGAAACTGCAATCCCATCTGCAGCAATGCAAATAACAAGAAGTTTATCAATTCTGTCCATAGACAAGATATTCGCAGAACTATAGATCAGCAACTATTTGGAACTGAAAGACAAAGGAATTTATTTCTTTTCCATATTTCATTATCAGTACAGATTGAAGGTACCGCAAAACTACTGACATCTCTGTAAGTTTTTAATAGGACCCAAGATGAGATGGTGGACTCAATGAGACAGACTAGTAGTAACAAGAAGCTTACCAATTCTGTCCATAGACAAGATATTCGCTGAACAATAGATCAGCAAATATTTGGAACTGAAAAACAAAGAAATTTATTTCTTTTCCATATTTCATTATCAGATTGAAGGTACCGCAAAACTACTGACAGCTCTGTAAGTTTTTAATAGGACCTAAGATGAGATGGTGGACTCATTGAGACAAGACTAGTAGTGACCAAGTATAAGTAATATGAATATTTTATTAGTAATTTATAATAAAGATTTTATAAATAATATCTTCTTAATAAAGATATGATTCAATAAGATCTCAATAGTCATAGGAATATTCTATTAGTAATTTTTAATAAAAAATTATGATAATACCTTCATACAATAAAGATATGATTCAACAAGATCTCCTTAGTATTATATAAGAATAAGTTTTAAGGTTTCAGAGGATATGACGGAGCAAGCTCCCGCTAGGGTCAGAGTAGGATTCCTTTCCTCTCTGTATCATAGCTTTGCCCCATCTTCGCTAATTATTGTTCTAGTAACAATAAAGTATTATTTATCTAAATTTATAATAGATTTTCCATTTCTTTTCCTCTAATTTCTCTTGTTATGATTACATTGGTCTCTATCAGTTTTCATGGTTTGAAGTGGGAGACAGCAAAACCAAATTGTAAGGTGAGGGATGTCTTCCACCATTTATAAATGCTTTTTCAATTCATATCACATACAGTGAGACTCTCAACACCCCTATCTCACGCCCAGGGCTTGATATCTAGAGCGTCCTCCTAGTTATTGGGCTACTTGTATCTCTCCAATCTTGCAAACTTCACATTACAAAAGTAGTGATGTTGGGAATCCAAGTGAGTAGAGAAAGTCAGGTTTCACATTGGCCAGGAAATGGCTTTATGGAGATGATATGAGACAAGACCTATGTACCCAATTTCTTAAGATTCTGAGCGGAAACTAGAGTCATAGTCTTGGTTCATTGATTGGCCCATTGGAGAAGGTCCCTACTTTCGTGCTCCTCTGGACTCCTCGACAACAATTTTAATATCTCCTTGTCCATATTTTCAATGATGCCGAAATAATCTCAAACTCCTCATGATACTCCATGATAGTACTTGTTTCTTTAATGCTAAACAATTGGCTAAATAAACTATGAACCAAATTTTCTGAAACCTTGGAGTCAGTGTCCTTGAACTGCTCTTAACTTGGTGAAAGGTGTTTGTGCCCCCACCATCGGCGCTGACACAATGCTCTTTCTCCAAGAGATATCAATACTGCATCAAATTTCTCAGCATCTGCCACCGAGATCAATATAATATACTTCCCCAAAATATGTTTATTAGTGAGAGGCGTTGCTCACCTTACAAGTCAATTTTGTAGGGTTGAGTTAGGTTCAACTCAGATTCTAGGATGGCATTAGATCTTATTCAAGATCCGTTGAACCACCGTTCATTCGGCAACTTAGGTCATCCAATAGATATCAAGTCTTGGGCGAGAGAGAAGTGTGTTGAGAGTCACACAGTAGACGAGATATGGTCTGAAGATGTGTTCATAAGTGAGAGACATCCCTCATCTTACAAACAGGTTCTGCAGGGTTGAGTTAGGTCCAACTCAAATTCTAAGAGTCTCGTTCAAATGATTGACTCTTGTTTCCTCCATTCTTGCAAACTTTTCTTTAAACTCTCCCTATTCAAGACTCTATTGCAGCTCATGTAGTATCCATTCAAAGCATTCTTAAACAAGAGTTCTAATACAGGTGGAAATGTAGAAGGAGAATAGCAAGGAACAGAGAGGAAACAATGGTGTATTAAAGCAGATTCCAGACCTGTATGATAACATTCTGATTTTGGAAAGGAAAAGAGAAAAACAACCCGGGCAATCCTAGCCGGTCCCTGATCACTTCTGTTATCAGGTGTATACCCCCCCCCCCCCCCCCCCCCCCCCATCTATACACTGATTATTACCAGGGTCTATCAGATGGTTGTGATTTGAAGTTATTTTACTTCATTGATAAGATACTGGAACCACTTCTAAGGTACCAAGAATAGCTTGCCTCTTTTGGAGACTTTTGACTACGTGGTCCAAGACTAGGTAAGTAAAATCTCTAAAATGGAAAGAACACTCTACAATCTCTTAAAATGACAACTCTAATTGCTCTCCCTTATCCAATAAACAAAAGGGTATGTGAATAACACATAATCCGCATTATATTATAGAATGACAACCACAAACACACAGTAAAATAAAAATAGTGGAAATTATGCAGAACACCTACTCAAACCGAGTCCCGTCCATGCTCATCACAAGCTCAAAAATTTCTTCACAAGAAGCCTCCACAACACCCACTGCCTTCATCGCTCTACTATAGCTCCTTGGCTACATAAAGAATCAAAGAGAAGATGGTTGTGTTTCCAAATAGTCTACGAAATGTAGCACACTACAAAAATATAGGACAGAAAATAACGCACAAGGTAATCAACTTCGAGAAGTTCTTCAAATGTTCGAAGTCCTGTCAATGTCAGGAAGAAAACATCTCAGTAATAATAACATTGTCTTTTACATCATCACAGCAATAAATTCATCTATGTATCAGTGAATGCAAGAAAGAAAGCATACCATTTTGGCATTCCAACAGACGCCAATGCTTCCTTGAGAAAACTTGGTTACTGGCATTCTGATTTGACAAATCTGAATCTATCTCTCGTGTCCAGTCAAAAATTGATTCCGGAGGCCCTGCAGCTCAAAAAAGGATAGGCATAAATATTGATTATCACAGAACAATTGCAAACCCACAAGCAGAAAGGATACAAAATAAACCATTTCCAATAGTTGTCCTCCTTAACAAATTTGAAGAAGGCTCATCTTCATCCTCCTGAGCACTAAACCTGGGGATCCAAAAATAATATTGGATGTTATGAATAAATAGGAGGAGGGTTTGCACGATAAAAATGGTATCCCAGAACTAAATACAGTGGAACAATTTGCTCAGCAATGCAACAAAAGAGGGAAGGACAACTATGCCAAGGTCTATTACGTCTGCTTGAATAACTTCACTAGCATCTCCAAAGAATGGATAAGGGAATTCAACAAGACCAGGCATAATTCAATCACATAGGAAACAACATTGCTGAAAAAGTAGGTATGTTTTACATGATACCGCCTTCTACAAAATTAAGTAGAAAACTGAAGCACGAATACTTACTGGCTTTCACGGTCAGAGGAAGAAGCCGTCTTCCCATTGTCCATCCCAGATTTGTATTCAAAAGAAATATATTTGTTACCATTTGATGGTTGTGCCCCCTGATGCTGCATGCATTTAAGTTCAATATCATATTATCGCCAACTTACACAACAGGAAAGCATTTCCTACTAAGATGAATTTACAAAAAGTAAGATCACAAGGCATTATTTTATCCATGTCAAAATAATTATTCTCATTTTAAGTCAAAATACATCAGAGAGATATAAAGTCTAACCAGAAAATTAAGAACGCAGATATTGATCCACATCAGAGAGAGATAAAGTCTAACCAGAAAATTAAGAGCACAGATATTGACCTACGTTTAATAAATACAATAGGACTATGCCTTGATGAAACATACCTGATCAATTACATACTCGATTTTTTCCTTCCAAACTAGGGCCTCTTGGATGTTAAAAGCAGCCATCTGCTACAACAACCCAAGTAATAAAATATCAGCAACAGCTAAATCATTTGATAAAAAAGGCTAAACGAAAAATAACATTAATTCATTAATTAATTAGTTAATGATAGATAAGTATAAATGTACATTAGATAAAAATCAACTCACCATAACCCGCTGGTTCTTTTCTTTCTTGTTGTAAACAGACAAAACATATACCATCTACATTAAAATAAGTAAAAAATAAATGCAGGTTGCATATCTAAAAAATATGCAGGCTAAACTATGGATTGAACAAAACCACCACCGTTAGTATAGTAAATCTCGAAACGGTTAAAAGAAAAGTATATTTCAACTAAAAATAGGACTACCAGTACCAAAACCCAGTATATGCCACTTTTAAATAGAACCTACGGTCAAATTGTTTAATTCAACTTTACGTGAAGGAGGAAAAAAGTTAATCAAAATTGTTGCCATATCATTTCTCTCTTCTAACAGCATTCATATTTTTTACAGTAAAAAAGAATTTCTAACTACATTACACAATGACTAAGAATTGTCTGGTTACTTGTACAACTACATCAAAAAGTGAGCAAATATACATCTCATTTCAGTGAATGTAAACTAGTAAACAAAAAAAGATGCCAGATAGCATGTACAAACTTATTGTCTATGAAATCGAAGCAGCTGAGGCAATGCTGGTCGCAGCATGAAACAAAGTTGCTCATCTAGTAGGGTTTGGGATTATCAAAATGGTGGTACTAAACAGGACCAATGCAAGTAATAAACATTAGGTTCACAGACTATTAGATGTACCTCTGTATCCTTATGTGTTTCTATAATTTCAGAGAAAACTGCATGTTTATTTTTGTTTTGTCCAGCTATATTTGAAGTAGGCATTGTGCTTGTGCACTTAAAGCTTGGAGATTTTTTTTTATTGGGTATAGAGATTTGAGGATGAATAAGGACAGAAAAACTTTGTAACAGAGAGAAATGTATGCATTAATTTGACATCATTGGAACCTGGAGGTGAATGCTTGGAATTTTAAGGAGAAATCTATGTTCACACTTTTGCTATAAGCTAGGATAGGTTTTAGCCTCACTTTAGAGCTTAACGCACCAAAAACATTAAGGAATTCCTCTGGTGTCTTGCAGATAAATTAAAAAGCAGTTATAAATGTTTATTTTTCATTTTTGCATGTTGAAGGATGATACCTTGACCTTCTACTTTAGAATATTTTATCAGAATGAATTCATTTTTAATCTATACAGGAAAAACTAAAGTCACTTCTCAAAGAAGGTGTTCATGGGACCTACACAGCTCCCTAAGTAAATTGTAAACAGGTCCCTAAGTAAATTGTAAACCTAATGGCATACAAAGTGGTTTAAATTTGTGTAAAATCATATGTATAACTATCATTACTCTACTACATCGAGGTCGGCTTCATTTCTTCCTATAATTTTACTAGATGCCGTCGGTGGAAAAGAACCATGATTTGAATATATTGTAGGACATGCCATAAGACAGTCCATGTTGACATCACCTCACTCCATCAACTCACTAGATTCTATTCGGTGCATTTTCAATTTCCAAACAGGATTACTCTTGATACAAGCAAACCCAGTAGACATTTATCAATACTTCATATCAATATAAAACAAGATGAGAGGAGATAATCTTGACCACACAGCCATATATGGATTGTCAAGATTGTTTTAATTACATCTAATCCTAATAATCCTTTGTAATTGTATGGTCAGGACTAACTCCTCTGATGGGTATAGCAGAACTCACATGTCCATGATGGGTCTTCAAGCCTCTATCCTCGACTCTACAGTTGCCATCAATTAGCAGTGTCTTAATAGGAACCTAAAAACAGCATAAGAATAAATAAATAGTAGTTCATAGTATCAATTTTTTAGCAGCATCTTCTCTCAAACACCTTTATAAAGTAAAAGATACAGACAATAATTCACCAAGCATAATAATTTTAAAAAGCTGAGAGACAAACTCAAAAATTACATTCCCTTTTCACAGCATAAAGTGATTCCATGAAGTGAAAACTTTAATCAGCGAAATTGCAGCAAACAAGAGAACGAAAAATCTAACTGAATTTAGCTATCCCTTGCAAAAAGAAGGAAAAATTCACCTGATTATCCTGCGGTTTTCTCTTGTAATAAGCAAGTAACCGCGATTCCAACACAAAGTACCTCATGTGAATGAACGATCGCCCAATTTTTCTCCGGCCATACCTCACCATCCACCCTTCATACACGACCTTCGACGTCATCGCTTCACCGGAGCACGAAATTCAAACTTCCAAGGAAAAAAACGGGAACCGATTGGAAGTGATGCCGGCCGGAAGCTCGAGAAGGAGAATTTTTGCTTCGGCGAGATCGATTGCAAGCTAAATGGACTTATAAATCATCGCCGGTACCAGAGACAGAAGATCATGGAACCAGCGGTTCCACTGCACTGTTCTTTGATCTTTTATTCCACGAAATTGTTACGAAAGAGCTTAGGATTCGAAATTCGAATTCAGCATTAGTGGTATTCGTAGTTGTTCTTCGCCAATTTCTTGAAACTTTGAATTCTTCGTTCGAGTTCGATTCTTCAGAATCGGTGACGAAGATTGGATCGGTGAAACCTTGAAACGACGACGTTGAGGAAATAACTGTACACAAAGAGAGAGAGAGAGAGAGAGAGAGAGATTAACAAGCGCAAGTGTGAGATCCCGCGTAAGTTAGAAAAAGCTGTGACCGTGGAAGAAGCATTTTGACAGGTGGAACGATGTTATTGGGGCGTGTGGCTAAGACGCGTATTGGCGCGGTGACGGAAGGTGGCGTCTTGTTCTGATTAACTGATTAATTAATATAAAAAATGACATTAATCAGAATGTTGATATTTTGGTTGTTGTATTTGGGGAGAGTACGTGAACGAAAAAGAGTTAGGTCCCATTTGATTTTTGCTATTATTATATCAGATGACGATTATGGCCTTGAGTTTGGAGTGTTGGAGATTTGTTTGTACCGGGGATTGTGGTAATTGTGTGTGGTTGTTTGATTTGGGTTGGGGGTTAACTTGTGAAGGTACAGTGTACTATTATGGTGGGATTAGGAATTGGAATTTAATTTTATAAGTTTATGCGCGTGGGTGTGGTGTTGGTGTGTGGACAACCAAGCAAAGAGTGACGTTGTTGAGATTTCAAATGAGAGGCTTCTGCTCTGCTAGTTAGGCTGATGGTAAGGTTGGAACTAACAATAAGGACAGGGTAATCAATAGTTATGTCATCACAATTTTATTATAAATAATGCTAGTTGAAAATCTAATAAATAACTAGTTGAAATTTTGTAATAAAAAGAAACTAAGGGTACGTGAATGTTGCTAAGATAGTTTTTGTTGATTGTCTTATCTCTTTTGTTTACATTTATTTTTGTATATTGAATCTCTTTTATAATTGTATGTTATCTATAAATCAAATTTTAAAACGATTTGTTTTTTATCATGCATAAAGTAATAGTTATGTTTGAATTTGATCATGATATTTTTAGTCAATTGTATGAGTAAGTGGAATAAGAATTAGGTGTGTTATTTATTTAAATTAGTTAGAATGAGAAATCTTAGAGTATTTTGAAAACCATGAAAAAATAAGATTTTGTGTATTTGATTTGAATCAAGTACATGTCCCGACTCAAATCAAATTTATGCAAATTGAAAGTTTTTCAAACTCTTAAACTCGAATAAGACTTTTAACTTGATTCGAATAAGACAGCTTTGTGATACGAATCACATGTTGCACTTGATTTGAATCAGACTGATTTGGGTCACGTCTGATTCATTTGATTCAAATCAGACTTTACATCTGATTTGAATCAGACAACTTTTTCCTCATTTTTCAATTGGCTTTGTTTGAATTGATTTGAGTCAGATTTATCACTTGATTCAAATCACGGGTTTTTCGATTGGAATCACACAATACATTTGATTTGAATCAGATGATAAATGGGTCAAAATTGTTTTTCCTTCTTACTCTACTTCACTTGCTCACTTGACTCAAATCATGAAATGCTTTTGAATCGAATATAACTATCTTTTTAATCTCAAGCATGTATAAAATAATTTTCTCATCATTTTTCAACCAAGAGAATCCAATAATCAACATTGTGATTTTCTGTGAAACCAACCCCCTCTATTTTTGAAAGTTCGAAATTCTTGTATCTTCAACTTCAATTTTAATTTCAGATCTTAATCATGGGGGATTTATAATTGATTGAGGAAAACGTTGTCTTGAAACTAATCATTTTTGAAGATTTGGTTGATATTTTTCATCTAGCTTGCAAGATTGAGGTTGTTGTCATTGGCGTTGACAAATTCTAATTCAAAGAATGAGGTTATTCTCTCCAGATTGTCTTGGTAATGACTACGTGGAAGGCTACGGACAAGTTGGAGTTCTTCTAAAATCTCCAAACGGTTCATCGCTCGAGGAATCAGTAGGATCAATGGGTGATTGCTAGACACGAAGGCTTGGAGCAGATTAGTGAAGATGTAAGATTCAAGAAGCGTGAATCGAGTAAAGATTACGTAGAAGAGTTTGACATTACGTTTTATACAAGTCAAGATCCAGATAGGAGATTTATTTTTCTCAACATTTTTGTGGATTAGTGATTGTGTGAGCTCTTGCAATATTTGTCAAAATAAAAAGAAACAAAGAGATTCCAATGGAAAACCATTGAAGATTGCAGTAGACAAAACGAGGATGAATGATAAATCACTATAAATCCTAGTGTATTCTTTATCTCTCTCACCCTCGCATTTAATTTTCATATGATATTGCATGTTTGGGTTTTCAATTCTTAGTGTAATTTATCGTTTATTCAACTGGTAGAGATTTATTACTTAAGATTAGATTTTGTTAGAATTGGTGTCTAAACGAGCTTTTGAGGTGATTAAATTATGAGAAACTCTTGAGGTTATAATTCATTTAAATTGAATTGTTGTATAAACACGCCTAGTGAAGCATATCACTTAATCAATTTAATACCTTTTGTGTATCATCATAAAACTATCTTTGGTATTTATGAATTGATTTAGTAATAATGCGATCAAGTTCAAATAAAAGTATCATCTTCATATTTTCGTTTTAAAACCTTTCGCACACAATTTTGTGGATTAGTGATTGTGTGAGATCTTGCAATATTTGTCAAAATAAAAAGAAACAACGAGATTCCAATGGAAAACCATTGAAGATTGCAGTAGACAAAACGAGGATGAATGCTAAATCACTATAAATCATGGTGTATTCTTTATCTCTCTCACTCTCGCATTTAATTTCCATATGATATTGCATGTTTGGGTTTTGAATTCTTAGTGTAATTTACCGTTTATTCAACTGGTAGAGATTTATTACTTAAGATTAGATTTTGTTAGAATCGGTGTCTAATCGAGCTTTTGAGGTGATTAAATTATGAGAAACTGTTGAAGTTATAATTCATTTAAATTGAATTGTTGTATAAACACGCCTAGTGAAGTATATCACTTAATCAATTTAATACCTTTTGTGTATCATCATAAAACTATCTTTGGTATTTATGAATTGATTTAGTATTAATGTGATCAAGTTCAAATAAAAGTATAATCTTCATATTTTCGTTTTAAAACCTTTCGCACACAATTTTGTGGATTAGTGATTGTGTGAGCTCTTGCAATATTTGTCAAAATAAAAAGAAACAAAGAGATTCCAATGGAAAACCATTGAAGATTGCAGTAGACAAAACGAGGATGAATGCTAAATCACTATAAATCCTGGTGTATTCTTTATCTCTCTCACTCTCGCATTTAATTTTCATATGATATTGCGTGTTTGGGTTTTCAATTCTTAGTGTAATTTATCATTTATTCAACTGGTAGAGATTTATTACTTAAGATTAGATTTTGTTAGAATTGGTGCCTAATCGAGCTTTTGAGGTGATTAAATTATGAGAAACTGTTGAGGTTATAATTCATTTAAATTGAATTGTTGTATAAACACACCTAGTGAAGTATATCACTTAATCAATTTAATACATTTTGTGTATCATCATAAAACCATCTTTGGTATTTATGATTTGATTTAGTATTAATGTGATCAAGTTAAAATAAAAGTATAATCTTCATATTTTTGTTTTAAAACCTTCCGCACACAATTTTGTAAAACCTCGGATATTACATTTATGGAATATCAGTTGAAGTTTTTTTGGTCTATTCACCTCCCCCCCCCCCCCCCTCCCCCCCTCTAGACTATTTTCCTACTTCATATTCTCACCCAACAAACTCACAATATGCGAGGTACTCTAGACATTAATACTTGATTTTATCTTGTTATTAAGTAATTTGTTAAAGTAATTTAAGTTCATTTTTGTTATTTTAAATAAGTTTGTGAAGAGCATAATAGATGATATCATGTGTGAGTTTTAATGTGTTTGTTACATGTGTAGGACTGATTTCTGATAAGTTATGACATAACAAAACTAGAACACCATTTTAACCCCAGTTTTCAGCTAAATGTAAAATGAAATGGAGGTTACAAAGAGGGAATGTTTACGTTTTTAGGGAATATGTGGCATCAACCAGAAATTTGAAGTGTGCTTGAGCTAGAAAGTAAAGAAGATAAGATCAGAGCGCTAGAAGACAAAACACTACAAAATAGTACAACCACTACACCACGCGACTTATTCCCTCTGTGTAACACCTTATTTCCTGACTCGAAAAATGATTAAATAAACCATATAAAACACATGTATTCTCAAAAGTAGGATGTTATTAAAAAAACACCCAAACTCATATTTAAGACACATAATTAAAAATGAAATTGTTTGATAAGTAGTTGAAATTATAAAAAAAAAATGGCATTAAAATCCACAACAACATTATTAGTTTAAAAGTGGTTCATCATCAAAAATCAACGGAAAGATGTGCAACAAAAAATAAATAATAGAACAACATATTCCCTCGTGTTACATATCAAAGGGACTCCAACTATAAGACTCGTTCGACATGCAACTAACAAGGTATAACATCGTCCTCGACCTCAAGCTCCTACTCGGGTACCTGATTATCTGTATCTAGAGGATCATAGATGTAAAGCCCAAAATATTCCCACAAATTTTAAATTAAAAATCAGAGTAATTAAAAACACACCAATCATTATAAGTGTCATAATTCACTAAAACACACAGCTCAAGAGAATACGTCTTACAAAATAGTTTTAGTTACAGCGGAAAACTCAAAAGAAACATAAAGTAAGATTCAATTACAAAATGTCTTTCCAAAATAGATAAACAAAGAATAATTGTCGTCCCGACACCCCAAAGTACGTATCAGAGCGGACTCTTCTAATTGTGAAGTACACTGACTTCACCGACCACCACTTTACTTATCCTGATCACCTGTATGTTACCAACATAAGGTAACATTCAAACAGAAGGGGTGAGTTACTTACACCAACAAAAGGGAAAAGTAATAAGAACAAAAACAAGTATCATTAAATAGTCAACCGCTTCTCATCAACAACAATTAAACAAACACATATCAACATCATGCACACCAACAACAACTTAGTCAATGAGACTCTATCAACTTTATGCATGTTGTACCATATATTGATCTCTATTTCAAGATCCAGTTCCCGTCGGAACTCTCGAACCCTCTTTCGTGGTCCAGTATGATCCATATTTCATGATCACACCCTTAACCCCTATTTCATGGTCACATACGATCCTTATTTCATGACCGCACCAACATCACACTGATCCCCCTTATGATTCGAATGGACATACCCTATCTTGGTATACAATTCCCAACCATGCACATGCCATGCACCATCAATGAAAATTATGCATGTATACGACAACTACATCATGTAATTAACATAAATAACTAACATACAACAACCACTTACTACAACACCGAACAACATCAACCTCGTGCATCTTTGAATACAACAACAACGAGAACACATAACAACACAATATACATCAACATTTACATCAATATATATTAACATTAATGTCATGTAACAACAACAAAACAACCATACATAGCCACAACAACAACAACAAATGTACATATTAATTCATGTTCACTTTCAAGTTATGCTTATTATTCCTCAAATTAAGCTCATAACCCATCTCTACTTACCTCTAACAGTATTACATCGATCTTCATCCCTTAATATATTAATTAAATAATTTTAGAGAATTTTTTAGAATAATTTTTTTTTATTTTTCACTCCGGGTCTCGCTAAGCGAGGGGCTTGCTCGCTGAGTGAGCAACTCTCTATAAAGCACGCTCCAAAATTCCAACTTGCACGCTAAGCGAGAACTACGATTTTTTGGGTTTTTCTTCTGCAACACAGCCAAACCCTGCTACAAAATATTCACTCAAAAACTAGTCTTACAACCAGCAAATGCAGAATTTTCATATCCAACCATCTAGTTCATACAATTATCTTATAATTAACAATTTTCTAACAATTTCACACACTTTTCATTCAAAATCACTCAACCCCAATTCTCTAATTCAACAACATTTTGCCTAAAATTCAGATTATTCAACCCTTATGAGATGAAGAAATCTCACGCTTACCTTAGTTTAATGAGCGATTCCTTCTCCTCTCACGAATTCGCCTTCAAGCTTTGCTCTTTCTCCTTCCTTCTTCCTTTGTTACGCTTTCTCTTCACGTTCACAAAACACGACTGACTTCCTTCTTTTCCTAATTTCCAAACTTATCCCTTAGACCCCAACTATGGTTTTACTTAATTGCCCTTACTATCCTTCACCAATTTACCATTCTACCTTTTTCTCTTTATTTTTCAATAAGTTAATTATTCAATATAATATAATTCATTTAAATTAATATCATATTAAATAATATAATACTTTCTTATACACACCAAAACACAATAATTCCAGTTAAATAAATAAATAAAAATCAGGGTGTTACAACTCTCTCCCACTTAGAATGTTTCCGTCCTCGAAAACTTACCTCATGCAAATAGATTCGGATAAGACTCTCGCATCTTACTCTCCAATTCCCAAGTCATGTTCCCACCAGCAGCTCCTCCCCAAACCACATTTACAAGAACAATCTCCTTGCCTCTCAATTGTTTTACTTCACGATCATCAATTTGTTCTGGTAGTGCTTCAACTGTAAGATTATCTCTTACCTCAACTTCATCCATCAGTATTACATGTGACGAATCCGGAACATACTTCCGAAGCTGCGAAACATGGAATATATCATGCAAATTGGATAATCGTGGTGGCAACGCCACTCTATAAGTAACAGGTCCAACTGTTCCAGAAATCTGGTACAGATCAATAAATCTAGGAGTAAGCTTTCTCGACTTTAAAGCTCGTCTAACACCGGTCACCAGAGTAACCCTCAAAAATACATGATCCCCTTCTTGAAATTCAAGGTCTTTCTTTTTGTTATCATGGTAACTCTTCTGCCTACTCTGTGAAGTTCTCATCTTATCTCAAATTAACTTCACCATCTCCACAGTCTGCTACACAATATCAGGTCCAAGTATAACACTTTCACCTGACTCATGCCAACATAAAGGTGTCTGACATCTTCGACCATACAGCGCTTTAAACGGTGCCATTCCGATATTAGAATGATAATTTTTATTATAAGTAAATTCGATCAATGACAAGTGACTATCCCAAGCATCTTTTTCTTTAAGCACACAAGCCCTCAACAAATCTTGCAACGACTGTATCGTCCTCTCTGTCTGTCCATCAGTCTGAGGATGATAAGTTGAACTCAACTTCAACTTCGAACCCAATTTTTCTTGCAAACTCTACCAAAAACTAGAATTAAATCGCGGATCTCTATCTGACACAATACTCAAAGGAATTCTATGCAACTTCACAATCACACTAACATATATCTTTGTCAATCTCTACAAAGAATAAGTAATATCAATCGGAATAAAATACGTTGAATTTTTCAACCTATCAACAATCACCCAAATAACACCATGCCCTCTCGGAGTATTAGGTAACTCCGTAACAAAATCCATTGATACATTATCTCATTTCCACTCGGGAATATCCAACGGTTGCATCAAACCAGCAGGTTTCTGATGTTCCACTTTTGACTTTTGACAAGTCAAACATGCATTAACAAACTGAGCTACATCACGCTTCATACCGGGCCACCAAAATATCTTCTTCAAATCTTGATACATTTTCGTCGCTCCCGGATGAATACTCGAACTACTTATATGTCCTTCTTCAAGAATCATTCTGTTTAATTCAAGATCATCAGGAATACAGATACGCTCCCGAAACCTTAGTACTCCATGTTCGTCAACTTGAAATTCATAACCTCTAACATGTTCATCACTGGCCATCAAGTCCACCAATTTTACATCTTACTTCTGAATCTCCGTATATGATCAAGAAAATCATTGTTAACCTTCAGCATTCCCAACATTACATTATGAGGTGTCTGCTCACAAACCAAACTCATATCTCTAAAGTGTTCAATCAACTCCAATTCTCTAGCCATCATCATTGACATATGCAATGTCTTTAGACTTAAGGCATCAGCCACCACATTAGCTTTATCGGGATGATAGTTCAAACTAAAACCGTAATCCTTCAAGAATTCCAACCAATGTTTTTGCCTCATATTTAACTCTTTCTGGTCAAACAGATATTTCAAGCTCTTATGATCATTGTACAGTTCAAATCTCGAACCGTACAAATAACGCCTCCAAATCTTTAATACAAAAACCACAGTTGCTAGTTCCAAATCATGGGTAGGATAATTCCTCTCATGAATTCTCAATTGTCGCGAAGCATACGCCACCACTTGACCGTCTTGCATTAACACTCCACCCAAACTCATCAAAGAAGAATCACAATAGACCAAAAATGGTTCATCTTCTTTTGGTAAAGCCAAAACTGGAGCGGTAGTCAACTTCTTCTTTAGCTCAATGAAACTCTGCTCACACTGGGCGTCCCACACAAACGCCTTATCCTTACAAGTTAATTGAGTCAATGGAAGTGCCAAGTTCGAAAAACCTTAAATGAATCTTCAATAATAACCAGTTAATCCCAAAAAACTTCTAATTTTTGTCACCGACTTCGGAGTTTCCCATTGTAGCACTGCATCTACCTTGGATAGATCCACAGCAATCCCCTTTCCCGAAATCACATGACCAATAAAACTCACCTCTTTCAACCAAAACTCGCACTTCGATAACTTAGCATACAACTTCTTCTCTTTCAACACTTGCAGCACAATCCACATATGTTCAGCGTGCTCTTCTTCTGACTTAGAGTAAATTAGAATATCATCTATAAATACAACCACAAATTGATCCAAATAATCATGGAAAATTCGGTTCATATATTACATGAATACTCTAGGTGCATTAGTAACTCCAAATGGCATCACTACATATTCATAGTGTCCATACTGAGTCCTAAAAGCGGTCTTCTGCACATTTTCATCTTTTACTCTTATCTGATGATAACTCGATCGCAAATCGATCTTACTAAACACACGAGCCCCAACGAACCGATCCATCAAATCATTTATCCTTGGAAGTGGATACTTGTTCTTAATTGTCACCTTATTCAATTTCCTGTAATCAATACACAATCTCATGCTACCATCTTTCTTTTTCACCAACAATATCAGGGCTCCCAAAGCGACACACTCGGCCTCATAAACTTCTTTTCTAATAGTTCCTCTAATTCCTTCTTCAATTCAGATAACTCAGAAGCCGATATACGATAAGGTGCCATCGAAATAAGTTTAGTTTCTGGCACAAGATCAATACTGAATTTCACTTCCCTCTCTGGCAGAACATCCACAATGTCATCTGGAAATACTTCCGGGAAATATCTCACGACTAGCAATTCACCGATTTCCATTTCATTTTCGATCGATCAAGATGCAAACAATGCCAACACTTGTGCTTCTTCATTCAAAAGTTCTTTCAACTCTCGAGCAGATAAATAACCAGTTTATTCTTCCTCTTCATAGGGAGACAAATTAGATCCATACCAAAGTCCTTACCATACATCGATAGAGGACAATTCAAACAAACAAGAGAAGTAGTTAATGACTCATCAACAGGAGTCTCGATAACCATTTCTCCTTTCATAGGGGAAACAACAAGACCTAGTCTTCTCACACAGTCAATAGAAATAATACAGTACGTAGCGCCTGTGTCAATCATAGCAATCAAAGGCATATTATTAATATAGCAAATACCTCTGATCAAACGATCCTCACTGGAAGTTTGTATCCTTGTCAAAGCAAACACATTACCTCCAGTTGCAGCTTTCTTCGGTTTCTGACAATGAGTACTGATATGACCTTGCTCTCCATAGTTGTAACAAGTAACCATATTAGTCTTGCACTCTACAATCAAATGTCCAGGATGACCATACTTGAAACATTTCTTTACGTCGCTCGTACACTCACTGATACGATGACCCAATTCACCACACCTATAACACTTCACATAAGCAGGAACACCTCCCTCACTTGACCTTTTATCCTCAATCTTTTTCTACTTTACCTTTATCAGCTAGAGTTACATAAGGTTTCCCACGATGCATTTGTTGCTTTCCTCTTCTCTCAGCCAAACACTTGAAGTGATCTGATCGAGCCTTGTTGTCTTCTTCAAAGATTCCACAACAATCAACTAAATCTGGAAATCTTCAAATCCTTTGATAACCAATTGCCTGTTTGATCTCAGGCCTCAAACCATTCTCAAACTTGACACACTTCGAGAACTCAGCAGTCGCTTCATTATAGTGCATATAAGACTTTTCCAGATCTGAAAAATTGGAAGCATACTCGGTAGCTGACATACTGCCTTGCTTCAGTTACAAGAATTCAATCTCTTTCTTTCCCCCAACATCTTCAGGAAAGTACTTCCTCAGGAATTCTCTTCAAAACACAACCCAGGTGACTGCTTCAACGGACGTATACAACCGATGTCGAGTACCAACCCACCAGTCATCAGCTTCTCCCACCAACCTGTGAGCACCTAACCGCACCTTACTGCCTTCAGAACATTCCATCACTCTAAAGATCCTCTTGATCTCCTTGAGCCACTCTTGTGCTCCATCTGGATCATACTTTCCCTTTAATGTAGGTGGATCATTCTTCTGAAATTCATCACTCTCACGATCCCCAACATTCATCAGGTTTTGCACAGCTTGAGCCATCGTCTGCATAGCGGCGATAAATGCAGCATTGTTTCTTCCAGCCATTCTAAATTTGCCACACAACAACATCTAAACAACAGTTAAGAACTCTACAACGACACTCAATAACGACTCGACGACTCAACTACTTAGTCGGACGGGCCGACCTACTCTGATACCACTTTGTAACACCCAAAATATTCCCACAAATTTTAAATTAAAAATCAGAGTAATTAAAAACACATCAATCATTCTGAGTGTCACAATTCACTAAAACACACGACTCAAGATGATACGTCTTACAAAATAGTTTTAGTTGCAGCGGAAAACTCAAAAGAAACATAAAGTAAGATTCAATTACAAAATGTCTTTCCAAAATAGATAAACAAAGAACAATTGTCGTCCCAACACCCCAAAGTATGTATCAGAGCCGACTCTTCTAATTGTGAAGTACACCGACTTCACCGACCACCACTCTACTTATCCTGATCACATGCACATTACCAACATAGGGTAACATTCAAACATAAGGGGTGAGTTACTTACACCAACAAAAGGGAAAAGTAATAAGAACAAAAACAAGTACCATTAAATAGTTCACCGCTTCTCATCAACAACAATTAAATAAACACATATCAACATCATGCACACCAACAACAACTTATGCAATGAGACTCTACCAACTATATGCATGCGGTACCATATATCAATCTCTATTTCAAGATCCAGTTCCCGTCGGAACTCTCGAACCCTCTTTCGTGGTCCGGTATGATCCCTATTTCTTGATCACACCCCCAACCCCTATTTCATAATCACGCATGATCCCTATTTCATGACTGTACCAACATCACAATGATCCCCCTTGGGATTCGAATGGACATACCCTACCTTGGTATACCATTCCCAACCATGCATGTGCCATGCACCATCAATGACAATTATGCATGTCTACGACAACTACATCGTGTAATCAACATCAACAACTAACATACAACAACCACTTAATACAACACCGAACAACATTAACCTCATGCATCTTCGAATACAATAACATATATCAACAACAACGAGAACACATAACAACACAACATACATCAACAGTTACATCAACATATATTAACATCAATGTCATGTAACAACAACAACACATCCACACATAGCCACAACAACAACAATAACAAATGTACATATTAATTCATGTTCACTTTCAAGTTATGCTTATTATTCCTCTAATTAAGCTCATAACCCATCTTTACTTACCTCTAACAATAATAGATCAATCATCATCCCTTAATATATTAATTAAAGAATTTTAGAGAATTTTTCAGAATAAAAATATTTTATTTTTCACTCCAGGTCTCGCTAAGCGAGTAACTCTCTGTAAAGCATGCTCCAAAATTCCAACTTGCTCGGTAAGCGAGCTGTAACTCGCTAAGCGAGGACTGTGATTTTCTGGGTTTTTCTTCTACGACACAGCCAAACCCTGCTACGAAATATTCACTCAAAAACTTGTCTTACAGCCAACAAATGCAGAATTGTCATATCCAACCATCTAATTCATACAACTATCCTATAATTAACAATTTTCTAACAATTTCACACACTTTTCATTCAAAATCACCTAACCCCAATTCTCTAATTCAACAAGACTTTGCCTAAAATTCATATTATTAAACCCTTAGGAGATGAAGAAATCTCACCCTTACTTAGTTTGATGAGTGATTCCTTCTCCTCTCCTGGATTCTCCTTCAAGTTTTGCCATTTCTCTTTCCTTCTTCCTTTGTTACGCTTTCTCTTCACGTTCATAAAACACGACTGACTTCCTTCTTTTCCTAATTTTCAAACATATCTCTTAGACCCCAACTATGGTTTTCCTTAATTTCCCTTACTATCCTTCACCAATTTACCATTCTACCTTTTTCTCTTTATTTTCCAATAAGTTAATTATTCAATATAATATAATTCATTTAAATTAATATCATATTAAATAAATATAATACTTTCTTCTACACACCAAAATAAAACAATTTCAGTTAAATAAATAAATAAAAATCAGGGCGTTACAATAGACGCAATAACACAAAAGGGGATAAGAATACATTCAAATAATAAATAGTGCACAAAATATGCAAGGTAGATTCACACATCAGAAATCATACACATATTAAACATGCACCCCAATATCATGTATTCATATCTCACCCATATCATGGTCAAACTCACACAAATCATACAAGATTACTCATTGTTACACAAACATTTCATCATCATGTAATGCAATGCAACATCGACTCAACTCATGCTTGTCACAATCTCCACTCTGAATCAGAATCACAACTCAACTCTATATGCATGCGATACCGACTCAATATTTGGTTCTTCATACGAACCAGGTTCCAATCAACTACTCTCCCTGTGCCCCCACTACGAGCTTGGGACAAGCCACTAGCCCCCATTTTGAACTATCGAACATGTCTCTTTCACAACAATGATAACATATGATGCATTACATTTAATCATGCAATGAAAAATAACATAAGCAATGATTACATTCCCACTCTGACTGTAACAATCACGTAACAACATTAACATAACAACTATTAACGCCTTATTCTGATTATAATTAATCATGCATTCAACGTATTATGAGTAGTTCTCACCTGAACTACTCATCTCATCAATTTTCATCAAGCATGTACAATAAATCATGTAATTAAACTTGCACTTCACAATAGCCACACTACATCAAATACATGTCCAGACACAACACTCAATCATATTAGATCATCTTAACATTGATTCATCATTAACAATATACAATAATTCACACATTTAGCATACATTCACATATACCTCAAACATGTCAATTCATCTTACAAGGAACCACCATAATTTAGTTATGTGTGTTAGCTTTCCAACACTTCAAATTGCGTCTTAATTTGAGTCATGAAACTCAAGTTATGGCAAATATAGTAAGTGAATCAATATATTACACCCAGGAACCAATTTATCGTTTTTGAATCCATGTTTCAATAATTTTTCACATTTCAAAGGGGACCAATCAATTACATTAGGTAACCAATCAATTGTTCCCTACATTCTTGCTAAAAACCCTAATTTTAAAAGGAACCAATCGATTAGATGGTTGAACCAATTGATTGGTCCAAGCTTTTTGTCCAAAAATTGTAGTTGTAACGAGTGAACCAAACGATTGTTGCAGGGGAACCAATCGATTATTGTTGGGAATTTTTCCAGAAATTCCATGTTTAACTCGTCTTCTTCATCCTCTATCCATTATAAACCCTACCCAATCATGTTTTAACATGTCCAAGCATCTTATAACATGAACCCAACAACATACATCAATTACATGTCATTAAAAATATCACACTACATATATTAATCATGTATTCCATCAATTATTGACAATTTTTCATAATTATGTTCATATTATAAAACCTTCAATTTCAAATCAAACACCATGCTTATGAACAATTTAATACAATCAATAATCACCACATTCATAAAGCATAAATTTTAATTAATTCATTGCATAACACAACATCATATTCATGAAATTCATTAAACAATCAATCAAAATAAAAAGGAAGGAAATCTTATTAGAGATTAAGGCACCCTTAGATGAATAATCTCCCTCCCCCCACCTTGAGAATCCAACAAAAGCAATTAGATAACCTTCTATGGAGTTTCATATCCCAAGCCCTAACTCTCCTCTTCTTTTTTGTTCTCTTATTTTCCATGTACTGTAAAAAATGTTATAGTAAAAACCTTATTTTCTCTATTTTACTAATTATATAATATCCTAATTACTTCTCATAATTTAGCTTTTGGCCCAACTAAAACTCATTTTCTCTCCATTACTTATTTAATTCACAAAATCTGCCAACTCTACATATTCAACCAATTTTCTATTAATTGATTAATTAATTAAATCTCACAAAAACCAATTAAATCAGCACAACTTACCACAAATATCGACACCTGCCAAACACGTCATAAATCTCATAAAATAATTATTTAAATAAACCACTCATCTAAATTAAATAAATAAAAGTCAAATTAAGGCGAATTAAGTTAGGGTATTATGGTGGTTCAATCTGTGCAGGTGGAGGGTCTGACATTGGTTTATGAGGGGTGCGATTTTAGTACTGTGACGATGTTCCAATGGTGTCCGCAAGCGGTATTGTCGAACGATTTTTGCACTGTACTCGATTGAAATAGTTACAACATCAAGTTATGGATGGTCTTAGTATCACAGGTTCTTTGGTCTATTTTGGCTCCAATGTTTGATTTTCTATTTGATGTTCTTTGGCTTTGGAGTGAGTGAAATTTTGTGTGATCCATTATCTACCCATCAAAATACAATTGCATACTTTTCCTATTTTAACCTTTCAGTTAAAAATATTTACACTACATAAAAGACTAATGAGTAATTAACAAATGGACCAATTAATTAACAAACCAAAGCTTTATAGGAAGGACACATGTCATTACTTTTGAAATTTTTATATCTTTCTCACATTTTCTCTCTCATTTCAATTTTGTTGTTCCCCTTTTTTCTATTTTCTTCCATCTTTTTCTACCAAACCCTAGCATAGCACTACACATCCTCCACCTCTTCTACACCCTATTGTAACACCCCCAAAATTTGCCCTCTTATTTATCACCAATTCCAAGTAGCGTATGCTTCGTTTCCGTGTCATTTAGCATATTACTCCATATTGCATAAAATAATAATAAAATAATCTCAGAACTCATGACCAAGGCCAGGGCATTTGATCAAGGTTTATTCAGTGATAATATCATTTATCAGGTCTTAGAAGGAAAATAATCTCAGAACACATGACCAAGGCTGGGTATGCAAGATTTCCCACAAAAAGGAAATTTTCAAATTTTGGTTGAAGTAACTAGTTACCTCCTAGGTAGTAACCGGTTACCTGTTGAAATTTGGAAAAAAAGCTGGTTTTTTGAACTGTTAACTGGTTACTTCATAGGTAGTAACCGGTTACCACGTGCAAATTTGGAAAAAAAATTCAAAATTCAGTTGGGATAGCATTCGTCACTTTTTCCATTTCACGTTGCCTTGCATTTTAACCAATTTCTAGAATCTTCTACCACCTTCCAAAGGAATATTCCAAGAATATACCAAGGGAATATTCTAAGAATATGCCATTGGAATATTCTAAGAATATTCCATTGGAATATTCTAGGAATATTCCCAACTAACTTTAACTAACTCCTAGCTTAGGTCCCAAACCTAATACCCAAACCTCATTTCTAACCCAAACAAAGTTCCGAACCTAACACATATATAATCATTTTCCCCTCAAACCTAAAACAAAAATCATTTTCACCATTTTTTCACAATCTCTCTCATTTTTCTCCCATTTTCCCAATTTCACAAAAGCTTCATCTTCCATAATTCTTCAAGTTTTGCATTGAAACTTGAAGAATTAGAAGTTAAGCCTCCACCATTTGCATCGGTTTCACGGATTATCGAAGAAGTTGCTACAGATTTGGTGTTTATTTCACCTTTTGGAAGTGCTTTTCGAAGATTTTCATCAACCACATTTATTTTGCGCATTCGCGGATAGAAGCTTCGGATCTCTGGTTTTCTCTTCTATCGCGTATCGATTCGACATTGAAATAATTGCCAAAGCAAACCTCTGCTTTGTAGGTTGATGAATCTCATAATCACTTCTATTTTTAACTTATTCCTCTTCATCTCGCTTCACGCATTCTTCGTGTTCTCTTAATTTTTGACACTTTAATTGATTTGTTCATTAGATGTTAGAATCTTGATGTGTTTGTGGTTCCAATGGGTGTTAGATGACTGTATTTAGGTGTAATTTTCGTGCTTAATTGATAGGTATTAGGTTATGGCTTATTTGAATAAGTTGGTACTGATTTTTACCAGAAAATGTAGAAATTTTTTATTTTGGTCTCAGAGTAACTGGTTACCACATAGGTAGTAATCGGTTACCTGTGTTAAATTTTGCAGAAAATGCCAGTTTTTGAACTGGTAACCAGTTACCTCATAGGTAGTAACCGGTTACCACTGAACCATAATGAAAACTTATTGTTTTTTCTTGCATTTTTGTTATCCATTCTCCCTCCAATCATCATGGATCTTTAATATATGATTTTAGGGAGTTTTTAGGAGCTATTTAGGTGAAGATGCATGTAGTTTCGACAACTTTCGACGCGCATTTCATTCGGTTCCAATTTTTGGCATAATAGTTGAATTGGTTTTCATAACATTTTGTGGATGTTGTTACCATGATTGAGCTTCATTGTTAACATGTTAATGATGATTTAAAATTATGTTTTGCACTATATCTGCGATCAATGCATGTTTCAGATGTTTGTGCGCATAATCGGAAATGTTGCATGCTACTTGAAATTGCACAACTCACATGTTTGCATTCATTTGTGCTTGTTTATTTGTTGCATTACATTGTTGATGTTCATTTCATATTAGGATGCCATAAGATACATGTTCATTCCATTGTTTGTTTGCATCAAAGTTTCATTTTGTGGAAAATGCATATTTGCTCTTTTATGAAAAAATGCATTAAATTAGTTAAGTTGTTTGCATATTCATATGTTCATAATCATACTAACCATGTTATATCCATTAACTATTGTTGTAAGAAAAGTGATGTAATTCTGCCAGGTTTTCACTGTTGTATTATAAAACAGAGGTTGTTAAATGTGTGTTGTATTGTTCTGTTTTGACACTTTTTACACCTATTTTCATGCTATTTGGTAGCTGTAATAGTCTGCTTGCATTGTTAGTTGCATTTGGTAGTTGATTCTATGTTGAAGCGTTGTTGTAGCTGCTGACTTTAGGTTTTGCTTAGTTCTTAGACATCCGTAGGCTTAGGAATGAGTCTAGTTTAGGTCATAACCATTTTAGGACATGTTTGTTACTTAATTACCTCTTTCCTTTTATCATTCCAAATTAATTTTTAACTAACCTTTGTTTTGTAGGGGGTTATGGTAAGTCATCTGTGTGGGAGGGCATCCCACATACACCTTCTTCCTTATCCTTTTAAAGTTATCTTGTGTGATTGCGATAAGCATTTTGTGCTTCTTCGATATTTCACTTTCTTCACTCACTTTGAGGTCTAATCTCATCTTCAATCCCTTGAAGTGAGTTAGAACTTGCTTTCGTTTTCTCTTTAGGATTATAAAACCATACTAACCATAGGACCTCTATTAAATAACAACTTAGGGTGAGTCTTAGTTTCCCTTAGTGTTTTTCTTTTCTCGATTTGAGTCATCTTTCTCATCTCAAATAACTCAAAAAAACTTAATAAAGGTTGATATTTCTCATGTTCCAGGAGACTTTGCCATGGGGTATTTGCACGCATTCCATACCGGGATGAGGTGTAGGATATTTATCATGATGAACAAGTCTTAGCATGGGGATGCTTCATAAACAACAAAATTAAAACACTTCTTCTAATAGACAGTAAACTAATAACCAACATCTTTCCTGCAGGAATTCTCTTCTCATCTCATTCACTCTAAACGCGAACTTGCTACGACTTGTCTCTTTGCAAGATGATAAATACACTCGTTTAAGGCAAGCTTGCAACACATAAGCATAGGCATAAGCATTTCAATTCATAAAAAAAAAGTTTCCGTCTTAGTTAGGTGAACTACGTCGACTCTGATTCTCATTTCCCATGAGATAGGTAGGCCGTGGGGTATGGCCCATTCGAGCATATTCTTTATTTTCCCAAATTTTTTTCCTTTTCGTTCTCTTTTTCAGTTCCACTTAGCGATTTTATTCAACAGCAGTTTTATTCTCACCCTTTGAAATAAACTAACAAGCATGGATCCCGTCGAATACGGTAGACGATTCGAGGTGCTAATACCTTCCCAGTTCGTAACTGACTCCCGAACCCAATCTCTAGTTTGCAAGACCTTTCTCTTTCCTTTTCCTTCGGTTTGTGCAGCATTACCTTTCCCATTCATTCAGGATAAAAATGTCTGGCTGGCGACTTTACCTTTTCGGTGTCACTTTCGCGTTTGTACTAAGATGAAAGTCCTGTGAGAGACACTTATTTACAGTGACCACCACCTCACATATCTCTCATTCTCGTCCTCCCTCTTTCTCTGTGTGTTCTAATTTCTTTTCTTCTTCTTTTTTCTCTCCCTCACTCTTTTTCCTCTTCTTCTTTAATATTAATTTTTTTCTTTTTCATTTATTTTCATTATTATTCTTTAATTGATAATTTTTTCTCCAAATCGATTAGATGCATAAATGAAAAATTATGAAGTTCAGATCTAGATCTAGGTGATTTCATCTTTGATGAAGGAACTGATGTTGGTGGAGGAACTGCACTGGTAAAATTTTGCAACTCATTTTTCTATGGAATCAAATTGTAACTTCTGTATATTTTCTATTTATCCTTCAGGTTTATGTTAGATCTATTATTAATGTGGGTATGACAACGAAGATGACGAAAAAAATCCAACTACTGAACATGGAATGTGAACTAAACAAGGAAAAAATATTATGCTTTTGTTGTCATGACAACTAACCAAGGAGCTGTAAGTTTCTTATGCAATGGTGTTGCTTGAATATTGTTTTAACTTAGGATAATTTTTTTATCTAAAAGAGTGTTCTATTTTATTTAATTTTATTTGAATGATGGTCATGATTTTTTTGTGTGATTTGTTGATTTGTGATCGTAGTATTTTTCAAATTTCTACAATTGGGAATGTGATTTGTTGATAATGTAACTACAATTTTTTTCTCTGACATTATGAACCTTTTTATGCTAAGTGGATTACAGAGTGTTATGTTGTTTATAGATAGGTTGAAGACCGGGACTGTAATAAAATTATCATTTACAACAGGTAATATAACATCTCCATCATTTCTAGATAACATCATCCATTTTATTCTTCAAATGCTAGATTAAGCTATGAAGAACTAATATGTATGATGAGTTTCATTTCAATTAATACAAAAATGCATTACATATTTTATATATGTCAAATAGTTGTTCACCAAGAATGCTATGGAGTATTAAATGTTAGAGACTTTACATCTTGGGTCTGTAAAACCTGCGAGACACCTAAAATCAAGTGGGAGTGTTGTCTTTGTCCTCTAAAAGGTTTGTCTTGCACAATATTTCAAACACATGGTATATATTGTCATCATATTTTTATTTGTTTGGATTGATATAGACTCACCTTTTCTTTATGAATTATACTTTTGAAATTATCTTGTATGAATTCTTTAAATCTTGTATGAAACTTCATGGACTCACATTTTCAGTGAATGCAAGGCTTATTTATGGAAACAACATTGGTCTTATTGGCATAATCCGCGATACAACGGATTAAGGTTTCTCTTCACAGTTGTTGTCTCCATCTTTTCCGGGTACATGATTTATGGCATTGGTTCCAAAATGTAAGCCGAAAACTAGAAAAATGTTATACCTAAGTCTTTGAAATTATTTTGTTTCTCTTTTATTAATATTGTTTAAAATTTGTGCATTTGCAGTGGGCTTTCTATCCTTTTATATTCAATACCAAAAATATCTACAAAGTTCTAATGTGGTGCATGGTTATATATTTCTTAGTTGTAATGTTTATAAAAACTACTTAAACTCAAGAAATTGAAACCACGTTATCAAACTTTAGCAATCATCTTACCTCATCTTATTAACCATTGATTTTGGAACTTAGAAGTTTATTCCAGACATTACAGTAACTCATTGAAAGCATTACAAATGATCAATAACTCTTAATTTGGATTTAGTATTATGTTCATATATCTGATAAAAAAACATAACAGTATGTTTTATGCATTTGTTGTCACTTGAGTGTCTTTTTAGTGAAAAAAATCTCATAAATGTTCTAATTTTTAATTGGTTAAGAAATTATGCAACACACTTAGGCATATCGATTAAGTTTTAAATTGATTAATTACTTTATTAACAAATACTAACTTTGTCTTAACAGTTTGCATAATGTCAAGTCCAGGTTAGACTAAGGAGTTTTTGAAACTCTCGAGGAAATTTTTAGTTAAGTTTGTAATTAATGCATTTTTTTAAACAAATGGAATATATCATCTCTCACCAGACAATGGAGCACATAAACCAGAATGCTGACAACACACCATACAAGATATAAAAAAGATCACTTCCAAGCAAAATTAGATAGTGATACACATTCTAGACAACTTTTGAATTGATAATTAATGCATTTAATTTATTGTGCATGTTTTTAGATTATGTACTACAATAATATTGCAACATTTTTCCATGTAAGTATAATTTGTGTTGAGAATGACATGATTTATGTGATTAACTAGAATTGTTAATATCTTCATGTAAATAAAGTCTACCAATAATTCTTGATTGGTCATTTTTTTTTAAACAAGACTTAATTAAAAATAATTAAGTTACTATTTTCTTAAACATGAAGATATTTTGAAGCTTTCCCTTCCTTTTGAAAAGCAAAGATTATTCAGAATCATATATAATGTGTAACCAAAATTTCCTTTCAATGATTATTTTAATATAATTTAGTGTATATAATGATCGATCATTGCATAATTAAATTTATTATTTCATATTTATAGATGTATTTAAACACATTATATACAATATCAAATACCCGTGCGAGAGCACAAGTATCTTACTAGTTTTTGTTAAAAGGTTGGTAATAACGTGGGGATGAGTGGTAACATGAATCTTTGTATACCAAATCCCCTATGTATGTATTCTCTCCCTTTTTAATGAAAATGCTTAAATGCACTTTTGGTCCCCCTATTTTGAAGTTTTTCAAAATTTAGTCCCCCCATTTTAAAAACCAGCTTTCTGGTCCCGAACTTTACATGACTTGGAATTTCCATGGCCCCCTCCAATTTTGCATGTGTGGCATTGAATATTATAATAAAAAATTAATTTTAATGACATGGCATTGATGACTAAGTTTAATTATTAATTATTATTTTTTAGTTTAATGACTTGACAATTGACTAGGATAATTTTCTATTTAATAATTTTTTATATAATAAATTAATATAATAGTAAATTTTAAATAAGTTTTTTTATAAATATATTTTTAAATTGTTTAATATAAATTTTAAAATAAATCATTTGGGCTTGAGGCCATTTTCACTGATGGATCCTTACAGCCCATTAATACTCATAGTGTTGTGTTTACTTTTAACTATATAAACACTTAAACATTTCTTAGAGAAAACAATGTGGGATTTTACTAAAAACACAACAGAAACATATATATTTGAGGAAACAATTAAAACATGGACATGTCATATTTATGCAATGATACAAAAACATTATCAACACCAGCTAAGAACACAACAAAAATATATATTTAAGTATCTTTCACATTTCATCTTATCATCAAAACTTTTTTCCATTAAATGCCTTGCAACATCTACATAAACTACTTACTTTTGAATGAGTTTTTGATTTGGATGAGAATAATAATGACAAATAATAATAATATTATAGGAGTTTAATTAACCAAATAATAATGACATATAATAATAATAATGATGATATAGGGGTTTAATTAGGTGGTAATACACTAAGGGATTCACAAGATGACAGAAACTGCATTCGTTTCATTGCATTAATTAGGAAATCATTGTCTGCAAGATATGAAATTGAGATTGAAACATTATATGACATTATGAGTTTCCTTTACCATGATATAAGAATAGATGACATTCAGGAAATTGCACAAAAGTTTGTGTAATAATATTCTCTAATTATTTTTTGAATATAGTGAAACTCCAATACCAATTATTATTCAATTGCAACTAAATAAACAATTCGTTAATAGATAATGCTTAGTATCAAAGACAAAGACATCACTATGATATTGCTTGGTATCAAAGGCAAAGACATCACTATGATAATGCTTAGTATCAGGAGTAACATAGTTCCACATCACTGACATCAATAAACTATACAACAAACTTCTCCTTCCTAACTCCTTTTCAATTGTTGGCATAAGTTTTCTCTCACCACCAAATGTACCAAAACTACAACAACAAAAAAACAATTCCATTAATATATTTTACAAATTAAGAGATATTTCTATGAATATATTAGAGACAAAGAGAGAAAGATGTACCTGGTGTTACCATTGAGATTGTACCATTTGCATTGTGAGACGAGATTTTAGAGAGGACTTGTTCTTGGACATGGTCGGGGTTTGAGGTAACATCCTCAATGAAGTCGAGGATTTTTGTGTTCTATTCAACAAGGTTGTAGTCTCTAGGTGCTTCGAGCATGGTTTTGTGTTGTTGTGAAAATGTGTGTTTTTGTTTTGTTGAGAGACAAAGAAGATGAAACAAAGAAGGGATACACAATATTACAAAGAATTGATATCAGATTATGTCCCACATCGTTTTCTATACATACAACTTTAGTGTTTATATATGTGGGATGGAGTTATATTGACATGAATATATGTGGGCTAGAGTTATATTGTATTAATATGGTCCTTTAGTCCAATTTTTCTTTTAAAAGTTATATTCATATAAATTTATAATAATTCATAGTTAAAAAGTATTAATTAATTCTATAAAAAGTAAAAAATAATAAATTATTCCAAGTCAGCATTGCCAACTCATCGAAAAAAGAATTTTTTTTTCCCAATCATCACATATGCAAAATTGGAGGGGGACCATGGAAATCCCAAGTCATGTAAAGTTCAGGAACCAAAAAGCTGGTTTTTAAAACGGGGGGACTAAATTTAAAAAAAACTTCAAAATAGGGGGATTAAAAGTGCATTTAAGCCTAATGAAAAAAATGCTCCATATGTTAAGAATCAAAACATTGAATTGACACAATCAAAGCTCCAAAGAACAACTTAATTATTTTCCTTAAATTCTTCAATTTTTTTGCAACTTTTTGAATTTGTCGAAGAACTCGTGGAAGACACATTTTTGGTTTACTTGGGCAAAATTTTGGGCCTTGGATATATTTTGGTTTGGAATTAAAACGATTTTTTTTGGTTGGACTATGATAATGGAAATGATTTAAAATGGACTAATGAATGGAATTGAACATAAATTGGCTTAGTAATTAGGAAATGAGTTGGACCATGGATTTGAATTTGAATTTGGATGATCAATGAATCTTTGGATTTTTGAATATGGATAATGAAAGATGGTTTGGATTTGAATTTAAAAAAAATGAATATTTGGTTTTGAATGTGGTAATGGATTTGATAAAAATGAATTAAGCTATAATTGGACCATCGAATAACTTACACTTAATTAATTGTCGTTTGAATCAATCTTGAACCTTTCCATATATAATTTCTCTGGATTTCTGATTAATATGAAATAAGTTCTGACACTTTAAAATTGTCTGAATCGGTCTTTGGGAAAATAAATCCATAGAAGAACACAATTTAGACTGATGGACCATGATGAACCAAATTTTAACCCAAACTTCTCATAAATCACTGCTTGATAATCTGATGAACTCCACACATGAAAACTTGACCTTGAATACACATTGTCTGAGAAATAGTTCACATGAAAACTTGACTTGAAACCAAAGTCCTTGCCCTTGAGTGCACATTGCTACTCTTGAAAAACCATGAAGAAAATGGCCTTGGTATCTTATGAGCCTTGATAAAGAAGATACTAATGACATTGGGGGATCATCCTTTGTATCCACTTGAATCCAGTAGCCAAATAAATCACCTATGAATATGGAAGACTCAAACCACAAGAAAATGCTTTGATCACATGTCTTAGGAGTTCAATGTAAATGAATGAATGCAAAATGTATTAATTGACCTAGTGGAAGATGCACATGAATGGGAAGTAAACGCCAATTAGGATTGAAAAATAAGAGGGCAAAGTTTGGGGTGCAACAAATACCAGACAAGAACTGATGAAAAAAAATTTACTATCAGACGGGAAATGTCTTTGAAATTTGACTACTGGAATTTGAAACTTGTAAAAAAAAATAAGTTTCCAGGTGAGAACTAGTCTTTGGAATTGACTGCCATACAAGAACTATCATTAATTTAACTATCAGATGGGGACAAGCTTTGAAATTTGTATACCATATGGGAACTGGTTTTTTAGAACACCAAACGGGAACTGACTTGAAAGTTTACTGTTAGACGAGAACTAGTTTTGAAATAGACTACCAGACAAGAATTGGTTTTAGTTTTCTTGTCAGACGGGAACTGACTTTATAATAGTCTACCAGACAAGAATTGGTTTTGATTTACTATCATACATGAACTAAATTTGAAATCTGACTACCAAACGAGAACTGGTTTTACAATAAGCTTCTATATGGTAACTAGTTTGAAAAACTAACTACCAGACAAGAACAAGTTTTTGAACAGACCACTAGACAAGAACTGGTTTTGAAATAGACTACTGTTAGAGTACAAATAGAGTTGGGTTTTTATTATCGATCCATAGAGATTGTTTTGTGATATCAACGCCTTTCTATAGTTGCGCTAGTTTAAGACTCAAAGGTAACATGGGGTTTTGGTTTTGTTAATGAAATTTTTACTTTGCATTCGAATTAAAAGTTATGAGTTATAAATAATGGTTGGTAAGAGTTTATAAAAAGCATATGCCAAGGTTAGGGTTCGATAAGCCATTTGCACGGATAGTTTCGATCAAGCGGATGAACTCGTTAAAACGATAAATACAATCACAATATCCTCTCAAGATGTTTATTTCTAAAACAAATTATGAGTTTTACCATTTTGATCCATTGATGATCTCTCACTCAATCTATCAAAATGGAAACATTAAAGATCAATACAAGGTGAACATCAAGTCTCATAACTATCTCTAGCTTATGTTCTTTGATGGATGAAAAACCTAGGTCAAGTGTGGAATATATTTCTCAATCATGAAGCAACACAAATTATATTTCATAAACACAAAGTTTTTTACCATACATTTATCATCAAGAGTTCATACATAATGATCAAAGACTATACATACATATAAAAGACCTATCTACCTTCTAACCTTGACAAAGAGTTTAGCTATCCATAACCATGGAAACTTCCATTACAAGAAAGAGATGAAGAAGACAAAGCATCAATGACGATCTCCCGACTATTGATGCATCAATGAAGACTTAAGCTGGTGAAAGTCCACCTGCAGCGTGGCAAGTCGTTATTCGTCTAACTCCATCCGATAAGACATCATTAAGACATTGTTGCAGCCTATCAAAGTACACCCGCAGCGTGGCAAGCCAGTAGTCCACTAGCATCATTCAAAAGGCATCCCCTGTTTACTATTCTCCTCATCATAATTATATCCAAGCAGAGTTCGTTCAGTTGAGTTTATTTCCCTTTTCTTCTGCCACAGAGTGCAAATTTTCTGGTTGTTTCTAATATTCAATCCCTGCATACCTCAAATGTCTGAAAGCGATTGCTATCATCCATTCAAGTCTACAGTGATTGAATAGGGGCAGCTGTAACACCCCAAAATTTGCCCTCATATTTATAACCCAAACTGGCTTACGCTTCACATTCATCTGCGTTCTCCCATTGGGTCATAACATTAAATCATGTAGTACATCAGCTTCTAAGGCATGGGATCAACGTCATATGAAGTTAGGGTTTATTTCCCTGGTTAGGTGATCCTTAAGGAGCTCCTTTGTAAAGATTGTTCATTGGTGCAGCAGGCTCATTATCAAGTTGGATTAAGGTTTTATTCATGACGGAGTTTAAGAGCATTCCATCAACTAAAATTTGTTATCTTAAAAGTTCGATTTGGACTTATTTGATGAAGATGTTCATTCGCGTGTATTAGTTTCAGGTGAAGCAAGAAGCACGGTTCGAGCTATTGGCTTCAGGGATTCATCATGGCATTAAAGTTTGGGTCCAAGAATTTGGTTCAATTTGAAGATGGGAAAAAGTGAACAATTACGGTCTATTTGGAAGACGTCATTCGAATTCAAATACAATTCACTTCAAACCGCTTATCTTAAAAAAGAAAGAAAACCATTACCTTTTATCCAATGACCAAAATGTGTTAATTGATTCAATAGCCATCCAAATCGAGTATTCATTTCTTAATAATCGTTCAATCCGTTTAACATTCGTTTCGAATCTCAAATCGTTTCCTAAGAATCGTGTTTGAACTCGTTGGTTTACCTGATCATCCAATTATCCATTTGTCCATGTATCCATCCATACTTTTAAATCTCATCTTTGTCATTTTTAAAGCCCATTTCTTAAAGCCCATTTAAATTTGAAGCCCAATATCCAAGTTTAATTTTCATTGATACTAAGCATATTTTTTGTTGATTTCCATTACACCCAATTTGTCCAATTTGAGTCTTACTGAGTCATTTATTTTATCTAATTTTCAATAGCCCATTCAATATTGATGGAAGAAAGGGGAAGGCAGCCTAATGCAGCAGAACAAAAAAAATCAATTAGACTCAGTTACAAAACTAACAAAAACTAGCAGAATTAGGGAGAAAAATCCATAACCAAAATTCAGTTTATAGAAAATCAGTTACAAAATTCTGTTACAAAAATAGTATATAGCATAATCAAAGAAAATATGGTTGGGCGGGGGGGGGGGGGAGCTGGCTTCATATTCCTGCAATCTAAAAACCTTCTTCAATCTTCATATAAGTCTCTCCCTCTCAATCTAAAAAAGGTCCTGATTTTCCTCTTAAAATCTTCTTCACCATTTTTGTTCCCCTAGATCCTTCATTCTTCTTCTTCATTCTTATCCTTCTTTCCTCCTTTTCATTCACTATCTCTTCCAATCTCTGCATTCATTTTTCATCCATACCTCCACTCTCCCTTCGAAATCTTCATTAACCTTCAACATTCTGCATCTTCATCTTCACCATCAACCTTCAAGTTCGTCTTCAATCTCCAACTGCTAAAAAAAAGAAGAACAATTATAAATCCAACAAAGTGTAACAAACCAAAAAAAACAGAAAGGAATCCTTAACCTGAAATTAAAGACTCTGAAGCCTCGATCTTCTTTGCACCCTCATTGATCTCTGCTGATCCATCCTCATCACAAACCGTGGCTGCATCGCAATCTTCATCATCTAACCTGCAACCAAGCCAAAGCCTCCATCAATTCTTTGCAAGAATCAACGAAACAAAGAAAGAGAACAAACCTGCAGCTTCAACGAACAACAATTCGGATTCTGAGTTAAGAAATCGAAGAGCGGAGTTCAGCGAGCTTTCGCGAATCTGAATTAATATACAGAGCAGGTGGCAGAATCGGCGATGGTGCTGAAATTCGTACAACGATTCGCCGTGAACACGAATTACATCAAGAACCTCTGAATTCAAGAAACCAAATTCGTCAACAGGAACTTCGCAAGAGGACTCCATCGGATTCCCCCCTTTGTCTTCCACCTTTTCCAATTCATTCTCCCTCATCATCTTCGATCGCATTCTCAGCAAAATCAGTGTCAACTCAGTGTCAACCTTCATCAAAATGCATATCATGAAACAACAAATCAAGTAGAGGAATGCAAACGCATTGACGTATAAAGTTGATTCGAAATTGAGAAGTAAAAAGTGCATACCTGAATGCTGCATTTCCATCGTCAAATGAATGAATACGTTAATTCCGCTTCAAGCTTCCTCATGCCATTATCTTCAACGGTTATCATCAATATTCGCCATCTTCATGAGACATTTCGTCTGCAACCTAAACTTGCATCATCGTCCACCATCAACAAACTCCAGCAAATATAGAACCTGCAAAGTCAATAAGAGCGTTAGCAAGATTGATATCGACTCGCGAGAAAAAGCATAGGGAAAGACGAACATTTGCGATAAAGAACGAAAGTTGTTCATACCTCATCGTCATCGTCCTCACGAGCTCGATCCGGGTTGTCATCCATTGAAGGCGAAATCTCGCCGAATCAAAGACGCGATCACCTCGTCATCTTCGTCGCAGCAACGAGTACAACAAACTTTCGTCGGAGTTTCATCCGAATCGATTCAAGGTAAGCATTCTCGTTCACTCCTGTTTGAGCATCCTTGGTTCATAGTTGTTTTGTTCAGCGAGATTAGAGTGATGCGATGGAGAGATTAAGAGTTTCGCTCTCATATTGTAATAGAGAAATTGATGAGGGTTCATGTGGAACTTAGTTAGGTTAGCGATGAAGTTGTTTGAGTATGGTGTTCTCCATGGATTTGCTCCGACGGCGTTAGGTTCGGATTAGATAGGAAGAGAGGCGCGTCGGCATGAAAGGGTGAATCTCGGCGGCTAGGGTTTGCTTGGGTGAGGAAGATGAGCATAAGGTTTGAGATAAAGGTTTTGTTTAAGTCTGTTTTTATCACGCTTTGGTCTTAAGCTCTTTTGTTATTTTGAGTTAATTTAATTTGGGAAGTAAACAAAACTTTAAACGTTTCAATAATCCCTAATTAAAGGTTATTAAAATTGATTAATGCACCATTTAAAATCCAAATAAGAAGTTTAAAATCATAAAACTCCATTAAATCCTCCACCGCCCTTATTAATTCTGTGGGGATAAGGTTTTAGGTTTGGGTCCAATCCGACGGTGACACTTGTCACCGTCCGGTTGGAGCGTTTTATTGTGATCTTCTCTCTCCCTTCCATGCGATCAGGGCCTGGAGTTTGTGATTTCCGCACCCCCTATTCAGCAGGCCCAAGGTCTTTTAGCTAATAAATTACTGCCTTCACACCCCCTGGCTTCAGTGCGCGTGGGCCCTACACCCTACTATCTGCACCCCCACGTTGCAGGCCCATGTAGTTTTTAACTAGAAAAGCCTCTATTCTCACCCTCTCCTATTTCTTTTCTTTTTTAATTTTCTATTTTTATGCTTGTTCAATTTAATTCAATAAAAAATAGTAAAACAAATAACAAAATTCCCCAAAAATTATAATAGTCTTTTAATTCAATTTAGAAACTTTCTACATTTTTTACTTTCTGAATTTTGATATTTTGATATTTAATTTTGGTTTTTTCATTTAATTGATTTTATATTGAATTCTCACATGAACACATAAATTTGTACATTTTATTTCTCCCACTTCCTGTAACATTTTTGGCCCATTCTTTTTGCTATGATTAGAGGACAAATAATAGAACCTGGAATATTTTCGGTATATTTTTAGGCCATTTTATCCACTGTTTTGGTAGTGTGATTTGTATAAAATTATGATTAAATCTTAGATAGATTTAAGTGACCATTTGACATAGTTAGACTTTGAATTTTTAGGAGATTTTTTAACACAATGTTATAATCAGGTTAGAGACCCTAGGGAATTAATTTCATATTTTTCCAGGACTTTTGATATTTTTGTTATCTTAATTCATTTCCATCATATTGTTGCATATGCATTTTCATTTCATTTACTAACAATTTTCTTTTTGTGCAAGGTATTTTTCGAGGATTCACGTATGGACTTGGATTATGTTTATTATGCATCGATTATATTTTGTGTACTTTGTGATGTAATGCTTGTATAGTTCCTACAATTAGGATAGAAAAGATAAAACGAATCGATAGAAAACAAAAATAAAAATAAAATACTCGATCCAACGTCGAGTAAATTTTCAAATAAATAAATAAAGATTCATGTGACTTTAGGATTCCTCGATTACCATCGTTCCATTCCATTACACCAAAATCAAGCCTTGTATGTTGCACACCATAAGTCGCGCGTCTTAGCACCACGCAATCGACCCACCCGATCCAGCGTTTCATCCCATTTACGTTTCATACACGTTTTTACCCACCATGACTTAGGAGGACCATATTGTTCACTATTAACTTTTTGTACTCGTACTTCTAGTATAATATCCTTAGGTAGATTTAATCTTTCAAACCTCATTAACCGTAGGTCATCTTTAAACTCAACTAACTTAGGGTAAGTCTAGTTTCCCTTAGAATTTTTCCTTTTGTAACTTGAGTCTCACTTCTCATCTTAAAAGAAAATAAAAAACACTTAATAAAGGAAAATGTGTACAATGCGCCACGAGCCTTAAGCTATACGGGAAATGATTAGTGGAGGTCTCCTCCACTCTTCTAGGATGCTTTACAAACGTTACATTGGGGGCGATCTTGGAAAGTATTCGCTCCTGTGTCATAGTCTTTAGTGTTGTACATACAATAAACACAAGTTCAAAACACTTCTTCTAAAAGACAACAAACCAAGACAACACGTTTTCTCTTCTCATCTCATACTCTTTGCAGACGAATGTGACTTGCCTCGACAATTCAAACAGCGACACGATAAACACCCTCGAGTCAGAGCCGGTAACACCTGAGCTAGAGCTATGGCAACGTCATCCTAAAAAACATAAACAAGTTCCCGCCTTAGTTAGACGAACTACGGCGACTTTGATCCTCATTTATCCCGATGAGGTACGTGGGCAGTGGGGTAGGGCCCATTCGAGCACAAACTTTATTTTCCCTACATTTTCCCTTTTCTTTTCGATCTCATTCCCATTCCATTCCAGATAGCCATTCTTTCATTCAAAAAGCATCGTATTTCTCACCCTTTGAAACAGATTAACAAGCATGGATCCTATCGGGTACGGCGGACGGATTGGAGTGCTAATACCTTCTCAATTCGTAACCGACTTCCGGACCTAAATCTTTGGTTCGCAAGGCCTCGTCATTTTCCTTCTTCCTTAGGTTTGTGCAACATTACCTTTCCCATTCCTTCGAGATAAAAATGTCTGGCTGGCGACTTTACCTTTTCCGCGTCACTTTCGCGTTCGTACTAGGATGAAAATCCCGAGAGCGACACACATTGCTTCCCAAATAGCAACTTATGTTATCCCTAGAAAAATAAATCACCTTACCCCTCACCCAAGTTTTGTATGCAAAAGGTTCGTCCTCAGGACCAGTTGGAAGGACGTTCGCAAAGAACTCCCTAACAACTTCCAAGTGGAACTCAGGGTGGGGCTCACAAAGGACGACAAAGTCACTTTTCTCCAATTGTGCTCCAACAAAATAGTAATGCCCAGTAGGGCTCAATCTCAGAATTCGGTCCGGCCACACCGCCCTTTTTTCCAACAACAAGTAATGCGCATGGTGTGTCGCAGTCAGAAACCTTTGCCCATCATAGCATGAACGACCCCTCGAAGTAGATGGGGGCAGCAGCTGATGAAATTCATCATCTCTTTGATCTACCAGACATCTGAAAAACAACAACGAAAAACAAAAAATAACACAAGCAAACCGGTAACATTAGATACCGAAAACAAGCTAAAATTTTTTTAAAATTCCTTATAAAACCATAGTAAGAGCCCCATACCTTCAAATTAGTAAAAAAAAAGGGGGAATTTTTCTGCAATTCCCAGGTCTCGCTTAGAGCTAGAGAGGGATTTGCCTTTGAAATTTTTGTGAAAAAGGAGGAAAGAGGCAACCCTAGCTCTTTCTCACCTTCATAACACACGAACAGGGTCGGGTCTTACAAGATGGGCCCAATTTTGAAACTATATTTTTTTATATTTTGGTAAGCTCGCTTAGCGAGTAGGATAGCTCGCTTAGCGAGCATCCCCTGTCTCTTTTCGCTTAGCGAGCTCTACAACACCAAAAGCCCTTCCAACAGACAAAAAATCACATTTCCATCTTCAAAAACACTCATACACACCAAATTCAACAAAAAAACATTAAAAACTTACAAAATTGGGGTGCCTCCCAACAAACGTGTTTAACGTCGGATAAGTTCGACGGTCCACAATGATCAACGATCATCGAGGGCAACAAAACGGTTCTCTCGATCGAAACTACCTCCAAGGTAGTTTTTTAGACGTTGGCCATTTACCGACCAATTATCTTTCTTTTCAAGGTCTTCGATCACCACAGCTCCATATTCTTTAACTTTATTAACCCGAAACGGTCAGGACCATTTAGTCTTCAACTTTCCCAAAAAAAGTTTTAATCGGGAGTTGAAAAGCAAAACAAGCTTCCCCGCTTTGAACTCTTTGAGCTTAATTTTCTTATCATGATAGATTTTCACTTTCTCCTTATACAACCAGCTTGAATGATAAGCTGCATTTCTCATTTCTTCGAGTTCACTCAGTTGCACTTTTCTCTTTGTTCCAGACAAGTTTTGGTCAAAATTTAACAACTTTAAAGCCCACAAAGCTTTATGCTCCATTTCAACTGGTAAATGGAATGTTTTGTCATAAACCATTTGGAACGGAGTTAAGCCAATTAGAGTTTTGTAAGCGGTGCGATATGCCCATAAAGATTCATCCAATTTTTGCGACCATTCCTTCCTTGATCCAGAAACAGTTTTCTCTAAAATTCTCTTCACCTCCCTATTAGATACCTCAGCTTTCCCGTTTGATTGGGGATGGTAGGGAGTCACAATTTTATGTAACACATTGTAATGTTTCAAAACGCTTTCAAGAGGCGCATTACAAAAGTGTGACCCACTATGACTAATCAACACTCGAGGGGTTCCAAAACGGGCAAACATATTTTTCTTGAGAAATTTAATCACCGTTTTTCCATCCACCCTCGGTGAAGCAATAACTTCCACCCATTTCAAGACATAATCCACAACAACCAAAATATATTCATTAGTGAAAGATGGTGGAAACGGGCCAACAAAATCAATGCCCAAACAATAAAAAATTTCAACCTCCTGGATATTCTGAAGGCGCATTTCATCATGCTTACCTATTCCACCTGTCCTTTGGCAAGTGTCACGACTCCTCGCATGGAGGTTTGCATCTTTGAAAATAGTAGGCCAATAAAATCCCGATTAAAGGATTTTTGTGGCCGTTCTAGATCCATTAAAATGACCTCCATATGGTGAGTTATGACAATACTAAAGAATGTTTTTAACCTCATCACTTGTTACACACCTTCTCAGAAAATTGTCTCCACAAATTTTAAAAAGATAAGATTCATCCTACACATAGTATTGTGCATCCGATAAGAACTTTCGTTTTTGATTCCAAGTTAGGTATTCAAGAATCCAACCTGTTGCTTTGTGGTTAGCAAAGTTGGAAAACCACGACCTAACTTGGATCATAAACAATTTTTCATCCAGAAATTCTTCTCGGATTTCAATTTCAGATTTAGTTACGTCCACATTAACCAATCGTGATAAATGATCTGGCACCAAGTTTTCTGATCCTTTCTTGTCCTTAATCTCCAAATCAAACTCTTGGAGAAGAAGGATTCAACGGATAAGCCTTTGCTTAGAATCCGGTTTGGTGAGCAGATATTTTATTGCGGAATGATTTGTGTAAACAATAAATTTTTAACCTATCAAGTATGATCGAAATTTCTCAAGCGCATACACTATTGCTAGAAATTCTTTTTCAGTTGTTGCATAATTCACTTATGCTTCATTAAGAACTTTATTGGCATAATGTATGTGTTGCACCCCAAAATTTCCCCTCCCTTAGTCAAGACATTTTGTACCAAGGTGTCCCAAGAGGTTCACAAGGTTCACAAGGTATCCCAAGAGGTTCACAAGGTTCACAAGGTTCACAATTAGTCAGAAAGCTTGGAAGTTCCCTCAGACAAAGCCTTCTCCTAAACAATGCACCCTAAACTAGGGTTTTGGATTTCATCAGGCTAAATGAACTTCCAAGGCCTCAAGTTAGCTTCATAACATCCTACATGTCTTCAAGAATCCCAATGAAAAGTTTCAAAGCTTTCCAAAAAGGTTTGCTCAGTCAGATGATCGGATATGCAAAAATCAGTCAAAGTGGTTAAAAAGTCAAACTGAGGTCAACTGTGGTCAAATCAAAGTCAAACTTCAAGATTTTTGCCAACATCTATTTTATGAATTAAAATTCATCATTTTATCAATGGTTGATCATGATTCGTCAAAGAGATTTCAAATCATCAAGAATCAGGAGTTTCTAAATTAGGGTTTTCATAGGAAAAGTCAACTGAACTTTGACCAGCCATAACTTTCACATGCTTCATCAAAAATTTCCCATCCAATGCTAATTTGGAAGGAAATTGAATTCTATGCAACTTTGTGTCTCACAAGCCAAGCCTAAAAATGCTTCATTTGAAAGGTATGAGCCAAAATATTACAGGTCATTTCAAAAGTCAACAAAAAGTCAACATCTTCCAAAGGGCATAACTTGAAAATGGTAAAAGATATGGACATGAGACCAAAGAGGTTTGTTAGAAGACTCTTTAAGATTTCCAAAATGTCCAATAACAAATTCATAGCCTTAAAATTGAGGGATTTGTGCCTTTGCAAAGTTGGGAAAATTTTTGAGAGGTATATTGAGCAAATGGGGTCTTAAAACCAATTCTTTCCACATGGGCTTGCAATTTTGTGATCCAATATTTACCATGAAATCATGTACGACCTAATTCTCATTTATTCAGATTTTTATGATTTATTTTATATTTATTTGGATTTTATTCATTAAAATTCATTTTAAATCAAAATAAAATATGAAAATACAAATATTTGATTTGATTCTTCTTCTAGAAGCTCTTAAACATCATTTAAGTTGATTTGATACTCTCCAATTTTGTGCACAACCAATTTGGAAACATATCATTTAATTTTTTTTGATATTTTTGACCATAGCTTTCTTCACCTTCAAGCAACCCATACAACTCCAACCAAGGCCCAAATTCTTAACCTAATTACATTACTATATAACCACAACAACATCACAAGACAAAAAAGAGGATGGAGAGCAATAGGATGATATTCATACTTTAAAATTTCACATAATTCAAAATTAGGTTTCAACAATCCACCACTTTTGCAAGTTGATTAAAGGCTACAAATGAATCCTTGAGATTTCCTGAACCTATTCCAATCATCCTCATCATCAAATTCATGCTAAATCATACAAACCAAATTCATATTCTTGCTTTTCTTTTGATTTTTTCAATTTCAATGATTTACGCATGATTAATTGATTTTGATTACATAATATGTTTGTTTGATTGTGTAGATGGTTTTTGGATAGTTGGATTTAAGTTTCGATGCAGGAAATATAGAGCACCATGGAGAACTAAACTATTGGTTAATCTGCTGTAATTTGTTTTCATCGATACTTCGAAGGCTGCAGTAGTGATAAGCATTCCAGGCTGACAGGTAAGTCAGGTAAGTACTACTGTTTCGATTTACTCTGAATTTTTTTCCAGAAGTTCAGAAAAAAATCGACAAACAATACTCTTTTAGAATTAAATTCTAAAAGATTTCGACCCTCAAAATCGCAAATTCCTCTTTTTTCTATTTTATTTGATTTATTTTCTATTTTCATATTCTCAAAAAAATCTTAAAAAAATTGTGCGTTCTTTATTTGATTTTATTAGATTTTTAGCATTGTTTTAATATTTTTTAGATTTTATTTTAATCGTTTTTCTTATTTTTTATTATTTTAAAATCTGCAGCGATTTTATTTGATCCTGTTTATTTCTTTTTTTATTCTTCCAATAGTATATACCAAAAATATGCAGGTGGGAGGAAGAAGATGGTGTGTGGCATGCGCTGATTGGCCTAGTGACAAATACCTAAGGTTGAAAGTATGAGGGTGTGGGTTCAACACTCATTCCCAACATTTTGGCAAAAAAACGTGGGTTCAACACTCATTCCCAACATTTTGGCATTGGCAAAGAAACGTGGCGTAGCGTAGTGGCTGATGTTTTTTGTTGGCAAAGGCAAAGTCAGGGGTTCAACACCAACCCCCAATATTTTAGGTATCTCTAACTTTATTTTTCCCTTTTTCATCTAATTATGTATTTTCTTTGAATTTCCTTATTATTATTATTAAACTAATTTCTAAAAGATAAAACAAAATCTTTTTTTTAAAACTTATATTTTTTATTATAAACCTTAATTTTTTTCATAAACCTTAATGTTAAACCTAAGTCTTAATTTTTTTCATAACCTTTAAACCCTAAAAATTTAGCCCTAATATTTATCTTAAAACCCATATTTCGCCCTAATTTTTACCCTAAAATTTTTCCTAAACCTTAAATTTTTTTTAAACCTTAAAAGTTTTCTCAAACCCTAACCCTAATTGTTTTCTTAACCTAGTTTGCAAACTTTTTTTTTCTAATTTATTCACTCATTTTTATGTTATTCATTCATTGTTTTCCTGATTATGTGACTGCTTCGCCTTTGTAATAATTGGTTTTATTATTATTTTCCGCCATTATTATTATTATGTAACTGCCCCTAAGCCATGTAATAGTGTAGAAATTTTATTTTCTGCCATTTATTTTTCATATTAACTGCGTGGTTAGTAAATAGGGTGTGGAAACTATTTATAATTAAAATTAATTTAGATAATTAACTTTAAAAGATAAATATTTGAATAAAAACCTTCACACACGTAAGTCAATCTTTGATCGCTATCTCACACTTCCTAGGGTATTCATCTTGGTTGCCTTAAAATAAAATGGTCAAGTCCATCGAATGTAGGGGTGTCTTAAGCAAAGTCCCTTCACGTATAAATCATCAAGTCCCTACAGATTTAAAAGATCAAGTCCCTTCGAGGTTGCCTACGGAATAATGATCTTGTCCCTTCGAATAAAAGATGATAAGTCCCTACGTATTGCTAAAGATACCTTGCAGTTGCCTATATTCAGATGTCCCTATACATGTCCCTTCTCACATCCAAGGTAATGACTACCTATTCCTTAATAATAGGGATAATCTTACCATTGAAAGAATATAAGAACAATAAAGATTTAATATAGGGTAGGTTCCTCTTAATTACTTGCTCACCTTTTCAACATACTCTTTTACATTTCACATTTCAAACAAATTTTCAAAACAAAGTCTTTATATACATCCATACGAGGATCATTATAAAGTACTTAGAAAATTTTTAATCACACACTACACCTTTCTCAAAACAATTTAAAGTGAGCTAAGTAACTAAGAGCCCATGGATAACCATGGATATAAAGGGTGCTAACACCTTCCCTTTGTATAACCTACCCCCCGAACTCAAAATCTTTTAAGGTCTTTCCTGTTCTTTTATGTTCTTTCCTTTTGGATAAAATAAAAGTCGGTGGCGACTCTTGTTATTTGCAACATTTAGCTAAAGTCAGTTCTCCCACCGTGTTACAGAACTGGCGACTCTGCTGGGGATTTAATAAAAGAGAGGTACCCTTAGGAATTAAATCACTTTAATTTGTTTGCTTTACTTTACTTGTTAGGGCTCTTATGTGTGAAAGATCCTAACCCGAATCTAGTGTACCTTAGGTAAATGGCAATAGACCAAGGAAACTGTACGGCGTATACCGATATGGTTGATCTGGTGGCCATAGTTAGTGTGACTTCTTGGTTGGTGCTTATGTTCTTTAAGCAAGTTGAGGATAATATGAGGCTGCCATATGTTGTCAATACACTAACTGACTTTTAGAACCCTAGTCATCCCATCTTGGCCTTTAGAAAGTAGTGAGATAACCGGCTTTGATGAAAACTGAGGTTGGTTGATACTCGATGCTACACTCATTGAGATCTTAAACTTAGAGGGTTTTGGTTGGCAAGTAAGTTGCCTACTGAACAACCACCCTTGTGAAGGATCAATGATATTGAGATCCCTTAGAACCTGGTTACTTTTGTAGGACAGTGTAATACCTCAAAATTTGCCCTCATGATTATTCCCTCTACTGGCGTATCATTTCGCATTCATCGGTATTTCTCATTAGATCATAATATCTATCATCATGCATTGCATTGATTCCTCAGGCATGAGATCAGTGTCCTCAGAAGAGCCCTGTTATCCCATTGTTTTGTGGTTTCTATTTCGCTGGAAAGTGTGTGTTGCACCCCAAAATTTGCCCTCACAATACAAGACTTTGTGTGCTAAGAAGGTTCACAAGGTTCATAAGTTCCTCAATGCTTATATAACCTTTCATGAGGTTCATGAAGTCTACAAGTCACTTCATGAAGGTTCACAAGCTTCACAAGCTTCTCAACACTTATATAACCTTTCTTGAGGTTCATGAAGTCTACAAGTTACTTCTTGAAGGTTCACAAGGTTCACAAGTTTCTCAACATTTCCATAACCTTTCATGAGGTTCATGAAGTCTACAAGTTACTTCTTGAAGGTTCACAAGGTTCACAAGATTCACAATGATTACAAAGCTTTCCTGAGGTTCATAAGGTCTACAAAGTCACTTTATGAGGTTCACAAGGTTCTCAAGCTTCACAATACCTCTCATGAGGTTCACAAGACATTTTCTGATGGTTCACAAGGTTCACAAAGTTCACAATTGGTCAAAAGAGTTGACAATTCCCTCAGACAATGCACCTCCTAAGCAGTGCATCCAAAACTAGGGTTTTGACTTTAATCAGGATAAATGGACTTCCAAGACTTCAAGTGAGCTTCATAACATCTTATATGTGTGTAAGAACCCCCATGACAAGTTTCAAGACTTTTCTCAAAAGTTTGCTCAGTCAGATGATCAGATAAGTCAAAATCAGTCAAAGCAGTTAAAAAGTCAAACTGAGGTCAACTGTGGTCAAACCAAAGTCAAACTTCATGATTTTTTGCCAACATCAAGTATATGAAGTAAAATTCATCATTTGATCAAGGGTTGATCATGATTCATCAAGGAGATTCCAGATCATCAATAATCAGGAGTTTCTAAATTAGGGTTTCCTCAGTAAAAGTCAACTGAACTTTGACCAGCCATAACTTTCACATACTTCATCACCAAGTCTCCATCCAAAGCTCATTTTGAAGGAAATTTAATTCTCTACAACTTTGATCTTGCAAGTTAAGCCCAAAAATGCTTCATTTGGAAGATATGAGCTAAGACATTATAGGTCATTTCAAAAGTCAACAAAAAGTCAACAACTTCAAAAGGGCATAACTTGAGATTGGTAAATGATATGGACCTGAAACCAATGGGGTTGCTTAGAGGACTCTTCAAGATTTCCAAAATGTCCAAGAACACCCTCATACCCTTAAAATTGAGGGAGATATGCCCTTGCAAAGTTGGGAAATTTTGTGATGGTTTATAGTGAAAATAGGGGTCTAGGACCAATTCTTTCCAAATGGGCTTGCTAAATTGTGATCCAATCCATACACTAGTACTATGCACGACCCAAACCATGGAAAATCTGATTTTTATTATTTTTATTTCTATTTAATTTGATTTAAATCATTAAAAATCATTTTAAATATAAATAAAATATGAAAATAAGAGATTTTATTTGGATAATGCTTCTAGAAAGTCTTAATTGTTGATTGAAGTTGAAAGAGAAAGAAATCATGTGATCTATCCAAAAATAGCAAGCTTTCATGAGCCAATATTTGAATTTCATGACACCATCTTTTTCAATCTTCAAGTATCAAATCTTCCACACAACTAATCAATATTTTGACCTATAATGATTCACATATATATACTAAACACAACCCTAGCCCTCATGGACGAATTCAAGCAGCCAAAGGTAAGTTTCATAGCTCAAAAATTCAAGCCAAAACACCAATTCGGATTTTCAAATAGAGGCAATATCAGAAAGATTTGAAGGTTGCAATGCACTCTATGATGCTTATTGAATGTATTTGGATCATTTTCATCATTCAAAACATCACATAGACCCTTAACCGAATCTTCATATGCCATTGAACTTTGATTTTTCGATTTATCATGATTATGCTTTCTAACTTGTTTTTGACTATTGATTATGGTTTAGAATGATCCTTAGATTGATTCTGGGTGCTTTATTGTGAGAATCGAAGTCGCAACCATCCTGTGCCATGTTAGGGTTCTTAGGAAACCACGAATTGGGAACTCATTATACAGGCGATTTCAATTCAAATTAATGACATATTTGAGATCAATGATCATTGTATAGTTGATCTGGACAATTAGAATGGATTTATTATGCGTATTGTTCATGATTTTAAGTGCAGGTTCTGTAGTGACGACAAAAATCCGTCACTAAAAGCTTTAGTGACGGACAAACCGTAGGTATAGCCTAACTGGACGGCGAGAGCTAGAAGATGACCTTTGGCGCGTTTCCAGAATTCAAATATTACGTAAAATATTTTATGAATTAATTGTTGTTTTATATCACAAACTTGCGTTTGTCCTAGTGGTAAGACTGATGCGTGTATGATGTGAAGTCACTGGTTCGATACTTGGCTGGTGCATTATTTTTTGTTATTTTTCAGGTTAAAAGCAAACATAATATATTATAGGTACTTGCCATTCAACTATCAGAAAGGCTCTCCCAGCCAGGTGTAATACCTCAAAATTTGCCCTCATTCTTTTTGCCCTAACTGGTTTACCGTTTTGCATTTCATCTGCATATCCCATTAGGTCATAATATCCATAATCATGCATTTCATTAATTTCCTCAGGCATGGGATCAATACCATCTGAAGAGCCAGATTATTCCATTGGTTTGTTATTCTTACTTCATGGGAGATCGTTTCATGGATTATTGCACTAGGGTTTCATACATTATGAATGGTTATCAGAGAAATTCCAGGTTTTGATTATGTGGTCATTAATAACACCCCTTTCCATTTTGTTAAGGTCTTGTTTCCTTGATTAAGTGGTCTTCAAGGATTGTTCTTGCAAAGACTAGTCATTGGTGTATTTGGCCTATCAGCAAGTGTTCAGTTTAAATTTCTCTGAATCATGGTTTGGTTCATCCTCAACAATTCAAGGCTCCTTTGTTTGGTTTCTCTCTTAGTGTGCTTAAAGCTCTACAAGGTTGCCAAGGGTAATGATATTGGTTTCATACCAAGTGTGGTTACTCAAATGTAATTCAACGTGAATGGAAGGTTGACAGGATCTGGATCAAACCATTATGAGTTTGCCTCAATCTGCATTTGTGTTCACATTTCGAATTTGGATCTCTGAGTGCTAAGGCATAGTCATGTGTTTGAAATAATGTTCAAGAAAGCTCATAGCAAATATTTTGGTATATCATGATAGTAAGGCTCATAATGATTTGAAGGCCAAGGTTTATTCATGGTTCACTTCATTTCTTAGAATCGATTCAGGTTTGGGTCACTTTTAAGAATCTAGTTCACGGAGTGCGAAATCTAGTTCAAAGAATTCAGATGGTCTACGTGTTTGTTCCGTTCATTTGTCAATTCGTGAGGTTGTTTCAAATTTCAGTTATTATAGTTATTTGGAAACATTAGTTGGACAAGATTATTGCAAGATGATTTCAGACCTATTAAGTTTTTATTGTTATGTCATTGATATTGCCATTATATGAAAAAAAAGAAAGATTAAACGAATAATAATGGCAGAAAAGTTAGCAAAAAAAGGGGGAAGAGAAACCCTCAGAAGCAACCAAACAACCACTGATACATAGCAGAAACAAAAATGGGTTCCAACCACAGGAATGGGCATAAGTTCATTGGCAATCTGGATGATATAAATCTACTACTAAATTATATAATCACACCAGGAAAAGTGTAGAGATGCCAGAACAGAAATCCAAAATAAACTGAGTTACAAAACTCAAAGAAATTCTCAAAAAGGAAGCTCAGAAGCAAAGGTGACATAAAATAAAATAACAACTTCCGCCATTCTTTTCATCTTCATCATATCCTTCAAGTGGGATTCATCACTCTGCATATTTCTAACGTCCAATAATCCAATGCCGCGACATAAATCGCTCTCCCGGTTCCAATTTCAATCGTCGTTTCCAATTTCAATCGCCGTTTCCAATTTCAATCGCCGTTCCAAAGCTCGACGTTGCCTAAACCTGCAAACATAAACAATAGAGCAATGCTCCCAAATCAAAACCAGAATAGTCTATAAACAGTCAGAATAATTTAACAGGAAAAAACTCAGAGCAACTTCAAAACCAATCTCTAACAACTTATCTTCAACCGATAATAAAAAAATTTGTAACAAACTCTCTCAGGAACCTCTCCCGGAATCTCCGTCATCTCTGATCCCTTCCTCAATCTCCATCATTCTGGATATTCAAATCTTCATTTTCATTATCCACCTTTATCAATCTTCGATCACCACCATAATCAGGATCGTAAATCTGCATCGCTAACACAGCCTTCACCACTGTCTCGTGAATCAGAAGGCTCATTCATGAGTTTCAATCTGCAACCATCATGATCATTGGCAACTTCTTTCTTGGTTACAATAGAATAATATTTCAAGCCATGATTATTCAATTCTGTAGAATCAACCAACTTTGAATTGCTAACAGTTGAATGTTGAATAAACTCTTGTTTGACGGCAGCACTAGGACCAGCAGTAACTTCTTTCAAATTCATTTTTCAAGTTGTCATGACCTTGCTCGACTTTACTTGAATGTTTAACAACGGCACCGCCTACATCACATGAAGAGGAGATCAGTCTCAATGGGAGTCATAGCCTGCAAAGCAATAACAGAAATCAAAATTGAGTGGAAATTAAAGAGGAAAAAACGCAACAGAGCAAAGGTTGATATCAAAACAAAAAAACTCATAACAGAATGGAAAACCAACTTCACAACAGAATTATAACAGGTTCTTAATTGGAAGAGTCTAGAAAATCTACCTGAAACTTCTGGATCTTTCTGTGAGCATTTCCTATAAAGCATTTCTTCTCAGCCAATTTTGTTTTCTTACACAACTTTGAATCCCTTCCACCCTTTCAATCTCTTCACCCTTTCTCAATCCTTCTCCTCCAATCTCTTTGCTTCTCCAAACCACTGCACCATCTTTCTCAATCTCCTCTTCCATTCCTAAACGATTCTTCGCCATTGTCTCCAAATCTTTTCTTCCATCTCCCTCTTCTCCAATTCAACTCTCCAATCAGTTTCTTTTCTTCGTCTTCGATCGAGTTCTTGAACCACGGTCCCCAATACTCTTTTACGATTTTCTTCGGAGTTTTTACAATTCCTCACAACCTTTCCTTTTTCTTCAAAAAAGTCTCCTTCATAAGAATTCGGGACCGATCGTTTCACCATTGTTCTGAGCTTAATTGTCCTTCAACCTCACTCCCATAGTCCTGATTTTCGGCCTCATCATCCATCATCACAGCGTTCACTTTATTCATCAATCCCTATTATCATTAGCGGATGGAATCCCTGTCAATGGTTCTGCAACAAAGTTAAGGCATTAGGGAATTCAAAAGAAGAGCATAAACGAGAATTGCAATAAGAAGAGTTCTAAGTAAGGTCAACAACTGTTTCATAGGCGAAGTAGAAGAACGACGGAACCAAGCAAAGAAAGAAGTCACGGAGTGATGCGATTACCTGACTTGTGAAGTTCGGGTTCGGAGGATTCGATTTTCGTCTGTGTTTGAACACCGATATCAACACCGTCTGTTTCGGTCATCGCCAAAGCCTTCACAGATCACTCACCGCCACCGTGCGTCTTCGGCTAGCAAGGTGCGATTTCTTGTTTTCGCAGCGATTTCATCTGGTGATTGTTAGGGATTTCATTGAGTGTTGAGGAATGGTTTCTAGGTTTAAGATTTCCTGTGTACAATGGGAGGTAGAGGAAGGTTAGGTTTAGCAGAAGCAAACTTTGGAGGTTTAGGTTAAGGTGACGGCGGAGAAGCTTGAAAGTCTCGGGGAAGAGGATGAATTTTTGTTGTCGCTGCCAAGGATGAAGACTCTAGGGTTTTTTTTGTTCTTGTGTCTTCTGGATTTTCTTCTTTGTATATTAGTCTTGATGATTAATATTGTTATGTTAATTACAATTAATTGTGGAGATAATTTTACATTAAACCAAATTAATCAGCATAAAGATTTATTAACCATTAATAATTGTAATTATTTTAAGTTCAAAACTTGATCCATGGATAAAATAGAGAATGGGCTTAGCCCGGTTACTCTTTTCACACCCCCTGCGTCAGGCCCATATAGAAATAACGTGAAAAACGTACTTCTCGCACCTCCCCTTAAGGACTGCGCATTGGGCCTCATTACCTTGTTTTCTGCACCCCCGTATGATAAGCCCAACACGAAAATGACTAAATAAATTACTAAAAACACCCCCTGCTTTATTTATTTAGGATTTTATTTTTAGTTAATTATAGTTTCAAATTAAATCTAATAAAAATAGTAAAAAGCATTAGAAAATTCCCCAAAAATTAAAGTAGATTAATAATTGAATTTAGAAATTTAGGATATTTTTATTTTCTGAAATTTATTTATTTTTGAATTAATTCTGGAATTATTCTTGTATTTAACTTTATTGAATTTCTTCTTAATTGTGCTGAATTTTGTTTATTTTATTTAAGTAACTTCCAATAATCTTTTTGAGCTATTCTTTTTTCTATAATTAAAAGACCCATGATAGTTCTTAGGATATTTTTAGTGGATTTTTAAGAATCTTTTATCATAGGTTTTAGTGGAAAATCCTTAAGAAATAATAATTAGTTCTTAGCTTAAAATAATTAGTTGTTAGGCATAAAAAATAAGTATTTTTAGGATCCCTTTTAATATAATATTTTAGATAGTGTTAGGATCCCATAGTTTAATTTTCATAATTTTTCTAGAGGATTTAGTATTTTGTTAAAATATTAGTTTTAAGCTTAGTTAGGCATAATTTCCATTAGATTTAGGCCATTAGAAAAAATATAGTTCAATACATAAAAAAATAATAAAATAGTTTAGTTTAAGTTTAACCCTAGAATTAATATTAGACTTAGGTTTAGTTTAATTTGTTTTAGGATGAACATTAAGTTTGACTTAGATTTAACACTTAGGTGAATTTTCATTTCCATTAGAAATAGAATAAATGAAAATAGTCTATATTTTTTATTCATGCCTTTAAGGCATTTTTTTTTAGAAGTTTGTCCCTTATGCTTAACTTCATTTTTTTGATTATTTTTATTGTTACAACTTGTATAGGTTTCCCATCCTTCTTAGAATCAACTTAACTTCATTAAGAAGTAAGTTGAATTCTAATAGTTCTAAGTTTCCATTAGGAGTAGAAAACCTCACTAACCATTAGGATCACTTTGTAAATACATAACAAAATTAGGATTGAGTCTTAGTCCTTTAGTTTTTGCCTTTTGGCAATTTGAGTCATTCTCTTCTTATCTTCAAACAAAATCCAAAAACACTTAATAAATAAATGGAAGGATTCCTTGTGTATAGCCTTATTCCATGAAGCACTTGCATTCATTCCATCTTGGAGTGGTGTAAGCTTGTTTATCATGATGCACAAGTCTCATCAAGGAATTGTTCACAAAGAAAGCATAAAAAATACTTCTTCATAAAAGTAACAAAAACATTTAGTAAAAGTTCAACAAGCCAGTGAACTTAAACCCTAATCCTAGGAAACCAGTTTTGGATAAATTCTCCTTGCTGGGTATGCTTGTTCTATTATTCCATCTTGGAATGTAGAGTCAAGTGTACATTCCATGGAAAAGAGTTTGAATTCACTTCCTTGTGCCAAATTCATACAAAACTCATAAAAGCCAAAAACATACAATAAACGACTATCCTGCGGGAACTTCTCTTCTCATCTTATTCACTCACAACGCGAACTTGCGACTACTTGTCTCGCATGCAAGACGGTAAACGCACTCGTACCAGACGAGCCTGCAACACCTAAGCATAGACATACGCAGTTCCAGCTGTAAAAAAACACAAACAAATAGTTCCCGCCTAGGTTAGGCGAACTACGTCGACTCTGATCCTCATTATCCCGATGAGGTACGTAGGCAGCGGGGTAGGGCCCGTTCGAGCACATTCTTTATTTTCCCTACATTTCCCCCTTTTATTCTCATTCTCTTATTTCAGCTCCTTTTCTCATTTCATTCCATTCCAGTTAGCGGTTTTATTCAGCAGCAATTATATTTTTATCACCCTTTGAAACAAACAAGCAAGCGTGGATCCCGTCGGGTACGACGGACGGATTGGGGTGCTAATACCTTCTCAATTCGTAACCGACTCCCGAACTCAGATCTTTGGTTCGCAGGACCTCGTCCTTTTCCATCTTCCTCAGGTTTGTGCAACATTACCTTTCCCATTCTTTCGGGATAAAAATGTCTGGCTGGCGACTCTAACCTTTCCGCGCCACTTTCGCGTTTGTACTAGGATGAAAATCCCGGGAGCGACAGCTGGCGACTCTGCTGGGGACGTGACCTGATTCTTCCGGTTTCTCTTGTAGAGTCAATCCTAGCGCCTGTTTGGTTTTGCTTCTTTGGGTGTTTATATGTCTGTTTGTTGCTGTGTGCTTTAGTTTAGCTTTACTGTTTTCATTTACAGTTTTATTTACAGCTTTACTTTATCGCATTTATTTACCGCTTTCAGTATTTTATTTTCCATGCATCATATTATACTGGACTGTCTGGCTGTGCTGGTTTTCATTTTTTCTGTGGGTTGGGAGTTACTGTGAGATAAGCCAACTACCCGGCTTGAGTGCACCCTAGGACTTAGAGTGGTTCCACTTTGGCTTCATGGCATCTTGCTATGTTGGTAGTAGTGAGTTCCACACCTTGACTTGCGACCTTCTCGGGAATGTATTGATACCGGAATCTTTCTGGGTTGATGCGCTACCTTGATAGTTATGTGCAGTCAGGGGACCGATCATTGAGAACCTTTGTGGAAACATCCCTCTCTAGTGATGACAGTGGCAGACCACATTTGTTGGCAAACCCACTCGCATCCGAGGGCCCACTGGGAACTTGCATAGGATGGCCTGGTTCTCTCATAGGAATTCAGTTAAAGCAAACTGATCGTATGACGATAGTATTGTACCCTTCGGGATGAATGTACTATTGTTTCTCGACTCAGTGCTTGAAGCTGAAGACTTGTGAGGGATGCTTGTTTTTCCGGACTCAACTGAGACCTCCCTGAGTAGTACATAATGCCAAACCGATTCCCTGATTTGGTCATGAGCCATTTCTCGGAAATGGCGAACGTATTATTACTATTCGGCCTCGAGAGTCCGTGATGTTGACCCGAGTAGCACACCCGTGAGATTGGGAGGGGTTTACAGGTTTGCAGGAACCCTAAACTTCAACATACCCGCTTTGCCAGTGTTGCTTTATGATATTATCTGGTGCTATATGGTTCTTTGATTCTGAGATCTGGGATTTCTATTCAGAGAAATTGTTACTGTGATTATCATTATGACCTTGATATTGTGACTCTTCACAGATACTTGGCTTATTGTTCAGCTTCAACACCATCAGTAACTGTTCAATTATGTGATCCAGTTCTACAGTTATTGGGTTCTCAGTTATGGGGTTCTGTACAGAGATGTTGCTACTATTATGGTTCTATTCGGACACTTGACTCATTGCTCAACACTGGCACTAGCATCAGATCATTGATTACACGCCTGTTGCATACATGACATCATAGCATTTTTGCACACATGTTCAGTTATTTTCAAGGATCACATATCTGAATCATGTTGTTGGATTTTTCTGTATCAAGACTTGAATCAAAGTAGATAGATTCCTCAGAAATAATTGAACATGGCATTTGCATACATCCTTGCATTCTTGACAGGTGTTCAGAGACAAATTCTTTTCTTGACTTGATTTCTCATCAGAATGGACAACTTGAATCACATTCATCAAGGTATATATTTGGAGCAATTCCGGGCGGAGGTAGTCGAAGGAAGACCCAGCTGAGGCCATTCAGGGCCGAGGTATAAACTTTATTTCAGAATCAGAAACTTTTGAAACAGGAAGTCAACCAGATGAAGACTCAAATTAGCTTGGTTATGGAAATTCTGAACGAAGCTATTTTCATCCCTATTGAGGGGAACTACGCTGCTCTGATTCTCCATTGGTCAATGGAGATACGTAGGCAGGAGATCGTGCAAGATCTTTCCGAGCAACCTTATTTATCAACTTCATTTATCAACCTCTTCTCTCCAGATGTCATTTGTTAGCATCCAACCTGAGCTTCCCAAGAGTGTCCTAGGGGCAGAGCATAAGGGTAAAGGCCAAAACCACTTGAGAAGAAGTTTGATCATATTCTGATGACGTACGTGCAACAAGTTTCCTCATTTTCTCAGATTCAAATTAGTTGAGCTAGCCGCATCAGGATCATCTCCGACAAAGCTTCCTTTGGGGTTTCAATGCCAAGTATGATTACCATTCTGGGGCACCCGACCTTTTAATTGAAGATTGCAAGTCTTTCAGAGGAAAAGGTGAAGACAAGGTCCCGAATTTAATCGACTCAAAGGTCATCATACCAGAAAGTCTGATCACATATTGAAGTCTCCTCATCAAATGGGTCTCCCAATATGCAAAGGCATCTTCATAAGCAATAAGTCCAGACGGAGTCAAGTCTCCTCAATGATGGCAATGTTCAGCTTCTTTACTGCATTTTCATTTGTAGTTTATATTGTTTGTTTAAACATTTGTATGCACGCATGAAACTTATTTGTTTTTGAATGATAACCATAATAAAATGCACATGTTTTTCTTGAAGTAATCCATTCGTATTCACTCATGATTTTGTGTATGTGCATTGCAATACCAACTGTTGTGCTTAAACTCTATCAGGGAGGATGACGAAATGAAAACGCAAAAATCTCTAACTGTGTGCTTTTGAGAAAGACCCTGTTGACGATGTACAGGCATTGTTTCAAGTCCTAAACACCGGAGATATAAGGGAGATAGACCCTCGCCAACCCATTTGAGCCTTGAAGTAGGAGTTTCTTTTCGCACGGAAAAAAAACCCTTGCATTTAACCCAGGGGCAGGGTAGGCGTCAGTTAGTTTGACCAAACGTTCAAATTTCAAAAGGAGTGCAAATCTGAGGATCCATTACCTTTCGTTGTACCAAATCAAAAGGTCCAAAGACCCGAAACCACACTGGTTGTCCAAGTCAAAAGGTCCAAAGATTGAAAACCACAATGGTTATCCTTTGTCGACCAAAGAATGAGGCAGTCACAACCCTCGTAAAGCAATCAAGACAAACGGTGTCACACGATTTGTTCAAAAAAAAGAAGAATTGAAAAAAAAATGAATGAAAAAGCCCGCTAAGTTGAAACTTGAAAACAAGCGACTTAGGCAAAGAATAGGGCATCCCGCTGGACTTCACAATCAAAGATTCACAAGAATCAGTCCAGGCAAAAGTTAGGGATAAGAAAAATAATGCAAAAGCAAAAGACAAAAAGGATTACACAAGAAAGATCCTTGAACAAGAACAAAGTCGTGTGGCACAGACACCAATGATAAGAGGGGTGACTGGCTCCAAACAACAACCTGATTGGTGCTTAAACCGTTAGTGTAATTGGTTCCTCAACCATCACAAAACCCTTTTTGAGAGGTGAACGCTTGTGAAAGCTAGCTGAAAATAGGAATGGAGAACATCACGGAGATGGGTGGGCACAAATAAATTTCGAGCCTATATCTTTTGTTTCTATAACCGTGAACCAGGCCACGATACAACCCTCAAAAGTCCTAACTGAAATAGGGTTATTTTCGATAGCGTACTACCACGAGACCGCGTTCCTGACTCCTATGAGTGGTGTTGAAAATATTTGTTGGTGTTGCATATGCATGCTTTCTATTATTCAAAAATCAATGTCGTATCTTAACCAGTGATTCGCTCACAAAGGTTTGTGACATCTTTTTACAGTAAAACTTCAAGATTAACATGTGTGTTGCATTAGAATTTTCATTCTTAAAATAAACATTTTCTGCTTGCATACATTTGTTTGGCATCATAAAATTCACACACGAAACTTCAGTCCAGAAGCTTAATCTTGCCAAGTTGAGAAGTCTGAAACTTCCGAAGGACAATCTGTCGAGGTGCAATTTTCAAGAAAACTCCATTGAGTAGGGACTTTCCCAACACTCGTAGCAAGAGCCAATTAATCTGGGGCAATCATGTCGAGCAATCTCTTCAAAATTCAGCCAAGCTGGGGCAATCACTTTGAGATTCAAATCTCTCAAAGAGCCATTAGTCTGAGGCATGTATTCAAATTTCAACCAAGCTGGGGAAATTACTTCGATATCCAATCTCTCAAAGAACAGTTGATCTGGGTGTTTTCTTCAAAGCACAGTCGGTCAGAGGTGATCACTTCAAGGCTTGTACTGGGGCAGTCCACCCCAAGAGCACTAGAAGTTACTTTCTCCTGAAGACGGTTAATCAGAAGTACCTACCCAAGGTTCAAAATACTAAGATACACTATCTCACAGTGATATGAGGTTTTTCATGAATCCTCGCGAGGAAAATTCTTGCATAGACCATGCAGTCTGGGGCAGTTATTTCGAGATCCAACGAATCTCTCCAAGAGTTTGAAGACACTGAGGCATCTCGTATGCCATTTCTCTGTAAAATCCTCTTGAGACATTATCTTGTGATAGATCCTAGTAGAAGGCGAGTTGAAGATTGTAAAGAACCATTGTTCACGCATGATTAGTCGACAACTTATCAACCCAGGACTAGGGGCAAAGCCATTGTCAGCACAGCACTACAAGAGTTGTTTCATCTGCGGACTTCATCGATCAAGGTTCCTTAGCAAGTCTCATGGAAGGTTACTTCTTGAGAAGAAGGGTCATCGTCTCTCATCACCAGCATGAGACGCCTTACATCTCTTATTCCCAACACGAGAGGATTTATCTCTTATCCCCAGCAAGTGGCAGCTTGAGCTTTTATCTTCAGCAGGAAGCTCTATCATTGATATCACCTGTCGTTCCCAGCCATGTGGAAGTTGAAATCTCTCCCAGCAAGGCAGCAAAATGTGGGTGTCATCCCCAAGCAGAAGTTTCCCTTCAGACAGGGGTAATTCTCAGCAGTATAAGGAGTGTCTTTCCTCCCCAACAATTTCTTCCTCAGCAATGTCATGCCTTTGGTTCTCAGCCAAGTCAGGAAGCCCTCACCTCCCCACCAGAGTTCAAGAAGGGTTCACCTCCAGCAGGGTCTTGACATTCTAATCCCCAAGTCCAATTTATTTTTGGCAGTAATGGCAGTTCAGAGCCGGTGCATCATTAACAGCGTTCCCCGCAGAGTTGTTTTCTCCTCACAAAGATTAGTCAGATCAATGCAGTGATCATCAGTTCCTCCGCAGCCAAGCCATATGGGATACTTGTAGCCTCCTTTCCGGGAGATCTCTTTGCATTTGCATACGCATAATCATCATTACATTTGCATCCTCCAAAGTGTAGCATTTCCATCGTCATGGAGCATTACGCCATAAATCCAAACATATGCATGCCAGCATGGGCCGGTTTTGAGGTATATTGAGGTATATTACATAAGACCCGTTGCACCTCCAATCAGATTGAAGTATTCCCCACATAATGCAATTTCGTTTCCCAGGGTGGTTGCTTCTACCAAGTTTTGTTGTTATCCCCAATTGAGTATTGTTTCAGTACAACAATCTCATGTTCTCATGCCTCCGTTTCAGTACAACGGTCGTATATCGGGCTTTCGTTTAAGTACAACGATCCCATTTCATTCGAGTCTCCATTTAAGTACAATGGTCTCGTATTTGAGTCTTGTTTCAGTACAACAGTCTCATTCTTTCGCGTCTCCGTTTCAGTACAACGGTCGCGTCTCAGGTTATCATTTAAGTACAATGATCCTGTTTGCTTGGGCTCTCGTTTAAGTACAACGATCCTATTCTTTTCGAGTCTCCATTTAAGTACAATGGCCTCGTCTTTGAGTCTTGTTTCAGTACAACAGTCTCATTTCTTCGTGTATCCGTTTCAGTACAACGGTCGCGTCTTGGACTCTCGTTTAAGTACAATGATCCCATTTCATTCGAGTCTCCATTTAAGTACAATGGTCTCGTATTTGAGTCTTGTTTCAGTACAACAGTCTCATTTCTTTTCGCGTCTCCGTTTCAGTACAACGGTCGCGTCTCAGGTTATCATTTAAGTACAATGATCCTGTTTGCTCGGGCTCTCGTTTAAGTACAACGATCCCATTTCATTCGAGTCTCCATTTAAGTACAACGGTCTCGTATTTGAGTCTTGTTTCAGTACAACAATCTCATTTCTTCGTATTTCCGTTTCAGTATGATGGCCACGATTCGGGTTATCATTTAAGTACAATGATCCCGTTTCATCCCGTCCTATCTTCTTGTGAGTTGTCGTTCGAGGATGGCACTCTTCCCAGCATATTTCCACCTGGTTCTTTCCCCGCTACCTATTCAGAGGTCAAAAACAAGAAAAGATATAAATAAATAAATGGGCAGATGGCATTTCCATTACCCTCGGTGTGCAAATTTTCAGGCTTTATTCGAGTATTCAATCACTCCATACCTTGAACGCCTAAAAGCCGTTGCAATTATTCGTTCAGGCATGCAGATGATTGAATAGGGGCAGCTGTAATACCTCAAAATTTGCCCTCATTCTTTTTGCCCTAACTGGTTTACCGTTTTGCATTTCATCTGCATATCCCATTAGGTCATAATATCCATAATCATGCATTTCATTAATTTCCTCAGGCATGGGATCAATACCATCTGAAGAGCCAGATTATTCCATTGGTTTGTTATTCTTACTTCATGGGAGATCGTTTCATGGATTATTGCACTAGGGTTTCATACATTATGAATGGTTATCAGAGAAATTCCAGGTTTTGATTATGTGGTCATTAATAACACCCCTTTCCATTTTGTTAAGGTCTTGTTTCCTTGATTAAGTGGTCTTCAAGGATTGTTCTTGCAAAGACTAGTCATTGGTGTATTTGGCCTATCAGCAAGTGTTCAGTTTAAATTTCTCTGAATCATGGTTTGGTTCATCCTCAACAATTCAAGGCTCCTTTGTTTGGTTTCTCTCTTAGTGTGCTTAAAGCTCTACAAGGTTGCCAAGGGTAATGATATTGGTTTCATACCAAGTGTGGTTACTCAAATGTAATTCAACGTGAATGGAAGGTTGACAGGATCTGGATCAAACCATTATGAGTTTGCCTCAATCTGCATTTGTGTTCACATTTCGAATTTGGATCTCTGAGTGCTAAGGCATAGTCATGTGTTTGAAATAATGTTCAAGAAAGCTCATAGCAAATATTTTGGTATATCATGATAGTAAGGCTCATAATGATTTGAAGGCCAAGGTTTATTCATGGTTCACTTCATTTCTTAGAATCGATTCAGGTTTGGGTCACTTTTAAGAATCTAGTTCACGGAGTGCAAAATCTAGTTCAAAGAATTCAGATGGCCTACGTGTTTGTTCCGTTCATTTGTCAATTCGTGAGGTTGTTTCAAATTTCAGTTATTATAGTTATTTGGAAACATTAGTTGGACAAGATTATTGCAAGATGATTTCAGACCTATTAAGTTTTTATTGTTATGTCATTGATATTGCCATTATATGAAAAAAAAGAAAGATTAAACGAATAATAATGGCAGAAAAGTTAGCAAAAAAAGGGGGAAGAGAAACCCTCAGAAGCAACCAAACAACCACTGATACATAGCAGAAACAAAAATGGGTTCCAACCACAGGAATGGGCATAAGTTCATTGGCAATCTGGATGATATAAATCTACTACTAAATTATATAATCACACCAGGAAAAGTGTAGAGATGCCAGAACAGAAATCCAAAATAAACTGAGTTACAAAACTCAAAGAAATTCTCAAAAAGGAAGCTCAGAAGCAAAGGTGACATAAAATAAAATAACAACTTCCGCCATTCTTTTCATCTTCATCATATCCTTCAAGTGGGATTCATCACTCTGCATATTTCTAACGTCCAATAATCCAATGCCGCGACATAAATCGCTCTCCCGGTTCCAATTTCAATCGCCGTTTCCAATTTCAATCGCCGTTTCCAATTTCAATCGCCGTTCCAAAGCTCGACGTTGCCTAAACCTGCAAACATAAACAATAGAGCAATGCTCCCAAATCAAAACCAGAATAGTCTATAAACAGTCAGAATAATTTAACAGGAAAAAACTCAGAGCAACTTCAAAACCAATCTCTAACAACTTATCTTCAACCGATAATAAAAAAATTTGTAACAAACTCTCTCAGGAACCTCTCCCGGAATCTCCGTCATCTCTGATCCCTTCCTCAATCTCCATCATTCTGGATATTCAAATCTTCATTTTCATTATCCACCTTTATCAATCTTCGATCACCACCATAATCAGGATCGTAAATCTGCATCGCTAACACAGCCTTCACCACTGTCTCGTGAATCAGAAGGCTCATTCATGAGTTTCAATCTGCAACCATCATGATCATTGGAAACTTCTTTCTTGGTTACAATAGAATAATATTTCAAGCCATGATTATTCAATTCTGTAGAATCAACCAACTTTGAATTGCTAACAGTTGAATGTTGAATAAACTCTTGTTTGACGGCAGCACTAGGACCAGCAGTAACTTCTTTCAAATTCATTTTTCAAGTTGTCATGACCTTGCTCGACTTTACTTGAATGTTTAACAACGGCACCGCCTACATCACATGAAGAGGAGATCAGTCTCAATGGGAGTCATAGCCTGCAAAGCAATAACAGAAATCAAAATTGAGTGGAAATTAAAGAGGAAAAAACGCAACAGAGCAAAGGTTGATATCAAAACAAAAAAACTCATAACAGAATGGAAAACCAACTTCACAACAGAATTATAACAGGTTCTTAATTGGAAGAGTCTAGAAAATCTACCTGAAACTTCTGGATCTTTCTGTGAGCATTTCCTATAAAGCATTTCTTCTCAGCCAATTTTGTTTTCTTACACAACTTTGAATCCCTTCCACCCTTTCAATCTCTTCACCCTTTCTCAATCCTTCTCCTCCAATCTCTTTGCTTCTCCAAACCACTGCACCATCTTTCTCAATCTCCTCTTCCATTCCTAAACGATTCTTCGCCATTGTCTCCAAATCTTTTCTTCCATCTCCCTCTTCTCCAATTCAACTCTCCAATCAGTTTCTTTTCTTCGTCTTCGATCGAGTTCTTGAACCACGGTCCCCAATACTCTTTTACGATTTTCTTCGGAGTTTTTACAATTCCTCACAACCTTTCCTTTTTCTTCAAAAAATTCTCCTTCATAAGAATTCGGGACCGATCGTTTCACCATTGTTCTGAGCTTAATTGTCCTTCAACCTCACTCCCATAGTCCTGATTTTCGGCCTCATCATCCATCATCACAGCGTTCACTTTATTCATCAATCCCTATTATCATTAGCGGATGGAATCCCTGTCAATGGTTCTGCAACAAAGTTAAGGCATTAGGGAATTCAAAAGAAGAGCATAAACGAGAATTGCAATAAGAAGAGTTCTAAGTAAGGTCAACAACTGTTTCATAGGCGAAGTAGAAGAACGACGGAACCAAGCAAAGAAAGAAGTCACGGAGTGATGCGATTACCTGACTTGTGAAGTTCGGGTTCGGAGGATTCGATTTTCGTCTGTGTTTGAACACCGATATCAACACCGTCTGTTTCGGTCATCGCCAAAGCCTTCACAGATCACTCACCGCCACCGTGCGTCTTCGGCTAGCAAGGTGCGATTTCTTGTTTTCGCAGCGATTTCATCTGGTGATTGTTAGGGATTTCATTGAGTGTTGAGGAATGGTTTCTAGGTTTAAGATTTCCTGTGTACAATGGGAGGTAGAGGAAGGTTAGGTTTAGCAGAAGCAAACTATGGAGGTTTAGGTTAAGGTGACGGCGGAGAAGCTTGAAAGTCTCGGGGAAGAGGATGAATTTTTGTTGTCGCTGCCAAGGATGAAGACTCTAGGTTTTTTTTTGTTCTTGTGTCTTCTGGATTTTCTTCTTTGTATATTAGTCTTGATGATTAATATTGTTATGTTAATTACAATTAATTGTGGAGATAATTTTACATTAAACCAAATTAATCAGCATAAAGATTTATTAACCATTAATAATTGTAATTATTTTAAGTTCAAAACTTGATCCATGGATAAAATAGAGAATGGGCTTAGCCCGGTTACTCTTTTCACACCCCCTGCGTCAGGCCCATATAGAAATAACGTGAAAAACGTACTTCTCGCACCTCCCCTTAAGGACTGCGCATTGGGCCTCATTACCTTGTTTTCTGCACCCCCGTATGATAAGCCCAACACGAAAATGACTAAATAAATTACTAAAAACACCCCCTGCTTTATTTATTTAGGATTTTATTTTTAGTTAATTATAGTTTCAAATTAAATCTAATAAAAATAGTAAAAAGCATTAGAAAATTCCCCAAAAATTAAAGTAGATTAATAATTGAATTTAGAAATTTAGGATATTTTTATTTTCTGAAATTTATTTATTTTTGAATTAATTCTGGAATTATTCTTGTATTTAACTTTATTGAATTTCTTCTTAATTGTGCTGAATTTTGTTTATTTTATTTAAGTAACTTCCAATAATCTTTTTGAGCTATTCTTTTTTCTATAATTAAAAGACCCATGATAGTTCTTAGGATATTTTTAGTGGATTTTTAAGAATCTTTTATCATAGGTTTTAGTGGAAAATCCTTAAGAAATAATAATTAGTTCTTAGCTTAAAATAATTAGTTGTTAGGCATAAAAAATAAGTATTTTTAGGATCCCTTTTAATATAATATTTTAGATAGTGTTAGGATCCCATAGTTTAATTTTCATAATTTTTCTAGAGGATTTAGTATTTTGTTAAAATATTAGTTTTAAGCTTAGTTAGGCATAATTTCCATTAGATTTAGGCCATTAGAAAAAATATAGTTCAATACATAAAAAAATAATAAAATAGTTTAGTTTAAGTTTAACCCTAGAATTAATATTAGACTTAGGTTTAGTTTAATTTGTTTTAGGATGAACATTAAGTTTGACTTAGATTTAACACTTAGGTGAATTTTCATTTCCATTAGAAATAGAATAAATGAAAATAGTCTATATTTTTTATTCATGCCTTTAAGGCATTTTTTTTTAGAAGTTTGTCCCTTATGCTTAACTTCATTTTTTTGATTATTTTTATTGTTACAACTTGTATAGGTTTCCCATCCTTCTTAGAATCAACTTAACTTCATTAAGAAGTAAGTTGAATTCTAATAGTTCTAAGTTTCCATTAGGAGTAGAAAACCTCACTAACCATTAGGATCACTTTGTAAATACATAACAAAATTAGGATTGAGTCTTAGTCCTTTAGTTTTTGCCTTTTGGCAATTTGAGTCATTCTCTTCTTATCTTCAAACAAAATCCAAAAACACTTAATAAATAAATGGAAGGATTCCTTGTGTATAGCCTTATTCCATGAAGCACTTGCATTCATTCCATCTTGGAGTGGTGTAAGCTTGTTTATCATGATGCACAAGTCTCATCAAGGAATTGTTCACAAAGAAAGCATAAAAAATACTTCTTCATAAAAGTAACAAAAACATTTAGTAAAAGTTCAACAAGCCAGTGAACTTAAACCCTAATCCTAGGAAACCAGTTTTGGATAAATTCTCCTTGCTGGGTATGCTTGTTCTATTATTCCATCTTGGAATGTAGAGTCAAGTGTACATTCCATGGAAAAGAGTTTGAATTCACTTCCTTGTGCCAAATTCATACAAAACTCATAAAAGCCAAAAACACACAATAAACGACTATCCTGCGGGAACTTCTCTTCTCATCTCATTCACTCACAACGCGAACTTGCGACTACTTGTCTCGCATGCAAGACGGTAAACGCACTCGTACCAGACGAGCCTGCAACACCTGAGCATAGACATACGCAGTTCCAGCTGTAAAAAAACACAAACAAATAGTTCCCGCCTAGGTTAGGCGAACTACGTCGACTCTGATCCTCATTATCCCGATGAGGTACGTAGGCAGCGGGGTAGGGCCCGTTCGAGCACATTCTTTATTTTCCCTACATTTCCCCCTTTTATTCTCATTCTCTTATTTCAGCTCCTTTTCTCATTTCATTCCATTCCAGTTAGCGGTTTTATTCAGCAGCAATTATATTTTTATCACCCTTTGAAACAAACAAGCAAGCGTGGATCCCGTCGGGTACGACGGACGGATTGGGGTGCTAATACCTTCTCAATTCGTAACCGACTCCCGAACTCAGATCTTTGGTTCGCAGGACCTCGTCCTTTTCCATCTTCCTCAGGTTTGTGCAACATTACCTTTCCCATTCTTTCGGGATAAAAATGTCTGGCTGGCGACTCTAACCTTTCCGCGCCACTTTCGCGTTTGTACTAGGATGAAAATCCCGGGAGCGACACCAGGCGGTAAGGCATGCGCATGAAGGAACAAGGGTCCTGGGTTCAACACCACCCCAGGCCTTTTTGCTTCTTTATTTTTCTGGATTTTTCAGGCAAAGCACAAAACAAATTCTCCTCCCTTCATTGTTGCCTGCGTGTGGGCTAGCCTGGTGGTTATTGTTGTTGCTTGCAAACACACTGACCTGGGTTCAAATCCCAGTCAGGTAAGTTTTTTTTCATATTTTATTTTCTTCTTTTTATTTTGATTATTCTATTAAACAAATTAAATATATTTTATGTATATATGTTTTCTAATTCAAAAAAAATCATGTTCTTTATTATTTTATGTAAATTATAATATATATATTAGTTAAAATAATTTTGTATATAAATTAAAACCCTAATTTATTTTCTAAAATAAAACCTAATTCTATTTTTCTAAATAATTTTATTTTCTAATTCTTAATGTAATTATTATATATATTTATTTATTTCTTTAATATGATTATTGTAAATTTTGTAAATATGATTATTTTTTATGAACATGATATTTAAAATATTTTTTAATAATTGTTGATATATATATTTAGAAATAATTAAATTTGTAAAGATTAAAATTTATAATTTATATTATGTTTAAAAATTTTATGTTATAGTAATTATTTAAATATTCATATTTCTAAATAAGTGTTTATACATTAAAATCCAATTTTTTGTTTATTATTCTAATTATGTCATTATAATGTTTTTATTTAATTCTATTTACTTTAATTATTGTTACTAACCATGTTATTATTTATTATTATCTTATATTTTTATTATTATTTCTCTAACCTTGTTTATTTTTCTAATTATTATTATTCCACTAATTTTTATTATTTATTAACCTCTCTTATTTTATTATTACTAACTTTTTGATTATTATTTAATGTTATTATTATTTTAACTAACCCCTATTTCCTAATTTTTATTACTACTAACCCATTATTTATTTATTGTTAATTTACTATTTTTTGCTTATTATTTATAGTGTGCTTATATATTTATATTTATTTGCTATTTATTTTAATTGCTTATTATAGTTATTGTAATTGCTTCCTTGGTGTAATTTTGTAATTATTTAAATAGTTAATTTCATGCTATGGTTAGTAACTTAGGGAGTGCAAAAAACATGTATTCTATTTAAAATAAATTTAGCTCATTTAAATTAAAGATAATTAATATTACACACTCACACACGTAAGTCGATTTTTAATCGCCGTCTCACTTTCTAAGGTTATCCCTCAAGTTGCCTAAATCATAAGGTCAAGTGGGGTGCATAAAGCAAGTCCCTTTAAAAAAAGAAAAATCATCAAGTCCTTAATGGTTGCCTTTACGAATCAAGTCCCTTCGAATAATGATGATAGTCCCTCCTATATGCTTATTACACCCCACAGTTGCCTTCATAAAACAGAATGTCCCTCTCATGTCCCTAACATCCAAGGTAATGGCTACCTACTCCTTAATAGTAGGGATAGTCTTACCATTTAAAGGATAAAGAACAAGAAAGACTTAAACTTTAGGGTAGGTTCCTCTTATGTACTTGCTCACTTCAAAAACTTTTCACACTTAACAAATTTCAAACAAATTTTCAAAAACAAGTTTTTACGCATCCGTACATGGATCATTATTAACTATTCTGAAAATTTTTCTATTCACACACTACACTTTCAAAAACAATTCAAAAGTGAGCTAAGTAACTAAGAGCCCATGGATAACCATGGATGTAAAGGGTGCTAACACCTTCCCTTTACATAACCTACCCCCCGGACCCAAAATATTCTCTTAAGGTCTTTCCTATTCTTTTATATCCTTTCCTTTTGGATAAAATAAAAGTCGGTGGCGACTCTTGCTATCTGCAACATAACTAAAAGTCAGTTCTCCCACCGTGTTACAGAACTGGCGACTCTGCTGGGGATTTAATTTAAGAGGGGTACCCTTAGGAATTAAGATCACTTTAATATTGTTTGATTTGTTTGCTTGATATTGTTGGGGTGCTCTTATGTGTGAAAGGTCCTAACCCGGATCTAGTGTACCTTAGGTAAATGGCAATAGACCAAGGAAACTGTACGACGTATATCGATACGGTTGATCTGGTGGCCATAGTTAGTGCGACTTCTTGGTTGGTGCTTATGTTCCTTAAGTCAAGTTGAGGATAATATGAGGCTGCCATATGTTGTCAATGCACTAACTAACTTTTAGAACCCTAGTTAACTCATCTTGGCCTTTAGAAGAGTAGTGAGGTAACCGGCTTTGGTGCAGACTGAAGTTGGTTGACACTCGATACTACACTCATTGAGATTCTAAACTTGGAGGGTTTTGGTTGGCAAGTAAGTTGCCTTCTGAACAACCACCCTTGTGAAGGATCAATGATATTGAGATCCCTTAGAACCCGGTTACTTTTGTAGGACAGGATGAACCAACTAACTTCAGGGGAGGGTACTTACCTTTAAACCTCATGCAAGCCTTCAAACCTAGGGTTATTGTGTGACTTGCTTGTGTGTGCCACATGTTTGTGATTAAGCATAACATCATGACATCATCATGCATCATAAGCATAGCATTTTCACTAACCATTTCAAGGACCAAAGGATTTATCTTTGTTCTTTGTTGCAGGTCATGGCTTCTGCTCGTAGAAACACCATCAGGATCAACTTTGTGGGCATACCTGCTAAACTTAAAGAGTTGGTTTCTCAAGTGTCTGATCATTCTCAGTTCATCAAGAGACATGGTCACCTATTGGATCTAGTCACTTCAGGGTTCAATGAAGACATGATGAGTGTCCTGTTTCAGTTCTTTGACCCTAAGCACCACTGCTTTACATTCCCCGACTATCAGCTGGTTCCAACCATGGAGGAGTTCTCTAAACTTCTGGGCATACCTGTTTTTGATCAAAGACCCTTCACAGGCTTGGAGAAAGAGCCTAAACCAGAGGTTATTGCTGCAGCTCTACATCTGAAGAAGTCTGACATTGTTCTAGAGACGAGAAGCGGAGTCAAGGGTATTCTTGCCAAGGTGCTAATGGATAAGGCTCAAATGTTCTTGAAGGCCATGAGCTATGATGCTTTTGAGGAGGTCTTAGCCTTGCTGATATATGGCTTAGTATTGTTCCCCAATCCAGATCAGTTCATAGATGTTCATGCCATCAACATTTTCCTGAGTCACAATCCAGTGCCTACATTGCTTGGAGACATCCTGCATTCTCTTCATACTCGTACTACAAGGGCGAGAGGAACTTTGATGTGCTGCATACCTTTGCTTTCTAGGTGGTTTATTTCTCACCTTCCTCGCTCAGTAATGAAGAATGAGCAAGGGTTCAGATGGTCCAAAAGGATCATGTCACTTTCTCACTCAGATATCCATTGGTGCTCCAGATCTATGGAGAATGTCACCATCATTGACCGTTGTGGGGAGTTCCCTAATGTGCCACTTCTAGGCATAAGAGGAGGCATCACCTACAACCCTTCTCTAGCTTTACGACAGTTTGGTTACGCCAGAAGTGATGGCCCACATGACATGTTGATTCAGGGCATTGTGTTTGATTATGACAACGATCTTCAGGGTTACCGTCAGAGATTCATACGAGCTTGGGGAAAAGTAAACAGGGTTGACAGCAAGACTCTGGAGCCTAAGTACACTATTCCTATGGAGGCTTATCTCAGATGGGTACGATCTCGTGCCCAGACACTCATGATGCCATATCCTGCCGTCCTACCAGTTACCATGGAACCTGTTGCTGAAGGAGACACAGCTTATACCATCCTTCACCCAGACATGCCTACTGATAAGGAAGACTTGCAGAGATCATGGATCCAACTGAAGGAGCAAAGGGATACTTTCGAGGCTCATTACAAAGCAAGCCAAGCAAGAATCCTAGAGCTAATAAAGCAACTTCACGAGGAACGAAACCTCAACTCATACCTCAATACAAAGAGGAAACGTCCATGGGAGACTTAAAACCCCATCTTTTGTACTTATTTCATTTCATTTTTTGTAAGCCTAAAAGGCAAAACAAGTTATTACTAATAAAAGTTTACTTTCGTGTTTGTCTAAGCAAATTTAAATCCTGCGGTCCTTGAAAACATTGCATATGCATTACCATATCATTTCATTGCATCACAGGTTTATAATTGTGCACAGGTTTCTCATCTTCTCGCTGTTTATTTCAGCAATGGCTCTTGAACAATCAGTTAAGGATCTCCAGGCACAAAATGCACAGTTCCAAGAGCTGATATTGAACCTGTCCAAGGGGCAGGATGAATTGAAGGCACTGCTGGCCAAGAAGACTAAGAAGGCTAGAAGGTCTGCTGGTTTGATCAACATGGGAAGAAGGTTCAAAGGTCTTGCCAAGACCAAGGAACCAGCTGAAGACTATGAATCTGAAGAATCTGAGCAAGAGGTAGGCAGTCTCCACCATACAATGGGGGACTCTGACTCTGAGGCTAATTACTACCATGAGCCTAATGAAGACAAATTCAAGATGCTGGTGGATAGGATGGATGCCATGGAGTTGCAGAAGTCATCTGGGCTGGATTTTGAGGATTTGAGTCTGATATCTGGGGTAGTCATACCCATTGGTTTCAAGGTTCCAACATTTGTTGTCTATGATGGGGTCTCTTGTCCCAAGCTGCATCTGAGGTCCTATGTCAGAAGGATTCAACCCCACACTGCTGATAAGAAGTTGTGGATCCATTTCTTTCAAGAGAGTTTATCTGGAGCTCAGTTGGAGTGGTATTATCAGTTGGAGAGTGTCAACATCAGAGACTGGAATGATCTTGCTGAAGCTTTCTATAAGCAGTACCAATACAATGCTGACTTAGCCCCCACTCGCATACAGCTTCAGAGCATGTCTATGGGTGCTAAAGAAAGTTTTAAAGAGTATGCTCATAAGTGGAGAGATTTAGCTGGAAGAGTTCAACCCCCTTTGACTGACAGGGAATTGGTTGATATGTTCATGTGTATGCTGAATGGTCCGTTCTACAGTCATCTCATTGGAAGCTCATCATCTGGCTTCACTGAGTTGATCATGACAGGAGAGCGAGTAGAGAATGGTATAAAGAATGGTAAGATCCAAGTGGGTACTTCTTCATCAGGTGCTGCAAAGAAGCCTCCCACTGGGAAGAAAGAATCTAATGCTGTTTATGGTCAGCCTGATCGTAACAGAAGGCATCAGTCTATTAGTGCAGTGCATATTTCAAATCCAACTCCTGCACCAACAGAGCAGCCACAGGGCAACCAACAAAGGGCTAAAAGACAGTTCACGAAGATCAACATGTCAATGGCTCAGGCATTGCAACATTTGTTGAAGGCTGAACTCATTACCTTGAAAGAGGCTCCTCAGAATCCCAATGTTACTTCTCCCAGGTACAATCCCAATGCACGATGTGCATATCATTCAAACTGTCAGGGACATGATACTAATAACTGCTGGATCTTGAAGAATAAAATTCAAGATATGATTGATGCTGGAGAAATTGAGTTTGATCCTCCGGGTACTCCCAATGTAATTACTGCTCCAATGCCAAATCACGAGAAGACTGTCAATGCCATTGAGGAAGATCTACATGTCTATTCAGTTATGGAGTTGACCACACCATTGTCTGTCATCAGAAAGAAGTTGGTACAAGCTGGGTTCTTTCCGGGTTGTCGTGAAGATTATGTTTATTGTGAGTATAATCCAGAGAAGTGCTTCAGGTTGAAAGATGGAATTCAGCGTCTCATGGATAATTACACCATAGTGTTTGAAAGAAGACCATCTTTTGTAGAAATTATGGTGGATCATCTGACTCAGGGTAGGAAGATTGAAGAGGTTGACATGGTTGACAAAGTACCAATAAGAATCACTTCAAAGGGTCCCATTAAAATCACTCATCAGGGTCCAATCAAGATTACTGTTGAAGGTCCCATGAAAGTTGTTGCTGAAGCCAGAGTAGCTCCTGTGGTCATTACTACTCCTGGTCCTATTCCATATACGTCTGACAAAGCTGTGCCTTGGCACTATGGGTCTGGTGTTTACATCCATGGTGTTAAGCAAGAGCCTGTAGCTGATGTGCCTGTTGACATTGATAATATTGCTGGATCTAGCAAGATCACTCGTAGTGGAAGAGTCTTCTCTCCTCCAGATACTTCCAAGAATGCAGTTACTCCTGCTGCTACCTCCACCACTGATGCTCGGGGCAAGGGTCCTGTTATTGAGCCTGTATCTACTGATGTGCCAGCTGCTGATGATCTCTCTAAGCAGATGGAAGAAGTATTGAAAATCATTCGCAAGAGTGATTATGACATTGTTGATCAGTTGGGGCATACTCCCTCAAAGATTTCTATGCTGTCATTGTTGTTATGTTCTGAGGCTCATGCCAAGTCCTTGATCAAGTTTCTGAAGACTGCTCATGTACCCAATGCAATTTCTGTTGACCAATTTGAGAACTGTGTTGCCCACCTGACCTATGACAATGGGTTAGGATTTTCTGATACTGATTTGACCCCTGCCAAGAGGGATCATAACAGGGCCTTGCATATCTCAATTGAATGCAGGGGCACTACCCTGTCACATGTGCTGATAGACAATGGTTCCTCCTTGAATGTGTTGCCTAAGGAAGTATTGAACAAGCTGAGTCCTGAAGATGCTGTGCTGAAGCCCAGTAATATTGTGGTAAAGGCTTTTGATGGTTCTAGAAGAGTAGTACATGGGGAAATTGATCTTCCAATCAAAGTTGGCTCCCAGGTGTTTACTGCTACATTTTTTGTGATGGATATTCGTCCTTCATACTCTTGTCTGCTTGGTCGTCCCTGGATCCATGGGGCAGGTGCTGTAACCTCTACATTGCACCAAAAGTTGAGATATCTGGTGGATGGAAAGGTTGTCACTGTCTATGGAGAAGAAGAATACTTTGTCAGCCATGTGAATACCTTCAGGTATCTGGAAATGGAAGGTGAATACATTGAGACTCCGTGTCAGACGTTTGAAGTGGTTCCCTGGGTTGTTAATGATTATGTAGCTCCTCCTGTTGTGAAGAAAGTTCCTGTGGTCACCAGAAAGCCTCCAACAATGGCAATGGCCTCCCTCAATGATGCTAGAGCTGTGGTGGATGAAGGTGGTTGTACTATTTGGGGTCAGCTTCCTGATATTCCATACAAGTCTGACAAGTTTGGTTTGGGTTTCACTGCAGAGTCCCAGAAGGCTGTTCATCGTGCTCGTGCTGCCCGTATCACTAATCAAGGGGTTGTGAAGGACCAAATTAATGCTGTGGGAGATCAAGATGAAAACTACAACTTGGATGCATGGATTTTTCCTACTGTGGGTGCTGGACTCAATAACTGGAAAGCTGAAGATGTTATCCCTATCTCCTTTAGTCAGGAGTAAATACTATTACTGTGTTATGTTTTAATTTTGTAATTTCTTGAACAATAAAACTTTCAAGCCATGTGCCTTACCCGGGGCATAATGGTGTGCTTGTCACGGGCTGTCATTTCATTTGCATACTTCATTCAATAAAATCAGTGGACGTTTCGTTTTCGTAAATATTGTGTTCCTTGTCTTTCTTTTCTTTTATTTTTGCTTTATCAGCTATGTGTTCTTACACACACCCACATCACTAAAATGCAGATCCTCATCCACTCTGGATCCTGTTGATAACAGTTCTACTATTGCCAATTATGATTTCGAGAATCCAATCTATCAAACTGAAGACGGAAATGAGGACGATTGTGAAATACCTGTAGAGCTTGCTAGGTTGTTACAACAAGAAGAGAAAGCTATACAGCCACATGAAGAGCCAGTCGAAGTTGTGAATCTGGGAACTGAAGAAAACAGAAAAGAGGTCAAGATAGGGGCTGATTTAGAGGACAGTGTCAAGAGCAGATTGATTCAGATGTTACGCGACTATGTGGAGATCTTTGCTTGGTCTTATGAAGATATGCCAGGGTTGGATACAGACATTGTGGTTCACTGTTTGCCAGTGAAAGAATATTGTCGTCCAAAGAAGCAGAAGGTTCGTCGTATGCGTCCTGAAATGTCAGAAAAGATCAAGGCAGAGGTAATGAAACAGTTCAATGCAGGGTTCTTAGCAGTGACTTCTTATCCTCAGTGGGTTGCAAATGTGGTACCAGTTCCTAAGAAAGATGGTAAGGTACGTATGTGTGTAGACTACAGAGATTTGAACAAGGCTATCCCTAAAGATGACTTTCCACTTCCTCATATTGATATTCTGGTAGACAACACTGCCCAGCATAAGGTATTCTCTTTTATGGATGGTTTCTCTGGTTACAATCAAATCAAGATGGCACCTGAAGATATGGAGAAGACAACATTTGTGACACAATGGGGTACCTTTTGCTATAAGGTAATGCCATTTGGTTTGAAGAATGCAGGGGCAACATATCAGCGTGCTATGGTGGCTTTGTTTCATGATATGATTCATCATGAGATAGAGGTATATGTGGATGATATGATAGCCAGATCTCAGAATGAAGAACAACATCTTGATCATTTGCATAAATTGTTTGAGAGGTTGAAGAAATACAAGTTGAGGTTGAATCCAAATAAGTGTACTTTTGGAGTTAGATCTGGAAAGCTCCTGGGTTTCATTGTCAGTGGAAAAGGTATTGAAGTAGACCCTGCAAAAGTAAAAGCTATACGAGAAATGCCAGCTCCCCGTACTGAGAAGGAAGTTAGAGGTTTCTTGGGACGATTGAACTACATTGCAAGATTTATTTCCCAGTTAACTACCATCTGTGAGCCAATCTTCAAGTTATTGAAGAAAGATCAGGTGATGGAATGGAATGATGAGTGCCAGACTGCCTTTGATGAAATCAAGAGATATCTGCTGGAACCACCAATTTTGATGCCACCAGTTGATGGAAGACCCTTAATTATGTACTTAACAGTGTTAGACAACTCAATGGGGTGTGTGTTGGGGCAACATGACGAGTCTGGTCGAAAAGAGCAGGCAATATACTACCTTAGCAAAAAGTTTACCGACTGTGAAACAAGATACTCACTGCTCGAGAAAACTTGCTGCGCTTTGGCATGGGCTGCTCGCCGACTAAGACAGTATATGTTGACTCATACCACCTTGTTGATTTCTAAGATGGATCCAATCAAGTACATATTTGAGAAACCTGCTCTCTCCGGAAGAATTGCAAGATGGCAAATGATCTTGACAGAATATGACATACAGTATACCACTCAGAAGGCCATTAAAGGAAGTGTTGTTGCTGATCATTTGGCTCATCAAGCAGTGGATGATTACCAGTCAATGAGTTTTGAGTTTCCTGATGAAGACATTATGATTATTACCAAAGAACCTGGACAATATGACGGACCTGAACAAGGATCCCGATGGACTATGGTTTTTGATGGTGCCTCTAATGCACTTGGTAATGGTGTTGGTGTTGTGATTAGTTCCCCTGAAGGTTGTCATACCCCGATTACTGCTAGACTTTGTTTCCATTGTACCAATAACATGGCTGAGTATGAGGCATGTATCCTGGGTATTAAAGCTGCTATTGATATGAAGATTCAGTTCCTGGATGTGTATGGAGATTCAGCCCTGGTAGTAAGTCAGATTAAAGGAGATTGGGACACCAAGCATGATAACCTCATCCCTTACAGAGAGCATGTGTTGTCTCTGATCCCACATTTTAAAGAGATTACCTTTGGACATATTCCACGGAGAGAGAATCAGTTGGCAGATGCTCTGGCCACCATGGCATCCATGTTTGAGATCAGCTGGGATGATGAAGCTCCCAAGATTACCATTGATAGATTTGAAAAGCCTGCATACTGCAATGAGATTGACATTGAAGGGGAAGAAGAGAAGCCTTGGTTCTATGAAGTGAAAAGATATCTTGAAGCTCAGGAATTCCCTGAAGGGGCATCTGTCAAAGATAGGAAGTTTCTGAGAAGGTTTTCTGCTATGTTCTTTTTGAGTAATGGGATTCTGTACAAGCGTAATCATGATTCAACGTTGCTTCGTTGTGTGGATAAGAAGGAAGCAACTGAGATTATGGAAGATATGCATGATGGAATTTTTGGCACTCATTCTAGTGGACATACTATGGCAAAGAAGATTTTGAGAGCAGGTTACTATTGGTCTACCATGGAAGCTGATTGTTATCAACACTCTAGAACATGTCACAAGTGTCAAATTTATGCTGATAAGGTCCATGTACCTCCATCTCCATTAAATGTGTTGACTGCTCCTTGGCCCTTTGCCATGTGGGGCATTGATATGATTGGTGAGATTAAGCCTACTGCTTCTAATGGGCATCGTTTCATCCTGGTTGCTATTGATTACTTCACGAAGTGGGTGGAGGCAGCTTCATTTGCATCTGTTACTAAGAATGTTGTGGCTAGATTCATCAAGAGTAATCTCATATGTAGGCATGGCATCCCCGAAAGGATTATCACTGACAATGGCTCCAATTTGAACAACACTATGATTACTGATCTCTGCACGCAGTTCAAGATTAAGCATCACAACTCTTCTCCGTATCGTCCGAAGATGAATGGGGCAGTTGAAGCTGCTAATAAGAATATCAAGAAGATTGTACAGAAGATGACTGTTACTTACAAGGATTGGCATGAGATGTTACCATTTTCTCTTCATGGTTATCGTACTACAATACGTACTTCAACAGGGGCAACCCCATTCTCCTTGGTCTATGGTATGGAAGCAGTTCTGCCCATTGAAGTTCAGATTCCCTCCTTAAGAATTATGAAGGATGCAGGCTTGAATGAAGATGAGTGGATTCAGACTCGACTTGACCAGATAAATTTGATTGATGAGAAGAGGTTAGCAGCAGTTTGTCATGGCCAGATGTACCAGAAACGAATGATCAAAGCTTTTAATAAGAAGGTTAAGCCAAAGGTATATCAGGCTGGTGACTTAGTAATCAAGCGTATCATATTACCACAGGGTGATCCTAGGGGCAAGTGGACTCCAACATATGAAGGACCATTCGTAGTCAAGACAGTGTTCTCAGGAGGTGCCATGATACTCACTACAATGGATGGTGAAGATTTTCCACAGCCTGTAAACGCAGACATAGTTAAAAAATACTACGCATAAAAAGAGACCCGCTAGGTTGACAGGCCTAGGCAAAAATAAGGGCATCCCGGCAAACCAAAAGGGTTTGGGCAAAAATTAGGGATATATATAAAAAGATGTACACCCGGCAAGTCGAAAACCTGGAAAGGCGACTTGGGCAAAAAAGGGTATCCCGGTGGATTGAAAACCTGAAAGGGCAATCCAGGCAAAAGTTAGGGATTAAAGCGTATGACTATGTCTCGTTTGGATCACCCATAAAACTGCGACCAGTTGTACTACTTATTCAAGCTCGCACGGATAAAGCTCAAACCAATCGTTTTCGTCTCAACAGCAGAAGATGAGATACTGGAAGATAATGGCAATAGTAGAATTGAAACTCAATAGGATTACTTCCCACATAGCTGATTTCTTTGTTGTAAAAACTTTATGACAAAATCCTCTTACTAGGGTTTATGTCTCCTTGTACAAACTTACCCGTGTATGGGTCACTTTTTGATATAAATTAATTCCATCTTTTGAATCCAGATTTACTTTTACCCTATTTACATAAGCGAAACGTCCATTGGTTGTGATTGAATGTATTATGCTTTTGAATATGATTAATGTTTACCAAAAATGCAGGTATGCTTAATATGATTGATGTTTACCAGAAATGCATAAAAAATGCAGTAATAGTATTTACTAAGGACGAACGAGGGAAGGATTTCAACGAAGCTTCACCGGTTCCTCTTTACAAAACAGTTACAAAACTCTCAGTAGGACGAATCCATCTTCACAAAGTCTCATCTCCCCTGGAATTTATATCCATCTCTTTTATCCTCATACGGATATTCGGGAATTCACTTTCCAATAAGAGTACGATGAACGAAGACGGGAAGGTTATATCTATCCTACTATCAAACGACGACGAAGGTTATGTATACCTTACTATCCCCAGCATACGGGAGGTTATCTATACCTTACTATCCCCAGCATACGGGAGGTTATCTATACCTTGCTATCCCCAGCAGACGGGAGGTTATATATACCTTGTTATCCCCAGCAGACGGGAGGTTATACCTACCTTATTATCCCCAGCAGACGGAAGGTTATGTATAATATATTATCAAACAAGACGGGAATGAGTTCCTCATATTCTTCAACAACGAATTGGGATTTATTTTCCCTGGCCAGCAGTTGTTCTATGAAGATATCCAGACACTTCCGGCAGTATCATATCATACATACATCATTTACATCATACCATAACATACATATCCATAGATACATAGTACATTACCTAAGTGCATCATATTACACATGCATACATAATGCATAAACTAATACTATCATACAGAATGCTACTTTGTTTTCAGGTTAATTATCCAACAAACAAACTTATGATCATCAGGATTGCTCTATCCTCCTAAGGACGTGCTGTTACATCAGGATCACTCCAGTCTCCTGAAAGCATATCATATTATTTCCTCAGGATTACTCCAGTCTCCTGACAGTTTTCTATTACCTCCGGATTGCTTTATCCTTCTGACAACTTCTCATTGCTTCAAGACTGCTTTAGAGTTATCATTATTGATTGCTCTATCCTCCTGAAATCCTATTATTACTTCAAGACTGCTTTAGAGTTATCATTATTGATTGCTCTATCCTCCTAAAATCATCATATTGCTTCAAGACTGCTTTAGAGTTATCATTATTGATTGCTCTATCCTCCTGAAATCATATTATTACTTCAAGACTGCTTTAGGGTTATCATTATTGATTGCTCTATCCTCCTGAAGACATGCTGTTACATCAGGATTACTCCAGTCTCCTGAAAGCATATCATCAATCTCTCAAGATTGCTCTATCCTCTTGAAATTATATTGTTACCTCAGGACAGCTCCAGCCTCCTGATAGCTTTTCACCCCCCCTGAAGACATGCTGTTACATCAGGATTACTCCAGTCTCCTGAAAGCATATCATCAATACCTCAAGACTGCTCCAGACTCCTGACAGCTTTCATTATACCTCCATATTTTGGACTGCTTTATCTTCCAAGAAATATACCTGAAGAACTTTCCCCTAGTGGCATCTTTAAGCCCACTCAAGCAGATACAACCAACCGTCAACATCACTCTATGCACTGGTGAGTGCAAATTTTTGGGCTTTTGTGTTCAATCCCCTTCAACCTTCCAGGTCATGACTGGCAAATGTACCAATCTAACCTCTCAGGTTTCAGAAAATTGAACAGGGGCAGCTGTTGCACCCCAAAATTTGCCCTCACAATACAAGACTTTGTGTGCTAAGAAGGTTCACAAGGTTCACAAGTTCCTCAATGCTTATATAACCTTTCATGAGGTTCATGAAGTCTACAAGTCACTTCATGAAGGTTCACAAGGTTCACAAGCTTCTCAACACTTATATAACCTTTCTTGAGGTTCATGAAGTCTACAAGTTACTTCTTGAAGGTTCACAAGGTTCACAAGTTTCTCAACATTTCCATAACCTTTCATGAGGTTCATGAAGTCTACAAGTTACTTCTTGAAGGTTCACAAGGTTCACAAGATTCACAATGATTACAAAGCTTTCCCGAGGTTCATAAGGTCTACAAAGTCACTTTATGAGGTTCACAAGGTTCTCAAGCTTCACAATACCTCTCATGAGGTTCACAAGACATTTTCTGATGGTTCACAAGGTTCACAAAGTTCACAATTGGTCAAAAGAGTTGACAATTCCCTCAGACAATGCACCTCCTAAGCAGTGCATCCAAAACTAGGGTTTTGACTTTAATCAGGCTAAATGGACTTCCAAGACTTCAAGTGAGCTTCAAGACTTTTCTCAAAAGTTTGCTCAGTCAGATGATCAGATAAGTCAAAATCAGTCAAAGCAGTTAAAAAGTCAAACTGAGGTCAACTGTGGTCAAACCAAAGTCAAACTTCATGATTTTTTGCCAACATCAAGTATATGAAGTAAAATTCATCATTTGATCAAGGGTTGATCATGATTCATCAAGGAGATTCCAGATCATCAATAATCAGGAGTTTCTAAATTAGGGTTTCCTTAGTAAAAGTCAACTGAACTTTGACCAGCCATAACTTTCACATACTTCATCACCAAGTCTCCATCCAAAGCTCATTTTGAAGGAAATTGAATTCTCTACAACTTTGATCTTGCAAGTTAAGCCCAAAAATGCTTCATTTGGAAGATATGAGCTAAGACATTATAGGTCATTTCAAAAGTCAACAAAAAGTCAACAACTTCAAAAGGGCATAACTTGAGATTGGTAAATGATATGGACCTGAAACCAATGGGGTTGCTTAGAGGACTCTTCAAGCTTTCCAAAATGTCCAAGAACACCCTCATACCCTTAAAATTGAGGGAGATATGCCCTTGCAAAGTTGGGAAATTTTGTGATGGTTTATATTGAAAATAGGGGTCTAGGACCAATTCTTTCCAAATGGGCTTGCTAAATTGTGATCCAATCCATACACTAGTACTATGCATGACCCAAACCATGGAAAATCTGATTTTTATTATTTTTATTTCTATTTAATTTGATTTAAATCATTAAAAATCATTTTAAATATAAATAAAATATGAAAATAAGAGATTTTATTTGGATAATGCTTCTAGAAAGTCTTAATTGTTGATTGAAGTTGAAAGAGAAAGAAATCATGTGATCTATCCAAAAATAGCAAGCTTTCATGAGCCAATATTTGAATTTCATGACACCATCTTTTTCAATCTTCAAGTATCAAATCTTCCACACAACTAATCAATATTTTGACCTAGAATGATTCACATATATATACTAAACACAACCCTAGCCCTCATGGACGAATTCAAGCAGCCAAAGGTAAGTTTCATAGCTCAAAAATTCAAGCCAAAACACCAATTAGGATTTTCAAATAGAGGCAATATCAGAAAGATTTGAAGGTTGCAATGCACTCTATGATGCTTATTGAATGTATTTGGATCATTTTCATCATTCAAAACATCACATAGACCCTTAACCGAATCTTCATATGCCATTGAACTTTGATTTTTCGATTTATCATGATTATGCTTTCTAACTTGTTTTTGACTATTGATTATGGTTTAGAATGATCCTTAGATTGATTCTGGGTGCTTTATTGTGAGAATCGAAGCCGCAACCATCCTGTGCCATGTTAGGGTTCTTAGGAAACCACGAATTGGGAACTCATTATACAGGCGATTTCAATTCAAATTAATGACATATTTGAGATCAATGATCATTGTATAGTTGATCTGGACAATTAGAATGGATTTATTATGCGTATTGTTCATGATTTTAAGTGCAGGTTCTGTAGTGACGACAAAAATCCGTCACTAAAAGCTTTAGTGACGGACAAACCGTAGGTATAGCCTAACTGGACGGCGAGAGCTAGAAGATGACCTTTGGCGCGTTTCCAGAATTCAAATATTACGTAAAATATTTTATGAATTAATTGTTGTTTTATATCACAAACTTGCGTTTGTCCTAGTGGTAAGACTGATGCGTGTATGATGTGAAGTCACTGGTTCGATACTTGGCTGGTGCATTATTTTTTGTTATTTTTCAGGTTAAAAGCAAACATAATATATTATAGGTACTTGCCATTCAACTATCAGAAAGGCTCTCCCAGCCAGGCGGTAAGGCATGCGCATGAAGGAACAAGGGTCCTGGGTTCAACACCACCCCAGGCCTTTTTGCTTCTTTATTTTTCTGGATTTTTCAGGCAAAGCACAAAACAAATTCTCCTCCCTTCATTGTTGCCTGCGTGTGGGCTAGCCTGGTGGTTGTTGTTGTTGCTTGCAAACACACTGACCTGGGTTCAAATCCCAGTCAGGTAAGTTTTTTTTCATATTTTATTTTCTTCTTTTTATTTTGATTATTCTATTAAACAAATTAAATATATTTTATGTATATATGTTTTCTAATTCAAAAAAAATCATGTTCTTTATTATTTTATGTAAATTATAATATATATATTAGTTAAAATAATTTTGTATATAAATTAAAACCCTAATTTATTTTCTAAAATAAAACCTAATTCTATTTTTCTAAATAATTTTATTTTCTAATTCTTAATGTAATTATTATATATATTTATTTATTTCTTTAATATGATTATTGTAAATTTTGTAAATATGATTATTTTTTATGAACATGATATTTAAAATATTTTTTAATAATTGTTGATATATATATTTAGAAATAATTAAATTTGTAAAGATTAAAATTTATAATTTATATTATGTTTAAAAATTTTATGTTATAGTAATTATTTAAATATTCATATTTCTAAATAAGTGTTTATACATTAAAATCCAATTTTTTGTTTATTATTCTAATTATGTCATTATAATGTTTTTATTTAATTCTATTTACTTTAATTATTGTTACTAACCATGTTATTATTTATTATTATCTTATATTTTTATTATTATTTCTCTAACCTTGTTTATTTTTCTAATTATTATTATTCCACTAATTTTTATTATTTATTAACCTCTCTTATTTTATTATTACTAACTTTTTGATTATTATTTAATGTTATTATTATTTTAACTAACCCCTATTTCCTAATTTTTATTACTACTAACCCATTATTTATTTATTGTTAATTTACTATTTTTTGCTTATTATTTATAGTGTGCTTATATATTTATATTTATTTGCTATTTATTTTAATTGCTTATTATAGTTATTGTAATTGCTTCCTTGGTGTAATTTTGTAATTATTTAAATAGTTAATTTCATGCTATGGTTAGTAACTTAGGGAGTGCAAAAAACATGTATTCTATTTAAAATAAATTTAGCTCATTTAAATTAAAGATAATTAATATTACACACTCACACACGTAAGTCGATTTTTAATCGCCGTCTCACTTTCTAAGGTTATCCCTCAAGTTGCCTAAATCATAAGGTCAAGTGGGGTGCATAAAGCAAGTCCCTTTAAAAAAAGAAAAATCATCAAGTCCTTAATGGTTGCCTTTACGAATCAAGTCCCTTCGAATAATGATGATAGTCCCTCCTATATGCTTATTACACCCCACAGTTGCCTTCATAAAACAGAATGTCCCTCTCATGTCCCTAACATCCAAGGTAATGGCTACCTACTCCTTAATAGTAGGGATAGTCTTACCATTTAAAGGATAAAGAACAAGAAAGACTTAAACTTTAGGGTAGGTTCCTCTTATGTACTTGCTCACTTCAAAAACTTTTCACACTTAACAAATTTCAAACAAATTTTCAAAAACAAGTTTTTACGCATCCGTACATGGATCATTATTAACTATTCTGAAAATTTTTCTATTCACACACTACACTTTCAAAAACAATTCAAAAGTGAGCTAAGTAACTAAGAGCCCATGGATAACCATGGATGTAAAGGGTGCTAACACCTTCCCTTTACATAACCTACCCCCCGGACCCAAAATATTCTCTTAAGGTCTTTCCTGTTCTTTTATATCCTTTCCTTTTGGATAAAATAAAAGTCGGTGGCGACTCTTGCTATCCGCAACATAACTAAAAGTCAGTTCTCCCACCGTGTTACAGTGTGTCATGGATCATGGAATTACAGTGTCGCATCTTATGAACTCAAGGTTTGGTTATTTGGCTGTTAATGACACCAGTTTTCTTATGCACTTGCTACTCGATTAGGGTTTATTTCCCTAATTAACTGATCTTTAAGAAGTTCATTTGTAAAGAGTGTTCATTGGAGTATCAAGCTCATTATCATGGTGAATTGGTTCTATTTATGAGTGAGTTTGAGGGCCTGCCACCAACTGAGGTCTTTAACGTTAAAGTCCAATTTGGGATTAGTCGATGGAGATATGCATTTAAGTTCCGGATTTCCAAGTGGTTTTAACAGCGGGATGGTTCATGGATTATTGATATTCATCATAACATCAAGGCCTGGTTCAAGAATACGGTTCTAATGGAGGATGAAAAGTGAGCAATTATGATCTATTTGGAAGGTTCATTCGAATTCAAACCATTTTTCAAGCCCATTTTATCCAAATCTATATTTTTGCCAAATTCATTCACCTATCCCTACCATAAGTCATTTGGTTTAATTCAAATCACATTTCCAAAACTCCTATGTTTGTTTAAATCAAAACCCATTTTTATTTTTCAATCTAAAACCACTTATTAGTTCATATTTGTTTCATTCCATTTTCGAAAGTCAATCCCAAAATTCTCTTAGTCAAATTTATTTTTTTTATTTAGACCATATGCTATTGATCTTAATTTGGTTCAAATGGAGGTTTCAAAGGTACGCAACAAGAAGTAAAGGTTTTAATTGGTGCTGCTTTGGTCCTTGGTATGAATTTAAACACTTTCTTACACTTTCTTTGATAAGCTCCATTCTAATTGGAAAAAGTCATTGGTTTACAATAGATTCGGAATTCAGAGGCAGTTTTCAGTTAACATGTGGATATAAAAAAAAAACTACAACAGAATAACAGAATTGATGGGGGGCCAGATATAGGAAATTGATACAATAGACTGATACGAAAACGGTTACAAAAAAAAACTCAATGAAAAATAACAGATTTCAGAATTTGCGGCAGGAATTTTCCCTCGGTGTCATTGCCACTTTCAGGTCTTCATCAACCTTCAAAAAACAACAGTCACAATCCCTCCGGGTCCTCCGATTTTCATTGAATCTGCAACAGCAGAAACTGCAAGTCCGAGGATAATTATAGTAAAATCCAACAATAATTCAGGGATTAAGTATGATAAGCTGGTGGATGGAGAAATAAGAGGCTGCAGCAAATTAGAAAGAAGAAGGGGAGTTAGAATTGAAGTAAGTTAAGTAAGGACAGTGAAAAGGGGTGAATACCTGGGTCAGGTCCATCGATCACCACAGCTCGTACCATTCCCGTACCATTTGTTCAGCTCTAATCTCAGCACCACCTGCCATATGTGTTCGCAATATGATGAAACAGAAAACCAGAGTTAGTGAGCACTCAGAGAGGAAAAATAGAGAATTATAACTCAAAACAAAAATCAAATCCTAACCGAATTCGCTAACTTCATAACAGAATTGGAAGCAAGGAATTGGAAATTCTTAACTGAAATAACAAACTTATCTTCCTGAAGTTTCCAGAATCATTTCCAATCCTCCTATAAATCAGAGGCATCATTCTCTATCAGTTTTTCTTACACACTTTCAGTCCCTTCCACCCTTTTCAATCTTCTTATTCCTTCCTTTCCTCAAACCATTGCAATCCTCTTTGTACCTTGATCTCGTTTCTGAATTCACCTTCAAGCCTCACCACTAACACTCAACCCTTCAAACTCTTCTTCTTCATCATCGTCCTTAAACGATAGCCTGTAACAATGAACTATCAGTTCATACACAGAAGAAACAGGTAAACAGAATTGAATTGAGGTAGAAGAGTTTCAAAGACCTTGTCTCCCTCAAGCTTCGATTACATTGACAGCATTATATCTCCTGCAAATAAGAGATAATACAGGGTCTGTTACAAGGGAAAGAATGGAGAAAGAATTGCGAGTCTAAGGTCCAAGCTCGAATCGTATTCGGAGATTTGTAAGCTACCTTGATCAGTGATCACACGGATCTTACAGTTGCCACCAAGACCGTCACGAAATCGACAATCTTCTGTAATTTGTGTTGTTCAACACCCGTCCTTGATCAACATTCGCCAACTTTCAGTGGTCTTGTGACAATCTTTCGGTATCCGTAATCAAGAATGGGCTCTGCATCTCCATGAATTAACCTGCAAAATAGCAAATCCCTCAGTGAAAATTCAAGACCTGCGATGACCAGCATTTGCAAGCCGTAAGAGACAGGGACGAAAAGAGAAGCCGAAGCTCATACCTGACGCAACATTGTTCTGCGTTGTCACCAAAAGTCTTGTACTCGCCGTCGACAAGGTACGATTTCTTTGTTCTCACTGATCTTGCCTTAGCGTTATGCGTGCTCGTATGTTCTTAGTTAGGATTTCGATGGTTGGAAGCGAAGAGAATAGGCTTGATGGCGTGAGGTCCGAACGAGCTTTTGTTTCGGTCTAGCTTGTGTTAGGTTAGGGTTTGCGTGGATTTTGGTTGATAGGTGGTGGCTGACGGATGAAGAAGCTTGTTCTTCTTCAATGGAGGTCGCCGCGGAATGGGGGGACGTTGGGATTTCCGTAGGTCTTGGCTTGATCAAAAGAGGGATTAGGTTAGGTTTTGGTTTGGTTTGAAGGTGCTTAGGAGAGGTTTCAATGGTGATGAGGACGAAGACGGAAGAATGGACGGTGTTTGGTTCGGCGGCGTGAGAAGGAAAGGAAGACGGAGAAGGTGACGGGAAGGAGAAGATGGATGATGGGGGGTGGTGCGGCGCAAGGGAGAAGATGAGGAGATTAATTAGGGTTGCTGTAGATTTAGGTTATAATTCAATTCATTTTTTTAATTAATGTTGTAATTATTATAATTCATTTTTTTAAGTAATGTTGTAATTATTATAATTCAATTCATTTTAAGTAATGTTGTAATTATTATAATTTAATTCAGTTTTAATTAAATGTTGTAATAAGAATATAAATTTAAATCAAGATTGTTAGGAAATATTATAATAAAATTAGTCTATTTCATTTTTTGCTTAAATTAAGATTATTAGAACTTTAATTAGGTCATTAGAAAGTTTTATATAAGTTTAGTTTAATTCTATTTTCTTAATTAAGTTTTTTTTTAGAAAATATTAGTTTAATATTTTCTTTAATTAAGAATTTTATAAAAGAAATATTAGTTTAAGATTAGTTAATTCATTTTGTTAAATTAAAATTGTTAGAAAAATATTAGTTTAGTTTACTATTTTCTTAATTAAGTTTTTTTAGAAAATATTAGCTTAGTTCAATATTTTCTTTAATTCAAATTTTTGGAGAAATGTTATAAAAAGATTATTAGTTAATTCTTTTTATTAAAACTAAGTTTAATTCATGTTTTTAAATTAAGATTTTAGGAATTTTAATCATAATTTAGATTTAAGGTAATTCTTCTTTGAATTATAGTATAATTCAGTTTTTTTTTTTAGGAAAAAAAGTGTTAATAGGATTAGTTTAATATTTTACTTAATTTGAAATCTTTAGAAAATGTTAATTTAAGTTAAGTTTAATTTAATTTTTGAATTAGAATATTAAAGTAACCAAACTTTAGTCTAGTTTAAGTTAAGGTCTAAAAAAGATTATTTGCTATTCTCACCCTCTTCCTTAAGCCCATGAAAAATGAACTGTAAATAATTGCTATCCGCACCATCCCCTTATCCCTGCGTTTTGGGCTTTGTTAGTCTGCTGTCTGCACCCCATATTTTAGGCCCCTTACAAAAATAACTAGAGATAACCACTAATGTCACCCCCTGAATATTTCTTTAGACTTTTAATTTTTAGTTTAATTATAGTTTCAAATTAAATCTAATAAAAATAAGTAAATGCTTAAGAAAATTCCCAAAAAAATTAAAGTGGCTTAATAAATCAATTTAGAAATTTGTGATATTTTTTATTTTCTGGAATTTGTTTATTTTTGAATTAATTCTGAATTATTCTTTTATTTAGCTTTATTGAATTTCTTCTTAATTGTGCTGAATTTTGTTTATTTTATTTAAATAGCTTCCAGCAACTTTTTTGAGCCATTCTTTTTTCTGTAATTAAAAGACTCATAATAGTTCTTAGGATATTTTTTATGGAATTTTTAGGAGCTTTTATCTTATGTTTTAGTGATATAATCCTTAGGAAATAGTAATTAATTCTTAGCTGGAAATAATTATTTGTTAGGCATAGGAAAAATAGAAATTTTTAGGATCCCTTTTAGTACCATATTAGAGATAATGTTAGGATCTTGCAATTTAATTTTCACAATTTTTCTAGAAGTTTTAGTATTTTTTTTTTAGAATATTAGTTTAGGCTTAGTTAGGTATAATTCCCATTAGTTTAGGCCATTCAAAGAAAATATAGTTCAATATAAAAAAATAATAGTAGTATAGATTAGATTTAGCATTTAAATTTAATATTAGACTTAGGTTTAGTTCAATTAAGTTTTTAGAATGAGTATTAGGATTAGCTTAGATTTAGAACTTAGGTTTTAAAGTTCATTTTCATTAGAATTAAAATAAATAAAAATAGACTATTCTTAGGTTATGCCTTTAATGTGTTGTTTAGATTTTTATTTCTTATAATTCAATTTCATTGTTTTTGCTTCATTTGATTTTATAACTTGTATAGGTTTCCCATGTGTTCTTAGAATCAACTTAACTTCATTAAGAAGTAAGTTAAATTCTAGTAGTTTTAAGTTTCCATTAGGAATAGAAAACTTCACTAACCATTAGGACTACTTTGTAAATACATAACAAAAATAGGATTGAGTCTTAGTCCCTTAGATTTTTTCTTTTATCAACTTGAGTCTTTCTTTCTCCCTTCAAAAGAAAAGCAATAAAACACTTAATAAAAACCGAACAATCTTGTACGACACGAGACTTTGTTGCGGAGTGTTTATACACGTCCTGTTTCGGGGAGAGGTGTAAATACTTCCCGCGATGGATAGGTCTTAGTATAAGACAGTTCACAAACAAAATTCAAAACACTTCTTTTAAAAGACAAAAACAAATAACAAGCGACTATCCTGCGGGAACTTCTCTTCTCATCTCATTCATTCACAACGCGAACTCGCGGCGACTTGTCTCGCATGCAAGACGGTAAACGCACTCGTACCAGACGAGCCTGCAACACCTGAGCATAGACATACGCAGTTCCAACTGTAAAAAACACAAACAAATAGTTCCCGCCTAGGTTAGACGAACTACGGCGTCTCTGATCCTCATTTATCCCGATGAGGTACGTAGGCAGTGGGGTAGGGCCCATTCGAGCACACTCTTTATTTTCCCTACATTTCCCCTTTTGTTCATTCTCTTTTCTTATTCCTTTCTCATTTCATTCCAGTTTCCAGTTAGCGGTTTTTATTCAACAGCAGTTATTTTTCTCACCCTTTGAAACAAGCAAGCAAGCGTGGATCCCGTCGGGTACGGCGGACGATCTGGGTGCTAATACCTTCCCAGGTCGTAACCGACTCCCGAACTCAGATCTTTGGTTCGCAAGGCCTTGTCCTTTCCTTCTTCCTCAGGTTTGTGCAACATTACCTTTCCCATTCATTCGGGATAAAATGTCTGGCTGGCGACTCTAACCTTTCCGCGCCACTTTCGCGTTTGTACTAGGATGAAAATCCCGGGAGCGACAGCTGGCGACTCTGCTGGGGACTAACCTGATTCTTCCGGTTTCCCTTGTAGAGTCAATCCTAGCGCCTGTTTGGCTTTGTTTATTTGGGTGTTTATCTGTTAGCTGTTGGTGCTTTAGTTTAGCTTTACTGTTTTCATTTACAGTTTTATTTTACAGCTTTACTTTATCGCATTTATTTATCGCTTTCAGTATTTTATTTTCCATGCATCATATTATACTGGACTGTCTGGCTGTGCTGGTTTTCATTTTTTCTGTGGGTGGGAGTTACTGTGAGATAAGCGAAATACCCGGCTTGAGTGCACCATAGGATTAGCGTAGACAGACATTGTACTCTTATGGTATCTCACCATGATGGGTGGCGATGTGTTCCACACCCAGATTGCGACCGTCTTGGAACTATTCCGTGTGGGGATTACCTCACTTCAGGGTACGACCTTGATAGTTATGTGCATCTGGTGACCGATCTTCGAGGACCTTAATGGAAACACCCCTCTCCAGTGATGACAGTGGCAGACCACATTTGTTGGCAAACCCACTCGCATCCGAGGGTCCATTGGGAACTCGCATAGGATGGCCTGGTTCTCTCATAGGAATTCAGTTAAAGCAAACTGTTCGTATGACGATAGTATTGTACCCTTCGGGATGAATGTACTATTGTTTCTCGATTCAGTGCTTGAAGCTGGAGACTTGTGAGGGATGCTTGTTTTTCCGGACTCAACTGAGACCTCCCTGCGTAGTACATAATACCAAACCGATTCCCTGATTTGGTCATGAGCCATTTCTCGGAGATGGTGAACGTATTATTGCTATTCGGCTTTGAGAGTCCGTGATGTTGACCCGAGTAGCACGCCCGTGAGATTGGGAGGGGTTTACAGGTTTGCAGGAACCCTGGTACCTTCAGCATACCCACTTTGCCTTTGGTTCAGTTTTGTGATCTGGATTTCTGTTCTTAAGTTATGGACCCCGGATCAGAGGGATGATTATTGTGATATCTGGATTTTGAGACCTGGCACCGACACCTGATTATATGATTGGCACATCACAGACACTTCACTGATCACATGCCTTGCCTTGCATAAACATCATATCATCATTAATCATTTGTGTTTCTTTTATTCTCAGGGTTTGCATTATTCCCGGTTCCTGGTCATATCTTTGCTTCAGAATGGAAGACGTCAGAAAGAAGAATATTTTCTACAAGTTTTTTGATACCAAAGTGGACTTGCTCAAGCAGATGGTGTCTCTCATTACCCCGGGTCATTTGGATTTCTTCAAACAACAGTATGGTGATATTTTGGATGTGGTTTTCAGCTTGGATAGTTCACAGAAGAGTGCCATTCATACTTTGCTACAGTACTATGATCCTAGGCTCCGATTTTTCACATTTCCGGATTTCCAGCTAGGTCCATTGCTAGAAGAGTATGTTGAGATTCTGAGACTACCGATTCAAGATCAGATTCCATTCAATTCAGAAATGACAAGGCCAACTCACACCGACATTGCTAAGGCTCTTTATTTGAGCCCATCAGAAGTATCTGCTAATCTGGTTTCCACCAAGGCCGGGGTGCTTGGTTTTCCCTTTGAGTTTCTGGTCAGAAAAGCTGAAGAGTGTGTCGTGGAAAAGCAGTGGGATGCAGTTTGCGCCATCTTGGCATTGTCTGTATATGGGATAGTCTTGTTTGCTGATATGGACAAGTTTGTAGACATAAATGCAATTCATGTGTTTGTGTTGAAGAATCCGATACCTACTTTCCTAGGTGACTTGTATTATTCAGTGCATTATAGGAATGAGAAGAGACGAGGTGGCTTGGTTAGATGTTGTGCTCAGTTGTTCTACACTTGGTTTATGAGGCACATCCCTATTGCTGGAGTGTTTACGGATCCCAATGTAATCTGGTTGCAGAAGCTCAACACATTGACTGCCAAAGACATCAGATGGTTCACTTTAAGGTTGAAAGGAAAAGAGCTTATCTCCAGCTGTGGAAAGTATCCTAATGTTCCTCTCTTAGGAGTAGCTGGTTGCATTAACTACAACCCCATACTCTTGAGAAGACAATTAGGGTACGCTTTAAAGAATGTTCCTAAAGATTCAGAGTTGGGTCAGACTTTTTATTTTCCTACGAAGGATAATCTCCCATTGGTGCGTGAGGCTGCAGGTGCTTGGAAAACGGTTATTAAAAAGGGTATAGATCGTTTGGGCAGGAGCAACAACCAAATGTTTCCCGAGTTCGAAGCATGGGTAAGAGAAAAGGCCCAAGTGACTCTAATTCCTTTTTCTGCACCATTACCCCCACCTACTACGGTGCCTTTGGAGGAATATCAGAAGTTAGAAGCTTTGGTTAAGCAACTGAGGGTTGAAAATCAAGAGGCTCTTAATTCTTGTCAAGCGCTGATGATCCAGAACCGTCAATGGAAAGATAGAGCTGTGCAAGCCGAAGAAATAGTCCGTCTCAAGCAGAAGGACTTTGAAGATAGAGAACTTTACTTCCGAAAGAGAGGTTTAGCTGAGACTCATAAGACGGCCCAGCGCCGAAGAGAGAAGAAGGATCTTAGTGAAGCCAATGAAGCTGTTACTTTATGGCAGGAGAAATGGGACGAAAATCTGAAGAAACAAAAGGAGTTAGATGCCAAGCATAAACGGGAAGTCAAAAGTCTTCAGGATTCTTTAGATGGGCAGAAAGAACTTCTCAGGAAAGCTTATTATCAAGAGGAAGATCGTATCCGGCGCGTAACAGAAAGCCAGCAGGCACTGAAGGAAGCTCAAAAGGAGATTGAAGACTTGAAGTTGAAAGCTGAGGTGAAAAGGTCGAAGGCCGAGTCTAGTCAAAGCAAGGGGAATGAAGCAGCATTTCTACAGCAGATCGAGGAGTTGCACGCTTCTTCTGATACGAGGGATTTCCTCATTCAGAAGCTCATCCAGGAACCCGGTCATCCAGATGTGGTTCAATTGTTCCAGAGCGTCAAATGCCTTAGCTGGAGATTGAAAGATATAGAGTTCCCTAGGGTTTAATTTCATGTTGTTGTACTTGGATTACCCACAGGCTTGTTGTGGGATTCCTTATATGTGATGTACTTTTGTTGTTATTTTGTTTGGTACCCTTCAGGGACGTTGTATTTTCAAATTCCAGTCTATATGATTGATTTGTTCCGGATTTCTTGTTCGTTATTTGCACCGCCACGGGAAATGAGCACCAATTCTCCACAGCCGTCATTACGTCTGAATATTACTTGGGTCTTCTTCCCAATTCTTATCTTCTTAATGCCAGGACCGGATACAGGAAATACTCGGGAATAAAAGGAACACATTGCATTGCATACACATCATTTGCATTTTGTCTTTGTCTTTGCAGGTTTTTCTTCGAGATGTCTAATTTATCTGTGTTCATCAGGCAAAGATTGCGAGGGCCACCAAGACCCGATACCTTCGACAAAATATTCCTCATCGGTACGCGACCCGCAGTAATCAAAGAATAGCAATGGACGCCATGCAGACAGAACTCAACGATGTCCGTACCAAGATGGCAGAATTTATGACTCTGATGCAGGGGATGGCCCAGGGGCAGCAGGAGCTGAGAAATGCAATTCAAGGGTTAACTCCTCCTAACACTAATGCTCAGGCAACTACTTCCGGCGGACTAGGGGGTCCTCCCAACACCAACAACGGTACAGGTGGACCTCATGTTCCAGATCCAGCTATGGCTACATATGTTCCTGTGCAGGACAGGCAAGAAGACCAATTCCAGTACTTCAACAATGATATGGGTTTCGGCGGTGACGGAAATCTCAACGACTTCTTGGTGCTTGCAGAGAAGGTCAAGGCCTTAGAGTGCAAGGACACTTTGGGAATTGACGTGTCAGATATGGGTTTAGTACCTGGGGTGGTCATTCCGCACAAGTTCAGACCACCAGCATTTGATAAATACAACGGCGGCTCTTGCCCGAAAACTCACCTACAGGCCTTCTACAGGAAGATTGCGGCCCACACGCGAGACGAGAAACTATGGATGTATTATTTCCAGGATAGCCTTTCAGGAGGGTCCTTGGAGTGGTACATGAAGTTGGAAAGGAGCTCTATTAGAAGTTGGAAGGATTTGGGAGAGGCTTTCCTCAGACAATATCAATACAACATTGACATGGCACCTAGCCGTACTCAGCTTCAAAGTTTGACACAGAGGATCTCGGAGAGCTTCAAAGACTATGCACAGAGGTGGCGTGAGGTGGCCGCCCGAGTGCAACCACCTTTATTGGAAAGAGAGATGGTCGATCTTTTCCTGAATACCCTCCCAGGGCATTTCATGGAAAGGTTGGCTGGTTGTTCCTCAAGTGGTTTTTCGGACATTATCTTGACTGGAGAAAGAATCGAGAGCTGGCTCAAACAGGGGAAGATTCAAAATGGAAGCGCTTCAGTATCTGGCATCAAGAAACCCTTTGTGAAAAGGAGGGAAGGAGAAACAGGTGCAGTATACGCCCAGAGAGGAATGATGCACCAAGGATATTATCAGCAAGTGGCCCTCGTCACTATTTCAACTCCTCCAGTTCAACAGCGGGTCCATCCTCCACAGCCGCAACGCTCTCAGGGGTATCAGCCGCGAGCCCCTCGTCCGTACTACCCTCAGAAGCCGAGGGATAGACATTTTGAAGCTCCACCAATGTCTTACTCCCAACTGTTGAAGAATCTCCTGCAGCTTCAAATGATTCAGCTCCGGACCTTGCAACCTCCGAGGCCAGGCCAAATTCCTGAAGGTTATGACTCGAGTGCTAGATGCGAGTTTCATTCTGGAGCTCCCGGCCATAGTACTGAGAATTGTAAAGCGTTGAAGCATGTTGTTCAGGACTTGTTGGATTCTAAAGCGATCAATTTCGCTCCCTCTCCTAATGTGCTGGAAAATCCCATGCCTCCTCACAGGGGCACGGTTGGTGCAATTGGTGAAGGGGAGAAATTGAATTTGGTGGATGATGTAGATGACTTGCAGACTTCATTGGTTGCTATCAAGGTTTGCTTGTTGAAGAAAGGCATTTCCCCGGATGCGAGAATGATTGTTCAGAATGTACAGAGGCTACCAACGGTTGTAAACGATTGAAGGCCGGAATTCAAGGTATGATTGATGAAGGAGTGCTGCAATTTGACAAGATCGTGGAAGAAAGTGAAGTATCTACAGTGACTATCTTTTATGATCCATCCCAAGTTCCTTCGCGTGCCAGAGCGGCGCCAATAACTATTACTACTGCTGGACCCATAATGTACCAAAGTGACAGAGCAGTTCCTTGGAACTATGGTGGCGAAGTGTATTGCAACGGCCAGAGACAAGAGTTGGCCATGACTAGTATAACCCCAGCTCAAGTAGAGAATGTTGGAGTAGGGGGTTTTACTAGAAGCGGAAGACTATTTGCGCCGGAAGCACTGAGAAGCAATGTGATACCACCCAGGGATACTGCCGAAGCCCAAGCTAGAGCCAGGGGAAAACAACCAGTAGTTGCCAATGATCCAACTCCATCAACTGATCCAGATCTCACCTTTGACAAAGAAGCCGAAGAATTCCTGAGGATCATCAAGAAGAGTGACTATAAGATTGTAGATCATTTGCAGCAGACGCCGTCAAAGATCTCCATCTTATCATTACTCATGTGTTCGGACTCTCACAGGAAGGCCCTTTTAAATATTCTGAACAAGGCATACGTGCCTCAGGATATTTCTGTAAACCAGTTAGAAACGGTGGTGTCCAGTGTTAATGCTAGTCATGGATTAGGTTTCACAGACTTGGACTTAACTTCTGATGGGCGTGCTCACAATCGGGCATTGCATATTTCTCTGGAATGCAAGGGTGCAGTACTCTCCCATGTGCTGGTGGATACTGGTTCATCTCTGAATGTCTTGCCTAAGAAGGCATTGATGAAGCTGGACTATGATGGAGTGGTGCTAAATCCCAGTGATTTAGTAGTTCGGGCATTCGATGGATCAAGAAGATCGGTGTTTGGAGAGGTGGAGTTACCTATCAAGGTAGGTCCACAAGTCTTCAACACCACGTTTTATGTGATGGATATCCAGCCGGCATATAGTTGTTTACTTGGAAGACCCTGGATACACTCGGCAGGAGCGGTTTCTTCTACACTTCATCAGAAATTAAAGTTTGTCTGGGAAGGTCAAGTTGTGACGGTCAGCGGGGAAGAAGATATCTTCGTCAGTCATCTAGCCTCATTCAAATATGTGGAGATGAATGGCGAAATAGTCGAGACCCCATGTCAAGCTTTCGAGCCTTTGAAGTCCGAGCAAGCGTCCGCCGTAGCAACTTCTCCTGCAGTACCGAAGAAGGGGGTTTCCATAGCTTCGTATAAACAAGCGCTTGAACTAGTAGAATCTGGAGTGCGAGAAGGCTGGGGCAGCCCAGTCGAATTGCCAGAGAAGAAGGACATGTTCGGGATTGGTTATCACCCTGGAGGATCTTCGTCTGAAACAAGTACAAAAGGTTGTCAGAGCCCGGTCATTTTCACAAGCGCAGGAGTGGTAGACTACGGAAATATCAGCGCAGTGCAGGATGAAGCTGTTGATAGTGACTGTGACTTGGATGAATGGATTAGGCCTGCCGTCCCAGGAGCTCAACTTAGCAACTGGACGTCAGAAAGGCTCATTTCAGTAACATCTTTTGAAGAGTAATGTTTTTTTTGTTTTTGTTTTCCTGTATTAAAGCACTATGTCTTGCCCGGGGCATAGTGGCTCTGTGTAAGGGTTCATTTGTTCATTAACACAATAATAAATAAAATTGACGTTTCACATTCATTCATGTTGTTCTCTGTCTTTCGTTTTTACTTTTGTTTTTCAAAAAGAAAGAAAAGTTTTAAAATGGCAGTGTTTCTCATTTTATCAAGTTGTTGCTAAAGCCTTGCATGAATCATCATTCATGCAGGTGCTCGTCACCGGATCTTATCAATGACGACCCTGTTATGGCTAAGTATGACTTCGACAATCCAATTTATCAAGCCGATGAGGAAGGTGAAGAGGATTGTGATTTACCTGAAGAATTGGCCAGACTGCTCAAACAGGAAGAGAAGATGATTCAGCCGCATGAGGAAGATGTTGAAGTGATAAACCTGGGTACTGAAGAGGACAAGAAAGAAGTCAAGATCGGAGCTGCATTAGAAGAATCTGTCAAGACTCGTTTGATGGTTATGCTTCGAGAATACGTTGACGTCTTCGCATGGTCCTACCAAGATATGCCGGGTTTAGATACTGACATCGTGGTACACAAGCTACCTCTCAGGGAAGGTTGTCCTCCGGTAAAGCAGAAGTTGAGACGCACGCGTCCAGACATGGCAATTAAAATAAAAGAAGAAGTGCAAAAACAATTTGATGCCGGCTTCTTGGCCGTGACTAGTTATCCTCCGTGGGTTGCTAACATCGTGCCGGTTCCCAAGAAAGATGGCAAAGTCAGAATGTGTGTGGATTACAGGGATTTGAATAGGGCCAGCCCCAAAGATGATTTCCCTCTACCTCACATAGATGTACTTGTTGATAATACTGCTCAGTTTTCCGTGTTCTCTTTCATGGACGGATTCTCAGGTATAATCAAATCAAGATGGCTCCCGAGGATATGGAAAAGACAACTTTCATCACTCCTTGGGGCACCTTTTGTTACAAGGTCATGCCGTTTGGTTTAAAGAATGCAGGAGCTACCTACCAACGGGCAATGGTGACGTTGTTTCACGACATGATCCATCATGAAATTGAGGTTTATGTTGATGACATGATAGCAAAGTCCCAGACGGAAGAGGAACACTTGGTCAACCTAGCAAAATTGTTTGACAGGCTTCGAAAGTTCAGACTGAGGTTAAATCCGAATAAATGCACCTTCGGGGTTCGTTCTGGCAAGTTGCTCGGCTTCATTGTTAGTGAACGAGGAATTGAGGTTGATCCGGCCAAGGTGAAAGCTATCCAGGAAATGCCTGAGCCGAAGACTGAAAGGCAAGTGCGTGGTTTCTTGGGGAGACTAAACTACATTGCACGGTTTATTTCTCACCTAACGGCCACGTGCGAGCCCATCTTCAAGCTTCTGAGGAAGAATCAGGCCATTAAATGGAATGAAGACTGTCAGCGGGCCTTTGATCGAATCAAAGAATATTTGTTGGAGCCACCAATTCTTATGCCTCCAGTGCCAGGAAGGCCTCTAATTATGTATCTTACTGTGCTCGAAGGATCGATGGGATGTGTGCTGGGTCAGCAGGACGAGTCTGGTCGAAAAGAGCACGCCATTTATTACCTTAGCAAAAAGTTTACCGATTGTGAGACACGATACTCACTACTCGAGAAAACTTGTTGCGCTTTGGCATGGGCTGCTCGCCGACTAAGACAGTACATGCTGACTCACACTACTCTTTTAATTTCCAAGATGGATCCTGTAAAATACATCTTTGAGAAGCCGGCCTTGACAGGAAGAGTGGCCCGTTGGCAGATGATACTTACGGAGTATGACATACAATACACTTCACAAAAAGCAATCAAGGGGAGTGTGTTGTCAGAATACTTGGCCCAGCAGCCGATTGATGATTATCAACCCATGAGGTTTGAGTTTCCGGATGAGGACATCATGTTCCTCAAGTCGAAAGACCATGAAGAACCACTTCCGGAGGAGGGGCCTGACCCCGAATCCAAATGGAAGTTGATGTTCGACGGGGCTGTAAACATGAATGGGAGTGGGGTAGGTGCTGTTATTATCTCACCAGAAGGAGTCCACACACCTCTCGCTGCTCGGTTGACCTTCGAGTGTACTAACAACGAGGCAGAGTATGAAGCTTGCATCATGGGGATCGAAGAGGCAATAGACTTGCGAGTCAAGAACCTTGAGATCTTTGGAGATTCAGCTCTGGTAGTAAATCAAGTCAATGGCAAATGGTTAGTTCATCAAGCTCGTTTGATTCCTTACCGAGATTACGTCAGGAGGCTGTTAACCTTTTTTACCAAAGTAAAGCTGAGTTATGTTCCTAGAGACGAAAACCAGTTCGCCGATGCTCTCGCAACTTTATCGTCCATGATCAAAGTTTGTCGAGAAAATTTCGTGCCTCGAATTTCGATCTCCAGGCTTGAAAGACCGGCTTATGTCTTTGCAGTTGGTGATGTTGAAGATGATAAGCCTTGGTACCACGACATCAAACAATTCCTGAAGGCTCAAGAATACCCGGCTGGGGCATCCAGTAAAGATAAGAAAACTCTTAGAAGACTGGCGGGAGGTTTCTTCTTGAATCAGGATGGTGTGTTGTACAAACGGAACTTTGACATGGTGCTGCTCAGATGTGTGGACAGACACGAGGCAGACATGTTAATGCAGGAGGTTCACGAAGGCTCCTTTCGTACCCATGCTGGAGGACATACCATGGCCAAGAAATTGTTGAGATCGGGATACTATTGGATTACCATGGAATCCGATTGTTGCAAATACTCTCGTAAGTGCCATAAGTGTCAAATTTATGCCGACAAGGTCCATGTGCCTCCGAATCCGTTGAGTGTCATGTCTTCACCATGGCCGTTCGCTATGTGGGGCATCGATATGATTGGAAAGATTGAGCCAACATCTTCTAATGGACATCGCTTCATCCTAGTTGCTATTGATTATTTCACGAAGTGGGTCGAAGCTGCTTCCTATGCCAATGTCACTAAGCAAGTGGTCGCTCGATTTATTAAGCGGGACATCATCTGCCGGTATGGAGTCCCTGAAAGGATCATTACTGATAATGGTTCTAATCTCAACAACAAGATGATGGCTGACTTGTGTCGAGACTTCAAAATAGAACACCACAACTCTTCTCCATATCGTCCGAAGATGAATGGCGCCGTCGAGGCGGCTAATAAAAACATCAAGAAGATTGTTCAGAAGATGGTTGTGACGTACAAAGATTGGCATGAGATGTTACCATTCGCGTTGCATGGGTATAGAACATCAGTACGCACTTCAACTGGGGCAACTCCATTCTCATTGGTGTATGGTATGGAGGCAGTTCTACCGATCGAAGTGGAAATCCCCTCATTGAGGTTGATGATGGACATCAAGCTAGATGAAGCTGAGTGGCTCCGATCCAGATATAATCAATTGAGCCTCATTGAAGAGAAGCGTCTAGCAGCTGTATGCCATGGACAGTTGTATCAGCGACGAATGAAGCAAGCTTTTGACAAGAAGGTGCGACCACAGAGGTACATGCCAGGAGATTTAGTGCTGAAAAGGATTCTTCCTCCTCTCAACGATCACAGGGGCAAGTGGACACCCAACTATGAAGGACCGTTCGTGGTTAAAAAGGTTTTCTCAGGCGGAGCCTTAATGTTGACAACCATGGACGGAGAAGACTTTCCATCCCCTGTCAACGCAGACGCAGTAAGAAAATACTTCGTGTAAAAAAGGACCCGCTGGATAAAAACAGAATAAAGATCCAGGCAAAAATGGGCATCCCGGCGAGCCAAAAACAGAATAAAAGGCTCGGGCAAAAGTTAGGGAAATATTAAAAAAAAATGTGTACACCCGCTGAGTTGAAAAGCCACATCGGACAACTCAGGCAAAAAAGGGTATCCCGGTGGATTGAAAACCTGAAAGGGCGATCCACGCAAAAGAGGGATTAACACGAACGACTGCGATCTGCGAGATCCATGACCTACCTACAGTTGAGGCTATATTAAGGGTTGAAGATCAGTTCACTTACTTTTTCTCAAGAGGCAAGAGAGCGGAGCGTCTTGAAGACATACGAGTCATAACCGGGTTGATACTTGATGAGATTCATTTTTCACATTGCCAATAGGGTAGTTTGTTTTTCTTTTAGTTGTTCCCTCATTCCAGGGAACTGCTTCCTTTGTATTGCCTATTCAAGGCCACCTTTCCAAATCAATAAAAGTTCAACTTCAGTCAATTGACTATTTTGTTTCTTTATTTCTACTTTTTCATCTAGCATTGATTGATTGTGAAAACGTCTAGCAAATGGTAACTCGCATTGTGTTATGAACATTTGAATGTTTTTCTAACTCGTGCAGGAAAATAAAAACATTTAATATAACTCAGAAAGGGTGTTGAGATACCTAGACAATGATTCATGCTATGAGCCTGGGGCAAGCAGGTCCCAAACTAATTCTCTATGTTGCAGGTACTATCGATTGTGTTCATGCAGGTACAGGTACTGGTGTTGCTAACAGAGCTAAAGATCATTATCCAGGATGGGCATTCCCATTTGTTTGAGCAGAAACAAATGTCTCCCAGGGTGTTTCCAATCATCCCCAGCCATGTGCAAGTTGAAATTTCACCCTAGCCAGATAGCAGAGAGTGGGTGCAACCCCCAGGCAGAAGTCTCCTTTCAGACAGGGGCAATTCTCGACAGTATAAGGAGTGTCTTGCCTCCCCAGCAGTTGCTTCCTCGGCAGTGTCATGCCTTTGGTTCCCAGAAAGTCCTCACTTCCCCATCAGAGTTCAAGAAGGGTTCGTCTCCCGCAGGGTCTTGGCACTCCAATCTCAAAGTCTAATTTATTTTTGGCAGTGGTGGCTATTCTGAGCCAGTGAATTATTAAAAGTTTTCCCCGCGGAGTTGTTTCCTCCTCACCAGGATGAACTAGATCACTGCAGTGATCATCGTTTCTTCCCAGCCAAGTTATCTGGAATTACCTGCAGTCTCCTTATCAGGAGATCTCCTTTGCATTGTCATTCGCATAATCATCATTGCGTCTGCATCCTCCAAAGCGTAGCATTTCCATCATCATGGAGCATTACGCCATAAATTCAAACATATGCATGCCAGCATGGGCCAGTTTTGAGGTATATTATGTACGACTTATAATGTCTTCTCAACCGGAAATACTCCGCACAGAGGATACCAATATCATTTTTCAGACATCCTTGTCTTTTCAAGTCAATGTTGGACACGTATTCCGCGTCTTGTTTGGTACAACAGTCGCATTACAGGTTCTCATTTTGTACAACGGTCTTGTTTGCCTGGGCTCTCGTTTATGTACAACGATCCCGTTCCATCTTGTCCTATTTTCTCTGTGTTTGGTTATCAGTCGAGGCTGGTATACCTTTGCGTCTCCATTCGAGGATGGTTTCGTGTTAGATCCGAGGATCTCTTGATTTGTTATTCGAGGATGGCATTTCTTTTATTCAATTCCTTCCGAGGTTGGTCTTGTTGTTGTGGCTATTATTCGAGGATAGTAGTTCACTTTTTGAGCTTATTGATCGAGGTCAGTTTGTCTCTTTTGCAAAGTCTGTCTGAGGTCAGCTTTGTGTTTGGTTATCAGTCGAGGCTGGTATACCTTCGCGTCTCCATTCGAGGATGGTTTCGTGTTAGATCCGAGGATCTTTTTGATCTGTCATTCGAGGATGACATTTCTTTTCTTCAAGTCCTTCTGCGGTTGGTCTTGTTGTTGTGGCTATTATTCAAGGATAGTAGTTCACTTTTTGAGCTTATTGATCGAGGTCAGTTTGTCTCTTTTGCAAAGTCTGTCTGAGGTCAGCTTTGTGCTTGGTTATCAGTCGAGGCTGATATACCTTTGCGTCTCCATTCGAGGATGGTTTCGTGTTAGATCCGAGGATCTTTTGATTTGTCATTCGAGGATGGCATTTCTTTTTCTTCAAGTCCTTCTGCGGTTGGTCTTGTTTGTGTGGCTATTGTTCGAGGATAGTAGTTTACTTTTCGAGCTTATTGATCGAGGTCAGTTTGTCTCTTTTGCAAAGTCTGTCCGAGGTCAGTCTTTGTTGTTGATTGTTATCTCCTGCGGCCTATATACTATCGTGTTTCTATTCCAGGATGGTTTTAGTATTGGATTCGAGGATCCCTTGTGAGTTGTCGTGCGAGGATGACATTCTTACCAGCATATTTCCACCTGGTTCTATTCCCGTTACCTATTCAGAGGTCAAAATCAAAAATATATAAATAAATAAATGGGCAGATGGCATTCCCATTGCCTTCAGTGTGCAAATTTTCAGGTTTCATTTGGGTATTCAATCACTCCACGCCTTGAACATATAAAAGCCGTTGCAATTATTCGTTCAGGCTTGCAGATGATTGAATAGGGGCAGCTTTAATACCTCAAAATTTGCCCTCATGATTATTCCCTCTACTGGCGTATCATTTCGCATTCATCGGTATTTCTCATTAGATCATAATATCTATCATCATGCATTGCATTGTATTCCTCAGGCATGAGATCAGTGTCCTCAGAAGAGCCCTGTTATCCCATTGTTTTGTGGTTTCTATTTCGCTGGAAAGTGTGTCATGGATCATGGAATTAGAGTGTCGCATCTTATGAACTCAAGGTTTGGTTATTTGGCTGTTAATGACACCAGTTTTCTTATGCACTTGCTACTCGATTAGGGTTTATTTCCCTAATTAACTGATCTTTAAGAAGTTCATTTGTAAAGAGTGTTCATTGGAGTATCAAGCTCATTATCATGGTGAATTGGTTCTATTTATGAGTGAGTTTGAGGGCCTGCCACCAACTGAGGTCTTTAACGTTAAAGTCCAATTTGGGATTAGTCGATGGAGATATGCATTTAAGTTCCGGATTTCCAAGTGGTTTTAACAGCGGGATGGTTCATGGATTATTGATATTCATCATAACATCAAGGCCTGGTTCAAGAATACGGTTCTAATGGAGGATGAAAAGTGAGCAATTATGATCTATTTGGAAGGTTCATTCGAATTCAAACCATTTTTCAAGCCCATTTTATCCAAATCTATATTTTTGCCAAATTCATTCACCTATCCCTACCATAAGTCATTTGGTTTAATTCAAATCACATTTCCAAAACTCCTATGTTTGTTTAAATCAAAACCCATTTTTATTTTTCAATCTAAAACCACTTATTAGTTCATATTTGTTTCATTCCATTTTCGAAAGTCAATCCCAAAATTCTCTTAGTCAAATTTATTTTTTTTATTTAGACCATATGCTATTGATCTTAATTTGGTTCAAATGGAGGTTTCAAAGGTACGCAACAAGAAGTAAAGGTTTTAATTGGTGCTGCTTTGGTCCTTGGTATGAATTTAAACACTTTCTTACACTTTCTTTGATAAGCTCCATTCTAATTGGAAAAAGTCATTGGTTTACAATAGATTCGGAATTCAGAGGCAGTTTTCAGTTAACATGTGGATATAAAAAAAAAACTACAACAGAATAACAGAATTGATGGGGGGCCAGATATAGGAAATTGATACAATAGACTGATACGAAAACGGTTACAAAAAAAAACTCAATGAAAAATAACAGATTTCAGAATTTGCGGCAGGAATTTTCCCTCGGTGTCATTGCCACTTTCAGGTCTTCATCAACCTTCAAAAAACAACAGTCACAATCCCTCCGGGTCCTCCGATTTTCATTGAATCTGCAACAGCAAAAACTGCAAGTCCGAGGATAATTATAGTAAAATCCAACAATAATTCAGGGATTAAGTATGATAAGCTGGTGGATGGAGAAATAAGAGGCTGCAGCAAATTAGAAAGAAGAAGGGGAGTCAGAATTGAAGTAAGTTAAGTAAGGACAGTGAAAAGGGGTGAATACCTGGGTCAGGTCCATCGATCACCACAGCTCGTACCATTCCCGTACCATTTGTTCAGCTCTAATCTCAGCACCACCTGCCATATGTGTTCGCAATATGATGAAACGGAAAACCAGAGTTAGTGAGCACTCAGAGAGGAAAAATAGAGAATTATAACTCAAAACAGAAATCAAATCCTAACCGAATTCGCTAACTTCATAACAGAATTGGAAGCAAGGAATTGGAAATTCTTAACTGAAATAACAAACTTATCTTCCTGAAGTTTCCAGAATCATTTGCAATCCTCCTATAAATCAGAGGCATCATTCTCTATCAGTTTTTCTTACACACTTTCAGTCCCTTCCACCCTTTTCAATCTTCTTATTCCTTCCTTTCCTCAAACCATTGCAATCCTCTTTGTACCTTGATCTCGTTTCTGAATTCACCTTCAAGCCTCACCACTAACACTCAACCCTTCAAACTCTTCTTCTTCATCATCGTCCTTAAACGATAGCCTGTAACAATGAACTATCAGTTCATACACAGAAGAAACAGGTAAACAGAATTGAATTGAGGTAGAAGAGTTTCAAAGACCTTGTCTCCCTCAAGCTTCGATTACATTGACAGCATTATATCTCCTGCAAATAAGAGATAATACAGGGTCTGTTACAAGGGAAAGAATGGAGAAAGAATTGCGAGTCTAAGGTCCAAGCTCGAATCGTATTCGGAGATTTGTAAGCTACCTTGATCAGTGATCACACGGCTCTTACAGTTGCCACCAAGACCGTCACGAAATCGACAATCTTCTGTAATTTGTGTTGTTCAACACCCGTCCTTGATCAACATTCGCCAACTTTCAGTGGTCTTGTGACAATCTTTCGGTATCCGTAATCAAGAATGGGCTCTGCATCTCCATGAATTAACCTGCAAAATAGCAAATCCCTCAGTGAAAATTCAAGACCTGCGATGACCAGCATTTGCAAGCCGTAAGAGACAGGGACGAAAAGAGAAGCCGAAGCTCATACCTGACGCAACATTGTTCTGCGTTGTCACCAAAAGTCTTGTACTCGCCGTCGACAAGGTACGATTTCTTTGTTCTCACTGATCTTGCCTTAGCGTTATGCGTGCTCGTATGTTCTTAGTTAGGATTTCGATGGTTGGAAGCGAAGAGAATAGGCTTGATGGCGTGAGGTCCGAACGAGCTTTTGTTTCGGTCTAGCTTGTGTTAGGTTAGGGTTTGCGTGGATTTTGGTTGATAGGTGGTGGCTGACGGATGAAGAAGCTTGTTCTTCTTCAATGGAGGTCGCCGCGGAATGGGGGGACGTTGGGATTTCCGTAGGTCTTGGCTTGATCAAAAGAGGGATTAGGTTAGGTTTTGGTTTGGTTTGAAGGTGCTTAGGAGAGGTTTCAATGGTGATGAGGACGAAGACGGAAGAATGGACGGTGTTTGGTTCGGCGGCGTGAGAAGGAAAGGAAGACGGAGAAGGTGACGGGAAGGAGAAGATGGATGATGGGGGGTGGTGCGGCGCAAGGGAGAAGATGAGGAGATTAATTAGGGTTGCTGTAGATTTAGGTTATAATTCAATTCATTTTTTTAATTAATGTTGTAATTATTATAATTCATTTTTTTAAGTAATGTTGTAATTATTATAATTCAATTCATTTTAAGTAATGTTGTAATTATTATAATTTAATTCAGTTTTAATTAAATGTTGTAATAAGAATATAAATTTAAATCAAGATTGTTAGGAAATATTATAATAAAATTAGTCTATTTCATTTTTTGCTTAAATTAAGATTATTAGAACTTTAATTAGGTCATTAGAAAGTTTTATATAAGTTTAGTTTAATTCTATTTTCTTAATTAAGTTTTTTTTTAGAAAATATTAGTTTAATATTTTCTTTAATTAAGAATTTTATAAAAGAAATATTAGTTTAAGATTAGTTAATTCATTTTGTTAAATTAAAATTGTTAGAAAAATATTAGTTTAGTTTACTATTTTCTTAATTAAGTTTTTTTAGAAAATATTAGCTTAGTTCAATATTTTCTTTAATTCAAATTTTTGGAGAAATGTTATAAAAAGATTATTAGTTAATTCTTTTTATTAAAACTAAGTTTAATTCATGTTTTTAAATTAAGATTTTAGGAATTTTAATCATAATTTAGATTTAAGGTAATTCTTCTTTGAATTATAGTATAATTCAGTTTTTTTTTTAGGAAAAAAAGTGTTAATAGGATTAGTTTAATATTTTACTTAATTTGAAATCTTTAGAAAATGTTAATTTAAGTTAAGTTTAATTTAATTTTTGAATTAGAATATTAAAGTAACCAAACTTTAGTCTAGTTTAAGTTAAGGTCTAAAAAAGATTATTTGCTATTCTCACCCTCTTCCTTAAGCCCATGAAAAATGAACTGTAAATAATTGCTATCCGCACCATCCCCTTATCCCTGCGTTTTGGGCTTTGTTAGTCTGCTGTCTGCACCCCATATTTTAGGCCCCTTACAAAAATAACTAGAGATAACCACTAATGTCACCCCCTGAATATTTCTTTAGACTTTTAATTTTTAGTTTAATTATAGTTTCAAATTAAATCTAATAAAAATAAGTAAATGCTTAAGAAAATTCCCAAAAAAATTAAAGTGGCTTAATAAATCAATTTAGAAATTTGTGATATTTTTTATTTTCTGGAATTTGTTTATTTTTGAATTAATTCTGAATTATTCTTTTATTTAGCTTTATTGAATTTCTTCTTAATTGTGCTGAATTTTGTTTATTTTATTTAAATAGCTTCCAGCAACTTTTTTGAGCCATTCTTTTTTCTGTAATTAAAAGACTCATAATAGTTCTTAGGATATTTTGTATGGAATTTTTAGGAGCTTTTATCTTATGTTTTAGTGATATAATCCTTAGGAAATAGTAATTAATTCTTAGCTGGAAATAATTATTTGTTAGGCATAGGAAAAATAGAAATTTTTAGGATCCCTTTTAGTACCATATTAGAGATAATGTTAGGATCTTGCAATTTAATTTTCACAATTTTTCTAGAAGTTTTAGTATTTTTTTTTTTAGAATATTAGTTTAGGCTTAGTTAGGTATAATTCCCATTAGTTTAGGCCATTCAAAGAAAATATAGTTCAATATAAAAAAATAATAGTAGTATAGATTAGATTTAGCATTTAAATTTAATATTAGACTTAGGTTTAGTTCAATTAAGTTTTTAGAATGAGTATTAGGATTAGCTTAGATTTAGAACTTAGGTTTTAAAGTTCATTTTCATTAGAATTAAAATAAATAAAAATAGACTATTCTTAGGTTATGCCTTTAATGTGTTGTTTAGATTTTTATTTCTTATAATTCAATTTCATTGTTTTTGCTTCATTTGATTTTATAACTTGTATAGGTTTCCCATGTGTTCTTAGAATCAACTTAACTTCATTAAGAAGTAAGTTAAATTCTAGTAGTTTTAAGTTTCCATTAGGAATAGAAAACTTCACTAACCATTAGGACTACTTTGTAAATACATAACAAAAATAGGATTGAGTCTTAGTCCCTTAGATTTTTCCTTTTATCAACTTGAGTCTTTCTTTCTCCCTTCAAAAGAAAAGCAATAAAACACTTAATAAAAACCGAACAATCTTGTACGACACGAGACTTTGTTGCGGAGTGTTTATACGCGTCCTGTTTCGGGGCGAGGTGTAAATACTTCCCGCGATGGATAGGTCTTAGTATAAGACAGTTCACAAACAAAATTCAAAACACTTCTTTTAAAAGACAAAAACAAATAACAAGCGACTATCCTGCGGGAACTTCTCTTCTCATCTCATTCATTCACAACGCGAACTCGCGGCGACTTGTCTCGCATGCAAGACGGTAAACGCACTCGTACCAGACGAGCCTGCAACACCTGAGCATAGACATACGCAGTTCCAGCTGTAAAAAACACAAACAAATAGTTCCCGCCTAGGTTAGACGAACTACGGCGTCTCTGATCCTCATTTATCCCGATGAGGTACGTAGGCAGTGGGGTAGGGCCCATTCGAGCACACTCTTTATTTTCCCTACATTTCCCCTTTTGTTCATTCTCTTTTCTTATTCCTTTCTCATTTCATTCCAGTTTCCAGTTAGCGGTTTTTATTCAACAACAGTTATTTTTCTCACCCTTTGAAACAAGCAAGCAAGCGTGGATCCCGTCGGGTACGGCGGACGATCTGGGTGCTAATACCTTCCCAGGTCGTAACCGACTCCCGAACTCAGATCTTTGGTTCGCAAGGCCTTATCCTTTCCTTCTTCCTCAGGTTTGTGCAACATTACCTTTCCTATTCATTCGGGATAAAAATGTCTGGCTGGCGACTCTAACCTTTCCGCGCCACTTTCGCGTTTGTACTAGGATGAAAATCCCGGGAGCGACAGACAGGATGAACCAACTAAACTTCAGGGGAGGGTACTTACCTTTAAACCTCATGCAAGCCTTCAAACCTAGGGCTATTGTGTGACTTGTTTGTGTGTGCCACATGTTTGTGATTGAGCATAACATCATAACATCATTATGCATCATATGCATAGCATTTTCACTAACCATTTCAAGGACCAAAGGATTTATATTTGTTCTTTGTTGCAGGTCATGGCTTCTGCTGGTAGGAATACTATCCGGATTAACTTTGTAGGAATATCTCCAAAGCTTAAGGAATTGGTCTCTCAAGTTTCTGAAAACTCCAAATTCATTAAGAGGCATGGTCACCTACTGGATGTAGTCACTTCAGGGTTCAATGAAGACATGATGAGTGTCCTGTTTCAGTTCTTTGACCCTAAACATCATTGTTTCACATTCCTAGACTATCAGCTGGTTCCTACAATGGAAGAGTTCACTAAACTACTGGGTATACCTGTAACACGGTGGGAGAACTGACTTTAATTAAATGTTGCGGATAGCAAGAGTCGCCACCGACTTTTATTTTATCCAAAGGAAAGGCATAAAAGAACAGGAAAGACCTTTAAAAGATTTTTGGGTCCGGGGGGTAGGTTATGTAAAGGGAAGGTGTTAGCACCCTTTACATCCATGGTTATCCATGGGCTCTTAGTTACTTAGCTCACTTTAAAATGTTTTTGAAAAAGTGAAGTGTGTGAATAGAAAATTTTCATAAGAGTTAATAATGATCCATGTACGGATGCGTAAAAACTTGTGTTTGAAAATTTGTTTGAAATTTGTTAAGTGTTTGAAAATTTGGAATGAAGTGAGCAAGCAACTATGAGGTACCTACCCTAAAGTTTAAGTCTTTTCTGTTCTTTATCCTTTAAATGGTAAGACTATCCCTATTATTAAGGAATAGGTAGTCATTACCTTGGATGTGAGGGACATATGAGGGACATCTGTTTTATGAAGGCAACTGTGAGGTGTATTAAGCATTTAGGAGGGACTATCATCTTTATTCGAAAAGGGACTCGATCTTTAAAGGCAACCATTAGGGACTTGATGATCTTTCTTTTAAGGGACTTGCTTTATACACCCCACTTGACCTTATGATTAGGCAACATTGAGGGATAGCCTTAGAAAGTGAGACGGCGATTAAAAATCGACTTACGTGTGTGAGTGTTTAATTTTATTTATCTTTGATTAAAATGATCTAAATTTGATTTTTAATATAAATACATGTTTACACTCCCTAAATTACTAACCATAGCATAAAATTAAATAAATTAAATATTTACAAAATTTACACCAAGGAGCAATTACATAATTATAATAAACAATTAAAATAAATAGCAAAGATAAATAATAAGCAAAAATAATAAATAAGCAATAAGTAAATATAATAGGGGTTAGTAATAATAATAATAATAATAATAAATTAAATAAGGTTAGTGAAATAATAATAATAATAAATTAAATAAGGTTAGTGAAATAATAATAAGCAAAAATAATAAATAATAATATGGTTAGTAATAATAACAATAATTAAAATAAATAGAATTAGCAAAAATATTATGATAACATGATGAGAATAATAAACACAAAATTAAATTTTTAATATATAAACATTTATTTAGAAGTAAGAATAATTAAATAATTATTGTAACATTTTAATTTATGTACAAATTTTTAAACATAATATAATTATAAAATTTAATCATTATAAATTTAATTATTTCTAAACATATATTAACAATTATTTATATATTAAAAAATATTTACATATTATATGGAGAAAACAAGTTATAATTATATTTAAGGATTATATTTACAAAAATTAATCATATTTACAAAATTTTATATTAAGTATTATATTTACAAAAAATTAAATTTTATTAATCATTATATTTACAAAAATTATATTAAATAAATATATACATAATAATTATATTAAGAATTAGAAAATAAAAATTATTTAGAAAATAAAATTAGGTTTTACAAAATTAGGGTTCATTTAGAAAATATTTTTAGGGTTTATAATATAATATACAAAATTTATTTTAATAAATGTACATATATTTATAATTTTAATTACATAATGAAATAAAATTGAGAAAAATAAAAGTTTAGAATTTTAAAAAAAAATAAGTGTTGATTAGAAATTTATTTGAATCTATTTATGAAAATAATATAATGAATAATATAAGAAAATAATAATTAAAAGAAAATAAAAATCAAAAAAAATCAGGACCTGGGATTTGAACCCAGGTCCTTTACCTGAATGATGAGAAGGACAACCACTAGGCTACGCTGCATATGCTGCAAGAGGAATGAACTCCATTTGCTTTTGTTCCTTCAAACCAACAATCAAGAAAATAACAAAAAAAACCAAAAGGCCTGGGGGAGGAATCGAACCCAGGACCTTTCAAGTTTCACACAAATACATTGCCAGTCCAGCTAGGTGAGCGCGTCTGGTTACCATCTCACTACGAATCATAATATATTAAGAATAATAATTATACATAAAACCAAGAAAAAAGGATGAAGTCAGGATTCGAACCCCTGACCATAGGCAATACATGCGCGTATCACACCACTGGGCCATCAGCCTGCGTGTGTCAACATAACAGCCATAATAATATAAAAAATAAAACCAAATTTTGAATTTGAATTTTGGCGCCAGGGCACTTCGTCTTCAACCTTCTGACCTGCGAAATCTCTTGCGAATTTAGCTGCCACTTTTCCTGCGAATTTTCATCCTGCAGGAAATCCTACGAAACCCAACCATCATCATTTATGTAAAATTTTGTTAAATTGAACACATAAACACAATCCAGACATCATTTGCAATTGATCTACAGTTTTATAATTCATTTATATTCATGGAATCGCAAAACCCTAATATGGAGGTCATGAACCCTAGAATGGCACTATACGATTCGGCCATGATTTCTTCAATTAACCTGCCCAGAATTCATCACAAACCTTCACTAAGCACAAATCATCAAACAAAACTTATTAATAATGCATAAATGTTCAAGAACGAAAAATCAAAAAGTGTGAAGAAAATTCGAATCAGATTTGTCAATGTGTGATGTTATGGAGCAATATGATGATCTGTTTACACTCAATGATGATCAAAGAACCTATTTCAACCTTCACAATGCTTTGGAATGGCCTCTAGCAAGGAATCCGAATCAAGCTTTTTGGATGATTTTTTGAAATTCGAATGTGTTGTTTGAGGCTGCAAAAATCCGTACCAATGCTTGGGATATGCTTATGTACTTATAGTGAATAGAATTAGGTCATAACATTGAATGGTTGTATGGAAATTTTGATATGAAAAGATTGAAATTGATCATGCTTTGAAAATCCAATATTCTTGCATAAAGGCTTGCTATTTTTGGACAAATCTTATGATTTCCTTCCTCTTCAATTCAAATCATCATTTAAGACATTCTAGAAACTCAATCCAAATAAAATCTCTTATTTTCATATTTTATTTTTTATTTAAAATGATTTTTAATGAATTAAATCAAAATAAATAAAAATAAAAATAATAAAAATCTGATTTTTAATGGTTTGGGTCGTGCATAGTGCTATTGTATGGATTGGATCATAATTTGACAAGCCCATTTGGAAGAAATTGGTTCTAGACCTCCTTTTTCATCATAAACCAACTCAAAATTTCCCAACTTTGCAAGGGCACATACCCTTCAATTTTAATGCTATGAGGGTGTTCTTGGACATTTTGGAAAGCTTGAAGAGTCCTCTAAACAACCCCACTGGTTTCATGTCCATATCATTTACCAATCTCAAGTTATGCCCTTTTGAAGTTGTTGACTTTTTGTTGACTTTCAAAAGGACCTATAATGTCTTAGCTCATACCTTCCAAATGAAGCATTTTTGGGCTTGGCTTGTGAGACAAAAAGTTGTAGAGAATTCAATTTCCTTCAAAATGAGATTTGTATGGAGACTTGGTGATGAAGTATGTGAAAGTTATAGCTGGTCAAAGTTCAGTTGACTTTTACTGAGGAAACCCTAATTTAGAAACTCCTGATTCCTGATGATCTGAAATCTCCTTGATGAATCATGATCAAACCTTGATCAAATGATGAATTTTACTTCATATACTTGATGTTGGCAAAAAATCATGAAGTTTGACTTTGGTTTGACCACAGTTGACCTTAGTTTGACTTTTTAACTGCATTGACTGATTTTGACTTATCTGATCATCTGATTGAGCAAACTTCTGAGAAAAGTCTTGAAACTTGTCATGGGGGTTCTTACACACATATAAGATGTTATGAAGCTCACTTGAAGTCTTGGAAGTTCATTTAGCTTGATTAAAGTCAAAACCCTAGTTTTGGATGCACTGCTTAGGAGGTGCATTGTCTGAGGGAATTGTCAACTCTTCTGACCAATTGTGAACTTTGTGAACCTTGTGAACCATCATAAAATGTCTTGTGAACCTCATGGGAGGTATTGTGAACCTTGTGAACCTCATAAAGTAACTTGTAGACTTCATGAACCTCATGAAAGGTTATATAAACATTGAGAAACTTGTGAACCTTGTGAACCTTCATAAAGTAACTTGTAGACTTCATGAACCTCATGAAAGGTCTTGTAAATGTTGAGAAACTTGTGAACCTTGTGAACCTTCATAAAGTAACTTGTAGACTTCATGAACCTCATGAAAGGTATTGAAAGCATTGTGAATCTTGTGAACCTTGTGAACCTTCTTAGCACACAAAGTCTTGTATTGTGAGGGCAAATTTTGGGGTGCAACAGCTGCCCCTGTTCAATTTTCTGAAACCTGAGGGGTTAGATTGGTATGTTTGCCAGTCGTGACCTGGAAGGTTGAAGGGGATTGAACACAAAAGCCCAAAAATTTGCACTCACCAGTGCATAGAATGATATTGATGTTTGGTTGTATATGCTTGAGTGGGCTTAAAGATGCCACTTGGAAGAATTGGAGATGGGCTTAGAGATGCCATCTAAAGAACTGGATGTGGTGATAGCTTTGTGTTGATACTGGATCTCAGTACTAGGTCTTCGTATAGGCCGTCTCTGAATCGTTTATAATTTGAATTTGTTGAATAGACCAGTAGAAATAAATGTTCGTGACGATTATCTCTTATGGAAATATCTTGGATTAGGGAATAGATCTTTTTACAGACCGTTTGCCTACTCTCCAAGGTCAAAAGAACGTCAGGATTTGTTCTTCTAAGAAAAATCTTGAACCAGGGAATGGATCTTTTTGCAGATCGTTTGCCTGCTATTCAAGGGCCAAAAGAACGTCAGGATTTGTTCTTCTGAAAGATATCTTGAACAAGGGGCCAAAAGAGCGTCAGGATTTGCTCTTAAGGGTCACAAGAACGTCAGGATTTGTTCTTCTGAAAAAGTCTTGAACAAGGGGCCAAAAGAGCGTCAGGATTTGCTCTTAAGGGTCAAAAGAACGTCAGGATTTGTTCTTCTGAAAAAGTTTTGAACAAGGGGCCAAAAGAGCGTCAGGATTTGCTCTTAAGGGTCAAAAGAACGTCAGGATTTGTTCTTCTGAAAGATGTTTTGAACAAGGGTCCAAAAGAGCGTCAGGATTTGCTCTTAAGGGTCAAAAGAACGTCAGGATTTGTTCTTCTGAAAGATGTCTTGAACCAGGGAATGGATCTTTTTTACAGACCCTTTTCCTGCTATTCGAGGACATCTTGAGTAGTGTATGGATCATTTCTGACCTGTTGTAAATTGTTGATGCTGTTTTATCTGCATGTAACTATCCTGCAAGGAGAATGTTAGTTTATGTTATATGTATTCATGCATAGTATGATGCACCTAAGTAAATGTATTGTGTATTTATGGATATGTATGTTAGGGTATGATGTAAATGATGTATGTATGATATGATGCTGCCTGAAGCGTCTGGATATCTTCGTATAACAACTGCTGGCCAGGGAAAATAAATCCCGATTCGTTGTTGAAGGATATGAGGAACTTATTTCCATCTTGTTTGATAATATATTATACACAACTTTGTGGATAATATATAACCTCCCGTATGCTAGGGATAGTAAGGTATAGATAACCTCCCGTATGCTGGGGATAGTAAGGTATACATAACCTTCGTCTTTGTTTGATAGTAGGGCAGATATAACCTCCCGTCTTCGTTCGTTGTACCCTTATTGGAAAGTAAATTCCCGTATACCCGTATGAGGATAAAAGAGATGGATATAAATTCCAGGGGAGATGAGACTTTATGAAGATGGATTTGTCCTGCTGAGGGTTTGTAGCTGTTTTGTAGAGATGAACCGGTGAAGCTTCGTTGAAATCCTTCCCTCGTTCGTCCTTAGTAAATACTATTACTGCATTTTCATGCATTTCTGGTAAACATCAATCATATTAAGCATACATGCATTTCTTGTAAACATCAATCATATTCAAAAGCATACATGCATTCAAACACAACCAATGGACGTTTTTGCTAGGGTAAAAGTAAATCTGGACTCAGAGGGAAAAGTAAAGCTGATTTTGAAAGCAAAATTGTTTCAACTTTGAGAGTGTACAGCCAATTGGATCTATAGCTCCTGAACTTCTTTAACTTTCCTGAGAACCTTCCCAGAAATCTTCATAGCTGGATCTGAAGACATGATACTGACATCATCTGATACTAATGGCATAGACAATTAATTTCCATCATGGTTTCAGCTGAGAATCCAATATCAAAGTAATACAATGAGAGGAATGTGTCTTCAAACTGTAATGGACCATATACGCTCCCGGTATTAGATTTGAAGAGAAAGCATTGCCCCTTGATTGAGGATGAATTGTCCCATAATAGAAGTATCTGTAATGAGCTACCTCAAGAGAAACAAGCAGAATGCCCCATAAGCATATGCCCCCGGCATTATGAACTTTGTAATGTTACCCTTGGCACTTCAGATAGATGAGGAGATCTGTCTCTGGCTGCTTAAACATAGTTGAATCTTGTCCTGATTACCCCAAATGGGTTAGGAAGTATCATGGCCTGCCCCCTTGATTGGGAGATAATGACTATGCCCCTTTGTATACATGGACTTTGATCCAGGAAGCCACTTTGTTTATCGGAAGGACCTTGGTTCATTGAACATTCATCCTGTAAGCTTCTCCATTTGTCAAACACTCATGTATATGCAAACAAATATATTCAAAAACGCAATGCTTATGTCTGTCTTGAAGTTTTGAAACAAGTTATTTTAGAAAAACTGTTTTTTTTTTAAAACTGTGATATTAACTCAAGTTTTATAATAAACCCTAAAGGAGTCAGGATACCTTTTTGTGGCAGTATGCTTTCGAACTAACCATGCTTCAGTTAGGAGTTTTAAAGGGTTATAACGTGGCCTGGTTCATGGTTTAAGAAACAAAGGATAAAGGCTTAAATTTTATTTGTACCCAACCCATTCTCCATGATGTTCTTCAGTCCTATACTCAGTTAACTTATGCATTGAGGCTCAAATGAGTTTGGAATTGTAACACTGACATTTGTGATGGTTCAGAAACTCTAAATTTATTTGAACATTCAGTCATCTTTCTTTGTTGAGGATTCATAGTGACCTCTTTTTTTCTTTTGACTTTGTTATCCCTTCTTTTTGCCTGAACTGTTTATTTCAAAGTTACAGTCAGCGGGATGTCTTAATTTTTTTACTAAGTCTCATTCATAGGTTTTGACTTAGTGGGTTTTTCTTTTTGCTGGATATTGACTGTCAGGTTTCATGATTATAGAGAACCATCATTAGTTGTGTACAACACAAATAATTGGCATATTTGAGTTAACCGAGTAACTACCCTGCCCCGGGTTATGAATAAAGGTTTTGATTTGTGCGAGAATAAAAGCTCCTACTTCATAGGCTCAAAAGGGTTGACTAGGGATTAACTTCCTTATATCTCCACTGTTTAGGAATTGAAACAATGCCTGTACATCGTCAGCATAGTCTGTTCAAAAGCATACTGCCTAATATTATGGTATTGTTTTCGTCATCCTCCCTCTACAGGCTTATAGCTTTATCAGGAGTTAAATATCACAAGATAGAAATAAGAAGCATAATTCAAAATATAGTGGAACGAATGGATTAATTCAAGACAAACATATGCAATGCATTAATGAAAACAAAAGTTTAACATAATAATAAGTGTTCAAACAAATAAAAGAAATTACAAATGAAAATTCAAATGTTCTCAAAGTCTCTTCCTCTAAACTTGTCACTCCAGTTATCTGGAAGCTTTGATGCTTGATGGACGATAGAAGAACTTAACCTGGCCTTCTGGCGTAACCTCGAGTATTCCTTCGTCAATTAGGTCTTGAATCTTATTCTTCAATGCCCAACAGTTATTTGTGTCGTGTCCGGGACTGTCGGAGTGGTACATACACCTTGCTTTGGGATTATAGCGAGGAGAAGAGGTATTAGGATTTTTAGGAGAATTTTCCAAGGAAATCAGCTTCATCTCCAACAGGCATTGCAAAACTTGTGACATTTTTGTGCTGAACCGGATGAATTGTCTTCTACATTCCTTGTATCGAAGTGGATTAACCTTACAAGGTCTTCTTTCTTCAATTGAAGGATGATCAGGAGTAGCCTGTCTCTTTCCTTCTTTTATCATTATCTTCCTTTCAACCAAGTCGGCTTGTTTCAATGGAGGTTGACTGATGATTAGATTCCTAACTCCGTTATGTCGAAGCTTATTGACAAAGCTTCTCAACTCTTCTTGCCCCTGGGCCAAACTCTGGATAAGAGCCATTTGGCCATTCATCTGGATCCTCATCTCTGCCATCTCAGTTTGTAGTTGTTTCAGCTGATCATCCTTGTTGTCCTCAGGACTCTTCTTCTTCATGTCCTCAAAGAGGAGTGCGTTCAACTCTTCTTGCCCCTTGGACAAATTCAGAATCACTTCTTGAAATTGGGCATTCTGAGCTTGAAGATCTTTGACAAATTTTTCGAGAGCCATTTCTGCTGAAATAAACAGCGAGAAGATGAGAAACCTGTTGTGACAACCTGTCATGCAATGATATGGTATGTAGATGCATATGTAATGTTTTCAAGGACCGCAGAGTTTACATTTGTTAAACAAACGGAAATAAAAATTTTATTAGTAAATGTTAAAATTATTTTGCCCCTTGGGCTTATAATGAAGGGAAATAAGTACAAAAATGGGGTTTTAAGTCTCCCATGGACGTTTCCTCTTTGTGTTGAGGTATGAGTTTAGATTCCGTTCCTCGTGAAGTTGCTTTGTTAGTTCCAGGATTCTTTCTTGGCTTGTTTTGTAATGAGCCTCGAAAGTATCCCTTTGCTCCTTCAGTTGGATCCAAGATCTCTGCAAGTCTTCCATGTCAGTAGGCATATCTGGGTGAAGGATGGTATAAGCAGTGTCTCCTTCAGCAACAGGTTCCATGGTAACTGGCAAGATAGCAGGATATGGCATCATGAGAGTCTGAGCACGGGATCACACCCATCTGAGATAAGCCTCCATAGGAATAGTGTACTTAGGTTCCAGTGTCTTGCTGTCAACCCTGTTTACTTTTCCCCAAGCTCGTATGAATCTCTGACGGTAACCTTGAAGATTGTTGTCGTAGTCAAACACAATGCCCTGAATCAACATGTCATGTGGACCATTACTCCGGGCGTAACCAAACTGTCGTAAAGCTAGAGAGGGGTTGTAGGTGATGCCTCCTCTTATGCCTAGAAGTGGCACATTAGGAAACTCCCCACAACGGTCAATGATAGTGACATTCTCCATAGATCTGGAGCACCAATGGATATCTGAGTGAGAAAGTGACATGATCCTCTTGGACCATCTGAACCCTTGCTCATTCTTCATTACTGAGCAAGGAAGGTGAGAAATAAACCACCTAGAAATCAAAGGTATGCAACACATCAAAGTTCCTCTTGCCCTTGTAGTACGAATATGAAGAGAGTGCAGGATGTCCCCAAGTAATGTAGGCACTGGATTGTGACTCAGGAATATGTTGATGGCATGCACGTCTATGAACTGATCTGGATTGGGGAACAATACTAAACCATATATCAGCAAGGCTAAGATCTCCTCAAAAGCATCATAGCTCATGGCCTTCAAGAACACCTGAGCTCTCTCTATCAACACCTTGGCAAGAATACCCTTGGTTCCGCTTCTCGTTTCTAGAACAATATCAGACTTCTTCAGATGTAGAGCTGCAGCAATAACCTCTGGTTTAAGCTCCTTCTCCAAGCCTATGAAGGGTCTTTGATCCAGAACAGGTATGCCCAGAAGTTTAGAGAACTCCTCCATGGTTGGAACCAACTGATAGTCAGGGAATGTAAAGAAATGGTGCTTAGGGTCAAAGAACTGAAACAGAACACTCATCATGTCTTCATTGAACCCTGAAGTGACTAGATCCAATAGGTGACCATGTCTCTTGATGAACTGGGAGTGATCAGACACTTGAGAAACCAACTCTTTAAGCTTGGCAGGTATGCCCACAAAGTTGATCCTGATGGTGTTTCTACGAGCAGAAGCCATGACCTACAACAAAGAACAAAGATAAATCCCTTGGTCCTTGAAATGGTTAGTGAAAATGCTATGCTTATGATGCATGATGATGTCATGATGTTATGTTCAATCACAAACATGTGGCACACACAAACAAGTCACACCATAGCCCTAGGTTTAAAGGCTTGCATGAGGTTTAAGGTAAGTACCCTCCCCTGAAGTTAGTTGGTTCATCCTGTCCTACAAAAGTAACCAGGTTCTAAGAGATCTCAATATCATTGATCCTTCACAAGGGTGGTTGTTCAGAAGGCAACTTACTTGCCAACCAAAACCATCCAAGTTTAGAATCTCAATGAGCGTAGTATCGAGTGTCAACCAACTTCAGTCTGCACCAAAGCCGGTTACCTCACTACCTTCTAAAGGCCAAGATGGGATAACTAGGGTTCTAAAAGATAGTTAGTGCATTGACAACGTATGGCAGCCTCATATTATCCTCAACTTGACTTAAGGAACATAAGCACCAACCAAGAAGTCACACTAACTATGGCCACCAGATCAACCATATCGGTATACGCCGTACAATTTCCTTGGTCTATTGCCATTTACCTAAGGTACACTAGATCCGGGTTAGGACCTTTTACACATAAGAGCACCCCAACAAGATAATATAAAGCAAACAAGGCAAACAATTTAAAGTGATCTAATTCCTAAGGGTACCCCTCTTAAATTTAAATCCCCAGCAGAGTCGCCAGTTCTGTAACACGGTGGGAGAACTGACTTTAATTAAATGTTGCGGATAGCAAGAGTCGCCACCGACTTTTATTTTATCCAAAGGAAAGGCATAAAAGAACAGGAAAGACCTTTAAAAGATTTTTGGGTCCGGGGGATAGGTTATGTAAAGGGAAGGTGTTAGCACCCTTTACATCCATGGTTATCCATGGGCTCTTAGTTACTTAGCTCACTTTAAAATGTTTTTGAAAATGTGAAGTGTGTGAATAGAAAATTTTCATAAGAGTTAATAATGATCCATGTACGGATGCGTAAAAACTTGTGTTTGAAAATTTGTTTGAAATTTGTTAAGTGTTTGAAAATTTGGAATGAAGTGAGCAAGCAACTATGAGGTACCTACCCTAAAGTTTAAGTCTTTTCTGTTCTTTATCCTTTAAATGGTAAGACTATCCCTATTATTAAGGAATAGGTAGTCATTACCTTGGATGTGAGGGACATATGAGGGACATCTGTTTTATGAAGGCAACTGTGAGGTGTATTAAGCATTTAGGAGGGACTATCATCTTTATTCGAAAAGGGACTCGATCTTTAAAGGCAACCATTAGGGACTTGATGATCTTTCTTTTAAGGGACTTGCTTTATACACCCCACTTGACCTTATGATTAGGCAACATTGAGGGATAGCCTTAGAAAGTGAGACGGCGATTAAAAATCGACTTACGTGTGTGAGTGTTTAATTTTATTTATCTTTAATTAAAATGATCTAAATTTGATTTTTAATATAAATACATGTTTACACTCCCTAAATTACTAACCATAGCATAAAATTAAATAAATTAAATATTTACAAAATTTACACCAAGGAGCAATTACATAATTATAATAAACAATTAAAATAAATAGCAAAGATAAATAATAAGCAAAAATAATAAATAAGCAATAAGTAAATATAATAGGGGTTAGTAATAATAATAATAATAATAATAATAATAATAAATTAAATAAGGTTAGTGAAATAATAATAATAAAAAATTAAATAAGGTTAGTGAAATAATAATAAGAAAAAATAATAAATAATAATATGGTTAGTAATAATAACAATAATTAAAATAAATAGAATTAGCAAAAATATTATGATAACATGATGAGAATAATAAACACAAAATTAAATTTTTAATATATAAACATTTATTTAGAAGTAAGAATAATTAAATAATTATTGTAACATTTTAATTTATGTACAAATTTTTAAACATAATATAATTATAAAATTTAATCATTATAAATTTAATTATTTCTAAACATATATTAACAATTATTTATATATTAAAAAATATTTACATATTATATGGAGAAAACAAGTTATAATTATATTTAAGGATTATATTTACAAAAATTAATCATATTTACAAAATTTTATATTAAGTATTATATTTACAAAAAATTAAATTTTATTAATCATTATATTTACAAAAATTATATTAAATAAATATATACATAATAATTATATTAAGAATTAGAAAATAAAAATTATTTAGAAAATAAAATTAGGTTTTACAAAATTAGGGTTCATTTAGAAAATATTTTTAGGGTTTATAATATAATATACAAAATTTATTTTAATAAATGTACATATATTTATAATTTTAATTACATAATGAAATAAAATTGAGAAAAATAAAAGTTTAGAATTTTAAAAAAAATAAGTGTTGATTAGAAATTTATTTGAATCTATTTATGAAAATAATATAATGAATAATATAAGAAAATAATAATTAAAAGAAAATAAAAATCAAAAAAAATCAGGACCTGGGATTTGAACCCAGGTCCTTTACCTGAATGATGAGAAGGACAATCACTAGGCTACGCTGCATATGCTGCAAGAGGAATGAACTCCATTTGCTTTTGTTCCTTCAAACCAACAATCAAGAAAATAACAAAAAAAACCAAAAGGCCTGGGGGAGGAATCGAACCCAGGACCTTTCAAGTTTCACACAAATACATTGCCAGTCCAGCTAGGTGAGCGCGTCTGGTTACCATCTCACTACGAATCATAATATATTAAGAATAATAATTATACATAAAACCAAGAAAAAAGGATGAAGTCAGGATTCGAACCCCTGACCATAGGCAATACATGCGCGTATCACACCACTGGGCCATCAGCCTGCGTGTGTCAACATAACAGCCATAATAATATAAAAAATAAAACCAAATTTTGAATTTGAATTTTGGCGCCAGGGCACTTCGTCTTCAACCTTCTGACCTGCGAAATCTCTTGCGAATTTAGCTGCCACTTTTCCTGCGAATTTTCATCCTGCAGGAAATCCTACGAAACCCAACCATCATCATTTATGTAAAATTTTGTTAAATTGAACACATAAACACAATCCAGACATCATTTGCAATTGATCTACAGTTTTATAATTCATTTATATTCATGGAATCGCAAAACCCTAATATGGAGGTCATGAACCCTAGAATGGCACTATACGATTCGGCCATGATTTCTTCAATTAACCTGCCCAGAATTCATCACAAACCTTCACTAAGCACAAATCATCAAACAAAACTTATTAATAATGCATAAATGTTCAAGAACGAAAAATCAAAAAGTGTGAAGAAAATTCGAATCGGATTTGTCAATGTGTGATGTTATGGAGCAATATGATGATCTGTTTACACTCAATGATGATCAAAGAACCTATTTCAACCTTCACAATGCTTTGGAATGGCCTCTAGCAAGGAATCCGAATCAAGCTTTTTGGATGATTTTTTGAAATTCGAATGTGTTGTTTGAGGCTGCAAAAATCCGTACCAATGCTTGGGATATGCTTATGTACTTATAGTGAATAGAATTAGGTCATAACATTGAATGGTTGTATGGAAATTTTGATATGAAAAGATTGAAATTGATCATGCTTTGAAAATCCAATATTCTTGCATAAAGGCTTGCTATTTTTGGACAAATCTTATGATTTCCTTCCTCTTCAATTCAAATCATCATTTAAGACATTCTAGAAACTCAATCCAAATAAAATCTCTTATTTTCATATTTTATTTTTTATTTAAAATGATTTTTAATGAATTAAATCAAAATAAATCAAAATAAAAATAATAAAAATCTGATTTTTAATGGTTTGGGTCGTGCATAGTGCTATTGTATGGATTGGATCATAATTTGACAAGCCCATTTGGAAGAAATTGGTTCTAGACCTCCTTTTTCATCATAAACCAACTCAAAATTTCCCAACTTTGCAAGGGCACATACCATTCAATTTTAATGCTATGAGGGTGTTATTGGACATTTTGGAAAGCTTGAAGAGTCCTCTAAACAACCCCACTGGTTTCATGTCCATATCATTTACCAATCTCAAGTTATGCCCTTTTGAAGTTGTTGACTTTTTGTTGACTTTCAAAAGGACCTATAATGTCTTAGCTCATACCTTCCAAATGAAGCATTTTTGGGCTTGGCTTGTGAGACAAAAAGTTGTAGAGAATTCAATTTCCTTCAAAATGAGCTTTGTATGGAGACTTGGTGATGAAGTATGTGAAAGTTATAGCTGGTCAAAGTTCAGTTGACTTTTACTGAGGAAACCCTAATTTAGAAACTCCTGATTCCTGATGATCTGAAATCTCCTTGATGAATCATGATCAACCCTTGATCAAATGATGAATTTTACTTCATATACTTAATGTTGGCAAAAAATCATGAAGTTTGACTTTGGTTTGACCACAGTTGACCTTAGTTTGACTTTTTAACTGCATTGACTGATTTTGACTTATCTGATCATCTGATTGAGCAAACTTCTGAGAAAAGTCTTGAAACTTGTCATGGGGGTTCTTACACACATATAAGATGTTATGAAGCTCACTTGAAGTCTTGGAAGTTCATTTAGCTTGATTAAAGTCAAAACCCTAGTTTTGGATGCACTGCTTAGGAGGTGCATTGTCTGAGGGAATTGTCAACTCTTCTGACCAATTGTGAACTTTGTGAACCTTGTGAACCATCATAAAATGTCTTGTGAACCTCATGGGAGGTATTGTGAACCTTGTGAACCTCATAAAGTAACTTGTAGACTTCATGAACCTCATGAAAGGTTATATAAACATTGAGAAACTTGTGAACCTTGTGAACCTTCATAAAGTAACTTGTAGACTTCATGAACCTCATGAAAGGTCTTGTAAATGTTGAGAAACTTGTGAACCTTGTGAACCTTCATAAAGTAACTTGTAGACTTCATGAACCTCATGAAAGGTATTGAAAGCATTGTGAATCTTGTGAACCTTGTGAACCTTCTTAGCACACAAAGTCTTGTATTGTGAGGGCAAATTTTGGGGTGCAACAGCTGCCCCTGTTCAATTTTCTGAAACCTGAGGGGTTAGATTGGTATGTTTGCCAGTCGTGACCTGGAAGGTTGAAGGGGATTGAACACAAAAGCCCAAAAATTTGCACTCACCAGTGCATAGAATGATATTGATGTTTGGTTGTATATGCTTGAGTGGGCTTAAAGATGCCACTTGGAAGAATTGGAGATGGGCTTAGAGATGCCATCTAAAGAACTGGATGTGGTGATAGCTTTGTGTTGATACTGGATCTCAGTACTAGGTCTTCGTATAGGCCGTCTCTGAATCGTTTATAATTTGAATTTGTTGAATAGACCAGTAGAAATAAATGTTCGTGACGATTATCTCTTCTGGAAATATCTTGGATTAGGGAATAGATCTTTTTACAGACCGTTTGCCTACTCTCCAAGGTCAAAAGAACGTCAGGATTTGTTCTTCTAAGAAAAATCTTGAACCAGGGAATGGATCTTTTTGCAGATCGTTTGCCTGCTATTCAAGGGCCAAAAGAACGTCAGGATTTGTTCTTCTGAAAGATATCTTGAACAAGGGGCCAAAAGAGCGTCAGGATTTGCTCTTAAGGGTCACAAGAACGTCAGGATTTGTTCTTCTGAAAAAGTCTTGAACAAGGGGCCAAAAGAGCGTCAGGATTTGCTCTTAAGGGTCAAAAGAACGTCAGGATTTGTTCTTCTGAAAAAGTTTTGAACAAGGGGCCAAAAGAGCGTCAGGATTTGCTCTTAAGGGTCAAAAGAACGTCAGGATTTGTTCTTCTGAAAGATGTTTTGAACAAGGGTCCAAAAGAGCGTCAGGATTTGCTCTTAAGGGTCAAAAGAACGTCAGGATTTGTTCTTCTGAAAGATGTCTTGAACCAGGGAATGGATCTTTTTTACAGACCCTTTTCCTGCTATTCGAGGACATCTTGAGTAGTGTATGGATCATTTCTGACCTGTTGTAAATTGTTGATGCTGTTTTATCTGCATGTAACTATCCTGCAAGGAGAATGTTAGTTTATGTTATATGTATTCATGCATAGTATGATGCACCTAAGTAAATGTATTGTGTATTTATGGATATGTATGTTAGGGTATGATGTAAATGATGTATGTATGATATGATGCTGCCTGAAGCGTCTGGATATCTTCGTATAACAACTGCTGGCCAGGGAAAATAAATCCCGATTCGTTGTTGAAGGATATGAGGAACTTATTTCCATCTTGTTTGATAATATATTATACACAACTTTGTGGATAATATATAACCTCCCGTATGCTAGGGATAGTAAGGTATAGATAACCTCCCGTATGCTGGGGATAGTAAGGTATACATAACCTTCGTCTTTGTTTGATAGTAGGGCAGATATAACCTCCCGTCTTCGTTCGTTGTACCCTTATTGGAAAGTAAATTCCCGTATACCCGTATGAGGATAAAAGAGATGGATATAAATTCCAGGGGAGATGAGACTTTATGAAGATGGATTTGTCCTGCTGAGGGTTTGTAGCTGTTTTGTAGAGATGAACCGGTGAAGCTTCGTTGAAATCCTTCCCTCGTTCGTCCTTAGTAAATACTATTACTGCATTTTCATGCATTTCTGGTAAACATCAATCATATTAAGCATACATGCATTTCTTGTAAACATCAATCATATTCAAAAGCATACATGCATTCAAACACAACCAATGGACGTTTTTGCTAGGGTAAAAGTAAATCTGGACTCAGAGGGAAAAGTAAAGCTGATTTTGAAAGCAAAATTGTTTCAACTTTGAGAGTGTACAACCAATTGGATCTATAGCTCCTGAACTTCTTTAACTTTCCTGAGAACCTTCCCAGAAATCTTCATAGCTGGATCTGAAGACATGATACTGACATCATCTGATACTAATGGCATAGACAATTAATTTCCATCATGGTTTCAGCTGAGAATCCAATATCAAAGTAATACAATGAGAGGAATGTGTCTTCAAACTGTAATGGACCATATACGCTCCCGGTATTAGATTTGAAGAGAAAGCATTGCCCCTTGATTGAGGATGAATTGTCCCATAATGGAAGTATCTGTAATGAGCTACCTCAAGAGAAACAAGCAGAATGCCCCATAAGCATATGCCCCCGGCATTATGAACTTTGTAATGTTACCCTTAGCACTTCAGATAGATGAGGAGATCTGTCTCTGGCTGCTTAAACATAGTTGAATCTTGTCCTGATTACCCCAAATGGGTTAGGAAGTATCATGGCCTGCCCCCTTGATTGGGAGATAATGACTATGCCCCTTTGTATACATGGACTTTGATCCAGGAAGCCACTTTGTTTATCGGAAGGACCTTGGTTCATTGAACATTCATCCTGTAAGCTTCTCCATTTGTCAAACACTCATGTATATGCAAACAAATATATTCAAAAACGCAATGCTTATGTCTGTCTTGAAGTTTTGAAACAAGTTATTTTAGAAAAACTGTTTTTTTTTTGAAAACTGTGATATTAACTCAAGTTTTATAATAAACCCTAAAGGAGTCAGGATACCTTTTTGTGGCAGTATGCTTTCGAACTAACCATGCTTCAGTTAGGAGTTTTAAAGGGTTATAACGTGGCCTGGTTCATGGTTTAAGAAACAAAGGATAAAGGCTTAAATTTTATTTGTACCCAACCCATTCTCCATGATGTTCTTCAGTCCTATACTCAGTTAACTTATGCATTGAGGCTCAAATGAGTTTGGAATTGTAACACTGACATTTGTGATGGTTCAGAAACTCTAAATTTATTTGAACATTCAGTCATCTTTCTTTGTTGAGGATTCATAGTGACCTCTTTTTTTCTTTTGACTTTGTTATCCCTTCTTTTTGCCTGAACTGTTTATTTCAAAGTTACAGTCAGCGGGATGTCTTAATTTTTTTACTAAGTCTCCTTCATAGGTTTTGACTTAGTGGGTTTTTCTTTTTGCTGGATATTGACTGTCAGGTTTCATGATTATAGAGAACCATCATTAGTTGTGTACAACACAAATAATTGGCATATTTGAGTTAACCGAGTAACTACCCTGCCCCGGGTTATGAATAAAGGTTTTGATTTGTGCGAGAATAAAAGCTCCTACTTCATAGGCTCAAAAGGGTTGACTAGGGATTAACTTCCTTATATCTCCACTGTTTAGGAATTGAAACAATGCCTGTACATCGTCAGCATAGTCTGTTCAAAAGCATACTGCCTAATATTATGGTATTGTTTTCGTCATCCTCCCTCTATAGGCTTATAGCTTTATCAGGAGTTAAATATCACAAGATAGAAATAAGAAGCATAATTCAAAATATAGTGGAACGAATGGATTAATTCAAGACAAATATATGCAATGCATTAATGAAAACAAAAGTTTAACATAATAATAAGTGTTCAAACAAATAAAAGAAATTACAAATGAAAATTCAAATGTTCTCAAAGTCTCTTCCTCTAAACTTGTCACTCCAGTTATCTGGAAGCTTTGATGCTTGATGGACGATAGAAGAACTTAACCTGGCCTTCTGGCGTAACCTCGAGTATTCCTTCGTCAATTAGGTCTTGAATCTTATTCTTCAATGCCCAACAGTTATTTGTGTCGTGTCCGGGACTGTCGGAGTGGTACATACACCTTGCTTTGGGATTATAGCGAGGAGAAGAGGTATTAGGATTTTTAGGAGAATTTTCCAAGGAAATCAGCTTCATCTCCAACAGGCATTGCAAAACTTGTGACAGTTTTGTGCTGAACCGGATGAATTGTCTTCTACATTCCTTGTATCGAAGTGGATTAACCTTACAAGGTCTTCTTTCTTCAACTGAAGGATGATCAGGAGTAGCCTGTCTCTTTCCTTCTTTTATCATTATCTTCCTTTCAACCAAGTCGGCTTGTTTCAATGGAGGTTGACTGATGATTAGATTCCTAACTCCGTTATGTCGAAGCTTATTGACAAAGCTTCTCAACTCTTCTTGCCCCTGGGCCAAACTCTGGATAAGAGCCATTTGGCCATTCATCTGGATCCTCATCTCTGCCATCTCAGTTTGTAGTTGTTTCAGCTGATCATCCTTGTTGTCCTCAGGACTCTTCTTCTTCATGTCCTCAAAGAGGAGTGCGTTCAACTCTTCTTGCCCCTTGGACAAATTCAGAATCACTTCTTGAAATTGGGCATTCTGAGCTTGAAGATCTTTGACAAATTTTTCGAGAGCCATTTCTGCTGAAATAAACAGCGAGAAGATGAGAAACCTGTTGTGACAACCTGTCATGCAATGATATGGTATGTAGATGCATATGTAATGTTTTCAAGGACCGCAGAGTTTACATTTGTTAAACAAACGGAAATAAAAATTTTATTAGTAAATGTTAAAATTATTTTGCCCCTTGGGCTTATAATGAAGGGAAATAAGTACAAAAATGGGGTTTTAAGTCTCCCATGGACGTTTCCTCTTTGTGTTGAGGTATGAGTTTAGATTCCGTTCCTCGTGAAGTTGCTTTGTTAGTTCCAGGATTCTTTCTTGGCTTGTTTTGTAATGAGCCTCGAAAGTATCCCTTTGCTCCTTCAGTTGGATCCAAGATCTCTGCAAGTCTTCCATGTCAGTAGGCATATCTGGGTGAAGGATGGTATAAGCAGTGTCTCCTTCAGCAACAGGTTCCATGGTAACTGGCAAGATAGCAGGATATGGCATCATGAGAGTCTGAGCACGGGATCGCACCCATATGAGATAAGCCTCTATAGGAATAGTGTACTTAGGTTCCAGTGTCTTGCTGTCAACCCTGTTTACTTTTCCCCAAGCTCGTATGAATCTCTGACGGTAACCTTGAAGATCGTTGTCGTAGTCAAACACAATGCCCTGAATCAACATGTCATGTGGACCATTACTCCGGGCGTAACCAAACTGTCGTAAAGCTAGAGAGGGGTTGTAGGTGATGCCTCCTCTTATGCCTAGAAGTGGCACATTAGGAAACTCCCCACAACGGTCAATGATAGTGACATTCTCCATAGATCTGGAGCACCAATGGATATCTGAGTGAGAAAGTGACATGATCCTCTTGGACCATCTGAACCCTTGCTCATTCTTCATTACTGAGCAAGGAAGGTGAGAAATAAACCACCTAGAAAGCAAAGGTATGCAGCACATCAAAGTTCCTCTTGCCCTTGTAGTACGAATATGAAGAGAGTGCAGGATGTCCCCAAGTAATGTAGGCACTGGATTGTGACTCAGGAATATGTTGATGGCATGCACGTCTATGAACTGATCTGGATTGGGGAAAAATACTAAACCATATATCAGCAAGGCTAAGATCTCCTCAAAAGCATCATAGCTCATGGCCTTCAAGAACACCTGAGCTCTCTCTATCAACACCTTGGCAAGAATACCCTTGGTTCCGCTTCTCGTTTCTAGAACAATATCAGACTTCTTCAGATGTAGAGCTGCAGCAATAACCTCTGGTTTAATCTCCTTCTCCAAGCCTGTGAAGGGTCTTTGATCCAGAACAGGTATGCCCAGAAGTTTAGAGAACTCCTCCATGGTTGGAACCAGCTGATAGTCAGGGAATGTAAAGCAATGGTGCTTAGGGTCAAAGAACTGAAACAGAACACTCATCATGTCTTCATTGAACCCTGAAGTGACTAGATCCAATAGGTGACCATGTCTCTTGATGAACTGGGAGTGATCAGACACTTGAGAAACCAACTCTTTAAGCTTGGCAGGTATGCCCACAAAGTTGATCCTGATGGTGTTTCTACGAGCAGAAGCCATGACCTACAACAAAGAACAAAGATAAATCCCTTGGTCCTTGAAATGGTTAGTGAAAATGATATGCTTATGATGCATGATGATGTCATGATGTTATGTTCAATCACAAACATGTGGCACACACAAACAAGTCACACCATAGCCCTAGGTTTAAAGGCTTGCATGAGGTTTAAGGTAAGTACCCTCCCCTGAAGTTAGTTGGTTCATCCTGTCTTACAAAAGTAACCAGGTTCTAAGGGATCTCAATATCATTGATCCTTCACAAGGGTGGTTGTTCAGAAGGCAACTTACTTGCCAACCAAAACCATCCAAGTTTAGAATCTCAATGAGCGTAGTATCGAGTGTCAACCAACTTCAGTCTGCACCAAAGCCGGTTACCTCACTACCTTCTAAAGGCCAAGATGCGATAACTAGGGTTCTAAAAGTTAGTTAGTGCATTGACAACGTATGGCAGCCTCATATTATCCTCAACTTGACTTAAGGAACATAAGCACCAACCAAGAAGTCACACTAACTATGGCCACCAGATCAACCATATCGGTATACGCCGTACAGTTTCCTTGGTCTATTGCCATTTACCTAAGGTACACTAGATCCGGGTTAGGACCTTTCACACATAAGAGCACCCCAACAAGATAATATAAAGCAAACAAGGCAAACAATTTAAAGTGATCTAATTCCTAAGGGTACCCCTCTTAAATTTAAATCCCCAGCAGAGTCGCCAGTTCTGTAACACGGTGGGAGAACTGACTTTAATTAAATGTTGCGGATAGCAAGAGTCGCCACCGACTTTTATTTTATCCAAAGGAAAGGCATAAAAGAACAGGAAAGACCTTTAAAAGATTTTTGGGTCCGGGGGGTAGGTTATGTAAAGGGAAGGTGTTAGCACCCTTTACATCCATGGTTATCCATGGGCTCTTAGTTACTTAGCTCACTTTAAAATGTTTTTGAAAATGTGAAGTGTGTGAATAGAAAATTTTCATAAGAGTTAATAATGATCCATGTACGGATGCGTAAAAACTTGTGTTTGAAAATTTGTTTGAAATTTGTTAAGTGTTTGAAAATTTGGAATGAAGTGAGCAAGCAACTATGAGGTACCTACCCTAAAGTTTAAGTCTTTTCTGTTCTTTATCCTTTAAATGGTAAGACTATCCCTATTATTAAGGAATAGGTAGTCATTACCTTGGATGTGAGGGACATATGAGGGACATCTGTTTTATGAAGGCAACTGTGAGGTGTATTAAGCATTTAGGAGGGACTATCATCTTTATTCGAAAAAGGGACTCGATCTTTAAAGGCAACCATTAGGGACTTGATGATCTTTCTTTTAAGGGACTTGCTTTATACACCCCACTTGACCTTATGATTAGGCAACATTGAGGGATAGCCTTAGAAAGTGAGACGGCGATTAAAAATCGACTTACGTGTGTGAGTGTTTAATTTTATTTATCTTTAATTAAAATGATCTAAATTTGATTTTTAATATAAATACATGTTTACACTCCCTAAATTACTAACCATAGCATAAAATTAAATAAATTAAATATTTACAACATTTACACCAAGGAGCAATTACATAATTATAATAAACAATTAAAATAAATAGCAAAGATAAATAATAAGCAAAAATAATAAATAAGCAATAAGTAAATATAATAGGGGTTAGTAATAATAATAATAATAAAAAATTAAATAAGGTTAGTGAAATAATAATAATAAAAAATTAAATAAGGTTAGTGAAATAATAATAAGAAAAAATAATAAATAATAATATGGTTAGTAATAATAACAATAATTAAAATAAATAGAATTAGCAAAAATATTATGATAACATGATGAGAATAATAAACACAAAATTAAATTTTTAATATATAAACATTTATTTAGAAGTAAGAATAATTAAATAATTATTGTAACATTTTAATTTATGTGCAAATTTTTAAACATAATATAATTATAAAATTTAATCATTATAAATTTAATTATTTCTAAACATATATTAACAATTATTTATATATTAAAAAATATTTACATATTATATGGAGAAAACAAGTTATAATTATATTTAAGGATTATATTTACAAAAATTAATCATATTTACAAAATTTTATATTAAGTATTATATTTACAAAAAATTAAATTTTATTAATCATTATATTTACAAAAATTATATTAAATAAATATATACATAATAATTATATTAAGAATTAGAAAATAAAAATTATTTAGAAAATAAAATTAGGTTTTACAAAATTAGGGTTCATTTAGAAAATATTTTTAGGGTTTATAATATAATATACAAAATTTATTTTAATAAATGTACATATATTTATAATTTTAATTACATAATGAAATAAAATTGAGAAAAATAAAAGTTTAGAATTTTAAAAAAAATAAGTGTTGATTAGAAATTTATTTGAATCTATTTATGAAAATAATATAAGAAAATAATAATTAAAAGAAAAAAAAAATCAGGACTTGGGATTTGAACCCAGGTCCTTTACCTGAATGATGAGAAGGACAACCTCTAGGCTACGCTGTATATGCTGCAAGAGGAATGAACTCCATTTGCTTTTGTTCCTTCAAACTAACAATCAAGAAAATAACAAAAAAAACCAAAAGGCCTGGGGGAGGAATCGAACCCAGGACCTTTCAAGTTTCACACAAATACATTGCCAGTCCAGCTAGGTGAGCGCGTCTGGTTACCATCTCACTACGAATCATAATATATTAAGAATAATAATTATACATAAAACCAAGAAAAAAGGATGAAGTCAGGATTCGAACCCCTGACCATAGGCAATACATGCGCGTATCACACCACTGGGCCATCAGCCTGCGTGTGTCAACATAACAGCCATAATAATATAACAAATAAAACCAAATTTTGAATTTGAATTTTGGCGCCAGGGCACTTTGTCTTCAACCTTCTGACCTGCGAAATCTCTTGCGAATTTAGCTGCCACTTTTCCTGCGAATTTTCATCCTGCAGGAAATCCTACGAAACCCAACCATCATCATTTATGTAAAATTTTGTTAAATTGAACACATAAACACAATCCAGACATCATTTGCAATTGATCTACATTTTTATAATTCATTTATATTCATGGAATCGCAAAACCCTAATATGGAGGTCATGAACCCTAGAATGGCACTATACGATTCGGCCATGATTTCTTCAATTAACCTGCCCAGAATTCATCACAAACCTTCACTAAGCACAAATCATCAAACAAAACTTATTAATAATGCATAAATGTTCAAGAACGAAAAATCAAAAAGTGTGAAGAAAATTCGAATCGGATTTGTCAATGTGTGATGTTATGGAGCAATATGATGATCTGTTTACACTCAATGATGATCAAAGAACCTATATCAACCTTCACAATGCTTTGGAATGGCCTCTAGCAAGGAATCCGAATCAAGCTTTTTGGATGATTTTTTGAAATTCGAATGTGTTGTTTGAGGCTGCAAAAATCCGTACCAATGCTTGGGATATGCTTATGTACTTATAGTGAATAGAATTAGGTCATAACATTGAATGGTTGTATGGAAATTTTGATATGAAAAGATTGAAATTGATCATGCTTTGAAAATCCAATATTCTTGCATAAAGGCTTGCTATTTTTGGACAAATCTTATGATTTCCTTCCTCTTCAATTCAAATCATCATTTAAGACATTCTAGAAACTCAATCCAAATAAAATCTCTTATTTTCATATTTTATTTTTTATTTAAAATGATTTTTAATGAATTAAATCAAAATAAATAAAAATCAAAATAATAAAAATCTGATTTTTAATGGTTTGGGTCGTACATAGTGCTATTGTATGGATTGGATCATAATTTGACAAGCCCATTTGGAAGAAATTGGTTCTAGACCTCCTTTTTCATCATAAACCAACTCAAAATTTCCCAACTTTGCAAGGGCACATACCCTTCAATTTTAATGCTATGAGGGTGTTCTTGGACATTTTGGAAAGCTTGAAGAGTCCTCTAAAAAACCCCACTGGTTTCATGTCCATATCATTTACCAATCTCAAGTTATGCCCTTTTGAAGTTGTTGACTTTTTGTTGACTTTCAAAAGGACCTATAATGTCTTAGCTCATACCTTCCAAATGAAGCATTTTTGGGCTTGGCTTGTGAGACACAAAGTTGTAGAGAATTCAATTTCCTTCAAAATGAGCTTTGGATGGAGACTTGGTGATGAAGTATGTGAAAGTTATAGCTGGTCAAAGTTCAGTTGACTTTTACTGAGGAAACCCTAATTTAGAAACTCCTGATTCTTGATGATCTGAAATCTCCTTGATGAATCATGATCAACCCTTGATAAAATGATGAATTTTAATTCATATACTTGATGTTGGCAAAAAATCATGAATTTTGACTTTGGTTTGACCACAGTTGACCTCAGTTTGACTTTTTAACTGCATTGACTGATTTTGACTTATCTGATCATCTGATTGAGCAAACTTCTGAGAAAAGTCTTGAAACTTGTCATGGGGGTTCTTACACACATATAAGATGTTATGAAGCTCACTTGAAGTCTTGGAAGTTCATTTAGCTTGATTAAAGTCAAAACCCTAGTTTTGGATGCACTGCTTAGGAGGTGTATTGTCTGAGGGAATTGTCAACTCTTCTGACCAATTGTGAACTTTGTGAACCTTGTGAACCATCATAAAATGTCTTGTGAACCTCATGGGAGGTATTGTGAACCTTGTGAACCTTGTGAACCTCATAAAGTAACTTTTAGACTTCATGAACCTCATGAAAGGTTATATAAACATTGAGAAACTTGTGAACCTTGTGAACCTTCATAAAGTAACTTGTAGACTTCATGAACCTCATGAAAGGTCTTGTAAATGTTGAGAAACTTGTGAACCTTGTGAACCTTCATAAAGTAACTTGTAGACTTCATGAACCTCATGAAAGGTATTGAAAGCATTGTGAATCTTGTGAACCTTGTGAACCTTCTTAGCACACAAAGTCTTGTATTGTGAGGGCAAATTTTGGGGTGCAACAATACCTATCATTGATCAAAGACTTTTCACAGGCTTAGAAAAAGAGCTTAAACTTGAGGTTATTGCTGCAGCTTTACATTTGAAGAAATCAAACATTGTCCTAGAAACGAGAAGCGGAGTTAAGGGTATTCTTGCTAAGGTATTGATGGAGAAAGCTCAAGAGTCCCTGAAGGTTATGAGTTATGATGCTTTTGAGGAGATCTTGGCCTTATTAACCTATGGCTTAGTTTTGTTCCTTAATCCAGACCAGTTCCTAGACGTACGCGCCATCAACATATTTCTAACTCACAATCCAGTGCCTACATTACTTTGAGACATCTTACACTCTCTTCATACACGTACTACGAAGGCACGAGGAACTCTGATGTGTTGTATACCTCTATTGTCTAGGTGGTTTATTTCTCACCTTCCTCGATCAGTGATGAAGAATGAACAAAGGTTAAGGTGGTCTAAGAGAATCATGTCACTTTCTCATTCAAATATTCATTGGTGCTCTAGATCTATGGAGAATGTTACCATCATTGACCGTTGTGGGGAATTCCCTAATGTGCCACTCCTTAGCATAAGAGGGGGCATTACCTACAATCCTTCTTTAGCTCTACGCCAGTTTGGTTATGCTCGGAGTAATGGTCCTCATGACATGCTCATTCAAGGTATTGTGTTCGACTACGACAACGATCTTCAAGGTTACCGTCTAAGGTTCATACGAGCTTGGGTCAAGGTGAAAAAGGTTGACAGTAAGACTCTGGAACCAAAGTACTCCATTCCTATGGAACCTTACCTCAGATGGGTACGATCTCGTGCTCAGACTCTTATGATGCCATATCATTCTATCCTGCTAGTTACCATGGAGCCTGTTGCTGAAGGAGATACTCCTTATACCATCCTTCATCCAGACATACCCATTGACATGGAGGAATTGCAGAGGTCCTGGATCCAGTTGAAGGAGCAAAGGGATACTTTTGAGACCCATTTCAAAGCTAGTCAAGAAAGAATTCTGGAGCTGACAAGATAACTTCACGAGAAGCGGAATCTCAACACATACCTCCATACAAAGAGGAAACTTCCATGGGAGATCTAAAACCCCATTTTTGTTTTTATTTCCCTTCATTGTAAGCCCAAGAGTCAAATGAGTTTAATGCTTACTAATAAAAATTTTCATTTCTGTTTGTTTAAACATATTTAAATCCTGCGGTCCTTGAAAACATTGCATATGAATCTACATACCATATCATTGCATGACAGGTTTTCACAATAGGTTTCTCATTTTCTCGTTGTTTATTTCAGCAGAAATGGCTCTCGAACAATCTATCAAAGATCTTCAAGCTCAGAATGCTCAGTTTCAAGAAGTGATCCTGAATTTGTCCAAGGGGCAAGAAGATTTAAATGCACTCCTCTCTAAGGACATGAAGAAGAAGAATCCTGAAGACAACAAGGATGATCAGTTGAAACAATTGCAAGCTGAGATAGCAGAGATAAGGATCCATACGAGTGGCCAAATGGTTGTTATCCAAAGTTTAGCTCAAGGATAAGAAGAGATGAGAACCTTTGTCCACAAACTTCAAAGTAACAGAGACGGGGATCTAACCATCAATCAACCTCCGTTAAAACAAGCTGACTTGGTTGAAAGGAAGATAATGATAAAAGAAGGAAAGAGACATGCTACTACTGATCATCCTTTAATGGAAGAAAGAAGGCCTTGTAAGGTTAATCCACTTCGATACAAGGAATGTAGAAGACAGTTCATCCCGTTCAGCACACCAATGTCACAAGTTTTGCAATGCCTGTTGGAGATGAAGTTGACTTCCTTGGAAAATTCTCCTAAAAATCCTAATAACTCCTCTCCTCGCTATAATCCCAAGGCAATGTGTATGTATCACTCCGACTGTCCTGGACACGACACTAATAACTGTTGGGCATTGAAGAATAAGATTCAAGACCTAATTGACGAAGGAATACTCGAGGTTACGCCACAAGGCCAGTTTGAGTTCTTCTATCGTCCATCAAGCATCAAAGTTTCCAGATAACTGGAGTGACGAGTTTAGAGGAAGAGGCTTTGAGAACATTTGAATTTTTGTTTGTAATTTCTTTTGTTTGCCTAAACACTTACTATTATGTTAGACTTTATTTTCACTAATTCATTGCATATGTTTGTCTTGAGTTAATCCATTTGTTTCACTATCTTTAAAACTATGCTTCTTATTTCTATCTTGTGATATTTAACTCCTGATAAAGCTATAAGCCTGTAGAGGGAGGATGACGAAAACAATACCATAATCTTATGCAATATGCTTTTGAACAGACTATGCTGACGATGTACAGGCATTGCTTCAATTCCTAAACAGTGGAGATATAAGGAAGTTAATCACTAGTCAACCCTTTTGAGCCTATGAAGTAGGAGTTTTTATTCTCACACAAATTAAAACCTTTCATCATAACCTGGGGCAGGGTAGTTTTTCGGTTAACTCAATTATGCCAGTTGTCTTTCTTGTACACAACTAACGAGGGTTCCCGGAAACCATTATGTCTGACAGTCAATATCTAGCAAAAGAAAATTTCACTAAGTCATAACCTATGAAGGAGACTTAGTAAACATTGAGATATCCCGCTGACTGTAACCTTGAAATAAATAGTTCAGGCAAAAAGAAGGGATAACAAAATCAAGAAAAAAAGAGGGCACTACAAATCCTCAACAAAAAATAAAAAAAGAGATGACTTTTAAAATAAAGTTATGGTTTCTGAATCATCTCAAATATCAGTGTTACAATTCCAAATACTTTTGGAGCCTCGATGCATAAGTTAACCGAACATAGGATTGAATAACATCATGAAGATTAGGTTGGGTACAAATAAATTTGAGCCTTTATCCTTTGTTTCTTAAACCGTGAACCAGACCGCGTTATAACCCTTTAAAAGTCCTAATTAAACCATGGTTAGTTTGAAAGCGTACTGCTACAAAAAGGTATCCCGAATCCTTCAGGGCTTATTATAAATCTCGAGTTAATATCACAGTTTTTACAAACATTGTTTTACTAAAATAATTCTTTTTCAAAAACTTTCAAGACAGATATAAGCATTGTATTTTGAATATCATTGTTCGCATATAACTAAGCGTTTGACAGCAAAGAAGTTTTCATGATGAATATTCAATAAACCAGAGTCCTTTTGACAAACAAAAGTTGCTTCCTGGATCAAAGCCAATGTATACAAAGGGGAATAGCCACCACCTTCCACTCAAGAGGGCATGCCGTGTTACTGAGACAGTCAGGTCAAGATTCAACAATGCTTAATAGTCAGGGGAAAAATCTCCCCATCTGAAGTACCAAAAGTAGCATTACTGAGTTCAAGATGCCGGGGGCATATTATTGTGGGGCATTTTAGTTGTTCCTCTTGTGGTAGTTTTTTCAAAACACTGTTGTTCTTGGACAAGTCATCCTCAGTTAGGGGCAACACTCTCTTTTCAAGCATAATTGGATCAAATTTACTGGCAAGCCCTTTAATTGTTGACAAAGGCGTACACGATCCACTACAGTTTGAAGATATATTTTTCTCATTACATTGTTTTGGTATTAAGTTCAAGCAGAAACCATTGTGGAAATTAATCAGATGGTGTCAGTATCATGTCTTCGGATTCAGTCATGAAAATTTCCAGAAGATCACTCAGGGAAGTCGAGAATCTCAGAAGTCCTAAAACCATTGGGTACTTTGAATGAGGATCAATTTTCAAAATTGATACAACTTTATCTCCGAATTCAGGTTTACTTTCCCTTTTCACTCAGGCGAAAATGTTCGTTGATTATGATGGAATGTGTACATGCTTTTGAATATGATTGATGTTTACCAAAAATGCATAAAATGCAGTAATAATATTTACTAAGGACGAACGGGGGTAGGAATCCAACGAATCTTCGCCATTTCATCCCCACAAAGTAAACTTTAAGGATATTCTAACCAAATACTCCAGGTAGCTTCATATACTACGAGAGCTTCAAAGAATTGACACTTGTCTGGATAAGTCATTCAGGGAATGTCCATCTCATTTATCCCCAATCAGGGTATTCAGGAATCTAATTCTTCAATAAAAAGCACGACGAACGAAGACGGGAGGTTCTAAGTACGATATTCTTAAACAAGACGGGAACGAAGTCCTCATATTCCTCAGCAACGAACCAGGATTTATTTTCCCCAGCCAGCAGTTATTATACAAAGATACCCAGACACTTCAAGCTACATAATTCATACATACATCATTTACACCATATCACAGCATACGCATCCATAATCCATATGACATTCTTACTTAAGAGCATCATGCCATACATGCATACATTAAATAATCTTGCATAAACTAACCTTTTCTTTTCAGGATAGTTGCAGGCAGATAAACACTATCAATTCCGTGAAATAGTTCAGAGATAATCGCTACAAAGATTCATTTCTGATAATCAATACAAATTATCCTTGGGATGGCACATAAATGGTTTACACGAAGACATAGTGCTTAGTCCAGGATATTACCAGAAGCAACTCGGGAGTAATCGACACGAAGATTTAATCCTGATGTTCAAGTTGTCCTTGGAAGGGTACGTAAATGATCTATACGAAGATCTAGTGCTTAATCCGGGATATTTCCAGAAGAGATAATCGTTATGAAGATTTATTTCTGATGGTCAATTATCTTTGGGATGGTGTGTAAATGATCTACACGAAGATCTAGAACTTAGTCCAAGAGATTTTTCAGAAGAAGTTCAGAGATGATTGCCACGAAGATTTAATCCTGATATTCTTTTTGTCCTTGGGATGGTACGTAAATGGTCTATACGAAGACCTAGTGCTTACTCCGGGATATTTCCAGTAGAGATAATCGTTACAGAGATTTATTTCTTATGGTTAATTCAACAAATGATCTTTGGAAGGGTACGTAAATGATCTATACGAATATCTAATGCTTAGTCCAGGATATTACCAGAAGCAATTCGGGAGTAATCGCCACGAAGATTTAATCCTGATGTTCAAGTTGTCCTTGGAAGGGTACGTAAATGATCTATACGAAGATCTAGTGCTTAATCTAGGATATTTCCAGAAGAGATAATCGTTACGAAGATTTATTTCTGATGGTCAATTATCTTTGGGATGGTGTGTAAATGATCTACACGAAGATCTAGCACTTAGTCCAAGAGATTTTTCAGAAGAAGTTCAGAGATGATCGCCACAAAGATTTAATCCTGATATTCTTTTTGTCCTTGGGATGGTACGTAAATGGTCTATACGAAGATCTAGTGCTTAATCTGGGATATTTCCAGAAGAGATAATCGTTACGAAGATTTATTTCTGATGGTCAATCATCTTTGGGATGGTGTGTAAATGATCTACACGAAGATCTAGCACTTAGTCCAAGAGATATTTCAGAAGAAGTTCAGGAATAATCGCCACGAAGATTTAATCCTTATATTCTTTTTGTCCTTTGGATGGTATGTAAATGGTCTATACGAAGATCTAGTGCTTAATCTGGGATATTTCCAGAAGAGATAGTCGTTATAAAGATTTATTTCTTATGGTCAATTCAACAGATGATCTTTGGGATGGTACATAAATGATCGATACGAAGATCTGGTACTTACCCCAAGATATTACCAAAAGCAATTCAGGGATAATCGCCACGAAGATTTGATTCTGATGCTTAAGTTAAAGAATGTTCCTAAAGACGGTTCAGAGCCGATCTATACGAAGATCTAAATACTGACACCTAATGAAGGATATTCTTTTCCCCCAGAGATAATGCAGAGATGATCTATACGAAGATCTAGTGCTGGCATTCAACTCAAACCATGTTACAGAAATGATTCAGAGATGGCCTATACGAAGACCTATTACTGATATCCAGTGACAACATAAAGATACTATCACCTTCTGATATTATGGATGGCATCTATAAGCCCATCTTCAGTCCCTCCGAGTGGCATCTTTAAGCCCATTCAAGCAAATACAACCAATCAACACTATAACTTTACGCTCCGGTGCGTGCAAATTTTTGGGCTTTTGTGTTCAATCCCCTTCAACCTTCCAAGTCACGAATGGCACACAGGCCAATCTAACTCCTCAGGTTTCAGAAAATTGAACAGGGGCAGCTGTTGCACCCCAAAATTTGCCCTCCTTTAGTCAAGGCATTGTGTACCTAGGTGTCCCAAGAGGTTCACAAGGTTCACAAGGTATCCCAAGAGGTTCACAAGGTTCACAAGGTTCACAATTAGTCAGAAAGCTTGGAAGTTCCCTCAGACAAAGCCTCCTCCTAAACAATGCACCCTAAACTAGGGTTTTGGATTTCATCAGGATAAATGTACTTCCAAGGCCTCAAGTGAGCTTTATAACATCCTACATGTATTCAAGAATCCCTATGACAAGTTTCAAATCTTTCCCAAAAGGTTTGCTCAGTCAGATGATAGGATATGCAAAAATCAGTCAAAGTGGTTAAGAAGTCAAACTGAGGTCAACTGTGGTCAAATCAAAGTCAAACTTCAAGATTTTTTGCCAACATATATTTTATGAAGTAAAATTCATCATTTTATCAAAGGTTGATCATGATTCATCAAAGAGATTTCAGATCATCAAGAATCAGGAGTTTCTAAATTAGGGTTTTCATAGGAAAAGTCAACTGAACTTTGACCAGCCATAACTTTCACATGCTTCATCAAAAATTTCCCATCCAAAGCTAATTTGGAATGAAATTGAATTTTCTGCAACTTTGTGTCTCACAAGCCAAGCCTAAAAATGCTTCATTTGAAAGGTATGAGCCAAAACATTACAGGTCATTTCAAAAGTCAACAAAAAGTCAACATCTTCCAAAGGGCATAACTTGAAAATGGTAAAATATATGGAAATGAGACAAAAGAGGTTTGTTAGAGGACTCTTTAAGCTTTCCAAAATGTCTAAGAACACATTCATAGCCTTAAAATTGAGGGATTTGTGCCTTTGCAAAGTTGGGAAATTTTTGAGAGGTATATTGAGCAAATGGGGTCTTAAAACCAATTCTTTCCACATGGGCTTGCAATTTTGTGATCCAATATTTACCATGACATCATGCACGACCCAATTCTCATTTATTCAGATTTTTATGATTTATTTTATATTTATTTGGATTTTATTCATTAAAATTCATTTTAAATCAAAATAAAATATGAAAATACAAATATTTGATTTGATTCTTCTTCTAGAAGCTCTTAAACATCATTTAAGTTGATTTGATACTCTCCAATTTTGTGTACAACCAATTTGGAAACATATCATTTGATTTTTTTTTGATATTTTTGACCATAACTTTCTTCACCTTCAAGCAACCCATACAACTCCAACCAAGGCCCAAATTCTTAACCTAATTACATTACTATATAACCACAACAACATCACAAGACAAAAAAGAGGATGGAGAGCAAGAGGATGATATTCATACTTTAAAATTTCACATAATTCAAAATTAGGTTTCCACAATCCACCACTTTTGCAAGTTGATTAAAGGCTGCAAATGAATCCTTGAGGTTTCCTGAACCTATTCCAATCATCCTCATCATCAAATTCATGCCAAATCATACAAATCAAATTCATATTCTTGCTTTTCTTTTGATTTTTCCAATTTCAATGATTTACGCGTGATTAATTGATTTTGATTACATAATATGTTTGTTTGATTGTGTAGATGGTTTTTGGATAGTTGGATTTAAGTTTCAATGCAGGAATCATATGGCACCATGGAGAACTAAACTATTGGTTAATCAACTGTAATCTGTTTTCATCGATATTTCGAAGGTTGCAGTAGTGATAAGCATTCCAGGCTGACAGGTAAGTCAGGTAAGTACTACTATTTCGATTTACTCTGAATTTTTTCCAGAAGTTCAGAAAAAAATCGACAAACAATACTCTTTTAGAATAGAATTCTAAAAGATTTCGACCCTCAAAATCGCAAATTCTTCTTTTTTCTATTTTATTTGATTTATTTTCTATTTTCATATTCTCAAAAAAATCTAAAAAAAATTGTGCGTTCTTTATTTGATTTTATTATATTTTTAGCATTGTTTTAATATTTTTTAGATTTTATTTTAATCGTTTTTCTTATTTTTCATTATTTTAAAATCTGCAGCAATTTTATTTGATCCTGTTTATTTCTTTTTTTATTCTTCCAATAGTATATACCAAAAATATGCAGGTGGGAGGAAGAAGATGGTGTGTGGCATGCGCTGATTGGCCTAGTGACAAAGACCTAAGGTTGAAAGTATGAGGGTGTGGGTTCAACACTCATTCCCAACATTTTGGCAAAAAAACGTGGGTTCAACACTCATTCCCAACATTTTGGCAAAGAAACGTGGCGTAGCGTAATGGCTGAAGGTTTTTGTTGGCAAAGGCAAAGTCAGGGGTTCAACACCAACCCCCAATATTTTGGGTATCTCTAACTTTATTTTTCCCTTTTTCATCTAATTATGTATTTTCTTTGAATTTCCTTATTATTATTATTAAACTAATTTCTAAAAGATAAAACAAAATCTTTTTTTTAAAACTTATATTTTTTATTATAAACCTTAATTTTTTTCATAAACCTTAATTTTAAACCTAAGTCTTAATTTTTTTCATAAACTTTAAACCCTAAAAATTTAGCCCTAATATTTATCTTAAAACCCATATTTCGCCCTAATTTTTCCTAAACCTTAAAATTTTTTTAAACCTTAAAAGTTTTCTCAAACCCTAACCCTAATTGTTTTCTTAACCTAGTTTGCAAACTTTTTTTTTCTAATTTATTCACTCATTTTTATGTTATTCATTCATTGTTTGCCTGATTATGTAACTGCTTCGCCTTTGTAATAATTGGTTTTATTATTATTTTCCGCCATTATTATTATTATGTAACTGCCCCTAAGCCATGTAATAGTGTAGGAATTTTATTTTCTGCCTTTTAATTTCTGCCATTTATTTTTCATATTAACTGCGTGGTTAGTAAATAGGGTGTGGAAACTATTTGTAATTAAAATTAATTTAGATAATTAACTTTAAAAGATAAATATTTGAATAAAAACCTTCACACACGTAAGTTAATCTTTGATCGCCATCTCACACTTCCTAGGGTATTCCTCTTGGTTGCCTTAAAATAAAATGGTCAAGTCCCTCGAATGTAGGGGTGTCTTAAGCAAAGTCCCTTCATGTATAAATCATCAAGTCCCTACAGATTTAAAAGATCAAGTCCCTTCAAGGTTGCCTACGGAATAATGATCTTGTCCCTTCGAATAAAAGATGATAAGTCCCTACGTATTGCTAAAGATACCTTGCAGTTGCCTATATTCAGATGTCCCTATACATGTCCCTTCTCACATCCAAGGTAATGACTACCTATTCCTTAATAATATGGATAATCTTACCATTGAAAGAATATAAGAACAATAAAGATTTAATATAGGGTAGGTTCCTCTTAATTACTTGCTCACCTTTTCAACATACTCTTTTACATTTCACATTTCAAACAAATTTTCAAAACAAAGTCTTTATATACATCCATACGAGGATCATTATAAAGTACTTAGAAAATTTTTAATCACACACTACACCTTTCTCAAAACAATTTAAAGTGAGCTAAGTAACTAAGAGCCCATGGATAACCATGGATATAAAGGGTGCTAACACCTTCCCTTTGTATAACCTACCCCCCGAACTCAAAATCTTTTAAGGTCTTTCCTGTTCTTTTATGTCCTTTCCTTTTGGATAAAATAAAAGTCGGTGACGACTCTTGCTATCTGCAACATTTAGCTAAAGTCAGTTCTCCCACCGTGTTACAGTATGGCATGCCTTTTTTTTCTCTTTTCTTTGTCCTAACACCGCTCCAACAATGTAATCACTTGCAACACACATAAGTTCAAAATTTCAATTTCAATTTGGAGTAATGATTACGTGAGTGGTGACAAGGTTTTCTTTAAGGGTTTGGAAAGATAAAAGACAAAGGTTATCAAAGAAAAATACATGATCTTTGTTAAGCAAGTTGCGTAGTGGCCTCACCACTTTGGCAAAATCTTTGATGAACCTCCCATAAAATCCAGCATGTCCTAAGAAGCTTCTTATTCCTTTGATGTTGGTTGGAGGATGCAACTTTGCAATTACTTCCACTTTTGCTTGATCCACCTCAAGTCCTCTCGAAGACACCTTATGACCGAGCACAATTCCTTCCTTCACCATGAAATGGCATTTCTCCCAATTCAATACCAAATTTGTTTTAACACATCTTTCTAAAACCGTTTCCAAGTTCTTCAAGCATAGATAAAATGAAGCTCCAAATACCTAAAAATCATCCATGAAAACCTCCATCGGCTTTTCAATAAGATCGAAAAAGATTGCTTGCACACATCGTTGGAAAGTAGTCGGTGCATTGCACAACCCAAATGACATTTTTCGGTAAGCAAAGATTCCAAAAGGACATGTGAACACCGTCTTCTCATGATCCACAGGGTCAACCATAATTTGGTTGTACCCCGAATATCCATCCAAAAAGCAATAGAATTCTTGCCCGGTCAACCTTTCAAGCATTTGATCCATAAACGGTAGTGGGAAATGATGTTTTCTAGTAGCCGTATTTAAACGTCTATAGTCTATACACATTCGCCAACCCGTGACAACCTTTGTTGGGATGAGCTCATTCTTCTCATTTCAGATAACGATAATTCCACCCTTCTTTGGTACCACATGTACGGGACTCACCCAAGGACTATTGGAAATCAGATAAATCATTCCCACATCAAGAAGTCTTACTACCTCCTTTTGAACCACTTCTTTCATAGTTGGATTCAAACGACATTGAGGTTGTGCTACCGCTTTGAAGTCGTCTTCCATAAGAATCTTGTGCATGCAATAAGATGGGCTTATTTCTGTGAGATCAGAAAGAACCCATCCTAAAGCCTCTTGATTTTTCTTGAGCACATTAACCAAACGAAACTCCTCATCGATAGACAATGTATTGCTTATGATCACCGATTTGCTTCCACTATCATCTAAAAATGCATACTTTAAGTTCGCAGGTAGCACCTTCAATTCCACTTCAACTTTCTCATCACTTTTTTCTTTCTTAAATTCTTCCATCTCAACTTCCCATGGTTGCAATTCTTTCAAGACTTCTAACTCTTTCAAACATTCTTCAAGCTATTTTTCTTCTTCACTAGTGAGTGTGTCAATTTCCTCACATAGTGCTAGCTCAAGAGGAGTTTCCACATGAATATGCTTTGCAACTTCCATAATAGCCATATCGGGTGCATCAATGCGGAAACTATCATGTCTTTCCTTTAAATGTTTCATTGCTTCAAACAAATTAAAAGTGACCTCCTCATTTAACACCCTCACTTTCATGAGACCATCATCAACATCAATCATCATTCGGGCCGTCTTCATGAAAGGGCGACCAAGAATTAAAGGAGCGTCATCATCTTCTTCCATGTCAATAACAATGAAATCAACCAGAAAGAAGAACTTTTTAACTTTTACCAAAACATCTCTTGCCACTCCAATTGGGTGAGTGGTAGATTTGTCGGCGAGTTGCAAAGTCATTCTTATACCTTTGATATCAATTTTATCAAGCCTTTTTACAATAGAGAGAGGGATAAGGTTTATGCTTGAACCCAAATCAATAAGACCATTTCCTACAATCATGTTTCCAATTGTGATCGATAAAGTAACTCTTCCCAGATCGGCTTCCTTCTTTGGAAGAGTGCATTGAATTATAGTACTACAATTTGCCGCAAGGATAACTGTCTCTGGTTCCGTATACTTCCGTCTTTTTGAGAGAATGTCCTTCAAGAATTTAGCATATTTAGGCATTTTCTCAAGAGCCTCGGTAAATGGTAGATTGATTTGAAGTTGTTTGAAGATATCCATAAACCGAGTGTATTGCCTTTCATTGTCTTTCTTTGATGGCACATGAGAATATGGCATGTTTGTTGGAATTTGATTCATCACTTCTTTTCCCTTCCTCACTCTCCTATTTGTTTCTTTTTTCTTCTCATCCTCCACTTTTGTATTTTCAACTACAACCAAATCATCAATATTCTTTTCAATTTCCTCATCGATTTTTTTCTTCTTTTCAACTTCCTCCTCATCACTAACTTCTTCAACTATACCATCAATCTTTTATTCCACCACTTTATTCTCTCTATGTTGAGCCATCTCCTTCCCACTCCTAGTAACAATAGCTTTCAATACTCCTTATGATTAACTTGAGTGTTAGCAGAAAAAGACGGTCCCGATTGGTTCTCGGCAATTTGTTTCGCAAGTTGCCCAACTTGATTTTCTAGATTTTGTATCGCCGCATCATTAGACTTTTGATTGGCCAAAGACATTTGAATGAATTGATTCAAAGTGTCTTCCAATTTAGAAGGTGCGACCGAAGGTGGTGGAGCAACATAAGGATTTTGCTGATTAGAAGAACTACCGCCAAAACTTTGGTTATTTTGCTAATTGCCTCTTGGTTGATATCCTTGATGTTGTTGATTTTGGTAATGGTATTGTTGAGAAGGTTGTTGTAGGTAAGGATGTTGTTGTTGGTAAGGATGTTTTTATTTATAAGGTTGTTGTTGTCTTTGGTACCCTTGATTGTTGTGTATGTAATTGACTTCTTCGGTTCCCGGTGGTGGACAATATCCGGTATCATGATCACCTCTGCATAAATCACAACTTATGACTTACTTGTTTTTGCCCGGATGCTCACACAACTCCTTCAATTGTTGGGGAAGCTTTGGAATTTGTTGTGTCAAGAGCTCTACTTGGTGCGATAGAAGTTTGTTTTGTGCAAGTATTGCATCTTAGTTCCTAGTTCAAGAACTCCGGGTTTCTTCAAAGAATTTCCACGATTTTGACTTTACAAATCATTGAGAGCCATACGATTGATAATATATGTCGCTTCTTCCGCATTTTTTGATAATAAAGTTCCACCCGAAGTACCATCCAACAAGGTTTTACAATTTGGTTGGAGACCATTTCAAAAAATATGGATTTGCGTCAATTCATCGAACCTGTGGCCTTTTCACTTCCATATCATGGATTTGAATTTCTCCCATGCTTCTTTTAAGGACTCATTTGCACCTTGAGAAAACACGGAGATTGCAGTTTTTGATTCCATAAAACGGTTATGCGAGAATAATCTCTCAATGAACTTCTCTTCTAGAACATTCCAATTGGTCATCACCATGGGACTTTGATCGAGGTACCAATCCTTTGATTTTCCAAGAAAAGCATGAGGAAAAATTCTTCGGAACAAAGCTAACTCTTGATTTTGATCAACTCCGGCCGCCAACGCTATCTCATAGAATTTTGTGAGAAAAGTGAAGGGATCTTCATGGTCCATTCCCGTGAATGGACTCTCGTACAATAAATTCAGAGTGCCTATCTTCATCTCAGCTTGCCGGCCATTGTGGACATTGTTGGCAAACTGAGTCGTGTTACAAGGGCTATTTACATATGGTGTCGAAAGTGGAGGTAGAGGTGGAGGTGGATCTTCCATGGTTGGTGTCAACTATGGAGTGAGTGGTGTTGAAGTAGAAGTTGATCCTTGTCCTTGTTCTCGTCTTTCTTTAGCTAGTTGCCTCCTCCGTCTTGTCTTGCTATTCAACTTCCTTGCGGTTATCTCAATATCAGAATAAAAAAGAAGTTGGTCCGCATGAAGTTTTCCTCGCATAAACAGAAGCTTCAAACACTAACCAAACAAATTAACAAGTTCAAGAAAAAGAATAAACAAGTCTAAAACTTAGGAAGTTTTCCTCGCATAAACAGAAGCTTCCCAAACGTCAAGGAATTTTCGTTCAGCCTCTTCCATCTCAAAGGGAGGTTGTGAGGTAAACCATTCAGGACCAATTGTTATGTGGGCAAAAGGTGCCATGGAAGGAGTGAAATTATACCTCTAGGCGAACATCATGACGTAACTTGTGAAAGCCTGTCGAAGATTGAGTCCTTCATCGGATGACGTCAATTGTGCTAACCTGGGCCATTCAACATCTCTATCTTTCACTTCTTCTTCGTTCACTATGTTCTTGACAGGGATAGAAGTTTCGAAAGTGGCATTAAGCCACAGTTGTAATAGCCAAAGGGGTCTTGAAATACTAAGTTTCCCTTTGTCAGTGGCAGTTTTCAGGAAATCTACGCTTTCACTTAAGTACTCGTACAAATTCGCCAAGATCATTTCGCCCAAGCATAGTCTGATCCCTTATTCAAGTTGGTTATCTATGGTGACGAATTTCTTTGCCACTTGCAAAGAACGGGAGCAGAAGACATACTTCGACAACCATATAGTTAATAAGGCTATATGCTCTTCTTTAGATATTGTATTGGTTGTTTTATCATGATAGTGGTTGATAAAAACGGAGTAAGAGGCTTTGCTGGTGTCGAAATTAATGGAATTTTGGTTTTGAAGAGTTGGGTCGAAGTTCTATTCTAGAGGGCTGAGTCCACATATTGCTGCCAGGTCGAAAAGGGTTGGTGTGACCATTCCACAAGGAAGGTGAAAGTTGTTGTAGGTGTTATCCCAGAAAAAGAGAGATGCTAAGATCATGTTGGGACAATAGTTAGGTCCTACTTTCAACATTTGGATTAAGTCGAAGATTCCCATTTCTCTCCAAAAATGGTTCTTTAACTTTTTCAATCTTTGCCAACCAAGCAAGATAGCCGGATGGATCTTTTGCCATGGGACTTGTTCTAAAGATCCTAACATTGTTTAAATAAAGCAAATTCAGACCTTCATCAGTGGTCGAATTTGAACCCTCAATTGGTTCCTCAGTCTGTTTGGGTTTTACCCCAGCTCCTATGGGTTTTAAACGTTGATATGAAGGGAAATATTCTCTTAACTTATCTGGGTTAAAGTCTGGATTGGGGAGAGGTCCTAAAATAGAATGACAACTACCATAAACCAGTATAGGAATTAATACCTGAGACCTGTAAATGCTATCTTTTTCTTTTTCATTGGGAGGCTCTAGAATGTACTGTTGGTTTCCAATTATCGTGGGTCCATTCAGTCTGTGTGCGTATGGAAGTGTAGTGGAGCTTTTAGTCGTCTTGCTGTTGGAAGTTTTCTTGGAAGCCATTGTTGTCTGAAGTGAAGTCTCTTTGCGGTTTAGAGTGATGAAGTTCTTTGCTTTAGAAATGAGAAGGTTGTGAGAAAAGTTTGAAAGAAAGAAAATGGTTTAGTATTTATAGGAAAAAGAGATTGAAACAATTAAGTTTAAATTAAATCATGGGCCACGTGGCGAAGTTATCTCATAAAGAAAGTGGGCTGATGACAGTTGAAAAAACTCATGATTTCTTAGCCTTAGGGGTAGTGGAGTAGTTATCTAGAACGTGGGTTGAGTTGAAGTTTTGAGAAAAGATATGATGATGAAGATTTTTGGGGATTTTAAATATCTAACCTTGGAAATGATGAAAATAAAATTTGATATGGCGTCGAAGCAATTCTCGACAACAATTGACTTTTCTCCAAAATAGTCGAAAAGACCTTTGCTGGGGGACAATTTGTAGACGTATATTTTCGACACCATGATTTGAAAGATAAAATGATGTTCTTTGACAGAGGAAGAAATTCGACAAAGGAAGAAAACTGAATAAATATACTTGAAGAGATATTTCGACAATTTCAGTTGATATGTTGTTTTCGACAGTTCGACAGAAGTTGGGTGACAATTGAAGCGTTCAACGTTTTGACAAGGAGAAATGATGCATTGTTTCTACAGAGTTGGTTGATATATTATGTTTCGAAAATTTGACAAGCCTGAAGGGATGCATCGCTTCGACATTAAGGATAAATTCAAATTCAGACAGTTATTTTGTTTGGCAGAAGGACGCGTGGAAGCTTTTTGAAGAAAGGGGAACATGCAGAAAGCCAAATGTCATTAGTCTGAGGATTTTTCCGTTAATAACATTTATTTTATTTGTATATAAATAAGATAATGTTTGTTAGATTTAGTGTGTGAAAAACTTGTACATCATTCCTGCAAAAAATACTGTAAAGTACCCGTGTGAGAGAAAAAGAGTTTTATCTGGAAAATGTATGTGTGGATAACACCATTTCTTTAACTTTTTATCAATTTCAAAGTTCTTTATCAATTTTTCCTTTACATTTACCAGCCATTTATCCTTCATTATTTATTTTATGCAAATCTTTATCTTTGTCAAATTTACTTTGTTAAATTTACTTTATTAAATTTACTTTAAAACTTTTACTTAAAATAACCTAATCAAAATCATTCATATATGAAAGACATAACCAATCAAATAAAGGATCAAAAGACTTCTTACTCTAAGAGTTCAGAATTTCATCTAAATTTGCACATGTGTCCTAGGATTTGTGTGGTTGGTCCTGCAAAGTAAACCAATTTAGTGAGATTGGAAAATCAGAGGTTGTTCGCCAAATCAACGAACAACGACAAAGCAAATGAAAGACTCTTGCGCCCTACTGACGATAATTTCCATAGCCACTATTAATATTAAAACTGTTTTCTTACACTTGTTACTAATACTTTTTTCTTATTCATTTTTAAGGATGAATCCCATCCCACTTTCACCGCATCCATGAGTTTGATCATGTGCTAAAGTATACTGAGGATTGACCACATGTTTACATATATTTCTTGCACATAGGGAATGACGATGTACAAATGTTCCAGGTGTATATTGACTATACTCAACACAATGACATCGATTGAACACCATACAACACTCACCAGGACACTGTTCCCTTAAACCCCATCTCATTTTATTTTGAATGGTTGGCATGTGGGGAGATTCTGATGTGCAGATATCTGCCAGAGCGATGCATGCGTCAATTTGAATATGTGTAGATCATTTAGAGACCCTTTCATATATGCTCCTAACAACATAGTCCGCATACATCTTGATGGCATATTGGCAGACTATGAGAGTCATATGGTACCAGAGGAGTATCAGAGTATGTCAACCACAAGTCAGTGATCTTATGTAGATAATTACATTACTTAGTTCTATAGCGTCTCACACTGTGTCATGACACCGAACATCCTAGACATCCACCTATGTCTGTTCATGAGGAAATCCTGGAGAATGAGCAGACCAGGGATGACCATGCCATTGTCGTGTTGCCAATTTGTCAAAATATTATGTAGATTACGATGAGGGCATAAAGCCTGGGCTGTCTGAGAGAGGCGACGATGACACGATTGCTCTAACATGTTTCATTCTTACTAAGGCACATAATGCCTCAGGTTACCGCGCCAGAGGATAAGCCAAGGGTTAGAATTAGACATACACAATAAATCATGTTTTTATTTATATTTCAAGATGTTTTGTATTTGTTTTTATCATACTTCGAGAACAATGTTCATAATATAATAAGATGTTTTATTTAATTAACGACTTACCATGTTCTACAATATTTATGTTTATTAATATTTGAATCAAATAATAATAATGTTAGTCTAATTAAAATGACTTTAGATTCATAAAAAATACAAACTTATGACAATATTTCGGGAAAAAAAAATACAGAGAAAATTTTAAAGATACAACTACAAATTCATTCCAAAAATTTCTAAAGATACGTGTCCGAACTATTTTAACCTTTTATCCTATATTAACCCTCATTAAAGATAAAAATCAGCATTCATAATAAAAAAGAAAATAAAAAGATGCCTTAATTCGGATTTGATGCTGACCAAATCATAAGCCTCTCTCTCTGGCTGTCCCATTTCCACGACCGCTCACCACTGTTGAGCATTTATCTAACATTCACACGCAAACCAAGTGGCACTTCAAAATTCAGAACACCACACCACAAAAAAGTCCAAATTGGTTTACCTTAATTTACTTATTTTTCTTCCTTTCCCATCAACAATAAAATATTTTACAATATCGTCCAATAAAAAATCATTAAAATTTATTATTATGACATCTACTATATATTGAGATTGGTACGTAACCAATATGCAAAAATAAAAACTATTTGACAGTTCAATTTCTCGTGTTCATTTGAATTTAATAAGAAACTCTCGGATTTCAGATCCCACGAAATTTCCACCTTCACTCTCATTCCCTCATTCCTGGCGTTTTGATTTCGGATAAATCAACCTTTTCAGCTTTTTCCTTCCACTACTCTCTCGTAAGTAAATAGCATCATTTTTTTCTCTCTCACTTTTACAACCCCATTATTCACTTGTAAAGTTGTTAATTATATAAAAATCTCTACTTTTTTCTCAAACCACAATCTTTCCCTTAAAAAAACGTGCTTTATGATTCACTCATGAGTGTTTCATGGATTGGACTTGTTGGGTTGGTGTGATACTTGAAGATTTTCACACTTCTTATTCGATCCATTATCCTCCATGCTTCATTGATTTCCTTTTCTTTTCCCCTAAGTTTTGACTTTTTTTGTTTTGGACTTTTTTTTTTTTTTGGTTTGATTTTCTGATGGGGTTATGCGACTGAGATAAAATTTTCATCATTCTTTAGAGATTAGAGATTGAAGTTTTATTCATAGTTGATTTTTCCTTAAGTGTGTTTTTCTTCTTTGGAAAATGGAAATTTGGTCTTGACTCTATGAAGCTGTGTTTTTTCTGTGTGTAAATTAGTCACAAGTCATAATAGCTGGATTAGGATTGAGTGATGGTAACTATTGGTTTTTGTTTGTTTCTTGAAAAAATTCTACTATTCAAGAACTGTGATTGGTTCTTCTAATAGTAAAAAGGGAGGAATTTTAATAATTTAAGCTGTATCAAAAAGTAGTCAAGAATTGAAATTTTTGAACATACCAGATAGATCTGACTCTAGAAAAGCATATTTTTGTTGTTTGAACTTTCAAGTTTCTGATTTATATATACTATAATTTCTGCGAAGATTCTGAAAAAAAAAAAAGAAGCTTCTGTTTGATGTATGAAAATTGATTTGTAGGTACTTAGAGAGGATATGTTTTAAAGATTGTGCTTCTGCTTTGTTTAGCTAAGAAATCATTCTGGGACGAAGTTGCTTAGGCGCAAGAGAGTGGTGAAAATCGTTCATAACCATGGGATCTTTCAAGGGTCATGCTTTGCCGGGGACGTTGTTTTTTTTAGTTGGGGTGTGGCATATATGGGCTACTATAGTGAGATACATAAGTAATCCTAAGAAGTTTCAAGTTCGGGCGTGGAATCCTGTACCGGGTTTTGATGGGAGGGTGAAGCACTTGGAGCTCTATGTTATTGCAATTGGTTCTCTTATTGATTTGTGCATTGAGTTTTTGTATTCAACTCACCTCAAGATATTTGTTGATGGTGTACTTAACCCTTCTCATATGAATGATTTTGAGCACTCAGGGATGCTTCTTATGTTCTTTATCTATGGTGTTGTTGCCCTACTTAGCGAAAACACCAGGTTAGTTAGTTTCTTCCTCTCTCACTCTCTCGTGTTTAACCTGTTTTTATTGTTTACATTAATTCACCAATTTCTGCGACATGTTTGAATACAATAAGTCGTGCTGATATAGTTTAAGCAATCTAAGTCAATTAGATATGTGCCGTAATGCTGAAATAAGATGTGTTCTACAGAAGGTTTTGGTATTATAATGATAAAATAAAAGCTTAATTGTGATTTTGGTCCCCTGCTTTCAGTGGCTCGCGGAATTGGTCCCTATATTTTAAAATTGTGCGCAGTTGGCTGCTCACTCATATTTTTGGACCCGACAGTGGTGATGCGACAACTTTTTTACGTACGTGTCATAAAACTTGCTTATGTGGAAGCATCGAGAAGGTTTAGGTTTCATGCCTTATCAATTAAAACCTTGCCACACAACTATTTTTTGATCCAAAATTCTGAGTGAGGACCTAAAAACTTGAGTTTAAATTGGGGGACCACTTCCATGAACTAGTAAAAACTTAATCTGTCATGCTTTTGGTAACAGTCAAAACCCACAAATAATGTAGCAAAACTCCGTTAATGCCTTTGTGGTTATTCCTGCGATTATTAAAGTTGTTCTCAATAATTTGTCGCGTTTCCTTCTGCGCGTATATATGTTAGTCTGTGAGCAGCTTAGTATCCTCTATGTGTTTCCTTCTGTGCGTCTACTAGATACGTTAGTCTGAATAAGAAGGCAAGTCCTGTCTCATTAGTCGCGACTCTTGCAAAGATGTACACATTCTTCAAACACACTCCATAATTCGGTTCTAAAATGTTTTATACACTTCAAATCTATACTAAGGTCTATACATTCTAAAACTGTATTGCATTTGTTACAGTCCTTCATCTTTAACTTTCAATATATGCTCGAATATGCATTTTACTTTTGCGAATCTCTATCTCGCTGACAATATTTCCCTCTGATTTTTTTCTTGCATAGATTTCTTCCATTGCCAGAAGGTATTCTATGTTTGATAGCAGCCATGGCATTTTCTGCCGAGTATCTTCTATTCTACTTCCATTCAACATCACACAAAGGTCTGGAGGGCTATTACCACACCCTCCTAGTCTTCCAAGTAGGACTATGTGTCTTATCTTCAATCGCCGGTGCTCTTATGCCAAACAACTTTCCAGTCGACTTATGCAACGGAATCGCCATAGCCCTACAAGGCCTTTGGTTCTATCAAACTGCATTTGTTCTCTATGGTCCCATGCTGCCAGATGGTTGTAAGATTAAGGATAACCATATCACATGTAACTCAGTTGACAGCGAGGTTCGCGGTGAATTGCTTGCTAACTTTCAGTTTTTTGCTGCCATCCTCGCGGTTCTTGTTGCAACGGTAACGGCGTACGGATATGCTGCTTCGAGATATGGAAATTCTGAAGTTAATAATTTGCATACGAGTGTTCAGGATGAACTAGATCAAAACTGAAGTAGGGTATGCTATTTTTGTTTTTCTCTTTTTTAACACCTGAGAATGTTGTTGGTACTTAGTTTGTTATAGAACATGTCTGTATATTGGAGTAAAAAGGTGGAAAAAAACATTATACATTTTTCTTGAGCAATTAGTTTTAGGAAATGGTGTAGAAGGAATAGATAATTTATTCTTTAATGTGGCATATATTTTGATCACATAATGAATATGAACAAAGTTATTTAAAGAATCTAAAGTTTCACTTTGCGACTTATTTTTATCCTTGTGAAACATTGTCATGCTTGCTTGCCATTCAAATAAAGCTAGAAAGAATTTCTCTGAATGTATGTGTCAGGATAAGACTTACAGGGATATAAATCAGGATAAGAATTATAATATCTTGACAAATTTACCTTTGTAGAACAGTTATATTATTTTGTAAAATATTTTAAAATTTATAAACTGATAAAAAAATTAATAATTTTATATAATTAAAAAAATAAAATTAGTATTCAGATTTTTAAAATTATACTAACAATTTTGTTTTAATTTTTTATATTATATAAAGTTATAAAATTTTCAAAAATTATTTATTGATAATTTTCAATTGAAAATCAAATAATTCTTTATTTATATTTTATCATATTTAATTTTTTATTTTAAATTATATATTTTTGGGGTAAATTTATAAACTATTTTGTTATCATTTCTTGTCAGATTCTAACACAATCCATACTCAGGATAAATTTTGAATTAATGAGGCATGAGATGATAAGTTTCAGGATTAATTTATCATATTTTGTTGTGTGATCAAACACTGGATTGGGATAGGATATGATACAAATATCATATCATGTCATCCTGATCCTATTGATCTTACATGATCAGATGGGATCTTCAGTGACCAGTACAAAGCTTCAGCGGTTGATGGAGATGATGAGGTGTACCTACAAGACACTCCGACGTTAAAGTAAGAATCATAATGAAAAAAGGCAAGTACAAAAAGTAAGCGAGAGAATGTTTAGAATACCTGACCCTCTACTGAAAGAGAATATTTATAGAGAACCTCTGGTGCTGGGTCAATGTCTCCATTGTGAGCTGGATTCTCAGGTCCACAATAAGAGACTGTCAGGGTCTGCGTGAAACCAGAAAAGAACTAGCACGCTGTTTTCACCCTGGTCCAACTATCACGTAGTCTTCGGAATAGTGGAACACCAGTCCTTCACGGGGTAGTTGACCACGTGGGAGAAGAGTCCCCAACGTCTACGTTGGTTTGGGCCAGCTTATTGGACCTTCCATGACAACAATGGACTGGGCCGTGCCCAACAATAGAGTAGCTCAAGACCCAGTTCAGAACATTTATCCTGCGCACCAAACGGGCCATAAAAATCTATAACAAACAAATAAAAGAATTTAGAAGTGTTTCTTTTAGTTGGAAAAAATGTATAATACCCATAATAACTAAAGGGTTGTTTGTTTCAAATGAGAAGGGGAATAAATTAATTTTATTTAAAAATATATTTGATTCAAAAATGAAGGTGAGTAATTTTATTAATAATCTATATATTTATTATTATGACTTTATATAAGTCATATAATATTTAAAAAGTGAAAAATTCATAAACTATTTTTGGTAATAACACATACATAAATAATACAACTTAAAATTTATATTTTTGAGTGATGAAAAAAATTGAGTGCACTATATAATTTTCCGACATATATTAAACTATATATAATAGGATAACAAAATTAGAAGGAAAAAAAAACTTTGTAAACATAAAAGATTAAAAAAACTGTAAAAAAAAAAAAGAAGAAAGAAATAAATGATCATAATTTACGTTAAATAACAAAAATACGAAAAATAATTTGAAGGTGGAGAACAATTATAATAAATTGATGGAAATTAACTGATAAAAACCACACAAAAGTGAAGTATTAATGAAAGAAAATGAATAATTTTAAAATATTAAAATAAAATTGATGATATTTTAGTAAATAAAATAGTTTTTTAAATATCATAGTTTAAATTATCTCCCCTCCCCTCCAAATCCCTCCGATTTGGGGACATAAAAAATATGTTTTGGAGGAATTTTGCTCTCCTCCCATCTCCTCATAATTTTTGAACCAAACACATTTAATTAAAAATATTACCTCCACTCCACTCCTCTCCCATCTGTTTACCCCGAACCAAACACGCCCTAAGTGTGGTTAGCATGGTTGAATGGTTATTAATGAGTGTTTAATAGTGAATTAATGAGTCTACATTTGGATGAGTGGTGACCTATGGTTAGTGCGTTGGTTAGAAATTTCAGTACTAAGTGCGAAATAGACTTTTCAATGACAAAGTATTTAAGTATAATTTTCTTATAGAAACCTCATTTGCTACCCCATTCCTTCCCTTGGAAATAAAAAAATCACCGGGGAGAATGGAGAGAAGGAGGGAGACGAGTGAGGAAAATGGAAAAAGAAAAAGAATTAATCTTGATTAATTGTGAAATAATCATGTTGCATGTCCATTCTTGTTTGGGAAATCTTAGAGATAAAACAATCTATGAAGCATTCAAGCACCTATAGCTTACCATCATATCATTATCATCTTATCATCTTCGTCAAATGTAGAAGTTGTAATCAAAAGAAGATGGAAACAAGATTGGATAAATCTCATTGCATGTGAAGAATCTTTGAGGAATTGAAAGAAAATCATCAAGCATTTTCATCACCTCATATATGCATCTTTAAACTCAGAAGTTGTAGGTTTGATTAAGGCGGGGTTCTAACTTAGCTTTAGCCTTGGATTCAATTTGTTTGCTGGATTTTCGAATTAAGCAGAAAATTAGGATCCCAAAATTTACCCACGAAAAATTAGAGACTCCCATGATTGGTCTGTGGGTAAATAACCCATAAAATAATGAACAAGCAACACGACCCATGTTGGCTTGCACAAGGCAATCGTGTTGGCCTCAAGTTTTTGCACTATGAAGGGTTCCTTATCGTGTTAGGCAACACAGGGCGCCTGTGTTGACCCCTGTCAAAGGGAAACTTTCCGATTCTTTCCAACGGAGTTGTAACGGTCATCACACCTTGTTCCAATGGATCAAATTATATCATTATAGCATGCATTTCTAGTTTAGGAGTTAAATAAGGAATTTAGCACTAACTAGGAAATCCATGATGGGGGAAAGGGAACTTGTTCATGAATGCATTGTGTTTAGTTTGTTTGATTGTGAATGTTGTATGTTATTTAAATATGTGAGCATATGAATCTTCATTGTTGCATGATAATAACGTGAATTGCATGATGGATTGAACATGTTGCCATCGCATCAACGTGTATGAACAACTGAACTTGCCATTTAAAGAAACTTTATGCTTAGAACATGTATAGAACGAGGGTTATAACATCATAATTGACCATCTTTATTTATTGTTCTTATTCTTGCATGTTATGATCATATGTTTGAGTTTCCTGGCGAATAATGCTTTGAAACTCACCCAGTTTCTTGTGCAATGTATGATATCATGAATGTGAAAGAATGTGCATGCACTAAGACTTGTATGTAAGATCGAGAATAATTGTGTGAGCTAGAATCCTTGATACATATGTAATATTGTAATTCCTTGCATTATGGTCGTGCATGATGTTGATCCTTTGATTGACGGTATTCTTAGAGTAAATCTCTAATGGTCTCCTAATTAGGATAATATTGAAATCCTAATCAAAGTCTTAATGGTTGCTTAACAAAAGGTGATAACTGGTAAGTGAGGAAAACCATAGGATCCATGTATAATCTTACGGTGATAAAGTACCTTATGTGGACGGAGACTTGTGAAGGGTATGAATACTAAATCTTGCCTAAAAGTTATTTCGAAATATAGGATATTAAGGAATTTCCTTAGTTAATTCCTTGAGGATAATGAAACCCAATAATATGGTATACGAGATACTTCCTCGGTAAAATACTTGAAGGTAATAAGTCCCAAAGGTAGGATATTGAGGAACCTCCTTAGTTAATTCCTTAAGGGTAATGAAACCCAACAATAAGGTTAAAAGAAGACTTCCTCAATATTTTTCCTTGAGGGTGATAAATTAGTTGTACGTCCAGGTCATTCCAATCACTGGTTGGGCCAGAGGAATTGAACATCGAGACGATACAACACAGTTATGCATATGTAACTCCTATTGTTCTACCTGGAAAAAGGGATTAATATGTCAATCTTCACGGGTGTTATGAAGCCGTATATGCTTCGTATTTTATTTTCCTTATCAGAGTGTGTGAGTGTAGTACTAGTGAACTGATTTAAGGATAATCAACCATTTAGAGGCAAGTGGACCTTTAAGATAGGAGAATTCCACTAAGATTTAATATCTCATGTAACACCCTAAATCCTCAAACACGAAATAATGTGAAATAAAACAATTACACACATAAGGTGTCACTCAAACACAACATAAATCTGCTTCATGACACATGTTTAATCAAACATGCAGTAGTTTAAACACATGTCATCACATGCTCGCCTTTACATACGCTCATCGCAGCGGAAATCAAATATTTTGAAAATAATTCAACAAATAAATAAGTCTCGTGACATAAACATGGCTATGGAGACTGCCTTCAATGTAAGGCCCCAAAATTCTTTTAGGATTACCGACTGACCCTAGAAACCAACATGGGTCTTTTCACCGTGCTTTGTCCTCATTCACACACTTTCCGGGCAACTTCCCAAAAGGTCACTCATCTTGAAATTGCTCCAAGTCAAGCATACTTAACTATATAGTTCTTATGGAACGGGCTACCGAAAAGAAGATGCATTTTATTGGTATAGGTAGTACCAATGAATCCTTATAAGCATTCCTTCAACCATGCAGTCTCTTCCTTCAACCATGTATTCCCATACCTAAACAACCTCATGATCCCTCTCATTCCAATGTGAATTCAGTTTTCCCTAGAAGTTGATAGGAGTGTCTCATTGCCATGCCTCGTGCACTGAAAACCATTCTATCGCCCTCAGGTGTTACATGTAACCACTCTCTTCCCTCTTTGGCCTCAGGTGTTACATGCCTACCAGCTTCCGCTTGGTTTATCCCTGAACTACATTGTACTGGGAGAGGTATGCTCTAATACCATTTGTAACGCTGAATAATGCTTTCAGGATTACTGACTGACCCCACAAACCAACACGGGTCTTTTCAATAATTTTGTTCTCACTCATCCCAAAATTGCTCCAAGTCAAGCACATTTAACTATAGAGTTCTTATGGAATGAGCTACCAAAAATAAGATGCATCTTATTGGTATAGGTAGTACCAATGAATCCTTATAAACCTTCCTTCAACCATGAAGTCTCATACCTACACAGCATCAAGATCCTTCTCATTCGGATGTGAATTCAGTTTTTCCCTAGAAGCTGCAAGAAGTGTCTCGTTGTCATGCCTCGTGCACCGACAACAACTCTCTCGCCCTCAGGTGTAACATGTAACCATTTTCTACTCTCTTTGGCCCCGAGTGTTACATTCAACACAAAAAACATCATGACAATAACAAATAGCTAAACAAAATGTTTGCCCGCCCAGTGTTACATATCATAAAAACAAAATAAAAAACATCGCATAAAATGGAAAAGAAAGAAGAACAACCTCAACACCATCCTTCCACTTCTAAGCTACTACTCATTTACTTGTTCGTCTATACCCCAAGAAGGAACACATAACCGCACAAACAACAAAGGGAATGAGAATACACTCATAATATATAATGGTGCAAAAGCATGTAAATGTAGTCTAAATATACATCAACAATTATTTACAGCGCCTAAAAAGCTGTAATATTGTTGAAATAATATTAGTGTGGGTTTTTGTTATCATTTCCACAGGGATTGGTTGATATTACCTTCGTTCTACAATTGAAATTGTTTTAAAACTTAGGTTATAAAAGATGTTAGTTTTGTAACGTAACTGCCGCATAAAAACTTATAATCAACGATAAAAGAGTTTGGTTTTAAGACGATTGGTAAAAGCATATCAAGATGCTCGATAATTCATTTCATATATATTTACTCAATAAAGCATATGAACTTGTTAACAATCAACATAATCACATTTCCTCTCAAAGAGTTTCATCTCTAAAACAAATTGTGAGATTATCATATTGATCCTTAAATGATCTCTCAACCTAACTATCAATATGATAACATTGAAGGTTTGAAATTAGTGATCATCAACTCACAAAACTACCTCTAGCCTTTGGTTGTTGATGGATTTAAAACCTAGGTCAAGCATTGAAGCATATCTATCAATAATGATCTAAGACAAACTTAAACCATACAAACAAGGGTTTTCACCATATATTAATCATCAACATGTCCACAAACTAAATACCAAGATCAATACATACATAATACATGATCATATACCTTTAATCTTGATACAAAAGAAATTTAGCTACATTTAGACACGATAACTTGTGTTGCAAGAAGGGAAGAAAGAAATATGAGCATCAAAGTCGAAGAATCGAAGATTGATGCAGAAGATATTTTTTTCTTGCTCCTTGAAGAATCTCTTTGCTAAAACCCTAGAAAATATGTTCTGAAATTTGAGAAGTATAAAAGTGAAAGTACCAAACTCAAAATATCTAAAAAGAGATATTTATACACTTTCAAGAATGTTCCTCTAAGTGGCACGACGCTAAGTGCCAGCAGAGTGCGCTTAGCGTCCTCAGTCAAAAGGCGTAAAATTTGCAGTAGCGCGCTGAGCGCGGTCTCAACGCCAAAAGTCCAAAAGGCTAATGCCCATGGTCTATGGAGTGCATTGTAGGTGTGCTGAAGGCGCGCTTAGCGTGCTAGTACTTCCGAAATTTACTTGAAATGATCTTTTAAGCTCTCTTTCTTCTTCCATAGTCTCCAAGCATCCAATGAAGCATAAAAACCTATAAAAAAGCAATAAAACATCATAATACGAGTAATGGAAAGAAAATGTGGTAAATTACGTATTTACACTAAAATAAACGATTAAACAACCGAAATAAATAAGAAAGAATTTTAAAGTGTCACAAAATACTAAGAATTATATGAACAATTTGACACTTAACAAACTCTCCCTAAATTTACTATTTTGTTTCTCCTCAAACAAAAGTTCCTAACCGAGAACAAACCCGAAATTATGTACAAGAGATCAGAACCAACAATGAAACACAACAATAATTTAATTGTTCAAAGAGAGGAAGTACAAGCAAAGTAACACCTACCACAAATCATCAACAAAGCATGAAAAATAAACTATTGCTAAATGAAAAATACATCATGAATTCTCAAACAATATTAATTCAACCATGAACCACACATATTCACACAATCATCACTAAATGAAAACAATTATGAGGTTTTTTCACTCACCACACAAATATGCAAGCATCCGAGACAAGTTATGCATTCAACAAACACAATGAAATAATAAGTATGAAAGAAGGAATCTCAAGGGCTTCAAAGGTTGTAATTTGGCTTGGGTTACAAGAAAGGGTCATATCTCAAGTCATGGAAACAAAAATGTCTAATCCTATGAGGGAATTACATCCTCATATTCATACACACCACAACTTTCACCTTCTTGGTTTCTATAGCTCGATTTTTATGGTCTCAAATAACTATCACTTTGGTACTATAGTTCGATTCTTTTTTATCCTATGAAGTTATTTAAGGAATGGAAATAGATGTCTCTGATTAACACTGCTTGCAAAATGAGTTAAAACAGTCAAAATTGTTGGTTTATAGATGTTATCAAAAGTGTGGATCTCTTTTAGGTTATTTTATTTAGAAAAAAAAGGTATATCTGTTGTTTATGATATCTGGTGTTTTTGAATAGGTCTGAGAACCTATTGTTGTTTTTTGTTTGGTGTGCTCGCAAAGATCTTACAACCTTTTGCCTACATACCCCAAAAAGAGAATTGAGGGATCAGAGCATCGTAGTTCCTCTTAAAAGGCTAGAGCTAGGAGGAAAGGGTTGATTTGTATCCTGGTTAAAACACAAGATGTTGATGCTCAAATGAGTATTTGTGTCTTGATCAAAGCCCAAGATTGAAGGTGAAAAGTTTGTTTATTTCCTGATCAAAGCCCAAGATTGAAGCTGAAAAATAGTTGTTTGTAACTGGTTGGTTGCTTGAATTGCATAGCTCAAGGAATAAACTAAATGGTATCTTGATTCGCATAGCTCAAGAAAGGTTGAATGGGTACCCTAAATTGCATAGCTCAAGGAAAACTGAATGGTTGACCTGAATTGTATAACTCAGGACAGCTGAATGGGTTATCTTGATTTGCATAGCTCAAGAAAGGTTGGATGTTTAACTTAGTTAAAGTCCAAGACTATGACTGCATTGTGGGAAATTAACTTAGTTAAAGTCCAAGACTATGACTGATTTTGAGTGACTGCATAATGTTTGACTGTGTGTGCCTTGATTGAAGCCCAACGTTGAAGCTAAAAGGTGCTTAGTAGAGAGAATTTTTCATCTCTAAAGAGGGAAGATTTGTTTTCTATGTCACTTGATTGAAGCCCAAGGCTGAAGCTAAACAAAGAAAACCGACTTTGTGGGAAAGTTTTATCTGTGTCTTGCTTTGGAAGCCCATGTGTGAAGCTTATTTGTGAGAGACCGACTCTTGATTATTTGTATCTTATATGAAGCCTAAGATGGGAGGATGAAAATTTGTTGGTAGACTGACTCTGTATGAAGAGTGTTTTATATGTTGAAAATTTATAAGATGTGGTCATCAACCATTCCTTTGTATGGGGGAATTCAATTGTAAAAATCCCAAGAGGAGGCTAGCTTGGTCATCCATCGGGGAGAGGGAGACTACTGTATGTTTGATTCTAAGGTTTGTTCCTATGCTTTTAGGAAGCCTGAGAGGGTCCTTGTGTTTAAGCCCAAGAAGAGGCTAGGTTACCTATAAGAGGCCCATGGGTCCTTGAACAAAGCCTAAGAGGAGGCTGTGGAAGAATGAGTAACATCTAATCCTGAGTGGAGGCACCTTTAAGATGCCTGAGGGTCTTTAAATGAAGCCCAAGAGGGGGATATGTTTTGCCCTAGTTTGGTTCTAGTTATTCAGAGGTTAGGTCTGGTGACAGTAACCCGATTGCTTAAATTCTAGCAGTGATGCAAATATAAACATTGAATATGCATGTAGACAAATAAAAGGTGTCAGTGAATGTGTTTAATAACTTTTAGTATGTCTTTGCTATGGTTTGAGTATTCTTAAGTTGTTTTATTAAGAATGAAGTTGGGGGTTACACTGGGAAGCTGAGACTCAAAATCCCGAGGGAGAAAGATTACATATGTGTTTTATACATTGTATTATCTTTATCATTAAGAAGTTTATTATTATCTTTGCTTTAGTATGAGGTGAAGAAAGATAATTTTGGAAAACAGTTCTATTCTAAGCAAGCACAACAATTTAAGAAAACAACAAGAAGTTAGAAAGAGAAAAGATGGCTCAGAAACCAATAATAGGGCTTAAACATAAGGATGTCTATGGAATTTGTTTTGTTGATTAATTATCTAATGATTTCATACACAAAGTAGGACTTTGGTGTTAAAAAACTGCCTACAACCTAGAAAGCAGTTCATCGGAGTGAAGCCCAGTCTAGTTGCTGGTGTATTAGATCTTTAGTAATAAAGATGAAAAAAGAAAAGGAGATGGGAATTGTAAACAAATGCTCATGAATCTTTGTTTAGGAGATTGAAAATTGTTTAAGAAACATTTGGTGGGTTCAGGACTTATACGGAAGCCTGACGGAGTTTTAAAACAAACCGGAGGAAGTTTAAAACAGAAGAAATGAGTCCTAAACATAAAGCATTCCTCATGACACATTTTGACTATTCATTTTAGAAAATAAATGGTTATGTGTAAAAATATTCACAAAAAAAGATTCACAAATGAAAATTTAATGTGGTGAAAAAGTCGATCGCACCGAGTTTTTGAAAATGGATAAGATGAATCCTAATGGTTAATTTTTCAAAAAAGGAAAGGGTCTTACACTCTAATAGAGACCCAAGAGAGATAAAAGCCAAATTGAGGGTGATAAAAATCAAAAGCTAGTTTTTGGTATTTTTTTATATTTTAAATATAAAAATATTTAAAATCTTTGATAAATTTCAAACATAATTGAAAACAAGTTGAAACCTTGGATCAATGTTTGAAAAATTATGTTTTATCCATGAGATAACTTGAATATCGTTTATGTTTGAAAAATAAAGTGAAAGAAATGAATTTTAAAATGTTTAGAAACAAATAAAAATAATTCTTTAAGAAACTATTAAATATATTAAAAAATATATTTTTGGTGATTTTTTCATGGAATAAAATATTTAAACATGAATTAATTATAAAAGAATCATTTAAAAACTCAAAATAATCAGGGAGAAATTAATTTTGGATTGAATTAAATAAAATCACAAAATTCAAATATATGAAAATTTGAAAAATGGTGCCAAGAACAAGCCAAGAACACGCGCCATGGCTGTTTTGCTCAGAATTTGCAAAATCAGTCGTACCTCAGGGAATAAACATCCATTTGAGATGAAATAAACATCAAAATTGCTCGTTTAGATCTCACGAACACAATGGTACCAATTAATTTCATTTATTTTTAGTGTAGAGTGAAAAATCAATGAAGAACACTGAAGAACCCTAATTTTGCCTGAGCCTCGTGAAATTCTACATGTCGATGATTTTATGAAATTGATTGAGGAGAATTACTTAGAATATGATTACACACATATGGCAAAAAGATAGTGCGAGGAAATATGCATGGATCATGAATTGGCAAAGTTTGAGGCTTACTTGGACTTGAGCTTGCAACTGGAGTTGTGATTTCGAGCTAGAGGTGTTACATAGATGTTGTGACGATCTGGACCGCTTCCCTACATCATATGGAGTGTGTTTGAACACTTGGACTTGATTACAAATGGCTGGATCAACTTTTAATCTTCAAGTTGCAGAAACAAAGCTTCTTTGAGGTTTTGAAGAGTGATTTTGGGTTGGAAGTGTTTCAGAGGTGATCTAAGTGTTTGAACACCTCATAAACATCATATGTGATGTGTGTGTGAGCAATTGGTTTGAGTTTATAGTGGCCACAACTCAAAAACCAGTAGTGATTGCTCAAAATATCAAGTTTTGAGTCTTTGAGAGCAAAGGAGAGAAAGCTTGGAGATCAGAGGCTTTGGTGTAATTTTTATGATCAAATGAGGTCTCTATTTACAGGCAAAGATGTTGATATTACTTAGCCCTTAAGTCTTGAAGATATGAGGTCACAATTGTGAGTCATGCTTTGTAAAAATATCTTTTACACATGGAATGATGAACTTCTCAAATAGCTCAGCTATTGCAGCAGAAAATTTCACATTCCTTAGAATTTCCATGCTTGGATTGTGTCCAACTATTTCTTGTTAAACAAGAGATCTAAGAATATGCCATTTTGGAGCTTGGTGACCATGAGATCAAAATGCATAATGTTGAAATTCATGAATGTCATGTTGGTGAATTATATGGTGTAATCATGAATTTGCAGGTTTGATCATGTTTGTAATGATTGTTTAGATGCTTAAACCCACTTGACATTGTCATTTGTTTCAAAAAAAAAGATTTCAAAAGTTTGTGAAAATCTATTTTTTGCAAAACAGTTTGGGATGACCACTTTGATCCATGATTTCTTCATGTACAAGCAAGAACGTTTCATGCCATTTGGTTCTTTGAATTGTTGGCAACATTTACAACAACATTGGTGTTTTGATAAGGATATGAATTCGATTGAAAATCTATATTTTTCTTGATTTTGATTCATCTTCAACTTAAAATCCATAATGAATTGTAGTTTCTTGTAGTTGAATCATTTGTAGTTTGTGATGATTACTTTTATTTGAGTTTTGGTTCACCAAAATCTGATGCTTGGATCACAAGTTATGATGCTTGGAAGTAGGTCACTTGAACATTTTTTCTCATAACTTAGAAAAATTTCTAAGTTTCAAAGGTCGTCCCTTTTTCAAGTTATCTTCAAATTTCTGATTTTTTGTGTGATCAAATGCATTCATGGACAATATATTATTGTAATATCCATTCCCTATGGTATAGGCTCTTGTCCATATGAAAATTTTGACTTTCAGTTCCCCGATTAGTCAGAAACCCTAATCTAGACACTGTGAAACCCTAATCTTGCAGTCTTTGATCTCTGCACCTTTTATACTCGTAAATGGCTTGTAAAATTCATATCAACCTTTCTTGATGACATTTGGAGGCCTCAGTTCCTTTTCCCATGAAAAATTTCATCTAGAGGGCTTAGTTGACTGAAACCCTAATTGGTGATTATGATGGTTTGAGGCCCAGATCACTGAAATTTATGTACAGTCTTTGAATAATTTTTCATTATTTGAGATTCCTCAACCCTTGGATTGGTGATTGAAAGGTTGAAAAATTTATGTATTAATGATGGGTCCTTTGCCTGAATCCTCTAAGGGTCTCAAGAAACCTGATTCATTGCGGGGATACTGTCCTGATCAGTCTGGCACACTCCTTTGGTCAGTGGATTCCCTCTGATGGGATGTATATCTAAGGATCAAAATTTAGGGTATGACAGTTTCTTTTCATTGATGCATCAATACAACCTTATTTTTCTTTTTGTTGGCAATTCATGACATTTTCTTTCTTTTATTAAGTATTTCTTTTATTTGTTTCTCAACTCTTTCTATTTATAACCACTTTCCTTTGCATGATGAATCAATGTACCTTTTCCTCCTCGTCTTAGATTCAACCACCATATAGTTTTTCGAATGCTCACAAACATCTAAGGCAAGAAACACAACAATAAACCATACATAGGTTGAGGTTCACGAATTTTATTTCAAAGATCAAGATCCATTTAAAAAAATCTTGTGTAAAGATTACACAATTCATTCACAAGCATGGATCTTGATAGAAAATCTCAAAGGGGCTATCAAATACTATCTCACTCACAAGGTAAATTGGTCATTCAAACTTTGGTAAAATGGTTTTTCTCGAAGTGCACAAAAATTGCATGGGTCATTTTCTTCCTTTCATACAAATCAAACATATGCAAGATTTAAATATAAAATGAACGAGCTAAATACAAATCTCGGTTTCCCGAATATATATATATATATATATATATATATATATATATATATATATATATATATATATATATATATATATATAAACAATGAAAGCTACCTCACAATGGCTATGTTCTACATGGTTCATAAATTGAAAAAGTCCTAAGAAATAATTCTTTCTATCTATTTTTTCACTAGCCTAAAGTTTCAATAATCATGCTAAGTCTAGAATGCGATAAAAATGTACCTTGAAGAGGTACCTCAACTTACGTATATCATTACCACTCAATTGCATGTTGATTCGTCATTCATGACACTCATTCACGGTTCCTTCAAAGTTGTAAACTAAGAACCATACAATTAAAATTTTAAAAACTTCTACTACACTACACATTAATACTAAAAAGCATAATCAATATAAATATAAAAGTGTATCACCTAAAGATGGTGTACACATATGTTCCACACACCGCATCCTTAAGAGGATGACACAAAACAAAAACCAACAATCCCATCATCCTAAAAAGTATGGTACAAAAGAACCTAAAGAACAAATATCAATCCAACATGTTCTAGCCAAAAATGGTTAGACCACCAAAGGTGCTAGTTCCCCTCTTTCATGGTAAGGATAGTTACGCCGTCTGTATTGAGCAATAGATTTGGGGATTCAAAAGTAGTATTGAAGCAGTAAGTCTCAAAATGCATGTGTCTTGCTTATCCCTCTAGTGGGAGCCCCTTTTGTATTCGTCTTTGAAGTCTTCATTAAGAGAGGCCATTAAGATAAGTCTTTTGGCCTTCCACCATTGCAGAGCGTTGCATGTGTAACTCTCCTTCATGTTTGCTTGCTTTGAAGGCTTGATAACATCCACATTGATATACCATAACCGTTACAATCCTTTGACCTGCATGGTGAGTGCGCGACCGGGTTCCGAGTCAAGGGAATGTGATACTCTCCCCTCTAGGAGGAAGGTTGAGTATGGTGGTCGGTCCGGGAAAGTTGATTTCAGAGGCCGGCCCAATTTGTGGTTGGTGTTATTCTTACCTTTGTGTTAGTTCAATCACTTCTGTCTACGGCTTGTCATGTCCGGCTACAGAGCTCATCCTGAAAATATATTGGGTATGTACATAAGCCCCCCCCCCCCCCCCCCGAGTTCTGTTTTGGCTTTGTGTGTATAGTGCTCGGCAGTACCTTGAGCCCGTATATATTTTAGGGTTGCCGGTTTATGACCCGACTGCTATGTGGCAGAATTTTCTTGAAGGTTCGTGTCCTTTTATTTCTCTCTAGCATAATGATGATTGTTGGTGGCTACTCACTAGCCTTTTTGGGTACTGTGCTTTCTTTTTAAAGCCTTCTTACCTTTCTTCTTTCTGCATTCCTATCATCATTTTCTTTTAAACGAACACATAACTTTTCCACTCCTTCAAGACTTCTCTCACTCTCAGGTAAAGTCTCTACTAATTTTAACTCTATTTTTACAACATAATTGTTTTCTTTAGATATCGCGGTAGATTATAGCATACGGGGCAGTTAGGGTAGTGGTATGATCATTCATATGAATGCTTCGGAAAGAAAAAAGTTATGGGATGAATGCATGTTGGAGATGGAGAATGATCTAGGACCAGAGGAGTTCGGGCGAGTTATAAACGAAGTTTACAGTGACATTCTCATGCCTGAAGGTATTTTTGCTTCTGGCTTATCTTCCTCATGTTTCACAGAGATGTCGACTACCGCTGCTTTTGATCTTGACATTATGAATCATAAGCAAAGCATTATCGATGACAAAGGGATCACCGAGTTACGAGCAAGGAAGATAATATCTTCTATCGGATCCGAGGATGACGTCCTTTTAGATGCATGCGTCTCTGGAGAACCTGTTTGCCTTCTTCGTCCCAAAGGAGTTAAAAAAGAAGCCTTCCATTTTTATGTTGGAGTTTTAGAAGATTTTGATATAAAAATTCCCTTTTCTGAATTTGAGGTGGATGTTTTAAAAACTGTCAATGTAGCACCCTCCCAGCTTTGTCCCAATAGTTGGGGATTTATAAAAGCTTTTGAGATAATCTGTGAGGTCTTGAATAATATCCTCATCATTGGCATGTTCTTCTCTTTCTTCGAAGCAAAGAATACTGACAAATGTAGTTGGGTGTAACTTAGTGGGATACCTGACTATAGCTTCCTCCAACTATATTTCTCAAACTACAAACATTACAAGAACCTATTTCTAAGGGTGAGGAGTGGGCCAAGATGTCCCTAAGTGCTTTACGCGCTGGACGAACAACCTCGTTTTCCCTTCTACTGGGTTGATAACCCACAACCCATCACCGGGTTTAATTTTCATAAGTTGAATGACTTGGAGTCTCAAGCGCTAGAGGTTCTTGATTCCTTTCGTATCGTGAAGGTTAAGGAGTTTTTACCTTTAAATGATGAACAACTACTCGCCTTCATGGGTAATTGCTTATTCTTTATTTTCCTTACTTGATTTTGTTTAAATTCCGATGCTTGTTTATTTTGTAAATAAGATAACTCAATTATCAATAGATAAGAAGAAAAACTGATGCAAATGGCCCGTGCTGCTCGGAGAGGATTTGTGAAAACCATTCCTTCAAAGTTTGATTCGGCCGGCTCGTACCAGGACGACATGCCCTAAGACTGCTCCTAGCGTAAACAAGACTCAGATTCCTACCCCATTAGCTTCGGAAGAGCCTTCTTAGGGTGCTTCTAAAAAGCTTAAAACTTTCATGCCAAATGAGGTGTGTCAAGCTGAAATGGAGATTACCTCACACTACTAGAAAATACCATTTTAGCCTCTAAATTTAGAGTTGGCCTCCTACAAGAACACTATTAGTGTCGGCTAAACCTACAATCCCTGACTCTATTTAGATACATTTTTCTAACTAATTATTATTTTACATTTGCATCGGCTATACCGACTCTAATATTATTTATTTAATTAATTAAATTTTATATATAATAGTTTTTAGTATCTTATTTATTATTTAGAATCTGTTAGACCGACTCTATTTGATAATATACATTTATTTTATTCATTTATTTATTTAATATTATAAAATAAAATATATTTTTAACTATAGCGTCTGACTAGACCGACACTCCCGAGAAAGGAGCAACATTCAGGGAGTTTAAGTTCTGGTTCAACAACTTTGATGGACATAAGTTTTTAAATGATCATCTCAATGCCACTGAGAATGTCAACAGGGTGAAGATGATAGGCCAACAAAAGATTACCCAGAACTTGAGTTCTTATCTCATGCGGTGTGTCGTGCTCACCAGAGGTCTGTTTGAACCAGGTATTGATTCTGAGAAGGCGGAGCTGAAGTTAAAAGAAGAGGTTTTCTAGTTGAAGGAAAAGCTCTCTGGTTTGGAAAAAGACCTGGCTGATGAGAAGAATAGCAAGGTGAATCTTTAGTCTGAGCACAATTTTTCTTTGTCAAAAAATGAAGAAGAATTGAAGCAGGTAAAGTCTTCAAATCAATATCTTTCATATGCAAATGTTGAGCTTACTTAGTCCCTTAGACATGCTCAAATGGACTTCCTCACAACTGGTGATATATCCTTTGATAAGGCCAAAGATCAGGCTCTTTGTCTTTATCATGAGTTGGACCTGTCTAAATTAGACTGCTTCAAGGTGGTGCAGGGTGGCCGCCTAGTTGATATTGAAGAACTCGAGAAGGAAAACCTGGATAATACCCTTTCTCCCATCCATAACGAGGGAGAGAATAAGAACCCGAAAGCTACTGTCGCGAATGACGACTTGACCGCCTAAGTGATTTTGTTTTATTATCTTTTTGGATGTTTGTTTGAATAGCTTTTGTAAAGATCCATGGTATTGCCCCTTCTCTTATGACATTTTCGGCCTTTGAGCCTTTTAATTTTGTAATGCACAATTTTTCAGCCCTCTTGAGGCTTTGTGTTTATGTTTCTTGTGTGTTCAAAAGTTTTTCCTTTTTCATTTTGCAAAATAATTCTTCGCGCATGTATGTATTAGCCCCTCGGGTACTTGAGTCAAGATGGCTTAAAGTGGTCGATCATGACGTCCCAAGCATTATACTACTGCTAAATCTTAAGCTTCTTAAGACCTTTACATTTTTTTAGTTGTGCAGTTGTGCTTATGGAGCCCATTGGCGGGTTCTTGAATATTTGGAGCCTTTATGGCCAAGATTACAGAGTATGTACCCGGGTATGTTAGGGAATTGATGCACGACTTTTCATAAGCTTTGAGCATCTTGTTGATGGTGGTCTGGAAGCCCTAAGTTCTTCTTGGTGAATTGTAAGCTCGTACACTTCTAAATTTTTGTTGAAACCTTTGTAGGCAAATCAAGTCTTTATAGACGAGTGTTGACCCGTTAATGGGTAACCTATGTATACGGAGCAAGTTCTCGTATTTATAGGAGTTTTATCCACTTTGCGAGGAACGAGTCAACACGCTTGTAGGAGACCTATGTACACAAATTAAATCAACGTGTTTAATAGGAGTTTTGCCAACCCTACGTGGAGCAATTCAACATGTTTATGGGAGAACTATGTACACAAATTAAATCAATGTGTTTATAGGGTTTTTCCAACCCTACGTGAAACAAGTCAACATGTTTATAGAGACCTATGTACACGGATTAAATCAACGTGTTTATATGGGTTTTTCTAACCTTATGCGGAACAAGTCAACACGTTTATGGGTGATCTATATACACAGATTAAATCAACGTATTTATAGGGGTTTTACCAACCCTACGCGCAACAAGTCAATACATTTATGGGTGACCTATGTACACAAACTAAATCAACGTGTTTATAGGTTTTTACCAACCCTACGCGGAGCAAGTCAACATGTTTATGGGCGACCTATGTACACAGATTAAGTCAACATGTTTATAAGGGTTTAAAGTGAGTTCTAACTCTTAAAGTCGAGTACCTGTAACAAAAGTGTTAATATTATGTTAAGGTCGGACACCTCGTTAAAAACCCTTACCCTTGCAAGGGAAAAGAGTGTGACTCAACTCTTCTTTATTTGTTGAAAGATTACATGATATTTTTAGCTGAAATACAATCTGAGACTGTATATGTTCCAAGTCCTAGGTACTTCTATTCCTTCTAAGGTTTCTAGCTTTTATGATCTGTTGTTTAGCTTCCGCAGTTCTCTGAATAGACCCTCCTAATTGGGGGCAAATTTTCCTTTGTTCGTAGGGTCAGTGATTCTTTTCAAGACCAAATCACCCTCCTGGAACTCTCTTTGCCTAACCTTCAGATTGTACCTTTTTTCTAGTATTTGTTTTGCATCTACTTCCCGGAATCATGCTATTTCTAGGATTTCATCTATTGGGTCGGCCAAGATATTTAAATTATCCCTATTATTGACCTCGTCAAAGTATTCACATCTCCATGTGGGGGTATTGATTTCCACTTGAATAATTGCATCAGCCCCGTACACCATTCTAAAAGGCGTCTCTTTGGTGGTGGAATGTGGAGTTATGTGATAAGACCATACAATTTATGGCAGGAGCTCGGCCCACACACCTTTTGCCTCCTCCAATTTCTTTTTTATTCCTCCCAAGATTACTATGTTAGATGCCTCTTCTTGACTGTTCGTCTGTGGGTGTTCCACGGAGGTGAATCAGTTATATATTCCATAATATCTGCAAAAGTCTACCACGGACATATTGGCGAACTGAGCCACAGTAACTGGGAGATGATGTTTTTCCAATAGAACTTCCTCACCTTCTCGACATAAATCCGTGTGACAGCCTCAACTTCGACCCATTTTGTAAAATAGTCAATCACAATAATTAGGAACTTGAGTTATCCTATAGCCATTGGAAACAACCCCAATATATCTACTCCCTAATGATGAAACGACTAAGGAGAAAAAATGGACTTGAGGGCCTTGGCTGGAAAATGTGTGCCTGGAGCGAATATCTGACACTTTTTGCATCTGATGATGAATGATATGCTGTCTTGGATCATCCTTGGCCAGTAGTATCCGACTCTTAAGATTTTCCTAGCCAAAGCTCTTGCTCCAATGTGGCTGCCATAAGCCCCCTCATGGATTTCTTTGATTACTAACTCGACCTCAGACTCTGATACGCATCTTAGCATGGGTGTTGAGCGACCCATTTTGTATAGTGTATATGTAACAATTGTATACCGAGAAGACATTCTTTTAATCTTCCGAGCTTCATTGGTGTCCTCAGCTAAGATATCTTGTGTTAGATAGAAGATTATAGGTTTCATCCATCCCTGAGCACTCTCTATCGTGAACATTTCTTCTGTTTGTATACTAGGTGTTTCTAGTATTTCTTGAGTCATTGTTTTATTTATTTATGAGCTTTTGGAAATGGCTAGGCAGGCTTGGAGATTGGCCTGAGCGGTATCTTCCCTTGGTATGTGCATGACCTCAAACTCGGAAAAAGATTTGGACATTAACAACACCTTCTAAAAATACTTCATTAAGGTGGGATCCTTCATTTATAATTCTCTTATTATTTGTCCGACTAATAGCTTGGAGTCTGTTTTTACTAGGAGACAGGTTGCCCCGACTTCTTTTACTAGACGCATCCCGATGATCAAAGACTCGTACTCGGCCTGATTGTTACTGGCCTAAAAATTGAAACACAAAGAATATTCTAATGATACTTCACCAAGCCCTTCCAATATTATTCTGGCCTCACTTCCTTTAATGTTAGAGGATCCATCCACATGTAAGGCCCATCTGTCTGGGGTCTCTTCCTCTGCTAGTGTGTTCAACTCCACCATGATATCAACTAAAGTTTGGGACTGAATTTTGGTTCTAGGCGCAAAGTCAATGTTGTATTCAGAGAGTTATATAGCTCACTTGACCATTTGACCTGCCAAGTCTGGCTTCTTCATGATCTATTTGATCGGATAGTTGGTTCTGATGGTGATGTGGTGACCTTGAAAATAATGTCTTAACTTTCGAGCGGTTACAATAACAGTCAAGTCTAGTCGCTCTATCTTCTGGTACTTAAGCTTTGTTCCCTATAGGACTTTGCTTACAAAATACATCGGTCATTATCCGCTGTCACGGTCTTGTACCAAGACTGAACTAAGTGCCTTATCCATGACTGATAAGTAAAGAATTAAGGGTGCATTCTCCGTGGGTCTTATCAGGATAGGAGGTGTAGATAGAAAATGTTTGACTGATTAGAAAGCTTCCTCACTGGTTGTGTTCCATTCGATGTGATTGGATTTCCTTACGGTTGTGAAGCAATTTATTGATTTGTCTCTCATGCGCGATAGGAAGCGAGACACTGCCGCTAGTCTCCCTGTCAGTTGTTGGGCCTCTTTTTTTGTGGTTGGGTTCCTCATATTTATGACAAATTGACACTTTTCTGGGTTTGCCTCTATTTCCCGGTTTGTGAGCATAAACCCGAGGAATTTCCTGGCCAGAACTTCAAAGCATACTCTAATGCGTTACATGTCAATTAACGAGAAACAAGGAGTAACAGCTAGTACCAGACAAGATCTGTATTTTTGGAAAGTGCCTTTTAGATCCGTTGGAGACATAAGAAGTTATTTTTGGAGGTTGATAAAAGTTGTTAATGCACTTTCCAAAAATACAGATCTTGTCTGGTACTAGCTGTTACTCCTTGTTTCTTTTTAATTGATATGTAATGCATTAGAGTATGCTTTGAAGTTCTGGATCATCAGAGTCTTTTAATCTTGCAGCTTTGGTGCTGAGAGCGTGATACTTGAATTATGTTGGTTCAGATCTTCCAAACAAATATTCTTAGCTCATATTTGTTCGTCGACTTCCTTTGCTTTTATATCAGAACTTCTCTGTATATTTCAATTTGTTCAGATCTTCTTAGCAGATCTTATTAGTGCATATTTTATCCAAGTTATTTTGCTTTTGTATCAGAACTTCTCTACACATAAAAATAAATAATTAGGGAGCATATTTGTTCTTTATAATAATATAGTATTTGTTATCATCAAAACTATTAAAGGATGTAGAATGAACTGAAACAGAAACAACTGAAATAGAAACACAAGATGCAAGATAAGGTTGTGGAGCAGGTGGAAGTCTTATGAATAATGCTTCCAAGAGACTTTTGATTTGACTGTTTGATTCCACTTGCTTGCCTATCATTCCCTTAATTTCTTCGTTCGTTTCATCTTGTTTATCCAGTTCTTTCTTGACAGCTTCATTCTCTTTCTTCAACTCATCCAAAGTTTTCTGCACTAGAGAGGATGAAGTTATTTCAACAGAAGATACCATATTCTCAGAGCATTTTGCAGGGTCTTTCTCTGGAGATGTTTCAACTGACTTTACTTTGTCTTCAGTAACGACTAGAGTATGATGTTCAAAAGTTAGTTCCTTAAGTTTTGAATCCAGAGGGGCTTTTTAGGGAGTGATGTCTAGTTGATGTATGGGTTTCTTTTCCCATAATCTTAGAACTTGTTCCTTAAAGAGTTTCAGATGATCGCATAAGTTTTGTTGAGCTATTTCATAGCTGAGTTCCTTCATCTTTTGAGATTCAGAATTAAACAATTTTCTGAACTAAGTCCAGAGATAATGAAAAGCATATGGATTCGGATTTTCCCCGCAGGTGTGCTTCAGAGAGTTTATCCATTCCTGTATTTATGCCTCAAATTCCAATAGTGAGTTACCAACATCTGATTTGGATGGTTTTGGTTTTGGTTTGGGAATGGCTATTTTCTGAAAAGATGAGGCAAGTTTGTCAAGAGCTTCTAAATCAAGTATGGTTCTGAGGAGATCTTCTGAGAGATTTATTGGAGTTGGAGAGTATGAAATGATGATATGAGAGTTAACTAGTGTTGAGTCATAGGGGGGAAAGTATCTAGAGTGGTAACTCCTTGTGTGGAGTTGGTGAAGATATTTAGTGGTTGAGAGGTGTTGAGAAGGCAGTTGATACCAGGAATAACTGGTGTAGTATGAGGCAATTGTTCAGAGTTTTGATTTGGATTTTCTGGTTGAGGAGTTTCGAAGAATGGTTGAAATTGATCAATGTCAGATAGAACTTGTGCAAGTTCTGGTTATGTTTCAGCAAAGTCGGTAGGAGTTTAGTTAATCAAGGGATTGATGTCAATTTCCATGTCAAAGTCATCAAAAGTTTGTAGTGAGGGATTCTCAGCGGGTTTAGAAGATGATGGGAGTTCAGATTTTGATAACATTATTGACTCGACGATAGAAACGAAGGAAAAGTTACCTTTCTTCTTAGCAGTTTTAAGGGTTTTCTGAGAAGTTCCTTCAGAAGCTTTCTTTTTATTTGATCTTTTGGTGGCAACTTCTAGGGTTGGTTACCTGAGATCTTGTAAGTTAACCTCTAGAATTGTTCCATCACTTTTACACGCATCCAGGTATTTGAGGACGGTTTCTGGGTGTGTGTCCGCTGAGAAGAGAGGAAAATCTTTCAATGAGATTTTTCTGGTGGTGATGACTTCCTTTGTATGAAGAGTGGGATCCTTCTTGATGGTTTATATGATTCTAATCTTCTTGAGGTTCTTGGCGTTAAGTGGTTTATCAACACATGTCCCCCGATCACAAATTTTTGAGCTTCAGTCAGATGTTCTATCAGCTTTTTCTCAGTCAGAATATCTAAGATCAGTCTTCCTAGAGGGATCCAATCTCTCTTGGTTCTTTCTTCTTCTCTTGTTTCCTTGCCATTGTTTTTCAAATGATTGAACATACTATGAGGGAGATTAACTTTCGTCTTGGTTGAAATGAAGTACAACAAGTATTGTTGATTAATGTTGATGTAGTCTAGAGAGCTTATTGGCTCCCTATGACTGATGCATCCCAAAATGATTTTAGCCAAAATCCTGTGACGGTCCTTCAAATCCATAATCTTATTGGAGGGTTGTACAGAGGTGAAGATTTCTTTGGATACAATTGCTAAGTCAGAACTCTTTTCCATATCACTGCATCTAATGCTGGTTCCATCATGATCAATGAGTTTTCCAATGAGATCTTCTGTGATGATGATCTTTTTTCTCATTACATATGAGGTTACCTGATGATTTGAAGCAGTTGCGAAAATCCAGAATTCCTTAACAAGTTTTGGAAAGACTGGACCTATTAAGCGATCAAAGTACTTTGACCATCCTTGAAACTTAACCTCAGGAGTAAGGTCATACCCATTTTCTTTCATGCTTTCAACATCAACTATGAGTTCACATAGAACTTCAAGAGAGTCAATAGGAGTGAGGAGAGTTCTTGTAGACTCAACATATCATTCTTCATTGATTTGGTTAGCAGGATCTTGAGATTGCGTTTGTTGAGAGCAAGAAGTCATTGTTCACAGACTTAAGATTTTGGAGAACACAAAGAGGAAAACAAGAATTGCAGAAAAGAAAGAAAGAAAGCGCGAGAGAGAGAGAGAGAGAGAGAGAGAGAGGGGGGGGGGGGGGCAAGGTGAATGAAAGTGACATTGTGAGAGTGTTATGAGGTGAAAGTGATATATATATATATATATATATATATATATATATATATACAAGTGACCAACGGATAGAAAATAAGAAATTAATGATTAATTAACACAATAAATATAATGATTAAGGGCCATAATGATTTCTGACAAGGGAGATTGCGTGAAAATTTTGAGAACATCTATCGATGTGACTGGTGCCTCAAGTTGTCAACTCAAACGTTTCAGTCTCTCAGAGTTTGAATATGTGTTCAGCTTCATAGGATAACCTAGAGCTTAGGTTGACAGATGTTAATGATATGAACTGCATGATCTATCCTTGAAGTGAAGAGTTTTCAGAAACACCTTCAAATCTTCTAGATAGATTCTGAGGCAAGTGTCTATCTCACTTCTGAAGAAATATTGGTCAGATGTTCACAAAAAAATAAAGAAAATTCTGAGGGTTAATTATACAAAAATTATATTTTCATTCTGGACATAATTTCATACTAAGATGTTTTAGAATAAAATTAAATCTATCTTCAGCAAGGGGTTTGGTGAAAATATCATCCCATTGATGATCTGTGTCTATAAATTTTAAAAAGAGAATTCCCTTTTGAGTATAGTCCCTATGAAGTGATGTTTAATTTCTATATATTTAGCCCTAAAATGCAAAATAGGATTTTTAGAAAGACATATAGTAGAAGTATTATCACAGATGATAGGAATGTTACTCTCATAAATATGAAAATCCTCAAGCTGATTCTTCATCCAGAGCATCAGAGTACTGCATCTAGCTGCAACTATATATTCAGTTTCAGTAGTTAATACTGCAATGGTGGATTGTCTTTTGTTGGGCCAAGAGATTAAATTGTCTCCCAGAAACTGACAGCTTCCAGAAGTACTTTTCCTTTCTATTCTGTCTCCAGCAAAGTCAGCATCGTAGTACCCTACTTATTTATATTCTCTGGATTTTCTATAGCAAAAACCAATATTACTAGTACCTTTCAGATACTTGAAAATTCGCTTAACTTCCATTAAGTGAGATTCTCTAGGATCGGATTGGAATCTGGCACAATGGCAAATGCTATATAGAATATCAGGTCTTGAAGCAGTTAAATATAGGAGAGAACCGATCATATCTCTGTAGAGCTTATGTTCTACTTTCTTACTTACCTCTTCCTTTTCCAAAATACATGTGAGGTGCATATGAGTTTTAGAAGGCTTACCTTCTGACATATCAATTTTTTTAGAAGTTCTTTAACATACTTGCTTTGACGTATGTAGGTTCCTTCTAGAGTTCGATTGATTTGAATTCCCAGAAAGAACTTGAGTTCGCCCATTAAGCTCATTTCAAATTTTGCTTGCATAGTCTTAACAAATTGTTTGCCTAGAGAGCTTTTAGTAGATCCAAAAATTATATCATTTATGTATATTTGACATATCAGAATGTTATTTTTAAATGATTTACAGAATAAAGTTGTGTCCACCTTCCCTCTGGTAAAATCATTTTCTAAGATAAAGTTACCTAGTGTATCATACTGTCGTACCTCGGAAATGGCTACGATCCTTGCGCTGACCGCAGAACAAAATAAACAACAGAGTCGCCATCTAATTCTATTTATTCTACTTAGAGAACATGAAGATATAGATACAACCTAATAAGGAAAGGAAACGGTCTGGAACCAAAATCTAAGTCTGGGAGTCGGTTACGCAAGGGGAAGGTATTAGCACCCCTCACGTCCGTTATACTCAACGGAAACCACTTAGTCTAGTTTGCGAATGAGCGATAATTTATGTTGTTTGTCTTCTTAAGGGTATACGATACAAAAAAATGGGTAATTTTGTTCCTAGGGTACTCGATTGATTTTATCAGGTGTCAATTGTTCGTACCCGAAACAGATGCCTCATGCTTAAGCAATTGAAGAAAAGCATCGGAGATCCAACACTTGCCTTTTTTCACCTTTTGTTTCGATAATTATTATGTTAATTACCTAGACCACTTAACATTGGATCAAGGGTTTGGACCTAAGTAACATTTGGTAAGTGAGAAGGTTAATGCAAATGGAGTGTAAATATTTGATTTTCTACGTGGGATTTAATCTTAATCCTAAACTAACGTGGAGCCGTTGGAGCTCGAAATAAACGGAAAGCATATCCTAAACTAACGCGGAGCCGTTGGAGCTCGAAATAAACGGAAAGCATCGGGAATATGGCTCTTTAACCATCTTAGAATCGATTTAATTTAGAATCATTCTATTAGAGGCCGAGCATTATTTAATAATTAAGTAATTATTTTATGTAAAATAAGGAAATGCGATAAAGCAAAATTGGTCTCATATTGATTTAAATAACGTCGATTGTTAAAATCGAATATTTAAATCTTTTGTGATATCATCGACCATACAAACGGATTAAAGCATAAAAATAATAGTAAATAAAAGAATTGGCCTCATATTTAATTTAAATAACGTCGATTTATTCGAAATCGAATATTTAAATATTTATTCATCGGCCAAAATAATAATAAATCGAGACAAAGTGAAATAATATGAGAAATAAAGGTTTGGCCTCATATTTGTTTAGATAACGTCGGTTTATTAGAAATCGAATATCTAACATTTATTCATCGGCCGAGTATAATGAATTGAGAAAATAGGAAATAATGAGGAAAATAAAAAAAGTGGCCTCAAATTAGGGGATAACATCGATTTATTAGAAATCGAATATCACCATTTATCATAGGCCGATTAAATAATAAATTCGATAAATAATGGATCTAAATTAATTAGAAACCATAAAAAATAATAGAAAATTGTCTCATATCGATTCAGATAACGTCGATAAATTGAATATCACAAATCGGATAGTAATATCATAGACCAAATGAAAATAAGGAATAAATCGAGAAATCGATAAATAATGAAAAAAAAGGAAAAGTTGGCCTCATAATGGTTTATATAACGTCGAATAGAAAAGTCGAATATCGATAAACCACAATTATATCATTGGCCCATAAAATAAATAAATTAATAATGATAAATCTAAACAATTTAATTAGAGATTACTAGAACTAAAAGAAATAAAATATGGTCTCATAACGATTTCGACAACGTCGGTTCAATACCGAATATCAAGAAAACGCGGTTATATCATAGATCGGAAAAATAAAATAATAATAACCCAAAGGAAAATAATCAATAGAGTTGGAAAATAATAATAAAACCTATTAAATCTAGAATACACAAACAACCGTCTAATATAAATCATAAGAAAAAATAATAATGTAGAAGAAACAAAAAAGGAGTGTTACTGGATTTACAGTGTGTAAATAACAGTCCAGATCCAACCAATGGCTATAGGCCCATTAACAATCAACCAAGATTTTCATAAAATAAATAAAACAACAAAACATAAAAAAGAAAGAAAAAAACGCAAGGGTTTATTTTATACCACAAAAACAAAATAACCTTATCATCAGAAAAGCCATTTCCACGTTTTATGATAACAAATTCAGAAGAGGCAAAGACATTCAAAAATAAAAGGGCATGGTTTCAGAATAAAACGAAAAGTGAGAGACCCACCCTCACGACGACCTCTCCTTCTACGACGGTTTCAAAATAATGGCGGCGACGGAAACTTCCTCACCTCCACTCGCAGTCGTTCTGCGATATCATGGTGGTGGTGTGAACACGGCCTTCTTGCGGTTTTTAAAACGGCTATACTCTCACCGTCTCGGGTTCACAAATTGAAGGGTTTAATGGACGAAAAGTATAGATTTGTTGGGTTTTTGGTGCTTTGTTTTGAATCTAAAACGCGAGCGGTTATGGAGTTGAAGGGTGTTCTCGATTCGGACCTCTCAGGTTCTCACAAGTTTATTCATGATGTATTTCACACTCTCGGTCTCTCAGATTCGCTCTCTATCACGGTTTCTCTCCTCACTCGCGGTATTTATCTACTCTCAGCGTTTTATTCTATTTTTTATATTTTTTATTTGGGATTTGGTTTATGGGTTGATGAAGAGTGATGTTTTGAAGGGTGAGTTTGTTTGAATCACAGTTTGACAGAGAGATTATGTGTTGGTGTGAAATTTATGCAGGTGAAGGTCTGTGAAAGGTTTGCAGAACTTTTTCTTTCTTCCTTTACAAATGAAGATAAAGGCTTAATTTAAAGGAAAAAATTGAGGGTAGGATTGGGAATTACAGGAGGAATATGCTGGTGGATTTTTGTACAGGCTGTGTTTGTGAAATCAGTGAATTTGTTGCAGGAAAAAAATGAATTTGTTTTGTTGCGTTTTGTGTTGAGGAAAAGGGTGGATGTTGCAATTGGTTTCCGTTTCGAGACTAGTGAGTGTGGTGCGGAAGCTGCGTGAAACCGTTATGGAAAACGAGGTGTAGTAAATTGGGGAGTAAGGTCACGTTAAAAATCCTTGTAGCCTTACTGAATGTAGTTACAAAAGAAATTTTATTTTCTATTTTGTTAATGAAAGAAAATTTATATAATAATAACCATAATAATAAAAAAGGTAAATAAATATTAATGAGAATAATCATAATAGAAAGAAAAAATAATAATAATAATAAAAATAACTAATAATAATGATTGAAATAAAAAGAATAACAATAAAAGAGAAAAATATTAATTTGGATTAACAAAAATGATTTTTGGATTAGAATGGACAAAACAAAAAGAAATATATAAAGATTGTAAAATAACTCTACCAATTTTAACGCACACATTATTCGAATAAAAAAACGACTGAACAAACTAAAACAAATACTTTTAGATTTTCTGAATAATAAAAGTAAATACGCGAGTAGGACAAATTTGGGGTATGACACATACCAAGCTCTGGGAGTTTGTTTTAGACCATATAACAATTTCTTAAGTTTATAAATATATTTTGGATGTTTTGTGTTTTTAAAGCCAATGGGTTGATGTACGTAAACTTCTTCATCAATGTAACCATTTAAAAAGGCGCGTTTGACATCCATTTGATAAATGGTGATGTCATTATTTACAGCAAATGAAATTAAAATTTTGATAAATTCTAACCTTACGACTGGAGTAAAGTTTTCTATATAGTTTATCCCTTCTTGCTGACTATAACCTTGTTCAATCAGTCGTGTTTTGTTTCTAACAACTTCTCCTTGTTCATTCAGCTTGTTTCTAAAGACCCATTTGGTTCTGATGATGTTGAAGCCTTTGGGTTTAGGAACTAGATCCCATACATTGTTTCTGGTGAACTAATTTAATTCTTCCTGCATTGCGAGTATCCAATCATTTTCTGAGAGTGATTCACAATGGAAGTGGGTTCAATCAGAGATATTAATCCCATGAGAGACTCTTCATTATTTTTGAAGGAGGATCTTGTTCTGATTGGATCATCTTTGTTTCCCAGAATTTTGTCTTCAGGATGTGCTAGTATACTTATGGAATGTCTTTTCTGGATGGGTTCTTCAGAAGTTGCTTTGACATTTGTATTGTTTTTTTCTATATGGTTGCTCTTCTGATGATCTGATTTCAGTACCTGTAGTTTGAACTTCTATTTCTGCAAGATATTCACCATGCTTTGGCTTTTGAAGGCCAAGCTTATCATCAAGTATGAGACAAATATATTCTACCACATTTCGTGTTTCTGTGTTATATACTTTGTATCCTTTTGAATGTTCAGAGTATCCTAATATGAAACATTTTTATGCCTAAAATCAAACTTGTTCAGAGGATCATTAGTGTTTAAAATAAAACAAGTACATCCAAATGGATGAAAGTAAGAAATGTTGGGCTTTCTGTCTTTCCACAATTCATTTGGAGTCTTTTCCAAAATAGGTCTTATAAAGATTTTATTTTGAATATAACACAATGTATTAACTGCTTCTGCCCAAAAGTGTTTAGCCATGTTAGTTTCACTGATCATGGTTATGGACATTTCTTGTAAAGTTCTGTTCTTTCGTTCCACAACTCCGTTTTGTTGTAATTATTTTTATATGATTTATACAAAATGGTAATAGCTACTAGAAATTCACCCACACTTGAGTATCACTATGTTTAAACTCGCAAAATTGATTTTGTCATTTGAGTTAAAATTTGCCGATGGTTTATACAAATATTAAACTGTAGAGTTTTCTTTTTAAAAATTTATTGCATTATTTTTAAACTTATTATTTCTTTGTAGCATTATATATCTACAATATTACATATTTTTTAAATGTAAATATATGTAACAATCCTTCTAAAATATTCTATATAATGTGAGACTTTTAACCCAAATGATATTTTTAGCTGTATTTTTTTAAGTTATATTTGGTAATTAGCTTAATACTAATGATGCTATCAAATAAAAATCTAGAGTTGTTAAAATGGGTTATTCGAGTCAGTCCTAGCGAGCCTCGAGCTTTTAAGATTGAATAAAAAAAACCATGTTATAATATGAATTAGAAAATTAGAAAATTTTATCTCATACCCCACACTTGCCCCTTTACCCCTACATTGATTTTTTTGGACCAAAATGCCCTCATATAAAAAGTTAGTTTATTTTATTTTATCACCTTTCCATCATTTATTTTCCACCCTTTAAAAACAATTAAGATACATGAATACTTTTTTAGAGTGTTCAGGTTAGGTATATTATTAAGACACCGAAATACTTTTTGAAAGTGATCCAGTTAAAAAAATTGCTAAATGAGTTTCAACAACAATTTAAAAATGTGGCCTAAAGTAACGAAAAAAATTATCATGCCGAAACACTTTTTGAAAGTGTTCCAATTGGATGTATTAATAAGACACCAGAATATTTTTTAAAAGTGTTTCAGACAAAAAAAAATTGCTAAATAAGTTCCAGCAACGCTTTACAAACATTGTTTATTTACCTTAGGCACTAATTTTATCCTATTGTCGAAACTAATTTAGGAAGAAAAATTATATCTGAAACACTTTTATAAAGATGTCCGATTTTTATAATATACTCAACTGAAACATTCTTAAAAAGTGTTCCGGTATGACAATTTTTTTTTGAAGTTTTGAAAGATGATCCAACCAGAACACTTTCAATAATTGTTTTGGTATTACACATTTTTTGAAATTTTTTTAAACACAAATAGACAACGTTTGTAAAGCATTCCTGAAACTCATTTAGCATTTTTTAATTTGAACACTTTCAAAAAAATTTGGTGTCTTATTAATACATTCAACCGGAACACTTTTAAAAAGTGTTCTGGCCACAATTTTAAAAAGTGTTCTGACATGATAATTTTTTCGTTACTTTAGGCCACAATTTTGAACTATTGTTGAAACTCATTTATCAATTTTTTTAACCGGGACACTTTCAAAAAGTATTTTGGTGTCTTAATAATATACTTAAGCGTATGATAATTGTTTTTAAATGGTGAAAAACAAATGATGAAAATGTGAGAAAATAAATTATGGAAATGTGAAAAAATAAAACAAATTGACTTTTTATATGAGGGCATTTAGATATATATAAAAAAAAAAATCAATGTAGGGGTAGAGGGACAAGTGTGGGGGCATAAGGTAAAATTTTCCGAAAATTATTATTTGATTCTTAAATGAACTTCAGACTACTCGATCCTAAATGGAATCATTTTTTTAAAAAATTAAATAAAAAACTCCATAATATTTATTATAAATAAATAATATTAAATTTTATATTATTTTAAACATAATACATTTACAGTATATTTTTAAGTACTATATTATCTTTTATAAATAGTATAATGTATTTTTAAATATAACACTTAAATAAACACACATCAACATTAGAGTAGCACATGTCTCACTTTTATTTCATATGAGAATACCTTAGAATGATGAAAATATAGTCTAGCCATAAGAATAAATCATGTGGTTTGAATTAAAATATAGGTAAAATATATAAATCGGTCCCTTAAGTTTATCTTTGGGTCCAATTTGGTCCTTTAATTTTAAAAAGTTTTAAAGTGACCCATTAAGTTTTTAAATGGTGTCACGTTAGTCTTTTCCGTCCACACCGTTAATCAAAGTCAAAGGGGTGGTACAATTGGCACAGACGTGGATGTCATGTGTGTTTATTCTTGCCCATTTGGATGCCATGTTGGAATGGTACATTTAAGAAACATTTTTTCATAACTTTTCAGAAAAGCTTATGAGGAAATGAAGTGAAGCAGAAAACCCTAGCGCAACCATTGTTGCTCGTTGAAATTCATTGGGATGCAGTTTGAAGCAAGATTTCGTCTTTCAAGTGGAAATCAAAGACAACCAGGTATGTCTTCCAGTTTATTCACCTTTACTCTTTACTTTAGTTCGTTTTAGGGTTTTTCGTATTTTTGGGGTTATGAAATTCAATCCGATTTTTTTTCTGCGCATATTCTTATGACATAGGAGGTAGGTATAAATGATTGAGTTTCTATACCTAAGAATCCACCATAGTGGGGAATTTCTTGATGAAGAACTGAGTGTATATGAAGGGGGTAAGGTGACTGAGTTGAGAATATATGTTGATAGATGGAGTTATTTTGAACCGATTGGTTGTTTTAAGGAATTAGGTTACACTTCTATTGAGAAGATATACTAAAGGGATCCAACCTTTGGGATAAACATTTGATTGGTGACAAAGGTGCCTTAGAGATTGCTTATCTCTATAGGGTGCACCTTAGTGTTGACATATATATATATATATATATATATATATATATATATATATATATATATATATATATATATATATATATATATATATATATATATATATATATATATATATATATATATATATATATATATATATATTCATCACACACTCTCACAGCCTGATTACTATGATGGTTCTCTTGATGAAATATTAGGAGAGAAAAATGACCTTGTGGATGAGAATGAAGAAGTTCATGATGCAATGATTGAGGAAGTGGATGTAGAGGCTTTGAAGGAAACTGAGGTGATTGAAGGTGGGGGTAGTGGTAAGAATAGTGTTAGGGAAAAAACTGTTATGGAAGAAATTGTTATGGAAGAAATTGTTATGGAAAAAACTGTTATGGAAAAATCTGTTATGGAAAAATTTAATGGTGAGGAGGTCAATAATGGACTTAACTCTTATGATAGTGAGGATGAAAGTTTCAATTATGACAGTGCAATGGAAATTGCATTTGATGATGAATCAAATGAGTTTGATGATGATTTGTATGAGGATGAAGTGGATAATTTGATTGATTATGTGAATGTAGATGGTGACAAAGAGATGTACAATAAAAAAGGTAAAGAAAAGTGGGAGGAAAAAAAGATGATAAAAAAGGTAGTGATAATGAAAATGAAAATTTATAAATTGGGTGTAATAGTGATGATAGTAGTGGAGTGACGAGGAAAAAGTATCCCATGTTCAAGTTACAAAAGGATATGTCCAATTACAAATGGGAGGTTGGGAAGTATTTTAAAACCAAAGTTGATTTCAAAGAAGCAATAACTTCATGTGCAGCGCAGTCTGGCAGGAATTTGTGGTACACTAAGAATGACAAGGTTATAGTGGAGGTTAGATGCAAGGATGGGTGTGAGTGGGAAGCTTATTGTGCAAAATTACCTAATGATGATACTTGGAAATTAAGGAAGATAATAAATAATCATAGTTGCAGTAGGGAGTATAATGTCAAGATGATGAGTACCAAATGGTTAAGCAAAAGGCTTCAAAATTCATTGAAAACCTACCCTATATTGAAGCTTAAGAACATAAAGGAAAAGGCACAAAAAAAGTGGAATCTAGTAGTCAATAATACCAAGTCCATGAGGGCTAGATTTACTGTTAGAGGCATGATTGATGGTTCTTTCCTAACTAATTATACAAGGATTTATGACTACTGCCATGAGCTTTTGAGATCTAACCCAGGATGTATTGTGAAATTGAATGTCCAGCCTGTACAAGAGGGTATACCTGATCAAAGACTCTATTTTAAGAGGCTATACATATGCTTAGCAGCATGTAAGGAAAGTTTCAAATTATGCAGACATTTCATTGGTCTTAATGGATGTTTCTTCAAAGGGCTTTGTGGAGGTCAAATCTTGGAAGCCATAGGTAGATATCCAAATGATCAAATGCTTCCAATATAATTTGTTGTGGTTGAAAGTGAAAATAAGGATAGTTGGACATGGTTCTTGGAGTTTCTTATTGATGATCTTGGTGGTAGAGAAAAGTATCTCATATAATTATTTTTGTTGTGTTTAATGTTAATATTTATGTTTATTAATGATTTATCTTTATTGCTGATATGTTTGATATTGATGTGTTGCTACCTAGGGATTATTACATGCCATGGATGAATTGCTACCTAAAGTAGAACAAAGGTTTTGTGTCAGGAATCACTATAACAATTTCAGAAAGGAATTTCTTGGTAAGATACTTAAGGAAATTATTTGGAAGGCAGCAAAGTCAACTTATTACCTAGCTTGGGAAAGAGAGATGAAAGGCATGAAGGATGTCAATGTGGAAGCATACAAGCACATAATGAGCACTCCACCAAGATATTGGAGTAAGTCATACTTCAAGACACATAACAAATGTGATGTTGTCCTCAATGACATGTCTGAGGCATTTAATAGTGTAATCCTGGATTCTATAGTCAAGCCACTGATAAACATGGTGGAAGAAATAAGGACATACATGATGGAGAGATGGGCTACAAACATGATGAGGTTTCAAAACATGGAAGATGTAGAGGTCTTTCCAAACATAAGAAAGAAGGTTGAAAAAACCAGCCCATACACCAACCTTTGGCTTGCCAGGTAATGAACATGAAATTCACATAACTTTAATACATATTTGATTAACATATGTAGTGATGTTCATTTATTTATGGTGTAGGATGTCTGATGAGCATATCTTTGAGGTTAGACATATTGAAAACTAAACTAACAAATTCATAGTAGACCTCAAGGGGCATAATTGTTCATGTAGAAGATGGGAGCTAACAAGCCTTCCTTGTGTTCATGCACTGTCAGCCATGAAGAGTAGGAACTACGATATTGATGATTACATTCCAGGTTATTACAGAAATGCAAGATATATGGAAGTCTACAAATATGTTGTTTTTCTAGTTAGTGGTTCAAATATGTGGGTAAGGACTGAATATCCAGATGTGAAACCACCTGTTTATAGGAAGATATCTGGAAGGCCAAAGAAGATAAGAAATTTATAGCAAGGTGAGATTGATGGTTCAGACAGAAAGATGAGAATGAATGATTGTAATCTTAAGTGTAGCAGATGTAAGAAAATAGGTCACAATAAGATTACTTCAAGGTCACGCCATATGGGCAATAGGCATCCCAAAAACCATCACAACAGCCATTAACACAAGCTTTACAACAACCATCTCAATAGCCAACAACACAAGTTTCACAACAACCATCAACACAAGCTTCATAACAAACATCTCAAGGAATGGCAGGAAAACAACCCTCTGCATGAGCATCTCAAGGAAGGCCCAAGAAATTTCCAATCAAAAGGCCAACTAAGCATTTTATACCACCTGGCCCAACAACAAGACAGAGTGCATCCAAGACTATTGTAGGACCAACAACAATGAGATCAACATCAACTAAGAGATCAACACAAAAATGGAAATTTTAGTTTATATCTTATGTAATCTTTAGCATTTTGTTGACTTATGTAATTTGTCACAAGTTATGACTTGTGTGTTTTGTCTTAGTTTAAGTACTTTGTTAGCCTAAGAAAAAAACATAGTTGGCATTTTGTTTATGAAATCTGTCACAAGCTATAACTTGTGTGTTTTGGCTAGGCATTATGTATTTTGGAACATATTATGGCATCAACTATATCAATATCATATTTTGGAACATATTATGGTATCAACTTGTCTGTTTTGTCTGTTACATATTTTGTTGATAAATACATGATGGATACAAATTGATACAAACTGAAACAAATTGAAACAAACTGATACAAATTAATAAGTACATAACTTGTCACAAACTATTAATTTCAACTTCAAATTGATATTAAATGTCACAAACTTAAACACATACATACTTGGTACAAACAGTCACAAATTGAAACAAACTGATAACAACAACAACAACAAACAAATGATACAGAATTTTAACTTCCGTAATGCATTCTAGAAACAAGTACAATAAGGCACATAAACAACATCAATTTCCAAATTTTTTGCCACTTCATAACTTTCTTCATTTCACTTTTAAGGTTGCTTATTTGTTTCACAAATTCTACCTGCACATTTTGAGCTTCTGCAATTGCCTTTGAGAGCTTTTCAATTCTATCCATCCAAAATGGTTCCTTCTCATCTCCAACATCTTCACAAAACCAACCAAAATAACCACAATTTTTTCGCATTGATCCCTGAAAATTCAACATACCTTAAAATTAGGACAAATATTACATTCACATTACATTCAACATACCTCAAAGAACGAACATTATATTCACATTAAACATACCTTAAATTTAGGACAACCCCAGAAATGTTTTCCATAGTTCTTAATTGTTGTTGTCATTCGAAGAACGACAAACTCGCCACAGTGACATAAAAGTTTCCAACATGAGCTTGTGTTGACATTGGAACCTTCCTTCGAAGAATACCCATCGTCTCTGTATTTTTGTTTCATCAATGGAGAAGATCCACTTGATTTCATGTTGTGAAGAACAATTTTCCCTAGCCGTTGTAGTCGTTGTCATTTTTCTGAATCAATTTGGGGGTAACGCAGAACCCTTGAATGGTTAACAAAGAAGATGATCAGAGATGCCAACTCAGCTACCACCTATGTAGACATAAATGAATATTTGAGGTTGGTTGATGGAAAAGACTTAAATGACACCTTTTATAAACTTAAAGGACCACTTTGTAATTTTTTAAAATTAAGGGACCAAATTGGACCCCAATATAAACTTAAGGGAATAATTTAGGTATTTTACCTAAAATATAATTCAAATGAATCATATACTTATGAAAGAGAAAGAGAACCAGAATGAAAAGGGAGCATGTGAGTAGTACATGATTCACTTATGTTTCAATTTCAGCTAAATTATTTAAAATGAGAGATGAGAGGAATAAACAACATTCATTAGATCTAGTTATCAAGAGAGAGAAATTAATAGTCACATTAATGAATAAGTTTAATCATAATCGTTTAACTGATCTAATGATTGTTGTTTATTCATCTCATCTCTCACTCTTTAAAATCACTCTTCTCACTTGATATACCCCCATATATATATATATATATATATATATATATATATATATATATATATATATATATATATATATATATATATATATATATATATATATATATATATATATATATATATATATATATATATAATGTTTATGAGATTTTTAAATTTACTATTTCTATTTTTACAACAAATTTGCAAAGTCCTTAATTTTCATGCCAAATTTTAAATAAAATATGACTTTAAAATAAATATTTTTAAAATATATGCAACATTTTAAATTTTTTTTATGCCAAATATATATAAAAGAAATTAGTCTCGTTAATTGCGCTTAAAAGATACACATTTTCTAGCGAAAAAACTAAATTGACTATTTTTAAAATATATATTAAACTTTAGATAAAATTGTAAAAATAGTATGATTATAAGAAAATAATTTAATCGGTAGTGTAAAACAGTTTTATACTGTCAGTGAGTCATAGCAGTTGGATATTAGAACAACTTTGACTTTTATTTTAAAAACAAATAAAATAATACAAACGGATGATATCAATGAATTGACAGTGTAAAACTTTTTACACTGTCAGTACATGACAATTAATCCCATAAAAAAATGTACATGAAACAAATATTATACATACAAATTTATTCATATTTCTATATAATTGTTTTAATCAAATAGTATAGTGATTAATTTTTTGTAGTATAGTGACTAACCATTTCATTCTTTAATAACTATTGTTCCGGACTGGGCCTCAAGACTGTATTAGGCTATGGCCCAACAGGTCGAGCAGAGACGCCTAGCAAACAGGCAGGGGCACCTAACAGTCGGACAAGTTTCCCATACGACGGGCATGCACTCAGAGCTAGCAAGGAACATGTCTGTCAGTCCACTTGCCACGTCACCCAGCTCTCCCCCCTTTTATCTCCTGAAAGGTAGGGGCAGTTGAACCAAGGATTTGACCACTTAGCTAGGTTTTCACGCTTCTCACGTGTTCCTTGGCAGTTCTTCCTTGGGCCTAGCTGATCCAGTCCAAGGAAGGACCTTGGCTCAGCGCTGGGGGCCCTCTATAAATACCTTTTTTCATTAAAGGGTCAGGTATTCTGATTCATCCTATAACTTACCTACTTCATTGTACCTATACTCACTTAAGCATCGGAGTGCCTTGCAGGTACACCCCCTTCTCTCCCATTCTTTGGCCGTTACACCAAATTGCTGGAAGGTCCTCCTGATCAGGTAAGATCAGTGGCGCCGTCTGTGGGAAACAGCTCCCCTTTCTTCCATAGCAGAGGATCAAAGCTCAAACACTCCATCCTTTCAGCATGTCCGGAGAACAGCTCAACGAGCGCAACCGTCCCCTCGTCGACTACACGATGGAGGACAATCTACACTACCATGAATCTGACACCCGAGATGGGCGCCCAGCCACCCCGTCTCCTTAACCAAGCCAGCTCCATGCTCCACCAGCAGCATGAAAGAATCATCGCCCTAGAAGCTGACCGGCAGGAGAGCCGACCTCAGCAGGAAAGAAGGACGCAACAATGTCCAGAAGCGACGAAGAAACGGGGACGACGATCCCCAGAACCCAAAAAAAGCAGGGCGCGTGCCCGCCGGGACCCCGGCCGATCAGGGACCTCTCCAAGGCGCAACCGGAGCCCTGATAATAACGAGCTCTCCCCACCAAGGAGCGACGAGGAAGACCCACATTGCTCTCTCTCACGGGCGATAATGGAGGCACCACTCCCCAAAGGCATGGAGAAACCCCCAAACTTGGCCATTTACGACGGTACCACCGACCCCGATGATCACGTCGAAAAAGTCAACACGATGCTAGACTACCGCAATGACATCACCGGGCACCTCAAGTGCAGGCTGTTCTCGACAACCCTCAGGAAATGAGCCATGGCCTGGTACAAAAGTTTAGCCCCGAAGTCCATCACATCCTGGAGAGTCATGAGATCCATGTTCACGAGGCATTTTACAGCCTCCCGACACCATCCCCAGACAGAGGCGACCCTCGAAGCCATAGTGCAAAGGAAAAATGAGACATTGCGCTCGTATATCGAGCGATTCAACCAAGAGGCTATCGAGGTGAACACCACGGAACACATGAAGAAATACCTCCTCGAGAGGGGACTCTTGCCCGGAAGCGAACTTAGAAGGACAATCGGGATAAAGCCTCCCCGCACTCTGAATGACCTCCTACATAAAGCCCAGGCCTACATTAGATACGAAGAAAAACAGGTTGCCCACAACGCTCGCAGCAGCCGTAACGCTGGGGAAACCGACCATCTCAAACGCGAGGATTCGAACGTTCCCCGTCGCAACGGGGACAGGCGAAGGGAAAAGAAACCCCGCGAGCCCCGTGAAGAAAGAGGGCCCGTGGGCCGATACAACGAGTATACATTGCTGACAGCTCCTCGCGAGCGCATTCTCGCCGAATGCATCAACTCCGAGTTCAAGCAGGGCAGGGTGAGATTCCCAAAACCTTCTGCACCCAAGCCCCACACCGACAAATCCAAGTACTGCAGGTTCCACAGAAGCCATGGGCATGTGACTGAGGACTGTGTCCACTTGAAAGACGCAATAGAAATTTTGATCCAAGAGGGACATCTCAAGAAATACACCAGGAAGAACGAAGGCTTCAAACACGAAGAGCAAGAAAAGAAGAGACCCCGGGAGGACGCTCCCCCCGACGACTCTTCTTATCAGGTGGCCCTATGCGTATCACGACCAGAAGACTTCATCTTCCCCAATTCGCCACCAGAAGGGCGGATCACTGCTCTCAGCCCCTAGGAAGACTTTCCAACCGCCCTCGTCATATCAGGTGGAAGGATGAACGGCGAAACCGCTGCCCTTTCGGTAAAACACAAGTTCGACGAACTCCTTCTGGACGCACCCGAGCAAAAGGCAACATCGACAAAATACCGAGGCAAGTCCAATCCAATATCCTTTTTTCTAGAGGAGCTTCCGGGCGGTTCCCCCAACTCGGGCATCCCGCTGATGATCAGAGCTAAGATGGCTCACTTTGACGTCCGACGCATCCTGGTCGACCAGGGCAGTTCGGTGGACATCATGTACGTCCACCTTTTCAAAACCCTAAAGTTGGACAAAACCAACATATCTCCCTACGTCGGATCAGACCTCCAAGGGTTCAACGGGGCCACAACAAAGTCGTGGGGTTACGTCGAGCTCCTCGTCACCTTCGGAGAGCAAGAGACGGCCAGAGAAATCAAGATCCAGTTCCTGGTCATAGAATGCCCCTCTCTTTACAACTGCATTCTCGGCCGCCCGACTCTAGCTGAGCTGACGGCGGTCCCATCCACCGTCCACCTGAAGATCAAATATTACACCAAACTGGGCCGCGTGGTCACAATCCACGGCGACATCGAAGCCGCCCGAAGGTGTTTCGATGCCGCAGTAAAGGGACAGGCCACAATCAACACAAAGAATAACAAAAAGCCCAGGGTAGAGGAGACCCGCCGAGGGACAGGCTCCCACTCACCCGTTCCGCCCAGTCCCGGACGGAGAGTTCAAGCTCATCCCACTGGGCGATGACCCCGACAGGACGGTAAAGATAGGTAAGGGGTTGCCCGAAGAAACGAGGAAGCAGCTCGCGATATGCCTCAGGGAGAACTCTGACCTCTTCGCATGGAACGCCGCGGAAATGCCCGGCCTAGACCTTGAGGTCGCATGTCACTAATTAGCTTTAGACCGGGAAATCAAGCTTGTAGCACAGCGTAGGCGCAAGCAGTCCCCCGAGAAAGCGGAGGCTGCCGAGCGAGCTATAAAAGACCTCCTAGAGGCAAATTTTATTTCTGAAGCCCAATACATAACCTGGCTCTCTAATGTAGTCCTCGTTAAGAAAAATAATGGAAAATGGCGCATGTGTGTTGATTATACTGATCTTAATAGGGCTTGCCCCAAAGATGTTTTTCCCCTCCCTAACATAGATAAACTCGTCGACAATTCTGCAGGTTTCAAACTCTTGTCCTTCATGGACGCATACAGCGGATATAATCAAATCCCTATGTCGGACATGGACAAAAGACACACGGCATTCATAACCCCGACCGACAATTACTATTACAACGTAATGCCTTTCGGACTAAAGAATGTCGGGGCCACGTACTAGCACATGATGAACAAAGTCTTCCGAGGAGAAATCGGGGATATGCTCGAGGTATACATGGACGACATGATCGTCAAATCACACGAGGAGACTGACCACGCTCGACACCTCCGCAAGGTCTTCGAACAGGCGAGACAATGAAAAATGAGGTTTAACCCTGAGAAATGCACATTCGGCGTCCGAGCAGGAAAATTCCTAGGTTTCTACCTCACCGAGAGGGGAATCGAAGCCAATCCCGACAAATGTCGAGCATTCTCATAATTCCCGACCCCGAAATCTAAAAAATCCATTCAATCCCTTAACGGGGTGCTCGCCTCGCTCTCCCGTTTCATCGCCAAATCCGCCCAACACGCGCTACCTTTCTTTAAACTCCTCCGAAAGGAGGCCACCTTCGAATGAACCGACGAATGCGAACGGACACTGCTCCATCTGAAGAAGGCACTCTCCGAACCCCCGGTCATGTCACGACCATTGGAGAGGGAGACCTTATACCTGTATCTGCCTGTGGCAACTGAGGCCGTCAGCGCCGCTCTTATTAGAGAAACCGACGAGGGACAAAAACCCATCTACTTCACGAGCAAAGTGCTCCAAGCCGAGCTTAGATACCAACAAATTGAAAAGGTTGCATTAGCCCTCATAAACGCCGCGAGAAGATTACGTCACTACTTCCTCGCTCACACGATCAAGGTAAGAACCGATTAACCAATAAAACAACTCCTTGGTCGACCAGACATGGCAGGCAGAATGTTAAAATGATCGCTGGAACTTTCCGAATTCGACATATAATACGAGAATATGAAAGTTTTGAAGGCTCAAGCCCTGGCCGACTTCGTCGCAGAAATGACACACAACCCAACGCCAGTAGACGACGCCCACAAATGGACGATCTTCGTCGACAGTGCCTCCAGCTCGAGAGGAAGCGGGGCCGGGATCATCCTCGAAAATGAGGACGAAATCCTGATTGAGGTCTCGCTGGCATTAGCCTTCCCAACTTCTAACAACCAAGCCGAATACGAGGCTTTCATCGCCGATCTAAGATTGGCCGAAGACCTAGGAGCAAAGGAAGTAAAAATATCAACAGACTCCCAGCTCGTGGCATCACAAGTACGGGGAGAGTACCAAACCAAGAGCGACAACCTCGTCGAATATTTAGCATTGGTCAAAGAAAGACTCGAAAAAATTCGAGAAATGGGAGGTCCAACACGTGCCACGCGAACATAACACGCGAGCAGACATCCTATCAAAGCTCGCTAGCACGAGGAAGAAAGGAGGAAACAAATCAGTAATCCAAGAAATCCTTCCTTGACCCAGCACCGAAAATCCACCTCCTCCGCTCGAGGTTAACGTGATCGGGGACACTCATTGGTGGATGACACCATCTATAACTACCTCACAAAGGGCAAACTCCCCGTAGACCCTAAAGAGGCGGCCACTACCAAACAGAGGGCGTGCTCATACGTCCTCCTCGAAGGGAAACTCTACCGTAGAGGACTCTCCATCCCGTTGCTCAAATGCGTCGAGGAAGAGAAAGTCCCTGACATATTAGGGGAAATGCACCGAGGAATTAACGCCCAACATCCCGGCGGACGATCTCTAGCACGCAAGGCCCTTCGAGCGGGCTACTATTGGCCGACTATGCAACACGATTCCAAGGAACACGTCAAAAAATGCGACAAATGCTAACGGCACGCCGACATGCACCTCGCACCCCCAAACGAGCTAAAAACGCTCTCCTCTCCTTGGCCTTTCGCATGGTGGGGCATGGACATCCTCGGTCCATTCGTAACTGGGTCACACCAAAACAAATACCTCATTGTAGGGGTAGACTATTTCACCAAATGGATCGAAGCAGAAGCACTGGCCAAAATAACGGCGCAGAACATTCTTCGATGTTTCAAACGAAATATTCTCGCTTGATTCGGCATACCTAAGGTCCTCATCACGGACAACGAAACGCAATTTACGGACGAAGGATTTCAGGACTTCGTGGCCAGCTTAGGCACTAAACAACACTTCACATCTGCCGAGCACCCTCAAACCAACGGAAAAGTGGAGGCAGCCAACAGGGTAATCCTGCGCAGACTGAAGCGCAGACTCGGCGAGGCAAAGAGGGCATGGGTCGAGGAGCTACACAGCGTTCTATGGGCATACCACACGACACCACATTCCACGACCGGGGAAACCCCATTCAGACTAACATACGGTACCGAAGTAGTCATCCCGGTGGAAATACGAGAATAGACGAGACGCATAGAGGAGCCCCTCGACGAAGAGATGAATGACGAGGCACATCGAGCCGAGCTGAATCTCGTCGACGAGATCCGCTCCGAAGCAGCCCTTAGGGAAATATCCCTCAAACAAAAAATAGTCTTACGCCACGACGCGAAGGTCATAAAAAGAGAGTTCTAGGTGGGCAGCCTGGTCCTCAGAAGAAACCAAAAAAACCCAAGAGAGGGTAAACTGGCCGCCAACTGGGAAGACCCCTACCGCGTCCGCGACAAGACGAGCAACGGGGCCTACTATCTGGAAAACCTACAAGGTGAAGAACTCGCTCGACTATGGAACACAGAAAAACTTAGACAATATTATAGCTAAATATGACCCGGGGAGACATGGGAGGTACGACCACGCTCTTCACCACCAAAACAACAAGGAGGATCTACGCTACCCAGGGGCGAACACAACCCTCCTAGCGAACACAACCCTCCCCGACACTGGGCACCTCGAACGAGCCCCAATGTCACAGTACCACGATTGGCAGGGCACCCAGCTCGCGATGGGAAAGCCCAAGCCCCGAGGTCAGAGTATCCAAACGCAAACTCTACCTCGATTTTAGGCGAGCACAACGCCCGCCACCTCATCGGTTTCCTAAACCGACGAGACCAGCATTGTCGAGTACAAACAGTTCAAAAATATAGCAAATACAAAACGAGACTGACATCAGACAAACAAATAAACAAATAAGGTGAATTAAAAACATTCATTCAACGCGGCCGCAGCCAAAGGAAATACAAAGTGAGCCCGAAGGCCAGTATTCATACAGGCACAGAGGCCGTCATATACAGGCACGCAGGCCATACAAAAGTAAACAAAACAATATTCAAAGACTCCGCCCGAAGTTACTCTTCATCTTCTAGCTCCTCGTCAGCTTCGAAGGGGCACACAATCTCCCCGTCAGCCACACAGTAGTTGTGAGCCGACCCCTATGTCACCAACCCGGGGTTCAACACCTTCGGTTGATCGGTGGCATTGTCGAAACCTTCCTTGAACATCTCCACCAGATCCTTGTTGGCAGCTCGGATGTGTTTGACCAATTCACCCCGGGTGCGGAGGCCAAGCTCCTCCTCAGTTTCATCCTCCAGGGGGCAGATTGCACCCTCAAGCAGAGCCATCCGGGCACGGAGCTGCTCATTTTCCTCGGCCACCTTTTTGTGCCCAGTAGCTTGCTCTTCCAGACTCTCCTTCTCCGCCTTCAGCGTATCCTGTTCGAGCTTCACTTCCTCCAGCTCCTTCTTCAGCCTCGCCTGTAATTGATGCTCCTCCTTATAGTCAGATAGGTCCTTATACAATCTATCCTTCTCAGTACGGGCCTTCAGAAGAGCATCCTCCAAAGAAGCCGTGGAAACTGCAGTGTCAGACAGGACCATGGCAGTCTCCATCACCCTGATGACTGCGGCCAGATCCCTAGCCAGCTCCCTTCGCCGGACATCCGCATCCTGACTCAAGATGGCTTTCTCCTCGAGCGCCGCCACCACAACAACACCTTCAGCCTTAAAAAACTCCTGCTCTAGATAGCAGGGAGGCAGTAGATAACTCTCAGGGCCACCCGGAGTGCTGCCCCCACTGTGGCAGACCGGGCAAGAGTCTCGTCCAGGCGCTTCCGTTTGAGAAGAGGAGAGGTGGAAGGATGAGGGTTGTCCTGTATCTGGATCGGGGAGGATTGTTGAGCAGGCAGAGGAGAGGTAGACACCGGGCTGGCAGTATTAGAGGTACCTGCCCCGGGGTCAGCGGCCACCTCCTGAACTCAGAGTGCCACTTTCTTCTTTTTCTTAGGAACCCTGTCCGGGGCTCCGGCTTGGTTGGCCAGCTTCAGAACACGGTCACTGTGAGCAACCTTAGTTTTGATTGATTAGAAATTTTAAGTGTTTGTGTTTGTTTAATATTAAGAAATATGCTTGTTTTTATTTTTGTTCTTTTGTTTCACAATGTTTTTGAACTTTTGGAAAATCACGCATAATGAATCGATTCATTCTAGCTTGAATCGATTCATGTTGTTTGAAGGTTTCTGGATTTTGCAAAATGAATCGATTCATCTTATGATGTATCGATTCATGCTGTTTAAATAATTTTGTTTTCTCAAAATTGATCAGTATGAATCGATTCATCCAAGCTTGAATCGATTCATTCTTCTGTTATTTGTCTAACAGATTCTGCATAAATATATGTGCTTTTGTTTCATTTAACTATACATAGATTATAGATCACAGGAAAATTAGAGACGAATTTTGCAGTGATTAAGCATTGAAGAACACATCAAGATAGGGTTTTTGGAGTGTTGGAACTTCAATGTTGAGCAAGTTTGAAACCTAGAATCAAAGACATCTTCATCATCTTCTCAAAGATCTTCATTCAAGAACATCAACAAGGAAGTGTTTGTTGTCCTGTGAATTGAAGGCTTTCGAGATAACGTTCAGTGGTACGATCAGAGATCCAGCTGAGTTGAAGATTGATAGAAGGATTCAAGGAAAAACCAGCTGGGTTTTCCTTCAAGAACGGGCATGTTCTTGAGGGTTTTGTGAGTCACGTTTACAAGTCAGATTCAGCCGCAGCGAGAGTTTTGGGAATCGGTGGATTTCGCAAATAGGTCGTGGAACCGGTGAATTGATTGTATAACTTGCAGGGAATCTTGATCGGGCTCAAATCAAGTAGAGGTTGATACAATAGGAAATTCTAGGAGTTTAGAATTCTGGTGTTTGTATTCGAACCTTGTAATCAACGGATTCAGCAACTTTGATATAAGAATTCTCAATTTCGATTTGAAATTGAGAGGGAGACGTACCCACACGCGAGGACGAACGTGGGGAACTTCCTTACCAAATCTCGGCGTATTGTTTCTCCTCTCTATCTCTACTTTAGTTTTAATTTGTTTTTCGATTCATTGGAAATAGTGTTATTGATAGGTGCATTCAACTGTTTTACATTTTGTATGTTTAATCCTTTATCATCAAAATCGTAAAATCCAGCACGTTATCACTTGTCTGGTCTTCTAGTGGCCGGTTCAGAATAGACGCTTGTTTATTCAGGACCTTCGTTTCCGTAATTCTTTGAAAACTCTGAAAAACGTTTTAAAATCCTTGAAAACAAGGAGGTGATCCATTCACCCCCCCCTCTAGATCACTCGCCACAGCGTCTAACAAGTGGTATCAGAGCACCGGTTCGCTGGTGCTTTGTGGCTGCCTGTAACGTTATGGATTCTGAACCAAATGGGGCGTACAATAGAGCTCCTATTTTCAACGGTAAAAATTATGGCTATTGGAAAGACTGCATGCGAGTACATATAAATTCTGTTGATAGGCGCGTATGGGCTGCCATTCAAAATGGTCCTTTTCAAATTACCATGATGAATGAGGCAGGTGCCATAGTACCTAAACCAGAAGACGATTGGGATGAAAAAGATAAGAAAAAGTGGTCAAGTGATTGGAGAGCTCGAAATATGCTAATTTCAGCACTTAGTGCAGATGAGTATTATCGAGTTTCCCATTGCTCGACAGCTAAAGAAATGTGGGATGCTTTAGAAATTGCTCATGAAGGCACAACTGAAGTAAAACAGTCCCGCATTAACACACTTAATCAAGAGTTCGAACTCTTTCACATGAAACAAGGAGAATCAATTCCCGACATGCAAAAGAGATTTGTTTATCTTATTAATCGTTTGAATGCACTTGGAAAACCTGTTTCCAATGATATTGCTACTAATAAAATTTTGAGATGTCTTAGCAGGGAATGGCAACCTAAAGTGACAGCTATCAAGGAAGCCAATGATCTAACGACACTCACAATGACTACTTTGTTTGGAAAGCTGGAGGAACATCAGCAAGAACTAGAAAGTCTAGAAAAGTTTGAAAACAAAAGTAAAAAGGGAAAAGAGAAGAATAAAGACAAAGAGGGTGAGAAGAGGCCTATAGCTCTTATGGCTTCAAACTCAAAGTCCTCACAAAAAGAGCTAAGCAACAATGAGTCAAGTAGTGACGAAGACTCCGGTGACAAAGAAATGGGACTTTTTGTTAGGAGATATAATAGATTCATTCGAAAGAATGGAATCAAGCATTCCGACAAAAATCTCATAAACTTTAGAAGACAATCTATGGATTCAAAACAGGAAGAGGTTAAGAAGAATAGAGAAAGAGGGTCTTGCTTTAATTGTGGCAAGTCCGGCCATTAAACGGATTTCCCTTTAAAGAAAAAGGATAAAGGAAAAGCTCCTCCAAGAAGGTATAATAATAAGCAAAGAAGAGCTTACATTGCTTGGGAGAGTGATAGTGATTCATCAAGTACACAATGCACAAGTGATAGCGATGAAACCGCAAATTTGTGTCTTATGGCTCACACAAAAAATCAGTCCCACCACAAGAAGAAAAGTGATGATAAAAAGGTAAAACAAGCTTATTATAACAACTTCTCTTCCATGTCTTTTTATGAATTGAAAGTAGCTTTTGAAAAACTACATAATGAAGCTAAAGAAGCATTTAAAAGGTTAGCTTCCGATAAAAGAATTTTTTCATACTTGGAAGGTAAAGTACAATATGCTGAAAAAGATTTAGAATGCTTGAAAGCTAGTATTGCAGAAAATTCAAAAGCTATTGATATTGATGGTTGTAGTAAAATTAGGCATTGTGAAAGGTGCCACATTTGGCAACAAGAGGTCATCTCTCTTAAAGCCAAATTGGAAAAAGCCTTGCAACCTAAGATTACTTATGCCGTTGATACTAGATTGTTCAAAAAGTCATTAAATCCTCCATATGCAAAATATTCTTTTGTTCCAAAGGATTTAAAGACCAATAGTAAACATCATTATTATCGTAGTGTTTGTCACTATTGTTGTCATGCTGGCCATACCATTGAGAAATGCAAGTTTAGAAGATTTCTTGTTCCTAAAGGCATTTATCAATGGAAGCCTAAAGACAACCATGTTATCACTTACCCACTTGGACCCAATAAAAATTGGGTACCTACCTCTCTCTTTTGATATTGTAGGATGAGTGTCTTGCATCCATGGAAAGAAGATGGTTTCTGGACAGCGGATGTTCAAGGCATATGACGGGTGACATATCGCTTTTGATTGACTTCAAAGCAAAGAAAAAGGAGTATGTTACTTATGGAGACAATAACAAAGGAGCAATACTTGGTAAAGGTAGTGTAGGTAATCCCTCTACCACTACTATTTCTGATGTGCATCTTGTAGAGGGACTTAAACACAATTTGTTAAGTATAAGTCAACTATGCGACAAAGGTTATAAAGTTTCTTTCACAAAAACATGTTGCAAAATTGAACATACTGAACAAAATGTTGTGTTTAAGGGTGTAAGAGTAAACAATATATATATGCTTGATCTTTTGAGTGTATCCTTAACAAGCACTAAATGTCTAGTAGCCTTAAATGATGATTCATGGCTATGGCATAGACGCTTAGCGCATGTTAATTTCGATTTGCTTAACAAGGTTGTATCCAAGGATCTAGTGGTAGGTCTTCCAAAAATAAAGTTTTCAAAAGACCACCTATGTGATGCTTAACAAATGGGAAAACAAACAAAGGTCTCTTTTAAATCTAAAAATATAATTTCAACTTCAAGACCCCTTGAGCTTCTCCATATGGATCTCTTTGGACCATCTAGGACAAAGAGCTTAGGTGGAAACTATTACGGTTTTGTAATAGTAGATGACTACTCTAGATTCACTTGGACTATATTTCTTCATAGCAAAGATGAAACTTTTTCTGCTTTCAAAAGTTTTGCAAAGCTGTCCCAAAATAAAATGAATTCTAAAATAGTTACAATCCGAAGCGATCATGGAGGTGAATTTCAAAACCACCTCTTTGATAAGTTTTGTGACAAGTATGACATTGAGCATAACTTTTCAGCTCCTCGAACTCCACAACAAAACGGTGTTGTGGAACGCAAAAATCGAGTTTTAGAGGAATTGGCAAGAACAATGCTCAATGAGGGTGGATTACCAAAATACTTTTGGGCCGATGCAAGTACGGCTTGTTATGTTCTCAATAGGATTCTAATTCGTCCTATTTTGAATAAAACTCCTTATGAAAATTTAAAAGGTAGAAAGCCCAACTTGTCTCATCTTCATGTGTTTGGTTGTAAATGTTTTGTTTTGAATAATGGTAAGGAAAATCTTGGGAAGTTTGATGCCAAAGCTGATGAAGGTATTTTTCTTGGTTACTCTCAATCAAGCAAAGCATATAGAGTGTATAATAGGCGTTTACTTTCTGTCGAAGAATCTGTCCATGTTTCTTTTGATGAGTCTTACCCAAAAATTGTTGGAAAAGGTATCTCTTTTAATGACGCAGGTGTATCTACACAAGACATACTCAAAGAAGCTGGTTCGGAAATTGATCAATCCGAAGCGGTTGCTATTGAGAAGGAGGAAGATACATGTATTGAAAAAGATAAAGAGGAAGGAACATCCGAAGTGAAGGATCTTCCACCAGCTTGGAAATCCTCTAAAGACCACCCCATAGACAATATATTGGGAGACATTTCAAAGGGAGTGTTGACTCATTCTAAGATAAGTAATTTTTGTTCTCACTTCGCTTTTGTATCACAAGTGGAACCTAAAAATGCTAAAGAGGCCTTGGTTGATGAATTTTGGCTAATGGCCATGCAAGAAGAGCTAAATCAATTTAAAATAAATGACGTTTGGGAACTTGTCCCTCGTCCACGAGATCATCACATCGTAGGTACTAAATGGGTTTTTAGGAATAAACTTGATGAAAGCGGAGTGATAACTAGAAATAAGGCACGCTTGGTAGCACAAGGGTATAACCAAGAGGAGGGCATAGATTATGAGGAGACTTATGCTCCGGTTGCTCGCCTTGAAGCCATACGTCTTTTGCTTGCCTATGCGTGTTCTATGAATTTCAAGCTTTACCAAATGGACGTAAAGAGTGCGTTCTTAAATGGTGTTATAAATGAAGAAGTATATGTTTCACAACCTCCTGGTTTTGAAAATTCTGAATATCTAGATCATGTCTACAAGTTAAAGCGTGCTTTATATGGTCTTAAGCAAGCACCCCGTGTGTGGTACAAAAGACTTAGCAAATTTCTACTTGATCATGGATATTCTAGAGGTAAAGTGGATAATACACTCTTCATTAAACACAAAGGAAAACACATTCTTTAGTTCAAGTTTATGTAGACGATATCATCTTTGGTTCAAATAACATACACTTGGTCGAAGAATTCTCTAATATTATGCATGGTGAATTTGAGATGAGTCTCATGGGGGAGTTGAACTACTTCTTAGGCCTCCAAATAAAGCAACTTGATGAAGGTACAACAGTATGTCAAACAAAATACTGTAGAGAGTTGCTCAAACGGTTTGGAATGAATGATTCTAAATCAATTGAAACTCCTATGCCTACAAATGGAAACTTGGACAAAGATGAACATGGTAAGTGTGTTGATGTCAAGAGGTATAGAGGTATGATCAGATATCTTTTGTATCTTACTGCTTCTAGACCAGACATCATGTTTAGTGTGTGTATGTGTGCAAGATATCAATCAAATCCTAAGGAATCTCACCTAAAATCAGTCAAGCGTATATTTAGGTATCTTAATGGAACACCTAAATATGGGCTTTGGTATTCCAAAGGAAGCGATTGCAGCTTAGTAGGTTATTCTGATTCTGATTTTGCTGGCTGCAAATCAGATAGGAAAAGCACTAGTGGCACATGTCATCTGTTTTCAAATTCTTTGATAAGTTGGCATAGTAAAAAGCAAGTATCTGTAGCTCTGTCTACTGCAGAAGCTGAGTATGTCGCAGCCGGTAGCTGTTGTGCTCAAATTCTGTGGCTAAGACAACAACTACAAGACTTTGATATTGAACTTAAACGTATTCCAATTAAATGTGACAACACTAGTGCCATTAATCTCACTAAGAATCCTGTGTTACACTCGCGCACCAAACATATTGAGATTCGACATCACTTCCTTCGCGATCATGTTGAAAAAGGCGATGTTGTTTTTGAGCATGTTGATACTAAAAATCAGCTTGCTGACATTTTCACTAAACCTTTGGTGTAATACCTCAAAATTTGCCCTCATATTTATTCCCTCTATTGGCTCGTCATTTTGCATTCATCGGCATTTCTCACCAGACCATTTACATCATAGTATTTCATTTCATTGTTCATAGGGCATGTGATCAAGGCCTTGGGAAATCAGGGTTTCGTACCTTATCTGTATTTGTCAGAGATTGAAATGGTAGAGAATATTCACGGGATGATGATTCTACTTCAAATGCGGTTGCTCAATTGTGTTTCGATTCATATGGGGGTTTGACCTAGTTAGGGCCAAACTATCAAAAGATGATGGCGACTGCAAGATTAGTTGGGCCATTGGTCTGTTTTCTTAGACAATGTTCAGGTTGCGGTATGTTGAAAGCAGTCAGTTTATTGAGCATTGTCTTGTGTGAAGTTTGGTTCGGATTTTCAGTTTATCAATGATTCATCTGGATTCGAATGGTCATGGCGTGTTTCGGACGACTCAAAGGGGTGTGACTAATCTGGAAAATTATTCAGTGGCTCAGAAGTGGTCGTGTTCATGGTGTAACACGGTGGGAGAACTGACTTTAGTTATGTTGCGGATAGCAAGAGTCGCCACCGACTTTTATTTTATCCAAAGGAAAGGCATAAAAGAACAGGAAAGACCTTTTTAAAAGATTTTTGGGTCCGGGGGGTAGGTTATGTAAAGGGAAGGTGTTAGCACCCTTTACATCCATGGTTATCCATGGGCTCTTAGTTACTTAGCTCACTTTGAATTGTTTTTGAAAATGTGAAGTGTGTGAATAGAAATTTTCATAAGAGTTTAATAATGATCCATGTACGGATGCGTAAAAAACTTGTGTTTGAAAATTGTTTAAAATTGTGAAGTGTTTGAGAAATTTTTGAATAGTGAGCAAGTAACTATGAGGAACCTACCCTAAAGTTTAAGTCTTTCTGTTCTTGAATCCTTTAAGTGGTAAGACTATCCCTATTATTAAGGAATAGGTAGTCATTACCTTGGATGTGAGGGACATATGAGGGACATCTGTTTATGAAGGCAACTGTGGGGTGTATTAAGCATTCAGGAGGGACTGTCATCATTATTCGGGACTTGATCTTTATGAAAGGCAACCATTAGGGACTTGATGACTTTTCTTTTAAGGGACTTGCTTTATACCCCACTTGACCTTATGATTAGGCAACCATTGAGGGATAACCCTAGAAAGTGAGATGGCGATTAAAAATCGACTTACGTGTGTGAGTGTTTAATTTAATTTATCTTATAATTAAAGTGATCTAAATTCAATTTTAAAATAGAATACATGTTTACACTCCCTATTTTACTAACCGTAGCAAGCAAATTAAATAATTTAAATATTTACAAAAATTTACACCAAGGAGCAATTACAATAATAATTAATAAGCAATTAAAAATAAATAGCGAAAATAAATATAGAAGCAAAATATAAATAATAAGCAAAATAAATAAATAGGCAATAATAAATATAATAGGGGTTAGTGATAATAATAATAAAAAATTAAATAAGGTTAGTGAAATAATAATAATAATAATAATAATAATAATAATAATAATAATAATAATAAGCATAATTAAGAAATAAATATATTAGTAATAATATGGTTAGTAATAATAACAATAATTAAAATAAATAGAATTAGCAAAAATATTATAAGAACATGATGAAAATAATAAACACAAAATTAGATTTTTAATATAGACATTTATTTAAAAAATATGAACAATTAAATAATTATTATAACATTTTAATTTATGTACAAACTATTAAATTATTTTTAAGCATATTATAATTACAAAATTTAATTATTATAGATTCAATTGTTTCTAAACACATATTAAAAATTATTTATATATAATTTAGATTACAAACAAATTTTAGAAATATTCACATAAGTTATAAATATATTTACAAAACTTAATTATATTAAATAAATATGTACATAATAATTATATTTATAAAATTTGATTATACTAAATATTATAAAAATTATAAATTTAAATCATAAGATAAATTAGTTTTTTATTATTTAGAAAATAAATTAGGGTTTTCAAAATTAGGGTTTTGTTAGAAAAATATTTAAGAGTTTATAATATAATATACAAAATTATTTTAATAAATATATGTACATTATAATTTAATTACATAATAAAAAATTTAAATGGAGAAAAATAAAAGTTTAGAATTTTAGAAAATATAAATGATGTTTTATATGTTATTTAAATATATATATACATGCATAATTTATTTTTTTAATTAATAATAAGAAAATAATTAAACTAATTAATTAAATAAATCAAAACAGAAAAAAGGTGGTAAAAAGAAACTTACCTTGGCTGGGTTTGAACCCAGGACACCTTGCCTGCAAGCAACAAAACGTACCACCAGGCCAGCCACGTATTGGTGATAATGGAATGAGTTGAATCAGTTTTATGCAATGCCTGGAAAAATCAGAAAAATAAATGGAAGCAAAAGGCCTGGGGGAGGATTGAACCCAGGACCTTTGAAGCTAACACGCATACACAAGACCAACCCAGCTGGATGAGCAATTCTGTTTACAAATCATCAAATAATAATAATATATTATGTTCAACGTATAAATGAAAAAAAACACAAAAATATTTGTCACAACCAGGTTTCGATCCCTCGCCCTCTCATCAAACGCCCGCCTGGCTTTCCACTGGGCCACACAACCTGTGGTGATAACAAACCAACAAGATAACATAAAATATTTTGAGCACAATTTGAATTTTCTGAACGCGCCAACAGCTTCTTCTTCAACCTCATGACTTGCGATTTTTCCTGCGAAATCAACCACGAATTTTCCTGCGAAAACAGAATGGCAACAAAACCTACGAAATCCAATGATCAACAAAACTGTAAAATTTCGCAAAATTGAATACACAAACATAGTCCAGAGGTCCATTCAAATCAATCCATGGTCTTAGAATTCATTTATGTTTTGTAAATCATAAAACCCTAATTCTTGGCCGAAACCCTAGCTATGGTGGATTACGTTTCAAGCCATGAATCTTCAATTCAATTGTCCAGAATCATTCTAGGCATCACAACAAACACATATCAGTCATCAAAAACAATTCATAATGCATATGTTAGTGAATTCGAAAAATTAAATTTCAAGACAAAAGTGGATTCGGGTTGAACAATATGTCATGGTATTGATGCATATGAGTGATGATTCATGATCAGGGAAGTCCAAGGAGTCTTGCTATGTTCTTGTTTTACCTTCAAATGCCCTGGAAATCAAAAATCGAATGTAGGTTTTGTGAAGGATTTTCAATTTGTGAAACTTACTTTTGGAGGCAGAGAATTCGTGTCTTTGCAATGACAATGAGTTATGCACTTATAGGAGAGTGAATTAGGTCAAAAAGATTGATTGCTTGTGTGGAAAAATTGATATGAAAAGATCCAAATTGATCATGCCTTAAAAGTCAAATATTCATGTGTGAATGCTTGCTATTTTTGGACAAATATCATGATTTCTTTCCTCTTCAATTCAAATCAATATTTAAGACTTTCTAGAAGCTTAATCTCCATCAAATCTTACATTTTCATATTTTATTTTTATTTAAAATGATTTTTAATGAATTAAATCAAAATAAATAAAAATAAAATAATAAAAATTCTGATTTTTAATGGTTTGGGTCGTGCATGAAGTCATTGTATGGGTTGGGTCATCATTTGGCAAGCCCATTTGGGAGAAATTGGTTTTAGACCTCCATTTTCATCATAAACCAACTCAAAATTTCCCAACTTTGCAAAGGCACATATCCTTCAATTTTAAACCTATGAGGGTGTTCTTGGACATTTTGGAAAGCTTGAAGAGTCCTATAAACAACCCCACTGGTTTCATGTCCATATCATTTACCAATCTCAAGTTATGCCCTTTTGAAGTTGTTGACTTTTTGTTGACTTTCAAAAGGACCTATAATGTCTTAGCTCATACCTTCCAAATGAAGCATTTTTGGGCTTAGCTTGTGAGACACAAAGTTGTAGATAATTCAATTTCCTTCAAAATGAGCTTTGAGTGGAGACTTGGTGATGAAGCATGTGAAAGTTATGGCTGGTCAAAGTTCAGTTGACTTTTATTGAGGAAACCCTAATTTAGAAACTCCTGATTCTTGATGATCTGGAATCTCCTTGACGAATCATGATCAACCCTTGATCAAATGATGAACTTTACTTCATATACTTGATGTTGGCAAAAAATCATGAAGTTTGACTTTGGTTTGACCACAGTTGACCTCAGTTTGACTTTTTAACTACATTGACTGATTTTGACTTATCTGATCATCTGACTGAGCAAACTTTTGAGAAAAGTCTTGAAACTTGTCATGGGGGTTCTTATACACATATAAGATATTATGAAGCTCACTTGAAGTCTTGGAAGTCCATTTAGCCTGATTAAAGTCAAAACCCTAGTTTTGGATGCACTGCTTAGGAGGTGCACTGTCTGAGGGAATTGTCAACTCTTTTGACTAATTGTGAACTTTGTGAACCTTATGAACCATCATAAAATGTCTTGTAAACCTCATGAAGTGATTTGTAGACTTCATGAACCTCATGGAAGGTCTTGAAAGCATTTTGAATCTTGTGAACCTTGTGAACCTTCATGAAGTGACTTGTAGACTTCATGAACCTCATGACAGGTCTTGGAAGTATTGGGAAACTTGTGAACCTTCATAAAGTAGCTTGTAGACTTCATGAACCTCAGGGAAGGTTTTGAAAGTGTTGAGAAACTTGTGAACCTTGTGAACCTTCATAAAGTAGCTTGTAGACTTCATGAACCTCAGGGAAGGTCTTGAAAGTGTTGAGAAACTTGTGAACCTTGTGAACCTTCTTAGAACACAAAGTCTTGTATTGTGAGGGCAAATTTTGGGGTGCAACAGCTGCCCCTGTTCAATTTTCTGAAACCTGAGGGGTTAGATTGGTATATTTGCCAGTCGTGACCTGGAAGGTTGAAGGGGATTGAACACAAAAGCCCAAAAATTTGCACTCACCAGTGCATAGAATGATATTGATGTTTGGTTGTATATGCTTGAGTGGGCTTAAAGATGCCACTTGGAAGAATTGGAGATGGTCTTAGAGATGCCATCTAAAGAATTGGATGTGATGATAGCTTTATGTTGATACTGGATCTCAGTACTAGGACTTCGTATAGGCCGTCTCTAAATCGTTTATCTTTTGAATTTGTTGAATAGACCAGTAGAAATAATTCTTCGTGATGATTATCTCTTCTGGAAATATCTTGGGTTAGGGAATAGATCTTTTTACAGACCGTTTGCCTACTCTCCAAGGTCAAAAGAACGTCAGGATTAGTTCTTCTGAAAAATATCTTGAACCAGGGAATGGATCTTTTTACAGACCGTTTGCCTGCTATTCAAGGGCCAAAAGAACGTCAGGATTAGTTCTTCTGAAAAATATCTTGAACCAGGGAATGGATCTTTGTATAGATCGTTTGCCTGCTATTCAAGGTCAAAAGAACGTCAGGATTAGTTCTTCTGAAAAATATCTTGAACCAGGGAATGGATCTTTGTATAGACCGTTTTCCTGCTATTCAAGGGCAGATAGATGAAATCTTCTTGAAATATCCTGGATTAGGGAATGGATCTTTTTACAGACCGTTTGCCTACTCTCCGAGGACAAAACAGTGTCAGGATTAACTCCTAAAAATATCCTGGATTAGGGAATGGATCTTCTTACAGACCGTTTGCCTACTCTCCGAGGAAATAGATTAAATCTTCTGAAAATATCTTGAACCAGGGAATGAATCTTTGTACAGACCGTTTGCCTGCTATTCAAGACCAGATAGATGAAATCTTCTGGAAATATCCTGGATTAGGGAATGGATCTTCTTACAGACCGTTTGCCTACTCTCCGAGGACATCTTGAGTAATGTACGGATCATTTCTGACTTGTTGTGAATTGTTGATGCTGTTTTATCTGCATATAACTATCCTGCAAGGAGAATGTTAGTTTATGCAATATGTATGCATGCATAGTATGATGCACCTAAGTAAATGTATTATGCATTTATGGATATGTATGTTATGGTATGATATAAATGATGTATGTATGATATGATGCCGCCGGAAGCGCCTGGATATCTTCGTATAACAACTGCTAGCCTGGGAAAATAAATCCCGACTCGTTGTTGAAGAATATATTATACATAACCTTCCATATGCTGGGGATGGCAAGGTATAGATAACCTCCCGTCTTCGTTTGATAGTAGGGTAGATGTAACCTCCGTCTTCGTTCGTCGTACCCTTATTGGAAAGTAAATTCCCGAATATCCGTATGAGGATAAAAGAGATGGATATAAATTCCAGGGGAGATGAGACTTTATGAAGATGGATTCGTCCTGCTGAGGATTTGTAACTGTCTTGTAAAGATGAACCGGAGAAACTTCGTTGAAATCCTTCCCTCGTTCGTCCTTAGTAAATACTATTACTGCATTTTCATGCATTTCTGGTAAACATCAATCATATTAAGCATACATGCATTTCTGGTAAACATCAATCATATTCAAAAGCATACATACATTCAAACACAACCAATGGACGTTTCGCTTATGTAAATAGGGTAAAAGTAAATCTGGATTCAAAAGATGGAATTTATTTATATCAAAAAGTGACCCATACATGGGTAAGTTTGTACAAGGAGACATAAACCCTAGTAAGAGGATTCTGTCATAAAATTTTACAAAACAAACAAAATCAGCTATGTGAGAAATAATTCTATTGAGTTTCAATTCCACTATTGCCATTATCTTCAAGTATCTCATCTTCTGCTGTTGAGACGAAAACGATTGGATTGAGCTTTATCTGTTCGAGCTTGAGTAAGTAGTACAACTGGTTGCAGTTTCATGGGTGATCCAAATGAGACATAGTCATACGCTTTAATCCCTAACTTTTGCCTGGATTGCCCTTTCAGGTTTTCAATCCACCGGGATACCCTTTTTTGCCCAAGTCGCCTTTTCAGGTTTTCGACTTGCCGGGTGTACATCTTTTTATATATATCCCTAATTTTTGCCCGAACCCTTTTGGTTCGCCGGGATGCCCTTATTTTTGCCTAGGCCAGTCAACCTAGCGGGTCTCTTTTTATGCGTAGTATTTTTTAACTATGTCTGCGTTTACAGGCTGTGGGAAGTCTTCACCATCCATAGTAGTGAGTATCATGGCACCTCCTGAGAACACTGTCTTGACTACAAATGGTCCTTCATATGTTGGAGTCCACTTGCCCCTAGGATCACCCTATGGTAATATGATACACTTGATTACCAAGTCACCAGCCCGATATACCTTTGGCTTAACCTTCTTGTTAAAAGCTTTGATCATTCGTTTCTGGTACATCTGGCCATGATAAACTGCTGCTAGCCTCTTCTCGTCAATTAAATTTATCTGGTCAAGTCGAGTCTGAACCCACTCATCTTCATCCAAGCCTGCATCCCTCATAATTCTTAAGGAGGGAATCTGAACTTCAATGGGTAGAACTGCTTCCATACCATAGACCAAGGAGAATGGGGTTGCCCCTGTTGACGTACGTATTGTGGTACGATAACCATGAAGAGCAAATGGTAACATCTCATGCCAATCCTTGTAAGTAACAGTCATCTTCTGTACAATCTTCTTAATGTTCTTATTAGCAGCTTCAACTGCCCCATTCATCTTTGGACGATACGGAGAAGAGTTATAATGCTTAATCTTGAACTGCTTGCAGAGATCAGTAATCATAGTGTTGTTCAGATTAGAGCCATTGTCAGTGATAATCCTTTCAGGGATGCCATACCTACATATGAGATTATTCTTAATGAACCGAGCCACAACATTCTTGGTAACAGATGCAAATGAAGCTGCCTCCACCCATTTTGTGAAGTAATCAATAGCAACCAGGATATAACGATGCCCATTAGCAGCAGTAGGTTTGATTTCACCAATCATATCAATGCCCCACATGGCAAAGGGCCAAGGAGCAGTCAACACATTCAATGGTGATGGAGGTACATGGACTTTATCAGCATAGATTTGACATTTGTGACAAGTTCTGGAGTGTTGATAGTAATCAGCTTCCATGGTAGACCAATAGTAACCTGCTCTTAATATCTTCTTTGCCATAGTATGACCACTAGAATGAGTGCCAAAGATCCCATCATGCATATCCTCCATAATCTCAGTTGCTTCCTTCTTATCCACACAACGAAGCAAAGTTGAATCATGATTGCGCTTGTACAAAATGCCATTACTCAAAAAGAACTTAGCAGAAAACCTTCTCAGAAACTTCCTATCTTTGACAGATGCCCCTTCAGGGAACTCCTGAGCTTCAAGATATCTTTTCACTTCATAGAACCAAGGTTTCTCCTCTGCCCCTTCAGTGTCAATCTCATTGCAGTACGCAGGCTTCTCAAATCTATCAATAGTAATCTTGGGAGCTTCATCATCCCAGCTGATCTCAAACATAGATGCCATGGTGGCTAATGCATCTGCCAACTGATTCTCTCTTCGTGGAATATGTCCAAAGGTAATCTCTTTAAAATGTGGGATCAAAGACAACACATGTTCTCTGTAAGGAATGAGGTTATCATGTTTGGTATCCCAATCTCCTTTAATATGACTTACTACCAGGGCTGAATCTCCATACACGTCAAGGAACTGAATCTTCATATCAATAGCAGCTTTAATACCCAGGATACATGCCTCATACTCAGCCATGTTATTGGTACAATAGAAACAAAGTATGGCAGTAATCGGGGTATGACAACCTTCAGGGGAATTGATCACAACACCAACACCATTACCAAGTGCATTAGAGGCACCATCAAAAACCATAGTCCATCGGGATCCTTGTTCAGGTCCGTCATATTGTCCAGGTTCTTTGGTAATAATCATAATGTCTTCATCAGGGAACTCAAAACTCATTGACTGATAATCATCTACTGCTTGATAAGCCAGATGATCTGCTACAACACTTCCCTTAATGGCCTTCTAAGTAGTATACTGTATGTCATATTCTGTCAAGATCATTTGCCATCTTGAAATTCTTCCGGAGAGAGCAGGTTTCTCAAATATGTACTTGATTGGATCCATCTTTGAAATCAACAAGGTAGTATGGGTCAACATATACTGTCTTAGTCGGCGAGCAGCCCATGCCAAAGCGCAGCAAGTTTTCTCGAGCAGTGAGTATCTTGTTTCACAGTCGGTAAACTTTTTGCTAAGGTAGTATATTGCCTGCTCTTTTCGACCAGACTCGTCATGTTTCCCCAACACACACCCCATTGAGTTGTCTAACACTGTTAAGTACATAATCAAGGGTCTTCCATCAACTGGTGGCATCAAAATTGGTGGTTCTAGCAGATATCTCTTAATTTCATCAAAGGCAGTCTGGCACTCATCATTCTATTCCATCACCTGATCTTTCTTCAACAACTTGAAGATTGGCTCACAGATGGCAGTCAATTGGGAAATAAATCTTGCAATGTAATTCAATCGCCCCAAGAAACCTCTAACCTCCTTCTCAGTACGGGGAGCTGGCATCTCTCGTATAGCCTTCACTTTTGCAGGATCCACTTCAATACCTTTTCCACTGACAATAAAACCTAGGAGCTTTCCAGATCTAACTCCAAAAGTACACTTGTTTGGATTCAATCTCAACTTGTATTTCTTCAACCTCTCAAACAATTTATGCAAATGATCAAGATGTTGTTCTTCATTCTGAGACCTAGCTATCATATCATCTACATACACCTCTATCTCATGATGAATCATATCATGAAACAAAGCCACCATAGCACGCTGATATGTTGCCCCTGCATTCTTCAAACCAAATGGCATCACCTTATAGCAAAAGGTGCCCCACTGTGTCACAAAGGTTGTCTTCTCCATATCTTCGGGTGCCATCTTGATTTGATTGTAACCAGAAAAACCATCCATAAAAGAGAATACCTTATGCTGAGCAGTGTTGTCTACCAGAACATCAATATGAGGAAGTGGAAAGTCATCTTTGGGGCTAGCCTTGTTCAGATCTCTATAGTCCACACACATACGTACCTTACCATCTTTCTTAGGAACTGGTACCACATTTGCAACCCACTGAGGATAAGAAGTCACAGCTAAGAACCCTGCATCAAACTGTTTCATTACCTCTGCTTTGATCTTTTCTGACATCTCAGGACGCATACGACGAACCTTCTGCTTCTTTGGAAGACAATCTTCTTTTACCGGTAAACGATGAACCACAATGTTTGTATCTAACCCTGGCATATCTTTATAAGACCAAGCAAAGATCTCCACATAGTCACGTAACATCTGAATCAACCTGCTCTTGACACTGTCCTCTAAATCAGCCCCTATCTTGACCTCTTTCCTGTTTTCTTCAGTTCCCAGATTCACAACTTCGACTGGCTCTTCATGTGGCTGTATAGCTTTCTCTTCTTGTTGTAATAACCTAGCAAGCTCTACAGGTACTTCACAATCGTCCTCATTTCCGTCTTCAGTTTGATAGATCGGATTCTCGAAATTATAATTGGCAATAGTAGAACTGTTATCAACAGGATCCAGAGTGGATGAGGATCTGCATTTTAGTGATGTAAGTGTGTGTAAGAACACATAGCTGATAAAATAAAAGAAAAGAAAGACAAGGAACACAATATTTACGAAAACGAAACGTCCACTGATTTTATTGAATGAAGTATGCAAATGAAATGACAGCCCGTAATAAGCACACCATTGTGCCCCGGGTAAGGCACAAGGCTTGAGAGTTTTAATTGTTCAGAAATTACAAACTTAAAAAAACAACACAGTAATAGTATTTACTCCTGACTAAAGGAGATAGGGATAATATCTTCAGCTTTCCAATTATTGAGTCCAGCACCCACAGTAGGAAAAATCCAAGCATCCAAGTTGTAGTCTTCATCATGATCTCCCACAACATTGATCTGGTTCTTCATAACCCCTTGATTGGTGATACGAACAGCACGAGCACGACGAACAACCTTCTGGGACTCTGCAGTGAAACCCAAACCAAACTTGTCAGACTTGTATGGAATATCAGGAAGCTGACCCCAAATAGTACAACCACCTTCATCCACCACAACTCTAACATCATTGAGGGAGGCCATTGCCATTGTTGGAGGTTTTCTGGTGACCACGGGAACTTTCTTTGCAACAGGAGGAGCTACATAATCGTTAACAACCCAAGGAACCACTTCAAACGTCTGACACGGAGTCTCAATGTATTCACCTTCCATTTCCAGATACTTGAAAGTATTCACATGGCTGACAAAGTATTCTTCTTCTCCATAGACAGTGACAACCCTTCCTTCTACCGGATATCTCAACTTCTGGTGTAATGTGGAGGTTACAGCACCTGCCCCATGGATCCAGAGACGACCAAGCAGGAAAGAGTATGAAGGACGAATATCCATCACATAAAATGTAGCAGTAAAAACCTGGGAGCCAACTTTGATTGGAAGATCAATTTCTCCATGCACTACTCTTCTAGAACCATCAAAAGCCTTCACCACAATGTTACTGGGCTTCAGCACAGCATCTTCAGGACTCAGCTTATTCAGGACCTCCTTGGGCAACACATTCAGAGAGGAACCATTGTCTATCAGTACATGTGACAGGGTAGTGCCCCTGCATTCAATTGAGATATGCAAGGCCCTGTTATGATCCCTCTTGGCAGGGGTCAAATCAGCATCAGAAAATCCTAACCCATTGTCATAGGTCAGGTGGGCAACACAGTTCTCAAACTAATCCACAGAAATTGCACTGGGTACATGAGCAGTCTTCAGAAACTTGATCAAAGCTTTTGCATGAGCTTCAGAACATAACAACAAGGACAGTATAGAAATCTTTGAGGGAGTATGCCCCAACTGATCAACAATGTCATAATCACTCTTGCGAATGATTTTCAATACTTCTTCCATCTGTTTCGAGAGATCATCAGCAGCTGGCACATCAGTAGATACAGGTTCAATAACAGGGCCTTTGCCCTTAGCATCAGTGGTGGAAGCAGCAGCAGGAGTAACTGTATTCTTGGAAGTAACTGGAGGAGAGAAGACTCTTCCACTACGTGTGATCTTACTAGATCCAGCAATGTTATCAATATCAATAGGCACATCAGCTACATGCTCTTGCTTAACACCATGGATGTAAACATCAGATCCATAATGCCAAGGCACAACTTTGTCAGACGTATACGGAATGGGACCAGGAGTAGTAATGACCATAGGAGCTACTCTGACTTCAGCAACAACTTTCACAGGACCTTCAGCAGTAATTTTGATTGGACCCTGATGAGTGATTTTAATAGGTCCCTTTGAAGTGATTCTTACCGGTATTTTGTCAACCATGTCAACCTCTTCAACCTTCCTACCTTGCGTAATATGATCTACCATACTCTCCACAGAAGACGGACTCCTTTCAAACACTATAGTATACTTATCCATGAGACGTTGAATTCCATCTCTCAATCTGAAGCAACTATCCGGCTTATAGGTACAATACAAACAATCTTCACGACAACCTGGAAAGAACCCAGCTTGTACTAACTTCTTCTTGATAACAGACAATGGTGTGGTCAACTCATCAACTGAATGGATGTGCAAATCTTCCTCAATGGCATTGACAGTCTTCTCGTGATTTGGCATTGGAGCAGTAATCACATTTGGAGTACCCGGAGGATCAAACTCAATTTCTCCAGCATCAATCATATCTTGAATTTTGTTCTTCAAGACCCAGCAATTATTAGTATCATGTCCCTGACAATTTGAATGGTATGCACACCGTGCATTGGGGTTGTACCTGGGAGAGGTAACATTAGGATTCTGAGGAGCCTCTTTCAAAGTAATAAGTTCAGCCTTCAACAAGTGTTGCAATGCCTGAGCCATTGACATGTTGATCTTTGTGAACTGTCTTCTAGCCCTCTGTTGGTTGCCCTGTGGCTTCTCTGTTGTTGCAGGAGTTGGATTTGAAATATGAACTGCACTAACAGACTGATGCCTTCTGTTACGCTCAGGCTGTCCATAAACAGCATTGGATTCTTTCTTCCTAGTGGGAGGCTTCTTCGCAGCACCTGATGAAGAAGTGCCCACATGGATCTTACCATTCTTTATACCATTTTCTACTCGCTCTCCTGTCATTATCAACTCAGTGAATCCAGATGATGAGCTTCCAATGAGATGACTATAAAACGGACCATTCAGTGTGCACATGAACATATCAACCAATTCCCTATCAGTCAATGGGGGTTGAACTCTTCCAGCTAAATCTCTCCACTTCTGAGCATACTCTTTAAAACTTTCTTTGGCACCCATAGACATGCTCTGAAGTTGCATGCGAGTGGGGGCTAAGTCAGCATTGTATTGATACTGCTTATAGAAAGCTTCAGTAAGATCATTCCAGTCTCTGATGTTGGCACTCTCCAACTGATAATACCACTCCAGCTGAGCTCCAGATAAGCTCTCTTGAAAGAAATGGATCCACAACTTCTTATCAGCAGTGTGGGGTTGAATTCTTCTGACATAAGACCTCAGATGCAGCTTGGGACAAGAGACCCCATCATAAACAACAAAGGTAGGAACCTTGAAACCAATGGGTATGACTACCCCAGATATCAAACTCAAATCCTCAAAATCCAGCCCAGATGACTTTTGCAACTCCATAGCATCCATCCTATCCACCAGCATCTTGAATTTGTCTTCACTAGGCTCATGGTAGTAATTGGCCTCAGAATCAGAGTCCCCCATGGTGTTGTGGAGACTGCCTCCCTCTTTTTCAGATTCTTCAGATTCATAGTCTTCAGCTGGTTCTTTGGTCTTGGCAAGACCTTTGAACCTTATTCCCTTGTTGATCAACCCAGCTGACCTTCTAGTCTTCTTAGTCTTCTTGGCCAGCAGTGCCTTCAATTCATCCTGCCCTTTGGACAGGTTCAAGATCAGCTCTTGGAACTGTGCATTTTGTGCCTAGAGATCCTTAACTGATTGTTCAAGAGCCATTGCTGAAATAAACAGCGAGAAGATGAGAAACCTGTGCACAATTATAAACCTGTGATGTAATGAAATGATATGGGAATGCATATGCAATGTTTTCAAGGACCGCAGGATTTAAATTTGCTTAGACAAACACGAAAGTAAACTTTTATTAGTATTAACTTTGTTTTGCCTTTTAGGCTTACAAAAAATGAAATGAAATAAGTACAAAAGATGGGGTTTTAAGTCTCCCATGGACGTTTCCTCTTTGTGTTGAGGTATGAGTTGAGGTTCCGTTCCTCGTGAAGTTGCTTTGTTAGTTCTAGGATTCTTTCTTGGCTTGCTTTGTAATGAGCTTCTAAAGTATCCCTTTGCTCATTCAGTTGGATCCATGATCTCTGCAAGTCTTCCATATCAGTAGGCATGTCTGGGTGAAGGATGGTATAAGCTGTGTCTCCTTCAGCAACAGGTTCCATGGTAACTGGTAGGACGGCAGGATATGGCATCATGAGAGTCTGAGCACGAGATCGTACCCATCTGAGATAAGCTTCCATAGGAATAGTGTACTTAGGCTCCAGTGTCTTGCTGTCAACCCTGTTTACTTTTCCCCATGCTCGTATGAATCTCTGACGGTAGCCTTGAAGATCGTTGTCGTAATCAAACACAATGCCCTGAATCAACATGTCATGCGGACCATCGCTCCGAGCGTAACCAAACTGTCGTAAAGCTAGAGAGGGGTTGTAGGTGATGCCTCCTCTTATGCCTAGAAGTGACACATTAGGAAACTCCCCACAACGGTCAATGATGGTGACATTCTCCATAGATCTGGAGCACCGATGGATATCTGAGTGAGAAAGTGACATGATCCTTTTGGACCATCTGAACCCTTGCTCATTCTTCATTACTGAGCGAGGAAGGTGAGAAATAAACCACCTAGAAAGCAAAGGTATGCAGCACATCAATGTTCCTCTTGCCCTTGTAGTACGGGTATGAAGAGAATGCAGGATGTCTCCAAGCAATGTAGGCACTGGATTGTGACTCAGGAAAATGTTGATGGCATGAATATCTATGAACTGATCTGGATTGGGGAACAATACTAAGCCATAAATCAGCAAGGCTAAGATCTCCTCAAAAGCATCATAGCTCATGGCCTTCAAGAACACTTGAGCCTTTTCTATCAACACCTTAGCTAGAATACCCTTGACTCCGCTTCTCGTTTCTAGAACAATGTCAGACTTCTTCAGATGTAGAGCTGCAGCAATAACCTCTGGTTTAAGCTCCTTCTCCAAGCCTGTGAAGGGTCTTTGATCAAGAACAGGTATACCCAAAAGCTTAGAGAACTCTTCCATGGTTGGAACCAACTGGTAGTCGGGGAATATAAAGCAATGGTGCTTAGGGTCAAAGAACTGAAACAGAACACTCATCATGTCTTCATTGAACCCTGAAGTGACTAGATCCAATAGGTGACCATGTCTCTTGATGAACTGGGAATGATCAGACACTTGAGAAACCAACTCTTTAAGCTTAGGAGGTATCCCTACAAAGTTGATCCTGATGGTGTTTCTATGAGCAGAAGCCATGACCTGCAACAAAGAACAAAGATAAATCCTTTGGTCCTTGAAATGGTTAGTGAAAATGCTATGCTTATGATGCATGATGATGTCATGATGTTATGTTCAATCACAAACATGTGGCACACACAAACAAGTCAAACAATAGCCCTAGGTTTAAAGGCTTGCATGAGGTACAAAGGTAAGTACCCTCCCCTGAAGTTAGATGGTTCATCCTGTCCTACAAAAGTAATCAGGTTCTAAGGGATCTCAATATCATTGATCCTTCACAAGGGTGGTTGTTCAGAAGGCAACTTACTTGCCAACCAAAACCTTCCAAGTTTAAAATCTCAATGAGCGTAGTATCGAGTGTCAACCAACTTCAGTCTGCACCAAAGCCGGTTACCTCACTACCTTCTAAAGGCCAAGATGGGATAACTATGGTTCTAAAAGTTAGTTAGTGCATTGACAACATATGGCAGCCTCATATTATCCTCAACTTGACTTAAGGAACATAAGCACCAACCAAGAAGTCACACTAACTATGGCCACCAGATCAACCATATCGATATACGTCGTATAGTTTCCTTGGTCTATTGCCATTTACCTAAGGTACACTAGATCCGGGTTAGGACCTTTCACACATAAGAGCACCCTAACAAGATAATATAAAGCAAACAAGGCAAACAATTTAAAGTGATCTAATTCCTAAGGGGACCCCTCTTTTATTATAATTCCCCAGCAGAGTCGCCAGTTCTGTAACACGGTGGGAGAACTGACTTTAGTTATGTTGCGGATAGCAAGAGTCGCCACCGACTTTTATTTTATCCAAAGGAAAGGCATAAAAGAACATGAAAGACCTTTTTAAAAGATTTTTGGGTCCGGGGGGTAGGTTATGTAAAGGGAAGGTGTTAGCACCCTTTACATCCATGGTTATCCATGGGCTCTTAGTTACTTAGCTCACTTTGAATTGTTTTTGAAAATGTGAAGTGTGTGAATAGAAATTTTCATAAGAGTTTAATAATGATCCATGTACGGATGCGTAAAAAACTTGTGTTTGAAAATTGTTTAAAATTGTGAAGTGTTTGAGAAATTTTTGAATAGTGAGCAAGTAACTATGAGGAACCTACCCTAAAGTTTAAGTCTTTCTGTTCTTGAATCCTTTAAGTGGTAAGACTATCCCTATTATTAAGGAATAGGTAGTCATTACCTTGGATGTGAGGGACACATGAGGGACATCTGTTTATGAAGGCAACTGTGGGGTGTATTAAGCATTCAGGAGGGACTGTCATCATTATTCGAAAGGGACTTGATCTTTATGAAAGGCAACCATTAGGGACTTGATGACTTTTCTTTTAAGGGACTTGCTTTATACCCCACTTGACCTTATGATTAGGCAACCATTGAGGGATAACCCTAGAAAGTGAGATGGCGATTAAAAATCGACTTACGTGTGTGAGTGTTTAATTTAATTTATCTTATAATTAAAGTGATCTAAATTCAATTTTAAAATAGAATACATGTTTACACTCCCTATTTTACTAACCGTAGCAAGCAAATTAAATAATTTAAATATTTACAAAAATTTACACCAAGGAGCAATTACAATAATAATTAATAAGCAATTAAAAATAAATAGCGAAAATAAATATAGAAGCAAAATATAAATAATAAGCAAAATAAATAAATAGGCAATAATAAATATAATAGGGGTTAGTGATAATAATAATAAAAAATTAAATAAGGTTAGTGAAATAATAATAATAATAAGCATAATTAAGAAATAAATATATTAGTAATAATATGGTTAGTAATAATAACAATAATTAAAATAAATAGAATTAGCAAAAATATTATAAGAACATGATGAAAATAATAAACACAAAATTAGATTTTTAATATAGACATTTATTTAAAAAATATGAACAATTAAATAATTATTATAACATTTTAATTTATGTACAAACTATTAATTATTTTTAAGCATATTATAATTACAAAATTTAATTATTATAGATTCAATTGTTTCTAAACACATATTAAAAATTATTTATATATAATTTAGATTACAAACAAATTTTAGAAATATTCACATAAGTTATAAATATATTTACAAAACTTAATTATATTAAATAAATATGTACATAATAATTATATTTATAAAATTTGATTATACTAAATATTATAAAAATTATAAATTTAAATCATAAGATAAATTAGTTTTTCATTATTTAGAAAATAAATTAGGGTTTTCAAAATTAGGGTTTTGTTAGAAAAATATTTAAGAGTTTATAATATAATATACAAAATTATTTTAATAAATATATGTACATTATAATTTAATTACATAATAAAAAATTTAAATAGAGAAAAATAAAAGTTTAGAATTTTAGAAAATATAAATGATGTTTTATATGTTATTTAAATATATATATATATACATGCATAATTTATTTTTTTAATTAATAATAAGAAAATAATTAAACTAATTAATTAAATAAATCAAAACAGAAAAAAGGTGGTAAAAAGAAACTTACCTTGGCTGGGTTTGAACCCAGGACACCTTGCCTGCAAGCAACAAAACGTACCACCAGGCCAGCCACGTATTGGTGATAATGGAATGAGTTGAATCAGTTTTATGCAATGCCTGGAAAAATCAGAAAAATAAATGGAAGCAAAAGGCCTGGGGGAGGATTGAACCCAGGACCTTTGAAGCTAACACGCATACACAAGACCAACCCAGCTGGATGAGCAATTCTGTTTACAAATCATCAAATAATAATAATATATTATGTTCAACGTATAAATGAAAAAAAACACAAAAATATTTGTCACAACCAGGTTTCGATCCCTCGCCCTCTCATCAAACGCCCGCCTGGCTTTCCACTGGGCCACACAACCTGTGGTGATAACAAACCAACAAGATAACATAAAATATTTTGAGCACAATTTGAATTTTCTGAACGCGCCAACAACTTCTTCTTCAACCTCATGACTTGCGATTTTTCCTGCGAAATCAACCACGAATTTTCCTGCGAAAACAGAATGGCAACAAAACCTACGAAATCCAATGATCAACAAAACTGTAAAATTTCGCAAAATTGAATACACAAACATAGTCCAGAGGTCCATTCAAATCAATCCATGGTCTTAGAATTCATTTATGTTTTGTAAATCATAAAACCCTAATTCTTGGCCGAAACCCTAGCTATGGTGGATTACGTTTCAAGCCATGAATCTTCAATTCAATTGTCCAGAATCATTCTAGGCATCACAACAAACACATATCAGTCATCAAAAACAATTCATAATGCATATGTTAGTGAATTCGAAAAATTAAATTTCAAGACAAAAGTGGATTCGGGTTGAACAATATGTCATGGTATTGATGCATATGAGTGATGATTCATGATCAGGGAAGTCCAATGAGTCTTGCTATGTTCTTGTTTTACCTTCAAATGCCCTGGAAATCAAAAATCGAATGTGAGTTTTGTGAAGGATTTTCAATTTGTGAAACTTACTTTTGGAGGCAGAGAATTCGTGTCTTTGCAATGACAATGAGTTATGCACTTATAGGAGAGTGAATTAGGTCAAAAAGATTGATTGCTTGTGTGGAAAAATTGATATGAAAAGATCCAAATTGATCATGCCTTAAAAGTCAAATATTCATGTGTGAATGCTTGCTATTTTTGGACAAATCTCATGATTTCTTTCCTCTTCAATTCAAATCAATATTTAAGACTTTCTAGAAGCTTAATCTCCATCAAATCTTACATTTTCATATTTTATTTTTATTTAAAATGATTTTTAATGAATTAAATCAAAATAAATCAAAATAAAATAATAAAAATTCTGATTTTTAATGGTTTGGGTCGTGCATGAAGTCATTGTATGGGTTGGGTCATCATTTGGCAAGCCCATTTGGAAGAAATTGGTTTTAGACCTCCATTTTCATCATAAACCAACTCAAAATTTCCCAACTTTGCAAAGGCACATATCCTTCAATTTTAAAGCTATGAGGGTGTTCTTGGACATTTTGGAAAGCTTGAAGAGTCCTCTAAACAACCCCACTGGTTTCATGTCCATATCATTTACCAATCTCAAGTTATGCCCTTTTGAAGTTGTTGACTTTTTGTTGACTTTCAAAAGGACCTATAATGTCTTAGCTCATACCTTCCAAATGAAGCATTTTTGGGCTTAGCTTGTGAGACACAAAGTTGTAGAGAATTCAATTTCCTTCAAAATGAGCTTTGAGTGGAGACTTGGTGATGAAGCATGTGAAAGTTATGGCTGGTCAAAGTTCAGTTGACTTTTATTGAGGAAACCCTAATTTAGAAACTCCTGATTCTTGATGATCTGGAATCTCCTTGATGAATCATGATCAACCCTTGATCAAATGATGAACTTTACTTCATATACTTGATGTTGGCAAAAAATCATGAAGTTTGACTTTGGTTTGACCACAGTTGACCTCAGTTTGACTTTTTAACTACATTGACTGATTTTGACTTATCTGATCATCTGACTGAGCAAACTTTTGAGAAAAGTCTTGAAACTTGTCATGGGGGTTCTTATACACATATAAGATATTATGAATCTCACTTGAAGTCTTGGAAGTCCATTTAGCCTGATTAAAGTCAAAACCCTAGTTTTGGATGCACTGCTTAGGAGGTGCACTGTCTGAGGGAATTGTCAACTCTTTTGACTAATTGTGAACTTTGTGAACCTTATGAACCATCATAAAATTTCTTGTAAACCTCATGAAGTGATTTGTAGACTTCATGAACCTCATGGAAGGTCTTGAAAGCATTTTGAATCTTGTGAACCTTGTGAACCTTCATGAAGTGACTTGTAGACTTCATGAACCTCATGACAGGTCTTGGAAGTATTGGGAAACTTGTGAACCTTCATAAAGTAGCTTGTAGACTTCATGAACCTCAGGGAAGTTTTTGAAAGTGTTGAGAAACTTGTGAACCTTGTGAACCTTCATAAAGTAGCTTGTAGACTTCATGAACCTCAGGGAAGGTCTTGAAAGTGTTGAGAAACTTGTGAACCTTGTGAACCTTCTTAGAACACAAAGTCTTGTATTGTGAGGGCAAATTTTGGGGTGCAACACATGGGCTTGGGGAAAAATTCAAAATAGGCTTTGGGTTAAAATCGAGACTTCATATCCATTCATTGCTTTGTTCTCCTTGTTATGAACCATTCCCGATCAATCCATTCCACTTTCGTCTTTTACTTCAATTTCCATTGTTCTATATATTTCCATCAAGTCAGTTTCAGTTTCTTTTATTCACCTATTCATTCATTTTTGTCCCTGATCCATTGTGGACCGCCTTTTAAAAGTCTAGTTGTCCGAAGTCATATTCAGAGTTCAAGTCCAAGAGTCCAATGTTCAAAGTTCAAGTCCAACCAATCATCTAAATCTTTGTTTTTTTATACACATTCATTTTTATCATTTTTAATCCATTGTATTAACCAAAGAATCATTTCCTTTGTGCTAACACCATATATCTTTCTTTAGGGGTCACTCAATCATCTAAATTTTCATTCTTCTTTTACGTCTTCATCTTAATCACTTTAATCCATTATTTTAACCCAAGAATTATTTGTACATATTATATATCACTCATTGAAGAAAAACAGCTCCCTAGGCTAAGTCAAATTGTGATTAAGAAACAAATTTCACAAAAAGGGTGATGCACGGCAATAAATTTCATCAACGAAGTCCATACGAGGCCAAGTTTTTTTTACAATATGAGAATTAAAAAAAAAGTAAGTAAGGAAGGATGACAAAAAGAAAAGCAATTCAATTTCATTTAACTATATATATTATTATTTTTAATTTCTGCAGCGGTGGAACTAATAACAATTGTATCTCACTTCCATCACTACTCACTATCCATATTTTTCTTATTCTCCTTATTTTCCCACCCATTATTCATTCATTTCAATTTTCCTAGGCTTCTTCATTTATTATCAACTTCACTCTTTTAATTAATGTTCAATTTTTAATTCTCTTATACCATTCATGTCCTTTATGTCTTTCAAATTTTTTTTCTTTTTTCTATTGAATGAAAAGCTTGATACATGATACAAGGAAGCTTCAGAATTTCTGATAATAGTGGAAAATCTTCAGCCATTCAAAGAAAGTTGGCATTGCAACGAGATGCGAATGGTTTGAAGAAGAAGCTTAAGCTTGAGAAGAATATTCACACGGCAATGGATAGTCCTAAACTAGAGGAATTGAAGTCTCTTTCACAAACAGTTGATGATACAGGGGAAACATTTACAACTAGGCCTATCATAGAAAATATACATGGAAAAGAGAATCAATCCTGCAGTGATTCTTTCAAAAGCAGGCTGCAACCCTTGAAACAATTGAGTACAAACCAAATTAAAAATCTTCATGTTGACGATAAGTCATTGCGTAAAAAAGGCGCATTTTCCAGAAAGGAAGCAAGAACCAAAGGTAAAAGACCGGCAAGTGGCGGAACTAAGACATCCTAATCTACACCAAATGCCAAAGGAAGCTGACAAGTCCAAACGTGATTTCTGAAGATATTCTAAAGTGCTTATCAAGCATTCTCTTGAGGATGAGTTCTGTGAAGAATTCAGGCTTTGCCGGTGACGTATCATCACCCTCCATCTGCAATGATAAATGGAACAGGAGTTTGGTGAACACTAAAAGAGGAAAATAGGAGAGTAATTCAAACCAAAAATCAAAAGCAGTTGCAGCTCATAATCAAATCCTAACCGAAAATAACAAAATCTAACCGGACTCTAACTGAAAATAACCAACTCTTAACTGATTTTGGTTCCAGAAGCTTCATCCAAGCAGCTATAAATCAGAAGCTCCATCAATCTTCAAGCCTCTTAACGATTTTTTTCAATCCCTCTTCATTCTTCCACAACTTCCCTAACCTTTCATTCCATTTTTCTCTCAATCTCTTCCAATCTTCATCTACTTCTCCTTCAACCTTCTCTTTCATTCTTCACCATTCTCCTTTTCCATTTTCTCCAAACTTCTCCTTGATTCCTCACTGATTTTCCAAACTCTCATCAATCTGCTTAACTTGCCATCATCTTCTTTAGCCTATGAACTCATAAAACCATAGATTTCAGAACCAGTTCATATGCAGCAAGCCACAATGGATCAACAAGAATTATGCAAAAAGATGAGGAAGAGTGATATGTGTAGAATGTTCTGACCTGAGGCAAATCCTCCAGCAATCTCAATCTGTGATTTCAGCTCCCGATCCTCCATCAAGCTCAGTCTGTGAGTGTTTGTCATCGCCGCCATAACTGTAAAATCCGCATCTCAGAAGCCGTTCGAAGTTGTTCATTCAATTAGCACCTTCCTCCTCATCTTAGCCGAGTAACACCTGCATCAAATCATCAAACCAACTTGTAACAACGAAATTTTTAAGCATTCAGAGACAGATTGGAATCAATACTCCCGCGACAAAGAGAGGACTGGGAGTAGAATTTCTTACCTGGACAAGATTTTTCACCGCGACGACGTCGAAGCAATCCGCGTGTGCGTCATCTGCGAATTCACAAGGTACGCGCCGTTTGTATTATTGTTGTGTTGTCTTGGTGGCTTTATCGCGTGAGAGCTGTTTGTTTTGCGCATTTGTGCTTGCGATTTCAATTCAGAATTCATCGTCTATGTCGGTTCGGGATGATCTTGGGTTTTGGTTTGTGAGGGAAGCTGGGTTAGAAGGACGATTAGGATAAGAGACGAGAGGTTCGTTGGAGGTGGTAGGTGTAGTTGTTGTCCGTAGAAGATGAGGGGGGAAGAGGAGAAGTGGTACGACGAGAGGAAGGGGAGAGAGGGGTTAGGTTTGGTTTGCTGAGTGAAGGAGGAGGTGGTGTTGGTTCGGGGACAACGGTGTGAATCGAGTGAGGATGGAGAGGGCGGCGAGACGAAGGAGATGAGGGGGGGGGGGGGGGGGAAGATGAGGAAGCTGCGGCGGCAAGGGCAGGGGGAAGAAGAGAAGAGGAATTAGGGTTCCTTCTTCAGCTTATTTTGTAATAAGATTATAGTTTAATTCAGATTTTAATTAAATTTTGTAATAAGATTATAGTTTAATTCAGATTTTAATTAAATTTTGTAATAAGATTATAGTTTAATTCAGATTTTAGCGGAATATTATCCTAAGATAAGAGTTTGATTCATCTTAAGTTAAGAGTTTGTAATATTATTAAGATTAAAATTTAATTCATTTTTTTAAGTTCAGTATTATTATTAAAATATTATCATAAGATTAGAATTTAATTCATTTTTCATAAGATTAGAATTTAATTCATTTTTCATAAGGTGAGAATTTAATTCATTTGTTATAAGTTAAGAGTTAATTCATTTTAAGTTAAGAGTTTAAAAAAAAAAAGGGGATTATCATAAGATTAAGCTTTGTTTTAATTTTAAGACTTCATAGAATTAGAAGAATAATATAAGATTAAGAATTGTTTAATTGTTATAATTTAAGATGTTATGATAATTTGGAAAGAATTTTATTAATTAAGAATTTTTGTTAATCAACCATTAGAAATTTCATTAAGATAGGATAGTTTGATAATTGCACACCCCTGTTAAGCCCATTGTGCAATAATAGCACAAAAATATTTCTTTCTCCACCTCCCTCCAAAAGCTTACGAAATGGGCCTTAGGTTATTTCCTTTCTGCACCTCCCCTTTGAAGCCCATTAGATAAACAAGCTAAAAAAATCACTTCCAGCACTCCCCCCACTTTCCAGCGCAAATGGGCTTCTCCCTTGCTATTGGCACCCCTCCTTTAAGCCCATAATGGAAAAATAACTAAAAAATTACTTACTGAACCCCTTTATTTTCTTTTAGCTTCTTTAATTTTAGTTTTAATTATAGTTTCAAATTAAATCCAATAAAATAGTAAAAAGCATTATAAAATTCCCCAAAAATTAAGTAGCTTAATAAGTCAATTTAGAAATTTGTGATATTTTTATTTTCTGAGTTTTTGTTATTTTTGAATTAATTCTGAATTTTTCTATTAATTAGCTTTATTGGATTTCTTTTAATTATGCTGGATTTTGTTCATTTTATTTTTATGACTTCCAGCAACTTTTTTGAGCCATTCTTTTTTCTATAATTAGAGGACTCATAATAGTTCTTAGTGTATTTTTTAGGGATTTTTTAGGACCTTTTATCTTAGGTTGTAGGGATGTAATCCTTAGGAAATAATGATTAATCTTTAGGTAGAAATAATTGATTTTTAGGCATAGGAAAAATAAGATTTTTTAGAATCCCTCTTAATACAATTTTAGAGATAGTGTTAGGACCCTATAGTTTAAGTTTCACAATTTTTCTAGAAGTTTTAATATTTTTTTTAGAATATTAGTTTTAGGCCTAGTTATGCAAAAGTCTCATTAGTTTAGGCCATTAAAAAAAAAAAAGTTCAATACAAAAAATAATAATAGTCTAGATTAGATTTAGCATTAGAATTTAATATAGGCTTGGATTAGTTTAAATTGAGTTTTAGAATGAATATTAGGCTTAACTTAGCTTAGTGCTTAGGCTTAAAGTTCCTTTTGCATTAGAACTAGAATAAATAAAATAGACTATTTTTAGTTCATGCCTTTAATGGTTTTGTTTAGAAGTTTATTCCTTAATGCAATTTCATTGTTTTTGCTTTATCTCTTGATTTTATAATTTATATAGACTTCCCCATTGTTCTTAGAATCAACTCAACTTCATTAAGAAGTAAGTTGAATTCTAGTAATTTCTAGTTTCTCATTAGGAATAGAAAACCACACAAACCATTAGGACCACTTATAAATAAACAAAATTAGGATTGAGTCTTAGTCCCTTAGATTTTTCCTTTTCCAACTTGAGTCTTTCTTTCTCATCTCAAAAAGAAAAGCAATAAAACACATAATGAAAACCGAACAATCTTGTACGACACGAGACATTGTTGCAGAGTGTTTATACGCGTCCTGTTTCGGGGCGAGGTGTAAATACTTCCCGCGACGGATAGGTCTTAGTACAAGACCGTTCACAAACAAAATTCAAAACACTTCTTTTAAAAGACCAAAAACAAACAATAAGCGACTATCCTGCGGGAACTTCTCTTCTCATCTCATTCACTCACAACGCGAACTCGCGACGACTTGTCACACATGCAAGACGGTAAACGCACTCGTACCAGACGAGCCTGCAACACCTGAGCATAGACATACGCAGTTCCAGCATAAAAACACAAACAAATAGTTCCCGCCTAGGTTAGGCGAACTACGTCGACTCTGATCCTCATTATCCCGATGAGGTACGTAGGCAGCGGGGTAGGGCCCATTCGAGCACATTCTTTATTTTCCCTACATTTCCCCTTGTATTCTCATTTTCTTATTCCAATTTAATTCCTCATTTCCATTCCAGTTAGCGGTTTTATTCAGCAACATCTTATTTCTCACCCTTTGAAACAAAACTAGCAAGCGTGGATCCCGTCGGGTACGGCGGACGATCTGGGGTGCTAATACCTTCCCAGGTTGTAACCGACTCCCGAACTCAGATCTTTGGTTCGCAGGACCTTGTCCTTTCCTTCTTCCTCAGGTTTGTGCAACATTACCTTTCCCATTCATTCGGGATAAAAATGTCTGGCTGGCGACTCTAACCTTTCCGCGTCACTTTCGCGTTTGTACTAGGATGAAAATCCCGGGAGCGACAGCTGGCGACTCTGCTGGGGACGACCTGATTCTTCTGGTTTCCCTTGTAGAGTCAATCCTAGTGCCTGTTTGGTTTTGTTTCTTTGGGTGTATATTTGTTTGTTGCTGTGTGCTTTAGTTTAGCTTTATTGTTTTTATTTACAGTTCTTTGCAGCTTTACTTTATTGCATTTATTTACCGCTTTCAGTATTTTATTTTCCATGCATCATAATATACTGGACTGTCTGGCTGTGCTGGTTTTCATTTTTTCTGTGGGTTGGGAGTTACTGTGAGATAAGCCAACTACCCGGCTTGAGTGCACCATAGGATTAGCGTGGACATGTTGTGCTCGCATGGTTACATGATGAGTGGTGATGTGTTCCACACCCAGGTTGCGACTGTCTTGGGACTATTCTGTGTGGGGGTTCTTCCCCACTTCAGGGTACAACCTTGATGGTTATGTGCAGCTGGGGACCGATCATTGGGAACCTTAATGGAAACAACCCTCTCCAGTGATGACAGTGGCAGGCCACATTTGTTGGCAAACCCACTCGCATCCGAGGGTCCATTGGGAACTCGCATAGGTTGGCCTGGTTCTCTCATAGGAATTCAGTTAAAGCAAACTGTTCGTATGACGATAGTATTGTACCCTTCGGGATGAATGTACTATTGTTTCTCGATTCAGTGCTTGAAGCTGGAGACTTGTGAGGGATGCTTGTTTTTTCCGGACTCAACTGAGACCTCCCTGCGTAGTACATAATACCAAACCAATTCCCTGATTTGGTCATGAGCCATTTTTCGGAGATGGTGAACGTATTATTGCTATTCGGCTTTGAGAGTCTGTGATGTTGACTCGAGTAGCACACCCGTGAGATTGGGAGGGGTTTACAGGTTTGCAGGAACCCTGGTACCTTCAACATACCCACTTTGCCTTTGGTTCAATTTTGTGATCTGGATTTCTGTTCTTAAGTTATGGATCCCGGATCAGAGGGATAATTATTGTGATATATGGATTTTGAGACCTGGCACCGACACCTGATTATATGATTGGCACGTCACAGACACTTCATTGATCACATGCCTTGCCTTGCATAAACATCATATCATCATTAATCATTTGTGTTTCTTTTATTCTCAGGGTCTACATTTATTCCCGGTTCCTGGCCATATCATTGCTTCAGGATGGAAGACGTCAAAAAGAGAACTGTGCACTACAAATTCTTCGATAATAAGATGGACTTGATCAACCAATTGGTGTCTCTGATTACCCCGGGTCATTTGGGCTACTTCAAGGAAAAGTATGGTGATATTCTGGATCTGGTGTTCAACTTGGATAGTTCTCAGAGGAGTGCCATTCACACTTTGTTGCAGTATTACGATCCACGGCTTAGGTGTTTCATATTTCATGACTTTCAGATGGGTCCTTTGCTGGAAGAATACGCTGAGATTATGGGGGTTTCAATCAAGGATCAGCTTCCTTTTAACTCGGAGATGACAAGACCTACTCACGATGACATTGCTAAGGCTCTTTATTTGAGCCCAACAGAGGTGTCTTCTAATCTGGTTTCCACCAAAGCAGGAGTACTTGGTTTTCCCTTAGAGTTTCTGGTCAAGAGAGCTGAAGAACGTGCCGTGGAGAAGCAGTGGGATTCAGTTTGTGCCATCTTGGCGTTATCTGTGTATGGGATAGTTTTATTTGCTGACATGGACAAGTTTGTGGACATGAATGCCATTCATTTGTTTGTGTTGAAGAATCCGGTGCCCACCCTCTTAGGTGATCTGTATTATTCTGTGCATTACAAGAATGAGAAGAAGCGAGGAGGTCTTGTTAGATGTTGTGCTCCTTTATTTTACAAATGGGTTATGAGGCACTTTCCTACTACTGAGAGTTTTGCTGATCCTAATTCTACTTGGGCTCAGAAGTTGAGTACGTTGTCTGCTGGAGATATCAGGTGGTTTACTTTGAGGTTGAAAGGAAGGAATTTCATTACCAGTTGTGGTAATTACCCTAATGTGCCTTTGTTAGGAGTATCAGGATGTATTAACTACAATCCCATCCTCTTAAGAAGACAGTTAGGGTATGCGCTCAAGGAAGTTCCTGATGAGTCTGAATTATTCCAAACCTTCTATTTCCCAGTAAAAGATAATCTTCCTTTGGTTCAAAAAGCTGCAGGTTCCTGGAAAGTGATCAAGAGAAAAGGTATAGCATGTCTGGGCAAGAGCAACAATCGAATGTTTCCTGAATTTGAAGCCTGGATAAAGAAGGAGGTTCAAGCGGCTCTAGTTCCTTTTTCTGTGCCAACTCCACCACCTGTTACGGTGCCTTTGGAGGAATATTAGAAGTTAGAAGCCTTGGTTAAGCAACTTAGGGTTGAAAATCAAGAGGCTCTTAATTCTTGTCAAAAGCTGATGATCCAGAACCGCCGATTAGAAGATAGAGTTGTGCAAGCCGAGGAAATAGTCCGTCTCAAGCAGAAGGATTTTGAAGATAGAGAGCTCTACTTCCGAAAGAAAGGTTTAGCTGAGACTCACAAGACGGCCCAGCGCCGAAGAGAGAAGAAAGATCTTAGTGAAGCCAATGAAGCTGTTACCTTGTGGCAGGAGAAATGGGATGAAAATTTGAAGAAACAAAAGGAGTTAGACGCCAAGCACAAGCAGGAAGTTAAAAGTCTTCAAGATTCTTTGGATGGGCAGAAGGAACTTCTCAGGAAGGCTTATCATCAGGAGAAGGATCGTCTCCAGCGCGTAGCAGAAAGCCAACAGGCACTGAAGGAAGCTCAAAAGGAGATTGAGGACTTGAAGTTGAAAGCTGATGTGAAAAGGTCGAAGGCCGAGTCGAGTCAAAGCAAGGAGAATGAAGCAGCATTTCTACAGCAAATCGAGGAGTTACACACTTCTTCTGATACGAGGGACCTCCTCATTCAGAAGCTCATCCAGGAGCCCGGTCATCCAGATGTAGTTCAGCTGTTCCAGAACGTCAAATGCCTTAGCTGGAGATTGAAAGATATAGAGTTCCCTAGGGTTTAATTTCATGTTATTGTACTTGGATTACCCACAGCCTTGTTGTGGGATTCCCTATATGTGATGTATTTTTGTTGTTATTGTGATTGGTACCCTTCGGGAACTTTGTATTTTCAAAACTCCAGTTTATATGATTGATTTGTTCTGGATTTCTTGTTCGTTATTTGCAGCGACACAGGGTAATGAGCATCGATTCTCCACAGCAGTCATTATACTTGAATATTACTTGGGTCATCTTCCCAATTCTTATCTTCTTAATGCCAGGACCGGACATAGTAAAATACTCGGGAATAAAAGGAACACATTGCATTGCATACACATCATTTGCATTTTGTCTTTGTCTTTGCAAGTTTTTCTTTGAGATGTTTAATTTATCTGTGTTCAACAGGCAAAGATTGCGAGAGCCGCCAAGACCCGGTACCTACGACAAAATATCCCTCATCGGTACGCGACCCGCAGCAATCAAAGAACAGCAATGGACGCCATGCAGACAGAACTCAATGAAGTCCGTACCAAGATGGCAGAATTTATGACCCTGATGCAAGGGATGGCCCAGGGGCAGCAGGAGCTGAGAAATGCAATTCAAGGGTTAACTCCTCCTAACACTAATGCTCAGGCAACCACTTCCGGCGGACTAGGGGGTCCTCCCAACACTAACAACGGCCCAAGTGGACCTCATGTTCCAGATCCAGCTATGGATACGTACGTTCCTGTGCATGACAGGCAGGAAGACCAATTCCAATATTTCAACAACGATATGGGTTTCGGCGGTGACGGAAATCTTAATGACTTCTTGGTGCTTGCAGAGAAGGTCAAGGCCTTAGAGTGAAAAGACACTTTGGGGATTGACGTGTCAGACATGGGTTTAGTACCTGGGGTGGTCATTCCACACAAGTTCAGGCCACCAGCATTTGATAAATACAATGGCAGCTCTTGCCCGAAAACTCACCTACAGGCCTTCTACAGGAAGATTGCGGCCCACACGCGAGACGAGAAACTATGGATGTACTATTTCCAAGATAGCCTCTCAGGAGGGTCCTTGGAGTGGTACATGAAGCTGGAGAGGAGCTCTATTAGAGGCTGGAAGGATTTGGGAGAGGCCTTCCTCAGACAATATCAATACAACATTGACATGGCACCTAGCCGTACTCAGCTTCAGAGCTTGACGCAAAGGAGCTCGGAGAGCTTCAAAGACTATGCACAGAGGTGGCGTGAGGTAGCCGCCCGAGTGCAACCACCTTTATTGGAAAGAGAGATGGTCGACCTATTCCTGAATACCCTCCCCGGGCATTTCATGGAAAGATTGGCTGGTTGTTCCTCAAGTGGTTTCTCGGACATTATCTTGACTGGAGAAAGAATTGAAAGCTGGCTCAAACAGGGGAAAAATTCAGAATGGAAGCGCTTCGGTGTCTGGTATCAAGAAACCCTTTGTGAAAAGGAGAGAAGGAGAAACAGGTGCAGTATACGCACAGAGGGGAATGATGCACCAAGGATATTATCAGCAAGTGGCCCCTGTCACCATTTCAACTCCACCCGTTCAACAACAGGTCCAGCCTTCACAGCCACAACGCTCACAGGGGTATCAGCCAAGACCCCCTCGTCCGTACTACTCTCAGAGGATGAAGGATAGACATATTGAAGCTCCACCAATGTCTTACTCCCAACTTTTGAAGAATCTCCTACAGCTTCAAATGATTCAGCTCCGAACCTTGCAGCCTCCGAAGCCAGGCCAGATTCCTGAAGGTTATGACTCAAATGCTAGATGCGAGTTTCATTCTGGAGCTCCCGGCCATAGTACTGAGAATTGTAAAGCATTGAAGCATGTTGTTCAGGACTTGTTGGATTCCAAAGCAATCAATTTTGCTCCCTCTCCCAATGTGCTGCAAAATCCCATGCCTCCTCACAGGGGCACGGTTGGTGCAATTGGTGAAGAGGAGAACTTGAATTTGGTGGATGATGTAGATGACTTGCAGACTTCATTGGTTGCTATCAAGGTTTGCTTGTTGAAGAAAGGCATTTTCCCTGGGTGCGAGGAGGATTGTTCAGAATGTACTGAAGCTATTAATGGTTGCAAACGATTGAAGGCCGGAATCCAAGGCATGATTGACGAAGGAGTGCTGCAATTTGACAAGATTGTGAAAGAAAGTGAAGTATCTACAGTAACTATCTTTTATGATCCGTCCCAAGTTCCTTCGCGTGCCAGAGCGGCACCAATAACTATTACCACTGCTGGACCCATAATGTACCAAAGTGACAGAGCTGTTCCTTGGAATTATGGTGGTGAAGTGTATTATAATGGCCAGAGGCAAGAGTTGGCCACAACTAGTATAACCCCAGCTCAAGTAGAAAATGTTGGAGTAGGGGGTTTTACTCGAAATGGAAGATTGTTTGCGCCTGAAGCCCTGAGAAACAATGTGATACCACCCAGAGATACTGCCGAAACCCAAGCTAGAGCCAGAGGGAAGCAACCAGTAGTTGTCAATGATCTAACTCCATCAACTGATCCGGATCTCACCTTTGATAAAGAAGCTGAAGAATTCCTGAGGATCATCAAGAAGAGTGACTACAAGATCGTGGACCATCTGCAACAGACGCCGTCGAAGATCTCCATCTTGTCCTTGCTTATGTGTTCCGACTCTCACAGGAAAGCTCTCCTGAATATTCTGAACAAGGCATACGTGCCTCAGGATATTTCTGTAAATCAGTTAGAAACGGTGGTGTCCAGCGTTAACGCCAGTCACAGATTGGGTTTCACAGACTTGGATTTAACTTCTGATGGGCGTGCTCACAATCGGGCATTGCATATCTCTCTGGAATGTAAGGGTGCAGTACTTTCCCATGTGTTGGTAGATACTGGGTCCTCTTTGAATGTATTGCCCAAGAAAGCACTGATGAAGTTGGACTATGACGGAGTGGTTCTAAAGCCCAGTGATCTAGTAGTTCGAGCATTTGATGGGTCGAGAAGATCGGTGTTTGGAGAGGTGGAGTTGCCTATCAAGGTAGGTCCACAGGTCTTCAATACCACGTTCTACGTGATGGATATCCAACCTGCGTATAGTTGTTTACTCGGAAGACCTTGGATACATTCGGCAGGAGCGGTGTCGTCTACACTCCATCAGAAGCTAAAGTTTGTCTGGGAGGGTCAAATTGTGACTGTCAGCGGGGAAGAAGATATTTTCGTTAGTCATCTCGCCTCATTCAAATATGTGGAGATGGATGGCGAAATAGTTGAGACCCCATGTCAAGCTTTTGAGCCCTTGAAGTCTGAGCAAGCATCTGCAGTAGCAACTTCTCCTGAAGAACCGAAGAAAGTGGTTTCCATAGCTTCTTATAAACAAGCGCTTGAATTGGTAGAATCTAGAATACGAGAAGGCTGGGGCAGTCCGGTAGAAGTGCCAGAGAAGAAAGACATGTTCGGGATTGGCTATCACCCTGGAAGATCTTCGTCCGAACCAAGTGCTAAAGATTGTCAGAGCCCAGTTACTTTCACAAGTGCGGGAGTAGCAGACTACGAAAACATTAGTGCTGTGCAGGATGACATTGTCGATAGTGATTGTGACCTAGATGAATGGATCAAGCCTGCCGCTCCAGGAATTCAGCTTAGCAACTGGACATCAGAAAGGCTTATTTCGGTCACCTCTTTCAAAGAGTAATAATGTTTTGTTTCTATTTTTCCTGTATTAAAGCACTATGTCTTGCCCGAGGCATAGTGGCTCTTTGTAAGGGTTCATTTGTTCATTAACACAATCATAAATAAAATTGACGTTTCACATTCATTCATGTTGTTCTCTGTCTTTCATTTTTTTTACTTTTGTTTTTCAAAAAGAAAGAAAAGTTTTAAAATGGCAATGTTTCTCATTTTCTCAAGTTGTTGCTAAAGCCTTGCATGAATCATCATTCATGCAGGTGCTCGTCACCGGATCTTATCAATGACGACCCTGTTATGGCTAAGTATGACTTCGACAATCCAATCTATCAAGCCGACGAGGAAGGTGGAGAGGATTGCGATTTACCCGAAGAATTGGCCAGACTGCTTAAACAGGAGGAGAAGATGATTCAGCCGCACGAAGAAGATGTTGAAGTGATAAACCTGGGTACTGAAGAAGACAAGAAAGAAGTCAAGATCGGGGCTGCATTAGAAGAATCTGTCAAGACTCGTTTGATGGTTATGCTTCGAGAATACGTTGACGTCTTCGCATGGTCCTACCAAGATATGCCTGGTTTAGACACTGACATTGTGGTGCACAAGCTACCTCTCAGAGAAGGTTGTCTTCCGGTAAAGCAGAAGTTGAGGCGTACGCGTCCAGATATGGCAATTAAAATAAAAGAAGAAGTGCAAAAACAGTTTGATGCGGGCTTCTTGGCAGTGACCAGTTATCCTCCGTGGGTTGCTAACATTGTGCTGGTTCCCAAGAAAGATGGCAAAGTCAGGATGTGTGTGGACTACAGGGATTTGAATAGGGCTAGCCCCAAAGATGATTTCCCTCTACCTCACATAGATGTACTTGTCGATAATACTGCTCAGTTTTCCGTGTTCTCTTTCATGGACGGATTCTCAGGCTATAATCAAATCAAGATGGTTCCCGAGGATATGGAAAAGACAACTTTCATCACTCCTTGGGGTACCTTTTGTTACAAGGTCATGCCGTTTGGTTTAAAGAATGCAGGATCTACTTATCAGCGGGCAATGGTGACGTTGTTTCACGACATGATCCATCATGAAATTGAGGTTTATGTTGATGACATGATAGCAAAATCCCAGACAGAGGAAGAGCATTTGGTTAACCTAGCAAAATTGTTTGACAGGCTTCGGAAGTTCAGACTGAGGTTGAATCCGAATAAGTGTACCTTCGGGGTTCGTTCTGGCAAGTTACTCGGTTTCATCGTTAGTGAACGAGGAATTGAAGTTGATCCAGCCAAGGTGAAAGCTATCCAAGAAATGCCTGAGCCGAAGACTGAAAAGCAAGTGCGTGGTTTCTTAGGGAGACTAAACTACATTGCACGGTTTATTTCTCACCTAACGGCCACGTGCGAGCCCATCTTCAAGCTTCTGAGGAAGAATCAGGCCATTAAATGGAACGAAGACTGTCAGCAAGCCTTCGACCGAATCAAAGAATACTTGTTAGAACCGCCAATTCTTATGCCTCCAGTGCCAGGGAGACCTCTGATTATGTATCTTACCGTGCTTGAAGGATCGATGGGATGTGTGCTAGGTCAGCAGGACGAGTCTGGTCGAAAAGAGCATGCCATTTATTACCTTAGCAAAAAGTTTACCGATTGTGAGACACGATACTCACTACTCGAGAAAACTTGCTGCACTTTGGCATGGGCTGCTCGCCGACTAAGACAGTACATGCTGACTCACACTACTCTCTTAATTTCCAAGATGGATCCTGTGAAATACATTTTTGAAAAGCCGGCTTTGACTGGAAGAGTGGCCCGATGGCAGATGATACTCACGGAGTATGACATACAATACACTTCGCAAAAAGCTATTAAGGGGAGTGTGTTGTCAGAATACTTGGCTCAGCAGCCGATCGATGATTATCAACCCATGAGGTTTGAGTTTCCGGATGAGGACATCATGTTCCTCAAGTCTAAAGACTACGAAGAACCACTTCCGGAGGAGGGGCCTGACCCCGAATCCAAATGGAAGTTGATGTTTGACGGGGCTGTAAACATGAATGGGAGTGGAGTGGGTGCTGTTATTATCTCGCCAGAAGGAGTTCACACACCTCTAGCAGCTCGTTGACCTTCGAGTGCACTAACAATGAGGCAGAGTATGAAGCTTGTATCATGGGGATCGAAGAGGCAATAGACTTGCGAGTCAAGAACATCGAGATCTTCGGAGATTCTGCTCTGGTGGTAAATCAAGTCAATGGCAAATGGCTAGTTCATCAAGCTCGTTTGATTCCTTACAGATATTATGTCAGGAGGCTGTTAGCTTTCTTTACCAAAGTCAAGCTGAGCTATGTTCCTAGAGACGAAAACCAGTTCGCCGATGCTCTCGCAACTTTGTCATCCATGATTAAAGTTTGTCGAGAAAATTTCGTGCCTCGAATTTCGATCTCCCGGCTTGAAAGACCCGCTTATGTCTTTGCAGTTGGTGATGGTGAGGATAACAAGCCTTGGTACCACGACATCAAATAATTCCTGAAGGCTCAAGAATGCCCGACTGGGGCATCCAGTAAGGATAAGAAGACTCTTAGAAGACTGGCAGGAGGTTTCTTCTTGAATCAAGATGGTGTGTTGTACAAACGGAACTTTGACATGGTGTTGCTCAGATGCGTGGATAGACACGAGGCAGACCTGTTAATGCAGGAGGTTCACGAAGGTTCCTTTGGTACCCATGCTGGAGGACATGCCATGGCCAAGAAATTATTGAGATCGGGATACTATTGGATTACCATGGAATCTGATTGTTGTAAATATTCCCGTAAATGCCATAAGTGTCAAATTTATGCCGACAAGGTCCATGTGCCTCCGAATTCGTTGAGTGTCATGTCTTCACCGTGGTCGTTCGCTATGTGGGGCATCAATATGATTGGCAAGATTGAGCCAACAACTTCTAATGGGCATCGCTTCATCCTAGTTGCTATTGATTATTTCACGAAGTGGGTTGAAGCAGCTTCCTACACCAATGTCACTAAACAAGTGGTCGCTCGATTTATTAAGCGGGACATCATCTGCCGGTATGGAGTCCCCGAAAGAATCATTACTGATAATGGTTCTAATCTCAACAACAAGATGATGGATGACCTGTGTCAAGATTTCAAAATAGAACACCACAACTCTTCTCCATATCGTCCGAAGATGAATGGCACCGTCGAGGCAGCAAATAAAAACATCAAAAAGATTGTGCAGAAGATGGTTGTGACATACAAAGACTGGCATGAGATGTTACCCTTCGCGTTGCATGGGTATAGAACATCCGTACGCACTTCAACTGGGGCAACTCCATTCTCATTGGTGTACGGTATGGAGGCAGTTCTACCAGTCGAAGTGGAAATCCCTTCATTGAGGCTGATGATGGACATCAAGCTAGATGAAGCTGAATGGCTCCGATCCAGGTATAATCAATTGAGCCTCATTGAAGAGAAGCGTCTAGCAGCTGTATGCCATGGACAGTTGTATCAGCGACGAATGAAGCAGGCCTTTGACAAGAAAGTGCGACCACAGAGGTACACGCCAGGAGATTTAGTGCTGAAAAGGATTCTTCCTCCTCTCAACGATCACAGGGGAAAGTGGACACCCAATTATGAAGGACCGTTCGTGGTTAAAAAGGTTTTCTCAGGCGGAGCCTTAATGCTAACAACCATGGACGGGGAAGACTTTCCATCCCCTGTCAACGCAGATGCAGTAAGAAAATACTTCGTGTAAAAAGGACCCACTGGATAAAAACAGAATAATAATCTAGGCAAAAATGGGCATCCCGGCGAGCCAAAAACAGAATAAAAAGGCTCGGGCAAAAGTCAGGGAAATCTTGAAAAAAAATGTACACCCGCTGAGTTGAAAAGTCACATCGGACAACTCAGGCAAAAGAGGGTATCCCGGTGGATTGAAAACCTGAAAGGGCGATCCACGCAAAAGAGGGATTAACACGAACGACTGCGATCTACGAGATCCATGACCCACCTACAGTTGAGGCTATCCTAAGGGTTGAAGATCAGTTCACTTACTTTTTTCTCAAGAGGCAGAGCGAGCGGAGCGTCTGGAAGACATACGAGTCATAACTGGGTTGAGACTTGATGAGATTCACTTCTCACATTGCCAATAGGGTAGTTTGTTTTTCTTTTAGTTGTTCCCTCATTCCAGGGAACTGCTTCCTTTGTATTGCCTATTCAGGGCCACCTTTCCAAATCAATAAGAATTCAACTTCAGTCAATTGGTTATTTTTGCTTCTTTGTTTTTACTTTTTCATCTAGCATTGATTGATTGTGAAAACGTCCAACAAATGGTAACTAGCATTGTGTTATGAACATTTGAATGCTTTTCTAACTCGTGCAGGAGAATAGAAACATTTAATACAACTCTGAAAGGGTGTAGAGATACCTACATAATGGTTCAAACTATGAGCCTGGGGCAAGCAGGTCTCAAACTAATTCTCTATGTTGCAGGTACTATCGATTGTGTTCATGCAGGTACAGGTACTGGTGTTGCTAACAGAGCTAAAGATTATTATCCAGGATGGGCATCCCCTTTTGTTTGAACAGAAACGAGTGTCTCCTAGGGCGTTTTCAATCATCCCCAACCATGTGCAAGTTGAATTTTCACCCAGCAAGGTAGTAGAAGGTGGGTGCAATCCCCAGGCAGAAGGTTCCTTTCAGACAGGGGCAATGCTCGGCGGTATAAGGAGTGTTTTGCCTCCCCAGCAGTTGCTTCCTCAGTAGTGTCACGCCTTTGATTCCCAGGAAGTCCTCATTTCCCCATCAGAGTTCAAGAAAGGTCCACTTCCAGCAGGGTCTTGGCGCTCCAATCTCAAAGTCCAATTTATTTTTGGCAGTGGCGGCTATTCTGAGCCAGTGAATTATTAACAGCTCTCCCCGCAGAGTTGTTTCCTCCTCATCAGGATGAACTAGATCAATGCAGTGATTGTGGTTCCTTTCCAGCTAAGCCATTCAGGATATCTATTATCTCCTCATCGGGAAACCCCTTTGCATTTGCATTTGCATCCAGTAATCATCATTACATTTGCATCCTCCAAAGCGTAGCATTTCCATCGTCATGGAGCATTACGCCATAAATTCAAACATATGCATGACAGCATGGGCCAGTTTTGAGGTATATTACATAAGACCTGTTACATCTCCAATCAGATTGAAGTATTCCCCACAGAATGCAACTTCATCTCCCAGGGTGGTTGTTTCCTCCAAACCTTGTTGTTATCCCCAATTGAGTCTTGTTTCGGTACAACAGTCTCATCTTTTCACGTCTCCGTTTCAGTACAACGGTCACGTCCCGGGCTCTCGTTTAAGTACAACGATCCCATTCCGTTCGAGTTTCCATTTAAGTACAATGGTCTCGTCTTTGAGTATTGTTTCAGTATAACAATCTCATTCTTTCGCGTCTCCGTTTCAATACAACGGTCACGTCCCGGGCTCTCGTTTAAGTACAACGATCCCATTCTTTCCGAGTCTCCATTTAAGTACAATGGTCTCGTATTTGAGAATTGTTTCAGTACAACAGTCTCATTCTTTCGCGTCTCCGTTTCGGTACAACGGTCGCGTCTCAGGTTATCATTTAAGTACAATGATCCTGTTTGCTTGGGTTATCGTTTAAGTACAACGATCCCATTCCTTCCGAGTCTCCATTTAAGTACAATGGTCTCGTATTTGAGTCTTGTTTCAGTACAACAGTCTCATTCTTTCGCGTCTCCGTTTTAGTACAACGGTCGCGTCTCGGGTTATCATTTAAGTACAATGATCCTGTTTGCTTGGGCTCTCGTTTAAGTACAACGATCCCATTCCTTCCGAGTCTCCATTTAAGTACAATGGTCTCGTCTTTGAGAATTGTTTCCGTACAACAATCTCATTTCCTCGTGTCTCCGTTTCAGTACAACGGTCACGTTTCGGGTTATCATTTAAGTACAATGATCCCGTTCCATCTCGTCCTATTTTCTTTTTGTGCTCGGTTATTGGTCGAGGCTGGTATACCTTTGCGTCTCCATTCGAGGATGGTTTCACGTTGGATCCGAGGATCCCTTGTGAGTTGTTATTCGAGGATGGCATTCTTCCCAGCATATTTCCACCTGGTTCCATTTTCGCTACCTATTCAGAGGTCAAAATCAGAAAATATATAAATAAATAAATGGGCAGATGGCATTCCCATTGCCTTCAGTGTGCAAATTTCCAGGTTTCATTTGGGTATTCAATCACTCCACGCCTTGAACATATAAAAGTCGTTGCAATTATTCGTTCAGGCTTGCAGATGATTGAATAGGGGCAGCTGTAATACCTCAAAATTTGCCCTCATATTTATTCCCTTTATTGGCTCGTCATTTTGCATTCATCGGCATTTCTCACCAGACCATTTACATCATAGTATTTCATTCCATTGTTCATAGGGCATGTGATCAAGGCCTTGGGAAATCAGGGTTTCGTACCTTATCTGTATTTGTCAGAGATTGAAATGGTAGAGAATATTCACGGGATGATGATTCTACTTCAAATGCGGTTGCTCAATTGTGTTTCGATTCAGATGGGGGTTTGACCTAGTTAGGGCCAAACTATCAAAAGATGATGGCGACTGCAAGATTAGTTGGGCCATTGGTCTGTTTTCTTAGACAATGTTCAGGTTGCCGTATGTTGAAAGCCGTCAGTTTATTGAGCATTGTCTTGTGTGAAGTTTGGTTCGGATTTTCAGTTTATCAATGATTCATCTGGATTCGAATGGTCATGGCGTGTTTCGGACGACTCAAAGGGGTGTGACTAATCTGGAAAATTATTCAGTGGCTCAGAAGTGGTCGTGTTCATGGCCTTGGGGAAAAATTCAAAATAGGTTTTGGGTTAAAATCGAGACTTCATATCCATTCATTGCTTTGTTCTCCTTGTTATGAACCATTCCCGATCAATCCATTCCACTTTCGTCTTTTACTTCAATTTCCATTGTTCTATATATTTCCATCAAGTCAGTTTCAGTTTCTTTTATTCACCTATTCATTCATTTTTGTCCCTGATCCATTGTGGACCGCCTTTTAAAAGTCTAGTTGTCCGAAGTCATATTCAGAGTTCAAGTCCAAGAGTCCAATGTTCAAAGTTCAAGTCCAACCAATCATCTAAATCTTTGTTTTTTTTATACACATTCATTTTTATCATTTTTAATCCATTGTATTAACCAAAGAATCATTTCCTTTGTGCTAACACCATATATCTTTCTTTAGGGGTCACTCAATCATCTAAATTTTCATTCTTCTTTTACGTCTTCATCTTAATCACTTTAATCCATTATTTTAACCCAAGAATTATTTGTACATATTATATATCACTCATTGAAGAAAAACAGCTCCCTAGGCTAAGTCAAATTGTGATTAAGAAACAAATTTCACAAAAAGGGTGATGCACGGCAATAAAGTTCATCAACGAAGTCCATACGAGGCCAAGTTTTTTTTACAATATGAGAATTAAAAAAAAAAGTAAGGAAGGAAGGATGACAAAAAGAAAAGCAATTCAATTTCATTTAACTATATATATTATTATTTTTAATTTCTGCAGCGGTGGAACTAATAACAATTGTATCTCACTTCCATCACTACTCACTACCCATATTTTTCTTATTCTCCTTATTTTCCCACCCATTATTCATTCATTTCAATTTTCCTAGGCTGCTTCATTTATTATCAACTTCACTCTTTTAATTAATGTTCAATTTTTAATTCTCTTATACCATTCATGTCCTTTATGTCTTTCAAATTTTTTTTCTTTTTTCTATTGAATGAAAAGCTTGATACATGATACAAGGAAGCTTCAGAATTTCTGATAATAGTGGAAAATCTTCAGCCATTCAAAGAAAGTTGGCATTGCAACGAGATGCGAATGGTTTGAAGAAGAAGCTTAAGCTTGAGAAGAATATTCACACGGCAATGGATAGTCCTAAACTAGAGGAATTTAAGTCTCTTTCACAAACAGTTGATGATACAGGGGAAACATTTACAACTAGGCCTATCATAGAAAATATACATGGAAAAGAGAATCAATCCTGCAGTGATTCTTTCAAAAGCAGGTTGCAACCCTTGAAACAATTGAGTACAAACCAAATTAAAAATCTTCATGTTGACGATAAGTCATTGCGTAAAAAAGGCGCATTTTCCAGAAAGGAAGCAAGAACCAAAGGTAAAAGACCGGAAAGTGGCGGAACTAAGACATCCTAATCTACACCAAATGCCAAAGGAAGCTGACAAGTCCAAACGTGATTTCTGAAGATATTCTAAAGTGCTTATCAAGCATTCTCTTGAGGATGAGTTCTGTGAAGAATTCAGGCTTTGCCGGTGACGTATCATCACCCTCCATCTGCAATGATAAATGGAACAGGAGTTTGGTGAACACTAAAAGAGGAAAACAGGAGAGTAATTCAAACCAAAAATCAAAAGCAGTTGCAGCTCATAATCAAATCCTAACCGAAAATAACAAAATCTAACAGGACTCTAACTGAAAATAACCAACTCTTAACTGATTTTGGTTCCAGAAGCTTCATCCAAGCAGCTATAAATCAGAAGCTCCATCAATCTTCAAGCCTCTTAACGATTTTTTTCAATCCCTCTTCATTCTTCCACAACTTCCCTAACCTTTCATTCCATTTTTCTCTCAATCTCTTCCAATCTTCATCTACTTCTCCTTCAACCTTCTCTTTCATTCTTCACCATTCTCCTTTTCCATTTTCTCCAAACTTCTCCTTGATTCCTCACTGATTTTCCAAACTCTCATCAATCTGCTTAACTTGCCATCATCTTCTTTAGCCTATGAACTCATAAAACCATAGATTTCAGAACCAGTTCATATGCAGCAAGCCACAATGGATCAACAAGAATTATGCAAAAAGACGAGGAAGAGTGATATGTGTAGAATGTTCTGACCTGAGGCAAATCCTCCAGCAATCTCAATCTGTGATTTCAGCTCCCGATCCTCCATCAAGCTCAGTCTGTGAGTGTTTGTCATCACCGCCATAACTGTAAAATCCGCATCTCAGAAGCCGTTCGAAGTTGTTCATTCAATTAGCACCTTCCTCCTCATCTTAGCCGAGTAACACCTGCATCAAATCATCAAACCAACTTGTAACAACGAAATTTTTAAGCATTCAGAGACAGATTGGAATCAATACTCCCGCGACAAAGAGAGGACTGGGAGTAGAATTTCTTACCTGGACAAGATTTTGCACCGCGACGACGTCGAAGCAATCAGCGTGTGCGTCATCTGCGAATTCACAAGGTACGCGCCGTTTGTATTATTGTTGTGTTGTCTTGGTGGCTTTATCGCGTGAGAGCTGTTTGTTTTGCGCATTTGTGCTTGCAATTTCAATTCAGAATTCACCGTCTATGTCGGTTCGGGATGATCTTGGGTTTTGGTTTGTGAGGGAAGCTGGGTTAGAAGGACGATTAGGATAAGAGACGAGAGGTTCGTCGGAGGTGGTAGGTGTAGTTGTTGTCCGTAGAAGATGAGGGGGGAAGAGGAGAAGTGGTACGATGAGAGGAAGGGGAGAGAGGGGTTAGGTTTGGTTTGCTGAGTGAAGGAGGAGGTGGTGTTGGTTCGGGGACGGCGGTGTGAATCGAGTGAGGATGGAGAGGGCGGCGAGACGAAGGAGATGAGGGGGGGAAGATGAGGAAGCTGCGGCGGCAAGGGCAGGGGGAAGAAGAGAAGAGGAATTAGGGTTCCTTCTTCAGCTTATTTTGTAATAAGATTATAGTTTAATTCAGATTTTAATTAAATTTTGTAATAAGATTATAGTTTAATTCAGATTTTAATTAAATTTTGTAATAAGGTTATAGTTTAATTCAGATTTTAGCGGAATATTATCCTAAGATAAGAGTTTGATTCATCTTAAGTTAAGAGTTTGTAATATTATTAAGATTAAAATTTAATTCATTTTTTTAAGTTCAGTATTATTATTAAAATATTATCATAAGATTAGAATTTAATTCATTTTTCATAAGATTAGAATTTAATTCATTTTTCATAAGGTGAGAATTTAATTCATTTGTTATAAGTTAAGAGTTAATTCATTTTAAGTTAAGAGTTTAAAAAAAAAAGGGATTATCATAAGATTAAGCTTTGTTTTAATTTTAAGACTTCATAGAATTAGAAGAATAATATAAGATTAAGAATTGTTTAATTGTTATAATTTAAGATGTTATGATAATTTGGAAAGAATTTTATTAATTAAGAATTTTTGTTAATCAACCATTAGAAATTTCATTAAGATAGGATAGTTTGATAATTGCACACCCCTGTTAGGCCCATTGTGCAATAATAGCACAAAAATATTTCTTTCTCCACTTCCCTCCAAAAGCTTACGAAATGGGCCTTAGGTTATTTCCTTTCTGCACCTCCCCTTTGAAGCCCATTAGATAAACAAGCTAAAAAAATCACTTCCAGCACTCCCCCCACTTTCCAGCGCAAATGGGCTTCTCACTTGCTACTGGCACCCCTCCTTTAAGCCCATAATGGAAAAATAACTAAAAAATTACTTACTGAACCCCTTTATTTTCTTTTAGCTTCTTTAATTTTAGTTTTAATAATAGTTTCAAATTAAATCCAATAAAATAGTAAAAAGCATTATAAAATTCCCCAAAAATTAAGTAGCTTAATAAGTCAATTTAGAAATTTGTGATATTTTTATTTTCTGAATTTTTGTTATTTTTGAATTAATTCTGAATTTTTCTATTAATTAGCTTTATTGGATTTCTTTTAATTATGCTGGATTTTGTTCATTTTATTTTTATGACTTCCAACAACTTTTTTGAGCCATTCTTTTTTCTATAATTAGAGGACTCATAATAGTTCTTAGTGTATTTTTTAGGGATTTTTTAGGACCTTTTATCTTAGGTTGTAGGGATGTAATCCTTAGGAAATAATGATTAATCTTTAGGTACAATTTTAGAGATAGTGTTAGGACCCTATAGTTTAAGTTTCACAATTTTTCTAGAAGTTTTAATATTTTTTTTAGAATATTAGTTTTAGGCCTAGTTATGCAAAAGTCCCATTAGTTTAGGCCATTAAAAAATAATAATAAAGTTCAATACAAAAAATAATAATAGTCTAGATTAGATTTAGCATTAGAATTTAATATAGGCTTGGATTAGTTTAAATTGAGTTTTAGAATGAATATTAGGCTTAACTTAGCTTAGTGCTTAGGCTTAAAGTTCCTTTTGCATTAGAACTAGAATAAATAAAATAGACTATTTTTAGTTCATGCCTTTAATGGTTTTGTTTAGAAGTTTATTCCTTAATGCAATTTCATTGTTTTTGCTTTATCTCTTGATTTTATAATTTATATAGACTTCCCCATTGTTCTTAGAATCAACTCAACTTCATTAAGAAGTAAGTTGAATTCTAGTAATTTCTAGTTTCTCATTAGGAATAGAAAACCACACAAACCATTAGGACCACTTATAAATAAACAAAATTAGGATTGAGTCTTAGTCCCTTAGATTTTTCCTTTTCCAACTTGAGTCTTTCTTTCTCATCTCAAAAAGAAAAGCAATAAAACACATAATGAAAACCGAACAATCTTGTACGACACGAGACTTTGTTGCGGAGTGTTTATACGCGTCCTGTTTCGGGGCGAGGTGTAAATACTTCCCGCGACGGATAGGTCTTAGTACAAGACCATTCACAAACAAAATTCAAAACACTTCTTTTAAAAGACCAAAAACAAACAATAAGCGACTATCCTGCGGGAACTTCTCTTCTCATCTCATTCACTCACAACGCGAACTCGCGACGACTTGTCACACATGCAAGACGGTAAACGCACTCGTACCAGACGAGCCTGCAACACCTGAGCATAGACATACGCAGTTCCAGCATAAAAAAACACAAACAAATAGTTCCCGCCTAGGTTAGGCGAACTACGTCGACTCTGATCCTCATTATCCCGATGAGGTACGTAGGCAGCGGGGTAGGGCCCGTTCGAGCACATTCTTTATTTTCCCTACATTTCCCCTTTTATTCTCATTTTCTTATTCCAATTTAATTCCTCATTTCCATTCCAGTTAGCGGTTTTATTCAGCAACATCTTATTTCTCACCCTTTGAAACAAAACAAGCAAGCGTGGATCCCGTCGGGTACGGCGGACGATCTGGGGTGCTAATACCTTCCCAGGTTGTAACCGACTCCCGAACTCAGATCTTTGGTTCGCAGGACCTTGTCCTTTCCTTCTTCCTCAGGTTTGTGCAACATTACCTTTCCCATTCATTCGGGATAAAAATGTCTGGCTGGCGACTCTAACCTTTCCGCGCCACTTTCGCGTTTGTACTAGGATGAAAATCCCGGGAGCGACATTTGGCAACTGAACCATTCTTCAACATTCGTCGCGAGTTAGGGATTCTTGATCTCTCCATATTGGTGCCTTGAGTTTGATTGCTGAGTTTCTATTTATCTCATCATATTTGCTAAGTTTTGATTGTAGTCTTCACTAGTGCCTCATGAGAATACTACGATGGAGGTAATATCATTCCTCTATTCACTTTGGTAATATTGTATGATTAATGTATGTTTGAGTAATGATCTTTTGTTTACATGAACTTATTTTCATATGAATGTTTGAACATTGATGTTGTTATTCTTAAGCATGCATACATTGTTGTATTTCATTTAACTGCATAATGGTTGTTTTGCTTCTTCATAAATGTGTCAATTCCTGAAATAATCACTGAAATATTCAAATTTTCGCATAATGAATCGATCCCAACATTCATGAATCGATTCATGTTTGTTTTATTTTAATTTCTATCAAACCAGTTACAGTATGTATTGATTCATAAATCCTTGTATCGATTCATTCTCATCTACAAAATCAAAAATTCGCATAATGAATCGATCCCAATCTGCTTGAATCGATTCATGATTTAATTTTGCAATTTCTTTCAAAATCAGTTACAGTATGTATTGATTCATACTTACTTGAATCGATTCATAGCAGTTTGTCTCTTAAAATTTTTCGCATAATGAATCGATACATACATGGATGAATCGATTCATCCTGACGAAAATTCAGTTTTTTTTAAAATGAATCGACACATCAGCAACTGCCATGACATTTGTATCAGTTACAAAACCCCATTATCTCCATTATGTCTCTCTCATTATCTCATTTACATCATTTGCATCAAAACCTAACTGTTCCAAAAAACCCTCTTCTTCTCTCAAACCCTAATCTTCCACCATGCCTCCAAAAGTTCTGCTTCCAAGAGAAAGAAGTAAACGAAAAGGCAAGGAACCTGTTGGGTCTTCTTCTCATGCTCCTCCTATTCCTGAAATTCCTCCATCCGGGACTGCAATCCTTCATCCGGCCATCATTGAAGAATTTGAAACTTCCTTTAAATCAAGGTTAGTAATGAAACCTCATATGTTTGATCCTAGTGATGCTCGTACTCTAGGTTTGGAAGAAGTTGCGGATTTAATCGACGCACAAAGTCTTGGATTCTTTTTATATGTTAAAGATGAGTATCATGAAGATTTTATTCGTGCTTTCTATGCTGGTGTGAAAACTGCAAGAGGATATATGTTTAAGTGTTTAATTGGAACAAGAACATATCGTTTTGAGGCTGCGACTGGGCCATAGTGTTCGGTATGCCATCTGAGGTGGATGATTTGCAGATGTGGCATGACCAGAGTTTCAAAACTCAGTTTAATTTGAAGGAATTTTGTGCATCCATTTCTAAGTTGGATAGACCTCTTGCTGATGATGAGCCACTAACATCAGGCATGATCAAAAGTGTACCAAGAATTCTGCACTGGATCCTTTCGCATATCTTGCGTCCAAGGTCCGGTGGACATTCTCGTTTGGACAAGCCGGATATCCATTTGCTGTACATTTTGTAGAAAAAGATTCCCTTAAATTGGGCAAATTACTTTGTCAAGCGTATCTTTCTTAGGCGAAACAGCTCCAAAAACATTATCCTTGCCTATGCTTCTCAGATCATGAGGATTCTCAAGTTTTGGAAAGTCACTTTTCCTCCTGTGCCTCTCGTATCAGTCTCTAGTGTGCAAGAATTCAACAATGCCACACTCTCTCATATGGGTTATCGATGGGACATCGAGCGTCGCTGCTACTACTTCTTTGAACGCAACACACGTACTCGCATTTACAACTTTGACATTCCGGCTGAACACATCTATGTTGAAGAAAACAGGGATGAAGATATGGAAGAAGCTGAAAATCCTCCTGATGCGCCTGCCAACACCGGATGGGGTGAGTGGATACCACAAAGGTGGTCTCCCACAAACTATGATCCTGCTCCCTCATCGGTTCCATCGACTTCCTCTACTGCTGCTCCAGCCTATCTCACTGACATGTTTGCACAATTGGAAGTTGCAAACAATGCCCGACACGAGGAAGCTCGTGCGTGGCATGTCCAGCAAACGGAATGGCATAAGGAGCATCGTGAATGGCATGATGAGCATACTCGAATGTACCATAATCAATATTCCTGGAATACTGAACTGGTTAAGTGGCATCAAGTGTTCTATAATGAGATGTCTAGATTTATGGATGATTGCCGTTTGCACCCGGGCATTATGGAAAGGTTTCAAAGCACAGAAGTTCAGAGGCGTTTTAGGCGTTATGCTTTCATGGGGCAGAATCCAAATGAAATGCCTCTTCCACCTCCTCCTCTAAGCTTCCGTGATCCTGATCGTGATGATGCGGAGTCGTGTGGTTGTCATTTCCCTCATTGAAGCATTTTCATTTTGCATTTCATCATTGTGTGTTGCTTAAGTTTCTTTGTTTTTCTTGTTTGAACAATTTATGGTTTGGTTTGGTTATGTAATTTGCACTTTATTTGACATTTTCAATGCCTATGGTTATGTAATTTTGCTTTTGTTTGAACTGTTTACGCTTATGCTTCATTCTTTATGAGTGAATTTTTGCCTCTGTATCTTAGTTTTGCTGTTTCTGGTTCATCACCTATAACTCTTTCTTGCTGTTGACAAAGGGGGAGAAAAAGGCAAGTGTGAAACGACAATGACAGGCACAAACTCAGGGGGAGCACTCTCTCACACTTCAAAATTTTGTCATCATAAAAAAGGGGGAGTTTGTGAGCAACCTTAGTTTTGATTGATTAGAAATTTTAAGTGTTTGTGTTTGTTTAATATTAAGAAATATGCTTGTTTTTATTTTTGTTCTTTTGTTTCACAATGTTTTTGAACTTTTGGAAAATCACGCATAATGAATCGATTCATTCTAGCTTGAATCGATTCATGCTGTTTGAAGGTTTCTGGATTTCGCAAAATGAATCGATTCATCTTATGATGTATCGATTCATGCTGTTTAAATAATTCTGTTTTCTCAAAATTGATCAGTATGAATCGATTCATCCAAGCTTGAATCGATTCATTCTTCTGTTATTTGTCTAACAGATTCTGCATACATATATGTGCTTTTGTTTCATTTAACTATACATAGATTACAGATCACAGGAAAATTAGAGACGAATTTTGCAGTGATTAAGCATTGAAGAACACATCAAGATAGGGTTTTTGGAGTGTTGGAACTTCAATGTTGAGCAAGTTTGAAACCTAGAATCAAAGACATCTTCATCATTTTCTCAAAGATCTTCATTCAAGAACATCAACAAGGAAGTGTTTGTTGTCCTGTGAATTGAAAGCTTTCGAGATAACGTTCACTGGTACGATCGGAGATCCAGTTGAGTTGAAGATTGATAGAAGGTTTCAAGGAAAAACTAGCTGGGTTTTCCTTCAAGAACGGGCGTGTTCTTGAGGGTTTTGTGAGTCACGTTTACAAGTCAGATTCAGCCGCAGCGAGAGTTTTGGGAATCGGTGGATTTCTCAAATAGGTCGTGGAACCGGTGAATTGATTGTATAACTTGCAGGGAATCTTGATCGGGCTCAAATCAAGTGGAGGTTGATACAATAGGAAATTCTATGAGTTTAGAATTCTGGTGTTTGTATTCGAACCTTGTAATCAACGGATTCAGCAACTTTGATATAAGAATTCTCAATTTCGATTTGAAATTGAGAGGGAGACGTACCCACACGCAAGGACGAACGTGGGGAACTTCCTTACCAATTCTCGGCGTATTGTTTCTCCTCTCTATCTCTACTTTAGTTTTAATTTGTTTTTCGATTCATTGGAAATAGTGTTATTGATAGGTGCATTCAACTGTTTTATATATCGTGTGTTTAATCCTTTATCATGGAAATCGTAAAATCCAGCACGTTATCGCTTGTCTGGTCTTCTAGTGGCCGGTTCAGAATAGACGCTTGTTTATTCAGGACCTTCGTTTCCGTAATTCTTTGAAAACTCTGAAAAACGTTTTAAAATCTTTGAAAACAAGGAGGTGATCCATTCACCCCCCCCCCCTTCTAGATCACTCGCCACAGCGTCTAACAGTCACGAACGGAAGGAATAGCACCTGCAAAACAAAAACAACAAAAACGTTAGTAGGAAAGACAGGACCAAGGGAAATAAGAGTAAAAGAACACCTACGCAATAACTCCATAGCCTCCTCATCTGTATCACACTCGAGCAGAGTCTTCGTGTTTATAAGACGGGGTTCGCAGATCGGCATCCCAGCCTCATCGACATAGGGAGCACCTTTTAGATCGACCCAAATCGTCAGGTTGAAACTCTGCACATATTCTACCAGCTTCTTGTAAGCCAGCCTGTCCTCGACACCCAGGCTCGAGAACTTCACCCGGTAATGATTGGTTAAGAGCTTAAAGTGGTCGGGCTACCACCTCAAGGGCATCCTCGACATAAGTTTCTCCTCCCCAGCAACATTCCGCTTGTAATAATAGAGGAAGTGCAAGGCGAAACGGGTGATCAGCTTCACCGTGTACCATCGCCCTTTAAAGTGTCGGGCAGAGTCCACGTAAGTCTTGAATAGCCTCACCGGCTGCTTAAAGTACACCCAGTTGTGACGCCCTCGGACACCAGACCTTTGTAGGTAGAAGATGTGGAAATAGAGGGGCAGAGTGCACCCAACGCCGAGGAAACGACAGACTAATTCGAACGCCCGTATAAAAGCAATGGCATTAGGGTGCAGTTGTGACGGTGCCAGCCGAAGCCACTTGAAAACCCCCATCTGAAACGAGTTGAAGGGCAACCTGACCCTCGCCTCTCGAAAGGCGAACTCATACATAGCGAACTGCTTCCTCGGGAAGCGGTGACATATTTGGTCCGCCTCTTGAGGAGCAAGACACTGCCAATTCCTAGGCTCCTCGGGACTAAGATCTTCCACCACGGCGTATGCGTGGGTCGTCTCATCACAAAAATAGAATTCTTCTTCCAAGGGTTCGTCCGCAACCCAGGATAGATCGTTTTGCCCGGACGAGGAAACGTGCTCAGTATCCTCCCCGACATTTCCCTCCTCGACATTTCGATGTACGACCTCTTCCTCATCTATGGGTCGTGGTTCGGCATCTCCTCCCCCGACCTGCGGATGCTCGGTCGTACCTGAAACGTAGACAAAAAAAGTGAATTCGACATCGCATCAAATCCACCCTTCCACCGCAAGTCAAATGAAAAGGGCGTAAAACTAAAATGCATGCCCCAAAGCCTGACTACTGGCCTAGGCCGACGAAGGGGCGACCCTCGCGAGCGTATGAGCACGTGAAGTCCCGACCCACGAAGTCACACTGACGTAGAATCTACGCCTGTGGCATGCTGGCCTTACCTAGGAGTATTCATGCACACATGAATTTCACGCCCGAGGCATGCTAAATTTGCCCGGGACGTTCATGTGCGTATGAATTTTACGCCCGGGACATTCATACACACATGAATTTTTCTCCCGTGACATGCTTAACACGCCCGATTTATTCAAACGCATATGAATTTTTTGCCCGGGACATTCTAATCCTACCAGAAAATTTCATACCTAAAACCTAAAAAACTATCCCCAGACTAACCCTACCTACTTTACGCAAATAAATCACGCAAATTTCTAGCTACTAAACGGAAAGGCACATAAAACAGGGAATCTGAAGTGGTACCTGACATATTTGAAGTGGAGGAAAAAACGGTGGCGTACGAGCAGAGACGGCGGTGCAGACGACGGAGACGGGCGGAGAAAGATTTTTCTTCAGAGCTTCCGGTCAACGTCAGAGCGAAAAAGTCCAAATGAAGTGGATTATTCCCTTTATATAGTCATAAGCGCGTGGACGGACGCGCCGAGTCATCATTGCCTAGTGCCTACACCGCCGTTTGCACAGAAAACGAAGCGACGCACCATTAATGCTGAGACACGTCAATCCACAAGAATCCTGAACGACGTCGGGCGATTGTACATCTGTCCGACTATATGAAACATCCTTGACTCTGTTAAACGCCACATGCCCGACGATAAAACGCGTCGGTTGACTTTGTTAACACCATGATCGACACAGCTATGCGTCCGCTGCTTTATCCAACGCGCATACGCCCGACTATATTACAATTCGTCACTCCGACTCGGAGACTCGACTTGGGGGGCTCATGTTCCGGACTGGGCCTCAAGACTGTATTAGGCTACGGCCCAACAGGTCGAGCAGAGGCCCATATACACGAGCAGAGACGCCTAGCAGACGGGCAGGGGCACCTAACAGTCGGGCAAGTTTCCCATACGACGGGCATGCACTCAGAGCTAGCAAGGAACATGTCTGTCAGTCCACTTGCCACGTCACCCAGCTCTCCCCCCTTTTATCTCTTGAAAGGTAGGGGCAGTTGAACCAAGGATTTGACCACTTAGCTAGGTCTTCACGCTTCTCACGCGTTCCTTGGCAGTTCTTCCTTGGGCCTAGCTGATCCAGCCCAAGGAAGGACCTTGGCCCAGCGCTGGGGTCCCTCTATAAATTCCTTTTTTCATTAAAGGGTCAGGTATTCTGATTCATCCTATAACGTACCTACTTCATTGTACCTATACTCACTTAAGCATCGGAGTGCCTTGCAGGTACACCCCCTTCTCTCCCATTCTTTGGCTGTTACACCAAATTGCTGAAAGGTCTTCCTGATCAGGTAAGATCAACTATCAACTGAATTGATTTAAAGAAAATAATATTCATACTAAATCATAAAATAAAATAAAAACAGATTATAAAGAAAATGAAAGTTTTTTATAAAAGATCATTATTGTCTAAAGTGCCATGGGTGAAATTTTTGTAAGAAATAACATAAAAGTGACTTTTTGGAAATTTAATTTATAATTTCTTTAAAAAAATGTAATTATTTTTTTATATGATTGGTACAATATTTAATTATGGAATTTTCTTTATAACTTTTTTTTCTTTATCTATTTAGAATTAAAACTGTGTTCTAAAATAAATGATTCATTTCGATTTTCAATATAGGTTTTTCCAGTTTTACCTCTAATTAATATTACCTTCATCGTATACGTATTGATCAACCAGATCTCATATAAAAAGAAGAAAAAATAAATATTTTTTCAAATATATGCAACACTTCCTTCCTACTCAAATATTCCATATCCATAAATCAAATTTCGCAATTCAACTGAAAATTTATGGGTACATTTTATATTAAGCATATTTGGCAATTAACTTATACAGCTGTAGTGATACTGTCAAATAAAAATCTAATATGCCTCCCAAATAAAGATAGTTGCCAAATATAACTTAATATTTTTTTCCCAAAAAGTGAAAAATATAATACTCCCTTTGACCCTAAATCTAATTTAAAATGTAAGTACAGTGTATCAAATACATATACTCTTTTTCTTATATTTACATAGACAAAGTTGAGGGGTAATATTTTGTTTAAATTTTACTTTTAAATAGTTTATATTATTTTAAAAATTATGAGTTTGACAAATTTTAAATTTCAATAATATATATTTATGTTAGTAGATATTAAAATTAACCTTTCAAATTATAAAAAATAAATTTTTTAAAAAAAACTTTTAATTTTTTTTTATAAAAAATCATTTTTGAAAAATAAAAAATAAAATTTTTTTTTTGAAAACTAAAACAGAAAACGGATCCATAGTTTTTAACCAATTAAAAATGTCTACCATATAATTATTGGAAATGAAAATATTAAAAAATAGCCTTCCAATTCACACAAAAACATCAAACATGAATTACGGTTTTGAGTTGGCAAACAATAGCCAATACCTTAAAGTCACACATTAGGATACATAGTACCCCATTGCATACTTTTTATACTTTATGTAAGTTTTCTATGATGCAGGATAACTTAGACCCTGTTCCCAAACTCATTCAACACAGAACATACAAGGAGATTTTCTCAAGCCAGATATTAAAAACCAGTTTCTGACTAGAGTAATAATACACATAGCTTATGTTGCCTAAGATAAAGATATTTCACAGTAAAACTTGGTCCCAATTCATAAAATTTAATATATAATGGTGTCTATAAGCTCTTGAAGTGGAGCCAGTTCCTTTTTTTCAATCAGCCCAAACTCCTGCACAAACAATAACATTACCGGTATCAAATATACATCCGTGAGCCAAAGAGCTTAGTTTAAAATGTTGAGACTTACACAAGTGAAGAGTATAAAATGCTTGAAGCAGGTGTTAAGATGAGCCTCTTCTTTGAGGCTCACAATTTTCTGAAAGTGAGAATGATAAATATGAGCATATACACGGAACAGACGCTTGAATATTGTCTTGACGACATCCTTAAAGTTGGGAGGAAATGGAGAACCTGCATCATGATCCCACAGGTCTAATAGTGAAAACACAATAATTGTGATGAAAGGGTGTAATAATCTCTGGAATAAGAAAATGTTAAGTATTTACCAAGCTTCTGAGGGAATATGGATTCATCGTCAAGCTGTGTTTCAACCCAGTCCATCAGATATTCTACATATTTTGGAGCAGATACCTCGATAGGTTTCTTAATTTGCACACCATCTGCCCATCTATATTCATACCTGGATTTTCGTGTAATAGAACATGAGAACAACAAATATATACAAATTGGATCAGACTAAATAATATATCTATAAAAATACAAAAAATAATATTATATTAATATATGATTTAGCAAATAATACACGAAAAATATATTATTTTCATGAGCACGCCGTTATTTAAAAGCTTAAACTTCAAAATACCTATCAAAAGCAAAAATCTTTTACTTCATCAAAAATAGTGTTAATTAATACACACGACATTAAATTAAAACAGACACAGAACAAAAAATGTAACAGGAAATCAAGATACTACTGATTGTTGATAACTTCTATTGATCTAGGTGCCACGTTATAAACAAAGTTACTGGAAAAATGCACAGCATAACAAAACAATAATCAGAAACTAAAGCCAACAATTTATTGCAGTAGTCTAAGCTTTAACAACACAACCACTGTATTACCCTTATTTTTACGATCATTTAGTTACCTGTTACCGCAAGATACAAATACATAATCCACATGTTTCAAGAAGCTAAGTCATTTTCTACTCAAAAGCTAAAATAACTGATATTTGATAGCATATCATCTGACAAAATTTATGAAAGTATAAGCAAATAACGGAAGCAATCAGTTAATCATGTCATACTTGGGTCCTGCAGACATTGTGCGACAATTCTCGGGAGTACAGAACTCTGTGAGGGTTCCATAGAGCAGATTCACCTGGTTGAAAAAATCAACAGCTGATATGCAGACAAGGAAAAAAATTCAGATTAGTCTATTACAGAATCGCATGAATAAATAATTGGTGAAACTAGAGAATGAAACGCAATAGAAAAACATCAACAAGAGTATACACTGCTCTTCACAGTGCATCAGAGAGAGAATGATAGTTACTGTTGACAGCTAGCCACTCATTCAAATCCTCTCCAGGAGGTAGCTTTACTGCTTCCCTCAGATTTCCACTACCTAATGTCGCATCAATGTGTTTTCTAAGCTGAGCTCCCTGCAATTAAAATATCACGGCAGAAGATTATATAATAAAACTGCAGTGAAGAGAACTTTCCAATCTTGTTCTTTGGAAGTTGGAATTGTACAATAAATCGGCAATGCAGCAATTTTCTAGAAATTTGGGGTATGGAATTTGCAAGATAAATACCAAATAACTCATAAACCTGGGTAAGATCACAATTCAATATTAACACATTTTTGCAACGCATATGCCCCCTACCAGATGCAAACACACTCATTGCATGAAATCTCCTACACTACGCCCCCCTCCATCCCTCAGACGAAGATCAAAATTTATAAATTACATATAAGGGAAAAAAACTAACTGCTCATTTCAAACATCTTAGCATTTCTACAGAAAATTCAACAGCTGCTGCTTTAATGTATACATATCCAATAGAGATATGCAATCAACTTTCGAGTATCTGTGCATCATAAATAATATTTAAATTAACACAGTTCATGTGATTTTGCAATGAAAAATACATACATAGAATATGAGTAGCACATCCATTTGCGGCGCCTTCAGTGACTCAACACAGTCTCTTTTGGGTCTTAGATATTGTATTTCTATGATCAATAAAACATGTTTTTATCACAGAAACTTTTCTTTGGCTTGTAAACAAGTTTTTAAGGAAACAAAATGCATTTTAATGGCTAGAGCAATATTTTATTTTATTTATGTAATTATTTTGACACTTTAGGATGCCTTTAGCAAAATCGTATTTAAGACATTCTATCATTAATTTGAATTCATTGATTTTCTTTTCTGCATCCCCCTCTCTCCATTAATAACAAATATGGCTCTTGCTTATATATTCAAGGTTCGGGCTCTCCGTGAAGAAAAATATTAAAATACAACAACAACCAAACCTTATTCCACTAAGTGGGGTCACCTATATGTATCAACTTTCGCCATAATGTTCCAGAACCATGTTTCTATCCTAATCGTTAATCTCGAGATCTTTCTTAATAACTTCTCTTATAGTCTTTCTACGTCTTCCTCTGGTTGTTTGAAGAAAAAATATTTAAATGTTTTTAAAAAATGAGAAAATAAATACATTAAATTAAGTATCTAAAACCAAAATAAGAAATAAAGGGAACCAACCTTGCTTCCAGAAGGAGTACTTTTTTTTGGGCGGAATGTTCTTTGATTTCTGTTGCAGAATAATTTGTCAGGTTCAACAACAAAGTAGAATGGAAGAAAATCAGCATAAACTGAACTACTAAAAATATTCAACATAACAGTTTGCACCAGTGACAAGAGCACTAGTATCATGCAAAGTTTCACTTTCATACTAATACTAACAGTTACAGAAGTGAAGAAATGAGGAATAGACGTCAATGACGTGGCATTCTATTAGTGTTATCAATCGTGGATCACGAAAAATAGTGCTTGATCAAATTCCACTACGCAACTATAGCGCCGCTATTTGACGATATTTTGTACTAAATAGCCTCTAGCAGAACAATGGCAATTTTTTTTTCAATTTTCAAATTCCATCACACTACAGCACTGCTGTAACCTCTATTTAACAACGTTGTATTCTATTAATATTTACTGCCTCAAGCCCTCAACAATTCAATTTGTTCCACAATAATTATGAGAATAGGTGCAATGTTCATCTCACATAGGAAATGAGCAAAAAAAATGATAGTTTGTGGAATGTGTTCTCATTAGTCAGTCAAAAAGAGCTGTGAATAAGGAAAGAACAATATTGTAGAAATTTCATTAATAAGCACGGAACCGAAAACATGACACCAACACCGACACATTGACAATGGTAATAATTTAAAAAATTGAATAAGCTAAATGTAATCACAAGTGTCGGTGTCGGTTTCGGACACCGACACTCACACGGACACACCTTTTTTCAGAGGTTTCGGTGCTACATTTAATTGTGCAAACCTATAAGCACAAAGAAACACGGAGAAAGGAATCAAAAATATAACCTATCATTAGGATCATAATCTAGTATGGATTAAATGGATATTATAATCTGCAGGACCATGGAAATTTTAACCCAGACAAACAGGCACTTCCAAAAACCTTTACATACGTCAGTGTTGTCGATGGCAAATGGCGGTCCATGGCGGAGAGCCAAAATCCCTCCATATCGGCCTCTTTGTGGCGCCATTATAGCGGGTTATGGTGGAAAAACCCCCCAATATCGGCCGATATTTACCATTGCGGCAAGCCCAAAAAACGACATGTATATCCGCTATAGCAGCCATGGCGCCGCAATTTGATAACACTGACATACGTTGTCTTTCCAAAACTTCAATAATAATTAGAAAGAAAGAATGTCCCCTATCCAGGAAAATCCAAACTTACGCCGGTTGATAAACAAAGCAATGACATTATTTCAATTTAGTTTCACATAAAGTTTTTCAAAGCAAAGGTAACAAGTGTATTCAATCTTTTAGCAATATAAGTAGTTACTTCAATTTATATTCCACTGAATTTCCATACAGTTTACTTAAGATTGATATTTCATAACATCTCCCACTCTCCCAAGTCATTCCATTTCATATTTGAGCAAGTTTTGCCAGGTTAATCAAATATCCACTCCAAAAGAAGATCACACTGACAAAATTATGCGATACATCATTACGAACTTAGTTACTATACTGTCAAAACTAAGTCGTACTACTTAATATCAACTTCAATCCTAATTTAAGCCGCTAAAATGGGAGATACGATACCACAAAATAAATTACCCAACAAACACAATAATCATCCAGTCAACCATTTAGTCAACGCCGGCGTACACATAAAGTAATAAGGAAATCTTATGATAATTCTCTCGACCACAAGTCTTCAACACAATCATGCAAAAGTTGTTCGAAAAAACTTATCAACACAAGTAAACACTCATTTCATAAAAAATAAACAAATTTAACTACAGATAATTGAACAAACCATATATATTTGATTGATGCATGAAGCATGATAACAAAAAAAAAAAAACCTAAAATGTATGCAAAGCTTCAATTCTACTCGAATAAAAATCAATCAAAGTCTACATGCTATGGATCAATGAAATCATAACAACACTAACACCACTAAATAATTCACTTGTGAATATGAAGAAACAAAATCAGTGATGCAAATTAACAGCAAAAAACAGGGTTTTGACCAAGAGTTGAAAACAATCAGGGTTTAAATAGAACAGATTGATGATCAGATCATAAAACAAAGAAACAAATAGTATGATTAATTGAACAAGAATAAGAATCAATTGATGGTAAAAATCGAAACTTTTGATGCTAACCTGCCAATACCGAAGAGGCTCATGGCTTGGGTGAGAAGAAGAGGAAGAGAGAAAGTGCGTTGAGTCGAGGCCCTCTCTTTCTTCCTCGGTTTAATTTTTCAAGGCGTTTCTTCTACTCTTTCCTACTTTAGATTTTCGAATCTAATATTATTTTGTTGTAAATGACTTAAATGTCCTTTATTCAGTTATTATTAATAGCACTTGTCCCTTCTCTTGTGACATTTGCATGAGGTATGCATCAATGTGTTACTTTACTTTATTTTTTATGTTTGAAAATCAAGTTATTATAAATCTAATATTGAAATTAGGTTATGATTGAATATTATAAAATAAACGAAGTGGAGTGGAATGGGTCGAAGTGACGGAGTAAAATGAAGTGGAGTGAAATAAATGTATCATTATATTCTTTGAAAATATTATAAGGACATATATTCATTCCGTTCAAATTGGAGGGAAACAAATATAATGGAAAGTGATGAAATGACATGAAATCTATATCAGTCTATTTTACTTTGTTCCATCGAATTTTAAATGATCCAAATAATAGAATATCATTTCATTTTATCTCATTTCGTTCCATTCCATATGATTCCATCAATCTAAACAAAATCTCAAAGACATATTTTTTGGTTTTTGGTTTAAAATAATTATATTTTATTTTAGATTTTAGTTTTTAGTTTTATGAAAATCATTCTTATTCTCCCTTGTTCTCAATTTCATCATGTTTATTTCTCTCATTTTTCATCTTATTGAAAATATTGAAATTGAGAAAGTAAGAGAAAATTAAAGTAATGATATTAATGTTACTTAGAAAGAATGTAGAATTCATAATTTAAAATGCATAAGTAAAGAACACACAATGATTTACACTAGTTTCTCTTACCAATTTAATGTATTTATACTAGTTTCTCTTACCAATTTAATGTTACATGCAATACCTTTATTTTTTTTAGAGGATTTTTCACTATGTTTAGATTCTAGTACATGTTTTCACCAATACCAGTTTACAACCTTCTAACATATACAAGAGAAAGAACATTACTTTCTATTTTACATATACTTATCACCACAACCTTGATGAATAAGTAATGCACACACTTTTGTAACTAATTTGAATAAGATTTTGTTGTTGGCTTTGAATTCCAAGTTTACTCTTGAATTTATGATCTTCTCTTTCTTGTATCATAATCCAAACTAATATTACTTGAGTATTTAAAATGTATGTTGAAACCTTATAAAAATATGTGAAAGTATGCAAGGTTTCAAAATCTTGAAATAAAGATGAACATTTTGCAAGAATATTTGAATTTGTGTAAAAATGCTTAGGAAAGAAATAGTTTTGTTTTGTGGTGTATAATGCCTTATATACGCCCTTGAAAATATCTATGAATGGATGCATAAGTTTGAAATGGTTCCATGAAGTCTTGTCTTGCTGTACAAACTTGTTGTTTGATGAAAAGTTGCAATTTTACAGGTGGTAATCAATTAGCATGGGGCTGTAATTGATTACCATAAGCCAACGTTCATAAAATTTGAATGTTGTAAGCATGTAATCGATTACCACAACCCTGTAATCGATTAACTATCTAGTTTTCTAAAAAAAATACAACAATTTTCAACTAGGATAAATAGTTTTCATGAATTTTATTTTAAGGAGTTTATAGACGAAGTTTGAGAGATATTTCTGAGTATTTAAAGTGATATATAATGAATTGCAATGAATACCTTAAAACTAATGGTCATTTCAATTCTTCTTTTTGATTTCCAATACTTATTCTTCATGATAACTTCATATTTGATATACACTAGTCTTCAAACTTTTTATTTTTTCTTCTTTGATATATATATTTGTCTTCATCAAAACAATGCCAAGTAGAAGAGACCTATTTTACAATTTTCCCTTTTTTTATGACAAATACCTTGTACTTATGTTTTTTATAAAGGTTAAAGATACCCCCATTAGTTGTATGACTCCCCCTCAATTGCTAAATGATGTGGTCCTTATATCTTAAAAACATGTGGTTTAATTGAACCACAAAACACAATACAAACCAACATTTTATCTCCCTTTTGACATTATCAAAAAGAAGAAAAATTGGTCATACACACATACAAAGAGGGGACATACACATACAAATGCTAACAACCATACATGCATACAAATGATAAGCCCAAACATACAATACCAAAACAATGTAAACCAATAATCATTAAGTACGAACATACAACAGAAACAAGAACTTAACACATACAAATGAAAATATTATGAGTTCAAAATAAAACATGAATACAAAAACATAACATATGGTAAACAAACTACTCATCAATGTCCTCATCAAAATCCTCTTTATGACCAGATCCTTCAAGGTGCTCAATCATGTAGTAAATGTATTCCATTCATTCTGAACATTTGCAACCGTTGTACTCATTGCACTTCTCATGTTCGTCATAAAACCTTGCATGCGTAAAAGTTGATCCATGAGCATTTGGTTTGTGATGATGGTTGATTGTTCAGGAACATGTTCAAAAGTAGTTAATATGGATGAAGACGGGGTTGATAAATAAGGAATGAATGGCGGGGGTAGCAAATCACTTTTATGAACAAAGTCATTTATTTTGTCATTCCATACTACCTCCATTTTAGTAAAGATTATCAAGTCAATGAGTTTCTCTTCATCCATTTCCATTTTCACTTCTCCATTAAAATCCACATCATGAAGTTCAAAAATTCTAGTGACTTCCTTAGCATATGTTAAACTGTAGATTTTTCCCTTGATAAATACAAGTTTGCTTTAACAAAATATGCCCAGTTAAGAGGAATGTTGTTTATTATTGTAATACTTTGTGTTTCTTTAATTTAATTATTTAATTGAATTTATGCTTTATTTATTTATTTAAACGAATTTTATATGTATTGGATTAATGATTTGGTGTTTTGGCATGTTTATGCTAGGTTGGGATTGGTAGAAAAATGTTTAGTCATTTAATTAAATAATTAGATAATTAAATAGTATTAAAATTAAATAGAAAATGGAGGTTTTGGGTGGGAAATAGAAACCATGAGGAAAAGAAGGTAAGTGGTGAGAATTATAATAAGTTGGGGCCAAAGTGAAAATATTAGAATAATAAATTAGGTTTTTAATAAAAAGGGATTAGAAAACCTAAGAATAGTCAGCACGTATTATTTTAGGGACTATAGGAAGGAGGCAAAGTGAGAATAGGGGTTTGGGAGGAAATCGCCATAGTCAAAGCTTAGAGTTATTGCTAGAAATCCAAGGTAAGGGGGGTTACTCTAAATATGGTGTTAATTGCATGATGGATAGGGAGAAGTCCTCAATATCTATTAGGTGTTCCCCTTATTTTCTTCCAAATGTTAAATGTTTGATCATATGGATGAAATTATTATGATAGCATAATGCGATTATTATAATTATCCTGAATTTCGTGTGTTGATTACCCTTAAAATTAGATGTTTGTACTCATAAAAGTGGTATGAGTTAGGTTCTTATGGTTGGCATATATGATGAATAAAATGTTAAAAGTTATGATTAATTAATGAAACTGTGTATTAATCGATAGATATATAATGTCGTAATGATAACATGTTTTTCTTATGTTTATGATCGATTGGAGGGACTGGGGTGGAAAATCAAAATTTTGAACTGAACTCCGTAACAGAACGCGATTTTTTCTCCTTAAAAACGGGTGACGGATGTCACCTGTGTGACAACCTGGTTGTCATGTGCCTTAGGATGCTGACGAGCGTCAACGGTCTGATAGGGAGATTGTCACGGTCTCCAAGCAAGCGTTAAGCATTGTCGGTCGTCACAGGGGTGACAATAGAGAGAAAAGGGTGATGACGGGTTGCCCGTTATCGTGTCAATGGGTGCATTATGGCATGTAGAGTTTGATTTTTGGTGTTGTTTTGTTGTACGGTCGATGTTTGGTTGTTGTTTGGTGTGTGTTAATGAATTTTGGTTGATTAATTAAATTGTTTGATTAACTAAAGATGTTGAATTTTGTTGATAATGAGAGAATCATGTGATGAACATATAATTGAGATTGTGGTGAGTAATCCAGTTGTGGGAACTACTTTGATGTTGTTATTTACAGTTAGACTGGAACTATAAATCTATTATTGAGTTGTTGTAGTTGTGCATTATATTGTACTTGCAGCATATGTTGTCGTTGTAGTGAAAGAGGCAAGTCACAAGTTCAGATGTTGGGACTAGTGATTTATCCAGAGCTCAGATGAGAGGGCTCAGGGTTCAGATTTTAGGACTCGGTTCATATGAAGAACCTTTGTTGAGTTGGTACTGTAACACCCCAAATTTGATTATGATTGATTGTTGCTTATTTGAGGATATAAGGTGATTTTGACGATATATGGTTATGTGGCACGATGCATTATGGTGAAATTATTTTAATAATATTAATAGTAAGAATAATTATATGATATTATTCGAATTATTATTTATTAATTAAAGGAAAAATACCATTTTTGGTCCCGTAATTACACCCTTGGGTCAAATTGGTCCCTTAATTTTTTTTGGGATAATTATACAAACACCCCCTGTCATTAGGGCGTGATTTGGTATTTCCCCCCTTAAGTTTTTTTTAATAGAGACCCCCTTTTAAAACTCAAAATCATTTTTCACTGCCCCCTGTTACCATCAATGCTGACTGGGTGTCTTGTAAATGGGGAGGTGGCATGCTGACTGTGTAATTACATATAATATTATATTTATTATGTTAAATTAAATTAATTAAAAAATAATGAAAAGAAAGAATTTATCTTTAACTAAAAAATAAGTTAAAAAATAATGAAAAGAAAGAATTGCATATAATATTTTATGTATTATGTAACACTAATATTGAAGAAAGAAAAAAAAATGATCCACAAATATTGTTTCTCATGAAAAAACAAAACAATATCCTTCATTGAAAGAAACAGTGCTTCAACTTTCTCGCAGCACCAATTCTCTCACTGTCCTTTTGGAAATCCTTCAAAAGTGATTCTCACAACAATCACTTCTCAAAATTGCTCCTCAAAAAGTCATGACCACCAAACTTGAAATTATTTTCCACAGAAAAAGCTTATGGCTGTGATTTGCGTCGAAGAAAGTTAAGATATGATTAACAAGTTCTCGCTTCTTCTTCTCGTTTTCAGATCGACGAATCTTTCTCTGTTTCAGATTATTTCAACTCTTTTTCTTCTTTTTATGTTTTCAAAGTTTGTTGGTGGTTGTTGTTGTTAGTTGAGTGATGGGGGAGTATATCGAATAGTTTGTGAAGGGTCGTTGAAGGTTTTGTGTTGTTTGTTTGGAGAGCTGGATTTTGAACCTAATTTGAACATAAACCCTAAAACAATTTTCACAAAATTGTGGCCAATTGATAGAACTTGAAGAATTAGGGTTCTATGTTCATGAACATGGTTCCAGATTTCTTCCACAGTAACAACACACAAACAAGAGAACAAAAAGATTGGAAGAAATCTCAGCATTATTGAAGATATTAGGACTTTTATCGACAAGGTTGCATCTCTTAAAGAAGATGAATAGTGTCGCGCTACTCACGAAGAAGAAGAAGAAGATGGAAATGTTTTTTTTTTCTTTCATTTCATTAAAAACATTTTAGTGTTATTATAGTGTTTTTCTTTTTTTTTTCTTTCATTTTCTATAAAAGTTAAAGATAAAGATAACATTTTAGTGGTACATAATACATAAAATATTATATGCAATTCTTTCTTTTCATTATTTTTTAACTTATTTTTTAGTTAAAGATAAATTCTTTCTTTTCATTATTATTTAATTAATTTAATTTAACATAATAAATATAATATTATATGTAATTACACAGTCAGCATTCCACCTCCCCATTTATAAGACACCCAGTCAGCATAGATGGTAACAGGGGGCGGTGAAAAATGATTTTGAATTTTAAAAGGGGGTCTCTATTAAAAAAAAACTTAAAGGGGGAAATACCAAATCACGCCCTAACGACAGGGGGTGTTTGTATAATTATCCCATTTTTTTTCATGTCAGGTTGGTCCCTTAACTCTGAAAACGTGTCATTTTAGTCCTTTTTATCTTATTAGCGATGGAAAAATTCAAAAATAAGTCACTAAATTCGTCGCTAATTGGACAAAAAGGACTTAAATGACACGTTTTAAAAGTTAAGGTGTAACACCCAGAATATTCCCCGACATTTTTAATAAATAAAATTCGACAATCAGAGTAAAATTCCATCAATAATTCGAGATGCTACTTTCAACTTCTCAAAAAAATACCCTTAAATATTTTGATAGATAACAATTTTGTTTGAATTAAGCAGCGGAAAATTAAATATAAATATCGTCATCAAAATAAAACAGTTTGAGACTTCCAAAATAATGCCAACATGTTATAAAACATAACATTGTAAATTAAATAGACAAAACAACGCTCCCGAACCCCATGTTACGAATCTGAGCGGACACCACTAACGTGAAGTACTTCTACTTCACCAACCACAAACTCTAACTACACTTGAGCACTTGCACGTTACCCACGTAGAGGTAACATTCAGACATAAGGGGTGAAATTCTTAAATCAATTAAAAGAGGAAAATGATATAAATATAAGGCATATATCACATAAGTATAACAACAACACACATATCACAACAAGAATCACAACCCAACTAGACATCTACAACAAACACATCAACAATATATACATCCACATCATACACATCAACAACAATGCATGCAAATGAGACTCAACCATAGACTCAATGCATGTGGTACCAAGAATCGATCCATATTTCATGATCCAGTTCCCGTTGGAACTCTCGATCCCTATTTCATGGTCCAGTATGATCCCTCTTTCATGATCACACCCACAACCCCTATTTCATGGTCACGTACGATCCCTATTTCATGACCACACCAACAATTATGATTGAATTCAATCACGCCACCAACAACGATTCCATCAAGGAATTCAGATGAACTTGGTTACCCTACCTTGGTATACCACCCAACAATTATGCACATGTCATGCACCATCTGTAACAATATGCAATAACAACAACAATGATTTCATGCAACAACATCAATTACAACACGCGACAACATCAACAACAACATATAACAACATCAACAACAACGTACAACAACATCAACAACAACATATAACAACATCAACAACATCATATAACAACATCAACAACAACGTATAACTGTTGGTGTAAACCCTACAGGCCAATAATTTTGATACTTGTATCGAATTATTTATTAATAATAAAAAGACATTTCTTTATTATGTTTGTTTTTCCAAAATGATAAAGTCCCTTGAATAGCTAGTCCGTTTAATGAAATATTAAGTGTGACTTAATCATGAGATTCCATTAAACATAAGGACACTATTCTTATTTTTAGGATTGTTAAAAATAAGATTGTGGAGTTGTATTCCTTGTTGTCTTATTTGTTGAAATAAGAAGTCCATTGTGAGAGGATTTTTCTCAGTTGGACTTAGTTGGAAAAAATCAAGGGGTTGCTCTTGGTAATTTATTATTAGTGTCTTCTATAGAAAGAATAGGAAGATTCTTGTCTTGTCCTAACAATAGTGAAATCTATTTCGTGTTGAAAGGGGACTGGAGTACTCTCGGACTGTGAGGGGAACCAATACACTTCCTTGTGTTTTTTACTTTCCGCATTTTACCCTTTTCTATCACATAGTAACCTTTATGAAAATAAAACTTAAAACCGTCGAAAATCCGAAAAAATCTTTAAGTACCTAATTCATCCCCCTCTTAGGCATACTTTATACTCACATTTGGCATCATAGCAGGTTTAGATAACTTGTTCCTACAAGGTCCAATATGGCTTCCGCTAGCACAAACAGGTTTTTCAAAGATGGTGGTAGTAGCAACAAGCCCCCTCTATTCTCTGGAGAGTATTTTGATTTTTGGAAGATCCGCATGAAGGCACACTTGGAAGCACAAGGAGAAGGTATATGGGAAGCTTTTGAAAATGGTCCATATAATCCAACTAGTGTGATGAATGGTATTGGTACTCCTAAAACCAAAAGTTCTTATGATGAAGATGACAAGAAAAAGATCCTTAATGAAAAGAAGGCTCTCGACATTCTTTAAAGCCCCTTGAGTGTGGATGAATTCTTTTATATTTTGAAATGTAAATCGGTAAAAGAAATATGGGATACGTTGGTGGAAACTCATCAAGGAACGACCGAAGTGAAAAGATCCAAATTAAACACTTTAAGTCAGGAATATGAAATATTCTGAATGCAGCCCGGTGAATCCATTGTTGCATTGTAGAAAATATTTGTTCACTTGAAAAAGCATTTGATCGCACTCGGGAAGACCTTCACAAATGATGATCTCAATATTAAGGTGCTAAGATCTTTGATTAGAGAATGGCAACCAAAAGTGACATCTATATCGGAGAAGAAAAGTCTTTCAACCATGACGTCTGCATCATTATTCGGGAAACTCCAAGAATATGAACTTGAACTTGGAAGACTTGAAAAACATGAGAATCAAGAGAAGAAATCCAAAGGAATTGCTTTGAATGGAGTCAAAAGATGATCAAGATGATGATGCACCGGAGGAAGATAAAAACTTCATGCTCTTTGTGAAAATTCTTGGTTAGTTCTTTGGTAAAAATGACAAAATCCTTTAAATATGCAAAAAGAAAATTTCAGGAAAAAGGAGGCTTCCACTTCAACAAAAGATGTCACATGCTATGAATATGGAAAACAAGGTCACATAAAGTCGGATTGTCCAAAGCTCTCAAAGAAGGAGAATTCAAAGGCAGGAAGGAGGCAAAAACAAAAAGGCATATGTTGCATGGGAAGATAATGACATAAGTACCTCATCCAAATCAAAAAGCGATGAAAACACAAATCTAAGATTGATGGCTTCACACTGCTCCGATGATGAAGATGATAAGGTTAGTAATGTATTTTCTCTTTATGATGACGATGCACAAGGTGCCATAAATAAACTCTTAAGTGAATGCAAAATTTTGTACAAAACAATATCTTCACAAAAGAAACAAATCACATCCTTAGAAGGAAAAGTTGAGAATATGGAAAAAGATGCAAAGGATGAAAAAGAAAATATTATAAGTGAAGAAAGATAAAACTTTGTATGTAAAAATTGTGAGTCACTTTCTTTCCAAATTGTCAAATTAAAAAAAGTGCTAGAAAGATATAAAAGGGACAAATTGGGTTGGAAGGTGTCCTTAGCCAACAAAGGTATTCTAATGATGAAAGTGGATTTTGTTATTCAAAGTTTTTCAAACCAAGGTCTAGCAAAACTATCTTTGTTAAGGCTAGTGACCAAACATCCAAAGAGAAAGTGAACAAACCTAAGGTTGTTCATCGTTATCCTAAAAAGAAAAGAGTTGTTAAAAAGAATTCTTATATTCCTAGATATAAAAGTAACTTTAAACTTACTTATTTTTATTGTGGTATTGTTGACCATACACCTAATGCTTGCTATGTTAGAAATTTTAATGTAGCAAAATGACATTATGTGTGGGTTAAGAAAAGTACTAATTATGAAGGACCCAAAACAATTTGGGTACCTAACAAAACCTAATCTTGTTTTGTAGGTATGCTTGAAAGTCACATCAAATCTATGGTATCTAAATAGTTGGTGTTCCAAGAATATGACAAGAGACATAAACAAAATTTCAAATCTAGTGCTTAAGGCCAAGGATTTTGTTACATATGGGCGCCCCTTGAGGATTAGGTTAGTTTTACCGGTCCCCACAATGGGAACCCCTATACTTGTAAAAAAGTAAATGGTGTGAGTGTTTCCCTTGCAAGGGCAATGAGGCTCAGAGGCCTTAGTAGGTACACAATAATTTGGGTAGTGAGGGCTTGCTCACGGCAAAGAGAAGCCATGCACGGTGATTTTTTAGGCTGTTGAAATGACCAACTCACGTGAGGTGAAAGACCTTGTTGGTGGTCGGTGTTGTTGGGTTGCAAGCGGGTGGTTAGGTTGATCGTGTATGTTAAGATGGTGAAAGTGTAATGCTCTTTGAGCAGTGAATAAAGTGTATGAATTAGAGTATGTATTTTCTCCCTTCTAGGGAGGGATATTTATAGATGATCTCTTGGACCTGAGTGATAAAGTTAGTGGACGACAATGTCCCACCTTCATTACCAAAGAAGTGGTCAAGGGAATACTTAGTCGTCCTAGAAACATGAAAGTTGTTCTTCTCTTGACTGACTCTCTTTGTTAGTCATTGTGTGTCCATGTCATTACCCACGTCCACTGGATGATCAGGACAATAGGAGCCCAATCAGGCGGGCTATATTACCGCATCTAGGCAACCCCTAGGCTAATTCTGTGCGGCCCCATGGCCCATTTCAGGCGATCAATGATTTCGTTAGGCGCCTCGTCTTTAGCCTCCTTAATGACCTTCCTCGTAAACTGCCCCTCTTTAGAGTTAAAAAAAAATATAACGCTAAAATTTATATTTAAAAAAAGAATGTTAATTATAATAAACTTGATTTGTTAAGATTAAAATGGTAAATAATAAGATATATATAGATAATGAAAAAATCCTAAAGTATAAACACAACCAACTGGCACAAGAAGTATCATAGACAAAAACCAACAATGAAAAAGGAAGAAAAGAATACAAAAGGCGAAAAGCAAACAACAAGAAACAAACTCTAAGAACAAAATCAAAAACCAAAGTTCTCCCCACTTGAAAACCAAGCTAGAGCTTAGACCACTAATCCCATCAAAAACAAAGAAGAGACATATGTTATAACCACACCACACCACCCTTAAAGATAAAGACAAACACTCGAGCTGCTATTGATAAATGCAAATAATAAAATTCTCAAGGCAATCCAAAAGGAAGATTGAGTTCACCAAACACATGCACAAAAATCAATTTCACGCAAAAACACACAACTCTCTAATTAGCGTCGGCACTCATGTGTCCGTTTGTCTATTTTTTTAATAAACACACGCGCAAAAAATATGAAAGAACATTTTTTATCGATTTAAATTTAAATTAAAATTATTTATGCAATAAATTTTATGATATGCATCATTATGTTATCTGTTCGTATTTTAATGGATAAACGGGAAATAATACTTCTCTTTTTCTCTCTCTTACATACACAAACACATTTCTTCTTTGAGATTGTCGGAAGTAATTGAAATTATATATATAATTATGAATGAATTAATGGGAGAAATACATGGAAAACTAGGAAAAAAAAACATAAAAGTTAATAGTGAAAATTAATTTGTATGACAGTCCAAAAAAAACTTATAATCTTCCTCTCTTTTTTAAGAGTATTGTTTGTACTTTCATTTCTAATATCATGAATACTCAATCAGATCTATTTAAAAATTCCAGAATTTTGACAATAAATAAAGACCAACTCCTACTCATAATTCAGAATGATGGAGTTATAGAGTATATGTATGTAAAAAAAAAAAATCAAAATAAAGAATTAATTAATTAACAACAATAATATTATAACGCGGATCAATAAATAAACTCAAAGAATGTTACTCCTTAAATGAATTGAAAATGAAAAGTATAGATCAACCTATGATATAATTCACAAATCTTAAAATAAAAAAAGAAGTTAACATTAGAAAAAAAAGAAGAAGAATAAAGGTGAAAATAACTTAAATATAAAAGTCACAAATCCATAATACATGCTTAATACATAATTACATATCTTCTTATAAAAAATATTTTTAATACAACATGAATATCCACAACAACAATCTAGACTTCGATTTTGATAGAGTGATATGCATATATTTAATCAAATAACTAAATAATACTATATTTACTTAGAGTGGTTTCTTCCACATCTAATTAACACAAGATTTAATGATAATGGTTTTTTTCTTCTGGAGTGGACGTAGTCTTGATTGAAAATAAGTTTCATCTTTTCTTTAAAAGTTAAAAGATTATTGATCAAAATTCAATAAATGAAAATATTATAAAATAGAAAAAGTAAATAAAATAAAATAATATGTTGATTGAGAAAGAGATGAAATTTTTAAAAAAATAAAAAATAAAAGAGGATTTTTAACTTTGTGTAACCATCCATTTGTAACCAACAAAAATGACCGACCATTAAAATTATTTATAAAAAAATAAAGGACAATTTTGAAACAAAAATAATTGTTATAGATTAAAAAAATAAATAAGTAATAAAATAATTAAAAATAAAAATAATTAAATAATTTTAATAGGTCAATGTAAGGATGAAAATAAAGTTCAGCGGTTAGATATATATGTTTTTCCTATATTTTAGTACGGAGCACATCAAAGATTTAAATTTTCATTTCTTTAATGTGTCTGTTCTGTTTTTACTGATACAAACATTTTTACATAAATTTTATTACATTTTCATTTATTTGTCCAGCTGAATTTATTGGTTTAGTCCGATTCGGAAGTCAATTCTGATATTAAGTGGATCTAATTCTCAATTCTCTCCTAATCGTAGTTGCGGGAATCGAACTGTAATTCTTTCTACCAAGTTCAGCGTCAATCACCACTAAACTAACTAATTATAAATTCTTTCTATCCGTCGATCACGACTAAACTAAATAATTATAGAAGTGCTTCTTTTCCACATTATTGGTAACAATAAATATGCCGACTAAAAATCTCATGATTCTAGCTTACTACTCTTCCACCTCTAGCTAGAAACATGTACTACTAGAAAAACAAAACTAGAAACATCAAAAAAATTCTTTTAATTAAATAATAATTAAATAAAATGAATATTATAATAATGAAATAAAATGAATATTATAATAATATAACCTCCTTAATTCACCACCATTTCCTTCTTTACCATTTACCAATGATGGCTCAACTGGTTTTCTCCCAGGTAAGCTCCCCACCCTTTCCTCCTCCACCACCACCACAACCACCGTCTCTTCTCTCTCTATAACCTCTTTCTCTCTCTAACACAATTTTCCCTTTTCCTGATTCATCTTTTCATCTCTCTCCCAACATCATCACCTTAAAAAAAAAAAATACTCAACCAAAAAACATGAGCGTCCCACCACCGCCGCCACTGATGTGGCCACCAACTCATCCACCGTTCACGGTGTCACAGTGGCAGGAGCTAGAACACCAAGCTCTCATCTTCAAGTATCTCAAAGCTGGTTTGTCGGTTCCTCCAGACCTCCTTTTACCTATTCGGAAAAGTCTTCAATTGATGTCTCACCCATCCCGTAAGGCGAAACAAAACCAACCCAACAACGTTAATCTTTGTCTTTTCGTTTCTATTTTGTTCTAGAACTATAAAGTTTGTTCCTTTTTTGATTTTATGATTTTGTTTCAGTGGGTTATTATGGGAAGAAAATTGACCCGGAACCAGGTAGGTGTAGAAGAACCGATGGAAAAAAATGGAGATGCTCTAGAGATGCTCATCCTGATTCTAAGTACTGTGACCGTCATATGATACGACGTCGTTACCGTTCAAGAAAGCCTGTGGAATCTTCTTCTTCTTCTTCTCAATCTCAATCTTCATCTTCACTTTCTTCTACTTCACAACCACTTGCTCCTTCTATTGGAGTTTCTGCTACTGTTTCTGCCACTGATACTTCAACTTTCCATACACTCCCTTTGCATACAAATGGGACTCGTGAAACTTTAGGTTTCACTCTTGGGAACACTATGTCCCACATGGACCCTATGCTTCTTCCTCTTCAGGGTTCTAAGAAACCTTATAGGTATGTTTTCATTAAGGAAACATTTTCTTATTCTGTTTTTCTTTTTCTTTTCCTATTTTTGAGTTGTATGGTTGTGTGTGAATGGGGATATTTTCACTATTTTGATGCTTTTAGTTGTTTGTGTTCAATGTTGTTGCATTTATCTTTTAGGGGTGTTTTGACTTGTGGGGTTTTGAGGAAATGATTGCCATGCTTTCTATTGGACTGTTGTTATTTTATTGTTCTCCCTTTTTGTTTACACAATAGATTTTATATTTGGTAAACATGGTTGTTGTGATGCTAAGTTAACATATAACATGTGATGTGAATCCTTATGATGTGTTGTGAGGTGAGATTTGAGAGTAAGGTGCAAGACATCTATGTGGTCATAGTTTTGGAGTTAGGCTTGTACTTCATTCAGCTTTTGTTTCTGTGTATTTGACACAATGAAGTACTAATAAACTATGCCATTTAGAAAGAGAACAGGTGTGGCATGTTATGGTAAGATATTTTCTGGATTCAACTTAATTAGGTGCTGCACTGTAATTTCATGTTGGTCAATTGACCTACATTTTTTTTTTCTGTGCTCTTAATCCTCGGTTCTAAGGAAAAGCGTCCTAAATCCGGTGTTTGGCCGGAACTAACCAGCATATTACTAGTGATTGGTAGTTGATGATTATTCAGAGAGAGAGGTTCACATGGATAAGTTGTTACCGGAATTTGTAGCTAGCTAGCTCTAGCTGTTTTGATATATTTCATTATTCTTTGATGCATCTTTCTTCCTCCTCTTCGTTCTCTTACTATTATTTGTGTTTGATTGTTTATGTTTATTCTCCATTTTTAGATGGAACACATTGAACACTTCTTAGAACTACGTAAGTATTCAATGTGTTCTAACAAGGCCTGCAGTCATGCGCATAACTGCAGCGTCATAACTTTTACTGAACACTTCATAGGTATGGTCTGAACTCGGAAGCAGAGGAGCACAACCTCTTACAGAAAGATCTCGGAACCGTGAAGTATCAAGGCTACGACTTTACATCAGATGGGATGTGGTATAACAACATGTCTCAGATTCCATCAAACACAGTATCAGAATCAAGAAGCAATTCTACCATGGTTAACAACAGCAACAACAACTACTTCCAACAACAGCGAACAACACGCGAGCCCGAGCTGCTGTTTAACCTCGACGCTGCAAGGTCCAAGGAAATCGTCTTTAACGGGCAGTTAGGTAGTTTGAAACAGGAGTATCAATCCCCTCAGTCTCTCTTCAATGACTGGCAGTGGAAGAAAGATTTAGCCTCGTCTGCCATGGAGTATAGACCAAGCAAGGATTTTAACACCAACCCAGATATGAATGCCGATTCAAATGCTACTCTATGAACTGTTTTATTCTATCAAGTGTCAGAATCATGGTTTAATTTTCATGCTTCAATGTTGTTGTTGTTCTCTATGTATACTTGAAGGAGTTATCATGCTTTCTTTCTTTACACGTAAACTTTATTTGATTGTTGTTTCCTTGCATTTAGTTTGAATATTTGGTGTTGTATTGAGTATTCTGAGTTAAATATGATGGTTAATTATTGCATGGATGATTATGAATGAGTAGTAACATTCTTGTATACATGTTTGTGGTGAATCTTTGATGGAGGAAAGTGGTGTTTTTTATTTTGCATTGGAATTTAGAAGATGGTTAAGATTGCAGGGATCATAGCTACTTGGTTGGTTCAGAGGTTATAAATGAGGAATGCAGTGGTTGTTGGGTTATTAATGTTTCAACTTTGGAGTTGAGTTTTTCGAGGTATAAAGGCGGTGTTAATGAGGTTTTCTGTCCACATTCTCTTTATTATTTTCTTCCTTCAATCTTCTATTCTTTTGTAATCATAAAATTCTACATTATTTTGTTCTTTTCACAGAAACTAAATAACATCAAATATTGTTTCATGTTATTGAAAAATTGTATATAAATGCTTAGTATATTCTCTCTAATCTAATGCATAAGTAAAAGTTTGTTTGGGGAGTTTTATTTTTGAAAAAAAAACAAAAAATAGTATTGACAGCTGTGGGATTTGAACCCACGCCCTTTCGGACCAGAGCCTAAATCTGGCGCCTTAGACCGCTCGGCCAAACTGTCCTTGTGATATGTTTTTCAATTAAACTAAACTAAGCATATTAACTTTATTCTTTTTACATACCTACTATTTACTTTTCAATATATATTATTGTATGTATTTCCCTGCAATGAAGTACTTTTAAAGAAATATATATTATTGTATGTATTTCCCTGCAATGAAGTACTTTTAAAGAAGGATTTTGGTATGTATATGTGTTTATATGATAACTAGTAGAAGACCTGTGCGGAGCAAATTAAAATTGATATATATATATTTTCAATAATCCTCACATTGATATCAAAGTGGATATATTCAATACAAGTGGATATAATAAAATAAAATGTCAACAATCCTCACTTAAAAAAAGTTGATATATTCTATCTAAAAAAACAATAAAGTCCAACATAAGGAATTTCAAAACAAAATGCAAATAAGCTTGATGATTGAAATGATGTAGTAACACTTCAATGATGCATTGTGAGGATGACAAAACCTACAAACATAAGCTTGATGACTGAGATGATGTAATAACACTTCAATGATGCATTGTGGGGATGACAAAACCTACAAACATGAAGACAAAAAAAGTATAATTAGTGTAATATTAGAACTATAAAATAAGTATGACATTGATTTGTCAATAAATGAAGTAGTAAAGTGGGTGGTATCATTAAATATTCTAAGAAAAACAATCTCAAATCATTGTTACATTGACATACAATGTATAATTAAAAGGCTATAAAAAATACTTATAAATAATCTCAATGTAAAAATTATATGTCTTTTATCATGAATATTAATAATGAGATAATGAGTTACTACATTTTATGCCATGAATTATATAAGCATCAAGTAAATCATATATTTCACTATCTTTTATTTTCCATTCAAAGATAAATATAGAGATATTGAATTTAGTAATGATAGTAAAAACAAATAATGATATTCAAAAACTATATATAACTAACATGAAAAAATAAAGTTGTACCTATATAACATTATGGAAAACTTCTTTGAATACAACATTTGTTGTTTGAGATAAGGAGTTCTTGTTTCTGTCGTGCATTAAAACTTTCAATCCAGCTTTGCTCTTAACTCTTGAAATGGCGACATAAAGTTGTCCATGACTGAAAACACTCTTTGGCAAATATAACCCAACATAGTCCAAAGATTGACCTTGAGATTTGTTTATTGTCATAGCAAATGACACTATAATTGGGAATTGTCTTCTGATAAGTTTAAATGGCCATGGAAATTGAGAAGGAGACAAAGACATTCTCGGGATATAAATAATGTTCCCAATATTTGTACCTGAAATTATCTTTGCTTCAATGGCATGGTTGCCTAACTTCGTAACCGTCAATCTTGTACCGTTACAAAGGCCTTCGGATTGATCCAAATTTCTTATCAACATGATTGTTGTACCAACCTTCAACTTCAATGAGTGGTTTGAAAAACCAGAAGTTTTCAGACAACTCAAGAATTAAGGTGTCAAATGATCGAAAGCATAGTTGTCATTAGCATCTGACCTGTCAATGGAATCACAACTCAAATACTATTTAGAGTCACCTACATGAAAACACAATTTACATTATGTATAAAAAATATAAATATGCAACATAATTTACGTTATGCATAAAAAATAGTATGGAAATGAATATATATATATATATATATATATATATATATATATATATATATATATATATATATATATATATATATATATATATATATATATATATATATATATATATCAACATCTAAAGATAGATTGTAAGAAAAGATATATAGATTCATGAAATTATAGTCATAACAGAAAGTAAAATATACCTGGAAGAAAATTAGTTATGAAGTCATTTATGTCATCAACTATTTCAATAGTTGATGCTAGAATAGCTCTGCACTGAAGGAAACTTGGATCTGTGTAATTTTGAAGCAGATTAGGATAGGTACTTGAAACAATTGCATTAATTGGGTTCACAAACTCTCTTATAAGTAACTCTTCAGGAATATCAATTTCTGCATACCCATCATTTGGTTCTGAAACCTTTCCATTACCAACTTGCAAAATCCACTCTAAGAATAGTCTAATTTCTTGTGAATTGCCTAAATTAGAACCACTTTGCAACCTTATATTTTTGGTAAGATTCAATACTTTGCAGTGGTCCCAAATGTAGGAGGAATTTATTGTTGCGTGAACAATATCTGATCTAGTACCTCTTGGAACAACATGTAGAATTTATCTAAAATCTCCACAAAAAATTACAATTTTTCCTCCAAAAATTTGCTCACAGTCAACATTATCATCACTCATAATATCCTTTAATGACTTGTCAAAAGCTTCAAAAAAAATTTTATTTGCCATTGGGGCTTCATCCCATATTATAAGTTTTGTTACCTTCAAGAGATTGGCAAGATCTGATTTCCTCTCAATGTTACCTGTAGAAGAGTCCAAATATGGAACAAGAATCTTAAACTTGGAATGTGCTGTTCTTCCTCCTGGTAACAACAAACTTGCTATTCCGCTAGATGCTACATTCAACACAATATCTCCTTTACAACGAAGAGCAGCAGAAAGTGTGTTCCACATGAAAGTCTTTCCAGTACCACCATAACCATATAGGGAAAAAAACACCACCATTTTGATTTGTGACAACATCCATAACTTCTTTAAATATGTTAAGTTGTTCGTCTACATAAAAAAAAACACCATCAAAGTTCATTCATTAGTAAAATATCAATTACCAATTGTGTTAAATCTTCATGTCTATTTAACATCATGATAACAATAACCGTAGCAACCTTGTTATTTTTCATAGAAACCGATATTCATACCAGTTTGCGCAACTAATGAATCAAATATGAAATTGTATCATTCTTACTACTTTAAATAGTGTGAAGGTCAAATTATAACAACAATACCTGTTAATGATTGAAAGATAGTATGGAAAATTTCTTCTTGAGCCGAGAGATCATACTGTCTTTCATCATATATCAATCTATTTCCAAGGAAGTCAAGGACATAATCATTTGGATATGGCATAGGCTTAAACTCTTTCAGACTCCTTCTATTCTTTTGTAATTGCTTCTCAATTTTCATCAAAGTAAGTTGTTTCATATCCTCATCAGACAAAATCAATTCTACAAATAAAGGTAAAAGTTAAGTAAGTGTAGAAAATTTCTTAAAACGAAAAACATAAAGAATCCAACAGTGTTATGACTAACATAGCTATAAACAAAATGATGTTGTGGGAAAAACTAAAGAAGTTTGGTGAAAGATATTGAAACTATATATAAGTCTTACCTGGATTTTGAGACAATAATCTTTGTTCATATAGAATCCCATTTGAAAGGTAAATCCAAGTATTTGACCAAACATGTTCTGGTCGATTCATTGAAGCTGATAATAACATTGTAACAAAAAGTTTATGCAAAAACACTCCAGAACCCCAGTTATAAGCCTCTTTAATTGCATCAATGAACTCTTTATCATCTTGTAGGAAGCCCATTGCATAACATGCCTGTCTAAAAGTTATGTGTTTAAACCCATCAATTGTCTTTAAATCATCATAACATGTCGAGCCTTTCTTCACAGTCAACAACATCCTCATATAATACAATTCTCCCGTTGTTGGGGGGACCCAAATGAGTCGGCCAATTGTGTAACCTCTTTTGCGTGGTTTCCAACACCTTTTCTTCTTATCATACACAAATTTAGACACAAATTGACCATAGGTTAATAACCTTGCTTCTTCATACTGAGCATTTGCCGCAAACCAAGACGTAGACATTGATTCTGTGACACTTGGTTTAAGAAGGAGAGTTCCGATTTGTTCAAAATCTTTGTAGTATACAAAATTCTCTCATTCCATGTGAAAAAACAACCTCTCAACCGCAGGTTTGCACCCATGAATTTAATAAGAGAAGATTCTCCAGCATGCTTTGCTTGGTGAAACATATCGACAATCAAGATATTGTTTGATTTCATCAATATTCCCATTTGTTCCCTCCTTATTTGGAACAATAATAGTTGAGATCCTATCAGAACCCTTGTTGATGTACTTGAAAATATATTTAATTGAAGTACTTTGATTGCACCACTCCATGTTAATGTGTGCCTCATACTTCATCAACAAGCTTGGGTTGTGGGGTATAACATGACCACTATGTAATGTGACTCCATTCTTTTCAATTGTATATCCTTGATCTCTCCTTCTATAAATAAGATATCCGTCTTGATCAACAATTATGACATCTTGAATTGTTTTTGGATAATACTTTGAACACTTACCATCTTTCATACAAGGACATCTAGGGTTTGCTAACCCACAAGGCCCATGCATCATGTGAGTCTTGACCAGACTATACAATTTTGGTTGAGTCAAAGGATCAGGAACTTCAGCAGAAATGATTTTGTCTATGTCTTCAGGAGCAGGATATTTATTTGATGGATGCAAGAAGATAAAAATGTGTGCATGCGGTAGACCTCTCTTTTGGAACTCAATTGTGTACATATCTAGACATAATAACACATGGAAGATAAATATATTCTAACATTAGTAATATGGCTTGAAATATTTATATCATGTTAAAGGATAATAAAGTAAAGGAATTGATACGAAAACTAATCAATAATTAAAAAAAGATAGTAAACTCACATGCAAGAACTTTGCCTAAGACTCCTTTTCCGGTTACATCTGCAAGAAGGTTACCAAACTTCATCTTAAAAAATCTTGCAATGATATCAGGTCTATCTCGTGGCTTCAAATTTAGAGGACCAAACAATCTTTGAATTTCCGGCCTATTTGGATTGCATGTGAAAGTTATGAACAAATCCGGAAATCCGACCTTACTACAAATAGCCATGCCATCACAATATAACTGATCCATAAATCTACGACTTCCAACATAAGATGATGGTAAAACCACTCTTTTTCCTATGATTAATCCTTGGGCTTGCTCTTGCTCTGCATGTAGACTTGTATACTTTGTCACTCTTAGCTTGGATTGATTTTTTCTGATCCAATTCAATCTCTCTCCTTTAAGCATTGTGTAACCATCCACCAAAAACTGTTGGAACAATCTCCTAGATGATAACAATGTTTTTTACCTCATGACACTTGATTTGTATTCTAAATGCTAGCCATTTTCGAATAGTAAGTCAGTTCCTTTATGAGTCATCAAAAATATCAAGATCTCTATGTCCAATGTCATCTCTATAACCGTCCTCTCCATAAGGAAAAATCAAAGGATATTGGAAATCCAGATAACATGGATGAAATTCATCAATACATTGCAATCGTCCTCCTTTTCTTGCATTATAATGTCTCTTTTTTCAGCAGTTTCTATGTCACCGACGATTAAAGCTGCTACTTCTGAAACGGTTGGTTGATTATACAATCTTCCATCATTAGATCTTGTGGATATTAATTTCAGATTAAAGTTCTGAACATTTCCTTCATTAATCCATTGTCTAGCCATTAAAAAGCACTTCACATGGGTGTTATGTTTGTACAACATATCAGACAAGCTTTGGATTATCCCCTCCTGAATGTTGTTTTTGTCTCTACAGTAACAAAGTATATAAGCTAGTGATTTTATCTGTAATAAGTAATTGTTGAGGTATATAGAAACAAAACTTAAATACCCGAGAGTGTCCATTCTATTTGTGACTTCATTTTCGGTATCATGTATGTATAATTGGGCAAATTTGGGGGGTTGGCCTTCAGGTGGTAGTAAACTTCCAATGCGGTGACAAGCTTGTCCTTGGATTCTTAAAGTTGGTGGTCCACGACCATTATTAAACCTATTGTCCAACTTAGCTCCAGGTGAAGTGAAATCAAACATCATGTTATATGTTCTTATATGTGCTTGAAAATTCTTACTATCAGGGGCATTTCCATCAAAAAGGAGATGTGCCAAAGGTTGTGGAGGATGTTTTAAAAATGGAATTTCAACTTTACCATTTCCACAACATAAAAAGAATTTGGGATTTGCAGAATGTTTGGGTTTGTTCATCCTTTCTTGGTACCACATCATGGCCTCACAATACCTACACTCAATCAAAGGATCTCCCAAATCGCTATAACCTATACATATTGCAAAAGATATCACTATATGCCATTTATATTTCAAAGATCCAATTTCCAATTCTAAGTAACAACAAAATAGTGCAAAACAAATGACAACAAACCTTTCAACATTATACAATAATTTTTTTAAGATATAAATTCCATTTGACATAGTCAGTTATTGGAGAAAGAAACACTGTACCACACAAAAGTGCTACTAATTGAAGAAATCCAACAGGATCGGCTTTTCCCTTTTTTTTGAAGAAACAATAAAACTTACTTTAAAATGTTTAAACTTTTTCATTGCCCATACATGTCTAGTTTGGTGTTTGTATATGGTGTAAGTTCATAAACAACTTTGCATTTCAAAACAGTCTACGGGTCATAAAAGTGTCACAAAACATATAGGAATAACAGGTACAACATGCGTAATATAATTTCAGAACATAAATTCACAATAAACCACAGTAAAACAAATATATAAATTCGTCGGTTACCTTCGTTATGTAGGTTTGGTTGGTTGGCAGTTGAAAATGGTGGGAAACTATGATCATCATCAAGGCTCGAGTCATCATCAGATTGATACGTTGTGGTAAAATATGTATTTCCTCTCATTACAATATTTTCGTAGATTAAAGCAAAATAATTTACATCATGGAATATAGACAAATTCGAGATCTTCACTATGTGGAGTTAAGGGATATACCTGTGAATGGATTCTAGTCAGAGTCGTCCTCGTCCTCGTCACTTTCAAGATCAGCATTAGCTGTAGGTGCAAAGACATTTTCATTTGTATTCCTAACATCAATATGCCTTGTATGAACTCCATTAGATTCATCAAAGCGTCCAAACCGAGTTGAATGAGTTTGATTGCTGTTGTACAGAATTCTCAATAATATATTAAAATCTGTCTTTCCTATAATAAGCATATCAAGTAGTATGCCCCAAAATTTAAATTAATAGACTTACAATTGGGTACATAATGGAGTGGCGTATGTATATTGGTCTGGTTTAGAAATTTGGCAACTTGTCTGTGAAGTTTCACTTCACATTGATATAGATTTGTGTCGGTTATGTCTTGTAAATGATGGAGTCCCTCTACATGGTGTATTGTTCCACATCCATTAAAAGTAAGGAAATGAGTAATACAACATTTAACAGGTAACCTTACACAATAGCTGGGAAAAAACTTACACATTATTCATTGATGACTCCTTGTTAAAATGAGGGTGTGATGATACAAATGGTATGGTCTCCTTCCTTACAAGGTTGCACGCCAAATCTGGGATCCCAGGAACTTTTTTCGGACGACCCCGACCACATTTGACCGGTTGAGGAATGCTTGTTGACTCATTCCTTCTAATAATACCTTGTTAGTTAAAAGCTTTCTTTGGTCATATAAAAGTCATACTAAATACTTACCGACAATTACTTGGAGTGTTTTCCATTAGTGCACCTTCATCGACAAATATATTCTCCTTTTGCGACTGTACAATAGGGTTAGAAAAGCGGTGTTAATGAGGTTTTATGTCTACATTATCTTTATTATTTTCTTCCTTCAATCTTCTATTCTTTTGTAATCATAAAATTCTTTACATTATTTTGTTCTTTTCAATTCATTTTATACATAAACTAAATAACATCAAATATTGTTTCATGGTATTGAAAAATTGGGGAGTTTTATTTTTGAAACAAAAACAAAAAATAATATTGACAGCTGTGGGATTTGAACCCACGCCCTTTCGGACCAGAGCCTAAATCTGGCGCCTTAGACCACTCGGCCAAACTATCCTTGTGATATGTTTTTCAATTAAACTAAACTTAGTATACTAACTTTATTCTTTTTACATACCAACTATTTACTTCTCAATATATATTATTGTATGTATTTCCCTGCAATGAAGTACTTTTAAAGAAGGATTTTGGTATGTATATGTGTTTATATGATAACTTGCATCATAGTTATGTAATATTATAAGTTATAAATTATAGTTATCTAATACTATAAGTTATTATCAGATAATTTAATTTTAAATATTTTAATTTATTTTTATTTTGTTCACCGAATTACTCACTGATAAGTATATTTTAATTGTTTTTTTTTAATTTCACAAATATGAAGATATTTTTTACGGTTATACATAAAAATTAGATATCGTAGATACTACTAATGCATTCTCAAGTAAACATAAATTTGATACCTGAGAAAAAGTAATAAAGTAGATTAAGGAGGTTGGAAACATACATAAAGACTACATTCATTACTCGATTACTTATCGAAATCGGAAAGAGAGAAACAACAATCTCAATATTTGATTGTGATAAAGTGGAAAAATACAAGGAAACACATTACCAAAAAAAAGTGCTACTAAAAATATGTTGTCCATTCAAAATTAGGTAAACACATTCTAATATGATTTAGGATGTAAGATTGATGTAAAATATAGACTTCACAACTACGATTTATCTGATGATTTAAAGGTCATGCGTTTGTTGGACATATATATATATATATATATATATATATATATATATATATATATATATATATATATATATATATATATATATATATATATATAAGTGTATATGAGCGGAAACATATTATTAATTTGATAAAGCGTCATGTTCCACCTAAACATATACGTTCGTCATTGCAAGAGCGAGATCCTGATAATGTCACATGGATTACTCAAATATATAAACATAAGAATATAATACAAGAGTTCAGAGTGTGGATATATGTGATTGCAGGTATAAGTGTTAATTGATTTTGATGATGACAATTGATGGCAATTGTCAAATAGCTTATAAGATGTTAACTTCATAAGTCAAACGATTTTTCGATGTTACAATGACTAGGGATTATTTCTTAATGGTATCTTTACTTTTTTGTTGGTTGTTCATTGGTACAAAAACATGCCTTTCTCTCTAACATATAGGATCTCTAATGACTTAACCCATTTTACAATTTATGAGAAAATTCTATAAATAATAGTTCGCACAACGTTTGACCCTAATTGCGCCGCTATTTCTCGATCACTCTATTTTGACAATTTTATAATTCTTCAAAATATTGTTTCAATCACATTGTTGTGCGTTTGGAATCACCACTTTTATCATCTGAGGCTTGATAACGCCTCTATGTTGGATACACATGCCACTATTAATTGTCTTTTGTAATTTTTGTATTTTCTTCCTGTCCTTTTCATGTTCTAATCCTCTGGTTACTTTATCATCATAACTTTTATTGTAAAATACTATGAAATTTTTCTGGTGTGGATGGTTTTGACTTGGTTCAGTCTTTTCCATGAATATATAAAATATTTATTACAAATCTACAAAACAGAAATACATTAACAATAAAAATACTTAAAAACAACGTAATTGAACAATGTCTAACTGACTATCATCACAACAACAAACTTGAATCTTTCTTTTTCCTGAAGGAAAATATTTGAAAACTGAGATCTTAAGAAACATGAGGATTTAATTTACGCTTTAATGATAATTTATAAGTTGATTCTACTTACCAAAGTATAGTCGTATATATGATTAATCTCCTATTCCATTCTCATACATGAGTATGAATAACTCAAAAGACTTATTCTTTATTCATATGTATTCATTTTTTTTCTCTTCTCACCAATTCACTTAATGAAAACTATTTACTTAAACAATACATATAAATTATTTTATTATTTTACCTTAGCTTTTAATTTGTTAAAAGTCCATCAAATAATTGTTATACACACATTTGTGGTCTTAAGAATTGAAACATGACTTGGGTTAATGCATGATAAATTTAGTGCATGTTTGAATTAACTTTTCTATCACTTCACAACAAGTTTAGGAAGCATCTCACTGTGGAAATGAGAAGCTACAAAGTGCAACTTCTGGGCCAAACGCGAGTCTGATCATTTGCCACCGTGTATCCAAACAGTCTCTTAGGCTATTCGATCATTTGTCTAATTGACTATTCGTCTCAACATTCAAAAGAGCGTGATCTTGATCTATTTGAAACATTTCCTTTTATTTGATACTCATCCATTTTCTTTTATTTTTTATTCTTTGAATAATAATTTGTTCTTTCTTTCTATTCTCTTTTTTTCCTTCATTTTTTCTCTTGATGGGTATATGTGCTCTTAAGATCACCACCCAAATTTATGGGTGAAAATAAACCAGACCGACTAACAGGGGCCTATAAACTAACTTACACAGGCTCAAGCCATGCTAGACTTGTTTTTTAAATAGAAAATGTCTGGGCTTTTTAATAAGCCTATTAAGTAAAAAAGGCCAGGCCTCAGGCTATATAAAAATTCTTTTAAGCCTATCAAGTCGACCTATTTCAATAAATATGAATATTTTTTTTATCATCATTATGTTATGTTTTGTACTTTGAATTAAAATACATAAATAAAATTTGGTTATCTTGGTGAACTTATAAAAATAAGATGAGAACACTTTATAAACAATGTTATAATTTGTTTTCATAAATTCTCTTAAACAAATTGTCTCACAAAATCTATGATAATAGACAAGTTAAAATAAGTCAATACAAATATTTTTAGTCTCATTGATCTTTTAGTTTGTTAGCATATTTAAGCATTAGTCGAATTACATATTTACAAATGTTTAAAATAAATATGCTTTTATGTAGACTAACAGACTAATCAGACATTCAAAAAGGTCAGACTAAAGCTTAAATTAAAGCCTATAAGATACTTCAGGCCGGACTTAGACTTCTATTTTTTTCAAGAGGACGATTTTAGGTTTGCCAAAGCCTAGCTCGGTCCAACCTATTTTCACCCCTAATTCCAAAGCATCTCCAAATTTTAAGATATGCCACATTTAGGATTTTATTTCATAATTACCTAACTCTAAGGAGATGCATTGAGTACAATAAATTCTATAATTTTATTTGGTGCAACAAATAAAAGGTTAAGGCTCAAAATAGTCCTTAGAGATTCTAGGTTTCAAGAAAAATAGGTCTTAGTGTGCAAATATCAAGACAATTAATTATAATGAAATAAATCAAGTTCTAAACTTTATGACTCCCCATGGGTGGGTACACTAATATTCAAACAAAAACAATATATAATGATCATTTGAATACAAATCTTACTTGTTTAGGTACCTAAAAACTGAAAGATTTTTGAGCTAGATTGTCATGTTTACTTGTTATCTTTTCCTTAGTCTTTTTGAACATCCCTGGATCTTTCAATATTTGCACTAGATATCTGATTTATTTAGCAATTAACTTGTATCTATCATTAAAACAAGGTACGTTGTGCGATATTACGAACTTAAAACAAGGTACGTTGTGAGATGTAATTTGAAAATAATAAATATGGTTTTTTTAGATTGTTTTTGGTCGAAAACACAAGAAAATAGTTTTATAAAAATAATGAGAAAAACAATCATGTTTTATTGTCTGAATCACCTATTGCTACTTCATCGATGAAACATGCATTAACAAACTCTTCGCTGGTGTTTTCCGACGAACAACCTCTGGTTTCTAATCGAACGTTAGATTAGTTTACTTGCAGGATCAACCATACAAATCCTAGGACATGAGTGCGAATTGATTTGGTCGAAAGTGATGATTTTTAGCAATATTGGTGGTTTCACTTTTTGTTAAGTTTCTCTCTTATGTTTGTATGATTCATAGAACTAAGAACTAAGAACAAGGGTGTCGCTCCCCGGATTTCCATCCTGGTACAAACGCGAAAGTGGCGCGGAAAAGAATAGAGTCGTCAGCCATGAAGGAAAATTGCGATCAAAACGCAGCGGAAAACAAAATTTTCCTTTAGTGATCCTTACGAATGAGCATGGTCAGTGATAAAATCGTTACCTCTTTGTGGCGATTCAGATCTTTGATGCAGCGATCACAAGCGTTGATGAAGTGCAACGCCTCTACTCAGTCCACACGAACAGCTTCCGGTCACAGTGCTAGCTGCTTACGAACGGAATTATTTGAGTGAGAAAAGAGAATCAAAAACGAAATTGCATCAAGTGAAAGCTTCATCACAAGGGTTCCTTTTATAGACTCTCTTGTGGGCTGCGGGCTAAAAGCCCAATTCACATGATCCATAATAATATTATATATTATTATAATAACTATTATTATAATAAATATATTTATTTTATTATTATTTTATAACCATTATAAAATAACAATAATTATTATTATATTATCCGAATTTCTATTTTCACTTAAGTGCACCGTACCTTACGGTGTTCCTTTGATTTCTCTATCTCTCATCAAACTGTCCTTATGTGTGTGACCCTGTAGGATTTCGTAACGTTGGTAATTATATTAAATTATATATTTAACATAATAAACAGTGAGCGGTATCTAGCAACACATCACTGCTACCCAAGTCACGAAAATGTCATGTGATCTGACAAAACCTTTTTCGTGATAATATATGTTTGTACAATTACCCTTTTGCCCCTATGTCTATATTGAACACAAGGCATACACTGTGTCATCCTTGTCCAGTTCAATATTGGGCCCTTAGACATTTCTCCTGTTATGCAGGATTGGCAAATTCCATCTAGGACACTCATGTCCCTGAGCATGCTTCGTGGAGTGCCCATCAACTGTCTTTATGATCATCCAGTTACGGATAATGTTTGATCAGCAATAAAGCACCCGACTCTACATCTAGGGTCCATAGTGGTTTCAGGTCGAAGGGTGGTAATACACCATTATCACCATGAGAATAACTTATGACACTTTGCATAACATACTATGTAGTATTCTCATAGCGGGTCAATCCGGTATAAATATTACTCCTAATATTTATACCTATGTCAAGACTTGATAACTCTTTATCCATGATCCATGAGATGTGATCATCAGTCTATCTTCATAATAGTCTCAATGCTTTAATGTTATCCCACTTTGCAATAAAGCTTGACTACGGATATTTTAAGAATAATGTCTTTATGTTTAATGGGATCTCATGATTAAGTCACACTTAACATTTCATTAAACAGACTAACTATTCTAGGGACTTTATTATTCTGAAAGACAAACATAATAAAGAAATGCCTTTTATTATTAAACGAATAATCCGATACAAGTACCAAAAAGTATTGGCCTCTAGGGCTTACACCAACAATCTCCCACTAGCACTAGAGCCAATTAGGCATACCCTTAATACCCATAGATCTAGTATGACCATCATGCTTCTGTTGCGCAAGAGGCTTTGTTAATGGGTCAGCGATATTGTCAAGTGTAGGTACTCTGCATATCTTCACATCTCCCCGATCGATTATCTCTCGAATGAGGTGATAACGCCTAAGTATGTGTTTGGATCGTTGGTGAGATCTAGGCTCCTTAGCTTGTGCGATAGCACCATTGTTATCACAATATAAACCAATGGGATCCACAATGCTAGGGACTATGCCAAGTTCACTAATGAACTTCTTGATCCAAACAGCTTCCTTTGCTGCATTTGAGGCAGCAATATACTCGGCCTCAGTTGTAGAATCAGCAACTGTTTCCTGCTTTGAACTTTTCCAGCTCACAGCGCCACCATTGAGACAGAACACATAACCAGATTGTGATCTAAAATCATCCTTATCTGTCTGGAAGCTAGCATCAGTGTAACCAATTACATCAAGCTCTTCCTGACCTCCATATATCAAGAATGAATCCTTAGTCCTTCTCAAGTACTTAAGGATATTCTTGACAGCTACCCAGTGAGCATCACCGGGATCAGATTGGTACCTACTCGTTGCACTTAATGCATACGAGACATCTGGTCGAGTACATAACATGGCATACATGATAGATCCTATTGCAGATGCATATGGAATCTTATTCATGCGATCCCTTTCTTCCTTAGTTGAAGGGGATTGTGTTTTTGATAAACACAGACCATGTTGCATAGGTATGAATCCTTTCTTGGAATCATGCATATTAAAGCGTCTCAACACTTTATCTATGTATGTACTCTGACTTAGGCCAAGCAGTTTTTGTGATCTATCTCTATAGATCCTAATTCCTAATATATAGGCTGCTTCACCTAGGTCTTTCATAGAAAAACAATTCCCTAACCAAGTCTTCACTTGTTGCAAGGTAGGGACATCGTTTCCAATGAGTAATATGTCATCTACATATAATACCAGAAACACGATCATGCTCCCACTAACCTTCTTGTAGACACAAGGTTCATCTTCATTTTTGATGAATCCATATTGTTTTACGGTTTCATCAAAACGAAGATTCCAGCTTCTGGAAGCTTGCTTCAATCCATAGATTGATCGCTGTAACTTGCATATCTTTTGGGCATCTTGTGGTATGTCAAATCCTTCAGGTTGTGTCATATACACATCCTCAAGAAGATTCCCATTAAGGAAAGCAGTTTTGACATCCATCTGCCATATTTCATAATCATGATATGCAGCGATGGCAAGTAAAATCCGAACAGATTTAAGCATTGCAACTGGTGAAAAGGTTTCATCATAGTCAACCCCATGAATTTGTTTATAGCCTTTTGCAACCAATCTTGCTTTATAGGTATGTACCTTACCATCCATGTCAGTCTTCTTCTTGAAGACCCACTTGCATCCTATAGGGTTAACTCCTATAGGAGGTTCTACCAAGGTCCAAACCTGGTTTGTGTACATGGAATCCATTTCAGATTTCATGGCTTCTAGCCACTTCTCAGTCTCAGGACCAGTTATGGCCTCTTTGTAGGTCGCAGGCTCATCTTGATCCATGAGTAATACATCACCCTGATCACTTATGAGATATCCATATCTCTCAGGTTGGTGACGTGTCCTGCTTGACCTACGCTGGTCTTGTTCTACTTGAGCAGGTTGCTCTTCCACAACTACTTGTGTTTCCTGCTCTAGTTCCTCCATAGGTGTTTCAATGTTTTGTGATTCTTGAATTTCTTCAAGCTCTATTTTCCTCCCACTGTTTCCTTTGGAAATAAAATCCCTTTCCAGAAAGACTCCAGTTCGAGCGACAAACACTTTGCCCTCAGAAGGATTGTAGAAGTAATATCCTCTTGTTTCTTTAGGATACCCCACAAATAAGCATTTGTCAGATTTGGGCTCAAGCTTGGTTGAAATTTGTCGTTTGACGTAAACTTCGCAACCCCAAATCTTCATGTAAGACATATGTGGTTTCTTACCACTCCATATCTCATATGGTGTCTTATCAACCTTTTTGGATGGAACACGGTTAAGTGTGTAAGCTGCTGTTAATAATGCATGTCCCCAAAAGGAGTTTGGAAGATCGGCGTGACTCATCATGGATCGGACCATGTCTAACAAGGTTCGATTTCTTCTCTCAGATACACCATTCCATTGTGGTGTTCCAGGAGGAGTAAGTTGGGATATAATCCCATACTCTTTTAGATGGTCATCAAATTCTAGGCTTAAATATTCACCGCCTCGATCTGATCGAAGAACTTTAATATTCTTACCTAGTTGGTTTTGTACTTCATTCTTGAATTCCTTGAACTTTTCAAAGGACTCAGATTTGTGTTTCATTAAATACACATATCCGTATCTACTGAAGTCATCGGTAAAAGTGATGAAGTACTGAAAACCTCCTCTGGCTGGTATGTTCAGTGGTCCACATACATCAGTATGTATGAGTGCCAAAAGATCATTAGCCCTTTCACCTTTTCCTGTGAATGGGGACTTTGTCATCTTTCCAATTAAACAAGATCTGCATGTCTCATATGATTCATAATCAAAAGAGTCCAAGAGTCCATCTTTATGGAGTTTGGAAATGCGTTTCTCATTTATGTGGCCTAATCGACAGTGCCAAAGGTAAGTTGGATTCAACTCATTAGGTTTCAACCTTTTAGTATTAATGTTATAAATTGGCATTTCAAGATCAAGGACATATAGTCCATTATTCATTTTTGCAGTAGCATAGAATATATCATTCAAATAAATGGAGCAACAATTGTTCTTTATTATGAATGAAAAACCAAACTTGTCCAAACAAGAAACGGAAATAATATTCCTGCTAATTGCAGGTACATAATAACAGTTCTCTAACTGAATTATTAAACCACTAGGTAAAGTTAAAACATAAGTTCCTACAGCTAAAGCAGCAACCTTTGCTCCATTGCCAACTCGTAGGTCAATTTCACCTTTTGCCAAATCTCTACTCCTTTTTAGCCCCTGCACATTAGTACAAATGTGAGAACCGCATCCAGTATCTAATACCCATGATGCAGAAGTAGATAAATTAATTTCAATAACAAAAATACCTGAATTTGAAGTCTCTACTCCATTTTTCTTATCTTCCAGGTACTTTGGGCAATTTCTCTTCCAATGTCCGGTCTTACCGCAATGGAAGCAAGTGCCCTCCTTTGCTATTCCTCCACTAGGCTTCAAAACAGGAGGAGTGGGTTTGGGTTTGGCAACTTCCTTGCCTTTCCCTCTACCACCCTGTTTGATGGGCCTCTTGTTCTGTTTCTTTCCATTACTGACCATCAGAATAGATTTCCCTTTTGTCTTCATATTCTGCTCAGCAGTTCTCAACATGCCTAGCAGTTCTGGAAGACTTTTGTCCAAGTCATTCATATTGAAATTCAGGACAAACTGACTGAAGCTCTCTGGCAACGATTGCAAGATCAGATCAATCGCAAGTTCTTTTCCAAGGGGAAACCCTAATCTGTCAAGGTTCTCCACATACCCAATCATCTTGAGTACATGGGGACTTACAGGGGCTCCCTCAGCTAACTTGCTGTTAAAAAGGGACTTTGAAACCTGAAACCTCTCATTTCTTGCTTGCTCTTGATAAAGCATTTTCAGATGTCCGATCATATCGAACGCAGACATGTTCTCGTGTTGCTTTTGCAACTCAGAGTTCATGGTAGCAAGCATGAGGCAAGCGGTTTCATTGGCATCATCGAAATGCTTCTTATAAGCATCTCTTTCTGCCTTTGATGCAGAACTAGGAGGTTCCTCCTCAGGAACTGGTGTCTCCAAGACATACAGCTTCTTATCGTGCTTGAGGACAATCCTCAGATTACGGTGCCAATCCAGGAAATTTGTCCCAGACAATTTTTCCTTATCTAGGATGGATCGCAAAATATTGTTCGATGTGTTTGTTGTCATGGTAATCTACAAGAGAAATATGAAAATATAAGTATCATTAAAACAACATATTTAATTAGGCCTTTAATCAAATATGCTCCCACTATTTTATTCAAAACAAATGACCCTCATCATTTGATTCGGAAAATCCCGTTGGAAGACTTTCTAGTGGGTCGAGATCCATGTTTCACTTTGTTTTAAGTCAGCGTTAGGCTGATTACACAAAACTAAGTTATTTAGGTAGGAACTCCTTCCAATTGTATCTCATACAACTCTCGAATATTTTCAATTGGGTGAATAACTCCTTATTCTGATCCATCACATGAATCATTCCCAATTCTTGCTTCTAAACATGTATAATCTTATTATAATTTGTTTAGTTAAGTTTGACCCATTGTTTTAGCAATTGGATATTACAATTATCCCATCACACCTTACTAATATAGAACATGCACCTCGCGTAGGCGAAACCTACAATGCTCGATACTAGTCTTGATGAGTGCTAAAAAATTGGAAAGCATAAACTTAATATTTAATTTTGAGGGATTTTGTTATTAGTTTGATCTCACCGGCTTAACATGCAAAACGTCTCTCACATGCATCAACATACAATTACATGCATCAACATACATATAAAAAGATACAATTATGGCCCCTAACGCAATTGTTCTCTCAAGCCAATGAGAGAACCTAAGCTAACCTAATAACGATCTAAGCTTCTCCAAGCATGATCTCCAAGGTTGTCCTCCTTTAATATTGAATACTTTCCTTTTTCTTCATAACATAATATTACATTACATATAAGAAAACTCGTTTTACATACGAGGGAGTGAGATGAGAAAAGAAGTTACATAAAGAGATTGAGAGAGAGGCACGACACGCAGGCCGTATTTAAAAATCCCAAAACAATAATAAAGGATAAACTAAGGCCATAACTGATCACCACAAATAAATAATAATAAACACACTTTTATTATTAGTTTAAAATTCCGATAATTAAATAAACTAAATTAAATTTCGGCTGATTGATCACACTTTGCAGACTTAGCCGGGGGTTCCGCTGCCCGGTCAGCGGACGGTGGTTCCGCTGACCGTTCAGCGGACGGGGGTCAAGGGGGCAGCGCCTCCTTGCGGGGTCGTCAGGGGCAGCGCCCCGGCGAAAAATTTTATGAACACTTCATTGTATTTCACGTCGTTTCCTGCACAACTTTTGTGCATTTACAACCCCAACCGGAAAAGTCTGCGGCAATACAACACTTGTACTGCCATTAATCCTAATGCAACAATTTCATGCCATCAAACACAACTCGATTGATAACTCAATATGATAGATCAACATGTCATTGCTTCACCATACTAATGTCGGATTCCGAAGCGAATGAAGATGATGATCTTTCAAAAGAATTACAATCCTTATGTGATTGAATGGATGAAATCAAAACAGTATATCCCATATACCATCTTTGCATCAGAATTTCTTATATCTTATATAAAAGTGATCGATCTAATTGTGTAACCTATGGATGATCAATGTATCGCACAACTTCACCATACTAATGTCGGTTTCTGAAGCATAATCAACATCAATCATCCAAATCGTACACAACAGATGCCAAATTTAATTAATCGTTTATTGTTAAATTCGTTCTGTGTTTTAATCGAATCAAATACAGAAAAAAAACGGAAATTTAACAGCTATCAGACCCATGGTTTCGTAAGTGGCTCTGATACCACTGAAGGAAAATTGCGATCAAAACGCAGCGGAAAACAAAATTTTCCTTTAGTGATCCTTACGAATGAGCATGGTCAGTGATAAAATCGTTACCTCTTTGTGGCGATTCAGATCTTTGATGCAGCGATCACAAGCGTTGATGAAGTGCAACGCCTCTACTCAGTCCACACGAACAGCTTCCGGTCACAGTGCTAGCTGCTTACGAACGGAATTATTTGAGTGAGAAAAGAGAATCAAAAACGAAATTGCATCAAGTGAAAGCTTCATCACAAGGGTTCCTTTTATAGACTCTCTTGTGGGCTGCGGGCTAAAAGCCCAATTCACATGATCCATAATAATATTATATATTATTATAATAACTATTATTATAATAAATATATTTATTTTATTATTATTTTATAACCATTATAAAATAACAATAATTATTATTATATTATCCGAATTTCTATTTTCACTTAAGTGCACCGTACCTTACGGTGTTCCTTTGATTTCTCTATCTCTCATCAAACTGTCCTTATGTGTGTGACCCTGTAGGATTTCGTAACGTTGGTAATTATATTAAATTATATATTTAACATAATAAACAGTGAGCGGTATCTAGCAACACATCACTGCTACCCAAGTCACGAAAATGTCATGTGATCTGACAAAACCTTTTTCGTGATAATATATGTTTGTACAATTACCCTTTTGCCCCTATGTCTATATTGAACACAAGGCATACACTGTGTCATCCTTGTCCAGTTCAATATTGGGCCCTTAGACATTTCTCCTGTTATGCAGGATTGGCAAATTCCATCTAGGACACTCATGTCCCTGAGCATGCTTCGTGGAGTGCCCATCAACTGTCTTTATGATCATCCAGTTACGGATAATGTTTGATCAGCAATAAAGCACCCGACTCTACATCTAGGGTCCATAGTGGTTTCAGGTCGAAGGGTGGTAATACACCATTATCACCATGAGAATAACTTATGACACTTTGCATAACATACTATGTAGTATTCTCATAGCGGGTCAATCCGGTATAAATATTACTCCTAATATTTATACCTATGTCAAGACTTGATAACTCTTTATCCATGATCCATGAGATGTGATCATCAGTCTATCTTCATAATAGTCTCAATGCTTTAATGTTATCCCACTTTGCAATAAAGCTTGACTACGGATATTTTAAGAATAATGTCTTTATGTTTAATGGGATCTCATGATTAAGTCACACTTAACATTTCATTAAACAGACTAACTATTCTAGGGACTTTATTATTCTGAAAGACAAACATAATAAAGAAATGCCTTTTATTATTAAACGAATAATCCGATACAAGTACCAAAAAGTATTGGCCTCTAGGGCTTACACCAACAAGCCAGACATTTTTATCCTGAAAGAACGGGAATGGTAATGCTGCATAAACCAGAAGAAAAGAAAAGGAAGGACACGGGTCCTGCGAACCAAAGAGACAGAGTTCGGGAGTCGGTTACGACCTGGGAAGGTATTATCACCCAGATCGTCCGTCGTGCCCGACGGGATCCACACTTGCAAAGAAACTGTTTCAAAGGGTGAGGGTATGAAAGCTGCTGCAAAAGAAAATAAAATGAAACTGGAAAAAGAAATGAGAAAGAATCTGGGTAAGAAAACAAAGAGAAAAATGTAGGGAAAATAAAGATTGTGCTCGAACGGGCCCTACCCCGCTGCCTACGTACCTCATCAGGACAATGAGGATCAGAGACGCCATAGTTCCCCTAACTAGGGGTGGCAAGGAAATTGCTTGTGAATTAAGGCTTGAACTGCCTATGCCATTGCTCAGGTGTTGCAGACTCGGACGACGAGTGCGTAACCATCTTGCAAAATGACAAGTAGGAGCAAGTTCGCGTACGGAGCGAAGGAGATGAGAAAAGAATTCCCGAAGGAAAGACGCTTATTGTTTGTTTGTGTTTTTTATGAAGCTTTTATGAGTGAAGTTTGCATAGGTAAGTGTACCTAAGTCTTACTCAATGGGATGTGTACATCTCACATCATCCCGAAATGGAATGCGCAAGAGGCACACCTATCTATGGAGGAAATCCCCAAAGCTAGTCCCACAAGTGAAGGCTCAGACACACTAACCTATTAATATTTATTAAGCGTTGTTGTGATTTTTGGATTAAGAAGTGTTTTTTAGCTTTTCTTTGTGAGGTACTCATGCTAAGACCTATCCACCACGAGGGATAACTTACACCTCGCCCCGAAACGGAACGCGTGCAAGTATCTCATAGAAAAGTCTCATGTCACATGAAAGTACTCAACATTTATTAAGTGAATTGGAATTGAGTTTGAAGATGAGAAGAGAAAGCACCAAAGGATATAAAGGTAAAACATCTAATGGGGACTAAAGAATCCTAAGTGTTGTCATGCATGGATATCCTAAGGTTAGTGTGGTATTATATCCTAAAGAAGAAAGGAAGAAGGAGAGAGGAAGAAGAAGAAGAATGAGATGAGAAAGGCCTAAAACCAAAAAGCAAAGGGTTAGCACAATAAAGAAATAAGAAGAAGAGATGAGATTTGGAGATATGGGAAACATCTCCACACCTCTCACTTACCATAGCCCCTGCAAGGTTAATAACAAGCATACAAATGAATTGAAATGAACTTAAGGACATGCCAACATCATACAAACAGAAGTGAAGTCAAATATACAAATGCTCAATGCAAATGCAAGACAAAAGAATGAGGAATGAAACATTACACAACAATATGATGCAACATGGAACACATATGTAAACAAATGCACACTTAGGAAAGATGCAAAGCAAAAATGCACAAACATGGACTCAAAGCACACAACCAGAACCAAAACAAGTCAAAGACATGCTTAAGAAACAATAGAGAATGAAGAGAAGAGAGGTATAAGACCAAACAATCACATAATGGGATGGAAGAAGCAAGGAAGTGAGATGAATACACTTAAGAAAAGATGAACTCAAAAGGTAAGCAAAACACAAAAGTTTCTAAGACACAAACCCTAAGCCAAGACCAGAAAGGTTCCCATACCCCAAAGAGACCCCAAATGAGAAGAAGAAGTTGGCACAAGTGCCCTTCTAAGCTTATAAGAGACCTTATGATCACAAAGAAGCAAAATGGAACAAGGTAAGAAGCAAAATTCACAACAAATCAACAATGCATCTAAAAATTCCACAACTTAGGATAAATAGTCCTCAAACATGATATAACAATGAGCCAAAAGGATTGGGAGAAATTCAGAAGCCAAAGAGGTCAAATGAGGACATAAACAAGAACTAGGGTTAATAACTTCCTTCAAAAGCCAAAGGACCAAGACCCAATGAATAAATTTCTAAAAATCAGGGGAAAAATCACACATGAACTACATTCTCTTAGGAATCCAAAGCAAAAAGAACCAACACCAAACTCAAAATAATGAACTCTAGGGAAATTGGACAAGTCAGAGTGTACAAAAAGGACTTAAAAAAGAATTAATGAGATGAAGAATTAAATGACACGTGGATATTAAGAAAAAAATGGAAAATAAAAATGTAGAAAAATAAAGAAAACTCAAATGAAGACTCATGAATTAATTTGGAATTTTTTGACACTTGGAGATATTTTTAATAAATGGAAAGCAAAATGGAAATAAAAGAAAACAAAAAGAAAAGAAATCAAATGAGAAATGAGGTGGGAGGTGAGAATATAAAAGTTTTCACTTGAATTGAGTTGGGCTTAGCAAGGAGGGGGGTGCGAATAGGAGACTGAGGCCCATTGGCCCGCGCATGTATATATTAGTAAGGGTGGAAAATCAGAGAATAAGCTGGAAAATAAAATGACCATCAGATTGATCCAGCGTGCATGGTGAGAGACCTCATTAATTGACGTGGCATGTTACTGGATTATGAGTGGAGGACGCAGGCTTGTTATAGTGTGTGCGTAACATGAAGCATTAAAATGAAAACAAAAATTCACGTGAGGAGAGGGTGGTGTCCAATGAAACGTGGCAAAGTCTGGAGCGTGAGATGGACAGATCTGATGGCTGGGAACCCTTCTTCAACCTTAGAAACCCTAGCTAACAATTTCCAGATTCCGGTGACCGGAGCTAGGGCTCCGGCACCGGAAATTATAACAGATGAACAAAACACACTAATAAAACACACAAAGCTCCAGATTGACTAATTAGACTGCTCTGAATCCAAATATGGACATGAAAAGTTCTAAAACTCAAAGAATCATACGGATCGAAGAGAAACAGGTTGGACCATCAAAAATGAAACTCAAATATCTAGCTCTACAATGCACCATTTTCGAAACCAAAACTTGCAGCATGATCAGTGTACATCAAGGATCAAGAAATGCACAACCAATTTCATTTTCAGATCTTAAGATTCCAAGGCATACCTGAGTTGCAGATCTTGAAAGAGCTTGATAGAAGACCAGATGATGGATGCAAATCACTCCAAATTCACTCTAGATGCAAAATAAATGCACCTAAAGCCTTGAAGATGGCTGGATCTTGAGCTTTGCAAGCACCTGCCCTGAAATGGCAAGGTTGTTGATCTTGAGAGATTGCTTGAACAAGTGTGTGATTAATGATTCTGAGCTTGCACTGATCAAGGATCTACAATTTGTTTAGGAAGAGAGCTCGTGTGTGATGAGATATGAGAGAAAATGCAATTTGTGCACAAACTTTGAAATGGAAGAATGAGAGAGAGTTCTGTGATTCTGAAACCCTAGCTTGTTATATACCACCTCATGAACAAATGCTGAAAAGATGGTGTGATTTGCACGTGTGAATCAAAAGAATTTTTAATTTTGCAATTTGAGCAAGTTTGTGATGAGAGCATGCACTCCTCATGCCTTCCCTTGCTTTTCAGCCTATGTGCACTCAAAATCCAACCTTTTATTATAATCCAAAAGATTTTGGCCCTTAGATCAAAGTTGTCACACTTTCTCCATGTTCATGCAAAAAATCCACTTATGAAGCAACTTTCTTGCCTTGCACGAATTTGGGAATTTATTTGGAGAGAAGTATGCCATTTGCCTTGTATTTTAACTTTGTAAACAAACTTGATCCATTCCAACACTTGAAATTGAGTTTTGAACCCTTTGGCTTTTGGTGCATGCATGAAACTTCACATTTTGCCCTAATTTAGTCAAATTTTCGAGGGGCCTAGCTTGCAAACCATGAATCCTATGAAAAAGTACTTGTACTTTTTGAAAATGGGAGACCTTAATCTCCAACTTTCATGTTTGATTTTGGTCCATTTGAAGAACTTTTGATCATGTTAAGCTCACTTGAATTTTAGGGCAAAAGTTGCCAAAAATGGAATTTCTTCAAAACCAACTTTGCACCAATTTTGCAAAAACCCTCAAATCTTCATGATTATTGAACTTTGAACTTTCCAAACCTCTTATAACAATTTAAGGACACCCCTTGGCTAGAAAATGTGGATTGGACTCCTTGAAATCACACAATTGACTTTTTAAGGGCACAGTTGACCAATTACTTCATCTGCAAGCAACTGAAGAATTTCTTGACTTCCACAAGGAATTTTCTCATGAAATTTGGTACCTAGGATCCTCTTGACATATAGAAGACTTTGACCAAATTAAATGGCCAAAGTTGTGAGGTTTTGATGCTTGAATCTCAAACCCTAGTTTAGGACCAATGCTTAGGAGCCTTGCCCTATCCTGGAATCTCTGATGATCATATAATCTTCTGAGCTTTTGTAAATGGACTTGAGCTTGTAAATGCAACATAGACCCATCATAGGACTTGTACAAAGCCATTGGGCCCCTTGTCATAGCTTGAAATGCTTCAAGAACCTCCACAGATGATCATAGGCCTAATGCTAGGTCATGAAGAATGTTATGCCTCATCTTTCCATGCTAGGATGCTAAGAATATGATATGTTCATGATGAATATGATGTGATATGATGCTTAAAATAAAGATGGCAAATTTGGGGTGTTACAAAGGGTAAAATAACTTGGAAAACTTAAAAGAAATAACTTCTAAAATGTATAAAGTAATGAATAAGAACAAATGCAGAATGTCGAACTAAAACAAAAACTTGTAAATTGCTTAGATTGTAAAAGTGCAAAGATGTTAAATAAACTTGGAATTTATTAAACTTGAAGAATTAAAGATGGTGTTTACACGTACATTTTTCCAGAATCACACTCTTTTCTCTCACAAGAGTACTTTGAGTTTTTTTTTACAGGAATTTATACAAATGAATTTCACACACCAAATCTGACAAGAATTGCTCTATTTATACACAAACTAAATAACTGCCCCTAATGGACAAATCCTACGATTACAACACTTGGCCTTCGGCATGTCTTTTTCTATCAAACGCTTCCACGTGTCCCTTCTGCCAAACGTCTTTCATCTTTGAATTTTAAATTTCAGCGTCTGCGTCGAAACAACACGTCTTCTCAAAGCTGTCGAACTCGTTGAAGACCAACCATTGCCACCTTCAACTAGCCTCATTGAAGTTGTCGAAATATCATCAATTCCTATTTTTGACGAAGACGTTGAAAACATTCTTCACATTTCTTTGGTCAAAATTAACCCTTGAAAACATTTTATTATCTGATCGAAATGCTGCTTTGGATTCTGATTTCATGGCATCGAAAATCCCTGTCTACACAAACATACATTGAATACACAATTACACAATGAATTAACATTACCACTACACTACAACCATTCCATTGACATGTATCTCACCACCCTTAACATCAATTCCCTGATCCCTCAAGATAATGATATATATCTTTAACTTTATTTATTTATTTTGGAGGATAATAAACTTTAGATTAATTATCATTAAGTCTGAGATTAACTTGGTTTTAAAATAATTACTAAAATTATATTTTTTATATTATTATTATTATTATTATTATTATTATTATAATATTTTATTTATTTTTCAAAATATATATCAATTGATTTTTTAGTTAAAAGTTCAATTAAATCTCATTTTAATACTAATAGTTTCACTGTAATAAAAATAATACCCAGTGACTTAAGAAAGTTAATTTTAATTTTATTGGTGAAAATTATTTTATAGTAATACATGTCAATTTTTAACCCAGTTTGTAGTAAAATAAATATATATTTAAAAAATAAGAAAAAGATGAATGTGTTTGTTAAAAAAAAATCGCACATTTATGATTATAGTTTTTTAAACAAACATATATGGTTTGACATCAACTTTGCAATGCTGCTACCAAATCACTTTTGCCAACAATAAGAAAGCTCGCTAAGAAAAAAAATAACTTTCCGCAACAGCATAAATTAATTGCTGCAATATGTATCTTATTACAACAAAATGATTGTTGTTGAGAAAAAGTCATTGCAAAATGTCTTATTTCTTTAGTGCCATGAGATGTGATCACTGGTCTATTAATATAATAGTCACAATGCTTTAATGTTATTTCACTTCATAATAAATCTCGACTACAAATATTTTAAGAATAATATTTTTATTTTTAGCAGGATCTCATGATTAAGTTACACTTAATATTTCATTAAATGTACTAGATATTCTAGGGACTTTATTTTTTGGAAAGAAAAACATAATAAATAAATGTCTTTTAATCATTAATAAATAATTCGATACAAGTAACAAGTTCTAAAAAAAAATTATTGTCCTATAGGGCTTACACCAACAATTCGCAGACACGTATGTGACATGACGTTCTGGTGAAAATAATAATGATGACTAAAAACATCTAATTAATGTGACGTGTGTAGGCAAATCTGAAAAGTATTGAGTAGTTACTAAAAACGCTATCTTTTTTCCCCTTGATATGATTGAAAATGAAATTTTTGGGGGTTATATGTTAGCCTAAAAAATTTAACTAAAAAAAATCAACAAAGAATGGTAAAAATTACGTTGAAAATGATAAGTGTCAAGAGCCAAAAGCTTCGACATATTAGTTATGTCGACTAAGATGTTTAGACTAACGTATCAGATGAGTAAAAGAAAAGACTGGTTTGGAGGAGTCTCAGGAATAAATCCACAAGATTATGATCACTCTCTTCAAAACATGCTCATAATTTTGTAAAGGGTTTCACAAATCAGATCTTCGACTAGTGTCGAAGTCGACACGTCTACTAGGTGTTAGGGACTTAGGATATTCTAAAGTCTAAATACTATGTGATATGATGATGTCTAAACATCACAGAAGTTAATCAAAGACTCTCGATAGAGGCAGTTACGAGGTTTAAAAGAGTTATCAATACCGCTATTAGCATGATGATTGATTTTTTCAACAATTTTTTTTTATCTTTGAAGATCAAGATACGTGGAAGCGCGTCAGAGTATGGGAACACACATATTAGAGTACATGTCGAGCACTGAAGAAGTAATTATTGTCGATGGTTATCAATGTAGTATTATATAAAAAGACCTCTTGTATAGAATTAGGGGTCACAATTCTCACCATAAATTCCTATAGAACTCAAAGTAGCCGAGTCACAAAGAGAAACGAGTTTGAGAGAAATATGTATGAATCTGCACACCATTTCTTTTATGCCTTTTCAATTACAACAATTATTTTATAACCTTTCTTAATGTTTTTGTTTATCATCCTTGTATAAAGCTTATTGCAATTAAAATTTATAATCACTCTTCGTTAGCATTCAAGTATAAACTTTAAATCATTAACATTTTTCTCTACACAAAAATGTCCTTGAGATTTTTCAAGCTAATCTCTTAAGTGAACTAAACTCGTGATTGTTTACTAAATTTACTCGTAAAAAACTAATGACCATAATTGGGAGAAATTAGGTCTATGAGCAGAGGTGTGAGTGTGTATCAGAGTGGTGATAGTAACCAAAGGTGTGACTCATGTTAGTTTTATCGCCCCCCCCCCACAATGGGCGCCACTGCACTTGTAAAATAATACAGGAGTTCGTGGTACCTCTAATATAGTAGGGATGACCAGAGGCCTTAGTAATTTTATGAATATTAAGGCTTTCTTGCGGCGACGAGATGCCCTATTTGGTGGTGTTTTATGTGGTGAGAGAGGGACAACTCACATGATGTGAGAGTCTATGTGTTTATGATATGCAATTTATGATATATCCTCCCCAACCTTAAGGTTAGGTTATTTATAGAGGTGTATAGACCTAGAATTTAGGACCCCTAAGAAGTGATAACCGCTCCTCCTTGATTAAGGAAGGTTGTTGACAACCTATTTCTCATTGAATCATGGTTTGACTTTGCACACACATCTAAAGAATAGATAAATGGTATTATCTACCTGTCCCTTTTGGGAGAACGCGTGGACCATGAAAATGATACGCCCTGGGCGATATTTCTTGGGATGGACACCCATCAAAAGACATATAACATCCTATTGGGAGGGGATTACAAATATTTCACTACACAATATAAACTTCGCTATGGGTGGAGCTTATATTGTAAAAACCGAGGCCGAAGAGGGATGAGAGTGGATGTAACACCCGAGGCCAAAGAAGGTAAGAAGTGTAGACCCAAATTCACATCGGAATGAGAGGAATCCTGAAGATGTGTAGATATGAGACTACATGGTCAAAGGAATGTTTATAAGAATAATTTGGTAGTACCTATACCAACAGGTAACCTAACAAATAAGAATTCCATAACTAAGCATGCTTGACTGAAAGTAGTATTTGAATGGGTAACCTTCTGGAAAGTTTACCAAAAAGCGTGTGAGTGAGGACAAAACATGTTGAAAAGACCTGTGTTGGTTTGTGGGTTCAATCAGTAATCCTGAAAGCAGTATCAGACATTACAAATGGTATTAAAATAGACCTCTCACAGTACAATATGATTCAGAGACGAACCAAGTGGAAGCTGGTGGGGGTACGTAACACCCGAGGCTGAAGAGGACGGGGAGTGGTTGTAACACCCGAGGTCGAAGAGGGTGGGGAGTGGCCGCCCGAATTCACCTAGGAATGAAAGGGATCCCGAGGTTATGCATGTATGCGAATGCACATTTGAAGGAAGACTTATAAGTATTGATTGATACTACCTATACCAAAAAGATGCATCTTCTTTTCGATAGCCTAACAAAATAAGAATTCCATAGTTAAGTGTGTTTGACGTGGAGTAATATTTGGATGGATGACCTTATAAGAAGTTTCTCGAAAAACATGTAAATGAGGATAAACCATGCTGAAAAGACCTGTATTGATTTGTGGGGTCAATATGTAATTATGAAAGTAGTATGAGGCGTTACATGTACTTTAAATAAACAGTGACAAAAATTCTAACATCTCTAGGAAAAAATAATTCTTTAACTTTTACACATTTCCAATAAATCATTTTTCAAGTACAAATCACATCCGTAAAAAAGAGAGAGTACAAATCACATTTTAAGTTCCCGTGGATAAATTAAATTATAAATTATTAGAGAAAGAAACCATCATAAAATAAATCACATGAAAATCTATCAATATTCATAAGTGACACATTATGGTGGTATACACTCATTTCCAAATTAATAGAATACCAAATTGATAACATTTGCTCAAAAGTCATTTTAACTAACTATTTTTATTTCAAGTAATGACTTAGAGAGTGAACTATCCTATTTTATTATATACGGAGAGTGACTATGATAGACATGGAAGAAAAAACACATACTCAAACTCATGAAACCAAAATAAAAAAACTGGTCTCACATTGAAGTGACTGTAATATGAAAAAACACATGTTCTTTGCATTCTTTGACATTAACATAGAATAACTAAATGTTCATATTACTAACAAGATATATTAGTTTACATTAATTAAATAGATCCAAACACAAATCTTCTTACTTAATTCATGAACGCAAACCTTAATCAATGTATTGCATTCTAACATACAATTTTTACATTCAAACATTTAAATCAAGCCTAAACAAACAACTAATGTTTTCATACCACATGTTATACATTTATCATACATCATGAAAATATCATGAATAATATAAACTTTGATCATAGTTGCATGTATTATATATGACACTTTTAATAGTAAATGATAGGGTTTAGAACTTATCGCTTGCAACTATTGATTTGCTGAGAAAAATATGAGTTATGCTGAGAAATAAATGTGATCTATAAGTAAAAGGATCTATACATCTATTACCTTAAAGTTTTGTGTGAATATGTGGTGTCTCTCTCATTTGTTTGAGTGAATCTTTGATCTTTATGTATGTTGTTCAACTATTTTCAATACCATTTATGTAGGATAAGATCTATCTCTCATTATTTCTCAAACTTTGATGCATAAGAATGTAATAACATGATGAAATTTTGCATATTTTCAAAGACATACCCTAAAGAACTTATTTGAACAATAATTTAAACCATACTCTTACATTATAAAAATTATAATGGTTCACTGTATTAATTGCAATTTGAATAACAATTTAAATCACATTCTTTAACAAAAGTGTTACAATGGCTCACCATATTCAAATCTGAATACTAATAATTTAAAACATACCCTATTAATGAAAAACTATAATAATTCCACCTATCATAAATTTATTCAACTATAAACTACATTGTTCAAGTATACTAATGATGTGATGTCTAATGTCTGTTTATTACAATATAAATATTTCAAGACCCATCAAAATATCATTCAACTAATATTTAATTTTATAAATCAATGAAATATCAATAAAATTTTAACAACTATGTGAGTGATGTAGACAAAGTTCATTAAATTACCCTGAAATGAGATTTTAATTAAAAGAAATGTTATCCAACTTACTTGTAATAATAATATAAGAAAGTAGTAGAGCCATATCAAGGAGTATACTCGATCCCCTGATATGGCGAACTTCATATTCAGACAGATTAAAGATTATATCCTGGCTAAAAGAAATAGTAAGGTGGCTACAAAAATCCAACATATGGATTGAATTGATGTCAGTTGGGAAGCTCCAGATGTGGGGATAGTCAAAATTAATTCGGATGCAGCTAGAGACAAAAGAGGAATTGCTGGATGTGGAGGTATTTTAAGAGGTGATTAAGGAGAATGGCTCAAATGTTTTACTAAGAAAATTGGTATTTGCAGATTGTACGTGGCCGAATTGTGGGTTTTTTAAAGGACTCTAAGTGACGATTGAGATGGGTTTTACTAAAATAGATAATTGTGTTTGATAGAATTACATAATGTAGTTAGAATTCTCATTATATTCTATATATGTTAAAGATACACTGAACTCTCTATATATAAAGAGAAGAAGCATACATAGATGTAACAAACAAATTTGATGCTTGTTATATCTGATACTTGCTTACTGGATCTGATACTTGCTTACTAAGCCAAATCAACATTGCACAATATAGAAACCTAACTACCATTATCTACACTATCTCTATCACCCCTTAGAAGTTGAGGGTGTGCTGTTAAATAACTTTTGTTGAACACCCTTAGCTTGTCCTGTAGTGGAATAAACTTTGTTGCAAATAGATGTTTAGTTAGGGCATCTGCCCAGTGATCCTGAGCTGGCACATGAGCTATAACAAGGCTTTTGTTGAGAACTTTCTCACGCACCAAAATGGTGTCTAGCTCCATATATTTGGTCATATTATGGAGAACAAGATTGTGAGCAATAGTGATAGTTTTCAGATTATCACACTGGATTTTAGGAACTTGAAAAGAACATTGTAGTTCCTTAAGCAATGATTAAACCATATCATTTCAGTAGCAAGTTGGGCCATGTTGCGATACTCTGCTTCTGCACTGGATCTAGCAACCAATTGTTGCTTTTTAGACCACCATGACACCATATTAGGACCAAGAAACACACATGCTCTTGAGGTGGATCTTCTATCACCAGGGTATGATGCCCAGTCAGCATCATAAATCATAATTAATGTTAGAGGTTTCTAAGTAGAGGTAGGCTAAATGAGAAGGCCATGTTTGATGGTGCCACTCAAATACCTTATTATCCTATTGACAACTTTATAATTCTCCTCTAAAGGTTTGGACAAAATTTGACAAACCTTATTCATTGAGAAGGAAATTTCAAATCTTGTTAAGGTAACATACTGCAGAGCACCAACAACAAACCTAAATTGAGTGGAATCTTCAACTTAATTAGAACCTACTTTTGAGAGTTTACTGTTGGAAACCATGAGAGTAGGCATGCCATTGGCACTGAACATATTTATTCCTGCCAATAAATCAATGATGTATTTGTTTTGTAAGAGAAGTATGGACCCATTGTCCAAGTGGGTGACTTCAATTCCTAGAAAATAATCTAATTTACCAGCTGTTTGAGAGAGAAATTAACATCCAGTTACTTAATCAAAGAGTCTATAAAGGGGGAAGAATTTTTTGTGATGATTATATCATCAACATAGACCAATATCATAATCTGAAGACTGCCATGGTGAAGCAGAAATAGTCTTTGATCACACCTACTGGCCTAAAAACTATGTTGCAGTAGAACACTCTTAAGTTTGTCAAACCAGGCCCTGGGTGTCTGTTTTAACCCATAAATAATTTTATTTAATTTGCACACTAGAGACTTGTCAATAGGTTCAAACCCATGAGGTAGTTGCATGAAAACTTCTTCCTCAAGCGTGCCATTAAGAAAGGCATTATTAACATCAATTTGTTGAATGGTCCAGTTGTTGGTAACAACAAGGGTCAAAACAATCCTGACTGTGTCTGGTTTCACTACAAGTGAAAAGGTCTCAATGAAATCACTTCCAGCTTAATGATGAAAACATTTGTCCACAAGCTTGGCCTTATAATTATTTATAGAGCCATCAAGATTTTCTTTCACCCTGAAAATCCATTTGCAGCCTATGCGTTTTCTGGAACCAGATGATGCCACCAATGTCCAGGTCTGATTTCTCAACAGTGCCTGATATTCCTCTTTCATAGCCTGAAACCGGTAGGGTGCATCCAAGGCTTGACCAATAGAGGTTGGTTCCATATGAGTAAGTAACAGGGTGTGGTTGAGTCTAGGTTGAGATATACCACTTTTGGCTCTGGTTTGCATAAGGTGAATATTGAGAGGATGGATAAATGGTTGAGATAAATTAGGAGGGACAAAGCTAATACTAGGAACACGATTTTGAGGTGAGGAGGGATATATGATATTGGCTTTGCCATATTAGAAGTGATAAGCGCATGAGATGAGTTGGATGTAACATTCAGTGTGTTGGGAGCACTAGACAGATGGGGTAGTGCAGGAGAATGTGAGGGGCTATGGGAGGAAATATGATAGTAGTGGAGGTAAGAGGATTTTGATGATTGGTTGAGGAAGAGGATGCAAGGCTGTTATGCTGAGTAGAAAGAGAAGTAGGTGAGAGAGATGACATAGACCAAGAGAAAATAGTGGGAGAAAAGGATGAGCCTGGAATAGATTGATGAGAAGTAGGAAATAAGGTAGAGTTAGGAAATTTTGACTTACGGAAGATGTCATCTTTAGAGATGTAAATATGACCATTAGAGGAAAGACAACTATAACCTTTGTGAGATGTCGAATACCCAAGAAAAATGCATTCTTGGGATCTATGGTCTAATTTGTGGGAGTTATAAGGGCTAAGAAAATGATAACAAGAGAAACCAAACACTTTAAGGCATGCGCAATCAGGTGGCTTGTTGAGCAATTTGAAGTAAGGAGAGTAGTTATCTAGGGTAAGGTTAGGGAGTCTGTTAATGAGGTAGGTTGTTGTGTCAAAAAGCATGATCCCAAAACATTAATGGTAGGGTATATTGAGCAAGTAAGGTTAGGCCAGTTTCAATAATGTGGCACTGTTTATGCTCAACAATGCCATTTTGATGGTGTGTGAGGGTATATGAATCTGTGAATAATTCCCAAATCAGTGAGGTACTTAGTGAAGGGCATGAAATCACCTCCTCATCACTTTGGACACTTTTGATTTGACAATTGAATTGGAGTTCAACCATTTTCTTAAATTTGATGAATTGGGTGAGAGTGTTAGATTTGAGTTTGAGAGGAAACACCCAAACAAATCTGGAAAAGGCATCAACACAAGTTAGAAAATAGGTGTATCCACCTGAGGATTTCATGGGAGATGGTCCCCATAGATCACAGACAACAAGCTCAAAGGGTTGACAGTACATATTGGTGGATATAAAGGTGGACAATCTACGGGATTTTCCTAAGTAACAAGCAGTACACAGTTCAATTGGGGGTTTGGGAGGGATAGGTTGGTGACATAACTTAAAAATTTCAGTAAGAGCCTGATGATGTGGATGCCCTAATTGGGTATGCCACAAAACATATTTATGGTTAGCTATAAATATGGAACTGTTAACATGCTGAGAAGAATTAGGTAAAGTGAAAAAGATATTATTATTGATGGTAGTAGAATTACAAGATGTGCTACAATGATGCAGGTGTTAAGATTGGGAATAGACTTGAACAATTGAGAAATGTGCTTGGGGAACTTGTAGAGTCCATCATCTCCAACTAAACCACGAAGTAGAATTTCAGAAGAAGCATGTGATTTTAAAACACAAAACTTAGGGGTAAACTCTAAGAAAACATTGTTATCTTCTGCGAATTTGCTAACACTTATTAGGTTTTTGGTTATGTGTGGCACAAGTAACACATTTGAAGGGTTAGAGACATGAATGATAGTTTGGTAAAGGAAAATACATAGTACCAACATAGTTGATTGACAAACCTTGGCCATTTCCTATAAAGACAAGCTCACATCCAAGCATAGAAATGGAGTCAGAAAAATTTGATGCATCAGGAATAAGATGGTGAGATGCAACTGAGTCCGAATACCACCATTGATTATTGAAGCTAGCTTCAAAACCTACAAAGAAAGATTGATGCATAAGAGCCCTAGGTGGAGTGGCTCTTAGAGTTGTATAACCAGAAGCAAACTGATACATAGGGCGTGCTGCCATTAGAAAAGGATTATAGGGAGCTCTTTGAGATTTATACATGGCAACATTGGAATTAGACTAACGATGAAAACAGATGGACACATCATGTCCAAATTGATGGCATTTCATTTTGCCAAAACAAATTCTACCACAACCATAATGGCCACCTCCACGGCCAGAATGTCCACCACGCGAGCCATAACCATGATTCTCAACATTAGCAGTAACATGACTTGTACATTGAGGAAATACTTCAGAAACATATTTTTCAATGGTGACTAGCGGGGACAGTGGCGTTGCCTGCGTTAAATTCACAGTCACCGGCTCCGTGAGAATAACTTGCTGATGCTTCTCTAGTTGCGAATCATGTGCAAGAATCGACGACTCAAGTTCATCAAGAGAGATGAGATCTTATTTGCTGTTAACAATAACAACAATGACATCATATTCCTCAGGATGAGCATCAAGAACAATTTCGATTAGGTTACGAAGAGGAACAAGAACTCCAATCGAAATTAGGGATTCATTGATTTTATGAACTCACACCATGAGTTCAACGAATATAAGCGCTCCTTTCATGAGACGACGTAATTTCGATCATAATCAACGTGCTTTGGCGGAGAAAAGTGTGTTGAAGCAGCGGTGAACCTCCGTCTAGACTTGCCATGAATGCTTGCAATCCACGAGCTTTGGTAGAAGCGAATCGAAGATGGTGGATAAAACCATGTGTAGATAAGGGCGTCTTGTTGTCCCCAATCTAGATACTTAAAATTTGCACCTTGAAGTGCCGAATTAGGATCGGAGGATGGCCGTTGAGGAATCACCGACACAATGACAAAACATTGTAGGTGATGACCGCGAACAACGCTATCGATCTGTTACTTCCGTTGCTTGAAATTCTTGTCATAAAGCTTGACTGAGATGAGGTGCGAAAGTTTGACTTGCAATGAAGGAAACAGAGGTTCCATGGAAGCTAATAGCGATCAACTAGATTAAAAAAAGAATGCTCTAGATACCTGTTATCTCCAAAATTCGACGCTAACATTAATAAGGCCATTTGGATGAGAAAAGAATTTTTGTTATCAAGCCAAAAGTAATGTTTTCGACCTTACTCATCAAAAGGATGCGAGTCGAAGGAATTCACATATAGGTTATGTACTTAGAGAAATCTTGATTTGAAATATTTTGCTAAGTATCGACAATGTTCGACCATCTATGCATTCGACAGAGATGGCAGTTACATAAGTCTTGCACGTTCAAGTGTGGAGGGAAAATGTGTAATTTCCAATTCAAATACAGAGACAAGTGGCGCAAGATCAAGCTTCTTCAACATGCAGTTGGACAAGTGTCATCATCTTAGAATAGTCCTAGGAAGAAACCATCGAAAGCGGTTACTTTGTAATATCTATAAATATTTTAGTCTAATGTTAGAATAAGAGTGTGAAAATCATATGTACTAGTAACTCCGTAACACTCAAAGTATCCGCGTGTAGAGAAAAGAGTGCAGTGAGAATGTATGTGATGTAAACACCACCAATTTATCTTCAATATCAATTTATCTTCAAGTTATTTATCTTTAAGTCATTTAACTTTCAAGCCTTTTATGTTAAAGCATTTATCTTTCAAAGTCAGTTACTTTTCAAGCAATTTACTGCATTTCATTTATAATTTGTGTCCTTTACTTTTTCAGTCATTTTAACATTCTTGTCTTGCACTTATATTTCCTTTACCCTTTTTAGTAATTTAAACTTCCTTGCCTTACCTTTAACTTTCATTTACCTTCAAGTCTTGTCTTTATCTTTCCTTTAAAATCTTTAAGCCTTCCTTTTTCTTTCTTTTTACTTCATTTCTTTACTTTCAATACCTTCTGAGTCATGTCAAAGGATTCAAGATTCTTTTCCCAAAAACATTAAAAATTACAAACTATTTAGCACATGTCATATGATCAATCTAGTCGATCCTGCGAGTAACTGAGGATATTTTTGGTATCTTCAGAGGACCAGCGGTTGTATACCAATTTTGGGAGTAAACAATACCATGATAGAATTGCATAATGCAGTTAGAAAAAATAGTTAGAATAATTCTCATTGTATTATATATACGTTGAAGATACAATGAACTCTCTATATATAGAGAGTAAGAGGATGCAAATATGTAACTAACAAATCTGATGCTTGCTAGATCTGATACTTGCTTACTAAGCCAGTTCAACATTACACAATATAGAAACCTAACTACCACTATCTACATTATCTCTAATAATGTTGATTCCCAACAGGTGGTTCTTGATATAAATAATAGTTATTCTTGTGATGTTTTGGGAAGGGACCTTATAAAAAGTTAGGTATCTTTTTCAAACCGATAAGGATATTCAAGTGATGCATGTGATTTGGGAAACCAATAGATGTAAGGATGTCCTTGCAAAGAAAGGAATTCATATAAAAGATTTTTTTGAGTCGTGTCCTCTATTTGTGTAACGCATGTATGAGGATGATTTGACAAGGTGTATATTGCTAGATTTTCTACTGTATAGTTTTTTTTTGCCTTAAGTTTTTCCTTTTATAAAAAATAAAATAAAAAAGCAGTAGTATTTGATCTATTATCGTAAGAATCTACAATCCCAAAATTTCCTATTATTGTTATACACCCTATTAAATATCAGTTTTAATTTGTTCATCCAATCAATCAGGCACTGATACCAAAATTTTCTATTATTGTTATACACCCTACTAAATATCAGTTTTAATTTGTTTATCCAATCAACCATGCACCAATAAAAACACGTACTCAACAAAATTTATGCAAAATCAATTTTTTACTACACGATACAACCTTGTACCAGTGGTTCGCATCAATATACATGATTTATGTAAGACTCAGACCATGTTACTCAAATATAAGGGTGGGAATAGGCCAGACTGGCCTGGAGGGACATATAGTCTAATATACTTAAGACTAGTTCAGACCAGAATTTTTTAATAAAAAAATCAGACTTGGACTTTTTTAAAAGCCTATTTAATTAAATTGGCCAGACTTTGACTATTAAAAAATGCTATGAAACTTTATAGGCCGACTTACATTTTTATATATATTAAAAATATGCTATATATATATATATATATATATATATATATATATATATATATATATATATATATATATATATATATATATATATATATATATATTAGAAAAAATGATACATATGTTACCTATATATGCATATATATTAGAACAAATGCTAAATAAGTCAGCCTATATATGCACTATAAATCTTCTTAAATAATATGGAAAAATTGAGAACTTTAGCGAGAAAAATGTTTGTAAATAGACTTTCATGTCAGACCAAACTTTTAAAAATATCAGATCAAACTAAAAAAGAGAGTCTATAGTAGACCATATGTCAGACTCAAGCCTTTTAAGTTTATTGTAGGTCAGACACCATCCCTTATAAAGCCTAGCCTAACCTAACCTATTAACACCCCTAAAATATTTACCAAATAATGAACAAATAAAAATTCAACAAATCCACAAAATTAACTTTAAGTAGTCAAATCTCCGTCTTACACCAACCAAGAAACTACAACACACTGGTGTTTGCAAAATTTGAAAAATCGAAGGCAATCATTCAATGATGCAATTGGTTTATTAAATCATGGCTTAAATAGTCAGTTTTTTTTCGGTTGATGTATTTTTTATTTAGATAATTTTTTTAAAGTTTTACATTGTTAATTCATTGTCATCATCCGTTTGCATTACTTTATTTATTTTTAAAATAAAAGTCAAAGTTGTTCTAACATCCAACGACTATGACTCACTGACAGTGTAAAACTGCTTTACACTGTCAGTGCATTCCAATTAAATTCATTTTTTAAATATTTAATTTTATTAAGTTTTAATTTCTAAAGTAAAAAATTTACAATAAAATCAGATAAAAAAAGATTTTAACGATCAAAAGATTAATTAAAAAGAGAAAATGGATAGTCTACCGCCAGTCTAAATTATTTTATACTGACATTCATGTATTCCGTCAAATCGGTCTATAATTTTTAAAGTATTTATATGATCGGATAATTTAACTATCATTAAACTCTTAAAACATGTGAATAGATTATTTATGTTTTTTTCTAAAGGCAAATGAAATTAATTTGAATACAAAGAATATTCAACTCTTATAATGAAAAATTCTCAACCAACACTACTCTTCTAAACAAGTTTCATACAAAAAACATGAAAAGAAGAGTTGAACTAAGGAATCTCACTAATACAATTTCATTTCCAAACAAAAAAATTTAACATTCCAAACAATGTTAAACTGACTTTCTCCGAGTTAAAAATACAGTTATACTTTCCTTCCAAATATCCCAAACCACTGCCATCCAAATCGTTCCATTCACAAAATTCTGATCATTACTTGCACCATTACTATTCCAATCCAACCAAAATCTAAAAACTTCCCCATTAAAAACAAAAACAATTCCCAATAATTTTCCAAATTTCCTTAGCCTCTCTACACAAGAAGAAAAGGTTAATAATGTCCTCTTCAAAAAATTCACACAAACAACAAGATCTATCCAAAAGCAATAAACAGAGCTTCATATTAAAAGAGAAAATAGAGAAACGTGCAAACTCAACATATAAGTTTGGAACCAATTTCCTTATTTAGAATGATTTCATTTTCAACATAAAGATATATAAACTAGTGACACCATCAAAAGTACTATTTCATATCGGTTGCTATAAAAGTTTGGAGTTTGGACATTTCTCAAATAATCAAGTAAAACATAATAGCAACATGTTACTATCTCTAACCATGGTTAGAAAATATCAATATGGCCGATCCTGACTTTTTAGAGGTCATGTGCAAATAATTAATATTCCTCTCTGTCTCTAAAATAAAAGGGAAAAATAAAACTCAAAAAATAAAAATAAAAATTTAAAGTTAATTATTCAATTTTTTATTAGGCCTATAATTTTTTATTTGTCCAGGGCCTCTAAAATGTCAGAACCGGTCATGCATGTTAAACATCACATTCTAAACAATTACTCTGATAGTTAATTCATCATTAAAATCCATAGTAATTAAATTAACATGTCAAGCATCACTTGCTAACCAATTATGCTATAAAAAACTAAATAATATTCAAAAACTAACTCTATAAAAAGAAAAATTCGTCTTCTTCATCCTTCATCTTCTTCCATCTCAATTTATCCTCAAACCTCTACTTCTTCTTCCTCTCTGATTCGATCCCTATAAGGAAAACATATGTTAAGCCAAATAACTAACACTCATGTGAAAATTGAAATAATATTTTTAGCTTTTACCTTTGAAATAAATAATTTGTACAATAAATTTTGTGACATATGCACTCTTATATTTATTTGTCCGTTATTTAGTGCGCGCACGCACAAAAAAAAATCATTGTGTTTCTTCATACATTTGGTTTTAAGCTAAATTATTTGTCAAATTAAATTGATATGGAGTATAATATTGCACTACACAGGAAAAATATGAAGAAATTTTTTTTTATTAAAATTATTTATATGATGAAACATGTCATATGTTTTCATATATCAAAAAAATTCTCAAATGGTATGAAAAGATTTTAAAATATGTGATATGTGATATTTTGAACTTATATCTTTTTGCAATGGTGCAATAAAACATTTACAATTTAAAAAAGAAGTCAAACATTTAATTCTATAAAGTAAGGGTTTGAGAATTAATGTCTAAGCATAAGAAGATTCATAGATTTTTTTTTTGATTTAAAAATGCATATTACTATAATTTTTTATTGAATCTTCGGATCGTCAGATAATAAAATTAAGGTTTAAAGAACTTATATCTCTTTCAGAGTGCATTTTTCACAATTTTTTTATTGGATTTTAATTCATCTTTTAACGTTTAATAAGATTATTTTAATTTGATTGAGATAGGCCAAGAATTAACGATTTTGATTGAATATTAAACTTTGTGACAGAAGCATCTTAATTCCTCAAATTTTCATCTTTAAAGATACTAAGCTACTCTTTCCTTAACTTATCATTGTCTTAGATGAATTGTTTGTTGTTTAAAGAGTTCCAACTCACAATTAGAGACAATTCAGCCAAATATTCTTCACAGTTTTTAAATGTATTTAACATATTAATCATCACATGCTAACCAATTACTCTTACAATTAATTCTTTGTTTTCTACGTTTTCTACATTGATGAGAGTTCATCAAGTAAAAAAATGAATGAGAATAACTTCGTCATCATTATACAAACGTAATAGTAATTAACCAAATAAATTACAACACAACGAACCAATCTAATAAATTTACAATTGAAGTTAAAGATTATTCAAAATCTTTTAGTACTAAATAATACTTATTAAACTCTAATATAACTTGTAGTTAATTAAACATAATAATAATAATAATAATAATAATAATAATATAACTCTATAAAAAGAAAATTTCGTCTTCTTCATTATTCATCCTTCTCCTTCTTCCATCTCAATTTACTCTCAATTATCTACCTTTTCCTCCTCACTGATTCAATCCCTATCAAGAAAAAATATGTTAAACCAAATGAAAAACATTCGTGAGAAAACTGAAATAAAATTTTTAGCTTTTTAATTTTGATTAGAAGAGAACGAGGAAGAAGAATTATGCTCCTTCGGCAGAATAAGAACCGGTGGAGGCACTATCTCCAGTGGAGGATGCCGACCGTAGGCTCTCATGATAGCCCAGATAACCAAAACACACACCATTGCAGCCACTACGGTAGCTACGATGATGACTATTATAACATCGTTGTGGTGGTGGTTTTTATGGTCTGGTGGGATAATAGGGTTTGTATTGTTATGTCGTAGGTAAGGTGGAATGGATGTTAGAGGCGAGGAGTAGGGTGGAAAAGTGTGGTTGAAATTCATAGATGGAAGAGAAAGGAGAATAAGGGAATTGGATGTTGGGCAACACTCTAGTTCAAAGAAGGAGAAGAATGAGTGACGCTAATTTGAATCCTATAATACAAGAAAATAATGTACTCATAAATTCAATTTTAGACTAATCGATTTAACTTATAATTAACCAATCATAGTAGAAATTTCAATGTATTTAACATGTCAAACATCACATTCTAACAAATTACTATTATAGTTAATTCATCATTAAAAACCATAATAGTTAAATTAACATGTTAAACATCAGATGCTAACCGATTATGCAATAAAACTCTATAAAAAACTAAACATTATTTAAAAACTAACTCTATAAAAAGAAAAATTATTCTTCTTCTTCTTCATCCTTCATCCTTCATCTTCTTCCATCTCAATTTAACCTCAAACCTCTACCTATTCTTCCTCTCTAATTCAATCTTTATCAGGAAAAAAATATGTTAAACCAAATAACTAACATTCATGAGAAAACTGAAATAATTTTTTTAGCTTTTACCTTTGATTTGAAGAGAAGAGGAAGAAGAAGTCATAAGCTGCTCTGGTAGAATAAGAATCGGTGAAGGCACTATCTCCAGCGTAGGAGGTCGACAATATGCTCTCCAGATCGCACAATTAACCAAAATACACACTGCTACAACTAATATGGTAGCAGCTACGTTGGTAATTAAAACGTCGCGACAATGGTGGTTGTGGTGGTTCGGGCCTAAGTAAGGGCTCAAAATCTATTCTAGATTGACACAACGACTAGGCATGGCCCAATCATCTCTTACGCATGGAGCAACCCACTAGCCCAAATGTCAAAGGGACCCACCAAATTCATGTTCCATTGGATCAACCGAGATTCGTCGACCACGCATGCTCGGGGTCGGTTCTCTCTACTCGATCTTGACCTCTGTCCGACATCAGCAGAGATCACCCAAATTCAACCAGGACGACTCTTGCTCGGATAATCATATGCCCGACTGTTGCACCCCAAAATTTGCCCTCACAATGCAACACTTTGTGTGCTAAGAAGGTTCACAAGGTTCACAAGACCTTTCATTAGGTTCATAAAGTTTACAAGATACTTTATGAGGTTCACAAGGTTCACAAGACCTTCCATGAGGTTCATGAAGTTTACAAGATACTTTGTAAAGTTCACAAGGTTCACAAGACCTTCCATGAGGTTCATGAAGTCTACAAGACACTTTATGAGGTTCACAAGGTTCACAAGACACCTTAAGAGGTTCACAAGGTTCACAAGACCTCTCATGAGGTTCATGAAGCTCACAAGACATCTTATGAGGTTCACAAGGTTCACAAAGTTCACAATTAGTCAGAAGATTGGACAATTCCCTCAGACAATGCATCCTCCTAAGCAGTGCATCCAAAACTAGGGTTTTGATTTTAATCAGACCAAATGGATTTCCAAGACTTCAAGTGAGCTTAATAACATCTTATATGTGTCTAAGAATCCCCATGACAAATTTCAGAACTTTTCTCAAAGGTTTGCTCAGTCAAATGATCAGATAAGTCAAAATCAGTCAAAGCAGTTAAAAAGTCAAACTGAGGTCAACTGTGGTCAAACCAAAGTCAAACTTCATGATTTTTTGCCAACATCAAGTATATGAAGTAAAATTCATCATTTAATCAAAGGTTGATCATGATTCATCAAGGATATTTCAGATCATCAAGAATCAGAGGTTTCTAAATTAGGGTTTCCTCAGGAAAAGTCAACTGAACTTTGACCAGCCATAACTTTCACATGCTTCATCAAATTTTTCCCATCCAAAGCTCATTTTGAAGGAAATTGAATTCTCTACAACTTTGTGTCTCACAAGCCAAGCCCAAAAATGCTTCATTTGGAAGGTATGAGCTAAGACATTATAGGTCCTTTTGAAAGTCAACAAAAAGTCAACAACTTCAAAAGGGCATAACTTGAGAATGGTAAATGATATGGACATGAAACCAATGGTGTTGGTTAGAGGACTCTTCAAGATTTCCAAAATGTCCAAGAACACCCTCATAGCATTAAAATTGAAGGATTTGTGCCCTTGCAAAGTTGGGAAATTCTAGGGAAGTTTATGAAGCAAATAAGGCCTTAAAGTCAATTTTTGCTAAATGAGCCCACCTAATTGCCATTCAAACCTTAAAAACTCATCAAGCACGACCCAAACCACTTATTTTCTGATTTTTTATTTTTTATTTCATATTTATTTGAATTTTATTCATTAAAATACAAATTAAATTGAAATAAAATATAAAAGTCATATATTTGATTTGATTTTTTGGTTCTAGAAAGTTTTAACACTCATTTAAACTTGATTAATACCATTTAAATTCAGATCATCCAAACATGGCAAGGCTAGATCAAGAATATTCAAAATTTAAGATTACATCTTTTTCAATCTCCCAAAGTCCAAATATCCATAAATTTGTTAAATTCTTGACCTAATTTCATCAAGTGGTATATATACAACATGAAGACAAGCATTGCACACGATTTCCTAGCCTCTTACACATTGTTCAAACTTCACAAAAATCTTCAAAAAACTCCAATTCGGTTTCCTACTTAGAAGCAATTTCAAAGCTTTTTGAAGGTTGCATTGGTTCCCTTGAACATCACTGAACATAACCTGATCTTTATCATTGTCCAAAACATGCCTAAATGCATAATCCGAAATCGTGTTCTTGCATTTTTTTGATTTTTTCGTATTCTGCTATTCATGTGTGTCGCTCCCGACAAATGAAACGGGGTCAGATGAGGGTACAGACGCGAACGGTCGGCGAAGGAGACAGTGAGAACACACAGCCGTGAACTCACTGGAGATGAATAGAGTCGCCAGCTAGGCATTTTTATCCCGGAGGAAAGGCAATGCTGCATAAACCTAGAAAAAGATGGATAAGACGGTTTGCGAACCAGAGAGACTGAGAAAGGGGGTTGGTTACAACCTGGGAAGGTATTAGCACCCAGATTGTCCGTCGTACTCGACGGGATCCACGCTTAAAAGATTTGTGTTTTAAAGGGGTAGTGTCAGTGCAATCTGTGTGTAAAAGAGCTGGAAAAGAATGTACAGGTGTCAGTGTGAAGGAAGTGAAGTGTATAATGATGTGTCAGTGTAGGAACAAGGATAAAATGCTCAAGATCATGAGGCTAAAGAAATAAGGCTGGAAAGAGGGGGAATGTACAGGGACTTTTGTTCGATAACCGTTAAGTTATGCCTACGTATCCTCTCGTGCAATGAGGAAGTCAGAACACCGTAGTTCGACCCAAAGAGACTGAAAGGTGAATTGACTTGTGAACTGCTTGCAGTCTATGCTCAAGTGTATGATCTGTCTGGCACAGATGCAAACTGTCTTGCATTAGACGGAAGAAGCAAGTTCTCGATTGTGAGTGAATGAGATGAGAAAAGAATCCCGAAGGAGACGATTATTGTTTGTTTTTGAGTTTTCAGTCTTTTATTGCTTTTGGAGTTTGTCATAGGATAATGAGCTTAAACCTAAATCAATGGATTTGGTAAACTCATCACATCATCCCTCTGATTAGGGGTAATGAGAATTACCTTAAGTGTGAAGTCAGATTCTCACACTTAATCACCTTTGATGCAGGGTTAAGATCATTAACCTACTTGTGATTATTTAGATGTTTTTGTGATTTTTGTTTAGTGTTAAGTAATGAGGTTAAGCCATAATCAGGGATTTAACAGACTCATTACACCACCCTAAAAGAAGGATAATAGATGAGAATGTTTAAGCTGGGGAAAACTCCTCAACTTAATCCATGATTAGGGATTAAACCCATGACAAAACAAGTCTTTATTAGATGGATTTTAATTAGTGGTATGATGATGAAGTGTTTTTTATGATTTGTAAGACAACTTGAGGGGGACTTGTCCATTAACTTTAGGGTTAGTCCTTCTTAACCAATTAAGGAAGAATTAGAACCCTAATGCAAGGCCCAAGTTACAAGTGTACTGTCTTGATGTTTATTAAGTGAATTGATTAAGAGAGTTCAACACCTTAAGGGTCCAAGACTTAGGATTAAAGTTATACAGTCCATCCTAAAAGAAGGATGCAGGCATGATCTTAATCACAAAGTCTTAAAGCCTTGAGGGTTTAGTCCCTGATTATGAGGTGAGGAGAGATGACTCAAGGAGAGACACAAAGGTAAAAACTATGGGGGAGACTAATCAAAACCCTAATTCATTATCATGCTTGGTTGGTCCTAATGTTTGTGAGGTTTTCAAGAACAATCTTCAGAAGAACCACCAGGAAGCAGATGAACAGGATCAAGAGAAGCAAAGTGACTTGCTTCAATCAAGAAGTCAAGTCACTTGAAGAAAGAAAGTGGGAAGAAGGGAGAATGAGCAAGCTCAAACTCAAACACACATAAGAATGCAGCAAGGTATGCAAGAGAGATGAAAAGAAAAGTTGTGAGAAGTGAAGGCAAATTCACTTCCCAAATTTACTTACCACCTGAAATGTTAGAAGCAAATGCAATACAATGCTAAATGAAATGAAATGATATGATAAGCAAAAACCAGAAGCATGTTGATGATGATGATGATGCTATGGAGTGCTATGAACATGAGACAAGACAATGAGATGTTCATACAAAGCCATGGATGCAAATGATGCAAGTTGAGGAGCATGGACAAACATGAGATGTTATGAAACATACAAGACAAATGACATGGCAAACATGCAATGCAATGATCAATGATGCTTCATACATGTCTTAAGATGTCAAATGAAACATAGGAATGCACAAAATGCAATGACAAGTCAAGTCATGCAAGGAAATGCAAGAATGATGCAAAGGGAAAGCCCAAATTAGGGTTCATGAAACAAACATCAAACACAAACCAAAAACAGAAGCAAACCCTAATATGAAAAATGGAAAATGGTACCTAAAGAAACCCTAGACCTATAATGAACCACTGCCCAAAGGGGAGCTCTCAACTCTCAACCAAACTCAAGTTATGAATTTTACAAGTTATTAGGGTTTTTTAGGGTTTGTAACAAAAGAAATGCCAATCAATTAGAAAATGCAAGATCAAATCTTGGCCTTTTTATCCTTGAAAGTACATGTCAAATGGAAAACAATGCAAAAAGAATCAATGTCTCAACCTTTACCAAAAGACAGAAATGAATTTTCAAACTTATGATCAAAATAATGCATCAAAAATGATTTAATTCAATGAAAAATTCTTAAAATGCATCAAGATCAAAAAAGAAATTTGGTTTGAAGGTTGGACAATGTTTCTAAATGTCTTAGAACATTTCATGAATTTTTTTGTAATTTTTAAATACCTAAAAGTATTTTTAATTAATTAATTCTCATTAATCAATTAAAAATAATCTTTTAAATATTTAAAAATACTTTTTTAATGATAAAAATAAAATAAAAAATATTTTTGTGTCATAAAAATTAATAAAACCTTAAAGAAAAAGTTTCATAATTTTTATGATTTTTTTGCTATTTTAAATAATTGATACAAATTAAATGAAAATAAATGAATTAAAAATTGAATAAAAAGAGAAGTAATCAGATTGGACGCGTGAGATTGATTCTGGGGATAAATTCATTGACCACGCGCCACATCCAATGGTCCACGTTTGAACTGACTAAATTAAATAAATTAAGATTAATTAACCCTAACACGTGGATTAGGGTTAATCAAACACATCTGGGCCACTCAATCTGGAGGGAAGTCAACAAGTCAGCGCACATCAACGGACCAAATTCAAACTTGACTTAATGACTGTAATTAGGGCAAACTAAACTCAGGTGGCCGGAGAAGACTTCCGGTCATCTTCTCCGGCCAGAAGGTCACCTGAAAAATCTCAAAACTTCCCAAAACGTAAAATAAATGAAAACTAAGATCATGGAAACGTTCCTCTCATCCTCACGAATCAAAGCCCTATCCTAAAACAAATTTATTTAACCTAGACAAGCTGAATCGAAGAGGGAAAGTTCTAGGGTTCGTAAGCTTCAAACAGCAATTAAATTCTCAAAACACATCCATTTCAAAAACTAAAAGCATTAGCATGATCAGGAGAGCATAAGGAACAAGTTTGTAACTAAAAAAGAGATTTCTGGAAAAAATTATTTGGAGCTACCTGAGATTTGCAACCTTTGATTTAGGAACTTTCAGGCCCTTTCTTTAAGTGCAAACTGCTCCTCTTGGCCCCCCAAAGATGTCTGAATGCTCAAATGGAGTTTAGACTTGCTGGATGATGAGTTTCGAAGAGAACTGCTTCAGTTCAGTCAACAATGGCAGCTGGGATTCTGGCACTTTCAGGCTATGAGAGGTGGTTGTCTGTGATCTATGAAGTGTGTTGAGAAGCTTGGCAAAGTTTGTTTTGATGTTTATGAGCTATGGTGAGAGTTGCAAGTGAAACTGCAAACTGAGGTGAGAGATGGCAGTGAAGTGTTTTGGCTGTTTCAGGCTATGGTTCTTGATGCTTTGTGCTCTATGGATCAAAGTGAAATGAATGGTGAAGGTTGCTTGGGTGTTTGATGGCTGTGTAATGAAATTCGAAGGAAGTTGCAAGTTGGGGTGTTTTTGTGTAAGTTGTGAATGTCAATGCTTCAGCCTTGGTTTCTATGTGATATGGCCAGCAAAATGAATGAATAAACAATTCTGATTGGTCTCTTGATGTGACTTGTGCAGCTGTGATAGGTGAGTTTGCTTTTGCATAAAATCCACTTTTGTGTAAGATAGGGCATGGTGTGATGCTAGGCAAGTACAAGTTGGGTGCTGGTGCAGCAAAAGGTGAGGGAGAGGCTAGCCCAAAGTCAGCTTCCAATGCTGCAACTTGTAGGAAGTGAATCATGAGTTTTTGCAACTTGGCTAGTTTATGTTTCACATGTGATCTTTGCATAACCAAACATGAAACCAAGGGCAAACTTAGTTCAAATCTGATTTTTTAGGACTTAGAGGATGTTTACATGCTGGTTTGACATGAATTAGAGGCTGCATTTTGACTTGATTCAAGACTTTGCAAAATTTCCACTTAGTGCATGACATGAAAAACAATGATTTTTGGTAACTTTAACACACCATAACTTTTGATTCAAGAAGAGTTAGATCATGTTCTTGTACTTTTTGAAAAGGGAAAGATGAGATCTACAACTTTCATGACCAAAGTTTTTCCATTTGAAGCCTTTTTGGATCATAAATCAAAGCTTGAAAATTGACCTAAAAGGATGCATTCTTGAAAAGTCAACAAAACCCAAAAAGTCAACTCTTGCAAAAACCCTAAATTCTTGAATTTTGTGAACTTCAAACCTCTTCCATGATCAAATAAAGATCATACACACTCAAAATGATGAAGATCACCCATTGGTTGGGTCATTGGGGGCCTCAGATGCCCTGATTTTACACTGACTTGTCTGAAAAGTCAACTCTTGATCAGATGACTTCCCCATGGAATTTCTTCATGAAAATTGATATGCATACTCCCTATACCATATAGAGACCAATGGAAACAAGAATGACCAAAAAAATTGGAGTTATGGCCTCTGAAACCAAAACCCTAATTTTCAGTCAACTGTGCAGTTCATCCTGGCTCTGCATCCACTCAAACCCTAGTTCTTGTGATCCCTCTGCAATTTTGACTTTGTGGGGATGTAACATGATATAAGAGCACACATGGACCCCTTTGAATTGATTGGTGGCCTTTGGAATGGCTCAAGATGCTTTGGGATTGCTCAGATCACAAACCCTAGGTGCAGATGCCTTAGAAGCTATGCAGTGAATCAAAATGAGATGTGAGATGATATGTTTTGTGTATATGGATATGAGATGATCACAAGCCATGGTGTGAATGGGTGAGGGCAAATTTGGGGTGTTTACAGCTGCCCCTATTCAAACATGAGTTAGCTGTGCAGGGTGTAAGCGACGGCTTAACAGGCAAACAAGATAACTTGTGGTTGAATACCAAAGACAGTCCAAAATTTGCACTCACAAAATGAAGAGGAAAAGGGATATAGATTGTAAAAGCAAATAAAGCATATTATAAAGTGTGTGCGACGGAGGACGACCGTCGAGCAGAGGACGACTGCTGGGTAAATAGCAATGACGGGGACGGCCGACATGCTGGGAAAAGTGTGCAAAATAAAGCAATGACGGGGACGGCCGACATGCTGGGGATAGAAGGTAAAGCTAAGACGGGGACGGCCGACTAGCTGGGGAAAATAGGATATCATGATGGGGACGGCCATCAAGATAAAGCTGTAACATTCTCTGGGGATTGGTGAAACATGACGGGGACGGCCATCAAGTTCACAAAGGTAAAGTAACCAACGATGGGGACGGCCATCGGGTTAAAAAAAGAAAAGGGACCACGACGGGGACGGCCATCGGGTTAAAGAATAAATGAAATAAACAGATGATGGGGTACGGCCATCAAAGGTGAAGGACGATCACCTAGCAGGGGACGGCTGCTCTGTTGGGGATAAAAGAAATATGATGGGGACGGCCATCAAAGGTGGAGGACGACCACCTGGCAGGGTACGGCTGCCAAAATATCAACGATGGGGACGGCCATCGGATAGAAAAGGTCAACGATGGGGACGGCCATCGGACGAGCATGATGGAGGACGACCATCAAGAAGTGGAGGACGACCACTCAGCAGGGGACGGCTGCTCTCAAAGTTTATCATAACACAGGATGAGTGTTAGACAACTAAAATCAACAATGGGGACGGCCATTGGATAAAGTGATGAAGGACGATCATCAAAAGGTGGAGGACGACCACCTAGCAGGGGACGGCTGCTAAAATCAACGATGGGGACGGCCATCGGATGAGCATGATGGAGGACGACCATCAAGAGGTGGAGGACGACCACCTAGCAGGGGACGGCTGCTAAAATCAACGATGGGGACGGCCATCGGATGAGCATGATGGAGGACGACCATCAAGAAGTGGAGGACGACCACTCGGCAGGGTACGGCTGCTCTCAGAGGTATCATAACACAGGACGAGTGTTAGATAAAAAGAAAATTTGTTGGCAATCTACTGGGGAGATAGTAAACACGGACGAGCGTTTACATCCAAGAAACAAAAGGTATAAGTGTTTGGTATTGTGTATAGATTAAAGGTGCGGACGAGCATCCTTAAGACTATGATACGGACGAGTATCATGTAGAAACAAACTGACACGTGCTCAGAGCTGATGATACGGACGAGTATCAACTGGTTAACAAGGAACACGGACGAGTGTTGCATCTGAAAGTATCCTTCTGGGGAATAGTAGACACAGACGAGCATCTATATTCACGAAGACATAAGTGTTTGACACGGTGTATGGATTAAAGATGCGGACGAGCATCCTTAAGACTATGATACGGACGAGTATCATGTAGAAACAAACATTAGACGCAATGTTCTGAGATGATGGTACGGACGAGTACCAACTGGTTAACAAAGAACAAGGACTACTGTCGAATCTGCGGGGATATAAATGATGTATACAAAATACGGACGAGTATTTGCATAAGTGTACCAATGGGTAGTGGATATGTATAGATGAGCATTATCTGCTGGGGAGAGTGACACGGACGAGTGTCAAGAAAGAAGAGTATAATATTAACAAGTATATGGGTGATGAAAGTGTAAGTGAACTTGCTGGGGATGCGACACGGACGGGTGTCAAGAAAGTGTATACAGGCATAGGCGACCATGCTGGGGATATGACACGGACGGGTGTCAAGGATGAGTATATATGGGTATATGTGAGTGCAAAGAGGGTGTCTTTGGCTTTCTGCTGGTGATTTGACACGGACGGGTGTCAGGAAATATCTGCAATACTGGTGATCTTGTTTGTAAAGTATATTCAGGCAACCCGCTGGGGAAAGATGACACGGACGGGTGTCAAAAGGGGTTATGCACTGGTGTTTGTGATTTGAAAGGCAGCTGCTTTTGCTGGGACTCTGATGGGGATGTTTCTGTATATATTCTGTACGCTGACGGGTTGTCAATACTTACAAGTGTTCGATTCACATCATGACTTATGATTATGCTATGCATTTGATTTTTGCCGTAATGCTCCGTATTAGACGGAATGCTACGCTCTGAGGGTATAATATGATGCGAATGCTATGATTATGCAAAGAGGCACAGATCCGGGATTTGGATCCCGTTGCTGCAAAGATCTCTGGTTGATCTGCTTGAAGTGAACATCCCAGCTGGGGATGAGATCATTGGTAGATCTAATGATGTATCCGTTTGGGGATATAAGCCACTGATTGACATATCTTTATAATACAGGACCCAGCTGGGGTTTGTAGAAGCGTTCCTCCCCTCTGTTGTGACTTCTTCGTGCGTTGCTCTTCTGAATAGAGGCTTGAAGCTCCGCGGGGAGATGATTTCCTGATTCTGCATCCTGCTGAGGAGGGATAGTTGGTATTTTAGTCGGGGAAATGCTATTGGTAAATCAACTGGGGAGAGCAATGGGAAGCAACTCAGCTGGGGATAGAGCATTTCGGATGCTGATATCTTTCGTTGATTTGCCAGCTTGCTGAGATATACCTTGCATGCCCCAAGTTGCGTTCTGGATACCTGCAATCCTGCGAGGATAAGGAAACGCACAAATGGTCCCGAGGTATCCTTTACTGGATTCCGTCATAGGAGATAAGTACTTTCGAGAGTAAGTATATTCCCTGTAAGCATGTGCTTTATTTTTAGAGAAAGGCATCTGTACTTATGCAATTGTGTTTTTAGAGATATCAGACAATTCTTTGCAAAACATAAAAATGTAAAAAACGAGGCATGACTGAGAATCTGATTTTATTAATTCATGTGCCCTGAATTGGCAAGATACAGTCAAAGAGACATATCTCCTGAAATGAGGAGAATGTTACAAATTGAGAAACAAAGTGCTGGCAGTGTTGATGACGCTTTGAGGAGCTTCCTCTCCCGCTATGACTCGTATGACAATGACGTTCTTCTCGTCTTGCTTTCTGGAGAGAGTTGATTCTGATCGGAGCTTGATTCTGTCAAAGCTTTCCAAGTTGTAAGTGATACAGACGAATTCAGAGTGCAGTTGTTCGCTTATTCCCTTATTTTGCATGGATCGCCCTTTCGGGTTTTCAATCCATCGGGATACCCATTTTTGCCTGAGTTGTCCAATGCGGCTTTTCAACTCAGCGGGTGTACATTTTTTTGTTTATTTCCCTTATTTTTGCCCGAGTCTCTTATTCTGTTTTTGACTCGCCGGGATGCCCTATTTTTGCCTGGACTTACATTCTGTTTTTATGTCCAGCGGGTCATTTTATGCGAAGTATTTTTTAACCGCATCTGAATTCACAGGGGATGGAAAATCTTCACCATCCATGGTGCTGAGCATCAGTGCTCCGCCAGAGAAAACTTTCTTTACAACGAATGGTCCTTCATAATTTGGAGTCCATTTGCCCCTGTGGTCTGTATGAGGAGGGAGTATTCTTTTCAGCACAAGATCTCCTACCTGGTACTCTCGGTGCCTGACTTTCTGATCGAAGGCTCTCTTCATTCTCTTCTGATATAACTGCCCGTGGCAGATTGCAGCCAATCTCTTCTCTTCGATCAGACTCAGTTGCTCGTATCGGGACCTAACCCATTCTGCTTCACTCAGTTTGACATCCATCAATACCCGTAGCGAGGGTAATTCAACTTCAACTGGTAGGACTGCTTCCATACCATACACAAGCTGATACGGTGTTGCCCCAGTGGATGTCCTGATTGATGTGCGATACCCATGCAAGGCAAATGGTAGCATTTCATGCCAGTCTCTGTAGGTGACTACCATCTTTTGCACAATCTTCTTGATGTTCTTATTTGCTGCCTCAACAGCGCCGTTCATCTTTGGCCTGTAAGGAGAAGAATTGTGATGTTGGATCCTGAAGTCCCGGCATAATTCCGCCATCATTTTGTTGTTGAGATTAGAACCATTATCAGTAATGATTCGCTCGGGCACTCCATATCTACAGATGATATCTCTTTTCAGAAATCGAGCTACCACTTGCCTGGTGACGTTTGCATATGAGGCTGCTTCAACCCACTTGGTAAAATAGTCGATGGCGACCAGGATGAATCTGTGGCCGTTTGAAGCAGTTGGCTCAATCTTGCCAATCATGTCAATGCCCCACATGGCAAAAGGCCATGGTGAAGACATTATGTTCAAAGGGTTTGGAGGCACATGTACTTTGTCTGCATAGATCTGACATTTGTGACATTTCCTGGCATAGGCACAACAGTCTGCATCCATTGTGATCCAGTAATAGCCCGATCTTAACAACTTCTTAGCCATTGCATGTCCTCCAGCATGGGTGCCAAAAGAGCCTTTATGCACTTCATGCATCAGTAGATCTGCTTCCGTCTTGTCAACACATCTGAGGAGTACCATATCAAAGTTCCTCTTGTATAAAGATCCATCAGTGTTCAGAAAGAAACTTCTAGCAAGCCTTCTTAAAGTCTTCTTATCATTGGAAGATGCCCCAGGTGGGTACGTTTGATCCTCCAAGAAGCACTTGATGTCATGAAACCAAGGCTCGTCATCTTTAGCAATATCTGCTGCGAATACATATGCTGGTCTATCGAGTCTCGATACTGAAATCTGAGGTACAAAGTTAGCAGCTTGAACTTTGATCATGGATGAAATGGTAGCAAGAGCATCCGCAAACTGATTCTCGTCCCGAGGGATATACTCAAGCTTGACTGTTGTGAAGAAAGTCAATAACCTTCTTGTATAATCCCTGTAAGGTATCAGATGATCTTGGTGGGTGTACCATTTTCCGTTGGTCTGATTGATTACCAAAGCTGAATCTCCGAATACGGTCAATGTCTTGATCCTGAGGTCAATGGCTTCCTCAAGACCCATAATGCAAGCTTCGTATTCAGCTTCGTTGTTAGTGCAGTTGAAAGTGAGCTTTGCCGAGAAAGGCATGTGGACCCCTTTAGGTGTAATGAGTACTGCACCAACACCACGGCCATTCATGTTGACAGCCCCATCAAACATCATAGTCCATTCTTCTTCTGGGTCAGGCCCTTCAGTGTGAATAGGCTCTTCATGATCTTTTGCTTTAATGAACATGATGTCTTCATCGGGGAAGTCGAACCTCATAGGCTGGTAGTCATCAATGGGTTGCTCAGCAAGATATTCAGATAGTACACTGCCCTTGATGGCTTTTTGAGATGTGTACTGTATGTCGTATTCTGTGAGAATCATCTGCCATCTTGCAACCCGTCCGGTAAGAGCTGGCTTCTCGAAAATGTACTTAACTGGATCCATTTTTGAGATCAATAGAGTAGTGTGGGTCAACATATACTGCCTTAGTCGGCGAGCAGCCCACGCTAAAGCACAGCAAGTTTTCTCGAGCAGTGAATAACGCTGTTCACAGTCGGTAAACTTTTTGCTTAGGTAGTATATTGCATACTCTTTTCGACCAGACTCGTCATGCTGGCCCAGCACACACCCCATTGACTCTTCTAATACTGTCAAATACATTATCAGAGGTCTTCCTTCAACTGGCGGCATGAGGATTGGAGGTTCTTGCAGATATTCCTTGATCTTGTCAAAAGCCCTTTGGCAATCTTCGTTCCACCTAACCGTTTGTTCTTTTCTTAGCAGCTTGAACAGGGGTTCACAGGTCGCCGTGAGGTGAGATATGAACCGTGAAATGTAGTTCAATCGACCTAAGAACCCTCGAACTTCTTTCTCAGTTTTCGGTGCAGGCATCTCTTGGATGGCTTTGACTTTATCAGGGTCAACCTCGATCCCTTTCTCGCTTACAATAAAGCCCAGCAGCTTACCGGATCGCACCCCAAATGTGCATTTGTTGGGGTTTAGCTTCAGCTGATACTTCCTCAGACGCTTGAATAATTTGAGCAGATTCACCAGATGGTCTTCCTCTGTAAAGGACTTGGCAATCATATCATCCACATAGCATTCTATTTCCTTATGAATCATATCGTGGAATAATGTTACCATAGCCCGTTGATAGGTGGCACCAGCATTCTTCAGTCCGAATGGCATCACCTTATAACAGAACGTGCCCCAAGGTGTAATGAATGTTGTCTTCTCCATGTCTTCAGGTGACATTTTGATCTGGTTGTATCCTGAAAATCCATCCATGAAGGAAAATACCGAGAACTGAGCCGTGTTATCCACCAATACATCAATGTGAGGTAATGGGAAGTCATCTTTCGGGCTGGCTCTGTTCAGATCCCGGTAATCAACACACATTCTTACTTTGCCGTCCTTCTTAGGCACAGGCACAATATTAGCAACCCACGGTGGATAGCTAGTTACAGCAAGGAACCCGGCGTCCCATTGCTTTTGTACCTCTTCCTTGATTTTCATAGCCATGTCTGGGCGGGTTCGGCGCAACTTCTGTTTGACTGGTGGGCATTCTTCCCTCAAAGGCAGCTTATGCACAACAATATCGGTATCCAACCCTGGCATATCTTGGTAGGACCAAGCAAACACATCAACATACTCTTGAAGCAGATCTATCAGTTGTCTCTTCACTGAGTCTTGCAGGCAGGCCCCGATCTTGACTTCTTTCACATTTTCCTCTGTACCAAGATTAATCACTTCAACCTCCTCCTGATGAGGGGTAATAACCTTTTCCTCCTGTCTTAACAACCTGGCTAGCTCTTCAGGAAGCTCGTATTCTTCTTCAACCCCTTCGTCAGCTTGATTGATCGGATTGTCAAAGTCATACGATGTCATAGCCGTGCTGTTGTCGGTGCGGTCAGGATGGCACTCTCTGCAAGGGTTAGGTTGTTTATTTTAGTGATCTGATTTTAGTCTTGCTTTAGAAAAAAAAGTGAAATGAAGTTATCATTTTGAAAACACCGCCATTTATTTTTGTACAAAAAGAAAAATGGAAAAACAGTGAGCAGAAAAGAAAAAGACTCGTTTGCAAAAAGATTGTCTGATATTTCATTAATTTAATCTTGTTTGCACAAAAGTACAGATGGCCCTGGTTACAAAATGAGTCTTGTCATCTTGGGCAAGATGCAAGACTTTGATGCATGCTTTTAAAATACAGGAAATAATAATTACTCTGCTCGAGTAACACTTATAATTCCCTGGGAAGACCAGTTCGAGACACTGCTCCCCGGGACCTTTGGACGAATCCAATTCTCCAGGTTGCGCTCCTCTTCCAGCTCGTCTTCCAGACAGTTGATAGCATCAGGGGTAAGCATTCCCCCACTGACAAATCCTGGCTCTGCAGCAGCCTTTGCTTGATGTTGAGTTGGTCTGTAACCCAACCCAAATTTGTCCTTCTTTTCCTCCACAGCTAAGACCTTGCCCCAGCCTAGGGCAGTTCCTTCCTCAACAACCTTCCGGGCTTGTTGGTATGACGACATGGAGATCCCTGAAACAGCAGATGCTTCATTCACGTTCAAGGCCTCAAAACCTTGGCTCATGGTTTCAACGATCTCTCCATCCATTTCAATATACTTGTAAGTAGCCAGATGGCTAACAAATATATCCTCCTCTCCGCAGATTGTGACAACTTGGCCTTCCCACTCATATTTTAACTTTTGGTGAAGGGTAGACGTTATTGCGCCAGCGGCGTGAATCCAGGGTCTACCCAACAAACAGCTGTAGGCGGGCTGAATGTCCATCACATAAAAGATAGTTTTAAAGGTCTGCGGGCCAATTGTCACGGGCAGCTCTACTTCTCCCAGAACCGATCTCTTCGAGCCATCAAAAGCTCTAACCACCAGGTTGCTGGGTCTCAATGCCAGTCCATCATATTCAAGCTTCACCAGAGCCTTCTTTGGTAAGACATTCAGGGATGATCCTGTGTCCACCAGCACATGTGAAAGGACAGCTCCTTTGCATTCCATGGTTATGTGCAAGGCTTTGTTGTGATTGCAGCCGTCCACTGTCAGGTCAGAATTGGTAAACCCTAGCCCATTGCTAGCAGTAACATTACCAACCACGGTTTCCAATTGGTTGACAGTAATCTCCTCGGGCACGTAAGCTGCGTGCAGTACCTTCAGTAGTGCATTCCGATGGGCTTCGGAGCACATGAGCAGTGAGAGGATGGAGATTTTGGACGGCGTCTGATGAAGCTGATCCACAACTTTATAGTCACTCTTCTTGATGATCCGCATAAACTCATCAACTTCCTGATCAAACGGAGTCTTCAGGGCTTCTTTGACAGCTGGATCTTCCTGCACCGGGCCTTTCCCCTTTGCCTTGGCAGCAGCTTCTGCTTCGGCATTAGGTCTTTGGACTTGTGAAGCAAAGAGACGTCCGCTTCGGGTGAAGCCTCCGCCTCCGCCCACATTATCAATTTGTGGTGCAGGTGCTGATGTTTCCAGAGTGATTCTTTTCCCTTCACAGTACACGTCAGAGCCATAGTGCCAAGGGATGGCCCTATTGCTTTCATACGGTACAGGTCCAGGTACTGTGACGGTAACCGGACTGATTGATGCTGCTGAAGGGACTGCAATTGTTTGTGGATCATAAAAGATAGTAACTGGTGCTCTAGTGGGAGCAGCACCCTCTGAATGGTAGGCGGAGTTATTTTCTGGATCGTAGAAGATGGTAACAGTAGAGACATCTTCATGATCGTTTGCTGGAGTTGTAGGAGGTCCTGATGGAAGGACTGTTGTTGTTGTAGATGGAGAGTCGAAATGGAATGAAGCTGATGTTGTAGCAGGAGAAACTGTTGAAAACTGGTCATTTGGAAGGACAGATGAAGTACTTGCTGATGTGGTTGTTGAATTATTGGGAACAATAGTTGTTGCATTTGTAGGAGGGTCTGAAACCGTTGTTGATGAAGCTGCCGGATGTGCCGGAAATGATGTAGTGATTTGTAAGAGGCCACTCTTGATAAGGCTGTCAATGCCATTCCTCAAGTCTTCACACCCATTCCATGAAATATTGCAATAAGGGCACCCCAGCTCACACCCTGGAAATATTTGATTTTCACGGAGTTGAGCTTTGATTTCCACCAATGGTGTCCTGATCTGATCCACACTAGTTATCAAATAAGACTGTTGGTCTTCTTCAATAGCATTAATCCGGGGACCACCATGGTGTGGCATTGGGTTTTTGTTGACGTTGGGCGGAGGTGCAAAATTCAAAGCCTTGGAGTCTACCAAGTCTTGTACCTTCATATGCAGAGCCCTGCATTTTTCTGTACTGTGACCAGGTGCGTTGGAATGAAAAGCACACCTAGCGTTGGAGTCATAGTTTCTTGGTAGACTGTTTGGATCCGGAGGTGCCAACGTTCTTAGCTCAACTAGGTTGAGTTTCAGAAGTTGTGGCAATAAGGCAGTATATGGCATTGGAATCGGGTCTATCACCCTGTTAGCTTGAGAGGGCCTCTGTTGGAATGGCCTCTGTTGATTGTTGTTGTTGGAGTTGTTGTTGTAGTTGTTTCTTGGAGGATATTGATTTTGCTGGTACTGGGGGTGTTGTTGGAAATTTTGTTGAGGAGGTTGATAAACGGGCTGAGGATGAGCTGGAGCAGGGATTGTGACTGCTGCTATTGTTCTTGGAACATACTGGGGCCTGCCCCTGTTGGTGCGAATGGCATTGGTCTCGCCAGATCTTCTCGGGCCTGCAAAAGGCTTTCTTGTACCACTGGACGAGCTTGCACCATTATCAGATATCTTACCCATTTTCAACAGGCTTTCGATTCTCTCCCCAGCTATGACAACATCGGCGAAGCTGGTGGAAGAGAAAGCAGCCAACCTGTCAATATACGTTCCCTGGAGAGTGTTCATAAACATGTCTGCCATTTCTCTCTCAGACATTGGTGGTTGAACGGCAGCAGCCAATTGCCTCCATCTTTGAGCGTATTCACGGAAACTTTCCCTTGACGACTGTGACATGCCCATCAGGAGAGTCCTATTGGGTGCCATGTCTAAGTTGTATTGATACTGTCGGATGAAGGCCTCTGCCAGGTCCTTCCAGCATCTCACAGTTGCCCTTGTCAAGTGGGAATACCATTCCCTTGATGCTCCAGTCAAGCTATCTTCGAAGTAAAACATCCAAAGTTTCTCATCCATCGTATAAGCTTTTAATCTTCCCAGGAATGACTGCAAATGAGTTCGGGGGCATGAAGTCCCATTATACTTTTCGAAACATGGAGGCTTGAACTTATGGGGGATCCTGACCCCGTCTACCAGCCCCATGTCCATGACGTCGAAGCCCAGAGAATTTTGAGACTCCAGTGATCTCAATTTTTCAGCTATCTCATCCAAACGCCTATCATAGGCCTCTTCTCCAGCACCCATGACTGTGAATTGGTCCTCCTGAGGATCCTCTTGAAGCACTCTGGCTGCAGTAGCCGTTCCCTGAACGTTTGCGGGGATGTGGATCTCAGGATGTAAATGTGGGCCAAACACTGGGGGATTAACATGTGGTTGCACCCTTTCGTTGTTGCTTGTGCCAGCAGTTCCTACATGGGGGTCCTCTTGAGTTCTTCCCTCTACCAAAACTCTAAGCCTCTCCTGACTCTGAGCTAAGTTATTCATTACTTCCATGAATTGAGTGATCTGGGTTCTCATCTCCACCCTTTCGTTAGCCATCTGGGTTCTGGCCTCGTTGAGATCTTGCTGCAACTGGTCCATTTGGATGCCCGGAAGGTTGCTTCTAGTTGGGTACCTGTGTGGCCTGTTGAGAGGAAACACCCGGCGACGAGCAATACTGCCTGAGATTCACAACAGAGGTTAGTAACAATAAATCAAAACCTACAAAACAAACAAAAGGGTTAGTATGCAATGCAGTTGTGCTTATTTGCTATCAAGGGTATCCGGTTTGGTCTTCAGTTTTGACCCTTCCAGACCCTTGAAGATGATACTGCTTGAGGTTGTTTCTGAAATGAGCTCAGATGGAAACCAACAAATATATTACATAAGATGAAACAAATACAACTTGTTCATTCTTACAACACCAGCCCTCTAGGGGTCAAAATACATAATCAAAAAGCAAAAGTACATGAAAAGAAATAGCAACAAGCAAATGATCAAACTCCGAGGCCAAACTCATCCTCACGAACTTCCTTAAGAAGTGCTTCGGTCACAGGATCAGTCGGACGCTCCGTGAGACTTCTGATGAGAAGGTTCCTTGTTGCAACAGCTGCAGTCAACCTCTTGTTCTGACTTTGATCTTTGGATTTCTTCACTCCAGCTTTGATTCTTAGCTCTGAATTTTCCTCCTGGGCTGCTGCCAGGGCTTTTTCCATCTGCTCCATCTTATCTTGAACTCTCTTGTCTTCTAGAGTACGGGCCTCAGTGATCCGGACCCACCTGGCCTGACTTTCCTTCAAGTACAAGTCTGTTCTTGCTCTTTGGAACTGGGCTTCTTTACAAGCATTCTTCAGAATCTGCTCACCAGCTTTAGACTTGTTGATATAATCCCCAGACTTCTCAATCTTGGTCAAATGCTCCACTCTCAACTTTTCCAATCTTTCAATCTCCCTCACACCTTCACTCCTCTCCCTGAGGGTCTTCTGCAAGGCTTGGGATAACTTCTCATTTCTGTCCTTCAAGCTTTCAAACTCTTCCAGGCTGACTATTGCTGGAGGTGGTGCTGAAGATGACTCAGGCATGTCTTTGATGGTGAAGGGCAATCCTGAGATTTGGGCCCTAGCATAGGACCACTCATGATATTGGGCTGATGCCACATTATTGCACTTCCCCAGAATGGTGATTCCCTTGGTTTGAACATGATCCCAGGCCCAGGCAGCCTGTCTAACAGTTGCCAGACTAACCTTGTTCTCACAGTAGAGGGTCTCAGCCAAGTCCTTTTCCCTAGGAGCATGAACCAGTGCATAACCCAATTGCCTCTTGAACAGCAGGGGGTTGTAATTGATACTTCCCTTGACTCCTACCAAAGGCACATTAGGAAAATGCCCACAGCTAGTGATTATGTCTCTGCCCTTGGTACTTTGATTGCACCACCTGATATCTGCTGTAGTTAGGACAGAAAGTCTCCTTGCCCAGTTGCTTTGCTGGTGAGGGTTTAGGAATGCATCTGTCTTAGGTAGATGCTTGAGAAGCCAGGCATGGAATAGTGGAGCACAAATCCTCACTAACTTCCCTCTCTGTTTCTCATTCCTCTGATGTACTGAGTAATAGAGATCACCCAACAAGGTAGGCACTGGGTTCTTCAAGATGAACAAATGGATTGCACTCTTGCTGATGAATCTGGGCTCATCTGCAAATAACACAATTCCATACACACTTAAAGCCAACAGGGCACAAACAGCTTTCCACTCCCCCAGGGAGGCCTTCAGACTAGCTTGAGAGATTAGGAAGTCCAGCTGTAATCCAGGGACACTAGATTTAGAGGTCATGTGTTGTTCAATCAAAGCAGGTTCCAGGTGCAAAGCTTTGGCTATCTCCCCACTGCTGGGAAAATCCATTTCAGGATTGAATGGGATCTCCCTCTTGATAGGCAAACCAGTCAAAGATGAGTATTCTTCCAAAAGAGGACCCAACTGGAAGTCTTGAAATGTAAAGCATCTCAATGGGGGGTCATAGAACTGAATGCAGGTATGAATCAGGCTCCTCTGAGACGGGTCCATGTCCATAACTAGGTCAAGTATGTCCCCATAATGTTCCCTGAACAAAGGGATGTAATCTGGTGTAATCAGGGTTTGGATCCTCCTGAGGTCTGACAAATCTGGTTGGAAGAAATGATAGGTGATGTTGTTCTTCTTTGGAGCCATGATGTTGAAGACTGAGCAGAATGCTGAAGCAGGGAGAGCCACTGATTGGCTGGTGCTGAAGCAGACAGATAAAACTGAAACAGATGCTGATGAAGATGGGTCAAAGCTGCAGATGGGGTCAAAACCAAAACCTGATGAACAATGGATACCCTGAAAAACAAATAAGCACATGTTAATATGATGCAATGAGTATGCATGCAAATGAAATGCAAGGGTCTGTGACAGAGCTGGATCTGAATAAATGCCTTGGTATAGATCCATGTGTGTCTAAGAATTCCAGATGGAGGTCTAAGAAATCCAGTAACCAAGGTAGGGGACTCAAATAAAGAGCCACATGTCCAGGGTTTTAGAATCACAAGAACTATCCAACATGAAGCATTCTTAACAAAGCCAAAGTAACAGGGTATTCTGAGGTCAAGGTACCTGCAAACCTGTAAACAGCCCAACCCCCTCACAGGTAGTGATCTAGAACAAGGATCCTCAGACTTGGATCTGTTATGAGAAGTGTAAGCACTTCTAACCCGGAGGTACAGTGTTTACAATTACCATAACAATTCCTCCTCTAATTCACCTCAATTTCTGAAGGTCAATACTAAAAGGTCATCCAGACTTAGCAGGCTTCCCAGATCCCCCTAGCATTGCAGGAAATCTGCAACACAGAGTTCTCAAGAAGAAACCCATATCTGAACCGTGTTTCATATTCCCGCACCAGACTGAAAATTGACTGGGAAAGAATATGATTCACTCTAGCCTAGGTGTCACTCAGGTCCCAGGTATAGGACCTAAACTCTCAATGGAACCCCAACCCACCAAAACAATCCAGATCCAACACAGACAGCATGACAGTATGATATATATGAAAACTGTAAAGAAAGCAATAAATAAAGCTGTACAGAAAGCAGTAAATAAAGCAAATATACAAACACAAATAACACCTAACACCCCAGTAAACACAAATCAAACAAGCGCTAGGAGGAACCCACAAAAAGGAACCAGAAGCCCTGGTTGCAGAAGACATCCCCAGCAGAGTCGCCAAGCTGTCGCTCCCGACAAATGAAACGGGGTCAGATGAGGGTACAGACGCGAACGGTCGGCGAAGGAGACAGTGAGAACACACAGCCGTGAACTCACTGGAGATGAATAGAGTCGCCAGCTAGGCATTTTTATCCCGGAGGAAAGGCAATGCTGCATAAACCTAGAAAAAGATGGATAAGACGGTTTGCGAACCAGAGAGACTGAGAAAGGGGGTTGGTTACAACCTGGGAAGGTATTAGCACCCAGATTGTCCGTCGTACTCGACGGGATCCACGCTTAAAAGATTTGTGTTTTAAAGGGGTAGTGTCAGTGCAATCTGTGTGTAAAAGAGCTGGAAAAGAATGTACAGGTGTCAGTGTGAAGGAAGTGAAGTGTATAATGATGTGTCAGTGTAGGAACAAGGATAAAATGCTCAAGATCATGAGGCTAAAGAAATAAGGCTGGAAAGAGGGGGAATGTACAGGGACTTTTGTTCGATAACCGTTAAGTTATGCCTACGTATCCTCTCGTGCAATGAGGAAGTCAGAACACCGTAGTTCGACCCAAAGAGACTGAAAGGTGAATTGACTTGTGAACTGCTTGCAGTCTATGCTCAAGTGTATGATCTGTTTGGCACAGATGCAAACTGTCTTGCATTAGACGGAAGAAGCAAGTTCTCGATTGTGAGTGAATGAGATGAGAAAAGAATCCCGAAGGAGACGATTATTGTTTGTTTTTGAGTTTTCAGTCTTTTATTGCTTTTGGAGTTTGTCATAGGATAATGAGCTTAAACCTAAATCAATGGATTTGGTAAACTCATCACATCATCCCTCTGATTAGGGGTAATGAGAATTACCTTAAGTGTGAAGTCAGATTCTCACACTTAATCACCTTTGATGCAGGGTTAAGATCATTAACCTACTTGTGATTATTTAGATGTTTTTGTGATTTTTGTTTAGTGTTAAGTAATGAGGTTAAGCCATAATCAGGGATTTAACAGACTCATTACACCACCCTAAAAGAAGGATAATAGATGAGAATGTTTAAGCTGGGGAAAACTCCTCAACTTAATCCATGATTAGGGATTAAACCCATGACAAAACAAGTCTTTATTAGATGGATTTTAATTAGTGGTATGATGATGAAGTGTTTTTTATGATTTGTAAGACAACTTGAGGGGGACTTGTCCATTAACTTTAGGGTTAGTCCTTCTTAACCAATTAAGGAAGAATTAGAACCCTAATGCAAGGCCCAAGTTACAAGTGTACTGTCTTGATGTTTATTAAGTGAATTGATTAAGAGAGTTCAACACCTTAAGGGTCCAAGACTTAGGATTAAAGTTATACAGTCCATCCTAAAAGAAGGATGCAGGCATGATCTTAATCACAAAGTCTTAAAGCCTTGAGGGTTTAGTCCCTGATTATGAGGTGAGGAGAGATGACTCAAGGAGAGACACAAAGGTAAAAACTATGGGGGAGACTAATCAAAACCCTAATTCATTATCATGCTTGGTTGGTCCTAATGTTTGTGAGGTTTTCAAGAACAATCTTCAGAAGAACCACCAGGAAGCAGATGAACAGGATCAAGAGAAGCAAAGTGACTTGCTTCAATCAAGAAGTCAAGTCACTTGAAGAAAGAAAGTGGGAAGAAGGGAGAATGAGCAAGCTCAAACTCAAACACACATAAGAATGCAGCAAGGTATGCAAGAGAGATGAAAAGAAAAGTTGTGAGAAGTGAAGGCAAATTCACTTCCCAAATTTACTTACCACCTGAAATGTTAGAAGCAAATGCAATACAATGCTAAATGAAATGAAATGATATGATAAGCAAAAACCAGAAGCATGTTGATGATGATGATGATGCTATGGAGTGCTATGAACATGAGACAAGACAATGAGATGTTCATACAAAGCCATGGATGCAAATGATGCAAGTTGAGGAGCATGGACAAACATGAGATGTTATGAAACATACAAGACAAATGACATGGCAAACATGCAATGCAATGATCAATGATGCTTCATACATGTCTTAAGATGTCAAATGAAACATAGGAATGCACAAAATGCAATGACAAGTCAAGTCATGCAAGGAAATGCAAGAATGATGCAAAGGGAAAGCCCAAATTAGGGTTCATGAAACAAACATCAAACACAAACCAAAAACAGAAGCAAACCCTAATATGAAAAATGGAAAATGGTACCTAAAGAAACCCTAGACCTATAATGAACCACTGCCCAAAGGGGAGCTCTCAACTCTCAACCAAACTCAAGTTATGAATTTTACAAGTTATTAGGGTTTTTTAGGGTTTGTAACAAAAGAAATGCCAATCAATTAGAAAATGCAAGATCAAATCTTGGCCTTTTTATCCTTGAAAGTACATGTCAAATGGAAAACAATGCAAAAAGAATCAATGTCTCAACCTTTACCAAAAGACAGAAATGAATTTTCAAACTTATGATCAAAATAATGCATCAAAAATGATTTAATTCAATGAAAAATTCTTAAAATGCATCAAGATCAAAAAAGAAATTTGGTTTGAAGGTTGGACAATGTTTCTAAATGTCTTAGAACATTTCATGAATTTTTTTGTAATTTTTAAATACCTAAAAGTATTTTTAATTAATTAATTCTCATTAATCAATTAAAAATAATCTTTTAAATATTTAAAAATACTTTTTTAATGATAAAAATAAAATAAAAAATATTTTTGTGTCATAAAAATTAATAAAACCTTAAAGAAAAAGTTTCATAATTTTTATGATTTTTTTGCTATTTTAAATAATTGATACAAATTAAATGAAAATAAATGAATTAAAAATTGAATAAAAAGAGAAGTAATCAGATTGGACGCGTGAGATTGATTCTGGGGATAAATTCATTGACCACGCGCCACATCCAATGGTCCACGTTTGAACTGACTAAATTAAATAAATTAAGATTAATTAACCCTAACACGTGGATTAGGGTTAATCAAACACATCTGGGCCACTCAATCTGGAGGGAAGTCAACAAGTCAGCGCACATCAACGGACCAAATTCAAACTTGACTTAATGACTGTAATTAGGGCAAACTAAACTCAGGTGGCCGGAGAAGACTTCCGGTCATCTTCTCCGGCCAGAAGGTCACCTGAAAAATCTCAAAACTTCCCAAAACGTAAAATAAATGAAAACTAAGATCATGGAAACGTTCCTCTCATCCTCACGAATCAAAGCCCTATCCTAAAACAAATTTATTTAACCTAGACAAGCTGAATCGAAGAGGGAAAGTTCTAGGGTTCGTAAGCTTCAAACAGCAATTAAATTCTCAAAACACATCCATTTCAAAAACTAAAAGCATTAGCATGATCAGGAGAGCATAAGGAACAAGTTTGTAACTAAAAAAGAGATTTCTGGAAAAAATTATTTGGAGCTACCTGAGATTTGCAACCTTTGATTTAGGAACTTTCAGGCCCTTTCTTTAAGTGCAAACTGCTCCTCTTGGCCCCCCAAAGATGTCTGAATGCTCAAATGGAGTTTAGACTTGCTGGATGATGAGTTTCGAAGAGAACTGCTTCAGTTCAGTCAACAATGGCAGCTGGGATTCTGGCACTTTCAGGCTATGAGAGGTGGTTGTCTGTGATCTATGAAGTGTGTTGAGAAGCTTGGCAAAGTTTGTTTTGATGTTTATGAGCTATGGTGAGAGTTGCAAGTGAAACTGCAAACTGAGGTGAGAGATGGCAGTGAAGTGTTTTGGCTGTTTCAGGCTATGGTTCTTGATGCTTTGTGCTCTATGGATCAAAGTGAAATGAATGGTGAAGGTTGCTTGGGTGTTTGATGGCTGTGTAATGAAATTCGAAGGAAGTTGCAAGTTGGGGTGTTTTTGTGTAAGTTGTGAATGTCAATGCTTCAGCCTTGGTTTCTATGTGATATGGCCAGCAAAATGAATGAATAAACAATTCTGATTGGTCTCTTGATGTGACTTGTGCAGCTGTGATAGGTGAGTTTGCTTTTGCATAAAATCCACTTTTGTGTAAGATAGGGCATGGTGTGATGCTAGGCAAGTACAAGTTGGGTGCTGGTGCAGCAAAAGGTGAGGGAGAGGCTAGCCCAAAGTCAGCTTCCAATGCTGCAACTTGTAGGAAGTGAATCATGAGTTTTTGCAACTTGGCTAGTTTATGTTTCACATGTGATCTTTGCATAACCAAACATGAAACCAAGGGCAAACTTAGTTCAAATCTGATTTTTTAGGACTTAGAGGATGTTTACATGCTGGTTTGACATGAATTAGAGGCTGCATTTTGACTTGATTCAAGACTTTGCAAAATTTCCACTTAGTGCATGACATGAAAAACAATGATTTTTGGTAACTTTAACACACCATAACTTTTGATTCAAGAAGAGTTAGATCATGTTCTTGTACTTTTTGAAAAGGGAAAGATGAGATCTACAACTTTCATGACCAAAGTTTTTCCATTTGAAGCCTTTTTGGATCATAAATCAAAGCTTGAAAATTGACCTAAAAGGATGCATTCTTGAAAAGTCAACAAAACCCAAAAAGTCAACTCTTGCAAAAACCCTAAATTCTTGAATTTTGTGAACTTCAAACCTCTTCCATGATCAAATAAAGATCATACACACTCAAAATGATGAAGATCACCCATTGGTTGGGTCATTAGGGGCCTCAGATGCCCTGATTTTACACTGACTTGTCTGAAAAGTCAACTCTTGATCAGATGACTTCCCCATGGAATTTCTTCATGAAAATTGATATGCATACTCCCTATACCATATAGAGACCAATGGAAACAAGAATGACCAAAAAAATTGGAGTTATGGCCTCTGAAACCAAAACCCTAATTTTCAGTCAACTGTGCAGTTCATCCTGGCTCTGCATCCACTCAAACCCTAGTTCTTGTGATCCCTCTGCAATTTTGACTTTGTGGGGATGTAACATGATATAAGAGCACACATGGACCCCTTTGAATTGATTGGTGGCCTTTGGAATGGCTCAAGATGCTTTGGGATTGCTCAGATCACAAACCCTAGGTGCAGATGCCTTAGAAGCTATGCAGTGAATCAAAATGAGATGTGAGATGATATGTTTTGTGTATATGGATATGAGATGATCACAAGCCATGGTGTGAATGGGTGAGGGCAAATTTGGGGTGTTTACAATGTGTTATAAATCTCTTTTGACTAATGTTTTGTGTTTATGATGAAGCAATGAACGTTTCTGGGCAAGTTAATTGAATTTTCATTACAGATTAAGGAATCCACCATGGCTAGGGTTTCGGCCTCTTGATTAGGGTTTCGTGATAAACCAAACATAAATAATTTTCAAGAACATAGGACGATTGTATGAGCTCTGAGGATCATATTTCCCTAATTAATTTGGAAAAATTTCACTATTTTGTTGATGTTTGAAATTCGTAGGTTCTGTACATGATGAACTTCGAAGGAGAATTCGCAGGTAAAAACATATGAAAATTCTCAGGTATGAGGAAGAAGATGAAGACCATTGGCGCCATCTGCAGAAATTCAAATTATTGATTTAATATTTTTTGAATTAGTTTATGTTATGTTACAACTAAAGCACTTGGCTCAGTTGGTGTGCGCGTTCGGCTGGCGAAGGAATGGTCCTGGGATCAAAACCTCCCCAGGCCATTTTGGTTTTGTTTTTATTTGTCAATATTTTCGCAGGTTAAAAATATAATAATTGCTGCCTGGATCACTATCACCAACGCACACATAGCCTGGTGGATGGCTTGCTGGTCCAAGGATGATGAAGCCTAGGGCGTGGGTTCGATCCCTGCCCCAGGTAAGTTTCAATTTTTGTTTTATTATTTTGTTTAATTACTTTATTGATTAATTAATTATAATTATGTTTAATATATATATTTAAATAATTCTAGGAAAATAATATGTAAATGTTTTATATTTTCTAAAAAAACTTCTAATTTATTTTCTAAATTCTCAACCTAGTTTTTATTTATTTATTATGTATTTAAATCAAAATATGTATATATTTATTTTATTATTAAATTAATATTGTAAATTAAATTAAAAAAAACATAATATTTTATATATATATAATTCTAACCCTAATTTATAAAAAACCTAATTTTCTTTAAAAAACTTTAATTTCTTATTTTAATTATTTGTTTAAATATTATACTTAATAAATATTTCTAATATATATAATTAAATCGTTAATCATAGTTTATCATGTAAATAAATTAGTATATAATTATTATTATTATTCTCATCATAAATTATTTAAAAATTGCCTATCTAAAAAATCTTTAAAAAAATTTAATTAAGTTGTATATTATTATGCTAACCTCCTTTTTTCTCTTATATTTATTTTTATTTATTATTACTAACTTTTTATTTATTTATTTATTATATGCTTATTATTTAAATTGTTTTATTATAATGTAATTGTGCAAGCTATGTAATAATTGTAGTAATGTTTATCGTTTAATTATTTATAAATCGCTATGGTTAGTAAAATAGGGAGTGAAACATGTTTGTATTTTAAAATTAATTTAGATCACTAATTTAAAAGATACATATTTAAATTTGTACACTCACACACGTAAGTCGATCTTTGATCTCCATCTCACTTCCTTAAGGATACCTCTCATGTTGCCTATTACAAAAAGGTCAAGTATGGTGTATAAAGCAAAAGTCCCTCATCTCACATCATCTAGTCCCTAAACAGATAAAAAGATCAAGTCCCTTCGAATGTTGCCTTCGTAATGATCTTGTCCCTTTCGAATAAAGATGATAAGTCCCTTCGAATTGCTTATACACCCCACAGTTGCCTAAATAACAGATGTCCCTTCACTTGTCCCTTACATCCAAGGTAATGACTACCTATTCCTTAATAATAGGGATAGTCTTACCATTTAAAGGATTCAAGAACAGAAAAGACTTAAACTTAGGGTAGGTTCCTTTTAGATACTTGCTCACTCTTCAAAACATTTCAAACACTTCACATTTTCAAACAAATTTTCAAAACAAAGGTTTTATATGCATCCGTACATGGATCATTATAAGACACTTAAGAAAATTTTTATTCAAACACTTCACATTTTCAAACAAATTTTCAAAACAAAGGTTTTATACGCATCCGTACATGGATCATTATAAGACACTTAAGAAAATTTGTATTCACACACTTCACATTTCAAAAACATTTTAAAGTGAGCTAAGTAACTAAGAGCCCATGGATAACCATGGATGTAAAGGGTGCTAACACCTTCCCTTTACATAACCTACCCCCCGGACCCAAAAATCTTTTAAAAGGTCTTTCCTGTTCTTTTATGCCTTTCCTTTGGATAAAATAAAAGTCGGTGGCGACTCTTGCTATCCGCAACATAACTAAAGTCAGTTCTCCCACCGTGTTACACCGACGCACCCTTTTCACGACCAGGTTGCTCGTCTGACGGTTAGTTTCTAGCAGTTACTTATTTTCAGGGGGTCCACGATCCAGGTCCAAAATAGGAACCGTTGGCCACGCGTTGGGGCTCTCTATATAAACGCTCTCACTTGAGAGGTCCATGTATCGAATATTCATTCCCTAAACACTTCTATTTATACTTTCTCACTCTTGTGCCCGTTCTGATTTTGGCATCAGAGTACTTTACAGGTACACCCCCCGCTCTCCTCAACATCCGAGCATACTTTAAGATCCACATCAGTAGCCATTGAAGATTTTGATCTTAGGTACGATTAGTGGCGCCGTCTGTGGGAACTTTGTTACCCCGTTTTCTCATCCTTAGTTCGTGAAAACAAAAACATCATCGTTCAATCTCCTTCTCGATGGCTCACCAAGACGATTCCATCAGTGCTCACGTCCTCACCAGCATCCCATTTAAGCAAGGGGAAAGTGACGAAAACAACCCTCCCATTGTGGAACCGGATCATTTCCAAGATGGTCGAAACTTCTTTTCCATCAGCGGAACCATCCCTGCAACCGGAGATCACGCCTGCTGATTTTCCCCTGATCCCCATTCCGGAATGGACTAACCCAACACTGGCAGCATTGGTCAAGATGACCAACTATATTAACCTCCTCCTCCTACGCCAAAGCGAAAGACTGGAGGTGCTGGAAGGATCAAGTCACACCAAATCCCCTTCCCCTGCGAGGAGGCCTCATAGGTCCCGCGGTAGGTCACCCATGCAGAAGAAGGACCAACGCCAAAAGGCTTCTAGATCTATCAAGAAAAGGACTTGTTCGTCTCCTAGACGAAACAAGTCCCCGCAAACGAAGAAAACTCGCAGGAATATCCAACCCGAGGAACGACTGTCCCCCGAGGGCGCAAGAAACCGGTCAAGATCTCCTCCTAGCAAGCATAGGGATGGCCGCTCCCGCTTCATCTCCCTGTTTTCTAGTGACGGAGACGAGCCTCGGGGCTCTCTCTCTGAGGAAATCATGTCTACAAGACTCCCAAAAGAGCTTGAGAAAAAAATTGTGAAAAATGCACTCCGAAAGAGATATAAGTTCTCTATACCTTAATTTCGTTATCTGCCGATCCGAAGATTCAATAAAAAATTATAGCAATATGCATTTTTAAGTCAAAAAAATCTATGAATCTTCTTATGCTTAGACATTAATTCTCAAACCCTTAATTTATAGAATTCAATGTTTGACTTCATTTTTAAATTGTAAATGTTGTATTGCACTATTGCAAAAGAGATATAAGTTCAAAATATCACATATCACATATTTTAAAGTCATTTCATACCATTTGAGAATTTTCTTGATATATGAAAACATATGACATGTTTCATCATATAAATAATTTTAATAAAATATTATTTTTCATATTTTTCATGTGTAGTGCAATATTATACTCCATATTAATTTAATTTGACAAACAACTTAACTTAAAACCAAATATATGAAGAAACACAATGATTTTTATTTTTGCGTGTGCACACTAAATAACGGACAAATAAATATAAGAATGCATATGTCAGAAAATTTATTGTACAAATTATTTATTTCAAAGGTAAAAGCTAAAAATTATTTCAATTTTCACATGAGTGTTAGTTATTTGGCTTAACATATTTTTTTTCTTATAGGGATCGAATCAGAGAGGAAGAAGAAGTAGAGGTTTGAGGGTAAATTGAGATGGAAGAAGATAAAGGATGAAAAAGAAGAATTTTTCTTTTTATAGAGTTGGATTTTAAATATTATTTTGCTTTTTATAGAAGTTCATAGCATAATTGGTTAGCAAGTGATGTTTAACATGTTAATTTAATTACTATGGATTTTAATGATGAATTAATTATCAGAGTATTTGCTTGGAATGTGATGTTTAACATGCATGGCCGGTTCTGACTTTTTAGAGGCCCTGGGAAAATAATATTTATAGGCCTAATAAAAAATTGAATAATTAACTTTAATTTCTTTTTAGTTTTGTTTTTTCCTTTTGTTTCAGAGACATAGAGGAATATTAATTATTTGCCCAGGGCCTCTAAAAAGTCAGGACCGACCCTGATCTCATATATTGAAAATGAATTTCTCAATTCCTTTGGCATCCTCCATTCTGGATTACACCTGGAAAAATGTCTTGAAATTCTGTGATCAGGTATGAGATGTCCTAAGAGATGTCCCAACACTTGATAGGACACTTGACAAATTTAACCAAAACTTAAATAGTAAGAAAAGTAAACAACACAGAAGTTTGTTAACCCAGTTCAGTGTATAACCACACCAACATCTGGAGGCTACCAAGCCAGGAGGAAATCCACTATAAGTAATATTAATTCTAGACTTAAACCACCCTGTTTAATCTATCACTTAATAACTACCCAATGCAATTTCTACCTAAGACACACCTTAGATAAGAGTACCCTACTCACTCCCCCTCAATCACACAGTGATCAAGTTTACAAGTTTAATGAAATTGAAGACATTCTTCAAACAGTACAGCTTGATCTTACTTCACAGTTTCAATCAAGTCACAAATGCACTTTTGCTTAAAAGCTCATAAAGTGGTACATAAAAACAACCTGCTATTAAATTCTAGACACCCTAGTTGGTCTTCTGAAATTCGTACTCAATTCTATGAGTTTCTGTTGATTAAATAGGTATCTGAATTTTGGGCTTTCTGTAGAGTGATCCAGCCCTAATGCGCAGCAACTTCCACCTTGAATTTAGGGTTTGTTACCTCCTAGATTCTAGGTGATTTAGGTCTTCTGTTTTAATCTGAATCTTCAATATAAAACTCCCTACAGATGCGCCTTGTTCTGTTTTTATCCATCATTAATTAATTCCAGATAATTCTCCTTAAATATCTCTGATCAGTTAATCAATAATTAATTCTGGTAGCAGGTCTGAGATGTCTCAACATCTGTTGGGACATCCTGAAAAACTGAACTTAAGTTATTTACACAATGTCCCAACATCTGATGAGACATCCTGAAATAAGTTCATATACTCTGTTTGATAATGTCCCAACATCTGATAGGACATTCTGAACTGAATTCAACTTTTCTTGTTGGTCAAAAATTCTGCCAATTCAAGACATCTACAAACTCCCCCTTTGGCTAATTTTTGGCTAACATCTTTTCTGGTTTTCAGAGTGCAGCAGAAGTTCTTTTTATCAGAGTATAGCATTACTTTTCTGTTGATTCTTATTTGAGATTACTCCCCCTCAAATATATATGTATCCAATCTTGTTGCAACAGAAAAAAACTTATTCAGTTCAGAAGCAAACAAACAGAATTTTTTTTATTCATACTTAAACAGCAATTACAATTTGTTGTTGTTCTCCCCCTTGGTAGACACAAAATTTAGGGCCAAAGACACTATTCCAGAATTACATTGTTGTCATTACATTTGCCTCACAAACATTGATCACTCAGATTCATCACTCTCTGTTTCTTCTTCAACTTCTGTTTCTTCATCAGCTTCACTTTCTTCATCAGAGCCAGCTTTTTGATCTTCTCCACTCTCCAGCCTTTGGATGATTTCTTCAAGTTTCAGCTTCCTTGCTTCAAGTTCTTTGCATGTGCTTTTGAGCTCAACAATTAGAGCCTTCTTGGAGATTGGAGTCTTAGCAGTTGATGGACCTGCAGATGTCCCAGAAGGTGCTTCAACATCTGCAGCATGATGACTGAGGAATAACTTGTAGTGAAAAGCCAAGGGGCTTTCTCTTTTGCAGGATGTATCCTTGTCAGTGAGAATTCCAGGGTATTGATTGAGCACAATACCACACAGCAATGATGGAAAAGCTATTGGCAGCTTTGTTGCAGAAGAGCTGGCATGCTTCAAGGTCTGATCAAAAATGAAAGCTCCATAGTCCATCTTGGTTTGAGTTCCCACAGCATATATAAACCTGGCTAGACCAGTGGAGATTGAAGAAGTGTGGTTGGTAGGCACCCAGTTAGTTGTACCAATCCTGTTCAGCATGACATACTTTCTGGTAAGCATGCTCACTGAGAGCTTTCCCTTCACAGGCCATGCCTTGACCTGGTTTGCAGTGATCACCTTACAGACTTGATTATCTGTCTTACCTAGCTCATTTGGTCCATCTGTTTCTCTTCCTAGGTACTGATTTATGATTTGAGGAGAAAACTCTACACATTTACCTCTAACAAAAACTTTTTGAAACTCAGAGGACTTATCATTTGAACAATCCTCCTGAAGATTAACAATGAACTCTTTGACAAGAAGTTCATAGCAGGGAGAGAGATCTGAGACTGTTCTGAATAGTCCTGCAGCAGAGATGAGGTCAATCAATTCAGTGCACTCAAGTGCATTGCTGCTCAGTTCTCTTTCTAGGGCAATTCTTCTTTGGTACACATACTTCCATCTGTTGACACTAGAGACATGATGGAAAGATATATTGTCCAAGGGGGCTTCTGGAACAGCAGATGAAGCCCTAGATGGTGCTGGTTTCTTTTTGGGAGGAGATGTTGGGACATCTGATTCAACATCTGATTCTGATGGTGTGACAGCTTTTCTCTTCTGGGTTTGGACTTTACTCCATGATTTTGTTGGCCCAAAAGTAGCTTTAGCTTTGCCTTTCTTTGGGGAGGCTTTCTTCTTCTCAGGAATTGCTGCTTCAGCTTGCATCTTTCCTTTCCTGGACCTGAGCCTTTTGGCTATGCTAGGTTTAACAGAGGCTATGATCTCTGTATCAGAGTCCTGCTCCAGGTTGACCACTGGAGGAGATTGAGCAGTCTCCTCTTCAGCTGGTTGATCAGCAGGGATTTGATCTTCATTTGAGTCTTTAGCCTGCTCCTCAGAGACTTCTTCATCATTTTCATTTGAGGCTTTATTCTGGTCCTCAGTTTGTTCCAAATCATCACCAGATGAGTTCTTCTTCTCATCTTCAGATGTTCCAACATCTATTGGGACATCTTGTTCTGCAGGAATGTCCTCTGCATCTTGAGCTTGTTCTTCTTGAGGTGCAGGCATTGTGTTCATAGGAACAGAGATCCCACTCACCACTCTCTGTTCAAAAAGGATTTGGTTGACAATCTCCTTGATGGAATCATCCACATATTTTGAGGATTTTGGTGGCATGTTAGCAGGAGAAGGAATGCCTCCTTTAGCTTTGCTGCAGACTTGATCTTTAGCTCTCTTTGGAGTTCTTGGCTTTTTAGTGTGAGAAGCACTTCCTCTGAGCTCGTCCAATGGAGTTGATTTCATTGGTACCACAGAAATGGGAGTGGCATGAACTACGTCTTCTTGGTTGAGAACTTCTTCAGTTGTGTTAGGGTTTTGAGACATTGTTGAGGAAGATGGATGAAAAGCTTTAGGGTTTATGATTTCTGGAGAATAGCTAGTTAATGTGATTCGCTTGTGATAGTATGATGAGAATCTTGATAGCTGATTATAAACAGTTACTAAATAAGTAGCTGTTACAGTGCAAATGATTAGAGATGGAATTCCCAAGGATCTTGTCCAGACTGGTTTTGCCATCTGGAACTTATGCCATACAATGTCATATGACATGTTGGCACATCTCATTAACTGCTAAATATCACATAAACAGATTCCAAGTTTGCCCCTTAAGTTCTCAAATTGTGTAGCATCCAATGCTTTGGTAAAGATATCAGCTAACTGCAGATTTGTAGCTACATGTTCCAATGAAATCACCTTTTCTTCTACAAGATCTCTGATGAAATGATGTCTGATATCAATATGCTTGGTCCTGCTATGTTGGATAGGATTCTTTGATATGTTGATTTCACTTAAGTTTTCACAGTATAATGTCATGACATCCTGTGGGACATTGTACTCAGTGAGCATTTGCTTCATCCAAACCAACTGAGAACAACTGCTTCCAGCTGCTATATATTCAGCTTCAGCTGTAGACAAGGATACACAGTTTTGTTTCTTACTGAACCAGGAAATTAAGTTGTTTCCTAGAAAGAAACATCCTCCTGAAGTGCTTTTTCTGTCATCTGCACTTCCAGCCCAATCAACATCACAGAAGCCAGTGAGAATTGGTTTACATCCATGAAAATACATTATGCCATAGTCACAAGTACCATTAACATATTTAAGAATTCTCTTGACTTGATTGAGATGACTGACTTTTGGATCAGCTTGATATCTTGCACATACACCTACTGCAAATTCTATGTCAGGTCTGCTAGCAGTCAAGTATAACAAGCTTCCAATCATGCTTCTGTATAAGCTTTGATCTACATTCTCACCCTTTTCATCTTTAGTAAGCTTTAAATGTGTGGGGGCAGGGGTTCTCTTATGAGTAGCATTTTCCATTCCAAATTTCTTGACTATGTTCTTGGTATACTTGCTTTGGGAGATGAACATTGAGTCTTCCATTTGCTTTATTTGCAGACCAAGAAAGTAGGTTAACTCTCCTACTAGGCTCATTTCAAATTCAGATTCCATCTGCTTGACAAAATGTTTGACCATCCTTTCAGACATCCCACCAAAGACAATATCATCAACATATATTTGAGCAATCATGACATTCCCTTCTTCATCTTTAACAAACAGGGTTTTGTCAATTCCACCTTTTCTGTATCCTTGCTTGATAAGAAATGTGGTCAGTCTTTCATACCATGCCCTTGGAGCTTGCTTCAAACCATAAAGTGCCTTCTTTAGTTTGTATACATGATTTGGACAGCTTGGATCAACAAATCCTTTAGGCTGTTCTACATATACTTCTTCATTAAGATAGCCATTTAAAAAGGCACTTTTCACATCCATTTGAAATAGCTTGAACTTCAAGATACAAGCAATTCCCAAAAGTAGTCTAATTGATTCAAGCCTTGCTACTGGTGCAAAGGTTTCATCAAAGTCTACTCCTTCAATTTGAGTGTATCCTTGAGCTACAAGTCTAGCTTTGTTCTTTGTAACAACTCCTTGTTCATTTGACTTGTTCTTATACACCCATTTTGTACCAATCACATTTATGTCATCAGGTCTAGGAACAAGAATCCACACTTCATTCCTTGTGAATTGACCTAATTCCTCTTGCATAACACAAATCCAGTATTCATCAGTGAGAGCTTCCTTGATGTTTTTAGGTTCTATTTTGGAAACAAAACAAGAACCTGAAATCACTTCTCTTGATCTAGTGCTCACACCTCTGTTGGGATCACCAATTATCAGATCTTTGGGATGATCCTTCTGTATTCTGATGGAGGGAGGTTTGCTTGATTCTTCTGTTCTTATATCAGTTTGAGTGAAGTTATAATGATCATTCTTTTCTTCAGCTTCAATTTTGATATCAGCAGATGTTCCAACATCTTCTGGGACATCTGTAGGAGCATCATCAATTATCACATTTATGGACTCCATGATAACCTTGGTTCTAGAATTAAATACTCTATATGCTCTGCTGTTTATGGAGTATCCAAGGAAAATCCCTTCATCACTTTTAGGATCCATTTTTCTTCTTTGCTCCCTATCTGCCAGAATATAACAGTTACTTCCAAATACATGGAAATACTTAACTGTGAGTTTTCTGCCCTTCCAGACTTCATATATTGTGGACAAAGTTCCTTTCCTTAAGGTAACTCTGTTATGAATGTAACAGGCAGTGTTCATAGCTTCAGCCCAGAAGTACAGAGGTAACTTTTTAGCATGGATCATAGCTCTTGCAGATTCTTGAATAGTTCTATTCTTCCTCTCAACAATCCCATTCTGTTGAGGAGTGATTGGTGAAGAGTATTCATGATTGATTCCTTCTGAAGAGCAGAAATCTAAGAACTTTTGATTCTCAAATTCCTTTCCATGATCACTTCTTATTCTGATTACACAGCTGGATTTTTCTCTTTGTAATCTTTGGCATAATTCTTTGAATACATCAAATACATCAGACTTTTCTTTGATGAAATTTATCCATGTATATCTTGAAAAGTCATCAACCACCACATAAGCATACCTCTTACCACCAAGACTTTCAACCTGCATAGGTCCCATAAGATCCATATGTAAAAGTTCCAAAACTTTGGAAGTTGTCAGATGTTGGAGCTTTGGATGGGACATCTTGGTTTGCTTGCCTATTTGACATTCACCACATATTTTGCCATCATCAATCTTCAGTTTAGGAATACCTCTTACAGCATCCATATATATGATCTTCTTTATACCTCTGAAATGAAGATGACCTAGTCTTTGGTGCCACAGTTTCACTTCTTCTTCTTTAGCTAGAGAGCAGGTTGAAGTGAGACTGAAGTCTTGTGGTTCCCACATGTAACAGTTGTCTTTAGATCTGGCTCCTTTCATGACAACCTCTTGTTCATTGTTAGTCACTATGCATTCAGTTTTGGTAAAGTTTACACTGTACCCTTGATCACATAACTGACTTATACTGATCAGGTTAGCAGTTAAACCTTTAACAAGCAGCACATCATCTAGTCTTGGAACATCTTGACAGTCCAAGGTTCCAACTCCTTTGATTTCTCCTTTAGCTCCATCTCCAAAGGTTACATACCTGGATGAATGTGACTTTAATTTTACTAGCAGGTTCTTCAATCCAGTCATGTGTCTTGAACATCCACTGTCAAAGTACCAGTCTTCTTTAGCTGATACTCTTAGTGATGTATGTGCTATATATGCAACATTTTTCTTTGCCCATTTGAGTTGAGATTTCTTTTGATGCCTCTGCCCTGTGTGTTGTTCATCATTGAGTCTCCAAGATTGATTGTTGATCTTGTTCTTGGGTATGTGACTTTGATCAGTCTGAATGCTAGCTTTTGGTCTCCATACTTTCTTGATGCCCTCTGTCTTTTGCTTAGGAGATTGCTGATTTCTTTGATGTCTATGCAGCACTTTCTTGGTACCTTCTATTTTCTGCTTAGGAGATTGCTGATATATTTGATTTGGATATCCATGTAGCTTATAACAATGAGGTTTGATATGCCCAAATCTTCCACAGTGATGGCATCTCCATCTTTGATACTTCTTCTTCATTTTGTTCTTTCCAGAATGTTGAGACATCTGTTGGAACATTATGTTTGACTTTGTGTTCTGATGTTGAAGCATCTGTTGGGACATCTTGTTTGACTGTGTGGATTTTGAAGTAGTTTTGCTAGAGCTGGCTTCATCCTTATAATCTCTGTTATATCCCAGTCCACTTTTGTCACCTGAATGCTTATTATTGCTGAGAATAACATCCAGTGTATTTGAGCTGCTGTTCAACATTCTAACAGATTTGGACATATGTTCCAACTTAGAGTTGAGAAGAGTTACTTCACTTTTCAAGGTGTCAATGGTTTCTTGATCACTTGCTTTTTCATCTTCTAATGCCTCATTCTGCTTCTTTAGCTTTATAACCTCACTGCATATTTCAGTGCTTCTTTTGTATAGATCTTTGAATGCTTGCTCAAGATCTGCATAAGTAAGCTCTCCATCACTGGAATCACTATCATACTCACACTGTCCAGCTAAAGCAGTGATATGCTTAGCTGATTCTTCTTCTGAATCACCTCCTGAGTCTTCATCAGACCAGGTTACAGATAGTCCTTTCTTTTGCCTTTTTAAGTAGGTAGGACATTCATTCTTGATGTGTCCATATCCTTCACATCCATGGCATTTGATTCCTTTTTCTTGGCTGGTCTTTTCAGCAACATTTGACCTTCTGTTAGCATCATAAGTTCTCTTGTTTTCAGAAGACTTTGTGAATCTTCCACTGGAATTGGATTTGCCTTCCATACCTCTGAGAATCTGTTTGAATTGTCTTCCAAGCATAGCAAGGTTGTCTGATAAGCTTTTATCATTTGCTGATTCATCATCTTCTTCTTCATCAGTATTTGAAACCAAGGCTATGCTTTTGTTCTTTTTAGCATTTGTGTCATTCATTCCCATCTCAAAAGTTTGAAGGGAACCAATGAGTTCTTCAACTTTCATAGAACATATGTCTTGAGCTTCTTCTATTGCTGTGACTTTCATGTCAAATCTTTTTGGCAAAGATCTGAGGATTTTTCTTACAAGCTTTTCATCAGTCATTTTTTCTCCCAAAGCTCCAGAAGTATTGGCTATATCCAAGATGTTCATGTAGAACTCATGAATTGATTCATCTTCCTTCATTCTCAAGTTTTCAAACTTGGTGGTGAGAAGTTGAAGTCTTGACATTTTTACTTTTGATGTTCCTTCATGAGTTGTTTTGAGAGTGTCCCAAACATCTTTGGCCAGCTCACAATGATGCACAAGTCTGAAAATGTTCCTATCAATGCCATTGAATAAGGCATTTAAGGCTTTTGAGTTGCCTAGTGCTGAATCTTCTTCCTCCTTACTCCATTCTTCTTCAGGTTTCAGCACTTTTGATCCATCTTTGGTGTCTTGGACAGGATGATCCCATCCAACATTTACTGCTCTCCATGCCCTGTTGTCAAGTGATCTTAAGAATGCAATCATTCTTGGCTTCCAGTAGTCATAATTAGATCCATCCAGTATAGGTGGTCTATTTACTGACCCTATATCTCTGTCCATGTTACATAATTTGTTTTCCCTAGATCTCACCCAGTATAAACAGGCAGGGTGCCTGCTCTGATGCCAATTGAAATTCTGTGATCAGGTATGAGATGTCCTAAGAGATGTCCCAACACTTGATAGGACACTTGACAAATTTAACCAAAACTTAAATAGCAAGAAAAGTAAACAACACAGAAGTTTGTTAACCCAGTTCAGTGTATAACCACACCTACATCTGGAGGCTACCAAGCCAGGAGGAAATCCACTATAAGTAATATTAATTCTAGACTTAAACCACCCTGTTTAATCTATCACTTAATAACTACCCAATGCAATTTCTACCTAAGACACACCTTAGATAAGAGTACCCTACTCACTCCCCCTCAATCACACAGTGATCAAGTTTACAAGTTTAATGAAATTGAAGACATTCTTCAAACAGTACAGCTTGATCTTACTTCACAGTTTCAATCAAGTCACAAATGCACTTTTGCTTAAAAGCTCATAAAGTGGTACATAAAAACAACCTGCTATTAAATTCTAGACACCCTAGTTGGTCTTCTGAAATTCGTACTCAATTCTATGAGTTTCTGTTGATTAATAGGTATCTGAATTTTGGGCTTTCTGTAGAGTGATCCAGCCCTAATGCGCAGCAGCTTCCACCTTGAATTTAGGGTTTGTTACCTCCTAGATTCTAGGTGATTTAGGTCTTCTGTTTTAATCTAAATCTTCAATATAAAACTCCCTACAGATGCGCCTTGTTCTGTTTTTATCCATCATTAATAATTCCAGATAATTCTCCTTAAATATCTCTGATCAGTTAATCAATAATTAATTCTGGTAGCAGGTCTGAGATGTCTCAACATCTGTTGGGACATCCTGAAAAACTGAACTTAAGTTATTTACACAATGTCCCAACATCTGATGAGACATCCTGAAATAAGTTCATATACTCTGTTTGATAATGTCCCAACATCTGATAGGACATTCTGAACTGAATTCAACTTTTCTTGTTGGTCAAAAATTCTGCCAATTCAAGACATCTACATGTCTCCAATCCACTCCTTCCAATTCACCACAAGCACAACAACCTCATGCCATTCATCATTGTCGTTGCAGTCGTTCTCATTCTACTTCTGGTTGGATTTGTGGGCTGGATCATCTTCAGGGTCAACAACCCTCCACGTCGCCGGATAGTGACCGAGCGGGCACCGGAAGTTGTTGTTTATGTATGAGTTGTATCCCCACCAGGGTCGGTCCTAACATTTTAGAGGCCTAATAAAAAATTGAATAATTAACTTTAAATTTTTATTTTTCATTTTTTGAGTTTTGTTTTTCCCTTTTGTTTTAGAGATATAGATGATTAAATCACTCTCTCAAACTCAAAGGGGAAAACGATGATTGTGGTTGTCATCGGATGTGGAAGAGGCATAGTACGATGACTGATGCGTGGAAGACAAAAGTTCGACAATAAAGAGATAAAATGGAGATAGATACATGAAAATGTGAATACGTATTGAGGAAGGATACGTGAATTTTATATTGTCATCGATGCAATCAAATTAAATCAATGTATTGAGTTAGAAAGTGTTACACAAAACAGTTGTTGAAGATCCACTTCCACAAATGATAATGAATGATATTTAATCATGAAAATTTAATAATAAATTATATGATCGTATGATAAATTTTTAAATATTTAATTATAAATAATATTGAAATTTATTTTAAAAAATTGAAATAAAATTTATAAATTATAATAAATAATCATCAAGAACAAAGCTTGAGTTATGACTCATTATCAAATTTAAAAGATTATATTAAAAAAGTATTTGTGATTGAATATATAAAATGAAGATAAAAACTAAAGTGTACGAAATAAAATTTGTCATAATCACACAAATGATTTTTCCAATTAAATCTTTCTTTCTTGGTTTAACGTGTTTGTCAAATTTCTCCAATCTTTATCTTTCTATTAATTTATCAAAACACTAAATATGAAGAAAATAAATTTAAAAATAATTTTTTATATTTAAATTATAAAAAATATTGAAAACTAAAAAAATACTTTTAAATATTTTGATAGAGCCTCAAAACTTTAAAAAATATTTTATTAAAATTGATATATAAACATAAGAGAAACTAAACTAGTTTTAAAAAATTATAAAATTTTATAAATACTACATCAAATTAGATTAATTCTAATCAAGTTATTCAAATAATAATTTGTTATATTTTATCATATAAATTTAATAATAAATTTTATCATATAAATTTAATAATAAATAAATTTGTCATATGATAGATCTTTTTAAATATAAATTAAATATGATTTTTATATATTATCAAAATTTATTTTTTAACAAATAAAAAGATATGTACGATGCAAATATAATTGTTTTTTATTTATATTAACAAAATTTGCACTTTTTAGTAAAATAAGAAAAGATAAAATTTATTTATAGTTTCATTAGTAATTAAATTAAATTTTGTTTATAAAAACTATAATTAAGTTTCATAGTAATTATAAAAAATAGTAGAGTAAGTTTTGTACAAATAAAAATATGAAAATTGTTTGGGTTAAGTATCGAACACAATACCATATTGTTCCAAAGCATTACATTACCACGAGGGTACAGCTACATAATGTTATATGTCTCGCAAATTTAATATATTATTTATTATTCTTTATATTTATTTTACCTCAGCCGATTTTGAGGCCCTGGGCCTGCTTGTCCTGACCCAAGGCCGGCCCTGGACATGAGCAATAACCTTACACATTTCTAACCTTAAGTAGTACTGTCAACTTTCAAATTACCACAAAAGTTACACTAAAAAATATTATATTTTTCACCATCTTTTGGAGGCAAAGGAGCCAAAGTTCCTGCACAATTCACCTTATCACAAACAAACTTGGACAAGAAAATCACATGTGGCAAATCAATGTGCTTGTTCTCATCCTTGTTCCAATTTGCTTCAATCTTACACCTATCACATTCACAAACAAAACCATAATTCTCCATCAAGATTCTTTTCCTTGTTGAGTAATCCTTATCAATCCTAAAGTAGCTTATGCAGATCTCACTTCCAGCACTAACATCCTTAATCAACCTAATAACAATATCAATATTATGTTCATCACCAGGCTCACCATTTTCCACATAATCAAACATGCATACTTAGGAATACAATCATGGTTAAAAATAATAGTTTTTGGGTAAATTCCATAAGCCTTATGGATCGTTGAGGGCCATTTGGTGAATAAGGTTCCATTAAGCCAAAATAGTTTGATCTCTCTATTGCAATGAGTTTAGCTACTAGTTGAGGTGAAAAATTCATGTGGGGTGGACAAAAAGGTAATATAAGAGAATGAATGAACTTAGCAGCACGAAATGAAGAATCATTTTCATCTTCATTAGGAATACTATAAAGAGAAAGTAAAGTCTCAAGATTTGAAGGGGTGTGAATAACAAGATTGTAAACAACAACAATGAAACGTGCTTGAACTTGTAGTTCAATTATTATTTCTGATAAAGGTGAAGTGGGGTTATGAAGATCAGACAGTGTTTGACATGTCCATGATGAGTGAGAGGAGCTAAGGGCAATGGAGAGACATTTTTGGCTGCAGAAAGTGTAGTTTGAGCAAGGACATGAAAATGTCTGTGAGGGTTGTAGGGTTCTGAAGCAGTGGTGACAGTAACGGGGAGGTGAAGGAGAAAAGAGAGGTGAAGCTGAGCAGAGAACGATATGGGATTCAGTGATGATTGTTTGGCCATCTTTGAGATCTTGTGCTGCAATTGCACATTTCTAGATCAATTTTTAGATCCATTATTTTAGCATGGATAATTCTAACTGTTTGTTTTTTAGTGTGAGAAATATGCTTTTAGTCACTTAATCAAGTTTATGGTAGTGTTGCAGGAGTTCTTCTCGATCTTTAGACATACTAAAACGTAGGATACCGATAAAATTGAGTAAAGGTTGCCGCATAACGGAGACTTAGGAGCAGGTTGTTGGGGCTGGAAGATTCAAGAAACAATTTTGCATGAAGATTTTGCATAGAGTTCAGTTTGTGGACTTTATACAAATCAAAGATCTAGAAAGAAGAATTTTATTTTTCATCGTTAATTTCAAATATTTTTAATGATACAAACTCTTGTAATTTTGTAACAAATATTATTCGAAGACCAACAAAATTTCAATGGTCAACCATTGGAGACTAGAGTAGGCGCAAAGCGAGAAAGAGCACGACAAACTAGTATAAATACTAGTGTACACACACACACTCTCCCTCTCTCTCTCTCTCTCTCTCTATATATATATATATATATATATATATATATATATATATATATATATATATCCTTTATTTTCGTAGTCAATTGCATTATTAGGTTGTTCTTTATTGCTTTCTAGAAATTGTATGCCACTAAGATTTCTATCTCTCTCTCTCTCTCTCTCTCTATATATATATATATATATATATATATATATATATATATATATATATATATATATATATATATATATATATATATATATATATATATATATATATATCCTTTATTTTCGTAGTCAATTGCATTATTAGGTTGTTCTTTATTGCTTTCTAGAAATTGTATGCCACTAAGATTTCTTTTGGTAATGATTTGTTGTAAATGTGTAAGTTTTGTTAAAATTGTTACTTCGATTTTGCCTTGTTGTAGATTATACTGAAAATTATGGTTTTTAGAACTTGTTTGGTATTATTGTAGTTAAAACACATTTCTCATGTAATTTGACAATTGTTCAATACAATTATCAGTTTATGCATTTTGGTTGAATTTATGTGTTTGTCTTAATTATGATGTGAATTTCTTAACTCATTACATAATAATTCTAATAGATAAGCATAATCTCTTTTATGTTAAAATTTTCTTCCGCCTTGAAAAAACACTTTTGTTTTAAAAACTCTGATAAAAGTTTTTCAAACTATTTTTCAAAGAAAATATTTTTGGGAGGTCTATTCACCCCCTTTTTATAGACCATTTCCTATAACATATTCTCACCCAAGAAACAGTGAGGTGGATGTGATTGGAGAGGTGTCACATCTCAAAAAATATGCCCTCGTGAGTGTTCGTAGAAATGATTGAACAAAGTTGCCACCGAACTTTATTTATTCCAAAGAAGGAAAGGAAAAATAACGATAAAACCCTTAAAAGAAAAAAGAAGATGATCGTCGCAATCATATTCGGCTTCGGGAGTTTATTACGCAAGGGGAAGGTTTTAGCACATCTCATGTTTGTTTTACTCAACGAAAACCTTTTAGTTAAATTTGCAATTGAATGTTAACGTATGTCAACTGTTTTCTTTGAGTGGTCAAAAGTGAAAAAGGAAAAGAAAATAAGTCATAAAAAGATTTTTATTAATGTGCTTGACAAGATTGTGAGTCTTGCTCCTATATATCCTCAAATGTGATGAGGAATTCAAATCTACGTAGTTCTTCGTAGCAAATGTTTGTTGGTTGGTTGATTTTACTGAACACAATTTTAGATCACGCTTTAGAGGTTAAACGTTGGCATGTGTGCTCGTGGGGGAGGCTTAAGCGCTTGTTTGTATCGCGGTAAAATAAACTAATCAATGCTTTTTTTGTAAAGGTTTTCGATCGCACAGGGGCGATAAAAGATATGTTTGATTGATTGAGTTGTTTTCAGGCAGAAGATGAGTATTCAAACAGTGAGTTCTACAGTAGTGTCCAAACACTCGGGGGAAGAAGAAGGTCTACTCCCAACCAATCCTTTTTCTTCTAATTTATAAGTCAAGGTTCTTTAACGAAAGAAGATTATTTGCACATCAAGCTCTACATCCAGTGTCCAAATAACCAGGGAAGGAGAAATTCTACACCCAATGAACCCTTTTTATTTTATATTAAAACAAACTAAATTCGGTTGATTATTGTATTTTAATATGGAAGACGACTGTTTGAGCAGTGAGCTCTACATAAATGTCCAAACACTCGAGGAAAAAATATTCTACACCCAATTAGCCCTTTTTCATCTGATTTTTTTGAGAAAATTGTTTAATCGAGTTATGAAATAGTTGAGAAAGAGATGAGGCACAAATTTTAGCATTGGGTTAAGAGTTCAAGCACGAGGAAGCGAACTATAACATAAATGCACAAATTAATGTCATATGTTGTATGAAATGTGATATCATAGGCACAAACGTGACGAGATTATATGAAAGCAATGTGCGTGTAATAATCATAAAAAACACGTATTCATCACAAATGAATCGAAAAGTAAACATGCATAGAAAATTAAATGCAATGCGATGACACAAATTAAGTTCATGTAACGCGATGATGAGGAATTCAAAGATGCCAATATAGAATTCAAATCTGATTTAAATGAAATGAAATTGAAATGTTGCATGCTATTATAAATCAAATAAGTTGCTTACGCAAATTGCGATGATCGCTAATAAATCAACATGAGAATGAAACAAAACTCAGAGAAACAAAATAGTATATGGATGGGTGACCTTCTGGGAAGTTTCCCAGAAAGAGTGTGAGTGAATACAGAGCATACTGAAAAGACTCGTGTTGATTTGAGGGGTCAGTCGATAATTCTTAAAGCAATTTGGGGAGTTACAAATGGTATCAGAGCTAGACCTCTCCCATACGATGTGGTTAGGGGATGAACCAAGCGAAAGTGGGTGGGCATGTGACACCCGAGGCCAAAGAGGGCGGATAGTGGATGTAACACTCGAGGCCTAATATGGAATATAGTGGTTTCTCAATTCACATTGAAATGAGAGGTATCTTGAGGTTGTGCACATATGAGAATGTGTGGTTGAAGGAAGACTTATAAGGATTGATTGGAAATACTTGTACCAATAAGATGCATATTCTTTTCTCTAGCCTAATAAATAAGAACTCCATAGTTAAGCGTGCTTGACTTGAGTATTATTTGGATGGGTGACCTTTTGGGAAGTTTCTCGAAAAGCATGCGAGTGAGGATAAAACATGCTGAAAAGACTTGTGTTGGTTTGTGGGTTCAATATGTAATCCTAAAATTAGTAATGGTCATTACAAATGGTATCAAAGTCTTACCACTTCTAGTACGATGTGTTTCGAGGATGAACCAAGCGGAAGCTGATGTGCATCTAAAAACCGAGGTCGAAGAGGAAGGAGAGTGAATGTAACCTTCAAGGCCGAAGAGGGCAAAGAATGGTCACTGAATTCACAATGGAATGAGATGGATCTTGAGGTTGTGCATGTATGAGATTACATGGTTGAAGGAAGGCTTATAAGGATTGATTGGTACTACATATACTTCCAATGTGCATATTCTTTTCGGTAGCCTAACAAATAAGAACTCCATAGTTAATCGTTCTTGACTTGGAGTAGTATTTGGATGGGCGACCTTATTGGAAGTTTCTCAGAAAGCGTATGAGTGATGAAAAATTATGTTAAAAAGACTCATGTTGGTTTGTGGGGTCAATCAATAATCCTTAAAGAAGTATGGTGGATTACACGAGACACAACAAATGTATATAAGCAACATAACGACAACGAATTGCACGCATACGCTAGAAATATTATATCAATATATCAAAATAAAAATCCAGCGACATAACGACATACAAAAATATATATGATTTTAAAAGCAACAAACTAAAAACAAGACAAGAGCAACACAAAAAATAATATTTACATGATTACAACAATGTTCAAACAATTCAAACATAATCAATGTTCGAATCAAAATGAAAAACCAACAACATAACACATATCAATAATACAAAAATATTTAACCACAAATACTTCGAATATATTACCCACAACAGTAGAGGAAAAATCACAGATATGACTCCAAGTAAACACTAAAAACACAATATGGTGTAGAAAACCTTGAAGACCTCTCGCTACTCCTTTGCGATTGGTGGTGACAAAGTTATTTTGGTGAAGGATATGAAGTTGAAGTTGTATTTCAGAAGCTACAAGGTTATTTTCTTGCGTAAACAGTACTCATTGGAGACGGTTGTTACATGGTGATTGATGGTTGTATGGAAGGGAAAGATTTACATGGGGCTATGTAGAGCGGTCGTGTAAGGTGTAATTTGCATTTTTGTTTGAAAGTTGTGAGGGTTTGGAGGAAAATAAAATGGTTGAGGGTGCAAGTCGTGGAAGGAGTGTGGCATGGATTTACGTGTGTCATACACGACGCTTTGACCGCTTTTAATGTGAAGGAGGGTGGCGGTTCGAAGGTGGTTTTGAGGTTTTCGGTTGAGGTTTGTTGGGTGGTGTAGATCAGAAATTGAGGAGTGGTTATGGTGGTTGAAAGGTAATGTACGACAAATCCATGGTTGAGTGTGGCTAATGGTGTCGTCAATTGTGAAGTATGGAGGTGGAAGGAGGTGTTTCGTAGTTGTGGTTTATGGAATTTATTGGAGGTTCTTTCTCATGTGAAGAAAAGATGGAGATAGCACTACATTTTTCTTGATGTGGTGTGAAGAAGATTCAAGTGTTAGTGACTTAAGTGAGAAAGAAAAGTGGATCGTGAGAAGAGGGAAAAAAATCAAAATGCGTAGGTGTGCTTTCAGGTTTTTTCTTGTGAGAATAAGGGGTCATAAAAAAGAGGGTGAGTGAAAATAAAAAGTAGTCCCCTTTCTTGTTTGTTGTCACGTAATTAGAGTGAGTATTATCATTGGTCACGTTTTCACCCCTTTTATTTTTAATTCTTTTTTCCTTTTTCTTTTATTTTTATTGGTGGAAGATGATAAATGTGGATGGCGATCCATGTGAAATGATTAGAACAGTTGTGAGTTATTGATTAATTGAATCTAATGGTCAAACTAAAACCCAGTAGTAACAATTAGGGTTTTCACAATAGAATGTAGGGTTAAATATGTTTTTGGTCCTTATAAATATCTCAATTTTGATTTTTAGTCCCTATAAAAAAACGTCGAGTTTTAGTCCCTATAAAATTACTTTTGCACGCATATTTAGTCCCTCTACAGGGACTAAAACTGCGTGCAAAAATAATTATATAGAGACTAAAAGTCGATGTTTTTTTATAGGGACTGAAAACCAAAATTGAGATATTTATAGGGATTAAAAACATATTTAACCCTAGAATGTAATACCAAAAAAGTTCTTAGATATTTTTAGCATAAAAAATGAGTTTAAAAGAATAAAATAAAATAAAATTCAAATATTTTTTTAATAAATAAAAATTAAAAACAAATGATTATTTATTTATTCTTATTTTTATTTTTTTTGACATTTTAATAAAAAAATAAAAGGAATTAAAACTGAATAAAAAACGGGCACGAAAATGCTCAAAAAATAAGACGAACGCATCAAAATAATCTACGTGAAATAAAGTTCTGTAAAAGAGACAGACGTTGATCAAATCTCGCAATAAAAAAAACTCGGATGAAAAGGATCAGACACATCAAAATACGACCATCGATGGCACGTTAAAATAAATCGAGCACGCCAGGTTAAACCATGTGTAGCATAGATCAATAAAATAGACAATTGCTGGCAAAAACATGGGAAAAAAAATATGTCCACTGATTTTACGCACAGTTAAAAAATCGATTCAACAGGTCTGCCAATAAAGCTGAAATTTTATTCTATGCAAAACAAAATAAAGTCAGATGCATGAAAGTTTAAAATGCCCGAAAAAAATTGGGGTATGACAAGTGGAAGAAACTACTCCCCTCAAGATCAATATTAGAGAGATTGCTTGTGGATTTTCCTTTCTAGTACATGCCACAACAAACCCAAAAAGCATAAACAATTTTAGGGATAAACTAAAGGCCTCAACATATATTAAAATCTTCACGTACCTTAACAATTGCAATATTCATGACAACAAAGTTAGATGATGGATAGAGAACGAGTTACTCTCCAATGCTTATGTTAGTAAATTTTTATCTATTAATAGTGAAGCTGAAATGGTACGACATAGACAATAAGATCTCAAGTTTCATATTAACATATACGACTTCCCTTGGGTGGAACAAGATATCTTGGTGAAGACATCTATCTTCAACGATGTGTGCAGGATAAAAATAAAGGTTGACCTAGATGTGGGTTTGTCCTCTAATCGGGTGGTGTTTATGTTAAACATAGGAAGAGGTTTAAGATTCAATTTAATAGTTGTGAATTATCCTCCATGAGTGCTTATCCTCCAGAATGGGGTCCGAGCGCCCTTTTAATGATTTTTAAACTGGGGGGGGGGGTTAAGAACCACCTTAAAATTCTCCCTCATAATTGTACCCTTTAAGTTAGGCTTACGTCCACCTATAATTGCCATCATCAATTATTTATTATCTGATTATCATGATAATATTGTATATTATGCAAATATTATAAGGAATTCGTCATCTAATTGGATGCACCTGTCAAGAAATCATGGACGAGAAATAAAATAAGACCTACCCTGAACTCCCAAGGGCGAAAAAGTGGAAAATACCATTTTTTAAAATAAGTTTAAGCAATAAAACACCATTTTTTATGCATCACCAATGGAAGGAACAACTGCACAATTTGCAGTTGCCTGGAATTCCTACACCAAACATGTTGTTAGTCGTGGAGGACGTGTTGGACACCCAAAGCTAATAAGTCCATGTTGCTTGCAGTGATTTTAAAAGTTTTTAATGCGGCTACAAGTAATATGACCAAATTATTTTCAAGAGAAACATTAAAATTGTTTCATATCACGACCTTTACCTCTACTTCGAGTTGCATATGTAATCGTCGTAGAATAAACAATGAAGGATTCATGAAATATGACTCATGTAGTAATAAGATATTGTTCCCCCCTTAGAAGTTGTCCAACATATTTGTCAAAAGAAGGAACATGATTCCTATTAATCCAAACACCTATGACGACTTTAAATTTAAATTGTAGGCGAAGCTTAATGAGAAATTGATCTAGGAAACTTATGGTTTAAACCTCTTGGATATCTGCGACAAGAGTCTTCCGAACATTGGCATATATATGAGCAGACTGTTTTGTCCATATATTTAAAAAACCCAAAAAATATTCTTCAAAAAATAAATGACCTTGTTTTTAATTATTTATCTCCAACCCTAACTAAAAAACACCTGGTTGCATTATCTTAGATGTAAATACGCTTCAAATAGTTCTATATTTCTTGAGCAATTACAAATATGCATAAGTTATTGATCATTTGAGGATCAATAGTTTTAAGGATCCAAGTGATTATTTGACCTCTTTGGTTTCCCACACATCTAATGCAACTTTCTTTGTAGTGGCCTTAGACACATTGTCTAGATGACTCCATAATCCCTTTTCTTTCAAATAATTTTTTATTGAATTTCCAAAGTTAGATAATTCTTATTGATAAAACGAACACAAAAACAATTTATTTCATTTTTTGAAGCCATAATACTACTGACACTTTTTTTAATATAATGGATAAATACACCAATAATTAAGCAGTAGGGAATTCACAATCATCAAACCACAATATGTCATCACCGAACAAAAATCAGCAATCAACAGTCACTAGAATAGACTCAATCATAATTAAAGGAACAAGAATCGAAAAGAACGACAACCAACAATCATCGAACAAAACATAATCAATTGCAATCAAATGAACAATAATCTATCGTAATAAATACAAAATCAAGATCACAACGAAACAACAAAATTTACAAAGATGAAATCACAAGACGACAACCAAAAACTCAACATAGCAAGCAATTATAATGTTTTCATCTCCTAAGAAATGGTTTTAAAATGAACACAAACAAGAAACACAATTTTGAGAGCGAATCAATCAGTTCCTAAGGAATCACATTTAAAAGCTTGAAATCGCATTCTTAGATATCTTCATGGTACTTCTAAGTATGAACTTTGGTTTTCCAAGGGTAGCGATTGTAGTTTGGTTGGTTAATCTGATTCTAATTTTAATGGTTGCAAATTGGATAGGAAAAGTACCAGTGGAACTTTCCACTAATTTTAAAACTTCTTAGTTAGTTGGCATAACAAGAAGCAAGTATCCATTTCTTTGTCAACTACTGAGGCGGAATACGTCACAACCGGTAGTTTTTGTGCCCAAATTCTTTAGCTCAAACAACAACTACCTGACTTCGATATTAAACTTCAACGTATTCCTATCATGTGCGCTAACACTACTGCAATCAATCTAACCAAAAATCTAGTGTTACATTCTCAATATCTCAAATCTTGCCTAATACGTTATGTTGCATGCACTTGTTTAAATTGGTTTCAACTTTCGTTCAAAAATTTATTAACTTGTGAAGTGCATTCTCAGACTCATCTTATGAGGTAATATCATTCTTAATTTATCTCATTGGCCTTAAATTTCTTTGAAATATGTTGCTTATCTATGACTGAATTGATTGCATATTTATGATTCGAGAGTATGTGATATACTTGATGTATGAAGAATTTCATATGGGTTCACTTCCAAAAATTTCAATTGATTACACATGAGGTTTTTAATTTATATGCTTATAGTTACATCTTGTTTAATCTCTTTATTATCTATATCTCACATCATTAAACTTCTTATGGTTTGAACTAATTTCAATGCTTTTTTTGTATGCTTAAGCATGTTATTTATTTTCATTAGCTATATTTGGTTGTGTATTTATGATTAAGCTTTGTTTTCAATTAGAGGTAATTCTATGTGAGTGCTCGTTTTAATTGATTCGTTTAATCATTGCCACGCCTCTGAGTGAGTCATATATTGTTGTGTTTTTTACTTCTCACGTTTTCTGTCTTTGTTTTATTTTGATGTTGTCAAATGGGGAGAAGTACAAGGTTTATGATGCACATATTGAGGGGGAGCTTTGTCAAAGCGCTTAGTATGTTTTACCATAATAAAAAAGGGGGAATATGTGAGTACAATATACTCTTAGATATGTTTTGAATGATGTCAAAACTAGGTATCTTAATACTTTGTGTATATTGGACCTAACCATCTTTGTTTATATGTGCATCATCATAATAGGACATATAAAATTAGATTCAATAGGCCATCACATGCTAAAAATATGAATTTTCATTAAAAAGTATCCAATGGGTCGATATATTATTGGCATGTATCAATACTTCTTGAGTTTGTTTTCAAAGGAAATTATTCTGCCTTTAAGGTATCGATACATATGTAAGATGAGTCGATACATCTTGTGAATCAGTCGACTCCATCTGTAAGGAATTTTAAAACAAACTTCACTGGCTTTAATGTATCGTTACATTGAAGGGATGGGTCGATAGATTCAGCTAATGAGTCGACTCCCCCGTGTTTGGAGTTGACTCAATCTGAAGAATTTTGCAAACAAATACTCCCTGGCGTAAATGTATCAACTCCTTTGGAAAATGCATCGACTCCTTCGGCTTACGTATTGACTCATCATTCTAGTTTGGAGTAAACATTAGGTTCAAACATTTAAGACTTGCATTTTTGGCTAAAAAATAGTTTTTCTTGTTTTCTTTTTACACACACACACTGTTCTGGACTGGACCAACGTCTGAGTATGGCCTAATCCTCTCTTTCCCAAGAAACAGACCAATATCCCAAATGTCAAGGGGACCCAGTATATCCTGCTCGCCTTAGATTAGCCACGAAAAATCGACCATGTCTGGTCCTCCTCATTCTTGATCTCTTCTTGACATCGGCAAAGATCACCCAGATTCGACCTGGCTGGTCCCTACTCGGAGGATATTGTGCCCAACGTGCCATTATCATGACCAGGGTGCTCGGCCGAAGGTTAGTTTCTGGAAGTTACTTATTTTTTGGGGGATCCACGATCCAGACCCAAAAATTAGAAACGTTGGCCACGCGCTGGGGTCCCTCTATATAAACCCTCTCGCCTGAAGGGGGGCAGGTATCAATTATTCATCCTTAACACTCTTACTTGCACATGTTATTCCTCTTGCCCGTTCTGACTTAGGCATCGGAGTACCTTGCAGGTACACCCTTCAGTTCTCCTCAGCGTTCGAGCAGACCTTGGATTCCACGTCAGCAACCATCAGAGATCCTGATCTCAGGTACGATCAATGGCACCATCTGTGGGAAACTTTCTCCCCGTTTTCTCATCTCCTGTTCATGAAAACGAAAACATCATCTTCCAATCTCCTTCTTGATGTCTCACCAAGAAGATTCCAACAATGCTCTTGCTCTCACAAGCATCCCCATCAAGCAACGGGAGAGCGACGGGCACAATCCTCCCGTCGGAGATCCAAATCATCCCTAGGATGGTCGTACTGCCTCTCCAACACCAGAACCTTTCCAACAACCGGAGATCACACCTACTGATCTTCCCATGGTCCCCGTTTCAGTGGGGGAGAATCAAATACTGGTTGCATTGGTTGAGGCGACAAACACCATCAACGTCCTCCTTCTATGCCAGAGTCAAAGGATGGACGCTCTTGAAGAGTCAAGGCACCCCAGATCCCCGTCCCGCGCGAGAAGGTCTCGTTGGTCCCGCAGTAGGTCACCCAAAGAGAGGAAGGATCATCAACAACCTAAGGCTTCGGGTTCCATCAAGAAAAGGAATCATTCGTCTCCTCGACGGAATAAATCCCCACGAACAAAGAAGACCCAAAGAAACCTCCTACCGGAAGCCCGAGCTTCTCCAGATGGAACGAGAAACCGCTCAAAGTCTCCCCCATACAGATACAGGGATACTCGTTCTCGCTCAACGTCCCCGTTCTCCAGCGACGAGCATAAGCCCCGTGACCCCCTCTCCGAGGAGATCATGTCCACCTGAATCCCGAAGGGACTGGAGAAGCATCCACCCCTTGGGACATATGATGGCACAACTGATCCAGACAAGCATATCGAAAATATTGACGCGCTATTAGATTATAGAGGTGTCCGAGGGGCTATCAAGTGTCGCCTCTTCCCTATGACCCATAGAAAGGGGGTAATGCCTTGGTACAAGAGTCTGTCCCACGAATCTATCACCTCATGGAGGCAGTTGGGCATAACTTTTTCTTGACATTTCACGGCTTCGCGACACCATCCCAAAACCGAGGCATCTCTAGAAGCAATCATTCAAGGGAAGGAGGAGCCCCTCTGGGCATATATTGAAAGATTCAACAAAGAAGTCATCCAAATATCCACCACGGACGACATGAAAAAATATCTCCTAGAGCGGGGACTCCGCCCCCATAGTGACTTCTGGAGGGCGGAAGGGATCGAAACACCGACCACACTCGACGCGTTCCTCCTTAAATCATAGGCATATATCCAATACGAGGAAAAGGAAGCAGCGAGCAGCGCCCGCGACACCCAGCGTGGTGAATACGCCAAAGCCTCCAAGCATGAAGACTCGTCGTCAACTCATCGGGGAAGTGACAAATGCAAGGAAGATCGTTCTCGTGAACTGCGGGAGAATAAAGGTCATGTCGGGAGGTTCCATGACTACAAACCCCTTACGACAACCAGGGAAAAGATCCTGTCAGAATGTGAAAATTCCAAATTTCGACAAGCAGGGGTCAGGTTCCCAAAACAGCTGCCGAACAAACTAAATACTAACAAGACAAAATACTGTCGTTTCCACAAGTCGCACGGGTACAACACTGAAGACTGCATCCATTTGAAGGAAACCATTGAAATACTCATCTGAGACGGCCATCTCAAGCAGTTCATGAAAAATAAGGTTGAGGATGTACCTCCTCCGACCACGGAGACAAACCTTCAGTTTTCCCTCAGCATCACACGTCCAGAGGATTTCTATGTCCCCAAGCCTTATACAGGCCCGACATATTTCGCTGCGTATAGCCCGTTGGAGTCCTTCCCGTCAACAATAGTCATATCCGGTGGAGGACCCAATATGGTAACGGTGGGGTCAGTAAAGAGGAGATTTTATCAGCTAATAAGTACTAGCTCCAACCAGAGCTCGACCCTCCTCGCGGAGGATCCATCCTCATCTCGTTCTATAAGGAGGATCTCCTCAGTGGAGCACCTAACGCGAGAATCCCCTTGTTGGCTCGTGCATAAATGGCGAATTTCGACGTCCACATAATCCTAGTCGATTAGGGGAGTTCGGTCGACATTATATACTCCCAGTTGTTCGCAACCCTCCAGTTGAATGAAACGCACTTGATGCCTTACGTGGGCTCATATCTCCAAGGTTTTAACGGGACGGTCTCTAGGCCTTGGGGCTACGTCTACCTGATCGTTAACTTCGGGGTATGAGAAATCACAAGATCCGTTAAGGTATAATTCCTTGTGATAGACTGCCCGTCCTTGTACCAGTGTATCCTCGGAAGACCAACTCTGGCCGAGCTCACTGCAGTTCCTTCTTATGTGCACCTGAAAGTGAAGTACTACACTTCGTCGAGGCAGGTAGCCACCCTTCACAGAGATATAGAAGCCACGCGCAGATGTTACGATGTCGCATCCAAAGGTCTCAACACCATCGCCGCCAAGCCAAAACCGTCCAAGACCATCCTCCCGGGCACCTCTGAAGAGCCGAAGGCACTGCCCCACATAGACTCCATTGACCTTGACAGCAGGTTCAACGACGAAGACAAATGGGCGCAGCTGGTCACAAAGCTTTCTTCATCCACTAGACTTGTACCCGATGGTGAATTCGAGCTAGTAGCACTGGAAAAGACCCCACAAAAGGAGTGAAGATTGAAGTGGATCTCCCCGACCTAGCGAGAAAGCAGCTTAAGGCCTGTCTCAGGGAAAATGCTGATTTGTTCGCATAGAGCGCCGCAGAAATGTCAAGCTTGGATCTAGAAACAGTGTGCCACCATCTCTCTATAGACCCATCCATCCGAGCAGTCGCACAGCGAATGAGGAAGCAGTCACAAGAAAAAGTGGAAGCAGCCGAGAAGGCTGTAAAAGACCTCCTAGAGGCACATTTTGTAACTGAGGCCAAGTACACCACCTGGCTCTCAAACTTTGTACTCGTTAAAAAGAATAATGGAAAATGGAACATGTGTGTTGACTACACCGATCTTAACCGGGCTTACCCGAAAGACGCTTACCCTCTGCCTAACATTGATAAGTTGGTAGATAATTCTGCAGGTTTTAAAATGTTGTCGTTCCCCGATGCCTACTTAGGGTACAATCAAATACCCATGGCCGTGACCGACAAAAAGTACACCACTTTCATGACCAAGTCGGGCAACTATTACTACAACGTAATGCCCTTCGGCTTGAAAGACGCAAGCGCTACTTATTTACCAGCGAATGATGAACAAAGTCTTCCAAGCGGAGATCGAAACATGCTCGAAGTCTATATAGACGATATGATCGTGAAATCCCATGAGGAGACCGACCATGCTCTCCACCTTAAGAAAATTTTCGATCAATCACGGAAGTGAAAAATGCGATTCAACCCCGAAAAGTGCACGTTTGGGGTACGATCAGGCAAGTTCCTCGATTTTTATCTAACCGAAAAAGGGATAGAAGATAACTCAGTGGTTATACCAAACTTTTGGATTCCTCGGTCAAAACGACCATGAATTACGACCATTCTCGCGAACGATCACCGACCATAGGTCAAAATCGAACAGGAATCGTTACCTTAGAATCGCCTTGCGTATAGTAGAAGCACCCTTAAGTCATCACTTCCACGACCAAAAGCAACAACTAGGGGTCTCCTGTTCTGGACTGGACCAACGACTGAGTATGGACCTATCCTCGCTTGCCCATGAAACGACCCAATAGCCCAAATGTCAAGGGGACCCAGTATATCCTGCTCGCCCTTGATTGGCCACGACTCATCGACCACGTCTGGTCCTCCTCGTTCTTGATTTATGCTCGACATCGGCAGAGATCACCCAGATTCGACCTGATTGGTCCCTGCTCGGAGAATATTGTGCCCGACGTACCATTATCACGACCAGGGTGCTCAGCAGACGGTTAGTTTCTGGAAGTTACCTAATTTTCGGGGGATCCGCGATCCTGACCCAAAAATAGCAACCGTTGGCCACACGCTGGGGTCCCTCTATATAAACCCTCTCTCCTGAGGGAGCTAGGTATCAAATATTCATCCTTAACACTCTTACTTGCACATGTTATTCCTCTTGCCCGTTCTGACTTAGGCATCGAAGTACCTTGCAGGTACACCCCCCGGCTCTCCTCAGTGTTTGAGCAGACCTTGGAATCCACGTCAGTAGCCATCAGAGATCCTGATCTCAGGTACGATCACACATATACATATAAATATGCATTCATGCATCATTTTTAGAAATTGAAACCAAGAACACACTTAAAAACTTCTCATCATCTTCAACCTTTCTTCACACGCATTCAACGACTACACATGATCATTTTTGTTGTTTGTTATCAATATAAGATTGATAAGTCCAATTTAGGTTGGTGTAATCAAATTGGTTTGATTTTTTCTTTGGGGTTTTCAATGAAAAATCATTAGGGGTTTCCATCAAAGATCAAGGATTGATTTGAGGGTTTCTGCACAAGTTTTTGAAACTTGGATTCAAATGAGTGAAAGCTTTGAAGGACAGGGATTCTTGCAAAGAAGTAACGGTAACCAGAGGATCAATTGAAAGACCTGAGGCAAGATTTCATAATTTGGATTCACCCGAGTGAAAGCGTTGAAGAACGGAGGTTCGGCCAAAGGAGTAGCGGTAGCAGAAAAATCGAATTGGAGGTCTTGTGTGACTTGATATAGCTTAGATCAAGGGAAAATAAGAAGCTAGGATAAACATCAAACATAGGGTTTGGGGTTTGAATTGCTACTAATTCTCTTGTAAATTGATATTGCAAAGGTTAATTACAATATCTTAATTCAAATTCTAATTAAGGGCAGACGTACCCATAGTGAGGACAATTAGGGAAGTGCCTAAACAAATCTTGGTACTCTCTCTTACTCCCTCCCTCTCTCTCTCTCTCTCTCTCACACACACACACACAGTCACTCACTCACACATTCACTCTCTTTACATTTTGATAACACTTAGTGTGTATTTTGAATTGTTGAAAATTCTGGTTGTGTTGAAGTGTGTTAAGTTGTTTTGTGAAATCATTGTAATTGATTTGTTACACTTTCAACTCAAAGAGAATTAATCTTGGTGTATTGCACACCAAGTGTTTGATAAATTGACTACACACTAGGTGTTCGATAAATTTCCTAAGTCATGTTTATTTTTACATTTCATTGGAAATAGTTTACCTTTGTGTGGTTTATTTTCAAACATATTATTAGAACATGTTGGTTTTCTTTTCTCATATTTAGCATACATTTTACTACGATTTGTAGGCATATACGATTCTACCAATAATAATTCGGATTCACTTTCGCTTTCCATACAAAAATATTTTTTAAAATATAATTTTATTAAGATATTTTTTATATGGAGATCAATTCATCCCCCTTCTAAATTCTTGCCCACATCTAACAAAAACCTCTTGGATATACGCGACATGAGTCTTCAGAACATTGACATGTATAGGAGCAAAGTGGTTTATCCATATATTTAGAAAACCAGAAAACTGTTCTTGAACAAATAAATTACCTTGTTTTTAATTGTCTATCTCCAGCTCTAACTAAAAAACGTCTGGTTGCATTATCCTGTATGTAAATATGCTTTATCCTGTATGTAAATATGCTTCAAATAGTTCTATATTTCTTGAGTAGTTAATAAATGAGCATAAATTATTGATCATTTGAGGATCAATAGTGTTAAGGATCCAAGTGATTATTTGACCATCTTTTGGTTTCCTATGCATCTAATGCTACTTTCATTGTAGTGGCCTTAAACACATTGTCTAGATGACTCCATAATCCATTTTATTTCTGTTGTAAATGTGCCTTAAAACCTTTGTTGATGAAGAGAAGGAAAACATATTTTGGAGAATGCCTTTACCGCGAAAATCAGAATTTTTAGAAAGTTAGACGAAAAGAAAAAAATCGGTCGGATGAATAATGTCTGTACGAATGAATAGTGTCTGTACGGATGAATAGTCCGTAGAATGAATAGTGATGTCCGTATGGTGAATAGTGATTTCAGGTTTTCGGGCTTTTCGGCAGTTTATCGTTTGGCATATTTTGGGTTATTGTGGTTTTGGGTTTTGTTTGTTGGGTATTTTCTATTATAAATATGTATCTCTTATATGTTTGGTGTGTGACAATCTTAGGGTTTACACCAACAAGAGAGAGCAAAGGTTTAAAGATATTAGGTTTCAGCACAAAGAAAACCTTGGATTACTCCTTGGGTTTGAGTGATTCATATATTGATAGTTTGAGAGGCTGGGAAACACTTGGATAAAAAATAGGGTTGTTCTTGGATGCCTTCAGGATTGTTCTTGGGAACCTGAAGACGAAGGCTATTTTCTTGTAACTCATTTACAATCTTTTGTAACAACTTTCTAAGTATAGTGAATTGGATAGCTACTCTCTCCCCCGGAGTAGATCGTTTGATCAAACTGGGTAAAAAAACGTTTATTTTATTCTTGCGTTATTCTATTATATTATCTGTGTACATATTATTATTGTTGTAGACCATTTATTTTTGTTGCTATTGTTCTTTTCCCCACAAATTGATATTGAATTTTGTTGTAATTCACAACAAGTGGTGCGGTGAGCGTGGAGATAAATGAGCATCATGATTAGTAGATGGAAGATCAAGAAATTTTCCGGTAACAATGACATAGGGTTGTGGAAAATTAAGATGTAATCAATTATAATTCAAGAGAAATGTATTAATGCTTTGAAGAGTGAAGAATTAATGCCTCCAGGGCTTACATAGGTACAGAAGACCAAGATGATGGATAAGGTCAGGAGTGCCATTATCTTGTGCCTCAGGGATAAAGTTCTAAGAGAAGTCGCTAGGGAGAAAACTACAGTTGCTATGTGGACAAAACTTGAATCATTGTATATGATAAAGTCTTTGGCTCACAATTTGTATCTGAAACAACAATTTTATTCATTTCAAATGGCAGAGAACAAATCCATGGTTTAGCAGCTTATAGAACTTCACAAGATTATCGATGGTCTTGAGAATATTGAAGTGAAGATTGATGATGATGGCAAGGCTTTTCTCATGTTGAATTTATTACTCAAATCCTTTGAGCACTTTAAGGATGTCCTTCTTTATGGTAAGGAGGGTACTATTACTTTGGATGAAGTCTAGACGACAATGAAATCCAAAGAATTTTCAAAGTTGAAAGATTTGAAGATTGAAGATAGTAGTGAAGGCTTAAATTATGTGTCAAGAGGAGGAGGTGAATGTAAAGGGATATCCAAATCAAAGAGGTCTGACAAGTCAAAGGTAAAATGTTTTAATTGTCAAAAAACCAGTCACTTTAAAATGGATTGTTCTAATAGAAAGTTCAATGAAGATTTTGTTCAAGCTGCAGTTGCCTTGGGTGAGAAATTATGAGTAAGCCAAAGCACTAATAGTATTGAGTTTGGAAACTGAAGATAGTTGGGTCATTAACTCATGTTGATTTTATCACACGTGTCCAAGAATATAATACTTTGAAACTTTGAAGATGGTGCAAGGTGGAGTAGTTCTCCTTGGTAATAATAAGACATTCAAGGTTCATGGTATTGGTACAGTCAGATTTAAAATGTTAAATGATCGTGAACTTCTTATTCACAATATGAGGTATGTTCCAAAACTCAAGCGAAATTTGTTATTTATAAGTATATTTGATGATATATGATATTGTACTAGAGTTGAATGTGGAGTGTTGAAGATTCTGTGTGATGAATTGATTATTGCTAAAGGGTCTAAAATATGTGATTTATATATGTTAAAAGGTTCAAATGTTGTTATTCATTCATTGTTAACTAGTGGAGGCTTTCATGACAAGGAAGAACTATGAGATTTGATTTTAAGGCGTTATGAATTCCTTGGGAAGTTTTCAAAGGAGTATAATGAATTTTGCAGAAATCAAGGGATAAAAATGCATGTTACCGCTGAGTTGTTAATGAGTTTTTGAGAAAGAGTTGAGGTTAAAACAACTTGCTTGGTTAGTAGAGAATTTCTTCAGAAGAAGAATAGTAAAAACCAAGGGAGAAACTTGGTAAAAACTATAACGGAGAAAACTCAGTTTGAGGTGGAGTTTCCTATTATGGATGCTAGCAGTAGTGAGGGAACATATACGACAATCTATGATTATCATTTGACTCATGATAAAGTAAGAAGAGTTATTGTAACATCTCAAAGGGACGTTTATGCTAGCCTTGGATAATATATTTTTAGTGGCTGAAGGATTGCAAAATAAAAAGAAGAAAAACCTTCAGGAAGACATTCAAAAACAGGTGGAGTCAAAGGTGATTCAAAAATCACACTTGTGGGCTTGTTAAACTACCTAGGAAGAAAAGGATAATTGGAAATAAGTGGATGCAAGTGGCGAGATCAAGATTCAAAGGTTGCTTGAATTTGATCAAAGTTATTGATTAAAGTTTTAACTTTGTAGAGAGAACAAAAGTTGTTGATTGTTAAATTGGTATCAACACGGTTTAAAGTCAAGGTGAAGATTATTGTAAATATTCCTTAAAGCCTTTGTTGATGAAGAGAAGAAAAATATATATTTGGAGATTATATTTACCGCGAAAATCAGAAGTTTTAGAAATTCAGACGAAAAGTCGAAAAGGGAAAATTTCAATCAGATGAATAGTGTCCGTAAGGATAAATAATGGCGTTTGTACGAATGAATTGTGACGCATGTACGGTGAATAATGATTTCAGGTTTTCGGGCTTTTCGACAATTTCTCGTTTGGCATGTTTCGACCTATTGTGGTTTTGGGCTATGTTTGTTGGGTATCTGCTATTATAAATATGTATCTCTTATATGTTTGGTGTGTGACAATCTTAGGGTTTACACCAATAAGGGAGATCAATGGTTTAAAGGTATTAGGTTTCAGCACAAAGAAACCTTGATTCATATATTGAGAGTTGGAGAAGTTGGGAAACACTTGGGTAGAAAATATGGTTGTTCTTGGGTGTTTTCAGGGTTGTTCTTGGGAACCTGGATGCGAAAGCTATTTTCTTGTAACTCACTTGTAATCTCTTCTAACAACTTTTTGAGTATAGTGAATTGGAGAGTTTCTCTCTCCCCCGGAGTAGATCGTTTCATCGAATTGGGTAAATAAACCTTCGTTTCGTTCTTGCTTTATTCTGTTATATTATCAATGTACGAATTATTATTGTTGTAAACCATTTATTTTGGTTGCTATCGTTCTTTGCCCCACAAATTGATATTGATTTTTGTTGTAATTCACAAGATTCACAACACTTTCACATAACTTTTTAATTGAAATTCCAAAGTTAGATAATTCTTACTGAGAAAATAATCACTGAAACAATTTCTTTCGTTTTTCGAAGTCATAATACCACTGACACTTTTTTTAATATAATGGATAAATACAACAATAATTAAGCAGTAAGGGAGTTTGCAATCATCAAACCACAATATATCATCACCGAACAAAAATCTGCAATCAATAGTCATTGAAATAGACTCAATCACAATCAAAGGAACACGAATCGAAAAAGAAAGACATTCGACATCACCGAACAAAATATAATCAATTGCAATCAAATGAATAGTAATCGATCACGATAAAAACAAAATCAAAATCACAATCCAACAACAAAAAATCATATAAATAAAAGCACAAGACGACAACAAAAAAACTCAGAATAGCAAGCAGCTAAAAGATTTTTATCTCCTAAGAAATAGTTTCAAAACGAACTCAGACGAGAAACATAAATTTGAAATAACAAGATAACAAGATTTAAGAAATTTGATTGAATTTTCTTATACCGACATGTTAAAAATTCGGGCGGGATTATTTCCTCGTTGTATTACTTCTATTTATAATCGAATAGACATTTACAACAATTAATGTAAAATATTCTATTTTAGAAATAAAAATTGCATACTTAGTTAGAAAACTAGTTTGACAGGTGTCAACATTATAGACAACAGTATGAGTAAAACAAACTTAATATTCATCAAATTCTCAAATGTTGACCGAATAATGAGTAAGCACCAACTGAAAAATCAACAAACCCACTAATTGACATTAAGTAACATGATCAATCCACATTTCTAACAAAGTCTAAATAAAGATTCCCTGCAATTACGATCAGGAAGAGGGAATTGAAACCACTTGATGTCAGAATTGACCCCGAACCGGACTAAACCGATGGTGATTAATTAGAAAAAAAAAAGTCTAAATAAGTCTTTCCACAAAAGTCTAAACATTTTAGCAACATAAGCTTATAACGTAAGTAATAAACTTACACAAACCAATTCAAACACAAATTAAGTAGTAGAGTCAACTTTCAAGTCACCACAAAAGTTACACTCAAGAACATTAGATTTTTCACCATCTTTTGGAGGAAGAGGAGCCAAAGTTCCTGAACAATTCACCTTATCACAAACAAACTTGGACAAGAAAATCACATGTGGCAGATCACTGTCCTTGTTCTCACCCTCATTCCAATTTGCTTCAATCTCACACCTATCACACTCACAAACAAAACCAAAATCCTCCATCAAGATTCTTTTCCTTGTTTGGTAATCTTTATTAATCCTTTGGTAGCTTATGCTGATCTCACTTCCTGCATCAACATCCTTAATCAACCTAATAACAATATCAGTGTTATGTTCATCCTTTTCCACGTAATCAAACCTGCATACATCAGGTATACAATCATGGTTGAAAATAGTGGTAATTGGGTAAATTCCATAAGCCTTAATAGATCTTTGAGGCCCATTTGGTGAATAAGGTTCCATTAAGCTAAAAGAGTTTGCTCTTTCTATTGCAATGACTTTAGCTGCTAGTTCTGGCGAAAAATTCATGTGGGGTGGACAAAAAGGTGAGATAAGAGAATGAATAAACTTAGCAGGACCAAATACAGCATCACTTTTATCATAATTAGGAACACTATGAAGAGAAAGAAAAGTCTCAAAATTTGAAGGAGTGTGAATAGCAAGATTGTAGGCAGCAACAATTAAACGAGCTTGAACTTGGAGTTCAGAAGATTTTTCTGATAAAGGTGAAGTAGGGTTTTGAAGATGAGAGAGTGTTTGACATGTCCAAGGAGAGTGAAAGGAGTTAAGGGAAATGGAGAGACACTTTTGGCTACAGAAAAAGTAGTTTGAGCAAGAAGGACATGAAAATGTGTGTGAAGGTGGTAGGGTTCTGAAGCAGTGGTGACAGTAACGGGAAGGTGAAGGAGAGAAGAGAGGTGAAGCTGAGAAGATAAGGAGAGGGGATTCAGTGAGGATTGTTTGGCCAGCTTTGAGATCTTGTGCTGCAATAAGGCCTCTACCTTTGTTAGGTATGTTCACCAGTTTAAAGATAGAGGGTATAGTAGTCATGATTATTGTCTATGGATGAATCAACTACTCTTGAGTCTTGAGTCTTCACAAGTTTTAGGATTCAAGATTATAAATGTAATGACAAGTGCGATAGAATATGCTTGAAGACAGATAATAGGCAACAAGATGATGCTTATTATTTTAAGGTAGTTGTTGACAGCACCAATGCACTCAAATAAAGAAAGTGCTTGAGAGTGAAAGAAAATGAAGTGTTGAATAAATATATAGTATTCTGGTGAGGACGGTAATAGGATGGTGATGTCAAACCGTGAAAAAGTCTCCAATAAGTTTGTTGATTTTTTCAATACAAGTATAATATTTCATCGACACCACCAATGCACCAATAAAGAAAGTACGTTATTAATGTGGTAAATAGAGAAGGAAAGAAAGTGAAGTTTTAAATAAATATAGTGTATAGTGGGTTGTTGATAGCTCATCGTGGAAGGTCTCCATGACAGAGATAGATGTTTTTGATGGTTGGAGATGAAATTTGTAAATATATAGTGAATCGTAGTTTGACGCAACACGGAGTCGCACATACAAAAGTATGACGGTTACAACCATCTATACCGTTGGATGAAATCCAATAGTTGAGATGGAATGGTGCCTTGCTTCAACACGGAGTCCCATTTTTAACATGTCCTCCCTTGCTTTAATGTCATCCTTAGACTTGCCTTTTATATTGAGTAATGTACCGATAACACTTTCAAATACATTTTTTTCAATATGCATAACATCGAGAAAATGTCTCACGTACAAAGACTTCCAATATGGCAATTCAAAAAATATCGACCTTTTCTTCCACCCACCTTTCACAATCTTATGTGCAAAAGGCTTGCCAAACTCAGTACGCACATCTTTCACCTTTTCAAAAACTTGTTCACCTGACAATGCGGGTGGAGCTCTACGATGTTCGGTGTCTCCATTGAATGTTTTTCTCCACCCACGGTAGTGATGTTTAGAATGTAAGAATCTACGATGACCGAGAAACACATTCTTCTGGCAAAGTTCCAATCGAATCGTATCGGTTCCGTCTTCACAAACAGGACACGCACGTTGACCTTTAATGCTATACCCAGATAGATTCCCGTATGCTGGAAAATCATTAATTGTGCCAAACAACATCGCCCTCAAATTGAAACTTTCTTTCCTATATCCATCATAAACCTCCACACCGTTCTCCCACAAAATCTTTAAATCTTCGATCAAAGGTGTCAAGTATACATCTATGTCATTCCCTGGTTGTTTAGGCCCCGAGATTAACATAAATAACATCATGTACTTAAGCTTCATACATAGCCACGGAGGTAGGTTATAAATCATAAGAATCACAGGCCATGTGGTATGTGAGATACTTTGAAGACCATGTGGGTTCATTCCATCAGTAGATAATGTCAATCGAAGGTTTCTTGCTTCTGATCCAAACTCAGGATAATCATTATCAATCTTCGACCACTGTGGTGAATCAGCCGGATGCCGATACTTTCCATCAATAATTCTTTCATCTGCATGCCAAGTAAGATGTCTTGCATCGGTTTCACTACGAAACATGCGCCTAAATCTCGGAATTATCGGAAAATACCATAAGACTTTTGCGGGAGATAATCTTTTCTTATATCGAGACAAACCGCATTTAGGGCACTCAGTTAACGTTGCATATTCGTTACGAAACAAAATGCAATCGTTAGGACAAGCATGTATCTTATCATAGCTCATGCCAATAGAGCACAACATTTTTTTGCCTCATAGGTTCGATTAGGAAGAACATTATCATCCGGTAGCATTTCTCTCATAAGGGCCAACAACTCTGTGAAACTTTTATCCGACCATCCATTGCCCGCCTTTAAGTTGTACAACTTTAATACCGCAGACAGTCTTGAGAATTTAGTGCAACCTTTGTACAACGGTTTCTCTGCATCGCTTACCATCCTCTCAAACATTTCAGGACAATCACGAAGATCTTCTTCCAGTGCTTCTACAATCTCTTCAACCCGATCACAATCGTATGTTTCCATGTCTTTGTCGTATGAAGCATAAGTCGTATTACTTTTTCCACTCGATTCAACATTCTCGTTAATTTTATCACCATGAAATATCCAACACTGATAACTTTGATCAATTCCATGCCTCAGCAAATGCGATTTCAATCCATGTGCGTCAACCTTACCAATATAACAACAACGCAAGCAAGGACAATGCATTCGTCTGGGGTTTTCAGCGTGTTGAACAGCATACTTAACGAATTCCGCAACCCCACTCTCGTACTCTTTGGTCATTCGATCGGCACAGATCCATGTTTTATCCATGGTTTTCCTACTTATTAAGGTAAACAATTAATCCAGACGAAAATACATAACTAAGGTAGTATCTTTGAATATTCTAACAATTTTAAAGTTCAATTCATTTTAAACTTCAATAACGTATACATAACCAATATTAATATAAACTTCAATAACGTATCCGATACGCCGATATACCAACTTTAATTACCTCATCACTTTCATTTTTTCTATTACAAGAATCAAACTTTTTCTATTACAATATACCTATAACTATACCTATAACACGTTAATTTTTCTATAACTAACTTTAATTTTCTATTAGAATATACCTATAACTATACCTATAACTATACCTATAAACATTTTCTATTACAAACATTTTTGTATTACAACATTTTTCAAGGAAGAACATTTTTCTATTACAACATTATTACTTATCAAACATAACAACTTTAATTACCTCATCACTTTCATTTTTTCTATTACAAGAATCAAACTTTTTCTTCCATTACTTTTCTCTTATCAACATTATTCTATTATCAACATTTTTCTATTATCAACATTATTACTTATCAAACATAACAACAACAATGTACCTTATGAACTCAGTTTTTACAAACTCAGTTTTCTAATCAAACATAACAACAACAATGTACCTTATTATTTTCCTTACAAACATCAACATTTTTCTATTGTCAACTTCTAAACTCAGTTTTTATGAATCAAAACAACTTCAACAAGAATAATACACTAAACTCAGTCAACAAGATTATGCACATTCTCAACATTCGTAAACTACCGCAAGATTATAAACATTCTCAACATTCTCAACATGATTATAAACATTCTCAACATTCTCAACAAGATTATACAGTAGAAATGAAGAAATGAAGAAATGAAGAACATACCGCAAGAAAATGAAGAACAGTAGAAACGAAAAAACGAAGTCAACACCCAAATGTCGAGACACGTACGATTCTTCAAACACGTTCAATGATTGAAACCGAAAAATGGAAGTGTATTCGTGTTCGCTGTTATGGTTTTCGCTGTTAGGGTTTCAACGTTCGCAGGAGGGAAAACAAAAAAACAGAGAACGAAAATAGAAATGGAGTCTGAAATTTTATTTTAATTAGACCTTAGACAGTGTTTTTGTGGAAAGCGTTTTCTAAGGTATGCCTTAGACAGCGCTTTCCAAAAGCGCTTTCTAAACCCCCCCCCCCCTTAGACAGCGCTTTTGGTTTTAATTTTTTTTTTTAATTTAAAGACTTTAGACAGCGCTTTATCAAAAGCGCTGACTAAGGTCTATATTTAAAAGCGCTTTCTAAAAGCCATGTCTAAGGGGGGGTCTTAGACAGCGCTTTTAGAAAGCGCTGTCTAAGACCCCCCCTTAGACAATGCTTTCATTATTTTTTTGGAACATTTTTCGTGTTTTATTTTAATTTTAACCTTAGACAGCGCTTTCTTTTAAAAGCGTTGTCTAAGATGCGCTGTTAAAAGTCATTTTTGGTGTAGTGAACGCAGGGCTCTCTAGCAAGAGTATGCATGTTTGTCAACTTGAGCGAATGTGAATTTTGGATTTAGCCGATTTTATTGGGCCACTTTGTCAGTCTGAAATAGTTTTTCCTTGAGTCTTTGCTATTAGTAATGAAGCCATAATTTGTGTTACGGGAGCGTTAAGACCGACCGACAAAGCTTTATCTAAGAGTGCATGATTTGTTAGAAGAGATTTTTGGGAAGAGGAAGGTCATATTGATAAGCTGAATGAGAGTTGGTAGTCTCACGAACACACATTAAATGTTTGTCTCGTCATTGAAACATTATTTATGGGAGGAACTCAATGTGAATTTAGGCGCATAGGATAGGGAGGTGGTACCCTTAGGGTGCTTGAGTGTACATTCCTTGTACTTTAAAATTAATAATTCCAAGAAAAACAAGGTGAAAATCTAACATGTAGTGCAAAGTTTTACATTTGTAAATATTTTTCGTAAGTGTTATGAATTTAAAATGCGTTAACATATTAGTTGTAATAACGCTTTAATTTGATATGGACCTTCCCAGTTAGGTGCAAGTTTCTCTCTCCAGGATTACCTCCTAATGTGTCGGACCTTCGAAGTACAAGTTCACCAGGATGCAAACCATCTCTTCTCGGCTAAGAAGTTAAACTTTTCTCTTATCATTTGTGATTTCCTTTTTCTGGAGGGGCTGCAAAGTTCTCTAGCTGAGTTTCCCAACATCAACGAGGAATGTGACCTTCGTGTCATATGTAAGTCTAAAAGGTGTCTCATAGATGGTAAATTAGGTTGTAGTTTGATATGCTCCAAGGTTATGCAAGAGATCTTCTACCCAGTTGCCCTAGATTCCAGGAGCCTCCATTTCAATCCTTTCAACAATATCTTATTGGCTGCCTCAGTTTATCTATTGATATGTGGATGTTCCACTGATGTGAAGTGGTGTTTAACTCTAAGACCTTCAAGAAGTTTCTTTAAGTGTTTTTTATAAATTGGGTTTCGTAATTTGTGGCAATGGACTCTGTGATCCCATATCTTCCAATGAAATTTTCATGAAGAACATATAAATGTTAGTGGTTGTAATCTTTGCCAATGCTTTCACTTTGATCCACTTGGTGAAATAATCCACAACCATAATCAGAAATTTTAGCTTCCTTAGAGCCATTGGACGAGTACCCAAGGATATGCATGCCCCACTAGGAAAGTAGCTACAATGCAGTTAAAGTATTGAGTTTGGATGAAAGGGCGATGTTAAGGTCCATGTCATTTTAACATCATTCACATTTCATCACCTAACTCTTGGCATCCCGAAAAATTGTAGGACATTAGTATTCGTCTTTGAGGACATTTTTAGCTCAGGACCTTCCTTCTTGATGTTTCCTGATACTCCGCAAGCGTAAGAAAATATTGTCGGGGTAGTAAAATTGTCGTCCACAAAGACCAAACATCAAATTAACGAGTTTTATTGTTTCAGTGTGTAGATAAAACAATCAATTATTTTAGATTTGACTATGAAAGTTATTTTGGACTTCTTAATAATTCAAAACAAGAGTCTGAGAACTTGATTCCTATCAACCAACTTTACTCACGCAAGTTCTATAACGATCATAATGAGAACTTTTATTATGTAGAAAATTGTATATCTAATGGTAATGCCAACTTTCGTCAGCACACTATCGGGTTCTAACAACACAAATATTCTACTTTCGCATCCCAATTTGTGCATTTAAAATCTTTTTAAAAGAAAAGAATTTCCTCAATTCACTATAAGACACTTTCGAAATCTCATAGTCAATTGTTCAAATTTCTAAATTGGACATCGTTCATACCCTTTCGGCGCATAAGCAATGTATATGTGTTCCTACTTTTGTATAGAACATTTTTACATTTAAAGACACAAATTGAAAAATAGAATTATATTCTCGTTACAATCAATACTCAAGAAACTTGCATGACGTCTGTTGGTATGATAGTTCTCATGTCTCAGACTCTAAATTTATTTACTCAGACATGGCAATCAATAAAACAAGAAAAGCATATATAGAATACATACTAACAACGATTATAATAACAAGAGAGAGTAATAGAACCTGATTAATATAGAAAATAAACTTGAATTGAATTGCTTGAACAATACGCCAAAAGCAATAAAGCATAAAACTTAAGTTATTAACTTAGAAATTTGAGTAAACAAATTTACGATACTTCTTGGCCCTTTTGTTATATGATTACAACATATTTATAGGCTCCAAATGACACTAATTGTAAGTAAAGTACCCTTAAGATGAAACTTAAGTGCGAGAAATTCAATGGATGCATAACATAAATGGAGAGAAGCTAAAAGTCAAATTCAAATCTGAAGGGATTACCACCGTAATTAGTGCTAAAGGGCTGGCCGTAATCCATGTTTCCTGCTAATGAGATGCCTCAATGCTTTGCAGTGGTTACAGTCGTAAGGGATGCTTACGGGTTGACTGTAGCCACTGTTGTTTGCTCGCACTCTTTGTGCTTATTTTGCCTTTTTCTTCAGGAATCAACGCCATTTATTATTGTCCTTGCAACATAAAAAAAAGAAATTTTTGGGAGTAATACAAATAAAAACAAACAAAAACATAAGGAAAAACCTAACTAGAAAGCGATAAAAACAATATTGATCATTTCCATATGTTCCTTCAAGGACTTTGGTGAGGTTATATTCGGCCTCCTTCTGCTGCCAAGAATTTTAATAGGGGGTAAACACACTTTTTTTATATATTTTCTCTCATGTGATTGAATATGAGCACACTCCCATTTTCATTAAATTCGTCGGTGTGGGATCTATTGGTAAATCTTTATTCTCAATGTATGCCATGATCAACGAGATCCATTATGGCTTCATTGTACTTATTATTATGGTCACAATGTCCAGCATGATGAGATTGGATTTTTCAATTGTTTTCTGTAGGAAAGAATGTTTGATGCTTACCACTCTCATCTTTGCCATCATGGAGAAGACATCATCCTTCATGTTATACTCCATTGGCATATGTGCAATTTCATACTCTATAAATGAACACAAATTATACTTTTATATTGTTACATACTTCTGCAACAATGAATTATTTGCTTATATTACCCCTTTGACTTGGAAAACCATGATTTTTAAAGATGTTTATAGTTTAACTTATTCAACTCCCATTTTCTTAGCTAGGGTGAGACCGATGATAAAAGTTTCATATTCACCAAGTTAATAGATGGTGAGAAATTCGAAGAGTAAGGAAACTTCTTTGAGGTCCTCATCATTATCTAGAATAATATCTACTCATCTCCCACAGTTGTACCCCAAAATTTTCCCTCCCACAATCAATGCAATGTGTCCAAGAGTTCTCTCAAGGTTCACAAGGTTCACAAAGTTCACAATTGGTCAAGTGGATTGAAGGTTTCATCAGACAAAGCCTCCTCCTGAGCAATGGATCCAAAACTAGGGTTTTGAGTTACTTTAAGCTAAATGGACTTCCAAGGCCTCAAGTGAGATTCATAAAATCCCACATATCTTCAAGAATCCCCATGTCAAGTTTCAGGGTCTTCCCAATAAGTTTGACCAGTCAGAGGATCAGATATTCAAAAATCAGTCAAGTTGGTTAAAAAGTCAAATTGAGGTCAACTGTGGTCAAATTCAAGTCAAACTTCAAGATTTTTTGCCAACATCAAGATTATGAAGTAAAATTCATCATTTGATCAAGGTTTGATCATGATTCATCAAGGAAATTTCAGATCATCAAGAATCAGGAGTTTCTAAATTAGGGTTTTCATAGGAAAAGTCAACTGAGCTTTGACCAGTCATAACTTTCACATACTTCATCAAAAAATTCTCATCCAAAGAGAATTGAGATATTGATTATCAATTTCAAAGTTTGTACAAGAGAAGAAATAGTCACCACAAATCAATCCTAATTGTTGATGTAGATTTTATTCCCTTCTCCCCCCTTGTTTCGAATCGAAACAAGTGCTTCAAACGTTCCAAACACACATCTAATTGTAACTATCTTATTGCTAGAACACAGCGTTCTTCAAACCTCTAGCTCTGCTGATTTCAATCACAACACGCTTGAACCCAAACCTTCTTCACAATCCTCCGGTTACCGTTACTTGTTTGAACAAACCCATCATTCTTCAAACATTTCACTCGGCTGAATTTATGAAGCAAAGACTTGTGCAAAAACCCCAATATCCTCAAGATCTTAGAGGATAAAACCCTAAGTTTTTATTCAAGAAAATCCTACAACAACCTCCACCCAAACTTGATACAAGATCCTAAGTTTGAACGTTATCACCACATGCAATGCATAATGATCAACAAAAATGATTATGTCTAATTGTTGATTAATACCAGGAAGAATGAAGATGAAGAGAAATGTTGTGTATATCTTTCACTTTTCTTGTTAGTGATGAAAAAATAATACTCCAGCTATTTATATTAATTCAGGACCAAAGGAGAAATAAGTAAAATCGGACATGAGAGAAAAATAATTAGATCTGGCGCCTAGTCTCAGTTTGAGTCGACCTCTAGAAGCTTTGAGTCGGTCTAAAGAGCCTTTTGAGTCAATCAATTGTTAGTCCTCAGTCAGCCTATTGAGACCCGTATGAAACATACAATTTTGCATCTGTTTGAGTCGACCTAAATGACTGAGTGAGTCGACTCATTTCCTTTGGGTCGACCTGTTCAGTCAGCCTGTTGAGACCCGTAGTAATCAAGAAATTCTTCAACTAAATGAGTCGACATGTTTGATTGGGTGAGTCAACCTATTGAAGATTTGAGTTCGACCTGCCAGCAGCTATGAGTCGATTCATTCAGTGTAAAATCTGATGAGTCAGCCTGTCAGCACCCATGAGTCAACTCATTCAGTGAAAATCGCCAAAATTAAAATTTTGAGAGTGCTTAGGTCTACCCAAGCCATTTTTGTATATATCTAAGGTATCAATAACAATCAAGAGCACAAAACCATATATGAGATGCCTCTTATATGCATAGACACGAGAATAAGTATTTTTGAGTATGTTAATGATGAAGACATTCAATCATGAGATGACACCGTTCAAAGCGCACACACACTATGATCTACCTAAGATTAAACATCATTAAAACATGACAATGCACATTTGCCCTCACAAAAAACTCTCATTTGACTATAAACATTCAATCAAGAGACCATTCTAGAAGTAAAGAATAAACCACGATGTGAGGTTCATTTAAAGTAGTGAATTCTACGATGAACTGGTTCCAGGTGAAGATGGCAAGGATAATGCATGGATTGACTTTTTTGTTGAATAATAAAACATATGTCAATAAGAGTAATAGTCAATTAATTAATGCTATCCATAAGTTGTTGATACAATAAGGGATCAATCAAAATATCACTATTATCACAATGATATTTAACATTAACCTTAAGAGGAGTATCTATTGAATTAACCATTTGGAAACCATTCAAATATGTGGCATACTTGTGTTGAAGGAGTAAGATTCTTTTAAACATCGATTGAATCTCAATGACCAAGAAAATGATGCAAGTCACCAATATATTTCAAATGAAATTAAACATGTAACCGGTGTTTAATGAAAGCCTGATCATAATCAGTGATAACTATATTATCAACATGCATAAGAAGTAGAAAAATATTCTCAGTTATCCTAGATAAGAATCTTATTAACTTTAGGTAAAGGATATAAAGTACAATGGGACTAAATTTCTCATACCATGCTAGTGATAAACACAAAATCAAGTTCACAACGTAGCAACGAAAAGTTCTCTGATAGTCTAACATCGTACACAACCATATAATGATGGAATATAGGAATCGAAGTAAAACATGGCCACTTATTCATATTAATTACTATAAAAGTTTAGACATTTCTCATAGAATCAAGTACAACACAAAATTGCAACATGTTACTATTTCTATTCATGGCTAAAAGACAAGAGCAATCACCACACACATTTCAAACAAAGTCTAAACAAGTCCTTCCACAAAAGTCCAAACATTTTAACAAAAAAACTTATAAAAGTAATCCAAACTGAACTTAAGTAGTACTGTCAACTTTCAAATTACCACAAAAGTTACACTCAAGAACTGTAGATTTTTCACCATCTTTTGGAGGCAGTGGAGCCAAAGTACCTGCACAATTCACCTTATCACAAACAAACTTGGACAAGAAAATCACATGTGGCAGATCACTGTCCTTGTTCTCACCCTCATTCCAATTTGCTTCAATCTTACACCTATCACACTCACAAACAAAACCATAATCCTCCATCAAGATTCTTTTCCTTGTTGAGTAATCCTTATTAATTCTAAAGTAGCTTATGCAGATCTCACTTCCAGCACTAACATCCTTAATCAACCTAATAATAATATCAGTATTATGTTCATCACCAGGCTCACCATTTTCCACATAATCAAACCTGCATGCATTAGGAATACAATCATGGTTACACATAGTAGTTTTTTGGTAAATAACATAAGCCTTAATGGATCTTTGAGGGCCATTTGGTGAATAAGGTTCCATTAAGCAAAACGAGTTTAATCTTTCTGTTGCAATAAGCTTAGCTGCTAGTTGAGGTGAAAAATTCATGTGGGGTGGACAAAAAGGTGAGATAAGGGAATGAATGAACTTAGCAGCAGAAAATATAGCATCAGTTTCATCATCATTTGGAATACTATGAAGAGAAAGTAAAGCTTGAAGATTTGAAGGGGTGTGAATAGCAAGATTGTAAGCAGCAACAATGAAACGAGCTTGAACTTGGAGTTCAGATGGTTTTTCTGATAAAGGTGAAGTGGGGTTTTGAAGATGAGAGAGTATTTGACATGTCCAAGAAGAGTGAGAGGAGTTGAGGGCAATGGAGAGACACTTTTGGCTGCAGAAAGTATAGTTTGAGCAAGAAGGACATGAAAATGTTTGTGAAGGTGGTAGGGTTCTGAAGCAGTGGTGACAGTAAGGGGAGGGTGAAGGAGAGAAGAGAGGTGAAGCTGAGTAGAGAAGGAGAGGGGATTCGGTGAGGATTATTTGGCCAGCTTTGAGATCTTGTGCTGCAATGAGGCCTCTACCTTTGTTAGGTATGTTGTCCATTTTTAAGAGAGTGGTTGAAGTTGGAACTGCCATGAGTTTACAAGTTTTAGGATTCAAGATTCAGAAATGTGGTGAGGGGATTTAGTGAGGATTGAAGAGAGAGAATTGGCAAGAGGATGAGCCTTGACAGATCTGATAGAACAACAAACATATTTTAATATTTTCTTATTATAATAAAATATTCTATTCATCAATTATTTGTTGATTCTTTTGATATATTATGATATAAAAATGTTTTATGGATCTGGTTTTCTTTACACTCTAGTCAATCACATTTTAAATCGTAGGTAATTTAGTTGAATGTATGATTGATCAAAATCATGTTAAATATTGTAAAATTTTAATTAAATAATAGTTAATCGGTTCCTTTATTATATCAAGAAGATAAAGAATGAGAACTATCATTACTTAGAAGATCAAGAAGAAACTGTTTTCGAGGTACATTATTGTTAATGGATGATGGAGAAAGGAATCTCATTTTTTATTGTAAAAATAAAGAAAAATCGATTTTTTTACCGGTATGCCACACTCCCCAAAAATATATACAAAAATGCTATCATTTAAAAAAATATATACTGAAATGCCACACAAATACATGGGTTCGTCCACCCCATGTACAAACCTTAAGCGATTCGTCCACCTAATGGACAAACCCTATTTTTTCTGACAGTTTTGCACGGGTTCGTCCACACTAAGGACTTACCTTTATGGCCTATTATTTTCTTCAATGGATAGTCCATGTATTGGACTTACCCCATTTATGTATTATTAAAATTGGGAAAAGAAAAAACACAAATGGGGTAAGTCCAATACATGGACGATTCATTGAAGAAAATAATAGGTCATAAAGGTAAGTCTTTGGTGTGGACGAACCGCTGTAAAACTGTCAGAAAAAATAGGGTTTGTCCATTAGGTGGGCGAACCGCTTAAGGTTTGTACATGGAGTGGACGAACCCATGTACTTTGTGTGGCATTTCAGTATATTTTTTTTCAAATGGTGGCAATTTTGTATATATTTTTGGGGAGTGTAACATAACAGTAAAAAATTCAGAAAAACCATCCAAGAGGTTCGTAGAAGGCATAAATCTACTGGTAGGTGTTTCATCGGCAGTGTCGAAGTAGTGGAAGTCGGTATGGCGGCGCTCGACAGTCTGATGACACTGATGCATGGTGGTGCAGTAAGTATGGTTGGTTAACGGTCTGCGCAGAGCATTGGCAGGTGGCAATGGGTCAGTCGACAAACCAGTTAGGTCAATTCCGGGTGGCTATTCGGCTATGTCAAATATCAAATCCAATTCAAGAAGTTTTTCGTCTCGGGCTTGGTTTTTTCGATTTGTGGGTCAGTTTGCTAAAGGGTTGTGTTTTAGACTCATTGAGTATTAGTTGGATTTCAGCCGCCGTAAATATGTATTCATTCTTATCTTCACAATTTTAATAATTTTATAGCGGAAAACTGTGAGAATGATTAAGGAATCCTAGTGGTAATCTTAAAGAGATATGGATAAATTCCTAAGAATATGTCTTGGAATTTGGGAAACCTTTGAGGTATCTAAAGGGGGTTGAGAAACATTTCTAAATACCTTGAATTTGTGTGATTCATATATATATAGAGGGTTTGAGAGATTGTGAAGACTGTGAGAATGATTAAGGAATCATAGTGGTAATCTTAAAGAGATGTGGATAAATTCCTAAGAATATGTCTTGTATTTAGGAAACCTTTGAGGTATCTAAAGGGGAATGAGAAACATTTCTAAATATCTTGAGTTTGTGTGATTCATATATGAAATTCTGTGATCAGGTACGAGATGTCGAATGAGATGTTTAAACACTTGAAGACTTAACTAAAACTTAAAGTGCAGGAAAATTAAACAACACAAGAATTTGTTAACCCAGTTCAGTGTATAACCACACTTACATCTGGAGGCTACCAAGCCAGGAGGAAATCCAATATAAGTAATATTAATTCTAGACTTAAACCACTCAGTTTAATCTTTCACTTAATATCTACCCAATGCAATTTCTACCTAAGACACACCTTAGATATGAGTATCAACTCACTCTCCCTCAATCACACGGTGATCTGTTTACAAGTTTAATAAAATTGAAGTCATACTTCAAACAAAACAGCTTGATCTTACTTCACGGTTTCAATCAAGACACAAATACACTTTTGCTTAAAAGCTCATAAAGTGGTAGAATTAAACAACCTGCTATTAAAACACAAAACACCCTATTTAGTCTTCTTAATTTCGTACTCTATTCTGAGAGTTTCTGTTGCTTAAATAGGTGTTTGGATTTTGGGCTTTCTGTAGGTTTATCCAATCCTGATACGCATGTTGTCATCACCTTGAATTAGGGTTTGTTACTTCCTAGATTCTAGGTGATTCAGTTCTTCTGATTATGCTGAAGTCACATAACAAAACTCCCTACAGATGCGCCTTATTCTGTTTCGTTCATCCATAATTAATTCCAGATAACTTTCCTTAATTTTCTCAGTTCTGTTAGTCATTAATTAATTCTGGTAGCAGGTTTGAGATGTCCCAACATCTGGTAGGACATCCTGAAAACTGAACTTACTTCATTTACTGATACAATGTCACAACATCTGGTGTGACATCCTGTAAACTGAACTTACATCATTAACTGATACAATGTCACAACATCTGGTGTGACATCCTGAATTAAGTTCATTTACTTATACTTTGTTTGATAATGTCTCAACATCTGATGTGACATCCTGAACTAAATTCAATACTTCTTGTTGGTCAAAAATTCTGTCAATTCTAAACATCTACAAACTCCCCATTTGGCTAATTTTTGGCTAACATACTTTTCTGGTTATCAGAGTGCAGCAGAGTTTCTTTTATCAGAGTACGACCTTTCCTTTCTGTTGAGTCATGTGTGTGTTCACTCCCCCTCAAACATACATGTGATCAGTCTTGTTGCAACAGAAATTTTTCATTAAAAACACAGTTTTAGTTCAGAAGCAAACAAAAGTTTTTCATTAATCAGTAATCAGCATTTTCATTAATCAGTAATCAGCATCATACATTGTTGTTGTTGTTCAGTTCTCCCCCTTGTTAGACATAAATTTGGGGCCAAAGTTACTAATTCATTACATATTCCTCACATACAATTTTCACTCAGATTCCTCATATTCAGTGTCTTCCTCTTCCTCAGTCTCTTCATCAGAAGCAGCAGCTTTCTGAGCATTCTCTTCAATCTCCAACCTTTGGATTATCTCCTCAAGCTTCTGCTTCCTTGCATCCAGTTCTTTGCATGTGTTCTTCAACTCAGCAATCAAGGCAGCTTTGGAGATTGGAGACTTTGCCTTTGAAGGACCAGCAGATGTCCCAGAGGGAGCTTCAACATCAGCTGCATGATGACTCAAGAACAACTTGTAATGGAAGGCCAGAGGGCTTTCTCTTTTGCAAATTGAGTCCTTCTCAGTGAGGATACCTGGATACTGACTCAGCATTATTCCACACAGCAAGGAAGGGAAGGCAATTAGCAGCTTTGTTGCAGTTGATCCAGCATGCTTCAATGTCTGATCAAAAATATAAGCCCCAAAATCCAACTTTGTTTGGGTGCCTACAGCATATATAAACCTGCCCAATCCAGTTGCTATTGAGGAGGTGTGGTTGGTAGGGACCCAGTTTGCAGTGTCAATCCTATGCAGCATTGCATACTTCCTTGTCAGCAGGCTAACAGACAGCTTCCCTTTGACTGGCCAAGTCTTTACCTGATTGGCAGTGATGACCTTGCAAACCTGGTTATCAGTCTTCCCTAATTCATTTGGACCATCAGATTCTCTTCCTAGATAGTGGTTGATCACCCTAGGAGAGAAGTCCACACATTTCCCTCTTACATATACCTTTCTGAAGTCAGCAGACTTACCATCACCACAATCTTCTTGGAGGTTTACTATGAATTCCTTGACTAGCAGCTCATAGCAAGGAGAGAAGTTGGATACAGTTTTGAATAGGCCAGCAGAAGAGATGAGATCAATTACCTCTGTGCACTCAAGTGCATTACTGCTCAGCTCTCTTTCAAGTTCTAGCCTTCTTTGATAGACAAACTTCCATCTGTTTACACTTGAAACATGATGAAAAGAGATGTTGTCCAGAGGAGCTTCTGGAACAGCAGTTGATGACCTTGAGGGTGCTGGTTTCTTCTTTGGGGGGGATGTTGGGACATACTCTTCAACATCTGAATCTGGAGGGATGACAGCTTTCCTCTTCTGTGTTTGCACCTTGCTCCACTGTTTTGTAGGACCAAAAGCAACTTTAGCTTTGTCCTTCTTTGGTGTAGCTTGCTTCTTCTTAGGAGTTGCATGTCCTGCATTCTTCTTTTCCTTCCTAGTCCTAAGCCTTTTGGCTATGCTAGGGTTTACAGAAGCAATAATTTCTGTATCAGAATCATGCTCTATGTTTATCACAGGAGAAGGTTGAGCAGTCTCCTCTTCAGCAGGTGGATCAGCAGAGGCTTGATCTTCAGTGGAGGCCTTGTGTTGGTCCTCAGATGTTTCATCATCACTATTTGAGGATATCTTTTGATGGTTCTCAGATGTTTCTTCATCATCATCAGTAGAGGTCTTTTGTTGCTCCTCAGATGTTTCAACATCTATTGGGACATCCTGTTTAACAGGAGTGTTCTTTTCAACCTGATTTTGTTGTTCTTCCTGTGGAGCTGGCATGGTGTTCAGAGGGATAGTGATGCCACTCACAACTCTTTGCTCAGACAAGATCATGTTCACCAGTTCCTTTATAGAATCATCAACATATTCTGAAGCTTTTGGAGTGGTGTTTGATGATGAAGGCATGCCTTTGGCTTTGCTGAAGACAGGTTCATTTGCCCTTCTTACAGTAGGAGTTCTTGGCTTTTGAGCAAGAGGAACACTTCCTCTGATTTCGTCCATTGGAGTTGGATCCATAGGTACTACAGAAATGGGGGTTGCATGCACCACATCCTCTTGATTTAAGATTTCTTCAGAGAGGTTAGGGTTTTGGTGTTGAGTCATTTTCGAAAGTGATGGATGAAGAGGTTAAGTTTGAGTGATTTTAATGAGCTCTGAAAATCAGTTAGAGAATGCAATTCGTTTTGAGAAGATGATGAGAAGATGAATAGCTGTTAGTGAGCTGATATTTTTATAAGAGCCGTTACTTGGAGAGATTTTAGAAGTGGAATACCCAGAGTCCTTGACCAGACTGGTGTTGCCATCTGGTGATCATGCCACACAATGTCATATGACATGTTGGCACATCTCCATAACTGTTATATTTCATATAAACAGATTCCCAATTTACCCCTTAGGTTTTCAAATTGGGTAGCATCCAAAGCTTTAGTAAATATATCAGCCAATTGCAGATTTGTAGCTACATGTTCCAATGAAATCACTTTATCTTCCACAAGATCTCTGATGAAATGATGCCTGATATCAATATGCTTGGTTCTGCTATGTTGGATAGGGTTCTTTGATATGTTAATAGCACTTAAGTTGTCACAGTACAATCTCATGACATCTTGTGGGACATTGTACTCTGTGAGCATTTGCTTCATCCAAACCAACTGTGAACAACTGCTTCCAGCTGCAATATACTCAGCTTCAGCAGTAGATAAGGATACACAATTTTGTTTCTTACTGAACCAAGAAATCAAATTGTTTCCTAGAAAGAAACATCCTCCTGATGTGCTTTTTCTGTCATCAGCACTTCCAGCCCAATCAGCATCACAGAAGCCAGTGAGAATTGGTTTGCATCCATGAAAGTACATTATGCCATAGTCACAAGTACCATTGATATATTTCAGAATTCTCTTGACCTGGTTTAGATGGCTAACTTTTGGATCAGCTTGATATCTTGCACAAACACCTACTGCAAATGCTATGTTTGGTCTGCTAGCAGTCAGATATAATAAGCTTCCAATCATACTTCTGTATAGGCTTTGATCTACATTCTCACCCTTGTCATCTTTAGTCAGCTTTAAATGTGTGGGGGCAGGAGTTCTTTTATGAGTAGCATTGTCCATCCCAAATTTCTTGACAATGTTCTTAGCATACTTGCTTTGGGAAATGAACATGGAGTCCTCCATTTGCTTTATTTGCAGTCCAAGAAAGTAGGTTAATTCTCCTACTAGGCTCATTTCAAATTCAGATTCCATCTGAGTGACAAAATGTTTAACCATCCTGTCTGACATTCCACCAAAAACAATGTCATCTACATAGATTTGAGCAATCATGAAATTTCCTTCTTCATCTTTAACAAACAAGGTTTTGTCTATTCCACCTTTCCTGTATCCTTGCTTGATAAGAAAAGTAGTCAGCCTTTCATACCATGCTCTTGGAGCTTGCTTCAGACCATAAAGAGCCTTCTTTAGTTTGTATACATGATTTGGACAGCTTGGATCAACAAATCCTTTAGGCTGTTCTACATATACCTCTTCATTAAGATATCCATTTAGAAAGGCACTTTTCACATCCATTTGAAATAGCTTGAACTTCAAGATACAAGCAATTCCCAAAAGTAGTCTGATTGATTCAAGCCTTGCTACTGGTGCAAAGGTTTCATCAAAGTCTACTCCTTCAATTTGTGTGTATCCTAGAGCTACAAGTCTAGCTTTGTTCTTTGTAACAACTCCTTGCTCATTTGACTTGTTCTTATACACCCATTTAGTTCCAATCACATTTATGTCATCAGGTCTAGGAACAAGGTTCCACACTTCATTCCTTGTGAATTGACCTAATTCATCTTGCATAGCACAAATCCAGTACTCATCAGTAAGAGCTTCCTTTATGTTTTTAGGTTCTATTTTTGAAACAAAACAAGAACCTGAAATCACTTCTCTTGATCTAGTGCTTACACCTTTGTTGGGATCCCCAATTATTAAATCTTTGGGATGATCCTTCTGGATTCTGATGGATGGAGGTTTGCTGGATTGTTTTATCCTTGCTTCAGTTTGAGTGAAGTCAGGATGATTACTCTTTTCTTCAGTTTCAGTTTGTTTGTCAGCAGATGTTCCAACATCTTCTGTAACATCTGCAGGAGCATCATCAATTATCACATTTATGGACTTCATGATGACCTTGGTTAGAGTTAAATACTCTGTATGCTCTGCTGTTTATAGAGTATCCAAGAAAAATTTCTTCATCACTTTTAGGATCCATTTTTCTTCTTTGCTCCCTATCAGCCAGAATATAACAATTACTTCCAAACACATGGAAGTACTTAACTGTGGGTTTTCTGCCCTTCCAGACTTCATAGATTGTGGACAGAGTTCCTTTTCTTAGAGTGACTCTGTTATGGATGTAACAAGTTGTGTTCATAGCTTCAGCCCAGAAGTACAAAGGTAACTTTTTAGCATGGATCATAGCTCTTACTGATTCTTGGATAGTTCTATTCTTCCTCTCAACAATCCCATTCTGTTGAGGAGTGATTGGTGAGGAGTATTCATGATTTATTCCTTCTGAAGAACAGAAATCTAAGAATTTTTGGTTCTCAAACTCCTTTCCATGGTCACTTCTTATTCTGACCACACAGCTGGCTTTTTCTCTTTGTATTCTTTGGCATAAGTCTTTGAATACATCAAATACATCAGACTTTTCTTTGATAAAATTTATCCATGTATACCTTGAAAAGTCATCAACCACCACATAGGCATACCTCTTACCACCAAGGCTCTCAACCTGCATAGGTCCCATAAGATCCATATGCAATAATTCCAAAACTTTGGAAGTTGTCAGATGTTGGAGCTTTGGATGGGACATCTTGGTTTGCTTGCCTATTTGACATTCACCACATATTTTGCCATCATCAATCTTTAGTTTAGGAATACCTCTCACAGCTTCCATAGATATGATTTTCTTTATGCCTCTGAAATGAAGATGACCCAGTCTTTGGTGCCATAGTTTCACTTCTTCTTCTTTGGCTAAAAAGCAAGTTGAAGTGAGACTGAAGTCTTGAGGTTCCCACATGTAACAGTTGTCTTTAGATCTGGCTCCTCTCATGACAACCTTCTGTTCTTTATTAGCTACTATGCATTCAGTTTTGGTAAAGTTTACACTGTAACCTTGATCACACAATTGACTTATGCTGATCAAGTTAGCAGTCAAACCTTTTACCAACAGCACATCATCTAGTCTTGGTACATCTGGACAGTCCAAGGTTCCAACTCCCTTGATTTCACCTTTAGCTCCATCTCCAAATGTTACATATTTGGATGAATATGACTTTAAGTCTACTAGCAGATTCTTCAATCCAGTCATGTGTCTTGAACATCCACTATCAAAGTACCAGTCTTCTTTAGCTGATACTCTTAGGGATGTATGAGCTATATATGCAACACCTTTCTTTGACCATTTGTATTGAGGTTTCTTTTGATACCTCTGCCCTGTGCAGTGTCCATTAGTAAGGCTCCAAGGTTGTTTGTCGAACTTGTTCTTGGACATGTAGCTTTGATCAGCATGAAGACTAGCTTTAGGTACCCATACTTTCTTGATGACCTCTGTCTTCTGCTTAGGGGGTTGCTGATACATCTGATTTGGATATCCATGCAACTTGTAGCAATGAGGTTTGATATGTCCAAATCTTCCACAATGATGACATCTCCATATTTGATACTTCTTCTTCATTATGTTCTTTTCATGATGTTGAGACATCTGTTGGAACATTATGTTTGACTTTGTGTTCTTTTCATGATGTTGAAGCATCTGTTGGGACATCTTGTGTGACTGTATAGAATTTGAAGTAGTTTTGTTGGTGCTAGCTTCAACCTTATGAACTTTGTTGAATCCCAATCCACTTCTATCCCCTGAATGCTTACTGTTATTGAGAATAACATCCAATGTGCTTGAGCTACTATTCAGCATTCTAACAGATTTGGACATATGCTCCAACTTGGAATTGAGAAGACTTACTTCACTTTTCAAGGTGTCAATGATCTCTAGATCCCTTGTTTTTTCATCCTTTAGTGCTTCAATCTGCTTCTTTTGCTTTATATTCTCCATGCATATTTCAGTGCTTCTTTTAACTAGTTCTCTGTATGATTGCTCAAGTTCTTCAAAAGTAAGCTCCCCATCACTGGATTCACTTTCAGATTCATATAATCCAGTTAGAGCAGTGATATGCTTAGCTGATTCTTCTTCTAAATCACCTCCTGAGTCTTCATCAGACCAGGTTACAGAGAGACCTTTCTCTTGCCTTTTTAAATAGGTAGGACATTCATTTCTGATGTGTCCATATCCTTCACATCCATGGCATTTAATCCCTTTTTCTTGACTGATCTTTTCATCATAATTTGACCTTCTATTAGCATCATAAGGTCTTTTGTTCTCAGAAGAGTTTGTGTATCTTCCACTTGGTCTGGTCTTGTCTTCCATCTTTCTGAGTATCTTTTTGAATTGTCTTCCAAGCATAGCAATGTTTTCTGATAAATTTTCTTCAGTTTCTGATTCATCATTTTCTTCTTCTTTATCAGTATTTGACACCAAGGCTATGCTTTTGTTCTTCTTTACAATTGTGTCATTCATTACCATCTCAAATGTTTGAAGGGAACCAATGAGCTCTTCAACTTTCATTGTGCATATGTCTTGAGCTTCTTCTATTGCTGTGACCTTCATGTCAAATCTTTTTGGCAAAGATCTGAGAATCTTTCTTACAAGCTTTTCATCAGTCATCTTTTCTCCCAAAGCTCCAGAAGTATTGGCTATTTCTAAGATGTTCATGTAGAATTCATGAATTGTCTCATCTTCCTTCATTCTCAAGTTTTCAAACTTGGTGGTGAGAAGTTGAAGTCTTGACATCTTCACCTTTGATGTTCCTTCATGAGTTGTTTTGAGAGTGTCCCAAACATCTTTGGCCAGCTCACAGTGATGCACAAGTCTAAAGATGTTCCTATCAATGCCATTGAATAAAGCATTTAAGGCCTTGGAGTTGCCAAGTGCTGAGTCTTCTTCCTCCTTACTCCATTCTTCTTCAGGTTTCTACACTTTTGCTCCATCTTTGGTGTCTTGGACAGGGTGCTCCCATCCATTGTTAACTGCCTTCCATGCCCTATTGTCAAGTGATCTTAAGAATGCAACCATTCTTGGCTTCCAGTAGTCATAATTAGATCCATCCAATATAGGTGGTCTATTTACTGATCCTATATCTCTGTCCATGTTTCCAGAATTTGCAGTCCCTAGATCTCACCCAGTATAAACAGGCAGGGTGCCTGTTCTGATGCCAATTGAAATTTTGTGATCAGGTACGAGATGTCGAATGAGATGTTTAAACACTTGAAGACTTAACTAAAACTTAAAGTGCAGGAAAATTAAACAACACAAGAATTTGTTAACCCAGTTCAGTGTATAACCACACTTACATCTGGAGGCTACCAAGCCAGGAGGAAATCCAATATAAGTAATATTAATTCTAGACTTAAACCACTCAGTTTAATCTTTCACTTAATATCTACCCAATGCAATTTCTACCTAAGACACACCTTAGATATGAGTATCAACTCACTCCCCCTCAATCACACAGTGATTTGTTTACAAGTTTAATAAAATTGAAGTCATACTTCAAACAAAACAGCTTGATCTTACTTCACAGTTTCAATCAAGACACAAATACACTTTTGCTTAAAAGCTCATAAAGTGGTACAATTAAACAACCTGCTATTAAAACACAAAACACCTTATTTAGTCTTCTTAATTTCGTACTTTATTCTGAGAGTTTCTGTTGCTTAAATAGGTGTTTGGATTTTGGGCTTTCTGTAGGTTTATCCAATCCTGATACGCATGCTGTCATCACCTTGAATTAGGGTTTGTTACTTCCTAGATTCTAGGTGATTCAGTTCTTCTGATTATGCTGAAGTCACATAACAAAACTCCCTACAGATGCGCCTTATTCTGTTTAGTTTTAGATGAAAATTGATTTTGAATATTCTCTTCCTCTCGAGCATAAAAGACAAATAAAAGTTAGAGAAAATTTTGATTAAATTTATTAAGAGAATATAATAATAAAAAAATTGTAATTATATAGATTAAAAAATCACTTAAAACTCATTATAAAGATTTCAAAGTCTAATTTTTAAGGATTTTATATAGAAAAAAAGTTGCTACAGCAACTTTTTTAAAGAAATTAAATAATTATCATTTGAATTTGCTTATATAATCTTATATTTATTCTCTAATTTCTTGAAAACACAATTATAAGAATATTAAATTTGATTGAATTACTTTGAATATTCAATAATTTCATGCTCTTTACCTTTAGTTATTTGAAGGTGTTGTTCAACAACATGAATAATAGGAAAAAAACTACACACATAGGATAATTATATTCATTGAATTTTCTATTTATTTATCTTATTCTTTATCTCGCCATTTTTAAAATTCTGAAAAAGTTTTAAGTACAAACTAACCACTCTAAAACAATAAAATTAATCTTAGATCTTATAGACCAATCAAAATCTTCTCCATTTTTCTATTCTTCATTTTGTCAATTACCAAACTTTTATAAATATAAATATACTTTTGTGAAATAGTCTACGCCGACGATCAAATATTTTTTCTGGTTTGACCCGATAACGAAGGGACCGAGGATATCCAAACCCCACCATGCAAATGGCAACGGGGAAGACATTGTCTTGAGCTCATTTGGAGGTGTACATCCATGTCTCGGTGTCATTGGCATTTGTCGCATTTTCATGTGCTCTTTTGCATCGTTTTGCATTGTCGGTCAGTAGTACCCTGCTTGCAAGGCCTTTCTTGCTAGAGATCTTACACCTAGATATTGGGCGTTAATGCCTTCGTGGATCTCTCGCAGGATATGCGGGATCAACTCTTCTTCGACGCACTTGAGGAGGGGAATGGAGAATCCTCGTCGATAGAGTTTACCATCGACTAACACATACAGGCAAGTGTGTCACTTGACTATACTGACCTCCTTGGGATCTGGGAGCAGTTCATCATTTGTTAAGTAGTTGTAGATCGGGGTCATCCAACAGTTGGCGTCGCCGATGATGTCTAAGTCTATTGTCGATGATGCTTTTTCAATGCTTGACCGATGGAGTATCTCTTGTATAACAGATTTGTTTCCACCTTTCCTCTTTGTGCTCGCCAGTTTTAATAGTATGTCTGCTCGTACATTGTGTTCACGAGGAACATGTATGACTTCTACGAATACAAACTATGTCATTTTTTCTTTGACCAGGGTCAGGTATTCTGACAAGTTGTTGTTTATAACCCAGTATTCTCCCTTGACTTGTAAGGTTACTTGTTGAGAGTCTGTACAAATGATTATTTCCTTGGCTCCTAGATCGTCGGCTAGCCTCAGACAAGCGAGAAAAGCATTGTATTTTTCCTGGTTATTGGAGGTGGGGAATGAAAGTGTGAGGGACGCCTTTATTGGAATGCCTTCCTTGTTTTCTAAAATAATCCCTGCTCCGTTGCCCGTTGAGCTCGATGCCATGTCCACGAAAATAGTCAATTTCCTGGACGCGCAAGATTTGCTCTCTAGTGTGGTAATTCCGTTCACGAAATCGGCCAGGACTTGCGCTTTGAGGGTAAGACTTCTTTCATATCTTATGTCGAACTCATACAATTCCAAGGACCATTTGAGCATCCTTTCGGCCATATCAGGTCGTCCCAAAAGTTGTTTGATGGGATGGTCTGTTCGAACGACGATCGTGTGTGCTAGGAAATAATGCTTGAGTTTCCTTGCTGCGTTGAGGAGGGCTATGGAAACTTTTTCAATCTGTTGATACCTGAGCTCGGGCCCCTGCAGGGATTTTCTCGTAAAGTAGATGAGTTTTTTTCCCCTCTGACATTTCTGGTATAAGGGTGGCGCTTACATCATCGTTCGCGACGGCCAAATACAAAAACAAAATCTCACCAGCCTCTAGTCGAAGGAGAATTGGGGGCTCTGATAGAGCCTTTTTGAGATATGTCAAGGCTTTCTCGCATTCCTCCGTCCACTCGAAGGTAACCTATTTTTAGAGGAGCTTGAAGAGGGGGGAGCGTGTTGAGCAGATTTTGCTACGAAACGAGATAAAGAGTTGAAGACCCCGTTTAGAGATTGAATGGATTTTTTGGATTTTGGCGTTGGTGTTTTTGTGAATGCTTGATACTTGTCGCAGTTAGCTTTGATTCCTATTTCATTTAGATAGAAACCGAAGAATTTTCCCGTGCGTACCCCGAACGTACATTTTTCTAGATTAAATCGCATTTTGCACTTACGTGCTTGGTCGAAAATTTTCTTTAAATGGAGAGCATGATCGGTTTCCTCATGGGATTTAACGATCATGTCATCCATGTATACTTCGACCGTATCCTCGATTTCTGCTCGGAAAACTTTGTTCATCATGCGTTGGTAAGTTGCACCTACATTTTTCGATCTGAAATGCATTACGTTGTAGTAATAATTTCCCGATTCGATCATGAAGGCAATATGTTTTTTGTTGGTTATGACCATGGGTATTTGATTGTACCCGGAATAGGTGTCGAGGAACGAAAGTAACTTAAAACCTGCAAAATTATCTACAAATTTATCTATATTATGTAAAGGGTAAGCGTCTTTCGGGCAAGCCCGGTTGAGATCGATGTAGTCCACGCACATGCGCAATTTTCCATTATTCTTTTTCACCAGTACAACATTTGAGAGCCAGGTAGTGTATCTGGCCTCAGTTACAAATTGTACCTCTAGGATGTCTTTGACTGCCTACTCAACATCCTCTATCTTTTTCGGGGATTACTTCCTCCTCAGTTGTGCTACAGCATGGACAGACAGATTTATTGTCAGGTGGTGGCAGGCAGTGTCTGGGTCCAACCCGGGCATTTCAGCTACGCTCCATGCGAACAGATCTGCGTTCTCTTGGAGACACGCCTTAAACTTCTTCCTCGCCAGGTTGGGAAGGTCTTCTCCAATATTGACTCCTTTGGAAGGGTCTTCGTCGAACACGATCATCTTAAAGTCACTGTCGGGCACCAAACGTGTCGATGAAGAACTGTTTGCCTCCAATTGTTCTTCCTTTTCCTCCTCAGTGAACCTGTTGTCGAGGTCGATTGAATCGACACAAGGGTGGCTTTGGCTCCTCCGAAATGCAGGGGTGAGTAGTCTTGGATGTTGGTTTTGGCTTGACGGCTATTGCATTAAGCCCATTGGACACTATTGCGAAACATCGACGAGCAGCTTCAATGTCCCCGTGAAGGGTAGCCACTTGACCTAACGAAGTGTAATACTTTATCTTTAAATGCACCTTGGAGGGCACCTCGATAATTTCAGCTAGTGTTGGATGACCCAGGATGCATTGGTACAACGACGGGCAGTCTATGACAGGGAACTGGACCTTAACTGCCATTGCAGTCTCTCTTGCTCCGAAAGTCACTATCAGGTTGACATATCCTCATGGCTTGGATATTGATCCATTGAATCCCTGCAGGTCATACCCTACATAGGGTGTCAGATGCGTTTCGTTGAGTTGGAGAGTCGCGAAGAGCTGAGAGTACATGATGTCTATCGAGCTTCCCTGGTCGACCAGTATTCGTCAAATATCAAAATTGGCCATCAACACTCGGATGAGCAGAAGGATGCAGGCATTGGGCGCACCACTGAGGAGCTCCTCCTTATAAAAGGTGATGGTTTTTGAACCTCCCCAGGGAAGATCAAGAGTGGAATTCTGATTAGAGCCTGTGCTGATCAGTTGGTCGAATCGTCGCTTCACCGAGTCGACGATTGCTTTGTTGTAACCCTCGCCTGAGATCACCATAGTTGAGGGGGAGAACTCCCACGTGCTGTAGTCAGCAAAAACATTGGGGCCAGTGAATGGTTCGGGGATATAGAAGTCCTCTGGCTGTGTGATGCTGAGAGCAACTGGGAGGTTGGCGTCCGCGGCTAGAGGGACAACCTCCTCGACCTTCCAAGTTTCTTGCACCTCTTGTCGGGGAGCCTTTTTCCCCTTAGTGAACTGCTTCAAGTGGTTGTCTCTGATGAGTATTTTGATGGCATGCTTTAGATGGATGCAATCGTCAGTATTGTGCCCATGGGATTTGTGAAATGTGCAGTACTTCATCTTATCCGTATTGGCCTTGGCCGACAACCGCTTGGAGAACCTAACACCTGCATGGAGGAATTCATATTTGGCGCACTCAGATAAGATCTTCTCCCTCGACACGGTTAAAGGAGTGTATTCATGGAACCTCCCAGAGGGGCCTTTGTACTCCCGCGGTTCACGGGAGCGGTCTTCTTTTCTTTCTTCACCTCCCCAACGTGATGTCGATGGGTCTTCATTCTTGGATGGTTTGACATCTTCTCGATGTCTGACATCACGGGTAATGTTGGCTACCTCTTTCTCATCGTATTGGATATACTCATGGGCTTTAAAGAGAAAAGCATCAAGCGTGGTCGGTGTCTCAATGCCCATGAACTTGGAAAAATCACTACGGGAATGGAGCCCGCGTCCGAGAAGGTATGTTTTCATGTTGTCGGTAGTTGATACCCGGATGGCTTCTTTATTGAACCTCTCGATGTATGCCTGCAAGGGCTTATCCTTCCCCTAAATTATTGCCTCAAGTGAGGCCTCAATTTTAGGATCTCAGCGCGATGCGGTGAAATGTCGGGAGAAGGTCCTCCCGAGTTGTCTCCACGAGGTAATGTACTCATAGGGGATGCTTTTGTACCAAGCCATGACTCCCTATCTAAGTGTTGTGGGAAAAAGACAACATTAGATTGCTCCCCGGACACCTCGGTAGTCGAGGAGAGCTTCAATGTTTTCGATATGCTCTTCCGGGTCCGTTGTCCCATCATAGGACCCTAAAAGAGGAGGCTTCTCTAACCCCTTCAACAGTTTTGTGGACATAATTTCATGAGAGAGAGGTCCATGAGGTTCATCCTCGTTGTTGGAGTCATAGGAGATGGAGCGGGAGCGGTTGTCTTTGTGTCATCGAGGGGATGGAGATCTTGATAGATTTCTTGCACCCTCAAGCGATTATCGTGTTCCCATCTGGAGGGTCCTCCTGGTTTTCCTGGTTTCTGGGGACTTGTGTCGTCGAGGAGACGAACGAGCCCGTTTCTTGATAGACCCAGCTTCCTCTGGGCGTTGACGAGTCTTTCTTCGTTCAGGTGAACGAGAACGGGACCCACGAAGTCTCCTCGCAGGGGAAAGGGACCTGGTACGTCGAGCGTCTTCCAGGGCTTCTAATCTTTCGTCTTGGCGCAAGATCAGAAGGTTGATGTTGTTTGTAGTCTCGACCAGTGCGGCGAGGGTCTCATTGGTCCCCTCGGGATGGGAATGAGAGGGAGATTAACAGGGGTGATCTCAGGTTGCATAGATGATTCTGGTGACGGGGAGGCGGTGCGCCCATCTTGAAAACGGTTAAACTCCCCAAGCGGAGGATTGGTTTTGTGACTTTCCTGTTGTTTGACGGGGATGTTGGTGACAATCCAGGCATCAACAGAGTCATCACGGTTAGCCATTGAGAGAGTTTGAATTGCGATGTTTTGGTTTTCACGACCCGAGGATGAGAAACGGGGTAACACGAATTCCCACGGACGACGTCACTGATCGTTCCGAGCGATCATAATTTGTAGTGGACCACAGACGTAGATGAAGAAGATGATGATGATGCTTGGTCGTCGAGGAGAGAATGAAGTGTACCTGCAAGACACTCTGATGCCAAAGTAAGACAGGGCAGAAGAGTGAGCAAGTACGAGTAAAAGAGTTAAGAGAGTGAATATTGGATACTTGACCCTCTCAAGTGAGAGGGTTTATATAGAGCCCTCAGCGCTTGGCTATTGGTCCCTATTTTGGGTCTAGATCGTGAATCCCCCGAAAATAGGTAACTGCTAGAAACTAGCCTTTGGAACGAGCATATTTGGTTGGATGATATCTACGTCGAGCAAAGGGGAATCAGAGCGGGAGCTATCCCTTGGCTGGATCTGGGTGACTTCTCCGGGCGCCGGACAGAAGTTTGAAAGGAGCATAGGAAACCAATCACGGGTGACTGTGGTCGACAGATCCTCCTCAACTGAGGGACACAGAGTCAGTGGGTCCCTTTGATATTGGGCTATTGAATCGTTCTAGAAGCAAGAATGGATCGGACTATATCAAGTCATTGGATCAGTCCGAAACAATAATAATATAACATTCTTTTTCACGGAATATGTAATCATATAACATAAAAATGAATCCACTTATTTTTAATATATTATAAATGTTTTCAAAATTATAATAATGGAGAAGGAAAATGGAAAGAAATAATGGAGAAAATCATATTTTTGTTGAGCTTTGTTTTTGCACTTCTTTGTTAAGATAATTTCTTTATTTTAAAAAAAAAAGTTCTTTAACTTTTAATTAAAAGATATTTAATTTTAGTTTATCTATTATCGGTGACATAAAAGTTTAAGCAATTAATTACTATGCATATCGATGTTATGTAAAAAGTTTTACATTATTAATTCATCATTTCGTTTATTTTACTTTATAAATTTTTAAAATCAAAATCAAAATTTTTTTTAACATCAAACAACTATATGATTCATTAACAATATATTTTCATTAAATACAAAATTTTAACCAAATTACAAAAACAATTTCAATATAACCTAATTTTGTTGGATAAAAAAAAAGAAAAAAATTACAAAAACTAAAAAAAAAAAAACTATTTTCAGAAACTAAATCCATATTTAAACAAATTTAAAATAACTTCAGAGAATAAATGAAGACAGATTAAACATGACAAAATTTTGTTTCGAATTTAATTTAACTACCCCACGGCGTCGTTTCAATAGTGCACCATATTTAAAAATAAAATAAAATTGTGAACTGTGACAAAAAGTGTTGGGGAAAAATCATAGATTCCCCTCACAACCTTATCTTCTGTGAAACACTCCAACATCTTCTCGTTCCATCAACAACACCTTCAGCATGACTGTTACAACAACTCCCTCCACACTTCTCAATCCACAGTTTCTTCACAAGGTTCCTTCTCTCTCTGATTCTCAAATTCTTTTATTTATTTCCATTTTTAAGAAAACATCATTAACATAGGACTCAACAATTATCTTGTCTTATTTTCTGTCTGTGATTCTTATTATTATCTGCAGAATATTAGGCACCATAACATTTGGATTTTCACCAACAAGACTCAGTTTTCTATTCATAGAACACAATTTCACTTCTCTCACATTGTACCTATACATGCAACCTTAAAGGGTTCAAAGGGATTTGGACCTTCTCCAAAGAAAAAGAAAAAGTCAGTTAAGAATCTCAAGAAGAAGAAAGAAGAGGATAATAGAGAAGAAGATCGAGGAGAAGAAGAAGAAGAAGAAGAAGAAGAGAGAGATGGAGGAGTGATTCCTGAAATAGTGACCAACAGAATGATAGCTAGAATGGGATTTTCTGTGGGGATTCCATTGAGTATTGGGCTTTTGTTTTTTCCATTTTTTTACTATCTTAAAGTTGGTTTGAAAATTGATGTACCAACTTGGGTTCCTTTCATTGTGTCTTTCATCTTTTTTGGGACTGCTCTTTTGGGTGTGAGTTATGGGATTGTGTCTGCTAGTTGGGATCCTTTGAGGGAAGGCTCACTTTTGGGATGGACTGAAGCTCAAAAGAATTGGCCTGTTTTTTGGCAATCACTTAGAAGTGATTCTAGAAAGGATTAGCCTTTTTTTCTTTTGTAAGTTTTCTTTTGTAAGTTTTCAACAATATTATTTGTGACACAAATGAAAGACTGTGTGAAGGAGATAAATGGTTGATAGAATGAAAAGATTCAATATGCAGTTTGTAAGGTGATATTGCCAAGAAGAAGTGTTCTTGATGATATTTGTTGGTGCTTGGCAATTCCAGTTGAAATGCTACCTCTCCAATAGCACAGATCAGTTTGCAAGGACAGTAAAATTGTTTTGACAACTTATGGTCCCAGCATCCTAGCACTGAATTTTGCTTTTATAGTCACATCTTGACAAATACCAAGTCTCCAACCTTGAATTCATGTGGAATTCGTCTCTGATCTGCGAACTCTTTCATGGTGGTATGGGCTTTCAACAACTTGTTTTTCAGGATCTGCAGGATTTCATCTTGATCGGTCAGTGTGTAAAAATTCCCCCTAAAACTTGGTTTCGATGACAAGTTTGTCATCAAAATTAAGTAATCCCAAAACGGGTTCTTCAGACATGGTAGTTTCAATAACTCGAATTCTCTTTGAGCTGCATCATTCCAGAAAAAAAGCACCATATTTTAGCAAAACTGTAAGAGGAGCAACCAGTGTTGCATAATTTTGAATAAACTTCCTGTAGAATCTAGTAAGACCTAAGAAACCGTGTAATTGCTTCACATTCTTAGGTGTTGGCATATTAGTCATGACACTATTTTTCCTAGGTTCGGACCAACCACCATGGCAGACACAATATGACCAAGATATTCAATGGAATTATGGGCAAAGAAACCCTTAGATTGCTTTAAGAAGAATTTGTTATCGAGTAAGCATTGAAAAACAACCTTTAAGTGTTGTATGCAATTCTATATTATGGGGGCTATACATCATAATGTTATAAAAAAATACAATCACAAAACTATGCAAATAGGATTCAAATACAAGGTTCATGGTGGATTGAAAAGTGAAGGGGTGTTATGTTCGAAGAGTATTTAGTGGGTGTTTTGTTATCATCTCCATAGGGATTACACAATAATCTTGTCGTTCAATAGTTCAAAGGTTATAAGCGAATATTTTTAAATGAGTTTTGTTCGATATCATAAGTTTGTCACTTGTTTTGGTAGAAATATTATAAATAAAAGAGTTGTTTGTTTTTATAAGAGATATGTCATGATTAGGGTTTGCTAACCCTTTTCATATATATTCGATCAATCAAGCATGTGAATGCAGTTACGACTAATATAATCGCGTACTCTTTCAATACTTATCATCTCGGTCTCGATATCGTGAGAGTTATTGTACTGATCCAATAATTGCTCTCGCACATTACCAATCAATACAATAATCGTGAAGTTCAATACAAATCGAATATTTATTCACAAGTCCGTTTCTAGCACTTGATCGTTAATAAATGAAGCTATAACACCCCCAATTATTATTATAGTTATTTAATTTGGATTTGTGGTATTTTGTGTGTGGAAGAAAGAAATATTATTTAATATGATATTTAATTATATGAATTATATTATATTGAATAATTATTTGGTGAATAATTATTTGGTGAATAATTAAATAATTGGAAAATATTGTTTGGTGAAAATAGCGAGGGTAAATGTGGAAGACTATAGATTGAGTATAAGGGGTTATGTTGGAATTAAGGAAAAGAGAATCGTGTTTCTGTGAAGCGATATACTGATCCTGAATAGAGAGGAAAAGAAGGAGAAGGTGAAAGGCTTGAAGAGAAAAATCCGCGGGGAATAAGAGAATTCTCGTTGAAACCATGGTAAGGGTGAGATTCTTCCGTCTCTTAAGGGTTCTATAATGAGAATTAGGTTGTGTTGTTGATTAGAGGTTTGGGGGTTGAGTGAATTTGGATGAATTGATGTGTTGTGATTGTTGTTATTGATGTATGTGTTGTGGAGATATTTGTTGTAGATGTTTATATTGTTGAAGATTATGATGTGGATGTATTGAAGGGTTATGTTGGGGATTTGGATTTTTAAGAGAAAACCTAGGGTTAAAGATGTAGAATTTATGAATATGATGATTTGTTTTGTGATGTTTGATGCGATTGATGTATATGTGTTAGATGGGGTTTAAAGACTCAAACAGAGGTTATTGGGGGTTAATAAGACATTTTAAAGGTGTGAAATCGCAGTGGGAGAAGTTTTGTCATCGCAAAAACTTGTCGGGATAGCGAATAGCTCGCTCAGCGAGTGGCTCCTGACAATATTATTTCGAAAACTTTGAAAATTCATATCTTGAGCTTCGGGTGTCCGATTTGCGCGTCGTTCGAAGATGTGCAAATCTAAGACAATGTACTTTCATTTAAAAATAGTCTTATGTTGCTATAAATAATTTAAGTTATATGAATTGATGTTGGAAGGTGAGTCATTGTATATCGAACTAAAAATATGTTGCTATAGATGATGATCTTGTTCTAAATGGGAGAATGGTTATGTCATATGACTAGGGATGGTAAAGGCGATGTTTAGGAATGAGTTATATTGATGTAGAGGTGTAGGTAATGCGATAAGGTTGTTTGTAGTGGAGTCCAATGAATAGACAATGATAATTAAGTGCTAACGACTTTGTGATGTTAATTATGTGTTGAAGGTTAAATGATGCTTACGTTGAGCTAGAATATAATGATGGAGTGTTGACGTTTATGATACGATAATACTTATATGATGATAATGGTGTATTAATGTTTCGTGTATGTATTCATTGATGTTTTAACATGATATGTTGTGTTTGTTAAGTTGTTGTAATATGTGGTTGTTGTTGTTGTTAAGTTGTGATGATATGTCATTGTTGTTGAATTGTGATGATATGCCGTGGTTGATAAATTGTTGTAATATGATGTTGTTATTGTTAAGTCGTTATAGTATGTTTTTGTTGATAAGTTGTTGGAAAATGTGGTTGTTGTTGTAGATGTGGTGATATGATGTGGTAGTTGGTAGGTGTTGTTGTATGTTGTTGATATACGTTGTTGATGTTACTAGAAGTTGTTGTTGTAGATGTGGACACATGTTGTGGTAGTTGGTAGGTGTTGTTGTAGGTTATTGATACATATTGTTGATGCGGTTATGTGTTGTTGATGATGTTAATGCATGAGATCATTGTAGTTGTATGTTGTTGATGGTGCTAATGCATGAGATCGTTGTAGTTGTATGTTGTTGATGATTCTAAAGCATGAGATCGTTGTAGTTTTATGTTGTTGATGATGCTAATGCATGAGATCGTTGTAGTTGTATGTTGTTGATGATTCTAATGCATGAGATCATTGTAGTTGTATGTTGTTGATGATGCTAATGCATGAAATCGTTGTAGTTGTATGTTGTTGATTATGCTAATGCATGATATCGTTGTTGTGGTGAGTTGTTGTATGTTTATTGTTTTTGTTTCATATTGTCATCGATGGTGCATGACATGTGCATAGTTGTTGATGGCGTGATTGTGTATAATCACAGTGGATGGTGCGGTCATGAAATAGGGATCATACGGGGGTGTGATCATGAAATAGAGATCATACTGGACCATGAAATAGGGGTCGATGGGTGTGATCATGAAATAGGGATCATACTGGACTATGAAAGAGGGGTCGAGAGTTCCGACGGGAACTGGATCTTGAAATAGAGATCGGATTATGGTACCGCATGCATAGAGTCAAGTAGAGTCTCATTGGATAAGTTGTTGTTGATGTGCATGGTGTTGATAAATGTTGTGGTGTGTTTGTTTAGTTGTTGTTGTGAAATGGTTATCTAATTTTCGATACTTGCTTGATTCTTATTATCTTTCTCTTTTGATGATGTAAGTATCTCACCCCTTCTATTTTAATTTTACCCTTATGTTGGTAACGTGTAGGTGATCAGGATTAGTAGAGTGGAGGTCGGTGAAGTCGGTGTACTTCACACTTAGATGAGTCGGCTCTGATACGTGCTTTGGGGTGTCGGGTCGATGATATTTCCGTTGTTTACTTATTTTAGAAAAACAACTTGTAAATGAATCTTACCTTATGTTTCTTTCGAGTTTTCCGCTGCAACTTAAAATATTTTGTAAGACGTATCACATTGAGCCATGAGTTTTGTTGATTGTCACACTCAGAATAAAATGATGATTTTTATTTACACTGATTTTAACCGTAAATTCGTGGGGATTATTTTGGGTGTTACAAAATCAACTAGATTAAGGTTTAGATATCATATCTCTAGCTCAAATCAAACCATACAAATCCAAGAAACACAAATTACTTCATCATTTATTAACAAAAGATTAAAAGAAATACATAATAGAAAGATTAACTACCTATAATCTTGACTCAAGAGAGAACTTAGCCAACCATTTTCGTGGTAGCCTGTGTTGCAAGGAAGGAAGTTGTGCAAACATCAAAAGTCGTAGAATCAAGAATTGATGCAGTAAACCTTTGATTCTTGATGCTTCAAGAAAATCTCTCTTCTCAAACCCTAGAAATCTGATCTAAAACTCATAATATGTAAAAATGAAGGTAAAACTCCAAAAAATATCTAAAGAAGATATTTATAGAGGTGCCTAAAATCTACCTCTAAGTGGCAGGGCATTCAGCGGATGCAAAGCGCACTTAGCGCCACCAGTCCAAAGGCGGAAAATAGTCATAACACGCTAAGCGAGGTTGTAGTGAGGTCCAGGCGCCCAGATTCCAATAGATATTTGCCTGAAGCATGCTAAGTGTGCACTGGAGGTGCGCTTAGCGCGCTAGTACTTCCTAAACTTCATGAAAATGATCTTTCCAGCTCTATTTCTTCATTCATGGGCCTTATGCATCCAATTAAGCATAAAAACCTACAAAAGCAATAAAACATCATAATACGAGTGATGGAAAGCAAAAGCAGTAGATTACTTATTTATACTAAAAGTAACGGTTGAACAACCGATTTAAATAAGAAAGCATTGTAAAATGCCATAAAATAATATGAAATATAACTCCAATTTGGAACGTAACAGGTTACATAAACCAAACAAAATTACCATGAATTCATAATAGCATTGGTGAGAGTGAAATGCCATTTTGTGAATGTCGGCTTTGTCTATCCGAATCTGGTGATACCCGGAGCGCAAGTCCAACTTGGAAAACCAATGAGTACCGTAAATCTTATCAAGAAACTCGTCAATTTCTGGAATAGGGAACCTGTGTTTTCTAGTAATGGTGTTCAAGGTACGATAATCTATGTAAATTTCCAAGTTTCGTTCTTTTTACGAACTAAGATCCCCGGAGAAGAAAATGCATTCGAGTTGGGTTGAATTATGCCATTTGAAAGCATTCCCCTGATCTGGTTTTCGATTTCATGCTTCTGGAAGTGAGGATAGAAATAGGGCATGACATTGACACTGTTAGTATAGTTGTAGAGGTTGATTTTGTGGTCTAATAGTCTTTGTGGTGGAAGGTGAGTTAGGGTTTTAAAAAGGGACGAGAATATAGTGATTAGGGTGTTGACACGATGATCGGAGTGCGAATAACCCTGAAAACAATATGGATAATTATGTGAGAATTGATGATCATGTCCATGAATATGTTGATATGATATTATTGTAGCCTATGTTGATGTTGTTAATAACGTTAATAAAAAAATAAAATATGCATCAAAAGGAAAGAAGGCCCATGTAGTTGAATATGTGGAGGAAGATGTTAATGACAACTTGAATGGCATGGAGGAGCCTCTGAACAATAAAAATAATAATTTTGTTACTAGAAAGAATACACGATTTGTAACACAGGACTATGCTTAAATCGAATGGGTTGACTTTGATCAAACTTATTCTCTTATTGCTCATCTTGAAGCCATACGAATGTTGCTAGGTTTGCATTATCTTCTTATGTTCACACTTTACTAGACGGATGTGAAAAGTTTCTTCCTCAATAGGTACTTAAACATGGAAGTCAATCAGGATGTTAGTAATTATGCCACTAATATGGTTTGTGTCACTGAGAAAGATGATTATGTGGAAATCTGTCAGAATGTTAGTACTTAGGTCAACAAAATGAAAAGTTTCATTATTAAAGACAATGGAATTCTTATCATCATTCTGGTTTTTTTATGATAGACTGTTTCAAAAGATGTCAACTTAGATGGTAGATCATCTTGTTCAACAAAGGAAAACTAAACTCATGATGAGCATGGTAGGAGATTTTACCTTGGTTCTCATGTAAAGAAAACAAAGGATAAAAATTTTGTTTCCCAATTTAAGTATGTTAAAAGTATACGCGATAAACCGTTGTGGAGTAATCAAATGGTTAAAGATATGACATGTGATGTCATGATAGTATACTGTGACAACAAGTTATTGTGCTTAATGTAACACCCTAAATTCCCCTGCATGTTTTATTCGAAGAAATCAGAGTAGAATTAAAACCAAACATGATTTAAGGCATTACCTCCCATTCAAAAAATGGCTCGTTAAATGACATGTAACTTATTTTTGTAATTCATTGGAATAACTTTTATTAAGCAGCAGAAAATCCATAAAAATAATAATAACGAAATATAAGATTTAAATAACAAACTCTTTTGAAACTAACAAAACAACACAAATATCTTTTAATTAAACCACAAAAACAAATAGTGTTCTCGACTCCCGTGTTACATATCAGAGCAGACGCCACTAACATGAAGCTCTTCGACTTCACCGACCATGGACTCAACTACTCCTGATTACCTGCACGTTACCCTCATAGAGGCAACATTCAAAAATAAGGGGTGAGATACTCCAATCAATTAAAAGAAAGAAATTATATAAATATGATAGCATGAATCATCCAGTTAATCACTCAGATTACACGACTACCACTAGCATCACACCCTTCAATTCATACACAGATATTCACATCAAACATCATACAACATAACTATCATAATGCAATGAGATACAACTAGACTCAATGCATGTGGTACCAATTCGATCCCTGTTTTATGATCACAGTTCCCGTCGGAACGTCTATCACCCGCTCACATCCCGCACGGGCACACAAAAATTGTGATTGCGCACACCCCACATGGGCACACAATCACCTCAATAACAACAACAAAAATTCCATCAAGGAATCCAGGTAGACGCTCACTCCCCACGCAGACACACGTCATACCACAACTTACGTAAATGATATGCACCTCAACAACAACATACAATGACCAAATGCACATCCATAACATATTCATCATCTTACCACTACTGCTTAACTATCATCTTATCACACCAACATCAACATAACAAGTATATAACACTTCAATACATGCTCACAACATCACAACATCACAACAACAAAACAACAAATATATAATATAAAACATGTGATTTCTACAAATTTTCAATGGATAAAAATAATATTTTTCGTTGCAGGTCGCGCTAAGCGAGTCCTCTTGCGTGCTAAGTGCGCTTGTCACTGCCTGGAAGAGGCAAAAGAATTTCAGATCGCACTAAGCGTGATTCATGATTCTAGAAGAAAACCCTATGATTAACACATTTCCCAACTGCGATTCCAGCACTCAAAAACCCTTTTTAGTCTAGTTTTTGACACAGATTATGGTCTATTAACCCACACCTACCATGCTTCTTTCATCACAACAAACAAACACAAAATTCCTAATTAATCTATATCCTTTATTCATGAATTTCTTATAAACCCTAACTACTCACAATCAACAATCACCATAGATTCCACCTAATGATTAACTACCTGAATACATACATCATTAATCCCTTTTGAGATGAAAAACTCCCACCCTTACCTTAGATGATGAATCTTCTTTCTCTCTAATGGAGTCTTCTTTCTTCTTCCCTAGCCTCCTTTTCTTCTATTCTTTTCCTTTTTCACGTACTGGTAAAAGAATCCTCTAACCCTCTAATTCTCTCTATAAAAATCTCTTATCTATGTTATTTCTCTTTTACCCTTACTCTTATTTCCACAATTACCAACTTAGCCCCCACTCTCTATACAACCAATCATTTTATTATTTAATTCATTGATCTCTCTCAATAATATAAAATAATAATAATAGTAATAAAAATAATGTTAATAATGTTTCTCATTATCAATAATCTCACATACGACACATAGAAAACACGCCATGACACCACTCATCACGACAATTCATAATTATTTCGTAAATAATGATTAAATAGAAAACGGGGTGTTGCAACTCTCCCCCGCTTAGAATATTTTTTTCCTCGAAAATCACCTGATATAAACAAACTCGGATACGACTCTCGCATCTTGCTTTCTAATTCCCATGTCATGTTCTCGCCGACAACACCTCCTTATAATACCTTCACGAGAACAATCTCCTTGCCTCTCAATTGCTTCACTTTGGGATCCTCTATACGCTCTAGTAAAGCCTCAACTATAAGATTATCTCTCACTTCTACTTCATCCATCGGAATCACATGTGACAGATCCAGAACATACTTCCAAAGTTGCGAAACATGGAATATATAATGCAAATTTGACAACTGCGGTGGCAACGCCACTTTATAAGCAACATGTCTAACTCTTGCAAAAATATGATGCATACCAATAAATTGAGGAGTAAGCTTTCTCGATTTCAATAACACCCAACACCATTTACTGGAGTAACTCTCAGGAATACATGGTCTCCTTATTGAAACTCGAGATCCTTTCTTCTCTTATCATGATAGCTTTATGTCTACTCTATAAAGTTTTCATCTTTTCTTGAATTAACTTCACTATCTCAGTAGTCTGCTGAATAATATCAGGTCTGAGTACAACATTTTCACCGGACTCATACCAACACAAAGGTGTATGACAACTTCAACCATACAAAGACTCAAAAGGTGTCATCCCAATACTGGAATGATAATTATTATTATAAGTGAACTCGATCAACAAAAAATAACTATCCCAAGCACCTCCATGTTCAAGTACACAAGCTCTCTACAAATCCTCCAAAGATTGTATAGTTCTCTCCGTGTGTCCATCTGTCTGCGGGTGATACGATGATCTCAGTCTCAACTTCGATCCCAAAGCTTCTTCCAAACCTTCCCAAAATCTGGAATCGAACCTCGAATCCTTATCCGACACAATACTCAAAGGAATTCCATGCAACTTCACTATCACTCGGATATAAATTTATGCTAACTTCTGCAAAGGAAAACTGATATTAATCGGAATAAAATGTGTCGACTTCGTCAGCCTATCCACAACCACCCAAATATCATCATGTCCTCGTGGAGTATTAGGAAACCCCATAACAAAATCCATAGAAATATTATCCCATTTCCACTATGGGATATCCAACGGTTGAATCAAACCGAAAGGTTTCTGATGCTCCACCTTCGACATCTGACAAGTTAAACAAGCATACACAAACAAAGCCACGTCATGTTTCAACCCAGACCACTATAATATCTTCTTCAAGTATTGATACATTTTTGTAGCTCCTTGGTGAATACCCGTGCTACTCGTATGAATTTCTTCCAGAATCATTCTTTTCAACTCATAATCCTCAGGAATACAAATCATATCATGGAACCTCAACACACCTTGTTCATCCACTATGAAATCATTATTTCATGTCTTATCCTTTCCAGTCATCAAATCTACCAGTTTCACATCCAACCTTTGACCCTCTTTGATACTATTAAGAAATTCATTATTGATCTTCAACATACCCAACATCATACTATGCAGTGTCTGCTCACAAATCAAACTCATATCTCTGAATAGCTCGATCAATTCCAACTCTTTGACCATCATAACAGACATATGCAAAGTTTTCTGACTCAGACCACCAGCCACAACATTAGCTTTACTTGGATGGTAATTCAAGCCGAAATCATAATCCTTCAGGAATTCTAACCACCTCCTTTGTCTCATGTTTAATTCCTTCTGATAAAACAGACATCTCAAACTCTTATGATCGTCATACACCTCAAACCTAGAACCATAAAGATAATGTATCCAAATCTTCAACACGAATACCATAGTTGTTAGTTCCAAATCATGAGTAGGATAGTTCCTTTCGTGAATCCTCAACTATCGCGAAGCATAATCCACAATATTACCATCCTGCATTAGCACACCACCTAAACCCATCAAACAAGCGTCACAATATACCATAAATAATTCATTCGGTCCAGGTAGAATAAAAACTTGAGTTGTAGTCAATCTCTTTTTCAACTCAATGAAACTCTTCTCACAATGAACATCCCACGCAAACGCTTTACCCTTACAAGTCAATTAGGTCAACGGGAGTACCGACTTCGAAAAACCTTCAATAAATATACGATAATACCCAACTAAGCCCAAAAGGATTCTAATTTCCGTCACCGAACTTGGAGCCTCCCATTGTAGCACCGCATCTACTTTGGATGGATCCACAACAATGCCATATCCTGAAATAACATGACCGAGGAAACTTACCTCCCTCAACCAGAGTTCACACTTAGACAACTTAGCATACAATTTCTTCTCCTTTAACACTAGTAAAATGATCCTCAAATGTTCAACATGTTCCTATTCTGACTTAGAATAGATTAGGATGCCTTCGATAAAGACAACCACAAATTGATCCAAATAAGCATGGAAAATCCGATTCATATGCTCCATGAATACACCAGGTGCATTAGTAACTCCAAATGGCATTACCGCATACTCATAATTCCCATACCGAGTCCTGAAAGTTGTCTTCTGAGTATCCTCATCCTACACTCATATTTAATGATAACCCGACCTCAAGTCGATTTTGCTAAATATCTTAGCACCCACTAACTGATCCATCAAGTCATATATTCTTGTAAGCAGATACTTGTTATTAATTGTCACTTTATTCAATTGTCTATAATCGATACATAATCTCATATTACCGTCATTTTTCTTTACCAACAACACTGGAGCTCCCCCATGGTGACACATTTGGTCTCACAAACTTATTTTCTAACAACTCTGCCAACAACTTCTTTAGTTTTGTTAATTCTAAAGCCGACATATTGTATGGTGCCATAGAAATAGGTATGGTACCAGGGACAAGATCAATAGCAAACTTCAATTCCCTTTCTAGAGGTACATCATTAATGTCTTCCGGAAACACTTCAAGAAATTCACGTACCACATGCAACTCATTAATCACTGACTCACTTTCCACTGACAGGAATGCAAACAATGCAAGTAATTAAGCTTCTTCTTCTAAGAGCTCTTTGAACTCTCTAGAAGATAGAAAACTAACTTATTTCTCTACATCAGGATAAAGAAACTGTACTGACTTGTTAAAACAATTAATATGAACATGATTGAACTCCAACCAGTTCATTCCCAAGATTACATCGAGACCTCATAATGGTAATAAAAAAAATAAGATCAACACCAAAGTCCTTACCGTAAATTGATAGAGGATAATTCAAACAAACTAGAGAAGTAGTCACTGATCCTTTTGTAGGAGTTTTGATAACCATTTATCCTTTCTTACGAGAAACAACAAGGCCTAGCCTTTTCACACAATCAGCAACTATAAAACAATGGGTAGCACCAATATCTATCATGGAAATCAATGGTGTATTATTAATATAACATATACCTCTGATTAGTTTGTTCTCACTGGAAATCCAAGTTCCCGTCAGAGCGAACACCTTCCCTTTAGTTGAAGCTTACTTTGGCTTCTGACAACGAGTACTGATATGACCCTCTTCTCCACAGTTGTAGCAAGTCACTACATTAACCTTACAATCATCAATCTTATGACCCGACTGACCATATTTAAATCATTTATTCACGTCACTCGCGCACTCACCGACACGATGTCCCAATTCACCACATTTGTAACACTTTATAGGAGTAAGGGCACCTCCCCCACTTGACTTCTTTCCTGCAACATACCTCTGTTTACCTTTATCATCTGGATCTGCATAAGGCTTCCCACGGTGCATCGGTTGTTTTCCTCTCCTCTCAGCTAACCCCTTGAAGTGAGATGATCGAGCCTTACTATCTTCCTCCAAAATCCTACACCAGTCAGCTAAATCTGGAAACCTCTTGATTTGCTGATAGCCAATCGCCTGTTTGAGCTCAGGCCTCAATCCATTCTCAAACTTGACACACTCTGAGAACTCAGCAGTCTCCGCACTGTAATGCGGATAAAACTTGGCCAAATCTGAGAATTTAGCAGCATATTTCGTGACTGACATACTACCTTGTTTCAACTCCAGAAATTTAATCTCTTTCTTCCCTCGAACGTCCTTAGGGAAATACTTGCTCAAGAATTCTCTACTAAACATAGTCTAGGTGATTTCCTCACCAGTAACTTCCAACCATTGGCGAGTGCTAACCCACCATTCATCAACTTCTCCGGATAGCTTGTTAGTACCCAATTGAACCTTTCGTGCATCAGGACACTCCATCACTCGAAAGATCCTCTCGATCTCTTTGAGCCACTCTTGAGCTCTATCTGGATCATGCTTTCCCTTGAAAGTAGGCAGGTTATTCTTCTGAAACTCGTCATTCTCACCAATCTCCACAATAAGCGGGTTTTGCGCAGCTTGTGCAACAACATGCAAAGCGGAAGCAAGTGCAGTATCGTTCGTCCCAGCCATTCTAAATTTGTTACACGTCAACAACAGAAGACAATGGTTAAGGAACTTACATTGACAATATCAACTGTCACACACTCACAACTACGACTCAACGACTTGACTACTTGGCCGGATGGACCGACCTGCTCTGATACCACTATGTAACACCCTAAATTCTCCCGTATGTTTTTATTCGAATAAATCAAAGTAAAATTAAAACCAAGCATAATTTAAGGCATTACCTCTCATTCAAAAATTGGCTCATTAAATTAAATGTAACTTAATTTGTAATTCAGTGGAACAACTTTTATTAAGCAGCAGAAAATCCATCAAAGTAATAATAATGAAATATAACGATTTAAATAACAAACTCTTTTGAAACTAACAAGACAACAAAAATATATTTTAATTAAACCACAAAAACAAATAGTGTCTCGACTCTCATGTTACATATCAGAGCAGACACCACTAATGTGAAACACTTCGACTTTACCGACCACAAACTCAACTACTTCTGATTACCTACATGTTACCAACGTAGAGGCAACAATCAAACAAAAGGGGTGAGATACTCAAATCAATCAAAATAAATAAATGATATAAATATGATAGCATAAATTATCCAGTTAATCACTCAGATTACCCGACAACCACAAGTACCGCACCTTTAAATTCATACACAGATAATCACATCAAACATCGTACAACACAACTATCATAATGCAATGAGACACAACTAGACTCAATGCATGTGGTACCAATTAGATCCTTGTTTCATGATCACAGTTCTCGCTGGAACGTCTATCAGTCGCTCACACCCCACATGGGCATACAATAACCTCAACAACAACAACATTGATTCTAAAATTCGTGTAGACGCTCATACCCCACGCAGACACACATCATCCTACAACTTATGTAAATGATATGCACCTCAACGACAACATGCAATGACCAAATGCGCATCCATAACATATTCATCATCATACCACTACTAATTAACTATCACCTTATCACATCAACATCAGTAAAACAAGCATATAACATTTCAATACATGCTCACAACTACAACGACAAAACAACACTTATATAACATAAAACACGTGATTTCTACTAATTTTCAATGAATAAAAATAATATTTTTTGTTCCAGGTCACGCTAAGCGAGCCCTCTAGCGCGGTAAGCACATTCGTCACTGCCTGAAAGAGGCGAAAGGATTTCATATCGCGCTAAGCATGATTCGCGATTCTAGCAGAAAACCCTGCGATAAACACACTTCCAAACTGCAATTCCAGCACTCAAAAACCCCTTTTATCCAGTTTGTGACACGGATTATGGTCCATTAACTCACACCTAACATGTTTCTTTCATCACAACAAATAAACACAACAATCCTAATTAATCTAGATCCTTTGTTCATGAATTTCTTATAAACCCTAACTACTCACAATCAACAATCACCATAGATTCCACCTAACGATTAACTACCCAAATACATACATCATTAATCCATTTTAAGTTGAAAGAATCTCACCCTTACCTTAGATGATAAATATTTTTTCTCTCTAATGGAGTCTTCTCTCTTCTTCCCTAGCCTCCTTCTTTTCTGTACTTTTCCTTTTTTCACGTACTGGCAAAAGAATCCTCTAACCCTATAATTCTTTCTATAAAATCTCTTATCTATGTTATTCCTCTTTTACCTTTACTCTTATCTCCACAATTACCAACTTAGCCCCCACTCTCTATACAACCAATCATTTTATTATTTAATTCATTGATCTCACTCGATAAAATAAAATAAAATAATAATAGTAATAACAATAATGTTAATAATGTTTCTCATTATCAATAATCCCACATACAACACATAGAAAACACGTCACGGCACCACTCATCATGACAATTCACAATTATTTCATATATAATGATTAAATAGAAAACGGGGCGTTACACTTAAATTCTTAAAACAATCATAATTTTCTATTTTTTGCGCCTTAAACTAATCTATGAATATGCAATTTCCCTTGCAAAGTTCTAGAATCAATCTGAAAGCATTTTAGGAACAAGGGAATGGTTGAATAATTATGGCATTTTAAAGAAGACATAAAAAATGGCATGTAAAATATGTTGTAGTTACCGAATCTCGTGGAGTTTATATGAAAGGCACAATGATTAGAGGAAATATTTATGGTAAGTCCGAAGGTGTTTCTTATTTTGTTTAGACTAAGGATACTCAAGAGATTGGTTATAATATTAATGTCTTTGAAGATGTTAGTGAACATGGTAAAGATGATGTCAACAAGGATGTACCGGAATACATATATAATATGTTAAAGGTTGAAACTCCAACTTAGAAGGAGGATGGGTAAGTTTCCCTTGACAATCTTGAAGTGAATGATGTAGTGAATAATGTAAGTGACAACATTGATGATGTTATTAATGATTATACATGTGGTTATGAGGTTTCTATCCCTGTGAACAATGAAGTTCATGTTGGGGCTACCCCAAAAGGGAAAACTGCTCATGTTATAGAAGTTACAGAGCATGATGTTGAGGAATTTGTCAAGTACATATTGCATGACATTGATGAAAATTTTAATAATAATGAGTAGGATTTAAATGGTGTTGTAAATTTCAAACTGTTTATTGAAGGAAATAAGTTTCTTAAGAACTATCCATCTGTTCTTTTTCATTCTGAAGAAAGTACAATCAAATGGAATTATGTTTATAATGGGAGAATGGCTCTTGATAAACTTTGATGAATTTGTGGAGCTTCATAGTGATGCTTAGTTGTTGAAGATAATGTTGAATGGTAAAGCTTATTATCCTAAGTTAGTGAAGGAAGTTCTGGTTAAGAATGATGGTATTTCTCCTGGGTTGCTGAATTTCAGTAGCAAGTTATTTGCTGGGAAATATGTCCTTTACATTAGTATTCCAAATGTTCTTGTTATTGATGAAGTTTGTTTGTAATTAGAAGCAAGTTGTTGTTGTATCACTAGTTCTCTATACCATGTAGAAATTCATGTTGCCTTAGAATATGGAGAATGTTGTCGTTGTCTAATAGCTAAACATGTTGAGTCTGATGCCATCCAACCACATTTTAGAGTTCCCTATTTAATATGTGATATTTTGAGTATTCAAAAGAAATAAATTGTTACTTTTGACGATGAGATTTGTGTTGCACCAAGTGTTTTGACTTTAAGTCGCATGTTGATTGTTGGAAAAAATGGTGTTGACATTGTGATACACAAATTTGCACCTATTCATGAAACTACTATGGTTTTTGATGAATAAATGTTTTATTAGTCTATGAGAAGTCTCATTCTCAAAGGCTTTAATTCATGAGATACATAGTCTCATCTTATAAAAAAAAATTGGTTGGTCTTCCAAATCTGGTGGAGTTTCTTCATCTCAACTTGTTGTTTTTTCTACTACAATTTTGGTGCTCCTTTATGGTATGTGTTATTGTTCTCTGGCACTTGTGCCATTCTAGGATGAATATTTCTATTACCCCAGTTCCATTTTGAACCAATTAGGGGGAGATGATGATATAATGATATGCAAGAAAATATGTTGCTTTTATCTAGTGTTCATAAGAAGTTGTATGCAACAATTATCTATAAGCCCATGCTTATAGATTACTTGTGGTTAACATGTTGATTTTGTTGCACTGTGAAAAATTGATAAATAAAAATGTCCTAAAGAATGTCTTGCAGAATGTGTATAACATCTTACTTGTTGGTGGGATCTACAACTAGTTTGACGATTTTTCTGAGTTTTATGTTCCAGCTCGTGTTGGTTGTTTCTCTGTTGATTTCTCGTGTTGGTGGTCATCTGTCCTTTATCACTTTTGAGGAAAACAGGGGGAGAAAAAGGCACACTTCTCCTTGAGGATATTATTTGTCTACTATCTACGGTGGATTTTTTTAAGAAATGTTTAAATATGTGTTTTTCCTAAAATATAGCAAAAGGGGATATTATTATTACAATTGGATTGACTTATTTTTATAAGAAAATTAGAAAGCAAGATGTCACAAAAGTTGTGGATCACATCTTGGATCATTTGATTATGTGTTTGATTTTATAGGTATTTACAAGTGTTGGTTCAGGTTTGTTCAGTGTTCAAGTTTGTTAAGTTCAAATTTATGTTGAAGTGGATTTGAAAGAAATATTTGGTTGTAAGCAACATGTTGAGGAAAATGTCTCGAATATATGTTTTTGATTCCATAGGTGTTTACTAGATTTGGATGAGGTTTGTTCTGTCTAAGATTCTGCTGAAGTTGCATTGAAAGAAATATATGATTGGCTAATGTTTGTAGAAAACTTGTTGTGCAAGATGTCCTGAACATGTATGACATTTGGGCGCACGTCCTATAGAGATTAAATTATGACTCTCTTTAGATTTTATTCAAGATTCTTTCAAGATTAATTTTTCTAGAAGTCTGTTTTAGTTGTGAGTTATTTTAATCCAAATCAGTTTGGAAAATATCTGATTAGATCATATATTTATTTCAAGAAGATCTTATTTTAAAATGGTTTAAACAAGAGATTTATATTTGCATTTATTACAAGATTTGCAGTTGATTTACTTAAAGGACATTTGTTTCATTTTTATATCCAAATCAATCACCATTTATGTTATGTTTTTCATCATTTAATCATCAATAACTCAGGTGAACTGTATGAATTGGAATATGTTTTGTCAGTAATTTGGTTTATTTTTATTAGGATTAGTGTGTCATGAATTATGAGTTTCTCGAGGATATTTTACACATTTGGTATGTCAGCAGGTCAATACATGTTTGGGAGCGAATAGGATCGAGGATTGGATGCAAAACCAGGCCAGAGCGAGAAAACGGAGGAAAAAATGTGAAAATACGCATGTCTGCTGCCCATACGCATAATGCCCATGCATTACGCGTATTGACCTCCCTCCTTACGTAAAGGAGATGCAAACCACCAAAAGGATGAAAAAACAAGATCTCCTCCCTTTCGCGTAATAGGTCATGCATTACGCGTAATGAGGCCCAAAATTGCTGAAGGCACAGAAACTGACTATTTATTCTCGGAACGCGGTTTTTCTAGTGTTGGACGATTTTTCAAAGCAAAAATAGCGTTTTGAAGGCTGGAAAGCTCAGAATTTCATATTGAATTTATATTTTCAAGAGTGTTTCACGATTGAAGATTGATTCCTCCGAATTTTCTATAATGACAACACTTTCTTTTTCGTTTTTATTTTCTGTTATGAGTAGCTAAACCCCACATTTCTAAGGGTGACCCTGATTCTGAATGTAACGAATTTGTATTATTTTATGCAATGACATTTTTATTTTCATAATTGTTGGTTTGTTCTTATTATTGTTCTTAATACTTTAACTGTCGGAAAAATGGATTCTGAATTTGTATGAGTAATTTAAGTTGGACAACTATTATTTTTTTTATCTGAGTAAGAACATCTGATAATAAATATCACCTATGACTAGGGATACTTTATCTTGACTGGAATATGCTTCTTATCTGAATTCCTGGTAGCAACCCTAATTGCCTATGGACATAGTAATTAGGTTGTTTTTATCAAAGATCTTCTCACTAAGGACTTAGGAGTAGATACCTTAGAGAACCGGTAATCAATTGTTGTGAATTATGTTATTGTATTGATAAGTCGAAATTATTGCATGAAGAATCATTCACCACTCCTAGAAATCTATTCATATTTGTTTAACGTTCAATTATTTACTTGTTTTCTTTTATTGAAATTTTAGCCCTAATTTTACCAAACAAAACAAAAACACCCAAAGCTTTTGTTTAATTGAAATTAATCTGGAACTCTGTATCGTCAAGTAGTCCTTGAGATTTGATACTTGGGATTTCCCTATTATCACTATAGTGGGTAAAATAGTGCACTTGCTATTTTTTCTATCATATCCAATCAAAGATTTGATTGATTATGTATTTTTTCGTTTAATGAAAACAAGATTGAATTTGATTTAATCAAGAAATTTATTTTGAATTCTTTATTTGAGAAGTTGGAGTTGTGATTTATATCAAGTAAAGATTTTATTTGATTTGTTCAAGATTCAAAATTTTGTTACGTGGAGAGATGTCAAGCCAAATGTTCCACGATCTGTGAGACATCTTGTCTCAAGTTGATTTCTTGGAGAGCAATATAATTTGAAGTATATTTTGTCCTAGTAATATATGTTTCCTTTTATGTTATATCTAAGATATAAGTGTGTTAACTTGAATATGGATTTGGATATGATATTGTTTTATTTGGAGTGTTATTTGTTCATGATCAATCAATGATCTCAATCATCAAAATGAAGATTTTATTGATTATGTGCATTGTTTGGAAGATATGATTTGAATCAAATGCAACAAGATTGATTTATTTATAATTAATATATTTGGTTTATAAGTGATTAATCAAGATTTATAATCAACATTGAATATTGATCTTTTGTGCTTTTTTGGATTAATGATTTGTTTCCTTATGTGTATAATCATGAGATTGTTGAAACTGCACTTTCTGGAATTAGGAAAGTTTATAAGAATCGGTTTATTCAAAATTTTATTTGAATATTTCTAATTTTATTCATGAATTAACCAATCACGTTTTCAATCATCATAATGGGATAATGGTTTGTGCACTTGTGAGATTGCAGCCAAATTCATGAAGAAATCCAACTGGACTTTTGGAGCTCAATCGTTGTTATTATATAAGGAATTCAACTCTATTGTGATGACTCGGAACTTAAGAGAAAATATATATTCATCAGAAGAATTTTGTTTTAGCTTAGTCTTTGATTTTGTTTGTATTTTGTACACTATACATGTGTTTTAAATTTAAATTAGTCGAATAATGTATTGAGGTGCAAACACTTGTTGTAATCTTTATTCATGTTATACAATCCATCTTACATTGTTGTAATTGTTCAAACACTTGAGAGAGAGCTTCAGATAGGGAGAGGGGTTTCATATTTAGGGGGTCATAAATAGCAATTCATATGTAGTATTAGGAAAAAAGACATTGAGCTAGGTGAGTTCAACTAAGACCAATTTATAATTCTAACTATTGAGAGTGAATTTTCTTTCTTGAGTTAACGCCCTCTAGATTTAGGTAATTTTGCATCGAAATGGGTTACCAATTCTTGTGTTATTTAATTTGATTTTTATTCTTTGTGTTACGTGAATAGCTTGTCATGCACATTGTGTCAGACTTTATGTCTGACATCTTTCCATCTGAAGAATAGAATTTTCATGTATATTATTGATTTGTTTTTTACAAATTAAGAGTCTCTTATATTAAGATTGCTTATAAGTCAACTAAGGATGGAAATAGGCTGGACCGAGCTAGGTTTTGTTAAACCTGGGTCTGACCTGCTAAAAAATTCAAAGTCTAAATATGGCCTATGACCTATCATAAACGTATTTTTAGGCCTGAGTTTGCCCTTTCGAATGCCTATTTGGTCTATTAGCCTACATAAAAGTCTATTATATTTGAATATTTGTAAATAAGAAAAATAGAATATTAAAACCACTAACTAACATGTTGCTTGTTCATTAAATAACATGAATGCACACTATGAATTACACTTTCAACAATCAAAACCTATAACTCCAAAGATTGTCACATATGGAATAAATATCGAGAGGTTAAGAAAGATAAATAAATTATTGTTGTGGCTTGGTGAGAAGTATTACTAAAAGAGATTGTAGTATTTTTATATTGGGTGGTTAGAATGTCCATGTGTTCCAAGCATTATTTGCTTAAAGAGAGGGAAATTGAGTACATGCAATCACCCCTCTCTATCTCTCTCTACAACTCTCTACAGATGTTTTTTATTTTATTTTTTCAGATAAAGCTATCTAAGGGTGAAAAATTGATGGAAAACAAATCCAGCAGTGGTTGAATCATTGACTGTAGTGACTGCACAAATTGTTCAACTATAGTGGAACCTGGTCCAAAAGAGAGTTATCCCCAAATCCATGCGTAAAGAAAAGGACATAAATAATTAATATTGTGGTTTAATGCACCTCAATATCATAATCACCACCATCATCACTTTCCTAACCATTAGCGCTTAATAATCTGATATTGGTGTAAAATCATATTTGTTATATGTTCGTGTATGAACTTGCTTAAAGACATATTTAGTATGCTTGAAAGATACACTTATTCATACATTTATGTCTGAGTCATCCCTTAAGTATAAGAAACTTCATTTCTTCAAGGTGTGACATGTGCATGCGGAACCGTTCATGTTTCATGACAAATTTGGTGATCTCAATTTTCCATTTTACTTTAATCTAAACACACTTAGTATTATATCTTTGGACGATGAGTTGTTATCCCATGCATTGTTATATTGAACATTTTTTGTCTATCAACAACATGAGCTCTAGTGTCATCTTGAAGTGTGAGTGTAATCCTTATTAGTTGAATAAATGCTTTAATAAGTATCCTCAATATTTTTTGAAATAATTGTGTTATAAGTTTAAATATAAATGGATCCATGTTGTTATTTTGCATATAGGACAACCCTAAGATGAACAAGAAGATGCTAAGTAATTAGTTAAATGTGGATCTATGTGATTTTAGATACAATTGCCAACAATCATTAGATAATCATGATGGTATAATGATAACATTGTATGTCAAACCCTATCGGTCAAGAAACCCAATCGAACTAGAGTCATGATAGCGATTGGCATCCCCATAAAAGTCATCAAGACAAGGAGATAGAAGAAATATGACAAAATGATCATCATTATTACTATTTAAAAGCCCACTCTCGCATGTTAACGGACCATAAAGGTGACCTTTGGATGGAAATATGACCCAATTCAAGGAGAAAAGAATTACAGGACTGCCTACTAAAACATTTCATCTTGTTAGACCTCGTGATCGGGCGATTTATGTACATCCCAGAATTCTCAAAGTCGGGTTAAGAGTCACTGAGGTCGAGCATGAAGTGTCATGTTCCTGGGTATTTGCATGGAATGACACGTGTCGAGTTGTTACACATGAAACAAGTTGGAGCCCGAACTATAGAGGGTTATTAAAGACGTGTTTTTGGATGACATGTACAGATTGACATAACGGTTATGGGGTATCTCAATTGTTTCATGAAAGTTACAAAAAGTGATCAAGAGGATTTTACATGATAATATTGAGAGTCGCAGATGTTATAATTACCACTTAAACATGGAAATTGAGGAGACACTTCTTAATGATCTTAGGGAGTGAGATTGGTATAAAAAGGCTTCCCACAGAGGGATGAGGGACAATGAAAAAGCAATCAAGTAACTCTGAAAAACTCCTTACGTTTATGGTCTCACCTGATCATCTTCAGGGAGATTTTCCAAAAATTGTTTATCATGAACACAAAGAAATACACACCTACATTTTTTGGATGTGCAGATTTGCTCTAAGCATGATGTTGGTCAAGATCGATATCCCTAGTGCCCGTCAACCGCAACAACTGAAGGTGAGAGAAAAAAAGAAGCGGGTTGAATTTTGTTGAATTTTTTTTCTTTTTAAACTCTTGGTCAGATTCTAAACATAAGTTATATAATCAGATTCAGTAAGATGTAGGCATCAGATATAAAATGCAAGAAAGAAGAGTGACACATAGAGTTATCCTGCCTATTCTCACAACTTGAGAGTGATCCAATCCCCTAGTACTTACAATATATTTTCACTATAATCACATAAGATTACAATTTGCTCAAACATACAAGCAAGAGACTTCCAATGTTCAAACACTAAAGTAAGAGACTTTCATGATCAAGCTCACAAGCAAGAGACATCAAATGCTCAAACACTAAAGTAAGAGACTTTTATGCTCAAGCACACAAGCAGGGGATTCAAATGCTCAAACAGTTAGTAAAATACTTCTAACAATTTACCTAGCATATAAATGATTGTTTGGAAAGTACATTTGGTATACAATAAGAGGTGTATACATAATACAATGCAAGTAGTCTCTTTTAAGACGTATGGTTATCTAAGATATACAAGGATAAGAAATACTAAGTCAAGTTGTGCTTTTTGTGTTGACAGAGTAACTTTTCTTTTAGTGTCAATAAGTGTATTTTTCTTCAAGTCTTCAGGTTCTTAAATAAAGTAGAAAGAGATTCGTTGAAGATCCATCATAATAGAGTCCTTTAAGAAACTTCAAAAAAGATGTTGGGATGTTTCACCAAATAGTCAAGGTTGGTGAAGGCTAGTTTGAAAACCCTTTGTTACAAAAGGAATTAGCAGTTGTATCTCTACATATTCTATGAGGAAAATAGAGCTTAGTTCTTCATGTGACAAAGTAGGTTCATATATGAACAATGACCTATCAGAGTCACCTTTTGTATTTGCACTTAGATTGACTCAAGTTTTGATCTCAAAAGCATATTTCTTTATAGTCTGGTCTTCAAAGGCTGACTCCTCCAGAGTCTGACCTTCAGTCGTTGACCTCTTCAGAAGTTTACTTCTTCAGATTTTGGTCTTCGGCTTTTGATCCATCAGATTTTGGTTAAGCTTCTCTTTTAATGTTCACATTCGGAACCAATACTTGGATTCTATATGAAATTTTAGTCTATGGTCTTCAAAGGCTGACTCCTCCAGAGTCTGGCCTTCGGTCGTTGACCTCTTCAGAAGTTTACTTCTTCAGATTTTGGTCTTCGGCTTTTGATCCATCAGATTTTGGTTAAGCTTCTCTTTTAATGTTCACAGTCGGAACCAATACTTGAATTATATATGAAATTTTAGTCTATGGTCCTACACATTTGAACAAACATTAGTATACTCAATTGTTCTTTTAAATATTTTGTTATCATAAAAACTCAAGGAATGAGACCAACCCATTTTGTTCCAATGACAACTTTATATTCTCCTATGCAAATAAGTTAATAATATTATTTCCATTTACTTCCTTTACCCATTATTAATTTAAATATATTATTTTAACTTTTTTGGTTTAGGTGGTCCACTCGTGGGATGAATTACAATCAATGTCTTAGACATTGTATCACTCAATATCGAAATATCTTAGATCACCTAACACCAAACGATATATTGCCACTAAACTAATCATTTTATAATATTTTTTTTAGTATTAACTATTTACTAATCTAATTTATTTTTCCTCTACAATTTATTTGGAGGTCATATTTGGATTTGGAAAATCATCATAAAGTACGAGAAATGATACATATAGGGTGTGGAACCGATGAAATGTATGATCAAGTGGGTCGTCAACGTTAGTGTAAAAAATATTTGTGTATGTAATTCGATTCAAATTAAACATTATTGGTTTTTATTCATTTTATTAAATTAGTTAGTTGGATTAAAATAAAATAAAAATATATCCAACACATAGAAGACAGATGAATTGGTGCATCCTCTTAAAAGTAATACATAGACGCCAATTGGATTAACCATGCCTATAGGAGACGCCAATTCAACTGACTTGAGCTCTAATTTCTCTAATGCAGACGTTAATATAATTGGCTTATGCTATGCATTGTAAATTTTTTTATTTGAAACATTGGTAGTTTTTTGGTAGAAAACGAATAGGCAAAATACCATTTTTGGTCCCTCAACTATAGGTCACAGTTCACTTTGACCCCTTATCTTTTTTTTCGTGCCAAATTGGTCCCTTAATTTTTAAAACGATGCAAATGAGTCTCTGTCGTCTACTCCGTTAGTCAAAGTTTGTTAAATATCTACGTGACACGTTTGACCAACTCTTGTGACGGAGTTAGCGTCGGAAAAATCGGCACTAAAAATTATTTCTGGATTTTAATTATTGTTCTTCATCTTCTTCCCCAAATTTTTAAAATCCAGAAATCAAATTGAAGGAAAACAAAATCCATTGATGGAAATCAAATTAAAAAATCCATATGCAAATATATAAAATAATATCATCCCTTCATAAACATTTCTCAAAATCCATTGATGGAAATCAAATTTAAAAAAAAAATGCAAAATATTCATATTTAACATCAACATCAGTTGATCAAAATCCATATGCAAATATTCAGATTTCGATAACAAATTGCAAAATCCATTAATGAAAATCCAAATGGAAATATTCATATTTCAATAACAAATTGCAAATATACAAATTGCAAGGAACTTGTTGAAATTGGAATTTAACTTCAACATCAACAGAATACAAAATCTGAATAAAAAGAAGAAAAATTGAACACTGAGTTCTCACAAAACTCACTCGCCAAGAAACCCAAAACATGTACAACCACCGTAACCCACATGCGACTCATGTCTTTTTTTACGACAAAGATTCCTTCTTCTTCATTGTTTTCACGCACTGTTCAAAATTGAATTTGGTTGTGGGTTGTGTTATGGGTTTGGAGATAAATGGTTATTAAAGGCGGGTTTAGCAATGTTGATGTTTGTGCGATTTGCAGGTTGGGGGTTATGAATCAGTTGGTGTGTTTGCAAGATGAATCAGTTGATGTTTGTGCGATTTGCAGACGATCTGTGTTCCATTCTCATACTTTTCACAAGGATTGAAATTGCAAACTCCCAATTATTTTGAAAACCATAACTTCCTCTGTTCCTATAGTAGATTAGAGTAAAAATGAATATGAATTTAAAAACCAAAGTCATGTTATTAGCAAGGTTGTTGGGTTTTAGATTTATTAGCAAGGTTGTTGAGTTCAAGGTTGTTGGGTTCCAGGTTTGTAATTTATTCACATTTTAATTTGTAATTTAAAAATCAAAGTTAGGTTTGTATCTATTATAAAACTTATCTTTGTTTTATTAGCAAGGTTGTTGGGTTCCTAAAGAAAAATGTTACTTTAGATCTGGTTTGTTAGAGAAGATGAAGAACAATAAATTAAAATCTAGAAATAATTTTTAGCGTCGGTTCCGTCACAAGAGTTAGTCAATTGTGTCACGTAGATATTTAACAGACTTTGACTAACGGAGTAGACGGCAGGGACTCATTTGCATCGTTTTAAAAATTAAGGGATCAATTAGGCCAAAAAAAATAAGTAACCAAAGTGAACCATGACCTATAGGTGGGACCAAAAAGAGTATTTTGTCAAATGAATATCATTTGCGCGCAATTATATAGACTAATATCTCGAATCTGATAAGACCATAATGAGAGTCAAAACTCTCTTTCAAGAAAATTTAACATTATTGTGTGTCTATGATTGAAATTCAAATTCTTGTGTGTCTATGACTGAAATTCAAATTCCACACCTCTGATTAAACTTTTTTACCATCTCATTTAAATATTTTTAGGTAAACATTGATTGTTTAGAAGCTAACGAGGAAACAAAGTTATATAAGAAATTTTGGTAGAAAACATAGTTATTTTGAAAGAAAAAAATTCCTTCAATTTTTTCTGTAAAGTAGAGGAATAAAAAGTATTCACTTGGTTGGGTTAGGTTGGGACTTGAGAATGAAAGAATAGTAAAATAATACAAGTAATAGTGCAAGAGATAGATCATAGACATAGCCTACAGAAGAATAAAAACACCTAAAAAACCGAGGGATTTTTTCTTCCTCCGTTATGATTTACTACTAGCTACATGGAGCCTTTCTAGTTGCGGTAGAAATACTTGTTTCAGGATGGTTGAAAATCTTGTTTCAATTCCAATTTTGATTATGATTCGACCAAACACATCTCTTCCTAGCTTACACTACTAGTATCTTTTATCAAATATACCTAATCTATTTTTTTTACTTGTACAAATATACTACAGAATGCATGTGACATTTACAGCCCAAACAAACCAGAGTTTGGTGAGATTCTACTTCTACTTCACCAAATCTTCAGATACAATAGGATCATTTCTTATTTTCACCGCTCACTTAATATTCTCAACACAACACCAACTTTTCTCACTTTTATTTTATTAACTAATAAAATATATTAAAATATAATATTAAATAAATAAAGGTAACACTGTTTAATCAAATAATTTATTACTTTTAAAAGAGATAATAAATTAATGTCTTATATTTCAATTTATAATATTTTTTCGTATATAAATATTATTTTTGTTTTAAAATTATTTATAAAAAATAATTAAATCGACATTTTAATTAAAACAAAAACATAAAAACATGATAATATGTTTATTTAAAAGAATATATTATATAAGTTTATTAAAAACAAAATAGAAATAGTTATTTCTTTAAACATAATAATATTTATAAATAAGTATTATATATTTAGTAAATAAATATATTATTTAAATATAAGTAAATAAATAAAATTTGAGTAAGTATATTTGTTTTTAAATAAGTAAGTAAATATAATATATATATATATATATATATATATATATATATATATATATATATATATATATATATATATATATATATATATATTAAGTAATATTTTTATTTATGTAAGTAATGTAATTTAACCATATATGAAATGTAGTTCTGTTTAAACAATGTGTAGAAAATGTATATTATTAAGCATAGTAATTAAGTTTGTGAATATTTATAGTTAATGTTTGACCAAAATCATCAAAATTGGTCGATATATTAAAATTACATTTGTAATTCAAATGACAATGATTGTATAATTGTGCAGAATAGATTATTTTCGGTACTATCATAGTTGGATGTACGATAGAATGTGTCCAAGAAAACGTGCACTTATACCAAATTTTGAAGATAAGTTAAAGGGTTTATCATGCGGGCATTTGCTCAAGAATATTGTCGAAGCGAATCAGGGGTAAGACGTTCTTGTCTTAAGTGTGAATGTAGACCTATAATTAATGACCCATGGGAAGTAAAGCGTCATTTGAAGAAAATGACTTTCATTGAAAAGTATTGACTTTGGACATATAATGGAGGAGAACTGCCAAGTAACACACCAGAGACTACTAATACGCATGCTCCATTGAAATAGTTATCAGGGGGTTTTGTTATCGTCTCCAATGGGAATGGTGATATTTGGTTGCAACCCATAGCTCAATGATTCCAGACAAAGGTTTTCAAGTGTTTGTTCATAAATTGTCATGATTTATAATTGCTATAAATAAATAAAAAATTGTTTGTTTGAAAAAGGGTTATATCAAAAGTAGTGCTCATCTATCTTAACATATTTGTATCCTTTCAATCTTGTATGTAAAGTCCAGTCAAATTAATTTTGTCATGCGTTCTCTCAAACAAGTCCATTCCTGGATCGAGCTCATGATAAATACAGTTTTAGTCGTTACATGATTCCTCGCAATAACGCACTGTCGCTCCCGAAGATTTGCATCCCGGTACAAGCGCGAACGGTCGGCGAAGAGAGAAATGAAATGAAGTGAATAGAGTCGCTAGCTAGGCATTTTTATCCCGAAGGAAAGGTAATGCTGCATAAACCTAGAAAGATATGGATAAGACGGTTGCGAATCAGAGAAACTGAGAAAGGGGGTTGGTTACAACCTGGGAAGGTATTAGCACCCAGGTTGTCCGTCGTACTCGACGGGATCCACGCTTGAAAGATTGTGTTTAAAGGGGTAGTGTATGTGCTATCTGTGTGCAAAAGCTGGAAAAGAATGTACAAGTGTCAGTGCAAGAAAGTGAAGTGAGGTGCTCAGGAATGAGGCTTAAAAAGAATGCTGAAAGAGGGGGAAGACACAGAGACTTTTGTTTGATAACAATTAAGTTATGCCTACGTATCCTCTCGTGCAATGAGGAAGTCAGAACACCGTAGTTCGACTCAAAGAGACTGAAAGATAAATTGACTGATGAACTGCTTGTTTGTCTATGCTCAAATGTATGACTCGTCTGGCTCGAGTGCTAACTGTCTCGCATTAGACGGAAGAAGCAAGTTCTCGTTTGTGAGTGAGTGTGATGAGAAAAGAATCCCAAAGGAGACAATTATTGTTTGTTTTTGTGCTTTCAGTCTTTTATTGCTTTTTTTGTGTTTGTCATAAGTTAATGAGCTTAAGCCTAAACCAAGGGTTAGTAAACTCATCATATCCTCCCTTTGATTAAGGATAATGAGAATACCTTAAGTATGAGATAAACACCTCAAACTTAATTACCATGATGATGTAGGATTAAGATCATTAAACTACTTGTAATTATTTAGATGTTTTTTGTTTGAGTTTTTGCTTAGTGTTAAGTAATGAGTTTAAGCCATAATCAAGGATTAGTGAACTCATTACACCATCCTAATAGAAGGATAATAGATGATCACACCTAAGTTGAGGAAGAGACCTCAACTTAATCCATGATTAGGGATTAACCTCATGACAAAACAAACCTTTATTAAAATGGATTTTAATTAAGGGTGAGATTAAGAAGTGGATTTTATGGTTTGTAAGACAACTTGAGGGGGACTTGTCCATTAACACTAGGGTTAGTCCTTCTTAACCAATAAAGGAAGAATTAGAACCCTAATGCAAGGCCCAAGTTACAAGCTATTGTCTTAGTGATTATTAAGATGGATTAATTAAGAGGTTTAAACAAATTAAGGGTTTAACACCTAGGATTAAAGTTATACACTCCATCCTAAGAGAAGGATGCAGGCATAACCCTAATCACAAAGTCTTAAAACCTTAAAGGTTTAGTCTCTAATGATGAGGTGAGAAGAGAGACACAAAGAAGACACAAAGGTAAAAGCTAAAGGGGGACTAATCACAACCCTAATTATTGTCATGCTTGGATGTTCCTATGGTTTGTGAGGCTTAAAAGAGATCTTCAGAGAAGCCACCAATGGAAGAAGCAGATGAAAGGAGGAGAAGCAGAGGAAACAAGTTACTTACTTCACTGAAGAAGATAAGTGACTTGGAGAAAGAAAGTTAATGATGAACATGAATGAGCAAGCTCACTCTAAAGCAAATGAAAATGCATCAAGGATGCATAAGAAGAATGAGAAGAGAAATGATAAGTGAAGGCAAATTCACTTCTCAAATTACTTACCACCTGAAAATGTTAGCATAAGGAAAGAAATGAAGTGAAAATGAAATGTATGCAAAGGTAAAAAACCAAAACCAGAAGCAAATACATGATGTAAATGATGTTATGAGATGATTCAAAGGCATGTCAAGTTTTATGAGTGTTCATACAAAGAGAAAGAATGCAAATGAAACATGTAGGAAGCATGAAAACACATGTATGCTTATGGAATGAAATGGATGCAAAGCATGGCAAATGTATGAATAAATGACCAATCAATGTTCAAGTAATGTCTTAAGATGTCTAAGATGGCATACAAATGCTTATAATGTCATGGCAAGTTCACATGTTCATGCAATGCAATGTAAGATGCAAGTATGGATGCAAGATTAGGGTTACATGAAAGGATGAGAGGCAAAAGTCAAAAACAGAAGAAAATCACAAGATAAAAAATTGCAAATGAACTCAAAGGAACCCTAACCCCATATGATATCATACCCCAAAGGAGAAGACCTAACTCTTAACCTAAAGAAAGTTGTGATTTTTCTAAGTAAACTAGGGTTTTTGGGTACCTTAAGAAGAAAAATAAAAATCAAATGGAAAATGCAAGATGAATTTGTGACAAAAATATGCTAGAGACTACATGCCATATGAAGAACAATTCAAAAAGAACCAATGTCAAACCATTCATAGTTAGGCAGAAAAGAATTTTCAAAGTTAGGGTTCCAAAAAGGGATTTTTATGAACCCTAAATTCAAGAAAAATGTCAAAGTTGAATCAAAATCAAAAAGAAATTTGTATGAATGGTTTGACAATGTTTCTAAATGTCCTAAGATGCAATGTGATTTTTTTTGGGATTTTTAGAAACCTAAATGGTATTTTAATTAATTAATTTCCATTAATTAATTAAAATAAACATTTAAATATTTTTAAAATGATTTTTATATGCAAAAAATAAAAATGAAAATGTTTTTGGGTGGAGAAAAATATTTGAAATCAAAATGCAGAAGAAAAATATTTTTGGAATTTTCTAAGTATTTTAAATAAATTGCTCAAAATAAATGGAATAAAATGAAAATAAAAATGAATTAAAGGCTGGTCAACGCATCCAAGGGCTGAGGTTTAAACCTGGGGTTGGAGGGAAGACCACGCGCGCATCTTAATGTTCATAATTCAAACTGACTAAATTATAATTAATTAATTAATTAATCACAATTAACCCTAATCTGAACTAATCATGGCCACTCATTTCAAATTAATTCTGATCCAAGGACCCAGAACACGCCTGGCACACTAAACCCTAAAATTAGCCCTAATCCTTTTCAGGTGACCGGAACAGTGTTTCGGTCATCTTCTCCGGCAACACCCCAACATCAACTTCTTCCCTAGCCCATTTCCAGAGCTCTAAAGCTCCAGATCAACTCCCCACACCTTCCTAAACCTAAATCTACCCTCAAAACAACAGAAGCTTAGTGCATGCTTATTTCTCACTCATTTTCAAAAGTAAATACATCATGATGATCAGCAAAGCATAAAGAACATTTCTATAACCTAAAATTACATTTCTGGAAAATTTGTTCTTGAGGATACCTGAAGTGAAGCTTGCTCAATCTGAGCTATCTGTCCTCTTCTTTGGTGCAAAATGACTCCAATGATCCTTCTGGTGATGCTTTGATGCTTGAAAAGAGTTTATAATGGCTGGTTTGAGTGGTTGTTCTTCAGCTGGCCAGAAATCGTGTTTCAGTTTTAGGGGCTTTTAGGCTGCAATGAAGGGTGGGAAATGATCCTCTTGTGATGCTGAGTTGATTGATGAAAAAAGTTTGAAGTTTGAGTGTGTGTGTGTGTGTGTTATGAGTTTCGAAAGCTTTTTCTTTTGGGGTGATTTTTGGGAACTTAGTGATTCTGAGGTTTCAACCTTATGTGTTGTATGTTATGAGTTGCCTTTGATCCACATAACATAACCCTATTGGCCAGAGAGTTGTTGTGGCTGCAGCTGATTGGTATGGGCTTTCTTGCAAAAAGTCAACAAAACTTGTACTTGAGGTATGGGCTCAAATTGCAGTTGTTCTTTGGCATGTCCTGGCTCAGCATAGATCAAGGAGAGCCATGGAAAATTTTTTGTGGTGATTCAGCAAGTGTGTGAGAAGTTTCATGCTCTTTTGCAAATTTGAAGAAGTTTGGCCCCTTTTGAATTTCTTGAATTGCAAGGCATGAAATGGCATGATTCTTTGGGCAATTTTGGTCACAAAGCATTGCATTATGTTGGTATGATGCTTAGAGAGTGATTAGAGGTCACAAAATGACTTGGTTTGTGAATTTGCAAAAAATCCTCTTTGGTGTGAAACCTTAAAATTATGTGATTTTTGCCAACTTTGTCAAGCCATAACTTGAGTTCCATAATGAATTAGAACTTGTTCTTGTACTTTTTGAAAAGGGAATGATCCAATCTACAACTTTCATGACCAACAATTTTTCATTTGAAGCATTTTTGGTTGCAAAAGAGGAGGTTGAAAAACTTTCCCAAAATGGAAAGTTTCCATTACAAGTCATTTCCATTTTTGGAAACTTTTGGTTTAGCTCAATTTTCTTCAATTTTGTGGACTTCCAAGCACTTCACTGATCAAATAAAGATCATATAACTTCAATTTGATGAAAAATCCACTTTGGTTCCATTGTTGGGGGCCTCAGATGCCCTGATTTTGCTCTGACTTGCTCAAGAAGTTACCCAGTGAACAAATGACTTCCACAATGAATTTCTTCATAAAACTTGGTACACATGATCCTTATAACATATTGAGACTATTAGAAACAAGAATGACCAAAAAAATTGGAGTTATGGCCTTTGAAACCAAAACCCTAATTTCAGGTCATCTGTGCAGTGAAACCCTAGCTCTGCTTCCAAGTTTTCCAAGTTCTTGTGATTCCTTGACTTACTTGATCTTTTAGGGATATAAAATGATGATATAACACACATGGACCCTCTTGGAATGATTGGAGACCTTTGGAGTGGCTCAGATGGATCCTTGGATTGCTCAGATCACAAACCCTAGATGCAGATGAACTTGAACTATGCAGATGAAACAAAAATGCAATATGATATGATGTGCTTAAAATAATGCAAATATGGAAGATCACAAGCCATGGTGTAAACTTAGTGAGGTCAAATTTGGGGTGCTTACACGCACAAATAAAATAAGCTTTAACGTTGAACACCAAACAACTACCGACCATCGATTGATTCCTCGAGTCTTTGCATCGATAGATGAAACATTTTAGGTCAAGCTTCATAAAATATATTCCTAGAGTTTTAAAACACAACAATTGATCATTAAGAACAAAAAAATTCATCATACATTAATCTTCACATGTTCACATACAAGGCCAATCAAAAGGAATATATAAAGCTAAGATAGACTACATCTACCTTTGATACAAATGGGTTTAGCTACTCATACCATAGTAGCTTGTTCTTCAAGAAATGAAAGTCGAAAAATGAGCATCAAAGTCAAAGAATCGAGGTTGAATATGAATTTTGCTTCCTTGAAGAAAAATCACTTCTTTTGTTAGAGAGGGCTCAAAGAGGCAAGCCTTGGAGGCCAAGATTAGGATTTACAATAGTTATAGAGAAGTGTGTTGAAAAAACAAGAAAGTACATTTAAATAGTCAACAAAAATATGCTCTATCACAACTAACAGATTGCTCGCATAGCGAGTACCCTATTTGTAATATATCGTATCCAATTAAGTGCTCTGGATAATATTAAGTAAACTCAATTTGGTTTCGGTGTGCTCTGAGAGTTATCTGTTCAGATAATAAGAACAATTGCCTAGCTCAGATTTGATTAATTAATATTATTCGACTATGAGGTTTTATTAATTGGTGCGTTAAAGACATTTTTGGATACTCTCAATTTGGACTAGTTATTGTTACTAACTAATAGATTTCTATATATATTTCACTGCCTCTTTTGGAAAAGCGGAAGGAAAAGAAAAACAGAAATAGAAAGAGAGAAAGAAGAGTTAGAGAGGAGAAGAGGAAGGAAGAGGAAAAGAAGAAGAGAAATCTTGGATCTTCATCAATCTTCTTCATCAATCATCATCGATTGCAAGGTGGATTCTAGTTAAACACTTTAATTCTAGTTTTCTTTATTTTCTAGAGTTAGGTTAGAAATGGTGAAAATTGATAAAACCGACAATCAATGATTTCTAACGGTTGAAATGCGGGAATAATCGGGTAGTATAGTCGGGTTGCATGTATGTTGAACCTACTATAACTTTGATTGTGATTGACTTTTAACATCAACAAAACAAATTAAATTTCCAATTATTCTCTATCCACACTAAGTGTTTGATAAATTGCTTGTATGTAGTTTAATTAGTTTTTGTTCATTGGAAATACATGTTACAAATAGCTTTTCATTTAATTGATTCGTAGCTTGATCATTATTGAATATTTACGTTCATTATCATTCTGTTTGATTTGTGATACGCATATATCTTTTCGATAGTAGGTTCGGTTAGATGATTTGATCCATGTCGTTTTTCTGTTGTGCCATACTTTTTTAAAACAAATTTTTGCCAAAATTTTTGTTTGTAAAATTTGTGATTTGTTCAACCCCCCCTCTAGATCGAAGTCTATCGTCTAACATAAAGTTCACGTTAAAGCCATTAACCGTAAGAAAAAACATGTAATGGCCAAGTCCATGTTTTATTTTTGATAATACCAATGTTAAAAAAAGAATGTTTGCTTCAATGCATATTGCAAGTCAAATGACATGGCATAATACAAACAAAAAAAACAAGTTCAGACACTATGTGACATCCATTTGATGGAGACGCATGAAAACACTTTGATTGGATACATCCTTATTTTGCCGCATAACCTAGAAATGCCAGACTTGGATTATGCTCTAATGGTTTTACACCATTACTTCAAGCGTCGGGAAGTGGATATTCTTGTTGACCATTTATTGTAACCCCTTACAACCTCACTCATAAGATGTGCATGACAAAATCATACATGTTTTTAACTTGCCTTATTCCAGGTCTTCGAGTCCAAAAGCCATAATCAATGTGTATTAACAACCTTTACTTGATGATTTGAAGAGGTTGTGGATTGGAGAATGGACTTATTATATATCATGTAAACAAAACTTTACTTTGCGAGTTGTCTTGATGTGTACTATTAACGATTTTCACACATATGGCATATTGTCTGGTTGGGGTACACATGGCAAAATAGGTTGTCCGCATTTCATGGAATACACCAAGGCGTTTACGTTGGAAAATGGGGAGTTTGTGGTTTGACAATCACCGCAAATTCCCACCGGAATATCATGTCTATAGAAGAAATAATAATGATTTCAAAAAAGACGAGCGAGTAACAACTTTGTTTCCCCTTCGATTGTCACCAGGTGAAGTATGGAACCAAGTTTGTGAACTACCAAAAATTCACAAATAATGGTAAAGCATGCAAAATGCAAGGATATGGGTCATACACAATTGGACAAAAAGAAGTATATTGTGGGATCTCCCATATTGGAAAGATAATTTGTTGCGATATAATCTTGATGTTATGCATATCGAGAAGATTTTTTTTTTATAATATAAATTTAGAATTTAGAATTTTTGGCTATGTGGAAACTCGTAAAATTCTAATTTATGAATTTTTATTTAAGTAAACATGTTGCCATTTTTTAAATCTAATACTTATTCAAATTGTTATTGTTTAGTTTAAAGCCGAGTCGGATTGCTGCAAAATGTATAAATTATGTTATCAAGCAAATCTATAAAAAAAAGTTTTGAAGAGATTTGGAGAACTTTTCTTAGGTAAAAAGATGTTTGGTTTAAAAATTTTAAGGTATAATGAATTTATTTTAAGTTGTTGTTATTTTAATCATCTCGCAATTTATTTGAATGTCATACAACATTGCAGGAAAAGTGTATATAGAAAGTAATGAGCGAGAATAGGATTTAAAAAATTATGGGTAGAACAACAGTCTGAATTTCTGACATACTACGGCGTGCTAAAATGGTCAGGAAGAACAAAATGTTCATCCTAACTGGAGAGATAGAAAAGTATTTGATAAATTTCTTATCTATTGGGATTCAACTAGTTTTAAGGCAAAATATGAATTTGCAAAGAAAATAAGAGCATCTGAAAATGGGGGTCACCTTAATGCAGTTGATAGTATTTATATCTCCGAACATGCTCGACGTCTGGTAATTATAACTCCTTTTTTAAGTTATATTTTGATTTACTATATGTTTTTAATTAAATTTAATTTTATTAATTACGCTAAGGATTTGAAGATACCCCACAAATGAATGAGCTGGTTCTAAAAACTCGTACTCAAAATAATAGAAATAGTGAGACAACTGACACTAATTGAGACGAGACACGAGTCGGTAGAACGTGAAGCGGCGATGAATACCCAAATGGAGGCAATGAAGAAAAAAACAATTTGAGATGGATGAGCAAATACAACAATCGCTTTCACAACGAAACCAAATAAATAATCGTTTTCACAACGAAACCAAATAAATAATTTAATGGGGGGTGATGTGGACAAGGATGAGCATGTAGATGCATATTTTAGTGATGGTGGTGATTGATTTTTTTAATTGTTATCTTACTTTTAAATATTAATTTTTGTAAATTATTTTTAATTATTTAAAATTTGATCATTTTTAATTGAAATTCATATTCTTAATTAGGGTTAAATATATCTTTAGTTCTTATAAATAGCTCAATTTTGATTTTTAGTCCCTATAAAAAAAACGTCGAGTTTTAATCTCTATAAAATAATTTTTGTATGCAGTTTCGGGACTAAATCTGCATGTAAAAGTAATTTTATAGGGACTAAAACTCGACGTATTTTTACATGGACTAAAAATAAAAAATGAGATATTTATAGGGACTAAAAACATATTTAACTCTTTTAATTATTATTTGAAAATATTTATATTTTTAATTATTAATTCAAATTCATATTTTTAATTGTAAAAAAAATTATATTTTTAATTACTATTTGAAAATATTTGTATTATTTATTAATTTTTGTATTTTTATTTATTATTAAAAAAACTAATAAAAATATAATATGTGAAATAGAAATCATATGGCAAATATATGACATATTTTCATTTTTGTGTCATGACAAACAAGACATAAATATGAACGATTTTATTTTGTGAAGCTCACGCGACAAAATATAGTGACGTGAAAATCACGTGACAAAATTGTGGCGTGATTTTCACGTAATAAAAAAACGTGATTTTTAAACCTTAGTCATTTGTACATATGGTTGGTCTAGAATAATAATTTTTATATTTAAATTAGTCTTTTGTGTCAAAAAATTATTTAAATTAATCTTTTGGAACAATGTTTTTTTTCTTTATTAAGAAAATAGAACAATATAATAATAATAATAATAATAATAATAATAATAATAATAATAATAATAATAATAATAATAATAATAATAATAATAATAATAATAATAATAATAATAATAATAATAATAATAATAATAATCACTATTGGCTCTATAAGGGCAATATACCAAATTTATGTATTCTATTCGTGGTATTCTAAGCTAAAATTCTATCCTTTTACATCTGAAATTTTATAAAAATTAGATATATACACAACTAAGGTAAGGGTTTGTTTGGTCCGAATATAAAAATAATATGTACTTATCTTTATTTCTTTTAAATAATGATATTAAAAATACATATTTCCAATGCATTTTATTTAATTTTATAGGTTGAAATACATGAATCCACCCAACTATTCCTACTTTGTATTTTATATTAATAATAATTTAAAATCCACTAATCTTGATACTAGGATATTTTTATTTGTCTTCATTTATGTAAAATGATGAAATAAATTGTGAAACATAGGAATATAAATTAGTATAATGAATGCACATAAAAACAAAAATTTGGATGTGAAAGAATCATGTATCATAGTAAATGTTTTGGTATTCATTGTAAATTGAAGGTTCATTGGAAATGAACTCGTACTTCAAACAAATTAGATATCATGATTTTGTATGGCCCCTACAACAAAAGTTACAAGTAAGGTTTCTAGGAATATGAATGCTTGTGTCCGTACGATGATTACGATAGAAACCCAACCAAAACAAAAACATCATGAAACAAAACAACATACAATCTCCTGAATAAATCCCAGCCATCCATTCTCATCAAAAGCAACTACAACATGACATTTGGTTGGCTTGGCCCCATTTAAATAACCTCATGAAACATTTGTGTTTACTGACTTGTGAATTAAATGCACATTTCAGAAAAATAGAAATATTGTTGGAAATTGCAATTTTTACGGTTTTGAAAAATTAAAGGCACCGTTTTTTAAAATAAAAATTTTATATTTAATTTTTTAATATCTGCTTTTTCTTTCTAAAATTATTAATTCATAAATTAAATTTAAAATAATACGCAAACAATATAAAATAATATTATATATACAATCAATCAAAATTATTATATTTATTATATTATGTTAATATTTTAAAAATAAAAATGTAATTTATCAGAATATACATTCTTTCACTAATTGATTTTGTAAATCTGTATATTTTTTCTTTTATAAATTTCAAGGACTTACATAAATATAAATATAGACAAAATTAATTTATAATTTATATAAAATATGGTGATATGCCAACTTGTGCATCAGTGATACAGATTAAAAAATCTATAAATAAAAAATTCATATTAAAAAAACAATAAATCATTGGTTATAATTTTATATTAATTTTAATAAATAAATCTCTAATAACTTTTTTTATATTTATCTCTTAACTTATGTGTTTGGGACACAAGTTAATATTACCTTATAAAATATTTTTGTATTCATGTTAATTGAATTAAATAAGTATATTAGATAGATTTAGAATTTAATTTCTAAAAACAATATTTATTTATAGGATTTGTTTAACCTATATAATATTGTATAGGATAAAGGATAATTAATATATTATTTTTTTATTGAAATATCGTATATTAATTACAGTAATATTATATAACCATACTTCATTAATAAACTATCATTAAAAATTATTACTAAAATATAATTAATATAAGATATTTCAATAAAAATAATCTATTAATTATCTTTTATGCTTAGACAAATCCTTATTTATATTTATAAATTAATTATTTAAAAATATTGTCATTTCTTTGTATTTTATTAAATAAAAACTCAATCGACTATCCATGTTCATTTCATTCGTATTCAATGTTTTTGAATTAATAGAATGGTGTGTTAAAAGTAATAATAATATTAAATAAGTAAAAAATATCTCTTTAATTAAAAAATTAAAAAGAGTATATTAACATTCATTAATTATTTATTTATTATATTCATCTCTTTAAACCGTAAATTTCTCGTATAAAACACCAAAAATATCGTCTCTCACCAACATTCATTCATCTTCTCTCTCAAAAAAGTAGTGTTTCTTTCTTTATTTCTTCTCCTTCTTCTCATGTTAAAGTAGCATTACCATGTCACTCAACCTCTAAAATTTCCAAGAGTTTGAAAAATAATTCCATTATAAACTTTTGTCTAGTATCACAAACTTGATTTTTGTATTTATAAATAAATTTCTACAAGCTATGGTTATTTCGACAGAGCATGCAAATAACGACAACAACAACAACCTATGAACAAACCAAACACATTGTTGTCACTGTTGTTCTGGTTTCATACTATTCTCTACATAAGCCTCTCCTTAAAATGAAGTTGAGATACGGAAGAGACGTCAAGAGGAGACAAACCTGAACAACAACAACAACAAGATTCTTTCTCAGTTTGGTAAAGTCATTTTCTAATACTTTGTTTTCACTATAGCATCCTCAAAATGATGTTTTTTTCCGTTGCTTCTTCCTGGTTACTGTTTTTTTTAATTTTTTTTAATTTTTTTTTTTTACATTAATAATATGATATGTACAATTTTTTTAATGATATATATATATGATCATCATTAGATACATGACATGATAGTATGATAGTAGTAGCCATAAGCTATAGCTATAGCTATAAGAAGCATTGTTCATCATTGATTCATTCTTATTCTAACGAGAATGAATGAGCCTTTAAATTTTGTTTTATTCTTGTTTCTTTTTCTCTGCAAATTGGAACCTCATTCAAGATCAATCACTTTTCCTTTTCATTTTTTAAGCTAAGGATCATTTATTATTACTTTATTACCATTTAAAGTAAAAAATAATAATAATATTTTCTTGTTGCACTGCTTTAATTTTTGATATAAAATGAAATTATGCTAGAGTTTTTTACTGGTTTTTGGTGTTGTTGTTGATGAATGTGCAGTGAAGAGGAGTAAAGATGTTTGAATGCATAAGATGTAATAGGAAGCAGACGGCGGAAGATAAGGAGGTGGGTCAGAGTAAAGAAGCCGTCAAAAGCCTGACTGCGCAGGTTATGTATCTTTTCTTTACATATGAATCATTTATGAATCAAGTTTGCTTTTGCAGCTTCTTTTTCCATCTTCATGATGAAAACAAAACTGGATTATACCCTTTGAGGTTGCTCCATTTGTGGGGACCACCTTTTCACTCTTTTATTCATTATGCTTTGCCCATGTTGATTCAATTGGAACTTAGAATCCTACTTATGCTTTTGTATTTCATGTTTTATATGAATAAAAAATAATGTCTTATATTTATGATCACAACATGAAACAACATGTTCCACATTCATCAATTTAGTTAATGTTGAGAAAATATGTCTAGCAAAGAATGGAATGTGCCATTTTCGTATATCATCCTGTGGTCCATCCTTAAATTCTTGTCGTTCTTGTTGAATAGGATTGGCTTTGTAGGAAAACACACATGGATTTCACTCAAAAATTTGTGACCATTCTATTTTGTTCTCATTGTAAATCCTTATTACCTACACATCATCTTCATGCTATTCCTTGTCAGCAACTTTTGCATGAAACCTTGATTGTGATGTTTTTTCTCATACCTATACCAACTATTTCGAACCAAATGTTTCTGATTTATATATGAATATGTTGACATTTCATATTTGGATTCATATTGTTGGAAATTTCTACAAATAGGAAATGCTTTCATCCACTTGCTCATACACAATATTACTTGTCATAATTATTTTTCTATTTCGATTCTTAGACAATATTGGTACCTATGCTACATTATTAAAACTTGTAATGCATTTATGTTAATTTCAGAATCTAATGTTTTTTTCCTGCACATGCAGATAAAAGATATAGTACTCAAGTTTACAGGTGCTTCCTGCAAACGATCCGGCTCCTACAGAAAAGGACCGAGATCTTTAAACTCCGTAGAGAACTCGGAAGGGGTTCAATATCCTTATATGGGAGGTGTAACCTCAGATTCTACTCCTCCTTGGGAGTTAGGTGGCAGCTGCAGTAATGGCAACCAAAGTCCTAGAGTGCAAGAGCCAGTTGTGGCGGAGCCTGAAGCAGTGGAGGAGGAAGAGATTGGAAACAAAGTGTGGGTGGCACAAGTGGAGCCGGGGGTTGATGTTACCTTTGTGTCTCTTCCTGATGGTGGAAATGATCTCAGACGAATTCGATTCAAGTATGTTAACAAATTGTTACAAACTTTGATTTTTTTTTAGTTTTATGAACACCAGACACGACACTGACACCAATAGTTATTGATTAATTTTGAAGCCGAGAAATGTTTGATAAATGGCAAGCTCAAGTATGGTGGGGAGAGAATTATGACAGAATCAGGGAGCTATATAATGTCCGGAGATTTAATCGTCAAGCTCTCAACACTCCTCCTCCGTCCGAGGATGAGGTAAACAACAGATTTTTACATTCTTATGTTATCGAAACTCTATTACATATTACATTGTTGCCTTTGAACAGAAAAGAGATTCTTCTGACCCAAGGCATCACCAAACTGCAAGAGATAGCCCTGTGGCTGCATGGTTGAACAATGATTCAATGCCGAGGAATCAGTATTATAGTCCTTCGGGATTCACTACGGGTCAAGGAAGTAGTAGCAACCAAGAAATGCATGCATCAGGGTCATCCATGGAAGCATCAAGAGCCTCTTCTAAAGATGAGCAGTTTTTCAGCAATGCCGTAGGAATTGAGTCAGAATGGATGGAGCAAGTTGAGCCTGGTGTGTTTGTTACCATCAGGCGGTTAACTGATGGTAACAAGGAGCTTCGTCGTATCAGATTCAGGTAACATGTTTATGTATAAGTTATTTCTATAAGATAACTGTCCAAGAATAACAAACACATCAGGTAAAATTATTTTTACCTGATGAGTTTGTTATTGACATGTGATAAACTGTTTTCGTAAGTTTTTGAACTCTATTTGCAGCCGACAGAGGTTTGGAGATGAAGATGCAAGGAAATGGTGGGAAGAGAACAGAGAAAGAGTTCAAGATCAATACATGTGAAGTTTCTATAGCATGCTGATGAAAAAAAGTGAATCACCAATTTTTTATTTTATGAATTGGTGAATAAGGTTTCATAGCTTAACAAGATATTGGGAGGTTTAATCTTTTTCATATATATATATATGTACTTAATTAGTTTCACCATCTTCTCTTGTAGGAGTATGTATTTTTTTCTCTCTCTTGAGATTTTATTGTGTTCATGGTTGGTATAAATCAGTTATTCAAATGTCCATTATTATAATTTTAAAATGAAAAAGTGTGTAAATGCATATATTTCGTTAAGTTATGAAAAGAATGAAGATCGGTTATTTAATGCTTGAAACAAATGGTATGTTTTTGATAAACAAGATCCCAAATTAAATTGAGGTATCTAAGATTGTGAATCATTTTATTAAAATTCAAAATGACTCCACTGAATCTTAAAAGTTTAAACTGCTAAGTTGTAAAAAGTTTGACTTTATACTAATGACTTCACATCTTTCTTTTTGTGAAGTTCTTTTCAGTATATTTGCATTTGTCTCCACCATCGACGTGCCATCATCTATGACTTCAATCCGGATCTTGAAATTTGAATATAACCTTCATTTTGTTAGAACTTAAAACTACAAGGTTGGTGAATATTGAGTAATTGTGAGGAGAGTGAAAAAGAGAGAGAATTAGAGAGTATAATTTAGGATGAGAATACATATTAACATTGATTGTCATATCTCTTGGGTATGGTTTTTTTAGGTTGCCTTAACAAAAAATGGATAAATATTATGATATGGAGTCACTTATAAATAGATATATGTAAATAGGAAAATAAAATTTTACTCTTGAATTAATAAAAAATACTTCCTCTGTCTCATATTAAGAAACAATAATAAATAAAAGAGAGAATAATAATTTTACCAAATTATCCTAAATAACTATTGGTGTATTTAAATTAGCATTAATGTTAAGTGAGAAAATAATTAATTAAGAGTATTTATTAGAGGATACAATTGGAAAATTAAATATAAAAATGTCTTTGATAATCTAAAATGACAAATATTTTGGGACAATTTTTTTTTCTGAGTGACAATTATTTTGGGACGGTGGGAGTATGATATAGCAGTGCATGTAATTAAAACCTTTGATGTTTCATATTACTGAAATACATGTGTTATTATTTGATTTGATATATGTCAAATGGATAAATTATCCATATTTTTTATGGGGTAACCTAGGCCTCACCCTTGGGTATCTATACAAATTACAATTTATTAGGATACAAGAAATAACAAACATAAAATAATGGAAAAAATTGCTTGTCTATAATCAGGGTGCAGTTGTTTCCACAATTCAAATTCAACACAATGATACCGGATACCAAAATACAGTACTCGAATACAACTGTTTCAAAAGCAAAAAATACAATACAATGGTAACCGGTTACCAAAACGCAGTAACTGGTTACAACAAAGTTTATCGTTTAACATAAAGTTTACCGCAAAGCTATTAACCGTAAGAAAAAACATGTAATAGTAAAGTCCAAGTTTTATTTTTCTATAATACCAATGTTAAAAAGAATGGTTAATAGTCATTTTCACTCCTGTCATATAGTCGGTGTTCGGAAAGAAGAAAAATCCTACAAAAAAATTGTATAAATTTCCCTAATATTTAAATATTAGGTCAATTTTGACCTTCATCACATCCGGTCATAAAAAAACTGATGTGCCATGTAATTATTTTTATTTTTTATTCTTTTTAATGATGTGGATGGCCCATGTAGCTTTTTATTTAATTTATTTATTATTTTTAACATTGATATCTTATACCTATCTTACATCAATTGACTTCTTTCCTTCAGGTAGATCAATTAACTCCCAAGTCACATTCTTCTCCATCGATTTCAGCTCCTTCTTCATAGCACAAATCCATTTTTGATTACTCAAAACCTCTTTTGTTTTAACGGATTCGGATTTGTCCATAAGTTCAAAATGGGCAAAATTACCATCATCATTGATCTCGTTATCTTGAAACCTCTCACTATCATGGAGTCTTGGAGGCAAAACTCATTGTCTTGTTGATCTTCGTACATTATGTTCAATTAGGACTTCAACGGAAATTGCTTATGCACCATAAGCACTGTAGGGATTATTTTCTCATTAATATAATCAGGTACAACTTTAATATAACCAGGTACAAAATACTATTATTGTTTGTTTTTTTCTAAAACGACGTCTCAGCTGATTACGATTCTTTTATTCGCTACATCATCCAGCTTGTAACCACCGGTAAAGTGATACCTTACTAGTACGATCAATTTTTCCTTATCTAGCATCTAACTTTTTTCTAAGTTGTCTTAGCACATGTTGATATGCTACCAAATTGAAAACTCTCAAGTGATTCAAATTCAGTTTAAATTCATACCATATTTTCTCTGGTGTTATCTTATCAAACTTCTTTATTGGGTATCTATTCAAAAAAAATATTCATATGTGGTCCACGTGGAACCGTTTCTCTCTTAAACTCTTTCGAGAGGTTCTTCCTTTTCAACATGTTTCTAACCATGTTCACGATCAATATATTCATCCTTTTGACAACACCATTTTGTTACGATGTACAAGTGGTATTACCTCATGTATTATGCCCTCTTGAACACAACCTCCATAAATCATTTGAGACATATTCGCCTCCATCATCTGTTTTGAAAACTTCAAACTTGTGATCACTTTACCTCTCAACCATGGACTTGAACTTCTTGAACACTTTGAATACCTCTCAACCATGGACTTGAACTTCTTGAACACTTTCCCTCTGCAATATATATTCATAGTTTTCTACTATAATCATCGGTGAATGTGACAAAATATCTATTGCCACCAATCAAATCAACTTGCATCAATTCACACATCTGAATACTAGACCTCAAGGGGATACCTTGATTCTACAACTTGAATCCTTGCTGAATTTCCCTTATGTTACTTTATTTGCACACATTCATCTACATCTTCTCATAAACATTCAAACGATACAAAAAAATTTAAACTTTTTAATGGTTTTTTTTCTTATAAATCGATAAGGAATAGTGCTAGTTAGTGATGATTAGGCATTGGAATATATACAAAGGATTAAGAGGTACTGCATATTTGTAGCCCAGAAATATAATAAATCACGTACAATATAGATAAAATGCATATTTTCCCTCTGCAATATTAAATAAATAAAATAATAATTCAAAATCAAACTGATAAATCAGGTGACTTGATAATCTAATAATGAGGGGAAAATCAAATGATCTACAACTTATTTTTATTATTAGAGAGAAAAAAAAACCATTAAATCACAATAACATCAACAGCCACCTTTCACATTATTATTTGTAAAAAGACCTTCACAATTCAACAATTCAACCATTAAGTACAAGTGTAGTCATTAAGAGCGGCATTACTAAGTTATTGTTGACCAAGAAAGCAACCTCACACATCAAAGAAGTTCATAAGCTAAGAAAGACATTTTAGTAAGCATCAGCTCATGTGTGTTTGTCCCACAACACACAGTATGAACATGACACGGGCAATAGTAGTTTTGCAGTAAACATAACACGAGCAAACCCCAAATATATTTTGTTTAAACTAGGACAGTCACGATATAGAGGCCTTCTCATCCAGCAACTTTTCTAGGGTATGTTCTCCCAGTCGAGATCTGTGGTGTAGGGCCGAGCATGAAGTTAGGAGATTCAGAACTCCAATTGACTCCAGCCTTCATGGGAGGAGCACGGGGTTGCTCCATGGACTGTCTTCGAGTGCCAATAGCCATATTGGCCAACCTCTCAGCTGTTTCTAAAGCACCTCGTGTAGATCTTCCTTTGTTTATAGAAGCTGCCAAAAACCAACACATCTTTCCGTAAATAATAAACACTAATTTAAAATAAAACTTTAAAATGTGATTTACTCAACGCTAGGAGTGGGAATGGCATTTCAGTAGAAGGAATTTGGTAGGGGCTGGATGGTTTTGGGATGAAAGGAGGGGCCAACGTATGACTCTTTAGAATGCCTTCTGTTTTTATTTTTATTTTTCCTTTGAGGGGACGTTCCCTCTTCTACTTTATTGGAATTTATACTGTTCAGTATTTCCAGAATTCTCCCATGAAAGGTCAATGATAGAAAAGAAAATATGGTACAGTAATTAAAGAATAAATCAGACTGTAAGACTTACTTTGACTATCCTTTCCTGGTTGTCGATACTTAGATTGTGTAGTAGTAGTCTTCATTGATTTATCATTCTTAACGTCATCCTTCAAACGAATCAGAGATATTATTGCCATGACATAGACAAGTTTAAGAAAAGAAAAGACAGGATATGTCCAGGAAAAAACGGCCCCAAAAAGGATTAAAAAAAAAATCTCATGGGGGTAAGAGAATGTGTGTGTGTGCGCATGAACAAGTGCTTGCCAATAAGGATGAGACAAAAATAACCTACCTGATTTACCATATCCAACTTCCGTTGCACACCTGCATCATTCATAATTGGATGAGAAATCACATGAAAGTAGAAATGCCACAAGTTAAAGAAGATGCCATTATGAATGCATAAAGCCAAATGGGAAAAGGCATGTTGATCCGAATTTACATCATTCAAAATAAAGGCCAATTTCTTGCTTAGATACAATTTTCTTGCTGGACTTCTGAAACTAAGTATGAAACAGAAGCTAACCCATCAATTTCAAACTCTTTAAAAGCCCTTTCAGAGGAGCATATAAGGAAGAGAACGCATTAGAAGGGTTCAACACTTATTGACGCCTCAGCTGATGTAAAACATGTCCTATTATCAACTTACTAATTTAGTCAAAATGTTAAAAAGGAACAGACGAACATCTTAATTTTGTAAATTGAATAATATAGAAATCTTTCTACTATGAATGTTATTCATTTAGGGCCCTTCTGCTTTTGACTACTATGGCCTATTTTTGAATGACATTGTAATTAGTTGTTAGAAATGTTAAAAAGGGGAGTTGAACTCAACCATTTACCTTTCCAACAATTATGTACATCTACAATCCACCAAACCTCCTACTACCTTGATGGAAATAACTCATGTATCATGCATTCATGGAGCTCATCAATAAGTATAAAAAATCAATGGAATCACCTGAAGAAGGATGTAACTTTGGAGATGGAAAATAATTGGTGAGCTTTGAGTTGGGTAAAGCACTGGGATATCTCTTGACCCCTTGCTGATCCAGTGATCCCCTAATTCCAGGTGGAGGGGTTCTCGCTATTGCTCTGGGGCGAAGGGATGGAGGAATGTAAAAGCAACTCTACAACAAATCAAGAAGTGTGAGTAAAACAACTTATAAGATTTAAAAAATGGAATTCAGAGAAAGATAAGCAAAACATGAATCAGCTAAAAGACTACCTGGAAGAAAGGATGTTGAAGGGCCTCTAAAGCTGTTGGCCTCTTGCAGGGATCCCAAGAGCAAAGTGACTGGCATTAATAGAAAATGTGAGAACCGTCGCATTATTGGTTGATAAGTGGTTTAAATGGCTAAGCCACACAAAAAACTACTTACTTGGATAAGGCTGATTGCATGATCACTTGCAGATGGGATCAATGCAGAAAGGTTCACACCAGCAAGCTGTACACAGCATTAGCAAAAGGCATATATTGTTCAGTAAAAAATAAAACAACATTGTCTCACAAGATTACATTTAACACCTTATTAAAAAATAGTATTAAGAAGCTAAGTACTAAAATAACAGGTCATGAGCAAAAATAACAGATCATATGTAGAGAATCTTAACCTGTGGAAACTGATAATTAATATCTCTTGCAAGTTTGAGTCCAACTGCCCATGATTCAGTGGTTGGACTGCCTATCACACCACAAATTTTGTAGATCTCATCTGCCTCACTGCATTAACATAATGAAGGAACATGTTGATTTCCCAAAATCCAGGTGTTACACAGGATTCAACTCTTTCTTTTATTGGCCTAGTGACCAATATATACATAAATAAATATTTGCAAGGGAAAAATGTGGAGACCCGAACCCAGGATTCCACATAAAATGTCCTCACAGCTGTAACAATGAGGACGGAGCCTGATTGTACTTGAAAAGCATATAAAAAACATAAGTTGTAACCATATATTTTAGTGATTAGTGAATGCACCACAAGTGATTATTCTTTAGAGCATAAACTACTTTGCTTTTGTTACAATTAAGTCGTGCTTTTTTTTTCTCTCTCATCTATTGCATGAGAATATTTTGAAAAGTTGCCCTCAGATTTTTGTTTGGATACAATTATAATGGATGCTTTTTACTTCCTCTTCCATTTAATGCAATATATTATTTTAAGAAGGCTTTTGAATAAGGCTAAAAGTTGAATTCTTCTGCATATCTTATTTTTTCAAAAAGAATAAAAAAAAAATCAAAATAAGTAGTAAGAAATAGTTCAATAAAATCAAAGTTTTTTAATTTGAAAAAATAAAAAATATGCTAAATAGAAAACCCATCATTTGGAGTGAGTTGGGTATGATAAGTGACCAATACCTGGCTCCAGGAAAAAGAGGTCGTAGAGAGAACAGCTCGGCCATTATAGCACCCATTGCCCACATGTCTAGAAGAGAAAAAAAAATTTAATAAATTAAACGGCAGCAAGGAAATCATTACCATAAATTACCCAAGACCACAGATGACATCATTATTTAACATCCGAGACTTACCAACTTTGGCATTATAGATATAAGACTGAAGCAGCACTTCAGGAGCACGATACCTAATCAGAGGCAATCAATGATGCAGGTTATATGTTATTCAATATTGAATACAAAAGATGATGCATCTATTGCAGGTCAAAAGCGTGTACCATCGTGTGGAGACATACTCAGTGTAGGGTGGTTGTGAATTGATCTCTCGTGCTAGGCCAAAATCAGCAATTTTGATAATATCCTTAGAAACCAGCAAATTTTCTGCAAAGAGTAGAGCATACCTTGGGTCAAACCCACAAAAAATAAGCCAAATAAATATAAAATATATTCCTACCATGACCAATATACCCTACTATATCTATACATAAGCCTATCATGAAAAAAAAATAATGGTGATAGCTGAGGTCTCAGTTATTTCGCACGATATGGGAGTTAATGTCTTAAGCCCGACCAGAAGTACAAAAGGAGCACAAAAACCACTTTCGGACAGAGTCGCTAATCAGGGAATGAAATGCTGTTAACACATACATTACATGCTACATATAATATAATTAATGAATATTATCCATTATTTCAAAAAGCATAAAACATCGAGACAATAACAAAAACACCAATAAGGTACCAGGTTTAAGGTCGCGATGGAAGTAACCACGCTGATGCATGTAAGCCAGACCTTGGAAAACTTGAAAACACCAGTTTCTAATTTCACTTTCAGAAAACAATTTTTCCCTATCTTTCATAAGTTGGTATAGGTTGCATTCCTGTGTCACCCAAAAATTGACAGCAATTAAATATGAGATATTTTGTATAGGACAATTCATCCCTTCACCACCAAAAAGATTAGCCACTCACCATGTACTCAAAAACAAAGTACAGAATGTCACTTTCTCGAATAACTTCCTTCAGTTTCACAATATTCGGGTGGTTCATCTTTCGTAAAGACTGCCAACAAATGAAACAAGAGATAAGAGACTAAATACAAAAGAATCTAATAATACACTGATAATACATGATAAGTAAGGCTCCAATACAGAAAGATAAGTATGATGCATCACCTTGACTTCTCTGAGATTTACACACTCCTCCCAAGAGTAATATTTCTTTTTCATTTTCTTGATCGCAACCTGCAATTTTGCAACTTATTAGGATAAAAATGTAACTTCAAATAGAACACACCTTCATCATACCGGTAAACCATACTTACAACTTCGCCAGCTTGCTTACTAATAGCTCTCCAGACACTTCCAAATGTTCCATCACCAACTTCCTTGATTATTTTGTACCTATAGTTTTAAAGAAAAATGTTAAAATAGTCAAATACAGTTTATGAGGAAATTATCAATTTCAAATTATTAAATTTCTTCAAAAAAACAATATTTACCTCTCCATTTTTCACAGAATACAAAATATGCTTCCTTTATTCAAGAAATGTAAACAAAAACAAGATAAATAGCATTTATCTCTTGTAGATGATGTTCTCCGTAAAAACAAGTTCCTGCTGGTCCAGAAAACCCCAACATCAATGTTCTGTCATGTCAGAAGCGGACATAGGGCAGAAACTATCTGATGGAAGGACTGCACGCACTTATTTAGTAATAGACCTAGGCTTTTTCTGGTTACAGGACAAAGGTGGTAGAAATGAATAAGAACGACAGAACATAGTGACACTTCAGGTCCCACCAAACTGATTGATCAATGCAATGCAATAATCACTAGCTAATACCACTGCGACCCAAGACTTCAGAACTGAAATAGCATCTATTTCATCTAATCTACTATAGGATTCATTTCAGAACCTTCAGGTAAATGATGTACTGTCACCAATAATTTCCATCGAGAGCAAAAAGGAGACAATTGCCAATGACTACAGTCTTATACTGATTCAATGTGAATGCTTCACTCGAAGATGCAGGCTGAATCCAATATTCAGTGACCAGACTATACTTGAGCCCTGCAAAAAAAAACATGGGCTATTAAATTTTATCAAATCAAAATAGGTTATGATGTTATAAAGGTTCTCATAAATAGACTTCTTACCGTGAACAAAATTCAACAGAAGATTTAACTAAATGTTGGGTCAGCAATGCACTGTCAAAGGAAAATTTGTCAATAGACTAACTTGTTAATTGGTACTTCACATAGAAGAATAAGAATAAGTGCTTACTTGTACAAGTGCAAGATTGAGCACCTGTATCAGAACAAACTAGCATCACGTACCCTTTGTTGATCATTGAAGGGGGACAGAACACTAAGTGCAATTGACAAAGGAAACAAGAAGAAAATTCCCAAGGATGAAAACTCGCCAATCAAGCACTTCTTGGAAAGCAAAAAACCGATACTGGTAACAATTTGTTGAGAAATAAACTCCCTCCATGTCTCGGGATATAATTCACGGTGCTTTAAATTCAAATCTAAACCGCCCTGAGATAATAGAAGATGGCCAAAGCATGGAGGTTAGATTAATAATGCCATAATACATACTTTCAAATGGTGGCTAGCCTCAGCATTAAAAATAAAATTATGAAATATGACCCCAACAAAAAAATATCTACAAAATAAAAAAATAGATCAGACGAACTTCAATGCCATTAATAAGTAATTAAGAGTGTGTGTGACCCAAGTTAAATTTATTGCAATTTGCATTTACATTATATATCAATAAATCATCCAGGAAGTCTGAAACTCAGTAAATCCATGAAACAACACAAAAATAGTACAATTTATACAAGTAGTAACCATTAACCACAATGCACATGAGACTCCAGAAGCAGAAAATTTACATCTACAATAAGCAAATAAAGTTTACATTTACCATAAGCATAAAAAATTCTCTCTCCAAATTCTATCTAACACTGGAGCACAAAAAACAATCCATTAAAACGCATCACAAAACTAATATCAACCAAGGCAGCTGAATCATATAGCATCCAGGAAAAATTCAAATTCAACTCATTGGAAAATCAATCAATAGAATTCCTCGAGTCTTAAAATTGTTCAAATACTACGAGCATGTAGAATCCAACATACAAACCCTAACTAACAAAAACCCAAAATCCAAAGGAAAATCACAAAACCTCAAAATAATCCCTTAAAATACATAACCAAAACCAAATTCAACAAATTCAAATTCATATAACATGAAGAATAATTCAATTGATAACAGAATCAGTCAATCGAACGTAAATCTGAAGCAATTGAGATAAAAAAAAAAAATAGGAAGAACAGAAACGAAATCGAATCGGATCTGAAACGCGGAGAAAGAGACCTGATGAACAAGCAGCATAACCACCGCCTCAAAGGACGGGAAGAGGTGGAATCCAGAGCTTCTTGTTCGAATACGAAAAACCTAATTCGCTGTGATTTTTCTCTGTTATTTACGCTTGGTGGCGAGTAAGAAAATGAAAATGAGAATTTAAAGGCGTGCGTTATACCTAATTTATATGGGTTACTTTTATGCCACTGGTATATGCGTTGTGCTACATGCGTTAGTCACCGTCTTTCTTTCTTTTCTTGTCTTCAACTCCAACTATTATATGCCAATTCCAACGTCCTATTAATATAGTAAGCTAAATACTTTTATCAATACCGTATTTTACATGTTTTGGATGCCAATTATTTATTTTTATATATTTGGTCAAGCTATGGGAATGCTCTTCTCAATTCTTATGGGTGCGCTCACATGTAACTATATAAAATCCATATTATTTTTAAGGGTATCTTTAGATTGGTGGTATGTGATGAAATTAAATGGAGTGGAATGATAACTAAAAAGATGATATTCTTTGGTTTTGCACATAACTGATGGAAGGGAACATAATATAATTTATGTCATCTCATTTTATTCAATTTGGGGCATATGTAATGGAATGAAATATTTTTAATAATATAATGGCATAATTAGTCACAAATCTCTTAACTAAAAAATATTACAATTTAGTCTCTTAATTTCATATATATGTTATCTTATTTGGTCTCTTCTGTCAATTTCTGGCAAAAAAAACATTAAATTATGGTGACATGGCATGACAACAAGGTCATTAGTACAAATTTGAGTAAGCAAGGTCATTCCCTAGATTTTGAATGTCCTGTCAAAATTATGAATTTGATGTCCTTTTCTTAATTCATGATTTTTTTACCAAATTTACAAGTCATATAATTATAAATAATAATTGTAAAAAAGTAAAAAAATTACATTAATATTGAAAAGTTTACACCGCATCAGAATTACAATAAAATTATGACAAAAGTAATTATAATGTAGTTATCAATCCTAACATGTATCAACAGCATTTCAATTCCCACATCAGCTGCAACCTCCAGCTATTAATCTTTGAATATCATCCTCCTAGCATTTTTTGCTTAAAACTCACCAATAATCTGATCAAAATCAAGATTCTTTAAAAAATTATTTTCAATTGAAATCAAAGCAAGATTGTTTAATCTAGTTTGTGACATTGTCGCTCGCAAATAAGATTTTAGCAAATTTAATTTTGAAAAACTCCTCTCAATTGATGCAACAATAACATGAATAGTTAATATTATTCTATATGTTATGCATGCATTAGGAAAACAATTGAATGTATTAAGAGAAATTAATATCATAAAACTAGATATATATTCAACTGTTAAAATCTCTCCGATGACTTTTACTTCTTCATATAAAATTTCAAGTTCTCATCAGAATTGTCATGTTTCAAATAAGTTTCAAGATTTATGCAATACAATTTCAAGTTCTCATCAGAAAATGACTTAAGTCTTTCAATATTAAACAAAAATCTAAAAATATTATCATGTGTTATATTGCTCAAATTTTCTACTAAGTGGGCTAATTGTTTGATCTACAATGTATAAAAAATAATGAATCCTAAAAGATTCATCAGCAGACTCAAGATTTGATTATGTGCATTCAGATGGTTTTCATCATAGTGTTTATTTCTACGAATATGAAGTTTTTGAGTAAACACACATTCAATGTTCATTTCATTTACAATTATTTCAGCATTAGCAATAACTTTTGCAAAAACAAATTCTTTATAGTTTTTCAAGTGAGTAATCAAACCTTTTACTAATTGTATAGCCACATCAATTCACATTTTTGTGTGTAAACTTTTGTTAATTTCACTAACAACAAATAACAACTCAAACCAGATAGCTAGTAAAAATTCAAAGTTCTCAATTCCATGATGTGCTAAAGATTCATCTTCGCTCTTAATTTTTGGATCATTATCTTGTTCAGCTAGTTGAAGTAAAGCTTCTTTTATGTCTGAAGCTTGAGTTTAATTGCATTTACAATATTCACGTGGCTTTCCCAACATGCTTGTGACAATGGTTTGAGATTTAAACATTTCACATTATCTCTTAAAATTTCCCAACACTTTGTAGAATGAGAGATTATATTGTAAATACATTGTAGTACTCCAAAAAAAATCTCTAACTTTAGAACATGAATTTGCAATGTCACATAGTGTCATGTTAAGACTATGACAACCACAAGTATTAGTAAGAAAATAAATTTATATAGATGTATATATAGTTTTAAAAAAATTGGTGCCCCTAAAAAGTTGGTACCTTGTGTCACCGCTCCTCCCGAACACCCTCTAGGACCCCCTTGTGAGTCAGCATATGTAGTTAAAAACTAATACATTATTTAAATTATGGGGATTTTGTTTTCACGGGAACCCTGCTGTTTAAACACTTTATCAATTTTTAACTACATATGGTGACTCAGATTTGTACCAGTGGTCTTGTTGTCACGCCACGTAACCAGGACTTAACGTTTTTTGTCAAAAACTAATGGAATGGACCAAAACATGTATTAAGCCTAAAATAATCAAACAATGGAGTGAGATCTATATTCTATTTTGTTCTGCTCTATTATGTTCTGCTCCGCTCTGTTATGTTATATCAATTCAAACATTACCTAAAGTTTGGAGATGATATTTGAATGTATCTATTTTAATAGTTTTTTAAATCAAGTTGAAAAGGCCTTCTCATTGTGCCAAAAATTAATCTGGATATGTATCTTTGTATGCGTAAAAAGTGTATCCGGAGATGAATTTTCATAAACACCATTTATTAAAAAGTTAGTGGGTGATTTGGAGATGTATCTCCATACACTTTTGTTTCATATCTCACGCTATACCACCTTTCCCATTTTCTTCTTGTTTTCTGCACACACAAAAATCACTTAATCCTCTTAAGCTTTTGAGTTCTATGTCACGTTCAATATTCTATTTTTAGCAAACTTCTACCTTTGGAGCTCTAACTCATCCTTTTCATCATCTCATAACTCATACATTCTATTTGATTTGGTAAGTTTTTAAAAAAATTATCACTTTTTATGTTTTGATTTGTAGTTAGTTGTTTAAGCTACATCAGTTGTTTTAGGTACATGAGATAGCAGTGTAAACGATTTTGGTAGGCTACAAGAACGTGCGTTGAGATATTTTTGAATTATTAGGGAATAAAATGTGTATCTGCCATGAGTGAGACAATTGCAGCTTTGTCAGAAGATGCATCTCCAAATTTGATCTGCATTATTTTCAGAGATACATCTCCATATTAGACTCAGACAAAAAATAATTGATTGTATGGAATGTATGAATTTATCCTGACGTGTTGTTTATATATGTCTTTATTTCTAATGCGGGTGCAATGACTGAAAATAACATTGGCCGATGTTGCATCTACTTCGTAGCCCCAGACGTCTGGTTATGCAGCAGATCCTGAAGTTCATAAAGCCCTTGAATTATAGGAGGAAGCTTGTTAGACGGTGTGGCTAGTAATTGAGAGGGGGTGAATAGATCACTTCCTTGTGAACATAAGGGTTTAAAAATACTTATCAGAGTTATTGAAAATTAGCGGAAAATAACGATCCCGAATCGACTTCCGTCTATTCTGGACCAGCTACTAGAAAACTGGACACACGAATAAATGATGGATTTATATTAGGATGACAAAGACTTATTAACACAAGATTAATATGTATCAAATGCACTTATCACTGAATTCTATTTCCAATGAACAAAACTCAGCAAACAGTTTTGTCAAACACTTGGCGTGTATGTGTTCAATGATTAACAATAATGGTGATTTGATAAAAGTTTTCTTACCATTATTGTATCATGAAGCGTAAAGATACGATACGCCAACCGAATTACAAAATTGTTGAAAAACATAAAGAGAGATAGAGAAAGAATACAATACGCAAAGATTTGGTAAGGAAGTTCCCCACTTTCGTCCTCGCGTGTGGGTATGTCTCCCTCTTAATTTCAAACCGAAATTGAGACTTTGTTATATCAATAATGCTGAATTCGTTGTTTACAAGGTTACAATACAAAACCAGAAATCTAAACACCAAGATCTTCCTCTTGTATGAACCTTCACTTGATCTGAGCGCAATCAAGAATTCCCTGCAAGTAATGCGAACAATTCACCGGTTCCACGACCTGTTTGCAAAATAACCAAATTTCCAAACCATACGTTGCGGCTGAAACTGTTCTGCAAACGTGACTAACAAACTCTCAAGAACACGTCCGTTCTTAAAGGACAAACCAGATGGTTTTTCCTCGAAACCCCCTTCAAACCTTCAACTCAGCTAGATCCTTGATCGTTCCGTTTAACGTTATCTCGTTGATCCTCTAATCCAAAGAACAAGAATGATTATGTGTTGATGTTCTTGAATCAAAGTGTTTGAGAAAATGATTAAGATGAAGTATCTTTCAGGTCTCTAAAATTGCTTCACAAATTGATGCACACCAAACTTTCTTTGACTGTGTTATTCAATTTTCACCTAAGAATTCGCTTCACATAGAAAACAGAACTGTCATAGCCTTTTATATGTCAAAACAGAAGTTGTTAGAAGAAAAACAGAATTATGTATCGATGCCAACCACGTATGTATCGATACATGTTAGTTTTATAACTTGTATGAGTCGATACATAGATGTATGCATCGATGCATACTCAAGCTTTTATTAATTTCAGAAAATTAATCCAAGCATGAATCGATACATATCACGAATGTATCGATACAAAGCTTATTTCCAGAAACAGAAATAAAGCATGTATCGATGCAACACACGTATGGGTCGATACATAGCTTATTTACAGAAACATAAAAGAAGCATGTATCGATGCAAAATTCGTATGAATCGATACATACTGAAGCAAAAACAATTTTGTGATTATGACAAATAATGTGTCGATGCAAAACACGAGTGTATCGATACATACATAAGTAAAATTGTTTTTATGATTTCTTTTAATGTATGTACCAATCCAAAACTTTTTGTATTGACATGAAAACATAGTATAAGTCAAAATCACAAATTTGTACAATCTTAGCAAGTAAACAAATGCACAATAAACACAAAGGCATATAATTTGTTATCATACAAAACTAATCCAAAGTAAAGGGTTCCTCTCAAACTCCCTTTTTTTATGATGGCAAATTTTTGCAAGATGTGTAAAACACTCCCCCTGAGTTTGTGCATAGTTGTCAACTGTCAACATTCATTCATTTCTCCCCCTCTGTCAACATCAAAAAGAAGAAAAAATAGTTTATTCGAATGAAGAAAGTTGTAGCAATAACCAACAACATTGATATAGAAGCTAAACAATCACAAAGAAATAAGCTTAACATGAAATAATCACTCACAAAGAATGAAAAAATAAGGGCAAAAACAACACAATTAAACAAAAAGAATATGGAAATAAGCATTGAATTGTTAAGAAATATTTTGAATTACATAAGCAAAACCAAAACATACAAAGTTAGAACAATAAACCAAAAGAAACTTAAGCAACATGATTATAAAATGGAATGCAATGCAATGATATGATGATGGCTAGAAGGGGTTATGGCCTCCATAGGACTCCTCATTAGCTCTATCAGGATCTCTGAAGCTTGGTGGAGGCGGTGGAGGAGGCATCTCATCTGGATTTTGGCCCATGAAACTGTATCGCCTAAACCGATTATGAACTTCAACACTTCTAAACATGTCCATGATACCAAGATTAGCACGACAATCGTCCATAAAACCAGACATTTCATTATAGAAGACTTGATGCCACTTGACCAAGTATGTGTGCCATGAATGTTGGTTATGGTACATTCGTGTGTGCTCATCATTCCACTCACGATGCTCGTTGTGCCACTCAGTTTGTTGAACATTCCAAGCACGTGCTTCTTCATGACGGGCTTGATTGGCAATCTCCATTTGCTCAAACATTTGAGTAAGGTATGCAGGAGGTGTTGAAGATGATGCAGCAGCAGAGAACGGAGGAACCGTTGGGTCAGGTTCATAATTTGTTGGAGACCACCTTTATGGCACCCACTCACCCCAACCAGTATTTGCATTTGCTTCAGGAGCATTTTCTTCATTCACATTCTGCATTTCTTAATCTCTTTGATCTTCAGCCACAAAAACTTGTTCAGAAGGCACATCAAAGTTGTACACTCTTGTTCTGGATCCTCTTTCGAAAAAGTAAAGACATTTACGCTTTGTGTCCCATCGGTATCCCATATGAGATAAAGTAGCATTATTAAACTCTTGAGCAGTGGAGGGAGATATGAGAGGTACTAAAGGCAATATTCCAAGATTTGATAATTCTCATAATCTAAGCAGCATATCCAAGACCAATATTCTTTGAACTGTTACGCGTAAGAAATATGCGTTTCACAAAATAGTTTGGCCAATTCAACGAAACCTTGTTTTGAAGAAGATACAAAAGATGAATATCTGGCCTGTCTAATCTAGAATGTCCACCGTATCTTGGATGCAAAATGTGCGAGACAATCCAATGAAGTATCCTAGGAATGCTTTTAATCATACCAGATGTTACTTGTTCATCCTCACCCAGAGGTCTGTCCAATTTCAGTATAGATGCATCATACTCCTTAATTTTAAATTTAGTGTCAAACTTTTGGTCATGCCAAGACTTCAACCCAGGCGAAGAAAATGGAATTTGAAACACTTTGTCCCAATTAGCAGCTTCAAAAGAATAGGTTCTGGTTCCAATAGAACACTTAAACATATAACATCTACCAGATTGTAGGCCAGCGCAAAATGCACGGATGAAATCCTCATGATAATCATCATTTACCATAAAAAATGACCCAAGTGTTTGTGCATTTAACAGATCAACAACCTCATTCAAATGCAGAGATAAAGCATCATTTGTATTAAAGACATGGGGTTTCATAACTAACCTTGTCTTGAAAGAATCCTCAAACTCATCAGCAATGGCAGGATGAATGAGAGTTAAGGCATTTGGAGGGATTTCTGGAGGAGGAGGAGACTGATGAAAAGTAATGGGGAGAATATCAGGTTAATAATGACAATCTCATCAAATAATTAGCTCTAGTAAAAGACAAACTCGAAAATTTTGACGCGTGAGAAGTCCAACACATCCCCCGCAAACACAACACGCGAGCAGACATCTTGTCTAAGCTGGCAAGTACGCGAAAGAAAGGCGGGAATAAGTTTGTGATTCAGGAGATCCTTCCCCGACCTAGCATCGAGAAGTCACCTCCTCCTCCCGAAGTAAACACAATTGGCGACGCTCATTGTTAGATGACGCCTATCCACAACTACCTCACGAAATACGAACTCCCCACGGACCCTAAAGAGGCGGCACCGACCAAAAGAAGGGCATGCTCGTACGTCCTCCTCGAAGGCAAACTATATTGACAAGGCTTCTCCATCCCATTACTCAAATGTGTCGAAGAGGAAAAAGTCCCCGACATCCTGGGAGAAATCCACAGGGGTATCAACGCTCAACACCTAGGCGGGAGGTCATTGGCGCGCAAAGCTTTACGAGTAGGATACTATTGGCCGACAATGCAACATAATGCCAAAGAACATGTCAAGAAATGTGACAAGTGCCAAAGACACGCCGACATGCACCTCGTTCCCCCAACAAGCTAAAAACGCTCTCATCCCCGTGGACCTTTGCGTGGTAGGGAATGAATATCCTCAGACCATTCGTCACTGACTCATTCCAGAACAAATACCTCATTGTAGGGGTGGACTATTTTACAAAATGGATCGAAGCCAAGGCCCTGGCCAAAATCACAACACAAAACATTCTTCGGTTCTTCAAAAGAAATATCCTCGCCCGCTTTGGCATACCCCAAGTCCTCATCACCGACAACGGAACACAGTTCACGGACAGAAGATTCCAGGACTTCGTCGCCAGTTTGGGCATGAAGCAACATTTCACGTCCGTTGAACACCCTCAAACTAACAGCCAAGCGGAAGCGACCAACATGGTAATCCTACAAGGGCTAAAACTTAGACTAGGATAAGTGAAAAAAGCGTGGGTCGAGGAACTACACATCGTCCTTTGGGCATATCGCCCGACCTCGCACTTTATAACCGAGGAAACTCCTTTTATGCTGATCTACGGGACCGAGGCGGTCACCCCCGTAGAAATTCGAGAATCGACGCGGCACACAGAAGCACCCCTCGACGAGGAACTGAACGACGAAGCTCTTCGAGTCGAGCTAGATCTCGTTGAGGAAATCCGCTCTGAGCCAGCCCTACGAGAAGGTTCACTTAAACAGAAAGTAACCTTACACCACGACGCAAAAGTCATGAAAAGGGAATTCCAAGTGGGCAGCCTGGTCCTCAGACGGAACCAGAAAAAACCCACGAGAAGGCAAGCTAGCCCTAACTGGGAAGGCCCGTACCGTGTCCGAGATAAGACGAGCAACAAGGCTTATTACCTCGAAAACCTGAAAGGTGAAGAACTCGCTCGACCATGGAATACAAAAAAACTTAAACAATATTATAGCTAAAACAACTCATGAAGGTGTGGGAGGTACAACCATAAACCTTCGTCACTGATCGAAAGGGAGGACAACACCCGCATAAGGCGAGCACAACACTCACCGACGTTGGACGTCTAAAACAAGCACCAACATCACAGTACCATGCCAACAGGGCACCCAGATCGCGATGGGAAAGCCCAAGCCCCAGGATCAGGGTGTCCAACCGCAACCCTAGTCCCGATTCGCGGCGGACGTAAAACCCGTCACCTCGTTGGTTCCCTAAACCGACGAGCCTATACAGTCGAGCAAATGAGTTCAAATAAACACCAGTTCAAACAGTTAACAAATACCATAAAAAACCAAACAAAATATTGTATTTAAGCCCAACAAAAAACCTGGTCGTTAAAACAGGCATGCAGGCCATTACAAAAAAAATCAAAACAGGCACGCATGCTAGAAAATCAAAACAAATTGGGGCACGCCACCCAGACCTACACCTCCTTATTATTGTCATCATTCTTCTCCCTGTCACCTTCCTCTTCTTCCTCTCAAACAACATAGGGGCAGACGATCTCCCCGTCAGTCATAGTGTAGCTGAATGTTGTTCCTTCGGTCACGAGCCAGGGATTGACGACCTTGAATTGCTCGGTCGCGTTGTTGAAACCATCCTCTAAGACCTCAACGACGTCTTTTTTAAGCCCCCTGATTCGAGCAATCAGGTCAGCCTGGTTCTTCAGGTCCAGATCTTCCTAGGTCTCATTAACCCCGGGAAGAGCCATTTGCTCCAATACCACGACCCTCGCCCGAAAGTCCCCATTCTCATCCTCGAGCTCAGCAAGTTTGGCCTTCTCTTCCTTCAATTTCTTGTTTTCCTCGGCCAGGGCGTCCCGCTCACGCTTCACCTCCTCCAAATCGGTCTTTAACCCCTCCTAAAGCATGTACTTTTCCTTGTAATGCAGCAAATTTTGGGAGAGCAGGTTCTTCTCGGCGGTGACCGTCCGAAGTGCTTCCTCAGCACCCTTCAATGAAGACACCGAGCAAGAGCTTTCCGATAAGACCATGGTCGTCTCCATAACCCGGATCACAACGGCGATGTCCCGAGTGAGGTTAGCACGCCTGCTCGTCACATCTTGACAAAGGATTTCCTTTTTCTCGGCAGACAACACAGTAAAAGAATTCTTTTAGCCGAAGGTTTCTCGCTCCGTATGGTAGGGAGGTAGGAGGTAAGTCCCTTGACCGGTGGCAAAACCACTGGGCGCAGTACCCTTCTGGGCGGGGACGTTTGACACGGGTCTGGGGAAAATTATCCAGAAGGATTGGCTCAGCATGAACGGGAGTCACCAGAGGAGTATCTACCTTGGGCGACTGTTGAACTGAGCTAGTGCTACCCGACCCACCAGCCGCTTGCTTGGCAGCCACCTGCTGAACGCGGGTTTTTCTTTTCTTTTTGGTCTTTTGGGGGGCAACCTGAGCTTCTAGCTTCAATGCTTACGCCAGAACCCGAGGAATTTCTCATACAAAATAAAAAGAAATCAGTAAGACAAGTTAAAAGATGAAAGGCAAGAAGATCGAGGAGATACTACCTAGTAACCTAATGGCCTCCTCATCAGAGCCACACTCAAGCATGACCTTAGTATTAATCAGCTGAGGCTCCAAGATGGGCAAACCATTGTCACCCCATATCAGTTGGTCTTGTCGGTCTACCCAGGTCGTCAGACTAAAACCTCGGACGTAAGCCACCAACTTTTATGGGCCATTATGTCCTTGACCCCTAGATTCTCATGTTTGACCCTATAATGGTTGGTCGGTAGGTCGAAATGATCTGACTACCACTTAAGGGGAATTCTAGGTATCATGCGCTCCTTGCCATTGGCCTCCCATTTCAAAGAGTATAAACTATCGATGGCATGTTGGGTCACGGGCTTCGCCGTGTACCATCTGTCTTTAAAATTGCGGACAAAGTCAACGTAGGTATTGAACAGCCTGGACGAATGCTTGAAAGAGACCCAACTATGTCATCTTTCACTGCCCGAACACTGGAGGTTGAATACACGAAAAAATAGGGGTAAGGTGCAAACGATCTCCAGATACTGGCACACCAGTTTGAACGCCCGTATGAACGAGATGACGTTAGGATGAAGTTGCGAGGGCGCCAATTTGAGCCATCGAAATACCCCCATTTGGAAGTCGTTGAAAGGGAGACGTATTTCGGCCTCGTGGAAGGCGAACTCGTACATTGGGAAGCGCTTTCCCAAGAAGCGCGAACATACCCGCTGCTTGGCGGTAGGAGCGTAGCACTGCCAGTTAGCGGTCTCCTCGGGTCCCAGATCCTTGGCCCGTGCAAAAGCAACGACGTCTTCATTGACGAAAAATGGATTTCGTTTCCATCGGTTCGTCGGCAATCTAGGCGAGCTCGTCATCCCTAGACGAAGAGGTCGCACCTCCTCCCGCAGAATGTGTTCGATTAGCATTACCTGAAAAGCATAAGGAAAAAGTGAATTCGATGTTGCATCAAATCCACCCTTCCACCGCAGTTTAAGTGAAAGGGCGAAGGGGTCGAATGCCCGACCTACTCATAATTAAATTTCCCTAACCAATGAGATCTCACCCGGGCACTCGTGGAACACTAAAAAATTCCTAAGGAAATCAGGAAACTCTCGCTCGGTGTATTCATAAGACGCTCGCAACATTCATCTAATTATGCTAGTTCTGGCCGGTCCATCCATAAAAATACATTAATTATGTTTGACTTATTCATGTTGTGCCCGAGGCATTCATGCATAAACCCTAGAAACACGTCTAAAACATAAATCTACCTACCTTAGGCGAGAAAACCGCCACTACAATTGCCTAATAAACATAGAAATTGCCAGAAAAAAGGAAGTTAGGGGGTTACCTGACATAGTGAGGGCGAGCAGATAGTGGCGGTGAACGGCGGCGACGGCGGTGGTTACACTAAGAAATGAGAGTTACTCGCTGGAGGTCCGGTTAATCGTAGGGGCGAAAAAGTGATATAAAATGGTCCCCCCACTTTATATACAAGAAGAACGCGTGAAAGAACACACCTAGACAATCATTACCTAGGTTCCCTAGGTCTTCTGGAATTCAATACGTTGTGGCACGAAAAACGAAACGACACACATTGAATTCCTTAACATGTCACCTTGAGGAATTCTGAACGGCGTCGAGCACCCACAAGGATCCCCGACATCTATAGATGTCGTGCACCAACAAAACTTCACGATAAGGAACGATGCTCACGCAATCTCCAATGCAATCTTACGCTCGTCATGACTCATCGAATTTGCTCCTCGAACGACTCCTCGACTCGACGGGTCAAATCCTTCTGGGAGAATGTTCGATCCCGACTACTTACACGACGCACGTTCATCCCCGACATAGTAGTGGTGCCCAACTTAATTGTTTCTTAACTCATCGCTCCGTCCCAGAGCCTCGACTTGGGGGGCTCTTGTTCTAGACTGGGCCTCCAAGGCATAACTGGGGCGTATGCCCAAAAACCCCTCAGGACCGAGGCCCAGTCATGACGGGCAGATGCTATAATAGTCGGGCAGAACTAGATCCCACGAACATCTCACGAGGCGGCCGGACATCCACCTCAACCTATCACATATGCGCTCAGGAGACCACATCTTCCCTTCATGCGCCACCTCACCCAATTGTCCCCCTTTTATCTCCTGAAAGATAGGGGCAGTTAAACCAGGGATAAAACCACGTGCTAGTTCTTACACGCTCCTAACGCGTACCTTGGCAGTTCTTCTTTGGGCCTAGCTAATTCAGCCCAAGGTAGGACGACCCAACACTGGGGGCTCACTATAAATACTTTTTTTCACTAAAGGGTCAGGTATTCTGATTTACTCTCTCTTTACCATTACTCTGTACCTAATCTCACTTAAGCTTCAAAGTGTATTGCAGGTACACCCCCTTTCTCTCCCACCTCACTTTGTTCGTGCTCAACCCCTAGAAGGCCCTTCTAATCAGGTAAGATCAGTTACACTGACTAACTTCATATAATGTGTAATAACTTTAATCATCACATTTAACTAACTCACTATACATATCTTTAATATATACCATAAATGTTCAAAACTTTTTATAGGATTTAACGTTTAAATTTTCTAAAATATATTTTTCCATCTTTGATAATGAGTTTATTTTACTTTGTTTTTTGTTTAAAGAAAAATTTATTTATGTTGCGCATGATAATTTATTTTACCAAAGTATTTTATTGTATACATGATTATTTTATATAAATTTGGTATTGAAAGTTTGTGTTACTTTTGATTTTAATAGAATTTGTTTTAAGCTTACTTGAGTTGTAATTTTAATGACATTATTCATTTGAGATCAAAGTGTATAGAGGAAGCGCGACGTTCAATTATTTGTATTCATTGTTATAAAATTAAATGATTAGTTTACATAATTTTTCTATAAAAAAAAACAGGAGTAATAATTTGAATATAGTTTGAAGTGTGAATTTATATAAACGTGGTTGAATAGTTTCACTTTATATTTTTTTCAAATGTTATCTTGATTTGTCACATGTTTCAAGGATAGAATATTACTTTTCTTATAGTAATATAGTAAGATCCTAAAATTGATTTTTTTAAGAATAACCTAGTTTAATAAATAAAATTTCAAAATAACATAGTTTTAATTTTTTATACCAAACTAACGTAGTTTGGGTATGCATTCGCCAATCCATTTAGTGAATGGGAACAAAATGCTTAAGCATTCGCCAAATGAATTAGCTAACATATTTTTTTTTATATGACCATTCGTCAAATGATGTGGCGAAAGAGTGATTTTTTTAAAGGATTCGCCAATTCATTTGGCTAAAGTTTTAAGAGTGAAACTTTTTTTATTTTTTTAAATGTTTTCGCCAATTCATTTGGCTAAAGTGTTAATTTGTTTTTTTTCTATAAATATGTGTATATTCATTTATTTTTTAATATTTTGGAGTATACAAGACAAGAATTATAATTTTTTTTACTTAATATTGATAATTAAATAAATGAAATTAAAAAAATTCAACAAAGAAAAATATAATAGAAAATTATTATTGATAATTCAAAAGTGGTATTACAAAAGATTAATTTTCTGTCTGATCTAATTGCCCCCCAGTTCCACATCTACGTGGGTGACCTCGCCTTCGAATTCTATTATGAGGATGTTGAGGTGCCTTTTGTCTTTGGGTGTTTGGTGGAGGAGGTTGTTCTTGAGCAGATGATCATATTTGTTTGCAACCATTTGTCCCCAATAACCCGGAGGGTTGCTGTCAAAGGCGCTGTCGTAACTTAGTTGAGTGCCCATGTTTTCAAAGTTGGGTCGTATTGGTTAAGTTGGGTTGAATTGGGTTTGGTGAGGACGGTACAATTGACCGAATGAGGATATTGCCTCGTTTTGAGAATGATACAATGGTGTGGGGCTATGGTAGGCTGATGTGGAGTTGAAGGAGTTATCGGGGGTATATTGGTGTGGGTTAGGTTCTTGTTGTTGTGATTGGGTTTGTAGCATGAATGGTTTACAGGTTTGGAAGAATAGTCTATGGGTGTTTGAAGTGGATGACTAGAATTGGGTGGGCAAGTCATGGTGTGGGGTTGGGGGTTGGGCGTATCCTGCAGCCTGCGAGCGCGGGTCAAGCAAGTATGGGTTATCAGACACTCACTGTTGTGTTGTAACTGACCTAAACCAAACCAAATATTCTCTTGTTGGTCTAACATTTTGCAAGACTAAGTCGTTTAGGACATGATGGCGGCGATCTCTCCATTGTTGGCGCAACTCCCTAGCAAAGTCTTTCCAATCATCCATATTCCACATGACATCTACTATGTTCAAATGCCATTCTCTCAAATATGTCAGAGGGTCCGAAATATCTTCTTGCATTCCAAACTGCATTTTCACCCAATCAGTCTGGTGAATTTTAATTGTAGTGAACCGAATGATAGGTGTTTTTTCTATCTATATTTCAACATCCTCAGGGTTAGGTTCATGGTCCAGGCATAGATATGGCCGCCAGATAAACTGCATTAAAACTAAAAGATTTTTTTTAGTATAGTGGAAGGATACTAATCTATAAATAAAAGTTATAGTAGTTTAATTGATAATACTTGGTCGACACCCATGTGGTCTAACAAATTGCGATAGACAACTATAGAACTTCTTGGATTCCTGCTGTAATCTATCCCAAGATCGGACCAGCTAAACAGAAAAGTTTAAAATCAATTAGTTACAATAATCATAGAATATTTAAAATTTAATATCACAAAAAAGAATTATAATAGCAGACTTACTGGTTGGCGTAGGGGAACAAGCATGAATTCATATTGCATGGGGCGAGCATCGGCAGTCTTGAAAACCCCCATGCTTGTAACAAAAAAACACAACCAAAAATGTACAAGTATCCTTTGCTGTATTTTTACAAAGGCTACTATACAAATGGGCCAAAACAGCTGAACCCCAATTATATGTGTTTACCTTGTTGATGTTTCACAACAACGGTAAATACATCATATTAATTGTGTTACCGGTACCGTCAGGAAATAAAAAATGACCAAATAAAATCATAATATAACACCTAGTCTTAATAATCTTTTCATACTCTGTTGATTCATCGTTTAATATTATACTAGCATAATGAGCTCTAAGGACTCTTAGATTAATCGTTGAACCCCTGCTACGAGTATTTGTTGGCTGCTCCTCATCAATGAGAGGGGCACCTAACAATTCATGTACTATTCTGACTTCATGGTTGACCTTACCGAAAACAACTTTACTAGTTACACGTAAACCCAACAGCATGTAAATATCTTCGAGTATTACCGTGCATTCACCAAATGGTAGGTGAAAAGTGTGTGTCTCCGGTCTCCATCTCTCTAGTAATACCAAAATAAATTTCGTGTCTACCAAATTGTTGTTTACCTTTATGACATCACCAAATCCGCATGAACGTAAATATGGTTCTATGATTGGATCATATGGTATGTAGTCATACACCTGACAACGAAATCTTTTTACATTATGTAGATACGAATGATATAAATTAACACAAGTAAAAATTATATATATATATATATATATAGCATAAGTAAAAATAATTGACGGTTAAAAAAAAACTTACAAAATGTAGCAATATTTTCGATTGTGCCTCTATATTTGGCACCCATTGTTAGTAGAGCCATTGAATCTTGAGCTGTTGAAGCTATGAAATCATCTAGAATCTTAGAGTGTTATTTTATGAAAGTATGGTTAAGAAATAAGATTGTTGCATTTATTTATAGGTTAGAAAATAAAACACATCATCCATGTGATATGGCGAAAGCATGGTAATAACCTAAGAGCATTTGCCAATCTGATTGGCGAATGGGTTTTAAATGCGTGCCCTAAATCCTGATTGGTTCTATTGATTTTGTGGGGATTGTCAATCTGCATTTTGATTGGCGAATGAGCTTTACGCAGGATCACCATTCTCTTTCACATGCAGTGCTCTTCACATGCAATAAATTGTCACCAATATTTATGGGAATCTTGACCATGGAAAGCATTAATCAAATGGCAGGTGATAAGATTTTTGCATGCAGGGAATCTTGTAAGGGTGGGTGGAATCACGTAACACTGTAAACGCAAGGAACAACCATGAAAATGGTTCAGCTTTATGACTTTGACTCAGTCGTCGAATTGATTGGCGAATCCTTGTTATGTTTCGCCATTTGGATTGGCGAATGGGTGTTAATTTCAAAACCCTAAGCCAATCTGATTAGCGAATGAAGGCATTGTTAATTTTAAAACCCTGCGTAAATATTGGCTTAGTAGAGACAATTATTTTTTGGTACGAACAAATAATTGAATGGGTGTATTCTTTATTACTTAGTAGGGAAAAATAATTGAATACTAAAAGATAAGTGAATAGGAAAAATAATTGAATACGAAAAGATAAGTGAATAGGAAAAATAATTGAATAAGTTACATATTATATAGGCTGCATAATAATATCAGAACAAATAAGTGAATAGTAAAAATAATTGAATAGGAACAAATAATTGTACACAACTTGTATATGAATAAAATAAGAGAATAAGAAAACAGTACAAGAATAATTATATTTATATGTATGTTTCAATGTTTCGATGTACCAAAACCTTTCAACATTAAACTTATCACAAAGTTTCATTGTATTTGAACTATGGTTCAATCACCGCAGTATATGATCAATGCACATATAAATGGCGAAATATTCGATTGTAACATATATGGGTTCAACTTTCGAAACACCGAAGTTACTCGGTTCTCAATTACCCTACGGTCAATTTTTGCTCATCTGAAACAGAGGCTGGAAAAGAAAATACAGCGTGATCTAGTAGACAACATCATTTACAAAAATCTAGTCTTTTATGAAGATAACCAGGTCATGTTTTTCCAACTAATTGTATGTGATAACGAAAGTGTTTGTACTATGTTTCTTAGCCATGAGTATTCTGGTTTCAATGATATTGAGCTTTATATTACGCTACACCAACACCAGATGTCTCAAATCGTTGATCCTTCGCAAGTGTTTTGCGAATCCGACAATAATTTAGTTGAAGTCGATGTTGTTGACGACGACGAGGAAGAAGAGGAGGGAATTATTGATGAAATGGACAATGAACATGAGGTCCCGGACATTCATGTATATTGTCCTCCTCAACACATGACAAAGTTGAAATTGGGAGGTGATAACCCATCTTCAAATATATTTTACGATCCGTATCTTCAAAAACAATATGCATTAAAGGAGGGCAACAATTTTCGAACAAAAGAAGAATGCGTTCGAGCGATAAAACATTACCATATGGATTTAGCAGTTGATTATAAGGTCGACCAAACAAAATCTACACTGTATAAGATATGTTATCGTAACGTGGCGTGTCCGTTCGATTGACAGTATCGTACAAAAAGAGAAGTGAGGATTGGACGGTTGAGTCTATGGGTCCGGAGCATACTTGTATAATCACTAACGCATTGCAGGATCATCGACAACTGAGCTCTCAGATAATATGCAATGATATCTTATCAATCATTGGCGACGACCCTTCGGTAAAGGCCAACACGATAATTAATCACATAGTTCATAACACACAAGTTTACTCTGTTGTACAGGAAAGCATGGATAGCTAGAACGAAGGTTGTTGTCGTCGTATTTGGAAATTGGGAGGACTCGTACAAAGAACTCTCAAAGTTTTTGTTAGCACTTAAGCAATACGCTCCAGTGACTATTGTCATTCTTGATACCTTGTTGGCGTATACTCCAGAAAGTCATTATGTTAGTGGAAATGGCATATTCCACCGACTCTTTTGGGCATTTGACCCATGTATAAAAGGCTTTGCCTTCTAAAGCCTATAATCCAAATTGATGGAACATGGCTCTACGGTAAATACAAAGGAACTCTATTGATGACAGTGACCCAGGACGGAAATAACAACATCCTCCCAATTGCATTCGCTCTAGTTGAGGGAGAGACTACTGAGGGATGGAGTTTTTTTCTAAAAAATCTTCGACTTCACGTTGCTCCCCAATCTAATTTATGTTTGATTTCGGACAGGCATGCATCAATTAAGAGTGCATGGAAAAATGTTGATTACAGCTGGCAGGATCCTCCTTCGACACATGTCTATTGCATTAGACACATAGCTCAAAATTTCATGAGAGAGATCAAAGACAAGGCGTTGCAGAAGAAGGTCGTGAATGCAGGGTATTCATTAACCGAACCGTCATTTAAACACTATCGTGAAGAAATCATACTGACAAATGAAGATGCATTCATATGGATCAACCAAATTCCATTGGATAAGTGGACCAGGGCATACGACAAAGGAAAACGATGGGGTCACATGACCACAAATATCGTGGAATCAATGAACTCAGTTTTTAAAGGCATTCGTAACCTATCGATAACCGCTTTGGTGAAGTCAACCTACTTTATGCTCGGGGAACTTTTTGACACCAGATGTTCAAAATGGAGTTTTATCCTACATTTTGGTCAAGTGTTCAGTGATAGTTCAATGACATTCATTAAAGAGGAAACTGCCAAATCTAACACGCATGTGGTCACAATGTTTAACCGCAATAAAGGACATTTCAATATTGATGAGATAATGGATCACCACGAAGGGAGACCGAGGGGATCCTATCTGGTAGAACTTGATAACAATTGGTGCGACTGCGGAAAATTTCAAGCCTTTCGTAGGCCTTGCTCCCATGTCATAACAACATGTTCAAAGGTTCGGCTTGACCCATCAAACTTATTGTCTGCTGTTTACCAAGTGAAAAATCTTTGCAATGTCTACAACAAAAGCTTTCTGGTTGTTTCAAATGAGGATTACTGACCTACATACAACGGGGAAATAATCTGGCACAATGAAAACATGCGAAGAAAGAAAAAGGGGCGTCCTAACAGCACGCGTCTTCAGACTGAAATGGATACGGCGAACAAAATGGTGAGACTATGCAGTTCATGTCGTCAGCCCGGGCACAATCGTATGAAATGTCCCAATGTTGGACCAAACACAACGACATAATTTAAACCAATGTAATTGTATCTCTTTATAACAGAAGCATTGTTCGTTTCATTCATATCATTAAATTCTTACAACCATATACAAGAACATACATAAATAAAACAAGAACATACAAGAAAATATATAATTTAAAACATGAACAAACATAAATAAAACAACTAAAACATTCAACGTATCTAGGCTATTACAATCATCAAGACAATTTCATCTGGACCTAACATCATCATAAGAACACCCGCATCAATGACCACTTGTCTCCATTTCATCACACCTGACTCCACAACCCGCTTCTCAATTTTCCTGATCTTTTCTTTATGCCAGATTTCTCTTTCTAACCAGCGGTTTAATTCTCTATGCAAGTGTTCCAAAGTTTGCGTGTTCCAGAGCAACATCTTCAAATGAGGCTTTGTTTGTGAGAAAAACACAGAAGCATTTTTCTTCAAAATATCAAATTTTGGAAGCGGTTCTTCTAATGTTGATGATGGTGATGATGTTGGTGTATATGGACGAGGAAAAGAAACAAATAACAAATGAGAATGAGAGGGAGGGATTGAAAGGAATGAATGAGAGATGGATTGAAAGGAATAAGTGAGAGAGGATTGAAATGAATGAGTGTTTACAGAGCATGTATTTATAGAAGAAAAAAATACAAATTAACACTTTAGCCAAATGAATTGACGAAAACTTTAAAAAAGTTTAAAAAAATTCACTCTTAACACTCTAGCCAAATGAATTGGCGAATCCTTTAAAAAAATTAAAAAAAATTTCACACTTTCGTCACACCATTTGGCGAATGGTTATATAAAAAAAAATGTTAGCCAATTCATTTGGCGAATGCATATGCTTTTTGTTCTCATTCGCCAATTCATTTGGCAAATGCATACCCAAACTACGTTAGTTTGGTAAAAAAAATTTAAAACAATGTTGTTTTGGAAATTTATTTATTAAACTAGGTAATTTTAAAAAAAAAACCCTAAATTTTTCTTTTATTATAGCTATTTTGTGTTATAATATTTTAACTCTTCATCATATAAAAATCGGTTTTACTATTATTTGATTTTATTTTATGACGAAATTATATCCTAATATTTTAGACTTTATAGTTTCGAGGATGAAACTATTTAAAGGAGATAAGAATGTAGTATTTCGATATTTTAATATTATATTATTTAAGTTATTTTAAGAAATTTATGAGATTTATTATTTATACATCAATTTATATTATGTGTATAATTTTATTTAATTATTTATAGTTATCGTCATATTTTAATTACTTATTTTATAAATGACAAATTAATAATATTATGATGAATCTTCTTTAATGATTTATCACTATGTTGCACTAATTTTATAAACAAATGTATTATAATTAATAACTAATATTTAGAATTAATATTATATTTATTATATTTAACATTCTAATAATTTTATAAATATAATTTATTTTGATATGATTATTTTAGTAAATAATAATTTAAATAAAATAAAATTTATAGTAATTGGATCAATTAATAAATATAAAAAGAGTGTAGCCCAGGATAAAAAGCTAACTTAAAAAGAAAAGAGAAAAACCTAAATTGAAAGCACTACTTGAACTTAAGGAGGAAAGGGTATTAGGCAATGCAAAAGTGACGGTGAATGAACTGTTGGTAGAATGATTTTCACTTTCGGTCTCAATTTTCAATTTCGACCTCAATTAATTATATAAAAAAGTTTATCCATTTTGTCCCAAATTTTAGTATGTTATTTATACCAATTAACTAATTAAAATTTTAAATTTATTGTATTTTTTAGCCTTCTTTTACCTTGTTTGGAATATCGTCTCTTCGATTTGATTAATGATGATGTTTTGGCCGTATCTTCTTCACCATAACTCGGATTTGTGCAAAACCAACGCCAAAATGATCAAGTGAACATAAGTGATATTTTCATCAAGTTTGAATTCCGATTTTGGGTAATTTTCTTTTACTAAATTTCAAAATTGAAATTTTTAGTGTATTTTAATTATCATATTATTAAATATTTATTCATAAATGATCGAAAACGAAACGATTGGAGGATGAGGAGTCAAGAGAGCGAAAATCCCGTATGTTTACTCTAATCAATATGCAAAAGCATGATAAAGATGAGATCTTGCTCGGGCTGATCTTTAAATGTGTTTGGGAAGAAAAACATTCAAGGTAAGGCACTTCACCGTACTGATTATAACGAAACTAATAGTTAGGTATTATAGAATAAAATGATATAATGCGTAATTGTTCTAAAGAGAAAAGATAATTGAAATATAGTATTTTGATAAGTTAAAAATAAGAATATAATTTTATATCTTGTATTTTGTTTGTGATGAGGTAATGTGGATGAAACCTTATGTTGTTTGTGATTTTTTATTATTATGTGTGTCTGCGGTGTGAATCAGATGAATTATGTTGATGTGATATGAATGAAATTTTGGTTGTTTGTGGTTTTTAATATTGCGTGTGGGTTTGATGTGAATAAAAGGAAATGCCCTAGTCGATTATATTTGTAGATTGATGTTTGTGAAATAAATTTTGAAGTGATTTTCTTTAATGATAGTTTGTGGAATTTGTGGAAGGTATTTGCATTTCATGGCATATGCATCTTTTGCCTTTGTGGTGGATTGCCTTTGTGTTGGGTTACCTTTGTGGTGGATTGCCTTTGTGGCGGTTTTTCTTAGTGGCAGGTTGTCTGTATGGCGGTTTATATTCGGATCTTTTATATTTAAGAGCATGCATATTCACACATAAAGATAATTGTTGAATAAGAATTTGTGGATTCGATTTCGCTTAAATTGTTATGTTTGTATGATTTATTTTATAATATTGTATTGTATGTTTTGTTTGATTTGATATGGATGATGGAAAATTGACCCCTTACAAATAACATATTAGGTACATAGAAATTGAAGATATGAATTGATCGTGATATAACGTGATCAAATATTACATGTGCTCGTGGAAATGGAATCTGGTTTCTAATTGAATTTGTAATTTTGCAAGGAAGATTGTTTTAGTATAAAAACTTTATTGATGAGGATTTGGAATGTCTTAAATAGTTTACTTTAATATTTTTTATTAAATTATGATTTTTAGGAATTATTATGAATAACTATTTTGTTTAAATACACACAAAAAATCACATACTATTAAGGTGATATTTTTAAACAATGTCTTAATAAAAAATTGGGATGTTACATCCGACGTAGTCATAGGGATTCCTCCTTTAGAGGAAGGGGCTCCAACATCTTGTGCAAGCACGGCGGGTGCAACTGAGGCTTTCTTCTGTTTGTGTGCATCTAAAAATAGTAATAATTAACAAATAAGAGGAAGTACATGCTCGCATACCTCAAACGAAGCAAGAATATAACAGTTACCAACGAGTTTATTCCTCTCCTTAGTAAATATTGCACCCGTGATATCCCGATAACATATCTCCACAACAAAAAAGGAAAAGAAAGTCATCTTCATGGTCCTCTTTGCATCAGTAAGGGAATCATACAAAAATGAGTATGAATTAGCCTTCTTTGAGAAGTGATACGGGGACCAAAGTCATCTCCTTTGATCGACACACACAACCGACTCTGAAGAATGGGTTAGAAAAACAACAAATTCCGCATAAGCAAAAAGGGAAATAAGAGTGGCCAAAAAGTAGTCAGTCATGAACTTTTTCCATCTCTATTGTAAACACAAAAGACTTTATTCACTATGCAAAAGAAGGGAAAAGACAACGTTTTTTTTTGCCTTTTACAGCGCTTAAAAGCGCTGCCTAAGGTGGTGCTGCCGTAGGTAAAAACATTGTTTTATTTATTTATTTATTTATGAAAAAGTGCTGCCTTATGTATACTTTAGGTAGTGTTTTACCTTAAAAAGTGCTTTCTAAAGTAGGCCTTTAGCAGTGCTTTTACCTGAAAAAAGCATTTTCTAAAGTGAGCATTTAGCAGCATTTTTTCTAGCCTTATATGCTTTTTATTGACATATTTAGGCAACGCTTTTTCAGAGAAAAACGCTTTCTGTTGTCTCCCTTTAGACAACGCTTTCAAGCGCTGTCAACTATATATTTTATTTTCACTTTAAGGCAGCACTTTTAATGGAAACACTTTCTTTTGTATATTATTGACAAATTCCTTAAAGAATGACTCTAATATTGAAGAAGAAATTTCATCTAACAAAAGACATTGATAATAGGATTCCTTTTTCATTATCCAGCAAACAAAGGAGCAAAACAAGTTCAACAGATGAATGCATTATTTTTCAAAGATCCTACTAATGCATTAACTAATTGATTAACTTTCAAGTTTCAATCGAAATGTGAAAACACAAACTTGTTCTTTGATTCTTTTTCATAAAGATCTTAAACAGTGTCATATATTGTTCCTACCAATGCTACAAATCCCTCATTCAATGAACTATCCTCAATCTTTCACCAGTTACATTGTCTCAGATTTCAAACACAACTAATCAAAACAAAAACTCGGTAACACAATGAAACAAAAAATAATAAAATCAACACAATTTCCACATCTTTCAAATCCAAATGCTTAAATCAACAACTTATGAATCTATATAGATCCATAACATCACATAGAAGATGCCTAATTTTTTTCTTAGCTGGAAAGTTTTCATTCAATACAGATTACAACAACAACAACAATAAAAAAATCGTAACAACAACAACAAGACAATGTACAACAACAAGAAAATCGTACATACCCGGTCGGAGAAAGAACAATACCCATTTTCCGCTTCTTCTACTTCTCGAAAACGAAAAAGGCAGATGGAGAACAATGCCTGGTCGGAGAAAGAACGATGGTGGTCGGAGAAAGAATGGTGGTTGGAGAAAGAACAACGGCGAGAGAGAGAACGATTACGAGAGAGAAGAAGACTGAAAATGATTGGAAAATATAATTAGGGCGTTGTTCTAAAAATGGGGTGTTTTTATTTTTTAATTAATAAATGACCTAAGGAACCGCTTTTGGAAAGCGCTTTCTTTAGTTCTATATTTAGCAGCGTTTTTTCCTTATAAAGCGCTTTCTTTTAATAAGTTTATATCAGCGCTTTTAGAAAGCGCTTTCTAAGGTTAACATTTAGCAGCGCTTTCTAAGGTTAACCATATAGAAACACTTTCTAAGATGGGGTCTATGTATGGCCTTTAGCAGCGCTTTTAGAAAGCGCTTTCTAAAAGTAGCCTTTAGCAGCGCTTTTTTTAGAGAATTTTTTTAGAAACTTAGAGCAGCACTTTTTGATAAAAGCGTTGTCTTTTTAGTGTTGCCAAAGGCTACTTTTGGCGTAGTGATTGTTAGTTTGGCAAAGAGAAACAAAACCATAACTGACTTCCTTCTTAGAAACATGGTTTACATCAAAGAGGTAGAATAAGCGGTTATTGGAAGTTAAAACCATATCCATAGGTACTCATACCAGTAGTGTAATAACCTTACAAAAGCCCAAGTGAGCGAATGAAGATGCGGAAGTGGAACACGAATGTGATCAAGTATCTCTTTCTCAAAAGTAGTTAATGGAAGTAAGACGTCTATCTTCTAGAAGATGCAGTCATAGAAAAGAATAAGGCATCCTTCGAACTTGTTGCATATTCGTTTATCTGCATGGAATGTTGAGATCATACAATCTGAAGATAATCCCACCCTAAAGGAAACTTACCTCATAATAGCCTTTCAGATACAAAGAGGAAGTGCCTATAAATACTCAGGGTTCACCTAAGTGTAATAGTTTGTGTTGGTCATCTCCATTAGATTCTACGATTGAGTGAATCTTGTATATGCATTACAATGTAAACCATATTGATTAATAATAATAGGTCATCAAGGGGAAAAGTTCATCCCAAGAGGACGAATGAAACATCTCATTTCTAACACTGACGTGTCAAACCAAACAAGACCCCAACTATATTAGTGTGAGCCATAGAAGTGGTGCAAACGAAAATATCACTCATATGTGAATTACAATAATCACGAGAAGAATATATCCCGATCTAGAGTCACCCGAAGGCACATTTGGGGCGAGGATATAAAGGTCATGGCCATATAGAAGCTCCACAAATTCGGGATTCTCCATCCCTGTAAACGATGAAGACTCTTTGATGGTGAGCTCGAAAGCATCATTCATAGACGCATTCACTGGATTGACCATGATCATGTGCAGATGAAAGATAATTATGTACTTGTATAAGAGAAAGTGGGAGAAGGCGAGATCACAAATAAGTAAGCAATAAAAGGTCTAATTGCTTGAGCAAGAGAGATGATAACCAACCCTATAAGGAAGAAATTAGCGGAGAATATCACGAAAGCGAAAAGGGACTTTGGGGGCAAAACCTACCTTTTATAAAAAAAAAGTCAGTCGATAATCAACGGTCCAGATAAAAAATAGGAGAAAGATCTAAAGGGAGCAAGTCAATTGTCACATCAAGAAGAACAAGGAGCCAAAAATACTCAAGTATCCTAAGTAGGGGAATCACAGGGTTACATGTTGGGAGCAAGGAGTGAAACGTTTCAATAATGAGAAAATATTTAATGCACTTGTTCTCCACTACGTTTTCAACTGACTCTAAATGTTTCCACTCTGGTTCGAAGCGAACAATTTCCCTTGGGGCCGACCACGAATGATAAAGACTTTCTCGACTCCTTGACGTTCGACAAGCCTTGAGGGCAACTGTTCTGGATCAACCATTGACCCAAATTGCTTAGGTCCAAATCAATACAAATCCACTCAACATGAACAAGATATACAATTCATCTGACGCAAAATACAAGATACAATTTTGATCTTTAATCTTCCAGATCCATTCTGCACCGCCATATCGGAGATTAACACCACAAGTTTAGAATTTTGCAGCATGAAATTACATGCAATTTGGTTCCATAATGGAACAATATAATTTAACTTATATAAATTCATATATTTTTATTCTTTGTAATAAGAGATTCTAAATTTTTGTAAAAATACTTTTTATATTGTTTTAAATATTCATTCAAACAATTATTTAAAAATATATATTAACCTAACAACATGAACTAAAACCATTTTCATGATAATTTTGTAGGACTACAAATTACTATTTTTTGGTAGAAAAATAGAAAACAAAACTCAAAACTTTTATAGAGTGAGAATATATTTAACTCGTTTTCATTCATCTGTGAGATTTATATGACTTTTGTTTGTTTGGTTTGGGCGCCCTTTAATTCAATGAAAAAGTTATGATTTTAAAATTACAAATTATTTTTCACAAATTTATACAAGTAACTTATTATATTATAAAAAAAATTATCATTTGTAGCTGATGTATTCTCTATTGGACATATTTATGAAAAACCCATTTTTGTATTTTTTTAATAAACAATATATCTATTCCATATTTTATATAAATATATTAGTTATTTGATTTATTTAAAAAATAAAAAAAATTATAAATAAAATCAGATATGGAGTATTATATAATATTTGGAATTTGGGACCAGAATCTGAATGGATAAAATTTGGTCAGGTCAGTGACCACTTACTGTCTATTAGGTTAGTGGGTGATTGGCTGTTTTGGTTAGGTCGAATGAGTATGACAATCCAATTTTACATCATATACTATATTCTATCTTATCTACAATATATATTAAAATTTTAATGTATCTGTTAACGCAAATTGATAAATGATAATGATTTCTGCAATTATTTATTTATTTATCTATCCAGTAATTGAGAACATTATGACTTTATTAATAGTAAAATAATGTATAAGAATGAATTATTTTGTTTGGTGCTTATGGCCGGTGGTAAGATATTAAGGTGACAATTACAGCCATGTCACCATTCTCCCCAACTTGTGTGCTCTTAGGTGTAACACATTTAAATTGAGGATAACACAAAGATATGTTTGGTTTTATAGGAAAATTGAAGAATAGAGAAATAAGTAAGAAGTATATGGAAAAAAATTATTAAATTCATCATTGTCTCGGTAAGACATTTTCAGATAACATTCAAAATATTAAAACCATCCATAAGTTAAAGGCATGGGATGTCATTTACATAGGAGACAAAGAGAGTGTAAGTGAATATATTTTTCAATAGGGGACTTAAGTAATAAAACTAATGAGAGTTTGTTGAATATGAAATTTTCAATGTTGAATTTAGCTAAATAAGTCAAATTTGAACAATAATATGAAAGTTGGACAACTTTATTTAACTATTAAATTCATAAGAATTATAGATAAAAAAATTAATTTTTATATAAAACAAATTTTATCTACAAAGAATATATATAACTCAATATATTATTATTGTTATGTGTCGACTAAAGGCTCAGCCTGATGCAGGTCCAATTCAAATAACCTAATGCATAAAAGTCAGTTTACGTGAGATTCAAAATACATTTTTTTGTTATCTATTTATCACTGCTGGCTAGAGATTTCGACTGCGAGGTTTGAAAGCAACATCATGAGAATGTCAGACAGAAGAGTTTCGTCTCAACCAAAAACGAAAGAGTTAACCATAGGTCGACGATCAGCTGTGGGAATCTAGAACCATGTCGAAGCATTTCGACGTGTTCCACATACCCCGGGTCGAAAGCATTTCGACAAGATCGCTCAGGAAAATATGGAAAAGAAACTTCTCCAAGTAGTGTGACGAAGTAATGGGTGATTATCAGAAGAATGGGTTGACAGATGTCAAAGCCTGATTTGTTGGAAAAGTTTCCGACAATTATTTTATTTGTCTATATAAGTAGATTTCAATTTCAGTAATAAGGGTCGCATTTCTTCGCATTGTAAAGCGAGACACTCAAACTACCGAGCGTTAGAGAAACGAGTTAACCCCTACTCAAATGTATGATAGCGTCCCAAAAACCTTTTTTATTTTAAGTCATTTTAATTCCAAGTTAATTTAAAATACTTGCCTTTTATCTGTATCTTTTTATCTTTCTTTTGCTCGCTTTTATTGTCCTTTCGTACAAGCATTCCGCGTGCGTCTTCTATAAACACGAAAAATACCAACAAGATACACAAGAAACCCTCATTACCATTCTACATTACAAGAGTTCGCATCATAACTAATTGGACAGGGAAGTCATGGGACTTGTTTGGCTGATCCCGCAAGTAAACCTCGTGCGCAGGAGGCAAGCAGAACGTTCGCGAGAAATCCACGTGCGAACAAATTGGCACATCTAGTGGGACCCATTGGGTTAGTTATATGCACTTGCACAGTGGCAGAATGGTAACGCCACGTCCAAACGAAGTCTTTTCCATAAGTATCATCATTGGTATCATCATGCATAACTTTCTTGTGGAATTGACCAGCCTCAGGCTTTTCAGCTTTTAGGCTTTCGACCTGTCAAACCCTACCTGCTAATTGAGCCATATCCCTAAGGTATTAAGTGTCTAACTTTTTTTTAATCGAATAGTTGAATCTGCATGCATCCATTTCGACTAACTCATGTTCAGGGACTTGAGTAAATCATCTAGCTTTCAGAAGTCTGAACCTGTTTAGATATTGTTCGACGAACTCACTCGTCTTTCGTTTCACGCTAGCCAATTCCTTTAGGCTGATATTGGATTGTTCCATAAGATGACTTTGTTTGGACGCTAGCCACTATTTCGTTTCACGCAATACTAGAAGATGACTTTGACGAAGATATGTATGATGATACCAATGATGATACCTATGGAGAAGACTTCGTCATCAACCGTGGCATCGTATCTGTGTTGCCAACCGAATATTATATTGTCTTTGAAGTGTCTGAAACGGATGAGGACTTTGTGGCAAATGAAATTTCTGAAGACAAACCTTTATGCTACTACGTCATGAATGACGGGGTGGTCGAAGAAAAAATATCAGTATTTGAGAAACCTAGCGCTGACATGATGTATCATCTGAAGCCTCTTTTTATAAAGGCAAAGGTTGACGAAACAACGGTCCACAAAGTATTTATCGATGGCGGGGAAGCTGTGAATCTAATGCCCTACAGTCTCTTCAAGAAAATTGGAAAGACTGATGAAGACCTTCGACAACACAACATGGTTCTGTCCAATTATGAGGGCAGGACTAACAACATTCTGGGAGTGATCCAAGTGGACATGGTTGTAGGAACTACCACAAGGTCGACATTATTCATGGTGATTAACTCTAAGGCCAATTTTAACCTATTAATAGGTAGATAATGTATTCATGGTACAGGGGCAGTGCCTTCAACCCTACACCAAAGATTTAGTAACTGGAGAAAAGATGGTATCGTTGAGAACATCGAAGTCAACCAAAGCTACTACAAGGTCGACGATACCAAAGGGTCTAAGAGGTAATTTGATCATCACTTAGCAAACGTGGCCCCTTGTGATGATGGATCAGGTTCGTACACTTCCGTCGAAATTGGATGCATGCTTAACTTGGATCCAAATCATGGTTTTGTTTGGGATGATGTTGACATACCAGAAGAGCCAAATGAATTTCCACCTGCTAATGGTCTGAGGTCGACGGAAATGACCTCTGAGTCAGAGAGTTTGACTAGAATTTCGGCCTACCTGGCTAAAAACAAAAAAGAAATGGCTATGGAGAATAGGAAACGTCTAATCCTAACTGATACAGCTAGAACCTGTGGCCAACTTGGCCAAACAACAGCTTCAGAAAGCTGGAGGCTAGATTGTATTTATGACAATGGACCTTTAGGGTTTGAAAGGGACCCAAAAAATGAGCAATAACAAATGCAGGCTCAGGACCCACTTAAAGAGATTGATCTAGGGGATGGGAACACTGAGAGGCCTACGTACATAAGTACGAAAATAAGGTCGAAAATGAAGGCTAAGCTGATCGAAGTATTGAAAGAACATATATACTGATTCGCCTGGGATTATGGAGAAATGCCTGGTCTGAGTCGAAGTGTGGAGGAACACCGTCTACCTATACAACCAGGCAAAAGGCCAGTCAAGTAGCAACCTCGTCGGTTTTCCCCAGGGGTGACTGAAAAGATCAAACAAGAAATTGAGAGATTGCTCAAAAGACAGTTCATCAGAACTGCAAGGTATATCGAATGGCTTGCCAATATAGTTCACGTGATTAAGAAAATTAGAACACTTCACATTTGCATTGATTTTAGAGATCTTAACAATGCAACCCCCAAAGACGAATACACATTGCCTGTGGCAGAAATGCTCGTTGAATCAGTTGTAGGTTTTGAGTATGCTTGACGGATACTCAAGGTATAACCAAATCCTTATAGAAGAGGATGATGTTCCTAAAATGGTGTTTCGATAACCATAAGCCATAAGAACATACAAAATGAGTGGTGATGCCCTTTGTCCTGAAAAATGACGGGGTTACATATCAAAGAGCCATGAATGCCATATTCCATGACTTCATAGAGAAGTTCATGCAGGTCTATATTGACGACATCGTCATAAAGTCCTCGTCGGAGGACGATCATTTGGATCACCTTCGACGCACTTTTGAGAGGATGAGAAAATATGGACTAAAAATGAATCCACTAAAATGTGCTTTCGGTGTACTTGCAGGAGACGTTTTGGGCTTTGTCGTCCACAAAAAAGGCATTGAGATCAATCAAAACAAGACGAAGGCTATTTTAAATCTCAAACATCCTTCGACGAAGAAGAAATTTCACTCTTTGTTGGGGAAAATCAACTTCTTGAGAAGGTTCATCTCCAACTTAAGTGGTAAGACAAAAATGTTCTCGCCATTGTTGAAGATCAAGAAGGACAGTGATTTCCACTGGGGAGAAAAGCAACAAGAGGCGTTCGACACAATCAAGGGCTATTTGTCGAAGCCTCCTATGTTATTATCACCTAGTACGAATAAAAATATGAGATTGTATATTGCTGCTTCAAATACGACCATAGGAAGTATGTTAGCACAAGAGGACAACGATGGTGTCGAAAGAACCATTTATTACCTCAGTAGAATATTGATAGATGTTGAAACTAGGTACACTATGATTGAAAAATTATGCATATGTCTGACTTCTCATGTATAAACTTGAAGCAATATATAAAGCTTGTTGACGTTTATGCTTTTTCTCATTGTGATGTCATCAAATATATGTTGTCACAAGCTATTTTGCATAGTCGAATAGGAAAATGGGCACTAGCATTAACTGATTTTTCATGAACTTACAAACCTTTAAGAGCTATGAAAGGTCAGATATTGGTTGGCTTCATCGTCGATCATGTGGTCGTCGAGCCTCTAGTATTCGTAATTGAAATAAACCCGTGGAGATTATATTTTGATGGGTCGAGCCATAAGCATGGAACATGTATCGAGGTAATGATAATTTCTCCACAATGCCTCCCAACCAGATTCAAATGTAGGGTTTAGGGGGATTGTTCTAACAATGAGGCTGAGTATGAAACTTTAATTACTGGTATGAAGATATTAAAAAAGCTAGGAGCATAAAAAGTGGAAATCAAAGGCGACTCAGAGCTGGTAGTTAAGCAAATCACGCGAGAGTACAAGTGTATCAAGGAACATTTTCTAGCCTACTTTGTGATGGTGAAACATATATTGGAGCAGTTTGATGTAGCAAGTATTGTACACGCGCCCAGAATTGAGAACCAGGAGGCAAATGAGCTGGAGCAGATTGCGTCAGGGTACAAAGTGTCGAAGGACAAACTATATGACTTCATTGAGGTTCAGGAGAAAATTAGGTCAAATGCACCACCATTACCAGCTTTTGATAGGTTAGAAGCCAGTGAAACATGGTACAACGAAGTCCTAGTCATTGATGGATTGTCAACGACGGATTGGAGGCGATCCATCATAAAGTACTTAGAGAATATTGTCGGGGGAACTGACAGGAAAACTAACTACAAGGCTATGAGTTATGTGTTGATGGGAAATGAGCTTATGAAGAAAACCTCATAGGGGGTTTACTCAAGTGTATAGGAGACTCTGAAGCATATTTAGTCATATCAGAGGTGCATATTGGGGCTTGCGGAGCCCATCAAGTTGGCCATAAAATGAAATGGTTACTATTTAGATTGGGCGTCTATTGGCCAAGTATGCTCAAAGATTGTATAAAATTTGCTAAGGGATGTCAAGAATGTCCAGAACATGTCAACATCCAAGACGTCCCAGCCAACGAATTACACGGTATTGTGAAACCATGATCGTTTAGATGATGAGCTTTGAATGTGATAGGATAAATTCGACCGGCCTCGTCGAAACAATAAAAATTAATCTTGGTGGGGATATATTACTTTACTAAATGGATAGAGGCAATGCCTTTGGAAAAAGTGGACCAGGAAGCTGTTATCGACTTCATCCAAGGACATATAATATATAAGTTTGGGATTCCCGAAACCATAACCACTGACCAAGGTTCAATATTTATGGGTCAAAAGATGCAGGAGTTTGTAGCAGAAATGGGATTTAAGCTCGTCACGTCGACACCCTACTACGCACAAGCGAATGGGCAGGACAAAGCTGCAAATAAGGTAGTGATTGGACTTATTAATAAACATGTTACCAAAAAACCTAGAAACTGGCACAAGACTTTGGATCAAATCCTGTGGGCATACCGAACATCCCCAAAAGAGTCAACGAACTCGACACCGTTCCATCTGAATTTTGGTCATGACGACATCCTACCTTAAGAAATTGGCTTTCAGTCGATAAGGGTTCAATGTTAATTTGAGATCCCGTCAGAATAATATCGCAGTATGATGTTCGACGAGATAACAAATTTAGACGAAGAGAGGTTAAGGGTGTTGGACATTTTGTTGCATCAGAAAAAGATAGTGGCTAAGATTTATAATAAGAAGGTCAAGGAAAAGGCTTTAGAGGTTTATAATTATGTGTGAAAAGTTATATTACCCATGGATAGGCGAGATCGAACCTTAGGGAAATGGTCACCCAACTGGGAAAGACCCTTCAAAATAAGTCAAGCCTTCAGCAACAATGCCTATGAGATAAAAGAGATAGGTTTTGACGAGAGAATCTTGAGAGTAAATAGGAAATATCTAAAACGATATAGACCTATGCTACAAGAAGTACACATTCACGCATAAATTTTTTATTAATAATAATCACAACAGACCAATAACCAAAAGTGGCATACAAAGAGGGCATAATGCATTACAGAATTAAATATAAAAGCTAGTAGGCCAACAGAGTGCAGAAAATGAAATGCACAAACAACCAAATAGAGTTTGGCAAAATGTTGGTCATTCACCCATGCCTCTCCATGGTCCTGAATTGAGGAAGTTCATCCAGTCGTCATCAACATCTGGATCTAAGGCGTAACTTTGAAGTATCCTCTTCTTGGGGGGTTTCATCTTGGTCATTGACGTCTTCCCAACGATTTTAGCCCCAATCTCCTGCGCAGTAGCCTTAGAAGTTGGTTGTTAGGGGAGGGTTATGAATCATTTTTAGCCACCTTCTGGGCTACAATAGAATTTGAAGAAGCACTCATTTGAATAGGTGTAACGCGAAGATGCATGAAGCCCCGCCTTTTATAAGAGCAATATTCCTCGAAGGATGTACCTAGCGGTAGGGTAGGCGTGCAGTCAGTCTTGGAAAAGAGTGTCGTCTAAAAAAACAACCCTTTTGAGGTCTTAGAAACAGTGTCCTTGTTATTTTAATTAATATGAAGGACCAATTTTGAGGGAGGGGATTCAGGCCATTATATCCACTCCAATTACAAATGGACTAAGGGGGAGGATATTTATATCTAAGGTCAGACGATGCAAAGGTTTTTTTTTGCCAGGGATTTTGAGCTATCTTAGTGGGAAGATGGAAGATCCCCACGTATTAAGAAATTTGTGGTGCCAATGGTGGAATCATGACGAATATGACAGGTTGTCTTGGTCCGATAGAATGTGAGCAGTTGGTTGATACAATCGACAATAAAAAATGCGTCAAAATTGCACATAGAGTTCCAAAAGGCCAAGATTCTTGGTCGACTGCCTCTCTGTCGAAACTGGCCTTGGGGGGGGAGATTTGTTGGCTAGAGATTTTGATTGGGAGATTTGAAAGCAACATCATGAGAATGTCAGACGGAAGGGTTTCATCTCAGCCAAAGAGACGAAAGAGTTAACCATAGGTCGACGATCATCTGCAGGAATCCAGAACCACGTCGAAGTATTTCAACGCGTTCCACATACCCCGGGCCAAAGGCATTTTGATAAGATCACTCAGAAAGACATGGAAAATAAAATTCTCCAAGTAGTGGGACTGTAACACGGTGGGAGAACTGACTTTTAGTCATGTTGCGGATAGCAAGAGTCACCACCGACTTTTATTTTATCCATAAGAAAGGGACATAAAAGAACAGGAAAGACCGTTTTGAAAAGACTTGGGTTCGGGGGGTAGGTTATATAAAGGGAAGGTGTTAGCACCCTTTATATCCATGGTTATCCATGGGCTCTTAGTTACTTAACTCACTTAAATAGTTTTTGAAAAGGGTAGTGTGTGATTATAAATTTTCTAAGTACTTTGTAATGATCCTCGTATGGATGTATACAAAGCCTTGTTTGAAAATGTTTGAAGATAGTGAGGTGTGAAAAGTATTTTTGAAGAGTGAGCAAGTAACTATGAGGTACCTACCCTAGATGAAGTCTTTCGTCTTCTCGTATGTTCTTTCAATGGTAAGACTATACCTATTATTAAGGAATAAGTAGTCATTACCTTGGATGTTATTAAGGGACGGGCGTAGGGTCATCGTATGGTCATAGAAGGCAACTTAAGGGGTGTCTTTAGCAATTCGTAGGGACTATCATCATTTATTCGAAAGGACAAGATCTTTATCATAGGCAACCTTGAAGGGACTTGATCTTTTAAACCGTAGGGACTATGATGATTTATATTCGAAGGGACTTTGCTTAAGACATCCCTTTATTCGAGAGACTTGACCATTATTTCAAGGCAGCCAAGAGGGATACCCTAGGAAGTGCAGACAACTATCTTAGATCGACTTACGTGTGTGAGTGTTTATATTCAAGTATTTATCTTATTTAATTAATTATCTAAATCTGATTAATTTCAATTAAATTATCACTCCCTATTTATTAACCAAACAATTAAATAAATTAAATAAAATACGGAAATAAAATCTACGCTATTACATGGTTTATGGGCAGTTACAAAATAATCGGGCGAAAAATAAATTACAAATAATAAAAACCTACACATTTTTTCTAATAATTAAAATAAAGCGAGAAATAAATATTAACAAGAATAATAAGGAAAAATTAAATGATAAAGCAACAATTAGGGTTAGAGAAAATTAGGGACAATTAATAATATTAGGGTTATGTTAAAAATAAGGGTTAGAAAAATCAAAATTAAAATTAAAATCGATTAAACCCTAGTTATTAAGTTAATTATAAATTAATTACAAAATTAATAAAAAAACTTAAAAACTAAATTTTTGTTTGTAAAAAAAAATTATTTAAAGAAAATGATTAAAAAAATATTTATGAAATTGTTTAAAAGTTAAAATAGTTAGTAGGTTAATTAATTAGTTAATTAGGATTAATTAGAATTAATAATAATAATAAAAATAATTAAACTAAAAGAAAAAAGAAAAGAAGAAAATTGGCAAAAAGATAAAGGGTGGAGGCCTGGTTCGAACCCAAGACCTCCCCTTCCCAACTCAAGAGCTTTTCCACTGGGCCAATCACCTGCGCGTGATAACAAACGAAACGAAATTATTATAAAATAAACTCAATATTTGAATTTGGGAAAACACGCACAGACACCATCTTCAACCTTCGTATGTCCAGTTAGGATATAACTATGCTTTGTCCGTAGCAAAAGGCTTTAGTGACGGTTTTCTTCCGTCACTACAGAACCTGCAAGTTAGAACATTCATAATACCTCAAATAAATTCATTCCAATCATATAATTCAATTTATTATGGTCCAATGAGTTCAATTAAACCCTTAATTTCACGTGGAATCACTCTTATGCCAAATCCCTAATTCGTGAGTTCAAGAACCCTAAACATGGTGTTTTGCTAAAACGGCGTCGAAACTCAAATTGATTCACCCAGATTCGTTCTACACATTCAAACAAACATAGTTATGCAATCATAATCCATTTATCATGTATAAATAAGAAAAATCGAAAAAAATTTGAAAACAAAAGAAATATGAATTCGGTTTGATCAATTCATGATGATTTTGATGATAATGACTATGGAGAAACACTTAGTGATGATCAGGGAACCCATAGCAACCTTCAAATTGCTTTGAAACAATCCCAAATGCCAAAACCGAATCTTGTCTTTTGTTGGAAATTTTGAGTTTTGAATGTGCCTCTAAGCTTCAGATTTTTCGTCCCTCAGCATTGCCTTGTGTTCATGTACTTATGGTGAATAAAATTAGGTCAAAAAAGTGATAGTCTCTTGGGCTTTTTGGATGCCTTCATGATGAAGAAAGCCATGGTCTTAAATGTAAGAAAAATCAAATATTTTCATGCCTCAAAGGATTTGCACGAAATTTGATCCTCTCAATCAACATTAAATGGTATCTCAATCATTCTAGAACCAAAATCAGATTTTTTATTTGACTTTTTATATTTTATTTTCATTAAAATTGAATTTTGCTATATAAAATCCAAAATAATAAAATATAAAATATAAAAATCTGAAAAAATGATCATTGGGTCGTGCTTAGTGTTATCTTTGAGATTGGGTTGGAGTTTGGTAGGCCCATTTGGCAAAATTTGGTTTTAAGACTTCATTTGCTTCATATACTTCCCAAAAATTTCCCAACTTTGACAAGACTCATCTCCCTCAATTTTAAGGCTATGAAGGTGTTCTTGGACATTTTGGAAAGCTTAGAGAGTCCTCTAACCAACCTCTTTGGTATCATGTCCATATCATTTACCATTTTCAAATTATGCTTTTTGGAAGATGTTGACTTTTTGTTGACTTTTGAAATGACCTGTAATGTTTTAGCTCATACCTTCCAAATGAAGCATTTTTAGGCTTGGCTTGTGAGACACAAAGTTGTAGAGAATTCAATTTACTTCAAAATGAGATTTGGATGGGAAATTTTTGATGAAGCACGTGAAAGTTATGACTGGTCAAAGTTCAGTTGACTTTTCCTATGAAAACCCTAATTTAGAAACTCCTGATTCTTGATGATCTTAAATCTCTTTGATGAATCATGATAAACCCTTGATCAAATGATGAATTTTACTTCATAACCTTGATGTTGGCAAAAAATCATGAAGTTTGACTTTGGTTTGACCACAGTTGACCTCAGTTTGACTTTTTAACCACTTTGATTGATTTTTGCATATCTGATCATCTAACTGAGCAAACCTTTTGGGAAAGCCTTGAAATTTGACATAGGGATTCTTGAAGACATGTAGGATGTTATGAAGCTCACTTGAGGCCTATTTATCCTGATGAAATCCAAACCCCTAGTTTAGGATGCATTGCTTAGGGGATGTTTTGTTTGAGGAAATTGTCAAACTTTCTAACTAATTGTGAACCTTGTGAACCTATTGGGATACCTTGTGAACCTCGTGAACCTCTTGGGACACCTTAGAACACAATTCCTTGACTAGGGGAGGGAAGATTTTGGGGTGCAACAGGGACGAAGTAGTGGGCGGTTACCATAAGAATGGGTTGACAGGTGTCAAATCCTGATTTGTTGGAAAAGTGTCAGACAATTTCCTTATTTGTCTATATAAGTAGATTTCAATTTCAGTAATAAGGGTCACATTTCTTCACATTGTAAAGGGACACACTCAAAATACCGAGTGTCATAGAAACGAGTTAACTCCCTACTCAAATGTAAGATAACGTCCAAAAAACCTTTTGTATTTCAAGTCATTTTAATTCCAAGTTAATTTAAAATACTTGCCTTTTATTTGTATCTTTTTATCTTTCTTTTGCTCGCTTTTATTGTCCTTTCATTCAAGCATTTCGCGTGTGTCTGTTATAAACACACAAAATACCAAAAAGATACACAAGAAACCCTCATTACCATTCTACACTACAAGAGTTTGCAGCATAACTAATTGGATAGAACAGTCATGAGACTTGTTTGGCCGGTCCCGCAAGTAAACCTCATGTATAGTAGGTTTACGGAACATTTGCGCGAAATCCATGTGCGAACAATCACTCACTACATTCATCTTGAATTTTGAACTAAATTGAGCGTTGGAGTGCTAACCTTTAGGTATGGAAATTTGGTGGAATGGAGCTTGCTTTGGTAATTCAAATTAGGTTTGGTAATTGAAAATTTGGTGGGAAAATGGGAAATATTGGTGACTAGTGAGGGTTTATGGTAGGAAATGATCAAAGTGATGTAGAGAATTCAAAGGAAAATGGATCTAGAATATTCCAAATGAGATCAATGATCAAAGTGTGCTGAATTTGAATAAAATATTCAAATTTTGCACTGGTTAACGCATAAGGTTAACCGATTAACCAAGCTAAAATTTTAATATTTTATTCAAATGTGATTGTTTGGTTGTTGTGGTCCGATTCTTTTTGGGCGTCGAAGAAAACATGGAAATGAACCTTGGAATTCCTCGAATAAATCAATTAACTTGAGAAATCCTTTATCAGATAAATTTTGAATTATTTGCGGATAAACTTTGACTTTTATCTGTGAAATTCATTCAAGCTGCGGGACTGTTATTTTTGGCATTTTCAATTGTTCCTCCTCCTGAAAATGTTAGTGAAAGAAAACAAAATATTTTTTTGGATTTTAATTAGTGGTTAGTAAACATAAACAAATAAAAGCAAATAAAAAATATGGTGATCCCCTGTGAGGCATAAACCCGCAACTGAAAAGGATAAAGGAACCAGTACATGATCTTGTTTGTATGTAAGATGCAAATGCGATGTGAAAAATCTTAGGGTAAAAAAATAGGGTATGACAAATGCCCCTATTTAAGTTTATTCTATCCAGAGATATGAAGATTGACATCTTCGTTTCGGCAAGATGGAAGATACTTAAATATCAAAAGCCCAATTTTTGGCCCTAAGAGGCCATGAAACTGGAATGCAATGAAATGAAACGAAATGATATGAATCGATATGAAATGTAAATGAAAATATTATGAAATGATATGAAAGCTTATGAAAATGCAGAGAAATTCGTAAGGAACAAAACGAAACATGAAAAAGAATAAACGCTGAGGATAAGGAGCATAAAACTCCGACGGGGAAAAGAAGCATGCTAGAGACCACCACATGGCTCAGCTGTGGTAAAAATCTCCAAGAATGGCAATTGGACATAAAGGATCACAACATCCAAGAATGACATTGAATGAAGTGAGAAAAGTCCCGAAAAAGTACATCAAAAGCATCCAAGAATGACATTAATGACTTTACTAGGGATATCCGAGAATGGAAATCGGAAAAAGGTAATCACAACATCTGAGAATAACAATCAGATAAAAATGTGAATCACAACATCCAGGAACAGAACTGAATGAGATGGGAAAAGTTCGGGAAAGTACATCACATCAATGATGACTCTAACATGGAAATCTGAGAATGGCAATCGGATAAAAGATGTATAAGAATCTGAGAAGAAACAACAAGTATGTGAAGCAAAAGTTCTGGAGAGACAAAGATAAATGCCAACAAAGTTGGGCTTTGATCACAAGGTAAGATGTTGAAAACAACAGGACCTCAAGAAAACGCATAATGAGGAATAACACAGTCAAATATACAAACGTATGCGGAAATGGGGACTAACACACCCAAGAAAACACATAATGAGCAATAACATACTCAAATATGCAATCATACGGAAATGGGGAATAACACATCCAAGAAAATGTATAATGAGGAATAACACACTCAAAAATGCAAACATATACGAAAATGGGGAATAACACGCCCAAAAAAATATATAATAAGGAATAAAACACTAAAATATGCAAACATATACGAAAATAGGGAATAACACACCCAAGAAAACGCATAATGAGGAATAACACACTCAAATATGCAAACGTATACGAAAATGGGGAATAACACACCCAAGAAAATGCATAATAAGGAATAACACACTCAAATATGCAAACGTATAAGAAAATGAGGAATAACACACCCAAGATAACGCATATTGAGGAATAACACACTCAAATATGCAAACATTTACGAAAATGGGGAATAACACACCCAATAAAATAATATGATAGAAAATGCTTGACAACCAGTTTAGACTCTTAGGGGAGTGAAAAAGATGGAAGACTAATTCTTCAACACAGAGATCACTGTCATTCTGCTCGGAGATTAGAGATGCTACTATTGAACAAACCTCTATCACACCGGTAAACTATATCAAGTTAATAATATTTTGAGAAAACTCATGAAAAAATGCTTAGGGATTCTTGAAGAAAGTTGCCCCACATTCAATGACTGATGAGGGTAAACCGATAATGGATTCAGTTCATGGCCACTGTCGGAGAAAATTGATCAAATCATTGAAATGACTGTCGAGAGAATAATTTGATCATGGATCCAGTTCTTGAAATGAATGTTGAGAAGATAAGCCCAATATGAAACTTGAAGATCTTCTAATTAACCAAATTTGAGAATAACTTGTACTAAGCAACAACTCTTTTGAACCAGGACCTGGGAAGAACTTGTCCCTGATAAGATCACTGACCAAGTTTCTCATTTGTTTGAAAATTCCTTGATGAGGAAAGTTTGTTTGCAAATAAAGAGTGTTTGTACAAACCTGGTAATTTTAATGCAAAGTTCATGCAAAGTTTGAAATCAAAATTCATTTTTGGAATGAAATTTATTGATGTAAAGTAAGTGTAAACATTTTCAAAACATGGAGGGACAATACTTTATGGTACAATGGACATGGAACTATGTTTTGTCAACAGACCACCTATTTTGGATGGTACCAATTGTGATATCTTGAAAGCGCGTATGGTGACTTTTCTAAAATCTATTGATTGCAAAACCTGGAAAATAATTATCAAAGGTTGAGAACACCCTACTGTGAAGGGCAAAGATGGGAAGGATACAACTGAATTGAAGCCAGAAAAGGGTTGGTATAAGGAAGAATATGATCTTACTCTTGGAAACTTTAGAGCCTTGAATGTATTATTCAAAGGTGTGAATAGGAACACCTTCAGACTAATAAATAATTGCACTATTGCTAAAGATGCTTGGGATATTTTGAAGACTGCTCATTAAGGAACCTATAGGGTGAATGTAACAGCCCGAGCCTTCTGTGCTCCCGACACTATTACCTCACGATCTTCTTTATCCCCACACTAGTAGAGTTTTTGCCTTCCGTGGGAATCAAACCATGTACCCTGGGGTTCAAGTACATGTTAATTCAATTTCCTAAGAATTTTGACATGAAGGTCACAACGATTGAGGAAGCTCGAGACATCAACAATATGAAGGCGGAGGATCTTGTTGGGTCACTTCAAACTTTTGAATTAACTATCAATGACAGATCTGAAAAGAAGAAAATCATAGATTTTCTGTCTAATACTGAAGAGGAGACTAACCAAGGCAAAAGGATTCAATGCCATGGATGTGAATGCTTTGGACACGTAAGATCTGAGTGTCCTGCGTATCTGAGTAATCAATAGAAAGACCTATATGTGTCATGGTCAGGAAATGATTCAGAAAGTAATCCTGAAGGATAATCTGTAAAACATGTTACTATTTTGACTGGGATATGTGATTCTGATGAAGAATCAAATGGTCGAGAATTTATTTTGGAAGAACATGTTGCTTCATATAAAGAGTTGTGCCTCAAAAGTGAAGAAGTGTGTCAACTGGGAGAGGATCAAAGGAAGGTCATTGCTCAACTTCAGGCTGAAAAGTTGAGTATCTGGCTGTCATCTCTTATTTGAAGGAGGAAGTTGTATTGCTCAACTCAAAACTTAAAAATATGACTAAATTTGTAAGAATGCTTAATAGTAGTTCTGATGTGTTGGATAAAATCATTCAAACCGGGAAGAATGTTGGAGATGTTACAGGTCTTGGTTATGATAATCAAGCTTCGATGAAGAAAGGAAAAGTGGTTGCAATGAAGTTTGTTCAACTTAAAAGAAAACATGAACAAAAGATGTCAGGTCAAAATTCCCAATATCAAAAAAGACATCATTGTCAAAGCAAAACCCAAGGATGGAGATGTCCTTATTGTGGAAGGTTTGGTCACATACAACCTTATTGTTACAAATTGTATGGTTATCCAAAACGGTCAACACAACTTAGGGATAATCATGGTATGATTAAAACTAGAAAGATGTGGAAACCGAACATTGCTAAAAGTGAGAAAGATTTGTCTGAAGACAAAGAGGAAAGTGTTGGTGAGAAGAACCATCAGTCTATAGAGATGGTCAATGTTGATGATCAAAATACTAATGATATGGCTTCTGCTACTAAGAAAAGTAAGGAAGCATCCTCAAGTGAGTCAGAGTATGATGTCGAACAAAATGTCAAGGATATCATGCCTCTAGAAAATAAGCAAGTTGTAGCTGGGAAACAAATTCCTGCTTCTTTTAGTGTCTTTTCTGCTCTTGGTGATTGAATGTGTTCTGCTGTTGATTTTCTTAATTTTGGTTGATTTCCCTTAATGCATAGTTGCTTGGTTTATCATATTATGGCTAAAGGGGGTGGAAGTAAGTAGTAATAGTGTTATTTGGTTGTTTCCTTAAGGGGGAGATTATGTTATTAAGGGGGAGACATTTCTTTTAACTATTTGTTGCAGAAGTTCTTTGCGAAAGAGGTTGTCTTGTTTTCCGTTGTTATTCTGATGTTAGCCTCTGACCTGAGTAGAAGGGTTATTTGATTAGTTTTAGCCAAAATATGCCAAAGGGAGAGATTGTTAGTTCTGTAGTTTCGGTGCTGACATTAATTTTGGCAAAATTAACCCGACAACGGCATGTCAAATAAGAAGTCCTAACAGGGTTATTTGACATCTTTGTGTGGTACAACAGGTGTTGCTATTTTATATCTCTTGACATATTTGATTTTATTTTATGAGTATCTTTAGGATATACCTCATTATTATGCGCAGGTCAAGAAGATTTATTAGGAGCAAGTCCAAATTTAATTGGATTTCTTAAAAAGGATCTTGGAGACTTTTTAGGAAACTAAAGATCTAAAAGTTTCTATTTTCTTGGAGAATATCTTTGCAGATTTTGTGCAGCCGAATTGATACGTTTTTTAAGCCTAAATCTAGTCTAGTTTATTGTTATAAATGGGATGGACTTAACATAATAAAGGTGTGGAGAAAATAAATTGTCTCTTAGTGAGTTTTTAGGGTTTGTGTATTTGTGAGCTTCTCTTATATCATGTTGATACTAGAGTTGGACTGTTGTATTGAGTTGTAATTTTTGTCACTGTTGTGATTGAAAGAGAATTGAAAAGGCTCTTATACCTAGGAGATTCTTAGGTAGAAATTAAGAACAGGTAGTGATTAAGTGATAAGTTGTAAACGGGGGAGTTTAACTTTGAATTAATATTATTATAATGGATTTCATTACTGGCTTGGTAGCCCCCATAGTAGGTGAATTACATTGAACTGGGTTAACAATTGTTGTATGTTTATTTACTTTCTGCAATCTTTTATCATGTTCATCTTGTTCATTGTGTGAAAAAGCAAAGATCAGTTGTTCTGACATCTCATAAGACATTTGTGATCTACTATACCAAAATTTAAAATACACCTTAAAACCTTTCATTCCTATACCTTCCATACCTTCTGACTCCAATCTTGCACCATACCCCTCCCCTCAGCATTTCCAACCTTCCCCAACACCTGTCCATTCTCCCATACTTCAACAAACACCTTCAATCACAGTTATGATCCCTACTCATAAATCTCATTGTATCTCTCAACCTCCTTCGTATATCCAAGACTATCATTGCTCCTTACTTCAAGGCACTACTTCTTCTAATTCTACCAAAAGGTAAACCTTTTTACCCTATTAAAGATGTTATTTCCTATGATATTGTTTCTACTTCTCATAAGTGCTTTAATTTGAAACTTTCTAGCCTTATTGAACCTTCCACTTATACACAGGCTGCTACTGACCCTAATTGGTAGCTTGCTACCAATCATGAGCTTAAATCCCTTAACACTAATCATACTTGGAATTTAGTCAAGTTACCTCCCGAAAAACATACTATTAGATGTAAATGGGTTTTTAAGGTAATTTTCCTGGCCAATGGGACTATTGAGAGATATAAAGCACAATTAGTTGCTAAGGGGTTCAACCAAACAGAAGAAATTTATTATTTAGTAACTTTTAGTCACATTGTTAAAATGACCATTATACGTATTCTTCTTTCCTTAGCCGCTTCCAACAATTGGTACCTTCACCAATTGGATGTTAACATTGCGTTTTTACGCGACGATTTGGATGTAAAAGTGTATATGAGGCAACTTCCAGGATTAAAACCTTCTAACAAATCCTTAGTTTGTAAATTGAATCGCTCTATTTATGGCCTTAAGCAAGCGAGTAAAACTTACGTCTACACTCACTACTTTCAGATACACTCAATCAAAATCTGACTATTATTTGTTTACTAAGTTTTATAATAACTCCTTCATTGTGATTCTGGTTTATGTCGATGATTTATTGATTGCAGGAAATAACTTGGTTGAGATTTCTACTCTCAAAACTGTCTCAGACACCAAATTTAGCATAAAAGATCTTGGAAACTTAAAGTATTTTCTTGGCTTCGAAATCACAAGGTCATCTATTGGCATTTCGGTTTACCAACGTAAATACACTTTGGATCTTCTTCAACGACATGGTCTCTTTGCTGCTAAATCTTTAAACACTCCCATGGATCCTTCTCATAAATTTTAAAATGACAAAGATCCTCCCTTATCTAATCCTACTGTTTATAGAAACTTGATAGGAACGTTAATTTATCTTACACACACGCTCTGATATTTTGTTTTTTGTTTGCAGATTATTTCAATATCTATCCAATCCTACTTCTTCACACTTATAAGCAACTTATCGTATTTTTTGTTTCCTCAAAGTTGAACCAGCTCAGAGCCGTTAGTTCAAAGCTTCATCTGAATCATTACTCACTGGTTTTGTTGATTCGAATTGGGGGGCCAGCTCTGATACATGTCGCTCCACTAGAGGTTTCTACTTCTTTCTTGGCAGCTCCGTTATATCTTGGAAAAAGAAGAAACAACACATTATTTCATGCTTTTCGGCTGAAGCAGAGTACATGGCTATAACGAATGCAACATGTGAAGCTCAATGGTTTCTTTATCTTCTTCGTGACCTTGACTTCCGTCACAACAAACCTGTTAATATATTTTGTGACAACACTTCTACCATTCAAATAACAAACAATCTTGTCTTCCACGAACGCACTAAGCATATTGAAATGGATTGCCATGTTGTTTGAGACAAGATTCAAGATTGTGTTATTCATCTCATGCCTATCAAATCCTTCGACCAAGTTGCCAACCTCTTCACCAAAGCTCTACATTTATGACTTTTCTCTGTTAAAACCATCTTGTGATATAATTGCATCATGATGTCTAAGAAAACAATCTAATAGATCATTGTATCAAGTAGTTGGATCATAGTCTCTTACCATAAAAATGGTTGCATGTGCAGCAACACCAACTATGAGAAAGCCCTCAATCCACATGTGATGTGTGAATAATGATAGTTGTGTACCATAGTCAATAGCTAGGTATGGATAAAGAGGCATCACATACATATGGTGAGCTACAATAATGGTAAAAAAGCATAACATAACCAGGTTAATAGATAATTGAGCATGCCATGATGTTGTTAGGATCTCATATAGACCTTTATGACCCTGGCCTGTAAATGAACCGTTATGGGCTTCTAAAAGATCTTTTATGCCATGACCAATACCCCTGTTAGTTCTATACATATGAATCACAATGAGAAAAAGAATTGCAATAGCTAAATTATGATGTGCAATATCAGTAAGCCATAAACCACCAGATAGTGGGTTTAATCCTCCATGAAAAGTAAGAAAGTCTGCATATTTTGACCAATTCAAGGTAAAAAAGGGGGTTGCTCCCTCAACAAAACTTGGATAAAGTTGAGCCAAAAGCTCCCAATTCAAGAGAAATTCATGAGGAAGTGGGATCTCTTTGGGATCTATTCCAACATTTAGAAATTGGTTAATTGGTAAAGATACATATACTTGATACCCCACCAAAGAAAGAGACTCAAGTCCTAGTAGACCTTACAAATGATGATTCGACATGGATTCTACTTCTTGAAACCAAGCCAATTTTGGAGCAGTTTTGTAATAATGAAACCAACCAGCAAAAAGCATTAAGGCTGCAAAGACCAACGCATCGATTGCAGTACAATAAAGTTGTAATTCACTAGTTAATCTAAATGCTCGCCAAATCTGAAAAAATCAGAGGTTATTTATATTCCCCAGAAACCTCCCCCTACACCACCATTCAATATTTCTTGTCCTACTATTGGCCAAACCACTTAGGCACTAGGTCGAATGTGAGTAGGATCATTTAGCCATGCTATATAATTGAAAAAATGAGCACCATGGAAATGCATGCCACTCAGCCAAAGAAATATAATGGAGAGTTGACTGAAATGAGCAATAAATACTTATCGGGAAATCTCCTCTAAATCACTAGTATGTGTCGCTCCCAGGATTTTCATCCTAGTACAAACACGAAAGTGGCGCAGAAAAGGTAGAGTTTCCAGCCATGAATTTTTATCCCAAGGAAAGGGAAAGGTAACGTTGCATAAACCTAGGAGAATGAAAGAACATGGTCTTGCGAACCGAAGATACTGAGTTCGGGAGTCTATTACGAACTAGGAAGGTATTAGCACCCCAGATCGTCTGTCGTACCCGACGAGATCTACACTTGCTTGAATGATTTCAAAGGGTAAAGAATAAACTGATGTTGAACTGGAAAAGAGAACAAAAAGGTATGAGGGAAAATGTAGGGAAAATAAAGAATGTGCTCGAATGGGCCCTACCCTACTGCCTACGTATCTCATGAGAAATGAGAATCAGAGTCGCAGTAGTTCCCCTAACTAGGGATGGAATTTGTTTGTTTGTGTTTTTAATGATTAAACTGCTTATGCCTATGCTCAGGTGTTGCAGGCTCGTCTGGTACGAGTGCGTTTACCGTCTTGCAAAGAGACACGTCGAAGTGAGTTCTTACATTAAGAGTGAAGAAGGTGAGAAGAGAATTCTCGCAGGAAAGATGCTTGTTGTTGGTTTATTGTCTTTTAAAAGAAGTGTTTTGATTATGTATTTGTCGTATGGACAACACTAAAGATTATGATACAAGAGCGAATACTTTACAAGGACGCCCCAATGGAACGTTTGCAAAGCATTCTAGAAGAGTGGAGGGGACCTCCACTAATCATTTCCTATATAGCTTAAGGCTTGTGGCGTACTGTGCATACTTTTATTGTTAAGTTTTTTCTGGATTTTCTTTGAAGATGAGAAGAGGGACTCAAAGCTGTAAAGAAAAAACTACGGGGAGACTAAGACTCGAACCTTAATGTTAGCATGCCAATATTGATCCTAATGTTGAGGATTAAAGGGAGAAACCTACCTAAATTAGCATACATGGATGAATATCCTAAAGTCTATCACATCTTGGCTTTAATCTAGAATTAAATCCAAGTTGTGAACCCTAAGGGAGCATGTGAGTCAAACACAAGTAAGTGGATATTGAACATAAAATGTGAACATTAAAAGAAGTAATGAACATTGTCCTCCTATGTTATGGTTGGTGAATTGTATGATGAATCGTGAAAGGAATGGAGTGATGGATCGAGTGGGTTGATTGCGTTGTGCTAGACATGCGACTTATGGTAAGAATCATACAAGGTTTTACTTCAGGTTTAATGGAGTGGAACGAGTGTGAAATCGTGGGAAGTCCTAAAAACGTGTGAAATTTATTTGTTAATTTCGAAAATAATTCGACGTTGAATCAAATATTTATTTTCTTCTCTTTTTGAAACTTGATTTTCTAAGCGCTTCATTTTTATCTTTTTCTACCTTATTTACATGTACCTTACAAGCATACATCAAAAATATAAAGGCATCCTAAGCTATTACATCATGGAAGGATAAAAAGCGACAAAGCCATAAAAATACATCAAATTATAATGAAAATCGTTAGTGACCAGAATATAATACGCGTATGCAAAATATTATGAGCAAATGGATTAATATGCAAAGGTGCAAAGTATTTAAATGCGTATAAACAAATAATCGAAATTAAATGTGAAAAGTCGTAAAATCGGGAATTAAAAAATACCAACTATTTTTTAATATGCTAAAATGTTTATTTTTAATTTTCTTGAACTTTTTATGAAGCGAAACTATTTTTTAAAATTGATTTTGTAAGTGAAAATAAAAAAAAATTAATGACACCAAGGGGTTTGGGATAGTAAATATTCAGTTTAAAAATGCAATGGGACATGCTTTGGGGGGTGAGGATAGTAGTAATATGCTAAGTGTAACGCGGTGGGAGAACTGACTTTTAGTCATGTTGCGGATAGCAAGAGTCGCCACCGACTTTTATTTTATCCAAGTGGAAAGGACATAAAAGAACAGGAAAGACCTATTTTAAAAGACTTGAGTTCGGGGGGTAGGTTATACAAAGGGAAGGTGTTAGCACCCTTTATATCCATGGTTATCCATGGGCTCTTAGTTACTTAGCTCACTTAAATTGTTTTTGAAGAGTGTAATGTGTGATTAGAAATTTTTCTAAGTACTTTGTAATGATCCTTGTATGGATGTATACAAAGCCTTGTTTGAAAATGTTTTGAAAATATTGTGAGGTGTGAAAAGTATTTTTGAAGAGTGAGCAAGTAACTATGAGGTACCAACCCTAAACTAAGTCATTCATGTTCTTATATGTTCTTTCAAGGGTAAGACTATCCCTATTATTAAGGAATAGGTAGTCATTACCTTGGATTTATTTAAGGGACGGGTGTAGGGTCATCGTATGGTCAATGAAGGTAACTTAAGGGGTGTCTTTAGCAATTTGTATGGACTAGCATCATTTATTCGAAGGGACAAGATCATTATTCCGTAGGCAACCTCGAAGGGACTTGATCTTTTAAATCTGTAGGGACTTGATGATTTATACGTGAAGGGACTTTGCTTAAGGCACCCCTATATTCGAGGGACTTGACCATTTAAAGGCAACCAAGAGGAATACCCTAGGAAGTGCAAGATGGCGATCAAAGATCAACTTACGTGTGTGAGTATTGTTTTCAGATATTTATCTTGATTATTAATTTTCTAAGTCCATGGTTCATTTATTTCTTGGCACTCCATATGTTACTAACCACGCAGTTAATATGAAAAATAAATGACAGAAATTAAAAGGTAGAAAATAAAATTCCTACACTATTACATGGCTTAGGGGCAGTTACATAATAATAATAATAATGGCGGAAAATAATAAAAACCAATTATTACAAAGGCGAAGCAGCTACATAATCAGGCAAACAGTGAATGAATAACATAAAAATGAGTGAATAAATTAGAGAAAAAAAAGTTTGCAAACTAGGTTAAGAAAACAATTAGGGTTAGGGTTTGAGAAAAATTTTAAGGTTTAAAAAAATTTAAGGTTTAGGAAAAATTTTAGGGTAAAAATTAGGGCAAAATCTGGGTTTTAAGATAAAGATTAGGGCTAAATTTTTAGGGTTTAAAGTTTATGAAAAAAATTAAGACAAGATTTATGAAAAAATTAAGGTTTATGAAAAAAAATTAAGGTTTATGAAAAAAATAAGGTTTACGGAAAAAATTAAGGTTTACAAAAAAAATTAAGATTTAGATTTATAAAAGAAAAAGGTTTTACAAAAAATAGGTTTAAGGTTTATATAAAAAAATATATGTATTAAAAATAAAATAAAATAAAGATTTTGATACCCAAAATATTGGGGGTTGGTGTTGAACCCCTGACTTTGCCTTTGCCAACAAAAACCTCCAGCCACTACGCTACGCCACGTTTCTTTGCCAAAATGTTGGGAATGAGTGTTGAACCCACGTTTCTTTGCCAAAATATTGGGAATGAGTGTTGAACCCACACCCTCAGACTTTCAACCTTAGGTCTTTGTCACTAGGCCAATCAGCGCACGCCACACACCATCTTCTTCCTCCCACCTGCATATTTTTGGTATATACTATTGGAAGAATTAAAAAAAGAAATAAATAGGATCAAATAAAATCGCTGCGGATTTTAAAATAATGAAAAATAAGAAAAGCGATTAAATAAAATCTAAAAAATATTAAAACCATGCTAAAAATCTAATAAAACCAAATAAAGAACGCACAATTTTTTTTTGATTTTTTTGAGAATATGAAAATAGAAAATAAATCAAATAAAATAGAAAAAAGAGGAATTTGCGATTTTGAGGGTCGAAATCTTTTAGAATTTCATTCTAAAAGAGTATTGTTCGTCAATTTTTTTTTGAACTTCTAGAAAAAATTCGGAGTAAATCAAAACAGTAGTACTTACCTGACTTACCTGTCAGCCTGGAATTCTTATCACTACTGCAGCCTTCGAAGTATCGACGAAAACATATTACCGCAGATTAACCAATAATTTAGTTCTCCATGGTGCCCTATGATTCCTGCATCGAAACTTAAATCCAACTATCCAAAAACCATCTACACAATCAAACAAACATATTATGTAATCAAAATCAATTAATCATGCATAAATAATTGAAATTGAAAAAAATCAAAAGAAAAGCAAGAATATGAATTTGGTTTGTATGATTTGGCATGAATTTGATGATGAGGATGATTGGAATAGGTTCAGGAAACCTCAAGGATTCATTTGCAGCCTTTAATCGACTTGTAAAAGTGGTGGATTGTGGAAACCTAATTTTGAATTATGTGAAATTTTAAAGTACGAATATCATCCTCTTGCTCTCCATCCTTTTTTTTGTCTTGTGATGTTGTTGTGGTTATATAGTAATGTAATTAGGTTAAGAATTTGGGCCTTGGTTGGAGTTGTATGGGTTGCTTGAAGGTGAAGAAAGCTATGGTCAAAAATATCAAAAAAATTCAAATGATATGTTTCCAAATTGGTTGTGCACAAAATTGGAGAGTATCAAATCAACTTAAATGATGTTTAAGAGCTTCTAGAAGAAGAATCAAATCAAATATTTGTATTTTCATATTTTATTTTGATTTAAAATGAATTTTAATGAATAAAATCCAAATAAATAATAAATAAATTATAAAAATCATAAAATATTTGAATTGGGTCGTGCTTGATGTTATCATGAAGATTGGGTTGCAAAATGATTGGCCCATTTGGAAAAAATTAGATTTAAGCCCTTATTTTCTTCATACACCCCTTGAAAATCTCCCAACTTTGACAAGGCATAAATCCCTCAATTTTAAGGCTATGAAGGTGTTATTGGACATTTTGGAAAGCTTAAAGATACCTCTAACAAACCTCTTTTGTCTCATGTCCATATATTTTACCATTTTCAAGTTATGCCCTTTGGAAGATGTTGACTTTTTGTTGACTTTTGAAATGACCTATAATGTCTTAGCTCATACATTCCAAATGAAGCATTTTTGGGCTTGGCTTGTGAGACAAAAAGTTGTAGAGAATTCAATTTCCTTCAAAATGAGCTTTGGATGGAAAAAATTTGATGAAGCATGTGAAAATTATTGCTGGTCAAAGTTCAGTTGACATTTCCTGTGAAAACCCTAATTTAGAAACTCCTGATTCTTGATGATCTGAAATCTCCTTGATGAATCATGATCAACCATTGATAAAATGGTGAATTTTACTTCATATAATTTATGTTGGCAAAAAATCATGAAGTTTGACTTTGGTTTGACCACAGTTGACCTCAGTTTGACTTTTTAACTGCTTTGACTGATTTTAGCCTATCTGATCATTTGACTGAGCAAACCTTTTGGGAAAGCCTTGAAACTTGACATAGGGATTCTTGAAGACATGTGGGATGTTATGAAGCTCACTTGAAGCCTTGAAAGTCCATTTAGCCTGATGAAATTCAAAACCCTAGTTTAGGGTGCATTGCTTAGGAGGAGGCTTTGTCTGAGGGAATTGTCAAACTTTCTGACTAATTGTGAACCTTGTCAACCTTGTGAACCTTGTAAACCTATTGGGATACCTTGTGAACCTTGTGAATCTCTTGGAACACCTAGGTACACAATGCCTTGACTAAGGGAGGGCAAATTTTGGGGTGCAACACTAAGCCCAATGCGTTAAGGGCCTGATGGTGTACGATACGCCCTCAGTCAATTATGTTGACTTTAGAGTTCAATCTGAGCCATCAGATTAAGAGACCATTGATGATGATGTGATGAATGTAACACCCCATTTTTAATATTTAATCGTCGGGTAATTTTGTTGTTATGTTGGCCTTAGTTAAGGCGCGTGTCTTATTATTGTTGGTGTTGTGTCCGAGTGGGACGGGTATAATCGAGTGCGATTAGTAATAAAGAGGGTGCAAATCGTAATAAGACTATTTACTCATTATTATTATTAGTATTAGTATTATTATTATTCTTTTATAAAAACCAGTAATTGAAATAATAAAAATAAAATAATAATAATAATAATAATTAACTGAATTAAGGGGCAGTTTAGTAAAAGGTTAGTAAAGGGTTAATATTGAATTAGTCAAAACAGAAAAATCAGTGGAAGATTAATCGTAAAAGTTGTGGTGAGAAGAACAAAGAGGCTAGGAAGGAAGAACACATCTAGGGCACCCAAATCATTCAAATTCGCAGGATTTTTCACTGAAATTCGAGGTAAGGAGAGAGAACGGATTTAATTTCAGGTGATTTAACATGATGGGTAGTTTGGGGGTATCCTTCCCTCTTTGGAATTTCTATTGATTATGATATATATGATGAATTCTTGAATATATGATGATTGTTGTGAATCCATGAATATTTTGTTGAGTTGTGATGATTTCTGTTGCGATTCTGTTGTTGTTGATCTAGATGACGAAATTTGTGTGAATATTGTTGTTGTTGATGAACAAAATGAGGTTTAGATCTAGAACGAAAATTTAATCGGAATATAGTAACATATATGAAAGATAGATGGATATTGGAGAGTAAAACGTATGTATAAACGATTTTAGGACAGGTATGAACCATGGGATCGAGGGAAATGAGGTATAAATATGAAATTATGCAGAAAACACACTTATTCTGCCCATACGCATATGAACTAGGCCAATACACGTATGGAGGGCTGGAGATTGGGTCAATACACGTATGAGAAGGTTGATAGGCGTATTGGGGGACTTATGGGTTGTATGGGGGGCGTATGGAACAGACCAATATGCGTATGGCCATGCCAGTACGCGTATGGCCAGCGTGTGGTGCAAAAACGTAGTTTTACGATTTCTCTCCCGATTTCGCATGCGTAGCCGATTCTTTTGGTGTGAGGTATTGAGATGAATCTTAAAACATATTTAATCGAGATTTAATCTTGAGGATGAATAAATGTTGGAAATTAGGTGAATTAATTTAGTCGTAAAATTGAGTAAATCGCGTGAAGTAATTATTGATGGAAATTTTATTGTGTTTAATCGGATGGATCGTGTAGATGTATAATATGGTGAATTATACATGATGTGTGATTTTACATTGACATGCATACATTTGTCGTTATTTTTGGGATGATCGTCCAGATGGGCGAATACGATCATCCGTACTCCATTATGGAGAGTGTTGGGATAATAATTGCCGGATGGTGTAAACACCCCAAATTTTCCCTCACTCATTTACCCATGGCTTGTGATCTTATCATTTGCATAGATTCAATCATATCATCTCATATTGCATTTTTGCTTCACTGCATTGGTTCTAAGTCATCAACATCTAGGGTTTGTGATCTGAGCCATCCCTGGGCTATCTGAGCCACTCCAAAGGTCTTCAATCATCTCAAGAGGGTCCATGTATGTTCAAACATCATATTGTATTCTTCAAAGGTCAAAGAAGTCAGAAAATCACAAGAACTGAGGAAGGCATGGAAGCAGAGCCAAGCTTAACTGCACAGATGACCTAAAATTGGGGTTTTGGTTTCAGAGGCCACAACTCCAATTTTTTTGGTCATTATTGTTTCTATTGGTCTCTATATGATGTAAGGATCATACAAACCAATTTTCATGAAGAAATGCAATGGAGAAGGCATCTGATCAATAGGTGACTTCTTGAGCAAGTCAGTGCAAAATCAGGGCATCTGAGGCCCCCAATCATCCAACCAAAGGGTCTTCTCCATCATTTTGGGTGTATATGATCTTTATTTGATCTTAGAAGAAGTTGGAAGTTCACAAAATTGAGGAATTTCAAGCCATTTGCAAAATTGCCATTTTGGGAAAGTGACTTGTAATGCAAACTTGCCATTTTGGGAAAGTTTTTCAACCTCCTCTTTTTGATTCAAAAATGCTTCAAATAAAAAATTCTTGGTCATGAAAGTTGTATATTGGATCATTCCCTTTTCAAAAAGTACAAGAACTTGATCTAATTCATTTTAGAACTCAAGTTATGGCCTTGCAAAGTTGGGAAAAATCACATAAATTTCACTTTTACACCAAAGAGGGAAGTTTGCAAATTCTCATGCCAAGCATTTTTGTGACCTCAAACACACTTCTACATGTCTTAACATCATAATGCATTGCCTAAGGATCAGAATTGGCCCAAGAATCATTTCATTCCATGCCTTGAACATCAAGAAATTCAAAAGGGGCCAAACTTCATGAAAATTGAAAAAGGGCACATAACCTTTCACAAGCTTGCTGAATCACCTCAATTTCAAATCTATGGCTCTCCTTGATCTATGCTGAGCCAGGACAAGCCAAAAGCCAGCTGCAAAACCAGCCCATACCTCAAGTACAAAACTTTTGGCATTTTGGCAACTTGCCCATACCAATCACCATAGGCCACCACCCACTCTCTGACCTATCACAGTTTATTATGTGGATCAAACACAACTCATAACACACAACATTGCAGCCTAACACTTCAGAATCCTCAACATACACAAAATCACTCTAAGTTGCAAAAGCTTTCGAAACTCATAGCTCAGCCAACAAATCTTCAAACTTTTTCCACCATTCAACTACACATCCGTCACTAATCATTTCCCACCCTTCATCTTGCCTTGAAACACCTCAAATCAAAAACACGATTTTCACATTTCTTGAACTGAGTTTCAGCCAACTTCACATAGAGGCCATATAAACTCCAACCAAGCACTACAAGCTCTTCAGGAGGATCATTGAAGCCAATTTGAAGCAAAGAAGCAGCTAGCCAGTGCCATTTTCGAAAGCTTCAGTTCAGGTATCACCAAGAACATTTTTTCCAGAAATCATTTTTTATGCCATAGAAATGTTGCTTATGATTCACTGATCATGTTGTGCTTGTTGGTTTTAAAAATGATTAAGTTTTGAGCCTGAACCATGTCTCTGAAAGTTTGACCTGAAAACTTGATTGATTCGAATCTTGTTTATGTTGAAAGATAAATGAATTTTCATGCTTGATTCTTGCCTAGGGTGTTTAGAAATTGTGATCTGGAGCTTTAGAGGGTTTAAAATTGCCTAGGGAAGAAGTTAGGTTTTGAACTGGCCGGAGAAGATGACCGGAACACTGTTCCGGTCACCTGAAAGTCATTAGGGTTCAGATTAGGGTTTAATTGCGTAATTAGTGAAGTTTGAATATCAGCCATTCAGATGCGAGGGCTGGTCAATTCCCGCGTCCCTGGTTTAAACCACAGCCCTTGGATCTGTTGACTTCTCATTTAAATCAATTTAATTTTCATTTTATTTGCATTTTCTTTATCATTTTATTAAAACTAGCAAAACTCGTCTAAAAACTTTTATTTTTTTGCATCATGGTTCTAAATATTTTTCTCATTCTGAAAATAATTTTTATTTAATTTTTTGCATAAAATTTGTATTTTTAAAATATTTAAATGTTTATTTTAATTAGTTAATGGAAATTAATTAATTAAAATACCATTTAAGTTTCTAAAAATCACCAAAAAAATCACATTGCATCTTGACACATTTAGAGACATTATCAAACCATTCATACAAATTTCTTTTTGGTTCTTGATCCATTTTGACATTTTTCTTTTGATTTAGGGTTCTTAAAAATCAATATTTTAACCCTAACTTGAAAAAATCTTTTCTACCTAACCATGAAGAGTTTGATAATGGTTCTTTTTGCAATGCATTCCACATATCATGTAGTTTCTAGGATAAAATTGGCATGAATTTATCTTCCATTTTTGATTTGTTTTGCATTTTTCCTTGTGAGGTACCTTAAAACCCTAGCAAACTTAGAAAAATCACAACTTCCTTAGGGTTAAGGGTTAGGTCTCCTCCTTTGGGGTGTGGTATCATATGGGGTTAGGGTACCTTTGATCCTATTTTCATTTTTTTATCTTATGATTTGCTTCTGATTTTGAATTTTGCATTGCATCTTGTACATAAACCCTAATTTTTGCCTTCATTTGCATTCATCTTTCATATGTTTGCATACATGAACTTGCCATGACATTTTGTGCATATACATGACTTCTAAGACATCTTAGGGCATATTAGAAACATGTTTAAACATTGCATCATCCATTTGCCATGTATTGCATCCATTGCCTTTCATAAGCTTTCATGAGCTTTCATGCTTCCTTCCATGTCTCATTTGCATTCTCATCTCTTGTATGAACATCCATATCACTTGGCATGCTTTCATACCATCTCATAACATCATTTGCATCTTGATTGTGCTTCTGATTTTGGTTTGCATCTTTGCATTTCATCTCATTTTCATTTCATTTCATGTCTTGTTGCTAACTTTTCAGGTGGTAAGTGTTGGAGAAGTGAATTTGCCTTCACCTCTCATAATCTCTTCTCATCTCTTTTATGCATTCATTGCTGCATTTATCTTTTGTATTGGAGTGAGCTTGCTTGCTCATTCCTTCTCCTCCTTCTTCCTTCAAGCAACTTGTCTTCTTAAGTGAAGCAAGTTGTCTTGCTTCTTGCTGATTCTTTTCATTTCATCTGCTTCTTCCTGGGTGGCTTATCTGAAGATCTTCTTGCAAGCCTCATAAACCATAGGAACATCCAAGCATGATCACAATTAGGATTTGATTAGTCCCCCCATTAGTTTTACCTTTGTGTCATCTTTGAGTCTTCTCTTCTCAGCTCTTAATCAATGACTAAACCCTAAAGGTTTTAAGGCTTTGTGATTAAGGTTATGCTTGTATCCTTCTATTAGGATGGAGTGTATAACTTTAATCCTAAGTGTTAAACCCTTGATGTGTTTAATTCCTTTAATCAATCCATGTAATAATCACTAAGACATCAAGCTTGTAACTTGGGCCTTGCATTAGGGTTCTAATTCCTCCTTAATTGGTTAAGAAGGACTAACCCTAGTGTTAATGGACAAGTCCCCCTCAAGTTGTCTTACAAACCCTAAAATTCACTTCTTAATCCTACCATTAGCTAAAATCCACTTTAATAAAGGTTTGTTTTGTCATGAGGTTAATCCCTAATCATGGATTAAGTTGAGGAGCCTTCCTCAGCTTAAATGTTCTCATCTATTATCCTTCTATTAGGATGGTGTAATAGGTCCATTAAATCCTTGATTATGGCTTAAACTCATTACTTAACACTAAATAAAAACAACAAAAACATCTAAATAAATGCAAGTAGGTTAATGATCTTAATCCTACATCATGGTGATTAAGTGTGAGGTGCTTACTTCATACTTAAGGTATTCTCATTACCCCTAATCGGAGGGAGGATGTGATAAGTTTACTAACCCTTGGTTTAGGCTTAAGCTCATTTTCTTATGACAAACTCAAAAGGCAATAAAAGATTAAAAACCCAAAAACAAATAATAATCGTCTCCTCCGGGATTCTTTTCTCATCTCATTCACTCACAAATGAGAACTCGCTTCTTCTGTCTAATGCAAGACAGTTTGCACCTGAGCCAGACAGGTCATACACTTGAGCATAGGCAAGTAAGCAGTTCACAAGTCAATTTACCTTTCAGTATCTTTGAGTCGAACTACGGTGTTCTGACTTCCTCATTGCACGAGAGGATACGTAGGTATAACTTAACAGTTATCGAACAAAAGTCTCTGTATATCCCGCCCTCTTCCAACATTATTCTTTAAGCCTCATAGTCTTGAGCTTCACATTCTTTCCTTACACTGACACTCTTTTATTTCACTTCACATTTCTTTTGCACTGACACTTGCATTCTTTTCCAGCTTTTGCACACAAAATAGCACCGACACTACCCCTTTAAAACACAAACTTTCAAGCATGGATCCCGTCGAGTACGACGGGCAATCTGGGTGTTAATACCTTCCCAGGTTGTAACCAACCCCCTTTCTCAGTTTCTCTGGTTCGCAACCGTCTTATCCATCTTCTCTAGGTTTATGCAGCATTACCTTTCCTTAGGGATAAAAATGCCTAGTTGGCGACTCTTTTCTTTCATCCTGTTCTCCTTTCGCCGACCGTTCGCGTCTGTACCCCTTTTGACCGGGTGTCATTTGGTGGGAGCGACAGCTTGGCGACTTTGCTGGGGACCCTTATATTGTAACCAGGGCTTCTGGTTCTTTTTGTGGGTTCCTCTTAGCGTTTGTTTGGTTTGTGTTTACTGGGGTGTTATGTGCTATGTGTGTTTATTTATTTTGCTTTATTTACTTCTTTATGTACAACTTTATTGCTTTCTTTACAATTTTGCATATTTCATACTGTCATTTGCTGGATCTGGTTTTCTTTGGTGGGTGGGGTTCCATTGAGAGTTTAAGGTCCTATACCTGGGACCTGAGTGACACCTAGGCTAGAGTGGTTCATGTTCTTTCCCATTCCATTTCGGTCTAGTGCGGGAATATGAAACACGGTTCAGATGTGGGTTTCTTCTTGAGAACTCTGTGCTACAGATTTCCTGTAAGTGCTAGGGCTATCTGGGAAGCCTGCTAAGTCTGGATGACCTTTATTATGACCTTCAGAAGCTGAGGTGAATTAGAGGAGGATCTTTTATGGTTATTTTAAACACTGTACCTCCGGGTTAGAAGTGATTACACTTCTCATAACTGATCCAAGTCTGAGGATCCTTGTTCTAGAACATTACCTGTGAGGGGGTTGGGCTGTTTACAGGTTTGCAGGAACCCTTGGCCACATCATACCCTGTTATTGTTTAAGAGTACCTCACTTTGGACAATTCTTGTGATTAACCATGGACATGTGACTCTTTATTTGAGTCCCCCACCCTGGTTACTGGATTTCCGAACCTCCATCTGGACTTTTTGAACATACATGGGCCTTGTATCAGGACAGATAATCAGATCCAGCTTGATCATAAACCCTTGCATATCATTTGCATATATCATCATTGCATCATTTGACATTTGTTTATTTGCTTTTCAGGGTATCCACCTCATTGTATCTTGGTTTTGGTTTTGACCCCTTCTTCTGCATAGACCTCTGCTTCAGCTGACTTCATCAGTTATCTGCTCCAGTTATCTCCTGCACCAGTCTGTCAGTGGTCCACCCTCAGCTTCTCAGTTTGTGATCTTCATCAAGCATTTATCTATAGTTTCTTCAGCAACACTCATGACTACTCCCAGGAAGAGCAACATATCCTACCACTTCTTTGAGCCTGTGTTAACTGGTATCAGGCAGGTCCAGTCACTTATCACACCTGACCACATCCTATTGTTTAGAGAGCATTATGGAGGTATCCTGGATATGGTTATGGACCTTGACTCTTTTCAGAGGAGCATGATCCACACATGCTTACAGTTCTATGACCCTCCTTCGAGATGTTTCACCTTTCCAGACTTTCAGCTAGGGCCTCTGCTGGAAGAGTTCTCTTTATTGATTGGAGTACCTATCAGAGGTGGAATCCCTTTCAACCCAGAGATGACTACTCCCAGAAATGAAGAGATAGCAAGGGCACTGTACTTGGAGCCTGTTCTTGTTGAGCAAAGTATGACAACAAAAGCTGGGATTCCTGGTTTGCACTTGGACTTCTTGATTTCTCAGGCCATCCTGAAGGCTTCATTGGGAGAGTGGAGGGCAATCTGTGCACTGTTAGCCCTCAGCATATATGGGGCTATACTATTTGCAGATGAACCAAAATTTGTCAGCAAGAATGCCATCCATCTGTTTCTTTTGAAGAACCCAGTACCTACATTGCTGGGAGATTTCTATTATTCCATCCATCAAAGGAATGAGAAATAAAGGGGGAAGCTGGTGAGATGTTATGCTCCTTTGTTTTACTCCTGGCTGCTCAGACACCTGCCTAAATCAGATGCTTTCTTGAATCCCCACCAGCAGAAGAATTGGGCTAAGAGGCTCATTGCCTTGACTTCAGATGATATCAGATGGTGCACCCAGAGCACCAAAGGCAAGGACATTGTCACCAGCTGTGGGCAATACCCAAATGTGCCTCTGATAGGAGTGAAGGGTTGCATCAACTACAATCCTTTACTGTTTAAGAGATAACTGGGTTATGCCTTGGTTCACCCTCCCAGAGGACAGGATTTAGCTGAGACCCTGTATTGTGAAGTGCAACCTAATCCAGCTGTTGTCAGACAAGCATCATGGGCTTGGGACAACATCCAGACGAAAGGGATAGCTATTCTTGGAAGATGTAACAATGTTGCTTCATCTCAGTACTCAGACTGGTCCCGTACTAGAGCTCAGATTACCAGAATGCCTTTCACCTTGGAAGACATGCCTGGACCATCTATAGTACAACCTGTAGCAACAGTTAGCCTGGAAGAATTTGAAAAGTTGAAGGAAAGGAATGAGCAGCTGTCTCAAGCCTTGAAGAAGACTCTTTGGGAAAGAAGTGATGGTCGTCTGGATATTGAGAGATTGGAGAAGCTCATGGTGGAGCATCTTGCCAAAATTGAGAAGACAGAGGACTACATAAGGAAAGCAAGGGCTGGGGAACAAATATTGAAGAATGCCTGTAAGGAGGCCAAGATTCAGAAAGCTAGGGCTGAGCACTATCTGCAAGAGAGTCAGGCTAGGTGGGTCAGGATCACTGAAGCCCGTTCACAAGAAGACCAGAAGACCCAAGCCAAGATTGAACAACTAGAGGCCAGTGAGAAGAAGCAGCAGGAAGCTTTATTGGCAGCTCAGAGGGAGATTTCAGAGTTGAAGCTCAGAGCAGGATTGAAGAGATCAAAGGACCAGGACAAGCATAAGAAGCTGACTACTGCCATTGCTACCAGGAAACTCCTCATTAGGACCATTACAGAGCACCCGGCTGGCCCAGTGACTGAGGCACTCCTGAAGGAGGTCAGAGAAGATGAATTTGGACTGGATGTCTGATTCTTTGCTTGTTGTTTATTTCCATTTGATGTACGTTTCCTTTTGTTGTATTTTGACCCTCCATGGGCATGTATTGTAAAATAAACTATGTATTGTTCCTCATTTGTAATATATTTTAGTTTGTTTTCATTTGGGCTTTCCTCTCAACAACATCAAGCATCTTCCTCGGGGTCTGGAAAGGTCAAAACCAAGAACCACACCGGAGACCTTGGAAAGCAAATAAGCATACTGCATTGCATACTAACTTTGTCTTTGTTTTGTAGGTTTTGTCATTATTTTTGTTTCTAACTTTGTTGTAATCTCAGGAAACATTGCTCGTCGCCGAGTGTTCCCTGTCAACCGCACGCACCGGTACCCGACTCGTAACAACCTTCCCGGCATTCAAATGGAACAAGTACAGCAGGATCTGACTGAGGTCAGAAATCAGATGGTCAATGAGAGAGTGGAGATGAGAAATCAGATGTCTCAGTTCATGGCAGTAATGACTGGCTTGGCCCAGAGTCAAGAAAGGTTAAGAGAGCTGGTGGAAAGACAAACTCCTGAAGAGCCTCATCTTGGAAAATGAGGAACTAGCAACAATGAACGGGGGCAACCTCGTATTGACCCACCAGTATATGGACCTCATCTGGATCCAGAAGTTAACATCCCAAGGAATGTGCAAGGTAATACTGCTGGGTGTAGAATCCTGCAAGAGGATCCCCAAGAGGAACAATTTACTGTTATGGGGGCTGGAGATGAAGTATATGACAGGAGATTGGATGAGATTGCTGAAAAGTTAAGATCCTTGGAATCTCAGAATTCTTTGGGCTTCGGTGTGATGGACATGGGACTAGTGGATGGGGTGAGAATTCCCCACAAATTCAAACCCCCATGCTTTGAAAAGTACAATGGTACCTCCTGTCCTCGCACTCATCTGCAGTCTTTCTTGGGAAGGCTCAAAGCTTATACTATGGATGAAAAGTTGTGGGTGTTCTACTTTGAGGACAGTCTGACTAGAGCTTCAAGGGAATGGTATTCGCATTTGTCTAGGGCCACCATAAGATGCTGGAAGGATTTGGCTGAGGCTTTCATCCGTCAATATCAAGATAACCTGGACATGGCTCCCAATAGAACTCTCCTGATGGGTATGTCTCAATCTTCTAGAGAGAGCTTCCGGGAGTATGCTCAAAGATGGAGACAACTTGCTGCTGTTAACGGTACTTGTCTTATTAATAATACTCAGTTGGTTGCTATTATTGATACGGGTGCAACCAATTCGTTTATTTCTGTTGATTGTGTGAAGAAATTAGGAATTGTTCTGTCTACTCTAGAATGGAGAATGACTATTAAAACTCCGTCTATTGGTTCCGTGGTTACATCGTTAGTATGTCTGAAGTGTCCGATCAATATTTTTGATAGGGATTTCTATGTGGATTTAATTTGTTTACCGCTTGGTAGTCTGGATGTTATTCTGGGAATGAACTGGTTGGAATTCAACTGAGTCTATATTGATTGCTATAGGAAGAACTTGTTGTTTCTTACTCCTGAAGAGGAAGCGTTGGCTAATTCGTTATCTACGAAATAGTTATGGACCTTATTGGAAGATGAGGTGACGATGTTTACATTATTCGCGCCGTTGTCTGTTGAAGGTAAACTATCAATTATGGAGTTGCCAGTTGTGAATGAGTTTCCAGAAGTATTTCCTGAGGATATTACAGAATTACCTCCGACGAGAGAAGTTGAGTTTACTATTGATCTTATTCCTAGTACGAGGCCTATTTCTATGGCGCCGTACAAAATGTCTGCTTCAAAGTTAGCCGAGTTGAAGACTCAGATAGGTGAATTGCTTGATAAGAAGTTTATTAGACCAAGTGTGTCGCCGTGGGGAGCTCCAGTGTTTTTGGTGAAGAAGAAAGATGGTAGAATGCGTCTATGCATCGATTACCTTCAGTTGAACAAGGTGACCATTAAGAATAAATATCCACTTCCGAGGATTGACGATTTAATGGATCAGCTAGTCGGTGCACGTGTTTTCAGTAAGATCGATCTGAGGTTAGGTTACCATCAGATTCGAGTGAAAAAAGGTGATATTCAGAAGACTGCGTTTAGAACTCAATATAGACATTACGAATATGTTGTGATGCCGTTTGAAGTGTCTAATGCGCCAAGTGTATTTATGGAGTATATGAATCGTATTTTCCTGAGAAAAGATATGGTGCTTGGACCTGAAATTGTACAGCAGACTACTGAGGCAATTCAGATGATCCGAGAAAAGATGAAAGCGTCTCAGAGTAGACAAAAAAGTTATCATGATAACCGGAGGAAAGAATTAGAATTTTCTGAAGTGATCATGTATTTTTTAGGGTTAATCCAATGACAGGTGTTGGTCGTGCTTTGAAATCAAAGAAGTTGGATTCTAAGTTTATTGGACCATATCAGATTTTGCAGAGAGTTGGTAATGTTGCTTATAGGATGGCGTTGCCTCCAGAGCTTTCGAATTTGCATGATGTGTTTCATGTGTCGCAACTTCGGAAGTATGTGTCTGACCTGTATCATGTTATTCAAAGGGATGCGGTGCAAATTAGAGAGAATCTTACTATAGAAGCGATGCCGATAAGAATTGAGGATTGCAAGATGAAACAACTCAGAGGTAAAGAGATTCCTCTGGTGAGACTAGCTTGGGATTGCAGGATACGGAGTCGTATCCAGAACTTTTCTCATCAGGTACATTTTCGAGGACGAAAATATTCTAAGTGGGGGAGATTTGTAACACCCCATTTTTAATATTTAATCGTCGGGTAATTTTGTTGTTATGTTGGCCTTAGTTAAGGCGTGCGTCTTGTTATTTTGGTGTTGTGTCCTAATGGGACGAGTATATTCGGGTGCGAATAATAATAGAGAGGGTGTGAATAGTAATAAGACCATTTAGTTACTATTTTTATTATTATTAATCCTTGGCTTAATACCCTTTTTGGTCATCTAACTATAGACCTGGGTCTAATTTGGTCCTCTTTCATTTAAAAGTTTCAAATTGGTCCCTTACGTTGTCTAATAGAATAAAAGTGGTCATTTTCGTCAAATATTAATAACGACGTTAGAAGAATATGATGTGGCAGCTGAGGTGGCATTTAACGTAATATTTTATTTTATTTTTTATTTATGACATGGAAATATGGAAATTAAAATTAAACAAAAACAAAATAGCATGAATGTAACAGTGGAGGTTGAATCTAGAAACAATGCAAAAAATGAATGGAAATTGGTGCAAAATCCATCAAGCAATGATCAATTGGTGCAAACTCCATTAATCCTCTTTCAACACTCTTCGATTTCATCGCCAGCAACTGCGACATTGGACTCTGTAACACGGTGGGAGAACTGACTTTTTAGTCATGTTGAGGATAGCAAGAGTCGCCACTGACTTTTATTTTATCCAAGTGGAAAGGACATAAAAGAACATGAAAGACCTATTTTTAAAAGACTTGGGTTCGGGGGGTAGTTATATAAAGGGAAGGTGTTAGCACCCTTTATATCCATGGTTATCCATGGGCTCTTAGTTACTTAGCTCACTTAAATTGTTTTTGAATAGTGTAGTGTGTGATTAGAAATTTTTCTAAGTACTTTGTAATGATCCTCGTATGGATGTATACAAAGCCTTGTTTTGAAAAATGTTTAAGAAAGTGAGGTGTAAAAAGTAATTTTAAGATATGAGCAAGTAACTAAGAGGTACCTACCCTAAACTAGTCTTTCATGTTCTTGTATGTTCTTTCAAGAGTAGAACTATCCCTATTATTAAGGAATAGGTAGTCATTACTTTGGATTTGTTTAAGGGACAGGCGTAGGGTCATCGTATGGTCAATGAAGGCAACTTAAAGGGTGTCTTTAGCAATTCGTAGGGACTATCATCATTTATTCGAAGGGACAAAATCATTATTCCGCAGGCAACCTCGAAGGGACTTGATCTTTTAAAATCTTTAAAAGGGACAATGATGATTTTTGAAGGGACTTTGCTTAAGACACCCCTATTTTCGAGGGACTTGACCATATTTAAAGGCATCCAAGAGGAATACCCTAGGAAGTGCAGATGACGATCAAAGATCGACTTACGTGTGTGAATGTTTATTTTTAAATATTTATCTTTTTAAAGTTAATTATCTAATTTTATTTAATCACAATTAATTTCGCATTCCCTATTTATTAACCAAACAATTAAATAAAATAAATAAAATACGGAAATATAAAACCTACGCTATTACATGGCTTATGGGCAGTTACAAAAATAATCGAGTAAGAAAAATAAATTACAATATAATAACCTATACATTTTTCAAAACAATTTAATTAAGGCAAAATAAATAAATAAAAGAAAACTGAGGAAATTATTCTAAATAATTAAATAAAATAAAATAAAAAGAAATTAATTAGATTTTTTTGAAATTAGGGTTAGGCTAGAAAATTAGAATTTTTTTTAGGAAGATTAGGGTTAATAAAAATTAGGGTTAGAATTTAGTTTAAGGATTTAATTAAAAAATAAATAAATTTATTAAGAAAATAAGAAGTAATTAAATTATAAAAGGTTAATTATATACATAATATCAAAATTTAGAGTTTTTAAATATAATAAGAGTTAGTTAAATTTATATTTATAAAATAACATATAAAGATTTATCTACAAACTTAATATAATAACAATAAAGTTATTATTATTTACAAAATTATTATGATATAAGAAAAAAAATTAAGATAAAGATTAGTTTTTAAAAAAAAAATATTTGAGAGATTAAATTAATAGTTAATATTTAATTATTGATTTATAGTTTATTTAGAAAAAGAAAACAAAATAGTATAAATTAAAAAAAAAACAAAGAAAAGGAAACAAATAGCCAAAATGAAGGGACCTGGGATTTGAACCCAGGTTTTTTACCTCATGGAGGCTTCACAAAACCATCTGAGCTACGTGTGTGCTGATGAAAGGAATTGGCAGCATATTCATTATATTTTAAGCTTGAGGAAATTCCAATGAATAATAAAAAATTGCTGCAACCAAGATTTGATCCCATGACCTCACGCATGCCAAGCTAGTCTCCTTACCATTAAGCCACATGGGGCGCGTCTGTTAACATAATAGCAATAAATCATTATATATTAAACATGCTAAACATAAAAAAATGAGAAAAAGGAATGACCTCACCCAGGTTCGAACCATTGCCCTTCTATTCACGCGTGTATGCTCTGGCCACTGGGTTAACCAGTGCTTGTTGAAATAAAACAGAAACAAAACAATAAAATTGAAAATTGAAAATTTGAATTTTCCTGCGTGCCAAATGCCTTCGTCTTCTTCCTCTTACCTACGAAATTATCTGCTGCAAACTGCTGCAAAATTTCCTGTGAATTAAGATTCATAGGAAAACCTGTGTTTCCATAAACACCACAAATCCTGTAAAATCTCATCAAATTGATCATGTTATTGTGATCCCCACATCACATACAGTTCATTGATGTCATTATAATATATTTATATTGGTTTAATTAAGAAACCCTAAACGGCCACTATAAACTCTAACAATGGTGTTTTCACGATTAAGCCATGAATCTCCACACAAACTGTCCAGAAAGCATCTATAGGAACATACAAACATCATTAGTTAAACAAAAACAAGCAAAGCACCACGAATAGTCATAATCGAAAAAACAAAAAAAAATGCTGTGAACATGCAATCGATTCAACCATTACAACATGATTTTGATGCTTATGAGTATTGAATCATGATCAGTAAGGACCAAGGAAGCTATTGCAACCTTTGAAACACTTGGAAATTGTCCACAAATCAAAATCCGATCTTGACTTTCTTTGGAAATTTTTGAGGTTGTTCTTAGTGTTCTTGGCTGCAAAATTTGTCCCCTAATGCCTGGTTGACTTGCCTATTTATCAAGGAGTGAAATTAGGTCAAGAAGTTGATGTCTTGCTTGAGCTTTTGGATACCTTCATCATGAAGAAATCTCATCATTTCAAATATTCAAAAATCCAATGATTTCCTTCTAAATTGAACCTTGCACGAATTTGGAACATCATAATCAGTTTTGAATGATATTAGATTCATTCCAAAACCAATATTTGATCTAAATATTCACTTTTTATATTTTATTTTGATTTAAAATGAATTTTAAAGAATAAAATCCAAATAAATAATAAATAAATTATAAAAATCAGAGAATTCTTGAATTGGTTCGTGCTTGATGTTATCATGAAGATTGGGTTGCAAAATGATAGGCCCATTTGGAAAAATTTGGTTTTAAGACCTTATTTTCTTCATACACCCCTTGAAAATCTCCCAACTTTGACAAGGCACAAATCCTTCAATTTTAAGGTTATAAAGGTGTTCTTTGACATTTTGGAAAGCTTAAAGAGTCCTCTAACAAACCTCTTTGGTCTCATGTCCATATCTTTTACCATTTTCAAATTATGCTCTTTGGAAGATGTTGACTTTTTGTTGACTTTTGAAAGGACCTGTAATGTTTTAGCTCATACTTTCCAAATGAAGCATTTTTAGGCGTGACTTGTGATACACAAAGTTGTCGAGAATTAATTTTCCTTAAAAATGAGCTTTGGATGGGAAATTTTTGATGAAGCATGTGAAAGTTATGGCTGGTCAAAGTTTAGTTGACTTTTCCTTAGAAAACCCTAATTTAGAAACTCCTGATTCTTGATGATCTGAAACTTCCTTGATGAATCATGATCAACACTTGATCAAATGATGAATTTTACTTCATAACCTTGATGTTGGGAAAAAAATCTTGAAGTTTGACTTTTATTTGTCCACAGTTGACCTCAGTTTGACTTTTTAACTGCTTTGACTGATTTTTGCATATCTGATCATCTGACTGGTCAAACTTATTAGGAAAGCCTTGAAACTTGACATGGGGATTCTTGAATACATGTGGGATTTTAGGAAGCTCACTTGAGGCCTTGAAAATCATTTTAACCTGAGGAAACTCCAAACCCTAGTTTTGGACACTTTGCTTAGGAGGAGGCATTGTCTGGGGAAACTTCCACACTTCTTGATCAATTGGGAGTCTTGAGGACTTTATGATCATTTAGAAGTATTGAGAGATATTGTCTTGATTGTGGGAAGGAATATTTTAGGGTACAACAGCTGCCCCTGTTCAATTTTCTGAAATCTGAGGAGTTAGATTGGCATGTACGCCATTCGTGACTTGCAAGTTGAAGAGGATTGAACACAAAAGCCCAAAAATTTGCACTCGCTGGTGCGCAAAATGATACTGTTGATTGGTTGTAATGCTTGAATGGGATTAAAGATGTCATTCAGAGAAAAAAAATCTTCAAATGTGTTTCCTTGAGAGGGAAGCAATCCCAAATATGAAGATAACTTTTTGGGAAGAATAAACGACGGCCCAAAAAATGAGATTACCTTCGGGAAGAATAAACGACGACCCGAGGTAACAAGATAACCTTCAGGAAGAATAAACGATGGCCCAAGGTATCAATATGGCTTTTGGGAAGAATAAACAACGGTCCAAACTGAGATAACCTTCAAGAAGAATAAACGACGGCCCGAGGTAACAAGATAGCCTTTAGGAAGAATAAACGACGACCCAAGGTATCAATATGGCTTTTGGGAAGAATAAACAACAGCCCAAAATGAGATAACCTTCGGGAAGAATAAACGACGGCCCGAGGTAGCAAGATAACCTTTGGGAAGAATAAACGACGACCCAAGGTATCAATATGGCTTTTGGGAAGAATAAACGACAGCCCAAAATGAGATAACCTTCGGGAAGAATAAACGACGACCCGAGGTAACAAGATAACCTTTAGGAAGAATAAATGACGGCCCAAAGTATCAATATAGTTTTTTGGGAAGAATAAACGACGACCCAAAATGAGATAACCTTCGGGAAGAATAAACGACGGCCCGAGGTAATAAGATAACCTTTGGGAAGTATAAACGACGACCCAAGGTATCAATATGGCTTTTGGGAAAAATAAACGACGACCCAAAATGAGATAACCTTCGGGAAGAATAAACGACGACCCAAGGTAACGAGATAACCTTTGGGAAGAATAAACGACGACCCAAGGTAAATTTTTACTTGCTGGGAAATTAACCTGGAAAACAAGGTTAGTTCGGTGCAAATAAAATGATATATATATAACATTCTGCAAGATAATTTTATGAGAATGCGTATAATATGATATGATATGATATGGTGTATGTATGAATTATGTAGCTGAAGCATATAAGTAGCTTCATAGAACAACTGCTGACTGGGGAAAATAAGTCCCGATTCGTTGCTGAAGAGTATGAAGAATTCGTTCCCGTCTTGTTTAAGAATACCGTACTTAGGAACTCCCATTTTTGTTTGTTGTGCTTTTTATTAAGCGATTAAGTTCCTGAACATCCTGACTGAGGATAAAAGAGATGGATATAGATCCGGGAGACCTAGGTAGTTGAGTATCAATTCTTCGGAGGATATGAAACTGCTTGGAGACTTCGTAAAGCTGGAAATGTAAGATATTACTTGAGGTATTCCGTAAGGATATCCGTAAAGATTACTTTGTGGGGATGAATCGGTGAAGCTTTGTTGAATTCCTACCTCCGTTCGTTCGTAGTAAATGCTATTATTGTATTTTATGCATTTCTGGTAAACATCAATCATATTCAAAGGCATATATACATTCAAACATAACCAACAGACGTTTTTCGCTTTAGTAAAAAAGGGAAAAGTAAAGCTGAATAAAGAGAGAAAAGTAAAGCTGAATACGAAAAATGGAGTTTTATTTATTTTAGAAATAAGCCTATAAGCAGGCAGGTTTTAACACGGAGACAAAAATCCTAGTAAGAGGAGTTCGTCAAAGAAATTTTTACAAGGAAAAATAGCTATGTGTAAATAATCCTATTGAGTTTCAACTTTGCTATTGCCATTATCTTCAATTATCTCATCTTTAGCCATCGGAGAAGAAATGATTGGATTGATCCGTATCTGTTGAACTTGACATAGATAACACAACTAATAGAGGTTACATGGGTGATCCAACGAGACATAGTCATACGCTTTAATCCCTAACTTTTGCCTGGATTGCCCTTTAAGGTTTTCAATCCACCGGGATACCCTTTTTTGCCCAAGCCGCCTTTTCAGGTTTTCGACTTGCCGGGTGAACATTTTTTTATATATATCCCTAATTTTTGCCCGAACCCTTTTGGTTCACCGGGATACCCTTATTTTTTCCTAGGCCAGTTAACCTAGCAGGTATCTTTTCATGCGTAATATTTTTTAACTATGTCTGCGTTCACAGGTTGCGGGAAATCTTCATCATCCATAATGGTAAGCATCATGGCACCTCCAGAAAATACCCTTTTAACAACAAATGGCCCTTCATAGGTGGGGGTCCATTTGCCCCTAGGATCACCTTGTGGTAATATGATACACTTGATTACCAAATCACCAGCCTGATACACTTGCTGCTTAACTTTCTTATTGAAGGCCTTAATCATACGTTTCTGATACATTTGACCATGGTAAACAACTGCTAATCTTTTCTCATCAATCAAGTTTATCTGGTCAAGTCGAGTATGAATTCATTCATCTTCATCCAAGCTTGCATCCTTCATAATTCTCAAGGAAGGGATCTGAACTTCAATGGGTAAAAATGCTTCCATACCATAGACAAAGGAAAATGGGGTTGCCCCTGTTGAAGTACGTATGGTGGTACGATAACCATGAAGAGAAAATGGTAACATCTCATGCCAATCTTTATATGTAACTGTCATCTTTTGCAAGATCTTCTTAATATTCTTATTGGTGGCTTCCACTGCGCCATTCATCTTTGGACGATATGGAAAAGAATTGTGATGTTTAATCTTGAACTGCGTGCAGAGATCAATAATCATTATGTTGTTTAGATTAGTACCATTATCTGTGATAATCCTTTCGGGGATTCCATATCTACATATAAGATTATACTTGATGAACCGAGCCACAACATTCTTGGTAACAGAAGCAAATAAAGCTGCCTCTACCCATTTTATGAAGTAATCAATACCCACAAGGATGAAACGATGTCCATTGGAGGCAGTAGGTTTGATCTCACCAATCATATCAATTCCCCACATGGCAAAAGGCCATGGAGCAGTTAGAACATTCAATGGAACTGGAGGCACATGAACCTTATCAGCTTAAATCTGGCATTTGTGACAAGTTTTGGAGTGTTGATAGCAATCAGCTTCCATGGTAGACCAATAATAACCTGCTCTTAGAATCTTCTTAGCCATAGTGTGTCCACTAGAATGAGTACCAAAGATCCCATCATGCATGTCTTCCATAATATCTAATGCTTCTTTCCTATCCACACAGCAAAGCAAAGTTGAATCGTGGTTGCGTTTGTACAAAATTCCATTACTCAGGAAGAATTTAGCAGAAAACCTCCTCAGAAACTTCTTATCATTGATAGATGTCCCTTCAGGGAACTCATGAGCTTCAAGATACCTCTTCACTTCATGGAACCAAGGCCTTTCTTCTACTCCTCCAGTACCCACTTCATTGCATTATACAGGTTTATCAAATCGATCAATAGTAATTCTCGGAGCTTCATCATCCCAACTGATTTCAAACATAGATGCCATGGTAGCTAATGGATCTGCCAACTGATTCTCTTCTCGTGGAATATGTCCAAAGGTAATCTCTTCAAAGTACGGGATCAAAGACATCACATGCTCTTTGTAAGGGATGAAATTAGGATGCCTGGTGTCCCGATCTCCTTTAACTTGACTAACTACCAGGGATGAATCTCCATATACATTCAAAAACTGGATCTTCATCTCAATAGCAACCTTGATACCCATGATGCACGCTTCATATTCAACCATATTATTGGTACATTTAAAACAAAGCTTTGTAGTAATTGGTGTATAACAACCTTTAGGAGAGATAATCACAATACCAACACCATTACCAAGCGCATTAGAAGCTCCATCAAAAACCATAGTCCATCGGGATCTTTGTCCAGGTCCTTCATATTGTCTAGGGTCTTTAGTAACAATCATAATATCCTCGTCTGAAAACTCAAAATTCATAGATTGATAATCATCCACTGCTTGATGAGCCAAATGGTCAGCTACTACACTTCCTTTGATTGCTTTCTGAGTAGTATATTGTATGTCATATTCTATCAAGATCATTTGCCATCTTGCTATTCGTCCAGAGAGAGCAGGTTTCTCAAAAATGTACTTGATTGGATCCATTTTTGAAATCAATAAGGTGGTATGAGTCAACATATACTGTCTTAGTCGGCGAGCATCCCATGCCAAAGTGTAGCAAGTTTTCTCGAGCAATGAGTATCTTGTTTCACAGTCGGTAAACTTTTTGCTAAGGTAGTATATCGCCTGCTCTTTTCGACCAGACTCATCATGTTGCCCCAACACACACCTCATTGAGTTATCCAATACTGTCAAGTACATAATCAAGGGTCTTCCTTCAACTGGTGGCATCAATATAGGAGGTTCCTGTAGGTACCTTTTTATCTCATCAAAAGTTACCTGACATTCGTCATTCCATTCCATTACTTGATCTTTCTTCAACAACTTGAAGATTGATTCACAAGTAGCAGTCAACTGGAAAAAAAATCTTGCAATGTAATTCATTCGTACCAGGAAACCTCTAACTTCTTTCTCAGTACGAGGAGCAAGCATCTCTTGTATAGCTTTTACTTTTACAGGATCCACTTCAATACCTTTACCACTGACAATAAAACCCAAAAGTTTACCAGATCTAACTCCAAAAGTACACTTGTTTGGATTCAATCACAACTTGTATTTCTTCAACCTCTCAAACAATTTGTGCAGATGATCAAGATGCTCTTCTTCATTCTGAGATCTGGCTATCATATCATCCACATATACCTCTATCTCATGGTGAATCATATCATGGAACAAAGCTACCATAACACGCTGATATGTTGCCCCAACATTCTTCAAACCAAATGGCTTAACCTTATAACAAAAATTGCCCCATTGTGTAACAAATGTAGTCTTCTCCATATCTTCAGGTGCCATCTTGATCTGATTATACCCAGAGAAACAATCCATAAAAGAGAACACCTTATGTTGAGCAGTGTTTTCTACCAGAACATCAATATATGGAAGTGGGAAGTCATCTTTGGGGCTGGTTCTGTTCAAATCCATATAATCTACAAACATACGTACTTTACCATGTTTCTTAGGCACCAACACCACGTTTGCAACCTGTTGCACCCCAAAATTTGCCCTCCACAAGACAAGACATTGTGTACTAAGAGGTTCACAAAGTCCACAAGGTTTACAAGACATATCATGAGGTTCACAAGGTTCACAAAGTTCACAATTAGTCAGAAAGTTTGACAATTCCCTCAGACAATGCATCCTCCTAAGCAATGCATCTTAAACTAGGGTTTTGACTTTCATCAGGATAAATGGACTTCCAAGGCTTCAAGTGAGCTTCATAGTATCCTATATGAGTTCAAGAATCCCCATGTCAGGTTTCAAGACTTTCCCAAAAGATTTGCTCAGTCAGATGATCAGATAGGTTAAAAACAGTCAAGGCAGTCAAAAAGTCAAACTGAGGTCAACTGTGGTCAAACCAAAGTCAAACTTCATGATTTTTTGCCAACATCAAGTATATGAAGTAAAATTCATCATTTGATCAAGGGTTGATCATGATTCATCAAGGAGATTTCAGATCATCAAGAATTAGGAGTTTCTAAATTAGGGTTTTCACAGGAAAAGTCAATTGAACTTTGACCAGCCATAACTTTTACATGCTTCATCAAAATATTTCCATCCAAAGCTTATTTTGAAGGAAATTGAATTCTCTACATCTATGTGCCTCACAAGCCAAGCCCAAAAATGCTTCATTTGGAAGGTATGAGCTAAGACATTATAGGTCCTTTTAAAAGTCAACAAAAAGTCAACAACTTCCAAAGAGCATAACTTGAGAATGGTAAAAGACATGGACATGAGACCAAAGAGGTTGGTTAGAGGACTCTTTAAGATTTCCAAAATGTCCAAGAACACCTTCATAGCATTAAAATTGAAGGATTTGTGCCCTTGCAAAGTTGGGAAATTTTTGGGAAGTTTATGAAGCAAATAAGGCCTTAAAACCAATTTTTGCTAAATGAGCCCACCAAATTGTCATCCAATCTTTACAAAATCATCAAGCACGACCCAACCCACACCTTTTTTTATTTTTTATATTTTATTTAATATTTATTTGAATTTTATTCATTAAAATACAAATTAAATTAAAATAAAATATGAAAGTCATATATATGGAAAATATTTTGATTCTAGAAGGTCTTAACATCCATTTAAACTTGATTGATACCAATATAATTCAGATCATACCAATATAGCAATGTTAGATCAAAAAAATTCAAGTTTTAATAACATATCTTTTTCAATCTCACAAGGTCCAAAAATCCACAAGTTTGGTGAATGTCTTGACCTAATTTCATTGTGTGATATATAAACAACATTAAGCCAAACCCTAGAGACGAATTCAGAGCCTCCAAGTGCACATTCAAACTTCAAAATTTCATTCAAAAACTCATATTCGAATTTCAAATTAGAGGTGATTTCAAAGTGTTTTAAGGGTTGCAATGCATTCTATGATGTTTATTGAACATGTCTGGATCATAAACAACATCTAAAACACCCTCATTCGCATAACCCGAATCAATATTCATGTCATATTCGAATTTTTCGGTTTCACGATGTAACACGGTGGGAGAACTGACTTTAGTTAAATGTTGCGGATAGCAAGAGTCGCCACCGACTTTTATTTTATCCAAAGGAAAGGGCATAAAAGAACAAGAAAGACCTTAAAAGATTTTTTTTTGGGTCCGGGGGGTAGGTTATGTAAAGGGAAGGTGTTAGCACCCTTTACATCCATGGTTATCCATGGGCTCTTAGTTACTTAGCTCACTTTAAATTGTTTTGAGAAGTGTAGTGTGTGATTAGAAAATTTTCTTAAGTACTTTATAATGATCCTTGTACGGATATATATAAAGACTTTGTTTTGAAAATTGTTTTGAAAATTGTTTGAAAATGTGAAGTGTTTTTGAAGTGTTTTGAAAAGGTGAGCAAGTACATAAGAGGAACCTACCCTAAGTTAAGTCTTTTCTGTTCTTAAATGTTCTTTCAATGGTAAGACTATCCCTATTATTAAGGAATAGGTAGTCATTACCTTGGATGTGTTAAGGGACATATAAAGGGACATCTGTGATTAGGCAACTGTAAGGTGCATTAGCAATTCGAAGGGACTTATCATCTTTTATTCGAAAGGGACAAGATCATTTACGAAGGCAACCATGAAGGGACTTGATCTTATAATCTTTTAAAGGGACAAGATGATATTAATAAGAGAAGGGACTTTGCTTTATACACCTTACTTGACCTTTTATTTAGGCAACATGAGAGGTAGCCCTTAAGAAGTGAGATGGCGATCAAAGAATGACTTACGTGTGTGTGTGTATAAATTCAGATATTTATCTTATGATTAGTGATCTAAATTAATTTTAAAGCAAACATGTTATCACTCCCTATTTTACTAACCATAGCAATAATATAAATATTTACAAGTAATAAGATAAAGACAAAAATATAACCTACGACTATTACACGACTTTTACAGTTACATAATAATAGAAACGATTTAAATAGTAAGCATATACATAAATAATAAAAGGGATTAGTAATAAGAATAATCATAAAAAAATGTTAGCACAAATATATAAAATAGATACAAGTTAATTAAATATTTTAAAATTAAATAAACATTTTTTAAGAATTTTTTGAGATAGAATAATAAAGATAATAATAATAAATCATATATTAATTTATTTACAAAATGAGATTAAATATTACATATAAGAAAAATTAATTAAGTTTAATATTGAAGTTAAATAAAAATTAGGGTTAATTTTATATTTAAGAAAAATCAGGATGAGGGTTTTAGAAATTTTAGAAAATATAATTAGGATTTAATTTACATTATTAATTTAATTATTTACCAAAAATAATAAATGTATAATAATCATATATGCATATTTTAATTAAAATAAAAAAAACTAGGATTAAGCTTTTAGAAAATAAACATGGTTTTTAAAATATGAAATTAATATATTTACATATTATTTTCCTATAATCATTTAAATATATATATTAAACATGATTATAATTAATTAACAATAAAATAATTAAACAAAATAATTAAACAAAACAAAAATTAAAACTTACCCGGGGCAGGGATTGAACCCACGCCCTAGGCTTCATCACCCTTGGACCAGCAAGCCATCCACCAGTCTGTGCGTGCGTTGGTGATAGTGATCCAGGTGGTAATCCTTTTGTTCTTTAACCTGCGAAAATATTGAAAATAAAAACAAAACCAAAAATGGCCTGGGGAGGTTTTAATATATTTACATATTATTTTCCTATAATCATTTAAATATATATATTAAACATGATTATAATTAATTAACAATAAAATAATTAAACAAAATAATTAAACAAAACAAAAATTAAAACTTACCCGGGGCAGGGATTGAACCCACGCCCTAGGCTTCATCACCCTTGGACCAGCAAGCCATCCACCAGTCTGTGCGTGCGTTGGTGATAGTGATCCAGGTGGTAATCCTTTTGTTCTTTAACCTGCGAAAATATTGAAAATAAAAACAAAACCAAAAATGGCCTGGGGAGGTTTTAATCCCAGGACCATTCACTTATCAACCAGACGTACAAACCAACTGAGCCAAGCGCTTTAGTTGTCATATACATGAAACGCATTCGTTTTAAGCCTTCCTGAAATTTCAAATATTTCCTGCGCGCCAAACTTCATCTTCCTCGTTTGAATTTCCTGCGAATTCTTCTTCAAAACTTCCAGCGAATTTTCCTGCATGTTCTTGAACCAGAAAAACCTACGTTTTATAATCATCAATCAAACCACAACATTAATGTAAATTAACAACCCAGATCAATCACATGAAGTTTATATGTCACGGCCATGTTCTTAGAATCCATTTAAACACCCTAAATACCAAGATCCCGAATTCGAATCTCAAACCCTAACAATGGCAAGTCTTCGATTCTGTGTCAAAACTCAAATTAAAGTATACAGAAACAATCATTAGTTCAATACAAACATGAAACAACAAACAAATGCCATTTATATTACTCAAAGATGTGAAAACGAAAAATTCATAAAAGCTCAAAAACTTTGATTCGGTTTGGTCAATTCTTGGAGTTTGAGATGCATATGGCTATTGATATATGATCAGTGATGTCCAAGGATCCTTCATATGTCTTTAAAATACCTTTAAACGCCTTCTATGGATGAATCCGAATTTGAGTTTTTGGAACAATTTTGTGATGTTTGAACAAAGTCTTGGAGGCTGTGAATTCGTCCCTTTAGCATTGCTATATGTTCATGTATATATAAGGATTGAATTAGGTCAAAAAGAATGGGCTTTGTATCATGAAAATTGATTACTTGATTATGAAGAAATCTCTCATCCAAAAATATCAAAAAATCCAATATATCCTTACTATCTTGGTCTAGCATGAATTTGGATATGAATAATTGGTCTTGAATGGTGTTATGACCTTCTAGAATCACAATCTCTTCCAAATATATGATTTTCATATTTTATTTTTATTTAATTTGTATTTTAATGAATAAAATTCAAATAAATATCAAATAAAATATAAAAAATCAGAAAATGTATGGGATAGGTCGTGCTTGATGATATTGTAAAGTTTGGATGGCAATTTGGTGGGCTCATTTAGCAAAAATTGGTTTTAAGGCCTTATTTGCTTCATAAACTTCCCAAAAATTTCCCAACTTTGCAAGGGCACAAATCCTTCAATTTTAATGCTATGAAGGTGTTCTTGGACATTTTGGAAATCTTAGAGAGTCCTCTAACCAAACTCTTTGGTCTCATGTCCATATATTTTACCATTCTCAAGTTATGCTCTTTTGAAGTTGTTGACTTTTTGTTGACTTTCAAAAGGACCTATAATGTCTTAGCTCATACCTTCCAAATGAAGCATTTTTGGGCTTGGATTGTGAGACACAAAGTTGTAGAGAATTCAATTTCCTTAAAAATGAGCTTTGGATGGAAATTTTTTGATGAAGCATGTGAAAGTTATGGCTGGTCAAAGTTCAGTTGACTTTTCCTGTGAAAACCCTAATTTAGAAACTCCTGATTCTTGATGATCTGAAAGCTCCTTGATGAATCATGATCAACCCTTGATAAAATGATGAATTTTACTTCATATAATTGATGTTGGCAAAAAATCATGAAGTTTGACTTTGGTTTGACCACAGTTGACCTCAATTTGACTTTTTAACTACTTTGACTGATTTTAACCTATCTGATCATCTGACTGAGCAAACCTTTGGGAAAAGTATTGAAACTTCTCATGGGGATTATAGAACACATATAAGATGCTATGAAGGTCACTTGAAGTCTTGTAAGTCCATTTAGCCTGATGAAAGTCAAAACTCTAGTTTAAGATGCATTGCTTAGGAGGATGCATTGTCTGAGGGAATTGTCAAACTTTCTGACTAATTGTGAACCTTGTGAACCTTGTGAACCTCTTAGTACATAATGTCTTGTCTTGTGGAGGGAAAATTTTGGGGTGCAACAGCTGCCCCTGTTCAATTTTCTGAAACCTGAGGGGTTAGATTGGTGTATGTGCCAGTCGTGACCTGGAAGGTTGAAGGGGATTGAACACAAAAGCCCAAAAATTTGCACTCGCCGGTGCGTAGAGTAACACTGTTGATTAGTTGCATATGCTTGAGTGGGCTTGAAGATGCCACTTGGAAGAACTGGAGATGGGCTTAGAGATGCCATCTAAAGTATCAGGATGTGATGATGTCTTTATGTTGATACTGGATATCAGTACTAGGTCTTCGTATAGGCCGTCTCTGAATCATTTATGCAACATGATGTGAATTGTTGAATAGACCAGTAGAAATAAATCTTCGTGACGATTATCTCTTCTGGAAGTATCTTGGATTAGGGAATGGATCTTTGTACAAACCGTTTGCCTACTCTCCAAGGTCAAAAGAACATCAGGATTAGTTCTTCTGAGCAATATCTTGAACCAGGGAATGGATCTTTGTACAAACCGTTTGCTTGCTATTCAAGGGCCAAAAGAACGTCAGGATTAGTTATTTTGAAAAATATCTTGAACCAGGGAATGGATCTTTGTACAGACCGTTTGCCTGCTATTCAAGGGCCAAAAGAACGTCTGGATTAGTTCTTCTGAAAAATATCTTGAACCAGGGAATGGATCTTTGTATAGACTGTTTGCCTGCTATTCAAGGGCCAAAAGAACGTCAGGATTAGTTCTTCTGAAAAATATCTTGAACCAGGGAATGGATCTTTGTATAGACTGTTTGCCTGCTATTCAAGGGCCAAAAGAACGTCAGGATTAGTTCTTCTGAAAAATATCTTGAACCAGGGAATGGATCTTTGTATAGACCGTTTGCCTGCTATTCAAGACCAGATAGATGAAATCTTTTGGAAATATCATGGATTAGGGAATGGATCTTCTTACAGACCGTTTGCCTACTCTCCGAGGACATCTTGAGTAATGTATGGATCATTTCTGACCTGTTGTGAATAGTTGATGTTGTTTTATCTGCATATAACCATCCTGCAAGGAAAAGGTTAGTTTATGAAATATGTATGCATGTATAGTATGATGCATCTAAGTAAATGTATTATGTATTTATGGATATGTTATGGTATGACGTAAATGATGTATGTATGGATCATGCAACCTGAAGCATCTGGATATCTTTGTATAACAACTGCTGGCTAGGGAAAATAAATCCTGATTCGTTGCTGAAGAATATGAGGAACTTGTTCCCGTCTTGTTTGATAGTATAGTATTTATAACCTTCCATCTTCGTTCGTCGTACTTCTATTGAAGGAATAAGTTCCTGAGTATCCTAACTGAGGATAAAAGAGATGGACATAAATTCAAGGGGAGACGTAACTTGAAGTATCTATAAAGATAGATTTGCTCTACTGGGGATTTGTAGTTGTCTTGTGGGGATGAACTGGCGAAGCTTCGTTGAATTCCTTCCCTCGTTCGTCCTTAGTAAATACTATTACTGCTTTGTTATGCATTTCTGGTAAACATCAATCATATTCAAGCATTTTATGCATTTTTGGTAAATTCAAAAGCATACATACATTCAAACACAACCAATGGACGTTTTCGCTTATGTAAATAGGGTAAAAGTAAATCTGGATTCAGAGGGAAAAGTAAAGCTGAACTTGAAAACAAAATCGTTTCAATTTTGAGAGTGTATAACCAATTGGATTTAGAGCTCCTGAGATTCTTAACTTTCCTGAATACCTTCCCAGAAATCCTCATTGCTGGATTTGAAGACATGATACTGACACCATCTGATACTACTGGCGTAGACAATTAATTTCCACCATGGCTTCTGTTGAGAATCCAATATCAAGGTAATACAATGAAAGGAATGTGTCTTCAAATTGTGATGGACCACATACGCTCCGGATACTAGATTTGAAAAGAAAGCATTGCCCCTTGGTTGAGGATGAATTGTCCCATAATGGAAGTATATGAATGTAGTTACCTCAAGAGAAATAAGTAGAATGCCCCACAATAATATGCCTTGACATCATGAACTTTGTAATGTTACCCTTGGTAATTCAAATATATGAGGAGAGCTGCCCCTGGCTATTAAGCACTATTGAATTTGGACCTGATTGCCCTGAATGAATTGAACAGTAACTTGGTATGCCCCCTTGATTAGGAAATAGTGACTATGCCCCTGGCATTATGAACTCTGTAATGTTACCCTTAGTAACTTAGATAGATGAGGAGATCTTCCCCTGGCTACTTAAACATAGTTGAATCCTGTCCTGATTGCCCCAAATGAGTTAGGCAGTATCATGGCCTGCCCCTTTGATTAGGAGATAATGACTATGCCCCTTTGTATACATGCACTTTGATCCAGGAAGCAACTTTGTTTATCGGAAGGATTTTGAACATCCATCTTGTAAGTTTCTCTGTTTATCAAACACTCAAGTATATGCAAACAAATATATTCAAAAATGCAATGCTTATGTCTGTCTTGAAATTTTGAAAAAAAGTTATTTTTTAGAAAAACAATTTTTATGAAAACTGTGATATTCACTCAAGTTTTATAATAAGCCCTAAAGGAGTCAGGATACCTTTTTGTAGCAGTACGCTTCCGAACTAACCATGCTTCAGTTAGGACTTTTAAAGGGTTGTAACGTGGCCTGGTTCATGGTTTAAGAAACAAAGGATAAAGGCTCAAATTTTATTTGTACCCAACCCAATCTCCATGACGTTCTTCAGTCCTATGCTCAGTTAACTTATGCATTGAGGCTCAAAGGAGTTTGGAATTGTAACATTGACATTTGTGATGGTTCAGAAACCAAAAATTTATTTGAACATTCAGTCATCTTTCTTTGTTGAGGATTCATTGTGACCTATTTTTTCTTTTGCTTTTTTTTTTTGCTTTATTATCCCTTCCTTTTGCCTGAACTGTTTGTTTCAAGATTACAGCCAGTGGGATATCTCAATTTTTACTAAGTCTCCTTCATAGGTTTTAACTTAGCAAGCTTTTCTTTTGCTAGATATTAATTGTCAAGTTTAATGAATACAGAGAACCATCAGTGGTTGTGTATAACACATATAATTGGCATATTTGAGTTAACCGAGTAACTACCCTGCCCCAGGTTATGAATAAGGGTTTTAATTTGTGCGAGAATAAAAACTCCTACTTCATAGGCTCAAAAGGGTTGACTAGGGATTAACTTCCTTATATCTCCACTGTTTAGGAATTGAAACAATGCCTGTACATCGTCAGCATAGTCTATTCAAAAGCATACTGCCTAATATTATGGTATTGTTTTCGTCATCCTCCTTCTACAGGCTTATAGCTTTATCAGGAGTTAAATATCACAAAATAGAAATATGAATCATAATTCAAAATATAGTGAAACGAATGGATTAATTCAAGACAAACATATGCAATGCATTAATGAAAACAAGAGTTTAACATAATAGTAAGTGTTTAAACAAATAAAAGAAATTACAAATGAAAATTCAAATGTTGTCCCATCCAGTTGGTTGAATGTCTTCAATTGCAATCTGTGAACTTTCAGGAGCAGTATATTTCACCATGAAATCAAATTTGCCACTTGGATGTCCCAAGGTGCCCCATATCTCAACAGGAATAGGTAGTCTTCCTTTCTTGCTACTTTGGGCAACTTGTCTTGCAGCTTCGATGTTTGATGGACGATAGTAGAACTCAATTTGACCTTCTGGAGTAACCTCTAGGATTCCTTCGTCAATTAGGTCTTGAATCTTATTCTTCAGTGACCAACAATTATTAGTGTCGTGTCCGGGACTGTCGGAGTGATACTCACACCTTGCCTGAGGAGAGGAAGTTTTAGGATTTTGAGGAGGATTTTTCAAGGAAATTAGCTTTATCTCCAACAAGCATTGCAGAACTTGTGACATTGGAGTGCTGAATTTGATAAACTGTCTTCTACATCCCTTGTGTTGAGGTGGATTAACTTTACCAGGTCTTTTTTCTTTAACTGAAGAACAATCAGTGGCAACCGGTTTCTTACCTTCTTTTATCCTCATCTTCCTTTCAACCAAATCAGCTTGTTTTAATGGAGGTTGACTAACAATTAGATTCCTGACTCCATTACTTTGAAGTTTATGGACAAAGGCTCTTAACTCTTCTTGCCCCTGAGCTAAACTTTGAATAAGAACCACCTGGTCATTCATCTGGATCCTCATTTCTGTCATCTCAGCTTGTAATTGTTTCAGATAATTATCCTTGTTGTCCTCAGGATTCTTCTTCTTAGCCAACAGTGTCTTCAACTCATCTTGTCCCTTGGACAAGTTCAGAATCAACTCTTGGAATTGTGTATTCTGAGCCTGGAGATCTTTGACAGTCTGTTCAAGAGCCATTTCTGCTGAAATAAACAGCGAGAAGATAAGATACATGTACCTAAGAAACATGTGATGCAATGATATGGTGTATAAATGCGTATGAAATGTTTTCAAGGACCGCAGGATTTAAATTTGTTTAAACAACCAAAAAGTAAACTTTTATTAGTAATAAATTTGTTTTCCCCTTGGGCTTACAATAAAAATGAAATGAATACAAAAGATGGGGTTTTAAGTCTCCCATGGACGTTTCCTCTTTGTGTTGAGGTATGAGTTGAGATTCCGCTCCTCGTGAAGTTACTTTGTTAGCTCCAGGATTCTTTCTTGACTTGCTTTGTAATGAGCCTCGAAAGTATCCCTTTGCTCCTTCAACTGGATCCAGGACCTCTATAAGTCTTCCATGTCAGTGGTCATGTCTGGGTGAAGGATGGTATAAGAAGTATCTCCTTCAGCAACAGGCTCCATAGTAACTGGCAGGATGGCAGGATATGGCATCATGAGGGTCTGAGCACGAGATCGCACCCATCTGAGATAAGCTTCCATAGGAATAGTGTACTTGGGCTCCAGAGTCTTGCTGTCAACCTTGTTCACTTTACCCCATGCTCGTATGAACCTTTGACAGTAACCTTGAAGATCATTGGCGTAGTCAAACACAATACCCTGAATCAACATATCATGAGGACCATCGCTCCGAGCATAACCAAACTGTCGTAAAGCTAAGGAAGGGTTGTAAGTAATGCCTCCTATTATGCCTAGAAGTGGCACATTAGGAAATTCTCCACAACGGTCAATGATAGTGACATTCTCCATAGATCGAGAGCACCAATGAATATCTGAATGAGAGAGTGACATAATCCTCTTGGACCACCTGAACCCTTGTTCATTCTTCATCACTGATCGAGGAAGGTGAGAAATAAACCACCCAGATAGTAAAGGTATACAACACATCAGAGTTCCTCGTGCCTTTCTAGTATGAGTATGAGGAGAGTGCAAGATGTCTCAAAGTAATGTAGGCACTGGATTGTGACTCAGAAATATGTTGATGGCGTGAACGTCTATGAACTGATCTGGATTGGGGAACAACACTAAGCCATAAATTAACAAGGCTAAGATCTCCTCAAAATCATCATAACTCATAGCTTTCAGGAACACTTGAGATTTCTCCATCAATACCTTAGCAAGAATACCCTTAACTCCACTCCTTGTTTCTAGGACAATGTCTGATTTCTTCAAATGTAGGGCTGCAGCAATGACTTCAGGTTTAAGCTCCTTTTCCAAGCCTGTGAAGGGTCTCTGATCAAGGATAGGTATACCCAGGAGCTTGGAGAACTCTTCCATTGTAGGAACCAGCTGATAATCGGGGAATGTGAAACAGTGATGTTTAGGATCAAAGAACTGAAACAGAACACTCATCATGTCTTCATTGAACCCTGAAATGACTAGATCTAGTAGGTGACCATGCCTCTTGATGAACTGGGAGTTTTCAGAAACTTGAGAGACCAATTATTTAAGCTTAGGAGGTATTCCTACAAAGTTGATCCTGATAGTATTCCTACGAGTAGAAGCCATGACCTGCAACAAAGAACAAAGATAAATCCTTTGGTCCTTGAAATGGTTAGTGAAAATGTTATGCTTATGATGCATGATGATGCTATGATGTTATGCTCAATCACAAACATATGGCACACACAAACAAGTCACACAATAGCCATAGGTTTGAAGGCTTGCATGAGGTTTAAAGGTAAGTACCTTCCCCTGAAGTTTAGATGGTTCATCCTGTCCTACAAAAGTATCCAGGTTCTAAGGGATCTCAATATCATTGATCCTTCACAAGGGTGGTTGTTCAGTAGGCAACTTACTTGCCAACCAAAACCCTCCAAGTTTAGAATCTCAATGAGTGTAGCATCGAGTATCAACCAACTTCAGTCTTTACCAAAGCCGTTTATCTCACTACTTTTCTATAGGCCAAGATGGGATAACTAGGGTTCTAAAAGTTAGTTAGTGTATTGACAACGTATGGCAGCCTCATATTATCCTCAACTTGACTTAAGGAACATAAGCACCAACCAAGAAGTCACACTAACTATGGCCACCAGATCAACCATATCGGTATACGCCGTACAGTTTCCTTGGTCTATTGCCATTTACCTAAGGTACACTAGATCCGGGTTAGGATCTTTCACACATAAGATCCCCAACAAGTAAAGTAAAGCTAACAAAGCAAACAAATTTAAAGTGATCTAATTCCTAAGGGTACCCCTCTTTAATATTAGTCCCCAGCAGAGTCGCCAGTTCTGTAACACGGTGGGAGAACTGACTTTAGTTAAATGTTGCGGATAGCAAGAGTCGCCACCGACTTTTATTTTATCCAAAGGAAAGGGCATAAAAGAACAGGAAAGACCTTAAAAGATTTTTTTTTAGTCCGGGGGGTAGGTTATGTAAAGGGAAGGTGTTAGCACCCTTTACATCCATGGTTATCCATGGGCTCTTAGTTACTTAGCTCACTTAAAATTGTTTTGAGAAGTGTAGTGTGTGATTAGAAAATTTTCTTAAGTACTTTATAATGATCCTTGTACGGATATATATAAAGACTTTGTTTTGAAAATTGTTTGAAAATGTGAAGTGTTTTTGAAGTGTTTTGAAAAGGTGAGCAAGTACATAAGAGGAACCTACCCTAAGTTAAGTATTTTTGTTCTTAAATGTTCTTTCAATGGTAAGAATATCCCTATTATTAAGGAATAGGTAGTCATTACCTTGGATGTGTTTAAGGTACATATAAAGGGACATCTGTGATTAGGCAACTGTAAGGTGCATTAGCAATTCGAAGGGACTTATCATCTTTTATTCGAAAGGGACAAGATCATTTACGAAGGCAACCATGAAGGGACTTGATCTTATAATCTTTTAAAGGGACAAGATGATATTAATAAGAGAAGGGACTTTGCTTTATACACCTTACTTGACCTTTTATTTAGGCAACATGAGAGGTAGCCCTTAAGAAGTGAGATGGCGATCAAAGATCGACTTACGTGTGTATGTGTGTTGCACCCAAAAATTTTCCCTCACAAGACAATACTTTGTGTACTAAGAGGTTCACAAGGTTCACAAGGTTCACAAGACATATCATGAGGTTCATAAGGTTCACAAAGTTTACAATTAGTTAGAAGATTTGACATTTCCCTTAGACAATGCATCCTCCTAAGCAATGCATCTTAAACTAGGGTTTTGACTTTAATCAGGCTAAATGGACTTCCAAGACTTCAATTGAGCTTCATAACATCTTATATGTGTTCAAGAATCCCCATGACAAGTTTCAAAACTTTTCCCAAAGGTTTGCTCAGTCAGATGATCAGATAAGTTAAAATCAGGCAAAGCAGATAAAAAGTCAAACTGAGGTCAACTGTGGTCAAACCAAAGTCAAACTTCATGATTTTTTGCTAACATCAAGTATATGAAGTAAAATTCATCATTTGATCAAGGGTTGATCATGATTCATCAAGGAGATTTCAGATCATCAAGAATCAGGGGTTTCTAAATTAGGGTTTCCTCAGGAAAAGTCAACTGAACTTTGACCAGCCATAACTTTCACATGCTTCATCAAATTTTTCCCATACAAAGCTCATTTTAAAGGAAATTGAATTCTCTACAACTTTGTGTCTCACAAGCCAAGCCCAAAAATGCTTCATTTGGAAGGTATGAGCTAAGACATTATAGGTCCTTTTGAAAGTCAACAACTTCAAAAGAGCATAACTTGAGAATGGTAAAAGATATGGACATGAAACCAATGGGGTTGGTTAGAGGACTCTTTAAGCTTTCCAAAATTTCCAAGAACACCCTCATAGCATTAAAATTGAAGGATTTGTGCCCTGGCAAAGTTGGGAAATTTTAGGGAAGTTTAGGAAGCAAATAAGGCCTAAAATCAAATTTTTGCTAAATGAGCCTGTCGCTCCCACCAAAATGACACCCAGGGTCAGAAGGGGTACAGACGCGAATGGTCGGCGAAAGAGGGAGATAACACACAAGGGTAAACTCAGAAGACAAGAGTCGCCAGCTAGGCATTTTTATCCCGGAGGAAAGGTAATGCTGCATAAACCTAAAAAGGATGGATAAGACGGTTGCGAACCAGAGAGACTGAGAAAGGGGGTTGGTTACAACCTGGGAAGGTATTAGCACCCAGATTGTCCGCCGTACTCGACGGGATCCACGCTTAAAAGATTTGTGTTTTAAAGGGATAGTGTCAGTGCAATTTGTGTATCAAAGCTGGAAAGAATGCAAGTGTCAGTGTAAAAGAAGCGTGAAGTGTATAAGAGAAGTGTCAGTGTAAGAACAGGAGTATGAAGCTCAAGACTATGAGGCTTAAAGAATGATGCTGGAAGGAGGGGGAATATAGAGAGACTTTTGTTCGATAACTGTTAAGTTATGCATACGTATCCTCTCGTGCAATGAGGAAGTCAGAACACCGTAGTTCGACCCAAAGAGACTGAAAGATAAGTTGACTTGTGAACTGCTTACTTGTCTATGCTCAAGTGTATGACTTGTCTGGCTCAGGTGCAAACTGTCTTGCATTAGACGGAAGAAGCAAGTTCTCGTTTGTGAGTGAAGGTGATGAGAAAAGAATCCCGGAGGAGACGATTATTGTTTGTTTTTGTGTTTTCAGTCTTTTATTGCTTTTTGATAGTTGTTATAAGAAAATGAGCTTAAGCCTAAACCAAGGGTTAGTAAACTCATCACATCTTCCCTCTGATTAGGGGTAATGAGAATACCTTAAGTATGAAGTAAACACCTCACACTTAATCACCATGATGTAGGATTAAGATCATTAACCTACTTGTGATTATTTAGATGTTTTTGGAGTTTTTGTTTAGTGTTAAGTAATGAGTTTAAGCCATAATCAAAGATTTAATGGACTCATTACACCATCCTAATAGAAGGATAATAGATGAGAACATTTAAGCTAAGAAAGGCTCCTCAACTTAATCCATGATTAGGGATTAACCTCATGACAAAACAAAGCCTTTATTAAAGTGGATTTTAGTTAATGGTAAGATTAAGAAATGGATTTTATGGTTTGTAAGACAACTTGAGGGGGACTTGTCCATTAACACTAGGGTTAGTCCTTCTTAACCAATTAAGGAAGAATTAGAACCCTAATGCAAGGCCCAAGTTACAAGCTTGATGTCTTAGTGATTATTAGATGGATTGATTGAAGGATTTAAACACATTAAGGGTTTAACACTTAGGATTAAAGTTATACACTCCATCCTAATAGAAGGATGCAGGCATAAGCTTAATCACAAAGCCTTAAAACCTTTAAGGTTTAGTCCTTGATTATGAGATGAGAAGAGAAGACACAAAGATGACACAAAGGTAAAAACTAAATGGGGGACTAATTGAACCCTAATTGTGATCATGCTTGGATATTCCTAGGGTTTATGAGGCTTAAGAGAGAAAGAATCTTCAAAGAGCCACCAAGGAGGAACAAGATGAAAGGAGAAGAAGCAGAGAAGCAAAAACAACTTGCTTCACTTAAGAAGACAAGTTGCTTAAAGGAAGAAAGTAAGAAAGAACATGAATGAGCAAGCTCACTCAAATGCAAATAAAAAATGCAGCAAAGAGGGTATGAAAGAGATGAAAAGAGATTGTGAGAAGTGAAGGCAAATTCACTTCTCAAAACAACTTACCACCTGAAAAGTTAGCAAAAGAAATGAAATGCAATGCAAATGGGATGCAATGTCATGATGCAAACCAAAACCAGAAGCATAAGTATTATGTTAATGATGCTAAGAGATGATACAAACATGAGGCAAGGCATGAGAGTGATCAAGCAAGCATAAGGATGCAAATGAGACATGCATTGAACCATGGAGGTTCATGAAAAGTTATGAAATGCAAATGACATACAACATGGCAAATGAAAGATGCAATGATCAAACATGGTTCTAATATGTCCTAAGATGTCTTATGAATCAAATGAATGCACAAAATGTCATGGCAAGTCAATGGATGCAAGCAAGTGAGAAATGGATGCAAAGGAAGGCACAAATTAGGGTTTATGATCAATACACAAAACAAAATTCAAAATCAGAAGCATATGACATGATAAAAATTTGAAAATGCTATCAAAGATACCCTAAACCTACAAAAACTCACTGCCCAAAGGAGGGGATCCAATTCTTATCCTAGTGAAAGTTATGAATTTCCTAAGATTGCTAGGGTTTTGGGATACCTCATCAAGAAAAATACCAAACAATTTGAAAATGCAAGATCAATTCAAACCAATTTTATCCTATAAACTAAATGCCATGCAAGATGCAATGCCAAAAGAATCATCACCCAACTCTCAAGGGTTAGGTAGAAATGAATTTTTGAAGTTTGAAACAAAATAATGCCTAAAAATGAAATTAATTCCAATGAAAATGATCAAAAGGTATCAAGAACAAAAAAGAAATTTGGTTTGAGAGTTGGACAATGTTTATGAATGTTTCTAAATGCAATGTGAATTTTTTGTGATTTTTAAATACCTAAATGTATTTTTAATTAATTAATTTTCATTAACTAATTAAAAATAATCATTTAAATGATTTAAAAATAATTTTTAATGCAAAAAATAAAAAATAAAAATATTTTTGGGTTTTAAAAATTAATGAAAACCTTGATAAAATTTTTCATAATTTTTAAATGATTTTTACTATTTTAATTAAAATGTATAAATAAAAGGAAAAGAAAATGAATTTAAAATGAAAATAAATGAAAGTAATTAAAAGGGAAGGCCAGGATTTGATCTGGGCTTGGACTGGTTGACTGCGCGCCAGATCCAAGGGCCCAGATTCAAACCTGGCTAATTTGTTTTATGAATTAATTAAACAAAATTTAAATTAAATAATCAAGGATTAGGGTTTTAATGATGCATCCTGACCATCAAAACGCGCGCGGGTCAAATAAAGTCAAACACATCTACGACCAGAATTCAAAGTTGCATTAATGACATAATTATGGTTAATGAGTTTCAGGTGACCGGAACAGTGGTTCCGGTCATCTTCTCCGGCGAGCATAAACCCTAGATTTCGCTACAGGTTACCAATCATGAAATTTCTTCCACCAAAATGATCCTCTCCTCAATCTAAACCTAAACCCTCTCCCAAAATTCATTTATTTTCACTCACCAGCCTGAATCGAAGGAAAATACGAAACACGAGCAAACTTTCAGAGTGACATGAAATGGTAATCCCTTACTTATTTTCAAATCTAAATACATCCAGATGATCAGTGCAACATGTAGATTCATTTTGTAACAAGAAAATGAAGTTCTGAGAAAAAAGTTCTTAGGTTGTACCTGAGCTGGAGACCTTCGAAAATGAACTTTCAGAGCCTTCCTTTTGTGCCAATGATCTCCCTTGATCCTCCTGAGGCTGATGGAACACTTGAATGAGGTTGAGAGTGGCTAGTTTTTGTGGTTCAGTTCTGGTGTAGCAGGAAATGAGGTTCTTGTGTGTGCTGTTTCAGATCATTGTGAGGGGTGGGATCTGTTCTATGGATGATTTCTGGTTGATTGGTGAAGGAATTATTAAAGTTTGATGGCTGTGTTGTGTGATTCGAAGAGGGAAAGGTTTTGACAGTTTTTGGAGTGTGCTGCAATGTGTCTGTTTCAGGCTTGTGTATGTTGTGTTTTATGATCCTTAGGTGATCCATAAACTATCCCAACAAATCTGGAGAGCAGGTGTGCACTGTGGGATTGGTATGGGATGATTGGCCAAAAAGTCAAGTTTTGTGTACTTGCAGCATGGGCTGTGGCAGAGATGATTCCTTGGCCTATACTGCATCAGCTTGGGTCAAGGATAGCCCTTGGATGATTCATGAATGACTGCAGCATTTGGATCATGAGTTGGAAGTGTTTTTGCAACTTGATAACTTGTCACATTTCATGGTTTTTGGCTATGCATATGTGAGGAACCTTGCTGAATCTTTGGTGTAGCATGCTTCAATAGGTCATGGCAAAGTTTTGAAACCAGCTAGAGGTCAAACAATCCCTTTGAGAATGATCTTGCAAGAAATCCCTCTTTGCACTTTCATGAAGAATGGCTTATGTTTATGTGAAAATCAAGGCAAATAAATGGGAAATCCCTTGGGCCAATTCTGATTTTAGGATCATGCATTGAATTGGTATGATAATTAGAAGTCACATTGAAGTCACATAAAGGCTTGTCATGAGAAAATGCAAGTTTTCCATTTTGTGCAAAAGTGAAATTTCAATGATTTTATCCAACTTTGCAAGGCTATAACTTTTGATCCAAAATGAATTAGAATGAGTTCTTGTACTTTTTGAAAAGGGAATGATCCATTCTACAACTTTCATGACCAAAGTTTTCCCATTTGAAGCATTTTTGAATCAAAAAGAAAGGTTTGAAGAACTTTCCCAAAATGGCAAGTTTCCATTACAAGTCATTTTCCCAAAAAGGCAACTTTGCAAATGGCTTGAAATTCTTCAATTTTGTGAACTTCTAACATCTTCTATGATCACATAAAGATCATACACATTCAAAATGATGGAGAACACCCTTTGGTTGGGTCATTGGGGGCCTCAGATGCCCTGATTTTGCACTGACTTGCTCAAGAAGTCAACCCTTGATTAGATGCCTTCCCCATGGAATTTCTTCATGAAACTTGATATGCATGATCCTTATAACATATAGAGACCAATAGAAACAAGAATGACCAAACAATTTGGAGTTATGGCCTTTGAAACCAAAACCCTAACTCTAGGTCATCTGTGCAGTTAAACCTGGCTCTGCTTCCATGCCTTTCTCAGTTCTTGTGATTCTTTGATTTCTTTGACTTTGTGGGGATACAATATGATGCTTGAACACACATGGACCTCTTTGAAGTGATTGAAGACCTTTGGAGTGGCTCAAATGGCTCAGGGATGGCTCAGATCACAAACCCTAGATGCAGATGACTTAGAACCAATGCAGTGGAACAAAAATGCAATATGAGATGCTATGATTGAACTTATGCATATGAAGAGATCACAAGCCATGGTGTGAATGTGTGAGGGCAAATTTCGGGTGTTTACAGCTGCCCCTATTCAAACATGAGTTAGCTGTGCAGGATGTAAGCAACGGCTTAGCAGTCAAACAAGATAACTTGTGGTTGAATACCAAAGACAGTCCAAAATTTGCACTCACAGAAATGAAGAAGAAAAAGGGATGTAGATTGTAAAAGAAAATAAAGTATAATTTATAAAGTGCGCGTGACGGAGGACGACCGTCGAGCAGAGGACGACTGCTGGGGAAAGAGCAATGACAGGGACGACCGACATGCTGGGGAAGATGCGGGAAATAAAGCTATGACGGGGACGGCCGACAAGCTGGGGATATGAGAGATTGTGATGGGGACGGCCATCAGATAAAGCTATAAGACTCTCTGGGGTTTATAGGTAAATGAAATAAATGATGAGGTACGGTCATCAAAGGTGAAAGACGATCACCTAGAAGGGGATAAGATGAGGGACGATCATCTAAGGTGAAGGACGTTCACCGGGCAAGGTACGGTTGCCAAAAGCATCGCGACATAGGACGAATGCCGGATAAAAAGGTCGACGATGGGGACGGCCATCGGATAAGCATGATGAAGGACGATCATCAAGAGGTGAAGGACGATCACCTAGCAGGGTACGGCTGCTCTCAGGGTTTATCATGACATAGGACGAATGTCTGATAAGGAGATCAACGATGGGGACGGCCATCGGATAAGCATGATGAAGGACGATCATCAGGAGGTGAAGGACGATCACCTAGCAGAGGACGACTGCTAAAAATGCCACGACATAGGACGAATGTTGGATAAGAAAGGGTTCCAATGAATAGAGACTCCACTGGGAATGATGAAGGACGATCATCAAAAAGGTGAAGGACAATCACCTGGCAGGATACGGCTGCTAAAAGTATCACGACATAGGACGAATGTCTGATAAGGAAATAGTTCAACAAGCTTTGTTGGGGAACTTTGCTGGGGAATAGTAAACACGGACGAGCGTTTATATCCAAGAAATGAAAGGTATAAGTGTTTGGCGCTGTGTATAGATTAAAGATGCGGACGAGCATCCTTAAGACTTATGATACGGACGGGTATTAGGTAGAAACAAACACTGACACGTGTTCAGGGATGATGATACGGACAAGTATCAACCGGTTAACAAAGAACACAGACGAGTGTCGGATCTAAGGGGACTCCTATGGGGAATAATAGACACAGACGAGTGTCTAAATTCTAAAAGAGGTAGCAGTAACTGATATTGTGTATGGATTAAATATGCGAACGAGCATCCTTAAGACTATGATACAGACGAGTATCAAGTAGAAACAAACGCTTGACGCACGTTCTGAGATGATGATACGGACGAGTATCAACTGGTTAACAGAGAACACGGACGAGTGTCGAATCTGAGGGGATTTGTATGATTTACAAAGTGTTTAGGTAATAATGTTGGGGAAGGTGACACGGACGGGTGTCAGGGAATTTGTATAGATATGTATCTGTTAGTGCAAAGGAGACGCTTTGGCTTTCTTCTGGGGACATGACACGGAAGGGTGTCAAGGAGTACCTGTATCTTTAGGAGAAATGCCTTGGCTCTCTGCCAGGGAATCTGGGGAGTTTTCTGTATATCGCTGACGGATTGCCAGTATTCAGAAGTGTTTGATTCAGAACATGGCTTATGATTATGCAATATGTTTGATTTTTACCGTAATGCTCCGTATTAGACGGAATGCTACGCTTTGTGGGGAGAATATGATGCGAATGCTATGATTATGCAAAGATACCGATCCAGGATTCGGATCCCGTTGCTGTGAAGATCTCTGACCGATCTGCTTGAAATGGATATCCCAGCTGGGGATGAGATCATTGGTAGATCTGTCATGTATGACTTTGCTTGGGGGAATAGGTCATTGATAGACATATCCTTGTAATGGGGGACCCAGCTGGGGGTTTGTAGAAGCTTCCTTCACTCTGTTGTGATTCCTTCGCGCGTTGCTCTTCTGGGTAAAGATTGACACTCTGTAGGGAAATGGTTCCTGTGCTTTTGTATTTTGCTGAGGAGGAGTAATGAATGGCAACTCAGCTGGGGAGAAGGCATCTCCGGTGCTAATCGGGGAGATAGACTGAGTAGATAATGGTTTGCCAGCTTGCTGGGGTGAAGCTTTCGTGCCCCATGTTGTGCTTTTGAATACCTGCAATCCTGAAAAGACAGAGAAACGCACAAGTAATCCCGAGGTATCCCTTACCAGATTCCATCATAAGAGTTTAGACACTCCCGGGAGTAAGTATATTTCCTGCAAGCACGTATTTTTAGAAGGGAAGCATCTATATTTATGCAATCAGTATTTTAAAGACATCGGACATTTTCGCAAATGAAAATAAAATGTACGAAACGAAACATGAGTGAAAATCTGATTTTATTAATTCGTGTGCCCTGAATTGGTGAGATACAGTCAAAGAAACAAATCCCCTAAAATGAGGAGATTGTTACAAATTGAGAAACAAAAGATATTGGCAATGTTGATGACGCTTCAAGGAGCTTCCCTTTTGCTATGACTCGTATGACATTTGACGTTCTTTTCGTCTTGCTTTCTGAAGAAGGTTGATTCTGAAAGAAGCTTGATCCTTTCGAAGCTTACCAAGTTGTAAGTGATACAGATGAATTCAGAATACAGTTGTTCGCTTATTCCCTTATTTTGCATGGATCGCCCTTTCGGGTTTTCGATCCATCGGGATACCCATTTTTGCCTGAGTTGTCCGATGTGGCTTTTCAACTCAGCGGGTGTACATTTTTGTTGTTGTTTATTTTCCCTTACTTTTGCCCGAGTCTTTTATTCTGTTTTTGACTCGCCGGGATGCCCTATTTTTTCCTGGACTTACATTCTGTTTTTATGTCCAGCGGGTCATCTTATGCGAAGTATTTTTTAACTGCATCTGAATTCATAGGGGACGGGAAGTCTTCACCATCCATAGTACTGAGCATTAGTGTTCCACCAGAGAAAACTTTCTTTACTACGAACGGTCCTTCATAGTTCGGAGTCCACTTGCCCCTGTGGTCTGTATGAGGAGGGAGGAGTCTTTTCAGCACAAGATCTCCTACTTGGTACTCTCGGAGCCTGACTTTCTGATCGAAGGCTTTCTTCATTCTGTTCTGATATAACTGCCCATGACAGATTGCAGCCAATCTCTTCTCTTCAATCAGATTCAGTTGTTCGTATCGGGATCAGACCCATTCCGCTTCGTTAAGCTTAACATCCATCAGTACCCGTAGGGAGGGTAATTCAACTTCAACAGGTAGGACTGCCTCCATACCATACACAAGCTGATATGGTGTTGCCCTAGTGGATGTTCGGATCGACGTTCGGTACCCATGCAAGGCAAATGGTAGCATTTCATGCCAGTCTTTGTAGGCGACCACCATTTTCTGTACAATCTTCTTGATATTCTTGTTAGCTGCCTCAACAACGCCATTCATCTTTGGCCTGTAAGGAGAAGAATTGTGGTGTTGGATTTTGAAGTCCCGGCATAGTTCTGCCATCATTTTGTTGTTTAAGTTGGAACCATTATCAGTAATAATTCGCTCGGGAACTCCATACCAATAGATGATGTCTCTCTTCAGGAATCGGGTTACCACTTGCCTTGTAACATTTGCATAGGAAGCTGCTTCAACCCACCTGGTAAAATAGTCAATGGCTACCAGGATGAATCTGTGGCCATTTGAAGCAGTCGGTTCAATATTGCCAATCATATCAATGCCCCACATAGCAAAAGGCCAAGGTGAAGACATCACATTCAGAGGATTGGGAGGCACATGCACTTTATCCGCGTAAATCTGGCATTTATGGCATTTTCTGGCATATGCACAACAGTCAGCGTCCATTGTGATCCAGTAATAACCTGATCTTAGAACCTTTTTAGCCATGGCATGCCCTCCTGCATGGGTACCAAAGGATCCTTCGTGCACCTCGTGCATTAACAAGTCTGCCTCTGTTTTATCAACGCATCTGAGAAGTACCATATCAAAGTTTCTCTTGTATAGGGAACCGTCAGTATTCAGAAAGAAACTACCAGCTAGCCTTCTTAATGTCTTCTTATCATTGGAAGATGCCCCAGGTGGGTACGTTTGATCCTCCAAGAAGCACTTAATGTCATGGAACCAAGGCTTATCATCATTGACAACATCTGCTGCAAATACATATGCTGGTCTGTCAAGTCTGGACACCGCAATTTGAGGTACAAAGTTGGCAGCTTGAACTTTGATCATGGATGAAATGGTAGCCAGAGCATCCGCAAACTGATTCTCGTCTCGAGGTATATACTCAAGCTTGACTGTTGTGAAGAAAGTCAATAACCTCCTTGTATAATCCCGGTATGGTATCAGATGATCCTGGTGAGTGTACCATTTGCCGTTAGTTTGATTAACTACCAGAGCTGAATCTTCGAATATAGTCAGAGTCTTGATCCTGAGGTCAATGGCCTCCTCAAGACCCATAATGCAAGCCTCATATTCAGCTTCGTTGTTAGTGCAGTTGAAGGTGAGTTTTGCCGAGAAAGGCATGTGAACTCCCTTAGGTGTAATGAGTACTGCACCAACACCACGACCATTCATGTTAACAGCCCCGTCAAACATCATAGTCCATTCTTCTTCCGGGTCAGGCCCTTCAGTGTGAACAGGCTCTTCATGATCTTTTGCTTTTATGAACATGATGTCTTCATCAGGGAAGTCAAATCTCATAGGCTGGTAATCATCAATGGGTTGCTCAGCGAGGTATTCAGACAATACACTGCCCTTGATGGCTTTTTGAGATGTGTACTGAATGTCATATTCTGTGAGGATCATTTGCCATCTTGCAACCCGTCCGGTAAATGCTGGCTTCTCAAAAATATACTTGACTGGGCCCATCTTTGATATCAATAAAGTAGTGTGGGTCAACATATACTGCCTTAGTCGGCGAGCAGCCCACGCTAAAGCACAACAAGTTTTCTCGAGCAGTGAATAACGTTGTTCACAGTCGGTAAACTTTTTGCTTAGGTAGTAAATTGCATACTCTTTTCGACCAGACTCGTCATGCTGGCCCAGCACACACCCCATTGATTCTTCTAATACTGTCAAGTACATTATTAGAGGTCTTCCTTCAACTGGAGGCATAAGGATTGGAGGCTCTTGTAAGTATTCCTTGATTTTGTCAAAAGCCCTCTGGCAGTCTTCGTTCCACCTGACTGTTTGTTCTTTTCTTAACAACTTGAACAAGGGTTCACAGGTCGCAGTAAGGTGAGATATGAACCGTGAAACGTAGTTCAATCTACCTAAGAACCCTCGAACTTCTTTCTCAGTTTTCGGTGCAGGCATTTCTTGAATAGCTTTGACTTTATCAGGGTCAACTTCAATTCCTTTCTCACTTACAATAAATCCCAGCAGCTTACCGGATCGCACCCCGAATGTGCACTTGTTGGGGTTTAACTTCAATTGGTACTTCCTCAGACGCTTGAACAGCTTCAACAGATTTACCAGGTGGTCTTCTTCTGTGAGGGACTTGGCAATCATGTCATCCACATAACATTCAATTTCTTTATGGATCATGTCGTGGAATAATGTTACCATAGCCCGTTGATAAGTTGCACCAGCATTCTTCAGTCCGAATGGCATCACCTTGTAACAGAATGTGCCCCAGGGTGTGATGAAAGTTGTCTTCTCCATGTCTTCAGGTGACATCTTGATCTGATTATATCCTGAAAATCCGTCCATGAAGGAGAACACCGAGAACTGAGCCGTATTATCAACCAATACATCAATGTGAGGTAAAGGGAAGTCGTCTTTCGGGCTGGCTCTGTTCAGATCCCGGTTGTCTACACACATTCTCACTTTGCCGTCCTTCTTAGGCACAAGCACAATATTAGCAACCCACGGAGGGTAACTAGTCACAGCAAGGAAACCGGCGTCCCACTGCTTTTGTACCTCTTCTTTTATCTTCATTGCCATATCTGGGCGAGTACGGCGGAGCTTCTGTTTCACTGGTGGGCAATCCTCTTTCAAAGGCAGCTTGTGCATGACAATATCGGTGTCCAACCCAGGCATATCCTGATAGGACCAAGCAAACACATCCACATACTCTCGAAGCATATCAATCAGTTGCTCTTTCACTGAATCTTGTAGGCAGGCCCCGATCTTAACTTCTTTCACATCTTCTTCCGTACCAAGATTAACCGTTTCGACCTCCTCCTGATGAGGAGTGATAACCTTCTCCTCTTGTCTTAACAACCTGGCTAGCTCTTCAGGAAGCTCATAATCTTCCTCAACCCCTTCATCAGCTTGATTGATTGGATTATCAAAGTCATACGAAGTCATAGCAGTGTTATTGTCGGTGCAGTCTGAAGGGCACTCTCTGCAAGGGTTTAGGTTGTTCATTTTAGTGATTGACTTTTAATCTTGTTTAGAAAAAAGTGAAATGAAGTTATCATTTTGGAAAACATTGCCATTTTATTTTTGTACAAAAAGAAAAATGAAAAACAGTGAGCGGAAAAGAAAAAGACTCATTTGCAAAAGATGTCTGATATTCATTGATTGATCTGTTTGCACAAAATTACAAGATGGCCCGATTACAAAATGAGTCTTGGCATCTTGGGCAAGATGTAAGACTTGATGCATGCTTAAAAATACAGGAAATAATAATTACTCTGCAGGAGTAACCCTTATAATTTCCTGGGAAGACCAGTTAAGGACTTGGCTCCCCGGGATCCTTGGACGTATCCAGCTCTCCAGGTTGCGGTCGCTTTCATCCTCGTCTTCCAAGTTGTTTACTGCATCCGGGGTAAGCATTCCCCCGCTGACAAAGCTGGGCTTCTTAACAACCTCTGATTGATCTTGTTGAGTTGGTTTGTAACCCAACCCAAATCTGTCCTCCTTCTTCTCTACGGGCAGCAGCTTGCCCCAGCCTTGGGCAGTTCCCTCTTCAACAACCTTCTTGGCTTGTTGATAAGACGTCATGGAGGTCCCCAGTACAGCAGATGCTTCATTTATGTTCAGGGCTTCAAATCCCTGGCTCATGGTTTCATGGATTTCTCCATCCATCTCAATATACTTATACGTAGCCATATGGCTAACAAAGATATCTTCTTCACCACAGATAATGATGATCTAGCCTTCCCACTCGAATTTCAGCTTCTGGTGAAGGGTAGACGTAACAGCGCCAGCGGCATGGATCCAAGGTCTACCCAACAAACAGCTGTAGGCCGGCTGAATGTCCATCACATAGAAGGTAATTTTAAAAGTCTGCGGGCTAATCATCACAGGCAGATCAATCTCCCCAAGCACTGATCTTTTAGAGCCATCGAATGCTCTCACTACCAAATTACTCGGGCGCAATGCCAAGCCATCATATTCCAGCTTCACTAAGGCTTTCTTTGGTAGAACATTGAGTGATGACCCAGTGTCCACCAGCACATGAGATAGAACAACACCCTTGCATTCTAGAGTGATGTGTAAAGCCTTGTTGTGGTTACGTCCCTCAGTTGTTAAGTCAGCATTGGTGAAGCCCAGTCCGTGACTGGTGTTGACATTTGCCACCACAGTTTCCAGCTGATTAACAGTGATCTCCTCTGGTACGTATGCTGCGTGCAAGACTTTCAATAATGCATTCCTGTGAGCTTCGGAACACATCAATAGGGATAATATGGAGATCTTTGAGGGAGTTTGGTGAAGCTGATCCACCACTTTGTAATCACTTCTCTTTATAATCCTCATAAACTCGTCTACATCTTGCTCAAAAGATGTCTTCTGAGTTTCCTTGATAATTGGTTCTTCAGGTATTACACTCTTTCCCTTTGCTTTGGTAGCAGCTTCTGCTTCGGCATTAGGTTTTTGCAATTGTGAGGCAAAAAGGCGTCCGCTCCTGGTGAAGCCTCCGCCTCGCCCAATATTATCAATCTGTGGAGAAGAAGTTGAAGAGTCCAAAGTGATTTTCTCCCCGTTGCAGTAGAGGTCAGAGCCATAATGCCAAGGTATGGCATTACTGCTTTCATATGGAACTGGTCCAGGCACCGTGATGGTGACTGGACTGACTGCTGCAGAGGAGGGTACTGAAATGGTGTGCGGATCGTAGTAAATGGTGACTGGTGACCTGGCAGGAGGTGCCACTGTTTGTTGTTGAAAGTTGTTGTTTGGAGGAACACTTGACGGATCATAGTAGATAGTAACTGCTGAGATATCTTCATTAATTGTTGTTGGTGTTGTAGAAGATCCTGCTGAATAAAGGGATGTTGATGTTGTAGAAGAAATGGTTGTTGACATTTGATTTGTTGAAGTGATGGATGAAGCCACTGTTGATGATATTGATGAGTTTGTGGGAATGATTGTTGTTGCAGTTGTAGAAGAGTCAGGAATTGTTGTCAGAGGGATTGCTGGATTTGTAGGCGCCGTTGTTGAGATCTGAAGTATACCACTTTTGATAAGACCATCTATGCTGCTTCTCAAATTATCACACCCGTTGACCGAAATGTTGCAATACCCACAACCGAGCTCACACCCGGGGAACATCTGGCATTCTAGGAGTTGAGCTTTGATTTCGACCAAAGGTGTTCGAATCTGTCCGACACTGGTGATTAAGAAAGATGGCTTGTCTTCCTCAATGGCATTAATTCTTGGCCCTCCATGATTGGGCATGGGATTCTTGGTGACACTTGGAGGGGGTGCAAAGTTGAGGGCTTTAGAATCCACCAGGTCCTGGACTTTCATTTGCAAAGCCCTGCATTTCTCAGTATTGTGGCCAGGTGCATTGTAGTGGAAAGCACATCTGGCGTTGACATCGTAATTCCTCAGAAGATTGGAGGGATCTGGTGGTGCCAATGTCCTTAATTCAACCAAGTTGAGTTTCAGGAGTTGTGGCAATAAGGCAACATAAGGCATAGGGATAGGGTCAATCACCCTATTTGCCTGTGATGGTCTTTGCTGAAAGGGTCTTTGCTGTTGATTGCTGTTATTGTTGTTGTAGGTCCTCTGTGGCGGATACTGAACTTGCTGTTGATAATGTGGTTGTTGTTGTGGTTGATATGCTGGTTGCTGAGGAATCGGAGCTGGAATAGTGACAGCTGCTACTGATCTGTGGACATACTGAGGTCTGCCCCTGCTAGCATGAATGGCATTTGTCTCACCGGTTCTTCTAGGTCCCACAAAAGGCTTCCTGGAGTTACTGGAAGAACTTGCACCATTATCAAAAATCTTGCCCATCTTCAGAAGGCTTTCAATTCTTTCTCCAGCTATAACTACGTCGGCAAAACTGGTGGAAGAAAAGGCGGCTAGCCTATCAATATATGTACCTTGCAGAGTATTCATAAACATGTCGGCCATTTCTCATTCCGACATGGGTGGCTGGATAGCAGCAGCAAGCTGTCTCCACCTCTGGGCATATTCCCTGAAGCTTTCTCTGGAGGACTGAGACATTCCCATCAAAAGGGTCCTGTTAGGAGCCATGTCCAGATTATATTGGTATTGCCTGATGAAAGCCTCAGCTAGGTCCTTCCAGCATTTGATAGTAGCTCTGGTTAAGTGAGAGTACCACTCCCTTGAAGCTCCAGTCAAACTATCTTCAAAATAGAACATCCACAGTTTTTCATCCATGGTGTATGCCTTAAGTCTCCCCAGAAAGGTCTGCAAGTGAGTTCGTGGACAAGAAGTTCCATCGTACTTCTCGAAGCATGGTGGTTTGAACTTGTGGGGGATTCTTACTCCATCCACTAACCCCATATCCATGACATCAAAACCCAGGGAATTTTGAGACTCCAGAGATCTCAATTTCTCAGCAATTTCATCAAACCTCCTATTGTTGCGGTGAGAATCGGATACCAAGCTATTGATTAAGCTTGAATCGCAAAACATTAAATGTTCACCACCGACTTTAATTTAATCCAAATGGAAAAGGGAAAAAGATCGTAAAAACCCTAAATGAGGAGAAACTAGGTTCGGGGGTTGATTATACCTAGGGAAGGTGTTAGCATCCTAAGCATCCGCAGTATCCTACAGGAACCTCTTGTTAATATTTGTGTTATTGTTGTTTATTGCTTGCTAAAATTATGGGAACCTAAGGTTTTATTTCTAATGGTGCTCGCACAACATCGCATCGATGCCTACGTATCGGGTATAGAATCAGAGCACTCGTAGTTCTCCTAAGGATTAACGAACACTTGGTTACGCTCAAGGTTCGCGGGGGAAAGTAAGTGTTATGGCAAACACTCACGTGACTTTATCAAAGTCACAAAAAGTTGTAAAATAAAAAGTCCTAATGGTTAAGGTTGAAAAGGAAACTAGGGGTGGCTAAACTTCCTATGACATTGAGTCAACTGCAGGAGTTCTTTCCCTTTTGGATTGAAAAGCATAAACGAAAGTAAATAAATGAGGGTGCAAGCTCCTAAGTCTAAGGCATAGGTTGCTACTTGCAAAAATGAATTGAATAAAGTAAATGGAAATGCAAGGTGAAAGGCTTAGTAACCGGGCTATGACTCGATATATGGATCGAGAATGCGGGGTGGAAGACAAACGCGGTGCGTCAATTTGTTTAAGTTGGAAAGTTGTGAAGTGTAAAGATTGTGCAGATGGCGATCGTAGAACGACCGACTTACGTGTGTGCGAAGTGTAGGCGTATGAATGCACTCGGTGTTGGACCAAGAAGTTTAATTATCTTTAGAAATGATCATTTGTTTTAGTGTGCGTTCGAATGTTTCATCTTAACCGTTTATGGTCATTATGCAAAATAAATACAAACAGAGCATGCATACAACCAAAATGATAGCAAAATTAAACACACGCTCACACCAAAGAGAAAATAAACGCAAATTCAACCCCTTACACTAATGGAACACTCAAGGAGATCGAACCTAAAACTAAATGTTCTACAACTATCTAAAACAAAAAAACTGACTCTAAACATATTTTTTTAGATTTTTTAGAATAAAATAAAATTTAACTAAGAAAGACAAAAAAAGATATTTTTTAAAAAAACTAAATGAAAAATGAATTAACTAAGATTAACTTAATAAATAGCAAAATTAAATTAAGGGTTAAGAAAGATATCTTTAATTCTTTTGGTTTTTAATCTAGCTAACTAATTTCTAACAAAACCTAAACAACACAAATCATATTACACTCATATTACACCCAAGAGTGATACATTTTTTTTTAACAATTGGAAAAATATGGTGAGTGAAAATAGAAACAGTAAGAAGAACTTATACAAACTACTATATATAAAAAATTATTAATTACAAAATGAAATAAAAATCTTTTGGATAATTTTTGTCTTTAATTTTAATAAAAATAAGAAAGTATAGATTTTTTTGAGATTCTGGAAAGTTGCAATTGATTTTGAAATTAAAAAAAGATTTGTTAAATGAAATGAGTTAAAATTGTGATTAAAAAAAATGAAATTGTGATAACGTAATTATTTTTATTTGATTTCTTTTTTTATGAACAAAAAAACTTCCAAAGCAAATAATTGGCTTCAATACACATACTGACTGTGTCTAAGAATAAAATAAATCAAAAGATAAAATAAATAAATAAATAAATAAATAAGAATAAATAAATAAAATAAAACCTAAAAATGCACACTCGTAGCCTTTGGATTTAATGAGCTAGAAGTAAAAGTGCCTCTAGTTGGTCACTAGTCACTACTATGAAATTTAAAATGTGGTTTCTACATATTCCACTAACATGTTTTACATTTATTTATAAAAAAAACAAATAAACCCATGGATATGTTAAAAAAGAAATTACTAGTACTAAAATACCCCACATTCTTTGGTCAAATATACCATAAATAAATATAAAAAAACAATTACTACTAAAATAATTCTTGGCTCTGAACTAAGGAGTAAATATAGGGAACTACTTTGACAGTGTAAATGGCAGGCCATCATGATGGCTCATTAACTCAAATTAAATAACAAAAAATTAAACTGGCATGGTTAGAACATAAAACACGCAATCTCTCTTCTTTTCTTCACTGGAAAAAAACTCTCTCTCAAACGTTACTTCTTCTCCTCCCAAAATCGCTTTTTTCTCTTCCCTTTCCTTTCTCAAAAAATGCATTACAACAACAAATAAACAAAGAAACACGACAAATCCATGCCAGACAGAACAAAACTTAAAGACTACATCATGAATTTAAAATGTATCACATCAACGGAAAAAGCTTGAGAAGATAAAAAATGTTACCGACCCGAAAGTTATCGGGGTGACGAATCCACACAGTAAGCCTCTCTTGTGCGTTTTCCTTCTCTGTTATCCCTCCTTCTTCTCGTATCCTCTACTACTTACTATTGCTACGTTGATGCTTGTTATTGCTGAAGGAAACAAATACAAACTCTAACCAAAGTTAGATCTTCAGTGTGAAGCTCTAATGGTCCCTGAAGATGAACACTGGCTAAGGTTTAGGATGGGTAATTTTGCTTAAGATTTCTCTGTGCGGCTAGGGCTTTTATGACTCTTGGTTGCTCTTTTCAAAACTGTTTGTTATTTTTTGGTTGCTGAGTTATTTGGTGTGAATAGTATCTGTTATATAGAACAAGATTAGGGTTTGAGAAATTTCAATTTGAAAACTTGTGGATGAAGGGTGTTCTATGAGAGGGGACAATTTCTGAGATTGTGTGTGGTGGAGGAAATGGTCTGGGGGCTGTAGCAGAGCAGCATGGATGGTGTAGCAGATATTTCTTGTTTTGAAATTTGTCTGTTGTGAGGCCAATAGTACAATGGTCCCCTGTTGCTTGTTGTACTGATTGTAATTCTGTTTTTTTTTTTAAACTCTGTTTTTGTCACTTTTTTTGTGATACTTTGTTAATGTGATGCAACATGATTTATGTAAAAAAGAGATTGATGCTTGACATAAAAAGTGTTATTAATTGTATGAATTATGATGAATGAAATTGAGTGATTATGAATGATTATGATTATAGTTATATGAATAAAAATGGATTATGTGTATATGCAACTTAAATGTGAATTGTGGACTTGATAAATTTGAAAGTGAATGAAGCTTTAATGATGATATGAATTGCAATGAGATGATAATGGTATGAATGAGTTGTGTTTTGCACTAAACTTGGTTGCATCTTGATTTTGTAGCTTGGTCAACATGAACTATGGCAAGAAAATGGATTGAAGATGAACATAATGGAAGCTTGGAGTCTTGGTGATGATGTTAATAATGTGAATGAACTTGGAGTTGAAGAAAGGTTTCAATCATGAAGTGGTGCAAATAATTCAACAAAACATATTAGATTCAAATTTGCTTCTTTCTTTTTGTAAATCTTTAGACTTAGCATCCATGTAAACTTATAATTCTTGACATTAGACTAGGAATGAAATTGAAACTTTTGTCACGAGTTGGGATTTTGAATTGAATCTTGAAATGAAAATTTGGAGTTGACTTTTGAAAGAAAATTAGAAATTTAGCACTTGAATTTGGAAGAAACTTGAAGAGTGTCTATGAATTTAGTACTTGAAATGAGTTAGGAATTTTAATTGACACTTGAGAAATTACATGAATTTAGAATTTTGACATTGAAATTTTAAGAAATGAGATTTGAACTATGATCATGAGCTTTAGAACTTGAATTGAAACATGGAAATTTGACATGAAGTTATGACTTTGAATAAAATTTGAAATGCAAAAGAGAATTGGAATTTGAAAATTGGACTTGGAATAGAAATTGTAATTTGAAAATGAAAGAAATGGGAATAAAATTGGGACTTGAGATTTAAGAATATAAATTGAGATTAATTTTGAACTAAAATAAATAAATACAATGCAATTGGAATTAAAAAAAGAATTGAAAATGACTTAGAATTTTTGAAAGAAACATGGATGGAAACTTGAAAATAAATTTTGAATTTGAAATTGGAATTGGAGTTAAACTTATGATAAAGTTGAATTGAAAGTTTGAAGTAGAATTTGGAAGTTAAATTTGAAGTTGAAATTTTTGAAGTGATTGAGATTGAAAATGAAACTTGAAATAAGACTTGGAATGGAAATAGAAACTTGAAAAATGAATTGAAAATTAGAAATAGAAATTAAAATTAAATTTAGAAACAAAAACTTGAAAATGAATTAAAAATTAGGAATAGAAATTAGAAATTAATTTAGAAATAAAAAACTTTGAAAATGGAATGGAAATAAAATTTAAGTTTAAAATTTAAGAATGAATTAAGAATTAGAAGTAGAAATTGAAACAAGAATTAGAAGTAGAAATTGAAAAAATTAGAAACTTGAAAATAGAATAAGAAAAGGAAATAGAAATTAAAATTAAAACATGAAAATAAATTAAAAAGTTAGAAATGTGAAATAGAAATTAAATTAAAAAAAAGCTTGGAAGTGAAAAGAAATTAAAATTAATTTTATAAATAACTTGAAAATGAGTTAGAAGCAACAGAAAAATAAATCTTGAAATCTCTCTTTTAAATGCGATGAATGTATGATGCGAGCAGTTAGGGGTAAAATTTGGGGTGTGACAGTTGCCCCTATTTAAATAACTTTACCAGATGGCATGAATGACGAAGGACACTCAGGCGATCAGGGTGAAAGGTATTTAAATACAGAAATAACCGGAAATTTTGCCCCTAAATGCAATGTTACGCTGGATTACAAACTATCTAACTCTGCAACTCTTATGCAATGAAATGATGATTATGGTATGAATGACCAGAATGAGAATATCGACGACCATAAGCCAAGACTCACTGGGGATGACAAACACTGGGGATACAGAAACGAAAACGGGAAGTATTCAAAGTGATAAATCAACAGGTTCAAGTGTAACTGTTGACACTAAGAATAACAAAAGACGGGAACAAAAGGAAATCCAAATCGTTGGATCAACGAACACATATAAAACAAAATAAAATTCAAAGTGACTGCACAGTGGCTCGATGCGACCAACTGACACCAAGAATACAAATAAGACAAGGAAATAAATCGAAGTGGTAGACCAATGGCTCTATGCGACCAAATGACTTTGAGAAATAAAAGCAGCAACATATTCAAAGTGAATGCGCAGCGGCTCAATGCGACCAACTGACACTAAGAATACAACAAGACAAGGAGATAAATCGAAGTGGTAGATCAATGGCTCTATGCGACCAATTGACTTGAGAAATAAAAAGCAACAACATATTCGAAGTGAATGCGCAGCGGCTCAATGCGACCAACTGACACTAAGAATACAACACAATAAACATTCAAAGAGAAAGTGCAGCGGCTCTATGCGACCAACTGTCACTGAAAATGATAATCATAATATTCGAAGTGAATGCGCAGCGGCTCGATGCGACCAACTGACACTAAGAATAATCAACAAAAATATTCAAAATGAAATGTGCAGTGGCTCAATGCGACCAACTGTCACTGGAAATAATAAACATAATATTCAAAGTGAATGCGCAGCGGCTCGATGCGACCAACTGACACTAAGAATAACAAAAGGCTTATTCAAGGTGAATGCGCAGCGGCTCGATGCGACCAACTGTCACTGAGAATAATCAACAAAAATATTCATTCCAAGTGAATGCACAGCGGCTCGATGCGACCAAACTGTCACTGAGAATGACAACAAGCTTATTCAAGGTGAATGCGCAGCGGCCCAATGCGACCAACTGACACCATGAATAACAACAAAAATAAACATTCAAAATGAATGCACAGCGACTCGATGCGACCAACTGTCACTGAGAATAATCAACAAAAATATTCATTCCAAGTGAATGCACAGCGGCTCGATGCGACCAAACTGTCACTGAGAATGACAACAAGCTTATTCAAGGTGAATGCGCAGCGGCTCAATGCGACCAACTGACACCATGAATAACAACAAAAATAAACATTCAAAGTGAATGCACAGCGGCTCGATGCGACCAACTGTCACTGAGAATAATCAACAAAAATATTCATTCCAAGTGAATGCACAGCGGCTCGATGCGACCAAACTGTCACTGAGAATGACAACAAGCTTATTCAAGGTGAATGCGCAGCGGCTCAATGCGACCAACTGACACCATGAATAACAACAAAAATAAACATTCAAAGTGAATGCACAACGACTCGATGCGACCAACTGTCACTGAGAATAATCAACAAAAATATTCATTCCAAGTGAATGCACAGCGGCTCGATGCGACCAAACTGTCACTGAGAATGACAACAAGCTTATTCAAGGTGAATGCGCAGCGGCTCAATGCGACCAACTGACACCATGAATAACAACAAAAATAAACATTCAAAGTGAATGCACAGCGGCTCGATGCGACCAACTGTCACTGAGAATAATCAACAAAAATATTCATTCCAAGTGAATGCACAGCGGCTCGATGCGACCAAACTGTCACTGAGAATGACAACAAGCTTATTCAAGGTGAATGCGCAGCGGCTCAATGCGACCAACTGACACCATGAATAACAACAAAAATAATCGAAATGGAAGCGCAATAGGTTCGAAACCTATTGATACTAAAAAGAAAGCCCAGATACACTCAAAGTGAATGCGCAACAAGTTGAAAAACCGGTTGACACTAAGAATGATAAAGACAAAGTAGTCAAAGTAGTCAAAAATGGTAAATTAGCAGGTTCAAATGTAACTGCCGACACCGAGGATAAGGAAGGAAAACACAGTGATTTAGTAGCGGCTCTATGCGACCAGCTAGCATTGGGGATGGAATGCAAATCACCCAAAGATAGATCAACGGCTCTAAGCGCCCGGCTAACACGAAAAAGTAACAACAAAATATGTTGGAGTTTTCAAATAAGATAAGACATCCAACCTCTGGAAATTCCTTCAGGAACCATCAGGAGAAAGGGTACAAGTATGTACAAAATCAAATTAACTTGGATTTTAAGCAAAAAGGTTTCAGGACCTGCTTAAAAGACTTTTGCCAATGACAATTGGACTTCAAGGAGACATTGGTGGTCATAAAGACAAATGCCAACCACAACCAGAATTTCACAGGGAACACCAGCAATTACTGGGGACAAAAACATTGGTAAACCACTTCGGGTACCAACAACAATGAATTCTCAAATCGAACACTGATGATATCTGGACTTGGAGTTAGACAGACGCCAACTGGGGAAAGACAAATGCTAATGTCAAATGCGCATGATTGAGCATGATGCGAATGATCATGATATGCAAATGTTGACTCTAAAGAGACAAAAAGTTTTGACAAGACTCAAATAGGGGGTAGGCTCTCAACACCAATACTCAGACGAGCTACAATGAAAAACACTGGGGAGATGTCTTTGAACTTGGAAATCATGCTTGGTCCAAGGATCCATCCAAGAGTGTTATCAGTTTTGAACTTCTATGGGGATTTCTGTAACAATAGTATAAAAGTGTTGTCGCAAACCAGGACTTCTTGGGGAAACAAAAGGTTTTTCCAATTTTCCAAAGTCAAAGAAACTTGAAAGTTTTTCAGTATGTTTTCAAAAAAACATTTCCTTAAAAAAACTTGTCATTTTCAGAGTTTAATTGTAATCAAGTGATGGCATTTTGCATAACAAAAAAATAAAAATAAAAATAAGAAGCTGAACAACAAAATCCATAGGCAAAGTTTGTATTTTATTCAAGAATGGTAGCTTGCCAATGGCAAAGACTCCATGGGAAATTACAATTTGAAAATGGCAATGGGGAAAGGTCTACATTGAATCCAACGACCGCTACAATCCCTAATAACTAAGAATGCCCGACACCTTGCTTCTGACAAGAGCAAATGGATCGATCTTCCAGTATGGTTCTTCAGTAATGGTAAGCACCATCTGATACAGTCAAATGCCTTTGTCCCTAACTTTTGCCTGGACCGCCCTTTCGGGTTTTCAATCCACCGGGACGCTCTTTTTTGCCTAAGCCGCCCTTCCGGGTTTTCAACTTAGCGAGCTCTTATTTTTTCATTTTTATCCCTAACTTTTGCCTGGATCTCCTTCATAGGTTTTGATCCACCGGGATACCCATTTTTTCCTAGGTCGCCATTTCTGGTTTTCGACCTATCGGGTTTTATTTAGGCATAATATTTTTTGACTGCATCAGAATTCACCGGGTGTTTCAATTGTTCACCATCCATAGTTGTAAGGATTAAGGAACCTCCGGAGAATGCCACCTTCACAACATATGGGCCTTCATAGTTAGGACTCCATTTTCCACGCATGTCTTTGTGGACTGGCAAGATTTTCTTGAGTACAAGATCTCCTTCTTTGAATTCTCGGAGACGGACTTTCTTGTCAAATGCTCTCTTGATGCGCTTCTGGTACAACTGGCCATGGCACATGGCGGTCATTCTCTTCTCGTCAATGAGGTTCAGTTGGTCAAACCTGCTCTGGACCCACTCAGCTTCCTCCAGTTTAGTTTCCATCAAGATTCTCAAAGATGGTATCTCCACTTCAATAGGGAGAACTGCATCCATCCCGTACACCAGAGAGAAAGGGGTTGCCTCTGTTGAAGTGCGCACTGATGTTCTGTATCCGTGTAAAGCATATGGTAACATCTCGTGCCAATCTTTGTAAGTTTTTACCATCTTTTGCAGAATCTTTTTGATGTTCTTGTTTGCAGCTTCAACAGCTCCATTCATCTTCGGACGATACGGAGAAGAGTTATGATGCTCAATCTTGAATGTCTCACACAGCTCTTTCATTGTTTTGTTGTTCAAATTGGTCCCATTATCTGTGATGATTCGGCTTGGGATTCCATAACGGCAGATAACTTGGTTCTTGATGAAACGGGCAACCACTTGCTTTGTCACATTGGCGTAGGAAGCTGCTTCTACCCATTTGGTGAAGTAATCAATTGCGACCAAGATAAACCGATGACCATTGGAAGCTTTAGGCTCAATTGCCCCTATCATGTCAATGCCCCACATTGAGAAAGGCCAAGGCGATGACAGAACATTCAAAAGTGTCGGAGGTACGTGCACCTTGTCGGCATAAATCTGGCATTTATGACACTTCCTGGCATACTTGAAACAATCTGATTCCATGGTCAACCAGAAGTATCCAGCTCTCAAAATCTTCCTGGACATGGCATGTCCATTGGCATGTGTTCCAAATGATCCTTCATGGATTTCCCTGATCAATAAGTCTGCTTCGCGCTTGTCCACACATCTGAGCAGAACCATATCATGATTTCTCTTGTAGAGCACATTGTTGCTGAGGAAGAACTTGGACGCTAATCTTCTCAGAGTCTTCTTATCCAGATTTGTTGCATCAACTGGGTATTCCTGATTTTGCAAATAGTTCTTGATGTCGTAGAACCACGGTTTCTCATCAGTTTCTTCTTCGACCAGTAGGCAGTAGGCTGGTGCAGTTCTTCGCTCGATTGTAATGAGTGGAGCTTCATTAAGAAATCTGACTTGAAACATAGATGCCAACATAGCCAAAGCATCTGCAATTTGATTTTCTGCCCTTGGAACATGATGGAAAGTGACTTCCTCAAAGTATTTGATCAATTCCACAATGTGGGCACGATATGGGATCAACTTCTCGTCACGGGTCTCCCATTCACCTTTAACTTGGTAGATGACCAAAGCTGAGTCCCCATATACATCCAGAATCTTGATTCTAGTATCGATTGCAGCTTCGATACCCAAAATACATGCTTCATACTCTGCGATGTTGTTTGTACATTCGAAACATAATCTGGCTGTGAAGGGAGTATAACCACCATCGGGATTCATCACGACAACTCCTACACCATGCCCCATGTAGTTAGAGGAACCATCAAACATCATCTTCCAACGGGACCCTGGCTCGGGACCTTCATCTGGATCTGGAACTTTGCAGTCCTTTATCAGCATGATATCTTCGTCCGGGAAGTCGAACTTCAAAGGTTCATAATCTTCAACAGGATGATCAGCAAGGTATTCAGATAAAACACTGCCTTTAATAGACTTCTGGGTTACATATTGGATGTCGTATTCGGATAACAACATGTGCCAACGGGCGAGTCTTCCAGTCAAAGCAGGCTTCTCAAAGATGTACTTTATTGGATCCATTTTCGAGATCAACAAAGTAGTGTGACAAATCATGTACTGCCTGAGACGTCTGGCCGCCCATGCCAAGGCACAGCAAGTCTTCTCTAAAAGTGAGTATCTGCTCTCACAGTCTGTGAACTTCTTGCTTAAGTAATAAATGGCGTGCTCCTTACGACCAGTTTCGTCTTGTTGGCCTAATACGCAACCCATAGATCCCTCGAGCACAGTGAGATACATGAAAAGAGGCTTCCCTGGAGTAGGTGGGATCAAGATAGGAGGTTCTTGCAGATAAACCTTAATCTTCTCAAAAGCCAGTTGACAATCAGGACTCCACTCAATCGCTTGATTCTTCCGGAGTAACTTGAATAAAGGCTCACATGTAGCAGTCATGTTGGAGATGAATCTGGAGATGTAGTTCAATCTTCCGAGGAAACCCCTGACTTGCTTTTCTGTTTTTGGAGCTGGCATCTCTTGAATTGCTCTGACCTTATCTGGATCTACTTCAATCCCTTGCTGACTAACAATAAAACCAAGTAACTTTCCTGATCGGACACCAAAGGTACACTTAGCTGGATTCAGACGCAGTTGGAACTTCCTGAGACGCTCAAATAACTTCAAGAGATGATTCAAATGATCCTCCTCACTCTGTGATTTGGCAATCATATCATCCACATAGACTTCTATCTCTTTATGCATCATATCATGGAAAAGGGTGACCATTGCCCTCTGATAAGTGGCTCCTGCATTTCTGAGACCAAATGGCATAACCTTGTAACAATAAGTGCCCCATGGTGTGATGAATGTAGTTTTTTCCATATCGTCAGGATCCATCTTGATCTGGTTGTATCCTGAAAACCCATCCATGAAGGAGAAAATAGCAAATTTAGCAGTGTTGTCAACCAAAGTATCAATATGCGGAAGAGGGAAATCGTCCTTCGGACTGGCTTTGTTCAAATCCCTATAGTCCACACACATTCTGACTTTGCCATCTTTTTTAGGGACTGGCACAATATTAGCTACCCACTCAGGGTATTTTGCAACTGCAAGGAATCCAACATCAAACTGTCTTTTGACCTCTTCTCGAATCTTCAGAGCCATGTCCGGTCTTGTTCTTCGGAGCTTTTGCTTTACAGGAGGACAATCTGGTCGAAGAGGTAACTTGTGGACCACTATGTCTGTGTCTAAGCCGGGCATATCCTGATATGACCATGCAAACACATCTACATATTCTATGAGAAGCTTGACCAATCTTTCTCTGATGTCTGCCCCAAGTGTTGTACCAATCTTGACTTCCTTCTCATCTTCATCAGTGCCAAGGTTGATGGTCTCAACCTGCTCCTTATGTGGCTGAAGATCTGCGTGCTCATACTCAACTAATCTTGCCAGTTCTTCGGGGATATCACAATCTTCCTCACTTTCATCTTCCGCTTGGTAGATGGGAGAATCAAAGTTAGGAGAGAATGTAGAGTCATTGGATTCAACAGGGTTTTCGTTTATTCTGCATATGATAATGATTTGCTTTTATTAAAAGTGGAAAATAGAGAAATGCAAGAGAAAAAGCTTTTTATTGGTTTTGAAAGATTGCCATTTTCTTTTAAAAGTGAAAAGAGAGAAAAACAGTAAATGATCAAAATAAGAGTTCAACAAAATGCCTTCATTGATAATAACTTTTAAAAATGAGAAGGGGCCCTACAAAATACTCCCATAGCCTTGGGCAGAGCTAGGGAACTTTGAAAACATTGAAAAAACAACAAATTACTTTGACAATGGAAAAATTTCTGGGATCTCGACTGCCTCCCAATTGTCCAAGGCTTCTTCACACTGATACACCAGATGATTCACATCTTCGTCTTCAGAAACTCCATCAACTGCATTGACCTGATAACCAGCACTGGAGAACACTTCTTGAATGGTCTTCAGACGTCCTTTAACGGAGGTTGACGCTCCTTCCTTCACATGAGTTGGTTTGTAACCCAACCCGCAACGATCCAGCTTCTGCTTGACTTCGATGACATCACCCCAACCTTCATAGCTTCTTTCTTCAATGGTGGAGATGGTACTCTTCAGCGATGCAAAAGATGGGATACCCTTCCCTTTTGGTTCCTCTACTTCCAGAAGGACAACATTGGCTATCTCAAGAGCTTGGAAAGAAGTTTCCAAAGCATCTTCATCAGCCTCAATATAGGTAAAGGATGAAAGGTTGCTAACCATGAGATCTTCTTCCCCAGACACGGTCACCAGCTTGTTATTGACTACAAACTTCATCTTTTGATGTAGGGTGGAAGTGACTGCCCCAGCAGCATGGATCCAAGGTCTTCCCAGCAAGCAACTGTAATTAGGATTGATGTCCATAACCTGGAAAGTAATTTTGAAGACCTGTGGCCCAATCAAGATTGGTAAGTCTACTTCTCCAATAACAGTCCTTCTTGACCCATCAAAAGCTTTTACAATCAGTGCACTGGGCCTCATCTCTGCCCCTTGATAAGATAACTTTGCAAGTGTTCTTTTCGGCAAAACATTCAATGAAGATCCTGTATCCACAAGAACTCTTGCTAAGGTATCCTCTTGACATTTCACTGATATGTGGAGAGCACGGTTGTGGTCTAAGCCCTCCTTTGGAAGCTCCTCCATACTGAAACTGAGGTTGTTACACGCAGTGATATTGGCAATGACTCCATCAAACTGATTCACTGTTATATCGTGCGTAACATGGGCTTGAGCTAACAACTTCTGAAGCGCACTTCGATGAGCCGGAGAATGCATAAGAAGTGATAGGATAGATATTTTGGAAGGCGTTTGATGCAGCTGATCAATTACCTTATAATCACTCTTCTTTATGATTCTGAGGAACTCTGCATCCTCTTCTCCCAAGACTACCTCTTTATCTTTGTTGACAACAGCTGGTATGACTTCTTTAGGCAGAGCCGTATTGGCTTGCTGGGTATATACACGACCACTGCGAGTCAAACGACCTGCACCCGCTATATCAGTACTTGCAACTTTTGAACCTTCCTTCTGATTAGCTTTATCAATCTTCTGATGAAATTTCCCTGTATCATACCTCCAAGGAACTGCTTTAGTGTCCTGATAAAGGAAAGGGTTACTCCTTTGTTCAAATCTTGGCTCAGGTATGTTGAAAATTGGCACCACAGATTCTGGAGTATTGAAGACAGGTTGAACTCCTGAAGATTCAGGCAGGTTGAACACTGGCACCCAGGTAGAATTAGATTCCGGCAAGTTGAAGATTGGTTCAATTACTGCCACTTCATTCTTCTTCATATGACTGCTCACTTGTAAGACACCTTCATCAATCAAATCTTGAACATCTTTTAAGACCGATTCACATCCCTTTGGACTATCAACACAACCTTCACAATTCTGATGACAGCTTTTCAGTATACCCGCCTCTACTAACTTCGCATGGAAGTCTCTGAGCGGGGTCTTGATCTCAGTGGCATTGAAAATCAAACCTTCTTCGGACTCATCAACAATAGCATTTATAGACCCATGCTTGGGTAAAGGATTATCTTTGACATTCGGACCAGTATTCCCAAATGACAGAATGTTCTTCTCCATCAAATCTTTCACTATATACTTCAGAGCATAACAACCCTCCAAATCGTGCCCCGGGGCACCTTCATGGAATAAACAGTGAGCATTTGGGTTGTAATTTGGTGGGAGAGGATTTGGTGGAGGACCCAAAGGCCTTGGAGTAACCAAACCTTTCTTCAGCAGTGAAGGATATAACTCAGTATAAGTTATAGGGATTCGAGGATTTGGAGGCCTTCCACCTGGTCTTCTATTCTGAAAATTGGGATTTGGATGAGGAGCTAGAGTCCTCTGCTGGTAGGCTGAAGCATTGGGTGCTTGTTGATAGCCTGGATTGTTGATCATTGGTTGATAAGGTTGAATCATTGGAGCCGCTTGTTGGTACATCGGCACTGCTTGAGTTGGCCGATACATGGGGACTTGTGGATTAAATGCTGGTTGAACCGCCGCTACATAAGGATGTTGGGCATACTGTTGTTGATGAGCATACTGCTGTTGAGCCATAGGTGAAGGTCTCTGCCAAAGTGGATTTCTTCTTTGACCTGTCATTATGGCGTTCGTCTCACCCTCTTTCTTCTTGTGGAAGTTATTGGTAAATTTCTTGCCAATATTTCCACTACTAGTGCTGGAACTGCCAGATGCACCGCTCATCTTTCCACTCTTCAATCCGAGTTCTACCTTGATTCCTACAGCCACTAAATCAGAGAAGCTAGCAGTTATGCTCCCCACCATTCTCTCATAGAATTCTGGTCGCACAGTGTCAACAAACCAGTCAGCTAATTCTTTTTCAGTCAATGGGGGCTCTACTTGAGAAGCGGTCCCTCTCCACCTTTGAGCATACTCTTTAAAGGATTCAGACTCTTTCTGGGACATGCTTAGCAATTGCCTCCTATCGGGAGCGAGGTCCATGTTGTATTTGTATTGCTGGATGAAAGCATCTGCCAAGTCTTGGAAACTGCGGATCTTCGACTGGTCAAGCGTCAAATACCATTTGGAGGAGATTCCCTTCAGACTGTCTTGAAAGCAGTGGATCATTAACTTATCATTGTCCACCTGAGCAGCCATTCTTCGATAGTACATCAGGAGATGGTTCTTAGGACAAGTTGCACCCTCATACATATCAAAGGTGGGTATCTTGAACTTCGGAGGTATTACCAATCCAGACACCAGACACATCTCCCTGGCAGCAGCACCAAAGATCTGGTCCCCTTCAATCGCTCTTAACCTTTTTTCAAGGGTATCAAAATTCTCCTGCATCTTCACATGTTTCTCATCTCCGTTTTCAGACATATCTGGCGCTTCATACCCCTGATGGTCATTAAAATACGGTTGGGCACGGGTGTGCACAATGTCCTGTGTAAAATTAGCAACGGCATGATTCTCTTCATTAGTCACAGGAACAGTTTGTTGAGCAGCAAATCCCTGAGGAGGAGGCACAAAACCTTGAAAAGGAAACGCCATACCCTGAGAGGGAGGTGCGAAACTTTGAGAAGCTAAGCCTTGGGACGGAGGGAAGAAACCCTGAGCAGCAAATCCTTGGGAAGGGGGTATAAAACTCTGAGTAGCAAAACCTTGAGAAGGAGGGAAGAAACCCTGAGCAGCAAGTCCTTGGGAAGGAGGAATAAAACTTTGAGTAGCAAACCCTTGTGAAGGAGGTATAAAACTCTGAGCAGTAAGTCCTTGGGAAGGAGGAATAAAACTTTGAGTAGCAAACCCTGAAGAAGAAGGAATAAAACTTTGAGAAGCAAAACCATGAGGAGGAGGGACGAATCCATGAGGAAGTCCAAAAGGAGGCCAGGTCACAGGGGTAATGACTGATGATGTAGGCTGGGTCGTTGCAGTGACAAATTCAGTCGTTGCAGTAACAATTTCTGACACCACAGTCTGTTGGGTATCCATCTTCGCTCGAATGACTTGTAACATTTCCATCATCTGACCCATATTTCCACGAATATCAGAAAGCTCTTCGTTAACTCTGTCCATCTCTAGGTCTCTTTCAGCCATCCTCTTTCTGGCTTGAGCTCGAGTGTAGTATTTGCGTGAGAGCCTCAGTGTGAAAGCTGGAGAGCAGATGACAGGAATGAGTTTCATGAAAAAAAATGCAAATGCAATGCCAAATGTATGAGTGCAATGCAAAAATGAAATTTTATTCAAGGAACTTAAGAAACAATTTGCAAATACCAAGGAACACATAATAATCAAAAGGATATGATTTCATTAAATTCAAAAAGTGATACAAAGTCTTGAGTACACTTTCAAAAATCCCAAACAAAGTTTAATAAAGATAAAGACAAAGTCCTAAGGAGATTCTCCTAAAAGCCTCAAGTTGAGCTTCTCGATTTGTGCCTTCATCTGAGCCCTTTCAATCATAAGTTGATCCACGATCGACTTCCAAGAAGCATCCTCTTGAGTGCTGGAGGAAAATAAATCCTCTTGTGCTTTCCTTTTCTTGCTGGATAGCTCTTCTTCTTCCTTCATCTTCAGTTGTCTTCTAAGCTCTTCATTCTCACTGCTGATGATCTGATGTCGATTCTTCCATGCATTCTTCTCTCGAATCTCTTTCTCCAAATCAATCTTCAGCTTCTCTGCATCATCCATAAAGATTAGAATGGGTTTCTTAAAGGTCATGGGATCCTGGCGAGGGTAAGGCATCTTCAGACTGATTGCCCTATCTCGTACCCATTGGAGATAGGGTTCCATAGAAACACAATTCGGCTTTCCCAAACTACTCCTCCCCTTCCTATGGATGCACTTCCAAGCTTGCATAATCTGTTTCTTGAGCTCTGGTTCTTCGTCATCCTTAAAGAAAATTCCTTCCACTTCAACACTCTTAGGCTTGTCCTTCAACGGATACCCGAGTTGACGGCGAGCCAAAACTGGATTATAGCTGATTCCTCCCTTAGTGCCCAGAAGAGGCACATTAGCAAAATCACCACAGCTATCAATAATCAATGCTCCATCATAAACACGATTGTACCAACTAATGTCAGAGTGGGTAAGAGACATGATCCTTTGTGACCACCACAAACCATCCTTAAGGTTCCAAAATGAAGATGACTTAGGCAAGTGCGAAATAAACCACTCATATAGCAATGATGCACAACAAGTAATCATCCCTCCCTTATGGTGATTCCTCAGATGGATGGAATGATAAGTGTCTCCGAGCAAAGTAGGGACCGGGTTCTTCTTCAGAAAGATCTTGATGGCGTTCAGGTCGACGAAGTCTTCAAAGTTTGGGAAAAGCAGCACTCCATATATCAGCAGAATAAAAGTCGCCTCAAAAGCTTTCATATCCTTCACATCAACAAAATTCTTGGCCTTTTCTATCAGAAACTTTGTAGGGAATCCAAAAATCTTTCCTTTATAGGTCATATTTGCCTTGACCTCAGGAACACTCAAGTACGTTGCCTTTGCAATCTCTGCTTCTTCAGGGTCCTTCTCTAGAACAGGGAATGGAAACTCATCCTTAACACGTGATCCCACCAAAACTGAATACTCCTCCAAAGTAGGTGCCAATTGGTAATCAGGGAACGTAAAACAGTGGTAGAGAGGATCATAAAACTGGAGCATCACAGAGAGCAACCTTCCATCCCAATCAGTCTTAAGCAAAGCTAAAAGTCTCCTATGCTTCTCCATGAAGGCTTCTTGATCCAGAACCAAATCTCTTAATTTCCTTAGGTCTTCAAGTTTGGGAGTTTTGAATGTGTACTTGACAGTTTTTCTTCTTCCAAAGTCCATGATGATACCTATGATATTTGCAAAGATAAAGTTTCTGAGTTCCTTGAATAAATGGTAAAAATGATGCTTCATGATGCGTGAATGCAATGAACACACAAACACAAACAAAGCTTAGGTTCAAAGCTTGCATGAGGTCAAAGGCTCAACCCTCCCAAAAGGTATGCACTATGGGTTTATTTGTACCTGTACAACGGGTTCTAAAAGTTCCCAGAATCACTGTCCCATCTTTCGGATATTACCGACTTCCCAACTCGACTTGGTAATCAGTAATATTCTCAAGAGAGTCTCATCCGAGTGCAGTATCGCGTATCAACTATTTTGGATTTGCAACCTCATAGTCATCGCACTACATCCCTAAAAAGGCCAAGTGGGGGTAAATGTTCTACGGTCCCCAGCATTAATGGCTCTCAAGTCGAATATAGTAATGTTTTCACGACTGAACTCGATCAACAAAACTACATCCGAGGAGGCCTCCGCTGAGTGGTGGTGTCTCAAGTCAACTTGGTCGGGACTCAACTCCCTACAAGCCTTCTTGAATATACCACCGTCCTAACTTATTTTGCACTCAAGTCCGGGTTAGGATTTATCTCACCACACATGGAACACCCAACAAAAATCCAAAATAATAACAAGCAATACAACAACAAAAATACAAATATACAAGGTGGGCTTAACCCTCAAAAATAGTGTCCCCAGTGAAGTCGCCATTTTCTGTTGCGGTGAGAATCGGATACCAAGCTATTGATTAAGCTTGAATCGCAAAACATTAAATGTTCACCACCGACTTTAATTTAATCCAAATGGAAAAGGGAAAAAGATCGTAAAAACCCTAAATGAGGAGAAACTAGGTTCGGGGGTTGATTATACCTAGGGAAGGTGTTAGCATCCTAAGCATCCGCAGTATCCTACGGGAACCTCTTGTTAATATTTGTGTTATTGTTGTTTATTGCTTGCTAAAATTATGGGAACCTAAGGTTTTATTTCTAATGGTGCTCGCACAACATCGCATCGATGCCTACGTATCGGGTATAGAATCAGAGCACTCGTAGTTCTCCTAAGGATTAACGAACACTTGGTTACGCTCAAGGTTCGCGGGGGAAAGTAAGTGTTATGGCAAACACTCACGTGACTTTATCAAAGTCACAAAAAGTTGTAAAATAAAAAGTCCTAATGGTTAAGGTTGAAAAGGAAACTAGGGGTGGCTAAACTTCCTATGACATTGAGTCAACTGCAGGAGTTCTTTCCCTTTTGGATTGAAAAGCATAAACGAAAGTAAATAAATGAGGGTGCAAGCTCCTAAGTCTAAGGCATAGGTTGCTACTTGCAAAAATGAATTGAATAAAGTAAATGGAAATGCAAGGTGAAAGGCTTAGTAACCGGGCTATGACTCGATATATGGATCGAGAATGCGGGGTGGAAGACAAACGCGGTGCGTCAATTTGTTTAAGTTGGAAAGTTGTGAAGTGTAAAGATTGTGCAGATGGCGATCGTAGAACGACCGACTTACGTGTGTGCGAAGTGTAGGCGTATGAATGCACTCGGTGTTGGACCAAGAAGTTTAATTATCTTTAGAAATGATCATTTGTTTTAGTGTGCGTTCGAATGTTTCATCTTAACCGTTTATGGTCATTATGCAAAATAAATACAAACAGAGCATGCATACAACCAAAATGATAGCAAAATTAAACACACGCTCACACCAAAGAGAAAATAAACGCAAATTCAACCCCTTACACTAATGGAACACTCAAGGAGATCGAACCTAAAACTAAATGTTCTACAACTATCTAAAACAAAAAAACTGACTCTAAACATATTTTTTTAGATTTTTTAGAATAAAATAAAATTTAACTAAGAAAGACAAAAAAAGATATTTTTTAAAAAAACTAAATGAAAAATGAATTAACTAAGATTAACTTAATAAATAGCAAAATTAAATTAAGGGTTAAGAAAGATATCTTTAATTCTTTTGGTTTTTAATCTAGCTAACTAATTTCTAACAAAACCTAAACAACACAAATCATATTACACTCATATTACACCCAAGAGTGATACATTTTTTTTTAACAATTGGAAAAATATGGTGAGTGAAAATAGAAACAGTAAGAAGAACTTATACAAACTACTATATATAAAAAATTATTAATTACAAAATGAAATAAAAATCTTTTGGATAATTTTTGTCTTTAATTTTAATAAAAATAAGAAAGTATAGATTTTTTTGAGATTCTGGAAAGTTGCAATTGATTTTGAAATTAAAAAAAGATTTGTTAAATGAAATGAGTTAAAATTGTGATTAAAAAAAATGAAATTGTGATAACGTAATTATTTTTATTTGATTTCTTTTTTTATGAACAAAAAAACTTCCAAAGCAAATAATTGGCTTCAATACACATACTGACTGTGTCTAAGAATAAAATAAATCAAAAGATAAAATAAATAAATAAATAAATAAATAAGAATAAATAAATAAAATAAAACCTAAAAATGCACACTCGTAGCCTTTGGATTTAATGAGCTAGAAGTAAAAGTGCCTCTAGTTGGTCACTAGTCACTACTATGAAATTTAAAATGTGGTTTCTACATATTCCACTAACATGTTTTACATTTATTTATAAAAAAAACAAATAAACCCATGGATATGTTAAAAAAGAAATTACTAGTACTAAAATACCCCACATTCTTTGGTCAAATATACCATAAATAAATATAAAAAAACAATTACTACTAAAATAATTCTTGGCTCTGAACTAAGGAGTAAATATAGGGAACTACTTTGACAGTGTAAATGGCAGGCCATCATGATGGCTCATTAACTCAAATTAAATAACAAAAAATTAAACTGGCATGGTTAGAACATAAAACACGCAATCTCTCTTCTTTTCTTCACTGGAAAAAAACTCTCTCTCAAACGTTACTTCTTCTCCTCCCAAAATCGCTTTTTTCTCTTCCCTTTCCTTTCTCAAAAAATGCATTACAACAACAAATAAACAAAGAAACACGACAAATCCATGCCAGACAGAACAAAACTTAAAGACTACATCATGAATTTAAAATGTATCACATCAACGGAAAAAGCTTGAGAAGATAAAAAATGTTACCGACCCGAAAGTTATCGGGGTGACGAATCCACACAGTAAGCCTCTCTTGTGCGTTTTCCTTCTCTGTTATCCCTCCTTCTTCTCGTATCCTCTACTACTTACTATTGCTACGTTGATGCTTGTTATTGCTGAAGGAAACAGATACAAACTCTAACCAAAGTTAGATCTTCAGTGTGAAGCTCTAATGGTCCCTGAAGATGAACACTGGCTAAGGTTTAGGATGGGTAATTTTGCTTAAGATTTCTCTGTGCGGCTAGGGCTTTTATGACTCTTGGTTGCTCTTTTCAAAACTGTTTGTTATTTTTTGGTTGCTGAGTTATTTGGTGTGAATAGTATCTGTTATATAGAACAAGATTAGGGTTTGAGAAATTTCAATTTGAAAACTTGTGGATGAAGGGTGTTCTATGAGAGGGGACAATTTCTGAGATTGTGTGTGGTGGAGGAAATGGTCTGGGGGCTGTAGCAGAGCAGCATGGATGGTGTAGCAGATATTTCTTGTTTTGAAATTTGTCTGTTGTGAGGCCAATAGTACAATGGTCCCCTGTTGCTTGTTGTACTGATTGTAATTCTGTTTTTTTTTTAAACTCTGTTTTTGTCACTTTTTTTGTGATACTTTGTTAATGTGATGCAACATGATTTATGTAAAAAAGAGATTGATGCTTGACATAAAAAGTGTTATTAATTGTATGAATTATGATGAATGAAATTGAGTGATTATGAATGATTATGATTATAGTTATATGAATAAAAATGGATTATGTGTATATGCAACTTAAATGTGAATTGTGGACTTGATAAATTTGAAAGTGAATGAAGCTTTAATGATGATATGAATTGCAATGAGATGATAATGGTATGAATGAGTTGTGTTTTGCACTAAACTTGGTTGCATCTTGATTTTGTAGCTTGGTCAACATGAACTATGGCAAGAAAATGGATTGAAGATGAACATAATGGAAGCTTGGAGTCTTGGTGATGATGTTAATAATGTGAATGAACTTGGAGTTGAAGAAAGGTTTCAATCATGAAGTGGTGCAAATAATTCAACAAAACATATTAGATTCAAATTTGCTTCTTTCTTTTTGTAAATCTTTAGACTTAGCATCCATGTAAACTTATAATTCTTGACATTAGACTAGGAATGAAATTGAAACTTTTGTCACGAGTTGGGATTTTGAATTGAATCTTGAAATGAAAATTTGGAGTTGACTTTTGAAAGAAAATTAGAAATTTAGCACTTGAATTTGGAAGAAACTTGAAGAGTGTCTATGAATTTAGTACTTGAAATGAGTTAGGAATTTTAATTGACACTTGAGAAATTACATGAATTTAGAATTTTGACATTGAAATTTTAAGAAATGAGATTTGAACTATGATCATGAGCTTTAGAACTTGAATTGAAACATGGAAATTTGACATGAAGTTATGACTTTGAATAAAATTTGAAATGCAAAAGAGAATTGGAATTTGAAAATTGGACTTGGAATAGAAATTGTAATTTGAAAATGAAAGAAATGGGAATAAAATTGGGACTTGAGATTTAAGAATATAAATTGAGATTAATTTTGAACTAAAATAAATAAATACAATGCAATTGGAATTAAAAAAAGAATTGAAAATGACTTAGAATTTTTGAAAGAAACATGGATGGAAACTTGAAAATAAATTTTGAATTTGAAATTGGAATTGGAGTTAAACTTATGATAAAGTTGAATTGAAAGTTTGAAGTAGAATTTGGAAGTTAAATTTGAAGTTGAAATTTTTGAAGTGTTTGAGATTGAAAATGAAACTTGAAATAAGACTTGGAATGGAAATAGAAACTTGAAAAATGAATTGAAAATTAGAAATAGAAATTAAAATTAAATTTAGAAACAAAAACTTGAAAATGAATTAAAAATTAGGAATAGAAATTAGAAATTAATTTAGAAATAAAAAACTTTGAAAATGGAATGGAAATAAAATTTAAGTTTAAAATTTAAGAATGAATTAAGAATTAGAAGTAGAAATTGAAACAAGAATTAGAAGTAGAAATTGAAAAAATTAGAAACTTGAAAATAGAATAAGAAAAGGAAATAGAAATTAAAATTAAAACATGAAAATAAATTAAAAAGTTAGAAATGTGAAATAGAAATTAAATTAAAAAAAAGCTTGGAAGTGAAAAGAAATTAAAATTAATTTTATAAATAACTTGAAAATGAGTTAGAAGCAACAGAAAAATAAATCTTGAAATCTCTCTTTTAAATGCGATGAATGTATGATGCGAGCAGTTAGGGGTAAAATTTGGGGTGTGACACCTATCATAAACTTCATCCCCAGCTCCCATTACAGTAAACTGCTCCTCTTGAGGATCTTCTTGCAAGATCCTGCCTGCAGTAGTATTTCCTTGCACATTACCCGGGATGTTGACTTTCGGGTGTAGATGAGGCCCATATACTGGTGGGTTAACATGAGGCTGACCCCTTTCATTGTTACTTGTTCCTCCAGTTCCCAGATGGGGTTCTTTTGGGGTTTGTCTTTCTACCAATGCCCTCAACCTTTCTTGACTTTGGGCCAAGCCATTCATTACTTCCATGAATTGGGTCATTTGGTTTCTCATCTCCAGCCTTTCATTAGCCATCTGAGTCCTGACCTCTGTCAGATCTTGCTGTACTTGATCCATCTGGATACCAGGAAGATTGTTGCGAGTAGGATACCAGTGCGGATAGTTGAGAGGGAACACCCGTCGGCGAGCAATAATTCCTGAATCACAACAGAGTTAGTAACAAACAAAACAAAAACCTACAAAAAAAAAAAGAGTTAGTATGCAATGCAGTATGCTTATTTATTTTCCAAGGTATCCGGCTTGGCTCTTGGTTTTGACCTTTCCAGACCCTATGGAAGATGCTTTGGTGTTGCTTGAGAAAAGAAACTCAAATGAAACAAACCGACAAATACATTACAAATGGTGGATCATACATAGTTTGTTTTTTTACAACACATGCCCCTGAGGGGTCAAAATACAACATAAAAAGAAAAGGACATGAAACGGAAATAACAACAAGCAAAGAAGTCAAACATCTAATCCAAACTCATCCTCCTTAACCTCCTTCAGAAGTGATTCAGTTACAGGACCAGCCGGATGCTCTGTAATGTTTCTGATAAGAAGGTTCCTGGTGGCAATAGCAGTGGTCAGCTTCTTGTGCCTGCTTTGGTCCTCTGACCTCTTCACACCAGCCCTAAGCTTCAACTCTGAGATCTCCTTCTGGGCTGCTAGCAGAGCTTCCTGTTGTTTCTTTTCATTGGCCTCCAATTGCTCAATCCTGGCTTGAGTTCTCTTATCCTCTTGAGTACGAGCTTCAGTGATCCTGACCCACCTAGCTTGACTTTCTTTCAGATAGAGATCAGTCCTAGCCTTCTGAAACTGGGCCTCTTTACAGGCATTCTTCAATATTTTCTCTCCAGCTCTTGATTTCTTGATGTAGTCCTCTGTTTTCTCAATCTTGGCCAGATGCTCCACCCTAAGCTTCTCCAACCTTTCAATGTCCAGACGACCATCACTCCTTTCCCAAAGGGTCTTCTTCAGAGCTTGAGACAGATTCTCATTCCTTTCCTTCAGCTTCTCAAATTCTTCCAGGCTGACAGTTGCTGCTGGCTGTACTGTTGAGGGTCCAGGTATGTCCTCAATGGTGAAAGGCATCCCAGTAATCTGAGCTCTTGCATGGGACCAGTCATAGTACTGAGATGAAGCAACATTATTACACCTTCCAAGAATAGCCATCCCTTTTGTCTGGATGTTGTCCCAAGCCCAGGATGCTTGTCTGACAACAACTAAATTAGGTTTCACTTTACAATACAAGGTCTCAGCTAAATCTTGCACTCTAGGAGGGTGAACCAAAGCATAGCCCAACTGTCTTTTAAACAGCAAAGGGTTGTAGTTGATGCAACCCTTCACTCCTATCAGAGGTACATTGGGGAACTGTCCACAGCTAGTAATTATGTCCATGCCTTTGGTGCTCTGGGTGCACCATCTGATGTCATCTGAAGTCAAGGCAATAAGTCTTTTAGCCCAATTCTTCTGTTGGTGGGGATTCAGGAAGGCATCAGTCTTGGGTAAGTGTTTGAGCAGCCAGGTATGGAACAGGGGAGCACAACATCTCACCAACCTCCCTCTTTGCTTCTCATTTCTTTGGTGAACAGAATAATAGAAATCTCCCAGCAATGTGGGCACTGGGTTCCTCAGAAGGAAAAGATGAATGGCATTCTTGCTGATAAACTTGGGCTCATCTGCAAATAGTATAACCCCATATATACTGAGGGCTAACAATGGACAAACTGCCGTCCATTCTCCCAAAGAGGCCTTCAGGATGGCCTGAGAAATCAGAAAGTCTAAGTGCAAACCAGGGATTCCAGCCTTTGTTGACATGTTCTGCTCAATCAAAATAGGTTCCACGTACAGTGCTTTTGCCACTTCTTCATTGCTGGGAGAAGTCATCTCAGGGTTGAAGGGGACACCACCCCTGACAGGTACTCCAATCAATGATGAGAACTCCTCCAGCAGAGGTCCTAGCTGAAAGTTCCGGAAAGTGAAACATCTCAAGGGAGGGTCATAAAACTGCAAGCAGGTGTGAATCAAACTCCTCTGAGAAGGGTCCAGGTCCATAACCATGTCAAGGATGCCTCCATAATGCTCTCTGAATAATGGGATGTGGTCTGGAGTGATAAGTGCCTGGACCTGCCTGATGCCAGTCAGCACAGGCTCAAAGAAGTGGTATGAAATGTTGCTCTTCTTGGGTGCCATGACTGCTGATGAAGAGCTGAAAACAGGTGCTGATGATGAAGACTGATACTGGAGATGAGCCACTGATAGGCTGATGATGGTGAGGATGAAGGCAGCTGAAGTAGACAACTGATGAAGATAGCTGAAGCAGATAACTGATGAACAGAGGTCTATGCAGATGAAGGGGTCAAAACCAAGCCAGATATAATGTGGATACCCTGAAAAACAAATAAACAAATGTTAAATGATGCAAATGATGAGTATGCAAATGATATGCAAGGGTTTGTGATCAAGTTGGATCTGATTACTGCCTTGATATAAGTCCAGGTATGTCTAAGAAGTCCAGATGGAGGTTCAAAAGTTCAGTAACCAAGGTGGGGGACTCAAATAAAGAGTCACATGTCCAGGGTTTAATCACAAGAACTGTCCAAAATGGAGTACTCTTAAACCAAACAAGTAACAGGGTATGATGTGGCCAATGGTACCTGCAAACTTGTAAACAGCCCAAACCCCCTCACAGGTAAGGTTCTAAAACAAGGATCCTCAGACTTGGATCAGTTATGAGAAGTGTAAACACTTCTAACCCGGAGGTACAGTGTTTACAATAACCATAAAGGATCCTCCTCTAATTCACCTCAGTTTCTGAAGGTCATAGTAAAGGTCATCCAGACTTAGCAGGCTTCCCAGATAGCCCTAGCACTACAGGAAATCTATAGCACAGAGTTCTCAAGAAGAAACCCACATCTGAACCGTGTTTCATATTCCCGCACCAGACCGAAATGGAATGGGAAATAACATGAACCACTCTAGCCTAGGTGTCTCTCAGGTCCCGGGTATAGGACCTTAAACTCTCAATAGAACCCCACCCATCAAGGCAACAAAACCAGATCCAGCCAGATGACAGTATGATGTATATAAAGCTGTAAAGAAAGCAATAAATAACTGTACATAAAGCAGCAAATAAAGCGAATATACAAACACAATCAGCACATATCACCCCAATAAACACAAATCAAACAAGCGCTAGGAGGAACCCACAAAAAGAACCAGAAGCCCTGGTTACAGTATAAGGGTCCCCAGCAGAGTCGCCAAGCTGTCGCTCACCAAAATGACACCCAGGGTCAGAAGGGGTACAGACGCGAACGGTCGGTGAAAGAGGGAGAGAACACACAAGGGTGAACTCAGAAGACAAGAGTCGCCAGCTAGGCATTTTTATCCCAGAGGAAAGGTAATGCTGCATAAACCTAAAAAGGATGGATAAGACGGTTGCGAACCAGAGAGACTGAGAAAGGGGGTTTGTTACAACCTGGGAAGGTATTAGCACCCAGATTGTCCGCCGTACTCGACGGGATCCACGCTTAAAAGATTTGTGTTTTAAAGGGATAGTGTCAGTGCAATTTGTGTATCAAAGCTGGAAAGAATGCAAGTGTCAGTGTAAAAGAAGCGTGAAGTGTATAAGAGAAGTGTCAGTGTAAGAACAGGAGTATGAAGCTCAAGACTATGAGGCTTAAATAATGATGCTGGAAGGAGGGGGAATATAGAGAGACTTTTGTTCGATAACTGTTAAGTTATGCATACGTATCCTCTCGTGCAATGAGGAAGTCAGAACACCGTAGTTCGACCCAAAGAGACTGAAAGATAAGTTGACTTGTGAACTGCTTACTTGTCTATGCTCAAGTGTATGACCTGTCTGGCTCAGGTGCAAACTGTCTTGCATTAGACGGAAGAAGCAAGTTCTCGTTTGTGAGTGAAGGTGATGAGAAAAGAATCCCGGAGGAGACGATTATTGTTTGTTTTTGTGTTTTCAGTCTTTTATTGCTTTTTGATAGTTGTTATAAGAAAATGAGCTTAAGCCTAAACCAAGGGTTAGTAAACTCATCACATCTTCCCTCTGATTAGGGGTAATGAGAATACCTTAAGTATGAAGTAAACACCTCACACTTAATCACCATGATGTAGGATTAAGATCATTAACCTACTTGTGATTATTTAGATGTTTTTGGAGTTTTTGTTTAGTGTTAAGTAATGAGTTTAAGCCATAATCAAAGATTTAATGGACTCATTACACCATCCTAATAGAAGGATAATAGATGAGAACATTTAAGCTAAGAAAGGCTCCTCAACTTAATCCATGATTAGGGATTAACCTCATGACAAAACAAAGCCTTTATTAAAGTGGATTTTAGTTAATTGTAAGATTAAGAAATGGATTTTATGGTTTGTAAGACAACTTGAGGGGGACTTGTCCATTAACACTAGGGTTAGTCCTTCTTAACCAATTAAGGAAGAATTAGAACCCTAATGCAAGGCCCAAGTTACAAGCTTGATGTCTTAGTGATTATTAGATGGATTGATTGAAGGATTTAAACACATTAAGGGTTTAACACTTAGGATTAAAGTTATACACTCCATCCTAATAGAAGGATGCAGGCATAAGCTTAATCACAAAGCCTTAAAACCTTTAAGGTTTAGTCCTTGATTATGAGATGAGAAGAGAAGACACAAAGATGACACAAAGGTAAAAACTAAATGGGGGACTAATTGAACCCTAATTGTGATCATGCTTGGATATTCCTAGGGTTTATGAGGCTTAAGAGAGAAAGAATCTTCAAAGAGCCACCAAGGAGGAACAAGATGAAAGGAGAAGAAGCAGAGAAGCAAAAACAACTTGCTTCACTTAAGAAGACAAGTTGCTTAAAGGAAGAAAGTAAGAAAGAACATGAATGAGCAAGCTCACTCAAATGCAAATACAAAATTCAGCAAAGAGGGTATGAAAGAGATGAAAAGAGATTGTGAGAAGTGAAGGCAAATTCACTTCTCAAAACAACTTACCACCTGAAAAGTTAGCAAAAGAAATGAAATGCAATGCAAATGGGATGCAATGTCATGATGCAAACCAAAACCAGAAGCATAAGTATGATGTTAATGATGCTAAGAGATGATACAAACATGAGGCAAGGCATGAGAGTGATCAAACAAGCATAAGGATGCAAATGAGACATGCATTGAACCATGGAGGTTCATGAAAAGTTATGAAATGCAAATGACATACAACATGGCAAATGAAAGATGCAATGATCCAACATGGTTCTAATATGTCCTAAGATGTCTTATGAATCAAATGAATTCACAAAATGTCATGGCAAGTCAATGGATGCAAGCAAGTGAGAAATGGATGCAAAGGAAGGCACAAATTAGGGTTTATGATCAATACACAAAACAAAATTCAAAATCAGAAGCATATGACATGATAAAAATTTGAAAATGCTATCAAAGATATCCTAAACCTACACAAACTCACTGCCCAAAGGAGGGGATCCAATTCTTATCCTAGTGAAAGTTATGAATTTCCTAAGATTGCTAGGGTTTTGGGATACCTCATCAAGAAAAATACCAAACAATTTGAAAATGCAAGATCAATTCAAACCAATTTTATCTTATAAACTACATGCCATGCAAGATGCAATTCCAAAAGAATCATCACCCAACTCTCAAGGGTTAGGCAGAAATGAATTTTTGAAGTTTGAAACAAAATAATGCCTAAAAATGAAATTAATTCCAATGAAAATGATCAAAAGGTATCAAGAACAAAAAAGAAATTTGGTTTGAGAGTTGGACAATGTTTCTGAATGTTTCTAAATGCAATGTGAATTTTTTTTGTGATTTTTAAATACCTAAATGTATTTTTAATTAATTAATTTTCATTAACTAATTAAAAATAATCATTTAAATGATTTAAAAATAATTTTTAATGCAAAAAATAAAAAATAAAAATATTTTTGGGTTTTAAAAATTAATGAAAACCTTGACAAAAATTTTCATAATTTTTAAATGATTTTTACTATTTTAATTAAAATGTATAAATAAAAGGAAAAGAAAATGAATTTAAAATGAAAATAAATGAAAGTAATTAAAAGGGAAGGCCAGGATTTGATCTGGGCTTGGACTGGTTGACTGCGCGCCAGATCCAAGGGCCCAGATTCAAACCTGGCTAATTTGTTTTATGAATTAATTAAACAAAATTTAAATTAAATAATCAAGGATTAGGGTTTTAATGATGCATCCTGGCCATCAAAACGCGCGCGGGTAAAATAAAGTCAAACACATCTACGGCCAGAATTCAAAGTTGCATTAATGACATAATTAGGGTTAATGAGTTTCAGGTGACCGGAACAGTGGTTCCGGTCATCTTCTCCGGCGAGCATAAACCCTAGATTTCGCTACAGGTTACCAATCATGAAATTTCTCCCACCAAAATGATCCTCTCCTCAATCTAAACCTAAACCCTCTCCCAAAATTCATTTATTTTCACTCACCATCCTGAATCGAAGGAAAATACGAAACACGAGCAAACTTTCAGAGTGACATGAAATGGACCCTTACTTATTTTCAAATCTAAATACATCCAGATGATCAGTGCAACATGTAGATTCATTTTGTAACAAGAAAATGAAGTTCTGAGAAAAAAGTTCTTAGGTTGTACCTGAGCTGGAGACCTTCGAAAATGAACTTTCAGAGCCTTCCTTTTGTGCCAATGATCTCCCTTGATCCTCCTGAGGCTGATGGAACACTTGAATGAGGTTGAGAGTGGCTAGTTTTTGTGGTTCAGTTCTGGTGTAGCAGGAAATGAGGTTCTTGTGTGTGCTGTTTCAGATCATTGTGAGGGGTGGGATCTGTTCTATGGATGATTTCTGGTTGATTGGTGAAGGAATTATTAAAGTTTGATGGTTGTGTTGTGTGATTCGAAGAGGGAAAGGTTTTGACAGTTTTGACAGTTTTTGGAGTGTGCTGCAATGTGTCTGTTTCAGGCTTGTGTATGTTGTGTTTTATGATCCTTAGGTGATCCATAAACTATCCCAACAAATCTGGAGAGCAGGTGTGCACTGTGGGATTGGTATGTGATGATTGGCCAAAAAGTCAAGTTTTGTGTACTTGCAGCATGGGCTGTGGCAGAGATGATTCCTTGGCCTATACTGCATCAACTTGGGTCAAGGATAGCCCTTGGATGATTCATGAATGACTGCAGCATTTGGATCATGAGTTGGAAGTGTTTTTGCAACTTGATAACTTGTCACATTTCATGGTTTTTGGCTATGCATATGTGAGGAACCTTGCTGAATCTTTGGTGTAGCATGCTTCAATAGGTCATGGCAAAGTTTTGAAACCAGCTAGAGGTCAAACAATCCCTTTGAGAATGATCTTGCAAGAAATCCCTCTTTGCACTTTCATGAAGAATGGCTTATGTTTATGTGAAAATCAAGGCAAATAAATGGGAAATCCCTTGGGCCAATTCTGATTTTAGGATCATGCATTGCATTGGTATGATAATTAGAAGTCACATTGAAGTCACATAAAGGCTTGTCATGAGAAAATGCAAGTTTTCCATTTTGTGCAAAAGTGAAATTTCAATGATTTTATCCAACTTTGCAAGGCTATAACTTTTGATCCAAAATGAATTAGAATGAGTTCTTGTACTTTTTGAAAAGGGAATGATCCATTCTACAACTTTCATGACCAAAGTTTTCCCATTTGAAGCATTTTTGAATCAAAAAGAAAGGTTTGAAGAACTTTCCCAAAATGGCAAGTTTCCATTACAAGTCATTTTCCCAAAAAGGCAACTTTGCAAATGGCTTGAAATTCTTCAATTTTGTGAACTTCTAACATCTTCTATGATCACATAAAGATCATACACATTCAAAATGATGGAGAACACCCTTTGGTTGGGTCATTGGGGGCCTCAGATGCCCTGATTTTGCACTGACTTGCTCAAGAAGTCAACCCTTGATTAGATGCCTTCCCCATGGAATTTCTTCATGAAACTTGATATGCATGATCCTTATAACATATACAGACCAATAGAAACAATAATGACCAAACAATTTGGAGTTATGGCCTTTGAAACCAAAACCCTAACTCTAGGTCATTTGTGCAGTTAAACTTGGCTCTGCTTCCATGCCTTTCTCAGTTCTTGTGATTCTTTGATTTCTTTGACTTTGTGGGGATACAATATGATGCTTGAACACACATGGACCTCTTTGAAGTGATTGAAGACCTTTGGAGTGGCTCAAATGGCTCAGGGATGGCTCAGATCACAAACACTAGATGCAGATGACTTAGAACCAATGCAGTGGAACAAAAATGCAATATGAGATGCTATGATTGAACTTATGCATATGAAGAGATCACAAGCCATGGTGTGAATGGGTGAGGGCAAATTTCGGGTGTTTACAGAGCCCACCAAATTGCCATCCCATCTTTATAAAAACACCAAGCACGACCCAACCCACCTATTTTCTGATTTTTTATTTTTTATTACATATTTATTTGAATTTTATTCATTAAAATACCATTTAAATTGAAATAAAATATAAAATCAAATATTTAAAAAGGGATTTTGCTTCTAGAAAGTCATAAACATTATTTGGATTAGATTGATACACAAGTTATGAAGATTGTCCCAAAATAGCAATGTTAGATCAAATAATATTCAAATTTTATGACATATCTTTCTCAATATTCAAATGATCCAAAAATCCAAAGAACCATAACACTTTTTAACCTAATTTGATTCACTACATATAGAGGAACATATCACAACCAAAGGGAAGAATTTTTGCAGCCTCTAAGACCTATTTCAAACTTCACAAAATACATCAAAAATCAATTTTCGGTTTCATCTTTGCAGGAGTTTTCAAGGTATTCTAAGGACACAAGAAGCTTCCTTGAGCTTCCCTGAATCTAAACCACCCCTTACATGCCTCTGATTCATCCTCATTTGCATAACCCGAAGCATACATGCCCTTAATCTATTTTTCTTCGATTCATTGAATTTACCTGTTTATAATGAGTTTTGATTATATACTAATGTTTATTGATGCTCATAGATGATTTCTGGATTGTTTTGGTGAAGAACCATGGACGAATACAATAGATGCCATTATTAGGGTTTCGGCCATCACTTTAGGGTTTTACGTTTTACATTGTTTTTGGACATTCTAAAGACATGGCTATAACGTATAAACTATAAGCAATTGATCTGGGTTATTGATTTTTATTATTATGATGGTTTTCATGATGTTTCAAAAAACGTAGGATTCTGGTTTTGAAAATTCGCAGGTAAATGCGTAGGAAAAATCGCAAGTGTTTTCGTAGGTAAAACGAAGAAGATGAAGTCTGTTGGCGCGAAATCCAGGATTCAAAAAGTTAACTTATGTTATATTGTTTGTTTTGCGTTATGTTTCAAAGAGCATGAGTGCTCTGGTGGTTTTGATGCGCGCAATATATGTTGTGAGGCCTGGGTTCGAATCCAGCCAGGAACAACTTTTTGTTTCAATTTCTTTTGTTTTGCAGGATTAGAATAAATCAATTTTATGCTATTGTCTATCACCAGAGCGCAGCTGGCCCAGTGGTTGGTTTGTTGGTCTTAGAGATGCAAAGCCTAGGGCCTGGGTTCGAATCCCAGCCCCAGGTAAGTTCTTTTTCTCACTTTTTTTATTTTATTTGATTTTTGTTTATATTATAATTAATTTAATTAATAATAAATGTTTAAAATAAAATAGTTATATTATTTTCTTGTATATAATTCAAAAACTTATATTTTTAAAATTTTAAACTTTATTCCTAAAATTATTTAATATTTATTTTATTGTATATTATTAATATTATATGTTTTTTAGATAAATAATTTAATTAGGCTTAGATTAAATAATTAACCCTAAAATTTTATATGTAAAAAACCTAATTTTTTTTATAAACCCTAATTATCTTATAAATCTCAATATATTTGTTTGTAAATTTTAATTATATATAGTTATTTTATAATTATTATATGTAGTTTGTTCATATATATATAAATAATTTAATTAAGTAATTAACTCTAATTTATTTTTTCTAAAAAATTAAAAACCCTAATTTTATTTTATGAGTTTAATTCATTATTTTTATATGCTTACTCAATTATAATTAACAAATACTTTTATGTATATAAAATTAAATTATTAGAACTATTAGTCATATTTATTAATATATAATTATTATCATTTATTTCTTTTATTAAAATTCTTAAAAAATAATTATTTATTTAATTTTGAACTTTTAATTTATTTCTACATTTTATTATTACACTAACCTTATATTTATTTTTGTTTGTTATTACTAACCAATTTATTTATTTATTATATGACTACTTATTTAAATTATTATTCTTATAATGTAATTGTGTCAATTATGTAATAGTTGTAGAATTATTCTTATTATTTATTTATTTTAATTGCCATGGTTAGTAAAATAGGGAGTGTAAATATGTTTGTACTTAAAATTGAATTTAGATCATTAATTTATAAGATAAATACTTGAAATTGGTACACGCACACACGTAAGTCGATCCTGGATCGCCATCTCACATTCTTAAGGATACCTCTCATGTTGCCTAAAGAAAAAGGTCAAGTAAGGTGTATAAAGCAAAGTCCCTTATCTTATTTAATATCATCTTGTCCCTTTAAAGCATTATAAGATCAAGTCCCTTCGAATGTTGCCTTCGTAAATGATCTTGTCCCTTTCGAATAAAGATGATAAGTCCCTTCGAATTGCTAAATACACCTTTCAGTTGCCTAATCACAGTTGTCCCTTCATTGGTCCCTCATACATCCAAGGTAATGACTACCTATTCCTTAATAATAGGGATAGTCTTACCATTTAAAGGATATTTAAGAACAGAAAAGATTTAACTTAGGGTAGGTTTCTCTTATGTACTTGCTCGCCTTTTCAAAACATTTCAAAAACACTTCACATTTTTCAAGCAAGTTTCAAAACAAAGGCTTTATATATATCCGTACATGGATCATTATAAAGTACTTAAGAAAATTTCTAAACACACACTACACTTTTCAAAAACATTTTAAAGTGAGCTAAGTAACTAAGAGCCCATGGATAACCATGGATGTAAAGGGTGCTAACACCTTCCCTTTACATAACCTACCCCCCGAACCCAAAAATCTTTTAAGGTCTTTCCTGTTTTTTTATGCCCTTTCCTTTGGATAAAATAAAAGTCGGTGGCGACTCTTGCTATTCGCAACATAACTGAAGTCAGTTCTCCCACCGTGTTACAGAACTGGCGACTCTGCTGGGGATTTGATAAAAGAGGGGTACCCTTAGGAATTAGATCACTTTAAATTTGTTTGCTTTACTTTACTTGTTGGGTGCTCTTATGTGTGAAAGATCCTAACCCGGATCTAGTGTACCTTAGGTAAATGGCAATAGACCAAGGAAATTATACGGCGTATACCGATATGGTTGATCTGGTGGCCATAGTTAGTGTGACTTCTTGGTTGGTGCTTATGTTCCTTAAGTCAAGTTGAGGATAATATGAGGCTGCCATATGTTGTCAATGCACTAACTAACTTTTAGAACCCTAGTTATCCCATCTTGGCCTTTAGAAAGTAGTGAGATAACCGGCTTTGGTGAAGACTGAAGTTGGTTGATACTCGATGCTACGCTCATTGAGATTCTAAACTTGGAGGGTTTTGGTTGGCAAGTAAGTTGCCTACTGAACAACCACCCTTGTAATTGATCAATGATATTGAGATACCTTAAAACCTGGTTACTTTTGTAGGACAGGATGAACCAAATAACTTCAGGGGAGGGTATTTACCTTTAAACCTCATGCAAGCCTTTAAACCTAGGGCTATTGTGTGACTTGTTTGTGTGTGCCACGTGTTTGTGATTGAATATAACATCATAGCATCATCATGCATCATAAGCATAACATTTTCACTAACCATTTCAAGGACCAAAGGATTTATCTTTGTTCTTTGTTACAGGTCATGGCTTATGCTCATAGTAATACTATCAGGATCAACTTTGTAAGAATACCTCCTAAGCTTAAAGAATTGGTCTCTCAAGTTTCTGAAAACTCCCAGTTCATCAAGAGACATGGTTACCTACTAGATCTAGTCACTTCAGGGTTCAACGAAGACATGATGAGTGTCCTGTTTCAGTTCTTTGATCCTAAGCACCATTGCTTCACATTCCCCGACTATCAGCTGATTCCTACCATGGAGGAGTTCTCCAAACTTCTGGGTATACCTGTAATTGATCAGAAACCATTCACAGGCTTGTAAAAAGAGCCTAAACCTGAGGTTATTGCTGCAGCTCTACATCTGAAGAAGTCAGACATTGTTCTAGAAACGAGAAGCGGAGTTAAGGGCATTCTTGCTAAAGTATTGATTGAGAAAACTCAAGTGTTCTTGAAGGCTATGAGCTATGATGCTTTTGAGGAGATCTTAGCCTTGTTGATTTATGGCTTAGTATTGTTCCCCAATCCAGATCAATTCATAGACGTTCATGCCATCAACATATTTCTGAGTCACAATCCAGTGCCTACATTGCTTGGAGACATTCTGCACTCTCTTCATACTCGTACTACAAAGGCACGAGGAACTCTGATGTGCTGCATACCTTTGCTATCTAGGTGGTTTATTTCTCACTTTCCTCGCTCAGTGATGAAGAATGAACAAGGGTTCAGGTGGTCTAAAAGGATCATGTCACTCTTTCATTCAGATATCCATTGGTGCTCCCGATCTATGGAGAATGTTACTATCATTGACCGTTGTGGGGAGTTTCCTAATGTGCCACTTCTAGGCATAAGAGGAGGCATTACTTACAACCCTTCCTTAGCTTTACGACAATTTGGTTACGCTCAGAGTGATGGTCCACATGACATGTTGATTCAGGGCATTGTGTTTGACTACGACAACGATCTGCAAGGTTACCGTCAAAGGTTCATACGAGCGTGGGGAAAAGTGAACAAGGTGGACAACAAGACTCTAGAGCCCAAGTAAACTATTCCTATGGAAGCTTACCTCAGATGGGTGCAATCTCGTGCTCAGACTCTCATGATGCCATATCCTGCCATCCTGCCAGTTACTATGGAGCCTGTTGCTGAAAGGGATACTTCTTATACCATCCTTCACCCCGACATGCCCACTGACATGGAAGACTTACAGAGGTCCTGGATCCAGTTGAAGGAGCAAAGGGATACTTTTGAGATTCATTACAAAGCAAGTCAAGAAAGAATCTTGGAGCTAACAAAACAACTTCACGAGGAGCGGAATCTCAACTCATACCTCAACACAAAGAGGAAACGTCCATGGGAGACTTAAAACCCCATTTTTTGTATTTATTTCATTTCATTTTGTAAGCCCAAAGGGCAAACAAATTTATTACTAATAAAAGTTTACTTTCTTGATTGTTTAAGCAAATTTAAATCCTATGGTCCTTGAAAACATTGCATACGCATTTATACACCATATCATTACATCACAGGTTTCTTATCTTCCCGCTGTTTATTTCAGCAATGGCTCTTGAACAAACAGTTAAAGATCTCCAGACACAAAATGCACAGTTCCAAGAGCTGATCCTGAACTTGTCCAAAGGGCAGGATGAATTGAAGACATTGCTGGCCAAGAAGACTAAGAAGACTAGAAGGTCAGGAGGCCTAATCAACATGGGAAGAAGGTTCTGAGGTCCTGTCAAGACCAAGGAACAGGTTGAAGATTATGAGTCTGAAGAGTCTGAGAAAGAGGGAGGCAGTCTCCATAATACAATGGGGGATTCTGATTCTGAAGCTAATTACTATCACGATCCTAGTGAAGATAAGTTCAAGATGCTGGTGGATAGAATGGATGCTATGGAATTACAAAAGTCTTCTGGGCTGGATTTTGAAGACCTGAGTTTGATATCTGGGGTGGTCATACCCATTGGTTTCAAGGTTCCTGTTTTTGTAGTGTATGATGGTGTCTCTTGTCCCAAGCTGCATCTGAGGTCTTATGTCCGGAGAATCCAACCCCATACTGCTGATAAGAAGTTGTGGATCCATTTCTTCCAAGAGAGCTTATCTGGAGCTCAATTGGAATGGTACTATCAGTTGGAGAGTGTCAACATCCGTGATTGGAATGATCTTGCTGAAGCCTTTTACAAGCAATATCAATACAATGCTGATCTAGCCCCTACTCGCATGCAACTACAAAGCATGTCTATGGGTGCTAAAGAAAATTTCAAGGAGTATGCCCAGAAGTGGAGAGACTTGGCTGGTAGAGTACAACCTCCTCTAACTGACAGGGAGGTAGTGGATATGTTCATGTGTACGTTGAATGGTCCTTAGACTTATCATCTGGAAGCTCATCATCTGGCTTCACTGAGTTGATAATGACAGGAGAGCGCGTAGAAAGTGGTATAAGGAGTGGCAAGATCCAAGTGGGTGCTTCTTCATCCAGTACTACAAAGAAGCCCCCTAGTGGGAAGAAAGAGTCAAATGCTGTTTATGGTCAACCTGATCGTAATAGGAGGCACCAATCTGTGAGTGCAGTTCATATCTCCAATCCAACTCCAACACCAGAACAACCACAGAGCAATCAGCAGAGGCCTAGAAGACAGTTCACTAAGCTCAACATGTCACTCGCTCAAGCCTTGCAACACTTGTTGAAGGGTGAACTTATCACTTTGAGGGACCCTCCTCAGAACCCCAATGTTACCTCTCCCAGGTACAATCCTAATGCACGATGTGCATATCATTCAAATTGTTAGGGACATGATACCAATAGTTGCTAGATATTGAAGAATAAAATTCAGGATATGATTGATGCTGGAGAGATTGAGTTTGACCCTCCGGGTACGCCAAATGTGATTACTGCTCCCATGCCAAATCATGAAAAGACTGTTAATGCCATTGATGAAGTTTCGCATATTTCCTCAGTTGCAGATTTAACCACACCATTGTCTGTTATTAAGAAGAAGTTGGTACAAGCTGGGTTCTTTCCAGGTTGTCATGAAGATTGTTTCTATTGTGCTTATAAACCGGATAGTTGCTGGAAGTTGAAGGACGGTATTCAACGCCTCATGAATAATTACACCATATTGTTTTAGAGGACACCTTCTGTAGAAAGCATGGTTGAACATATAACTAAAGGTGCGAAGGTTGAAGAGGTGGATATGGTTGATAAAGTGCCGGTAAGGATTACTTCCAAAGGACCTGTAAAAATCACTCGTAAGGGTCCAATTAAAATTACTGCTGAAGGCCCTGTGAAGATTGTTGCTGAAACTAGAGTGGCTCCTATGATCATTACCACTCTTGGTCCTATTCCGTATACTTCTGATAAAGCGGTGCCTTGGCATTATGGATCCGATGTTTATATTCATGGTGTTAAGCAGGAACCCTTAGCTGAGACACCTGTTGTTGATGAAAACCTTGATGTTGATAATATTGCTGGATCTAGTAATATCACACGAAGTGGAAGAGTTTTCTCTCCTCCAGTTACCTCCAAGAATACAGTTACTCCAACTACTACCTCCACGGCTGATGCTCGGGGAAAAGGTCCTGTTATTGAACCTATACAAACTGATGTACCAGCTGTTGATGATCTTTCTAAGCAGATGGAAGAAGTATTGAAGATCATTCGCAAGAGTGATTATGACATTGTTGACCAATTGGGGCATACTCCCTCCAAGATTTCTAGGTTGTCTTTATTGTTGTATTCTGAGGCTCATGCCAAAGCCTTGATTAATTTTTTGAAGACTGCTCACGTGCCAAATGAGATTTCTGTAGACCAGTTTGAAAATTGTGTGGCGCACTTGACCTATGATAATGGGTTAGGTTTCTCCGATGCTGATTTGACTCCTGCCAAGAGGGATCATAACAGGGCTCTACATATCTCTATTGAATGCAGGGGCACTACCCTGTCACATGTATTAATAGACAATGGTTCCTCGCTGAATGTGTTGCCCAAAGAAGTCCTGAATAAGCTTAGTCCTGAAGATGCTGTGTTGAAGCCCAATAATATAGTGGTGAAGGCTTTTGATGGCTCGAGAAGAGTGGTGCACGGAGAAATAGACCTCCCAATCAAAGTAGGTTCTCAGGTCTTCAATGCCACTTTTTATGTAATGGATATCCGTCCTTCGTATACTTGTTTGCTTGGGCGTCCCTGGATCCATGGGGCAGGTGCTGTAACCTCCACTTTACATCAGAAGCTGAGATATCCAGTAGAAGGAAAAGTTGTCACTGTTTATGGAGAGGAAGGATATATAGTTAGCCATGTGAACACCTTTAAATATCTTGAAGTGGAAGGTGAATATGTTGAAACTCCATGTCAGACGTTTGAAGTAGTTCCTTGGGTTGTTAATAATTATGAAGCTCCTCCTGTTGTCAAGAAAGTTCCTGTGGTCACCAGAGTACCTCCTACAATGGCCTCACTCAAAGATGCTAGAGCTGTGGTGGATGAAGGTGGTTGTACTATTTGGGGTCAGCTTCCTGAGATTCCTTACAAGTCTGACAAATTTGGTTTGGGTTTCACTACAGAGTCCCAGAAGGTTGTTCTTCGTGCTCGTGCTGTTCGTATCACCAATCAGGGGATCATGAAGGATCAGATCAATGCTATGGGGTACTTGTTGCACCCCAAAATTTGCCCTCACAATACAAGACTTTGTGTGCTAAGAAGGTTCACAAGGTTCACAAGTTCTCAATGCTTATATAACCTTTCATGAGGTTCATGAAGTCTACAGGTTACTTTATGAAGGTTCACAAGGTTCACAAGCTTCTCAACATTTACATAACCTTTCATGAGGTTCATGAAGTCTACAAGTTACTTCTTGAAGGTTCACAAGGTTCACAAGTTCCATAATGCTTTCAACACCTTTCATGAGGTTCATGAAGTCTACAAGTTACTTTATGAAGGTTCACAAGGTTCACAAGCTTCTCAACATCTTCAAGACCTTTCATGAAGTTCATGAAGTCTACAATTCACTTCTTGAAGGTTCATAAGGTTCACAAGATTCACAATGATTACAAAGCTCTCCTGAGGTTCATAAGGTCTACAAAGCCACTTCATGAGGTTCACAAGGTTCACAAGCTTCACAATACCTCCCATGAGGTTCACAAGACATTTTATGATGGTTCACAAGGTTCACAAAGTTCACAATGGGTCAGAAGAGTTGACAATTCCCTCAGACAATGCACCTCCTAAACAGTGCATCCAAAACTAGGGTTTTGACTTTAATCAGGCTAAATGGACTTCCAATACCTCAAGTGAGATTCATAACATCTTATATGTGTATAAGAACCCCCATGACAAGTTTCAAGACTTTTCTCAAAAGTTTGCTCAGTCAGATGATCAGATAAGTCAAAATTAGTCAGTGCAGTTAAAAAGTCAAACTGAGGTCAACTGTGGTCAAACCAAAGTCAAACTTCATGATTTTTTGCCAACATCAAGTATATGAAGTAAAATTCATCATTTGATCAAGGGTTGATCATGATTCATCAAGGAGATTCCAGATCATCAATAATCAGGAGTTTCTAAATTAGGGTTTTCTTAGTAAAAGTCAACTGAACTTTGACCAGCCATAACTTTCACATACTTCATCACCAAGTCTCCATCCAAATCTCATTTTGAAGGAAATTGAATTCTCTACAACTTTGATGTTTCAAGTTAAGCCCAAAAATGCTTCATTTGGAAGATATGAGCTAAGACATTACAGGTCATTTCAAAAGTCAACAAAAAGTCAACAACTTCAAAAGGGCATAACTTGAGATTGGTAAATGATATGGACCTGAAACCAATGTGGTTGTTTATAGGACTCTTCAAGCTTTCCAAAAAGTCCAAGAACACCCTCATACCTTTAAAATTGAGGGAGATGTGCCCTTGCAAAGTTGGGAAATTTTGTGATGGTTTATGTTGAAAATGGAGGTTTAAAACCACTTCTTTCCAAATGGGCTGCCCAAATTGTGATCCAATCCATACCATATCATCATGCACGACCCAATTGATTTAAAATCATAATTTTTATTATTTTATTTTTATTTATTTTGATTTAATTCATAAAAAATCATTTTAAATAAATATGAAAATATGAAAATATATTTTTGGATGAAGATTGAGCTTCTAGAATCTCATCAATGTTGATTGAAGTTGAAAGAGAAAGAAATCATGTGATTTATCCAAAAATAGCAAGCTTTCATGAGCCAATATTTGAATTTCATGACACCATCTTTTTCAATCTTCAAGTATCAAATCTTCCACATAGTTAATCAATTTTTTGACCTAGAATGATTCACCTATATATACTAAACACAAACCTAACCTTCATGGACGAATCCAGCAGCTTCAAAGGTAGGTTTTCACTTCAAAAAATTCAAGCAAAAGTGATATTCGGATTCCATCATCCAAGAGGTTTAAAGGTAAAATAAAGACATAGAGAGCTTCATTGGACATCCTTGATCATAAACCATCACTCACATTCATCCAAATCATGCCATAATGCCTCACCCGAATTCAATTTGTTCTTGAATAAATTTTTTTCGATTGCATTAATTTGTTGTGTTTCAATGAAATTTGCTTGGCTAATGTTGTTTGTTGTGTGATATAGATCGTTTCTGGACAGGAAAATCAAAGAACCCGTACCTAATTCATGAGATGCCATTATTAGGGTTTGGACCTAGGTTTAGGGATTCTGGATTTAAGAAACCTAAATGGATTCTAACAACACAGGATTGATCGTATGAATGTCTGGATTATAATGCTATGCTTAATTTTGTAAAATTGTACGGTTTTGTTGCTTATTGATTTTTGTAGGTTTTGCTGCCATGGAGAATTCGCAGGAAAAATGGAAGCAATTATCGCAGCAAATTTTGTAGGTCTCAAGGAAGAAGAAGATCAGTTCCCGCGCATATTCAAATTCAAATTATTTGTATAATATTTTATTGACTGTTTGCTGTTTATTATCACAACAACTGAGTTGTCCCAGTGGTTGATGGCATGGTCTTAGGCGCGTGAAGCAAAAGGGCAGGGGTTCGATCCCTGGCTTTTGTTCATTTTATTTCTATTTTTCAGGATGGCAAGAAGATGTAATATATTATGATATGTTATCACCATATGACCAGAAGGGCTCTCCCAGCCAGGCGGTCAAGCATGCGCGTATACATTCATAAGGTCCTGGGTTCAACACCACCCCAGGCCTTTTGTTTTCATCATTTTTCTGGATTTTTCAAGACATGGAATAAAAACAATTGAAGTCATCCTATGATCACCAACGCATGGTTGGTCTAGTGGAAGGTTTTGGTAATGGCAGGCATGAGGACCTGGGTTCAAACCCAGCCAAGGTAAGTTTATTTTTTCCAATTTTTTCTATTTTTATTTGGTTAATCAAATATGTTCTTATTATTAATAAAAGAAAAATAAGTTAAATTTGTAAATCATCATTTATATTTCTTTTTTTCTTAGAAAATTATAAACTCATTTTTTTTTAATTTCAAAAATTATTTATATGTAACTATAATATATGTATGTTAATTAAATAATCTTGTATATTATAATTTAAACCCTTAAAAAATTATTTTTTCTAAACAAAACCCTAATTTTCAAAACCCTAATTTATTTTCTAAATAACTTATTAAAAACCTAATTTTTATTTTATAATTTTTGTACATATTTAATTAGTATAATTAACTTTAGTAAATATAAATATAATCAAACTTTTCTTTTCTTTTGTAATATGTTTAAAAAAATAAATTAATAATTTGTATATTATCATAATCACTTAATTGTCTATATTCTTTCATATTATTAAATAATTGTTTATAATCTAACTTTTGTTTATTATTCTAATTTTGTTCTTATAATATTTTGCTAATTATATTTTACTAACCATGTTATTACTAATTTTTTATCATTATTATTATTTCTCTAACATTATTTAATTTAATTTCACTAACCTTATTTAATTTTTATTTTTATTATTACTAACCCATATTTATTTATTTATTGCTCAGTATTTTGCTTATATATTTTTTAATTTGCTTATTATTTATTTTTGCTATTTATTTTAATTTGTTTATTATTATAATTATTATGTAAATGCTCCTGGATGTAAATTTTGTAATTATTTAATTATTTTTGCTATGGTTAGTAATTAGGGAGTGCAAAACATGTATGTTATTTAAAATAAATTAGATCATTTTAATAAAAGATAAATAATATTGAACACTCACACACGTAAGTCGATTTCTAATCGCCATCTCACATTTCTAAGGTTATCCCTCAAGTGGCCTAAATCATAAGGTCAAGTGAGGTGTATAAAGCAAGTCCCTTTAAAAAGAAAAATCATCAAGTCTCTCATGGTTGCCTTTACGAATCAAGTCCCTTCGAATAATGATGATAGTCCCTCCTATATGCTTATTACACCCCACAGTTGCCTTCATAAAACAGAATGTCCCTCTCATATCCCTTACATCCAAGGTAATGACTACCTACTCCTTAATAGTAGGGATAGTCTTACCAATTAAAGGATAAAGAACAAGAAAGACTTAAAACTTTAGGGTAGGTTCCTCTTATGTACTTGCTCACTTCAAAAACTTTTCACACTTAACAAATTTCAAACAAATTTTCAAAAACAAGTTTTTACGTATCCGTACATGGATCATTATTAACTATTCTGAAAATTTTTCTATTCACACACTACACTTTCAAAAACAATTCAAAAGTGAGCTAAATAACTAAGAGCCCATGGATAACCATGGATGTAAAGGGTGCTAACACCTTCCCTTTACATAACCTACCCCTCGGACCCAAAAATATCTCTTAAGGTCTTTCCTGTTCTTTTATACCCTTTCCTTTTGGATAAAATAAAAGTCAGTGGCGACTCTTGCTATCCGCAACATAACTAAAGTCAGTTCTCCCACCGTGTTACAGAACTGGCGACTCTGCTGGGGATTTAATATAAAAGAGGGGTACCCTTAGGAATTAGATCACTATAAATTGTTTGCCTTGTTTGCTTTATATTATCTTGTTGGGGTGCTCTTATGTGTGAAAGGTCCTAACCCGGATCTAGTGTACCTTAGGTAAATGGCAATAGACCAAGGAAACTGTACGACGTATATCGATACGGTTGATCTGGTGGCCATAGTTAGTGCGACTTCTTGGTTGGTGCTTATGTTCCTTAAGTCAAGTTGAGGATAATATGAGGCTGCCATACGTTGTCAATGCACTAACTAACTTTTAGAACCCTAGTTAACTCATCTTGGCCTTTAGAAAGTAGTGAGGTAACCGGCTTTGGTGCAGACTGAAGTTGGTTGACACTCGATACTACGCTCATTGAGATTCTAAACTTGGAGGGTTTTGGTTGGCAAGTAAGTTGCCTACTGAACAACCACCCTTGTGAAGGATCAATGATATTGAGATCCCTTAGAACCTGGTTACTTTGTAGGACAGGATGAACCATCTAACTTCAGGGGAGGGTACTTACCTTAAACCTCATGCAAGCTTTCAAACCTAGGGCTATTGTGTGACTTGTTTGTGGGTGCCACATGTTTGTGATTGAACATAACATCATGACATCATCATGCATCATAAGCATAGCATTTTCACTAACCATTTCAAGGACCAAAGGATTTATCTTTGTTCTTTGTTGCAGGTCATGGCTTCTGCTCGTAGAAACACCATCAGGATCAACTTTGTGGGGATACCTGCTAAGCTTAAAGAGTTGGTTTCTTAAGTGTCTGATCATTCCCAGTTCATCAAGAGACATGGTCACCTATTGGATCTAGTCACTTCAGGGTTCAATGAAGACATGATGAGTGTTCTGTTCCAGTTCTTTGACCCTAAGCACCACTGCTTTACATTCCCCGACTATCAGCTGGTTCCAACCATGGAGGAGTTCTCTAAACTTCTGGGTATACCTGTTCTTGATCAAAGACCCTTCACAGGCCTGGAGAAAGAACTTAAACCAGAGGTTATTGTTGCAGCTCTACATCTGAAAAAATCTGACATTGTTCTAGAAACGAGAAGCGGAGTTAAAGGTATTCTTGCTAAGGTGTTAATGGATAAAGCTCAAGTGTTCTTGAAGGCCATGAGCTATGATGCTTTTGAGGAGATCTTAGCCTTGCTGATTTATGGCTTAGTATTGTTCCCCAATCCAGATCAGTTCATAGACGTTCATGCCATCAACATATTTCTGAGTCACAATCCAGTGCCTACATTGCTTGGAGACATCCTGCATTCTCTTCACACCCGTACTATAAGGACAAGAGGAACTTTGATGTGTTGCATACCTTTGCTTTCTAGGTGGTTTATTTCTCACCTTCCTCGCTCAGTAATGAAGAATGAGCAAGGTTTCAGATGGTCCAAGAGGATTATGTCACTCTCTCATTCAGATATCCATTAGTGCTCCAGATCTATGGAGAATGTCACCATCATTGACCGTTGTGGGGAGTTTCCTAATGTGCCACTTCTAGGCATAAGAGGAGGCATCACCTACAACCCCTCTCTAGCTTTACGATAGTTTGGTTACGCTCGGAGCGATGGTCCACATGACATGTTGATTCAGGGCATTGTGTTTGATTACGACAACGATCTTCAGGGTTACCGTCAGAGATTCATACGAGCCTGGGGAAAGGTAAACAGGATTGACAGCAAGACACTGGAGCCTAAGTACACTATTCCTATGGAGGCTTATCTCAGATGGGTACGATCTCGTGCTCAGACTCTCATGATGCCATATCCTGCCATCCTACCAGTTACCATGGAACCTGTTGCTGAAGGAGACACTGCTTATACCATCCTTCACCCAGACATGCCTACTGATAAGGAAGACTTGCAGAGATCATGGATCCAACTGAAGGAGCAAAGGGATACTTTCGAGGCTCATTACAAACAAATTTAAATCCTGCGGTCCTTGAAAACATTGCATATGCATTACCATATCATTTCATTGCATCACAGGTTTATAATTGTGCATAGGTTTCTCATATTCTCGCTGTTTATTTCAGCAATGGCTCTTGAACAATCAGTTAAGGATCTTCAGGCACAAAATGCACAGTTCCAAGAGCTGATCTTGAACCTGTCCAAGGGGCAAGATGAATTAAAGGCACTGCTGGCCAAGAAGACTAAGAAGACTAGAAGGTCTGTTGGGTTGATCAACATGGGAAGAAGGTTCAAAGGTCTCGCCAAGACCAAAGAGCCAGCTGAAGACTATGAATCTGAAGAAGAGGTAGGCAGTCTCCACCATTCAATGGGGGACTCTGATTCTGAGGCTAACTACTACCATGAGCCTAATGAAGACAAATTCAAGATGCTGGTGGATAGGATGGATGCCATGGAGTTGCAGAAGTCATCTGGGCTGGATTTTGAGGATTTGAGTCTGATATCTGGGGTAGTCATACCCATTGGGTTCAAGGTTCCTACATTTGTTGTCTATGATGGGGTCTCTTGTCCCAAGCTGCATCTGAGGTCATATGTCAGAAGGATTCAACCCCACACTGCTGATAAGAAGTTGTGGATCCATTTCTTTCAAGAAAGCTTATCTGGAGCTCAGTTGGAGTGGTATTATCAGTTGGAGAGTGTCAACATCAGAGAATGGAATGATCTTGCTGAAGCTTTCTATAAGCAGTACCAATACAATGCTGACTTAGCCCCCACTCGCATGCAGCTTCAGAGCATGTCTATGGGTGCCAAAGAAAGTTTCAAAGAGTATGCTCAGAAGTGGAGAGATTTAGCTGGAAGAGTTCAACCCCCTTTGACTGACAGGGAATTGGTTGATATGTTCATGTGTACGCTGAGTGGTCCGTTCTACAGTCATCTCATTGGAAGCTCATCATTTGGCTTCACTGAGTTGATCATGACAGGAGAGCGAGTAGAGAATGGTATAAAGAATGGTAAGATCCATGTGGGCACTTCTTCATCAGGTGCTGCAAAGAAGCCTCCCACTGGAAAGAAAGAGTCTAATGTTGTTTATGGTCAGCCTGATCGTAACAGAAGGCATCAGTCTGTTAGTGCAGTTCATATTTCAAATCCAACTCCTGCAACAACAGAGCAGCCACAGGGCAACCAACAGAGGGCTAGAAGACAGTTCACGAAGATCAATATGTCAATGGCTCAGGCATTGCAACATTTGTTGAAGGCTGAACTTATTACTTTGAAAGAGGCTCCTCAGAATCCCAATGTTACCTCTCCCAGGTACAATCCCAATGCAAGGTGTGCATACCATTCAAACTGTCAGGGACATGATACTAATAATTGCTGGGTCTTGAAGAATAAAATTCAGGATATGATTGATGCTGGAGAAATTGAGTTTGATCCTCCGGGTACTCCCAATGTGATTACTGCTCCAATGCCAAATCACGAGAAGACTGTCAATGCCATTGATGAAGATCTACATGTTTATTCAGTTATGGAGTTGGCCACACCATTGTCAGTTATCAAAAAGAGGTTAGTACAAGCTGGGATCTTTCCAGGTTGTCGTGAAGATTGTTTGTATTGTACCTATAAACCAGATAGTTGCTTCATATTGAGAGATGGAATTCAGCGTCTCATGGATAAGTATACTATAGTGTTTGAGAGGACTCCGTCGTCTGTAGAAAGTATGGTGGATCATCTGACTCAAGGTAGGAAGGTTGAAGAGGTTGACATGGTTGACAAAGTACCACTAAGAATCACTTCAAAGGGTCCTATTAAAATCACTCATCAGGGTCCAATCAAAATTACTGCTGAAGGTCCTGTGAAAGTTGTTGCTGAAGCCAGAATAGCTCCTGTGGTCATTACTACTCCTGGTCCTATCCCATATACGTCTGATAAAGCTGTGCCTTGGCACTATGGGTCTGATGTTTACATCCATGGTGTTAAGCAAGAACCTGGAGCTGATGTACCTGTTGATGTTGATAATATTGCTGGATCTAGCAAGATCACTCGTAGTGGAAGAGTCTTCTCTCCTCCAGATACTTCCAAGAATACAGTTACTCCTGCTGCTACCTCAACCACTGATGCTCGGGGCAAGGGTCCTGTTATTGAGCCTGTATCTACTGATGTGCCAGCTGCTGATGACCTCTCTAAGCAGATGGAGGAAGTATTGAAAATCATTCGCAAGAGTGATTATGACATTGTTGATCAGTTGGGGCATACTCCCTCAAAGATTTCTATGCTGTCCTTGTTGTTATGTTCTGAGGCTCATGCCAAGTCCTTGATCAAGTTTCTGAAGACAGCTCATGTACCCAGTGCAATTTCTGTTGACCAATTTGAGAACTGTGTTGCCCACCTGACCTATGACAATGGGTTAGGATTTTCTGATGCTGATTTGACCCCTGCCAAGAGGGATCATAACAGGGCCCTGCATATTTCAATTGAATGCAGGGGCACTACCCTGTCTCATGTGCTGATAGACAATGGTTCCTCTTTGAATGTGTTGCCTAAGGAAGTCCTGAACAAGCTGAGTCCTGAAGATGCTGTGCTGAAGCCCAGTAATATTGTAGTAAAGGCTTTTGATGGTTCTAGAAGAGTAGTGCATGGGGAAATTGATCTTCCAATCCAAGTTGGTTCCCAGGTGTTTACTGCTACATTTTATGTGATGGATATTCGTCCTTCATACTCTTGTCTGCTTGGTCGTCCCTGGATCCATGGGGCAGGTGCTGTAACCTCTACATTGCACCAAAAGTTGAGATATCCGGTGAATGGAAAGGTTGTTACTGTCTATGGAGAAGAAGAATACTTTGTCAGCCATGTAAACACTTTCAAGTATCTGGAAATGGAAGGTGAATACATTGAGACTCCTTGTCAGACATTTGAAGTGGTTCCCTGGGTTGTTAATGACTATGTAGCTCCTCCTGTTGTGAAGAAAGTTCCTGTGATCACCAGAAAACCTCCAACAATGGCAATGGCTTCCCTCAATGATGCAAGAGCTGTGGTGGATGAAGGTGGTTGTACTATTTGGGGTCAGCTTCCTGATATTCCGTACAAGTCTGACAAGTTTGGTTTGGGTTTCACTGCAGAGTCCCAGAAGGCTGTTCGTCGTGCTCGTGCTGCCCGTGTCACTAATCAAGGGGTTGTGAAAGACCAGATTAATGTTGTGGGAGATCAAGATGAAGACTACAACTTGGATGCATGGATTTTTCCTACTATGGGTGCTGGACTCAATAATTGGAAAGCTGAAGATGTTATCCCTATCTCCTTTAGTCAGGAGTAAATACTATTACTGTGTTGTTATATTTTAAATTTGTAATTTCTTGAACAATAAAACTTTCAAGCCATGTGCCTTACCCGAGGCACAATGGTGTGCTTGTTACGGGCTGTCATTTCATTTGCATACCTCATTCAATAAAATCAGTGGGCGTTTCGTTTTCGTAAATATTGTGTTCCTTGTCTTTCTTTTCTTTTATTTTTGCTTTATCAGCTATGTGTTCTTACACACACCCACATCACTAAAATGCAGATCCTCATCCACTCTGGATCCTGTTGATAACAGTTCTACTATTGCCAATTATAATTTCGAGAATCCGATCTATCAAACTGAAGACGGAAATGAGGATGATTGTGAAATACCTGTAGAGCTTGCTAGGTTGTTACAACAAGAAGAGAAAGCTATACAGCCACATGAAGAGCCAGTCGAAGTTGTGAATCTGGGAACTGAAGAAAACAGAAAAGAGGTCAAGATAGGGGCTGATTTAGAGGACAGTGTCAAGAGCAGGTTGATTCAGATGTTACGTAACTATGTAGAGATCTTCGCTTGGTCTTATGAAGATATGCCAGGATTGGATACAGACATTGTGGTTCACCGTTTACCAGTGAAAGAAGATTGTCGTCCAAAGAAGCAGAAGGTTCGTCGTATGCGTCCTGAAATGTCAGAAAAGATCAAGGCAGAGGTAATGAAATAGTTCAATGCAGGGTTCTTAGCAGTGACTTCTTATCCTCAGTGGGTTGCAAATGTGGTGCCAGTTCCTAAGAAAGATGGTAAGGTGCGTATGTGTGTAGACTACAGAGATTTGAACAAGGCTAGCCCTAAAGATGACTTTCCACTCCCTCATATTGATATTCTGGTGGACAACACTGCTCAACATAAGGTATTCTCTTTTATGGATGGTTTCTCTGGTTACAATCAAATCAAGATGGCACCTGAAGATATGGAGAAGACAACATTTGTGACACAGTGGGGCACCTTTTGCTATAAGGTAATGCCATTTGGTTTGAAGAATGCAGGGGCAACATATCAGTGTGCTATGGTGGCTTTGTTTCATGATATGATTCATCATGAGATAGAGGTATATGTAGATGATATGATAGCCAGGTCTCAGAATGAAGAGCAACATCTTGATCATCTGCACAAGTTGTTTGAGAGGTTGAAGAAATACAAGTTGAGATTGAATCCAAACAAGTGTACTTTTGGAGTTAGATCTGGAAAGCTCTTGGGTTTTATTGTCAGTGGAAAAGGTATTGAAGTGGATCCTGCAAAAGTGAAAGCTATACGAGAGATGTCAGCTCCCCGTACTGAGAAGGAGGTTAGAGGTTTTTTGGGACGTTTGAATTACATTGCAAGATTTATTTCCCAGTTAACTACCATCTGTGAGCCAATCTTCAAGTTGTTGAAGAAAGATCAGGTGATCTAATGGAATGATGAGTGCCAGACTTCCTTTGATGAAATCAAGAGATACCTGCTAGAACCACCAATTTTGATGCCACCAGTTGATGGAAGACTCTTGATTATGTACTTAACAGTGTTAGACAACTCAATGGGGTGTGTGTTGGGGCAACATGACGAGTCTGGTCGAAAAGAGCAGGCAATATACTACCTTAGCAAAAAGTTTACCGACTGTGAAACAAGATACTCACTGCTCGAGAAAACTTGCTGCGCTTTGGCATGGGCTGCTCGCCGACTAAGACAGTATATGTTGACCCATACTACCTTATTGATTTCAAAGATGGATCCAATCAAGTACATATTTGAGAAACCTGCTCTCTCCGGAAGAATTGCAAGATGGCAAATGATCTTGACAGAATATGACATACAGTATACTACTCAGAAGGCCATTAAAGGAAGTGTTGTTGCTGATCATTTGGCTCATCAAGCAGTGGATGATTATCAGTCAATGAATTTTGAGTTTCCTGATGAAGACATTATGATTATTACCAAAGAACCTGGACAATATGACGGACCTGAACAAGAATCCCGATGGACTATGGTTTTTGATGGTGCCTCTAATGCACTTGGTAATGGTGTTGGTGTTTTGATTAGTTCCCCTGAAGGTTGTCATACCCCGATTACTGCTAGACTTTGTTTCCATTGTACCAATAACATGGCTGAATATGAGGCATGTATCCTGGGTATTAAAGCTGCTATTGATATGAAGATCCAGTTCCTTGATGTGTATGGAGATTCAGCCTTGGTAGTAAGTCAGATTAAAGGAGATTGGGATACCAAGCATGATAACCTCATTCCTTACAGAGAGCATGTGTTGTCTTTGATCCCACATTTCAAAGAGATTACTTTTGGACATATTCCACGAAGAGAGAATCAGTTGGCAGATGCATTGGCCACCATGGCATCTATGTTTGAGATCAGTTGGGATGATGAAGCTCCCAAGATTACTATTGATAGATTTGAAAAGCCTGCATATTGCAATGAGATTGACACAGAAGGGGCAGAGGAGAAGCCTTGGTTCTATGAAGTAAAAAGATATCTTGAAGCTCAGGAATTCCCTGAAGGGGCATCTGTCAAAGATAGGAAGTTTCTGAGAAGGTTCTCTGCCAAGTTCTTCTTGAGTAATGGCATTCTGTACAAGCGCAATCATGATTCAACGTTGCTTCGTTGTGTGGATAAGAAGGAAGCAGCTGAGATTATGGAAGACACGCATGATGGGATCTTTGGCACTCATTCTAGTGGACATACCATGGCAAAGAAGATATTGAGAGCAGGTTACTATTGGTCCACCATGGAAGCTGATTGTTATCAACACTCCAGAACATGTCACAAGTGTCAAATTTATGCTGATAAAGTTCATATACCTCCATCACCATTGAATGTGTTGACTGCTCCTTGGCCCTTTGCCATGTGGGGCATTGATATGATTGGTGAGATCAAGCCTACTGCTTCCAATGGGCATCGTTTCATCCTGGTTGCTATTGATTATTTCACGAAGTAGGTAGAGGCAGCTTCATTTGCATCTGTTACCAAGAATGTTGTGGCTCGATTCATTAAGAACAATCTCATATGTAGGTATGGCATCCCTGAGAGGATTATCACTGACAATGGCTCTAATCTGAACAACACTATGATTACTAATCTCTGCACGCAGTTCAAGATTAAGCATCACAACTCTTCTCCGTATCGTCCAAAGATGAATGGGGCAGTTGAAGCTGCTAATAAGAACATTAAGAAGATTGTACAGAAGATGACTGTTACTTACAAGGATTGGCATGAGATGTTACCATTTGCTCTTCATGGTTATCGTACTACAATACGTACTTCAACAGGGGCAACCCCATTCTCCTTGGTCTATGGTATGGAAGCAGTTCTACCCATTGAAGTTCAGATTCCCTCCTTAAGAATTATGAAGGATGCAGGCTTGGATGAAGATGAGTGGATTCAGACTCGACTGGACCAATTAAATTTGATTGATGAAAAGAGGCTAGCAGCAGTTTGTCATGGCCAGATGTACCAGAAACGAATGATTAAAGCTTTTAACAAGAAGGTTAAGCCAAAGGTATATCAGGCTGGTGACTTGGTAATCAAGCGTATCATATTACCACAGGGTGATCCTAGGGGCAAGTGGACCCCAACATATGAAGGACCATTTGTAGTCAAGACAGTGTTCTCAGGAGGTGCCATGATACTGACTACAATGGATGGTGAAGACTTTCCACAGCCTGTGAACGCAGACATAGTTAAAAAATACTACGCATAAAAAGAGACCCGCTAGGTTGACTGGCCTAGGCAAAAGTAAGGGCATCCCGGCAAACCAAAAGGGTTTGGGCAAAAATTAGGGATATATATAAAAAAAAATGTACACCCGGCAAGTCGAAAACCTGAAAAGGCGGCTTGGGCAAAAAAAGGGTATCCCGGTGGATTGAAAACCTGAAAGGGCAATCCAGGCAAAAGTTAGGGATTAAAGCGTATGACTATGTCTCGTTTGGATCACCCATAAAACTGCAACTAGTTGTACTACTTACTCAAGCTCGAACAGATAAAGCTCAATCCAATCGTTTCCGTCTGAACAACAGAAGATGAGATACTTGAAGATAATGGCAATAGTAGAATTGAAACTCAATAGGATTGTTTCCCACATAGCTGATTCTCTTTGTTTTGTAATAAACTTTATGACAAAATCCTCTTACTAGGGTTTATGTCTCCTTGTACAAACTTACCCGTGTATAGGTCACTTTTTGACATAAATAAATTCCATCTTTTGAATCCAGATTTACTTTTACCCTATTTACATAAGCGAAACGTCTATTGATTGTGTTTGAATGTATGTATGCTTTTGAATATGATTAATGTTTACCAAAAATGCATGAATGCTTAATATGATTGATGTTTACCAGAAATGCATGAAAATGCAGTAATAGTATTTACTAAGGACGAACGAGGGAAGGATTTCAACGAAGCTTCGTCGGTTCATCTTTACAAGACAGTTACAAACCCTCAGTAGGACAAATCCATAAAGTCACATCTCCCCTGGAATTTATATCCATCTCTTTTATCCTCATACGGATATTCGGGAAAGGAACGACGAACGAAGACGGGAAGTTATAGTTACCCTACCATCAAACGAAGACGAAGGTTATCTATACCTTATTATCCCCAGCATCCGGGAGGTGATATCCCCAGCATATGGGAGGTTGTCCATACCCTGTTATCCCCAGCAGACGGAAGGTTATGTATAATATATTCTTCAACAACGAATCGGGATTTATTTTCCCTGGCCAGCAGTTGTTATACAAAGATATCCAGACGCTTCCGGCAGTATCATATCATACATACATCATTTACATCATACCATAACATGCATATCCATGAGTGCATAGTACATTACCTAAGTGCATCCTATTATACATGCATACATAAAGCATAAACTAATATTATTATACAGAATGCTACCTTGTTTTCAGGTCAATTATCCAACAAACAGACTTACAATTATCAGGATTACTTTATCCTCCTGAAATCGTAATCATTGCCTCAGGAATGCTCCAGCCTCCTGACAGTTATTATTGTACCTTCATATTTAGGATTGCTATATCCTCCTGAAATCATACTATTACCTCAGGGTTGCTTTATCCTCCTGACAACTTCTCATTGCTTCAAGACTGCTTTAGAGTTATCATTATTGATGGCTCTATCCTCCTGAAATCATATTACTACTTCAAGACTGCTTTAGAGTTATCATTATTGATGGCTCTATCCTCCTGAAATCATATTATTACTTCAAGACTGCTTTAGGGTTATCATTATTGATTGCTCTATCCTCCTGAAGACATGCTGTTACATCAGGATTACTCCAGTCTCCTGAAAGCATATTATCAAAGATTGCTCTACCCTCTTGAAATTATATTGTTACCTCAGGACAGCTCCAGCCTCCTGATAACTTCTCATCCCCCCCTGAAGACATGCTGTTACATCAGGATTACTCCAGTCTCCTGAAAGCATATCATCAATACCTCAGGACTGCTCCAGACTCCTGACAGCTTTCATTATACCTCCATATTTTGGACTGCTTTCCCCTAGTGGCATCTTTAAGCCCACTCAATCATATCACTCTAATGCACTGGTGAGTGCAAATTTTTGGGCTTTCGTGTTCAATCCCCTTCAACCTTCCAGGTCACGACTGGAAAATATACCAATCTAACCCCTCAGGTTTCAGAAAATTGAACAGGGGCAGCTGTTGCACCCCAAAATTTGCCCTCACAATACAAGACTTTGTGTGCTAAGAAGGTTCACAAGGTTCACAAGTTCTCAATGCTTATATAACCTTTCATGAGGTTCATGAAGTCTACAGGTTACTTTATGAAGGTTCACAAGGTTCACAAGCTTCTCAACATTTACATAACCTTTCATGAGGTTCATGAAGTCTACAAGTTACTTCTTGAAGGTTCACAAGGTTCACAAGTTCCATAATGCTTTCAACACCTTTCATGAGGTTCATGAAGTCTACAAGTTACTTTATGAAGGTTCACAAGGTTCACAAGCTTCTCAACATCTTCAAGACCTTTCATGAAGTTCATGAAGTCTACAATTCACTTCTTGAAGGTTCACAAGGTTCACAAGATTCACAATGATTACAAAGCTCTCCTGAGGTTCATAAGGTCTACAAAGCCACTTCATGAGGTTCACAAGGTTCACAAGCTTCACAATACCTCCCATGAGGTTCACAAGACATTTTATGATGGTTCACAAGGTTCATAAAGTTCACAATGGGTCAGAAGAGTTGACAATTCCCTCAGACAATGCACCTCCTAAACAGTGCATCCAAAACTAGGGTTTTGACTTTAATCAGGCTAAATGGACTTCCAATACCTCAAGTGAGATTCATAACATCTTATATGTGTATAAGAACCCCCATGACAAGTTTCAAGACTTTTCTCAAAAGTTTGCTCAGTCAGATGATCAGATAAGTCAAAATTAGTCAGTGCAGTTAAAAAGTCAAACTGAGGTCAACTGTGGTCAAACCAAAGTCAAACTTCATGATTTTTTTGCCAACATCAAGTATATGAAGTAAAATTCATCATTTGATCAAGGGTTGATCATGATTCATCAAGGAGATTCCAGATCATCAATAATCAGGAGTTTCTAAATTAGGGTTTTCTTAGTAAAAGTCAACTGAACTTTGACCAGCCATAACTTTCACATACTTCATCACCAAGTCTCCATACAAAGCTCATTTTGAAGGAAATTGAATTCTCTACAACTTTGATGTTGCAAGTTAAGCCCAAAAATGCTTCATTTGGAAGATATGAGCTAAGACATTACAGGTCATTTCAAAAGTCAACAAAAAGTCAACAACTTCAAAAGGGCATAACTTGAGATTGGTAAATGATATGGACCTGAAACCAATGGGGTTGTTTATAGGACTCTTCAAGATTTCCAAAAAGTCCAAGAACACCCTCATACCTTTAAAATTGAGGGAGATGTGCCCTTGCAAAGTTGGGAAATTTTGTGATGGTTTATGTTGAAAATGGAGGTTTAAAACCACTTCTTTCCAAATGGGCTGCCCAAATTGTGATCCAATCCATACCATATCATCATGCACGACCCAATTGATTTAAAATCATAATTTTTATTATTTTATTTTTATTTATTTTGATTTAATTCATAAAAAATCATTTTAAATAAATATAAAATATGAAAATATATTTTTGGATGAAGATTGAGCTTCTAGAATCTCATCAATGTTGATTGAAGTTGAAAGAGAAAGAAATCATGTGATTTATCCAAAAATAGCAAGCTTTCATGAGCCAATATTTGAATTTCATGACACCATCTTTTTCAATCTTCAAGTATCAAATCTTCCACATAGTTAATCAATTTTTTGACCTAGAATGATTCACCTATATATACTAAACACAAACCTAACCTTCATGGACGAATCCAGCAGCTTCAAAGGTAGGTTTTCACTTCAAAAAATTCAAGCAAAAGTGATATTCGGATTCCATCATCCAAGAGGTTTAAAGGTAAAATAAAGACATAGAGAGCTTCATTGGACATCCTTGATCATAAACCATCACTCACATTCATCCAAATCATGCCATAATGCCTCACCCGAATTCAATTTGTTCTTGAATAAATTTTTTTTGATTGCATTAATTTGTTGTGTTTCAATGAAATTTGCTTGGCTAATGTTGTTTGTTGTGTGATATAGATCGTTTCTGGACAGGAAAATCAAAGAACCCGTACCTAATTCATGAGATGCCATTATTAGGGTTTGGACCTAGGTTTAGGGATTCTGGATTTAAGAAACCTAAATGGATTCTAACAACACAGGATTGATCGTATGAATGTCTGGATTATAATGCTATGCTTAATTTTGTAAAATTGTACGGTTTTGTTGCTTATTGATTTTTGTAGGTTTTGCTGCCATGGAGAATTCGCAGGAAAAATGGAAGCAATTATCGCAGCAAATTTTGTAGGTCTCAAGGAAGAAGAAGATCAGTTCCCGCGCGTATTCAAATTCAAATTATTTGTATAATATTTTATTGACTGTTTGCTGTTTATTATCACAACAACTGAGTTGTCCCAGTGGTTGATGGCATGGTCTTAGGCGTGTGAAGCAAAAGGGCAGGGGTTCGATCCCTGGCTTTTGTTCATTTTATTTCTATTTTTCAGGATGGCAAGAAGATGTAATATATTATGATATGTTATCACCATATGACCAGAAGGGCTCTCCCAGCCAGGCGGTCAAGCATGCGCGTATACATTCATAAGGTCCTGGGTTCAACACCACCCCAGGCCTTTTGTTTTCATCATTTTTCTGGATTTTTCAAGACATGGCATAAAAACAATTGAAGTCATCCTATGATCACCAACGCATGGTTGGTCTAGTGGAAGGTTTTGGTAATGGCAGGCATGAGGACCTGGGTTCAAACCCAGCCAAGGTAAGTTTATTTTTTCCAATTTTTTCTATTTTTATTTGGTTAATCAAATATGTTCTTATTATTAATAAAAGAAAAATAAGTTAAATTTGTAAATCATCATTTATATTTCTTTTTTTCTTAGAAAATTATAAATTCATTTTTTTTTAATTTCAAAAATTATTTATATGTAACTATAATATATGTATGTTAATTAAATAATCTTGTATATTATAATTTAAACCCTTAAAAAATTATTTTTTCTAAACAAAACCCTAATTTTCAAAACCCTAATTTATTTTCTAAATAACTTATTAAAAACCTAATTTTTATTTTATAATTTTTGTACATATTTAATTAGTATAATTAACTTTAGTAAATATAAATATAATCAAACTTTTCTTTTCTTTTGTAATATGTTTAAAAAAATAAATTAATAATTTGTATATTATCATAATCACTTAATTGTCTATATTCTTTCATATTATTAAATAATTGTTTATAATCTAACTTTTGTTTATTATTCTAATTTTGTTCTTATAATATTTTGCTAATTATATTTTACTAACCATGTTATTACTAATTTTTTATCATTATTATTATTTCTCTAACATTATTTAATTTAATTTCACTAACCTTATTTAATTTTTATTTTTATTATTACTAACCCATATTTATTTATTTATTGCTCAGTATTTTGCTTATATATTTTTTAATTTGCTTATTATTTATTTTTGCTATTTATTTTAATTTGTTTATTATTATAATTATTATGTAAATGCTCCTGGATGTAAATTTTGTAATTATTTAATTATTTTTGCTATGGTTAGTAATTAGGGAGTGCAAAACATGTATGTTATTTAAAATAAATTAGATCATTTTAATAAAAGATAAATAATATTGAACACTCACACACGTAAGTCGATTTCTAATCGCCATCTCACATTTCTAAGGTTATCCCTCAAGTGGCCTTGTCGCTCCCGAGGATTTCCATCCTTGGTACAAACGCGAAAGTGGCGCGGGAAAAGAATAGAGTCGCCAGCCAGGCATTTTTATCCCGAAGAGAGGGAATGGTAATGCTGCACAAACCAGAAGAAAGAAAAGGAAGGACACGGGTCCTGCGAACCAAAGAGACTGGGATCGGGAGTCGGTTATGACCTGGGAAGGTATTAGCACCCCAGATCATCCGCCGTACCCGACGGGATCCACGCTTGCAAAAGAAACTGTTTCAAAGGGTGAGGGTATGAAAGATGCAGCAAAAGAAAATAAAACTAGAACTGGAAAAGAACCGAATAAGAAAACGAGAAAAATGTAGGGAAAATAAAGATTGTGCTCGAACGGGCCCTACCCCGCTGCCTACGTACCTCATCGGGATAATGAGGATCAGAGACGCCGTAGTTCCCCTAACTAGGGGTACTAAAAGGAAATGGCTTGTGAATTAAAGCTTGAACTGCCTATGCCATTGCTCAGGTGTTGCAGGCTCGGACGACGAGTGCGTAACCGTCTTGCAAGATGACAAGTAGGAGCAAGTTCGCGGACGGAGCGAAGGAGATGAGAAAAGAATTCCCGAAGGAAAGACGCTTATTGTTTGTTTGGTGTTTTTTAGAAGCTTTTATGAGTGAAAGTTTGCATAGGTGAGTGTACTTAAGTCTTACTCAATGGGATGTGCGCATCTCACATCATCCCGAAATGGAATGCGCAAGAGGCACACCTATCGATGGAGGAAATCCCCAAAGCTAGTCCCACAAGTGAAGGCTCAAGCACACTAACCTATTATCATTATTAAGTGTTTTTGTGGTTTTTTGGTTAAGAAGTGTTTTTTTAGTTTTTTCTTTGTGAGGTACTCATGCTAAGACCTATCCACCACGAGTGATGACTCACACCTCGCCCCGAAATGGGACGCATGTGAACATCTCATAGCAAAGTCTCATGTCACATGAAAGTACTCAACCTTTATTAAGTGAATTAAAATTAAGTTTGAAGATGAGAAGAGAGATAGAACCAAAGGAGCAAAAGGAAAAAAACTAGAGGGAAGCTTCTATCCTAAGTTAGCATGCATGGAATTCCTAGAGTTTGTGAGGTTTCTATCCTAATGAAGAAGGAAGAGAAGAAAAAGAAGAGATGAGAAAGGCCTAAGCCCAACAACAAAGGGTTAGTTCAAATAACAAAAGAGGAAAGATGAAAAGGTTGAAATGTGGATAAACATCCACACTTCTCTTACCATGAGCCCCTGAAGTGTTAGCAAAAATCCAGCAAATCAATCACCACAAACATGGAATTAAACATGTTCAAGGGTTCTTGCAAGCAAAAATCAAACATCATGCCAACATTGCAAATACACGATTTACGCGTCGAGAACATGAAGACATACATCAACCAGCAAGCAAACACCCTAAAATATCATGCTTAATGATCATACAATGATTCATAGCAATTAGAACAAGCAAAGGGATCAAACAAACTCAAAACAGCCCTGAAAAACCATTCTGCATCAGTGTTAACCGGTTAACCATATGCGTTAACCGGTTAACCAGTCAAAACCTGCACAAAACACACACAGAAACAGGGCGTTAACCGGTTAACCATATGCGTTAACCGGTTAACACTGTAAAAACAGCAGCAAAAACCTGTAGAAACAGCAGCTCAAAAACAGCTTATTCAAATAAGCTGCACCAGACCAGCACTCAATTACACATGGAAAAATAGATCAATGCACATCAATCCATAACATTATGCTCATGAACACTAACAATCGGATCCGGATACCAATCAACCAATCAAATCATGCAACACAATCAATTACACAAACACATGGTGGATCTAAAGCACAAGCAATGCAAATAAGCTAAAAACAGAGTTGGATCTGAAATTAAACCAACCTACAAAGCGGAGGTATGCTTTGGTAATTGTTGATTATGCTGAAAATGATAGATCTCGCGCAAAACCTTGAAGATCCGATGCTAATCTCCACCCTCCATGCAAAATAAATGCAAGATCAAGCTCTTGATGCAGAATTTTGATCCGAAAGCACTCCTAGATCCCAAACCAGATCTGAATCACCAATTAAACCAGCAAAAAGATGTAATGAAACTATGGATGGAGGTCTAGTTCCAAGATCTACACACCTCAAGGCAAGGTTGTGTGATCTTCAAAGAGGAACTTTGAGTAATTTGGAAAATTGGGAGAGAAAAGTGAGAGAATTGTGAGTGAGAGAAGTGAAAATTCAGAATGAGAGTGAAAAAATGAGGGAGAGCCCTTTGGTTTGGAGGGAAATGGAATAAATATGGTTTAGGGTTGGGGCCCAAAATTTTGGTTTGGGATCCAAAAAATATGGCTTGGTAATGTGATTTGGATTTAGGGTTGGCAAGAGGTTTGGGTACATGCTCTAGATCCTTCTCAAATTCAAATGAAATTCAAATGAATAAAATTCAGAAAATTGGAAAATGGAGCCAAAACCACATGCTGAAATTTGCTGCTGGAAATTCAAATTTCGCAGCTGTTAACCGGTTAACCATATGCGTTAACCGGTTAACGCATGCAAAATTTGAATTTCCCCCTTTTTGGAGGGAAACCTCAAAAATGCATCGGCGCCCGCCGTTTCAAGCTGATTTTGATCCTTTCTTCCTTTTTAAGCTTTGAACATGACACAGAGCTTGTGCAGACTGATCCTGTGAGATTTTTGCCAGGTCTTGATTTTTATTTGCAGTGCTTCAAATCTTCCAGATGGTTGGTCATATGCCCTATGCTGGAACATGTGAGTGTTATGCCTCATTTTTCTATGCAAGATGCTAGATATATGATATGTTATGATGACTATGACGCGATATGATGCTAAAAAAAGAAGAGGGCAAATTTGGGGTGTTACAGCTGCCCCTATTCAATCATCAGTTAATCTGAAAAGGACGATAGTACGGACTATCGGACATTCGAGATAAACTGTGATTGAATACCAAGAAGACCAGAAATTTGCACTCTGACGAAGAATGCAACACCGGGAAATAAACCCGACCAGATGACGCTCTGGGAACTGCAGGGGAGAAAGAAGCGAACGAGCTTCCTCCCAGCTAAGGTTGATAGCTGAAATAAAGACATGTTGACAGACGAGTCTTCAAACAATCCTGTGACGCCAGGAGCTGGACATACGAGTCCTCAAAACACTGCAATACGACAATCTGAGACAGACGAGTCTTTGAATGACCTGTGACGCCAGGAGCTGGACATACGAGTCCTCGAAACACTGCAATACGACAATCTGAGACAGACGAGTCTTTGAATGACCTGTGACGCCAGGTGCAGAGAGCGGACGAGCCCTCAAGGATCTTCAAAATATCCTGAGATAGACGAATCTCCTTCACTAATCCTTACGCAGATAAGTGGAATAAGACTGACGAGTCTTCTTCGGATAACCCTTACGCAGGCTCCGGGAATGCATATAAGTCTGTGGGATAGACATGCAATCAAGGTAGACGAACCTTCTTCATATATTATCCGCGGATATATGGCATAAGACAGACGAGTCTTCTGAGCAAACCTGTTACGCCAGGTGCGGCAACCATAATTGGTGCTTGAGACAGACGAGCCTCCCTCGGATTTACCTGTTACGCCAGGACCGGTAACCATTTCGACATTTAATTCCCACTGTCAGGATTCGAAACCCCTTCAATACAGACGAGTATTGGGTGATCATCCATATAACACAGACGAGTGCCCTAAGTCAATGATACAGACAAGTATCAGACGATGATCTGAGAAACACAGACGAGTGCTTCAGGCGATGATACAGACGAGTATCAGCCGCTGGTATAGACGAATACCAGAAGTTCAAACACAGACGAGCATTTGAAGTAGTCACAGAGATATCTTCACATTCAGGTGCAAGCTAGCACAGACGAGTGCTGAGGACGATACAGACGAGTATCCAGGCAAAGCAGACGAGCTTCAAGACACAAACGACTTCTGGGGGATAAAAGCAGACGAGCTTCAACCAAACACAGACGAGTGCTGGGCAGTTGCAGACGAGCAACAACAAAGAATACATATCAAGGCACATACGAGTGCAACGAAGGATCCAATACCAAACACAGACGAGTGTTGGGGAGGTTGCAGACGATGCTGGGGACATCTCCAAGCACAGACGAGTGCTGGAATTTGCAGACGAGCAACAACCAAAATCATATCAGAACACAGACGAGTGTTGAAGAGTTGCAGACGAGCAGCAATGACAGGCACGGACGGGCGCCGAAAGATACGGCCGAGCAATCTTCGAAGGAGTAACGAGCACATACGAGTGCTAAGAGAGGCGGTCGAGCATCAAATAAAGATGCGAGCACGGACGAGTACTGGCCACTTTCTTGGGGATACGCCTCAAATAAAGAGGAACGACATGCACGGGCGAGTGCTGCAGGGATGCGGATGAGCACCAAATGAAGATACGCGCATCAACGAGTACAGGCAACTTCGCTGGGGAGAGAAAACTTCAAAGAATAACAAGCACGGACGAGTGCCGAGAGCTGCGAATGGTCATCACACAAAGATGCTAGCACAGAAGATTGCTGGAGAGTACCTCAAATAAAGAGGAAACTGCTGGGGAAAAGGCACGGACGAGTGCTGAAAGAGGATGAGCATCAAATAAAGATGCGAGCACAGACGAGTGCTAGTAGATATAGACTCTACTGGGGAAAGCAAACGAGCAATACCACCGAGCTAACACATACGAGTGTTGAAAGATGCAAACGCGCAGCAATAACACATGATACATTACTGCTGGGGATAATTCTGTTTAGAGATAACACATACAAGTGTTGAAGATTGCAGACGAGCAACAAACGGATGCCTGATCGGCAATAAGAGATACGACTCTGCAGGGGAATACAAGTCAAGATGTCTGGATACACATTCTGACTGAGGTGATGAATACCTGGCTGCATCATCAAATACCCAAAGTACGGCGACTTTATTGGGGAATATTTCACTACCGGCAGTGATAATCAAATATGAACGCTGTGGGGACAGGAACATCTTCAGACTTGGCTGGGGAAGCTTCTTGGGCAAATACTCTGGCTGGGGAGAGCATTTGATGGTTCAAGACTCTGAGGGGATACCACGCTTTCAGGTACCTGATAGGCATACTCTGATGGGGATAATGGAGTGCTAATTCCATCTCTGATGATGCCAGGCTTTCATGCACCTGCTAGGATATACTCCGCTGGGGAAGAATGAAATGCTACTTCACTGGGGAAGAAAAGCTTGCTTGGGCTGCTGCCAAGGTTTGCTGGGAGGAAAATCTCTGCTGGAGATGCCAGGCTTCAAATACCTGCTGGGAAAGGAAATCTCTGCTTGGGGAGATACCCTACTGGGGAAGTACTCGGCTGGGGAATATCAAATCGCTTGAGAGAATGCGACGCCAACCTGCAACCTGCAACAACAGAAAACACACGCGTGTCCCGGGGATTTGCATGGAATGATCGGTTCATCCATCGTCACCCAACGCTCAAAGAGGGTTACAGTTTCCCTGCATGTCAGTTTTCTTTTCAAGATTATCACCATGTTTCGATACAATGCTATTTTTGCCGAAAATTCAGGACATTTTGCAAACAAAAATAAACACACACAGCTTTTCGACTGAATATTACTTTTATTGAATGGCCTCTGAATAGGCAAAGGTTTACATCAGGAAGCAACCACCTGGAAAGAGGTAGCCACTAAAAATTGAGAAAAGAAACTATCCTAATGGCAACGTACGCGGCATTCCAAGGAGTTCCATTTCTGCTATGACCTGCATGTCTTCAAGACTCTCCATTCTGTTTCGGCTTTCTGAGAGGATGAGGGGACTGTTTCCTATCCTTCTGATATTGTCAACTGTACGAAACGATGACGTGGTTCAGATAACTCGGACCACAGTTGTTCGCTTATTCCCTTATTTTGCGTAGATCGCCCTCTCGGGTTTTCAATCCACCGGGATACCCTTTTTTGCCTGAGCTGTCCAATGCGGCTTTTCAACTCAGCGAGTGTACATTTTTTTTATTTTTCCCTAATTTTTGCCCGAGCTTTTTATTCTGTTTTTAGCTCGCCGGGATGCCCTTTTCTTGCCTGGACTTACATTCTGTTTTTGTGTCCAGCGGGTCTCTTTATGCGAAGTATTTTTTAACTGCGTCCGAGTTAACAGGAGATGGGAAGTCTTCTCCATCCATAGTGGTGAGCATCAGCGCTCCTCCTGAGAATACTTTCTTCACTATGAATGGTCCTTCGTAGTTTGGGGTCCACTTGCCCCTGTTATCTGAACCTGGAGGAACGATCCTCTTCAATACAAGCTCTCCCACTTGATACTCTCGAGTACGTACTCGTTGATCGAATGCCCGTTTCATTCTCCTCTGATAAAGCTGACCATGACAGATAGCCGCTAATCTCTTTTCCTCAATTAGACATAGCTGATCATAACGAGCACGCACCCATTCAGCCTCATCCAGTTTGACATCCATCATCACGCGAAGTGAAGGAATCTCCACTTCAACAGGCAGGACTGCTTCCATGCCATAGACCAGAGAGAAGGGAGTTGCCCCTGTTGACGTCCTGATCGACGTTCGGTACCCATGCAAAGCAAACGGTAACATCTCATGCCAATCCCTGTAGGTGACAACCATTTTCTGCACAATCTTCTTGATATTCTTGTTAGCTGCCTCTACCGCACCATTCATCTTTGGTCGGTAAGGAGAAGAATTGTGATGCTGTATTTTGAAGTCCCGACATAAGTCTGCCATCATCTTGTTGTTGAGATTAGAACCATTATCAGTAATGATCCTCTCGGGCACTCCATATCTGCATATGATATCTCTTTTCAGAAATCTTGCCACCACTTGACGAGTGACATTGGCATAAGACGCTGCTTCTACCCACTTGGTAAAGTAATCAATCGCGACCAGAATGAAGCGATGACCGTTCGAAGCAGTTGGCTCGATCTTCCCGATCATGTCAATGCCCCACATAGAGAAAGGCCAAGGAGATGACATGACATTCAGCGGGTTAGGAGGAACATGCACTTTATCTGCATATATTTGGCACTTGTGGCACTTTCGGGCGAATGAACAACAGTCTGCATCCATTGTCATCCAGTAATACCCTGATCTCAGTATTTTCTTTGCCATAGTATGCCCTCCTGCATGGGTACCAAAAGATCCTTCATGGACTTCCTGCATCAACAGGCTTGCTTCGTGTCTATCCACGCATCTGAGCAAAACCATGTCGAAGTTCCTCTTGTACAAAACCCCGTCTGTGTTCAAGAAGAAACTAGCAGCAAGTCGCCTCAAGGTCTTTTTGTCTTTGGAAGATGCCCCTGTTGGGTATTCTTGCTTCTCCAGGAATAACTTGATATCGAAATACCAAGGTTTCTCATCAGACACGGCGTCTACAGAGAAAGCATAAGCTGGAGAGTCAAGCCTGGAGATGTCAATTCTGGGCACAAAGTTCCAACACATGACTTTAATCGACGAAGAGAGAGTAGCCAGAGCATCGGCAAATTGGTTTTCGTCGCGTGGTATGTACTTGAGTTCAACTGTTGTGAAGAATGTCAACAGTTTCCTAGCATAATCCCTGTACGGAATCAGATGCTCTTGATGTGTATACCACTTGCCGGTAATTTGGTTAATGACGAGGGCTGAATCTCCGAATATGTCGAGGTTCTTAATCCGAAGATCAATTGCCTCCTCTATTCCCATTATACACGCCTCGTATTCCGCTTCATTGTTGGTGCAGCCAAAAGTAATTCTGGCAGCGAAGGGTAAGTGAACACCTTCAGGAGTAATGAGTACGGCACCAACTCCACGACCATTGATATTGACAGCCCCATCAAACATCAGCTTCCATTTGGATTCAGGGTCAGGCCCCTCCTCCGGAAGTGGTTCCTCATAATCGTTTGTCCTGAGGTACATGATGTCCTCATCAGGGAAATCAAATCTCATCGGCTGATAGTCATCCTCAAGAGGTTGCTGAGCAAGGTAATCTGACAATACGCTTCCTTTGATGGCTTTCTGAGAAGTGTACTGGATGTCGTATTCCGTTAAAATCATCTGCCATCTAGCAACCCTTCTGGTCAATGCTGGTTTCTCAAAGATGTACTTGACGGGGTCCATCTTGGAAATGAGAAGTGTGGTATGGGTCAACATATACTGCCTCAGTCGGCGAGCAGCCCATACCAAAGCGCAGCAAGTTTTCTCGAGCAGTGAGTATCGGGATTCACAGTCGGTAAACTTTTTGCTAAGGTAATAAATGGCGTACTCTTTTCGACCAGACTCGTCATGTTGGCCGAGCACACACCCCATCGACCCTTCTAGCACGGTCAAGTACATGATTAATGGTCTCCCCTCCACTGGAGGCATCAGAATTGGGGGTTCCTGCAAGTATTCTTTTATTTTGTCGAAAGCTCTTTGGCAATCATCATTCCACCTGACCGTCTGCTCTTTTCTTAGCAATTTGAATATCGGTTCGCACGTGGCAGTTAGGTGAGATATGAACCGAGAAATGTAGTTCAATCTACCTAAGAACCCGCGCACTTCTTTTTCTGTCTTTGGTGCAGGCATATCTTGAATAGCTTTCACTTTAGCAGGATCTACCTCAATTCCTCTTTGACTTACAATGAAACCCAGCAATTTTCCGGATCGCACCCCGAAAGTGCACTTGTTCGGATTCAACCTCAGCTTGTACTTGATCAATCTGTCAAACAGCTTCTTCAAATTAACCAAATGCTCCTCTTCGTCTTTGGACTTTGCAATCATATCATCCACATAGCATTCGATCTCCTTGTGGATCATGTCATGGAACAATGTGACCATCGCCCGCTGATAAGTTGCCCCAGCATTCTTCAAACCGAAGGGCATGACCTTATAGCAGAATGTTCCCCATGGGGTAATGAACGTTGTCTTCTCCATGTCTTCCGGCGCCATTTTTATCTGATTATAACCGGAGAATCCATCCATGAAGGAGAATACTGAGAATTGAGCAGTACTGTCGACCAACACGTCAATGTGTGGCAACGGAAAATCATCCTTCGGGCTTGCTCTGTTCAAATCTCTATAGTCAACGCACATTCGGACCTTGCCTTCCTTCTTAGGTACTGGTACAATATTAGCTACCCAAGGCGGATAACTAGTCACGGCAAGGAATCCGGCATCCCACTGTTTTTGCACCTCCTCTTTGATCTTCATCGCCATATCCGGGCGAGTTCTTCTCAACTTTTGCTTTACAGGAGGACAGTCTTCCCTCAGGGGTAGCTTATGCATCACGATGTCAGTATCCAGCCCTGGCATATCCTGATATGACCAAGCAAAGATATCCACATACTCTCTCAGCATACTGATCAACTCTTGTTTGACGTCGGCCCGCAGATTGGCCCCTATCTTGATTTCTTTCTTTGCATCTTCACTGCCAATGTTGATGGTCTCAATCTCTTCTTGATGAGGCTGAATAACTCGTTCCTCTTGTTTCAACAATCTGACCAATTCTTCAGGGAGGTCACAGTCTTCCTCAACCCCTTCATCAGCTTGGTAGACTGGATTATCAAGGTCATGCATAGTCATAGCAGGAACGTTATCCGTGGAATCCGGATGATCAATACTGCACAAATGATGTGCTTATTCAGAATCTGCTTATTTTGAAAAGAGACGCTAACACAAAGCAAAAAAAATGAAAACACATTGCCATTTTTATATTGTTTTTTTGTGAAAAAGTTTAAAAACAAAGAAAGGGAACACAGTTTGTCTGAAAATGTCCTTTTATTTCATAGCAAAAATAACAATGCGAAACAAAACATGGTGGCCCAATACAATGGATCCAAGCATCTTGGGCAGAAGGCTGGATTTGACAATGCAGTATGCTAATAAAAGGAAACAAACAATTACTTTGAGAGCCAGGTGACTTGAACGATGTCCTCAGCAGACCAATTTCCTAGCTCCTCACCGGGTGCGCACGGGCGGATCCAATTGTTGTCCCAGTCTTTGTTACTGTCTCCGTCTTGACTTGTCATACAGATTTGATCACGGTTGAGCAACCCAGCACTTGTGAATGCAACAGCTTTACCACTCTGAGTAGACCCTCCAGGTTGATACCCTAAGCCAAATTTGTCACCCTTCTTTTCCACCTCCAGTAACTTGCCCCAGCCCTGAGCATTGCCTGATTGGACGGCCTCCTTTGCTTCCCGATAAGAATGAATTGACGTGCCTTCATTGTTTTTCTTCACCGGAGTCAAAATACTGACGTCTGCCTCAAACGCTTGGCACAAAGTCTCGTGAATTTCTCCGTCCATTTCCACATATTTGAATGTCGACAGGTGGCTGACAAATATATCTTCTTCCCCGCACACTGTGATGACTTGGCCGTCCACCACATACTTAAGCTTCTGGTGCAGAGTTGAGGTGACAGCTCCAGCTGCGTGTATCCACGGTCTGCCCAACAAGCAACTGTACGCAGGCTGGATATCCATGACATAGAAGACACTCTTGAAGACTTGAGAGCCTATCTTAACAGGCAACTCAACTTCTCCGAAAACTGATCTTCTTGAACCATCGAAAGCTTTAACCACTAGATCACTCGGTGTCAGGATAACCCCGTCAATGTCAAGCTTCATCAACGCCTTTTTCGGGAGCACGTTCAAAGAAGAGCCTGTGTCCACAAGAACATGGGATAACACAGCGCCCCTGCATTCCATCGTGATATGCAGTGCTTTATTGTGATTCCTTCCCTCCAAAGTGAGATCTCTGTCAGTGAAGCCCAATCCATGGCTAGCATTGACACTCCCAACAACAGCTTCAAGTTGATTGACCGTAATCTCTTGAGGAACGTAAGCCATTTGAAGTACTTTCAGCAAGGCTTCTCGGTGCGCGGGTGAGCACATCAACAGTGACAAGATAGAAATCTTCGAAGGCGTCTGATTCAGTTGGTCAACCACCTTGTAGTCACTCCTTTTGATGATCTTCATAAATTCCTCTACCTCTTTCTCAAACGTCCCCTGCCCAGCCACAGGGGTATTCGCCTCATCATTCGCAGTCTGCTTTCCTTTGTCTTTAGATGAAGCTTCGGCCTCGGGATCCTTTCTCAGTGCAGGAGGAGCAAACAAACGGCCACTTCGAGTAAAACCTCCAACACCTCCCACATTCTCAATGGTCAAATCAGCAACAGGTCTACTTTCCATCTTCTGTCCCGCCACATAGACATCAGAACCATAATGCCACGGAATGGCTCTATCATCGTTATACGGCATTGGCCCAGGTATAGTTATAGTCACAGGACTAATCTGAGGAGCGTAAACGGTAACCGACCTTTGTCTGACGGGCATATCAGCTTCATCATAGAAGATAGTAACGGTTGACACATCATCAGCCTCTTCATTACTAATCTTGCTAAATTGCAGAGATCCATCATCAATCAACCCTTGCAAACCCGCCTTCAATTTCTCGCAGCCATTCACAGCACTTGCACAGTCTTCACAATCGAGAGAACAACCAGGAAATACTTGACCCTTCAACAGTCTCTCCTTCACCACCCTCAACGGCGTCTTGACCTCATCAATACTCAGCACCAAACTCAACTTGTCATCACGCTCAACAGCATTAACTCTTGCCCCTCCATGATTAGGTATAGGGTTCGAGTGGACATTCGGTGGTGGCGCAAAATTGATTGCCTTTGAATCCACGAGATCTTGAACTTTGTGATGTAGCGCCCTGCACTTCTCGGTTGAGTGTCCGGGTGCTCCTGAATGAAAAGCGCATCGCGCATCGACATCATAACCAGCTGGAAGCTCTCCAGGAGGTGGTGGTGCCAAAGTCCTCAATTGAATAAGGTTCAAGTCCAGTAGTCTCGGCAACAAGGCAGCATATGTCATTGGAATGGCTTCAATCACCCTGTTAGCAGGACGAGTCGGCCTCGGCTGATAAGGTCTTTGCTGGTAGTTGGCTCTAGGTTGTTGCTGTTGCTGCTGTTGTTGTGGTGGAGGTAGCATTTGTTGTACGGGAGCTGCAGGAATGGTGACGGCAGCCACATGCCCATAAGGTCTTCTGTAACCACGGCCCTGGCTTCGGCCGAATACAGCATTGGTCTCACCTTCTCGCCTTCTCGGAGGTCCGCTAAAAGCTTTCCTCGCTCCACTTGAACTACTAGCACTGGGGTCTTGTATCTTCCCCATTTTCAACAGCGTTTCAACCCTTTCTCCCGCGATGACAATATCGTTGAACTTTGTAGCAGAACTTGACGCCAGTCTCTCAAGAAATACCCCTTGGAGGGTACCCATAAACATATCGGCCATCTCATTCTCTAACAAAGGTGGTTGCACCCTGGCAGCTAGCTGACGCCATCTCTGAGCGTACTCTTTGAAGCCTTCTTTTGCTGTCTGAGCCATATGTTGCAACTGGGTGCGATTCGGCGCCATGTCCATGTTGTATTGGTATTGCTTCACGAAGGCCTCAGCGAGATCCTTCCAGCTCTTGACATTGACCCTGCTGAGTTTCATGTACCACTCAAGGGAAGCTCCCACTAAACTGTCCTGAAAGTAATACATCCACAGTTTTTCATCGTCTGTATGCGCAGCAATTCTCCCAACATATGATTGCAGATGAGTCTTTGGGCAAGCAGTGCCGTTGTACTTCTCGAAAGTAGGAACTTTGAACTTATACGGGATCCTGACTCCCGGAACCAAGCCCAAGTCTGTTATATCGAATCCCAAAGAACTCTGGGACTGAATAGCCTTGATCTGCTCGGCCATCTCTTCAAACCTCTTGTTCATTTCGACCCCTTGACCCTCGGTCTCATCAAGTAAAGTGAACTGGTCCTCCTGGTGATCCACATGAATGTTATGCATCCCGTCATTGACTACGGTCGCCCCTGGTGGTATAACATGAGGTCCACCCTGACGTGCGCCCGCACCGGTATGATTATCAGCATTAGCAGCAGCAGCAACGTTCCGATTCTGATTCTCCACCATCTCTCGCAAACGTTCTTGATTCTGCCCCATTCCGGCCATTAACGTCATGAAGTTGTCCATCCTCTGCCTTAGATCTGCCAAATCTGCCTGCATTTGATCCATGGCCCGCTCTCTGTTAATCTTAGTTGGGTATCTGTGCACTGTTGGTTGACCTCGAACTTTTCGAGGAGCTATTGCGCCTGAGAACACAAAACACATTAGTATCTGATGCAACACCTGCAAAACAACAAACAAGTTATATGGATGCAATGCAGTTGTTTATGTTTCCAATCACAGGTCATTTATGCCCCGGTTCCGGTACTTAGCAGAGAAAACCAGATGGGCACTGATCCTCGACTTTCAGGAACCTTTGCAGGAAACCACATCCAGACCATAATAGCAAGCAAACCAAGACATAGTGAGAAACATTATAACATCGATCAGCCCATTAAGCGCAATAAAACAGGATTCCTCATAGAGTACGAGTTCTTACAAAGAAAAACAAACATCTAGGACTCCTACAACATGCCTGCAGGTAATCCAAATACAAAGAAAACAACTAAGAAGCACAACCGCCGCCTGAGAATCCTGAAACTCCATCATCAGACCTGACCTTCTTGACTCCTGCCATCAACTTGAGGTCTTCAATTTCTTTAAGAGCTGCTTCGAGGGCTTGCTGACTGTCTGCGAGCTGTTGGGTCTTTTCTCTGCGAATCCTGTGGGCCTGCTCCACCTCTTCTTTCTTGTAGGCCATCTGGGTCTCGAAGAATTCTTCTTTTTCTTTATACTGCTTCGACTCTTGCTCTCTTTGTCCCTTCAACCAGACAATAGATTGACGAGCATCTCTAAGGGTCTTTGACTTCTTCTTGCGCTCAACTTCTCTTTGGGCTTCCATCAACCCTAATCTGTGGAAATGTGCTTCTTTTCCTGCGAAATCTTTCTCCTTAGCCTCCAAAGTCATCTGTACCTTCAGCAACTTCTCCTCAGCTTCCTTCTTGGCCCTGTTAGCTTGGTGATACAAGCTTGCCACCTCGGCATTTTCAACTCTAACTGCATGTAACTGGGCTTCTAACTTCTTGAATTCCTCTAAAGGCACAGTATCAATGGACTCAGCAACTGGTGGAACTGGTGCTGAAAACGGTAGCAAAACTCTTCTGGCTCTGTCTTTCAACCAAGCTTCGTACTCTGGGAATGTCTGATTGTTGCACTTCCCGAAACTAGATATTCCTTCTCCTTTGATGTTCTTCCAAGCTCCAGCGACCTTCCTCACTAAGGGCACATTATCTTTCACGGGGAAGTAGAAAATAGGGGTCAGCTTCAAATCTTCTGGCACCTCTCTCAAAGCGTATCCTAACTGTCTTCTTAACAATATTGGATTGTAATTAATCCCTCCAGTTACTCCCAACAAAGGCACACTATGATAACTTCCGCAGCTGGTAATAAAACGTGCACCTTGCAGCCTTTGAGTGAACCATCTAACATCTTTAGCCCACAACCTTTCCAGCTTCTGAGCCCATATCAAGCTATGGTCACTAAACACTCCCGTATTAGGCAAATGCCTCATGAACCACATGTGAAATAACGGAGCACAGCAATGGACCAAACCTCCCCTCTTCTTCTCAGTCTTGTAATGAACCGAATAATACAAATCCCCAAGTAAGGTAGGCACCGGGTTCTTCAGCAAAAAGAGATGTATGGCGTTTATGTCTATGAACTTCTCCATATCAGCAAACAAAATGATGCCATAGATGGAAAGAGCCAAGATAGCACAAACAGCGTCCCATTCTTCTTCAACAGCCAATTCTTCCGCCTTCTTTACCAGCACCTCCAAAGAAAACCCAGACACACCTCCTTTAATAATGGTCAAAGACTTCACAGTAGCAGGGCTCAAATAAAGAGCCTTAGCAATAGCTTCAGGTGCTGGTCTACTCATCTCAGAATTGAAAGGAATCTGATCTTGAACTGGCACACCCAGAATCAAAGCATACTCCTCCAGCATAGGGCCCAATTGGAAATCAGGAAAGGTGAAGCAACGGAGCTGAGGGTCATAATACTGAAGCAATGTATGAATGGCACTCCTCTCTGAAGGATCTAACTCTATCACCACATCAAGAATACTCCCGTAGGCTTTTCTGAATCTCTCTACCTGATTGGGTGTAATCAACTTTACCATCTTCTTCAGCAAATCGATCTTGACATCAAAGAACTTGAAATGAATATTCTGCTTACGAGGATCTTCCATCTTTGAAGATAATACCGGAACCGGAAGCAGAGATATGAACCTGTGAATGAAAACAAAACAATGATTAATGATGCAATGATGCAATGCAGATGCAAATGCAAGGACATATGACCAACTGGGACCATCTGGAGTCTGGCTACTGACAAAGCCCCTCTGAACAACTGACAACCCAAAAATCCACTGAATCACACTCTCTGATAGTCATAACCCTCTGAAGAGAATCTCTGGACCATAATATCACGAATACCGGAACCAGAAAACCAGAACTTCAGAACCACAGTGACTGTATCATGAACATGAACTGCGCTGATAACAAGGGTATGATGAGGTCAAGGGTTCCTGCAAACCTGTAAACCCATCCTCAATCTCACGGGTGTGCTCCGGGTCAAACATCACGGACTCTCAAAGCCGAATAGCAATAATACTTTCACCATTTCCGAGAAATGGCTCATGACCAAATCAGGGAATCGGTTAGGCATTATGTACTACGCAGGGAGGCCTCAGCTGAGTCCGGGAAAAACAAGCATCCCTTATAAGTCCTCAGCTTCAAGCGCTGAAATCGAGAAACAATAGCACATTCAGCCCGTAGGATACAGTACTAATGTCATACGACCAGATGCTTTGACTGAGTTCCTATAAGAGAACCAGGCCATCCTATGCGAGTTCCCAGTGGACCCTCGGGTGCGAATGGGTTTGCCACAGAATGTGGTCTGCCACTGTCACCACTGGAGAGGGTTGTTTCCACAAAGGTTCTCAATGATCGGTCCCCAGATGCACATAACTATCAAGGTCCTATCCCGAAGTGAAGGAAATCCCCACACAAGATATTTCCAAGACGGTCGCAGTCTGGGCGTGAAACACATCGCCACTCATCATGCCACATGCGAGTACAATATGCCCACTTCTAATCCTAGGGTGCACTCAAGCCGGGTACTTGGCTTATCTCTCAGAAACAGTATCACCCATCCCGCCAAACAGAAAACCAGTCCAGACAGTCCAGTATGATATATGATGCGGAAAATAAATACTGAAAACTGTAAATAAAGCTGTAAATAAAGCTGTAAATAAACAACAATAAAATACAACAAGCCACATCAAACAAACATCACCCAAAGAAACAGAAACAAACAAGCGCTAGGATAGACTCACAGGGAAACCAGAGATTCTCTGGTGTGCAGTCCCCAGCAGAGTCGCCAAGCTGTCGCTCCCGAGGATTTCCATCCTTGGTACAAACGCGAAAGTGGCGCGGGAAAAGAATAGAGTCGCCAGCCAGGCATTTTTATCCCGAAGAGAGGGAATGGTAATGCTGCACAAACCAGAAGAAAGAAAAGGAAGGACACGGGTCCTGCGAACCAAAGAGACTGGGATCGGGAGTCGGTTATGACCTGGGAAGGTATTAGCACCCCAGATCATCCGCCGTACCCGACGGGATCCACGCTTGCAAAAGAAACTGTTTCAAAGGGTGAGGGTATGAAAGATGCAGCAAAAGAAAATAAAACTAGAACTGGAAAAGAACCGAATAAGAAAACGAGAAAAATGTAGGGAAAATAAAGATTGTGCTCGAACGGGCCCTACCCCGCTGCCTACGTACCTCATCGGGATAATGAGGATCAGAGACGCCGTAGTTCCCCTAACTAGGGGTACTAAAAGGAAATGGCTTGTGAATTAAAGCTTGAACTGCCTATGCCATTGCTCAGGTGTTGCAGGCTCGGACGACGAGTGCGTAACCGTCTTGCAAGATGACAAGTAGGAGCAAGTTCGCGGACGGAGCGAAGGAGATGAGAAAAGAATTCCCGAAGGAAAGACGCTTATTGTTTGTTTGGTGTTTTTTAGAAGCTTTTATGAGTGAAAGTTTGCATAGGTGAGTGTACTTAAGTCTTACTCAATGGGATGTGCGCATCTCACATCATCCCGAAATGGAATGCGCAAGAGGCACACCTATCGATGGAGGAAATCCCCAAAGCTAGTCCCACAAGTGAAGGCTCAAGCACACTAACCTATTATCATTATTAAGTGTTTTTGTGGTTTTTTGGTTAAGAAGTGTTTTTTTAGTTTTTTCTTTGTGAGGTACTCATGCTAAGACCTATCCACCACGAGTGATGACTCACACCTCGCCCCGAAATGGGACGCATGTGAACATCTCATAGCAAAGTCTCATGTCACATGAAAGTACTCAACCTTTATTAAGTGAATTAAAATTAAGTTTGAAGATGAGAAGAGAGATAGAACCAAAGGAGCAAAAGGAAAAAAACTAGAGGGAAGCTTCTATCCTAAGTTAGCATGCATGGAATTCCTAGAGTTTGTGAGGTTTCTATCCTAATGAAGAAGGAAGAGAAGAAAAAGAAGAGATGAGAAAGGCCTAAGCCCAACAACAAAGGGTTAGTTCAAATAACAAAAGAGGAAAGATGAAAAGGTTGAAATGTGGATAAACATCCACACTTCTCTTACCATGAGCCCCTGAAGTGTTAGCAAAAATCCAGCAAATCAATCACCACAAACATGGAATTAAACATGTTCAAGGGTTCTTGCAAGCAAAAATCAAACACCATGCCAACATTGCAAATACACGATTTACGCGTCGAGAACATGAAGACATACATCAACCAGCAAGCAAACACCCTAAAATATCATGCTTAATGATCATACAATGATTCATAGCAATTAGAACAAGCAAAGGGATCAAACAAACTCAAAACAGCCCTGAAAAACCATTCTGCATCAGTGTTAACCGGTTAACCATATGCGTTAACCGGTTAACCAGTCAAAACCTGCACAAAACACACACAGAAACAGGGCGTTAACCGGTTAACCATATGCGTTAACCGGTTAACACTGTAAAAACAGCAGCAAAAACCTGTAGAAACAGCAGCTCAAAAACAGCTTATTCAAATAAGCTGCACCAGACCAGCACTCAATTACACATGGAAAAATAGATCAATGCACATCAATCCATAACATTATGCTCATGAACACTAACAATCGGATCCGGATACCAATCAACCAATCAAATCATGCAACACAATCAATTACACAAACACATGGTGGATCTAAAGCACAAGCAATGCAAATAAGCTAAAAACAGAGTTGGATCTGAAATTAAACCAACCTACAAAGCGGAGGTATGCTTTGGTAATTGTTGATTATGCTGAAAATGATAGATCTCGCGCAAAACCTTGAAGATCCGATGCTAATCTCCACCCTCCATGCAAAATAAATGCAAGATCAAGCTCTTGATGCAGAATTTTGATCCGAAAGCACTCCTAGATCCCAAACCAGATCTGAATCACCAATTAAACCAGCAAAAAGATGTAATGAAACTATGGATGGAGGTCTAGTTCCAAGATCTACACACCTCAAGGCAAGGTTGTGTGATCTTCAAAGAGGAACTTTGAGTAATTTGGAAAATTGGGAGAGAAAAGTGAGAGAATTGTGAGTGAGAGAAGTGAAAATTCAGAATGAGAGTGAAAAAATGAGGGAGAGCCCTTTGGTTTGGAGGGAAATGGAATAAATATGGTTTAGGGTTGGGGCCCAAAATTTTGGTTTGGGATCCAAAAAATATGGCTTGGTAATGTGATTTGGATTTAGGGTTGGCAAGAGGTTTGGGTACATGCTCTAGATCCTTCTCAAATTCAAATGAAATTCAAATGAATAAAATTCAGAAAATTGGAAAATGGAGCCAAAACCACATGCTGAAATTTGCTGCTGGAAATTCAAATTTCGCAGCTGTTAACCGGTTAACCATATGCGTTAACCGGTTAACGCATGCAAAATTTGAATTTCCCCCTTTTTGGAGGGAAACCTCAAAAATGCATCGGCGCCCGCCGTTTCAAGCTGATTTTGATCCTTTCTTCCTTTTTAAGCTTTGAACATGACACAGAGCTTGTGCAGACTGATCCTGTGAGATTTTTGCCAGGTCTTGATTTTTATTTGCAGTGCTTCAAATCTTCCAGATGGTTGGTCATATGCCCTATGCTGGAACATGTGAGTGTTATGCCTCATTTTTCTATGCAAGATGCTAGATATATGATATGTTATGATGACTATGACGCGATATGATGCTAAAAAAAGAAGAGGGCAAATTTGGGGTGTTACAGGCCTAAATCATAAGGTCAAGTGAGGTGTATAAAGCAAGTCCCTTTAAAAAGAAAAATCATCAAGTCTCTCATGGTTGCCTTTACGAATCAAGTCCCTTCGAATAATGATGATAGTCCCTCCTATATGCTTATTACACCCCACAGTTGCCTTCATAAAACAGAATGTCCCTCTCATATCCCTTACATCCAAGGTAATGACTACCTACTCCTTAATAGTAGGGATAGTCTTACCAATTAAAGGATAAAGAACAAGAAAGACTTAAAACTTTAGGGTAGGTTCCTCTTATGTACTTGCTCACTTCAAAAACTTTTCACACTTAACAAATTTCAAACAAATTTTCAAAAACAAGTTTTTACGCATCCGTACATGGATCATTATTAACTATTCTGAAAATTTTTCTATTCACACACTACACTTTCAAAAACAATTCAAAAGTGAGCTAAATAACTAAGAGCCCATGGATAACTATGGATGTAAAGGGTGCTAACACCTTCCCTTTACATAACCTACCCCCCGGACCCAAAAATATCTCTTAAGGTCTTTCCTGTTCTTTTATACCCTTTCCTTTTGGATAAAATAAAAGTCGGTGGCGACTCTTGCTATTCGCAACATAACTAAAGTCAGTTCTCCCACCGTGTTACAGTACTATGATGAAGAATACAACTTAGATGCTTGGATTTTTCCTACTGTGGGTGTTGGGCTCAATAACTGGAAGGCTGAAGATGTTATTCCTATCTCCTTTAGTCAGGAGTAAATACTATTACTGTGTTGTTACTTTTAAATTTGTAATTTTTGAACAATTAGACTCTTAAGCCTTGTGCCTTACCCGGGGCATAATGGTATGCTTGTTTTGGGATGTCATTTCATTTGCATACTTCATTCAATAAAAATCAGTGGACGTTTTGTTTTCGTAAATATTGTGTTCCTTATCTTTCGTTTATTTTATTCTTGTTTTATCAGCTATGTGTTCTTACACACACCCACATCACTAAAATGCAGATCCTCATCCACTCTGGATCCTGTTGATAACAGTTCTACTATTGCCAATTATAATTTCGAGAATCCGATCTATCAAGCTGAAGATGGAAATGAGGACGATTGTGAAGTACCTGTAGAGCTTGCTAGGTTGTTACAACAAGAAGAGAAAGCTATACAGCCACATGAAGAGCCAATCGAAGTTGTGAATCTAGGAACTGAAGAAAACAGGAAAGAGGTCAAGATATGGGTTGAATTAGAGGATGGTGTCAAGAGTAGACTGATTCAGATGTTACATAATTATGTGGAGATCTTTGCTTGGTACTATGAAGATATGCCAGGGTTGGATACAAACATTGTGGTTCACCGTTAACCAGTAAAAGAAGATTGTCGTCCTAAGAAGCAGAAGGTTCATCGTATGCGTCCTGAAATGTCAGAGAAGATTAAGGCAGAGGTAATGAAACAGTTTGATGTAGGGTTCTTAGCTGTGACTTCTTATCCTCAATGGGTTGCAAACGTGGTGCCGGTACCTAAGAAAGATGGTAAGGTTCGTATGTGTGTAGACTACAGGGATTTGAACAAGGCCAGCCCCAAAGATGACTTTCCACTTCCTCATATTGATGTTCTGGTAGACAATACTGCTCAGCATAAGGTATTCTCTTTCATGGATGGTTTTTCTGGTTACAATCAAATCAAGATGGCACCTGAAGATATGGAGAAGACAACATTTGTTACACAGTGGGGCACCTTTTGCTATAAAGTGATGCCATTTGGTTTGAAGAATGCAGGGGCAACATATCAGCGTGCTATGGTAGCTTTGTTTCACGATATGATTCATCATGAGATAGAGGTATATGTGGATGATATGATAGCCAGGTCCCAGAATGAAGAGCAACACCTTGATCATCTGCATAAGTTGTTTGAGAGGTTGAAGAAATACAAGTTGAGATTGAACCCAAACAAGTGTACCTTTGGAGTAAGGTATGGTAAACTCTTGGGTTTCATTGTCAGTGGAAAAGGTATTGAAGTGGATCCCGCTAAAGTAAAAGCTATACAAGAGATGCCAACTCCCCGTACTGAGAAGGAAGTTAGAGGTTTCTTGGGACGATTGAATTACATTGCAAGATTTATTTCCCAATTAACTGCTACCTGTGAGCCAATCTTCAAGTTGTTGAAGAAAGATCAGGTAATGGAGTGGAATGATGAGTGCCAGACTGCCTTTGATGAAATCAAGAAATATCTTCTAGAACCTCCCATTTTGATGCCACCAATTGATGGAAGACCCTTGATTATGTACTTAACAGTATTAGACAATTCAATGGGGTGTGTGTTGGGGCAACATGACGAGTCTGGTCGAAAAGAGCAGACAATCTATTACCTTAGCAAAAAGTTTACCGACTGTGAAACAAGATACTCACTGCTCGAGAAAACTTGCTGCGCTTTGGCATGGGCTGCTCGCCGACTAAGACAGTATATGTTGACTCATACTACCTTATTAATTTCGAAGATGGATCCAATCAAGTACATATTCGAGAAACCTGCTCTCTCCGGAAGAATTGCAAGATGACAAATGATCTTGACAGAATATGACATACAGTACACTACTCAGAAGGCCATTAAAGGAAGTATTGTGGCTGATCATTTGGCTCATCAAGTAGTGGATGATTACCAGTCAATGAGTTTTAAGTTCCCTGATGAAGATATTATGATTATTACCAAAGAACCTGGACAATATGACGGACCTGAACAAGGATCCCGATGGACTATGGTTTTTGATGGAGCTTCTTGAAATTCTGTGATCAGGTACGAGATGTCGAATGAGATGTTTAAACACTCGAAGACTTAACTAAAACTTAAAGTGCAGGAAAATTAAACAACACAAGAATTTGTTAAACCAGTTCAATGTATAACCACACTTACATCTGGAGGCTACCAAGCCAGGAGGAAATCCAATATAAGTAATATTAATTCTAGACTTAAACCACTCAGTTTAATCTTTCACTTAATATCTACCCAATGCAATTTCTACCTAAGACACAACTTAGATATGAGTACCAACTCACCCCCCCTCAATCACACAGTGATCTATTTACAAGTTTAATAAAATTGAAGTCATACTTCAAACAAAACAGCTTGATCTTACTTCACAGTTTCAATCAAGACACAAATACACTTTTGCTTAAAAGCTCATAAAGTGGTACAATAAAACAACCTGCTATTAGAGCACAAAACACTCTATTTGATCTTCTTAAATTCGTACTCTATTCTGAGAGTTTCTGTTGCTTAAATAGGTGTTTGGATTTTGGGCTTTCTGTAGGTTTATCCAATCCTGATACGCATGCTGTCATCACCTTGAATTAGGGTTTGTTACTTCCTAGATTCTAGGTGATTCAGTTCTTCTGATTATGCTGAAGTCACATAACAAAACTCCCTACAGATGCGCCTTATTCTGTTTCATTCATCCATAATTAATTTCAGATAACTTCCCTTAATTTGCTCAGTTCTGTTAGTCATTAATTAATTCTGGTAGCAGGTTTGAGATGTCACAACATCTGGTGTGACATCCTGAAAACTGAACTTACTTCATTTACTGATACAATGTCACAACATCTGGTGTGACATCCTGTAAACTTAACTTATTTCATTAACTGATACAATATCCCAACATCTGGTGTGACATCCTGAATTAAGTTCATTTACTTATACTCTGTTTGATAATGTCCCAACATCTAATGTGACATCCTGAACTAAATTCAACACTTCTTGTTGGTCAAAAATTCTGCCAATTCTAAACATCTACAAACTCCCCCTTTGGCTAATTTTTGGCTAACATACTTTTCTGGTTATCAGAGTGCAGCAGAGTTTCTTTTATCAGAGTATAACATTTCTTTTCTGTTGAGTCATGTGTGAGTTTACTCCCCCTCAAACATACATGTGATCAGTCTTGTTGCAACAGAAATTAACATCACAACTTTAGTTCAGAAGCAAACACGACTTTTTCATTAATCAGTAATTGGCATCATACATTGTTGTTGTTGTTTGTTCAGTTCTCCCCCTTGTTAGACATAAATTGGGGCCAAAGATACTAATTCAATTAGAAGCAGTGTCTTCCTCTTCCTCAGTCTCTTCATCAGAAGCAACAGCTTTCTGAGCATTATCTTCAATCTCCAACCTTTGGATTATCTCCTCAAGCTTCTGCTTCCTAGCATCCAGCTCTTTGCATGTATTCTTCAGCTCAGCAATCAAGGCAGCTTTGGAGATTGGAGTCTTTGTCTTTGAAGATCCAGCAGATGTCCCAGAGGGAGCCTCAACATCAGCTGCATGATGACTCAAGAACAGCTTGTAGTGGAAGGCCAGAGGGTTTTCTCTTTTGCAAATTGAGTCATTCTCAGTGAGGATACCTGGATACTGACTCAGCATTATTCCACACAGCAAGGAAGGGAAGGCAATTGGCAGCTTTGTTGCAGTTGATCCAGCATGCTTCAATGTCTGATCAAAGATATAAGCCCCAAAATCCAGCTTTGTTTGGGTGCCCACAACATATATAAACCTGCCCAATCCAGTTGCTATTGAGGAGGTGTGATTGGTAGGAACCCAGTTTGCAGTGCCAATCCTATGCAGCATTGCATACTTTCTTGTCAGCAAGCTCACATAAAGTTTCCCTTTAACTGGCCAAGTCGTTACCTGATTTGCAGTGATGACCTTGCATACCTGGTTATCTGTCTTTCCCAGCTCATTAGGTCCATCAGATTCTCTTCCTAGATAGTGGTTGATAACCCTAGGAGAGAATTCCATACATCTCCCTCTTACATATACTTTTCTGAAGTCAGCAGACTTACCATCAGCACAGTCTTCTTGGAGGTTGACAATGAATTCCTTGACTAGCAGATCATAGCAAGGAGAGAAGTTGGACACTGTTTTGAACAAGCCAGCAGAAGAGATGAGATCAATTACTTCAGTGCACTCAAGTTCATTGCTGCTCAGCTTTCTTTCCAGTGCTACCCTTCTTTGATAGACAAACTTCCATCTGTTCACACTTGACACATGATGGAAAGAGATGTTGTCCAGAGGAGCTTCAGGAACAGCAGCTGAGGACCTTGAGGGTGCTGGTTTCTTCTCTGGTGGGGATGTTGGGACATCCTATTCAACATCTGAATCTGGAGGAGTGACAGCTTTCCTCTTCTGTGTATGTACTTTGCTCCATTGTTTTGTTGGACCAAAAACAACCTTAGCTTTGTCCTTCTTTGGTGTAGGTTGCTTCTTCTCAGGAGTTGCATGTCCTGCATTCTTATTTTCCTTCCTAGTCCTAAGCCTTTTGGCTATGCTAGGGTTTACAGAAGCAATGATTTATGTATCAGAATCATGCTCTAAGTTTACAACAGGAGGAGGTTGAACAGTCTCCTCTTCAGCAGGTGGATCAACAGAGGCTTGATCTTCAGTGGAGGCCTTGTGCTGGTCCTCAGATGTTTCATCATCACTATTTGTGGATGCCTTTTGCTGGTTCTCAGATGTTTCTTCAGCATCATCAGTGGAGGTCTTTTGTTGCTCCTCAGATGTTTCAACATTTATTGGGATATCCTGTTTAGCAGGAGTGTCCTCTTCAGCCTGATTTTGTTGTTCTTCCTGTGGAGCTGGACGGGTGTTTAGAGGGATAGAGATGCCACTCATAACTCTTTGCTCAGACAAGATCCTGTTCACCAGTTCCTTTATAGAATCATCAACATATTCTGAAGCTTTTGGAGTGGTGTTTGATGATGAAGGCATGCCTTTGGCTTTGCTGAATACATGTTCCTTTGCCCTTCTTACAGTAGGGGTTCTTGGCTTTTGAGCAAGAGGAACACTTCCTCTGATTTCGTCCATTGGAGTTGAATCCATGGGTACCACAAAGATGGGGGTTGCATGCACCACATCTTCTTTGTTGAGGATTTCTTCAGAGATGTTAGGGTTTTGATGATGATCCATTTTCGAATGTGGTGAAGAAAGAGATTAAGATTGATTGAGTTTGATGATCTCTGAAAATTAGCTATAGCATGCAAGTTGTTTTGAGAGAATGATGAGAAGATGAATAACTGAAAGTGAGCTGATATTCTTATAAGAGCCGTTACTTGGAGAATTTCTAGGAGTGGAATACACAAAGTGCTTGACCAGACTGGTGTTGCCATCTGGTAATCATGCCACACGATGTCATATGACATGTTGGCACATCTCCATAACTTCTAAACTTCACATAAGAAGATTCCCAATTTACCCCTTAGGTTTTCAAATTGGGTAGCATCTAAAGCTTTAGTAAATATATCAGTCAATTGCAGATTTTTAGCTACATGTTCTAATGAGATCACTTTCTCTTCCACAAGATCTCTGATGAAATGATGCCTGATATCAATATGCTTGGTCCTGCTATGTTGGATAGGGTTCTTTGATATGTTAATAGCACTTAAGTTGTCACAGTACAATGTCATGACATCTTGTGGGACATTGTACTCAGTGAGCATTTGCTTCATCCAAACCAACTGTGAACAACTGCTTCCAGCTGCAATATATTCAGCTTCAGCAGTAGATAAGGATACACAATTTTGTTTCTTACTGAACCAAGAAATCAAATTGTTTCCTAGGAAGAAGCATCCTCCTGAAGTGCTTTTTCTGTCATCAGCACTTCCAGCCCAATCAGCATCACAGAAGCCAATGATAATTGGTTTGCATCCATGAAAGTACATTATGCCATAGTCACAAGTACTATTAACATATTTCAGAATTCTCTTGACTTGGTTTAGATGACTAACTTTTGGATCAGCTTGATATCTTGCACATACACCTACTGCAAATGTTATGTCTGGTCTGCTAGCAGTCAGATATAATAAGCTTCCAATCATACTTCTGTATAGGCTTTGGTCTACATTCTCACCCTTGTCATCTTTAGTCAGCTTTAAATGTGTGGGGGCAGGAGTTCTCTTATGAGTAGCATTGTCCATCCCAAATTTCTTGACAATGTTCTTAGCATACTTGCTTTAGGAAATGAACATGGAGTCCTCCATTTGCTTTATTTGCAGTCCAAGAAAGTAGGTTAATTCTCCTACTAGGCTCATTTCAAATTCAGATTCCATCTGAGTGACAAAATGTTTAACCATCCTGTCTGACATCCCACCAAAAACAATGTCATCTACATAGATTTGAGCAATCATGACATTTCCTTCTTCATCTTTAACAAACAAGGTTTTGTCTATTCCACCTTTCCTGTACCCTTGCTTGATAAGAAAAGTAGTCAGCCTTTCATACCATGCTCTTGGATCTTGCTTCAGACCATAAAGAGCCTTCTTTAGTTTGTATACATGATTTGGACAGCTTGGATCAACAAATCCTTTAGGATGTTCTACATATACCTCTTCATTAAGATATCCATTTAGAAAGGCACTTTTCACATCCATTTGAAATAGCTTGAACTTCAAGATACAAGCAATTCCCAAAAGTAGTCTGATTGATTCAAGCCTTGCTACTGGTGCAAAGGTTTCATCAAAGTCTACTCCTTCAATTTGTGTGTATCCTTGAGCTACAAGTCTAGCTTTGTTCTTTGTAACAACTCCTTGCTCATTTGACTTGTTCTTATACACCCATTTAGTTCCAATCACATTTATGTCATCAGGTCTAGGAACAAGGTTCCACTCTTCATTCCTTGTGAATTAACCTAATTCATCTTGCATAGCACAAATCCAGTACTCATCAGTAAGAGCTTCCTTGATGTTTTTAGGTTCTATTTTTGAAACAAAACAAGAACCTGAAATCACCTCTCTTGATCTAGTGCTTACACCTCTGTTGGGATCCCCAATTATTAAATCTTTAGGATGATCCTTCTGGATTCTGATGGATGGAGGTTTGCTGGATTGTTCTGTCCTTGCATCAGTTTGAGTGAAGTCAGGATGATCACTCTTTTCTTCAGTTTCAGTTTGTCTGTCAGCAGATGTTCCAACATCTTCTGTAACATCTGCAGGAGCATCATCAATTATCACATTTATGGACTCCATGATAACCTTGGTTCTAGAGTTAAATACTCTATATGCTCTGCTGTTTATAGAGTATCCAAGAAAAATCCCTTCATCACTTTTAGGATCCATTTTTCTTCTTTGCTCCCTATCAACCAGAATATAACAATTACTTCCAAACACATGAAAGTACTTAAATGTGGGTTTTCTGCCCTTCCAGACTTCATAGATTGTGGACAAAGTTCCTTTTCTTAGAGTGACTCTGTTATGGATGTAACAAGCTGTGTTCATAGCTTCAGCCCAGAAGTACAAAGGTAACTTTTTAGCATGGATCATAGCTCTTGCTGATTCTTGGATAGTTCTATTCTTCCTCTCAACAATCCCATTCTGTTGAGGAGTGATTGGTGAAGAGTATTCATGATTTATTCCTTCTGAAGAACAGAAATCTAAGAATTTTTGGTTTTCAAACTCCTTTCCATGGTCACTTCTTATTCTGACCACACAGCTGGCTTTTTCTCTTTGTATTCTTTGGCATAAGTCTTTGAATACATCAAATACATCAGACTTTTCTTTGATAAAATTTATCCATGTATACCTTGAAAAGTCATCAACCACCACATAGGCATACCTCTTACCACCAAGGCTCTCAACCTGCATAGGTCCCATAAGATCCATATGCAATAATTCCAAAACTTTGGAAGTTGTCAGATGTTGGAGCTTTGGATGGGACATCTTGGTTTGCTTGCCTATTTGACATTCACCACATATTTTGCCATCATCAATCTTCAGTTTAGGAATACCTCTCACAACTTCCATAGATATGATTTTCTTTATGCCTCTGAAATGAAGATGACCCAGTCTTTGGTGCCATAGTTTCACTTCTTCTTCTTCTTTGGCTAAAGAGCAAGTTGAAGTGAGACTGAAGTCTTGAGGTTCCCACATGTAACAGTTGTCTTTAGATCTGGCTCATCTCATGACAACCTTCTGTTCTTTATTAGACACTATGCATTCAGTTTTGGTAAAGTTTACACTGTAACCTTGATCACACAATTGACTTATGCTGATCAAGTTAGCAGTCAAACCTTTTACCAGCAGCACATCATCTAGTCTTGGTACATCTGGACAGTCCAAGGTTCCAACTCCCTTGATTTCACCTTTAGCTCCATCTCCAAATGTTACATATCTGGATGAATATGACTTTAAGTCTACTAGCAGATTCTTCAATCCAGTCATGTGTCTTGAACATCCACTGTCAAAGTACCAGTCTTCTTTAGCTGATACTCTTAGGGATGTATGAGCTATATATGCAACACCTTTCTTTGACCATTTGTATTGAGGTTTCTTTTGATACCTCTGCCCTGTGCAGTGTCCATTAGTAGAGCTCCAAGGTTGTTTGTTGAACTTGTTCTTGGGCATGTAGCTTTGATCAGCATGAGGACTAGCTTTAGGTACCCATACTTTCTTGATGACCTCTGTCTTCTGCTTAGGGGGTTGCTGATACATCTGATTTGGATATCCATGCAACTTGTAGCAATGAGGTTTGATATGTCCAAACCTTCCACAATGATGACATCTCCATCTTTGATACTTCTTCTTCATTATGTTCTTTTCATGATGTTGAGACATCTGTTGGAACATTATGTTTGACTTTGTGTTCTTTTCATGATGTTGAAGCATCTGTTGGGACATCTTGTTTGACTGTATGGAATTTGAAGTAGTTTTGCTGGTGCTAGCTTCAGCCTTATGAACTTTGTTGAATCCCAATCCACTTCTATCCCCTGAATGCTTATTGTTATTGAGAATAACATTCAATGTGCTTGAGCTACTGTTCAGCATTCTAACAGATTTGGACATATGCTCCAACTTGGAATTGAGAAGACTTACTTCACTTTTCAAGGTGTCAATGATTTCTAGATCACTTGTTTTTTCATCCTTTAGTGCCTCAATCTGCTTCTTTTGCTTTATACTCTCCATGCATATTTCAGTGCTTCTTTTAACTAGTTCTTTGTATGATTGCTCAAGCTCTTCAAAAGTAAGCTCCCCATCACTGGATTCACTTTCAGATTTACATAATCCAGCTAGAGCAGTGAAATGCTTAGCTGATTCTTCTTCTGAATCACCTCCTGAGTCTTCATCAGACCAGGTTACAGAGAGACCTTTCTTTTGCCTTTTTAAATAGGTAGGACATTCATTTCGGATGTGTCCATATCCTTCACATCCATGGCATTTAATCCCTTTTTCTTGACTGGTCTTTTCATCATAATTTGACCTTCTATTAACATCATAAGGTCTTTTGTTCTCATAAGAGTTTGTGTATCTTCCACTTGGTCTGGACTTGTCTTCCATCTTTCTGAGAATCTTTTTGAATTGTCTTCCAAGCATAGCAATGTTTTCTGATAAATTTTCTTCAGTTTCTGATTCATCATTTTCATCTTCTTTATCAGTATTTGACACCAAGGCTATGCTTTTGTTCTTCTTTACAATTGTGTCATTCATTCCCATCTCAAATGTTTGAAGGGAACCAATGAGCTCTTCAACTTTCATTTTGCATATGTCTTGAGCTTCTTCTATTGCTGTGACCTTCATGTCAAATCTTTTTGGCAAAGATCTGAGAATCTTTCTTACAAGCTTTTCATCAGTCATCTTTTCTCCCAAAGCTCCAGAAGTATTGGCTATTTCTAAGATGTTCATGTAGAATTCATGAATTGTCTCATCTTCCTTCATTTTCAAGTTTTCAAACTTGGTGGTGAGAAGTTGAAGTCTTGACATCTTCACCTTTGATGTTCCTTCATGAGTCGTTTTGAGAGTGTCCCAAACATCTTTGGCCAGCTCACAGTGATGCACAAGTCTAAAGATGTTCCTATCAATGCCATTGAATAAAGCATTTAAGGCCTTGGAGTTGCCAAGTGCTGAATCTTCTTCCTCCTTACTCCATTCTTCTTCAGGTTTCAACACTTTTGCTCCATCTTTGGTGTCTTGGACAGGGTGCTCCCATCCATTGTTGACTGCTTTCCAGGCCCTATTGTCAAGTGATCTTAAGAATGCAACCATTCTTGGCTTCCAGTAGTCATAATTAGATCCATCCAATATAGGTGGTCTATTTACTGATCCTACATCTCTGTCCATGTTTCCAGAATTTGCAGTCCCTAGATCTCACCCAGTATAAACAGGCAGGGTGCCTGCTCTGATGCCAATTGAAATTCTGTGATCAGGTACGAGATGTCGAATGAGATGTTTAAACACTCGAAGACTTAACTAAAACTTAAAGTGCAGGAAAATTAAACAACACAAGAATTTGTTAACCCAGTTCAGTGTATAACCACACTTACATCTGGAGGCTACCAAGCCAGGAGGAAATCCAATATAAGTAATATTAATTCTAGACTTAAACCACTCAGTTTAATCTTTCACTTAATATCTACCCAATGCAATTTCTACCTAAGACACAACTTAGATATGAGTACCAACTCACTCCCCCTCAATCACACAGTGATCTGTTTACAAGTTTAATAAAATTGAAGTCATACTTCAAATAAAACAGCTTGATCTTACTTCACAGTTTCAATCAAGACACAAATACACTTTTGCTTAAAAGCTCATAAAGTGGTACAATAAAACAACCTGCTATTAGAGCACAAAACACTCTATTTGATCTTCTTAAATTCGTACTCTATTCTGAGAGTTTCTGTTGCTTAAATAGGTGTTTGGATTTTGGGCTTTCTGTAGGTTTATCCAATCCTGATACGCATGCTGTCATCACCTTGAATTAGGGTTTGTTACTTCCTAGATTCTAGGTGATTCAGTTCTTCTGATTATGCTGAAGTCACATAACAAAACTCCCTACAGATGCGCCTTATTCTGTTTCATTCATCCATAATTAATTTCAGATAACTTCCCTTAATTTGCTCAGTTCTGTTAGTCATTAATTAATTATGGTAGCAGGTTTGAGATGTCACAACATCTGGTGTGACATCCTGAAAACTGAACTTACTTCATTTACTGATACAATGTCACAACATCTGGTGTGACATCCTGTAAACTTAACTTATTTCATTAACTGATACAATGTCCCAACATCTGGTGTGACATCCTGAATTAAGTTCATTTACTTATACTCTATTTGATAATGTCCCAACATCTGATGTGACATCCTGAACTAAATTCAACACTTCTTGTTGGTCAAAAATTCTGCCAATTCTAAACATCTACACTTCTAATGCACTTGGTAATGGTGTTGGTGTTGTGATCAGTTCCCCTGAAGGTTGTCATACCCCGATTACTGCCAGACTTTGTTTCTATTGTACCAATAACATGGCTGAGTATGAGGCATGTATCCTGGGTATTAAAGCTGCCATTGATATGAAGATTCAGTTCCTAGACGTGTATGGAGATTCAGCCTTGGTAGTAAGTCAGATCAAAGGAGATTGGGATACCAAACATGATAATCTCATTCCTTATAGAGAGCATGTGTTGTCTTTGATCCCATATTTCCAAGAGATTACCTTTGGACATATTCCACGAAGAGAGAATCAGTTGGCAGATGCATTAGCCACCATGGCATCCATGTTTGAGATCAGCTAGGATGATGAAGCTCCCAAGATTACTATTGATAGATTTGAAAAGCCTGCTTACTGCAATGAGATTGACACTGAAGAAACAGAGGAGAAGCCTTGGTTCTATGAAGTGAAAAGATATCTTGAAGCTCAGGAGTTCCCTGAAGGGGCATCTGTCAAAGATAAGAAGTTTCTGAGGAGGTTTTCTGCTAAGTTCTTTTTGAGTAATGGAATTTTATACAAGCGCAATCATGATTCAACTTTGCTTCGTTGTGTGGATAAGAAGGAAGCAACTGAGATTATGGAAGATATGCATGATGGGATCTTTGGCACTCATTCTAGTGGTCATACTATGGCAAAGAATATATTGAGAGCAGGTTACTATTGGTCTACCCTGGAAGCTGACTGCTATCAACATTCCAGAACATGTCACAAATGTCAAATCTATGCTGATAAAGTACATATACCTCCATCACCATTGAATGTGTTGACTGGTCCTTGGCCTTTTGCCATGTGGGGCATTGATATGATTGGTGAGATCAAGCCTACTGCTTCTAATGGGCATCGTTTCATCCTGGTTGCTATTGATTACTTTACTAAGTGGGTGGAGGCAACTTCATTTGCATCTGTTACTAAGACTGTGGTGGCTCGATTCATTAAGAATAATCTTATATGTAGGTATGACATCCCTGAAAGGATTATTACTGACAATGGCTCTAATCTGAACAACACTATGATTACTGATCTCTGCACGCAGTTCAGGATTAAGCATCACAACTCTTCTCCGTATCGTCCAAAGATGAATGGGGCAGTAGAAGCTGCTAACAAGAATATTAAGAAGATTATACAGAAGATGACTGTTACTTATAAGGATTGACATGAGATGTTACCATTTTCTCTTCATGGTTATCGTACTACAATACGTACTTCAACAGGGGCAACCCCATTCTCCTTAGTCTATGGTATGGAAGCAGTTCTACCCATTGAAGTTCAGATACCCTCCTTAAGAATCATGAAGGATGCAGGCTTGGATGAAGATGAGTGGATTCAGACTTGACTTGACCAGATAAATTTGATTGATGAGAAGAGGTTGGCAGTTGTTTGTCATGGTCAGATGTACCAGAAACGGATGATCAAGGCTTTTAATAAGAAGGTTAAGCCAAAGGTATATCAGGCTGGTGACTTGGTAATCAAGCGTATCATATTACCACATGGTGATCCTAGGGGCAAGTGGACTCCTACGTATGAAGGACCATTTGTGGTCAAAACAGTATTCTCAGGAGGTGCCATGATGCTTACTGCTATGGATGGTGAAGACTTCCCACAGCCTGTAAATGCATACATAGTTAAAAAATACTACGCATAAAAAGAGACCCGCTAGGTTGACTAGCCTAGGAAAAAATAAGGGCATCTCGGCGAACCAAAAGGGTTCGGGCAAAAGTTAGGGATATATATATAAAAAAAATGTACACCTGGCAAGTCAAAAACCTGAAAAGGCGGCTTGGGCAAAAAAGGGTATCCCGGTGGATTGAAAACCTGAAAGGGCAATCCAGGCAAAAGTTATGGATTAAAGCGTATGACTATGTCTCGTTTGGATCACCCATGTAACTCCAACTAGTTGTGCTACTTAGTTCAGACTCTAATAGATAAAGCTCAATCCAATCATTTCCGTCTCAACAGCAGAAGATGAGATACTTGAAGATAATGGCAATAGTAGAATTGAAACTCAATAGGATCATTTCCCACATAGCTGATTTTCTTTGTTTTGTAAAAAAAATTATGACGAATTCCTCTTACTAGGATTTCTGTCTCCTTGTACAAACTTACCTATGTATAGGTCACTTTGTGATATAAATAAAATTTCATCTTTGAATCCAGATTTACTTTTACCCTATTTACATAAGCGAAACGTCCATTGGTTGTGTTTAAATGTATCTATGCTTTTGAATATGATTGATGTTTACCAGAAATGCATAAAATGCTTAATATGATTGATGTTTACCAGAAATGCACGGAAATGCAGTAATAGTATTTACTAAGGACGAACGAGGGAAGGAACTCAACGAAGCTTCGCCGGTTCATCCCCACAAGACAACTACAAATCCCCCAGTAGGGCAAATCCATCTTCATAAATACTTCGAGTCACATCTCCCCTGGAATTTATATCCATTTCTTTTATCCTCAGACGGATAGTCGGGAATTTATTCTTTCAATAGGAGTACGACGAACGAAGACGAGAGGTTATGGATACCATACTATCAAACGAAGACAAGAGGTTATGGATACCTTACTATCGAACGAAGACGGGAGGTTATGAATACTATATTATCAAACAAGACGAGTTCCTCATATTCTTCAGCAACAAATCGAGATTTATTTTCCCTGGCCAGCAGTTGATATATGAAGATATCCAGACGCTTCATGGCTGCATGATTCATATATACATCATTTACATCATACCATAACATACATATCCATAAATGCATAATACATTTACTTAAGTGCATCATACTATACATGCATACATATTGCATAAACTAATCTTTTTCCTTGCAGGAAAGTTATATGCAGGTAAAACAATATCAACAACTTACAACGGGTCAGAAATGATCCATACACTACTCAAGACGTCCTCGAATAACAGGCAAACAGTCTGTAAAAAGATCCATTCCCTGGTTCAAGACATTTTTCAGAAGAACAAATCCTGACGTTCTTTTGACCCTTAAGAGAAAATCCTGACGCTCTTTTGGCCCCTTGTTCAAGACTTTTTCAGAAGAACAAATCCTGACGTTCTTTTGACCCTTAAGAGCAAATCCTGACGCTCTTTTGGCCCCTTGTTCAAGACTTTTTCAGAAGAACAAATCCCGACGTTCTTTTGACCCTTAAGAGCAAATCCTAACGCTCTTTTGGCCCCTTGTTCAAGACTTTTTCAGAAGAACAAATCCTGACGTTCTTTTGACCCTTAAGAGCAAATCCTGACGCTCTTTTGGCCCCTTGTTCAAGACTTTTTCAGAAGAACAAATCCTGACATTCTTTTGACCCTTAAGAACAAATCCTGACGTTCTTTCGGCCCCTTGTTCAAGACATCTTTCAGAAGAACAAATCCTGACGTTCTTTTGAACCTTAAGAACAAATCCTGACGTTCTTTCGGCCCTTGAATAGCAGGCAAACGGTCTGTAAAAAGATCCATTCCCTAGTTCAAGATACTTTTTTAGAAGGACAAATCCTGACGTTCTTTTGACCTTGGAGAATAGGCAAACGATCCGTACAAAGATCCATTCCCTAATCCAAAATATTTCCAGAAGAGATAATCATCACAAGATTTATTTCTACTGGTCCATCCAACAATTCAAATCATGTTGCATAAATGATTCAGAGACGGTTTATACAAAGACCTAGTACTGATATCCAGTATCAACATAAAAACATCACCATATCCAGATATTTTAGATGGCATCTCTAAGTCCATCTCCAATCTTCCAAGTGGCATCTTTAAGCCCACTCAAGCATATACAAATAATCATCAGTGTTACTTTACGCACCGGTGAGTGCAAATTTTTGGGCTTTTGTGTTCAATCCCCTTCAACCTTCCAGGTCACGAATGGCACATATACCAATCTAACCCCTCAGGTTTCAGAAAATTGAACAGGGGCAGTTGTTGCACCCCAAAATTTGCCCTCACAAGACAAGACTTTGTGTACTAAGAGGTTCACAAGGTTCACAAGACATCTCATGAGGTTCATAAGGTTCACAAAGTTCACAATTAGTCAGAAGATTTGACATTTCCCTCAGACAATGCATCCTCCTAAGCAATGCATCTTAAACTAGGGTTTTGACTTTAATCAGGATAAATGGACTTCCAAGACTTCAAGTGAGCTTCATAACATCTTATATGTTTTCAAGAATCCCCATGACAAGTTTCAAGACTTTTCCCAAAGGTTTGCTCAGTCAGATGATCAGATAAGTTAAAATCAGGCAAAGCAGTTAAAAAGTCAAACTGAGGTCAACTGTGGTCAAACCAAAGTCAAACTTCATGATTTTTTGCCAACATCAATTATATTAAGTAAAATTCATCATTTTATCAAGGGTTGATCATGATTCATCAAGGAGATTTCAGATCATCAAGAATCAGGGGTTTCTAAATTAGGGTTTCCTCAGGAAAAGTCAACTGAACTTTGACCAGCCATAACTTTCACATGATTCATCAAATTTTTCCCATAAAAAGCTCATTTTGAAGGAAATTTAATTCTCTACAACTTTGTGTCTCACAAGCCAAGCCCAAAAATGCTTCATTTGGAAGGTATGAGCTAAGACATTATAGGTCCTTTTGAAAGTCAACAAAAAGTAAACAACTTCAAAAGAGCACAACTTGAGAATGGTAAAAGATATGGACATGAAACCAATGGGGTTGGTTAGAGGACTCTTTAAGCTTTCCAAAATGTCCAAGAACACTCTCATAGCATTAAAATTGAAGGATTTGTGCCCTTGCAAAGTTGGGAAAATTTAGGGAAGTTTAGGAAGCAAATAAGGCCTAAAATCAAATTTTTGCTAAATGAGCCCACCAAATTGCCATGCCATCTTTATAAAAACACCAAGCACGACCCAACCCACCTATTTTCTGATTTTTTATTTTTTATTACATATTTATTTGAATTTTATTCATTAAAATACCATTTAAATTGAAATAAAATATAAAATCAAATATTTAAAAAGGGATTTTGCTTCTAGAAAGTCATAAACATTATTTGGATTAGATTGATACACAAGTTATGAAGATTGTCCCAAAATAGCAATGTTAGATCAAATAATATTCAAATTTTATGACATATCTTTCTCAATATTCAAATGATCCAAAAATCCAAAGAACCATAACACTTTTTAACCTAATTTGATTCACTACATATAGAGGAACATATCACAATCAAAGGGACGAATTTTTGCAGCTTCTAAGACCTATTTCAAACTTCACAAAAAAAAATCAAAAATCAATTTTCGGTTTCATCTTTGTAGGAGTTTTCAAGGTATTCTAAGGACACAAGAAGCTTCCTTGAGCTTCCCTGAATCTAAACCACCCCTTACATGCCTTTGATTCATCCTCATTTGCATAACCCGAAGCATACATGCCCTTAATCTATTTTTCTTCGATTCATTGAATTTACCTGTTTATAATGAGTTTTGATTATATACTAATGTTTGTTGATGCTCATAGATGATTTCTGGATTGTTTTGGTGAAGAACCATGGACGAATACAATAGATGCCATTATTAGGGTTTCGGCCATCACTTTAGGGTTTTACGTTTTACATTGTTTTTGGACATTCTAAAGACATGGCTATAACGTATAAACTATAAGCAATTGATCTGGGTTATTGATTTTTATTATTATGATGGTTTTCATGATGTTTCAAAAAACGTAGGATTCTGGTTTTGAAAATTCGCAGGTAAATGCGTAGGAAAAATCGCAAGTGTTTTTGCAGGTAAAACGAAGAAGATGAAGTCTGTTGGCGCGAAATCCAGGATTCAAAAAGTTAACTTATGTTATATTGTTTGTTTTGCGTTTATGTTTCAAAGAGCATGAGTGCTCTGGTGGTTTTGATGCGCGCAATATATGTTGTGAGACCTGGGTTCGAATCCAGCCAGAAACAACTTTTTGTTTCAATTTCTTTTGTTTTGCAGGATTAGAATAAAACAATTTTATGCTATTGTCTATCACCAGAGCGCAGCTGGCCCAGTGGTTGGTTTGTTGGTCTTGGAGATGCAAAGCCTAGGGCATGGGTTCGAATCCCAGCCCTAGGTAAGTTCTTTTTCTCACTTTTTTATTTTATTTTATTTTTGTTTATATTATAATTAATTTAATTAATAATAAATGTTTAAAATAAAATAGTTATATTATTTTCTTGTATATAATTCAAAAACTTATATTTTTAAAATTTTAAACTTTATTCCTAAAATTATTTAATATTTATTTTATTGTATATTATTAATATTATATGTTTTTTAGATAAATAATTTAATTAGGCTTAGATTAAATAATTAACCCTAAAATTTTATATGTAAAAAACCTAATTTTTTTTATAAACCCTAATTATCTTATAAATCTCAATATATTTGTTTGTAAATTTTAATTATATATAGTTATTTTATAATTATTATATGTAGTTTGTTCATATATATATAAATAATTTAATTAAGTAATTAACTCTAATTTATTTTTTCTAAACAATTAAAAACCCTAATTTTATTTTATGAGTTTAATTCATTATTTTTATATGCTTACTTAATTATAATTAACAAATACTTTTATGTATATAAAATTAAATTATTAGAACTATTAGTCATATTTATTAATATATAATTATTATCATTTATTTCTTTTATTAAAATTCTTAAAAAATAATTATTTATTTAATTTTGAACTTTTAATTTATTTCTACATTATATTATTATACTAACCTTCTTATATTTATTTTTGTTTGTTATTACTAACCAATTTATTTATTTATTATATGACTACTTATTTAAATTATTATTCTTATAATGTAATTGTGCCAATTATGTAATAGTTGTAGAATTATTCTTATTATTTATTTTTTTTAATTGTCATGGTTAGTAAAATAGGGAGTGTAAATATGTTTGTACTTAAAATTGAATTTAGATCATTAATTTATAAGATAAATACTTGAAATTGGTACACGCACACACGTAAGTCGATCCTGGATCGCCACCTCACATTCTTAAGGATACCTCTCATGTTGCCTAAAGAAAAAGGTCAAGTAAGGTGTATAAAGCAAAATCCCTTATCTTATTTAATATCATCTTGTCCCTTTAAAGCATTATAAGATCAAGTCCCTTCGAATGTTGCCTTCGTAAATGATCTTGTCCCTTTCGAATAAAGATGATAAGTCCCTTCGAATTGCTAAATACACCTTACAGTTGCCTAATCACAGTTGTCCCTTCATTGGTCCCTCATACATCCAAGGTAATGACTACCTATTCCTTAATAATAGGGATAGTCTTACCATTTAAAGGATATTTAAGAACAGAAAAGATTTAACTTAGGGTAGGTTTCTCTTATGTACTTGCTCACCTTTTCAAAACATTTCAAAAACACTTCACATTTTTCAAGCAATTTTCAAAACAAAGGCTTTATATATATCCGTACATGGATCATTATAAAGTACTTAAGAAAATTTCTAAACACACACTACACTTTTCAAAAACATTTTAAAGTGAGCTAAGTAACTAAGAGCCCATGGATAACCATGGATGTAAAGGGTGCTAACACCTTCCCTTTACATAACCTACCCCCGAACCCAAAAATCTTTTAAGATCTTTCCTGTTCTTTTATGCCCTTTCCTTTGGATAAAATAAAAGTCGGTGGCGACTCTTGCTATCCGCAACATAACTAAAGTCAGTTCTTCCACCGTGTTACAGTGTGTATAAATTCAGATATTTATCTTATGATTAGTGATCTAAATTAATTTTAAAGCAAACATGTTATCACTCCCTATTTTACTAACCATAGCAATAATATAAATATTTACAAGTAATAAGATAAAGACAAAAATATAACCTACGACTATTACACGACTTTTACAGTTACATAATAATAGAAACGATTTAAATAGTAAGCATATACATAAATAATAAAAGGGGTTAGTAATTAGAATAATCATAAAAAAATGTTAGCACAAATATATAAAATAGATACAAGTTAATTAAATATTTTAAAATTAAATAAACATTTTTTAAGAATTTTTTGAGATAGAATAATAAAGATAATAATAATAAATCATATATTAATTTATTTACAAAATGAGATTAAATATTACATATAAGAAAAATTAATTAAGTTTAATATTGAAGTTAAATAAAAATTAGGGTTAATTTTATATTTAAGAAAAATCAGGATGAGGGTTTTAGAAATTTTAGAAAATATAATTAGGATTTAATTTACATTATTAATTTAATTATTTACCAAAAATAATATATATATAATAATCATATATGCATATTTTAATTAAAATAAAAAAAACTAGGATTAAGCTTTTAGAAAATAAACTAATGGTTTTTAAAATATGAAATTAATATATTTACATATTATTTTCCTATAATCATTTAAATATATATATTAAACATGATTATAATTAATTAACAATAAAATAATTAAACAAAATAATTAAACAAAACAAAAATTAAAACTTACCTGGGGCAGGGATTGAACCCACGCCCTAGGCTTCATCACCCTTGGACTAGCAAGCCATCCACCAGGTTGTGCGTGCGTTGGTGATAGTGATCCAGGTGGTAATCCTTTTGTTCTTTAACCTGCGAAAATATTGAAAATAAAAACAAAACCAAAAATGGCCTGGGGAGGTTTTGATCCCAGGACCATTCACTTATCAACCAGACGTACAAACCAACTGAGCCAAGCGCTTTAGGGTTTTCGGACCTCGTTTGGGGTTTTACCATTTAGCCAAAATAAATGAGTTCTAAAGACGTAGAAGAATCGTAGAAGTCATTAGGAATTCAATGGCGTTATTAATTTCATGAAATTTTACTGTTTGAATGAAGTTTGAGATTCGCAGGTTGTATTTGCATGAAAAATCGCAGGAAAATCCCCATCAAATTTCGCAGGTAAACCTGCGAAATTCTGAGGAAGAAGACGATGCAGTTGGCGCGAATCAGGATTTCAAATATTTGACTTATCTTATTAAGATTTTGTTTGATATTGTTATCACAGACACACGTTTGGTCCAGTGGTAGCAGCGTACGCTTGTGATGTACAAAACCTGGGTTCGATCCCCAGGTTATTCTTTTTTGCTTGAAAAATCTTTTATTTTGCAGGTTAATTATAAAACGATTACTATCCAAACATTATCACCAGCACGCATCTGGCCTGGTGGCAGCCTTGCTGGTCCAAGGGTGGAAAGGCCTAGGGCGTGGGTTCGATCCCTGCCCCAGGTAAGTTTTGTTTTCTTATTTTATTTGTTTTAAATTAATTCAAATTATATTTTTCATATAAAAGACAATTACTTTAATAATATATATGTATGTACATAATTTCATGTGTTCTAAAAAATCCTTAATTTATTTATTACAACTTCAATCTTAGTTTATATTTAAAATTAAAATATGTATATATTATTTATTATATATTTATTTTTTGTAAATAATTAAATTAATATTGTAATTTAAATTATAAACCCTAATATGTAACCCTAATTTCTAAATCTTAATTTTTATTTAACTTAATAAATTTTTTCTAATATATATAATTAAATAATTAATCATGTTTTTTATTTATTCTATAGTTTATTACTATTGTTCATATTATTTTATTTTCATCTCAAAAATTCTTCAAAAATTATTTATTTAACCTAAAAAATATTTAATTAAATTATATATATTTCTTGTATATATTTTTTGTGCTAACCTCTTTTTCTTATAATTGTTTTATTACTAACCCTTTTTTTATTATTTATTTATATATTTATTATTTAATCGTTTTTATATTTATGTAAATGCGAAAGCCTTGTAATAGTCGTAGGTTTTATTTTTGTCTTTATTTTATGGTTTATAAATATTCTTGCCATGGTTAGTAAATATAGGGAGTGATAACATGTTTGTACTTTAAAATTAATTTAGAATCACTAATTTAATAAGATAAATATATGAATATGGACACTCACACACGTAAGTCGATCTTTGATCGCCATCTCACTTTCTAAGGTTATCCCTCATGTTGCCTAAATAAAAAGGTCAGGTAAGGTGTCTAAAAAGCAAAGTCCCTTCTCATGAAATATCATCAAGTCTCTCTTAAGATTATAAGATCAAGTCCCTTCGATGTTGCCTACGGTAAAAGATCTTGTCCCTTCGAATATAAGATAATAAGTCCATTCGTATTGCTAAGACACCTTACAGTTGCCTAAACACAGATGACCCTTCACACGTCCCTTATAACATCCAAGGTAATGACTACCTATTCCTTAATAATAGGGATAGTCTTACCATTGAAAGAACATTTAAGAACAGAAAAGATTTAATTTAGGGTAGGTTCCTCTTAAGTACTTGCTCACTTTTCATCAAATTACTTCATTACACTTCACATTTTCAAACAAATTTTCAAAACAAAGTCCTTATATACATCCATACAAGGATCATTATAAAGTACTTAGAGAATTTTTTTCAAATATACACTACACTTCTCAAAACAGTTTAAAGTGAGCTAAGTAACTAAGAGCCCATGGATAACCATGGATGTAAAGGATGCTAATACCTTCCCTTACATAACCTACCCTCCGAACTCAAAAATATTTCAAGGTCTTTCCTGTTCTTTTATGCCCTTTCCTTTGGATAAAATAAAAGTCGGTGGCGACTCTTGCTATCCGCAACATAACTAAAGTCAGTTCTCCCACCGTGTTACACAACCCATTGAGGATAAGAAGTAACAGCTAAAAACCCTGCATTGAATTATTTCATCACCTCTGCCTTAATCTTTTCTGACATATCAGGACGCATACGATGAACTTTCTGTTTTATTGGGCGACAATCCTCTTTCACTGGTAGATGGTGAACCACAATATCTGTATCCAGCTCTGGCATATCTTCATAAGACCAAGCAAAAATTTCAACATAGTCACGTAACATCTGAATCAACATGTTCTTGACACCATCTTCCAACTCAGCACCTATTTTGACCTCTTTCATGTTTTCCTTATTTCCCAAGTTCACCACTTCGATTGGTTCCTCATGTGGTTGTTTAGCTTTCTCTTCTTATTGTAGTAATCTAGCAAACTCTACAGGTACTTCACAATCTTCCTCCTTTCCATCCTCGGCTTGATAGATCGGATTCTCGAAGTCATAATTGGCAATAGCAGAATTGTTATCAATAGGATCCAGAGTGGATGGAGATCTGCATTTTAGTGATGTGGGTGTGTGTAAGAACACATAGCTTTTTTTTTTATAAATGGAAAAAGTAAAAGAAAGACAAAGAGCGCAATATTTACGAAAGCGAGAAACGTCCATTGATTTTATTGAATGAAAATATGCAAATGAAATGACAATCCTAACAAGCATACCATGTGCCCTGGGCAAGCCACAAGGCTTAAAAGTATTTAATTGTTCAAATTTACAAAAAGTTAAATTTAGGAAGATAAAATAACATTTACTTCTGACTAAAGGAGATAGGAATAACGTCTCCAGCTTTCCAGTTGTTGAGTCCATCCCCCATGGTAGGAAAAATCCAATCGTCCAGGTTATAACCTTCATCATAATCTTCCACAACATTGACTTGGTCCTTTATGATTCCTCTATGAGTGATACGAGCAGTACGAGCACGACGAACAACCTTCTGGGATTCTACAGTAAAACCCAAACCAAACTTGGCAGACTTGTAAGGAATGTCAGGAAGCTGACCCCAAATAGTACAACCACCTTCTTCAACCACAACTCTAGCATCTTTGATAGAGGCCATTGTAGGAGGCACTCTGGTAATCACAGGAGTTCTTTTAACAACAGGGAGAGCTTCAGTAGTAGGAACGACTTAAGGAACCACTTCAAATATCTGGCAAGGAGTCTCAACAAATTCACCCTCCATCTCAACATATTTAAAAGTATTCACATGACTGACCATGTATTCTTCTTCACCATAAGCAGTGACAATTTTTCCTTTCACCGGATATTTCAACTTCTGATGTAAAGTGGAAGTCACAGCGCCTGCCCTATGGATCCAGGGGCGCCCAAGCAAATAGGAGTACGCAGGACGAATATCCATCACATAGAAAGTGGAATCAAAGACTTGAGAGCCTACTTTGATTGGAAGATCCACCTCTCCATGCACCATTCTTCTTGAACCATCAAAGGCCCTCACCACCACATTACTTGGTCTTAACACTACATCCTTCAAGTTGAGTTTGTCTAGAACCTCCTTAGGTAATACATTCAACGAAGAACCATTATCCACCAATACATGAGACAAAGTAGTGCCCCTACACTCAATGGAGACATGCAGAGCTCTATTATGGTTTCTTTTAGCAAGAGTCATATCAACATCAGTAAAACCCAAACCATTATCACTAGTTAGATGAGCAACACAATTTTCAAACTGGTCCACAGATATTTCATGTGGCACGTGAGCAGTCTTCAGGAATTTGATTAAAGCCTTGGCATGGGCTTCAGAACACAATAGTAGAGATATCATGGAGATTTTGGAGGGAGTATGCCCAAACTGGTCAACAACGTCATAATCACTCTTGCGGATGATCTTCAGTACTTCTTCCATTTGCTTAGAGAGGTCTTCACTAACTGGTTTTTCAGCTTGAACAGGTTCAATTACTGGTCCTTTACCCCGAGCCTCAATACTCGGCCCAGAGTTAGAGATATGAACTGGAGTAGCAACATTCTTTGAGGTGTCTTCTGGAGAGAAAATTCTTCCACTCCTGTAACCTTACTGGATCCAACAATATTGTCCACATCAAGATTAACATCAGTAACAGGTGCATCAATCAAAGGTTCTTGTTTGACACCATGGATATAAACATCAGAACCATAATTCCAGGGTATAGCCTTGTCAGAAGTATATGGGATAAGACCAGGAGTAGTAATAATCATTGGAGCCACCTTTGGCTCAGCAGTAATCTTCATAGGACCCTTAGAAGTGATCCTCACTGGACCATTGGAAGTAATCTTCACAGGAATCTTGTTAACCATAGCCACATCTTCAACTTTCAAATCTTGAGTCAAACCTCCATACAGACTTTCGATAGAAGGGGTCCTCTCAAATAGTATAGTATAATTATCTATCAGGCGTTGAATACCTGACCTCAACCTCCAACAACTATCAGGTTTATAGGCACAGTAAAAACAATCTTCCCTTCAACCCGGAAATAAATCGGCTTGCACAAGTTTCTTCTTGACAATAGCTAAAGGAGTAATTATTTCAGCCATAGTACGAACATAAACAACCTCATCAACAACATTAACAGTCTTCTCATGTTTAGGCATAGGAGCAGTAATCACATTAGGAGTTTCCGGAGGGTCAAACTCAATTTCTCCATTCTCAATCATATCCTAAATTTTGTTCTTCAATGACCAGCAACTGTTAGTATCATGGCCAGGGCTATTAGAATGGTATGCACACCTTGCATTGGGATTGTAACGAGAAGAGGAAGTATTGATATTTTGTGGTGGGTCCTTCAAAGTAATCAATTCTCCTTTTAACATATGTTGCAAAGCCTGAGCCAACGACATATTGAGCTTGGTAAATTGCCTCCTAGGCTTGGGATGACTATTCTGTTGCTGCTCTTGTGGTGGAGGTGTAGGATTAGAAATCAAAACAACTCCCACATATTGTTATGATTATTACGACCATGTTGGCCATACACATCATTGGATTCCTTCTTCCCATGAGGGGGCTTCTTGGTGATACTTGAAGAAGCCACTATCTGAATCTTTCCACTTCGTATCCCACTTTCCACATGTTCTCCAGTCATTATCAGCTCAATGAAGCCAGATGACCAGCTTCCAATGAGATGACTATAGAAAGGACCAGTCAATGTACTCATGAACATATCAACCAATTCCCTGGAAGTCAAAGGGGGTTGAACTCTACTTGCCAGATCTCTCCATTTCTGAGCATACTCCTTGAAACTTTCTTTGGCATCCATGGACATGCTTTGGAGCTGCATGCGAGTTGGTGCTAAATCATAATTGTATTGGTATTGCTTATAGAAAGCCTCAGCAAGATCATTCCAGTTGCGAATGTTGGTACTCTCTAGTTGATAATACCATTCCAATTGGGATCCAGACAAACTCTCTTGAAAGAAATGTATCCATAACTTCTTATCAGGAGTATGGGGTTGAATTCTTCTGACATAAGACCTCAAATGCAATTTTGGGCAAGACACACCATCATACACCACAAAAGTAGGAACCTTGAAGCCCATAGGGATGGAGACTCCAGAAATCAAACTCAAATCTTCAAAGTCAAACCCAAAATTCTTTTGTAGTTCCATAGCATTCATTCTGTCCACCAGCATCTTATACTTCTCTTCACTAGTAGGATCATGATAATAGTTCTCCTCAGAATCAAAATCTTCCACAGTATCATGGAGACTGCCTCCTTCTCTCTCAGAATTTTTCAGACTCAAGATTCTCAACCTCTTCATCTGTCTTGACGGGACCTCTGAATCTTCTACCCAGGTTGATGAAGCCTACTGGCTTTCTGGTCTTCTTATTTTTCTTGGTCAAAAGTGCCGTCAGCCCATCTTGTCCCCTGGACAAATTCAGAATCATTTCTTGAAATTGTGCATTTTGAGTTTGGAGATCCTTAACAGTTTGTTCGAGAGTCATTTTTGCTGAAATAAACAGCGAGAAGATAAGATACCTGTTTATAAGAAACATGTGATGTAAAGATATGGTATGTATATGTTTATGCAATGTTTTCAAGGACCGCAGGATTTAAATTTGTTTAAAGAAAACAAAAACAAAAGTTTATTAGTAAATTTTTAATATAAGTTTTGCTCCTTGGGCTTACAAGGAAATAACAATAAAGTACAAAAGATAAAAATATGGGGTTTAAAGTCTCCCATGGACGCTTCCTCTTTGTGTGGAGGTACTTGTTGAGGTTTTGCTCCTCGTGAAGTTGCCTTGTTAACTCCAGAATTCATTCTTGACCAGCTCTGAAGTGAGTCTCAAAAGTATCCCTTTGCTCCTTCAACTGAATCCAGAACTTCTGCAATTCTTCCAAATCAGTGGGCATGTCTGGATGAAGGATGGTATAAGGAACATCTCCTTCAGCAACAGATTACATAGTGATTGGTAGAACATCATGATATGGCATCATAAGAGTCTGAGCACGAGCTCGCACCCATCTGAGATAAAGCTCCATAGGAATAGAATACTTTGGCTCCAAAGTGTTGCTATCAATCCTGTTCACCTTGCTCCAAGCTCGTATAAACCTTTGACGCTAACCCTGAAGATCGTTGTCGTAGTCGAACACAATACCCTGAATAAGCATGTCATGAGGACCATTACTCCGAGCATAACTAAACTGACGTAGTGCTAAAGAAAGGTTGTAGGTAATGCCCCCTCTTATGCCAAGGAATGGCACATTAGGGATCCCCACAACGGTCAATGATAGTAACATTCTCCATAGATCAAGAGCACCAATGAATGTCTGAATGAGAAAGTGACATAATCCTCTTAGACCACCTTAACCCTTGTTCATTCTTCATTACTGATCGAGGAAGGTGAGAAATAAACCACCTAGACAATAAAGGTATGTAGCACATCAGAGTTCCTCTCGCTTTTGTAGTACGAGTGTGAAGAGAATGTAAGATATCTCCGAGTAATGTAGGCACTGGATTGCGAGTCAGAAATATGTTGATGGAGTGTACGTCTATGAACTGGTCTGGATTAGGGAAAAACACTAAGCCATAGATCAATATGGCTAAGATCTCCTCAAAAGCATCATAACTCATAGCCTTCAAGAACACTTGAGCTTTCTACATCAATACTTTAGCAAGAATACCTTTAACTCCGCTTGTCGTTTCTAGGACAATGTCTGGTTTCTTAAGATGTAAGGCTGCAGCAATGACTTCAGGTTTAGGCTCCTTCTCTAAGCCTGTGAAGAGTCTCTGATCAAGGATAGGTATACCCAGTAGTTTGGAGAACTCCTCTATTGTTGGAACCAGCTGATAGTTGGGGAATGTGAAGCAATGATGTTTAGGATCAAAGGACTGAAATAGGACACTCATCATGTCTTCATTGAACCCTGAAGTGACTAGATCTAGTAGGTGACCGTGCCTCTTGATGAATTATGAGTTTTCAGAAACTTGAGAGACCAATTCCTTAAGTTTAGAAGGTATTCCTACAAAGTTGATTCGAATTGTATTCCTACGAGCAGAAGCCATGACCTGCAACAAAGAACAAAGATAAATCATTTGGTCCTTGAAATGGTTAGTGAAAATGCTATGCTTATGATGTCATGATGATGTTATTATGTTATACTCAATCACAAACATGTGGCACACACAAACAAGTCACACAATAGCCCTAGGTTTGAAGGCTTGCATGAGGTTTAAAGGTAAGTACCCTCCCCTGAAGTTTAGTTGGTTCATCCTGTCCTACAAAAGTAACCGGGTTCTAAGGGATCTCAATATCACTGATCCTTCCCAAGGGTGGTTATTCAGTAGGCAACTTACTTGCCAACCAAAACCCTCCAAGTTTAGGATCTCAATGCGCGTAGTATCGAGTATCAACCAACTTCAGTCTTCACCAAAGCCGGCTATATCACTACTTTCTAAAGGCCAAGATGGGATAACTAGGGTTCTAAAGGTCAGTTAGTGTATTGACAACATATGGCAACCCCATATTATCCTTAACTTAAGGAACATAAGCACCAACCAAGAAGTCACACTAACTATGACCACCAGATCAACCATATCGGTATACGCCGTACAGTTTCCTTGGTCTATTGCCATTTACCTAGGGTACACTAGATCCAGGTTAGGATCTTTCACACAAAAAAAAGCCCAACAAAAAAGCAAAGCAAACAAAGCAAACAATTTAAGTGATCTAATTACTAAGGGTACCCCTCTTTTACTTAGTAAATCCCCAGCAGAGTCGCCAGTTCTGTAACACGGTGGGAGAACTGACTTTTTAGTCATATTGCGGATAGCAAGAGTCACCACCGACTTTTATTTTATCCAAGTGGAAAGGACATAAAAAAACAGGAAATACCTATTTTTAAAAGACTTGGGTTCGGGGGGTAGGTTAGATAAAGGGAAGGTGTTAGCACCCTTTATATCCATGGTTATCCATGGGCCTTTAGTTACTTAGCTCACTTAAATTGTTTTTGAAGAGTGTAGTGTATGATTAGAAATTTTTCTAAGTACTTTGTAATGATCCTCGTATGGATGTATACAAAGCCTTGTTTTGAAAAATGTTTAAGAAAGTGAGGTGTAAAAAGTAATTTTAAGATATGAGCAAGTAACTAAGAGGTACCTACCCTAAACTAGTCTTTCATGTTCTTGTATGTTCTTTCAAGAGTAAGACTATCCCTATTATTAAGGAATGTGTAGTCATTACTTTGGATTTTTTAAGGGACAGACGTAGGGTCATCGTATGGTCAATGAAGGCAACTTAAAGGGTGTCTTTAGCAATTCGTAGGGACTATCATCATTTATTCGAAGGGACAAGATCATTATTTCGTAGGCAACCTCGAAGGGACTTGATCTTTTAAAATCTTTAAAAGGGACAATGATGATTTTTGAAGGGACTTTGCTTAAGACACCCCTATTTTCGAGGGACTTGACCATATTTAAAGGCAACCAAGAGGAATACCCTAGGAAATGCAGATGACGATCAAAGATCGACTTACGTGTGTGAATGTTTATTTTTAAATATTTATCTTTTTAAAGTTAATTATCTAATTTTATTTAATCACAATTAATTTCGCACTCCCTATTTATTAACCAAGCAATTAAATAAAATACGGAAATATAAAACCTATGCTATTACGTGGCTTTTGGGCAGTTACAAAAATAATCGAGCAAGAAAAATAAATTACAATATAATAACCTATACATTTTTCTAAACAATTTAATTAAGGCAAAATAAATAAATAAAAGAAAATTGAGAAAATTATTCTAAATAATTAAATAAAAAAAGAAGAAATTAATTAGATTTTTTTGAATTTAGGGTTAGGCTAGAAAATTAGAATTTTTTTTAGGAAGATTAGGGTTAATAAAAATTAGGGTTAGAATTTAGTTTAAGGATTTAATTAAAAAAACAAATAAATTTATTAAGAAAATAAGAAGTAATTAAATTATAAAAGGTTAATTATATACATAATATCAAAATTTAGAGTTTTTAAATATAATAAGAGTTAGTTAAATTTTTATTTATAAAATAACATATAAAAATTTATCTACAAACTTAATATTATAACAATAAAGTTATTATTATTTACAAAATTATTATTATATAAGAAAAAAAAACAATTAAGATAAAGATTAGTTTAAAAAAAAAATTGAGAGATTAAATTAATAGTTAATATTTAATTATTGATTTATAGTTTATTTAGAAAAAGAAAACAAAATAGTATAAATTAAAAAAAAAAAACAAAGAAAAGGAAACAAATAGACAAAATGAAGGGACCTGGGATTTGAACCCAAGTCCTTTACCTCATGGATGCTTCACAAAACCAACTGAGCTACGTGTGTGCTGATGAAAGGAATTGGCAGCATATTCATTATATTTTAAGCTTGAGGAAATTCCAATGAATAACAAAAAATTGTTGCAACCAGGATTTGATCCCATGACCTCACGCATGCTAAGCCAGTCTCCTTACCATTAAGCCACATGGGGCGCGTCTGTTAACATAATATCAATAAATTATTATATTAAACATGCTAAACATAAAAAAAATGAGAAAATGGAATGGACTCACCCAGGTTCGAACCATTGCCCTTCTATTCACGCGCGTATGCTCTGGCCACTGGGCTAACCAGTGTTTGTTGAAATAAAACAGAAACAAAACAATAAAATATTAAATTGAAAATTTGAATTTTCCTGCGCGTCAAATGCCTTCGTCTTCTTCCTCTTACCTACGAAATTATCTGCTGCAAACTGCTGCAAACTTTCCTGCGAATTAAGATTCATAGGAAAACATGTGTTTCCATAAACACCATGAATCCTGTAAAATCTCATCAAATTGATCATGTTATTGTGATCCTCACATCACATATAGTTCATTGATGTCATTATAATTTATTTATATTGGTTTAATTAAGAAACCCTAAACAACCTCTATAAACCCTAACAATGGTGTTTTCACGATTATGTCATGAATCTCCACACAAACTGTCCAGAAAGCATCTATAGGAACATACAAACATCATTTGTTAAACAAAAACAAGCAAAGCACCACAAATAGTCATAATCGAAAAAACAAAAAAAATGCTATGAACATGTAATCGGTTCAACCATTACAACATGATTTTGATGCTTATGAGTATTGAATCATGACCAGTAAGGACCAAGGAAGCTATTGCAACCTTTGAAACACTTGGAAATTATCCACAAATCAAAATCCGATCTTGACTTTCTTTGGAAATTTTTGAGGTTGTTCTTAGTGTTTTTGGCTGCAAAATTCGTCCCCTAATGCTTGGTTGACTTTTCTATTTATCAAGGAGTGAAATTAGGTCAAGAAGTTGATGTCTTGCTTGGGCTTTTGGATACCTTCATCATGAAGAAATCTCATCATTTCAAATATTCAAAAATCCAATGATTTCCTTCTAAATTGAACCTTGCACGAATTTGGAACATCATAATCAGTTTTGAATGATATTAGATTCATTCCAAAACTAATATTTGATCTAAATATTCACTTTTTATATTTTATTTTGATTTAAAATGAATTTTAAAGAATAAAATCCAAATAAATAATAAATAAATTATAAAAATCAGAGAATGCTTGAATTGGGCCGTGCTTGATGTTATCATGAAGATTGGGTTGCAAAATGATAGGCCCATTTGGAAAATTTTGGTTTTAAGACCTTATTTTCTTCATACACCCCTTGAAAATCTCCCAACTTTGACAAGGCACAAATCCTTCAATTTTAAGGCTATAAAGGTGTTCTTTGACATTTTGGAAAGCTTAAAGAGCCCTCTAACAAACCTCTTTGGTCTCATGTCCATATCTTTTACCATTTTCAAATTATGCTCTTTGGAATATGTTGACGTTTTGTTGACTTTTGAAATGACCTGTAATGTTTTAGCTCATACTTTCCAAATGAAGGATTTTTAGGCTTGGCTTGTGAGACACAAAGTTGTAGATAATTCAATTTCCTTCAAAATGAGCTTTGGATGGGAAATTTTTGATGAAGCATGTGAAAGTTATGGCTGGTCAAAGTTCAATTGACGTTTCCTTAGAAAACCCTAAAAGAATATATATATATATATATATATATATATATATATATATATATTCTTTTTTTTCTTCATATTTTTACTTCTATGAAGTTTCTTTCTTTGCTACAACTCATAAAAATCGTTGTTTCGAACGATATATATGTAGAAAGTCTATTTCTATTTTTTTTGTATAGTATTTATTATTATTATTAGTGGAGGTTCTTTCTTTTTTATTTCTATAGTAGAGATAGTCTCACGTAATGATAGATTACAACCATATTGTTAAAAGCTTGAGGTAAGAAAGGGTTTCGTTCGAGTGCCCAAAAATAGTATTCCAAAGCTTTTGTATGTTCTCTGTTAGTTGTGTGGATAATGCCTATGTTATAAAGTATATAACTTTGATCATAGGGATCATTTCCAGTCACATAGCCTCATAACAATTCTGTAAAGCTTCCGCATAATTTCCTTCTTATTGAGCTGACATCCGTTACGGTCGTCATTCGGTTCAAAGAATCTCCATTCCAGAACAGTACGTGAGATTGTCATCTAAAATGATGACTCCTCCTTTATATGGATAATGATAAACATCCATGGAATCAAAAAAAGATTGCAATATTCTCATTATCAACTGAGCGGGACTAGTGTTTTTACACGAAATCTCTAGCCAACCTTTCTGTAAAGGATCTTTTATTAACATTGAGTAAGTTATTCCTGGATAAATCATAACTTCAACACTTTATTTCTCCTCAACGCCACTTCATTTCCCAGAATTAGTCACTTAAGTAGTCTTCGATGGTTATATGGGTATCTAAAATACGAACAAGATGGATGTTTGTTGTCCCAATAATTCTAGCTAGTTAGTCACGATCCCGATAAGAAAGGAAGGATTTTTTGACTAATTTTTCTCCTGTTGTTGATTCCCTAGCGTAATGCTTCTTCCCCCATGCCACCTATTGGTACTAGTGGAGTAGGATTCACCTAACCCCATACATAGGTATATAAATTTATAACCTTTCGTTTAATAGTATAAACCTAAAATTGAAGCATATTGAGGCTGCATTAATTGGGAATACACGACAAAAGGGATTTATCGTTTTAATTCCAAACTTCACCATCAATAAGCGTAGATTTTTTTCTTCATTTTTTATTTGTCTCTGAAGAATGTATCTTTCACCTAAGATTGAGATCGATAAAAAAAAAGAATCAAATCGCACCATCTATGTAATAAGTGAATGCCTCTTTTTCTCTAGAAGTTGTCAGAATTATTCGTAATAAGATATCGGCGACAATGGTAAATGTATTATCAATAAAATTTCCATTTATCCAAGATCTAGTCATAGGTAGCAATCCATTCTATAATTTCATTTTTTATCGCGTGATAAAATAATTTCCCGAACAAAGGAATTGTACAATACAATATGAAATAACATAAAAATGGATGTATTAATCAAATTACTTTATTCGACAATAGGCTTTGAAGTATATTTTTTTGGAAACTAAAAAAACAACAATTTCTTTCTATTTTTTTAGTTTCAATTGATTGGATTGTGTGCGCCTACGCAAATGAGATATAAATGCCTCATTATTCACTCAGCTTAGGGACATAAACATTATGCATATGAGAGATGGTTGAGTGGTTTAAGGCGTAGAATTGGAACTGCTATGTAGGCTTTTTGTTTACCGAGGGTTCAAATCCATCTCTTTCCTAAGGTGCTACTAGATGAAAGTATCTTAAATTGTCAACGTCCATAAATGAGAAATCATAACATAGCTTAAACCAAACTACCGAATATGAAAAACAGTATAGCTCACTTTTTATCTCTTGTCAATTCACTATTTTCAGTCAAAGGAACGAAACCATGAAACTGAAGTAACTCTGTTAAAACCATCTGGGTTCTTTTATGTAGTTGGGCCCTATTTATTTGGCCCACGTCAGTTTGTTGGATTTTGGTTTTTTCTCCTCCTAGTTTTGAAAATTATACCTAATACCCCAACAATTATCCCTCTACCCCTACAATTAATTTAATTAGATCAAAATGCCCATATATTATGTTTTAAAAAAACAACAAAAAAATTGAAAAAAGTTACATTCCAATGCCAAAAAAAAATTGACAACAGTTAATAACTGTGGCCTAAGGTATAAATACCATTCCGTAAATCTTTCTATTATGTTCTTCGGAGTTTAAAAAAATTGTGTTTCGGATAACATACACATAAGTTATCCAGGAATATAAAAGAAATTTAGTTTCGGCCACAGTTTGAAACCGTGGGCTAAAGTTAAAAACTGAAGTAAAGAAAAGCGTAGCCTCAGCTAAAACCCGTATCATTTAGGATAGGCAACACTTTTCTTTACTCTTGAAAGCAGTTTTTCGGAATGATATATATACCTTAGGCCACGGTTTTTAACTGTTACCAATTTTATTTCTGGTTTACCAAATATGTTAATTATAAGTTATCTGGAATGTAATTTTTTCAATTTTCTTTTTGTTGCTTTTAAAAAAAATAATATAGAGATATTTTGGTCTAATTAAATTAATTGTAGGGGTAGAGGGACAATTGTTAGGGTATGAGGTATAATTTTCCCTATTTCTTAAGAAACTTTTTTTTTTTTTGTATATATTGGGCCTATTTAGGGATGACAGGCAAACCCAAACCCGCGGGGCCCACCCGCACCCGAATCCGAGTCAACGGGTGAAAACCCGATTTGACTGGGTTTGGGTTTGGGTTTGGGTTCGGGTGCCACCCGATATTTCGGGTGCGGGTTTTGGTAGTGTGAAGCCCGCACCCGAAACCCGAAATTACACCCGCTTTGACTTTAATTTTAATTTTAATTGTATATTTTAATTTTAATTATAATGTTAAGATGTTGAAGACCTTAATTTTAATTGAAAACTAGTTAAATTTTTTGAAAAAAAATTAATTTTGTGTTTTTGTTATGGGTTCGAGTTTGGGTGGAAAAACCCGAATCCAATGACTGTGGTCGCGTGTGTTATTTTGCTACCTGAATAGTCTTTGGGTTCGGGTTCGGGTACAGGTTCAGGTGTTAATTCGGGTGCAGGTTTGGGTAGTGTGAAACCCGCACCCGATCCGACTCGTTGTCATCCCTAGGCATATTGGTTGATTAAGTTAATGATATAACTTTCATTCATTTTCTTGTCTTTTGTTTGTTAGAAACATCATGCTCAATTATAATCCTATAACTTCTTCCATCAAAATTTCCCTTCATAACATTTTTCCTATTATTCTACCTATTAATTAACTCATTAATAATTAACTAAAATAATCTATTCTATTAGCTATTCATTAATTGATATTAAAATTCCGCTAAAACATTACACATCTTAAATACAACCAATCAGCCATAACTAAATATCTCTAACCCAATACCAAAATAATATATATATATATATATATATATATATATATATATATATATATATATATATATATATATATATATATATATATATATATATATATATATATATATATATATATATATATATATATATATATATGAACACTATTTTCCTTTTTTCTGAAAATTTTATTAATTTTTACACTTTCATAATTTTTAATTATATTAAAACATATATTTTATAATTAATTTATAAATATTTTATCATTAATAATAATTCAACGGTATGAGCATTGTACCGGTAAACTGTTGAATCAATGGACCCTAAAACAGCAAAGAATATGAAATTTTGTTGAAAAACATTCAATTTCATCCCAAGTATTCTTCTATGCACATCCAAAACTCGGATAAAAAGAATTGTGTTCAAACTCAATCACCATTCTAGTATAAGGTTACCAACACCTGTTGCATTTCAATGGAGAATTTTCATTGAGATGAATGTTTAAAACTTGAGTAAGGCTATATCTATTTTTCAACCACAAACATAACATGAACACAATATGAACTCAACATTGAATTATAAATTATCATAAGATAATAACTAAATGTTTTCTATGGAGTTTAAAACTTTAACTTCTTCATATGAATAATAATTCACTTGAAAGTTGAATATTACACAGCAACAAAAAATAGATAAACAACATTGGTACACATGATACAATATAACAAAGAATATATATCTATAAGAAAATTTCTGTATAACTTAACAAAATCAGAATTATTGAGTTACTACTTTCTTCATTTGATAAAACTTTGAACCTGATTGATTCTAGGCCTGTATATTATATTATATAGTATAGAATCAATCAATCTTTTCTGTTAAGATGACTCCGAATTCGTTTCCCTTTGTTTCTCTACTTCTGGAATTACGATTTCGAGATTGTCATTCCCTCTCACCCCTGCACAGGTTCATCAGTTTGTCATCTTGATCCTGAGTTGGATGGCTGCCATAGTTTCTTCTGGCATAATACTATCTTCTCTTTCTCAACATCATACTCAGTGTTTTCTTTGTGACATAGCCATCTCATACCCTTACCAATAGTCACAACCGCGTCAGCAAAGTAAGTAGCCTCTCGGATTATCACGTGTCCGCCAGGTCTTAAAATTCGGTCCATTTCCAACATCATAAACTTCATTTCACATCTGCATAAGCAATAACCAATTGTTAGAGCAATGTCCTAATATGCGCGTGTTTTGAAAAACTTATTTAGACCCTGTTTGGATAAACAACTTAATTAAACGCGTATTATGCAAGAAGTGATTAATTAAGCTGTCAAAAATCAAAGTTTACCTGTGACTTTCTGCAGTGAAAAGTCCATCAGCATGAAGCAGGTCATAGGTTCTAGGATATGTTGAAAATGCTTCACACCTAATAGCACAAAACAGGATATAAGATCATAATACTAAAAAAAAGCAGAAATTTATGCAAGTTCATATGTAAAGTTTTGAACATACCAGTCGTGGTAGGTACCGATGAGACCACGATCAAAAACTACGGGGAGTGTATTATGACCATAAGATGAAACAACATTCATAACCCACAAAGGATCATTAATCAAAGAAGCAGCAAAACCTCCATAAGCTGTATTCATATCCATCACATTTCTGATACTTTCTGTTCCAAGATCAGGCAAAAGTGTCTTGTAATGCGAAATACGCTTTTTCCATTTACTGTTATCATGATTGAAAGTACTAGCACTAGAGCCTTGAACAACGGAAAGCCTTTCGGGTACAGCATTCAACCTTTTAGGCCATTTCGACATGTACGTGAGGCCTGAGTTCTTGTACTTATCTTCTGGAACAACGAAGCAAGCGCGAAGCGGAGTGTACCATGCTGAATCTGGTTCGAAACTGTCGTCACATTTTGGAGGATAGGTCTCTTTAGGGAGCTTGTCATAGCAACTGTTATCCGGGGACTTTTGCCATACAGCAATGTCGTCCTTTTTGTTGTATAATTTGAAGCACATTGATGTGAGCAAATCTTGTAGCTTCTCATAGTCTGATCTTTGCTCTTCAACTGTTGTATTCCATCCGCGCCACCTTCGCTCATAGTTAACTGGTGGCCCGGACAGAACCCAAAATCCTCCCGGACGAAGGATTCGGTGAATTTCAAACAGATAAATTCCACCTAAAAGCAACAGATATGAATCTCCCCATCAGATAACAAATTGAAATTTCGACCAAACTTAAATCAGCACTAAACAAGATAGTTTATCAAAATAACTTATAACTTAGAGAATTACCAAATTCTGTCCATGGGATAAGGCATCTAGAGCAATGAGCCATATCGAACGAGTTTGATGAGAAAGGAAGCCTTTGAGTAGAGATGACACCAAGAATTGCCGGGATACCGCGCTCCAAAGCAAATTGAACCTGAGCTTCATGGTTATCTCTTGGCGCAAGAGAAATCGTTAGGACACCGCGATCCAACAAGTCACCACCCCAGCTAGCAACCTAAAATAAGTGATTGAATATAACTACATGAGCCGTTGTCAGATACCAGACACCAGACACCAGACATACACGCCTTCGATCTGAAGTGTAAGTACTACATAGTGTAATAAATGTTTAAAAGAAAGACAAAACTCACCCCACAACCAGTATCAATTGCAGTTCTAACAGACCCATCTTTAATTCCAGGGATCAGATCTTGCATTAAATCAACATATTCACCAACACCATTAGGGAACATAGTACCTCCACCAGGAAAGAGAAATTTCTCCCCTTCCTTTTTCAACCAATGCTGATTAGACTTTTGCTTGTTAATCCAATCATATGGCACATTCCTGTCATTTATTCATACAAACAAAAACAGCTTAAAATCAAAATCCAAACTTTGAACAATTTCATCTCATAACTCACATAGCATAACTAACATACCTGTACCAACATTCATCTCTACTCTTAGGCCATCTGATTGGAGGCTTGTAACCAGCTGGAGGAGGGACTAAGCATTCCTTCCTCTCGAAAATCGGCGGGCAATGTCGTTCCAACAAAGTAAGCCTATAAGTACCATACTTTCTCCATCTCTACAAAAACCATCAACTCTCAAAACTAATCCACACAACAACAACAAAATTTAAAGAGTTTTCTATAGTATTAAATCCAAATACCTTTGGATCTGTGCAAGGAGTGTAATCTTGATAGTCCTCGCCGCATTCGGGGTAATTGAAGGGCCTAATTTGCAAAGAACCCGAGGATTGCAGCGAAGAATCAAGTGTTTTCTGAATGGCATTGATAACACCAACACCCTCCGTGTCTGCAGATTTAAAAATTCCACCTAGGTAGAAGGAAAAACCACACAAAACAATGACAGTAATCGCGGCGGTCAGAGATCGATTCTTGTTGGGCTGGTTAATCAGTTTTCCATCTTTATGCTTCATGATCCTAGATTCTTATTCCCCAAACTATCTATCTGCAGAAAAAAGAACAACAAAACATCGGCATAAAACTATCATAGTAACAACACATAACAATACTATGCAACAAACATAACAGATATTCCAAGGGTAGATCGAAAAATAGATCAATGAATAATTAAACATTAAACAGCGACAAATAAATGAAATTTGATTCTATTAGTACTAAGTACCGACATAATCAGAATTGAAGAATTCAAAAACCAACTACTTTTGACAAGTAATGTAATGTCACAATAGCTTTAATGATGTTCACATGACATTGGGACCCATGCAGTTACATGCTCCCATCACTGACTCAAAAAATGGAAGAAAAGTATAATGAAACGCTGGATCTCGTAATATGTTGTACAATATTCTTATACATAAAAAGGAATGGAGTAATTGTCAAGATTTCTTGACACGTACGAAAAGTTTCTATCATGACTTTTTATTATTGGATCTACTGTGCTATGTTCAGAATTCAGAAGTATAGTCACAGATGGATAGTAGCAGAAATGAATAACAGTAATTAAGAAAAGAGAGAGAGGATAGAGATAGATCTGAGAGGAGAAGAAGAAGAAGTGCATGGAAGTGATGAAGGAAAAGAGTACGTACTGTAGTTAGTTATGTTGAATGTGGATGAAGGAGGTGAATGAATGGAGAAGAAAGAGGAGGAGGAAGAAGAAGAAAAAAAGTGAGATTTGTGTGTGAGGATGTAGAAGGATTTATATAACTATTTTTGGTCGCCATGTGCCTCGCTGTCCTGTCTTTTTGTTCTACGTTCTCTCTTCATTTTTACATTATCTTCAATAATAGTACTAATATTTTATTTTTTCATTTTTAATTTATTGTCTTCTAAATACATTATAAATCATAAAAATTAATTAGGTAAACAAATTTCAAATCGAATAAGATCATAATGAATAGTAAAATTCTATCTTACGCAATTCGAATTTAAAACATCTTATTAAATTAGAAAAAATCATTTATCATCTCATCTCATCTCATCTCATCTAAATGTTCTTGAATACAAATATTTTTATTAGTTGATATAAAATTAATTTATCAAGATTCATTTGATAATATTTTTTTTTATCATAAATATGTTTTTAGTCATGATTGAGTAATATTAGTTAGTGTTTTGTTGAACTTTGGGTTTTGTTAAGGAAATTTACAATTTGAAATGAACAACTCTTGTAGAATGAAGATTTATTTTGATAGCAGAGTAATGAATCACGGCCACTCCCGCAGGGATCCCGGACGATCGGGTCGGCCCTCCTCCGCGCGCTAACAAGATCACGATTCCCGTCTTCAGTGGCGCAGACGCAAACGGCGCAATCGCGGGTCGCGTTCTGCTCCCTGGGCAGAGCGGTCTGACCCGTTTGACCTTTTTTTTATAAAGTTTTTGTAACGAAATTGACAGATTTGCCCTTGATAGTTTTAAAAACATAACGCAAGCAGGATTCCTTTCACGCACACTTTGTTCTTTATTTTCTTTGCCCTAAAGCTAACGTCTCCACTCTCCTTTCGTTCACACACTCTCGCTCCATTCACGCTCACGCAAACCTTTCATCTCATCCTTCTGTGACCGATTTTGACCGTCTACAACTTTGCTCTAATCGTTCTGCATCTTCCACTCTTCCTCTTCCTTGAGATTTTAAGGTTTGGTTAATATGTTTTCCTTTATAGTTATATTTTTTCGGTTTCGGTTTATATGTTTTAGCTTTTCATTCTGTTAATGAAAACTTGAGCACTTTTAATGAAAACTAGTTTTGACTCAAACTAGTTTTGTTCTTCTGTTCTGATTTTGAAACTAGTTGTGACAGAGTTTTGAAACTAGTTTTGATTATTTTTGTTCTGATGGCAGTGTTTTGATTAATAGCATCTTCATCTACACCGAATTCTATTTCTACCTCGGTTGCTTCTTGCGGTCAAACATTCAAACCAAGTGGTGCTAATATTGACATAGCATGACAATACAACCATTGGAAGGATTTAAATAATAAGAAGAAGGTGACATGCGACTTTTGTGGTTTAACTAGTAGTGGAGGAATTAGTAGGGCAAAAAAACATCAATTAGGAATAAAAGGTGACGCAGTTCCTTGCTTGAAAACTCCGGTGGAAGTTAAAGCGATATTACGTGTCGATATGGTTGATAAGGAAAGGATTAAAAAAGGAATATAAAAGGTTATGATGCAATTAGATGCGGATGAAACTAATGATATCGGGGAAATAGGTCGAATTCGAAGCGGAAAGAGGCCTGCTGAGAGTGAGACACCTTCAATGTCTCTTAAGCGGACTAAAGGCCCATTGGATTTAGTTTTTAAAAAGACAAAGGACACAAGCATCAATGATGCTTGTGATAAAGAAGCGAGGGAAAGAACTTGTCAATATATTTCTCGCTTTTTTTATAACTGTGGAATTACTTTCAACGTCACAAATGCAAAAGCTTTTAAGCAAATGATAGAAGTCGTTGGAACCTATGGTCCTCATTTGAAATCGCCAAGTTTTCATGAAATTAGGATTCCACTCCTTCAAAATGAGTTGATCTTTACTAAAGGTTTGTTGAAGAATCATGAAGTACAAAGGAACAAATATGGGTGTTCAATTATGTCGGATGGTTGGTCGGATAGGAAAGGTAGAACATTGATTAATTTCTTGGCCAATTGTCCGGCGGGAACTATGTTTGTGAAAAGTGTGGATGCTTCTGATTATGCCAAGATTGGAGAGAAGCTAGCTGAGTTGTTGGACACTTTTATTGAGGAAATGGGTGAAGAAAATGTTATTTAGTTGATTACAGACAATGGAAGTAATTATGTAGCGGCGGGTAAAATCTTAACAACCAATAGGCCACACATATTTTGGACTCCACGTGCAGCCCATTGTTTAAACCTTATGATAGAAGACATAGAAAAAATCCCAAAGGTTGACAAGGTTGTAAAAAATGGAATTAAGGTTGTGAGCTACATTTATAACCACACATTTGCTTTGAATCGTATGAGAAAGACTATCGACAATGTTGAAATGGTTAAAAATGGAGTGACAAGGTTTGCTACATCTTTGCTTACCCTACAAAGGTTACAAGAACTAAAAAGTAAGCTTAGGGAGATGTTCACTTGTGATGAATGGGTGAATTCCAAATGTGCAAAGGATGCTAAAGGAAAAATGGCAGCTAATATTATACTTATGCCATCATTTTGGAATAATGTTATGTACACTTTTAAGGTCATGACACCTCTTGTAGATGTGCTAAGAATGGTTGACAATGAAAGGAAACCCGCAATGGGTTACATATATACCGCAATGGGGATAGCAAAGGTATCAATTGCGAAAGCTTTTAATTCAAATTCAACCAAGTACAAAGCCGTATTTGACATCATTGATAGAAGATGGGAATGTCAACTTCATCATCCATTGCATTCTGCGGGGTACTATCTCAATCCTGAGTATTTTTATGAGAAAGCGGAAATTGAAAATGATCCTAAATTGGTGAGAGGCCTCCGTAAATGCATTGAGACACTTAGTGAAAGTGAAGATGTGGAAGATAGGATTTCAATGCAATTGCCAAACTACAAGAATGCTATGAGCCTCTTTGGTTTAAAAGCGGCGATTAGACAAAGGACGATATTAGCTCCAGGTAAGATGGAAGTTATTTTTTTTTTACAATTATTGAAATTTGGCAATTAGCTCCAGGTTGACAATTATTTCTTTTTTGCAGCTGAGTGGTGGAGGTCTTATGGAGCCGAAACTCCGGATTTGCAAATGTTAGTTATTAAAGTGTTGAGTTTAGGTTGTAGTGCTTCCGGATGTGAGCGTAACTGGAGCATCTTTGAGCATGTGAGTATTATAATTTTTACTAGGAATAAGATATTAAAGTATCTTATATTCAAGTATTATTTAAATTAATACTTCAATTATTGTATTTTAGATTCATTCCAAGAAGCGAAATAAGTTGGAACATCAACGGTTGCAAGAATTGGTTTTCATCAAGTACAACCAAGCTTTGATTGAAAGATATGAAATTCGGGACAAGATTGATCCTATGGAATTTGGTGAAATTAATTATCACACTAAATGGTTGGTGGAAGAAATGGGAGAGATAAGAGAAGATGGTGAGCCTTTACAACAAGACTTGGTTCATGAAGATGATGATTTAACTTGGGATCTAGTTGGTGAAGCAAGCGGGGTTTATGAGCCAATAAGATACACTAGGAGGACAAAGCTACTTGAAGTTGGAACTACATCTAGGAATAAGCAAGTGGTGGTAGAAGAACAAGAAGATGATGATGAAGATGAAGAATTTGCGGAATACTTTGATGATATTATTTGATTTTTATGTTTGCTGAATTTTCATATAATAGTTCTAAGTTTGGATTTGAATCTTTATGTTTTGAATCTTTTATTATATTTTGAATATTAATGGCATTGGTTTTTGAAATTAGCTTTTATATAATTGATCGTACCTGGAGATCAGGATCCGATATGGCTGGCGTCGAGCGTTGTTGAAGGACGGTTGATGAGGAGAGGAGGGGGTGTACCTGCAAGACACTCCGATGCTAAAGTAATAGACTGAGCAAAGAACGCGCAAGTACGAGAATAAGGGTGAGAGAATTGAATAATCGACCCTCTCGTGTGAGAGGGTTTATATATTGTCCTTGGTGGATGGCTATTAGCTCAAACCGTTGGGCGCAGACCGTGAAATCTGTATGAATATGCAATGGTCAAAACTAGCCGTTAGGGGATTTTATCCCGGTCGATTCAGCCTTGGTCGACACAGACCATCCTCCCGAGCATGATGCTCGACGAAGATCGTGTTGGGCCGCTAATTTGTCTGGGCCAACTCTGAAAGTTAGGCCTAGCCGAAACAATAATTATGTGTTATTTATTTAGTTTTATATTAAGTATATAACATATTTTTAGCGGGAAAAAAAACTTATCCCGCTATCCGCTATCCCGGTATCCCATTTTTTGGGTCAGTCGCTCCATGCCGCAATCCGTAATTAATAATTATGTTTGATAGTTATGAAAAAATAATAGGATTTAATTTAGTTTCTCAACAAAATAATTGGAAATTTATTTTCTATTTATTTACAAACTATTAGGTTAATAAATAAAATTTAGAGAAAAAAGATAGAAAAGAAAATAATAATTATTTAGTAGTTTGGTAGAAAAATAAGATGAAATAAATATAAGATGACATGAATACATATTATAAAATGACAAAAATATCTGAGTAATAAGATTTCTTTACAAAAATATTATTAGAAATAATGCATATATATATATATATATATATATATATATATATATATATATATATATATATATATATATATATATATATATATATATATATATATATATATATATATATATTAAATTCTTAAATAATACATAATAGTATTATTGTTGTTCGATTGATTAATTATATTTCATATTATTTATTAATTATAAAGAATTATTTATGAATTAAATATTATTGTTTCCAATTTAATAATTTATTTTATTTTAATATTTTTTTACATAATTATAATTATTTAAGACCATTTATGTCATTTTATAAGCATAATTTTCTATATTATTTAATTCATTTCCTCTCATAAAAAAATTAATTAATCATTTTACATTTTAATTTTTCTTCTTCTTTTCACTCATCCATTTAAATTTGAGCATAACACCGACACAGTTGTTTAATTAAAAAACTGCATTTATGAACCGTCATTATTCATTTATTGACCCTCGTTTTAATGAAAAAGGAGGCTCGACCAATATTTTCACAGGTAGGCAATAGGCTACATGTGTAAGAAAAACCCTTGTCTTTTATTGCCGGCGTCCAATTTAATATAGTACTTTGTTTTATTCTTTTTTTTTACAAATATATTTCTTCCTTTTTATTTTAGATAATTAAGAAAAATAATTAATTTTGTATAAGAAAGAGGAATTATATATGATTTTATTTATTATTTAATAAAAATAAATTTAAAGAATTGAAAAGAAAAAATAATAATAAATGATAAAGTGTATATTAAAAAAGTATTATCGATGATTTATAATTTGATTATTTCCTTGTTCGAAGACACAAGTGAAGATTTGTCATTTAGAACCTGGTCCTCCCTCTATTTGTTTGGACACCTTCCATAAGTATTAGACTCGAGACCACTAATTAACGGGCATGGTTCGTAGAAAAAAAATGTGTTCCTAAAAAAATTATAATTGAAGAGCGAACCGATGGTCTTTTGTAAGGAGCTTAACATATAACATCTTTAATAATTGATAATATTATATTTGTCTTTGTAAGTCACTTTTGTATCTTTTGATATATTGAGGTAGATTGATTGTATGTTGTTAATTGTTCACTCATAAGCTTTTAAGCAAAAGTGTATTGTTCTTAGTTGAAAGCGTTTAAGCAAAACTAAGTATTGTAGTTGGAAGAATGTTCTTCTCTTTTTGATTTCTTGCGGTATTGTCATTGGTTTGTGAGTGTTAGGAAGTGGGATGAGGGTCTCACATCTAGAAGGTTACACAAGGTAGTGATTAGACGATAAGTTGTAAACATGGAAGTTTCGCTTTGAACTAATACGGTCATAGTGAATTTCCTTCATGGATTGGTAGCCCTAAGATGTATGTGACGTTGCACCGAACTAGGTTAACAATTGATCGTGTTATTGATCTTTCAGCAATTTAATTATACATATTTTAGAGTTTGATATAATTGTTCTGTCAAATAGAAGATGTTGTAACTTCTGTCTTGACATTATGTTCTGATGTTGGGACATCAATATTAACATATGTTAGAGTGTCAGAATTTCAATTTTGAATTCAGAAATAGGCAACACTTGTTAAGTGTTGCAGTAGGTTTGAATTTAGAAATAAACAACACTTGTGAAATGTTGAAGTAGGTTTGAATTCAGAAATAGACAACACTTTATGAAGTGTTGCCGAATGCGAAACAATGCAACCTTTGAAAACTGTTGTCATAGGCGAAACAATCCTACATTTGATAAATGTGTTGCTGTAGGCGAAACAGTACAACGTTTGAAAAGTGTTACTGTAGACAAAACAATACAACATTTTAAAAAAATGTTGCTGAAAATGTGTTTCATCAAGGGTCACAACCTTATGAAACAATACCACTTTGACCTATAAATTTAGCATTTCGAATTCAGAAAAATACATGAGAAAAGCATATCCTCTTCACACAAAATTTCAGATTTCATCTTCCATACATTCGAATTTTCATCGATCTTGTACAAACTCGTGCATAGACTGAATTATCTTGGATATTCTTACGTAGAAACTTTAAGACAATTTAAGAATGTCTGAAATACTATAAAAAAATGATTCATTTACGATTCTAGTTTCGGTATAATTTCTTTACAATCAATTTTCTAACATCACTAACTCTCATAATTGGATTTCATGTTTATATCTTAGAATTAAGTTATCTTTACACAATAGTATTCATTCTCTGTTAAGAGAAATATTTTAATAAAACGATGTAATGTGAATCAAACATAATTATATAAAACAATCTATGAAAAAATGTTTTGCTCGTCTTATAAGCTATGATATAAAAAAATGTTAATAAATGGCATGTTCACCAAAAATATGTTGATGATGAAATAGTTATGATACTCTTGAGATCTAAATCATGATTAATATCTAAATATATATTAAGTAGCATACACTTTTTCTTTGATGGACCAAACATTTACATTAAATTTCCTATAGTTGTGTCCATATATTAGTAATTAAATTGGGAAAATATAAGTGATGGCTTCATGCTTGTCATGATAACAACCAACTCAACTACTTCTATTATATTATTTGATTCGGTATTATTGCATAAGGAATTATAGTGCATGCATTATCAATATATAACTTTTTTACACTTAAGATCTAATGTCAATTCCAATGAGATTTTTAACTAGTAGAATTTGATAATATTAGAAAGTCTTCAAGAATTGCACCAAACTAAGATAAATTCTCCTTTTCTAGCACTAAGTTGCAATATACCTAAAAATGACCATGTTTGGTTGAAGTGCTCCTTTAGTAAAACTATTGAATAGCATTAAAGACTATACCATGCTGAAACTATTTGATTTTTGTCTAGAGATTCTAGAAACTCTTGGATTGTTTTCCACTTCAATGTTTTGAGTTTTACTATGCATCGTGCGCGTCAATTGCAATCACATGTATACCAAGTAAATGAAATTTAGCTATCTAACAATTTACAATCACCTTAGACATAATTAATTTAAGTAAACATTATTATACAACAGAGTTAAATATTGATCATACATTTATTTTCAACTCAACATATGCATAATATATCATATATACAAATCTAAAACAAAAATAAGATGTTATAGGTGAGGTTAATTACTTTACTAGAATTTCACCTCAATGATTCTCATTAGATTCTGGTATCAAGAAAAGGGTTGAAAACGCCTTTTAAAGGTAAAAGATAAAACACAATGTGTTTCCATGAAACACGTGTTTTAGAAAAATGCGGAAATATATTGTGTTCCCAACAAAAACATTGCATTCCTCCCAAAAGTAAAATGTTGTCGCGAACAAAAAAGTTTTCAAATAATCACCATAATTTTTCACTTTGACTTTAAAATCTATGTTTAACCATCAACCACTTTACTTGTCTCTCCAAATCTTAAATCATTATTCAATGAACTTGAACAAGATAATTCTTGAACCTTGATCTAGACACTTCCATCCACTTTCACCTAACTACTCTTTCTTTCTTAGGTAGTTTAGCAAGCCCACAAGTATGACTCTTCATCAATGATGATTTTACCATTCACTGTCTTTATCCATATTTGACTCCATTTGCTTTAGAATCCTTCCTGAAGGTTTATCGTTCTAAGTCCTACAACTTTTCAATCACATTCAAAGTATAACAACCAAGTTCAGCACAACCGTATGCTTGAGATGGTACAATTTTCTTCCCTATCTTGTCACGAGTCAAATGATAATCATGAGCGCGTGTAAATTTCCCCCCACTAAAACTAGAATTAGAAGTCTTAACTCCCTCCTCATCCCTAGTCTCCTTAAAAGGAATATTTATCTCAAATTTAGTCTTCTCCACTATAGTTTCTAATTACTTTACCTACAGGCATTTGCTATTCCTGCCCTTACATGCCTCACTAAAATTAATGCAATTATGATGAACGTTGACCCTCCAGATACCACCTTCCACAAATTCTAACCAATCTCACCTTTAGAATAACCAATGAAGGCACACTTCCTAACTTTACCATAAAGTTGGACTAGTTTGATTTGCACAATAGGAAAAAAATTGAAGACCTTCAAATTAAAGTAGTTTATCGGTTTTCTACTCCAAACCTCCATAGATGTCTTGAATTCAATTCGTGTGTGTCTTTGCACCAACCTTATCCCAAAAATTATTTGGCAACCAAAGTCTTAGCAACATGCTATAAATGGTTCAATACATCTATATCCCTTGTTTCCTGCAAAACACATTAAAGGGTGTTGTGAATCTGATACCTTAGAAACAAAGTATAATAGGTTTCTTTGTGATCAAGAAACCCACAAAGGTTAGGATTTAGGGTTACCAAAGATAACAACAAGGATTGGTTATAAACTGCTATTCTTTCCTTTCTCTTAAAACAAGATTACAAGTATACAAGAATAACAAATAACCTCTCTTACTTTTGAATTAGGGTTTTATCTTCCTATTTTGCCTTATACAAAATATGAGAGACTAGTATGCTATTTATAATAAAACTAACATTCTAACCTAATGAGCTTTTTAATAATTACCCATTACAAGCTAACTTAGGGTACAAGCTAACTTAAACAATTGGATCCATAATATAAGGCCCAATTAAACAATAACATGTGAGCAGACTTCGACGACATGTTATTCATATTAGGGTTTGTTCCAATATTCCACAAATCTCCACCTTGGAACACACCTTATACTAACAAGAAATAAACTAGCTTTCTTCATGCAACTTTATCAACTGCGTACAGTGGAAAAACTTGCAACTGAGCAACGTCTTGGTGATCATATCAACAACATTGTGATCTGTCTAAACCTTCAACACTTGGACTTCTCCACGCTCAATTACCCCTCTAATGAAATACAACCTCACATCAATGTGCTTGGTTCGCTCATGATAAGTTGAGTTCTTCGACGGGTGTATTGCATTTTGACTATCACATTTAACAGTGATACTTCGACCTTGAAGTTTCAGCTCCTTTGCAAAACCTTTAAGCCACAATGCTTCCTTTACAGCTTCAGTTAGGGCGATATATTTTGTTTTAGTGGTTGATAAGGAAACAACCTTTTGAAGTGTTTCTTTCCAACTAATTGTTGTGCAAAACATAATGAAAACATATCCAGAAATAGATTTTCTGGAATCCATACAACCTGCATAATCAGAGTCGACATATCCTTCGATTGCTGCTTTACTATCTTCACCCAAGGCTCCACCATATATTAAGACTCTATTCAGATACCTATTTATGTACCTTAGAATCCACTTCAATGCTTGTTAGTGAGCCTTTCTAGGATTTGACATGTACCCGCTTACAAGACTTACTGCATATGTTATGTCGGGTCTAGTACATACCATAACATACATCAAAGAACCTATTATATTAACATATGGAATTCTATTCATATAAGCTCTTTCAATATTAGTACTGGGACACTGATCTATACTCAGCTTGAATTGAGGGTTTGTTGGAGTCACAACAGGCTTTGAATTCGACATATCAAAATTATTAAGAATCTTCTTCAAGTATGCCTCTTGAGATAAGCATAATCTCGATTGCTTTCTATCTCTCCGGATGGCAATCCCAAGAATCATGGACGCAGCTCCCAAATCTTTCATATCGAACTCCTTATTAAGTTCAACTTTCACCCTCATTACATCTTCGACATTGTTGCTTGCTATTAGAATATCATCCACATAAAGCAACAAAATAAAAAAATGAATTAGCTGGTCGAAATCTGAAGTAAACACAATGGTTGAACTAACTTCTGACAAAACTTATGCATGCTATGAACTTGTCAAATCTCCTATTCCACTTTCGAGGTGATTTTTTCAGCCCATATAAAGATCTCTTTAGTTTGCACACATACTCTTCTTTCCCCTCTTCGACATACCCTTCAGGTTGCCTCATCAGGATTGTTTCATCAAGATCACCATACAACGCAATCTTCACATCCATTTGTTCCAGCTCAAGGTCGAACTGTGCCACCATGGCAAGCAACATTCGAATGGACCTGTGTTTTACAATAGGAGATAACACATCATTAAAGTCAACACCTTCTTTCTGAGTGAACCCCCTTGCAACTAACTCTGCCTTGTATCTCTTCGACGTCACTCCTTCGATTCCTTCCTTAACTTTGAAAATCCTTTTACAGTAGACTAACTTGGCTCCAACAGGTTTCTTGATCAGTTCCCAAGTATTGTTATCATGAAGAGATTTCATCTCATCATCCACGGACTTCAGCCATTCAGTCTTATTTCGACTCCTCATAACTTCCTTATAGTCTCTAAGTTCTTCGTTTAGAACCTCACTTGCAGAGATTAATGCATAAGCTATAAGATCTGCATACCTAAGTCTCTGAGGTGGCTTGATAACTCTTCTTGACCTGTCTCTTGCCAGCAGGTAGTCATTATCAGTCTCCTCATCTTCAAAAGCAGTTTCTGCTTCTTCTTCGACTTCATTTGGGTCATGCAATTCAGTATTACTATGTTCCACCTAAACACGAATTTATCCCTGTTCTAACTCTTCGACAACATCGTCAGTTTTATTGAAAGCCATCTCAACTTCATTGAAAATTATATCTCGACTGGTGATACACCTCATGTGACCTGGCTTTAGGTACCATATCCTATAAGCTTTGACTCCTTCAGGATATCCCATGAAAATGCATTTTAAAGTTCTAGGTTCGACCTTTTTTTGTTTAATGTGAGCATAGGCTACACAGCCAAATACTTTCAATTTGTCGAGAAATTTAGTCTTCTCCACTATAGATTCTAATTACTTTACCTACAAGCATTTGCTATTCCTGCCCTTACATGCCTCACTAAAATTAACGCAATTATGATGAACATTGACCCTCCAGGTACCACCTTCCACAAATTCTAACCAATCTCACCTTTAGAATAACCAATGAAGGCACACTTCCCAACTTTACCATAAAGTTGGACTAGTTTGATTTGCACAATAGGAAAAAAAATTGAAGACCTTAAAATTAAAGTAGTTTATCAGTTTTCTACTCCAAACCTCCATAGATGTCTTGAAGTCAATTTGTGTGTGTCTTTGCACCAACCTTACCCCAAAAATTATTTGGCAACCTAAGTCTTAGCAACATGCTATAAATGGTTCGATACATCTATATCCCTTGTTTCCTGCAAACCACATTAAAGGGTGTTGTGAATCAGATACCTTAGAAACAAAGTATTATAGGTTTCTTTGTGATCAAGAAACCCACAAGGGTTAGGGTTACCAAAGATAACAACAAGGATTAGTTATAACTTGTTATTCTTTCCTTTCTCTTAAAACAAGATTACAAGTATACAAGAATAACAAATAATGCCTCTCACTTTTGAATTAGGGTTTTATCTTCCTATTTCCCCTTATACAAAATATGAGAGACTAGTATGCTATTTATAATAAAACTAACATACTAACCTAATGAGCTTTTTAACAATGACCCGTTACAAGCTAACTTAGGGTACAAGCTAACTTAAACAATTAGATCCATAACACAAGGCCCAATTAAACAATAACATGTGAGCAAACTTCGACGATATTAATTCGTACTAGGGTTTGTTCCAATATTCCACAAAGGGCTCCAATAAAACTACGTCTTTTTTCAGTTATTCTTCCATTAACATGCCTTGATCTTAAATTTCATAGCTAGTCTCTGTCTTGAAAGTCTTATATAATTAGTTATGCATGACCAATAATATTGGAACCATCTAAATATATAACACATATTTTAGACCATTTGACCATGATCCCTATACGAAATTTTCAACACCTCATGTTCATCTCTACGGTAATAGCCTATATTATCAAACATTATTATGGATAACAAAATTCATCTGAGCTCAGGGAAGATATCTCACATCGCATAAAAGAAACTCTCGATTATAAAAAAATTTAAGTTTTAACGTACCAATACGATTAACCTTACAAATGTTATTGTCACTGAGTCGAACGACTCCACCTTCTTTTAGATTCAAAATCTTTATTTTTTCCTTGGACACATGGGATAAGAGCATCAATCTAAACAAAGATGAATCAGTAGAATAATAAAAAAGAGAATCGATAGAGAAATAAGTGGCAGAGTAAAAATAAATAATATAAATAAAAAGATAAAAAGATAAAGGGATAGAAAGACCACACCATAAATTTACTCTTGTTGAACAACATAAACCACTTGGTCTATTCCAGTCTTAGATAGTTTTTCCTTAAGATTTACACTAAAATAATCTTAAGTTTTTACACAAGATCAGGCCATACAACCTTATAAAACAACTTGAACTTTTGCACATGATCATCTTAATAACCTTCCACAAACAACTAGAGTTTTTACACATGCTTAACTGAATAACCTTAAATCAATATACTTCCAGGTTTAGCTTGCTACCTTCAAAACAACAAAACTTCAAGCTTTAATTTCTTTCAACTTTATTGACTTAGATTGTCACGTTCTTACATTTACATTTGCTAGTACAATAATTTATAATTATGAATCCTTTAATCATTGTAGTTACAGTAAAATTTGTTTCCTTTAAACTGAATGATGTACTTTTAACGATAAAACAATTAAAAAAAATCAATAATTATGTACACATAGAATCATGTCTTTTTGAGGTTTGTGAGACAAGCATATGTGGATTAATTATATTATTTCATCTTTACAGCTTGTACTTTTTGTTTATGTAATCCATGTTCTCTAAACATTGTTTAGATTTTAGTTTTCTACAAATTCATAGAAAATGATATATTTTATTTGGCCTGCAGTCTGTTTTTGAACTTTGAACAATATAATTGTATTTTCAAGATCAATAGCTTATTAGTAATATTACATTTAGTGTGACAGTTTTTTTAAAACTAATTTAGTTAGATATATAGTTAGACATGTGGAGTTTGTTTTCGAAAACCTGTATATATTTTTCACTTTATTCATTTGCGGATGGAAAAACAAATAAAATTTAAAGATTATTGATGGTGTTAAATTGAAAGTTAAATCACATTCAGAGTTTTGATACATGAGACAGAGAATAATGTCAAATTAAATTGTTTTCGTCTAATAAAAATGTAAAAGATCAATAAGAAATTGTCTATCCAATTTGATTAAATTGATTTACAATATAGCAACTCTCTTCAATTTCCTATACTTCAAAAATGTTACAAAATATTTAAAGTGTTTTCCAAACCTTTTTGGTAATCTTAAAGACTAACAAACTCAAGAATAAAATTCTAGAAATTTCTACTACTGTGTCACTATGATTTTTACACATTATGCAATTTGTACCAATAAAATGAAAGAGAACCATATTTATTATTATTGTTGAATCTTTAAAGATCTAATTCGGGTCCGAAAGTCAACCTATAATCCAATAAGCTCTGTCGTGCCACTAGCTGGAAAGCTGACAAAACTATAACATGTTTTTATCTCTTTTTTCCTCACTTGGAGTTTAAAGACATATTACATTAATTATCCACCTTGACTTTAAACTGACGGTGATATCAATTTAATTATTAACCATTTTAGGGTTCTCTTCAAAACTTAAATCACTCTTCAATAAATTTGATCAAGTCCAATCAATACTTGAACCTTGATCATGACAATGATTAGGTAAACATATATGTTGGATTCTCTTATAAGGACACCTTCTAAGCCATAATCTTCTTTGACTTAATAATGTGCATTATAAAATTCAAGCAAATATCAATGTGTTTTGCCCTCTCATGATAAATTTGATAATTGACCAAGTGTCATCCACTTGGTCTATCACAATTTATCTTCACACATTTTTGAACGATTCCTAACTCCCTAATAATGTCTCTCACCCATATAGATTTCTTAGCCCATTCAACAAGTACACTATATCATGCTTGAGTAGTAGATAATGCAGTCAATGATTGTTGATTTTTCTACCAACTTATATTTATCTTAAACAATGTAAACACAAAACATGATAAGGATTTTCTAGTGTCCACATTACCTGTATAGTCGAAATCTACAAAAATCTCTAAAATGTCTTCATCTTGAGTTAACTTTGTGTACTATAAATCACCATTTAAAGAGTAATTCAAATACCACATCACTCACTTCAAAACTTATTAATGAACTTGACCAGGACCTGCTATAAAGAGACTTATTATGCTAATTGCATGTGTTAATTGCATATGCTAAGTCTGGTCAACTACAAATCATACTATATGCTTCCAATCTCAATTGCAAATGGAGTACTCTTAATTATCGTATTCTCTTTCCATGTTACATATCTGAAAGCTTCGTGTGATGATCTTGAAAAATTTAGATTATTTTAACATCTTGTATTCTAAAATGCTCAACCACTTTATTCAAGTAACTAGATCGAGATTAAAAAAATCTTCTTGTAGCTTCTAATGATATCCATCTCTAGGGTTCTTTTAGCTTAACCAAGATATTTTATCGCAAATTCACCATTTCAGGTCTCTAACGCAGTTGACTCGAAAGGGTCAGGCTTATATGTGGGATGTTGCGTGCGAGAAGAGTTTTGTTGAGTTGAAGAAGAGGTTAACGACTGCTCCAATATTGATATTGCCGAATCCGAATGAATCTTTTGTGGTATACTGTGATGCTTCGAAGATGGGTCTTGGTGGTGTGTTAATGCAGAATGGTCAGGTAGTTGCCTATGCTTCTAGACAGCTACGTGTTCATGAAAGGAACTATCTTATCCATGACTTAGAGTTAGCAATCGTGGTTTTTGTGTTAAAGATTTGGAGACACTATCAATTTGGATCGAGGTTTGAGGTGTTAAGTGATCATAAGAGTCTGAAATACTTGTTTGATCATAAGGAACTAAACATGAGGCAAAGGAGATGGTTAGAGATATTGAAAGACTTTGATTTTGATTTGAGTTACCACCCTGGTAAGGCCAATGTGGTTGCAGATGCTTTAAGTAGAAAGACTTTGCATATGTCTATGTTGATGGTAAAAGAACTTAAGATGATTGAGCAATTCAGAGACATGAGTTTGTTGTGTGAGACCACATCTGAGAGTGTGAAATTGAGTATGCTGAAATTGACGAGTGATAATGTGGAAGAGATCCGCTTAGGAAAACAATCAGACTTGAAGTTGGTTGACCAAATGACTTTGATTAACCAAGGTAACAGAGGAGAGTTCCGAATTGATGAAAATGGTATGATGAGATTTCGGGATCGTACGTGTGTTCCTGATAATCTAATTCAAAGAAGAGTATTCTAGAAGAAGGACATTGAAGTAGATTGAGTATTCGTCTTGGAGCTACTAAAATGTACCATGAATTGCAGAAACTGTTTTGGTGGTCGGGTATGAAGAGAGATGTTGCAGAGTTTGTGTATGCATGTTTGGTTTGTCAGAAATCGAAGGTTGAACATCAAAAGCCTTTAGGTATGATGCATCCGTTGAGTATTCCCGGATGGAAATGGGATAGTATTTCTATGGATTTTGTGACAGGTTTGCCGAAGACGGTGAATGGAAATCATTCTATTTGGGTGATTGTTGACCGATTAACTAAGTCGGTGCATTTCTTGCCGATGAAGATTAATCATTCCATGTCAAAGCTATCAAAGGTGTATATTAAGGAGATTGTGAAGCTACATGGGATACCTTCGAGTATTGTGTTGGAAAGAGATCCATGGTTTACATCGAGATTTTGGAAGAGTTTACAAGATGCCTTGGGAACCAAGTTAAGGATGAGTTCTTCTTATCATCCACAAACGGACGCTCAGACAGAACGAACTATCCAATCTTTAGAAGATTTATTGAGGGTTTGTGTGTTGGATCATGGAGATGCGTGGGATAATCATTTACCGTTGATTGAGTTTACTTATAATAATAGTTTTCATGCAAGCATTGGTATGGCTCCGTATGAAGCATTGTACGGGAGGCGGTGTAGGACTCCATTGTGTTGGAATGAATCAGGCGAGAGTGTTGTGCTCATACCTGAGATTGTGCAAGAGACGAATGAAAAGATTAAGATGATTCAATAGAGAATGAAGACATCACAAAGTCGTCAGAAGAGTTATTATGATAAGAGGAGGAAAGCATTTGAATTTCAAGAGGGAGATCATGTGGTTTTGAGGGTTACTCCAGTTACTGGTGTCGAACGAGCTTTGAAGTCCAGAAAGCTCACTCCGCATTTCATTGGACCGTATAAGATTTTGCAAAGAGTCGGAGAGGTGGCATATCGCATTGCATTACCACCGACACTTGTGAATTTGCATGATTTGTTTCATGTGTCGCAACTGAGGAAGTATATTGCAGATCCATCGCATGTGATTCAGATGGATGATGTTCGAGTAAGAGATAATTTGATTGTGGAAGTTTTTCCAGTTCAGATAGATGGTAATTAAGAGGTAAAGAGATTTCCTTGGTGAAGGTACTGTAGGTTGGACCAACTGGTGATAGTTGAACTTGGGAGCGAGATGATCAAATGAAAGAGTCGTATCCGATGCTGTTTGCTTCAGGTACATTTTCGAGGATGAAAATTCTTAAGTGGAGGAGAGTTGTAACACCCCAAAGTATATTTTTTATTAATTGATGTGTTTTCTTGTGAAAATTTGATGTTTATGATGTTATTTGATGTTCTGTGGAGTTTTGAGGGTATCTTAATATTTTATTAATATTAGAATATTAAGTATAATGAGTTTAGTTTATTATTTGAGATTAAATTAAATAATATAAGAGGAATTAGAGGAGAAAGGTAATGTGGTATTTTGGCGGAGGATTAGTGAGGGTATTTTGGAGAAGATCTATTTAGGTCTTAGGGGCAAGAGTGATAAAAGGGAGTATGTTGAGTTTTGTGCGATCAATTGGAACGATCGCACTTGTAGGAGAAAATCTCTGAAGAAAAGGAGAAGCTAGGACTTGAAGGTTGAAAAGATTTTCGAGTAGATTATTGAAAAGCTTACGGAACATAAGGTATGGGGAGTAATTCTATTTCGGTATTGTAATGTGGGAATAAAGTTGGGGGTTTGAGGTATAGTTTTAGGGTATAGGGTTTGGATTAATGATTTTGTGTTTTGATGATAATTTTATGAGGATTTGATGAATATAATGATGTTAGAAGATGTATTTGTTGTTATTGTGAGGTATGTTGATGTTGAACATGATTTTGCTATTATACTGATGTTAAAATGTGGATTTTTGAGGAGTTTATCGCAGAACAAGAATTATGGAAATCGCAGAAAATCTACAGAATTCGCGAAGCTCGCTTAACGAGCGAGTCAAAATCTGGAAATTCCAAAACCTGTGAGTTACTCGCTTAGCGAGACCTAAAATGTTGAAAAATGTTATTTTTGGTTCAGAAAGATGTTTTCTCGAGGTGGTTGGCTGTTATGATGTTGTAGAGTTGTCGTATGATGTGTTTTAGGGGCTATATAAGTAGAATTAGTGATTAAATGACGTATGATGAGTTATTTGATTTTCTTTGAGTTATGAAGTATGATTTACATGATGTAAAGGTATGAGGTTCAATGAGTATATAATATGATGACATGAGTGAGTATGAGAATTATGATTAATGATGAATGTGGATGCAATGTTTATGACGTTTTGAGGATGATGTGCGTATATTTTGTCTTGCATTCATGACATTGAATTATGAGAGGACTTCGGTCCATTGGTAGCTTCAATCCCATTGTGCGGATTGAAGTGATATGATGTTATGATGTGCTCCCTTAGTGGAGGGTTGATGACCCAGTGTCCATCCATGAGGACATTTCGGTACCACATGCATAATAAGAGGTTGCATATCATTCTAAATGGCATAACATGATTTGCATTGATGTGACGTTAAAATGTAATTGATGTTGTGTATAAATGAGTTATGATGATTTGTTGTTATGATGTGTCGTAATTGGAGTTGTACATGATGAAACTAGTGATGATAGAATTGTTGTTGTTGTTATGTTTGTTTTTAAATTCTCATTCTATTATTACTTTATTAAATGTGAATGTACTCACTATGCCTGCCTTTTGGTGATGGTTTATTATGCTATCCTGCAGATAATCAAGGTTAGTTCGGTGCGCACTTAGCTCGGAGTTAGTGAGGTGTCTTGTTAGTTAGAAATGGAGTCATGCTCTATGTCCAGTAACATCGAGATGAATTTTCCGTTTGAGTTGTTTTATGTTTACTTGAATTAAGATGTTTTCTTGGAGTACTTTTGATTTAAACGATGTTTGAATTAAACTATGAGGTTTTTATTTTATTGAAGAGGAAGATGATGTTTTGTTTTACCGCTGCGTATTTATTCAAAAAAAAAAAAGATGTTCAATTGTGTTTTCATGATTTTATTAACCCGTGTTACGGGACAGAACTCAATGTGATGATGATACATGATATTTTGAGTTATATTTGAAGAATGTGATATCCTTTTATGAGTTTTACTCTAATAATTGATTAAGAATGTGTATTAATTGTGACGGGGTAGAAATGGGTGTTACAGACAATGTCATATACATGTGTCAATTTAATTGATATCATAATTGAAAAAAATAGATGAAATCTTTAATTCGTCTGACGCCATCACTACGTTTTAAACTTTTTTATTTTATTTTATTTTGAAAATGGAGTAGATTGAGATTTTTTTAAAACTTGAATTATTTTGAAAATAAAATTGAAAATTTGAATTATGAGTAAATATTTTTTTAAATCATCATTTAGCTGATATTTTATTTTAAAATGTGACATTCCATTTTTTAACCCTGATAACCTATATTTTATTGTTACCAACAACAAAATTTGAGTGAATTTAAAAATATCTATGAACATTGACCTATACATCCATCCACTCTCAAATTTCAGATCTAATACCAAAGTTTGAAAATATAGGTCATTTTCACACACTAGAAAATGTAGAAAAACCTAATAAAACCGCGTGAAATACAGTGGAAACCTAATAATACACTTGAAAAACTAGGGCAGAATCTCAAGTACTTATTATGTGCCATAATAATTTATTTTCCTTATCTTGTTAATTAAACTATTTTGTGCTGGAACTATGAAGGTTTCTTTTTCTTTTGAATTAGGACAAAACATTTAAAGGAAAAAGTCAAAGGTAATTAATTTATTAATCTAGCAAAAGAATCGAGCCAGCACCGACTCTATCAATATTCCAGTTATTGTGATTACTTTATTCCTTGCTTTCAGCTATATTCACATCTTGTTAGCTACATGTCCTTTTCTTGTTCCAATTATGTTCCATTAAAGAATCAAATCAAAAGGAGAGGAGGGCCAGTGTCAGATCTAGGAAATAAATCCTTACTTGTTTGACATGGATCCATGAAATAGTACTAATTAGTAGTACTACTCAAAAATATATATTAGGATATTGAAATTTATTATTTGACATCTTAGACACTATAAAACCTATATATATCAATCACTTGTTCTATTAACAAATTAATTAGATTTAGTTTTATGTTTTTCTGGATTACAAATAGGAAGATGAATTAGATATTTGACATCTCAGGATCCACCATGAATCTATCATATTTATAGAATTTTGTATTTTATTATTTACTTTTAATAATTTAAAATATTAATTGTATGATAATTTTTATTTGCATTTATTATTTAAAATATTTAAAATGTGTTAAAAAAAATTTAAAATATTTTAATGTAATTTGATGATAGAAAAAATGAGAGTTTCTATTAAAATGAATATAACCATGCGAATCGGCAGTCAAATTTTTTTTTTTCTTCAAAAAGTCTTTGAATTAAAAATAGAATACAAATGAGTATTCTAACCCTCACACAAAAAGAGAGATTACCTCAAACCCAACAATCATCATTCCAGCTCCCCATCTCCCTTACAACAACTTCTTTCTTATTGCTAGCCCTATATGCAAGTGGAAAGACCTCCAACAATGATCTATCATCAGGCCACACCGCCGACCAAAACAAAGTTCTTCTTCCATCTCCCATTTGAAAACGCATCGAATTACCGAAACTAAAACCGCGATCATCAAAAGATGTATTGGAAACCAAATCCTTCCACCAAGAGGAAGATGATATATTATGATTAAAAGATTCTAATAAAACCAAAGAATTAATAGAACCATATCTTGCCACCAACACTTGCTTCCACAAACTATTGGATTCGAATAAAATCCGCCATTTCCATTTAGTTAATAAAGCAATGTTAAACTTTTTGAGCCTTTGAACCTTTAAACCCCCCGACTCTTTATCTTTGCAAACTATATCCCACTTAATCCAACATATATTCTTCTTTCCTCCCTCTTTTCCCCACAAAAAGCTCATTCTAATATGATCAATTTTCTTCCACACCATCACCGGAGCCTTATAAAATGAAAAGAGAAAAGTAGGAAGGCTAGATAAAAAATTAATTATAGTAACCCTTCCAGCCATAAACAAACACCCTCCATTCCAACAAGATAATTTACCTTTGATCTTATCGATAATAGGCCTCAAAGTCGAAATTCTTCTTGGATTGAAACCAATAGGTATTCCAAGAAAATTAAATCCGACCGTATCTACCTTACAAGAGAGGAATCCAACTGTTGCCCTTATAAAATCTTCATTGACATTAATACCTATCAACCTGCTCTTGTGAAAGTTTACTCCCAGACTGGAGACTAGTTCAAAGCTTTGAAGAATAGCTTTAAACGCCCAAATATTACCCACCCGCCGCCTCCCACCAATAAAGTATCATTCGCAAATTGGATTACATCCACAATAACATTCTCATCAATTCTAAATGCCTAAAATATCCCCAAACTAGAAGCCTTGTTAACCAATTTAGTTAACGTTTCTACTACACTAACAAATAGGAATGGAGAAAGTGGGTCACCTTGTTGGAGGCCCCTCGAAACCTTAAAATCCTCTGTTGGGCTTCCATTCACTAAAATGGAGACAAAACCAGAAAAGACACACAACTCCATCCAAGACATCCAACGGTTACCAAATCCCGTCTTCACCATGGTCTTTCTAAAAAACACCAAATCAATACAATCATAGGCTTTTTCAAAGTCTACCTTGAATAACAAACACTCCTTCTTATCTCTAATATCAAAATCGATGACTTCATTCGCCACAACAACTCCATCTAGTAACATCTTATTAGGGATGAAAGCCGAATGATTGCTAGAAGTTAGACCTCAAATAACTCTCTTAAGTATCGAATCCAAAAGTTTTGCAAGAATCGTATACATACTCCCCACCAAACTAATAGGTCTGTATTCGTTCAACTCTTGAGGATTTGCCACCTTCGGAACAAGAGCCAAAAATGTTAAAATGAAAGCCTTAAGTAAGAAAGCATGTTGCTGAAAACCCATCAAGAAATTGCATATGTCGTCTTTCATAAAGGGCCAACAATTCTTAACGAATGTCAGATTAAAACCATATGGGCCCAGACTTTCAGATCCATCACACCCCCATATAGCTTCCTTAACACTCTGTTCTTGGAATTGAGCCTCCAAAAATTGGACTTCACTTTCAGACAGAGTGTTAAACTCTATTCCTTCAAGATCCGGTCTAGGCTCCGCGGAGCAAGATAATCTTTTCATGAAAAATTCCTTCACCGATCTTTTAACCTCTAAGACCAACTCCACCTCTCCTCCCTCCGTATTAACCACACCGATGAACTTTCTTTTGGCTCTACCTTTAGTGAAATTATGGAAAAACATCGAGTTTCTATCTCTATAGTTATTCCACTTAACTCTTGATTTTTTAATCAGAAGGTTATCCTTGATTTTCAAATTATTCCATATATTCTTCCATGCTTTCGATCCGACCTCCGCCAAATCTTCAATTTCATCATTTACCGCACTAATCAAATCAATATCAAGTTGATTAATAACCTCCACGTTCTCCTCCACTTTAAGATCAATCCAAACATATACTTCATTAATCCACACTTTCAAACACCCCCTCAACAACCTCATCTTCTCCTTTAGAGTATAATCGCTCTTACCGCTCACTTTCATGCCCCTCAACTTCTCTTTGACAAACTTTAGGAACTAAGAGTGTTCAAATAACCTTCAAAATAAGAATAACAAAACATATATCATAAGAAAATGTTATTAATTTGTAATCATCGATGTTAAATAACATAAAAAAGTATAGTGCATTCAGTGATTAATACTAACTTGAATTAACATAAGTAACAATGTCGGAGTGCGAGAAATCGCAATTGAAATCATGTTTTTCACTAAAGAAGTCATTACCATAGTCATAGATGGTAAAGCAACACCTTACTGCTATTAAAAACCAGTTCTTAATTGCTTTAATTCTTCCAAGAAACAATATGGCCTCCATAGATAAGCACCTAAATGAAAAAATATTGTAGTAACCATAACATACATAAACAACATAATCACTTAATTAATCTCATAATCAAAAGAGAAACAAACCAACCAATCACAGTTGAAGAACCATTTGGATCAGTCAACACAATCCTTGGAAATCCATCTTTATCTTGAAACACATTCAAAGAAATTTGTAGCGAAAAAGCTATCGATTGCAGCAACCTGAACCTCAGGAGTTACTCACAAACAAATTCACTTTCACTTTTCTCCAATCCACAAACTGCAATCAATAAAAAAATCAAAAAATGATCTCAATTTCATCTTCATCACCACACATCATAACAACATCAAAACAATATTTATTTATATGTATACTAATCATGTCTTATAATATTAATCATGTATAACCAACTCTTTAGAACAACAAAAAGACCATAGAAAATTAATTAGATTTTATGAAGCTGAAGATGACAACATGAAAAGGGTTACACAAAGATTAAATTAATAGTCAAATACAATGTCGGTAAAATAAAACATCCCTTTCGGTTCCTTTGAGATGCTCTGCCCACTCGAATCCTTAATCTTCTCCAGTTTTTCAAATCCATTAATGGAGAAAAGAAACAACAATGGTTCAAAATAATGGAAACAGAAAACATCAATATTTGAAGCATATGGAGAAAAATTAATACTTTACCCAAATATGTGGTAACTGGTAAGCATGAAGTTTACCATTCCAATCGTACCTTCTAAGATTGTTGTCAACACATCTTTCGGAGTCGCTTCCACGGATGGAATGAGGATCAACTTCTCTTCACACCCGATAAACACAGAATTAGTAGACAACCAATCCATTCCCAGGATAACATCAACTTTCTTAAGGGTTAGACAAATAAGATCAATCTGGAAAACTCTACCATCCAAGGACAAAGTACAATTCTCACACATAAGAGGTGTCTCAACGGTTTCATCCATAACGGTAGTAACCACCATCGGAGGAGACAAGGGAAAAACTCGCAACCCAAGTCGCTCCAGACAACTAGTAGACACAAAAGAGTGTGTCGCTCCATAATTAAATAAAACAAGACAAGGATTGTTCATTAACAAGACATGTACCCGCAATAAGAAAGTTGTCGGCTTTAGTCTTTCTAGCATCCATAGTATAAACCCTTGCTTGAACTTGATTCCTTGGCTTGGTACAATCTCTTAACAAATGGCCTACTTCATTACAAATGTAACACCTTACTCATCCATCCCTTTGACACCTACATAAATGACGCTTGTTACATATCTTACACACGGGTGGAGTGTTAGGTCCAACACTTTGAACTTGTTTCCCTTTGAAGGATTGAGGCCTTGGTCTAAAAGGTTGATTAGTCCTTCCACGGTCACTTTGAACAACTCTTCCAACACTTGCTTCATCTTGCACCTTCATCAAGCTATGCTCAGCAACATAACATTGTCTCAACATTTCAGAGTAAGTAGTGAACTCCCTTTGAGAGACACTATGAGAAATCTCGGCCCTTAGTCCAAACAAAAACTGATCAATCTTCCACCGTTCATCTGGAGCATACATAGCTTGCCTAGAATAAGCCGCCATGTCTTCAAAATTTTTTACATAACTGGCCACCGTCATGCTTTCTTGTCTAAGCTGCTGAAATTCAAATTCTTTATGGGTCCTCAAAGAACTCGAAAAATACTTTTCCATGAAAGTTGTCTTAAAATATTCCCATACTTTCAGAATTCCTTGCAAAATCATGAGATTAGAAGCACTCTCCCACCACCTAGCTGTAGGACCTTTCAACAAATGTGACGTAAAGGTCACCTTATTCTCTTCACTACATAGCATGATCTGAAAGATTCTCTCCATTCCAGTTATATATTCATGAGCTTTAACCGGATCCAAACCACCCTGAAATTCTTGAGGATTCATGCGGAAGAAATCACGAAAAGTTACACCTTCAGTTTCAAGAACGACCACCTGAGAATAAAGACCCCCATTCATCTGGTGCATCATCTCTTGCATAAACTAATTCTGTTGCTGTTGCATCTACTGTATGAACTGAAAGAGAGGAGCATTCCCTTCACCACCTGACTGATCATTAATATGAGGAGTGGAACTAGGCCGACCACGAGTTCCACACCTACTAGCCATATCCCTAAATGTCATCAAAACAGGATTAAGTTGATCAGGCTCAATACCACAAACATAACATTTAGTTCTACAGTGAGATTGCTTATATGAACGAAAAGAGACACTTATAATATTCCAAGGCTAGGTCGAGGATACGACCTGCTCTGATACCAACTGTAATACCCATATATAAAAGGCATACTTCAAAGCATATTTTTCATATATAAATTCAAGTTTGGTACTGAAATACAATAAGTTCTTAGTAACACATTTCATAAATATAGCCACTACAACATAAGGTACTAATACAAAAGGCTATACATAATACAAGATGTTCATAAAATAAAAAGTCTAAGAACTAGATCCGAAGATCTCAAAATTCCACAGTGGAAGAAAGCCATCAAACAAGCAAAAATAATAAATTTGCCTTATCTTTACCCTTTGCGGAGCCTGAAGTACCTGAAACAACAACATCAACATGGGGTGAGATAAAACATCTCAGTGAGTTCTCTATCTTAGAGTTATCTCGGCTCTAAAAGGTTCGAATCTAGACACTACTCAAGTCGGGGGAAAACCTAGACTTCGAGTTCACATACAACTAGAGACATCAAGGTAAAATAAAAACAGAGAACACAAGGTGCTTTAAGGAATATTTCCCCGCCCAGCCATCTCTTATGGCAAGCAAGTACGAGTCACTTGATCCTTAACATGTAGATAACTTTCCCCGCCCAACCATCTCTTATGGCAAGCAAGCACGTGTCACTAATTATCTACCAAAGGTATTTTCCCCGCCCAACCATCTCTTATGGAAAGCAAGCACGGGTCACAAAACCTTACCACAAAGTAACTTTCTCCGCCCAACCATCTCTTATGACAAGCAAGCACGGGTCACAGTTACTTTTCCAAATGGATAACTTTCCCCGCCCAGCCATCTCTTATGGAAAGCAAGCACGAGTCACGGTCATCCATTAAGAGATTCGAATCCACGGATTAACTATGTTCCCTCTCGGTCGTCCGTCACATAGGACCCCGATGCGAGCCAAACACAATTAAATTAGGATTATAAAGCAATGGGAATACAACCTCCATCAGCTCACAACTACTTAACACGGGGATACTAATTCGGGTATCGGTGTCTAAGCATTGTCATGTCTCTAAATTGGTTCCGTATCAACCTAGGGTAAACCTAGCTACCTCACAAGTTATACCTTTTATTTCCTTTAGTTCACAATTTCCCTAACTTAACATAATTACGGTTTATCGGACAAGTCAGGTAAAAATAATATTTCTCGGCATCATGTGATAGTATATAATTTTAGCTTCAAAACGATATAAAGAACACTCAAATCGGATAACCGAGGAAAAAGTTATGAATTTTCAAAGTTGGAACAAAATAATATTTTTCAGCACATAACAGTGGTAACCGGTTACTACCAGAAGGGTAACCGGTTACTAGTGTAAAATGCGCCCAGAATTTCCAAGTTTTTAACAGATAACCGGTTACTACCAGAAGGGTAACCGGTTACTTGCAGACAGTGGGCAAAAATAGTTGCGTTTCAAAATGCAGAAAATTTCCAAATTCAATCCAAAACACATCAATACCAGAAATGATACTCAACAAAGGTTCCTACACATATTACCAACATACTCATGCATTTTTATCGGTTTTCAACCGTTTAAACTACCGATTCTACGATTTTTCTATCAAAAACCTAAAACTCATAAAACTCAATAGCTCATTCAAAACTAAAACAAAAATTCTAACTATGAACCCACCTCTAGCAAGAAGATTGGAGAGGATTGAGTGATGAATGGATGGTGGAAGCTTCAAGGATCAAGAGTTCTCTTCTTCTTCTTCTTTCTCTTTCTTTCGCTCTTCTTCTTCTTTCTATGTTTCTATTTTTAGAAAACATAAAGAAAAGAAGACTTAGGTCTTAAAGGAAAACATATTTTCCTACCAACGGGTCCAAATAGAGAGTATCCAAAAATGTCTCTTAATCCACAATTTTATAAAATCTCTGAGTCAACTAATATTAGTTAATAAAATAAAATCCCGCTGATTGCTCTAATTATTTCTATTAAAATCTCTTAGAGCAATCTGGAACCTTGTTAGTGTCAAGTAATATTATTCAGAGCATTAAATAAATTACGGGGTATTACAAATAAAAGATACGATGAATTGGAAAAAATAGGGTTAATAATGATTATCATGTGAAATTACTTTTAAGGGCACAAAATTAGATGTTAATATATTTTAATTAGGCTAATTAAGTATTTTTGGTAGTACTTAATTTTTTTTAAAATATTATTAGTAATAGATTATATAGTGGTTCTCCTATAAGAATGATTATATAATACTCTAATACTCTATTTCTAACATCCACCTAATATTTAATGGAGTGAAGTACAAGTGAGTCTTATCATTTTATACGTGGAACCAGTTTTAAAATGATTAGACACACATGAATTTCACCTAATTAAAAGAGTGTTCATGAAATGGATGTGAAGTTTGTAATCAAAAGATAAAAAAAAGTTTTTGGTTGTTTGTAAGAAGCACATGTTCAATATTTTCTCCTTGATATTTATATTGAAGGCCTAAGTCAACATATGTCTCCGATAGAGTATCGAACCATTCTTAAATACTGACTTATAATTCTCTTATTTCATGTTGATGAGGTTTGTCCTATTTACTGCAAGGCGTGTTTGGATACATTTAGGGAACACGGTATTCATTGCAATGAGCTTTCAGGTTTCAAATACCGATATGACTTTGTTAGGGATGCCCTATTTGATATATTTAAGCATGCATGGTTATATGTGAAGAAAAAGACGCTTGTGAATTTCTTAACTGATGTACATGAGGGGAGATCGACTCTTAGGCCAACTGATGTTCTGGTGTATAGTAGGTAGGAAGACAACATACATGTATCGACTTAATTAGAGTTGTTACATTGGTGGGACTAATGACTGCGGGTTTTACTGTGGGACAAGCAAATCTCAATGTTAGAAAGTAAGCATATGTTGAAGAAGAAGAATAAGAAAGAGAGAGAGAGAGAGAGAGAGAGAGAGAGAGAGAGAGAGAGAGAGAGAGAGAGAGAGAGAGAGAGAGAGAGAGAGAGAGAGAGAGAGAGAGAGAGAGAGAGAGAGAGAGAGGATTGAGTTGTAACTAACTCATCTTTGATCAATAATAGATAATGTTAAGTTGTTATAAGTAGTTAGGGAATGACTTTATATAGCTGGCACACAATTGTGTTGACTCAGTACAGTTGGAGATTACACAAATACCCTTACACTATTCTATACATAAACTCTAAAATCTTCCCCTAAAGCCCATCATCACCCTTGAAGAGAGGTCTTGTCCACAACTCTTAGTATTTATATAAGTTGCAAGAATTTGAGAGGTTAGAGAGGCTTGGAGAGGAGATTTTCATACTGATCAAAAGTAGGAATGTGCTTGATAATTGGACTCTTTCTCAACAAGTTTTACCTAATAAAGAATATAACAAGCTTCATATTATTGGTATTGGCATGAAGGATTTATTTTGAGACAAGGCCATTGTATTGAGGTTGTTACATAGCAGCACATGTGTGGTAAAAGGCCTCTTCAGTTCAATCAACAAGGATTGAATCCATAAGACTTCTGCAGTAGAATTAGCCAAGCTCCTGCATTCAACCTCTGTATTAGATCTAGCCACTAGTGTATTCTTTTTTGACCACACTAAGAAATCAAGTTAGGGCCTAGAAAAGTGCATGGCCCATATGTAGATTTTCCGTCATCTGGGTCAACCCCCCCCCAATCAGCATTAGAGAATACAGTTAGTGAAAGAGGATTATGTGTGGAGGCTATTAGAAAATGCATGCCATGATAAATAGATCCTTTGAGATACCTCAAGATTCTTTTTACAACTTCCCAATGACTTTCCAGTGGATTAGAGAGGAATTGTCATGCCTTATTGACATCATAGCTGATTTTTGGCCTGGTGATAATAACATAATACAATGCTCCTACTATGGACCTATAGTAGGTAACATTCTAAAAAACGTTAGTGTCATGTTTAATGAGTTTGAGAATAGAAATCATAGGTGTAGGAACCTCATTTGCATCACTGAGCTTTGATTTGGTTAGAAGATCTTTTAGATATTTGGTTTGATACAGAAACAAAGATCGTTTTTTTTGGATTAGTTACTTCAATGCCCAAGAAATATTCAAGATTGCCTAGATACTTTAGAGAAAACCGAGAATTCAATCTGGCAATTAATGCTTGAACATGAGATGGAGAATTACCATCACAATAATATCATCAAAACACACTAGCATGATGATAGTGTATGTGGATATGACCAAAGTGAACAAAGAAGGATCACACCTACTTGATGTAAATCCTAATGTCCTAAGAGCCATGGTTAACCTTTCAAACTAGGCCCTATGTGCCTATAGATTTCCTTATTGAGCTTGAAAACAAGGTGGTCTGAACTATTGATTTCAAATCCAAGGGGATGCTTCATGTAAGCTTTTTGTTATAGAAGACCATTGAGGAAATCACTATTTACATCTAGTTGAGTAATATGCTTGAAATAGCAATAGTGAGGATTATCCTAAGAGTCACAAGTTTCACAACAAGTGAAAAAGTCTCAGTAAAATCAAACCTTTCTTGTTGATGAAAACCTTTATCCACCAACCTAGCCTTATATTTATTGACTTTCCTATCAGGGTTTTTCTTGACCTTAAACACCCATTGCAACATATAGCCTTCCTGTCATAAGGTAATGGAGCAAGTGTCCATGTGTGATTGGTAATTAATTCCTTGTACTTATCATCCATACCAGCTTCCCACTTAGGATCCTTTAATGTCAGTTTATATGAGGAGGGTTCAAGTTCAAACACAAGTAAGGTGGGATATAATTTGGGTTTGACCAATTTTTCTTTCTAATGGTCATGCCACGTGTGTTATTAGGATTTAAGGGAGGTATCTGCTAAGAGGAGGGGCTAGCTGAGCTAGAATCAGTGGAAGAGGTGGATGGAATGACATTAGGGTTGAAAGATGGAGTAGGTGGATGACTGGAGCTTAAGGATGGTTGAGACTCTGGGAGCCATTAAGGACGGGTTAGATATAAGGATATTATGAAGCAGTGGGAGTGGGATAAAATAACTGATTGGAAGAAATGGAATTATGGATAGAGGATGGAGAAAGGAAGAGGCATAACTTTGAGGGATGGAATTGAAGTCATTGGAAATTGGTGAGGGAGCAATTGGTGAAGATAGAATAGGTGATAAAGGAAAGGTTACAGAGAGTTAGACAATGGACTATTGGATTGAGGAAAAAATTGGTATGCTAGTATGAGATAAGGGAATTTAACTTCATTGAATAAAAAATCCTTGGAAATATATATCCTCCCACTAGGATCAATGAATTTGAAGCCTTTGTGACTTGATGAGTACCCTAAGAAAATGCACTCCTGAGAATGAAACTTGAACTTGTTGGAGAAGTATGGACTAAGATGAGGATAACATGCACAACCAAATGTTTTGAGATGTTTGTAGTTAGGAACAGATCCAAAGAGAATGAAGTAGGGACACTTCATGTCTAGGATGGGGTTGGCATTCTATTGATTAGATATGTGGTAGTGAGGCATGCATGATCCCAAAATTTTAAGGGAATACTTGCTTGAGCAAGCAAAGTAAGCCCTATTTCAACAACATGCATGTGCTTTCTTTCTCTTGTACCATTTTAGTGATGTGTATGAGGGGAAGTCAGGCTTTGAGTTATACCTTTAGTAAGAAACAGTGAGTTCAGAGGTTTGAACTCACTTCCACCATCCGTTTGGACTGACATGATTTTGGTTCCAAATTAAACCTCAATGGATGTGACAAAGTGTGTGAAAGTGAGCATAACACCAGACTTCATTTTCAGCGGAAGCACCCAAGAGTATTTGGAGTATACATCAACATAAGTCAACAAATATTTATAACCATAAGTAGAATTTATAGGAGTTGGACCACATACATCCAAGTACAATAAAAAATTGATTGGCATATGTGGTGTGTGAAAGTGCACTAGGCAGCCTATGTATTTTTCCAAGACAATAAGATGTACAAAAATCAAATGGGGACTTATGTGGCACATGGAAATTGCAAGACTACAACATGGTCCTAAGGGCCTCATTATGAGAATGTCCTAACCTATTAAGCTACAGGCTATAGGAAGAAAAATTATTAGGACTAGTTGTAATAGAAGGCTCCCTGGTGATGTTGTTTATTGATGCATTAGACACACTAGATAAGAGGGAGTGAAAGGAATACAATCCATTTTATTTAGCACTCCCCTGAGCACAACTTCAGAATTGGCATGTGTTTTGACAAAACATTTGTCAACATGGAACTCAAAATACACATTATTATCTTTAGCAAACTGGCTCACAGGCATAAGGTTTTTAGTGATGGAAGGAACCAATAAAATACTATGAAGTCTAAGTGTAGTGTGTGTGATAAGGTGATGAAAGTGAAGCTGAACCAATATAGGTAATTGGCACACCTTGACCATTTCCTAGCAACACTTGACCAATGCAGGTAGAGTCAGACTTTCTGAGAGGAAATCAACATTGTTGGTGACATGATGTGTAACATTTAAATCTGGGAACCATCCCCGAGAGAGATAACTATTAGCATAAAGAACCTTTATTGCAACACTAGTCAATAAGGCTTATGTTTGATGAGTAGGCCTCTGAGTAAAGTCGTATGGTGGACCTCTTAATGAGGGAGCAAGCCACTAGTTAGGGGGAGTATGAGTCCACTGTTTGGATAAATATGGAGGCATACGAGCAGTGGCTCTATTAGTCCATTGGTTCCAATATGGAGGCCTTTGAAAGAGAGCAGATTGCTACATAGTAGTAGTCATAGAGGTATGTCTGTGGTAACACACACTAGCATCAAGACCAGTCTTGAAGCAAATCTGACATTGAATCTTGGATCTGCCTCCAAACCTACCACCTTTTCCTCTTTGAAAACCACGACTGCCACGAAATCCTCTGTGTGACTCACCAAAATTGGACACATTACCAGCACCAAATAAAGTTAAGGGGGGAGGATCATGACTTAATTGAACAGAGGAAGAAGGTGTTGGAGAAGCATCTTGAGAAACATTGACTGAAATAGGTTCAGAAATAACATTCTTTTTTGTTTTCTCCAGTTTTGCCTCATGAGAAAGTAACATGTATTCAACTTCAATAATAGGGCACAAATAAGGATGATATTGAATTATGGAGGATATGGAATTGTATCCATCTGGTAATTCATCAAGAACATCTTCAATTTGATCACGATGCAAAATTGAATCATCAATCGACTCAAGCACGTTCATAGTGTGTTGTATGCGAGTGAGATACTTCGTGATCGTCTTCTCACTATGCGAAATCAACTTTAACTCAGATCTGAGTTGGCACGACTTTACATTTATGTATGCGTACATGTATTTATGGATTTCATCCAATACCTGATGCAAATGCATGCAGCAAACTACGCGAGGAAGAACATGGTCAAATAACGTTGTGAGAATCCATGTGAAAAGCAACGAGTCTTATTGTTTCCACTCCACATACGATTGATTCTCCAAATCATTGTTACGATCAGCTTCCATGAGATAGCGTTGAGGAATTACTGGAAATACTAGTAGGCGATGTAGCTTTTGCATTTTGATGACGCCTTCAATTTCCTACTTCCATGATCATATATTGTTTTCATCAAGCTTCAAAGTTACTTGTTGAGTAAAAAAATTTAATGTGTTTTTTGCATTGAACGAAGCAGTGCTAATTGATGTTATGAGTATGTTATCAGAGTTTGAGTTTGCATTGGAATCCATGGCTAAAGATCAAGTTAAGCTTTAGATACCATGTTAGAAATTAAGCATAGGTTGAAGAAGTAGGGTTGGAAATGAGTCGAGTCGAGTCGAACTCGTCTGAGCTTGACTCGACTCGTTAAGAATTGGTTCATCTCAAATCTCGGTTCGAGTTAAACACGATTTTTTTAAGCTCAAACACGACTCGTTATAAGTTCACGAACAATTTGATTCAACTTGTTAGGTTCATCTCATTAGGTTCAGCTAACTTGGTTCACGAACTTAAAAGTCATTTCTTTAGTCTATATTTTTATATATTTGAAATTTAAATTAATATTTTTTTAAAAAGAAAATATTAAAATAAAATAAAAGTTATCATATTGAAATTTAACTTTAAATCTTAAAAATCTACTAATTTAAAAATTAGACAACTTTCAAAAGATACATTTAAAAGTATAATTCAAAAACTACTAAATTGAGCTTTAAATTTGTCTAAAAAATCCACAACTTCATCTAGATATTTAGGAACCATACAAATTTAATAAAATAGTACTTCAAAAATTACTAGAAATAGATAAATTCCCATCACAAAATGATTACACCACTTGCAACCTTCAATACATATGTTATTTTAACAAATATCATTATGCCTCCAACAAGGATGATCCTAAATGCAATTGTCAACTTTACTACCATAACTAGTACATAAGGGACATATTTAGGATTAGTATTTGGAGTAAATCTTTAAACAAAATCTTAAAGACAATATAATCCTTCTCATATTTAATTGAGTTGACTCATGAACATAACGAGTCGAACTATCCATAGTTCAAGTTCAGCTTATTTAGTTAACGAACTTAGTTTTTTGCTCATACTCAGCTCATTTGGTTCATGAACCTAGTTTAATGATTTAATTATCGAACCGAGTTCCGAACTATTTTCAAGTTGGTTCGGTTCATTGACAGTCCTATAAAGAAGAAAAAGAAAAAGAAGAAGAAGAAGAAAAAGAATAAGAAGAGAGAGAGAGAGAGAGAGAGAGAGAGAGAGAGAGATTAAGTTGTAACTAACTCATCTTTGATCAATAACAGAAAGTGTTAAGTTGTTAGGGACATGTTTGGTGCGCACGATAAGAGATAAGATAAGATATTTGTATCATATCCTATCTCAATCTAGTGTTTGATTACACAAAAAGATATGATAAGTTAATCTTTAAATTTATCGTATACTGCCTCACTAGTTCAAATTTTATCCTAAACATGAGTTGAGTTAGAATCCGACAGGATAAAATAAGAAAATAATTTACAAATTTGCACCTATAAATATAATTTAAAATAAAATATTAAATAAGATAAAATATAAATAAGTATTAATTTGATATTCAATTAAAAAGTATCAATACATAATTTATAAAAAAAATATGTTTGATTTTGTCATAAGGGTAAATTTGAAATTTTAGATAGTATAAAAAATTAAAACCTATTAAATTGGAAGTATTGAAAATGAAATAGTTTGTATAATTTTAAGAATATGAATATTAATTTTATTTTTTTTATCAAATTAAATATATTTTTTTGCAAGAGTAGTTTTGTCATTTACATATTATATATATACATATTTTTATTTTACTTAACTAATATGTATAATAGAATTCATGTTCTTTTAAAAAAAAAACTAAAATCGTTTACTTAGTAGTGTCAATCTTTTTTTTAATTATATAAAATTATTAATTTTTATTTTATCAATTTAATAGCTCCCTCATCTTAGACTTAACCTAATTTATAAAATTTTAAAAATTTTAAAAATAATTTGAAAAAAATATAATTATTTCACACACACACATATATATATATATATATATATATATATATATATATATATATATATATATATATATATATATATATATATATATATATATATATATATATATATATATAATGTTATTATGTTTGGTATCCTATCATGTCTTTATCATATCTTGCGCACCAAACGGACCTTACAAATAGTTAGGTCACAATTTTATACAACGGACATACAACTGTGGTGACTCAGCACAATTGGAGATTACACAACTATCCTTATACTCTTCTATACATAAACTCTAATAGTCGTAAAGTGGTCAAATATAAGAAAATGTATTTTGACAATCAATATACTTTTATATCATTTATTTTTAACACTTTTGATTTTCTAACACTAGAAGTCATTGATATTTTGATTTTGCCAATAAAATATAACTATGCAGTTTATTGTCCTTTTACCTATTATTTTTATAGGATCTTGATTATATATAATTAATTAATTTAAAAAGGAAAAGAAAGAGTGTTGAAAAATGAATGTTTCTATAGCTTCTTCTTTGAATCAATTTAGTCACATATATTATAAATATATTTTAAAATGATGATTGAAATTGTAACATGATAATTACGTTTGTCTATTGATCATGAAATATTTTTCTAACATTATTTACTTACTAATTTATTTTTAACACTGAAAATTTATGAACCTAATTATATTTTATTACTAGTATTTTAATAATTAATTTAATAAAAGACGGAAAGATATGTCGGTAGAATGAATAGGACGTGTGAGAAACAAATATAAATTTACTATCTATTTGGACTACATTTCTTGTCTCGTTCTACTTTTAAAACTTTCAACGTATAAAAAGTCGATAATTGGTAAATCTGTTAGAACAAAACAAAACTTACTTTATTCATGTATACTAGTAATTAAAATAAATGTGACAAGTCATAAGGTGGGGAAAATATTTTACCAAAAGAAAAAATTAGCCCTATCTTTTATAAAAGTAATATTAAAAATTAAGAGAATTAACATAGATAAGTAAATAATTAAATAAGTCACATGGTTAAGCTAATAATAGAGAGAGTGTGTGAGAGATGTAACATGTTATGGGACCCATGAACGTGTATAGATGGAACCTTTTGTTAGAGATTGATGTTAATTGCTTAGTTTCATTTCACTCTATAATTCCTAACTTTTTCTTCTTTATTTAAAGAAATAAAAAACATTGCATATGACTATTTGTGCATGTGCATGATCATGTTCATATTCATGCAAACGTCATATATCCACCATGTGTGTAGTGACAACGATAGAACAATACTATTTCAAAAAATAACTCTAGTAGGGATGTACCGTTATAATATAGGTAAATGTCCTTTTAAACTTTTTCTTCACCCATAATTAGGATAGATCCATTCTATTTAAAAAAATTATAAATTCTAGATTGCTTAGAAATAGAATTTTGAGTTTTGAAAGAGTTTATATAGTTTGATATCATTCATTTTATAAATTGATTTTATAAATGTGAATAAGATTAAATTTTAATATATCGATCAGATTATAGATTGTTTGTCGTTTATATCTATGCACCAAATCTAAAAGAGTATTGGACATGAGGATGTGTATTTGAAAAATCACAAAATCTACAATAGTTAGAGATAGAGTTTTGAAAGAGTTTATATAGTTAGACACACTTCACCTTACAATTGATTTTATAAAGATGAGTTAGGTCAAATTCTAATAGATAATAAATTGAGGTAACTCGAACGAATTTGTTAAATTTAAATTTATTAATTAAATAAGATGAACATAATCAATTATATAAATTAATGTTAAATAAATTATCATTACTAAATATCTAAGCACAAAGAAGTGCTTAAAAAAAGAAGTACATAAATATATAATATGTAGTTTATGTGTTATAAGCTAGAATTGTAACAAGTTTTATTGAAGTTAAAGAGCGTTATCAAAGTCGAAGAGTTAGTGTAACTGTTTGTTGTTTAAGTTAACATGTTAAATTGGGTCAACCTGTTGGACCAATTATTAAGTATGTTAGTTGAAAGACAAAGTTTAGTTTTGTTATAAATAACATACTAGTCATTAATTCTGCATCAATCTCTAATAATCTTAATCAGATGGAGAAAGTGATGTGGTTGATATTCAATTGTAAATATTGTTCCATAATGTGTAATTGAATCAAGAATCTAGTATGAGTGATGTCGTTCTCGACTTATATGAGGTCGACTCCGTCTTGTTTATTTGAATACCTCTAACTGCAGTCTGACTTATTGGTAGGAACACGACCTTCCGATTTGTTAATTTCCGTATGCTCGGCTGTCCCACCAACTCGACCTCAGAGACTTCTAAGATGTACAATCTTCTTTCCCTTGCTTATATTTCGGAAGGTTAAATAAATTTCTGGGATGAACACTTGTTACATTAAATATAGAGAGACACAGTTCAATAGACCTAGACGTGTTTGAAATGACTCAAATGAGAATGAATCTTCCTTTGTATCTTCCATCTTCCCTTGACTTGGTAAATTAGTAGGAGCTTCCTCAGATTTTACATTAACTCATATGCAAAAAATTCAAGCTCATCTACACGTTCTTCTAAATTGTGCAATATTCACACCTTTTGTTGAGTGAGTAAATAGAACTAACTTTGTCTTGTTTATTGATGAAATATATTTAAGTATCTAGTATCATTTAATGATTTAAATATGTTTAATTAACTTAGTGAGTTTCGATCATTCATAAGGAAAAGTTCAAGGTCAAGGACCATGGGCACATCAAATTCATATTTCACCTCAAGTTTCCCAAGCATCCCAAGCTCCTCAACTTCCACCTCAAGTTCATGCTTCATCTCAAGTTTCACCCCAAGTTCATCTTACAAATCAAGTTCTACCTAGAGTTCATCTTACATATCAATTTCTACCTCAAGTTCATAATATACCTCAATTACCAACTTCATCCCATTCATCACCTCGATCTCAAACTTCAACTCATTATTTATCTCAAACACATCATAGTGAACCATCTCCAACACAAAATCTAACTAACTCATCAACATTGAATGGTACAACACCAATAGAGTCTGTAGAAATCCCACAACAATCCAAAACATCTCGGTAATATGTTTGGTGTGAATCTACGGAATATGGGACTGTTGAATCAATAAATATATGTGTTATATTTCACTAATTTATTTTACTTATTTATGATAGATTTATGATATAATTTATTTTATTTCTCAAGACTCACAAGGAGCTACTAAGAAGATAAAACTCAAGTATTGGTAAGTCAATGATTTACCTATTGGGGAACGTGTAATTGTACACTTTGATGATCGATGTGCTGCATATGGTGAAGCACAAGGTTTACTAGCAGGATATTGTGGAACATTAGCAACTAATTTTAAAAAATAAAAATATTTCAAAAAAAAAAACCACCTTGTCATTCACATACGAAAAAAATTAAGAAAATAAAAAAAATATTATCACGTCAGCGTTTTTGGTGATTAGATGTGATAAATGTTAAAATTGAGAGAATCTTCAAATTTTAGGGAAATTTTTGCAAATATTTTTCCGTAGGTTTTTTCTTTCAAAAAACGCATATATGGCAGGGGAAATAGGTATTAACCCTTTCTTTTATAATTTTAGCCAAGTGACGTTGCAAGTGAGCCTACTTCATCGTTGATTGCAAGAGGATGTTGTGGTGGTAGCAACATTTGATGAGTGTTTTATTAAGGAGATTGAACAAGACTAATATTGATTCTATATTTTTGTTATATTGACTCTTTAAATGAAAATTTATGTTAGACTGAATTTGTCTTTGATTGTCACGTTTAATATCACCGAATATTTTGAACAACACATTATTATCATGTTCAAGTTGAAGATGTTATCATGAATTTGAATTGTATGGTTTCATTTTAATATAATTATCTATAAAAAAAATTATTAAAAAAAATTAACGCCAAAATTAACAGATAAATATAATACAAAATCGAAATCGAATTTATCATTTATTGTGGAGGTTTCAAATCCCCACATAATAATATAATAAATAAATAAAAACTTTTATTAATATGATGTTAGAGGGGGTCGAGGATTGCCTCAAATTAACTCGACATACTATGAAGGTTTAAAATCTTCAGAAAACAACCCCTACAGTTTGGTACTAACGGTTAGCCATAAATCCCGCATATATACTATGGGAATCATAAAATTTGGGGTGGAGGTTGGGGGGTTAAGAATCATGTAAAATATTGTTACAACACATAATATACCCTTAAATAACATAGACCCAAGTACACTCACACCCACACCCACACTTATACTCACACCCACACCCTCCAAAACAAATATTTAACTACATCTCACAACACTCTAATACAAGAGCATGAAAGAACAAAAAAGTCAAATGCAAGCTTAAAATGCTTTTGAATGATGCATCTTGGAATGAAGAACTTGAATTCTATATATAGCTTTGGACTCCCTATTCCTTCACAAAAGTAAACGATATGGAACTTCAAAGAACTTGTATCATATATATATATATATATATATATATATATATATATATATATATATATATATATATATATATATATATATATATATATATATATATATATATATATATATATATATATATATCATTGGACTCTCAAAACTAAGCGATGCGAGACTTCTTTATCATGTATATTTTCAACCAACCCTAACAATCTTCATCTTGATTGAAATAATACACAAACTTTCATTGTCTTCACCGATGGTCATATTTCATCATAAAGAGTATCAACATGTATGTATTAAACAAACCCCAACAATCTTCACCTTGATTGAAAATAATACATAAATTTTCATTGTCTTCACCAATAATCATACTCCACCATAAAGAGTATAGTCACTCGAACCTACATCACTCCAAGAATTTTCACATTGTCTTCACCGACAATCATGGTTTTAAAAACTATCATACACTCTCATGAAAAAATATATTTCACTTGAAGATATACCACTTCAAGAATTTCACATTGTCATCGCAAACAATCATATACTTTATCATGAAGAATAAATTTTACTTGAAGGTAAATCACTCCAAGAATTTCCACATTGTCTTCACCGACAATCATAGTCTTAAAAAACTATCATACTCCACCTAAAGAAGGGTGTACTTCACTTGAAGTTAAACCATCAAGAATTTTCACATGTTGAAAACCAAATTGAAAAACTTATGGTGCATCTTAGATTATTGTTGCAACATAATAGCCTTAGCCTTGTTGAAGGTATATTATGTATTGTAACAATCTTTACATAGTGTTATTCTCTGGTTGTCTATCGACAACGGTCGTGGTTTTTTCTCTGATTTTAGAGGTTTTACGTTATGTTTTTGTGTTGTGATTGCGTTTATCTTTTTTCTCTAGAATTTGTTTGTTTTTTTTCTAACAACATGTATATTTTCAATCAAATCCAACATTTTATACATCTCAATATAGCTATGACCCATAGATTGTTCCAAGATCCCTCCCTTGCCAAGATAGTATCATACTATTATCTACAAATCACGTAGACTATAAGACACTTCCTCATTGATTTTGAAGCCTCCGAAGTGTCATTCTCATATGCTTTTTCTACAATACCAACTAGGTCTTTTGCTACTATTGCAAAAAGGAGTGGTGATAGAGGATCATCCTACCTTAATAATCTAGACACCATAAAATTCTTACCCTAAACCCTAATTTAGACCATTCTTAATTTATTTAGATGGTGAGGGGGCTCAAACCTTTATACGAAAATTCACGAGTTTTTTTTTAATTGATTTATTTCATTGCGAATAAATAAAATTGATACTTTTTGTGTGTATCTATAACCATTTTTCTAAGATATTTTAAGAAGGAATCAATATTCTTAAACAAGAGAACCATAGTGTTTTATGTCATCATATCATATGATTCATATGAACAACACTTGTTCCTCGTGATTGCATTATGATTCCTGTCGGAAATTGCTTGTTCAAGACACGTTTGGATGGACCACCAAGCAATACTATACAAAAAGCACTTCTTCAATGTTCATCATGATTTATTAACTATAAAATTATGTTATTCTCTATGTTTAACTTTGGCTAGATTTTAGTATTCTATAGATAAATATCTTTAAACAAATTAACATATTAGTTGTCTTTGTAGGAACTGCTAACGACTCTGAAGTGACCATCATATGTAACAAGTCCTTGACGTCTTGGATCAAAACAACATATTTATAGTATTTGTTAATAAGGTTATAATTAGGTTAAGATAGAAGAAAGAAATTGTGTAATAGACAATGATATGACCTTGATGAATGACACTCTATATGAATCTTATATGTGATGAGATTTTTTATATAATTTAAGGTGTATTATGGGGTCTAAACCTAAAGTTAATTAGGTTTATAATTTATTATTTAGATTGTTATTTTATTTAATAGTTAATAATAGTCAAGTCACTTAGGTGTAAATAAATAGATATTTTGTAATTCAGTTTTATTAATTCAATAATATCAATTATTATTTATTTATTCTCTCTTTCTCTTCTCACTAAAAGTGCATCACATACTAACAAATTGGTATCTAGAGCTCCGATTAGATCTTTTATCGTGTTTTCAAGAACCACACATCAGAGATCGTGTTTCTGAGATCGTGGGTTGTTGTTGATCAATCGATGCAAAGATGAATGGTAACGAAAATTTACCAAACTCTCTTCCAACTCTTGACGGCAAAAATTACCTTTGATGGAGAAAACAAATGCAATTTCTATTTGACTTTCATGAAACCCTGGAAATGACTACTAATGGTGTTCCCGTGTTTGGTGAAGATCCAACCGACACACAGAGAATCACTCACAATGATACCAAGAAGAAGGATTGCAATGCAGTGTTTTACATCCAATCATAGGTTAATGCGGATATTTTGACAAAATCGCTCATGCAGAATCAGTGTTTTACATCCAATTGAAGGTTGATGCGGATAATTTTGACAGAGTCGCTCGTGACATAATCATTTTTTGGTTATGGCATTTTGCTTCATTAGAGTTTTTGGTTCTCATGATAGTTGACCTTTGCCTCAAACCCTTAAAATCATGTAGTTATTGAACTTCTAGGATATAGTGTGCTCCCTATGAATGTTGTTTGTATTTATTTAGTATATGTATATTAGTTTTAAGTGCTCCATGCTTCTTCATTTTATTGTTATATATTAGGTGTTAATGTGTTCTATGAGTCATCCTTATGGCTTTAATATATAGTTTTTCATATTAGGTTCTAGTATTGCTTTTTATCATATTCAATTTGGGCAATATCTTGACTTGAATTGATTTGAATCAATTGTAATTAGTTCCAATTATTGTAAATGTACTTGTGTTGTTTTGTAATTGGTGTCATGATTAGATGGAAGTCGTTATTGCTTGCACTACAAGAAAAACACATTTTAGTATCAATAAATTAGTGTCGGCCACGACACCGACGCTACTAATGTTGCAGTTGTGTCTCAATTAACCGACGCTATTAGCAAAAACACGTTTGGCCTATGTCTTTTCGTACTAGTGTCGGCCACAACCGACGCTAACAGCGAATTTACTTTACTCCGTTTTAAATAATTTATTTAATGTTTATTAAATATTAAATATTTTACTTGTTTTTTATTAGTGGCGGCCAAAGACGACGCTAACTTTGGTGCGAAAATTCTTCATTCCTTCCACAAGTTTCGTTTGACTCCTATTCTTATTGTTTTAATAAATTATTTTATTTTTTAACGCTAGCGTCGGTGATATGCGACGCTAATGTTGCGCGAAAAATTTTCTTTTCCCCCTCAAATTTCGTTTGCCTCCCTTTTTATTGTTTTAATAAATTATTATTTTTTTAATATTAGTGCCGGCTCAGACCAACGCTAATTTTAATTCCAAAAATATTTTATTTCCTTGTTAATTAAGTTTGACTCCTTTTTTATCTTTTTATTGTTTTAATTAATTATTTTATACCAAATATAAATTAAACTATAATAAAAAAACTATTCTAAATTTATAAAATTCTTAAAGGCCAACAACTTTTCTTAATATTTATTCTAAAAATAAATTTGATAAATCTTAATATAAATTAAAAAATTAAAATTAAATACTATAAAAATTATTTTATACCAAATTATTTTATACCAATTTATAAATTAAAATTAAATACTATAAAAATTATTTTATACCAAATTATTTTATACCAATTATAAATTAAAATTAAATACTATAAAAATTATTTTATACCAAATTATTTTATACCAATTATAAATTAAAATTAAATACTATAAAAAATATAAATTTATAAAATTCTTAAAGGGCAACAATTATTTTATACCAAATAAATTTTATAAATTAAAATTATCAAAAATTATTACTATAAAAAAAACTTATAAAATAAAATGAAAAATAAGAAACAATATATCAGTTCATCACATTCTTACCTTTTCCAGATATTCATCACATCTCTTTCCGTTCATCACCTGAATCCTCTCAATGAACCCTCTCAATCGTTCATCTCAATTCCCTAAACCCTTTTAATCGTTCATGTCAATTCGTTCAGTAACCCTCTCAATCCTTCATCTCAAACCCTAAGCCCTCTCAATCGTTCATCTCAAACTCTAAGCCTCTCAATCGTTCATCTCAAATAAGTTGTTTCGATTTCGATTTCGCATTCTCAAACCCTAAGCCCTCTCAATCGTTCATCTCAAACCCTAAGCCTCTCAATCGTTCATCTCAAATAAGTTGTTTCAGGTATCTTTTAATTTCTTTTAATTTAAATAATTTGTTTCGATTTCGATTTCGCATTCGCTTCTGTGCATTCGCATCTTATTTAATTTCTTCAGTTTGGTTTGTTTTAATGGACTGTTTTAATGTTAATTGGCAGGGAAAAGGGTGAGGTCGAAATGTCAGTGTTCTTGTAATATTGTTATTTCTCCTTCAAGCTTCTCTTTCTGGTGAGTATTCTTATCAGTTTATAAGTTAGGTATTTTTATGAATGAGTATTCTTAAGATGTATTAGAATTGAACTGAATTGATGTTGGAATTTAGAATTGAATTAAATTTGATGAATGAGTATTTTTAAGATGTATGAGTATTCTTAGTGAATTGAATTAATAAATGAATTTGAATGTTATTAGAACTGTTCTCAAACTGAATTTGAATGAATTAAAATTTGAATGTTATTTGAATTTGAATGAATTTGAATTTGAATTTGAATTGAATTAAAATCTGAATTTGATAAGGATCAAAGTAATAGTTGTTGTTTGTTTTTTCTTCTTTTAGATCAAATCTTTCTCAAACTGTTCTCAGTAATTTCTTCTGCTTGTTTCAACTTCCCTTTATTTTTCGGAGACTTTTTTTTGCTCACCGCAACCGATTTGTCTTCCACTTCAGTTTGGTTTTCAATCTTAACAAAGAATAGTTGAGGTTGAGCCATGACCTGGCCGCCCTTAAGTCCACCCCAATTGGTGTCTCTCTATAAAAACAAAACATCTTAAATCAGAAATCAGAAATCATAACAGAATTTGTGTGTGATAATTTTCTTGCTTAGTCATTTGCTTATCTTCAACACAAATGAAAATAAGTGACATGTTTATTATGCTTATGATGCTTGGTTAAGAAAAAAACAAAGTTAAATTGTTGATGACATTATATGAAAACACCTTAGGTTTATGCTATTGGCTGATTCTTTTGGATACGATAGTAAATTGTATGTGTTGATTTTGAAGGTGGAGTATTCGTTGAGTCTCGTCAGAAGGAACAAGGAAGGGTTTGGTAAGTGATAAGTTTTCTTAGTATTCTTGGTTGATATGAAAGTGTATTCTCTGAGTTCATTTTGCATTGTGCTGTTATTGGGTTACTTTCATTTGGGAGTTTTTATCGAAGCAGAAAAAATAAATTGTGTTTGTTGCTTATCAGAATATATTTGTATGAAATATGGGATAATTAGGGTCATGATATATTTTATAGACTAAACCCTGTGTATAGTCAATTATAGGAGTGTTTTTTATTAGAGCTAGTGTTTATGATTGGTTGCCAATGATATATTTCATGTTAACTGTCAATGAAATTCAACTCAAATGACTTTGAAAATATTAATTCTATTATCAGTTAGTAGAATTTGTTATTTAGACGTGCACTTAGTAATTTTGAGAATTGAGAATTAAGTGAAATTCAGTTATGCACTATTTTATGAAGTTAGTTGTTTTGTTTAGTTTGAATGGATAAATGAAGTTATTTTAATGAGAAAGTTAATAACTGAATGTTTGTATGTGGACACTTGATGATAGCAGGCCATTAACAGAAATAGGTCTGCATCTAACTGATTTTTTTATACCTACTCTGATAGTTAGGATTTTTTTATATAGAAGAAATCGCATGAAAATGATTAGGAAAGATCTTGGTTTGCTCGGAATATTAGGATAAGGTCAGGATCTACCCAAAAAAACTCTTTAATATATAAGTTATGGATTACTTTTAGGGAAAGGAAATCAACTAAATAATATATGAAGCTAGTACTCTTACCATTACCGCCCCTGCATATAACAGCCCTGAAGTCTCCAACATTTGCAACAAGCAAACGATCGCCAACTAGAATGGCAGTAGATGCAGTAGATCCTGCATCTTTGTGATGATTGTTTTCTGATTTCAGACATTCCGAATCGATATGATTATATACATCAGCTGTAGAAAAATAAGAATTATCATATAGATTTAGCAAATCACAAAACATAAGAATCATGCTGCAATACCAAACTGATGAATTATCGCCTGAAGTAATTATAAAGAAATGAAATTAGTTAGTACGACAATTTTTAGGGAATACCAAAACCAAAAACTATTTATTAGAACGATGAAAAACCATTTGGTTGATGTAGCACACAATTCATTAAGCTTCTTCAAATCCATTGAGACAGGCTGCTGCAGCATATGCCTGGCCGGTAGAGTATTTCTTAGAGGAAAAGAAAGAGAGCAAAAACTGTTTATTGGAATGATGAAAAACCATTGAGTATGAGAAAACATGACAGTCAAAACAAAACTGCTGGTTTGTGATACAATAGAACATAAATTATGCAGCTTGTGTTACCAAAATTGTAACTTTAGGTAGTTTTGGCAGGCCTTGTGATATGACAGTGAAAACTCTGTAACTTTATGTGTGCTCATTTGAAACTCTTTATTTTGATTGATACTAGGCATTGTTATTTGAAGCACTTTGCATTCTGTGTGCACAAAGATGTGTCATGTGGTGTATTCATGTGTGGTATTCTCTTTGTAGTAGTAAATGGTATTCCTGTGGTGTATTCTCTTTGTAGTAAATGGTGTATTCCTGCATATAAAATTGTGGAATTCTTAAATAAAATTGCTATTCAAATTTTATATATTGACAGCATATTCAAGTAATACATATATAAATTTGTACCGACCTTCGACGAAAGTGAGTTTCTTGATGGTTCCAGCACCGCCGTTTCCTTCAACAATTTCAATGCTTTTGATGGCATCAATAACCTTTGGAGTAAGGTTATCTGCATCTGTAAAATGATTTGCGGGCATGTTTTGCTGTCATAATGTACTTCTTTGATACTTTGTTGTCATGATTTGCGGAAAGTACAGAGACTAGTACTCTATTTGATACTTTTATTTGAGATGAAATAAAATGATTTGCCGGTTAAATGTTTCGTTAAAAAATATATTTAATTGGAAATTAAATCTAATTTTATCTAAGATTTGCGGATTAAATTGCTATTGTTTATCTTATGCATGATTTGTGGGCATGTTTTGCTGTCATAATGTACTTCTTTGTCCTTTTGATTGCAGACAAAAACTTGGTTGTGGAATGCCCTACTGACAAGAAATCATGCTGCTTCTTTCTGCTGCACGAAGAGTTTGACAAGTTCCCCCTTTAACAACGAGCAATAGCATTCAATTCGGTAATAGTTTTAACTTTGATGCTTGAATCAGTTTTGTATGATTCTGCTTCTTTCTACAATGATCTATTAAATGAAATGAACTTATGATGCAGTTTACCTATGCTTTTAGTGGCTATAAATATCTTCCTCCAAAATTAAATTAACTAAAATGCAGCAAGTATTGACATCCTAGCTTGAATTTATTTGTAAAAAAGATCAACAATGTTATATGCAGGCCAAGAATTCATGAATAATGTTGATCTCTGTTGAACTGAGTAATACATTTATAATCTATTTTATCAGGAAGATATTGTTGAAGAAATCTATCTCCATAGCTAGAAATATGAAGATTGACTTTTGTGTGAAGAATGAAATAAGTAAAAAAATAATAGTTTAAGTATCTTTTAGAAATAAATAAAAATCATAACGAAAGTATTAAGTAAAAAGGTATGTCAAAAATTATGAAACGTAACAGAGGGAAATTATGTCAAAAAGTATTAGAAAATACAAATACAAAACAATTACCATATACACAAATATTGTTGAAACTCACATTATGCAAGTCATAAATGTTTTTAATAAACCTTTAGTTGGAGATAATTGTCTAAGAATTCATTGTTGTACAAAATGCAGGTTTGATGTTCAGGAATAATGAGTTCTCATAGCATTTGATAACCACATAATATAATAACAAAGAGGTAGTAAAAATCAATCTTAATCGTTAGGTCTTGAATAACCATCTCTAAATGGAGTCAGACACTCTTCTCCATGTCAGTCCAAATTTAAACAATATGGTTGACATTTTCCAAACTTGATTTCCTTTTTGTAAGTTAATAAATTTGGCTACGGGTCTCATAAAAACAAAACTCTAAAAAAACACCAAAACAGATTTATCCACCCTGTTAAAATCAAACATAAAAAAAGCTTCAGTCCAAAATATGAACAAAAAAAGTTGACTTTTAATTAGTCACCATTTTCAACGGTAAGAAATGAAAACACATAACATTGAAAAATAGAACTTTTTGAAACCGATCAAAACAAAAATATAATCGGTTCATTAGGTAGCTCGTGAGATGAGGAAAACCTATTTTTTTAAAATCAGATTACACATCCTATGCTTTTAGTTAATTGAACTTATGCTCCAAAATCAGTTTTTGCATCCTTTGTAATTTTGAGAAAATAATTTTATTTTATAAAGTCAAGAGAACTTAATGTAATATTGCTTAGATGTAATTGGTACTAGTTTACCTATGTTTATCTTATTTTCTATTATTGAAGATGGTGCATTAAATATTAATGATATACTTGAATTGATCTATTTGAATTTATTTATTTAAATAAATTTTGTGACATTATTTAGGAGACATTATTAAAAAAATTAAAATATTTTTTTTATAAACTTTTTAAATTTATTTTACTACTTTCTCCATCCTAAAATATATGTCATATATAATATTTCTTAAGTTTTTTCTTGATGACTAATTAAGAAAGAAGAATACAACCTTCACATCCAAATTCTCAATAAAGAGATATTCTTCATAAGTAAATTGAATAAATGAAAATTAGAAACTTATATTTGTTTTTTATGTAGAGAATGGATCGAAGTTGGATGTATGATAGAGTAAACTCCGATAGGTATGGTTTGAAAGATGGATTTATTAGTGGAGTTGAAGAGTTTGTCAATAAAGCGATGAATCGACCTCAGTCTTTAAACGAAGGAGGGATAAGGTATCCTTGTGTAAATTGCGTCTGCATTCTCTTTAAAACGCCTAATGGGGTCAAACACCACTTGTACAAAGATGGTTTTTCGTCCAACTATTATACATGGACTGATCATGGAGAAGAGAATCAGAATGTGGATCTTGATAATCATTCTAGTAGTGGTGGGAATGCTGGTAGGGATAATCTAGGTAACAAAGAACAATTTGAGGCAATGAATGATATGGTCTCTGATGTTTTTAGGCCATTTGTTAATGTCTCAAATGTGAATGATAATATGGAAAACGAAACGATTAGTGAGGGTGAGGTACCAAATGAAAAAGCTCAACGATTTTATGATGAATTAATCTCTGCAAACCAACCCATTTATGAGGGAGCTTCTGAATCCAGACTATCTATTTCAGTTAAGTTGTTGGCTGCCATGTCTAGTTGGCATGTTCCTCAAAAGGCCATGGATTTTTTTCTCTCAAATGCTCGTTGATGTTTGTCCAACTAAAGAATGCTTACCTGGAAACTATTACCAAATGAAGAAGTTGGTGTCTAAGTTAGGATTGTAAGTTGAGAAAATTGATTGTTGTGTGAATGGATGCTTATTATATTTTAAAGAAGATAGCACCTTAACTCAGTGCAGATTTTGTGGAGCTGCTAGGTATGTTCCTCGAAAGTGTGGAATGGGAAAATACAAAGATGTGGCAGTGAAAATAATGTTCTATTTTCCAATCATTCCTAGGTTACAACGACTTTATGCTTCAGAGGAATCTGCAGCTCAGATGAGATGGCATCGTGAGAACACCAGCAATCCAAATGTTTTGTATCACCCATCTGATGGAAAAGCTTGGAAACACTTCGATGAAGTTTATCCCGATTATGCTAGTGAACCAAGAAATGTAAGATTGGGTTTATGTAGTGATGGGTTTACCCCTTACATTCAAGCCTCTAGTTCTCTATATTCATGTTGGCCAATAATAGTCACACCATACAATCTCCCTCCCGAAATGTGCATGACCAAACCATACATGTTTTTAACTTGTCTTGTACCTGGACCATACAACCCGGAAGTTAAAATAGATGTCTACTTGCAACTTTTGGTTGATGATTTACAGCGGTTGTGGAAAGATGGCATTGTGACATATGATATCTCTATGCAACAGAATTTTGTTATGAGAGCGAATTTAATATGGACAATCAATGATTTTCCAGCATATGGTATGTTGTCTGGATGGGGAACACAAGGTAAATTAGCATGCCCTTATTGCATGGACAATACAGATTCTTTCACCTTATAATTTGGTGGAAAACGTTGCTGGTTTGATTGTCATCGTAGGTTTTTACCAATGGATCATCCTTTCAGAAAAAGTAAAAAGAGATTTACAAAAAGTAAGATTGTGAAAAAAAGACCACCACCAATGTGGACCGGCCAGGATGTTTGGGAAGCTATTCGTGATTTCCCAAAAGTCACAGACAGTGTCTGGACCACCAAATTTCTGGGGTCTAGGAAACAACATAATTGGAACAAAAGAAGTATATTTTGGGATCTTCCATACTGGAAGGACAACTTGTTAAGGCACAACCTTGATGTGATGCACATAGAGAAGAATGTATTTGATAATGTGTTTTACACTGTCATGAATGATCCTGCAAAAACAAAGGACAATGAGAAGGCCAGATTGGATTTACCTCTTAATTGTTTACGTGGGAATTTAGAGATACGCCCTCTACCTAACGGAAAGATGGCTAAGCCAAAGGAACAATTTTCATTGACACCAGAAGAGGCAAAGCTAGTATGTAGATGGATTAAGGAACTAAAAATGTCGGATGGTTATTCCTCGAATCTTTCTAGGTGTGCTAATGCTACCAAGGGTAGGATGAAGGGGATGAAAAGCCATGACTGTCATGTATTCATGGAGTGTTTGCTTCCAATTGCTTTCCGTTCCTTGCCTCTTGAGATATGGAAGCCGCTAACTGAGTTAAGTCGTTTTTTTAAAGACTTGTGTTGTAATACATTGAAGTTGGAAGACCTTGTTAGGTTGGAACAAAACATTCCCATCATCATATGAAAACTAGAAAGAATTTTTCCACCAGGTTTCTTTGACTTGATGGAACATCTCCCGATTCACCTACCTACTGAAGCAATCCTTGGTGGTCCTGTACATTACCGTTGGATGTATCCATTTGAAAGGTAATTGATGTTCAATTTTTGTAGATTAATGAAATGAAAAAACATTTTTTAAGCGTTTCATGTGTAGATTGATGGGAGACTACAAGCGTTCGGTTGAAAAATAAAGCCAGGGTTGAAGGTTCAATATGCACTGCGTACTTGCACAGTGAAACTACTCATTTTTTCTCTCACTATTTCAAAACCTTTAGTTTGTTGCCAAGTACAAGTTTAAGGAACGATCCTCGATCAGATCATGAGAATTCCCAACCAATACTTTCAGTTTTTAGTAAATATGGTCGTCCTAGTGGAAAGGCTCGACCCTATTGGTTGATAGATAAGGAATGGAAGTCTGCTCATGTGCACGTCCTAATCAATTGTGACGAGGTTAAACCGTATCTCGAGTAAGTACATTTTTGTAAGACAATTGTGTTGTTCTCAACCATTATTTATAAATACACTCATCAATTTTATGATCGATGTCAGATTGTTCATGCAATATCATTCTATTAATGAGGAAGATGCTTCCGATCTTATACACGAGCAGTTTCCTTCATGGCTAAAAGACTATGTTAGTATATTTCTCACAGTTTATATTATGTGGTTGACAATCTTTAAGTTTATATTCCTCACAAAAAACAATCTCTAAGGTTAGATATATTTAGGTGAATGATGAGAAAAATGGAACGACTAGTCCATATCTGAAGGCCTTAGCTCTTGGTCCTAACCCGAAGGCAACATCATGGAATATATACTTTGTTAATGGGTACAAGTTTCACACTCAAGAATGGAGTCATGGTAAAAAAGACTACTAATTGTGGGGTACATGTTAAAGGTGTTACAAGTGGAGGAGAAAATGATTTTTATGGTATCATCCAACGTATCCTTCAATTGGAATACCATGGTTTTAGCAACAAGATTTCCCTATTTTATTGTGATTGGTTTGATCCTACAAATAATTCTGGAACAAAAGTTAATATTTGGTACAACATTGTTGACATTAAGATGAATAAGCGATATCGTTAGTATGACCCGTTCATTCTTGCACAAGAAGCGAAACAAGTTTATTATGTACCATATCCAGAAATGTGTAGGAATATGTGTGGATGGTGTGCTGCAATCAACACAAAACCAAGGGGTTATGTTGAGATAGACAACATCGACGATGCAATTCCTTATCAATCAGTGTAAATGTTACCAGTTGTGCCTATTACAGAAGTTGAAGAAATACATGGTTTAGCTGATGGAGGGTTAATTGACGAGGTTGAGCCAATAACAATGACAATTGACCCAATGACTCAAGATTGAGAGAACATTTTATGTTTTAATTTTAGATTTTTATGTACTTGTTCAAATGTGTGTTGTAACATAATTCCTAAGGTTATAAATAATTCAATTCAATTACTCTTGTAACATATATTTAGATATGTACTTTCATGTTATAAAAAAACATGTTATATTTGATGTATTTGATGTAAAAAAAAAACCATGTTGTATTTGATGTATTGTAAAATCATATGCACGTCTTTTGATTGATATAAATAACCATTCTGCGCTAATTTGTAAAAGCATATGCACGTCTTTTGCACGTCTCATGTATGAATATTTCTTGGTGAGTGCATAGATACATAACCTTTAACATTGCCATTTCTTGATGAACATTTCTTATTACTCAGTGTTGGTAGCTTTGAGATGACTGGACAAAACGGAAAGAGAAAAGCACCATCGAGCACATCTAAGTAAGATGACTAAATCTTTTCACCTATTTGATTTTTTTGTATTTAAACTTATTTATTTTTGGATTTGGACTTATTTGTCTAATGGTTTCTTTGTAAAAGAGTTATTGACAGGTTATGTTGTCAAAGACAGATTCCACCTGGGACTCTTGCTATAAACAACTCTTGTAAGGTCCATAGCAAACCTGGTTCAACGTACCCACCATAACCTACTAAGAGAAACCCACCACCACCCACTAAGACAAACCCACCATTGACCACTCATCCTCCACCGATTCAAACAAATCCCACACCATCAGATACTCAACCTCCACCACCCACTCCAGATTCGACACCTATTCAGCCTCCACTGACTTCTGAGGAGTTCACATTCATTCCTACTCCAGGATATACTCAGCCTCCGCCACAGCCTCAGCCTCAGTCGCAGCCTCAGCCTCAGCCGCCTCCTTCCCATCACACCACAAAGGAGGAAGTGCAGAGGGACCAAACACTGGCTAATGAAGGGCAACAACACGACGGAGGGAAAAAACCGAAGATCTGTATTGTGGAAACAACTAATGCGTAAGTGTTTATTGCTTGACTTTTAGTTAGATAGTAGTAATTATTGCTTGAATCGTGACTCGTAGAAGATTACTTTAATTGTTTTTAAAAATATGTGATTATTTTTATATAATTAGATATAAAAGAATTTTGTTAAACTGTTGGCATCATGCATATGCTAAACTTTTGGTTAAATTTTCTTAGTTACTAGGATTTCCATAAAGGTAAATGGAATTTTTATAATGTTTATGTCTGGATTTCCATAAAGATGATGTGAAAGAATGGGATAAGATGAATGGTAAAAATTATTTAGTGAGAAGTTTAAGGATCATGGATAAACATAATATTCTCATTTACAAAATAAGTCAATACTACTAGTGATGGGAGCACTGAATTTATGTTTGCTGAATTGTTAACATGTGCAGGTTACATCCAGGTGATCTTGTTTCCGCAATGATTCGAAAAGTTATTGAAAAGAATTACCGTGGAACCTTCGTTAATTATGGTGAGCTTAAACGTGACGGAAGAGAGGAGGTGAGAAAGGAATGGTTCAACGATTTTAAGGTAAGACATGAAAATGCACGATATATATATATATATATATATAACATATGAATCTTATATTATTCTATGAAACATCATATAATCATGTGAATATCATATGAACATGAAATTTCTTTTTTAGTTGTGGTTGATGATTATGTATACTACTGAGTTTTATTTATTATTTGTTTATTTTGTCAGAGGCTTGTATCTTGGGATCGTTGTGATGATGCAAAGATGGAAGAATTGTTTCATCAGAAATGTGGAAAGCGGTTGTCTGATATACAACGAAAGGCTAGAGAAAAGGGGCAGAAGCCGGGTTGGATGGGTGTAGATACATGGACGTATCTCCTAGACAAGTGGAAGACGGATGAATTCAGAGTTGTATCCCAACAAAATAAGATTAATCGATCATCTAACAAAGGTGGGGCAGTCCATACAAAAGGTCGTAAAGCTCACCACGATGTTGCACTTGAATTGGTATATACTTTATAATTACAATGCGTTAATATATACTTTATAATTACAAAGCGTTAATATAATTATATTTGATATAAATTTTTACCATATATATTTGATCTAATGATAGGCTAAAAAACTCAATCGACCCGCACATCCAGATGAGATTTTCATTGCCACCCATAAAAAGAAGAATGGGGAGTGGGTTGACATTCGTTCAGCGACAACACATGTAAGTTAACATTTTAATATACTTTGTTTGAAATATTATACTTTGTTTGGAATTTGTGTTAAAAACTTCCACAAAATATTATACTCACGTGTTTTTCTATTTATATGTTTATATCTTATGGATTTGTTTAAGAACTATTTTGGCTATATGTTTATATGTTTTTGGCTATTGTTCTCAGTTTTCTTAAATACTTGTTGATCTGGACTGGCCCAATTCCCATAATTGAGCCAAGCAAACCAACTTGGCAGAAGCGCTCGACGTCGAGCAGAATCAAGAATAGTGGTCTCTGTCGACCAAAAGCGTACCGACCAAAACAAAGCCCTCCAACGGCTAGTTTTGACCGTTACCTATTTTTACGGATTCCTCAATCCGCGCCCAACGATATGGACCAATAATCTTCCACTTAGCCCCTTATATAAACCCTCTCATTTGAGAGATTCAGGTATTCAATTCTCTGACCCTAATTCTTGTACTTGCTCACTCTTTGCTCGGTTACTTACTTTAGCATCGGAGTGCCTTGCAGGTAGACCCCCTTCCTCTCCTCACCGACCGTCTTTCAACGACTCTCGAAGCCAGCCGTATCGGATCTTGATCTCCAGGTACGATCAGGTGGCGCCGTCTGTGGGAAACTGATTTCCCCGTTCTCCTCTCTCAAAGTCTTCAAAGAACCAAAGTTTTTACCAAGATCCATGGCTGCTCGAAACAACCAGGACAACCGATCAAACAACGGCATGATCCTCACGCAACGTGAGAGCAACATTCATCACCCTCCGCACGAAGAAACCGTGCAAGATCACCCAGACGGGAAGACAGCATCGCCTTCTCCCGACCGCGATCAACCCCTGGAGAGTCGCCCGGAAACTCTCTTTCCCTCGACTCCTTCAGGGTCTGATTTCGCCGCACTGGCCGAAATCCTAAATCAGACAAACCTGTTTCTCCTCGCCCATGGCGAGAAAATCGCCCATCTCGAAGACAATTCCCGTCGGCCACCGTCTCCCGCGAGACCCCAGAGAAGGCGCAGTCCCTCTCCTCCCAAGAGGAAGAGGAAAGGACACATCGACGAATCAACGGGCGACAAGCGTCCTCGTCAGTCCTCTCCACGATCTTCCCCTCCAAGAAAATCAAGGAGGAGCAGATCAAGATCTGCATCTCCCCGGCGAACGAAGAAGCGCGCTCACAGATCCCTTTCGTTCAACTCCAGCGACGAAGAGGACGCTCGGGGTCCCCTATCGTCAGAAATCATGGCGGCTAAACTTCCAAGAGGTTTAGAGAAACCCCCACCGCTCGGCTCGTACGACGGAACCACGGATCCAGACGAGCATATCGAGAATATCGATGCGCTGCTCGATTACCGAGGAGTACGAGGAGCGATCAAATGTCGCCTCTTTCCTACAACGCTGAGGAAAGGAGCGATGACGTGGTATAAAAGCCTTGAGGCTGAATCAATCACCTCCTGGAAACAACTTGGACGCACGTTCTCCATGCACTTCACCGCCTCAAGGCGGCACCCAAAGACGGAAGCTTCGCTCGAAGCGATCATCCAGGGGAAAGACGAACCTTTACGAACTTACATCGAAAGGTTCAATAAAGAGGCAGTCCAAGTGTTCACAACCGACGATATGAAGAAGTATTTGTTGGAACGAGGATTGCGCCCGTCAACAGATTTTCACCGGGCAGTCGGTATCGAGACCCCTGCCACCCTCGACGCGTTCTTGCTGAAAGCCCAAGCCTATATCCAGTATGAGGAAAAACAGGAAGCCAGTTCAGTAAGAGACGCTCGACGCCGCGAAGATGCGAAGCCCCACCGAGTCGACGAACCCTCGACATCTCGTCGGGGAGGAGACAAAAGAAAGGACGAACGCTCCCATGAACCGCGGGAGCACAGAGGACCCGTCGGCCGATTCCACGAATATACTCCTCTCCTGGCTTCCAGGGAGAAAATCTTGTCCGAGTGTGCCAACTCAGAGTTCAGGCAAGCATGGGTACGCTTTCCAAAGCAGCAACCCAGCAAACCGGGCACAGACAAAACGAAATATTGCAGATTCCACAAGAGTCATGGCCACAACACAGAAGACTGCATCCATCTCAAGGACGTAATCGAAATTCTTATCAAGGACGGGCACCTTAAGCAATTCACCAAATCCAGAGACACTCCTCGACAAGAAGCGCAGGAGACTCAAAAGGTTGAGGAGGCTGTACCCATTCCTGCGGATGCGAACATGCAGGTTGCCTTGAGCATCTATCGCCCAGAAGATTTCTTCCTACCCGATCAAACCGGGAGCCCGAATACCTTTCCTCCCATAGTCCATGGGAAACCTTTCCATCCGCAATGGTCATCTCGGGAGGAGGGTTCAACAAAATCTCGGTCGGATCCGTAAAACAGAAATTCGATCAGCTGATTGCAAAGGGGTCCGCGCAAAACGCAACCTAGGACCCACCAAGAGAGGGCTCGGTACCCCTTGCCTTTTACCGAGAAGAGCTCCTGGGAGGAGCGCCCAACGCCAGCATCCCTTTGCTCATCCGGGCGCGTATGGCGAATTTTGATGTGAGAAGAATCTTGGTGGACCAAGGCAGTTCCTGCGACATTATGTACTCCCAGCTGTTTTCGACACTCCAGTTAAACGAGACACACCTGAATCCATACGTCGGATCAGACTTGCAAGGTTTCAATGGAGTGGTCTCCCGACCGTGGGGCTACGTCGATCTGTTTGTCACCTTCAGAGCAGCTGAGACAGCCAGGACGGTCAGAGTCCAGTTCCTAGTCGTGGACTGCCCGTCACTATACCAGTGCATCCTGGGACGACCAACACTAGTGTAAACACCCCCAAATTTGCCCTCACTCGTTTCACCATGGCTTGTGATCTTCTCATATGCATAGGTTCAATCATAGCATCTCATATTGCATTTTTGCTTCACTGCATTGATTCAAAGTCATTTGCATCTAGGGTTTGTGATCTGAGTCATCCCTGAGCCATTTGAGCCACTCCAAAGGTCTTCAATCACTTCAAAGGGGTCCATGTATGTTCAAGCATCATATTGTATCCTCACAAAGTCAATAAAGTCAAAAAATCACAAGAACTGAGAAAGGCATGGAAGCAGAGCCAAGATTGACTACACAGATGACCTAGAATTAGGGTTTTGATTTCAAAGGCCATAACTCCAAATTTTTTTGTCATTCTTGTTTCTGTTGGTCTCTATATGGTATAAGAATCATGCATATCAATTTTCATGAAGAAATTCCATGGGGAAGGCATCTGATCAAGGGATGACTTCTTGAGCAAGTCAGTGTAAAATCAGGGCATTTGAGGCCCCCAATGACCCAACCAAAGGGTGTTCTTCATCATTTTGAATGTGTATGGTCTTTATTTGATCATAGAAGATGTTGGAAGTTCACAAATTTGAAGAATTTCAAGCCATTTGCAAAGTTGCCTTTTTGGGAAAATGACTTGTAATGGAAACTTGCCATTTTGGGAAACTTTTTCAACCCTTTCTTTTTTATTCAAAAATGCTTCAAATGGGAAAACTTTGGTCATGAAAGTTGTATAATGGATCATTCCCTTTTCAAAAAGTACAAGAACTCATTCTAATTCATTTTGGAGCAAAAGTTATGGCTTGTCAAAATTGGAGAAAATCACATAATTTGAAGTTTTCTACCAAAGAGGCAAAGTTGCAAAATCACTTGCCAAGGAAAATTGAGACCTCAAAGTGACTTCTAAGCTTTACACAAACATAAATCAAGGCCTAAAATTCAGAATGCACCAAGAGTTTGTCCATTTTCATGACTTATGGATCAAGAAACTTCAAAAGGGCAAAAGTTGATTAAAGTTGCAAAACATCATTCAAACCCTAATCCATTTGCTGTCTGGCTTCAAAACTGATCCCATGGCCCTCCTCATTTCTTACTGCACAGGACACCCCTCTTGTCCTTGGATAACTATTGACCCATACCTCTCTTACACAAAGTTTGACGTTTTTGCAAAAGACCCATACCAATCACAATAGGGCACAACCACTCCACAGACCTATCCATGAGTGATAAGTGGACCAAAGGCAAGCCATAACACCACACAACTCAGCCTGAAACACTCTCGAAGCCATAGTTCCAAGTTTATGCCTCATATGCATTTTCATTCGAAACACACTCCACAAGCATCAAACACAAAGACAAACTCCATAGAACATCTCAGCATGTCTCACTGATCATCCCTGACATCAAAACACGATTTCTCTCCTTCACTGAACAGAACTTCTGCAAACTCACAAACCAACCATTTTAAACTTCAACTAAGCTTCACAACTTCATCAAGAGGACCATTGGGATCATTTTGAGGCAAAGAGGCAAGCAAAAAGCTCCTGGACTGAAAGCTCAATCTCAGGTAACATGATGAACAAATTTTCCAGAACTTTGATTTCTTATTAGAATGTTGTTCTATATGTTGCCCTGATCATGGGGATCTAATTATTTTTGAAAATGAGCCAGAAACAAGCATGTATTGAGTGTCTAAATATTTGCCCGTAAAAATGTTTTGCTTCGATTCTCCTTGCTCATGCTTGATAAATGTTGTTTGATGATGGATTTGAGTTTAGATTTGATAGGAGATTGTTTCTGGGCAATTAATTTGGGTTGGGGTGGCCTGTAGTGAAAGCTAGGTATTTGGTTTCGCCGGAGAAGACGACCGGAGCACTGTTCCGGTCGTCTGAGTGTGCTTAGCCCTAATTGCGTCATTAATGAGAGTTTAAACCTGGACCGTAGATGCGTTTGACTTTGTTTGACTCCCGCGTGAACGAATGGCCTGGATCTATCATTAAAGCCCTAATCCCATTAAATTAAATTAATTAATTATGTTTAGTCAGTTTAAACGTCAGCCGTAGGATAGCGCGCGCAGTCAACCCTGGACTCCCAGCTTTGAATCTCAGCCTTCAGATCTGCTTACTTTCATTTATTTTCATTTTAATTCATTTTCTTTTGATTTATTTTGCACGAATTAATTAAAATAGTAAAAATCATTTAAAAATTATGGAAATATTTGTCAAGGTTTTCATTAATTTTTAAAACCCAAAAATATTTTTATTTTTATTTTTTGCATTAAAAATTATTTTTAAATCATTTAAAGGTTTATTTTTAATTAGTTAATGAAAATTAATTAATTAAAAATACTTTTAGGTATTTAAAAATCACAAAAATTCACATAGCATTTAGAAACATTTAGAAACATTGTCCAACTCTCAAACCAAATTTCTTTTTTGATCTTGATGCCTTTTGATCATTTTCATTGGATTTAATTTCATTTCAAGGCAATATTTTGTTTCAAACTTCAAAAATTCATTTCTGCCTAACCATTGAGAGTTAGATCATGATTCTTTTTGCATTGCATATTGCATAGCATGTAGTTTATAGGATAAAATTGGTTTGAATTGATCTTGCATTTTCAATTTGTTTAGGATTTTTCTTGTCAAGGTACCTCAAAACCCTAGCAATCTTAGGAAATTCACAACTTCCAATAGGTTAAGAGTTGGGTCCCCTCCTTTGGGCAGTGAGTTTGTATAGGTTTAGGGTATCTTTGATAGAATTTTCAAATTTTTATAATGTCTCTTGCTTCTATTTTTTGGATTTTGTTTTGTGTGTTGATCATAAACCCTAATTTATGCCTTCCTTTGCACCCACCTTCCATTTGCTTGCATACCATGACTTGCCATGTGTAACACGGTGGGAGAACTGACTTTAAGTAATGTTGCGGATAGCAAGAGTCGCCACCGACTTTTATTTTATCCATAAGGAAAGGTTATAAAAGAACAGGAAAGACCTTAAGAGAATATTTTGGGTCCGGGGGGTAGGTTATGAAAAGGGAAGGTATTAGCACCCTTTTCATCCATGGTTATCCATGGGCTCTTAGTTACTTAAGCTCACTTTAAATTGTTTTTTTGAAAGTGTAGTGTGTGAATAGAAAAATTTTCAGAATAGTTTGATAATAATCCATGTACGGATGTGTAAAAAACTTGTTTGAAAATTTGTTTGAAATTTGTTTAAGTGTTTGAAAATTGAAGTGAGCAAACAACTAAGAGGTACCTACCCTAAAGTTTAAGTCTTTTCTGTTCTTGGATCCTTTAAATGGTAAGACTATCCCTATTATTAAGGAATAGGTAGTCATTACCTTGGATGTGAGGGACAATTGGAGGGACATTTGTTATTTAGGCAACTGTGGGGTGTATAAGCAATTTTGAAGGGACCATCATCTTTATTCGAAAGGGACAAGATCATTACGAAGGCAACATTCGAAAGGGACTTGATCTTTTATTGTTAAGGGACTAGATGACTTTATTTTGAGGGACTTTTGCTTTATACACCCCACTTGACCATTATTCGTAGGCAACCTGAGGGATAACCTTAGAAAGTGAGATGGCGATTAAAATCGACTTACATGTGTGTGAGTGTTTATTTTAATTATCTTATGATTAAAATTATCTAAATTTATTTTAATATAACATACATGTTTTTACACTCCCTAATTACTAACCATAATAATAATTAAATAATTAAACAATTTACATCCAGGAAACAATTACAAAATTATAATAATAAAATACAGTAAATAGCAAAATATAATCAAAATAAATATAATAAGCAAAAAATAATAAATAAGTAAATAAAATATTGGGGTTAGTAAATAATGATAATAAAAGAAATTAAATAAGGTTAGTAGAAATATAAAGTTAGTGAAAATAATTTAAATAATAAGCAAAAAGTTAGTAATAATAAAATAAGAGAGGTTAGTGAATAATAATATAAAATTAATAAAACAAAATAAATAATATGGTTAGTAGTAATAATAATGAAATTAATCAAAATATAATAATAATATATCAACAATTTTTATATAAACAATTATTTAGAGAGAAATATGAATAAACAATTATTTTAATTTTACAAGTTATTAAATTATTTTCAAAATTTAATTATTATAAACATATATTAACATTTATTTATTAAACAATATATGCATATTATAAGAAGATAGATTTTAAATAAACAATAATCACATTTACAAAAAAAAATTTAAGAATTATAATGAATATATATAATAATTATATTAAGAAAATAAATTTAATTAGAAGAAAATAGAAATAAATTAGGTTTTTTTAAAAAATAAATTAGGGTTTGTATAAAAAATAGGATTTAGCTATATACAAATATATTCTAATTTATATATATACATAGTATAAATTAAACACATAATTTATGAAAATATATTTTTTTTGAAATTAAAGAAAACATACATATTTTATTATTATTTATTTATTATTGGGAAACATACATAATATATTTAATTTTTTAATATTATAATACTTAAAACAAACAAAAGAAAAAAAATGTGGAAACTTACCTGGCTGGGGTTTGAACCCAGGCCAGCTTGATTTCCAGGAAGCATAACAACCACCAGGCCATTGGCGCGCAGGCAATAAGTGAGGAGGAAGAATTCCTTTTGTTGCTTGCTTGCAAAATCCAGGAAAATGAAAAAATAAAAAGGCCTGATTCATGGTTTGAACCCAGGACCTCATAGCCATATACACACGCATGCTACCACCCGGCTGGAAGAGCCCACCTGGTTACAATCCACCAATAATGCATAATATATAATATTCAATACGCAATTGATAAAAAACCAAAATATTTGCCATGACCAAGTTTCGATCCCACGCCCTCTCATCCAACGCATGCGTGTTTTTCCACTGGGCCAACCATCAGTTGGTGATATACAAACAGAGAGCATATATAATATTTTAAATTAACATTTGAATTTCAAAACTGGCGCGAATGACCTTCGTCTTCAACCTCCAGTCCTTCAAATTTTGCTGCGATTTCTCCTATGACTTTTCCTGCGAAAAACAAAACCCTAGCAAAACCTACGAAACACAATGGGCAACCAAACAGTGAAATTTTACAAAATTGAAAACGCAAACATGATCCAGAGATCAATTCGAATCCAGCCATGGTCTTAAAATTCATTTATATTCACTGGATCCTTAAACCCTAATATGAAGGTCATGAACCCTAAAATGGCATTATGAGTTTCGGCCATGTTTTCTTCAATCAACCTGCCCAGAATTCATCACAAACCTTCATAAAGCACAAATCATCAAACAAAATTCAATAATAATGCACAAATGTTCCAGAACGAAAAATCATGAAAGTGTGAAAAAGTTTGAATCGGATTTGTCCATATGTGATGTTATGAGGCAATGTTATGATCTGATCATGTTCCATGATGATCAAGGAAGCCAACCATGTTCTCAAAATACCTTGTAATGTCCTGAATTTGAAAACCCGAATCTCACTTTTGGAAGGATTTTTGTGCTTTTGAACTTACCTTGAAGCTGCTGGATTTCGTGAGCTAGGGTTATGTTTATGATCTATACTTATATGGGAGTGAATTAGGTCAGAAATATGTCTTCATTGTGTGGAGATTTGGATCCAAAAAGATTGAAAAAGATGGTGTCATGAAATTCAAATATTGGCTCATGAATGCTTGCTATTTTTGGAGAGATCACATGATTTCTTTCTCTTTAAGCTTCAATCACTAATTATGATTTTCTAGAAACATTATCCAAATAAAATCTTTAATTTTCATATTTTATTTATATTTAAAATGATTTTTAATGATTTAAATCAAAATAAATAGAAATAAAAATAATAAAAATCAGATTTTAAGTGATTTGGGTCGTGCATAGTGTTAAGAGATGGATTGGATCACAACTTAGCAAGCCCATTTGGAAAGAATTACTTCTAAGCCTCCATTTTCAACATAAACCATCACAAAATTTCCCAACTTTGCAAGGGCATATCTCCCTCAATTTTAAAGGTATGAGGGTGTTCTTGGACTTTTTGGAAAGCTTGAAGAGTCCTCTAAACAACCCCATTGGTTTCAGGTCCATATCATTTACCAATCTCAAGTTATGCCCTTTTGAAGTTGTTGACTTTTTGTTGACTTTTGAAATGACCTATAATGTCTTAGATCATATCTTTCAAATGAAGCATTTTTGGGCTTAACTTTCAACATCAAAGTTGTATAGAATTCAATTTCCTTCAAAATGAGCTTTGGATGGAGACTTGGTGATGAAGTATGTGAAAGTTATGGCTGGTCAAAGTTTAGTTGACTTTTACTAAGGAAACCCTAATTTAGAAACTCCTGATTATTGATGATCTGGAATCTCCTTGATGAATCATGATCAACCCTTGATCAAATGATGAATTTTACTTAATATAATTGATGTTGGCAAAAAATCATGAAGTTTGACTTTGGTTTGACCACAGTTGACCTCAGTTTGACTTTTGGACTGCATTGATTGATTTTGACTTATCTGATCATCTGACTGAGCAAACCTTTGAGAAAAGTCTTGAAACTTGACATGGGGGTTCTTATACACATATAAGATGTTATGAAGCTTACTTGAGGTATTGGAAATCCATTTAGCCTGATTAAAGTCAAAACCCTAGTTTTGGATGCACTGCTTAGGAGGTGCATTGTCTGAGGGAATTGTCAACTTCTTTGACCAATTGTGAACTTTGTGAACCTTGTGAACCATCATAAGATGTCTTGTGAACCTCATGGGAGGTATTGTGAAGCTTGTGAACCTTGTGAACCTCATGAAGTGGCTTTGTAGACCTTATGAACCTCAGGAAAGCTTTGTAATCCTTATGAAACTTGTGAACCTTGTGAACCTTCAAGAAGTAACTTGTGGACTTCATGAACCTCATGAAAGGTCTTGAAAGCATTGTGGGACTTGTGAACCTTGTGAACCTTCATAAAGTAGCTTGTAGACTTCATGAACCTCATGAAAGGTTATGCAAGTGTTGGAGAACTTGTGAACCTTGTGAACCTTCATGAAGTGACTTGTAGACTTCATGAACCTCATGAAAGGTCTTGTAAATGTTGAGAAACTTGTGAACCTTGTGAATCTTCTTAGAACACAAAGTCTTGTATTGTGAGGGCAAATTTTGGGGTGCAACAGCTGCCCCTGTTCAATTTTCTAAAACCTGAGGGGTTAGATTGGTATATTTGCCAGTCGTAACCTGGAAGGTTGAAGGGGATTGAACACAAAAGCCCAAAAATTTGCACTCACCAGCCTAGAGTGATATTGATGGTTGGTTGAACATGATTGAGTGGGCTTAAAGATGCCACTAGGGGAAAGTTCTTCAGCAGTATAATGAGAGCTGTCAGGAGTCTGGAGTAATATTAATGTAACAACATGTCTTCATGAGGATAGAGCAATCAATAATGATAACCCTAAAGCAGTCTTGAAGTAGTAAATCTGACCTCAGGAGGATAGAGCAATCAATAGCTCTAAAGCAGTCTTGGAGTGATAATATGACCTCAGGAGGATAGAGCAATTAATAATGATAACTCTAAAGCAGTCTTGAAGTAATAATTTCAGGAGGATAGAGCCATTAATAATGATAACTCTAAAGCAGTCTTGAAATAATAATGTGATGTGTCTTCAGGAGGATAGAGCAATCAATAATGATAACTCTAAAGCAGTCTTGAAGTAATAATTTCAGGAGGATAGAGCAATCAATAGCTCTAAAGCAATCTTGAAATAATAAGATGATTTCAGGAGGATAGAGCAGTCAGTAGCTCTAAAGCAGTCTTGAAGTCATGAGAAGTTATCAGGAGGATAAAGTAACCCTGAGGTTACAATAAAGCAGTCCCAAAATAATAAGAAGCTCATCAGGAGGATAAAGTAACCCTGAGGTTACAATAAAGTAGTCCCAAAGTAATAAGAAGCTCATCAGGAGGATAAAGTAACCATGAGGTTACAATAAAGCAGTCCCAAAGATCATAAGTTTGCTTGTTGGATGATTAACCTGTAACAAGGTAGCTTTTGTAGTATTATAACATTAGTTTATGCTTGATGTATGCATGTATGATATGATGCACTTAGGTAATGTACTATATGTCTATGGATATATATGTTATGGTATGATGTAAATGATGTATGTATGATATGATACTGCCGGAAGCGTCTGGATATCTTGTAAAACAATTGCTGGCCAGGGAAAATAAATCCCGATTCGTTGTTGAAGAATATATAACCTTCTGTCTGCTAGGGATAACAGGGTATAGATAACTTCCCGTATGCTGGGGATAGTAAGGTATAGGTATAACCTCCCGTTGTTGGGGATGGTAAGGTATATATAACCTCCCGTTGTTGGGGATGGTGAGGCATATATAACCTTCGTCTTTGTTTGATAGTAGGATAAGTATAACATCCCGTCTTCGTTCGTCGTGCTCTTATTGGAAAGTAATTTCCCGTATATCCGTATGAGGATAAAAGAGATGGATATAAATTCCAGGGGAGATAAGACTTTATGAAGATGGATTCGTCCTACTGAGGGTTTTATAATTGTCTTGTAAAGATGAACCGGCGAAGCTTCGTTGAAATCCTTCCCTCGTTCGTCCTTAGTAAATACTATTACTGCATTTTCATGCATTTCTGGTAAACATCAATCATTTTAAAAAACATACATGCATTTCTGGTAAACATCAATCATATTCAAAAGCATACATACATTCAAACATAACCAATGGACGTTTCGCTTATGTAAATAGGGTAAAAGTAAATCTGGATTCAAAAGATGGAATTTATTTATATCAAAAGGTGACCCATACACGGGTAAGTTTGTACAAGGAGACATAAACCCTAGTAAGAGGATTTTGCCATAAAGTTTTACAAAAAGAGTCAGCTATGTGGGAAACAATCCTATTGAGTTTCAATTCTACTATTGCCCTTCAAGTATCTCATCTTCTTGCTGTTGAGACGGAAACGATTGAATTGAGCTTTATCTGTTCGAGCTTGAATAAGTAGTACAACTGGTTGCAGTTTCCTGGGTGATCCAAACGAGACATAGTCATACGCTTTAATCCCTAACTTTTGCCTGGATTGCCCTTTCAGGTTTTCAATCCACCGGGATACCCTTTTTTGCCCAAGCCGCCTTTTCAGGTTTTCGACTTGCCGAGTGTACATCTTTTTATATATATCCCTAATTTTTGCCCAAACCCTTTTGGTTTGCTGGGATGCCCTTATTTTTGCCTAGGCCTGTCAACCTAGCGGGTCTCTTTTTATGCGTAGTATTTTTTAACTATGTCTGCGTTCACGGGCTGTGGGAAGTCTTCACCATCCATTGTAGTCAGTATCATGGCTCCTCCTGAGAACACTGTCTTGACTACAAATGGTCCTTCATATGTTGGAGTCCACTTTCCCCTAGGATCACCTTGTGGTAATATGATACGCTTGATTACCAAGTCACCAGCCTGATATACCTTTGGCTTAACCTTCTTGTTAAAAGCTTTGATCATTCGCTTTTGGTACATCTGGCCATGACAAACTGCTGCTAACCTCTTCTCATCAATCAAATTTAACTGGTCCAGTCGAGTCTGAATCCACTCATCTTCATCCAAGCCTGCATCCTTCATAATTCTCAAGGAGGGGATCTGAACTTCAATGGGCAGAACTGCTTCCATACCATAGACTAAGGAGAATGGGGTTGCTCCTGTTGAAGTACGTATTGTAGTACGATAACCATGAAGAGCAAATGGTAACATCTCGTGCCAATCCTTGTAAGTAACAGTCATCTTCTGTACAATCTTCTTAATGTTCTTATTAGCAGCTTCAACTGCCCCATTCATCTTTGGACGATACGGAGAAGAGTTGTGATGCTTAATCTTGAACTGCGTGCAGAGATCAGTAACCATAGTGTTGTTCAGATTAGAGCCATTGTCAGTGATAATCCTTTCGGGGATGCCATACCTACATATGAGATTATTCTTAATGAATCGAGCCACAACATTCTTGGTAACAGATGCAAATGAAGCTGCCTCTACCCACTTCGTGAAGTAATCAATAGCAACCAAGATGAAACGATGCCCATTAGAAGCAGTAGGCTTGATCTCACCAATCATATCAATGCCCCACATGGCAAAGGGCCAAGGAGCAGTCAACACATTCAAAGGTGATGGAGGTACATGAACTTTATCAGCATAGATTTGACACTTGTGACAAGTTCTGGAGTGTTGATAGCAATCAGCTTCCATGGTAGACCAATAGTAACCTGCTCTCAATATTTTCTTTGCCATAGTATGACCACTAGAATGAGTGCCAAAGGTCCCATCATGCATCTCTTCCATAATTTCTGTAGCTTCCTTCTTATCCACACAACGAAGCATAGTTGAATCATGATTGCGCTTATACAGAATGCCATTACTCAGAAAGAACTTAGCAGAAAACCTTCTCAGAAACTTCCTATCTTTGACAGATGCCCCTTCAGGGAACTCCTGAGCTTCAAGATATCTTTTTACTTCATAGAACCAAGACTTCTCCTCTGCCCCTTCAGTGTCAATTTCATTGCAGTATGCAGGCTTCTCAAATTTATCAATGGTAATCTTGGGAGCTTCATCATCCCAGCTGATCTCAAACATAGAGGCCATGGTAGCTAATGCATCTGCCAACTGATTCTCTCTTCGTGGAATGTGCTCAAAGGTAATCTCTTTAAAATGTGGGATCAAAGACAACACATGCTCTCTGTAAGGAATGAGGTTATCATGCTTGGTATCCCAATCTCCTTTAATCTGACTTACTACCAGGGCTGAATCTCCATACACATCAAGGAACTGAATCTTCATATCAATAGCAGCTTTAATACCCAGGATACATGCCTCATACTCAGCCATGTTATTGGTACAATGGAAACAAAGTCTGGCAGTAATCGGGGTATGACAACCTTCAGGGGAACTAATCACAACACCAACACCATTACCAAGTGCATTGGAAGCACCATCAAAAACCATAGTCCATCGGGATCCTTGTTCAGGTCCGTCATATTGTCCAGGTTCTTTGGTAATAATCATAATGTCTTCATCAGGGAACTCAAAACTCATTGATTGGTAATCATCCACTGCTTGGTGAGCCAAATGATCTGCCACAACACTTCCCTTGATGGCCTTCTGAGTAGTATACTGTATGTCATATTCTGTCAAGATCATTTGCCATCTTGCAATTCTTCCGGAGAGAGCAGGCTTCTCAAATATGTACTTGATTGGATCCATCTTCGAAATCAACAAGGTAGTATGGGTCAACATATACTGTCTTAGTCGGCGAGCAGCCCATGCCAAAGCGCAGCAAGTTTTCTCGAGCAGTGAGTATCTTGTTTCACAGTCGGTAAACTTTTTGCTAAGGTAGTATATTGCCTGCTCTTTTCGACCAGACTCGTCATGTTGCCCCAACACACACCCCATTGAATTGTCTAACACTGTTAAGTACATAATCAAGGGTCTTCCATCAACTGGTGGCATCAAAATTGGTGGTTCTAGCAAATATCTCTTGATTTCATCAAAGGCAGTCTGGCACTCATCATTCCATTCCATCACCTGATCTTTCTTCAACAACTTGAAAATTGGCTCACAGATGGTAGTTAATTGGGAAATAAATCTTGCAATGTAGTTCAATCGTCCCAAGAAACCTCTAACCTCCTTCTCAGTACGGGGAGCTGGCATCTCTCGTATAGCTTTCACTTTTGCAGGATCCACTTCGATACCTTTTCCACTGACAATGAAACCCAAGAGTTTACCAGATCTAACTCCAAAAGTACACTTGTTTGGGTTCAATCTCAACTTGTATTTCTTCAACCTTTTAAACAACTTGTGCAGATGATCAAGATGTTGCTCTTCATTCTGAGATCTGGCTATCATATCATCCACATATACCTCTATCTCATGATGAATCATATCATGAAACAAAGCCACCATAGCACGCTGATATGTTGCCCCTGCATTCTTCAAACCAAATGGCATCACCTTATAACAAAAAGTGCCCCACTGTGTCACAAATGTTGTCTTCTCCATATCTTCAGGTGCCATCTTGATTTGATTGTAACCAGAGAAACCATCCATAAAAGAGAATACCTTGTGTTGAGCAGTATTGTCTACCAGAATATCAATATGAGGGAGTGGAAAGTCATCTTTAGGGCTAGCCTTGTTCAAATCTCTGTAGTCCACACACATACGTACCTTACCATCTTTCTTAGGAACTGGTACCACATTTGCAACCCACTGAGGATAAGAAGTCACTGCTAAGAACCCTGCATTGAACTGTTTCATTACCTCTGCCTTGATCTTTTCTGACATTTCGGGACGCATACGACGAACCTTCTGCTTCTTTGGACGACAATCTTCTTTCACTGGCAAACGGTGAACCACAATGTCTGTATCCAACCCTGGCATATCTTCATAAGACCAAGCAAAGATCTCCACATAGTCACGTAACATCTGAATCAACCTGCTCTTGACACTGTCCTCTAAATCAGCCCCTACCTTGACCTCTTTTCTGTTTTCTTCAGTTCCCAGATTCACAACTTCGACTGGCTCTTCATGTGGATGTATAGCTTTCTCTTCTTGTTGTAACAACCTAGCAAGCTCTACAGGTATTTCACAATCGTCCTCATTTCCGTCTTCAGTTTGATAGATCGGATTCTCGAAATCATAATTGGCAATAGTAGAACTGTTATCAACAGGATCCGGAGTGGATGAGGATCTGCATTTTAGTGATGTGGGTGTGTGTAAGAACACATAGCTGATAAAACGAAAATAAAAGAAAAGAAAAACAAGGAACACAATATTTACGAAAACGAAACGTCCACTGATTTTATTGAATGAAGTATGCAAATGAAATGACAACCCGTAACAAGCACACCATTATGCCCCGGGTAAGGCACATGGCTTTATTGTTTTATTGTTCAAGAAATTACAAATTTAAAAATGCAACACAGTAATAGTATTTACTCCTGACTAAAGGAGATAGGGATAACATCTTCAGCTTTCCAATTATTGAGTCCAGCACCCACAGTAGGAAAAATCCATGCATCCAAGTTGTAGTCTTCATCTCGGTCTCCCACAGCATTGATAACCCCTTGATTAGTGACACGGGCAGTACGAGCACGACGAACAGCCTTCTGGGACTCTGCAGTAAAACCCAAACCAAACTTGTCAGACTTGTATGGAATATCAGGAAGCTGACCCCAAATAGTATAACCACCTTCATCCACCACAGCTCTAGCATCATTGAGGGAGGCCATTGCCATTGTTGGAGGTTTCCTGGTGACCACAGGAACTTTCTTCACAGCAGGAGGAGCTACACAATCATTAACAACCCAAGGAACCACTTCAAATGACTGACACGGAGTCTCAATGTATTCACCTTCCACTTCCAGATACTTGAAAGTATTCACATGGCTGACAAAGTACTCTTCTTCTCCATAGACCGTAACAACCTTTCCATTCACCGGATATCTCAACTTTTGGTGCAATGTAGAGGTCACAGCACCTGCCCCATGGATCCAGGGACGACCAAGCAGACAAGAGTATGAAGGACGAATATCCATCACATAAAATGTAGCAGTAAACACCTGGGAACCAACTTGGATTGGAAGATCAATTTCCCCATGCACTACTCTTCTAGAACCATCAAAAGCCTTTACCACAATATTACTGGGCTTCAGCACAGCATCTTCAGAACTCAACTTATTCAGGACTTCTTTAGGCAACACATTCAGAGAGGAACCATTGTCTATCAGCACATGAGACAGGGTAGTGCCCCTGCATTCAATTGAAATATGCAAGGCCCTGTTATGATCCCTCTTGGCAGGGGTCAAGTCAGCATCAGAAAATCCTAACCCATTGTCATAGGTCAGGTGGGCAACACAGTTTTCAAATTGGTCCACAGAAATTGCACTGGGTACATGAGCCATCTTCAGAAACTTGATCAATGACTTGGCATGAGCTTCAGAACATAATAATAGGGAGAGCATGGAAATCTTTGAGGGAGTATGCCCCAACTGATCAACAATGTCATAATCACTCTTGCGAATGATTTTCAATACTTCTTCCATCTGCTTAGAGAGGTCATCAGCAGCTGGCACATCAGTAGACACAGGCTCAATAACAGGACCCTTGCCCCGAGCATCAGTGGTGGAAGTAGCAGCAGGAGTAACTGCATTCTTGGAAGTATCTGGAGGAGAGAAGACTCTTCCACTACGAGTGATCTTGCTAGATCCAGCAATATTATCAATGTCAACAGGCACATCAGGTAAAGGCTCCTGCTTGACACCATGGATGTAAACATCAGACCCATAGTGCCAAGGCACAGCTTTGTCAGACGTATACGGAATAGGACTAGGAGTGGTAATGATCAGAGGAGCCACTCTGGCTTCAGCAACAACTTTCACAGGACCTTCAGCAGTAATCTTGATTGGACCCTGATGAGTGATTTTAATGGGACCCTTTGAAGTGATTCTTAGTGGTGCTTTGTCAACCATGTCAACCTCTTCAATCTTCTTACCTCTGGTAATATGCTCCACCATACTCTCTACAGAAGACGGTCTTCTTTCAAACACTATGGTGTAATTATCCATGAGACGCTGAATTCCATCTTTCAATCTGAAGCACTTCTCTGGATTATACTCACAATAAACACAATCTTCATGACAACCCGGAAAGAACCCAGCCTGTACCAACTTCTTTCTGATGACAGACAATGGTGTGGTCAATTCATCAACTGAATGGATATGCAAATCTTCCTCAATGGCACTGACAGTCTTCTCGTGATTTGGCATTGGAGCTGTAATCACATTTGGAGTACCTGGCGGATCAAACTCAATTTCTCCAGCATCAATCATATCCTGAATTTTGTTCTTCAAGACCCAGCAGTTATTAGTATCATGTCCTGGACAGTTTGAATGATATGCACATCGTGCATTGGGATTGTACTTGGGAGAGGTAACATTGGGATTCTGAGGAGCCTCCCTCAGGGTAATAAGTTCAGCCTTCAACAAGTGTTGCAATGCCTGAGCCATTGACATGTTGATCTTCGTGAATTGTCTTCTAGCCCTCTGTTGGTTGCCTTGAGGCTGCTCTGTTGTTGCAGGAGTTGGATTTGAAATATGAACCGCACTAACAGACTGATGCCTTCTGTTACGATCAGGTTGACCATAAACAGCATTGGATTCTTTCTTTCCAGTGGGAGGCTTCTTTGCAGCACCTGATGAAGAAGTGCCCACCTGGATCTTACCACTCTTGATACCATTCTCTACCCGCTCTCCTGTCATAATCAACTCAGTGAAACCAGAGGATGAGCTTCCAATGAGATGACTGTAAAACGGACCATTCAGCGTACACATGAACATATCAACCAATTCCCTATCAGTCAAAGGGGGTTGAACTCTTCCAGCTAAATCTCTCCACTTCTGAGCATATTCCTTAAAACTTTCTTTGGCACCCATAGACATACTCTGAAGCTGCATGCGAGTGGGGGATAAATCAGCATTGTATTGGTACTGCCTATAGAAAGCTTCAGCAAGATCATTCCAGTCTCTGATGTTGACACTCTCCAACTGATAATACCACTCCAGCTGAGCTCCAGACAAGCTCTCTTGAAAGAAATGGATCCACAATTTCTTATCAGCAGTGTGGGGTTGAATTCTTCTGACATAGGACCTCAGATGCAACTTGGGACAAGAGACCCCATCATAGACAACAAATGTAGGAACTTTGAACCCAATGGGTATCACAACCCCAGATATCAAACTTAAATCCTCAAAATCCAGCCCAGATGATTTCTGTAACTCCATAGCATCCATTCTATCCACCAGCATCTTGAATTTGTCTTCATTAGACTCATGGTAGTAGTTAGCCTCAGAATCAGAGTCCCCCATAGTGTTGTGGAGACTGCCTCTCTCTTTCTCAGATTCCTCAGATTCATAGTCTTCAACCTCTTCCTTGGTCTTGACAGGACCTTTGAACCTTCTTCCCATGTTGAGCAACCCAGCAGACCTTCTAGTCTTCTTAGTCTTCTTGGCCAGCAGTGCTTTCAAATCATCTTGCCCCTTGGACAGGTTCAAGATCAGCTCTTGGAACTGTGCATTCTGTGCCTGAAGATCCTTAACTGATTGTTCAAGAGCCATTGCTGAAATAAACAGCGAGAAGATGAGAAACCTGTGCACAATATAAACCTGTGATACAATGAAATGATATGGGAATGCATATGCAATGTTTTCAAGGACCGCAGGATTTAAATTTGCTTAAACAAACAAGAAAGTAACTTTTTATTAGTAATAACTTGTTTTGCCTTTTAGGCTTACAAAAAATGAAAGTGAAATAAGTACAAAAGATGGGGTTTTAAGTCTCCCATGGACGCTTCCTCTTTGTGTTGAGGTATGAGTTGAGGTTTCGTTCCTCGTGAAGTTGTTTTGTTAGCTCTAAGATCCTTGCTTGGCTTGCTTTGTAATGAGCCTCGAAAGTATCCCTTTGCTCCTTCAGTTGGATCCAATATCTCTGCAAATCTTCCATATCAGTAGGCATGTCTGGGTGAAGGATGGTATAAGCAGTGTCTCCTTCAGCAACAGGTTCCATGGTAACTGGTAGGACGGCAGGATATGGCATCATGAGTGTCTGAGCACGAGATCGTACCCATCTGAGATAAGCCTCCATAGGAATAGTGTACTTAGGCTCCAGTGTCTTGCTGTCAATCCTGTTCACCTTTCCCCAAGCTCGTATGAATCTCTGACGGTAACCCTGAAGATCGTTGTCGTAATCAAACACAATGCCCTGAATCAACATGTCATGTGGGCCATCGCTCCGAGCGTAACCAAACTGTCGTAAAGCTAGAGAGGGGTTGTAGGTGATGCCTCCTCTTATGCCTAGAAGTGGCACATTAGGAAACTCCCCACAACGGTCAATGATGGTGACATTCTCCATAGATCTGGAGCACCAATGGATGTCTGAGTGAGAAAGTGACATGATCCTCTTGGACCATCTGAACCCTTGCTCATTCTTCATTACTGAGCGAGGAAGGTGAGAAATAAACCACCTAGAGAGTAAAGGTATGCAACACATCAAAGTTCCTCTTGCCCTTGTAGTACGGGTGTGAAGAGAATGCAGGATGTCTCCAAGCAATGTAGGTACTGGATTGTGACTCAGGAAAATGTTGATGGCATGCACATCTATGAACTGATCTGGATTGGGGAACAATACTAAGCCATATATCAGCAAGGCTAAGATCTCCTCAAAAGCATCATAGCTCATGGCCTTCAAGAACATTTGGGCCTTATCCATTAATACCTTGGCAAGAATACCCTTGACTCCACTTCTCGTCTCTAGAACAATGTCAGACTTCTTCAGATGTAGGGCTGCAGCAATGACCTCTGGTTTGAGTTCCTTCTCCAAGCCTGTGAAGGGTCTTTGATCAAGAACAGGTATACCCAGAAGTTTAGAGAACTCCTCTATGGTAGGAACTAGCTGGTAGTCGGGGAATGTGAAGCAATGGTGCTTAGGATCAAAGAACTGAAACAGAACACTCATCATGTCTTCATTGAACCCTGAAGTAACTAGATCCAAAAGGTGACCATGTCTCTTGATGAACTGGGAGTGATCAGACACTTGAGAAACCAACTCTTTAAGCTTGGGAGGTATTCCCACAAAGTTGATCCTGATGGTGTTTCTACGAGCAGAAGCCATGACCTGCAACAAAGAACAAAGATAAATCCCTTGGTCCTTGAAATGGTTAGGGAAAATGCTATGCTTATGATGCATGATGATGTCATGATGTTATTCTCAATCACAAACATGTGGCACACACAAACAAGTCACACCATAGCCCTAGGTTTAAAGGCTTGCATGAGGTTTAAGGTAAGTACCCTCCCCTGAAGTTAGATGGTTCATCCTGTCCTACAAAAGTAACCGGGTTCTAAGGGATCTCAATATCATTGATCCTTCACAAGGGTGGTTGATCAGAAGGAAACTTACTTGCCAACCAAAACCCTCCAAGTTTAGAATCTCAATGAGCGTAGTATCGAGTGTCAACCAACTTCAGTCTGCACCAAAGCCGGTTACCTCACTACCTTCTAAAGGCCAATATGAGTTAACTAGGGTTCTAAAAGTTAGTTAGTGCATTGACAACATATGGCAGCCTCAATATTATCCTCAACTTGACTTAAGGAATATAAGCACCAACCAAGAAGTCGCACTAACTATGGCCACCAGATCAACCGTATCGATATACGTCGTACAGTTTCCTTGGTCTATTGCCATTTACCTAAGGTACACTAGATCCGGGTTAGGACCTTTCACACATAAGAGCACCCCAACAAGTAATATAAATCAAACAAGGCAAGCAATTCAAAGTGATCTTAATTCCTAAGGGTACCCCTCTTAAAATAGATCCCCAGCAGAGTCGCCAGTTCTGTAACACGGTGGGAGAACTGACTTTAAGTAATGTTGCGGATAGCAAGAGTCGCCACCGACTTTTATTTTATCCATAAGGAAAGGTTATAAAAGAACAGGAAAGACCTTAAGAGAATATTTTGGGTCCGGGGGGTAGGTTATGAAAAGGGAAGGTATTAGCACCCTTTTCATCCATGGTTATCCATGGGCTCTTAGTTACTTAAGCTCACTTTAAATTGTTTTTTTGAAAGTGTAGTGTGTGAATAGAAAAATTTTCAGAATAGTTTGATAATAATCCATGTACGGATGTGTAAAAAACTTGTTTGAAAATTTGTTTGAAATTTGTTTAAGTGTTTGAAAATTGAAGTGAGCAAACAACTAAGAGGTACCTACCCTAAAGTTTAAGTCTTTTCTGTTCTTGGATCCTTTAAATGGTAAGACTATCCCTATTATTAAGGAATAGGTAGTCATTACCTTGGATGTGAGGGACAATTGGAGGGACATTTGTTATTTAGGCAACTGTGGGGTGTATAAGCAATTTTGAAGGGACCATCATCTTTATTCGAAAGGGACAAGATCATTACGAAGGCAACATTCGAAAGGGACTTGATCTTTTATTGTTAAGGGACTAGATGACTTTATTTTGAGGGACTTTTGCTTTATACACCCCACTTGACCATTATTCGTAGGCAACCTGAGGGATAACCTTAGAAAGTGAGATGGCGATTAAAATCGACTTACATGTGTGTGAGTGTTTATTTTAATTATCTTATGATTAAAATTATCTAAATTTATTTTAATATAACATACATGTTTTTACACTCCCTAATTACTAACCATAATAATAATTAAATAATTAAACAATTTACATCCAGGAAACAATTACAAAATTATAATAATAAAATACAGTAAATAGCAAAATATAATCAAAATAAATATAATAAGCAAAAAATAATAAATAAGTAAATAAAATATTGGGGTTAGTAAATAATGATAATAAAAGAAATTAAATAAGGTTAGTAGAAATATAAAGTTAGTGAAAATAATTTAAATAATAAGCAAAAAGTTAGTAATAATAAAATAAGAGAGGTTAGTGAATAATAATATAAAATTAATAAAACAAAATAAATAATATGGTTAGTAGTAATAATAATGAAATTAATCAAAATATAATAATAATATATCAACAATTTTTATATAAACAATTATTTAGAGAGAAATATGAATAAACAATTATTTTAATTTTACAAGTTATTAAATTATTTTCAAAATTTAATTATTATAAACATATATTAACATTTATTTATTAAACAATATATGCATATTATAAGAAGATAGATTTTAAATAAACAATAATCACATTTACAAAAAAAAATTTAAGAATTATAATGAATATATATAATAATTATATTAAGAAAATAAATTTAATTAGAAGAAAATAGAAATAAATTAGGTTTTTTTAAAAAATAAATTAGGGTTTGTATAAAAAATAGGATTTAGCTATATACAAATATATTCTAATTTATATATATACATAGTATAAATTAAACACATAATTTATGAAAATATATTTTTTTTGAAATTAAAGAAAACATACATATTTTATTATTATTTATTTATTATTGGGAAACATACATAATATATTTAATTTTTTAATATTATAATACTTAAAACAAACAAAAGAAAAAAAATGTGGAAACTTACCTGGCTGGGGTTTGAACCCAGGCCAGCTTGATTTCCAGGAAGCATAACAACCACCAGGCCATTGGCGCGCAGGCAATAAGTGAGGAGGAAGAATTCCTTTTGTTGCTTGCTTGCAAAATCCAGGAAAATGAAAAAATAAAAAGGCCTGATTCATGGTTTGAACCCAGGACCTCATAGCCATATACACACGCATGCTACCACCCGGCTGGAAGAGCCCACCTGGTTACAATCCACCAATAATGCATAATATATAATATTCAATACGCAATTGATAAAAAACCAAAATATTTGCCATGACCAAGTTTCGATCCCACGCCCTCTCATCCAACGCATGCGTGTTTTTCCACTGGGCCAACCATCAGTTGGTGATATACAAACAGAGAGCATATATAATATTTTAAATTAACATTTGAATTTCAAAACTGGCGCGAATGACCTTCGTCTTCAACCTCCAGTCCTTCAAATTTTGCTGCGATTTCTCCTATGACTTTTCCTGCGAAAAACAAAACCCTAGCAAAACCTACGAAACACAATGGGCAACCAAACAGTGAAATTTTACAAAATTGAAAACGCAAACATGATCCAGAGATCAATTCGAATCCAGCCATGGTCTTAAAATTCATTTATATTCACTGGATCCTTAAACCCTAATATGAAGGTCATGAACCCTAAAATGGCATTATGAGTTTCGGCCATGTTTTCTTCAATCAACCTGCCCAGAATTCATCACAAACCTTCATAAAGCACAAATCATCAAACAAAATTCAATAATAATGCACAAATGTTCCAGAACGAAAAATCATGAAAGTGTGAAAAAGTTTGAATCGGATTTGTCCATATGTGATGTTATGAGGCAATGTTATGATCTGATCATGTTCCATGATGATCAAGGAAGCCAACCATGTTCTCAAAATACCTTGTAATGTCCTGAATTTGAAAACCCGAATCTCACTTTTGGAAGGATTTTTGTGCTTTTGAACTTACCTTGAAGCTGCTGGATTTCGTGAGCTAGGGTTATGTTTATGATCTATACTTATATGGGAGTGAATTAGGTCAGAAATATGTCTTCATTGTGTGGAGATTTGGATCCAAAAAGATTGAAAAAGATGGTGTCATGAAATTCAAATATTGGCTCATGAATGCTTGCTATTTTTGGAGAGATCACATGATTTCTTTCTCTTTAAGCTTCAATCACTAATTATGATTTTCTAGAAACATTATCCAAATAAAATCTTTAATTTTCATATTTTATTTATATTTAAAATGATTTTTAATGATTTAAATCAAAATAAATAGAAATAAAAATAATAAAAATCAGATTTTAAGTGATTTGGGTCGTGCATAGTGTTAAGAGATGGATTGGATCACAACTTAGCAAGCCCATTTGGAAAGAATTACTTCTAAGCCTCCATTTTCAACATAAACCATCACAAAATTTCCCAACTTTGCAAGGGCATATCTCCCTCAATTTTAAAGGTATGAGGGTGTTCTTGGACTTTTTGGAAAGCTTGAAGAGTCCTCTAAACAACCCCATTGGTTTCAGGTCCATATCATTTACCAATCTCAAGTTATGCCCTTTTGAAGTTGTTGACTTTTTGTTGACTTTTGAAATGACCTATAATGTCTTAGATCATATCTTTCAAATGAAGCATTTTTGGGCTTAACTTTCAACATCAAAGTTGTATAGAATTCAATTTCCTTCAAAATGAGCTTTGGATGGAGACTTGGTGATGAAGTATGTGAAAGTTATGGCTGGTCAAAGTTTAGTTGACTTTTACTAAGGAAACCCTAATTTAGAAACTCCTGATTATTGATGATCTGGAATCTCCTTGATGAATCATGATCAACCCTTGATCAAATGATGAATTTTACTTAATATAATTGATGTTGGCAAAAAATCATGAAGTTTGACTTTGGTTTGACCACAGTTGACCTCAGTTTGACTTTTGGACTGCATTGATTGATTTTGACTTATCTGATCATCTGACTGAGCAAACCTTTGAGAAAAGTCTTGAAACTTGACATGGGGGTTCTTATACACATATAAGATGTTATGAAGCTTACTTGAGGTATTGGAAATCCATTTAGCCTGATTAAAGTCAAAACCCTAGTTTTGGATGCACTGCTTAGGAGGTGCATTGTCTGAGGGAATTGTCAACTTCTTTGACCAATTGTGAACTTTGTGAACCTTGTGAACCATCATAAGATGTCTTGTGAACCTCATGGGAGGTATTGTGAAGCTTTTTAACCTTGTGAACCTCATGAAGTGGCTTTGTAGACCTTATGAACCTCAGGAAAGCTTTGTAATCCTTATGAAACTTGTGAACCTTGTGAACCTTCAAGAAGTAACTTGTGGACTTCATGAACCTCATGAAAGGTCTTGAAAGCATTGTGGGACTTGTGAACCTTGTGAACCTTCATAAAGTAGCTTGTAGACTTCATGAACCTCATGAAAGGTTATGCAAGTGTTGGAGAACTTGTGAACCTTGTGAACCTTCATGAAGTGACTTGTAGACTTCATGAACCTCATGAAAGGTCTTGTAAATGTTGAGAAACTTGTGAACCTTGTGAATCTTCTTAGAACACAAAGTCTTGTATTGTGAGGGCAAATTTTGGGGTGCAACACCATGACATTTTGTGCATCCATCTGATTCATAATACATCTTAGGGCATATTAGAATCATGTTTGATCATTGCATCTTTCATTTGCCATGTTATATGTCTTTTGCATTCCATAACGTTTCATGTACATTCATGGTTTGAAGCATACTTCATCTGCATCCATTGCCTTGTATGATCATTCCCATGTCTTGCCTCATGTTTGTATCATCTCATAGCATCATCAACTTCATGATCTTGCTCCTGGTTTTGGTTTGCATCATCACATTTCATCTCATTTGCATTGCATTTCATTTCTTTGACTAACTTTTCAGGTGGTAAGTTGTTTGAGGAGTGAATTTGCCTTCACTCCCCATAATCTCTTTTCATCTCTTTCATACTTCCCTTGCTGCATTTTGTGTGTGTATTGGAGTGAGCTTACTCATTCTTGTTCATCTCTTACTTTCTTTCTTCAAGCAACTTGTCTTCTTAAGTGAAGCAAGTTGTTTTGCTTCTCTTTGCTTCTTCCTCCTTTCATCTGCTTCATGGTGGTTCTTTGAAGATCTTTCTCTCCTAAGCCTCATTAACCCTAGGAATAACCATGCATGATCACAATTAGGGTTTGATTAGTCCCCCATTTATATTTTACCTTTGTGTCATCTTTGAGTCTTCTCTTCTCATCTCATAATCAGGGACTAAACCCTAAAGGCTTTAAGGCTTTGTGATTAAGCTTATGCCTGCATCCTTCTATTAGGATGGAGTGTATAACTTTAATCCTAAGTGTTAAACCCTTAATGTGTTTACATCCTCTAATTAATTCACCTAATAACCACCAAGACATCAAGCTTGTAACTTGGGCCTTGCATTAGGGTTCTATTTCTTCCTTAATTGGTTAAGAAGGACTAACCCTAGTGTTAATGGACAAGTCCCCCTCAAGTTGTCTTACAAATCATAAAAATAACTTCTTCATCTTACCATTAACTAAAATCCACTTAATAAAGGCTTTGTTTTGTCATGAGGTTAATCCCTAATCATGGATTAAGTTGAGGAGTCTTCCTCAGCTTAAATGCTCTCATCTATTATCCTTCTATTAGGATGGTGTAATGAGTCCATTAAATCCTTGATTATGGCTTAAACTCATTACTCAACACTAAACAAAAACCACAAAAACATCTAAATAACTGCAAGTAGGTTAATGATTTTAATCCTACATCATGGTGATTAAGTGTGAGATGCTGACTTCACACTTAAGGTATTCTCATTACCCCTAATCAGAGGGAAGATGTGATGAGTTTACTAACCCATTGGTTTAGGCTTAAGCTCATTTTCTTATGACAAATTCCAAAATCAATAAAAGACTGAAAACACAAAAACAAACAATAATCGTCTCCTTCGGGATTCTTTTCTCATCTCATTCACTCACAAACGAGAACTCGCTTCTTCCGTCTAATGCAAGACAGTTTGCACCTGAGCCAGACAGGTCCTACACTTGAGCATAGGCAAGTAAGCAGTTCACAAGTCAATTTATCTTTCAGTCTCTTTGGGTCGAACTACGGTGTTCTGACTTCCTCATTGCACGAGAGGATACGTAGGCATAACTTAACAGTTATCGAACAAAAGTCTCTGTATATTCCCCCTCCTTCAGTATCATCTTTTTTAAGCCTCATAGTCTTGAGCTTCATTCATTTCTTACACTGACACTTCACTTATACACTTCACACTTCTTCTTACACTGACACTTGCATTCTTTCCAGCTTTGATACACAAATAGCATTGACACTACCCCTTTAAAACACAAATCTTTTAAGCGTGGATCCCGTCGAGTACGACGGACAATCTGGGTGCTAATACCTTCCCAGGTTGTAACCAACCCCCTTTCTCAGTCTCTCTGGTTCGCGACCGTCTTATCCATATCTTTTCCTAGGTCTATGCAGCATTACCTTTCCTTCGGGATAAAAATGCCTAGCTGGCGACTCTTGTCTTTCTGAGTTCACCCCTGTGTGTTCTCTCTTCTTTCGCCGACCGTTCGCGTCTGTACCCCTTCTGACCAGGTGTCATTTGGTGGGAGCGACAACTAGCCGAGCTAATCGTCGTGCCATCCACCGTCCATATGAAGATGAAGTACTAAACTACTTCGGGCAAGGTTGCCACACTGCACGGGGACGTCGATGCTGCTCGCCGGTGTTTCGAAGCAGCAACTAAAGGTCTTAGCTCAATATCGTACCAACCAAACCCTTCAACATCGAATTCACCAAATGTTCCCAGGGCTTTCCCTCAGGTAGACTCAATCGACCTGGACTGCAGGTTCTCGGAAGACAACGAGGGCGTCCAAAAGCCAACAGATTCACTATCCCGACCAGTCCCGGACGGAGAGTTCGAGCTGATTCCCTTGGGAGATGACCCAACCCGGTGCGTTAAGATCGGAGCACATATGCCCGACTTGGCAAAACGACAGTTGGAGGCTTGCCTCAAAGGGAACGCAGATCTGTTTTCCTGAAGCGCCGCAGAGATGCCAGGACTCGACCCCGAGACAACCTGCCATCACCTCTCCATCGACCCAACACACAAAGCAGTCGCCCAACGCAGGAGGAAGCAGTCGACCGAAAAAACTGAAGCAGCTGAATCTTCTGTTAAAGACCTCCTAGAGGCAAAATTTGTAACCGAGGCCAGGTACACAACCTGGCTCTCAAATGTTGTACTTGTGAAAAAATCTAATGGAAAGTGAAGAATGTGTGTTGATTATACGGATCTCAACCGGGCATGCCCGAAAGATGCATACCCTTTACCTAACATTGATAAACTGGTCAACAATTCGTCTGGCTTCAAGCTATTGTCCTTCATGGACGCCTACTCAGGGTATAATCAAATACACATGGCCGTGTCCGACAAAAAATACACGGCCTTCATGACCGAATCGGGCAACTACTATTACAACGTCATGCCCTTCGGTCTGAAAAACGCATGCGCGACATATTAGCGCATGATGAATAAGGTATTCCGAGCAGAAATCGGGGATATGCTCGAAGTATATATGGACGACATGATCGTCAAATCTCAATAAGAAATGGACCACGCGTCCCACTTACGAAAAGTGTTCGATCAGGCATGAAAATGCAAAATGCGTTTCAATCCCGAGAAGTGCACATTTGGGGTCCGAGCAGGGAAGTTCCTCGGATTCTACCTGACCGAACGAGGTATCGAAGCCAAATCCGCTCGGTTCATAGCAAAATCCGCTCAACACCCTTTCCCCTTTTTCAAGCTCCTCCACAAAGAGGCGACTTTTGAGTGGACGGAGGAGTGCGAGCTAGCGTTTTCCCACCTAAAGAGGGCACTAAGTGAACCCCTAGTTCTGTCTAGACCCGAAGAGGGGGAGACACTTTATCTCTATCTTGTCGTTGCAAACGAAGCAGTGAACGCGGCCCTCATACGCGACCTACCCGAGGGGCAGAAGCCTGTGTATTTTACGAGCAAAGCGCTCCAGGGCCCGGAAATTCGATATCTCCAGGTAGAAAAAGTGGCCCTGGCCCTCCTTTTCGCGGCCAGAAGGCTACGCCATTATTTCTTGGCCCACACCATCATCGTAAGAACCAATCAACCATAAGACAATTGCTCGGTCGACCAGACATGGCCGGACGAATGTTAAAATGATCGTTGGAACTATCCGAATTCGACATCAAGTTCGAGGGAAGACAAGCTCTCAAAGCTCAAGCACTGGCCGACTTCGTGGCGGAACTCACTTTTACTGAGCAAGAGTCAAGACCTTCCTCCAGGTGGACTATTTTCATGGACGGGGCATCCGGCCCAGCGGGTAGCAGAGCTGGGGTTATTTTGGAGAACGAGGAAGGGAACATCATCGAAGTATCCTTAACCTTATCTTTCCCCACTTCCAACAATCAGGCGGAGTACGAGGCCTTCCTAGCAGGCCTACAGCTCGCGACCGACCTGGAGGCAGAAGAAATCACAATCTGCACGGATTCTCAGCTGGTCGCTAGCCAAGTCCGAGGAGACTTTCAAGCCAAAAACGATAACATGGCCGAATACCTGGCCCTCGTAAAAGGCGAGCTAAAGCGATTCAGAAGCGTGGAAGTCAAACACGTCCCGTGAGAGAACAATATCCGGGCCGACATCCTTTCCAAGTTGGCGAGCACTAAAAGGAAGGGAAATAACAAATCCGTCATACAGAAAACGCTTCCCCGACCAAGCGTCGGGCAATCATCAATCCACGTAGACGTTAATCTCGTGGGAGACACGAACTGCTGGATGACCCCAGTATTTAACTACCTAACTAAAGGAGAATTACCGACCGACCCAAAAGCGGCCAGCACAATACGACGAAGAGCATGCTCATATTCTCTAGTGGGTGGACGTATGTATCGTCGAGGATTCTCTACACCCTTCCTTAGGTGCGTAGAAGAAGAGAACATCCTACACATGCTAAGAGAAGTCCATGAAGGAATTAATGCGCAACATCCAGGCGGACGATCGTTGGCCCGAAAAATCCTTCGAGCAGGATACTATTGGCCCACACTCCAACACGACGCAAAGAAGCACGTAAAAAGGTGCGACAAGTGCCAGCGACACGGGGATGTACACGTTGTCGCTCCCGGGATTTTCATCCTAGTACAAACGCGAAAGTGGCGCGGAAAGGTAGAGTCGCCAGCCAGACATTTTTATCCCAAAGGAATGGGAAAGGTAATGTTGCACAAACCTGAGGAATAAGGAAAAGGACGAGGCCTTGCGAACCAAAGATCTGGATACGGGAGTCGGTTACGACCTGGGAAGGTATTAGCACCCCAGATCGTCCGTCGTACCCGACGGGATCCACGCTTGCTTGCTTTGTTTCAAAGGGTGAGAAAATAAAGTGCTGCTGCATAAAACTGCTATTGGAACTGGAATGAGAAATGAGAAAGGAAATGGAAATGAGAATGGAATGAAATAAAGGGGAAAATGTAGGGAAAATAAAGAATGTGCTCGAATGGGCCCTACCCCACTGCCTACGTACCTCATCGGGATAAATGAGGATCAGAGACGCCGTAGTTCGTCTAACTAAGGCGGGAACTATTTGTTTGTGTTTTTTATGCTGGAACTGCGTATGTCTATGCTCAGGTGTTGCAGGCTCGTCTGGTACGAGTGCGTTTACCGTCTTGCATGCGAGACAAGTCGCCGCGAGTTCGCGTTATGAATGAATGAGATGAGAAGAGAAGTTCCCGCAGGATAGTCGTTTATTGTTTGTTTTTGGCTTTTAAAAGAAGTGCTTTGAATTTTTGTTTGTGAACTGTCTTGTACTAAGACCTATCCATCGCGGGAAGCATTTACACCTCGCCCCGAAACAGGACGCGTATAAACACTCCGCAACAAAGTCTCGTGTCGTACAAGATTGTTCGGTTTTTGTTAAGTGTTTTATTGTTTCCTTTGAGATGAGAAAGTGAATGACTCAAGTTGATAAAAGGAAAAATCTAAGGGACTAAGACTCAATCCTAATGTGTTATGTATTTACAAAGTGATCCTAGTGGTTAGTGAGGTTTTCTAGTCCTAATGGAAACTTAAAACTATTAGAATTCAACTTACTTCTTAATGAAGTTAAGTTGATTCTAAGAACAAATGGGAATCCTATACAAGTTGTAAAAATAAAAATAATCAAAAAATGAAGTTAAGCATAAGGAACAAACTTCTAAAAAAATTGCCTTAAAGGCATGAATAAAAAATATAGACTATTTTCATTTATTCTATTTCTAATGGAAATGAAAAATTCACCTAAGTATTAAATCTAAGTCTTAATGTTCATCCTAAAACAAATTAAACTAAACCTAAGTCTAATGTTAGATTCTATGACTAAAATTAATCTAGACTATTGTTATTATTTTTTACGGAACTATATTTTTTCTAATGGCCTAAGCTAATGAATTATGTTTAACTAGGCTTAAAAGCTAATATTCTACAAAATACTAAAACTCCTAGAAAAATTATAAAAAATTAAATTGTAAGGTCCTAATATTATCTAGAATATTATATGGTACTAAAAGGGATTCTAAAAATACTTATTTCTATGCCTAACAACTAATTATTTTAAGCTAAGAATTCACTATTATTTCCTAGGGAGTTTATTACCAAAACCTAAGATAAAAATTCCTAAAAATCCTATAAAAAATATTCTAAGAGCTATTAGGGGTCTTTTAACTATAGAAAAAAAGAATGGCTCAAAAATGTTAATGGAAGCTATTTAAATAAAATTAATAAAATTCTGCACAATTAAAAAAAAAAATTCAATAAAGCTAAATAAAAGAATAATTCAGAATTAATTCAAAAATGACCAAATTCCAGAAAATAAAAATATCATAAATTCCTAAATTGAATTAACAACCTACTCTAATTTTTGGGGAATTTTCTCATGCTTTTTATTATTTTTTAATGAATTATTTCTAACTATGATTAAACTAGAAATTAAACTCTAAAGAAATAATACAGGGGTGTTTTTAGTGGTTTTTATTTGTTTTTCGCATATGGGCCTGAAACAGGGAGTGCAAAAAGAAAACAGAATGAGGCCCACACGCAGGAAATTGGGAGAGGGTGCAGGTAGCGTTTTTTTAGCTGTTTTTGGAATTGGGCCTAAAAGTGGGGTGCAAGTATCATACCCTTCTAAAAACTTAATTTAAAAAGGAATTAAACTAAACTTAAACTTATAGGTTTTCCCTAAAACCTTAATTTAAATTCTAATAAATCTTGATCACCTCTTAATTTAAGATACAAATTAATATTTTCCAAAAAAAAAACTTGACTAAAGAATTAAACTAATCTTTTAATATTTTCTAACAAAATAAAATTTAATTATAATGTTTTTTCCCTAAAACTTAATTAAAGGAAAAGGGTTAGTACTAAACTTACTTAATATTTTCCTAATAATCTAAACTTATGATTGTCAATAAAAAAAAATCTAATTTAGCTTATCACAATATTATCCTAAAACTTAATTTTGGATTAAATTTATGGAAATATTTTCCTAAAAGAAACTTAATTTAAAAAATGAGTAAAAATCCTAATAATCTTGTAATAATGTTTTTTTTTTTTAACAATCTCAATTTAGACTAATGAACTAATTAATCCTATTAATAAATCAATTAAGCTAAGTATTTTAACTTAAGGAAAATAAACAAAATTCACTTATGATTATTTTTTAAATCTTAACTTCACAAAAGAGATTAAACTAATCAAAAAAATAAAATATTCTCTACAAATCTAAATTAAAATATAATCTTTTATTATAATATTTTTTGTTCCTAATTAATCTAAAAAAAAGAAAGAATTAAGAAAATAATCTAACATAATTATACACATAATCTTGAAAAATTAATTTAAATTAACATTAACTACACCAATAATCCTGTAAACTTAACATTAACTATTAATCCAATAATCCTGAAAACTTAATATTAACTAAATTAACTTAAAATTAAATGAATTAATTGATTTAATTAAAATCACAAAAAAGGAACCCTAGTTCCTCTTCCTTCCTTCTCCCAGCGCCGTAACACCATCGCCTATCCTTCTCTGCTTCAGACCACCGCCACCATCTCTCTTCGTCTTCTCCATCTTCTTCGTCTCGGCCTCACCTTCTCAACCTAAACTCTACCCGGTGGCGGCGATGGCTCCCTCCGGTTAACTTTCTCAAACCGAAAGCAAATTCAAACGGCACATCTCCTTCCCTCACCTCATCTCAAACATACAAATAATTTAACCTAACCTTTCCTAAACCTATGAATCTAACGAACCAGAGATAGCAAAGCACTAAGATCTTCGTACCTTGTGATTAGATGATGATGTCAGAAGAACGACGACACTTCCGCTGCGGTGCCGCCACGAGAAACCCCCTTTAGGTATGCTTAAATTCGCTTCCTCTTCTCGTTACCCGAAGCTCAATTTCTTGTAGCGTAAAACATTGCGAATCCGCGAATCTTGTTGAGTACCGCTATGAATCTCGTTTCAATTTCTGGAGATTTTGAGATGTTTGTGACAATTTCAGGCTGCTGAGGATTCGTGAAGCACAAATTGATGGATATGAACACCGAAAACCGATGTCAATGTTCAATGAAGATAACATCAAAGAGATACGAAACCTTCCTCTTTGCCTTTCACCCTCTTGAATTCATCCTTATCCTTCATAAATTTTCGAATTCTGACTCATTGTGAATGCAGGTCAAAAATTGGGGATGAAAGGTTGATGAAAATCCAGATTGGGGAAGATTGAGAAGAGAATGAAAATGAAGGGTTTGAAGATTGTCTCTGCCTCTCAGTTCCTATCAGTTCCAAAAAAAAAAAACAGCAGCTGCAATGTGAAGAGTGATCCTGATTTATAGAATCCGGAAGAATACTCTAGAAGCTTCAGGTAACTTCTCCAACTGAATTCGGTTATAGCTGTTAAAGTTTGTTATTTCGGTTATGAACTTTTGCTAGCTTTGATATTTTGGTTAGGATCAATTATGAGCTTGTTGTGAATCTGTTAGGAAGTTATAGGTTATGGAATTCTATTAAAATGGTAAAAAATTTGTTGTGTTTTCGGTTATGAGCTGGTTATTTTGATTTCCTGCTTTGAGTTATAATCCTATGCCTCTCATCTTTCATGCTCACCTAATCTTGGTTCTGTTTTTCCTTATAAACTGCAGATACAAAGCTGGGATTTGAGGAACAAATTCGGATGATGAAGATCGCCTAAAAATTGATGCAGAGGCCGAAACACTAGCAACGCTTGTGCTAGCACTAGAAAGCCCTCTTGGAACTTCAGATTCAAACTCAACAGGCAACCAAAGAAAGCCGTGAAACCGATCACAAGTAACATGAGCAATCGTCTAACGTTGCAAGGCCACCCCATTTCAATTGAAGACGCAGTATCAGGATATTTTTCTAGAAAATAGCAGACACGATATGAGTGATTGAATTTCGGTGTCGAATACCCGGACATTTCTCTGATATGTTGTTGTTTTCTTTGTATAGTTATCCTACTGATACCGACAAGCTAATGTTGGCTAAACAAACTGGACTATCTTGCAACCAGGTAAACATTTCGATGATTATCTGCTTAATTTCATGCTTGATGTGTTATAATTAGCAATGTCTATGTGTCACAGGTCTCTAATTGGTTTATAAATGCAAGAGTAAGGCTTTGGAAACCAATGGTGGAGGAAATTCACATGCTCGAATCTCAACAATCTCAAAAGGAACCATCACAAAGAGAAGAACTCAACCGGAAAAACTTAACTGATAACAACATTGCGGAGAATCAGTCTACCTCCACAGAAAACTTCCACGACGTCTCATATAAACGTACTAGAAACGAGCTTCACAATATGCTGGTGATGAACCCTAGTATTGCGAGCAATCAACAAGTGGGTAATGGTGGAATGAGCATGATGAATAACAGTGTAACAAGCAACGGTGTATCTCTCACGCTTGGCCTACATCAAAACCATGGAATTGGGTTGTCCGAGCCCTTCGACATGAGTGCTGCTCAACGTTATGGTCTTGCAGTTCAACCCGAAAGCTACGGATAGTGCTGCAAACCATCAAATATTTTTCTAGAAAATAGCAGTCAAAAGAATCGCAATAGAAAGCTAATCATTTTCTCTATCTTCTTCCTGATTCTGTTGTTTTTTCTTTTTGACCCAATTGTTGTGGGTGTTGAACATCGCAAGTCCTCATGATGATGATGTTCACAGGAGATGAACTGAACTTGTTTGTGATGCGTTTCAGATTGCAAAAAGGGCGGTTATCATTAGGATCAATGAACCAGCTTGACGATTTTAGTAGTGATGGCTGGATTAAAGTGGTGGCAGCAACCAATCGTGCAAATATTCCTGATCCTGCTCTCCCTGATGTAAACTTCGAAAAGCTAGCTCGGTTCACAGATGATTTCAATGGAGCACAACCGAAGATTGTCTATGTTGAGGCTGGCATGTCGGCTCTACACCGTGATGCAACAGAGATGAACCACGAGGACTTTAATGAAGGTGAAATTCAAGTCCAAGCAAAGAAGGAAACAAGTTTGACCCATCATGCCTAAGCTAGATTCTTGAACAAGCTAGTTTTCAGCTAAAATACTCAAGGCATCAGGCAGAAAACCAAATTTACTGTTTGGCACTGGTTTTACCTTTGTTGTGTTAATTTGTTTATCACATGATCCAATACCAAGACTGTTATCAAAAGTTATGTAATTACTCATATTCGAAATAAAAGAAACTTTATTTGCTTGCCATTTCTATATTTTTTTTCTAACAAGAGAGACTTAACAATCAAAATAACTGACAACATGTTATTGTAGTAATGGGTCCTGGCCTTTATTTCATTTTGTTTTGACAAATATGAGGCCCAAAGGAGTAATTTAATAGAGTTAAAAAAAATGATGGTAACAATATGATTAATCGGTATGGACCCTTGAACTTTGGAAAGAGGTTTATAAATTTATTTGAATGATTGATCGAAAAATGAATAGGACTTGAAAAATTGGACAAATGGGCGTAAAATTCAAACGGATATGGACACTTGGAAGTTAGACTGGACCAATGGATCTTAAGAAATATGCAGAGTGGGACTTTAGGCTTGACTTATGCTTAATGCGGACAATGAACTACCACAAGGTATACGGGTGTAATTTGGATGTTGAACAAAATGTGGATAAAGGAAAGATTGTAGAAATCCCAATGACTTGCACAAAAACTTTAGGCCAACTGTAACATCTAAATCTCACCTCCAAATCTCAACCTCACTCATATTGCAACCACAATACCCTGATCATCATAAGGACCTGTACCTTGATCTCTTGTACCACCAGCCAACAATCCTCTGCCGTGAAACCCTGATTAGCTCTGCAAGCAAATGATGGACTTCCTCGAATTCAACTGATGGATATGAATACAAGACCCTAATTCCGTAATCCCTATAACCAGATCCATTGAGGTAGAAAAAAAAAAAAAAAACCCAAACTAGTAGAATAGACTGATCCTTTAGGAGACACTGATCTCATACCTTATGAAATGATAAAATGAACTACTATGATGTTAATGAACTGATAAGAAATGCTGATGAATGCAAAATGATGAGCCAAAGGAGGGAATAAATACTAGGGCAAATTTTGAGGTATTACAGCTGCCCCTATTCAATCAACTGCAGACCTGAACGGATAATTGCAACAGCTTTTAGACGTTCAAGGTATGGAGTGATTGAATACTCGAATAAAACCTGAAAATTTGCACGCTGAGAATGATGGAAATGTCATCTGCCCATTTATTTATTCATATATTTCTTGATTTTGACCTCTGAATAGGTAACGGAAAATAGAAATAGGCGGAAACTTACTGGGCAGAGCGCCATCTTCGAATGACAACTCAAAAGAAAATAGGATGGGATGAAACGGGATCATTGTACTTAAATGGAAACTCGAAATGAACGGGATCGTTGTACTTAAACGAGAGCCCAAGCAAACAGGATCATTGTACTTAAATGATAACCTGAGACGCGACCGTTGTACTGAAACGGAGACACGAAAGAATGAGACTGTTGTACTGAAACAAGACTCAAATACGAGACCATTGCACTTAAATGGAGACTCGAATGAAATGGGACCGTTGTACTTAAACGAGAACCCAAGCAAACAGGATCATTGTACTTAAATGATAACCTGAGACGCGACCGTTGTACTGAAACGGAGACGCGAAAGAATGAGACTGTTGTACTGAAACAAGACTCAATGACGAGACCATTGTACTTAAATGGAGACTCGAATGAAATGGGATCGTTGTACTTAAACGAGAACCCAAGCAAACAGGATCATTGTACTTAAAAGATAACCTGAGACGCGACCGTTGTACTGAAACGGAGACGCGAAAGAATGAGACTGTTGTACTGAAACAAGACTCAATGACGAGACCATTGTACTTAAATGGAGACTCGAATGAAATGGGACCGTTGTACTTAAACGAGAACCCAAGCAAACAGGATCATTGTACTTAAATGATAACCTGAGACGCGACCGTTGTACTGAAACGGAGACGCGAAAGAATGAGACTGTTGTACTGAAACAATACTCAATTGGGGATAACAACAAAACTTGGCAGAAGCATCCATCCTGGGAAATGAAGTTGCATTCTGTGGGGAACATATCAATCTGTTGGGAGATATAACAGGTCTCATGTAATATACCTCAAAACTGGCCCATGCTGGCATGCATATGTCTGAATTTATGGCGTAATGCTCCATGACGATGGAAATGCTACGCTTTGGAGGATGCAAATGTGATGATGATGCAAATGACAATGCAAAAAGGTCTCCTGATAGGGAGACTGCAAGTATCCCAGATAACTTGGCTGGGAAGAAACGATGATCACTGCATTGATCTGGCTCATCCTGATGAGGAGGAAACAACTCTGCGGGGAAAGTTGTTAATAATTCACTGGCTCTGAATAGCCGCCACTGCCAAAAATAAATTGGACTTTGAGATTGGAGCGCCAAGACCCTGCTGGAGGTGGACCCTTCTTGAACTCTGATGGGGGAAGTGAGGACTTCCTGGGAACCAAAAGCATGACACTGCTGAGGCAACAACTGCTGGGGAGGCAAGACACTCCTTATACTGCCGAGACTTGCCCCTGTCTGAAAAGAGACTTCTGCTTGGGGATTGCACCCACTCTTTGCTACCTTGCTGGGTGAAATTTCAACTTTCACATGGCTGGGGATGATTGGAAATACCCTGAGGGATACTTGTTTCTGTTCAAACAAAAAGGAATGCCCCTCCTGTATGATAGTCTTTAACTCTGTTAGCAACAACAGTACCTGTACCTGTATGAACACAATCGATAGTACCTGCAACATAGAGAATTAGTTTGGGACCTGCTTGCCCCAGGCTCATAGTATGAATCATTGTCTAGGTATCTCAGCACCCTTTCAGAGTTGAATTAAAGGTTTCTATTCTCCTGTACGAGTTAGAAAAGCATTCAAATGTTCATAACACAATGCAAGTTACCATTTGCTAGACGTTTTCACAAACAATCAATGCCAGATGAAAAAGTAAAAACAAAAAGCTAAAATGGTCAATTGACTGAAGTTGAATTTTTATTGATTTTGACAGGTGGCCCTGAATAGGCAATACAAAGGAAGCGGTTCCCTGGAATGAGGGAACAACTAAAAGAAAAACAAACTACCCTATTGGCAATGTGGAAAATGAATCTCATCAAGTATCAACCCGGTTATGACTCGTATGTCTTCAAGACGCTCCGCTCTTCTGCCTCTTGAAAAAAAGTAAGTGAACTGATCTTCAACCCTTAGGATAGCCTCAACTGCAAGTAGGTCATGGATCTCGCAGATCGCAGTCGTTCGTGTTAATCCCTCTTTTGCGTGGATCGCCCTTTCGGGTTTTCAATCCACCGGGATACCCTTTTTTGCCTGAGTTGTCCGATGTGGCTTTTCAACTCAGCGGGTGTACATTTTTTTCAAAATTTCCCTAACTTTTGCCCGAGCCTTTTATTCTGTTTTTGGCTCGCCGGGATGCCCATTTTTGCCTGGATCTTTATTCTGTTTTTATCCAGCAGGTCCTTTTTTACACGAAGTATTTTCTTACTGCGTCTGCGTTGACAGGGGATGGAAAGTCTTCTCCGTCCATGGTTGTCAGCATTAAGGCTCCGCCTGAGAAAACCTTTTTAACCACGAACGGCCCTTCATAGTTGGGTGTCCACTTGCCCCTGTGATCATTGAGAGGAGGAAGAATCCTTTTCAGCACTAAATCTCCTGGCATGTACCTCTGTGGTCGCACCTTCTTGTCAAAAGCTTGCTTCATTCGTCGCTGATACAACTGTCCATGGCATACAGCTGCTAGACGCTTCTCTTCAATGAGGCTCAATTGATTATATCTGGATCGGAGCCATTCAGCTTCATCTAGCTTGATGTCCATCATTAACCTCAACGAAGGGATTTCCACTTCGACCGGTAGAACTGCCTCCATACCATACACCAATGAGAATGGAGTTGCCCCAGTTGAAGTGCGCACTGATGTTCTATACCCATGTAACGCGAATGGTAACATCTCGTGCCAATCTTTGTACGTCACCACCATCTTCTGAACAATCTTCTTGATGTTTTTATTAGCCGCCTCGACGGCGCCATTCATCTTAGGACGATATGGAGAAGAGTTGTGATGTTCTATTTTGAAGTCTCGACACAAGTCAGCCATCATCTTGTTGTTGAGATTAGAACCATTATCAGTAATGATCCTTTCAGGGACTCCATACCGGCAGATGATGTCCCGCTTAATAAATCGAGCGACCACTTGTTTAGTGACATTGGCATAGGAAGCAGCTTCGACCCACTTCGTGAAATAATCAATAGCAACTAGGATGAAGCGATGTCCATTAGAGGCTGTTGGCTCAATCTTTCCAATCATATCGATGCCCCACATAGCGAACGGCCACGGTGAAGACATGACACTCAAAGGATTCGGAGGCACATGGACCTTGTCGGCATAAATTTGACACTTATGGCACTTACGAGAATATTTGCAACAATCGGATTCCATGGTAATCCAATAGTATCCCGATCTCAATAACTTCTTGGCCATGGCATGTCCTCCAGCATGGGTACCAAAGGAGCCTTCGTGAACCTCCTGCATTAACATGTCTGCTTCGTGTCTGTCCACACATCTGAGCAGCACCATGTCAAAGTTCCGTTTGTACAACACACCATCCTGATTCAAGAAGAAACCTCCCGCCAGTCTTCTAAGAGTTTTCTTATCTTTACTGGATGCCCCTGCCGGGTATTCTTGAACCTTCAGGAATTGTTTGATGTCGTGGTACCAAGGCTTGTTATCTTCATCATTACCAACGGCAAAGACATAAGCAGGTCTTTCAAGCCTGGAGATCGAAATTCGAGGCACGAAATTCTCTCGGCATACTTTAATCATGGATGATAAAGTTGCGAGAGCATCGGCGAACTGGTTTTCGTCCCTAGGAACATAGCTCAGCTTTACTTTGGTAAAGAAGGTTAACAGCCTCCTGACGTAATCTCGGTAAGGAATCAAACGAGCTTGATGAACTAGCCATTTGCCATTGACTTGATTTACCACCAAAGCAGAATCTCCGAAGATCTCAAGGTTCTTGACTCGCAAGTCTATTGCCTCTTCGATCCCCATGATGCAAGCTTCATACTCTGCTTCGTTGTTAGTACACTCGAAGGTCAACCGAGCAGCAAGAGGTGTGTGGACTCCTTCTGGTGAAATAATAACAGCACCTACTCCACTCCCATTCATGTTTACAGCTCCGTCAAACATCAACTTCCATTTGGATTCAGGGTCGGGCCCCTCCTCCGGAAGTGGTTCTTCATGGTCTTTCGACTTGAGGAACATGATGTCCTCATCCGGAAACTCAAACCTCATGGGTTGATAATCATCAATCGGCTGCTGGGCCAAGTATTCTGACAACACACTCCCCTTGATTGCTTTTTGTGAAGTGTATTGTATGTCATACTCCGTGAGTATCATCTGCCAACGAGCCACTCTTCCTGTCAAAGCCGGCTTCTCAAAGATGTATTTTACAGGATCCATCTTGGAAATTAGGAGAGTAGTATGAGTTAGCATGTACTGTCTTAGTCGGCGAGCAGCCCATGCCAAAGCGCAGCAAGTTTTCTCGAGTAGTGAGTATCTTGTCTCACAATCGGTAAACTTTTTGCTAAGGTAATAAATGGCGTGCTCTTTTCGACCAGACTCGTCCTGCTGACCCAGTACACATCCCATCGATCCTTCCAGCACAGTAAGATACATGATCAGAGGCCTCCCTGGCACTGGAGGCATAAGAATCGGTGGCTCCAGCAAATATTCTTTAATTCGGTCGAAGGCCCGCTGACAGTCTTCATTCCATTTGATGGCCTGATTCTTCCTCAGAAGCTTAAAGATGGGCTCGCACGTGGCCGTCAGGTGAGAAATAAACCGTGCAATGTAGTTTAGTCTCCCCAAAAAACCACGCACTTGCTTTTCAGTCTTTGGCTCAGGCATTTCTTGGATTGCCTTCACTTTGGCCGGGTCAACCTCAATTCCTCGTTCACTAACAATGAAGCCGAGCAACTTGCCAGAACGAACCCCGAAGGTGCATTTATTCGGATTTAACCTTAGTCTGAACTTTCGAAGCCTGTCAAACAATTTTGCTAGGTTGACCAAGTGTTCTTCTTCCGTCTGGGACTTTGCTATCATGTCATCAACATAAACCTCAATTTCATGATGGATCATGTCGTGAAACAACGTCACCATTGCCCGTTGGTAGGTAGCTCCTGCATTCTTTAAACCAAACGGCATGACTTTGTAACAAAAGGTGCCCCAAGGAGTGATGAAAGTTGTCTTTTCCATATCCTCGGGAGCCATCTTGATTTGATTATAGCCTGAGAATCCATCCATGAAGGAGAACACGGAAAACTGAGCAGTATTATCGACAAGTACATCTATGTGAGGTAGAGGGAAATCATCTTTGGGGCTAGCCCTATTCAAATCCCTGTAATCCACACACATTCTGACTTTGCCATCTTTTTTAGGAACCGGCACAATATTAGCAACCCATGGAGGATAACTAGTCACGGCCAAGAAGCCAGCATCAAACTGTTTTTGCACTTCTTCTTTTATTTTGATTGCCATGTCTGGACGCGTGCGCCTCAACTTCTGCTTTACCGGAAGACAACCTTCTCTGAGAGGTAGCTTGTGCACCACAATATCAGTGTCTAAACCCGGCATGTCTTGGTAGGACCATGCAAAGACGTCGACATATTCTCGAAGCATAGCAGTCAAGCGAGTCTTGACGGACTCTTCTAATGCAGCTCCAATCTTGACTTCTTTCTTGTCCTCTTCAGTACCCAGGTTTATCACTTCAACATCTTCCTCGTGCGGCTGAATCATCTTCTCCTCTTGTTTGAGCAGTCTGGCCAATTCTTCGGGTAAATCACAATCCTCTTCACCTTCCTCATCGGCTTGATAAATTGGATTGTCGAAGTCATACTTAGCCATAACAGGGTCGTCATTGATAAGATCCGGTGACGAGCACCTGCATGAATGATGATTCATGCAAGGCTTTAGCAACAACTCGAGAAAATGAGAAACATTGCCACTTTAAAAACTTTTCTTTCTTTTTGAAAAACAAAAGTAAAAAAACGAAGGACAGAGAACAACATGAAATGAATGTGAAACGTCAATTTTATTAATGATTGTGTTAATGAACAAATGAACCCTTACAAAGAGCCACTATGCCCCGGGCAAGACATAGTGCTTTAATACAGGAAAACAGAAACAAAAAAACATTACTCTTCAAAAGATGTTACTGAAATGAGCCTTTCTGACGTCCAGTTGCTAAGTTGAGCTCCTGGGACGGCAGGCCTAATCCATTCATCCAAGTCACAGTCACTATCAACAGCTTCATCTTGCACTGCGCTGATATTTCCGTAGTTTATCACTCCTGCACTTGTGAAAGTGACCGGGCTCTGACAACCTTTTGCACTTGTTTCAGACGAAGATCCCCCAGGGTGATAGCCAATCCCGAACATGTCTTTCTTCTCTGGCAACTCGACTGGGCTGCCCCAGCCTTCTCGCACTCCAGATTCTACTAGTTCACGCGCTTGTTTATAAGAGGCTATAGACACCCCCTTCTTCGGCACCTCAGGAGAAGTTGCTACGGCGGATGCTTGCTCGGACTTCAAAGACTCAAAAGCTTGACATGGAGTTTCGACTATTTCGCCATCCATCTCCACATATTTGAATGAGGCTAGATGACTGACGAAGATATCTTCTTCCCCGCTGACTGTCACAACTTGACCTTCCCAGACGAACTTTAATTTCTGATGAAGTGTAGAAGAAACCGCTCCTGCCGAGTGTATCCAGGGCCTTCCAAGTAAACAACTATATGCCGGCTGGATATCCATCACGTAAAACGTGGTATTGAAGACTTGTGGACCTACCTTAATAGGTAACTCCACCTCTCCAAATACCGATCTTCTTGATCCATCAAATGCCCGTACTACTAGATCACTGGGCTTCAGCCCCACCCCATCATAGTCCAGCTTCATCAATGCCTTCTTAGGCAAGACATTCAAAGATGAACCAGTATCCACCAGCACATGGGAGAGCACTGCACCCTTGCATTCCAGAGAAATATGCAATGCCCGATTGTGAGCACGCCCATCAGAAGTTAAGTCCAAGTCCGTGAAACCCAATCCATGACTGGCATTAACACTGGACACCACCGTTTCTAACTGGTTCACAGAAATATCCTGAGGCACGTATGCCTTGTTCAGAATATTTAAAAGGGCCTTCCTGTGAGAGTCCGAACACATGAGTAATGATAAGATGGAGATCTTTGACGGCGTCTGCTGCAAATGGTCTACAATCTTATAGTCACTCTTCTTGATGATCCTCAGGAATTCTTCGGCTTCCTTATCAAAGGTGAGATCTGGATCAGTTGATGGAGTTGGATCATTGGCAACTACTGGTTGTTTTCCCCTAGCTCTAGCTTGGGCTTCGGCAGTATCCCTGGGTGGTATCACATTGCTTCTCAGTGCTTCAGGCGCAAACAATCTTCCACTTCTAGTAAAACCCCCCACTCCAACATTCTCTACTTGAGCTGGGGTTATACTAGTCGTGGCCAACTCTTGTCTCTGGCCGTTGCAATACACTTCGCCACCATAGTTCCAGGGAACTGCTCTATCACTTTGGTACATTATGGGTCCAGCAGTAGTAATAGTTATTGGCGCCGCTCTGGCACGCGAGGGAACTTGGGATGGATCATAAAAGATAGTCACTGTAGATACTTCACTTTCTTTCACGATCTTGTCAAATTGCAGCACTCCTTCATCAATCATACCTTGAATTCCGGCCTTCAATCGTTTACAACCGTTGGTAGCTTCTGTACATTCTGAACAATCATCCTCGCATCCGGGGAAAATGCCTTTCTTCAACAAACAAGCCTTGATAGAAACCAATGAAGTCTTCAAGTCATCTACATCATCCACCAGATTCAATTTCTCCCCTTCACCAATTGCACCAACCGTGCCCCTGTGAGGAGGCATGGGATTTTCTAGCACATTAGGAGAGGGAGCGAAATTGATCGCTTTAGAATCCAACAAGTCCTGAACCACATGCTTCAATGCTTTACAATTCTCAGTACTATGGCCGGGAGCTCCAGAATGAAACTCGCATCTAGCATTCGAATCATAACCTTCAGGAATTTGGCCTGGCCTCGGAGGTTGCAAGGTACGGAGCTGAATCATTTGAAGCTGCAGGAGATTCTTCAACAGTTGGGAATAAGACATTGGTGGAGCTTCAATATGTCTATCTTTCACCCTCTGGGAGTAATACGGACGAGGGGGTCTTGGCTGATACCCCTGTGAGCGTTGCGGCTGTGGAGGCTGAATCCGTTGTTGAACTGGAGGAGTTGAAATAGTGACGGGGGCCACTTGCTGATAATATCCTTGGTGCATCATTCCTCTCTGCACGTATACTGCTCCTGTTTCTCCTTCCCTCCTTTTCACAAAGGGTTTCTTGATGCCAGATACTGAAGCGCTTCCATTTTGAATCTTCCCCTGTTTGAGCCAGCTTTCGATTCTTTCTCCAGTCAAGATAATATCCGAGAAGCCACTTGAGGAACAACCAGCCAACCTTTCCATGAAATGCCCTGGGAGGGTATTCAGGAAAAGATCGACCATCTCTCTTTCCAGTAACGGTGGTTGCACTCGGGCGGCCACCTCACGCCACCTCTGTGCATAGTCTTTGAAGCTCTCCGAACTTCTCTGTGTCAAGCTTTGAAGCTGAGTACGGCTAGGTGCCATGTCAATATTGTATTGATATTGTCTGAGGAAGGCCTCTCCCAAATCCTTCCAGCTTCTGATAGAACTCCTTTCCAACTTCATGTACCACTCCAAGGACCCTCCAGAAAGGCTATCCTGGAAATAGTACATCCATAGCTTCTCGTCTCGCGTGTGAGCCGCAATCTTCCTGTAGAAAGCCTGTAGGTGAGTTTTCGGGCAAGAGTTGCCGTTGTATTTATCGAATGCTGGTGGCCTGAACTTGTGCGGAATGACCACCCCAGGTACTAAACCCATATCTGACACGTCAATCCCCAAAGTATCTTTGCACTCTAAGGCCTTGACCTTCTCTGCAAGCACCAAGAAGTCGTTGAGATTCCCGTCACCGCCGAAACCCATATCATTGTTGAAGTATTGAAATTGGTCTTCCTGCCTGTCCTGCACAGGAACATATGTAGCCATAGCTGGATCTGGAACATGAGGTCCACCTGTACCATTGTTAGTATTGGGAGGAGCCCCTAGTCCGCCGGAAGTAGTTGCCTGAGCATTAGTGTTAGGAGGAGTTAACCCTTGAATTGCATTTCTCAGCTCCTGCTGCCCTTGGGCCATCCCCTGCATCAGAGTCACGAATTCTGCCATCTTGGTACGGACATCGTTGAGTTCTGTTTGCATGGCGTCCATTGCTGTTCTTTGATTGCTGCGGGTCGCGTACCGATGAGGAATATTTTGTCGAATGTACCGGGTCTTGGCGGCCCTCGCAATCTTTGCCTGATGAACACAGATAAATTAGACATCTCGAAGAAAAACCTGCAAAGACAAAGACAAAATGCAAATGATGCGTATGCAATGCAATGTGTTCCTTTTATTCCCGAGTATTTTACTGTGTCCGGTCCTGGCATTAGGAAGATAAGGATTGGGAAGAAGACCCAAATAATATTCAGACATAATGACGGCTGTGAAGAATTGGTGCTCATTACCCCGTGTCGGTGCAAATAACAAACAAGAAATCCGGAACAAAACAATCATATAAACTGGAGTTTGAAAATACAAAGTCCCCGAAGGGTGCCAATCACAATAACAAAAGTACATCACATATAAGGAATCCCACAACAAGCCTGTGGGTAATCCAAGTACAACAATGTGAAATTAAACACTAGGGAACTCTATATCTTTCAATCTCCAGCTAAGGCATTTGACGCTCTGGAACAGTTGAACCACATCTGGATGACTAGGCTCCTGGATAAGCTTCTGAATGAGGAGGTCCCTCGTATCAGAAGAAGCGTGTAACTCCTCGATCTGCTGTAGAAATGCTGCTTCATTCTCCTTGCTTTGACTTGATTCGGCCTTCGACCTTTTCACGTCAGCTTTCAACTTTAAGTCCTCAATCTCTTTTTGAGCTTCCTTCAGTGCCTGCTGGCTTTCTGTTACGCGCCGAATACGATCCTCCTCTTGATAATAAGCTTTCCTGAGAAGCTCTTTCTGCCCATCTAAAGAATCCTGAAGGCTTTTGACTTCCTGTTTGTGCTTGGCGTCTAACTCCTTTTGTTTCTTCAGATTTTCGTCCCATTTCTCCTGCCATAAAGTAACAGCTTCATTGGCTTCACTAAGATCTTTCTTCTCTCTTCGGCGCTGGGCCGTCTTATGAGTCTCAGCTAAACCTTTCTTTCGGAAGTAGAGCTCTCTATCTTCAAAATCCTTCTGCTTAAGACGGACTATCTCCTCGGCTTGCACAACTCTATCTTTCAATTGACGGTTCTGGATCATCAGCGCTTGACAAGAATTAAGAGCCTCTTGATTTTCAACCCTCAGTTGCTTAACCAAAGCCTCTAACTTCTGATATTCCTCCAAGGGCACCGTAGTAGGTGGAGGTAATGGCGCAGAGAAAGGGACTAGAGTCACTTGGGCTTTTTCTCTTATCCACGCTTCAAACTCGGGAAACATTTGGTTGTTGCTCCTGCCCAAACGATCTATACCCTTCTTAATAACCGTTTTCCAAGCACCTGCAGCCTCCCGTACCAATGGGAGATTATCCTTCATAGGAAAATAGAAAGTCTGATCCAACTCTGAATCCTTGGGAACATTCTTCAAAGCGTACCCTAATTGTCTTCTGAAGAGTATGGGGTTGTAATTAATGCAACCTGCTACTCCTAAGAGGGGAACATTAGGATACTTTCCACAGCTGGAGATAAGCTCTTTTCCTTTCAACCTTAAAGTGAACCATCTGATGTCTTTGGCAGTCAATGTATTGAGCTTCTGCGACCAGATTACTTTGGGATCCGTGAACACTCCAGCAATAGGGATGTGCCTCATAAACCAAGTGTAGAACAACTGAGCACAACATCTAACCAAGCCACCTCGTCTCTTCTCATTCCTATAGTGCACCGAATAATACAAGTCACCTAGGAGAGTAGGTATCGGATTCTTCAACACAAACAAATGAATTGCATTTATGTCCACAAACTTGTCCATATCAGCAAACAAAACTATCCCATACACAGATAATGCCAAGATAGCGCAAACTGAATCCCACTGCTTTTCCACGGCACACTCTTCAGCTTTTCTGACCAGAAACTCTAAGGGAAAACCAAGCACCCCGGCCTTGGTGGAAACCAGATTAGCAGATACTTCTGATGGGCTCAAATAAAGAGCCTTAGCAATGTCGGTGTGAGTTGGTCTTGTCATCTCTGAATTGAACGGAATCTGATCCTGAATCGGTAGTCTTAGAATCTCAACATACTCTTCTAGCAACGGACCTAGCTGGAAATCCGGAAATGTGAAACATCGGAGTCTAGGATCATAGTACTGTAGCAAAGTATGAATGGCACTCTTCTGTGAACTATCCAAGCTGAAAACCATATCCAAAATATCACCATAATGCTGTTTGAAGAAATCCAAATGACCCGGGGTAATGAGAGACACCATCTGCTTGAGCAAGTCCACTTTGGTATCAAAAAACTTGTAGAAAATATTCTTCTTTCTGACGTCTTCCATTCTGAAGCAAAGATATGACCAGGAACCGGGAATAATGCATATCCTGAGAATAAAAGAAACACAAATGATTAATGATGATATGATGTTTATGCAAGGCAAGGCATGTGATCAGTGAAGTGTCTGTGATGTGCCAATCATATAATCAGGTGTCGGTGCACAGTCTCAAAATCCAGATATCACAATAATCATCCCTCTGATCCGGGGTCCATAACTTAAGAACAGAAATCCAAATCATAAAACTGAACCAAAGGCAAAGTGGGTATGCTGAAGGTACCAGGGTTCCTGCAAACCTGTAAACCCCTCCCAATCTCACGGGTGTGCTACTCGGGTCAACATCACGGACTCTCAAAGCCGAATAGCAATAATACGTTCACCATCTCCGAGAAATGGCTCATGACCAAATCAGGGAATCGGTTTGGTATTATATACTACGCAGGGAGGTCTCAGTTGAGTCCGGAAAAAACAAGCATCCCTCACAAGTCTCCAGCTTCAAGCACTGAGTCGAGAAACAATAGTACATTCATCCCGAAGGGTACAATACTATCGTCATACGAACAGTTTGCTTTAACTGAATTCCTATGAGAGAACCAGGCCATCCTATGCGAGTTCCCAATGGACCCTCGGATGCGAGTGGGTTTGCCAACAAATGTGGTCTGCCACTGTCATCACTGGAGAGGGGTGTTTCCATTAAGGTTCTCGAAGATCGGTCACCAGATGCACATAACTATCAAGGTCGTACCCTGAAGTGAGGTAATCCCCACACAGAGTAGTTCCAAGACGGTCGCAATCTGGGTGTGGAACACATCGCCACCCATCATGGTGAGATACCATAAGAGTACAATGCCTGTCCACGCTAATCCTATGGTGCACTCAAGCCGGGTATTTGGCTTATCCCACAGTAACTCCCACCCACAGAAAAAATGAAAACCAGCGCAGCCAGACAGTCCAGTATAATATGATGCATGGAAAATAAAATACTGAAAGCGGTAAATAAATGCGATAAAGTAAAGCTGTAAATAAAACTGTAAATAAAACAGTAAAGCTAAACTAAAGCACACAACAGCAAACAAACACCCAAAGAAGCAAAACCAAACAGGCGCTAGGATTGACTCTACAAGGGAAACCGGAAGAATCAGGTTAGTCCCCAGCAGAGTCGCCAGCTGTCGCTCCCGGGATTTTCATCCTAGTACAAACGCGAAAGTGGCGCGGAAAGGTAGAGTCGCCAGCCAGACATTTTTATCCCAAAGGAATGGGAAAGGTAATGTTGCACAAACCTGAGGAATAAGGAAAAGGACGAGGCCTTGCGAACCAAAGATCTGGATACGGGAGTCGGTTACGACCTGGGAAGGTATTAGCACCCCAGATCGTCCGTCGTACCCGACGGGATCCACGCTTGCTTGCTTTGTTTCAAAGGGTGAGAAAATAAAGCGCTGCTGCATAAAACTGCTATTGGAACTGGAATGAGAAATGAGAAAGGAAATGGAAATGAGAATGGAATGAAATAAAGGGGAAAATGTAGGGAAAATAAAGAATGTGCTCGAATGGGCCCTACCCCACTGCCTACGTACCTCATCGGGATAAATGAGGATCAGAGACGCCGTAGTTCGTCTAACTAAGGCGGGAACTATTTGTTTGTGTTTTTTATGCTGGAACTGCGTATGTCTATGCTCAGGTGTTGCAGGCTCGTCTGGTACGAGTGCGTTTACCGTCTTGCATGCGAGACAAGTCGCCGCGAGTTCGCGTTATGAATGAATGAGATGAGAAGAGAAGTTCCCGCAGGATAGTCGTTTATTGTTTGTTTTTGGCTTTTAAAAGAAGTGCTTTGAATTTTTGTTTGTGAACTGTCTTGTACTAAGACCTATCCATCGCGGGAAGCATTTACACCTCGCCCCGAAACAGGACGCGTATAAACACTCCGCAACAAAGTCTCGTGTCGTACAAGATTGTTCGGTTTTTGTTAAGTGTTTTATTGTTTCCTTTGAGATGAGAAAGTGAATGACTCAAGTTGATAAAAGGAAAAATCTAAGGGACTAAGACTCAATCCTAATGTGTTATGTATTTACAAAGTGATCCTAGTGGTTAGTGAGGTTTTCTAGTCCTAATGGAAACTTAAAACTATTAGAATTCAACTTACTTCTTAATGAAGTTAAGTTGATTCTAAGAACAAATGGGAATCCTATACAAGTTGTAAAAATAAAAATAATCAAAAAATGAAGTTAAGCATAAGGAACAAACTTCTAAAAAAATTGCCTTAAAGGCATGAATAAAAAATATAGACTATTTTCATTTATTCTATTTCTAATGGAAATGAAAAATTCACCTAAGTATTAAATCTAAGTCTTAATGTTCATCCTAAAACAAATTAAACTAAACCTAAGTCTAATGTTAGATTCTATGACTAAAATTAATCTAGACTATTGTTATTATTTTTTACGGAACTATATTTTTTCTAATGGCCTAAGCTAATGAATTATGTTTAACTAGGCTTAAAAGCTAATATTCTACAAAATACTAAAACTCCTAGAAAAATTATAAAAAATTAAATTGTAAGGTCCTAATATTATCTAGAATATTATATGGTACTAAAAGGGATTCTAAAAATACTTATTTCTATGCCTAACAACTAATTATTTTAAGCTAAGAATTCACTATTATTTCCTAGGGAGTTTATTACCAAAACCTAAGATAAAAATTCCTAAAAATCCTATAAAAAATATTCTAAGAGCTATTAGGGGTCTTTTAACTATAGAAAAAAAGAATGGCTCAAAAATGTTAATGGAAGCTATTTAAATAAAATTAATAAAATTCTGCACAATTAAAAAAAAAAATTCAATAAAGCTAAATAAAAGAATAATTCAGAATTAATTCAAAAATGACCAAATTCCAGAAAATAAAAATATCATAAATTCCTAAATTGAATTAACAACCTACTCTAATTTTTGGGGAATTTTCTCATGCTTTTTATTATTTTTTAATGAATTATTTCTAACTATGATTAAACTAGAAATTAAACTCTAAAGAAATAATACAGGGGTGTTTTTAGTGGTTTTTATTTGTTTTTCGCATATGGGCCTGAAACAGGGAGTGCAAAAAGAAAACAGAATGAGGCCCACACGCAGGAAATTGGGAGAGGGTGCAGGTAGCGTTTTTTTAGCTGTTTTTGGAATTGGGCCTAAAAGTGGGGTGCAAGTATCATACCCTTCTAAAAACTTAATTTAAAAAGGAATTAAACTAAACTTAAACTTATAGGTTTTCCCTAAAACCTTAATTTAAATTCTAATAAATCTTGATCACCTCTTAATTTAAGATACAAATTAATATTTTCCAAAAAAAAAACTTGACTAAAGAATTAAACTAATCTTTTAATATTTTCTAACAAAATAAAATTTAATTATAATGTTTTTTCCCTAAAACTTAATTAAAGGAAAAGGGTTAGTACTAAACTTACTTAATATTTTCCTAATAATCTAAACTTATGATTGTCAATAAAAAAAAATCTAATTTAGCTTATCACAATATTATCCTAAAACTTAATTTTGGATTAAATTTATGGAAATATTTTCCTAAAAGAAACTTAATTTAAAAAATGAGTAAAAATCCTAATAATCTTGTAATAATGTTTTTTTTTTTTTAACAATCTCAATTTAGACTAATGAACTAATTAATCCTATTAATAAATCAATTAAGCTAAGTATTTTAACTTAAGGAAAATAAACAAAATTCACTTATGATTATTTTTTAAATCTTAACTTCACAAAAGAGATTAAACTAATCAAAAAAAAAAATAAAATAAAATAAAATATTCTCTACAAATCTAAATTAAAATATAATCTTTTATTATAATATTTTTTGTTCCTAATTAATCTAAAAAAAAGAAAGAATTAAGAAAATAATCTAACATAATTATACACATAATCTTGAAAAATTAATTTAAATTAACATTAACTACACCAATAATCCTGTAAACTTAACATTAACTATTAATCCAATAATCCTGAAAACTTAATATTAACTAAATTAACTTAAAATTAAATGAATTAATTGATTTAATTAAAATCACAAAAAAGGAACCCTAGTTCCTCTTCCTTCCTTCTCCCAGCGCCGTAACACCATCGCCTATCCTTCTCTGCTTCAGACCACCGCCACCATCTCTCTTCGTCTTCTCCATCTTCTTCGTCTCGGCCTCACCTTCTCAACCTAAAATCTACCCGGTGGCGGCGATGGCTCCCTCCGGTTAACTTTCTCAAACCGAAAGCAAATTCAAACGGCACATCTCCTTCCCTCACCTCATCTCAAACATACAAATAATTTAACCTAACCTTTCCTAAACCTATGAATCTAACGAACCAGAGACAGCAAAGCACTAAGATCTTCGTACCTTGTGATTAGATGATGATGTCAGAAGAACGACGACACTTCCGCTGCGGTGCCGCCACGAGAAACCCCCTTTAGGTATGCTTAAATTCGCTTCCTCTTCTCGTTACCCGAAGCTCAATTTCTTGTAGCGTAAAACATTGCGAATCCGCGAATCTTGTTGAGTACCGCTATGAATCTCGTTTCAATTTCTGGAGATTTTGAGATGTTTGTGACAATTTCAGGCTGCTGAGGATTCGTGAAGCACAAATTGATGGATATGAACACCGAAAACCGATGTCAATGTTCAATGAAGATAACATCAAAGAGATACGAAACCTTCCTCTTTGCCTTTCACCCTCTTGAATTCATCCTTATCCTTCATAAATTTTCGAATTCTGACTCATTGTGAATGCAGGTCAAAAATTGGGGATGAAAGGTTGATGAAAATCCAGATTGGGGAAGATTGAGAAGAGAATGAAAATGAAGGGTTTGAAGATTGTCTCTGCCTCTCAGTTCCTATCAGTTCCAAAAAAAAAAACCAGCAGCTGCAATGTGAAGAGTGATCCTGATTTATAGAATCCGGAAGAATACTCTAGAAGCTTCAGGTAACTTCTCCAACTGAATTCGGTTATAGCTGTTAAAGTTTGTTATTTCGGTTATGAACTTTTGCTAGCTTTGATATTTTGGTTAGGATCAATTATGAGCTTGTTGTGAATCTGTTAGGAAGTTATAGGTTATGGAATTCTATTAAAATGGTAAAAAATTTGTTGTGTTTTCGGTTATGAGCTGGTTATTTTGATTTCCTGCTTTGAGTTATAATCCTATGCCTCTCATCTTTCATGCTCACCTAATCTTGGTTCTGTTTTTCCTTATAAACTGCAGATACAAAGCTGGGATTTGAGGAACAAATTCGGATGATGAAGATCGCCTAAAAATTGATGCAGAGGCCGAAACACTAGCAACGCTTGTGCTAGCACTAGAAAGCCCTCTTGGAACTTCAGATTCAAACTCAACAGGCAACCAAAGAAAGCCGTGAAACCGATCACAAGTAACATGAGCAATCGTCTAACGTTGCAAGGCCACCCCATTTCAATTGAAGACGCAGTATCAGGATATTTTTCTAGAAAATAGCAGACACGATATGAGTGATTGAATTTCGGTGTCGAATACCCGGACATTTCTCTGATATGTTGTTGTTTTCTTTGTATAGTTATCCTACTGATACCGACAAGCTAATGTTGGCTAAACAAACTGGACTATCTCGCAACCAGGTAAACATTTCGATGATTATCTGCTTAATTTCATGCTTGATGTGTTATAATTAGCAATGTCTATGTGTCACAGGTCTCTAATTGGTTTATAAATGCAAGAGTAAGGCTTTGGAAACCAATGGTGGAGGAAATTCACATGCTCGAATCTCAACAATCTCAAAAGGAACCATCACAAAGAGAAGAACTCAACCGGAAAAACTTAACTGATAACAACATTGCGGAGAATCAGTCTACCTCCACAGAAAACTTCCACGACGTCTCATATAAACGTACTAGAAACGAGCTTCACAATATGCTGGTGATGAACCCTAGTATTGCGAGCAATCAACAAGTGGGTAATGGTGGAATGAGCATGATGAATAACAGTGTAACAAGCAACGGTGTATCTCTCACGCTTGGCCTACATCAAAACCATGGAATTGGGTTGTCCGAGCCCTTCGACATGAGTGCTGCTCAACGTTATGGTCTTGCAGTTCAACCCGAAAGCTACGGATAGTGCTGCAAACCATCAAATATTTTTCTAGAAAATAGCAGTCAAAAGAATCGCAATAGAAAGCTAATCATTTTCTCTATCTTCTTCCTGATTCTGTTGTTTTTTCTTTTTGACCCAATTGTTGTGGGTGTTGAACATCGCAAGTCCTCATGATGATGATGTTCACAGGAGATGAACTGAACTTGTTTGTGATGCGTTTCAGATTGCAAAAAGGGCGGTTATCATTAGGATCAATGAACCAGCTTGACGATTTTAGTAGTGATGGCTGGATTAAAGTGGTGGCAGCAACCAATCGTGCAAATATTCCTGATCCTGCTCTCCCTGATGTAAACTTCGAAAAGCTAGCTCGGTTCACAGATGATTTCAATGGAGCACAACCGAAGATTGTCTATGTTGAGGCTGGCATGTCGGCTCTACACCGTGATGCAACAGAGATGAACCACGAGGACTTTAATGAAGGTGAAATTCAAGTCCAAGCAAAGAAGGAAACAAGTTTGACCCATCATGCCTAAGCTAGATTCTTGAACAAGCTAGTTTTCAGCTAAAATACTCAAGGCATCAGGCAGAAAACCAAATTTACTGTTTGGCACTGGTTTTACCTTTGTTGTGTTAATTTGTTTATCACATGATCCAATACCAAGACTGTTATCAAAAGTTATGTAATTACTCATATTCGAAATAAAAGAAACTTTATTTGCTTGCCATTTCTATATTTTTTTTCTAACAAGAGAGACTTAACAATCAAAATAACTGACAACATGTTATTGTAGTAATGGGTCCTGGCCTTTATTTCATTTTGTTTTGACAAATATGAGGCCCAAAGGAGTAATTTAATAGAGTTAAAAAAAATGATGGTAACAATATGATTAATCGGTATGGACCCTTGAACTTTGGAAAGAGGTTTATAAATTTATTTGAATGATTGATCGAAAAATGAATAGGACTTGAAAAATTGGACAAATGGGCGTAAAATTCAAACGGATATGGACACTTGGAAGTTAGACTGGACCAATGGATCTTAAGAAATATGCAGAGTGGGACTTTAGGCTTGACTTATGCTTAATGCGGACAATGAACTACCACAAGGTATACGGGTGTAATTTGGATGTTGAACAAAATGTGGATAAAGGAAAGATTGTAGAAATCCCAATGACTTGCACAAAAACTTTAGGCCAACTGTAACATCTAAATCTCACCTCCAAATCTCAACCTCACTCATATTGCAACCACAATACCCTGATCATCATAAGGACCTGTACCTTGATCTCTTGTACCACCAGCCAACAATCCTCTGCCGTGAAACCCTGATTAGCTCTGCAAGCAAATGATGGACTTCCTCGAATTCAACTGATGGATATGAATACAAGACCCTAATTCCGTAATCCCTATAACCAGATCCATTGAGGTAGAAAAAAAAAAAAAAAACCCAAACTAGTAGAATAGACTGATCCTTTAGGAGACACTGATCTCATACCTTATGAAATGATAAAATGAACTACTATGATGTTAATGAACTGATAAGAAATGCTGATGAATGCAAAATGATGAGCCAAAGGAGGGAATAAATACTAGGGCAAATTTTGAGGTATTACACACGTAGCATCCCCGTCCGAGCTAAAATCATTATCGTCGCCTTGGCCATTCGCATGGTGGGGGATGGATATCTTAGGACCATTCGTCGTCGGATTCGGCCAAAATAAATACCTAATTGTAGGCGTCGACTATTTCACCAAGTGGATAGAAGCTGAGGCCTTAGCCAAAATCACTGCACTCAACATACTAGGTTTCTTCAAGAGGAACATCCTCGCCCGGTTCGGAGCACCGCTCGCCATTGTGACCGACAAGGGAACTCAATTTACAGATAAACACTTCAAAGAATTTGTTGCATCAATAGGAACGAAACAACATTTCGCTTCGGTGGAGCACCCCCAAACTATCGGGCAAGCAGAGGCCGCGAATAGGGTAATCCTAAGAGGCTTGAAACGAAGACTGGACGAACATAAGAAGCACTGGGTCGAGGAGCTACATAGCGTGCTATGGGCATATAGGACCACTCCCCACTTAACAACCGGGGAGTCCCCGTTCCGATTGGCATATGGAACCGAGGCAGTGATCCCTATAGAAATGCACGTCTTATCCAGACGCACAGAATCCCCCATGGACCAGGACACCAACTCCGAGGCTTTGAGCTACGAGCTTGACCTGGTCGAGGAAGTTCGATCAGAAGCTGCTCTTCGAGAGACCGTTCTCAAACAGAAAATAGCCGCTCGGTACGATTCTAAAGTCATAAGACGAACGTTCGAGGTAGGCAGTCTTGTTCTCAGAAGAAATCACAGGGACCCCCGCGAGGGAAAGTTTACACCAAATAGGGAGGGCCCGTATCGCGTCCGAGCAAAAACCGAAAACGGAGCCTATTATTTAGAAAATTTACAAGGGGAAGATCTTGCTCGGCCATGGAACGCCGAGAAGCTCAAGCAATATTACAGCTAACTCACAAAGTCACCTTGCTTAACTCTCAAGCGAGGAGCAATAGGACCAACTAAAAACTGCGCGCCTAGGTACAAGCATGACAACCCAAAAATAACATAATCAGGATCTCCTTTCAAGGGAAAGAGAAACCTATTGCACGGACGAATACTCAAACGAGTCCAACGTCACCTAAGTACCACGACCAGGCAGAACCCCAGCTCACGATGAGACGTTCAAGCCATGGAGCCCGGGCCATTACCTTGACCCGGGCACCGGTCAGGAGCAAAAACTCCAGAATCTACTTGGTCCCCCAAACCAATGGATCACGAACACACCCCGTACACATTCAATCACATCTAATTAAGTGCAAAAACGCACGACAAACACTTAGCATTTGAAATATAAAGAGAACAGTCCTCCGACGGACGAGCAATTGAACAATGAACATAATGAAACAAACGGCCATTAATAAACATCGAATTGTGAGCACAAAAATGCGACCTCGAAGGGCAGGCTTGTTCATAATTAATTACAAAGGGGACTACGCCCCAAAACTAAGAAACATAAATTACAAGGCACGCATGCCAGAAACTAATTACTCTCGCCCTCCGGGCGGCCTTCTTCTTGACGAGCTTCGTCCTGGTCCGGCTGCGCTTCGGGCTGATCGGGCGGAACAATCGACCCCGACTGAGAATCATCCACTACCAGGTCTGAAGGAACCACAATCTGGCTGTCCTCAACCTTGTACAGATAGCTGATCCGACCGACGTCCAGGGCCAAGTCGGGATGAAGAGCCCTTATCTGATCCACGACATTCTGAAAACTGAGCTCAGTTGATGAGTTCAGATCTTCCATGTCTTGGTCGATCCGAGCAAGGAACTGAGCCCTCGTTACCATACTCTTGGTCTCAACATCCTCATCCTCCTTCGGGCAGAAAGCATCCTTCAGCTTTTTGTTCTGCTCCAAAACCCTCTTCTTGTCGACCTCCAGTTTGGCAATAATGTTGCCCCACTCGGTCAGCTCCTTGGCCGTGGCACTAGCTTCTTCAGTGGCCGCTTTCAGCTTCTCCTCAGCGGCAGTCAGCTGCTCCTTCAGCCTTCCCATCTCCCTCTCCTGCCCAGGATTTCCTTCGGCCGTCAGCCAGGCCATTGTCAAGACCCGCATGACAGCACTTAGGTCCTGGGCCAAAGACAACCGTCGGGCAGGACGATCCATGCCTTCCAGGAACAAGGAGTCTGCACAGTCCACCTCCATGCTCGTCCCTTCAAAAAAGTTGTGCTTCACGAAGCACGGCGGCAGCCCATGCTTCGGCTTCGGAGGAGCGTTGGCCGTCAGGTCCACAGTCGCTGCGGACTTGTGCTTCTTCATTAGAGAGCCAGTTGAGGCGCTCGGAGAGCCCTGGACCAAGGGGCCCGACCCAGAGCCACTTGTCTCGGTCAGCTTGGTCTGCACAACCCTCGATCTCTTCTTCTGCTGCTGGCGCAACCGTTCCTGTATTTTATCAAGCGGGTTCGACAGGGAGCCTGAAAAAGAAAAAGAAAATTAGATTAATCATGGACGACAGAGTAATATCAAAGATATGACTAACAGAAATAAAGTAGATACCAAAAAAGTCGGACACTTCCTGCCCAGTATTGCACGCCAGCAAATCTGTGACGTCGATCAAGGGACGCTCCACAGCTTCCCCCCATCTTGATCGAGCATAACTTTCCCTTCTCCGTCCAGCAGGGGGTCGGAGTAAAAGACGCTATCAACCTCCTGAAGGCCTCGAAACTGGCCGCGTCATCCTCATTCAAAGAGTCCCCCACCTGGACGAACTCACCAACCGACCTCTCGTAATGGGTGTAACTCCAAGAGAAGGGGAACAACCAAAGCCTCCTCGGGATCACCTGCCCTTGGTCGTCGAGCTTGGGTTCATCATTCTCATCAGTGTCTATCCCCAGAAAGCTCAGCGCCCTCACAGCCACCGCGCTCGCGGGTTTGATCAGAAAATAGTCCATCTTGAAAGCTCGGATGGACTCTGAATGAGCCTTGAAAATTTCCGTCCTCTGTTTAAAAGAGACGAACCCCTTTCGATCAGTTCCTCGCCTGACTTGACGCTGTAGGGAGAACAAACGAAAGAACAGAGGGAGCGTGGCACCAACACCCAGATAGGCGCACGTCACCTCAAATTCCTTCAAGAACGCATACGAGTTAGTATGCAGTTGAGACGGAGCAACACCCAGATGCCCGAGCACAGCACATACCAAGTCACTGAAGGGCAAAGTTACCCCCAGGACCGAAACTGCATACTCGTACATGGAGAACGCCCGACCTCCAAAATCTGAGAAGATACGGTCATCATCTCCTTGGCAAGTTACAACCCAGTCGGCAGGGTTGCCAACGACGGGCAGCGGCTCCGCTCGAGGCCTTGAGAACGAGGACACTTTGTCCAGCAGATCCTCCACCACCCATTCTTCGAGCGAGATCCTTATTTGCTCGGGGCATCGTGGCGAGTCTGTTGAAGCTCCTTCTTCCGTAGTGCTCGCGTATGAATCTCCCGAGGAACTCCCGAAACCGGAGGGGACTGACGCAGAAGATCCAGAATCTCCCGAGGACGTCTCTTCCGAGGACACATCCAACGGGACCATGAGCGAGTTTTCACCTGAAAAGAAGAGGAAAGGCGTCAGTGAATTCGATTAAGAATATCAAATTCACCCTTCCACCGCTCGACAAGTGAAAGGGCGCGCATCAACCCAGGAACAGGGTCCCGAGCTGTAGCCCTGGCTGACCATCGCTCAAAGCGATGGCTTACGCCCAACGTCAGAAATTACGGGGTCTAGCCTAAAATACTTATCAAATCCCAAGTCAAGGTCGACCAACACCTATGTCGACCATGAGTTAGGGTTTGCAGCCGACCAACAATGGTGGCAGAAGTTCTAAGGTTTACCGGTTCTAAATCTAAGACTACCGTTAAAACTACCCTAAACCGCATGCATTTCTATGATATCTAACCTATAACTACTGAAAACAACAAAAAGAGCCGTACCTTGTGCTTGAGAAGCCATTTGCAGAAGATGTAGAGTCTGGAATCGGTGGTCGACGGTAAGATGCGGTGGTCGAGGTTGTGAGCGGTAGTGGTTGAACGAGCAAGACGTCAGAGAAGAAGATGAAACGAAAAGTTCAAAATGAAGCTTTGAAACCCTATTTATAGGGAGGGAAACACATGCAGGCACGCGTGACCCCTACACGCTAGCCCCTAGGCTAGCCGTCATATCATTAATAAGCGCAAATTCCCAAATATTCCAGCTTTTCGTTTCACATTCTCCCGTCGAGCAACGTACCAACTGCTCTCCCTTCTAAGATCAGCAACATAAAATTCCATGCCCGGATACCGCTCGTCCTCGAGCACGAAACCATTACTAAGTCACTGCTCCTCCGCACGAGCAATGACTTGGGGGGCTCCTGTTCTGGACTGGCCCAATTCCCATAATTGAGCCAAGCAAACCAATTTGGCAGAAGCGCTCGACGTCGAGCAGAATCAAGAATAGTGGTCTCTGTCGACCAAAAGCGTACCGACCAAAACAAAGCCCTCCAACGGCTAGTTTTGACCGTTACCTATTTTTACGGATTCCTCAATCCGCGCCCAATGATATGGACCAATAATCTTCCACTTAGCCCCTTATATAAACCCTCTCATTTGAGAGGGTCAGGTATTCAATTCTCTGACCCTAATTCGTGTACTTGCTCACTCTTTGCTCGGTTACTTACTTTAGTATCGGAGTGCCTTGCAGGTACACCCCCTTCCTCTCCTCACTGACCGTCTTTCAACGACTCTCGAAGCCAGCCGTATCGGATCCTGATCTCCAGGTACGATCACTTGTGTATAGGAAAAATTCTGCTGCAGCTTGCAACAAGTTAGTGATGAAGTCGAAGGATCAACAAGAATACAAATTTGGAAAGAAGTTGCAGGGGGTAAGACACGGGGGCGGTGTTATGGCACAGGACAATTGGCACGTAACATAAGATGTGGAGTAAACTTCTTGACTCAGGTGTCAATTACAAACCCACATAGAGAAGCAGATAACCAAGCCATTGAGGCTGCCAGAGCTGAAACTGCTGCTGCACGTGAAGAGGCTGCACGGGCGAATGCGCGGACATATGAATTGGCAAAGAAATTTGAAGAATTGTCAAAGAAATTTGATATGTTTCATTCTCTTCAGGCGGGTCCTTCTAGTGCTCCTGCGAGTGGTCATCCTGATTATAACGATTCGGTACGTTCTATTTTCTATTGTTTTTTATTTAGTTGAATTGAACTCGTTTATAAATTATGTTTATGTAGTTGAGTTGAATTTTCATATCCTTTTGTACTTAATTGCACTGAAGTTGTTTGTTAGAATTCTGGCACTGTTATAACAATCCTATTTGAGAACAACGGTTTGTACACAAGCTGGTTGGTTATTCTGCTTTGATGGGGCCTATTGGAGGGGTAGTTTTGGTTGATTATTATGTTGTGAAGAAAAGGAAGTTGAGGATAAGTGATTTGCACACAACAAGAAGTGTTTTTGGGTTTGTTGTGGTTTATAATAATGGGTTTGTAGTGGTTTATAATAATGCTTGGTTTATTAGTTTCTTTTTAGGAGGCTTTTTGTATTGGATTTTGTTGAGTTTGAACATTGTAGATTGGCATGTGCGCAAAGTATCACATGCTTGAGCGTATTTTTTTAAGTTAATTAATGTGTCTGACTCGTGACTATTTATTTCGTATGTTGCAGGAGGAGGAGGATGATGAGGATGATGAGGAAGTTGATGTTGGTTATCATGATTAGTGTGTAGATTATTCAGGACCTGTTTTATATGTTGATATTTTGATGTTGTATTTTGGAACTGATTAGAATTTTGATGTTGTTTTTTTTGGAACTGATTAGTATTTTGATGTTGGTGTATTTTAGAACTCATTAGAACTTATTAGAACTTATTAGAATAACATGTTAGTGTATCTTAGAACTCATTAGAATGACATGGTGTATTTTGGATCACCTGAATTGTTGATTGATGATTTTCTTTTTGCAATGCCATTGGCCTGTTAGAGTTAAAATAATAAACATGTTTGAATTAATAATAAACAGGTATTGAGTGGCAATTGGATAAAGGGAAGGTGATGATTTCAAATAAAATATGCACTATTAAATAATTTAGTGTCGGCCATGAGGCCCACGCTACATTAATTTATAAATGATTCATAAATCCACTAGTGGCGGCTTCAGACCGACGCTAATAAAACATATTTGTCAGTCTAATAAATATAGTGGCGGCCACGTGGCCGACGCTGACATAAAATAATTGGGTATCTAAAAATTGTAGTGGCGGCATAATGACCGACGCTAGATCATAATAATATGTTGACCAACCTGACAGTCAATCCAATTAAAAAGTGACAGCTGGCATTCCGTAGCGTCGTCCCATAGTCGCCGCTAATTCATCATCTAGCTGCGCATTTTGGGTCAAGATTTAGTGGCGTTCTAGTGTCATAGATAAGCCGACGCTACCAAGTGTCACAACTTAGCCGACGCTAATACAATTAACTTCCACCTTTGGAAAGGCGGCCCCAACCCCCACGCTAGGCCGACGCTAACCCTGTCTAGTCTCGGTTTTTGTTGTGGTAGCGAGGGCTTTTCGGTCGACGCTAAATCTGTTGTTTCTTGTAGTGTTGTGTTTGTTTCATCAATTTTTGATGTTCCAGGAAGAACTAAATAAACATGATACCAATTTATAATTATAAATCATTATATTTTTTCTCTAAATGTACATATTACTTATACTAATTTTGCATCCAAACAAAGCATTGCTTCAAATCTACATAGGTCCTGAAACAACACAAAGATTGTATTCAATTAAAAGAATACAATATTATAGTTACAAAGTTACACATATTTAAATTCTCATCAATTAAAGTAAGAGTACAATATCATACATGATAAAACATCGAGCTCTATAATGAATTGACATCATTCCTCTTTAATTTCATCCAAATGATTACTTGAGTAATACGCACACTTGAATTCATCAAAGTACTACATAATAATATAACATAGTTTGATTTATTATCAACTATTTAATTATATAATGAAAGCAATTGAAAATGAAAATTACATAATATATAACATTTTACTATATTACCTCTTTCACTAACATCTCTTTCTTTTCTTTGTTGTAATATTAATTACTTGTTTCTTAGTAATGCGGACGAATGAATTGATCCATTTTCCCTCGTTATGATCATTCCTGATATATGAATCATCCGCTATAAGATCCTCATCTTGATCATTTCTATTCAACTCATTTTGTCTAATGCATGACTCATTCTCAACATCAATATCACATTGATCGACACCGCTATCATCAACCAATTTTTAGAGAAAAGTACTATAGACCATTTTGTACTCATCGGGTCATTCACATAAAACACTTGTTTAGCTTGAGATGCTAGAATAAAAGGTTCATCTTTGTACCCCACCCTAGTAAGATCAACTTGCAAAAATCTAGACTTATCCATTCGTATGCCACTACTATTTACCCACTTGCAACCAAAGATGAAAATCTGAAATTTCTCGTAATCAAACACCTAAATGTGCTCAATAACTCCAAAATATGACAAATTTGCATATTTGGGGTTTAAGTCCCTCATACTTGATATATGCATTGCCTCAGCTAGCACGGTGACACCACTATTTTGCATAGTACTCTTATCATCTTGTTCTTTGGTATAAAATGTGTATCCATTAATTGTGTATGCACTATGAGAAAACACATGCAAACTTGGACCATATGCCAAATATCTCAACTTTTCTGTTACCAAAGCAGGATCTGAAGAGCGCTTCGAATAAATATGATCCTTTAACCATTGTATGAAACTTTGATTGTGCTCTCGTACTATCCAATTTTCATTTCTGTTCGGATTTAACCTTTAGAGTACATATTTGTGCATTTCAACATATGGCTCAACCTCATTATTATTGTGCAGAACATACAAATGCACTTGATCTCGTTCATCCCTTGATACTGTCACACTTTTATTTCCAATTAATTTTTTACCTTCCTTTTTTCGAAAATCTGAGCTTTAGGGAGTCCAATCGATTGAACGTTGGACAAATATTCAGTACAAAACTCAACAGCTTCTTCAACAATGTATTGTTCAAAAATACAACCCTCTGGTCGACTTCGGGATTTCACATACCCTCTTAATATTTCCATATACCGTTCAGTAGGGTACATCCATCTCATATAAGCTGGTCCACACAACTGTGTCTCTTTCACAAGATGAACAACTAGATGAACCATTATGTCCAAAAAAAGAGGGAGGAAAATACATTTCAAGCTCACACAAGGTAATTACAATCTCTTTTTGTAGTGTTGGTAAGATCTCAAGATCGATCACCTTACTACAGATTGACCTAAAGAAAAAACAAAATTTAGTTATTGCACTTCTTACTTTTTCTGGTAAAATAGAACGTATACCTATTGGTAAAAAAGGTTCCATTATAACATGGCAATCATGTGTCTTCAAACTCTTCAACTTGAGGTCTTTCATAGACACAAGTCTTCTAATATCTGAAGAGTATCCATCTAGAACCTTAACTTCACTCAGAAACTTACATAATTTTTTTCTCTCCTTTCTAGATAGAGTAAAAGCAGCAGGTGGTAGATATGTTCGTCTTCCTTTCTTCACGGGTGCTAATTCAGTTCTCATTCCCATTTTTAACATGTCCCCCTTTTTTTAAGGTCATTCTTAGACTTTCCTTTTATATTGAGTAACGTACCGATAACACTTTCAAATACATTTTTTTCAATATGCATAACATCGAGAAAATGTCTCACATACAAAGACTTCCAATATGGAAATTTAAAAAATATCGACCTCTTCTTCCACCCACCTTTGACATCCTTATGTGCAAAAGGCTTGCCAAACTCAGTACGCACATCTTTCACCTTTTTAAAAACTTGGTCACCTGACAATGCGGGTGGAGCTTTACGCTGTTCGGTGTCTCCATTGAATGCTTTTCTCCACCCATGACAGTGATGTTTAGAATGTAAGAATCTATGATGATCGAGAAACACATCTTCTGACAAAGTTCCAATCCAATCATATTGATTCCATCTTCACAAACAGGACACGCACGTTGACCTTTAATGTTATACCCAGATAGTTTCTCGTATGCTGGAAAATCATTAATTGTGCCAAACAACATCGCCCTCAAATTGAAACTTTCTTTCCTATATCCATCATAAACCTCCACATCGTTCTCCCACAAAATCTTTAAATCTTCGATCAAAGGTGTCAAGTATACATCTATGTCATTCCCTGGTTGTTTAGGCCCAGAGATTAACATATATAACATCATGTACTTATGCTTCATACATAGCCATGGAGGTAGGTTATAAATCATAAGAATCACATGCCATGTGGTATGTGAGATACTTTGAAGACCATGCAGGTTCATTCCATCAGTAGATAATGCAAGCGAAGGTTTCTTGCTTCTTCTCCAAAGTCAGGATACTCATTATCATTCTTCGACCACTGTGGTGAATCAGCCGGATGCCGATACTTTCCATCAATAATTCTTTATTTTGCATGCCAAGTCAGGTGTCTTGCATCGGTTTCACTACGAAACATGCGCCTAAATCTCGGAATTATAGGAAAATACCATAAGACTTTTGTTGGAGACAATCTTTTCTTATATCGAGACAACCCGCATTTAGGGCACTCAGTTAACGATGCATATTCGTTACGAAACAAAACGCAATCATTAGGACAAACATGTATCTTATCACAGCTCATGCCAATAGAGCACAACATTTTTTTGCCTCATAGGTTCGATTAGGAAGAACATTATCCTCTGGTAGCATTTCTCTCATAAGGGCCAACAACTCTGTGAAACTTTTATCCGACCATCCATTTCCCGCCTTTAAGTTGTATAACTTTAATACCGCAGACAGTCTTGAGAATTTAGTGCAACCTTTATACAACATTTTCTCTGCATCACTTACCAACCTCTCAAACATTTCAGGACAATCATGAAGATCTTCTTCAAGTTCTTCTACAATCTCTTCAACTCGATCACAATCGTATGTTTCTGTGTCTTTGTCGTCTGAAGCATAGGTCGTATTACTTTTCCCACTCGGTTCAACATTCTCGTTAATTTTCTCACCATGAAATTTCCAACACTGATAACTTCGATCAATTCCATGCCTCAGTAAATGAAATTTCAATCCATCTACGTCAACCTTACCAATATAACAACAACGCAGGCAAGGACATTTCATTCGTCTGGGGTTTTTAACGTGTTGAACAACAAACTTAACAAATTCTGCAACCCCGTTCTTGTACTCTTTGGACAATCGATCGGCACACATCCATGGTTTATCCATGGTTTTCCTACTTATTAAGATAAGCAATCAATATCAACTTCAATAATGTATACATAACCAATGTAAATCCAAACGACAATAACCTATATATACATAACCAATGTAAATCCAAACGACAATAACCTATACATAACCAATGTAAATCCAAACGAAAATAACCTATACTATTTTCACTATTTTCACAAAATCAGTCAAGAACGAAAACTATTGTATTATAAGTATTGCGATCTTACTACACTTGCCATACCCGTGTGCTGCATAACTTTTAAGAACAATATTAGACTTATCGAACATAACAACAAAATAACAACAATATAACAACAATATTAGAATCAATAAACAACATTATAACCAAAATTTCAGTGAAAATAGACAAAAACTCAGTCAACACCCAAATGTTATGAAATAACCTAAAATGAAATAACCTAAACCTCAACTAAAAAGAGACAAAAACTCAATCAACACCCAAATGTTATGAAGAAATCTATACCTCTTCTTCTACACGATGGAACAAAACCTCAGTCAATACCCAAATGTCTTCACGATTCTTAAAAGAAATATTCACAAGAACCACAATGATCAAAACCGAAAACAAAGAACAAAAACAATTCAAGGTTTATGGAGGTTTTTCAGGTTAGGTTTCGCGTTCGCATGGGGGGGGGGGGGGAAGAAGAACAGAAACAAACAAAAATAGAATCTAAGGTCTAATATTTTAATTTAATTAAACCTTAGACAACGCTTTTGAGAAAAATGTTGTCTAAGGGCAATCTTTAAAAGCGCTTTTGAAAAGCGTTGTCTAAGGTTGACCTTAGAGAGCGCTTTTGATTTTTTTTTTTTAATTTTAATACCTTAGACAGCACTTTCTCAAAAGCGTTGTCTAAGATATACCTTTAAAAGCGCTTTGAGAAAGCGCTGTCTAAAGAGCACCTTAGACAGCGCTTTTTAAAATATTTTGTGAACAGTTTCCGTGTTTTATATTTTTTTCACTTATAGCAGTGTTTTTTTAAATAAGCGTTGTCTAAGGTGCGCTGTTAAATGTCATTTTTGGCATAGTTCTTATTAAAACCCGGAGAAAAAAAATTAAGATTTATAAGAACTAAAAATATATTTAACCCTAAAAAAAATTATTGTCAAAAGTATACCAAGAGACAAATGCATGGTTGACTTATTAAAATATCAATTTCAATGAATATAGGTTTGAGATTTTATTTAACAATCTCAAACTGCCATAACTATACCTACAATTGTGTTGTCGTGATAAATAAAAAGTATTAAAGTGTCGATAATAATTTAACAAACTCCAAGCTCCCCCTTACTAGATCCAATTCCAAGACTTTTAGGATTAACAATTGTGTGCAACAACCAGCTCCAGTTAATCATGGATCTTCTGGAAGTAGTTTTGCGGGATCTTCCTCTTTTTCCATTGATGAGTCAGATATATGTAGATGCAATACAAGGTGTAAGATGGATTTAGAAGGTGTCCCTAGTAAGTTATGCATTTCTGTAATAGTTCGGGTATTCATGATCCTGTTAATGTTGATGGTGTTGTGAAACTTGCTAAGGAGTTTGAGGATAGAGACAAATCGAATTTTGCTTGTAGGAAGGTTGTAGAAAACAATGATCAATGATCATTGTTTCTTATAATATCTGAAGGTGTAATCTTCCATTCAAAAGAAGAAGAATTCGTCTAACTCTTTCGGAGGGGAAAGCTGATTTGTGCCTCCTTCAAGAAACCAAATTTCCTTTATGAAGGATTTTGTAGTCAGGAGTTTGTGGGGTAGAGAGAATTTTGATTGGTCGGTTTTTGGTTCTGAAGGTGTGTCTGGAGGGTTTCTCACCATTTGGAACAAGAACATGTTTATTCCAATATCTTCTTATCGAGGTAAATGATTTATCTGCTCTAATTTGTTGTGGAGAGATATAAATTTATTTATTGTAAACATTTATTCTCCATGTGATATAAGAGACAAAAGGAGGATATGGCACGATTCATCTGTCTTTAAATCTATGCATCCTGCGGGAAAATGGCTTGTGGGTGGAGACTTTAATTCAGCCAAATCTTGTGATGAAAGAAAAGGTAGAAGGATTTGTTTAATTCATGAATATGTAGAATTTGATTCATTTGTCAGGAATTTGGACTTAGTGGATCTTCCTTTTGCGGGAAAACGATTTTCATGGTTCAATGCTAATGGTCTAAGTTATAGTAAGATAGAAAAAATTATTGTAGATGATTATTTGGTTGATCTTTGGGAATTCAAAACTCAGTTTGTAGGAAAATGCGACCTATCTGACCATTGCCCAATATGGATTAAGACTAATTCAGTTAACTCAGGACCTAAACCCTTCAGGTTTTTCAATTGTTGGATGGATCACAAAGAATTTTTGTGTTTTGTTAAAGACATTTAGAATACATGTTATGTAGTTGGCAATCCAGATTTTGTATTTAAGGAGAAACTTTCGGCTATTAAAGCTGGCATGATATGGTGGAATAGTAACATATTTGGGAGTTAGATCTTAATATCAATTCCATTGTTGAGATTCTGAATGATATTGATCACGAGTTCGTCGACAACTTTTCTGGATTATCTGAAGTATGTCGTAAAGTAAGGGCTAAAACGCATGAGAATTTCTGGAGTAACTTGCATATTAAAGAAAGTTTGATCTTTCAGAAATCTAGGGCGAAATGGTTGAAGGAAAGGGGCGTAAGTTCTCGCTATTTCCATGCATTTCTTAAGTCTAGAGCTAGAACCAATTCAATTTATGTTATTCACACTTATGGTAACTTAATTGAAGACCCTGTTCATATCAAATAGGAAGTTTTTTTGTTCTTTAAAAACAAGTTTCAAGAGATTTTTCTGCTAGGCCTTCATTAGTTATGTCTGAGGTGCAAAAGTTAAGTGATGTTGAAAGGAATAGCTTAGATGCTAAATTTTCCCTTGAAGAAATTAGAGTGGCGGTTTTTTCTTGCGAGAGCAATAAATCTCCCGGTCCGGACGACTTTACTTTTAAGTTCTTCAACGATTGTTGGGACTTTATTGGACCTGACTTCATCAACTGTGTAATGTACTTCTCATAGTCAGGTTTTTTTTTGCCTAAAATTCTCAATTCTTCATTTATAGCTTTAATTCTGAAAGTGGACAACCCGCAATCGTTCGAGGAGTATAGGCCTATTACTCTAGTAGGTTGTATCTCTAAGGTGATTTCTAAGGTGCTGGCTACAAGGATATCCACTGTCATCTCTAAATTGGTCTGTCAATGCCAAACGACTTTTATCCTGGGAAGAAACCTATTGGACAGTGTCTTGTTAGCAAACAAAGTTGTTGATTCGGCTAGGAGATTAAAGCAAAGTTGTCTTCTTTTGAAAGTGGATTTTTCTCAAGCTTATGATTGCGTTGATTGGAATTTTTTGATCCAAGTTCTTATTGCGATGAATTTCGGCCCAAACTGGATTAAGTGGATAAAAGGTGCAGTTTGCAACAGTTTCGTGTTGGTTCATATTAACGGGAGTCCGTCTAAAGATTTTAAAGTTACTAGAGGCTTGAAACAAAGAGATCCGGTGGCACCGTTTTTGTTTGCTTTGGTAGCTGAAATGCTGGCAGTCCTGGTTAGAAAAGCAACTGAGTCAAATCTCCAATCTAGTTTCGGTATTGATGACGGGGTTACCATTTCGTTACTTCAATTCGCAGATGACACACTTATGTTTAGCAATGACAGTTAAGAAATTTTGTGGGCTTTCAAAGTTATTTTGCGGGGATTCGAAATGATTTCATGGCTCAAAATCAACTTCTCCAAAAACTGCATTTATGGAATAGGCCTAAACTCTGTCTTCATTAAAGCTGCTGAGAGCTTTCTTTTTTGCAAGTCCGGTGAGTTATCGTTTAAATTCCTTAGTACTAGTATTGGTGGTAATCACAGGAAATTACAGTTTTGGAATTCGGTTTTGTCTTGTCTTAAAGGGAGATTGAATTCTTGGATTGGCAAAAATCTTTCGATTGGAGGTCGTACTACCTTGATCAATTTCGTTCTCGTAAACTTGCCAATTCATTATCTTTCCTTTTTCAAAGATCCTTCTCAAATAGTGAATGAAATTATCGCTATTCAATGTTGATTTCTTTGGTCCGGTTTGAAGGCGAAGAACCGTATTGCTTGGGTTAAATGGAACTTCATTGTAAACCGAAACATAAGGGAGGTTTAAGAGTTAAACATGTTGGCTTATTTAATTCTGCTCTTGTTTCAAAGTGGTTATGGAAATTTCTTCAAGAAGGCAATGAGATATGGAGACATTTTCTAGTCAGTAGATATGGTTTACTTAGCAAATGGACTATGGATTACGAAACCTCTCCAAAACCGTCACTTAGCTCTTTATGGATGAGGGCCCTGTTGAAAGTTAAAAAGTTGGGGGCTGGTATAATTTTTCAGAATTTGGTGCATCCCCTCGTCGGGAAAACAATGTTGTATTTCTAAAGTTGGTTTGTGGTTCCAAAATTCCTGGACTTGGAACTTGAACTCCTTTGGCCTGGATATGCGTTTAGAGCATAATTCAGCATTGTTTCTGTTTTTGACGAATTCAATTGACTCTAGGTTCAATAATACGACTAGGGACATTTGGGAATGGAAGTTGGAGTTTGATAAAAAGTTTTCGGTGAAGTCTCTCTATGCTTATGTCAATTCCGCTTTACCAGGTATGGTGTTATCTCCAGCAAATTCTTTGCTTATTCAAGTTATTTGGCGAACTCGTATTCCTATGAGAGTCAAATTGTTTGCTTGAAGAATGACTCTCGACAGACTGCCCACTCGTTTAAACCTTGCGTTAAGAGGCATTGTGACTTCTCCGTATGACAAAGTTTGTGCTCTTTGCTTCAACGATGAGGAAGACGTCATGCACTTATTCTTAACTTGTTACAAATCTCAGCAGGTTTGGAAAAAGGTTTTTGATTGGATTAGTATACCCATGATCATTGCGGATAATCTTACGAATCATGCTCTTCTTTGGTTTTTAGCTTTGATAGATAGAAGTAAGTAAAAACATGTCTTGTTTCATTTGGTTTATATATGTTTGGTTTTTAGCTTTGATAGATAGAAATAAGTAAAAACAATGCCGATATGATTTTTAATCGTATAGTTTATATTTCTTGGAGATGGCTAGAGTTAAGAAGTAGGAGATGTAATTTATACGATTGGACGAAATTTATATTTTGATGATGAGATAAATGAAATAATAATAAAATTTAGATAAAAACGAATTGGCCTTTTCTAATATAGGCATTCTCCTGTCTTCTTTTATTAATTTTAGTTATTTTTAAATATCATATTTAACAAACAATATTTATTACTACATTTATATTAATTTTTTCTCAAGATAAAATTAAAATTGAATGATACACACTCTTATATGGAAGGTCGGTAAGAACCACAAACATCATTCATTGATGATAAACAATGGAAATTACATATACTTGTAAGTCAGAGAATATTTCATTATTTCAACATAACTTACATAAGGTTCCATTTGGCTATGTAAGAACTTTATTTAGAGACACTTGTTTAGTTCATGAATAGATTCCATTCCAGACAAAGACATACGACAAACTCACCTTTCAATGGAGACAATACATTATGAAATGTAAAAAGATGAAAGGGCACATTATTCATATTTCGATGCAGCCACTACTATTCATGAAGAAATTTATAATTTCTTGTTAGTTGTTGGGTTTGGATTTTATCGTTGAAAATGATGGAAATTTGAATTTATTTTGTCATGTCATAAGCGTCATTTAATGCATGGATGTTACACATTTGGACTTTCGTCCATTTAGAAGCGTACGTTATGGAGAAATTATTTTCCACTTCAACGTCTAAGAAAATTTTTAAACTAACAAATTTTGAAAATTTAAAATACAAAGCATATTTTTTAGGAATTCACCCATGCTTGATTTCATACGGTACAATTCAAATCCACTATGTGGAAGGAATGAGAATAGAACTCTATGAGATAGGTTTTATCAAATTTAAGTTTGATCGGTTAAATATGTCAATGTTCAAGTCTGACATGTAATTTGTCTTATGTTTATTTTAAATTTAAATTTAATTTTTTGAAAATTGGATAACCTAATAGGATAATTAAAAATCTATTTTATTTTATATGTATAAATAATAATTTCAATTAATCTTTAAATAGACTAATAAATTAAAATATCAATGAGATTAAATGTTTTATTATATTGATTTATGCGAACTTACATAATACCATGATTATGTAAGATTATTTATTTGAGAGAATTTATGAAAATAATTTAATATATTGTTCATAACTTTTTTAGCTTATTTTCATAATTAGTTCTTAAAAATAATTAAGATTAATCAAGTATTTTAGGTTCGAGTGGTAAACGAATTCCTGCTAAAGAACGAAGGTTTGGGGAATACCGGATTTAATTCCTGGTGGGAACAATATCTTGACCAGGCCATTGAAAAAAATAATTAAGATTTATTTTTGTATTTTAATTCAAAATATAAAATACATAATAATAATAATAATAATAATAATAATTATTATTATTATTATTATTATTATTATTATTATTATATATGTTGATCTTATAGAAAGAACATCATCGTCCTAAAACATTTTTTATCAAGATTTATTCTATATTTATAAGAAGGTAACAAAGGAAACAAGTAAATTTAAAAAAAAAATCTCTACTCCAATGACAATATACAAACTTATTGAAAGAAATAGAAAATCTTAGATAGAGACAAAATGATCTAGTCTAAAACTCTTCCACTTCTAACAAAGAATTAGATTAAATTGTCAAGTGCAATAAATGTGATATTTTGAAAAAAAGAAATTGGTGATCTTTAAAAAATACTTGATAAGATCATTAAAGGAAGAAACAACTTGTATCTTTTATTGGGAAACCAAAGAACTTCCTACAATAAGTCTAGTATTGGCTATGAACCCCCGAACACTAATAATAAATTTACATCTCATTGCAAAATCTTAAAATTAAATTATTACAATAAATATGGTCATATTGTTATGTTATATTTTATAAAAAAGAGTCATAAGAGAAAACGAGGACACCCTCTTTCATATTTTTATAAAAAACAGTGCAAGCACAAAATGAAAAATATACGCTTTATCACATTTTTGTAATCTTGATATAAAATCCAGCGATGAAAATATTTATGGAACTAACAATAAAGGACCCAAAATAGTTTGGGTACTTAAAGTTAAGACTTGAGTTCTTGATGCATTAATGTTTTACAGTTTTAAACGTTAAATGACACCTTGATGGTGGTTGTTCAAAGCTTATGACCGGTGATAAAACTCTTTTCTCCTCCTTCACTCTTAGGAAAATATTTTAGATTTTTGTACCATTGGTAAGTTCCCTAGGCCAAGGATTGAGGAAGTTATATTAGTTGAATGATTAAAACAGAATTTACTTTGTATAAGTCAATTATGTGACAAAGGTAATAGTGTAACCTTTAATTCTTCTGGACATAAGGTCCTAAAATCTAATCAAATCAAACTCTCTTTATGAGCTCAAGAAATGGATATCTTACATAGTAAATTTAAATAAAGTTCCTTCAAATGATGTATGTCTCATGAGTAACAAGGATGAATAATATTGACTATGGCATAGGAAGTTAGCTTACATCCACATGGACCACTTAAATAACTTGGTCAGACAAGATTTCATAGTCGATTTTCTACACATTCATTTCGAAAAGAAAATATTATGCGATGTGTGTGAAAATGGTAATCGAGTAAGGGTTTCTTTTAACACAGAAAATATTATTTTCACAAATCGGCCCTTACAACTGCTTCACATGGATTTTTTTCCTCATCTAGAACTATAAGTCTTGGTGGTAATGTCTACATATTTGTAGTTATGGATGACTACTCTCATTATTCCTGGATATTATCCTTATCCCAATAAAGAGATAGTTTTTTTGGCCTTTCAAAAACTATACAAGATTATCGAAAACAAGAAAGGATTAAGCATTACATTGATCATAAAAAGACCACAATGGAGAATTCCAAAATGATGAATTTGAAAGGTTTTTTTTAATGAGAACGATATTTAGCATATTTTTTCTACCCCACGAACTCCCCAATAAAATGGGGTAGTAGAAACAAAAAATATATCTCTAGAAGAGCTTGTGAGGACTACAAATATTCCAAAATACTTGTATGTTGATGCAGTAAGCATTGTTTTCTATGTTATGAATCATGTTTTGATAAGATAAATTCCAAAGCTAACGCCATATGAGTTATATAAAAGAAGAAGACTGAATATTTCTCACTTACATGTCTTTAGGTACAAATTCTTTATCCTTAACAACGAGAAGGATAACCTTTAAAAATTTGACGTAAAATTTGATGAAGGCATGTTTATAGGATATTCCACTTAAGCAAATATTTTTGAGTTTTTAACAAAGGAACCCTGACTATAAAAGTATCTATTCATGTTACCTTTGATGAAACTATCCTCAAACTTGTAGAAGTAGAAGTTGTTGATTGTGCATGTATCTTGGAAAAGATAACCATAAAAGAAAGAGATAAAGATCAAGAAATAGAATAAAATCAAGATCAAGAACAAGTTCAATATCTGAATAAGGAAATTCTAGTAGATCATCAAGATCTTTTAAAGGAATAGAGGACTACCATGGACCATCTTATTCATAATTTCATCAGAGATATTTCAAGGAGTTACTACTCGACACTCCCTTTACAAGGCATGTAACTTTGTGGATTTTGTCACAAATTGAACCAAAGGGAAATGACGAGGTTATCATTGATGAACATTGGTTTATTTCCATTCCAGGAGAGTTAAATAAATTTGAATTAAACAATATTTGTGAACTTGTTCTAAAATATTTAACTAATCAAGTGTTTGGTACCTGATGGGTCTTTCAGAACAAGCTTGATGAAGATGTAAATGTCTTAAGAAACAAAGTCTGACTTTTTACAAAGGGATACAATCAATAGGAAGGCATATATTTCGATGAAAATTATGCTCCTATAGCTCGGTTAGAGGCCATAAGGATGTTATTAGCTTCCTCCAACATCATGAATTTTAAACTCTTCCAAATGAATGTAAAAAGTGTGTTCTTGAATGTTTACATCCAAGAACTTTATTAGTTTGTTGATGTATGAACTTTATTAAAAAATTGTTAGCATATTCCCATGAAGTATAAAACCTTCAAAAGAAGGTTTGTCGTTAGATGATATATATATATATATATATATATATATATATATATATATATATATATATATATATATATATATATATATATATATATATATATATATATATATATATATATATATATATATATATATGTAAGTTATATATATATATATATATATATATATATATATATATATATATATATATATATATATATATGTAAGTTATTCTTTATAGAGTCTTTGTCATCCAAGAAGCGATATAAATGTTGGATCATCTCTTAAGGTTCCTTGTCGCTCAAGCGACAATACAAATTTTGGATCTTCTTTGAAGATTACATGTCTCCCAAGATGCAATATAAATGCTAGATCTTCTTTTGTTGCCCAAGAGGAAATATAAATGCTAAATCTTCTTTAAAGAATCCTTTCTGCCCAAGGGGCAATATAAATATCGGGCCAATACTAAAGAATTTTCAAGCTTCGCCAACCCACTCATGATTGGCCCTCTTGCTATATCATAAAATACACAATGTCTTGGACCCTTTAAAGAATGCGAAATGAATAACACAACACAAGTCTCGCCCGAGGGACTCAACTTAAAATCTCACATGAGGGATACAACTTGAAGTCTTTCTTGAGGGACTTTACTTAAAGTCTCGCCCGAGGAACTCAAATTGAATTCTCGCATAAGGGGCTCAACTTAAAGTGTAGCAATGGGGACTCAACTTAGAGTCTCATATAAAGGACTAAAACTAAATCATTTCTCCCTTTACAAGACCTCTTGCTTGAGTGACTAAGTATTAAGATAATTTCGTTGTACGTATGAGAAGGTAATCCTAAGGGAAGTAAGACAAGTCATACACATTTGCATCGGACGGGTACTTAGTTTGCATTATACGTCGCCCAAGGTTAGGTTTCTAGTGACCCATTATTTGCAACACTCGCCCCTATTGGGTTTGGATCAAATTTTACCTCACCCACTTATAAAACATGGGGAGGGACATATCCTAATGCACTAACGGTATAGAAGGCGCAGTAAAATTGGGAAAACTGTATCACTAATGGTATGAAAGACTCGGTCAAATGGAAAAAACACATTCTCTGTAACAATATGGAGAGTAACGGTTTCTACATCCTATGCTCCAGAGATAGGAGCATGATGACCACTCTCTGAGTTCATATAGATCCAAACCCAAAAGATCTCTATAAATATTTCAGATAAACAATTGAGAATGAAATCAATAATTCACCAAAATCCACAAGGTTTTTTACCACTCTACGTAAAATAGATCTCACTCCTCTAAATTTACATATATTTCCTAATATATTTAAGTTAATCTTATTTTAAAATTTTATAAACCTTTTATTTTGCATACAAATTATATGGTGTTTTTCTTTAGGAGGTTGAAATAAAGTCTAATATTTTAGATGTACAATTGAATTGAGTGGGATAAAAAAAAATCCACCTAATCCAATACAAAATTAATTTTTAAAATCTGTAATCTTTTTTTTTATTTTAAAATTTGACTTTCAATAAAACAACAAAAATTAAGTGAATTATAAATGTCTGTAGGTATTGACCTATATATCCAATCTTTGATTGCTCAAATTTCAGATCTTATACCAAACTTTGAAATTAGAAATCTATTTCACACACTCCCCGGAAATTGTCACACTAGAAATTATAGTTGTAGAAAACCTAATAATAGGATGTGAAAGTTATTATTACAACTAGCTAGTGGAAAATTCTTAGTATGCCAAGTGGGGATCTCAAGTAATAATATTATAATAGAGTTAATTACACACAAATTAAATAGAAAATTTTTATCATAAGAATTAATTTTCCTTAACTTATTAATTAAGCTGTTTTGGGCTGGAGCTAGAAAAATTTTCTTTTACTTATGACAGGAAAAGGAAAAGAAACAGCACCGATTCTATCGGAATTTTGGATTCACCATCCATCAAAGTCCGTTCTGCTAAAGACTATTATTTGAAAAGATTTATCGTACATATTCGTTCAGTTTGTCTCACCTTAAATCCGTTATATTTTAATTAATTCTAATGATTTCAATTCTTGATTATTTTATTCTATAGATTTATTTGAGAATATATACAATATTAAGTAAAATTTGTTAAAAATGTGTTTTACAAAAATTATTCTAAGTCAAAAGTATTTAAAAGTAAAAATAAATTTATTAATCTATTAATAAATAAATAAAATAAAATAAATAAATAGACGGATAAATTCTTCGTCTGCCTACCCACCATCTTGATGGGGATTAGTTAGATTTTTATATTCATTTTCACTTAACTGACTTCTTTTTAAGGACTTAAGACAAAGTGGTATAGAGTGGAACGGACAGTCCATTTTATCATCACTAGTATCACAGATTGCACCTACATTGGATTGGTTAAATAAGTTCAAAATCAATGAGATGGTAGAAAACAATTGTTTCTTTCAATATAGATTATTATTATTTTATATCTTTTAAATAATTCTTATATAATTCTTTAAAAAACTTAAAAGAGAGATAATAATATTTGTACTTATCTTAAGAATGATAAAAGAAAGAAAAGTTGATGACTATGTTGAAAAGTTGTCACATGATTGTTACATTTCTCCACATAGAGGACATACGATGACTAATTGCATTATATATGTTATAATAATTAATAATAATAATATATTATGAAATGTCAACAATTAAAGAGGGTCACATGCTTAAGCTAATTATGGAGAGTGAGTGAGAATGAGATGTAACATGCTCTGGGACCAGAGTAACGTGTATAGACATAACTTTTTCTTACATATTCATGTTGCAACTCCTTCATTGTTTCATCATATTTCACTCTAAAACTCCTCATTTTTCTTCTTCTTTGTTTTTATAGGGAAAAATACACATTAATATAAATATACGATTTATTTGTGAATTTTCATACGAAAAATTATCCGCAGGTATACCTATAAATTAACGATCTTTTTATTACAAATTTATAGTTTATTTTTCTGATATTATTTCAAATAGTATTTTAGTTTATAGTTTATAATTAATTATTTTTCTTCCACTTTTATCTTTATTATTTTAATAAAATTTATTTTTATATTTTATAATTTATTTTAATTTATGCTAAAATAATTATATATGAAATATTTTTTATGTCATTTTACATTTATCAACAGTTAATTTTATCAAACAATTCAATTTATTTATCAGTTTTTTTGTTGTTGTTAATCATCAATTATAAACTATAAACTATTGGTCGTCAATCTTCTACTATTAGTTATGAGTTAACTTATCAAGCAAGTTTACTTTTTAGCAAACAAACCCTTTATATTGTTTAGTTTTGTTAATTATTTTACAAAATTATTTTAAAACATCTTCGTTTTGACTTTCTAAAAGAAAAAAATAAGAGCAAACATTAATTTTTTCAGGTTGCAAAAACTCGAACTCACCAATTTTTTTTGGTTGATTCATGTCGATTTTTATTGATTTGAATATATGACCGATCTAATAACTTTGATTGGTTATCATTTTTGTTCCAAGTTCTATTGGTTCAAGGGTTAGTAAATTTCTTTGTAAAAAATGACATGTTTGTTTTAGTTTTAGAATAATAGTGTTTTTATATTTTTTCAAAAATGATTTTTATAAAAAAAATTCAAAATATTATAAACATTTTTATTTTTATTTTTTAAAAAAATAAAAAATTAATTTTGATATCCTATAACATAAATATATATTATTAAATATCAAAATATAGTCAAAATCGTAATTTTTTCAAAAAAACGTGTATCAAAATAATTTTTATGAAAAACTATTTGAAATAGTTTCAAAATTAAGTGAATTTTTAAAAATTTATATCAAAAAAGTTTCAATAAAATGATAAAATACCTAAAATATTAATATTTTAAAAATAATTATTCAAATCGAATTTTTATTTGAATTTTTTATTATAAAATTAATTTATTTTACAAAAGTATATAATATTGTCAAAATTATTTTTTTAAAAAAATCAAAACAAACGGATCCAAAGACTCTTGAGTAATCTATCAAGTCACGCACAATTTTGCAAAGTTTTTTGAATTTATTTTAATTTAAATAAAAGAGAATAATTATAGTTGTTTGAAATAATTGAAAATTAATTAATTTTTTCAACTTTTATTACTTTGATTGGAATGTTATGAACAAATTATTTTGGATAAAGTGTTTCAAAATGTTTTTATAATTACATTTGGTAACTTAATTGTTTAAAATATATAATTAAGTTTATTAACGTGGTAATGATTTAAGGTTTCTTATATGGTACAATGCACTTTAGTTCACTTATATAATTTTTATTCAGGATTGGCCTAATGCTTAGGTATGAACTCAATTCACTCATGCATTCAGGACGGTTCAATAGAATAAATATAGTCCATTAAGATCAAAGTGAAACAACTTTTTCTCTATCACTCAGCTGAGGAGAGATGGTCAGCCGACCTCCAAGAGCAGTTGCCCATCTCTGCCCTCCATTAAATCTCTGTCCGACACTCACGAGGCATCCTCTAGGAACGACTGAAATATACCTTTCCGGAACCATCTCCTGCTCAAAGCAACAACTAGTTTTTGACAGTTACCTATTTTTGGTGAATCTCCGATCTGCGTCTAAATATAGGGACTAATGGTCAAGCGTTGGGGGTACTATAAAAATCCTCTCATTTGAGAGGGTCGAGTATGAATAATCATCCTAAGAAACGCATGCTTTGTAATTTCCCCTTTTCTCTCTCTGATTCTTACTTTAGCATCAAAGTGTTTTGCAGGTACACCTCATTCTCTCCTTAACATCTAACATCACAGACAACGTTTTTGACCCACTCTGGGTTTTGATCAGTCGGAAAGATCAATTTTATTAATCATATATTTACACACTATTAATTTAAGTAATCTCCAATGTTTGTAGATTATATTTCTTAAGAGAATAGAAGAAGAAATATTTCTTGCGACGAGGAAAACTCACAAGCTATCTAAGAATAACTAAACTTCATAGATGAAAAGATATGTGAAAATATATGTTTTTTCGCCTCATCGATGTTGCAGTCAAATATGCCACATCAGCTAAGTACAACTAAACAAGTAAAGCTTGAGGAGTTCTACCTCAATGATCTTGTCCTCTAAAGAACTGACATTTGTAGACAGAATGTCTGAGAGAACGTTAGCATCGAACTAAGGCGTATATTGCGTTTGATCCAACACTAGCAAAGAAGTACATCCGATAGAGACTCTCCATGGAGAGCTCATCCCAATGACATGAAACACGACCAAGTTAAAGCTCTACTATAGCTAAGGTCATTTCATGCTTTCATTTGTTTTTGTGTAATTCTCCATAATGTAAATTTTTACATAACAAATTTCAATAAACAAGATTTTCACTACAACAAATGCTCATTACTATATGACTAACAATGTCAAGTTTACACCATGCACGTTGACAATAAAGTGTAGGATATATTACATAATAAGATGTTGAAAGTAATAGAAGGCCATGGCGGCAAGATGGATATGAAAATGATAAGAGGAAAAATGAATTCAATATCAAAATTGTGTACAGTCAAGTAATTACAAACTAAAGAGGCCAGTAGGCTTATATATGATACAAGGCCCAAAACTACATATAATAAGGATAATATCCCCCCATAAGCTTGGGGTAGATAGAATATAAACCAAACTTAGATATGTTGTCAAGAAAAGGCTTAACATCTAAAGGTTTGGTAAAAACGTCGGCTAACTGTTGAGATGAAGAAATAGGAAGAAGGTGGAATAGTTGTTGTTATAGTTTTTCACGAACCAAGTGGTAATCCAAGTCAATATGTTTGGTTCGTTCGTGGAATGAAGATTTGCTAGCAATACGACGAACTGGAGCGTTGTCGCAATATCGAAGAGTTGGTTGTTTGAATGATATTGGGAGTTCGTTAAGGAGATTAGTAAGCCACTGAACTTCAAAAATGGTAGAGGCCATAGAATAATATTCATCTTCAGTTAAACTTCTGGAAATCGTGGCTTACTTCTTACACTTCCAAGAAATTAACGAATCACCAAGATATATACAAAATCCAGTGATAGATTTGCGAGTTTTAGGACATGTAGCCCAATCCAAATCAGAAAAGGCCTTGAGTTGAAGGATGGTATTGTTGGGGCAGAAAAGACCTTGACCTGGTGAAGCTTTGAGGTATCTAAGAACGCGGAGAGCAGCAGCGAACTAAACATCAATGGGACAACTCATGTGTTGACTGAGTTGTTACAATGAATATGAGATATCAGGTCTGGTGTTAGTAAGGTATATAAGTTGACCCACGAGCCTTCAAAATTTGATAGGGTCAAGCATAAGAACTTCATCAGTGCTAGTAAGTCTGATATCACGCGACATGGGAGTATTGGCAGGTTTACATTCAAGTAAGCCATTGGTGGACAGCAGATCTAAGATGTATTTGCGTTGAGATATGTTGATGCCGAAACTGCTTCTTGCAACTTCAAGACCTAAAAAATACTTCAATGGTCCAAGGTATTTAATGTGAAAGTGATCATGCAGAAGTTGTTTGGTGGAATTAAGAACATTCATGTTATTTCCTACAAGAAGAATGTCGTCAACATAGATTAAGAGAAAAATGAAAGAATTGTTAGAAGTGTATATAAATAACGAATGGTCAAATGAGCACTGTTTGAAATTATTTTTAAGCAAAACTTGAGATAAATTCTTAAACCATTGATGTATTGATTGTTTTAAGCCATGAAGGGATTTGAGAAGTTTACAAACTTGATTTGGAGATGATGGAGTAAAGCCTTAGGGCAAAGTCGTGTAAACATCTTCATCCAAATCTCCATGTAAAAAAGCATTGTGGACATCTAACTGATGCAAAAATAAATTCAAAGATATAGAGAGAGCCTAGAAGTAATCTTGCATTAGTGAGTTTGGAGACCTGAGAAAAAGTGTCAAAGAAATCAATACTTTGTATTTGTTTGAAACCTTGAGCGACTAATATAGCTTTGTGCAACTCAATAGTGCCATCAAAATTGAATTTAGTTTTATAAACCCACTTACAACCTATGGATTTTTTCTAGGAGGAAGAGTGGTAAAAAAATCCATGTATGATTGGCTTGTAAGGCTTGTACTTCGGCTTCCATGGCTTTAACCCAATGAGGTTGTGTACATACTTGCTTGTAAGAAGTGGGATCAGAGACAGTAGTAACAATAGATATAAAAGAAAAATGTGCAGGAGATAAAGTATGATAAGAAATTTGCTTAGATATGTCATAAAGTGTAGAAGAATGAGATGCATTGCAAACAAAATCTTTCAAATAACCAGGGGCAAACTTAAGTCTAGTTGAAGTTCTAAATGTGGAAGTAAGAGGTGAATGGTCATGTTCAGTAGTAGGGGAGAGGTCAGGTTGTGTTAAATTTGTGTCAGGAGAGGTTTGGGATTATGGTGTGGCAGAAGAATCATGAAGAAAAGGTAAGTTATATAGTGTAACAGGAGAGGTAGGTGCATAATTAGATGGAGAATTAGGACTATGTTGGCCAGAGATTTTGACCTACCTAGTAAAATATGGAGCAAGTCCATGAGTACACCAAGAAGGAGGATTTCGACCCAGCCAAAGAGAATGAAGAGCAAGTTATATAGTGAGTTGTTTGTGTTGATGTTTGGTTGAAGTTGTGAAGAGGTGTTTTGTTTACGAGCCTTATTCATTGTATTGTTTTTCATATATTGTTTATAATTATCGTAACTCACCCCTTCTGTTGAATGTTGTCCTTATGTGGGCAACGCGCAGGTAATCAAGAGGAGTAGCCGGTTACCTTTAGTCGAGTCGGTGGTCGGTCGCTCTGATACGTAGCACTCGGGGGGGATGACACGCGTCTGTTTTTGTTGAGTGTTGAAATGTTGAATTTTATTTTAATTGAAGAACTTAGATTGTTTATTTATTATTTTAAAGTTGTTGCTATGTTGGATAAAGATGCTATGAGTTGTTTTATGAATCCGCTGCGTAAGATTTTTATCAAGTTGATTTATTTGAGTAAAATGAAGTTGTTTTAAGTTTATTTATGAAAAGTGCTATGTATTAAGTATGATATATAAAAAGTTGAAATTTCGTTCAAAGTTGAAAGTGTAATATCCCGTTTATGTGGAAGTTTTGTGAACTCTGATTTTATTTATATTTCAAGGGTAGAAATGGGGTGTTACAAGGTACATCTACGGAAACACCCAAAATTTTAAACATAAATGATATGTTCGGATATATATTTGCGAAAGTTATAAACATTTTAGGAATTTTATCAGGTGACTAAGAAAATTATGGGATGGATTAAGAAATTTTGAAAATAGATTAGATAAAGCACACACTAATAATGCAAGGATGGTAAACCACCAACCTCATTGGTGATAAAAATTGCATGTACTTTATCTATTATAGAGTTTTGTACTTGAACTAAGTGTGACAGCAGATTTCAACGTAAGATCACAATTGGTCATGTCCAAATTTTATTTAGAGACACACTTGTTTAGTTCATAAATAGGTTCCAGATTTAGACATTATTAGATGTGTGGGTGTTGGTTAGGAATTAGGATCATTATGAAATGAGAAAATATTCATATCCTATCTTCAATGCAGCCGCTACCATTCATGAAGAAATTTAGAATTCCTTGTTTGCAGTTGAGTTTGGATTTTATTGTTGAAACCGATTGGAATCTTAATTTACTTTGTCCGGGCATAAACGTCATTTATTGCATGGATGTTAGAGAAATCTATTTGCCACCGCAATATACCCAAAAAATTTAATATTCCCAAAATGATCTTGATATTATTTATATAAGAAAATACATTTTTTTTAATAGAAATTTCACTTTTGTTCTATTTTGGAATTCAAAATTTATGGTACGCTCTCAAACGTACATTTTGTAAATTTTCGAGTTTATACAATAGATTATAAAATATCTGATAATTATTATCGGTAATTCCAAAATATCTGATATTATTTACCGAATTACATCATTTCCAGTATTAAACTCAACATTTTGGCCAACCATACCAGAAATCTCAAAAATCCGGTACAGAGTAAAAAATTACCGGTAATTGTACAATTTTCGGTATACCAGAAATTTCGTTTAAATTTGAAATTTTCGGTAACAGATCTAAAAGAGAAAATGTTTGTATTGTGTGGTCCGAAGCCGTCAGGATCATCTACGTATTCGTGTAGCGATTACATGCAATTCTTCAACACATACAAAGTATGTTTTCTATGGAGTAGATTCAAAATTAATATGTTTTATTTCACTTTTCTGATATTGATACTATAACTTTTATGTATATAAACGACATGTTTTTGAAAGTCGAGTTGATGTATTAGCCTGGACACATAATATTGACAAACAACATGGTATTATAGTTGTGACCATTCGTTCAGATAGTACAAATGGTCAACGAGGTAGGAAGGATAAATTGATTATGGGTTGTGAAAGAGGAGGAAATTACAAAAGAAAGTCTTCTGAAAGTAGTCAATCTTCGGACAAGGATGACTTTTATAGTATGGAGGTGAAATGTCCCTTTCGGCTGAGATCTTCGTCAAGTGGTATTGGTTGGATGGTGGATGTTAGGTGTGGGTTTCATAATCATAAAATATCTGAGGATTTAGCAGACCATGAGATATTGGGCCGTTTAAAAGATCATGAGAGACAGTTTGTGAATGACATGACAAAGTATAACATGCCTTTGCAACGCATAGTTTCCGCTTTGAAAGACAAAGATCCAGAAAACCTCACTAGTGTTACGCAAGTCTATAAAGCTAGAGCTACGTGCTATGAAGGCAAGAGAGGTTCATTGACATAAATGCAAATGTTGTTGAGTCTTATTCATAAAGAAAAGTACATATGTTAGACAAGAAATAGGGAAGACTCAAATGTTATTGCTGATATCTTCTAGACACATCCCGATTCAGTGAAATTGTTGATCAATATGTTTCATTTGGTGTTGATTTTTTATTGTACATACAAGACCAATAGGTACAGGTTACCTTTGCTTGAGATTGTAGGTGTTACGTCAACAAAGTTGATGTTTTCAGTAGGATTTTCCTATTTGGAACATGAAAGGGAAAAGAATTTCAAATGGGCACTGGGAAACCTCAAAGAGTTGTTTTTTTCCGAGAAATTTCCACCAAATGTTGTTGTGACGGACCGAGAACTTGCTTTGATGAATGCACTTCAAGTTGTGTTTCCAAATTCAACATATTTGTTATGTTTGTTCCATATTTCTAAGAATGTTAGCATAAAATGTAAGGAGTATGTTAAATCAGAAAGACATGAACATTTCATGGATCTATGGAACAACATCATGTATATGTTAATAGAGAAAGTGAGTATCTCACACACTTGAAGCACTTTGAAATTATTTGTGCTGATATATCTTTGTTTGTTAAGTATGTGAATGAAACATGGTTGATACCGTATAAAGAAAGGTTTGTGGCTGCATGGACAAACAGAGTTACTCATTTAGGAAACACAACAACGAACAAATCATTGGTTCGGACTCAGTTGGATACTCAAATTCATCAACACCCAAAACTATTTTCCAAATTTTTATATGACACTGTTGTTGAAGTTAGGAATTCCTTAAAAGTAGAACACTTGGGTGTACAGGGTAGCGATAATTGGATGTTGATTCATGATATGGATTATCCTACTGCGACTAGGTACAATATCGTTTTTGTCTCATTGTCACAAACACTTAACAATACATTTTTCCATCTTACCATAGCTCCATTTATGTATACGAGCAGACATATAATCATTGTTATTGGCTCTGTCAATGGCAACCATTGGATTCAGGTAAAATTAAAACTTGATAGTCCTTTGCCTCCCGTCACTCCCAGGTGAAGAGAGAACTGTACTGAAGAAGCAAAAACATGGGAATCAGCATATGCATGACGGATAAGGCACTGGGAGGAAGAACGTAGGAAGTTATCTTAATTTTATATGTAATCTTGTAATCTTGATGGTATTATGTAATCTTATTGACATATAATGAAATTATGTTATTTTTGTAATTCTGAGTATATACCGGGAATTTCAGAGATTCTGAAATTTTTGGTATACTGGTAATTTGAAAATATCGGTAGCGTCACAAATTTCTGGAAATTTGTACTGGACATTTTGAAAAATCTGGTGGTTTGTATCGGAAAAATTGAAATATTCGGTATTATTGAGACTTTCATATTTACCACGGTAAAGTGAACAAATTTACCGGTATAAACATGAAATTCCTGAAATGGATCCGGACATTTCTTTTATTGGTAAATTTTAGAAGGGTAAAAAGGAAATTCCGCTACTAATAGGGGATGTCAGGTATAAATGAGGGTGGCAATTAGATTTCTCATGGATGTTACGCATATGGGCCTTAGTTTACATTGATACATAATTTTATCCTGCCATGCGAGTTTCATTTGACACCCTACATGAGAGGTGTTTTTAGCATAATACCCTTTGTAATTTTTAAAAAAATTATTGTATTTTTCAAATATACTATTGGATTTTTTAAAAATTTATAATTTTTTATCGGATTTTTTAAACATCTATGAGTATTTATCGAATATTCAATTAAGTCTGCATTTTTGTCGTCTTTTTAAAAAATCTGAGTTTTATCGGATTTTTCAAAAAGTCAATGAATTTTTATGGAATTTTCAAAATTATATAAATTTTTATCGATTTTTTTTTAAAAATCCGTTATTGTAGCGGATATTTTAAAAATCTATGATTTTTTATCATTTTTTTAAAAAAGTTTAGGAATTTTTATCGGATTTTTCAAAAAATCTATGAGTTTTTTTACCAGAGTTTTTAAAAAATCTATGAGCTTTTATCAAATTTTTCAAACATACTATTAGATTTTTAAAAAAATCTATGAGTTATTAAAGATTTTTTTTTAAAAATTGTGATATTATACCGGATTTTTCAAAAAGATGGTAGTGTTAATTTCAGTTTTTTTTGCCTATATCATAAATGAACTATTGGATTTTTTTATTCAATGATATTTTGTTGTCAAAATGAGTGATTAGTTTTTTTGTTAGTAATATAGAAAGAAACAATATGTTAAGGATTCGCATCAAGAGAAACATAGCTTAAGAAAATGAAAATTCTCTCAGAATTCATTGATCAATTGTGCATGTAGCATATTTAAATTCTGCTGCAAAGTACCTGTATGTCTTTACTTCTTTGTATACAATACATAGACCATACATAATTTTTTTATTTTTTATAATCCTTTGTTATCACTTCAGATCATCAATATTATTCAAAATCATGCTCGAATTGCAGTCGAGTTCGAACCAGCATCATTTACAGAAACTGAGTTGAGAATCACTCCTTCTGCACCGCAACGACTGGTCCTAAAGTCACCGAGCTGTCTGGGGTTATCTATTGTGATGCTGCTTGTGGTTACCGTAGTCGGCTTTCCCATCTCAGATATTGCTTTCATTCGGATACGCTCAGCTCTCGAGCCAATAACCTGCCCGAGGATAGAAGCTGCGATGGTCAACGCCATTGCTGCTTTAGGCATCAGTACCGACTTCCGAAGCATGGCTATAAAGGGAACAGCAGCATGCACAGCTGCAAACCAAGACAGAGAGAATTTTACAGTATGCTCCTTCCACATACCCAAGGGCACATTAAGAGCCATTCCTAACGCTGCAATAGCAAGCACTTTTGCAGGAAGAGGCTGAGGGCGCAAGTTTTTAACAAAAGTTGTACGGGCTAGGGCGGCCCTGGCAGCAACAACCGCTGCTGGGCATTTAAATTTCATGGCAGTTGGTGGCTTCAAAGCTGTTGCAACAAGAGGTGCAACACGGCTCACGGCTCTATAAGACTTGGCAATCGGACAGTTTCCCTTTGCAAACCATTCATCTCCAAGCGCGTCGTGCATTGATATATCTCCTTTCTGGAATCGAACGTCAGTATAGAAAGGATAAAAACCAACATAAGTCATGTTTCAAAGATTCAAAACAATTAACAGGTAGCAGAAAACAAAAACATCAGGCTTCAAGAAACTGATTTTTACCTGAGATGAATGTTCCTTTTTGTTCGACGATTCAGAATTCTTCTGCTTCTTGCATTTCTCGGAAAAATCACCAAAATTAAACGGACCGCCTAATCCCAACGGCGATAGACTAATGGTAGCAGTTTTTCCAGCCAAAGGGTTAAAAACAGGCACAGAATCACCTTCCTTGCAGCCATTATAAAACTCAGGTTTCTCCGAGAGAGGAACGACACCGTCTTTCCCATGAAACAGCTTAAAAGCCATACTAAAACTAGGACCATCTTCAAAGATAGGACCCGTGGATCCACGCGCCTGAACAACAATCAAGAACACAATTATCATCTCAAATACTGACCTGAATTCAAACTACGAACACAACATTAACTTACAGGAATGGAGACTTTCGTCGAAGAGAATGAGAAGTTTGTAAGTTCGTCGATATTTCTCAAAAACGGGCACCTTTGTATGTCTCTCACATCAAAGGGGCAATCAGATCCATTTCCATTCATTCCCTTTAAAAAGAAGTCCATTTCCTCCTAATGTTGAACCAACTGCTTCTAGCAATAAGGAAAAAAATCTACAAATCACACAAAATTAATCACATAACATAGCAACTATGCTTTTTTGTTTTAAGTAAACACTTTACAAGGATTGTTTCATATTCACATCAGAAATTTTCATATAGTTCCAAGGATTTGAAGCTTCTAAAGCTTCAAATTCAGACAACACAAACACAGGAATTGTAATAGATAAATTGTAACTCAATCAATATTAATGAAAAAATATTAAGAGCAATTCAGTGGCTACAAATCAATCAAAAATACTCTATTTGAAAGTATCGGAAAATTCAGAAATTATGAAGCATGAATTGATGAATACAAAAACCTAACAAAAAAAATGCAGTTTGAAAAGAAAAGGAATATAATTGAATTCAGAAGAAGAAAAATTGAAAACCGAAAGCGTTGAGAAAGTCAGAGAGAAAGAGAGTACCGGAAGATGAGACGAGCTGCGAAGACGTGTGGTTGCCACATGCACGTGTGTCGGAACCGTACACATTTAAAGAGTGAATGAACAGCACGTGTGTCGGAAACGTAACGTATTTTAATGGTTAAATTATTAAGCAAGTATTTTAAATGATGTGTGTGTTGTATTTTATATATAATATGGGTAGTTAAAATCATCACCGTTAGATCTAGAGTCTTATGGTGGTGATTATTCGATCATATTCAACGATGAGAAGTGTGTTAGAGGCTAAAATCTTATGTCGTCAATAGATGTGAGGTCTCAATTGTTTCACGTGTCTTTTAGTGTGATCCTTTCTATTGGACTTTTTATTGTGGATTTTGCAAGCGACCCAAAACAATTCTTGTATTAGAGTGTTCGAGTATTATGACCAAATCTAAAATAAGAGTTCAATAGTTGATGGTGAAGTTTTCATTTCCCAATATCTATGATTACGCAACGTATTATTGTTGCCTTTGTTGTAAGATATGAAGTTGTATATCCCTAGGGGGGACTAAAGTTGCATGTCCATAATACATTCAGGGGAGAACCCCAAAACGAGTTTGTTGTTTGTCTTATCGCTTTCGTTTTCATTTACTTTTTATATTAAGTATCCTTCAATTCATAGTTGCACATCATCTCTGAATCAAGTTATATTCTATTCATTTTAAGCATGCATAAATCAATGGTTATATTTGAGCTTTATCATGATGCTTTTAGTCAATTGCATGAGTCAGTGGAATAAACATCATGTATGTTATTGGTTCAAGTTAGGTGGGAAGAAAATCTCAAAATATTTTGAAAACCATGAAAAACTAAGATTTTGTGTGCATGATTCGTATCATGTATATATCCTGACTTGGATCCAATTAAACAGTGGCAAAGCAAAGATTTTGAAAACATTCTAACTCGAATCACTTTTAACTTGATTCGATTCAAGCATTTTTTTAGATTCGATTCACAAGTTGCACTTGATTCGAATCAGATAGATTTAGGTACCTTTGTTTCATTTGATTTGAATTTTACTTTACACTTGATTCGAATCAGACGGTTTTTCCTTATTTCTCTTTTTTCTCTGTTTAAATTGATTTGAGTCAGCGTTTACACTTGATTTAAATCAATGTTTACATTTGATTTGAATCACTGGCTTTTTTACTCGAATCAAACTTTGTTCTTTGTAACATCCAAAATTCCCCTGAATAATATAATCAAAAAATCAGAGTAAAATGAAAGAACTCGGAATAAAAGGGTATTACTTTCAACATGAAATTGCTCATAAATAAGACATGTAATAGATAATAATTATTATTGCAACTTTAATTCAAAAATAAATTTATATTACACTGCGGAAATTATTTAGTTTGGACAACAAAGTATAATTGTTTCACTTAATCAAACTAGTTTTCGCATGATAAACAACTAAGGATTCTTTTACAAATAAAAATATGCATAAGCGTTCTCGACTCCCAATATTACATATCATAGCAGACTACAAACTAAAGTGAAGCATATAGTCTTCACTACTGCAACTTCTACACTACTCCAGATTACCTGCATGTTACCCACGTAGAGGCAATATTCAAACAGAAGGGGTGAGATTCTTAAATCAACGAAAGAGAAGATGATATAAATACAAGGCATACATAATCAAGAATTTCACCATGTCTTAACATCCAAAAAGAATCACACACCTCAACTTATATACCGACAATTATCTATAATCATACAAGACATCACACAACACAACCAATAAGAGAATGCAAATGAGACCCAACTAGACTCAATGCATGTGGTACCAATAATGATCCTTGTTTCATGATCCCAGTTCCCGTCGGAACTCTCGATCCCTATTTCATGGTCCAGTATGACTCATATTTCATGATCACACTCACGGTCCTAGTTTCATGGTCACGTACAATCTTTATTTCATGACCGCACCAACAATTGTGATTACACCCAATCATGCCAACAACAACAATTCCATCAAGGAATTCAAATAGACGATAATACCCCATTCGGGCTCGCCATCCCACAACTTATGCACATGCCAATGCACCATCAATGACATCATGCAACAGCAATTAAATGCACACATATAGCATTTCATCACCATATCAATATCAGCCAACACTCAACATGCATTTATTGAAACATATATCGTTATGCAACTACAATATCAACACATTTTTGCACCATTTTATCATGTATTGCACTTTATCACATCAAACATCAACAAAACATGCATATAACTCACCAATACATGCCTCTGACATATCATGCCATAAGAACTCAACGACATCATCACACTACCACATAAGCAACAACTAATTCATTTACAATATATGGCACAACAACTCAACAACAACATCAAGCAACATCATAAACAACAACCACAACACACATTCCTACGACTAACTCCCACATTTCACAATTCAACACATAGGAATCTACACAAAAAAAAACGTATATGGAGCGTCGAATAGTTGGAAATCTATCATTGAAAATAATGTTAACATAAAGTACATGAATTTAGATTTCCAATGATTCGAACGGCGGCCCAAACAGACTTACGAGTCAAAAGTTATGAATTTTCGAAGTTTTCAAAATCAAGCTGCCATGGGGGGACCTCGCTAAGCGAGCTGGAGCTAGCTAAGCGAGCCCTGCGAACTAACCAAAAATTTTTGCGATGACAGAACTTCTCCCACTATGATTCTCAACCCTTAAACTACATTTTTTACCCCAATAATCCCAGTTTAAGTCAATAAAATCCCTATTTATCACACATACATTATCCACAACAATTCAAACACAGCAATTTAGTCAATTCCAAACATTTAGTTATAGATTCTTCCTAACAACCCCAATTAACCCACAAACAACAATCCATGGCATCAACCTAATGATTTCTACCCACATACCTATATCATCTAACCCTTGAGTGATTAAAGAAATTCCACCCTTACCTTATAGTGATGAGTTTTCTTTATCTTCAATGGGTTCTCCCTCTTCCTTCCTCTTGCCCTAGCTCTTCCCCTTGTTCTCTTTTGCTTTTTTCTTTTCTTTTTTCACGATCAATTCCAAATGATCCTCATCTCTCTAATTTTATTTTTTTCCTACTATAACCCTTAGACCCTTTCTATGATATCCACTTAAGCCCTTACTTACTCATTTTAAATTACCACTAAGCCCTTCATAGTTTCACACTACTATTTCTATTATTATTATTATTATTATTATTATTATTACTTATTCTAACTAATGAAATAATAACAATAATAATATTTTTCGATCACATACTTAATTAAATCAATATCCAACTATTATTATAATTAAATAATTACTAATTAAAATAATATAATTAGTCTTACTCCCTACACCACCAATCTCTATGTTATTAGTCATACACCCCCAAGACTCACCTCTTAAGGTCATTATCCTTCACCGCGGTACATCAAACCTAATGAACGGCCAATAAACACACAGTCGATCATAATAATTCACAATTATTCACAAATAATAATCAAAATAAAAACGGGGTGTTACAACTCTCCCCCACTTGGAATATTTTCGCCCTTGAAAATTTACCGGATACGAACTACCCCAGACACACTCTCGCATCCAAATGGTCAACTTCCATGCCATGAAAGGCAACGCCACGAATAACACAAAACAACAAACTACCTTATCAGCGACAACAACAACAACAAGACGCAATGCTCACGCAGTGTACTCAACGACTAACTTAAGACACCAAGAATAACCAAGTTAAGAACACACATGTTCACTACGAACCAGAACACAACACGGTCACTATCATCACCATAGGCAACATTCCTATAATTCCTCATCATAGGAATTGGCTACTCGCACTCGAACCATCACCATAGGTTAACGAGGCAACAACTAAGATAAGAACACAAAATCCCATAATACAACATCAACGTAACCAAACTATCAACATCGTTGTTACCTTCGTATGAACAAATTGCGCTACACCACGCTTCCCCTGCGCACTCTGAGTACTCGCAACTATCAAATCTACCAAGTTCACATTAGAATTCCAACCATCAAAGCAGACATAAGAAAAGACTTTTGACTTAACTCATCGGAAATTCCAACCAAACAGGTATTCTACACTCTTGTGATTACTAAACGTTTCGAACCCAGATCCATACAAATAACCTCTGAATATTCAACACAATTACAACCGCATCAAATTCCAAATCTTGAATAAGATAGATGTTTCCATGAATCCCCATTATCGTAAAACATAAGTTACAACTTTACCATATTGTATTAACATGTTGTCCCAACTCATAATAAACACCTACCAATATCATAACAGCAACAATACAACATTCCAACAGCATAAGCTACATGTATCCAATTAATTTCAATAAGAAAAATCATATTTTTCACTCCCAGACCTCGCTAAGCGGCCACCACCCCTCGCTAAGCGAGCTTGCTACTGCTTGTAAGAGGCGAAAAATTTTCAAGACCTCGCTAAGCGGAAACTGCGATTTCTGCAGAAAATCTCTACGATAAAACTCATCCCCTACTGCGATTTAACATTACCCAAACAATTTTAACACCAATTAATCCCAAAATTTTCATCAATACTTCACACCTAACCTATGCACATTAACCAAATCAATCCCACAAACCAATTTATCAATTTATACTCATACTAACTCAATTCTTCATAAACCCTCATCTGAATTAACACAACCAAGTAAACTCATCGTTAATAACCAAAAATCACATTTTGATAACTTAACATATAACTTCACTTCTTTCAAAACTTGTAACTCAATTTTCAAATACTCTACGTGCTCTTCTTCTAATTTTAGAACAGATCAGAACATTCACAACTAACACCAGTTCCAACTTATTTAAATAAGTATAGAAGATACAATTCATACCCCCTATATACACTTTAAGACATACTATCTGTCATACCCTAAATTTTGACCCGAAATTTTCAAATTTTATTCGTCTGACGTTTTTCTCGTCGTAATGTCATTTATCAGTCATTTTTGCATTTTTAGTCCATTAATCATTAATCATTGCATTTTCTATTTATTTTATCATTCAAAGTCATTTTTTAATTTATGCTTGATTTTAGAATTCATTTCAGTTTAAATTAGGATTTTACCTCATTCATTTATTTTTAATTTTTAGCTCTAGTTAAATAGTTTAATTAGATCTTTTAGAAATTAGTTTAGTATAATTTTTAATATGGGATAGCCTTAATTTAGTTTGAGTTTATTTAGTTTAAATTAAATTCAAGAGTAATTGGTTTATTTTAGTTTTAAAAATTTATTAATATTTCAATATAGTTATTATATTTTTAGTTTAATTAATTTATTATCAAGTTTTTTTATTTTGATTAGGATAGACTTTTTTTTATTAGTTATTTATGCTTAGTCAATTTTATTTTTAACATTGTGTTCTATTTAAGTGTCTTTTACTAAACTTTTGTAAGCTTGTACTTTTGCTTTGATAATAATCCATTTTCATGAAAGTCAACAAGGCAGCATTCCACACAAAATTACTTTGACCAATTCTAACCTGCATCCCACAGCTGGCAACCCTGCACCTATACATCCAAACATTGCACTAAAATAGAGTAAAACAGTTCTGCATTGGAAAAAGGGGCTTTTCACAAGCCGAAGAAAAAGTTTCAAAGAGGGGGGAGACAGCAAAAAAGAAAGGGGATCAAAAACATCTAAACTCATAACATCTCAAAAAAAAACTTCCCTCTTCATCTGAATCTTCCACCTTAAAATCACTCATCCTCACATAACACGAAAGGAGGAGATCACACAGGAAAAAAAACTCTCTGCATAAATCATCCGGAAAAACTCGTTATCCTAAAAAAAATTCTTCAATCACCGAAGTAACTTTCATCCTCAAAATTCTTCAATCACCAAAACAAGCCCACAAATATACCTTTCAATCATCTCTTTCAGCAAATCTCATCCACCATTATCCTCCACAACCACCTTAAACCGTTTTCTAACATCCTCCATAAATATCACAAACCAAAAAATAAGAAGAGAAACTAAGATGAAACTGAGAGATTCAGAACCAATACCACAAATCGTGTGAAAACTCACCCTCACCATAACACAAAAAACCGGCCTTCATAAGAAGAGGGAGGCAGAAACGGGGAGGCAGGAAAGGGGGGGGTTCGGAAAAAAGGGAAAATGAAACCATCTTTTTTTTTCTTTTTCTAACTGAAACCTGCTAACTCAGAATCGTATCTTCACTCACAAGCCATAACTAAAACAAAGAAACATCGAATAAACCACCACAACAGAAGCCAAACAGGCCGATGATCTTCAACCTGTTGCTTACTCCAACACTTTCTCCATTCATCAACAGCAACACCAAAACAGATACATGGAGCAAAAAGAAGAACAGAATATAAAAAAAATATAGAAAAATCTTCTTCTAAGAAAACCTTCCACCAGCGAACCAACTTTGTCTCCATCTTCTGACATGCGCCGAACTGTCCACGGCGGAAACTTTCCACCACCATACCGCAGCACTCACCGTAACAACAAACCACATACGACCAAAACTCAAAAAAAAAACCAACTCCCTCCGCCGAGAACACACAAAACGGCACCCCTTCATCACCTCTCAAATCCGCCAAGCAGAGCCAAACAAACCCTTCCGCCTCCGAAACAATACCACCCCTCCTTCATCAATACCAAACCACTAATGGGAGATCCGAACGCAAAATCGTTCGCGACTGAAGAAACAAAGCTTGAGAGAGCAGAGAAAATGAGTCGCGCTTCGGAGAGAGAGTGAGGTACACCGGACCCCCAAGACGCCAAAGCCAAACGCCCAAACCGCCGTCGAATTGCACGCTGTGACCACCGATCTGAGACGAAGCAAATGTTTGAGAGAGACATAGCCAAGGATTTAAGGGTTGGAGATCGCCACCGCCGTTTGTGTTTTTTCGCGAAGAAAGAGAAGAAGAATGTGTCACCTGTGTAGTACCTTTCAAACCCTTTTATTTATTTATTCTTTGCTTTCAATTATACTGATATTTTTGTTACCTTAACTTTATTTTATTTCATTTTATTCATTTTTATTTGTTATTTTAATCTTTTTTTTATAATATTTGGTGTTTGTATTAATGGGCCTTTGAGGTCCATTTGATTTTTTTTGCTATATACCCACCAATCTCATGCCTCACCTCACTGCTTAGAATTTATTAGTATTTATTTTTATCTTAGTTAATTTTTTAACAAGTATTATGGTTTTCTTGTTTTGTTTTAGATTAATTTTGTTGACTCTTGATTGTCTGATTTTCTTAATATTTTGTTTAGCATGTGGTTTAAATATTTGATTAGTTTTTTAAATAATTGTTGTTTATTACTTGTTAATATTTGACTAAGAGTTTTTGTTTGATTGTCCATTAGAAGTTCTTGATTTTTACTATTGGTGTTTGATTTTAGTTGAGTTTTGATTATTAATCTTAGTTGAATCTTGAGTAGAGTTTGGTATTATGCACTTGAGGACTAATTGAAGATTGATCGTGTGAAGTTCTTTTCTCGATGCTTATTCTTGAGATTCTTTATGCGTACATTGAAGAGGCGACGGACCTCCTCCGTTAGGTATCACTGAAACTCGATGTTATCTTTTTCGCGCCTCACTATAATCTTGTTGTCGCGTTTGCGTTTGCTTATTTATTCGTACCTCACCATCGTGTCTAAACCATAAAACACCTAAAAAAATTTCAAACTAATTAATTTGCGAAAGAACTGAACCCTGGAGTCTACCACTCCACGAGTTCTTGAGTGAATCACTCCTAGGATAGCCCCACGCGTTGTGGATTCATTCGCCCTTTCGTATTTAAAATACTCGACTTAATTAATCAATCAAACAATTCATACGCCTACATTTTGCACACACGTAAGTCGGTCACTTGTGATCGCCGTCTGCACGACATTACGCGTCTAATTAATTAACGTAAGAACTAAACTCAAGAATCTAGCATTCCTCGGGTTTTTGAATTGAATTACTATTGGGGCTATCCCCCGATTTGTAATTCATTTGCTCTTTCGTTTTCAAAGCAATCGCGTCTTAATTCACAAATCAAATAACGAGTAACTGAACTCCGGAGTCTAGCACTCCACACGTTCTTGAATTAAATCACTCCTGGGCTAGCCCCACGCGATGTGGTTTATTCACCCTCTCGTTCCTAAAACACGGAAACTTTTAAGTAAATTATACGAAGAACTGAACTCAGGAATCTAGCATTCCTCGGGTGCTTGAACTGAATTACTGTTGGGGCTAGCTCCCGATTTGTAATTCATTCGCTCTTTCGTATTCAAAACAATTCAACAACCTTAAAGGATTAGACATGGTTCATCCCCGTAGGAAAAATATCTCTTCTATCTCCACAAACACAAACAAAATCTTACAAACAACTTTTCTCAAAGGAAGAATGTGGCATTGCTTGTCGATACTCATATCCAAGTTTAAAGCTTCTTCCGATTTTTTTATTTATTCTCAAAGGAAGAATGTGGCATTGCTTGTCGATCATTATATCCAAGTTTAAAGCTTCTTCCGATTTTATTTCTCAAAGAAAGAATGTGGCATTGCTTGTCGATCCTTGTATCCAAGTTTAAAGCTTCTTTCGATTTCTCTTCCTCAAATGTTTGTGGTGGAATAGGCGAGATACCTCCCTTAAAGATGACAACTTGTCTCTTTCTTTTTCAAATACAACTTAAAACTTACCAACTAATACAAACTATTTTCCATAATTAATCGGCGAGTAACTGAACTCCGGAGTCTAGCACTCCGCACGTTCTTGAATGCAATCACTCCTGGGCTAGCCCCACGCGTTGTGGTTCATTTGCCCTCTCGTTTAAAACACTTTAATAAAGATCAAACATCTTTTTCAAAACGAACGTCGTTTAAATCTTTCTATCTCGCAAACAAGCTAGCGCTTCAGCCTCCCATCGCGAGCAGATAAGCCAACGCTTAGCAGTAGAAAGTATTTTCAAACAATTGTTCACTAAAAAACACAAACCGTAGTTGCACGAACTACGAAGCTCTGACTTTCCCATTGCACAAGGGAATACGTAGGCACGGGGATTTTAATCCTTCGCGAGCACAATAATAAAAAAATTAACTATCTCTCTATCACAAGAATAAAAAACTTAACTTTTCCCCATAATAAATAATAATTTTCTTTTCCCTTTAATAAGAAATCTTAACAAAAAGAAGACAATAATACAAGTTAACATTTTAAGCGCAAATTAGACTAAGAGGTTCCCGTTAAGTACAACGGACGTGAGGGGTGCCTAATACCTTCCCTTTGTGTAACTGACTCCCGAACTTAGATTAGTGGTTTCGTTGACTATTCTTATCCTTTATTTAGGTTGTGCCTATATCTACCTTTTCTTTAGTTAGAATAAATAGAATTAGGTGGCGACTTTGTTGTTTGTTTTAGGATCGTATTTTTCGAGGTACGATAGTTGGCGACTCTGCTGGGGACGAAAAATTGCTTTATGTATAAGAAAGTCGAGCCTAAATTAGGATAGTTTGTGTTTGTTTGCTGACTTGTTTGATTGTCTTCTTTACTTCTGATATTCTATCTATTGTTTTCTTCTTCATTGTATTTTCTCATTATTATTGCTTGTTGGATCTCGGGATATCACGGGTGAAGCTTTGTACTTGAGTTTTGAAAAAGAAGAGGGAACACCTAAGTTAGAATTGGTAGTTATTAGTGTTAGTCTCCAAGGACTTGCTCCTTGCCAGCCTAGCATGAAAGCTCCCCCAGATAGTTAGACTTTTCGTAGATCTTGTCACAACGCAGCTAGCCTGTTGCGTGACTTGATTCACTGAAGGGCTGTGATTCTGGGTCCCCTTAGAACCAGTTTCGAAATTGGCAGTTGTGTAGTGTTAGTCTCCAAGGGCTCGCCTCTTGAGGGCCTAGCATGAGAACACCACTCAAGGTAGACCTTATCGTCATTATCGTCACAATGCAGCCAGCCTGCGGCGGGGTGTTAGTACGATAAACTTCCGTGACCATGAGTATCCTTATACCATCACCATAGAAGCTACCCTATGAGTGGGCTTTATGGGTAAAGAATTTAGAACTCTCCACTTAAGGCTTACCAGTTAGGAGGTTCCGAATTACTTGTACCTTGGATCCAACATATTGCCTTCATTCTGGAACTGTTTGTATTTGTGATACTGAGCTTTGCGTTCATTCGCATATCATTTGCATTTGCATTGCATATCATCTCCCAATAATCCAACTCACACGTGTCTTATTCTTCTTCAGTCAACTGTACTCGACCAGTCACCAGAGAAAGATGGACCAACTTGAGCAGGAAAACAGAGAGCTTATAGATAAAGTCACTACTTTGAGAAACCGTATGGGAATATTCTCGACTACAATGAAGACTCTAGTAGACAACCTTGTGCAGGAGAACAATGAACTTCATGAGGAGATTCACAGTTTGAAGGTCGGCAAAGGACAATTGATTTCTTTGATCAAAGATCTGGTCATTTCTCAGCGTCAGCCAAATTCTACTTCTACTCGTCAGCGACGTCGGAATCAGCGGAGATCTCCAAACAGTCCTGAAGGAGCGACCCACAAGTTTGATCCAATCCCAATGACTTACAGTCAATTGTGGTCTTATTTTGCCCGGAACTCAATAATGACACCCAGAAAGACCAGAGCCATGAGGTCTCGTCCTCATTGTTTCAATCCAAATACCAGTTGTGAGTTTCATGATGGAGTACTGGGGCATCCGATTGAAGAGTGCAAATTTTTCCAGGAAAAGGTTCAAGAGATAATCGACTACGGGGTGTTGGCCTTCAATGGAGGAATACCATCTATGGACGGAGTGCCTTTGTGTTGATAAAGAGAGTCATGTCCAAGTCAATCTGTTGCTGGAACGTAGGACAAGTTCCTTTACGCATATGATCGTTTGATGCTCTGAAGTTTATCTTCTCAGATGTTTAGTTCATTCACTTCATTTCATATGTATCTTCCTATGTTTTGTTAATGCATTTGTTTTGGCATGTAAGAAATTATTTATTTTGAATGATTAATGCAATGAATATGTTTGTCTTGAAGTAATCCATTCGTATTCACTCATAATACTTTTTCTAATTTTATAATGCCAACATTATCCCATCTCCTGCTTAGGCAGAGAATTGGAGGGAGGATGACGAAATTAAAACGCAAATTCTTTAAGCGAAATGCTTTTGATTAAAACCCTACTGACGATGTACAGGCATTATTTCAAATCCCCAAACACTGGAGAAATAAGGAGTTAATCCCTAGTCAACCACTTCGAGCCTAGAAGTAGGAGTTTCTTTCAGATATTTCAAAACCCTTACGCTTAACTTAGGGCAGGGTAGTGTTCAGTTAATCCGGTTACATATTCAAATCATAAGATGAAACATCCCATCAGGGAATCCACTACAATCAATGACTTGGTAGTCACAACTTTCAGCCTTCCAAGGAAAAAGAAGAAAAAAAATCCCACTAAGTGGAACACCCAAAAGGAGACTTAGACACAAAAACTTTAGGGACCAAAGAGAAATCCAAGTAGAAGAGGCCTTTAAATCCCCAACCTAAAGCAAATAAGGTTTGGTGACCACCATACCAAAATCAAAGGGTCACCAATATCCACGAAGAATAAATAAGATGACTGTCATTTCAAGCACCTTGGAGCATCATCCCTACGCTATCAAGGCGGATGTATATGTCAATTTAGCTGGACATGGATTGGAGTACATCACGGAGATTGGGTGGGCACCAAATAAACTTTGAGCCTTTATCCTTTGTTTCTAAGAACCGTGAACCAAACCACATTATAACCCTCAAAAGTCCTAATTGAAGTAGGGTTTATTTTGAAAGCACACTCGATGAGAAAGTGTTTCCTGACTCCTATAAGCTATGCTCAAAATTTGTGTTGGCTTTATAAAAAAATAAATATCACATCCTAGCTAGTGATTCGGTCACAGGCTATTATGACAATCTTTTCAAAAAAAAAACTTTGAGACAAACATGTGTGTTGCATTAGCAGTCTCAACATTAACATTTTGCTTGTTGGCATTTGCTTGATATCATAGAAGCCTATGTATGAGTACTAGTGATGAGCTCAATCTCTTGAGATTTGAAACTCTGATGAGTAATTGAACAACCATTTCAGAGAATGATCACCCCCAGGGCATGGTGCTTGAAGATTTTTCCAGATAGGGGCATGTTGCTTGAAAACTTTGCCAGACAGTGGCAGGTTGCTTGAATAATTTTTCCAGACAGGGGCAAGTTTTCTCGAAGACTTTGCTAAACAAGGGCAAGTTATCTCCCAATTTATTACTTACATAGTCTGACTATCCCTAAAAGGCAATCATTGAAGACTCACTTGTGCTAAATTCAGTCAGTCTGGGGCAGTTACGTCGAGATTCGACAAAATCTCTCCACGAGTTTGAAGACACTGAGGCGTTTTGAATGTCAAGTCTTCTATAAAATCCTCTTGAGATGATCTCTTCTCACAAACCATTTCGTGGATGCATGACCACGTGTTTCCATAAGCAAGACGCTCTTGTGATCTACCTTGCAAGTATCTCCAGATGATGGGGCCCTCACGCCAAGTTGCTATGAAGTGTCAGGGGCATGACTCTGTATTTTCTGGTGGATTTCTTTTACTACTTAGTGCTTCCAGTGAGATACTAAGTCTAGTATCCCCAATTAGGCCTTGGTTCAAGCTTTTCCAGCTGAAGGTGATTTTTCTTCCCCAACGGAATGCAAATTTACTTCATCCTAAGCAAACATAGTTTGCATGTTTGTTTCCTTCTGATGGACATTGAAGTTAGGAGATTTGCTTGGGTTTATTTCCCAATTGAAGTATATTTCTCTCCTCAAAGAGATTTGAGCTTTGTAGCAGGATTTTATTCCATGGATGGCTCTTTACCCTATCTTCAGTAATTGCGTACACTTTGACGAGATTGGTCGAGTATCCGTTTGTCGTGATGTTTATTTCGTCACCAGTTTATCTCTTGTGTCTGTTTTGTCTGTTTATCAGCATAAGCATAATGCATATACATACATGTACATCATATTGATTTCATGTTCATATTCATGTTGCATTCATTGATGCATACTTCGTCCACCTTAGTCGTGTTTATCCCTAAGTGATGTGTCTCTCTCAAAATAGAGTTGTCAGCCTTAGGCAGAAAATGTACGATCTTTCTAATTCCCCACTGAGTTTTTACCCTCGTGGAAGATGTTTGCTTCAATTCTCCATTCCACACTTGGATAGGATAATTCCCCGATTGATTTCATTCCTCATGGGTTGGTATCTTGCTTGACAGTTTCTCTCTAGCTCATTCCTGGATTAAATTTGGTCTTTGACAATTTTGATGTTTGAATTTCAAATGGAAAGTGCATTTATTTTGCACCTTTGAATGCTTTGTCTCCTAGAAGGAATTTATTGGAGGCATCCATTGAAGACAAACTTTTTTTCCAGCAATGTTGTTACAACATTCTCTTGGAATACTTACACCTGACAACAAGTGGCAGTCTCTTTATTGGAGAAGCTTGTTCTTATCCCTGGACCTCTAAGCGGAATCAACAAGTGGTCGTCTCCTTATTTGAGAAGCTTGTTTCTTATCCATGGATTTCCCAGTAAATCAACAGATGACATTCTCCTTTCGAGCATTTTGTTCATCCTCAACAAGGTTTTTTCTATCAAATGGCATCTCTCCAATACACGTTGAGAAGTTTGGTATGAATCCCTTTATTTTTCCAACAAATAGCATCTCTTCCAGACAAGTTGAGAAGTTTGATATGAATCTCTTTATTCTCCAACAAATGGCATCTCACCCAGACAAGGTGGGAAGTTTGATATGAATCTCTTTATTCTCCAACAAATGGCATCTCATCCAGACAAGGTGGGAAGTTTGTTGTGAACTTTTAAATTTTCGGCAAATGGTATCTCATCCAGACAAAGTGAGAAGTTTGTCGTGATTCTTTCAATTTCCGTCAAATGGCTATCTCTTCCAGACAAGTTGAGAAGTTTGAGCGTGAAGTTGTTCTCCATCATATGGCTGTCTCTTTCAGAAGAAGGGAAGTATGGTGAGGGTTCTATCAAATGGCATCTCTCCAATGCACGTTGAGAATTTTGATATGAATCTCTTTATTCTCCAACAAATGGCATCTCATCCAGACAAGGTGGAAAGTTTGTTGTGAACTTTTCGATTTCCGTCAAATGGCATCTCTCCCAGACAAGTTGAGAAGTTTGAGCGTGAAGTTGTTTTCCATCATATGGCATCTCTTTCAGAAGAAGGGAAGTATAATGAGGGTTCTATCAAATGGCATCTATCCAATACACGTTGAGAAGTTTGGTACGAATCTCCTTTTTTCCAACAAATGGCATCTCTCCCAGACAAGTTGAGAAGTTTGTTGTGATTTTCCAATTTCCATCAAATGGCATCTCTTCCAGACAAGTTGAGAAGTTTGAGCGTGAAGTTGTTCTCCATCATATGGTTGTCTCTTTCAGAAGAATGGAAGTATGATGAGGGTTCTATCAAATGGCATCTCTCCAACACACGTTGAGAAGTTTGATATGAATCTTTTTATTTTCCAGCAAATGGAGTCTCATCCAGACAAGGTGAGAAGTTTGTTGTGAATTTCCAATTTCCGTCAAATGGCTATCTCTTCCAAACAAGTTGAGAAGTTTGAGCGTGAAGTTGTTTTCCATCATATGGCATCTCTTTCAAAAGAAGGGAAGTATGATGAGGATTTCTGTCAAATGGCATCTCTCCAACACACATTGAGAAGTTTGATATGAATCTTTTTATTTTCCAACAAATGGCATCTCATCCAGACAAGGTGAGAAGTTTGTTGTGAATTTCCAATTTCCGTAAAATGGCTATCTCTTCCAAACAAGTTGAGAAGTTTGAGCGTGAAGTTGTTTTCCATCATATGGCATCTCTTTCAGAAGAAGGGAAGTATGATGAGGATTTCTGTCAAATGGCATCTCTCCAACACATGTTGAGAAGTTTGATATGAATCTTTTTATTTTCCAACAAATGGCATCTCATCCAGACAAGGTGAGAAGTTTGTTGTGAATTTCCAATTTCCGTCAAATGGCATCTCTTCCAGACAAGTTGAGAAGTTTGAGCGTGAAGTTGTTTTCCATCATATGGCATCTCTTTCAGAAGAGGGGAAGTATGATGAGGATTTTTGTCAAAGGGCATCTCTCCAACACACATTGAGAAGTTTGATATGAATCTTTTTATTTCTCCAACAAGTGGCATCTCATCCAGACAATGTGAGAAGTTTGTTGTGAATTTTCCAATTTCCGTCAAATGGCATCTCTTCCAGACAAGTTGAGAAGTTTGAGCGTGAAGTTGTTTCTCCATCATATGGCGTCTCTTTCAGAAGAAGGGAAGTATGGTGAGAATTATATTCAATAGCATCTTTAGTTAAATTTCGGCAGAAGATTTGGCAACAGGTGATTCCTTTTATTTCTGGCAAGTCTCGGCAGAAGATTTCCAGTCTACCTCGGCAAAAGGTATTTACTTTTTATGATTTCGACAATGGCATCTTAGTTAAATCTCGGCAGAAGATTTGGCAACAGGTGTATCCTCAGTTAATCCTCGGCAGTAGGAATTCCTAGTATACCTCGGCAGAAGGTATCTCATTCTTAGATTCTCTGGTAATCTCGGCAGTAGATCTCCAGCAGACTTCAATAGAATTGTTCTCTTTCCAAAATCTCGGCAGTAGATTTTCGGTTTATTTTGATACCTCGGCAGAAGGTATTTCTTTCTTAGATTCTCTGGTAATCTCGACAGTAGACTTCCAACAGATTTCGACAGAATTTGTTTTCTTTCCAAGATCTCGGCAGTAGATATTTGGTTTATTTTGATACCTCGACAGAAGGTATTTCTTTCTTAGATTCTCTGGTAATCTCGGCAGTAGATCTCCAGCAGACTTCAACATAATTTGTTTTCTTTCAAAGATCTCGGCAGTAGATTTTTGGTTTATTTTGATGCCTCGACAGAAGGTATTTCTTTCTTAGATTCTCTGGAAAGTCTCGGCAGTAGATTTCCAGTAGACTCCAACAGAAGATGTTTTCTTTCCAGAATCTCGGCAGTAGATTTTTGGCTCATTTTGATACCTCAACAGAAGGTATTTCCAAATGGGGTTTTTAAATCTCGGAAGTAGATTCCTCAAAGTGGAATTTTGTTCAAAGATTTCTAGTCATCTTAGGACTTGTAGACAGTTGTCATCTAGCTTCGCTCAAGATAAATTCCTCGTGTGGTCTGTACTCCAGTCATGTGTGTCTAATCCCCAGTAGGGTCAACTTTTCTTCCCAACGGCGTTATAGCTTTTGTCTTGCACTTTTGCATTGCATATCATATCATTCCATCCGCATTTTCAGTCAAAATTTTAGGTATTCTGATATTTAATCCTCTTCCACCTTGAATGTCCAAAAAATCTTTGTTACTCGTACATTCAGGTTCAAGATTATTAAATAGGGGCAGCTGTCATACCCTAAATTTTGACCCGAAATTTTCAAATTTTATTCGTCTGACGCTTTTCTTGTCGTAATGTCATTTATCAGTCATTTTCGCATTTTTAGTCCATTAATCATTAATCATTGCATTTTCTATTCATTTTATCATTCAAAGTCATTTTTTAATTTATGCTTGATTTTAGAATTCATTTCGGTTTAAATTAGGATTTTACCTCATTCATTTATTTTTAATTCTTAGCTCTAGTTAAATAGTTTAATTAGATCTTTTAGAAATTAGTTTAGTATAATTTTTAATATGGAATAGCCTTAATTTAGTTTGAGTTTATTTAGTTTAATTTAAATTCAAGAGTAATTGGTTTAGTTTAGTTTTAAAAATTTATTAATATTTCAATATAGTTATTATATTTTTAGTTTAATTAATTTATTATCAAGTTTTTTTTATTTTGATTAGGACAAAAAAAAATTTATTAGTTATTTATGCTTAGTCAATTTTATTTTTAACATTGTGTTCTATTTGAGTGTCTTTTATTAAACTTTTGTAAGTTTGTACTTTTGTTTTGATAATAATCCATTTTCATGAAAGTCAACAAGGCAGCAGTCCACACAAAATTACTTTGACCAATTCTAACCTATATCCCACAGCTGGCAACCCTGCACCTATACATCCAAACATTGCACTAAAATAGAGCAAAACAGTTCTGCATTGGAAAAAGGGGCTTTTCACAAGCCGAAGAAAAAGTTTCAAAGAGGAGGGAGACAGCAAAAAAGAAAGGGGATCAAAAACATCTAAACTCATAACATCTCAAAAAAAAAACTTCCCTCTTCATCTGAACCTTCCACCTTAAAATCACTCATCCTCACATAACACGAAGGGAGGAGATCACACAGAAAAAAAAAAACTCTCTGCATAAATCATCAGGAAAAACTCGTCATCCTAAAAAAATTTCTTCAATCACCGAACTAACTTTCATCCTCAAAATTCTTCAATCACCAAAATCAGCCCACAAATATACCTTTCAATCATCTCTTTCAGCAAATCTCATCCACCATCATCCTCCACAACCACCTTAAACCGTTTTCTAACATCCTCCATAAATATCACAAACCAAAAAATAAGAAGAGAAACTAAGATGAAACTGAGAGATTCAGAACCAACACCACAAATCGTGTGAAAACTCACCCTCACCATAACACAAAAAACCAGCCTTCATAAGAAGAGGGAGGCAGAAACGGGGAGGCAGGAAAGGGGGGGTTTCGAAAAAAAGGGAAAATGAAACTATTTTTTTTTCTTTTTCTAACTGAAACCTGCTAACTCACAATAATCCAGTGGGGTTCCATTGTTTTACTCAGACAACCCAATCCTCTTCTTCCATAATCGCCATTTTCACACCTTCAGAACCTCATCTTTCCATCAAATATAAAATAAACCCGAATTCAACCAGGACGTTTTTCTCACTCTCAGAATCGCATCTTCACTCACAAGCCATAACTAAAACAAAGAAACATCGAAAAAAACCACCACAACTGAAGCCAAGCAGAACGATGATCTTCAACCTGTTGCTTACTCCACCACTTTCTCCATTCATCAACAACAACACCAAAACAGATACATGTAGCAAAAAGAAGAACAGAATATTAAAAAAAAAATATAGAAAAATCTTCTTCTAAGAAAATCTTCCACCAGCGAACCAACTTTGTCTCCATCTTCTGACACGCATCGAACTGTCCACGGCGGAAACTTTCCACCACCATACCGCAACACTCGATGTAACAACAAACCACATACGACCAAAACTCAAAAAAAAAAACAACTCCCTCCGCCGAGAACACACAAAACGGCCCCCCTTCATCACCTCTCAAATCCACCAAGTAGAGTCACACAAACCCTTCCGCCTCCGAAACAATACCACCCCTCCTTCATCAAAACCAAACCACTAATGGGAGATCCGAACGCGAAATCGTTCGCGACTGAAGAAACAAAGCTTGAGAGAGCAGAGAAAATGAGTCGCGCTTCGGAGAGAGAGAGAGAGGTACACCGGACCCCCAAGACGCCAAAGCCAAACTCCCAAACCGCCGTCGAATTGCACGCTGTGACCACCGATCTGAGACGAAGCAAATGTTTGAGAGAGACATAGCCAAGGATTTAAGGGTTGGAGATCGCCACCGCCGTTTGTGTTTTTTCGCGAAGAATGAGAAGAACAACGTGTCACTTGTGTAGTACCTTTCAAACCCTTTTATTTATTTATTCTTTGCTTTCAATTATACTGATATTTTTGTTACCTTAACTTTATTTTATTTCATTTTATTCATTTTTATTTGTTATTTTAATCTTTTTTTATAAGATTTGGTGTTTGTATTAATGGGCCTTTGAGGTCCATTTGATTTTTTTTTGCTATATACCCACCAATCCCATGCCTCACCTCACTGCTTAGAATTTATTAGTATTTATTTTTATCTTAGTTAATCTTTTAACAAGTATTATGGTTTTCTTGTTTTGTTTTAGATTAATTTTGTTGACTCTTGATTGTCTGATTTTCTTAATATTTTGTTTAGCATGTGGTTTAAATATTTGATTAGTTTTTTAAATAATTTTTGTTTATTACTTGTTAATATTTGACTAAGAGTTTTTGTTTGATTGTCCATTAGAAGTTCTTGATTTTTACTATTGGTGTTTGATTTTAGTTGAGTTTTGATTATTAATCTTAGTTGAATCTTGAGTAGAGTTTGGTATTATGCACTTGAGGACTAATTGAAGATTGATCGTGTGAAGTTCTTTTCTCGATGCTTATTCTTGAAATTCTTTATGCGTACATTGAAGAGGCGACGGACCTCCTCCGTTAGGTATCACTGAAACTCGATGTTATCTTTTTCGCGCCTCACTATAATCTTGTTGTCGCGTTTGCGTTTGCTTATTTATTCGTACCTCACCATCGTGTCTAAACCATAAAACACCTAAAAAAATTTCAAACTAATTAATTTGCGAAAGAACTGAACCCTGGAGTCTAGCACTCCACGAGTTCTTGAGTGAATCACTCCTGGGTTAGCCCCACGCATTGTGGATTCATTCTCCCTTTCGTATTTAAAATACTCGACTTAATTAATCAATCAAACAATTCATACACCTACATTTTGCACACACGTAAGTCGGTCACTTGTGACCGTCGTCTGCACGACATTACGCGTCTAATTAATTAACGTAAGAACTAAACTCAAGAATATAGCATTCCTCGGGTTTTTGAATTGAATTATTGTTGGGGCTAGCCCCCGATTTGTAATTCATTCGCTCTTTCGTTTTCAAAGCAATCGCGTCTTAATTCATAAATCAAATAACGAGTAACTGAACTCCGGAGTCTAGCACTCCTCACGTTCTTGAATTAAATCACTCTTGGGCTAGCCCCACGCGATGTGGTTTATTCACCCTCTCGTTCCTAAAACACGGAAACTTTTAAGTAAATTATACGAAGAACTGAACTCAGGAATCTAGCATTCCTCGGGTGCTTGAACTGAATTACTGTTGGGGCTAGCTCCCGATTTGTAATTCATTCGCTCTTTCGTATTCAAAACAATTCAACAACCTTAAAGGATTAGACATGGTTCATCCCCGTAGGAAAAATATCTCTTCTATCTCCACAAACACAAACAAAATCTTACAAACAACTTTTCTCAAAGGAAGAATGTGGCATTGCTTGTCGATACTCATATCCAAGTTTAAAGCTTCTTCCGATTTTTTTATTTATTCTCAAAGGAAGAATGTGGCATTGCTTGTCGATCATTATATCTAAGTTTAAAGCTTCTTCCGATTTTATTTCTCAAAGAAAGAATGTGGCATTGCTTGTCGATCCTTGTATCCAAGTTTAAAGCTTCTTTCGATTTCTCTTCCTCAAATGTTTGTGGTGGAATAGGCGAGATACCTCCCTTAATGATGACAACTTGTCTCTTTCTTTTTCAAATACAACTTAAAACTTACCAACCAATACAAACTATTTTCCATAATTAATCGGCGAGTAACTGAACTCCGGAGTCTAGCACTCCGCACGTTCTTGAATGCAATCACTCCTGGGCTAGCCCCACGCGTTGTGGTTCATTTGCCCTCTCGTTTAAAACACTTTAATAAAGATCAAACATCTTTTTCAAAACGAACGTCGTTTAAATCTTTCTATCTCGCAAACAAGCTAGCGCTTCAGCCTCCCATCGCGAGCAGATAAGCCAACGCTTAGCAGTAGAAAGTATTTTCAAACAATTGTTCACTAAAAAACACAAACCGTAGTTGCACAAACTACGAAGCTCTGACTCTCCCATTGCACAAGGGAATACGTAGGCACGGGGATTTTAATCCTTCACGAGCACAATAATAAAAAAATTAACTATCTCTCTATCACAAGAATAAAAAACTTAACTTTTCCCCATAATAAATAATAATTTTCTTTTCCCTTTAATAAGCAATCTTAACAAAAAGAAGATAATAATACAAGTTAACATTTTAAGCGCAAATTAGACTAAGAGGTTCCTGTTGAGTACAACGGACGTGAGGGGTGCCTAATACCTTCCCTTTGCGTAACTGACTCCCGAACTTAGATTAGTGGTTTCGTTGACCATTCTTATCCTTTATTTAGGTTGTGTCTATATCTTCCTTTTCTTTAGTTAGAATAAATAGAATTAGGTGGCAACTCTGTTGTTTGTTTTAGGATCGTATTTTTCGAGGTACGACATTATCCACTATTATTCTCTATCTGACATCATTGGTCAAATCATGGTATTACATTTCCATTTACTTCCTCCTTGGATCATCTCTATGATGGTTCAAGTCTCATGTCAATCGAATTCTCGATTCATCACAAATCAAAACTCAAGTTATCCAAACCACAACTATAGGTTTCTATACTACTCACCGATCAACTCGCAACCTCATGCTATCATCCTCGAGTCCGTCTTATCATTCTATATAGGAATTTGCATCGAATAATCAAAATAATCCTTAAGCACTTGGCTCAACTCCAAACAATTAACTGTACATACAATCCCAGTTAGCAAGACACGTCTATTCCATCCAACATGATTCCGTTTACTATCAACAAGGGATTAAGGGTGATCAGTTCCTCAAATTTTTAATAGACATTCGGCAACCGTAATGGTGGCATAAATCATCATTACCCAACTACAATAGCGTCATCTACCTTGCGCTTAAAGTTACCTATGCTTATTGTTCCACCAGCACTCTAAGGCTTACTACCATTTTCTTAGTTTCCTTATTTTCAACCTCGTCAATGATACCAAAAACGCCTAAAATACAGTACATATTCTCCAATACACACTTGTAGCATAACATAATTATTAAATATCCTCCTAACATCGGAATTGCTATTACATCAAGTACAATCCAACTCGGTTTGCTCCAATTGAAACCTTCATTCACGTTAAGAACTTTCACAACACTAACCAATCTTTCGTCTTTCCTTTATTCTAAAAACCTCTATAATCTATATAGTTTCATACTTGGGCCTCATTCAAATCATAATCTCAACAGTACCATATCATCATCTGGTTGGTGGTAGAAACACTCCAAAACTTTTCACGACACATGTCGACATCATATCATCAATAACACACAATCCGCCTTACTATCTAACTTTCCTCAAAGACATCCATATTCTAATATTTCTCCACTGGCATATGCTGCATCTCTATGTGCTCCTTTGATACCCTTATCTCCTTCCTATTTCCAAACATTTTACACTTGATATTATCTTACTCATCTCTAAAAAGAATCGTTCAACTTCTAACACAATTATCTCCTTCAATACAGACCTCCCAAACACAAAATTATATTTCAAAATGAAGGAAATTTCATGTAGATTTCATAACTTCAAGAATCACTTAAATCAAATTTACAAGTAAAAAGTTATCACCCTTGCAATGGAGGCTGATCCAGAAATCTCGTATACATACTTCCACCAAAATCAGCATCATACCCCAAATATTCAAACGCGTTTTTCTCTCTCTTCAAAAACATGCCGAAGACAAAATTTATATTCAAACTATAGGGACTTTCGTAAGCTTTCCAAAAAAATAGATTCGCTTCCATCAGATTTACAAGTGAAAAGTTATGCCCCTTTTTCTGAAGGTTGTTCCATAATTGCGAAAATGAAAATTGAAATTGATGAACATGAGTTCTACCTCTCTCTCTCTCTCTCTCTCTCTCTCTCTCTCTCTCTCTCTCTCTCTCTCTCTCTCTTGATTCCAAGATCCTCCAACTATCATTGCTTTTCACAACTATGAAAATAATCTGACTTCAATCCAATTATACTCAAGACATACTAGTCTACCAGTTGATCAATCAAATTATCAATTTCTTTGGAGTGGATCCTTATTCTCAATCATCTATTTAATTCGCCTTCAGTAGTCTACGCACATCTCATATAACCGTTATAACACACATGTACTCATATAACTTTCATTCTCTAAGAGTTACCTTACTCTCTTAGCAGACAAAACACCATTTATTAACTATCTTCAAACTCTGATCTACACTCTAGAGGCAAATCGCAATTATCGGCTCGTCCTCCCTTAAAGGCATCTCAATCTTGACCGGTAGATAAGAATCATTAATTCGTACTCTCGTCGGTTCGCAACAACACTTGTACTCTTGCAATTAATATGACCTTGAACCAACTCCTCATACCATAAAATCTCTGAGAAGCAGACTTCTCCCTCACTAGTTCCAAACCAACTCCTGGAGAGAAACGTTTAGAAACTAATAAGCAAGTACCGACAGTGTTTCACACACATGTCGCGTACTAAGAAATAAACAACACTAGACAACTTGCTTGGACGGACCGACCTGCTCTGATATCACTTTGTAACATCCAAAATTCCCCCGAATAATTTAATCGAAAAATCAGAGTAAAATGAAACAACTCTGAATAAAAGGGTATTACTTTCAACATGAACTTGCTCATAAATAAGACATGTAACAGATAATAATTATTATTGCAACTTTAATTCAAAAATAAATCTTTATTACACAGAGGAAATTATTTAGTTTGGACAACAAAATATAATTGTTTCACTTAATCAAACTAGTTTTCGCAATGATAAACAACTAAGGATTCTTTTCAAAATCAAGTTGTTGGGGGAACCTCGCTAAGCGAGCTGGAGCTAGCTAAGCGACCCCTGCAAAATAACCAAAAATTCCTGCGATGACAGCATTTCTCCCGTTACAATTCTACACCCTTAAATTGCATTTTTAACCCCAATAATCTTAGTTTAAGTCATTAAAACCCCTATCTATCACACATACATTATCCACAAAAATTTAGTCAATTTCAATTATTTAGTTATAGATTCTTCCTAACAACCCCAATTAACCCACAAACAGCAATCCATGGCATCAACCTAATGATTTCTACCCACATAACTACATCATCTAACCCTTGAGTGATTACAGAAATCCCACCCTTACCTTATAGTGATGAGCTTTCTTTATCTTCAATGGATTCTCCCTCTTCCTTCCTTTTGCCCTATCTCTTTCCCTTTTTCTCTTCTGCTCTTTTCTTTTCTTTTTCACGATCGATTCCAAATGATCATCTTCTCTCTAATTTTCTTTTTTTCCTACTATAACCCTTATACCCTTTTTATGAACTTCCACTTAAACACTTACTTACTCACTTTAAATCACCACTAAGTCTTTCATATATTCACACTACTATTTTTATTATATTATTATTATTATTATTATTATTATTATTTATTCTAACTAATGAAATAATAACAATAATAATATTTTTTCATCACATACTTAATTAAATCAATACTCAACTATTATTATAATTAAATACTTACTAATTAAAATAATCGAATTAGTCTTACTCCCCACACCACCAATCTCTACGTTATTAGTTATACACCCCCAAGACTCACCTCTTAAGGTCACTATCTTTCACTGCGGTACAGCAAACCTAATGAACACACAATAAACACACAGCCGGTCATAACAATTCACAATTATTCACAATTAATAATCAAGATAAAAACGGGACGTTACATTCTTCATTTAAATCAGACGAGAAATGGGTCGAAAAAATTATGTCTACTTGTTCCACTTCACTTGCTCATTTGACTCAAATCATGAAATGTTCTTGATTCGATTTTTACTAACTTTTCCATTTATTTTTGTGTTTAATCTCACACACATATAAATTCATTTTGTCATATCATTTCAAAACACAACTTCAACCATTTTAGCAAATTTCATAATATTTATTGTGATTTTTGAGAAAGCAACACCCTCTCTTTTTACAAGTTTAAAAACTCTTGTAAACGAATTTATTTCATCTTCAACCTCAAGTTTGATTTCAAATCTTAATCATGAAGTATTTGTACTTGATTAAGATAGGAGTCATCTTGAAACTAATCGCTCTTGAAGATTTGGTTTAGATTTTTAGGTAGCTTTCAAGATTGAGGTTGTTGTTATTGGTGCTGACAAATTCCAATGAAAAATAAGGTTTTTCTCTCCATATTACTTTGTCAGTGACTATGTAGAAAGCTATAGACAAGGTGGAGTTCTTCTCAAATATTCATACAATTCATCGCTCCAAAAATCAGTGGGATCATGGGGTGATTTCTACACATAGAGACTATGAGCAAGTCGATGAAGGTGGAAGAAAGCATATTCAAAAAGCATGAATCGAGTAAAGATTATGCATAATACTTTGGCATTAAGATGTATACAAACCAAGACCCAAATAGGAGATTTATTTTTCTCAGTATTATTGTGAATTAGTGATTATATGAACTCTTAGAATATTTGTCAAAATAAAAAGGAACACAACAGGTTCCAATGGGAAACCATTGAATAATGGAGTAGGCAAAGCAAGGAGCCGAGGACGGACGTTGAATCACTATATATTTTGATGTACTCTCTCTAATATATATGGGGAGAGAGAGAGAGAGAGAGAGAGAGAGAGAGAGAGAGAGAGATATTCTTACTCTAGGAGTAAGTATCTAAATTATACTTCACATCTTGATCATTGATTCATTTGTAATCAATGGTTTTAATAATTAGTAATTATTCAATATGTGATTAATTATTTTTCTCTCCATATTTAATTACTGGCTAATTATTATAACCATTGATTAAAAATGAATCAATGGTCAAGATGTGGAGTAAGATTTAGATACTTACTCCTGTAGTAAGAATATCCCCCAATATATATATATATATATATATATATATATATATATATATATATATATATATATATATATATATATATATATATATATATATATATATATATATATATATATATATATATATATATATATATATATATATATATATATATATATATATATATATATATATATATATATATATCTTTTGTGTATCATCATAAAACCATTTTTGATATTTGTGAATGTTAACGTGATCAAGTTTCAACAAAAGTATAATTTTCACATTTTTGCTTTAAACCTTTCGCACACATTTTTGAAAAACCTCTGATAATCCATTTTAAAAAATCAATCAAATTTTAAAATAAAAAAAAAAGGCTTAATTCATCTTTTTGTCCTTTAACTTAATTTTTTGTTTCTATTTAGTCCCACAATTCAAAAACGTTACATTGTAGTCCTTTTATTTCACTTCCGTTAGATTATTTGATCCTTTCTGTTAACTTTAGGTGAAAAACGTTAACAATGGGTGATGTGGCATGGTTTTAATATGATGTGGAATTTTTTTTTATCATTTGATATATTTTTCAGTATACGATGGGTGACGTGGAATTGTTATAGTTTGTTGTTTTGTTTTAGTAATTGAAGCACTATTTGTCTTCCATTTTCCCAGTTCTTCAGATGTTCATAGACTACGAAGAACAAAATCCAAAACCCTAGTTGCGAAGAAGAACGATCTTATGGTGAGTGAAGCTGCGAAGATGATAGAAGAAGAACGATCTTAAGGTATGTGTATGTATGAGGTTATTATTTTCGTCCATCTTTATCTACTCTCAACATGCATTGTCTCATTTTTTTTTACTAGTTGTGTTTAGGTCATGAGTGATAGGTTTGAGTGTGTTGTCCATAACGGGGGTGTATTTCGTGAGTTTAACAGGTTAGTTTATGATGGGTTAATGGAGACTTGGCAAGTGGACCCTGACTTTTGGAGTTATTTTGAGATTCTGGGTGGGTTAAAAGATCTAGGTTACCCAAAAGTAGAGAGCTTATGGTATTATGATACAATGGATGATAATAAATCAGTAATGTTGCAAGACGACAGAGGGACTTATAGAATGAGAAACATTGCACTTATCAATGGGAATGTGAATTTATTTGTAATACATCCAGTGTTTGGGGAAGAAGAAATATTGCCTATTGAGAACAATGTAGGTCATACTGTGGTAGAAGAAGACAACTTGGAAGAAGAACATATAATAGGAACTTTTGATGATTTGGGGACCATAGAAGAATTGAATAATCTAGGTACGAAATTTGATGAATGAGGGCCCACTGGTGTAGAAGATTCAGCTGGAGTTGACCATGAAGGTTCTTTTGAGGAGATTAATGAGGATGGGATCACTGAGAATGTTAACTTTGAGGGGGACAGTGTGGCTGAGGAACCACAAGTGGATATACCTTTAGGTGGGACCATTGTTATTCAGGTGATGATGGAATTTATGTTGACCTAGATCAAGGTGATGTTGACATAGATGTAGGTGATGTTGGAATCAATGAAGGTGTTATTGACATAGATGAGGGGGTTGTTGACAAAGATGCAGGGGTTGTTGGCATAGATGGGGGTGTTGTTGACAAAGATGCAGAGGTTGTTGGCATAGATGAGGGTGTTATTGACAAAGATGCAGGGAAAGAAAAGGGGAAGGTAAAAGGAAAGGGAAAAAAAGTTAAGGGGAAGGGCAAGGGAAAGGGTAAAGAAAAAGTTAAGGGGAAGGGCAAGGTGAAAGCCAAGGCTGGGAGACCAAGGAAGAAGAAGGTGGTGAAAGAAACAGGTGAGTGCAGTGGTGTATTTGAAGATGATACTGAAGATGAGGATACAAAGGAAAACTTAAGAGGTTTGAGTGATGTTGAGGAGTGTGATACTGATGAGATTCCTCCTGATTATGATAGTGAAGATGATGAGATTATAAAAGATGATTTTCCAACTTTCAAGCTGCCAAAAAGAATGGATGACTATAAGTGGGAATTAGGAACTTATTTTGGTTCTAAGGAGGAGTTTAAAGAGGGAATTAGAACTTATGCAATTCATGGTGGTATAAACCTCCAATTTAAGAAAAATGACAACAAGAGAATGAGAGTAATTTGTAAGAAAGGTTGTCCATGGGAAACCTATTGTACATTACTACAAGATAAGAAAACATGGAAGTTGAGAAAGATTGTGGACAAGCATACATGCAGCAAGGACTACAAAGTAAGGTTTCTTAATTCCAAATGGTTGGGTAATAAAATTCAAACTAATGTGAGAGAGAATCACAATTTGAAGTTGAGTGACATAATGGAGAAAGCCAAACAAAAGTGGAATGTTGGAATCAATAAGACACTTGCATACATAGCTAAATCACTTGCTGTTAACATTGTTGATGGATCATTTAGAGAGCAATACACAAGGATCCATGATTATGGACATGAGTTTTTAAGAGCCAACCATGGTTCTACTGTAAAAATTACAAGTCAGCAAAGTCATCCTAGTGAAGGTGGAGAAGAAAATACTGAGAATCAAAATCCACATTTCCAGAGGATTTATGTTTGCCTCAAGGCCTGCAAAGATAGTTTTTTTAAATGCAGACCCATAATTGGTTTGGATGGGTGTTTTTTGAAAGGCTATTATGGTGGACAAATTCTTGCAGCAATTGGTAGGGATCCTAATGACCAAATACTACCAATAGCATATGTTGTTGTTGAGGTAGAAACCAAGGATTCATGGAGTTGGTTTTTGGATCTTTTGACAACTGATCTGGGAGGGGTCAGAATTTGCAAGACATATACCTTTATAAGTGACCAACAAAAGGTGTGTTATATTTAAGTTTAGTTTGTGAGATATGTAATGTTTATGTGATTTGTTGACACCTTTGATTTCTATTGTAATAGGGTTTATTACCTGCACTTGATGAGTTGTTACCAGAAGTTGATCAAAGGTTTTGTGTAAGGTAATCCAATTTGTATTTTGTATTATGTATCATGTGTTTGTAGCAATTTACTTGATGTTTAAATTGTGTTTTGAATTATGTATTCTGCATTTGTTGTAGTTGGTGTTTACTTGATGTTTGTAGCAATTTACTTGATGTTTACTTGGTGTTTTGAATTATGTATTATGCACTTGTTGTATCTGGTGTTTACTTGATGTTTAATTGGTGTTTTTTTTAGGCACTTGTATAGCAATTTCAGGAAGAGGTTTCCTGGTGTCAAACTGAAAGAGTTGATGTGGAAGGCTGCTAATGCAAGTTATCCAAATGCTTGGGAGAAAATTATGCGTGAAATGAAAGAGGTTAATGAAGAAGCATTCAAGCACCTTTGGAAGATCCCACCTAGTTTTAATAATGGTCCAAGGTGTGACACTTTGATTAACAATATGTCAGAAGCCTTTAACTCTGTGTTTGTAGCTGCAAGGGTCAAGCCCATTGTCACCATGCTTGAAGAGATTAGAATCTACCTCATGCATAGGTGGGAGTCTAACAAACAAAAGATTGCTAAATATGATGACATTGTTCTACCAAATATAAGAAAGAAGTTGGAAAAAGAATCTCAAAGAACAAACCATTGGATTGTTAGGTAATGCTTGTTAAATATGAATTTAAATACTTGTTCAAAATGTTTGTTAAATGTGCATTTATATACATGATACATGCGTGCAGCTGAGGTAGACTATGAGGTTAGGCATACACCCCTCATTGAAGAAAAACATTATGTAAACCTATCAAAGAAAGAGTGTTCTTGTAGAAGATGGATGTTGACTGGGCTACCATGTTGTCATGCACTTACTTGTATGAAGGATCAACACTTATTAATTGGTGAGTTTGTTCCTGAATATTACAAAAAGGAATGTTATGCAGATTGTTACTCATCTGTCATCTACCCAGTCAATGGGGCAGCTCTTTGGACAAAAACAAATGATGATTTGCAACCACCACCAATCAAAAGACAACCTGGTCGACCAAAGAAGAAGAGGTTGGAGAACAAGTTAGAAATGAAACTCAGTTCAAAAGGGCCAAATTTGGCATCAACTGCAGTAGGTGTCATAAGGATGGCCACAATAAGGCCACCTACAAGTTGCATACACCAACATAACTACTTGTTGCTCCAACTCAAGAACCTGATGTAACAGAAACTCAAGCACCAACTCAAACACCAGCTCAAGCACCAACTCAAGCACCAACAGCAACACAACAAGTTGCCAAAAAGAGAAAGAGGCTTCTTTTGTATAATGCTCATTTTGGATCAAAGCAAACAATGAAAGAACAATTATGTGTATTGCATTTGTATAATGCTGCATTTATACTGCTTTTGTTATAAAGGTTTCAACGCCATGTGAAAGAACAATTTGTAACAATTACACTTTATGTGAAATAAACCACAGTAATACACAATTTGTGTTATAAAGGTTTTACTTTTCATTCATAATTAAACCATGTGAATACAATTTCCATTCATAAACAAAGCAACATAAAACAGGATTCTTACGATCCCTACTTCAACATGTCACCAACCTAACCTAAAACATGATTGTTACAAAAATAACATTAAACACTAGACTAAATATTCCTATCACTACAACCAATTACTAACCTTCTCAGCCTGCCTCAAGTGCAATTTAGCTCTATAAAACCAGTTTAGGCCCTGGAACTTTCTTACAATCCCTACTTCAACATGTCACCAACCTAACCTAAAACATGATTGTTACAAAAATAACATTAAACACTAGGCTAAATATTCCTATCACTACAACCAATTACTAACCTTCTCAGCCTGCCTCAAGTGCAATTTAGCTCTATAAAACCAATTTAGGCCCTGGAACTTTCTTTCAGGAGGTAGGAACAAATTTATATACAATGAATGGTTTGAAATAATAAACGACCAAACAGTTATAATGCACCATACAAATTTGAAAAGGTTAGTAATTGACATGGGCGAGCAAGCATATTGGTTAAATTGAAAAGACACGAGAACAGAAATTAAACGATGCAGGTGGCATTTTGCAACAAGTTGGCACAAGAAATGCCACATCAATACCACATAATTATGTCTTTTATAGCTTACATACTTAACAGTAAAGACAAATTTTAAGAAATGATTTCAAAATATGAAAAGGACTACACATAAACTCAATTCAAAACAAAGGACTACACATAAACTCGATTCAAAAAGCAGTGTTTTGCCAAATTTCAATATCTTCCATACTGCTGATTTTGAGCAATGCCGTATCTTCCTTGCACTGCATTGCTGTTTCCATGAGATGGAGCTGCTGCATTGATGATACCAGGACAGTCTTTTGCCCAATGTCCTACTTGATGGCATTTATAGCACTCACCAGAAACACCGCCTGATCCAGCCGAAGGGAATTGCGAACGCTGACCCGTTTGTGCAACATTGACACCAGGACAGTCTCTTGCCCAATGACCAGCTTGATTGCATTTAAAGCAATTACTAGAAGCACCATCGGATCCAGGAGATACTCTGTTGGCAAAAGCCCCTCCAGCAGACTGGCCCGATTGATTTCTAAGGTTTAAGCATTGTGCAGAGCTATGACCAGAGACACCACAGTTACTACAAGACAAGTAAGAATTTGGAGCCCCTGATGAAGTAAAAGAGCTGTCAGGTTGGTTTCCATACTGACCCATTTGATTTGCTGTCTCATCTCTACCGGTATTAGTGTAGCTCATTGTAGGAGTATATACTGGTGGTGCAGCTTGTCCAGTTTCAACACTTCCCAGTCCAGTTCCAGACTTAATTTTATCAATCATATCCATGAGAGTTCTAGCATCAGATGCAAAGTTTAACTTCTCTGCTTTTAATAATGTTGACTTAACGCGTTGTTCGTCATTGTACATCTCTTCTTTTACTTTTAGCTTGAACACATATTTAGATAAGACAACCTTGCGGATAATATCTGCAAATTTTTCTTCATCTTGTTCTTCAAATTTCAGAAAATACAAATCTTTTGCAGATATACCCAAGATTTCCTCGCCGCCCTCCTGGAAAGCAGTAACCCATGTTTGGCCAGTGTGATCCTGTATCTGCATTTGCAGCAAGTACCTATAATCACAAGCATCAACGGACTTGTCACACTTGTCACAGCGCCATTTCCCATCTCCGTCATTGGTAACCTTTTTGTTACATTGCCTATCTCCTGTCATGATAGGACAAGCTGTGTAGCAAAAATTATCAACTTTAACGAATGCAACATTTGCACAGACAGTTATCCAATCAGGCTTCTCTGAAGTCCCTAACTTTTCATCCTTAATTTGAGATATAGTCTTACGCGCTTCGCTTTTACCAAAAGATGAATCTCTGGAAATAGATTGACTTGGGACATTCCTACCTTCATTTTCAAACCATTCTCTCAGTGTAGTAGCCTCTGGAAATTCAGGTTCTACAATTAATTGGCTGGTGGCTATGGTCCCAACGGATTTCCCATTGAAATCATTTACTCTGGCAGATTTTACAGCTAAAATTGGAAATGCCCCAGAGTCACACATACTTTGAAGCCTCTGTCCTTCAGTGTTACAAAAATTTCCCCATATAGTGAATTCAACACTTCGGCCAGACATGTCTTTCAACTGGAGAGACCTCTTTTGTGTTTCAGTACCATTTTTTCTCATGATTGAAGCAGTGGGACTAATAGAAGTCACCACAGCAATCACATCCACAATACTGTTGCTTTCAATAGTCTCAATGTCACCAATGGAACGGAAATTATATATTTGTTGTGGAATTGAGTTATCATCTTCGGGGCATGGCCGTATATCCGATGTGGCGTCAAGGGTTATCTCTTGATCATTAGGAAGGTGATTAAAATTTCTCTGAGCTGCTTTTAAAGTTCCTCGAGAAACCAAATAAACTTTACCTACTTCAATTAGGCTATAGAACTTATCAGCCACCGCATTAAAGCAAGTTGACCGTATTTCTCCACCTTCGGAATCCAAAAGATCAAAAGAAAATACTTTTCCCTCACCTCGGGCATTGTTATAGATCCTAAGTTCTCCCTTAGCAGTTACTCTAGCTTTAATTGTCCACATATTTTGATAGGGATTCAATGCAGATATTGGAATTATCCTTAGGGGAGCATCATTTCTTCCCATAGGACCTCTATTGGCATATGGAGTTGGCTGTCTGTATACAGGCTGAGGAGGGCGAGGATAAGAATTTTGCAATGGTTGTTGAGGATTGCGGAAACTTGCATTCTGCTGACCATAAGAACCATTGACTAGTGGTGGTCGATTCACACTGACTGCAGGCTCAGGTTTAGGATACAAGGGAGGAGGGGCATTAGATGCACCATACCTTGCAGATTCAGAACCGTTGGGATAAACACTGCTAGCAGGAGAATTCACTTTTGAACGATCCATTGATGGCGGCACAGCCACATTTGGTCTAACATTAACACTGCCTGCATGGATATTAGTATTTAAAGTCTGTGAATCTCCCGGAGTGTTACCTACAGCTGATTGTACATTTCCTGATTGAATAACAGGAAATTGTGCAGGTGCTTGTTTTGGCGCTTGTACGGGTTTTCCAATCAATTCACATATGTCCACTAGAACTTCCAGGTCAACAATGATAATAATCCTGTTAGTAAATTGAAAACCAAATCATCAGCCAATCACCGAAAATCAAATAGAATAAACACAATTTTTAGCTATAACCCAGAACCAGTATCAACATGTTAGACAATATCAAAAATAAAACACCAAACAACCCTAAACAATTTCTGATATTTAATTGAAAAATTCAAGTCTTTACATCATAAAGAAACTATGTACTCCAAAATAACAATCACACTACTCTCAAACGAATAAACCTCCAAAATATCAATTAAACAACAATATAACAAATATTATATATTCATAGCCAAACAATATAATAGAAAGATTAAAAAAGTAAAAAGGGTATGCAAAAAGATGAAACTTACTTGCGATTCTGAACATCGTTAGTAACGAAATGAAGAAGCTTAACAATGGAACCTTTCTGCAACCTTTTAGAATGAACCAGATCATTCTTCTGGGTAGCGAGCATTCCTTGTTCATAATACAAACCATCAGATAGTACGGCTCGGTATCTCTCAGTAGAGGACTGAGTGGACTGAACAAGTCTTAGATCGATAACTTGAAGCACCGGTTGAAATTGATTATCCTCATCGCCGAAACACATCTTCATTACCGCACCTGGTGTCAGATTCACGGCCATTTTCACTTTTTCAAAATCACTTTTTTTTAATTCGATGAGAGAAAGAAAAAAAACCCTAAATTTGATGGAAACGATTGTGGCTTTTGGGAGAGTTGGAGTGATAGTGATAATGAAATTCGAAACCCTAAAATGATTTTAAAGAAGGCGCCATAATTGGGATCCGTTTTGAGAAGAGAGGGAAGTTTATTTTTTGAGAAAAGGTTTTGGGATTTGATTAAATACCAAAAGTACCCCTGTTGTACGAATGGCTTCTAGAGTAAGCTATACGAGTTTGGGTAATTTGAAAAGTTTCGGTGCGATCGTGCATTGTTACAATTTTTGGAATTTTAAACATTTAACAGAAAACATTTTTTTAATCGGAATTAATTAACTGTAGTAATTAAAACTAATTATTGTCAAGTAAATATTTTATTTCATTTTTAATATTATTCGTTCATCCTACTATCTAATCTAATTGTTTATAAGGACTAAATAGTTAGATGGGATAATAGTTTAGAATTCTTTTAATAAAAAAAATTTTAATAATAATTATGCATTTGTGTTCTTTATCTACCATTTAAGAAAAATTTAGATCGTGGAAAACTCTCTTTTGTCTTCTTCTTTTTTTATATAAATCTGCCACATCCTCAATCTTGGGGTATTTTGTGTCCTGTTATTACTTTTTTTCAACTAAATTGATATTGCTAATGATACAATCCTTTTAGTTATATTAAAAAACATTAATTTGTAATCAAATTTCAATATATAACTAAAGCATAACTTTGAAACAAACTAAGATGAGTTCAAAAGTTCACTTTTATGTGTTCCAATGAAGATAGAAATTAGATTTGTAACAAAAAGTACTATGATCTCATTCCCATATTGAAAGTAATATTTTTTTCCCTCTCTACTACATCAATTCTCTCTCACATTGTTCAGTGTGGTCTTTTAGCTCTTCTCACACACAACAATATTCTCACAATTATTTCTTCTTGATTTAATTCATTTTTTTATCCCTTAACTTAATTTGTTATTTCTATTTCGTCCTTTAATTCAAAAAAAGTTATACTTCAGTCCCTTAAAACACTTTTGTTAATCACATTGATCATGTCTGTTAAAATTTTTCAAAACCCGTTAAATTTTATCTATGTGGCAGTACGTGACAATTCAATTAATATAAATTTTGTTAATCTGGAGTTGTTTTATGTGACATGAAATATTTATTTTATTAATCATCCATTATATATTTAATAAACAAAAATAAGTTATTTTATTATTTCATTATACTCAGATTCTTCTCTCTAATATTACTTCATCGCCTCCTTCACCTTCACCACCGATTTCCACCATTGTTGATTTCTCTCACCACAAAAACTCAATTGATTTGATAATTGTGAATACAGTCTTACTCGTTTCTTTTCCATCATCATGATTCCACAAGCCCTTCTCTAAGATGTATCGTTTCATGCAGTCGGTGGTGTGCACTTCCACGTCCTCTTTGTTGAATCGGTCAATGTAGTCTCTTAGGGGCTCTTCCTTCCCTTGCACGATACCTTCGAGGGTGGCTTCGGATTTGGGATGACGCCTGAAGGCGGTGAAATGTCCGGTGAACTGGTTTTTCAGAACTCTCCATGAGGTGATCGACCTTGCAGGAAGATGCTTGTACCAAGACATGGCGCCTTTGCGCGGGGTGATTGGGAACAGCCTGCATTTGATAGCGACATCCATGTTGTGATAATGGAGCATGGCTTCGAGATTTTCAATGTGATCGTCGGGATTTGTAGTCCCGTCGTAAGTGGCCAAATTAGGGGTTTTTCCAGTCCTCGAGGGATGCGGGTTTCCATGATCTCGCGGCTGAGAGGGTCGCGGTTGCCTTCGTCATCGGTGCTTCCGGACTCATGATAAGGGGACTTGTTTTGGTGACGATCGTCGTCATAACGAGTCTTCTTGTCGCGGTCTTGATCTTCCGGTGAGTGTCTGGGTCTGCGCGAAGGAGATCGGGTGCGCTTTCGCATACGCTCTGTGTAATACCTCAAAATTTGCCCTCATTATTTATTACCTCAACATGCTTGCGCTTCATACTCATCTGCATTTCCCATTATGTCATAGCATTCAATCGTGCATTGCATTGGCTCCTAAGGCGTGAGATCAATGCCATTTGAAGTCAGGATTTCATACCATATCCATGTCTGTCAGGCAGATTCAAAGTCGTGGTTATGTGGTTATTACTAACATCAGCTTCTTATGCACTTGCTACTCGAGTAGGGTTTATTTCCCTGATTAGGTGATCTCTAAGGAAGTCGCTCGTAAAGGTTGTTCATTGGTGCATCAGGCTCATTATCAAGGGGGATTAAGGTTATTCGTGATTGAGCTTGAAAGTATTCCACCAACTGAGGTCCTTAATGTTAAAGTTTTATTCTGGCTTATGTGATGGAGATATTCATTCGTGTATAGCATTTTCAAGTAATGTGAGAAGCATGACTCGAGCTATTGATTTTGGAGATTTATCATGGCATCAAAGTTTTTGGTCCAAGTATTCGGTGCAAATTGAGGATTGAAAAAAAGAAAGGGTTATGGTTTATTTGAAAGGGGGTCATTCAGATTCACACTCAAATTCTCAATATCAATTTCAAATACAAGTTATTACCCAAACATCATGTTCATTAACCCCATTTAATAAATAATCTCCATTATGAGTCCATTAGATTCTTAGACCATATCCATTTTTTTCTCATGATTCCATATTAAACCAATTTCATTAATCCATATTCTTAAATCCTTTCCAAAACCAATAATCCCTATACCCATGTCGAATGTTCATCCCATTTCAAAGTCAGGTGTCCATAAGGTTTTTTTTACTACAAATAAAACCCAATAACCACATCCATTTTTTTCGGGTTATTAAAAAAAAGGGACTTTCAAACCCTTTTTAGTCCATAAGGCCCATTATTTTTATTTTTATTTTTTACTAATTAAATGACAAAAAAAATGATTTGAAAGTTCTTCAGCTTGTAGACATTTCCCAACACACATCAGTTTAATGTCCAAATACAAGCTTCATGCACCCCAAGTACATACAACAAACACATTGGAAAAATTGGCATAAAATACGGAAGAAGAAAAACGCAGAAGTCAGTTATAACAAAACCAAAAAAATTTCAACGACAGAAGGATCAAAACAGTTACGGAAAAATGATATCAGGAGAATCAGAACAAAAAAATATTGTGAGAAGATCTGAGAAGGTTGTTACAGAAATTCTGCATTTTGTTATTCAAGAAAGGATCAGTTACAAAAGAACCAGAAAAACATTCCTCTTCGTCACTCTTGATTTTTTTTCTCCAATCTTCATGGAGCTACAATCACCACCTTCAGCCTTCGTCATCAACATCACTATTGACTACTTCCATCTTCAACCTACAAGAACACTCTTCATTCCCTAGCTATATCTTCGACAAAATCCGCAACGGCCTTCAATACCTTGATAGCTTCAATTCTGCCGCAAGAATCACCAGTGTCTCATCTCTAATCTTCATCTTCAAGTTGACTTTGTAACCTGCGAATTCAACATCAAATCGATTCAACATCGCATCAGTTCGACAAGAATTTTGCAAATTCACTTCAAAGGTACATCAAATTAACAACAACTCAGAATGAAAATCACAAGAAGAAGAGAAGAACAAGAATGATGCTGCTACGGAAAAGAAAGAAGATCAAGAATAATACCCGAAAACCAACTCCATTATTTATCACCAATCTCCCAAGCTCTTCATCAAGCAAGTTTCAACGTAAATGTAATCATCATCACCATCGACTTTCGATCTTCAACAATCCGCAGAATTCTCAACACCCTTCATACCATTAGATTTCAATCTTCATTAGTTTATGCTAATGGCATCCTCCTCAATTTCCGAAAACTCATACTGACCTGCAAATTCATAAACAAAAAAAAGCAAAAAAAAGAGATTAACCTATAACTAATTCAAAATAGAAAATCAAAATAACTAACTGAATTTCAATAAGCTTCTAACTGATTATAACAAAATTCTAACCGAATTTTACTGGAGGAAATTCTAGAACCATCCTTGATCTCCATCTATAAATCAAAATTAGTTTCTTCAATCTAGGGTTGGACAACTTCACTCCATTGATTTTTTCTTCTCACAATTTCTCAAACTCTCCTTCACCATTCTTCTTCTTCTTCAATCATCTTCCACACAGAATTTCTTCACAACTTCTCCTTCTACTTCATAACTTCACTTCATTCATCCTTTTTCTCACAGCTCCGATTCTTATTCTTCTCCAATCCTTCTTCTTCTCCAATCCTTCTTCACCATTCTCATATCATTCAATCAGATTCTTCATCCTTTAATCCAAATATTCACTTCTGCGATCTCCCCCCATTCACCATCAACATCTTCATCATCCTTTCAAAATCAACAACCAGCAAAAGAAAACAAAAAGCAATTCGCAGAATCAACAGTTTGCATTGAGAATTCTGACTTCGGAAACAAGAACAAATCGAAGCTACAAATCAAGAATACTCTCACTATTCTTCGACTTCGATATTCTTCGCATCGCCACTGTTTCTCTTCTGAAGCTCCATCAATCTCTCTGGAAAGCTTCAACAATCTGGAACCTCCGCATCATTATTCAGAACCATTTCTCAAACCTTCCTCATTGTCATTAATCTAAGCAACCTGCAAAAAGTTGATACAAGGATAAGGACGCAACGACAATAAACCAGTTTGCGAACACGAGTCTAAAACGAGTTCGAAATCGCAGAGTAGAAGAAGGGGTCACGTAACGAATCAACACAAACGAGTTTCTGAATCTTACCAAAACAGGATCTTGCATCGCGGCGGCACCGAAGCAGCATCAACGCCTTCGTCACGTCTTCTGAGTTTTATCTTCAATGAGTTGAAGGAATCGATCCGCGTCTTCATAGGCAAAATCGCAAGGTACGAACCCCTTTTGTGTTGTTCTTGTGTAATTTTGGATGTTCCTTGTTCAAGTGTGGTGTTTGATTTGTCGCGATTTGATGGACTGCGGTATAGCGAGTTGAGAATCTAGGATCGTGTTTTAGGATCGGAGTCGAAGAAGAGAGGTTAGTGGCATTTGTGAAGAGAAGATGATGTTTCCCCGTCTACCTTTGTCTTCTCCGGCCGCTATTCACGGCGACATTAGGTTTAGGGAAGAGGGAATGAGAGCGGCGGCGAGGAAGAGAGGGAGAGAACTTAGGGTTTGTTTGTATTTTGGTGGATCCTTTTCTTTTATTCAGATTAATTTTTTGACTTTAGTATTATTTGTGTCCTTTAATTATTAAGTTAATGATAATAATAAGGGATTAAAAGAATATCATGTGTTGATTAGATTTTAATTCACCAATAAAAAAGAATTAAGGACAATAAGTGTAGTAATTCCCAAATAAATCCACCGCTTGTGATTCTAATTGGATAGGATAAGGTTTTTTAAATTCTGGCCACACCGGCGGTGACACTTGTCACTGTCCGGTAGGCTATTCAGTCGATCAATCTTGTATGTGTAGTACACTGTAATCTTCATGTTCATGCGCAGTAAGATCTGTTTGATGAAAATACCTTAGAAGTCAGCTAGATCAGACGTCCCAGATTGAGGTCAAAGAGTTGACCGAATTCCATGCAATGCTCCCTCTATAATCCTGCGTTTTGGGTTTATCCTGCTGCTTTTCGCACCCCCTGCAATAAGCCCAATTGGAATAATAACTGAAAAAATCACTCTTTGCACCCCTTCTTTTATTTTCTTTCTTTATAAATTTTTGTTTTAGGTATAGTTATAATTAAATCCATAAAAATAATAAAAATCATAATAAAATTCCACAAAAATTCCAGTAGGTTAATAATTCAATTTAGAAATTTGTGACATTTTTACTTTTTGAATTTTGGCTATTTTTTATTTAATTTCGATTTTTCATGTAATTAGCATTTTATTGAATTTCTTTAGTTGCACTTAATTTTGTTCATTTTATTTCTCCCACTTCCTATAGGATTTTTAGCTCATTCTTTTTGCTATGATTAGAGGACTGGTAATAGGACTTAGGATATTTTTTGGTAGATTTTTAGGTCATTTTATCCACTGTTTTGGTAGCTTAATTCGTGTAAAATTGTGGTTAATTCTTAGGTAGATTTAAGTGACTTTTAGGCATAGTTAGCTTCTGAATTTTTGGGATATTTTTTAGCACAATGCTATATTCAAGTTTAGGACCTTAGAGAATTAATTTCATATTTTTTTCAGGACCTTTACTATTTTTAGTGCATTAATCTTTAGGCCATTTTTACATGATAAATCCATTTAGTTTAGCTTAGGATATTATGTTCCATTAATGATTAGCTTAGTTAGGTTTAATCCTAGGATTTTAAAATTATTTAGTATAGTTTAATTACTGATTTTAGAATAGTAATATTATGTAAATCCCCTTAGTTTTAGGACTTAGGCTTAGAATTTCTAATAAATAAGTTTAGGTGAAGTTAAGGCTTACTTGTAGTTTTATACTTTAATATGCATTTGTAGAATTTATTTATTATTCCAATTTTAATGTTTTTGCCTTATTATTTGAATTTCTCACTTGTATAGGCTTCTCCATTGTTCTTATAATCAACTTAACTTCCTTAGGAAGTAAGTTGAATTCTAGTAGTTTCTAGTTCCCTTTTATCCATTAGGTTTAGAAAACCACATAAACCATTAGGACCACTTTTGAATAAATAACTAAAATTAGGATTGAGTATTAGTCCCTTAGTTTTTACCTTTTTCAACTTGAGTCCTTCTTTATCTCCTCATAAAGAAAATAATAAGAAAATGCTTAATAAAAACCGAACGTTCTTGTACGACACGAGACTTTGTTGCGGAATACTTATACGCGTCCTGTTTCGGGGCGAGGTGTAAGTATTTACCACGATGGATAGGTCTTAGTATGAGAATATTCACAAACAAATTCAAAATATTTCTCATAAAAGACAAAAACAAACATAAGCGACTATCTTGCGGGAACTTCTCTTTCTCATCTCATTCATTTTGAACGTGAACTTGCGACGACTTGTCTCGCATGCAAGACGGTAAACGCACTCGTACCAGACGAGTCTACAACACCTGAGCATAGACATACACAGTTTCAGCCATAAAAAACACAAACAAATAGTTCTCGCCTTAGTTAGGCGAACTACGTCGACTCTGATCCTCATTTTCCCGATGAGGTACGTAGGCAGCGGGGTAGGGCCTGTTCGAGCACATTCTTTATTTTCCCTACATTTCCCCCTTTATTTCCATCTCTTTTTCCAGTACCCTTTCTCATTTCCATTCCCATTCCAGTTAGCAGTTCTTTGTTCAACAACAACTTTATTCTTTTACCCTTTGAAACAAACAAACAAGCGTCGATCCCGTCAGGTACGGCGGACGGCCTAGGGTGCTAATACCTTCCCAGGTCGTAACCGACTCCCGAACCCAGATCTTTGGTTCGCAGGACCTTGTCCTTTCCTTATTCCTTAGGTTTGTGCAACATTACCTTTCCCTTTCATTCGGGATAAAAATTCCTGGCTGGCGACTCTACCCTTTTCGCGCCACTTTCGCGTTTGTACTAGGATGAAAATCTCGGGAGCAACACTCTGGACGCGACGTTTCGGGAGGATCTTGGTCCTTCGGAGGAGAAAAGTGCTTGGGTTCTTTTCCTTTCCGACCTCGGTGTGGAGATCAAGATCTTCGAGGTGAACCTCTGTAACAGCGTCGCCTGGATGGAGAGGGAGATCGGTGGCCCTGTTCGAGCACCTGCGTACGTTCATTCTGCTGAAATAGGGCGAGGTTTGCCTTGTTAATGGAAGTGATAAGGACCTGAGTGGTAGCATCTGCCTCCGTTGGGATGGGGATTGGTTCGAAGACGGTGTCTACATGAACGACGAATGACTGTTTCAAGTTGTTTGAGGCCGGGGAAGGATGGTGTCCTTCGTCGTTACTGGCATTTGACTGAATAACTCCTTAGATACCGGTGTTGTCTCCATCGCTGAGGAGGATGACAGGATGATCCTTGACAGTCTCGAGCATCTGGGCTGCCATGAAGACGGAATAACGAGCTTTGGTCTCGTGGTGAAAGGGAATCTTGATCACAAAAGACGGGGGAGCTGTTAATTCCCACAGACGGTGCCACTATACAGAAAGGATCCGGACAGGTCTTCGCGGCCTTCAGCTGGGACTGTGGTCTGTTGGCTAGAGATGGTGGTGGGGTACCTGCAAGGTACTCCGACGCTCAAGTCAATAAATGGTCAACTAAATCGTAAGTGAGAAAGGTAGAAAGAAAAAGTGAATACCTGACTCTCCAAAGGTGGAGAGTTTTATAGGAGCACTTATCCGCGTGTTACGGGCGTATGCCTTTGGCTAAATGCAATTGTCTTAATGAATCTTTTGGGAAGTTGGATGTGAGGATAGCGTTTAGGCGCGTAAGGTGGAAGTCCCCAACAACTATATGCTAACGGCTCTATTTAATAACGGTCATGTCCTCGTGGATCCAGTAGTAGGCTTGTCCATTAGTTATCGGATTGGGCCTCGATTTTGCACTGGGCACGTTCTAGGCTAGCCCAAAACAAATACCTTATGAAATTAACTTATAACATTGTTCATAAGGTATTTTCATCTTATTTTCATAAGTTCTCCAAGATAACCAATTTATATTTATGTATTTTAGTTCAAAATACAAAACATAACATAATGATAATAAAAAAAAATTATTCATATTTATTTAGACAGGTCGGCCTATTAGGCTTAAAAGGTTTTTTTTATGGCCTAAGGCCTGGTCTTTTTACCTAAATAGGCTTATGAAAAAGCCTAGGCATTTTCTATTTTAAAAATAAGCTTGACCTTACCTGAGCCTGTAGAGGCCTAGGTCGTAGGCCCCTGTTATCTGTCTGGCATATTTCCACCCCTAAACATCAGGTACATTTGTGGGATGATCATCAAAGTACTCATTAAAACCCTCGTCAAAAGGATTCATATCTTCTTCTTCACTATCTTCAAATTTTATATCCTTCAATGATTCATCACTAGAACCCTCATCATCAGTATATGAATCAACATTATCTTCATATTTTGTACCTTTGTTCCTCTTTCTTCCATTCTCTATAAAGGTTGCATCCTTTGTATTTGGTTTATGCTCAATTTATATTTCAACCTCACATTTGCATTCATGGACAAAGGAAGCCACCTAAAATGCATCACCATCATCCCTAAATGGTTTTAGATTATTTTCTAAAGTACCTTCACCATGTTTCCACCACATCCTAACATTATTGTATTCAAACGCAAGATTCATTCCTTTAATTAAGTCTCAGGCGTAAAAAATGACCAACATTCACTATCTTGACCATTAAATACATATACCTCCCCACCCACTCACTTTAGCATTAAGTATTTTACAAAAGAACCATTTGTGTAGAAGATTACCTTAAAGACATTCATCCCTACATTATGAATGTAAACTGACAATCAAACATGGACCCATAAAAAACCCTACATATTATGTTGTGTATTATTATTATTGTTGTTTAAGAGCTTTGGATATTGCTAAATCTAAAGGTTGGCTTAAGTTTTGGATTGAAATCGACTTGTTGGTTCTCAAAACTTTTGTCAACCCTTCTGTGGTCCCTTGGAGACTTAGAAACCATTGAAACTCTTTTTGGATTCTACTAAAAACTTTAATATTGTTATCATGCATATCTACAAAGAAATAAACTATTCTCAGGATTTTGTTTATTCCATCCCTAATGGGTTTGTTGTAACTCATATATATATATATATATATATATATATATATATATATATATATATATATATATATATATATATATATATATATATATATATATAGTTAGGATCAACTTACTTCATAATCATAACCTTTAAATTAGATTCAATCAATGGTTAAATTAACATTTATATAAGATTGTATCTAATTTAAAGGCTATGATTATGAAATGGGTTAAAAAACTTACTCCACATTATGACCATTAGATCATTTTAAATGACTAAAAATAAGTCGTAATTTTTATCTCTCCATATTTACTTCTGAATTAAGATTACCGCCACTTTATATATATATATATATATATATATATATATATATATATATATATATATATATATATATTGGAAGATTAAGTTTCTTTTGTGGCGATGGTTGCTCATTGGCGAAATTACCAATCCAATTTGCAATTTAAACGAATTCAACAAAAATCCGATATTGTATTTAACTTAGTTGTCAATTGGTTGGTAATTTCATTTTTGTAGAGCGATATATCAGATTTAGGGTTTAGGTTATGTTGTAATGAGGTTTAGTACTTTTGATACTCTCATCAATATACTTCTTGCTTATATAACACAATAAATCTCTTTGATCCAACACAATATATACTCATTAAACTTCTAAAATTTTCGGTTAATGATCTTTTACATGATCCAACACAATAAATCTCTTTGATGAAAGTAAAAATCATTTCTTTAAAGAAACAACCCTAATTGTTTTTTTATTTGAACAAATTTATACCACCAATATTAATATTAGGCAAAATACTCAAATTGGTCCCTTAACTCCATCATTGGGTCCAATATGGTCCCTTATCTCTAAAAAGTGACAAAAAGGTCCTTTAATTTGTTAAATTGTACCACGTTTGTCCTTCCCTCACCAACCGTTAGTCAAAGTCAAGTTATCATACACATGTGGAGCTTAGCTTGGGTGACTCATCTGTCATGTAGGATGTGTTTACCTTAAGTGTATACAAACTAGTTTCAGTCATTTGTACGAAACTTGGTGAAAATAGAAAGGAGGAACCCTAGCGCAGCTACCATTGAAGCTTGAAGTATCATAACCAGCTACCATTGAAGCTTGAAGCATCATATCCATTTCTGAAGCATAATCCACCAGGTATTCGATTTTACAATTTGAATGGTTATTCGATTTCAGTTACTTTAATGATTTAGGGTTTTTATGTTTTAGGGTTTTTAGGATAAGTTACTGATTTAGGGTTATTTGATTTCAATTAGGGATTTGTGTCAGTAGAGATGACTGAGTACCTGAATCTTATAATTCACCACAGTGATGCATTTGTCGATGACGAGCTGAGTGTATACGAAGGGGGGGAGATTGCAGAATTGAAAATAGATGTTGATAGATGGAGCTATTTTGAACTGCTAGGTTGTTTAAGGATTTAGGTTACACGTGTATTGGGAAAATTTACTATAAGGATCCACAATTTGGGATGAACACATTGGTTGATGACAAAGGAGCCCTAGAGATTGATGATTTGTTTAGGGTTCACCTTAGGGTTGACATATACATCACACACATATTGTCACAACCTGATTTCTATGATGGTCCAATTGATGAAGTAGAAACAGATGTGATGGAAGAGGATGAAGCCGAAAAGTTCTTGCTGTAGTGCTTGAGGAAGATAATGCTGAGGTGAATAATACTGAGCCCCTTGAATAAGACCACTCCAAGGATGGAAGAGGATGCTTTGAATCAGAATGAAGGGAATAATATTGATCCTGTGAATCTGAATGTTGAGGTGAATAATACTGATCCTGTGAATCTGAATGCTGAGGTGAATAATACTGATCCTGTGAATCTGAATGTTGAGAATGAAGGGGATAATACTGATGTTAGTGAGGATGATAGTGATGATGAAAACTTCAATTATGCTAGTGCAATGGAAGTTGGTTTTGATGATGAATCAGATGAGTTTGATGATGAAGAGGGTGATGTGATGGAATCTGTGAATGATCAAGAAGGGAAGACCAAAAAGGGTAAAGAAAAGTGTGAAGATAAAGTTAGTGATAATGAAAGTGATGATTTACAAAGTGGGTGTGAAAGTGATGATACTAGTGATGTTGTTAGGAAAAAGTACCCTATTTTTAAATTACAGAAAGACATGTCGAATTTCAAATGGGAGGTTGGGATGTATTTCACAACCAAGGTTGATTTCAAAGAAGATATAACATCATATGCAGTGCAATGTGGCAGGGGTCTTAGGTACATTAAGAATGACAAGGTAAGGGTGAGGGTTAGATGCAAGGAAGGATGTGATTGGGAAGCCTACTGTGCAAAGTTACCTAATGAGGATTCTTGGCAACTAAGGAAGATCATAGACAACCATAGTTGTAGTAGAGAGTACAATGTAAAGCTGGTGAGTACAAAATGGTTAAGTAAGAGGCTACAGAATTCAGTGAAATCCAATCTAAGATTGAAGCTTAGGGAAATAATGGAAAAGGCACAAAAAAATGGAATGTAGGTGTTAGCAAGCAAAAGGCCATAAGAGCAAGATATACTGCTAGAGACATGGTAGACGGTTCTTTTCTTGGGGACTATACAAGGATCTATGACTATTGCCTTGAACTTTTGAGATCTAACCCAGGTTCTACTGTGAAAGTCAATGTGCATCTTGTACCAGAGGGTTCTGCAGATCAGAGACCATATTTTAAGAGTTTGTACATTTGCTTGGCTACTTGCAAGAAGAGTTTTAAATTAAGTAGACATTTCATTGGGTTAGATGGTTATTTTTTGAAAGGGTTGTGTGGAGGGCAAATCTTGGCAGCAATTGGTAGAGATCCAAATGATCAAATGCTACCATAGCATTTGTTGTGGTTGAAAGTGAAAATAAATATAGCTGGACTTGGTTCTTGGAGCTTCTTATTGATGATCTAGGTGGGAGAGAAAAGTGTCTCACATACACCTATATATCTGATCAACAAAAGGTAAATATGGTCTAAGTTATATGTTCTAAGTTATGTTTACTTATAGTTACTTATGTTATTTGTACTAACTTGTGTTATTTTTGTTGCACAAAAGGTTTATTACCTGCCATGGATGAGTTGCTACCTAGAGTTGAGCAAATATTTTGTGTCAGACATCTTTATAATAATTTCAGAAAAAGATATCCGGGCAAGAAACTTAAGGAAATTATCTGGAAAGCTGCAAAGTCCACATATTACCAAGCTTGGGAAAGAGAGATGAAATGGATGAAGGAAATCAATGTGGAAACATACAAGCACATGATCAGCACTCCACCAAGATATTGGAGCAGGTCATATTTCAAGACTCATAGGATGAGGTTTCAGAATATGGATGATGGGGAAGTCCTACCAAACATAAGAAAGAAAGTTGAAAAAACAAGCTCTTACGCCAATCTTTGGATTGTCACGTATATGAATTTCAATTGGTGTTAATAGTAGGTTTTGTGCTTATAGTGGATGAGGTTTTAGATTATAGTAGATTTTGTTTTGTGCTTATACTAGATTTCGTGCTTATAGTGATTTTGTGCTTATAGTAGATTCTGTTTTGTGCTTATAGTAGATTCTGTTTTGTGCTTATAGTAGATTCTGTTTTGTGCTTATAGGATGGTTGCTGAACATATTTTTAAGGTGAAGCATCTAGAAAACTAAGCAGATAAATTCACTATAGACCTTAAGGAGCAAAGCTGTTCATGTAGAAGATGGGAGCTGACAGGGCTACCTTGTGTACATGCCTTGTTAGCCATGAAGAGTAGAAACTACAACATTGCTGACTACATTCCAGAATATTATAGAAAGGAGAGATACATGGAGGTCTATCAATTTGTTACTTTTCTAGTTAATGGTTCTAATTTGTGGGCCAAAACTGAATATCCAGATGTGCAGCCTCCTAAGTATAGGAAGATGTCTGGAAGGCCAAAGAAAAGAAGAAATTTAAAGCAAGGTGAGATTGATGGTTCACACAAAAAGATGAGAAGGATTTGGTTTAATGCTAGGTGTAGTAGGTGCAAAAAATCAGGTCATAATAAACTGACCTGCAAGGACCACACCAGTCAGCAGGTATCACAAGGCCAGCCATCTGAAGCATCTGTTCAGCAACCATCACATGTGCAATCTCAGCAGGCTGCACAATCTCAGCAGGCTGCACAATCTCAGCAGACTTCACAATCTCAGCAGCCATCACAAGTTCAATCTAAGCAGCCATCACTAGTTCAATCTCAGTAGGCTGCACATGTGCCATCTCAGCAGGCTTCAAGGAAGGCCAAGCAAGATTAAGGAAGGCCGAGCAAGTTATCTTTCAGAAGGCCAACTAAGCCTTTCATACCCCCAAGCCCAACCACCAGGATGAGTGCAGCCAAGATTGTTGTAGGCCCAACAACAAGGAGAAGTACACCAACAAAGAGATCAACCAAGACTTGAAAACTTTAGGAAGATGCATTTTGTTTGGACTGTTGTATTTTGTTTAGACTAGTTATGTGTTTTGTTGTATTAAGACATATGGTAAAAATTATGTCAATGTAATTTTGTCAATGTTTTGTTGTATTAAGACATATGTTATGTTATGTGTTTAAACTATGTTATGTGTTAAGACATATGGTACTGCTAATATTATGGTACTGTCAATGTAATTTTGTCAATGTTTTGTCAATTCTGTTTAGCAATTATGTCAATTATGTTTAGCAATTCTGTTTAGCAATTATGTCAATTATGTTTAGCTGATAACAAATGTTAACATTATGGTACTGTCAACATAACAATAGCAAGTAACATTGATCACAAATAATCCATTACAAATGTCAAATTGGTATTGTCAACTACAATGACAACAAATTGATTCAACAACATCAACAACATCCTAAAGCATTCTAAAAACAGTGAGAACAAATTGATTCAATAACATCCTAAAGCATTCAAAAAACAACTACAACAAGGCCTATGAACAACATCAATTTCCAGAATTTTATCAACTTCACGAGCTTCTTCATGTCATTTTCCATTTTGATTATTTGTTTCCCATATTCTTCAATAGTCACTTGAGCCTTTGCCACTGACTTTGAGAGCTTCTCAATTCTATCCATCAAATATTGCTCATTCTCATCTCCAACATCTTCAAAATACCATCCAAAGTACCCACAACCAACATTTCTTGATCCCCGCAAAATACCATATTCAACATCAACCTTTTTTAAACACATATACATCTACTGATTTTAAACAAACATACATATGACATACCATTTGATCCTTCCTTCAAATAACACCCATCATAACCGTGTTTTGCTTTCATCATTGGCGTCGACGTCGACCCACTGGATTTCATCTTTGTGACTCTATGCTTTTACTATTTCTTGAATCAATTTGGGGATGAAGAGAAATTTTCGAAGAACCCTAGAAAATCATGACACTTATTTGGGATGAAGAATCTTAGTTTAAAGGAGGAAGAAGAAGCCATGTCAGCTGCCACATATACAAAACTTAACGTCTGTTTGGGGATGGTGGACGTAAATGATCTATTTGGTACAATTTAACAAATTAAATGACTTTTTTGTCACTTTTTAGATATAAGGGACCATATTGGACCCAGTGATGGATTTAAGGGACTATTTTGGATATTTTACCTTAATATTACTAAAAATATAAGTCATGTATTCTGGTAAGAACTTATATCTAGAATGTTGTTTTCAATATAAAATCAAAAATACAATTCTATGTAATTTGGTAAATAATTTTGATTGTATTTAAATAATATATAAATATTAAAATTTTAATATTTATTTTATAAAATCAAAGATATGTTTTTGTCATAGTAATAAGAAAAATGACACTGATTGTTAAACAGAAAAATTCATCCTTTTATCTCTTATAATGATCAAACTATGCAATACTAGTCACTGGAAGGGATGCCAGTTAGAAACGTCCTCAATCAAAGTTAAGCTTTGAGATTCAGAAGAAGTAGAATAAGCATTTCCTATAGCAGCTGATGCTGCATTTCCTGCTTGAATCGCAACAAATTCTGGAGGTGCTTCTCTCGGTGCATGGACAAGCTTTCCAATCAATTCACACATGCTCATTATAACATCCACCTCAAAAAGGATAATAATCCTATTTGTAAATTGAAAAACAAAATCATCAAACAATCAGAAATTATTTTTTAGCTATATAACAAATTACAAAAATCAAGAGAATGAGAACAAGAAAATAAATAAAGATGAAACTTACTTGCGACCCTGAACTTTGTTAGTAATGAACTGAAGAAGCTTAACAATAGAACCTTTTTGCAACCTTTTAGTATGAACCAGATCATTCTTTTGGGTAGCGAGCATTCCTTGCTCATAATACGAACCATCAGATAGTACGGCTCGGTATCTCTCAGTACAGGACTGAGTGGACTGAACAAGTCTTAGATCGATAACTTGAAGCACCGGTTGAAATTGAAAATTCTTCTGCTCGGCGAAACACATCTGCATTATCGCACCTGGTGTCAGATTCACGGCCATTTTCGCTTTTTCAAAATCACTTTGTCTTTTAATCCGATGAGAGGAAGAAAAAAACCCTAATTGATTTGGGGGAAACAATTGTGGATTTTTGTGATAGTGATAATGAAATTCGAAACCCTAAAATGGTTTTAAAGAAGGCGCCACAATTGAATCCGTTTTAATAAGAGAGGGAAGTTTATTCTTTGAAAAAAGGTATAGGGTTTGGTTAAATACCAAAAGTACCCCTGTTGTATGAATGGCTTCTTGAGTAAGTTATACGATAATACGAGTTTAGGGTTTAATTTGTGAATTTTCATGTGATCGTGCGTTGTTCCAATTTTTGGAATGAGTGGAATTGAAAAGTTCAAACATTAATAGAAAAAACATGGCATTTGTTACCAATTAAATTGGTAAATATATTGGCATTTCCCTTAAATTAAATACGGGGTGATATCAATAGAATTAATTGTAATTAAAACTAATTATCGTGAAGTAAACATGTTATTTAATTTTTAAATTATTAAAATCAAATTATTACTCCCTCTGGTCTTATATATAAACAAATTTACAACAAAAAAAAGTATTTAAATCTTATACTTCAGTTTGAGTGATACATTTGTGTCATGTATATTCTTCTTATCATATAATCTACGAACTTTCTCTCTACATGTTTATATTAGTTTAGTTTATTTTACATCATCTTTTCTACTTCAGCTTGAGAGATACATTTGTGTCACATCTAATCCTTTCAAACAAGCATTTTAAAACGCATTGCTTTTCTCCTTCAACTTGAATGATACATTTGTGTCTTATAAAATCCTTGAAGCCCTTCTCAATTTCAACTATCCAACTTGAATTCAATAATTTACATCTCCTTTTATTTCCCCGTTATGTATTACAGACCTATGATATTTAAATTGTGTGACCTGTGGTATGATATGGTCTCCAACTTTCACATTTATGTTAAAAAAAAAACTTCTTCTTTACATTCCATATACTATGTCTTACTTCAGCTTACGTGAAAGTCATGTGTTTCAAAAGCTCGTCTCCGAATTTCTAATATCTCGTTTAAATCCTTCTTTGGCTCTCCAAGTATGACTACATCATCTGCAAAAGAATATTTTTTTCCTTCGTCCATTTGTCCCTTACGTGTTTACACTAGTCGATACACTTTCAAACATATTTTGGATATCTCAAATATATGTATCTTATTCCCTTTCTTCTATAGGGTTTTGCACAAAATCTCCATATGAACTCTATAATACACCTTTTCCAAGTAAATAAAAATTAAGCGTAAATCTTGTTTGTTTATTGGATATTGTTGTATCGCATGTCATAGTAGATAAACCGTTTTCATGATCGACCTTTCGAACATAAAATAAAATTGATTCTCGGTTACTTAAATCTTTTTTCTTAGTTTTCATTCAGTCACTTTTTCTCACAACTTCATGTTATGACTCGTAAGTTTAATCCACCTATAATTTGTACAATTTTGTATATCCCCATTGTTTTTATAGATTTGAACAAAAATGTTTCTTCTCCATTCATTCGACATTTACTTTAACCTCATAATTTTGTTAAAGAATTTGGTGAGCTACCCAATGCCTCTGTCTCCAATAATTTCTACATTTAAATAGGTATGTTATATGGCTCAACCATCTATTATTACTCGTCATTTTCATTACTTCTTTTACCTTTTGTTTTTGAATATGACGATGGTATTATAGTTTTTGTTTTGTTTTGGATCAACCAAAGACCCAATATCAGGATACAATCATGCACAAGCCTAATCGGTACTATCCAACGTATATAGTCAACACACTTGAGATTGTATGTACATTTGTCTGATCTCCACTTTTCACTATTGTTCTGGATTGGACTGACAATTGCCCAACAATTGGGTAAGGCCCAACCCGGTCTAGATTTGGGCAAGGCCAAATAAGGAATATAGTCGTTAGTTATAGTTGTTGGTAGGGGTGTTCAAATCCAAACCAATGCAAATAAAAACCGCAAACCGATCCAAAAAAATCGAAAACCGCAAAAAAAAACGATTTCTTTGGATGTATTTGGATATCATTTTGTAAAAAATAATCGATTCGAATTGATTTTTAAAAACCAATCCAAACCAAACCAAACCAAACCGCATGTATATATATTTTTATTTATTTATTTATTTTTTATTAGTATATATCTATGTTAATTAATATTAGATGATACTTATTTTTTTAAATACTATTTATTAGTTAGATTTAGTCTATTCATTTTTATTTTTTTCATCTTGTAATATTAACTTTTGATATAGTATATGATATATTATATCAAACTTTCTATTAACTAGTACTTTTAGAATTTTAAAAAAAACTATAATTTGTAATTTGGATATCCAAAAAATCTATCCAAATTAAATCGCATGAAATTGGATTGGATCAGATCAGATTTTTTAAACCAATCATCCAAACCAAACCAAACCAAATCGCAAGTAAATTTATCTTTGGATCAGATGATATTTTGCTTCAAAACCGATCCAAACCGAACCGCGAACACCCCTAGCCATTGGGGACATCCCCCTCACGCTCTTGGCAGTTACCACTAGACCAATTGCCCCTCTAAAACTCACATAATTAGTTGGACCCGGTCATGGACCACGTACTCGCATATACCAGTCACATACCCTTATAAATACCCTCCCCATTTGAAGGATCAGGTATTCAATCCAATCCTACCCGATTCTACGATTTTCTAACACTTTTGTCTTATTTTCATCCTCACACTGAAATTTACTTGAGCGTCGGAGTACCTTGCAGGTACCCCACCACATTTACTCCACTGTTGTTGATGCCCTATGTTGAAGTCCACGGAGAACTGTCCGATTTGTTCATAATAGTAGCGGCATTTATGGGAAACTAACAACTTCCCCATCTTTCTTGAAACAAGATCCCGTCTTTTCAACCCAAGATCAAAGCATTCTACCATCTATTTTCGTCTTCATGGCTTCTCAGCTCAACGAAGTTATCAACAATCCCGTCATCATCCTTCTCAGCGAAGTCGACAACCCTAGCCACCGTGGAACTGCTCTTTACGATACTAACTACCAAGAAGGACACATTGCCTCTCCATCTTCTAACAATCTAAATGACACTCAATAACGCCAATTCCTATCCCTTTAGACGCTAACGCTGGAAACCAGACTCTCGTTGTTGCACTCAATAACGCCAACCTGGCCATCTTCCATTATAATGAGCACATACAAATGCTGGAAAATGACATTCGCTCCCCATCTCCCACAGAGAAACGTCATCATGGAGATACTAGCAGCCCACCTCGCCGATCACGGTTTCCTTCCCGAAAGCACAGGAAGAAAGATTCCAAAAATATCCCCCTCGCAGATCAACAAGAGCCAAAAGGATCCCGTCCAAAGAAGGCAAAGAAACACAACCGGTTCACTCCTCGGAAACCTCACTGCTCCCCGAACAAGAGGAGAAAAGATACCAAGAAGTCTCGCACGATGACCGCAACCGACAATGTAACACCCCATTTCTACCAGACGATTATTAATAAAATCATAGTTACAAAATTTCAACAAACCAATGGAATGCTACACTTAACAACTTAAGGCAATGACATTTAATCACATAGATATATAACATTGAAAACTCAGATGAAACAATAACAACATAATTTATCTTTTGAAAACAACTTTTATAATTAAGCAACAAATTCATAGTTTCAACTTTAATGACATAACATATTTATTCAACTTAAAATAACTTTCAAAATACAAGTAATTTTTCGAGTTCAACTTAAAAATTCAACAACTGAATGCGACTTAGAAAATGCACATGCATGTGGTACCATCGGAGCAGAACTCCCAACTTAAAAATCTGCCAATTAATAGAGGCATCGACAAGGTATAAGCCTTCAACTTAATTTTGCCAATCCAGACCAACTTACCGAGCAACAACTCCAACTTGATATGCTATGAATGCAACTCAACATGAATTTCAAAATAACAACAACAATAGTTATGTAACCACACAACAACAAACATTATTAATAAAATTATAGTTACAAAATTTCAACAAACCAATGGAATGCTACACTTAACAACTTAAGGCAACAACATTTAAACACATAGATACATAACATTGAAAACTCTGATGAAACAATAACAACATAATTGAGAAGGAGACAAAGACATTTTGGTATGTAAACAATGTTTCTAATATTTGTACCTGAAATTATCTTTGCTTCTATTACATGGTTGGCTAACCTAGTAACTGTCAATCGTGTACCATTGCAAAGCCCATCGGATTGATCCAAATTCCTTATCAACATGATGTTTGTGCCAATTTTCAACTTCAATGAATGGTTAGGCAATCCAGAAGTTTTTAGACAACTCAAGAATTCTGGTGTCAAATGCTCAAAAGCATTATTATCATTTGCTTCTGATCTATCAATAGAATCACAACTCAAGTATTCTTTACACTCACTTCATGAAAAATAATGTTTATTAGAGTATAAATATTTATATATTTGAAAAAAAAAGGATGCAACTATTAAATATCCTATTTAATAGTTCAAGTTATCTAAAATAGGCAATTTTAAAGAAAATAGTAAACATGAATCAGACATAACCATTTACATAGGATGAAATTAATCTATTTCCACAAACAAATAATAATAATAGAGATTAAAATATACCTGGAAGAAGATTAATTATGTAGTCATTTATGTCGTCAACAATTTCAATAATTGATGCTAGAATAGCTCGACATTGTAGAAAATCTGGATTTGTGTAATTCTGAAGTAGATTTGGATAGGTACTTGTAACAATTGGCTGAATTGGATCCACAAAATCTCTAATGAGTAGCTCTTCAGCAATATCCATTTCAACATAGCCATCATTGGGTTATGATACTTTCCCATTTCCAACTTGTAAAATCCAATATGAGAATAGCTTAATTTCTTCTAAGTTGGTTAAATTAGAACCGCTTTGCAACCTCATATTTTTTGTTAGAGTCAAAACTTTACAATGATCCCAAATATATGATGCATTTATTGTTGCATGGACAATATCTTACCTAGTACCTCTTGGTACAACAGGTAGAATTTGTCTGAAATCTCCACCAAAAATTACAACTTTGCCTCCAAAAATTTGTTGACATTCAAAGTCATCATCACTCATTATATCCTTCAAAGACTTATCAAGAGCTTCAAAACAAAACTTATTAGCCATAAGAGCTTCATCCCATATAATGAGTTTTGTTACCTTCAAGAGATTAGCAAGATTTGATTTTTTCTCAATGTTACAGATGGAAGATTCCAAACATGGAACTTGGATTTTGAATTTTGAATGTACAGTTCTCCCTCCTGGTAACAATAAACTTGCTATTCCACTAGATGCCACATACAACACAATATCTCCTTGACAATGCAAAGCAGCAGAAAGTGTGTTCCACATGAAAGTCTTTCTAGTCCCACCATAACCATATAAGAAAAAAACTCCACCATTTTGATTTGTGACAACTTGCATAACTTGTCTAAAAATGCCAAGTTGTTCATCTACAATAAAAAAAGAACACACCATCAAAGTTGAACATATGTTTCCTAAAATATACTCCATGAATAATATTAATATCTTAATAATAACAAAAACTAATGAAGGAATTCCATAACCATTTGTATCATGAATATGCTAAATATATAATTCCTATATTCTACTCCATGAACAATATATACTAACTACCGCATATGTGTTTAAGTTGATGACAATAAAAATGAACAACTATTATAATATGCTTAATAGAATATAGATAAATTTTATTGTAATAATTGTAAAATCAATACCCGTCAATTTTTGAAATAGATTATGGTAAATATCTTCTTGAGCTTTGATGTCATATTGTCTTTCATCATATATCAATCTATTTCCAAGAAAGTCAAGGACATAATTATTTGGATATGGAATTGACTTAAATTCTTTCAAACTTCTTCTATTTTTTTGCAGCTGCTTCTCAATTTCCACCAAAGTGAGTTGTTGAATATCTTCATCTGACAATGACAAATCCACAAAAACAAAATAAGGGTTAAGTAGTGGAAAAAAGAACGATGGTTTTTTCTACACACATAAAACTGATAAAGGAATAACAATGTTGTCAAAACCGTGTTGTAAGCAATTTTATGGAGGATAAACTATATAACTTATTGTGTCATAGTTAATTCACAATATGTAATAATTTAACTTGGAATTTGTGACAAAATTCTTTGTTCATGAAGAATCCCATATGATAAGTAGCACCAAGTGTTAAGCCAACCATGTTCTGGTAGATTCATTGAAGCTGATAATAACATTGTAACAAAAAGTTTGCGCAAAAATACTCCAGAACCACGGTTATAAGCCTCTTTTATTGCCTCAATGAACTCTCTGTCATCTTGTAGGAAGCCCATTGCAAAACATGCTTCTCTAAAAGTCTTGTGCTTGAACCCCTCAGCTGTCTTTAATTCATCATAAGATTTTGGCCCTTTATTCACAAACAATAACATCCTCATATAATACAATTCTCCGGTTGTTGGTGGGACCCAAATGAGTCGGCCAATTGTGTAACCTCTTTTACGTGGTTTTCAACACCCTTTCCTCTTGTCAAATACAAATTTTGACACAAATTTTCCATATGTTAAAGACCTTGCTTCTTCATATTTATCATTGGCGAGAAACCAAGAAGTAAACATTGATTCTATGACACTTGGTTTAAGTAGGAGAGTACCTATTTGCTCAAAATCTTTATAGTATACAAAATTCTCTCCTTCCATGTGAAAAAACAATCTTTCAACAACTGGTTTTCTACCATGAATTGAATAAGAAAATATTCTCTAGCAAGCTTCACTTGGCGGTACATATCGACAGTCAAGGTACTATTTGATTTCATCAATATTTCCATCTAGACCATTGTTATTTGGAACGATAACAACTGAGATCCTATCAGAACCTTTGTTGATGTATTTGAAAAAATATTTGATTGACGTACTATGATTGCACCACTCCATATTAATATGTGCCTCATATTTCATTAACAAACTTGGATTATGGGGTACAACATGACCACTATGCAACATGACTCCATTTTTCTCAATTGTATTACCTTGATCTCTCCTTCTATAAATTGGATACCCTTCTTGATCAACAATTGTGACATCTTGAAATTTCTTAGGATAATACTTTTAACACTTACCATCCTTCATGCATGGGAATTTAGGATTTGCTATCCCACAAGGTCCATGTACCATGTGTGTTTTCACCAGATTATACAGTTTTGGATGTTTCAATGGATTGGGAACTTCAGTAGAAATGATTTTGTCAATGTCTTTAGGAGCGGGATATTTGTTTGATGGATGCAAGAAATCAAAATGTGTGCATGTGGGAGACCTCTCTTTTGGAACTTAATTGTGTACATATCTGTAAATAAGATCAAATGTTAAGGAAAAGGATAATGTAACCATTAACCTCATAAGTTCATAACCTACATATCCTCAATAATAGTACATGCATTTATATAAGATCATAACCTACTCAAATTAAGGAAATAACATCATAACCTACCTATTATCAATTATAGTGCAACCATTTATATATAGACTATGGTTAAAGTAAAAAGAGCGGAAAAAAGAAAGAAATGGAATACTTACATGCGAGAACCTTGCCTAAAACACCTTTCTTTGTCACGTCCGCCAGGAGGTTATCAAACTTCATTTTAAATATTCTAGCAATGATATCATGTCTATCTTGTGGTTTCAAATTCAGAGGACCAAACAATCTTTGAATCTCAGACCAATTTGGATTACATGTAAAATAGTAATGAAAAGATTCGGAAAACCAACTTTACTACAAATTGCCGTGCCATCATAGTACAACTGATCCATAAATCTCCGACTACCAACATAAGATGATGGTAAAACCATTCTTTTTCCTATGTTTGATCCTTGTGTTTGATCTTTCTCGGTATGTAGACTTGTATACTTTGACACTCTTAGCTTGGATTGATTTTTTCTGATCCAATTCAATCTCTCTCCTTCAAGCATTGTGTAACCATCCACCAAAAATTGTTGAAACAATCTCCTAGATGTTAGCAATGTTTTGGCCTCATGACACCTAATTTGTATTCTAAATGCCAACTGACCGACAAAACATTACTGATATATGTCTAACATATCATGACATAAGACTTTGTTACCTTCATTTTTGTTTCTCATATATGCACGCTCTTACCCCTCACCCAACCAATTTGTCCATCATTCATGTTGCTATCAACAACTTAGTTGAGTATAAAACTTCAATAATTAATTCACCTCACTAAGTTTTATGTCTCAGTGGTCAATCAAAACAAAAAATAATAGAATTGTTTTTATTGGTTTTAGAAGCTAAAATGTTGGCTGAATTCAAACATAAAGATATAAGCTAACAAATATCAAGACAATATGGAAATATAAAGTCATAAAGATATAATATGCTGGTATATGTGGTTCATTTAACAAATATCAAGACATAAAGATATCTAGGTACACTTATGAGCAAATATGTTGGACAAATCTGTAGGACAGTGGTCATGTACATAATACCTCAATCATGAGCAATGGGCAAAGATCCATGAAAGCATAGTACGACCTAACTAATATATCTACTTCATTTATGATATCGCACCTTTTTCATGAAAAAATTGTTTCACACCTTTTTCATGATTTCTCTTAAATCGTGTGCTGGCATTCTAACATATTGAATACACACATTGTCCCCAAAAATAAAACATCTGGTATTGCCATCATGTTTGACCTTAATTTCGATCTTATACCTAATGAAATGGTTGAAATACATGATATATTAACCAACGTGATTATATAAGGTTCTTAGGACATTTATATAGTAACAAAGAAAGATGTACTTACTTGGTGAGTGGTGGAGGACTCTTTTCACAACATGTGCATATAAATGGCTGCCCTGGAGATTTGTTAGTTTTGTTACATGCTCAACATTGCTCATAGTACCAGCCAAACCTACTTGATTTGAACCTCTGAGTGGTTCCAAAAGTGTTGCAAAAAATTTGCTGCAAATGAACATGACATGAGATGTTACACGACAGTTGCAATTGCGAAAAAATGAAGGAAACATGTAGCATAGGAACTAAGGAACTTACTTCTTGAAGAAGGATGATTTCTGCTATGGTTTTGACATCATTAGTGTAAGATAAAGATCGATCCACAAATGACCCTTGTGATGCAGAAGGTTGGGAAAATGGCTGTGAAAGAGCTTGTGAACTCACATTGTCTCCCAATCTAAGGAAAATTGAAATATTAAATACATAAATATCCTATTGACTAAAAGGCTTAAATGGTATTTCCTTACTTAGATTTAAATGATATGACTCGTGGATGAATAAAATCAAGAAGCATTTTGGAACCATTCCAGGCATTAGAGAGGTACAATTTTCCGGTGGCTGCGAAAAATACAATGTCATAACTGTAAGAGTAATATAAGAGGCAAAACACAACTTAAAAGTTGAAGAGTGAAATAAAATCTTCAAGCATTACTTGAACTCCGTTGGCACATGGCATGAGTGATTATCATTATAGTCTGGCCATGGACGGTATTCTCTGTCGAGTATGTCATGAACTAATTGGCATATACTTCCCAAAGTGTAAAGTCTATTTCAGAACCATTAATAATAAAGGGATATAAGACATTAATATATATCTAAGAGAAATTACCAAAAGAGATAAATAAGTTATGATATGATATATACATTTCATTCGATAAGATAAGGTTGACACAAGCCTTTTTCCCGCCTCCTACAACTTGACACTTTACTACGCGGTGAAGTACACCAATGACATATGTTTGATAGTAAGGACAAAAGGTTAGTATATTGATTTTCACAAACATGTAATGATGTAGGTCATGATAAAACAAACGTCAAATACCATATAAGCGGTTAACTTGGAAATCTTCGTGTAAGAAATCGACGATGGCTTTGAAATGAAATTGATGTGGTGGTATTTCTGGTATGTCAACCATGGTTACAGTGGTCCCACCATTGAAAAAAAGCTTTAAGGGATTGTCACACGTTTTCAAAGGAATGTCGTTGTTTAAAGGGTCACCATTATACACCATATAAGTCTGATGTTCTTGTAACCTTTGTTTCCATAAATCGAAATCTCTGTGGCGGGTAACGACGTGTATTTTATCACACTATGAATGAAATACTATGTTAGTACATATTTGAAGTGATTTGGAAGTTAGATAACATTTATAATTGTTCTGGACTGGGCCGCGAGGATATATAGGGGCACGGCCCAATACATGTCGGGCAAGGGCCCATACGCTCGAGGAGGAGAACCTCTCGGGCAAGTCACCTGCTTATACGACGGGCATGCACTAAAGACGGGCAGAGAGCATGTCTGCCAGCTCATCTGCCACGCCACCCAACTGCCCTTTATTATCTCCTGAAAGATAGGGGCAGTTGGACCAAGGGGTAGATCTTTTGTCTAAGTTTTCACGCTTCTTACGCGTCCCTTGGCAGTTCCTCCATAGGCCTAGCTAGATTAAACCCATTGAGGGGCCTTGTCCCAGCGTTGGGGGCACATTATAAATACCCTTTCTTAACAAAGGGGCAGGTATTCTCACTCATTCTGAACTAAACCTTACTATTTTGTACCTCTTCTGACTTAAGCATTGGAGTGCTTTGCAGGTACACCCCCTCCCTCACTTCATTCTCTGGCCCGTTCATCAAGTTACTGGAAGGCTCTTCTGATCAGGTGAGATCAATAATGATAATGCATTCCTTGCTATCTTGGATGACTAACTCAAAATGTTAATGTCCATTACGCTCGGTAACGATCCACAAATCAATGACACGGATGACAAGTTTCCATACATTATTTCCTTTATTCAAATCAACAATCATAATGGGTGCTCTAGACATGGTGATCTGAAAAGCAACAACCAAAAAAACATCATCAAACTTATAAAAACAAAAAATAACAGAGATTTCATGTCTTGTACTAATATTCTAAACTATTTTCTTGTTCGGTTATAGCTCATTAACAAAAATCTTCCACAAAGACATGAAAACCAACAATAATAAAAAATTTCTTGTTCTGTTATAGCACATATATGTAATAACAGAGAAACATTTTTCTTGTTCTGTTATAGACATGAAAATACAAGGACCAATTTTAACTTTATAATCATAACACATAAAAAATAGAACTTTCAAATTTAGCTTTATAATCATAACACTAAAAAAAATAGAACTTTCAACCATAACACTAAAAAAATAGAACTTTCAAACATAACTCAGTTTTCAACAAATGTCGTAGCTTTTAGAAAAACGAAACGACAAAGGTCGTAACTTTAGATATATTCATCACTCGGTTAAAAAAGTATGATGTGCAGATAGAGATACGACGAAGATAGAAGTCACGATGTGCAGGGACGAGAGAGACGACAAAACTGAGGAAGGGAAAGAGACGAGAAAGGTAGAAACTTTTACCTTTTGGGAGCACTTGCAATCGAGAGGAGGAAGGAAGAAATGAGAACGGAGTTGTAAAGAGAAGCTCTGAAGTGAAGTGAGAAGTGTGTATGAAAATAGACAACAGAGAGAAAGATATATTGGGCAACTTAAAAAATGTAAGAGAAAGGGAAAATAAAAATCAATTGAGACCAATATATTATTGACATGTGGAACAAAGAAAGATTCTTAAGAAATCTAGCATAGTTGAATATGTTGTTTACGGTAGTGTCCTTAGTGAGGCAAAAATAATTTTTGGAGTAAGGACAATTTTATAAAAATGGTAGCATTGTATAGTAATGGGTAGGTAGTTGAAATTGACTAAAACTCAATTTTTAAAATAGAAAATATATTTTAAAATAGAGATAGTCCGATCTAGATCCAACGTTTGAAAAATGGTGATATTGCGAACGATCTTCTTTCTTAGTGCAGGGAATCACTATCCTTTCCCTATGACAGCACACACAAATATCTCTCTACTCTTTATTCCCCATTTTCAACATCACTCCGATCACCGGATTCCGGTGACCGGCGTCAACACCACATATATTCCGGCTACTCCTAAACCCTAACCGTCACTTCCTTCATGGATTCTCACTCCCAATCTGAGCAACCAAACCCTCCTAAGAAGAACCGCAGCATCACCGCTTTCGTAATACTGCGATGGTTTATCGCAATTCTATTACCCTTCCTTTTATTGTTCTCTGTTCCCTTTCTCTTGGGTTTACTGCTTCTCATCCTCGCCGATTTCTCTGTCCCTAACCCCATATCTCTCCCATCACACTGCAAAATCGTCTCCACCGGTTAGTTTTATATTCTTCTTCCATCATGTGTTTTTCTATCAGCTTTCAAGCTTAGTTTCATTCTTATTGAAATTAGTTAATCACTTGAATTTGAATTTGAATTTGAAATTAACCTACTTTTAGTTGAAAATAACACTTACAAGTTTGGATTAAGCTCTTTAGATTCAGTTAAGTAAGTAACCTCAATAGTTCATGAATGAATCAACCAGGAAAGTTAAGAAGTTTATATTTTTATACTTATTTGATTATTAATACTCATTTAGTTTGAAGTTCAGTTTTGAGAAGAATTGGAGTCTTTTTTTATTTTGTAATTCAATCTAAGTTGGCTGTTATTATTTTTCTTACAGGTGTTGATATTAGATCATCTAAGATTTGTGAACTCGGATTGTTAGATTATAAAGCAAAGGATGTTTTTCGTCATTTTGAAAGAAGCAAATTTCGCTGCCGATATGATTACTATTGGGCTTCAGTATTCAAGGTTATTATAACTTGTTGCCAATTTAGGTATTGTTTATTCTTATATAAAAGAAAAATATATATTATTTGCTAGAGGAAAAACAAGGCACACGTAAGATGGGAGATCAGATTCCGTCTTAACAATGACTATTAAAAAGAAAATAATATCAACAAAAGTTCATTGTGAAGGAGATTGTCTTAAAGAAACCATAGTCAGATCATCTGGCAACTTTTTATTGATAGCTTATTCCAAACAAAAGTGGTTGCAGAACAATTTGAGAGAAGTAGAATGCTATTTCTGAGCTATAGTGTCATGAAACATTAAGAGTAATCCGTGAAAGGAGTTTTATGCTCTGTATCCGTGTATATGAACTTGTAGCATAGCGATAGTACTATTAATCCTTTTACTTACCTCTGTCCAAACCAAAAACTTGACTGTGTAGGTGTTAGTTATTATCATTGAATAACATCCAATGTGATCTTTCTTGCTTTGTATGCTTGTTTCTTTTAATTCAGAATCATACACAGTTTTTTCGTCTTGTTCAAGTAACACATCAGTCTATACATAAAATATGCTCACATATATCACAACCAATTAATTGTGCCCATTTAAGCAATTAGCTTATATATAGTCTATCCTTTATTGGTTATGATAACTATAAATCTAGGTAATTTTGTTGTATTGTTGTAAATAGTTTATGTTAACATTGTTTCAGGTGGAATACCAAGATCACTTTTCAGGTCAGAGGCAAGTTGCGTTTGCCGAGGCTCCGAGTGAAGCCCTTCCTCTTTATTGTAGGCCTAACTTTGGTGCTGCATGGTTGACGCAGTACAAATTTAAGGTGGGGCTTTCAATTTGTGGTCTTTTATACTATGGTTATAAGTAGCTATGACAGTCTTTTATAACTTAATATTATCTTAGTGTGTCTTAGATTTTCCATAAGTTTAGGTTAAGGTTAGGTTTCTTATTTCTTAGTTATTGTCATGACTATTTCCCTATTTGATTAGGATTTGAAGCCTTGTATATTATATAGTTAAGGGTTAATGCTTAGTCTTTTCTTTTCTATATCAAATCATATTCATCAAGCATATCAAACCATACTTATATTCCAAGTCATTCGCTTACTTCTTTATCTAAAACCAATTTCAACATGGTAATGGTATTAAAGTGGTACCATCCTCAACGATGTTTTCTATCACTATTCCGTTGCCAAGTTTTATTATGATTGAGAGTGAGACTCTACTATATTTGTATGCAAATTGCAAAATCTTTTTATAACCATCTCTCTCCTACCTCAAGTTTGTGTTCTTCTCAGTGCACACACCACATTCGTAATGCTGCTGGTCAAGCTCTGTCCTGTAGGTTTATGGTTCTATTGAGACCAGATTCATCTTGTGGATCTCTCATTTGACTTTTGTTTCACCACTGTTTATTGTTTAGGTGACACTTCCACGCGATCTACCCAGATCTATCCATGTTTACTGTATTCAATCTACCATTGAATGTGTTTATTTGAAAACACTGATTTTGTCATAGTTACAGTTTGGCACGGTTTCTCATATACGGTTCAGAACTAATTTTGTATCAGTTGCAGTTTGATGATTGTTTTGTCATTGTTGATGTTTTGTCTCAGTTGCAGTTTTGATGATTGTTTTGTCATTGTTGATGTTTTGTCTCAGTTATAGTTTGGTTAGTACTGGTTTTGTCTCAACTGTGGTTTGATGCTAGTTTCTGTCCTAATTAGGGTCTATCCCTAACTTTCTATTTTAGTTGCAATCCGTCCCAACTATTGTTCCAAACGTGATCTAGCTCTGCATACGGCTCTACTGAGTTTCAATATCAAGTTATATTTTTTCTTTTCTTTTTATCCACATGTACATTTGAAACAAGCATCAAACTTAGTAAATTTTAGCTTAAGGAGTGAGTGTTGGAAGATTTAAATATTTCTTATAATATCTTGAGATTGTCTTAGTTTCTTAAGCTTAGAGCACCTTAGGACTTAGGTTATCACTTGAGATTAGTTTTCATATCTCTTAGTTATTTATTTATTATCATGATTTATTTTCCTATATGATTAGAATTTGAAGTCTTGCATTTCATTATTATACTTAAGGATTTGTGCTTGGTCTTTTTTATATCAAATCATAATCATCAATCATATCAAGCATTTCAGAATTCGAAGTCTTTAAATTCTCTTGCTCTTTTTCTAAAACCCCATAACTTCAACAATGTTATCAAACAGAACCTCATTTACTATGTTCAAACATCGCAGTGATGTCAGATACAGTAAAAGTTAACAATTCTTACTACTTACCAGTTCGCCGGAGGTCTTTGGCATTGTTATGTCATTTTTATTTTCTCTTCCTCCTTTAATTGTTATGTCATTTTTATTTTCTTTTCCTCTTTTGTTATATTAGGTAAACGAGACTTATGATTGCTGGTACACATCTGGCATTTCAAAAGTGCATTTATATCAAGACAATCTCTTCGGTTGCCGTGCCAACGAGCAGTCTACTATCGAGAAGATTGTACAATATTCTACCCAGTGAGTACTTTACACTATCTTCCAAACCCACTTAATATTTGATTGCGTATTTGCTGTGATACCATCGTTTAGATAACTTAACTAAAGATGGATTGTATTGTGAGAATTCATAATTTAATGCTTGCAAGTAGAACATTATGACTTAACATTCTGTCAATGTGCATATAGAGATCTATGTATGTGTATTTGGGAATACTTCAATGTTTTTATTATCCTATCATTTAAATAATGCATGTATGGTATATCAGGGCCATGGAGACGATAAATTATTGGTTTTCAGATAAGAGAAGGAGGGCCCAATTTTGGAGGTGGGAGATAATAGCTGGTGCCATATCTGGATTCTCAACAGCTTTGATCTCCATAACCTTTATTATGTTCCTCAAACAACTTCTATCTTCAGTACACCGACCGTTTGCAGCATGGATATTTTCTTGGCGTGTCAATGCTATTCGCATCAGGCGCGTGTGTTTTCTTATTGCATACTTATCTTTTGTGGCTTGGTTAGCTATTGAATATGGGAAGAGGCTTGGTCTCACAGATATTTTCAGATTCCCAATATTCTAGCGCTTATTTTGGCGAAGTGCTATGTCCTTTTGGTTGAATCCCTTGTAATATTATAATTGGAGCGGGTGACATTCTTATCCCATCGGCATCAAAAAGGAAGTCGTGTATAGTTCGAGCGGTAATTACAAATGTAATTGTTTTAATTAAACAGACTCAGCTCTTGTTATTACTTCTGAAAAATATATAAAGTTCTACAGAATTGTCTTGCATCAAATATACCCTCTTAAGTTCCTGTTACAAATGACAGTGAGTCACAAACATACTTCAGTTAAAAATGTTGTAAAAGTCATTGTGGTGGCATTTGGATTGATGGAATGATTTTTGTGGAAATGTGTGCTCCATCAGGGTCTAATTAAGCTCATGTTTACTTGAGGACTTGGCAACTTCTTCTGTGTAACAAAATTCCCTTTTTATTAAACAATTCAGTTTCTAAGATGTTTTAGTAATTGTGAAGCATTAAGTGTAATAATGGAAACAGAAAACAGTAGAAGATCATTTGGATGAACAAATAAGATACCTGTTATATTGATGAAAGAAAACTCGGTTATTTTTGTTAGACAACAAACAGTTTCAATAAAACATACCACAACCAAACTTTATCCATTAAGGGAGGTTGACTATATAAATCAAATTATGCTATATGTTTTAGATATTAAGTGAGGTTGAGTGCATAGATTAAATTATAATATAATGTTTTTAGATATTAAGTGAGGTTGACTATGTTTTTATATTACAAATTCAGTATATTTAAATTGTGTAACTTGTGGAATGATATGATCTTCAACTGTTACCCTCTAAGTTATAAATGTTTTTTCTTTGCTAAACTTACATTTTATATATTCGGTCTTGCTTTTGTTTAGACGAAGGTCGTGCATTTCTAAAGTTCGTCTCCAGTCTCATTTAAATTCTCTTTCGACTCTCCAAGTAGAATTATATCATCTAAAAAAATATATTTTTCGGTGTTAGCTCTTGAATGTGTTCAGTGAGTACATCAAAATAAAAAGGTAGGGGCTTAAGGTTGAACTTTGATGCAATCATGTTGTAATGAAAAAAGCGTTTATCTCTCGACCATGTGTCTGCACACTAGTCAAAACTCTATTTATATATATATATATTTTGTGTGAGATATTGGATAGAACTCTAGTTTTAGTATGTCATCGAAGTTTATTCACATGCTGATATCGAAGTAATGCGTGTTGTAGTCGAAGTTTGTTCTAACATGCATTAGTCACTATTGCTAGATTTGTTAGTATATTGAATTGTACCTTGCTTGGAAGCCTAAATTGTTTAAGTTAACTTGTATCCTAAGTTGACTTGTAATGAGTAATTGTTAAAAAAACCTATTAGATCAGTGTGTTAGTTTTATTATAAATAACATGTTATTCTCTGATATTTTAATATGGAAAAATAGGAAGATAAAATCCTAATTCAAAAGTGAGAGGATTATTTGTTATTTTTGTATACTTGTAATCTTGTTTTAAGAGAAATGAAAGAATGATAGTTTATAACCAAATACTTGTTGTTATCCTTGTTTTATCCTAAACCCTAACGTTTGTGGGTTTCTTGATCGCAAAGAAACTGTTTATACTTTGTTTTTTAGGGCATCCGATTCACAACATCTTGGATAGCTCGAAATAGGCAATTCTCATCATTTTTTTCTTTTGGTTTTTTCAGAAAATCTCTTGAAAATCTACGTCTTTTCCAAGTCAATAAAAATTAAATGATAGTCTTGTTGGTTCATTAGATACTCATCCATCGCTCGTCATAGTAGATAGATTACTTTTATGATAGATCTCCCATACATAAAATCAAATTAATTCATAATAATTTGAGTCTTTTTTCTTAGTTTCCATTCAATAATTATCTCTCATAACTACTCAGAAGTTTATTCCCCTTGTATAAAAATTTTATACTAGTTGCATGAAATTGAAATTAAAATGTCAGTCATCCTAGAACATATTCATCTAAGGATTCATTTCCATGCAGTACCTCTGATAATATGCTTAAGCATTAGTCTAATATACTACTAGCATTTGGACAAATTTTCCAACAAGACATTGAGGTTGGTAAATACACTGGACCATGTTTAAATTCATCATATTCATTTATTTGGCTCCAATCCATTGTTCATACTCCTCAAATTTTGAATAACAGCCACATTTTATCAGATATACAATGTCACACTAATAACTCAGATTCCATGCATTTATGTTTTGCTAATTGATCAATGTTTTACTTTTACCTAAGCTTTTTCATCCACAACTTAACTGTGGTAATATTTTAATCTTCTCTGAGCACTGCATTGTTTCTGAAGAGGCAAAGGACAGATATGAAAACCACAAAACATTAAATCTTTCCAGTTTCTGCTAAAAGTCTTTCGATCTCTTCGAGTAGGCGCTCTTTTTCATCCGCCAACTCTTCATTCTGCTTCTGAAGATCCTCTATCTGCTTTGTTTGTTCAGAATCCTTCCTGAAAAATCATATTGTATGCTTATTTCGCATTCAAAAGTTTATTAACAGATAAAACCGCATTACTGTTTATCTTCGTAGGAACTTATTTCGATTACCTATTCATGAAGGACAAATTAAGCTTTAGCGATCGAACTTCCTTCTCAAGGTTTTCGCATCGCTTCATGACAGCTTGCATATCTGAGGGAATTGTAGGTGTCAAGTTTCTTTCCTTTGCCTCAGCCATTCTGCATTACAAGGTTATTAAATTAGAAACATGCATGCAATAAGAGACTCTTAATCTATTTCTAATGATAATTTTACGTACTTTCTCGAGCGCTCTACTCTTCGCTTTTTTGTGGTGTCCACCTTGTCATCTGCATAATCATTTGGTTAGAGAGGAACAAAGGTAGTGTAGTGAAGACTTATGAACCAAAACTTGTTCAATGAATAGATGGCTACCTGAAACAGCTGATGTTACAGATCCATATCTCTCTAGTCTTTTCCTCTGCACAATTTAGCCCCGAAAAATTTAAAAAGTAGTCGAAATTTCTAGGTAAACCGATAGTTCTAAGCAATACATGTTATTATAAGAGTAGGTTATTGAGTATACCTTCCTGTCGTCTTTCAGATTATCCATTATCTGTTCTCTGACACCTGCATTACGAAAAAATGTTAATTATACCTTAATGAACGCGATGCAAGATTCAAAATATTCGATGAACAATGATTTAGGTAGACTAATACAATTCAATAATCGCGTACTAGTTTAATACCTTTGGCTCGATTTTGAGTGCTTTCTCCTACTTGTTTCCATGAGCTATCACAAAGAGTTTGACTAGAATTGCTAGGACCTTCACAAGCATCTAAACCAGATGAGATTACTGGTGCAGCAGCAGACGATTCACTTTGAGAAGGTTCACCGGAAGCCGTTCCACCCTGTATTTGGTTCGCCTGATTTGCAAAACCCTCTAAGACAAAGTTTGCAGCTCCTTCAAGTGTTTCAATGACTCCACTATCCTTAACTTGATCTGTAAAATCTCCTTGAACATTTACTAGCTTTTGATGATTCCAATTTTCTTGTCCTTCATTGAAACCAGATTGGAAAAGAGGCTCTCGAATGCCAAAAATTTCGTTTAGGCCGTCTTCTGCAGCATCTTTCTCGACTTGGCATTCGAGTCTCTTGCGCTGTAATGTACCTTTTAGCATACTTACACAAGATGAAACTTTATCTACATCAACCAATTGTTGTGTGTTGAAGGTAGACGAAGACGAGTTCGATGGAGACATGAATGAGCCCTTTTGACTCGGTATTTCACACATGGAAAGGTAATCAAAACCATTGAAATGTGCAAGTTCTTCTTTTATAATGTTAGCATCATGCTTAGGAGCCATGAACATTGAATCCAATCCTTGTGGTGCTTGAGTATTTTGCATTTCGGTATACCTTCGCCTACGAAAAAGCCTGACAAATTAAGCCTAGTTTGGATAACCAACTTAATCGAATAAACTAAAACATCTAAAAGGTGCGAAAAGGATACCGCAATTCAGAAGATCGGCTTCTTGTCATTCGTTGATCGGTAAGAAACCATGCCTGCATTGATAATGAAAAACATCTAATGACTATGAAGATTAATCGAATCAAGTCTTCAACAACAAGAGTTTGATATTACCAATACCTTGGCCAGAAACAAGTTACCAGATTGCAATTCTCTATCAACAGGTTCTCTGACGAAAATCGACAGAAAAACTAAATTACAACTTTTTCAATTAAATGGAAGGAGCAATAATCTCTAGTCAAAATGTTAAATCACATGAATAAAACTAGGTCTACAAATTACCTTATCGGAAAATTGAAATCGCCCGAAACATTATTTGTCAAAAAGCTATTTTGTAAGCATGATTTATCATTGTTTCTTCCTTCTGAAGCCACACCAACATGTTGCTGATTAGACACATTAACTAGTTCAGTGGAGATTCTGCAGTTACATATTGCAATAGGGTCACAAATCAGAACTTATGCATCAGAAAAAACATAAAATCGTCACGAAAAAATCGCCGATTAATACTTTAGAATATGTAATATTTCATTAAACTTTTCTGTTAAAAAAAGTTCATATTTCATCAACATATACTCACCTCTTCGATAATCGACTGTTAAGTCCTATGCTCGTTGAATTGTATCCCTAATTTCGGAAACAAAGATACATAAATTGTAATCAGAAATGTTAAAAGAAATCTCTGATCATATGTCATGTAGAAAGAAAACTACCTCTTCATTTGTTAGCCAGCGTTTGAAAAGCTCCTCGCTATCGGCGCGAAAGCTTTGAGAAACTGTCTTGAATCCTAACATCTCCATGGTAGGTACTGGCATACCAATAGGACTCTCCATCACTGTCTTCAAGAACAACTCTTCACTTGAATTCTTGTATAAACCAGAAAATCCTCTCCCTTCCATTTCAACCAACACTCGAAAGCTTCTTGAACTGGTTTTCAGCTTAATCTATGAACTGTTTTAACATAAAAGCATATAGAAACAACTAATTAACATGCAAAAGTTAAAGGAACATGTTCAAAGTAAATAATTTTTCTGTCATTAGAGTTAATAAATAAGTATAATAGAGAAGTGGCATCAAAGAGTGAAAAAAATACTCGAAAGATTCGATGTAGCATCGATTTGTCTCTTGTGTAGAATGAAAGAGAAAAGATTGAGGTGGTAAAATGGAGTGTTGAAAGGTTGGAAACCGTGTGTGGAAAATTTGATGGGCAGGTTTAAAAATGAGAAAAGTTTGTAGCTTTTGAATCAAGCAAAGAGAAGAATTTTGATTATTTTAATGACAATTTGGTCACCTTTGGACATTAAACAAATGAAGATGATGTAATTGGATAATGATGTTGAGGAACATTGATTGGTTGTTTTTTGTTTTAAAATAGGAAGCTGTTAAGGTGGTGCTTTCAGTGTCTGCTAAGAATACTTGAGCAATGTTTGTTCATCTCACGTCCATGATTTTCTTCATAGGACTATGGAAAATGCATTTTGCTTGTAAAAGTGTTTTGTGATCTAATGGTTTTACAGAAATATTTACTACACTTGAATATTGGTTTATAGATTCAACTGGTTAGAGAATAAAATAGTGCTTGATGATGTTTTACAAACATGCATGTACCTAGACACACTTGAACAATTATTAATTTATATAAGACTGTTGCAACTCTATGTTGGTTACTTAATTTGGTTGGGACAAAAAGATAAGGACATTATTAAGCATGTCTCCTTCAAGTGTATTTAATGTGAGGTTTAAAATTTAAAATAACATTTTGACAATAAAATGAGTTGTAAGTGGGAAGTTTAAAATTTAAAATAACGAATATATGATTTCAAACTATTCTGTAGATTATATAGTCGAATTCCAAGGTTTAAAGGTCTTGAAACATTTTTCAAGGACATGTGATAATTTTGAAGTGTTTAGTCAAACTTTATCTAATACATTACGAGCAAGGCCGATCAAACAACTACAACAACAATCAAACTTTATCCTGGGGTAAATTACATCAACTTTTGTTATAATATTTTATTAATAACTATACTTATATGCAAATCGTTAATTTCAAGATTTTTTTAATAACTTTTCTTATATAATCTATTCTTCTTACCACATAATCTATAGATCTTTTTTCTATATATTTAAACTATCTAAGTCTATTTTTCATCATCTTTTCTACTATAGGTGCTACCTCAACACTCTTTAATATTGTCATTTATAATCTTATCATGTTTAGTCTTACCACATGATCGTACCTAGAGATCAGACTCCTACGACTGTTGAGGTGGACTTTCAACCCTGCTCGTGTGAAGTGGAAGGTGGGGGTGTATCTGCAAGGTGCTCCGATGCCAAAGTGAGTATGTACACAAGAGCAAAACAAGTACGAGTATATTTTTGGGGAGAAGATTGAATACCCGACCCTCTCAAATGAGAGGGTTTATATAGAAGACCCCCAACGCATGGTCAATGGTTCTTATTTGGGTCTGGATCGCGGATCCGCCCAAATAAATAATTGCTAGAACTCAATCGTCGGACGAGGATCCTGACCGTGACGGTATGGCGGACAAAGAACATCACGACCAGGATCTGTCCTGATCGGATCTGAGCGGTTCCTGACATGAGTGGGCAGTGTAACGCCCCAAATTTTATTTAATTATTTAATTGGATTTGTGGTATTTTTGGCGTGAATAAGATGAATTATATTATTTAGTATGATAATAATTTAAATGAATCATATTACATTGAATGGTTATCTTATTGGATAATTAAAATACTTGGAAAATAAAGAGAAAAGGGTAGATTGGTAAATTAGTGAAGGATAATGAGGGTAAATGAGGTAAACTATAAGTTGGGTCTAAGGGGTTGAGTTGGAAATAAGAAAAAAGGGAAGTTTAGTCGTGTTTTTGGGTGAACGATAGAAGGACAGTGAAAAGAGAGAAGAATGGTAGGAGAAAGTGAAAGGCTTGAGGAGAATCCGCGGAGAAGAAGAGATTGTTCATCAAAACTAAGGTAACGGTGTGATTCTTCTGTCTCTCAAGGGTTAAATAATGGGAATTGGTGTAGTATTGTTGATTAGAGGAATTAAGGGTTTAAATGATTTGGATGAGAATTGTGTTCAATTGATTGTAATTATTGGTGTTGTGTGATAATTGATGAATTAGATTGATTTAGAATGTTAGGTGTTGTTGTATGTGAATTATATGAATAATTGATGCATTTTGATGTTATAGAAAAATTGGGTTTTATCGTGCTCAGACACGGGCCGTGTCCCACGACACGGGCACCCGTGTCAGCCTTCTAGAGAGATTAAATATGATTTTTTTTGCTTCAGTGTGCTTGACACAGGCAGTGTCACACGACACGGGCACCCGTGTCAGACCACTGTATCTCTGAATTTTACTGAGTTTTGAGGATGGTGGCGTATGTCTCTAACACGGGTCGTATCATAGGACACGGTAGGTCGTGTCAGGTGTCTGTTTTTGTGATTATGATGACTTGTAATGCTTCTTCATGCCGATTTTTGTAGTCGATTTGGTTGTTGATGTACGGATGATAATACATGATTGTTTTGATGAATAGTTGATGTTTATGAAAGAGATGATGCTCATGTTGACTTGTGTTGTAGTATGCTAAAATATGAATGATGTTGATAAAAATTGTTATTGCTATGTGTTGTAGTTGTTATCGTTGTTAGTGCATGACTTTGGTGTTGATAAATGTTGATGTATTTGTTGATGTGTGCATGAAGTTGGTGTTTTTAGGTGTCATCGTTGTTGTTGTTATATGTTGTTGTAATTGATGATGCATGATGTAGATGTTGATTGAAGTTATATGATGTGGTTTCATGTTGTTGTTGCCCTTGTAGTTATATGTCGTAATAGTTGTAGGGTATTGATATATGTTGATGATATATGCTGCTAATATTGTTAATTATTGTTTTTGTAGTCGTGGTAATATGATGTGGTAGTTGGTAGGTGTTTATGTATGTTGTTGATACATGTTATTGATGTGGTTATGTGTTGTTGATGATGCTAATACATGATATCGTTGATATTGTATGTTGTTGATACATGTTATTGATGTGGTTATGTGTTGTTGATGATGCTAATGCATGATATCGTTGTTGTTGTATGTTGTTGATGATGCTAATGCATGGTATAGTTGTTGTTGCATGTCGTTGATGGTGTTGTTGTGTGAGGTTAAAGTTGTGGTCATTGCATATGTCATCGGTGTTGAGTGACATGTTGCATAGTTGTATATGAAGGAAAATTGCGATCTAAACGCAGCGGAAAAACAAAATTTCCTTTAGTGATCCTTACGAATGAGCATGGTCAGTGATAGAATCGTTACCTCTTTGTGGCGATTCAGATCTTTGATGCAGCGATCACAAGCGTTGATGAAGTGCAACGCCTCTACTCAGTCCACACGAACAGCTTCCGGTCACAGTGCTAGCTGCTTACGAACGGAATTATTTGAGTGAGAAAAGAGAATCAAAAACGAAATTGCATCAAGTAAAAGCTTCATCACAAGGGTTCCTTTTATAGACTCTCTTGTGGGCTGCGGGCTAAAAGCCCAATTCACATGATCCATAATAATATTATATATTATTATAATAACTATTATTATAATAAATATATTTATTTTATTATTATTTTATAACCATTATAAAATAACAATAATTATTATTATATTATCCGAATTTCTATTTTTCACTTAAGTGCACCGTACCTTACGGTGTTCCTTTGATTTCTCTATCTCTCATCAAACTGTCCTTATGTGTGTGACCCTGTAGGATTTCGTAACGTTGGTAATTATATTAAATTATATATTTAACATAATAAACAGTGAGCGGTATCTAGCAACACATCACTGCTACCCAAGTCACGAAAATGTCATGTGATCTGACAAAACCTTTTTCGTGATAATATATGTTTGTACAATTACCCTTTTGCCCCTATGTCTATATTGAACACAAGGCATACACTGTGTCATCCTTGTCCAGTTCAATATTGGGCCCTTAGACATTTCTCCTGTTATGCAGGATTGACAAATTCCATCTAGGACACTCATGTCCCTCAGCATGCTTCGTGGAGTGCCCATCAACTGTCTTTATGATCATCCAGTTACGGATAATGTTTGATCAGCAATAAAGCACCCGACTCTACATCTAGGGTCCATAGTGGTTTCAGGTCGAAGGGTGGTAATACACCATTATCACCATGAGAATAACTTATGACACTTTGCATAACATACTATGTAGTATTCTCATAGCGGGTCAATCCGGTATAAATATTACTCCTAATATTTATACCTATGTCAAGACTTGATAACTCTTTATCCATGATCCATGAGATGTGATCATCAGTCTATCTTCATTATAGTCTCAATGCTTTAATGTTATCCCACTTTGCAATAAAGTTTGACTACGGATATTTTAAGAATAATGTCTTTATGTTTAATGGGATCTCATGATTAAGTCACACTTAACATTTCATTAAACAAACTAACTATTCTAGGGACTTTATTATTCTGAAAGACAAACATAATAAAGAAATGCCTTTTATTATTAAACGAATAATTCGATACAAGTACCAAAAAGTATTGGCCTCTAGGGCTTACACCAACAGTATAACATACCAAGGTGGGGTATGTCGTTGTTGTGATGTTAGTGTGGTCATGAAATAGGGATTGTATGTGGTCATGAAATAGGGGTCGAGGGTGTGATCATAAAATAAGGGTCATACTGGACCATGAAAGAGGGGTTGAGAGTTCCGACGGGAGCTGGATCTTGAAATAGAGATCGTAATCGGTACCACATGCATAGAGTCAAGTGGAGTCTCGTTGCATAATGATTGTTGTTGTTGTCGTTGTGTATGATGTTGATGATGTGTATAATGTTGTTGTGTATATAATGTGGTTGTGTAGTTGTTGTTGTTTGGAGGTGGTGATCTAGTTAATGATACTTGCTTATTCTTATTATTTTTCTCTTTTGATGATGAAAGTATCTCACCCTTTTGTTGTATGGTTTCATTTGTGCTTCTTCAGAAGTACAGATGATTCACGTACTTGGTACGCTCGGAGTGCAAGTTGCTTGGTTGAGTCCTAGGAGTCGCTCTGATACGTAACACGGGATTCAGGGATTTCTGATGTTCATTTATTATTGTTATTAGTTACGTATTCAAATTTTGTGGCAAATAATAATATGAAGATTGGTGATTATGTTATATTTGGCGAATTGTCGTATAATGAATGAAAAGATATATTTTTCCGCTGTTTTAATAAAGACATATGTGAACTTGATTTTTTGTTGAAAAGGTAGCATTCCACTTTTGATAAAAACTCTGATTTTCTTAATAAATAGTTATTTTATTTAACTGGAAAAAGTGGATGTTACAGGCAGGAATCCGGAACGGGGAGAAATCCTAACCGACCACGTAGATAAGGCCATCTTCATGGATCTCTTTGGTCTTGGGTCATTGGATCGTCTGATAGACTAAGAGGATCGGGCTCAATCTAGTCGTTGGTCCAGTCCAGAACACCACACATACAACACAACATTCGTATCTCTGCTACAATTATTGTATTCTTATATTGATTCTTAATCATTCAACATTTTGTCTCGTACAACATCGCTTGTCTTACTACAGTCCGATAAAATTTACCTTTCAACTTAAGTGGTATCTTTGTGTCACATAAAACCTTTGAAACCCTATTCTATTTCAGTCACTCAGCTTGAATTTTATGGTTTACATCTCCTTCTATTTCTCCATCATTTTGCATTACGGGTCCAAAATACTTAAACTGCATGACTTATGGGATTGATGTGATATTATCGCCGTTCTATTGTTTACTTATGTCTTAAGTAATGGTTTCAAATGGTTTTCGTTTGGTAAAAGTAACATTCACTAGTTTTAGTAGCAATGATAAAAGTTTCGAAAGATTATCATTTAAAAGGTATACCAAGACTAGATTTTATCAACCTATTTTATATGTATTTTATTAATCAAGCATGCTAACTTCATTTATAATCAACATAATCACATATCACTCATCTATATCGCTCATGTCTGACACAATATTGTGAGTTTTACCGTATTTTTTAATCAATGATCTCTCACTCTATTAAACAATACAATAACATTAAGCTTTGATACAAGTGAATATCAACTCTAAATCTATGTCTAGCATTCGGTTATTGATAGATGATAAACTTAGATCAAGACTTAAAAGATGTTTCTAAACAATGATTCAAATCACAAATAATAAATAAAAGCAAAGGTTATCATACACATTATTGATCATCAATTTGTTCACTTACAAAAGATTAAAATAAATACATAGTAGTTAAGGTTGATTACATCTAATCTTGATACAAAGTGTTTAGTTGCACATCATTGTAGCTTGCTTCATAAGAAATAAAGAGAGATGAATGAGAATCCAAGTTGAATAATCGACAAAGTATGTAAATCCAGTTCTGATTAAAATGTGACTTCTTTTGCTCTAATCTGAGTTTTCTAGGGTTTTGTGTGAATGGAGTGTGAGATGATCCAAGAATATGGCCAAAATGAATATAGGATCCCTTAAATATATTTTTCCATTTATCTTGTCTCTCTCGGCGAGTTAGGTTTCTCCCGACGAAACCTTCTTTTTGGCACTTCCAACTGTCTGTTGATCATCAACCCGCCCTTGGAAAATATCTCATCTCGCTCAGCGAACCATGTCTTTCCCGGAGAAATCAAGTTCTCTAGACCTCGTCGGGCGACCATGACCTTGTTCTACTTCTGCCTGAACAATGTTTTGTCTCGCTTCTTGTTCACCAAAGCTCGTCGGGCGAACAAGGTGATTTTTTACATCTTTGGATGTGCTCTAAAATCTTGGTTTCATGCCCTTTTCTTTGGTTTTTTGACCATTTTCCTGCATACTACTAGCAAACACATAAGGGATACCAAAGCCACATGCAATTATTATGAAATTTTCCACAAACTTACGGATTTAAACAATTGAAAACGCAAAAGGGTTTGAAAAATGTCATGTTTTAATGAGAAAATTCAGTCAAGATTGACATTTAACAACATGTTGTTTGTCCCATTTTCCTTACTATTACTCATTTTTTTACCTCTTGTTTCTGAATTCAACGATAGTATAATAGCTTTGATCATCTTCTCTACTGTCGAGCTTACTATAGTTTATTGAGATATCATATCCTTTCACAAAATAAATTTTAGAAATACGTCTTACACTTATCCTTTATATCTTTTATTGAACCAAGACTTTATTTTTTTAATTTTTAATATTTTTCACTTGATTCAAATTTCTTGTTTTTCTTTTTCTTTCCTTAATAAACATATATTTAGATTTTTCTCGCTCCTTGATTTTAAAAATTGATATAATCTGTCAAAAATTAGTTTTTTTTTCACCCACCTTCTTCTTATTCTTCTTAGGCGTAAATAACTTAAACTTAAAAAAATCAATTTAATACGCTAACAAATATAACAAAAATAAAGTTTAACTTGATAGAATATAATGAAATGAATTGGAATATAATCATACTCGATTGTTTGAAATTTACAAATAATGAATTGAATAAAATGTAACATAATAAAATACATTGCATCATATTCCATCTAATCCTTCTATTTTCATTTCCTTCAATTCAGAGTGTATTCAATGGAATGATCTAAGAACTTATATTGTTTTATTTTGTCAAACATATCTTTCATGTCCCAAAATATGTATGGGATCATAAATTGAATTTTTCATTGTCTACCTAAAATATTTTGTTCTCCTCACATCCATGAATTTATTTATGTGTAGCGATCCTTTGATAGCAATTGTAATAAGTTAGTTTTAAAATAAGCGAAAAATATTTTAAGTTTGTGGGATGGCTTCTTATTGAATCAACATGAAATTTATCCGAAGAGGATATATATTGGACCAAATGCTTTGAACAATATGTACAACTAATTTATAATAGATGATAGAATCTAGAGATAGATGTCAGACGCGATGTTTGAGATATTGTATACGAGAATAAAAAAAACATTTACAATACAAATATAAAAAAACAATTAAAGCAATAAATAACACAAAAGATTGGTAACTCATTTCGATGAAACCAAACATACGCCTGAAGGACACTATTAAAAAAAGGAAATTCACTCTTTATAATATTAGGAAGAGCGGTTAAAATAGACTACCCGACACTAAACGGACTGATCCTGGTGGGCTCGAGCTTTTTAAGGTTGTGGCAAAAATACACATTTCTAATATGAGCTCGAAAATTACTAACCGAACTCGATCCTAGATGAGCTTCAGACTACCCAATCCTAAACGGATTTTTTTTAATAAAAAAATATAATAAAATCCCCATAATATTTATTATAAATAAAATTAAAAATTATATTATTTTAAACATAATACTTTTTAAGTATTATATTATCTTTTATAAATACTATAATGTGTTTTTAAATACAATGTATGTATAAATTATATAAAATAATACTCGAATATTTAACATAAGAGAAACTAATAGAATACGAGAAAAGAGTGTTGATTATATTAATGTATAATATTTAAAAGAAAAAAATTGAATAAAATAGAGATAAAATTTAACGAGGTGAGGAACATCAATATATTATTTTCAAGTAAGACAATATATACTTTAATATAATTTTTTAAAATTTATAGCGAAGTGGGTCTAATGGGCTACCCATGTCTTATATGGACTAGCCCTAGTAGGTAGCAGACTTTTAGTGTTGGGATAAAAAAAAATCCAAAAAAATATGAGCTCTAATTTTAAGGTCCGAGTCTTATGATTTTTCGGGCTTGGCGGGCCGGTTCATATGTGCTAGCCCATTTTGGCAGTTCTAAATAACCTTATGTTTTTCAACGTCTCTTTCTAACACTACCCTGATATCTTTCTATTTAGGTATCTCTCTAAATATGAGAACCTCTCTCGTTTTCTTTCAATCACTAATCCCAAGTGATTATCTTGATAAACACAATAATGAATGTTGAATTATAACTCAACTAAACAAACCAAGATTATGCCTTATGATCTGAATGAGGACACTAGTGTGGAGTACAAACAACACAAACAAATGAATCAAATAAACCCTAGCTTTAAAGATCTTCAATTAAGCGGGTGATCTTCAAATATTGAATTGAGTCTCCTTATATAGCAATGTAATCTTTTGGACTTTTCTTCAATGGACAAAAGATTTGTTTTCGTCCAATATTATAGCCGATATAGTTGGATTTGATTTGTTCCACAAAAATCTTCAACAAAAAATATGATTTGTTATTAATTCAAATTCAAATCTAAATTTCCATTTAAATTGATTTGATCCTTAATCAGCTGTCAAACAAACCATACAAACACATTGCGCAATAACGACAAAAAATCTAATTAGATCCCAACCAGATTTTTTCTCCAAAAATGCAACAATATTGGTCGACTGAACAAGGATCAGATATTACATACATGTTAGAACATTATGTTTCATATATATCCCTTATGCACCAAAACAGCTCATTTTACAAAATGCAACAAATCCTAAAAGAAAAACGCAATAGCTAAAACAAAACATGCACGCACACCACTTCCTTCTGGTGTAGTTTATTAGTTTCCATGTTTTAATTAAATGGTCTTTAAGATAAATGTAAAATTCTCTTAATTATTTAATAATATATATTAAAATAATCTTCCAATAATTGTATTATATTATGGTTTTCCACATAAATCAAAAGTAATCTATATTCTTTGAAGTTTTAGAAGAAATTTTTTTATAAATAAAGAATTATTAAATGTTTCTAATAAGAAACTCTTAAATGAAAACCTAGTCTCAATAAACTTTGACCTTAACTTATTTAAGCTAATGATTTTTATATAATGTGCATCATTGCAGGCATAATTAGCACAAGTAATCGATAGACTTTGATTGTTAATATTTTCTTTTAGAAAAAAATAATATTATTAGTTTGGACTTTTGAATATGAGAGTCAAAACTGTGAAATGGCACTATCATTCACAAGAATATTCGGTTTATCCGGCAATAGTTAACCTAAATTTTCATCAAAAAAGACAAGGCTACTCTTTTTAGCTTTTGTCACACTGTGTGACATGCACTGATAGTTGAGTTTCAAAATTAATTAATCACTAATTAGCAAGTAATCACAGGCTCCTTTGATGAGTCGGCAACATTTTGTTTCCATGGTGATAAAGGTTGACCTACACAACAGTATCTATATCGTTGTTGATTGACATTTTATGTCCATTATATCATTTTTATGTTTTATAGTAGATGTTGTAATTTATCTTTTGCTTGGTTTCATCTCTTTTATAATCATTGTTATCAAGGTTCTAAAAATCAACCGTTGTAATAGTTAAGTCAGAATAACAATAATCAACAAATTTCTCCATAACTGAATCATAGTTGAAAGACAAATATTGTCACAACATCCTACACAATAATCCTGAAACTTTCATTTTGTTACAACATCGCATTTGTATGTCGAACCACTATCGATCATATAAAGCTAGTATATCTCATCATCGGGGATATCTGGGTATAGGAAATCCTTACTAAGGGCGTCTAGTTTTGCATTTACACCCTTTTCTGCATTTACAACCTTTTCTGGCACTGGCATAAGAGGAAGAATCCTGTCTCCATCGATTATCCCGTCAATAATTCCATATTCAACTCCTTCAATGGGAGACATATATCGATCGAAATCAATATCTTTCTGAACTTGTTCAATTGAGCGACCGGTGAAAGATGATATAATTCTTGCGACAGTAGTCTTGCTGTGCATGACTTCTTTAGCTTGAATATCTACATCTATAGCTTGTCCACTAGCACTTCCAGGTGGTTGACTAATCATGATTCGCGTATTGGGCATAGCTAGACGCTTACCTTTGGTGCCACCGCCGAGGATAATGGGGGCTGTTGATGCTGCAATGCCCATTGCAATTGTGGATACATCAGCCCTCACAAGCTGTACCGCGTCGTAGATAGCCAATGTAGCACTAAATAAATAACAGCACACAAAATAAGCCAGATGTGAAGAATGATGCAAGGCATGAAACAGAAAAAAAAAATACTTGAAATAAACAAAAATCAATGATTATTAACAAGTTAACAAAAGGAAGCCCTAAATCAGACAAAACATGACTCCAAGCAAATCACACTAGCTCTACATGAAATTACGGACATTGAACAGATATATGGCTCTTCTGATATGGCCTTAGTTCTTGGTACAAGAATGGAGAAATATAAGAGTACAAAAAATAGAACTAAAGGAAAAAAAAAATTCATCAGTGGATTCTCCAGTCTCTTTATATATACACCAAAGGCACTATGAAGAAGTAAATAAAACCGGGTTACCCCATAAAAGAGGCCACTGCAAGTAGCTGCCCTTGAAAGTTTTAGCATCCCTCTCCAGCTATAGGTACCAAATAACAGAAAATATAAAACACTGCCAAGTGGCCAGTGAGATATTATTGTTATTGATTGTAACCAAATTTGACATCCATATTATTAGCTACTTGCATCGGAAGTGTGGTGGGCCATCAACCCACAGGTCTCTGAATCAGAACCAGACTCTGATACCATATTACCATGTTGGACTTTCTACCTTAATTGCGGTCCTAGTCGCCTTAATTGCGGCACTTTGGCTTGCCTCATTGCAGCCCCCAACACCTTCATTGTGTTGGCTTTGAAGAGGAGGATTTAGTCCCACATTGCTTAGAGATATGGTTTGTATTGTGTTTATAAATGGGGGCAATCATCATCCTATAAGCCAGTTTTGTAGGGAGTAGGGACGAATTAGGCCCAATCCAAATATTGAGAGCTTATATATTTATAGGGACATTTGGTTTGATTCCACAATTATAGGATTGCATAGATGTTTGTGTGCACGGATGCATACACGTGTGAAAGTAAATTACGCAACATTGTAGGATTTAATGTTGATTCCTGATCAATTTGCCTAAAAAATTGGCTTTCAATACTCACAAGATCCACTCCATATGTGTGTACACAATAACCAAGGAACAACAACAACAACACCTTTTCCCACCAGGTCGACAACACAACAAAATTGTCATATGTTTGATCCTACAATAGACTATTTACCTTAAAATCTCTCTAAATGTGCTTTCCAATTGTTTCCTTTTATCTCCCTCTACCTCTAACTTTCAACCTATCTTCCCATAACACTATAGAACATACTATTAGGTCCATCTTATCTATTCTAGGTACCAGCACTTCTACATATCTGCTCCAAACACATTCAAACCACCTAAAAATATATTCTACAATCTCTATAATGGAGGCTACCTAAATTTTCTCGGTAATGATTGCATATCTAATCATATATTTAATTGAACACAATATATTGTAAACCATGTTTTGACTATCCTTTTCATAGATGTGTTGCAAGAATCAAGTGCCTAGTAGTACATGTCACATACAAGCAAGGCTCTTTCTTAACCATGTGTGTTTCAAATCAAAGGAGCAAACGGATGGCTGCTTAAGGTTTGGTAAATATTGAACACAAATGGATTTGTACTTAGATTGGTTTGGCTTGAAAAAATAATTTTAAAAAAAAAAATGACAAAATGCAGAAAGAAAATGCATCCAGCATATCTTTCCTACTTCACTTTTACCCTTAAAGAAAAATTCATAGATGTGTTGCAAGAATCAAGTGCCTAGTAGTACATGTCACATACAAGCAAGGCTCTTTCTTAACCATGTGTGTTTCAAATCAAAGGAGCAAACGGATGGCTGCTTAAGGTTTGGTAAATATTGAACACAAATGGATTTGTACTTAGATTGGTTTGGCTTGAAAAAATAATTTTTAAAAAAAAATGACAAAATGCAGAAAGAAAATGCATCCAGCATATCTTTCCTACTTCACTTTTACCCTTAAAGAAAAATTTAGAGGAACCCCAATTAAGCAAATATATGATTCAGATATATTTCCAACGAAGAACACAACTGATAAAAAAATTTAAGAGCAAATATATCAACTCTGGTATAACTTAAGTCAACGTGCCATTCTTTTAAAGATGATCAAGTGAAAAGCTTTTGGTGCTATCCATTTATACCTGTTTGAATAGAAGAGGAAAACAATGATAAAAGATAAAAGTTCCCAGTAAGAGGGTAAGATATCCTCCTGCAGAATACTCCAGAAGGAAAAATTGGAAACTAAAAAAAATACTTCTTTGGAAGAAAAGTATCTCACTTCCCAAATAAAACAAGAAGAAAAATACTTCTTTGGAAGAAAAGTATCTCACTTCCCAAATAAAACAAGAAAAATATCATCACCATACAAATATCATCACATTGCATCTATGTTGTTAATCCCAGATAGCGACAGTAGTGCCAATCCCCAAAAGTGCTATAAGCGATCTAGGTTGTCGATAGTGTGCTATAAGCGATCTAGGTTGTCGATAGTGTGCTATAGCGTAGCAGTAAGGGACCTCGGTGCCACGCTTTTGGGCTGCTAACCGCTATTCGCGATAGCGGAAATAGCGACCGCTATTTGTGATGTCGTGGCGGTGCAATAGCAGCGCTATAGCGGTTTTGTAGCGGTTTACCGACCGCTATTGTGAAGATGAGAGCAATATTGTAAGTTTGAATTTTTTTTCAAGGCAAATTGATAATTTTCCCTTTTATTCGACTTATATAAAAGCTCCTAGTGATGTTCTAGGTCATTAACAATTCTCTCTTCACTCAAATCAGCAAGCGGTTTCCGTTCTCTCTCTTTTTGCAAATTTTCTTCTTCCACATTCTTCTCAACCTAACAATCAGCAAGCGGTGGATCTTTCTCATCCATTCTTCCACGTTCCTGTTCACCTATTCATCTTTTTTATTACTTTCTCATTCACATCTATTTCTCCCTGTGTTTTGCTGATTTCTCATCTATTTGGTTTTGGGAGAAGAGGGATTGACTTGGGAAGTTGTTTGTAATGCTGCTGGGTTAATGAACCAGCAAGAGTTACTAGACATACTTGCTACATTAGAATCTAATGGAGATGAGGAGTTGGAGGCTGAAGAAGAGTTTGAAATTGAATCAAGTGATGAGCAAGATGATATTAATGTGGTGGAACTTATAAGTGAAGATGAGACGGATGTGATTTAGTCATTTATTTTTGTTTACGTTTATAATTTGGTTTAGTCATTTTGAGCACATTAATGATTTAATTTTGATGGAACTTACATTGTGGTGCTGTTGCAAATTATGTATGTTGTTGCAACTTCTGTTTTTAAGGCATTATGTATGTTGGAACTTATTTTAAGTATTTATGTATTCATGTTAAATATTAACCTTGGTTTTTAGAGCTCACAATAGCAGTCATCCCGCTATCCGCTATGCCGCTATAGCATTTTGGGGGTCCCCGAGATTAACAGCCTAGATAGCGATATAGTGTACAAAGGGATGGCCGCTATTGCGAAGACTAGAAAACAATGTACAAAGTAAACATAAATTCTAACAAGATATATAAATAAATACACAAATAGAAAAATACACAAAACTAAAAGGACAATCATACTTTATAAATATAACTAACTTTTTCATTTCCCATAAAAATCAAGTTTTAAATGTAATCAAAACCACATCCCACAAAACTACAAAAGGACATCCCATTAAAACAACAAAAGCAAGTTCGAATAAAAACACGGCCATGAAAAAGGCTATTTTGTAGTCGTTAGCGACCGCTGAACCTCAACTGTTGAAGGAGGATAGCGTTGCATGGCTATTTCCAACATAGCATTGTACAAATATAATCGCATAAAATTCTGGCAAGTAAATAAGAGGATTTCTAATTTCCATCACTAACACTCCACTTCAATAAATAGTTAACAAGCACTAATATCAGAATCAATACAAAACAAACACAAAAACAATCCCAAATTAAACACAAAACTCAAGCTTGTACAAACATAACTCATCACACAAGTCCTTTCATTTTTCATATCTCTTCATTCAAAGCTTCAACAAGCAGAATAAATATCACAGTATCACCAATTCAGTATTTTAGTTAGCAAAATGTTACCAAAAGAAGCATACATTATCCTTCTTTTTTCATATTCTAATTTTCCCCAAATATTAATAACAACAATGCAAAAAAAAATAATAATAATAATAAAACACAAAGGTCCCTTTTTCTATTTCATTTCCAACCCTAAACCTTATCATAAACTGCAACAATTCTCACAAACCCTTATCCAATTCCAAGAAATACATTGTCAGCATTCAAACCCTACACAAAGAACGAAAAAAAATCAAAACTTTATCTAACCTGAGAGAACCACCAGGAGAATTGATAAAAAGCTTAATATCTTTAGTGGGATCTTGCACATCCAAAAGCAACAACTGACTCACAATAGCATCAGCAACAAAGTCATCAATTTCACTTCCCAAGAACACAATCCTCTCCCTCAACAACAACCCCATAGTATCCGATTCAGCACCTCGCATGGCACTCTCCGGAGTCTGAGGAGAAGATAGTTGAAAAGTGATTGTGGGTTTTTGAAGATGGGATTCGAAGCTTGAGGGTTTTGGAAATGAGGTTGAGAGAACGCAACTGATAGGGGTTGTGCGAGATTGGGAAAAGGGTGAAGGGGAGAAGGTTTTAGGGTTGAAGGAAGAAATGGGTTGTTTAGGGAAAAGGGTGGGGATGCGGGAGAGTGAGAGAGAAGGAGAGGTTGTGAGCAAATCCATTGCTTCTGAAGTTTAAGAGAGAAATGGGAGAGACTCGATTTGTGAAGTGCTGATAAACCCCACGATATATTCATTTATTTATTTGTTAGAGAAAAATAAAAATAGTTGTTAATTTTTTTTTATAATAAAATTAATAGTATTAAATTTTATTTTCAAAAATAGTAATTTTTCATCCAAATAACTCATTTAAAAATAATTCCAAAATAAACCACATTTTAAATTATTTCTTAAACTAATTCCACTTTTAATAAAAATAACTCGTCAAAATATTCGTGTCAAACCAATTTACACTTGCACCCAAATTTTAAGTGGAGGCGCGAATTGGATTGGAGTCTGCATCTATATTGACATCTGTGTGTTGTTTTTTTATAAGGATTAAATATACAACGCCCCTACATTGTAGGCAAAATTAAATTTACCCTTGTGGTTTTTTTTAATTCACCCCTGAAATGTTAAAATTTTATGTCTTTTGTCCCCTAAGGCCAAAGTTAGCCTCTGTAAAAAAAATTGTTTACCCTCCCATATTCAGTGTTTACGCTTAGGCAAGAAAGGGTACATGGGGAATCCAAAATATATATATATATATATATATATATATATATATATATATATATATATATATATATATATATATATATATATATTACATGGGACAAAGCGAAACTCGTCTACATTGCAATGGGATGTTGTATATTTAGTCGTTTTTACATATAATTATTTTAGATTTGTTTCCATGAGATCGTCTTCCATAGCGATTAACTCAAGTGAACAACAGTGATAACACTTCATCTTTTGAAATGTTCAATCACTTCAACTTGAATTGCTTTGGTCTTCTCAGATCTTCTGACAGAAGAGCTGCTCAGATCTTCTGTGAACTAGAGAGTTATCAAATATTTTCATCTAGAGACACATAACTCTTCTGAATCAGAACATAATCGATTTTCTCATTTACTTGAAAAAGTTCTTAATGAGGTTATGAGAAAGTCAAATGTAGACTCGGTGGTCTTTTATTTGAAAACATCTCATACTTAGTAAGAATTAACTTTCAACAAACAAGGAATCTTGTTTTCTAATGATTCTTATGACCCTTTCTTTATCATTTAGATTTTTCTTCCGGTCTTTTACCAATGTCATTTGAGAGAGATATGTAGTTGTCAACTACCATATTCCATTGATCAGAAACACAAATTAAAAGGAACTTTTTCAGTCCAACTTTCCAGTACTCAACCTTTTCACCATCAACGATGGATGAAACAACAATGTAGACGTTTCTTAGCATTAGAGATTGAAATGATTTGAGATGGAGATCAATCGCCCAAAGTGTTTCTTAAAGCTCGTCTAGATTTTTATCTGACACGGTTAAGTGTTTGATAACTATCAATACCAGAACCGGAGCTCTGGTTTGAATTGGGATTCATCAAATTTGATTTTTTCTCCAAAACTCAAACACCATGGTAAACAAGAATAAAAACAATAAAGAACACAATTATTTTTATCCTAGTTCACTATTAACGAAGTAACTCTAGTCCACCCTTCAAGGTGATTTCGCCTTCAACAAGGACTTAATTCAATATTCTCAACATATTACATAAATACAACAAATCCAATTGACATTGTTGCAAACCACAATGGACAATCTCCATTGTCTTCTTGAGAATTCTGACTAACTAATCCCCAAGGAAAACATCAACTACTGTTGATTACAAGGATATGTATACAAAGATGCTTTTAGATAAGCATATTATACAAGTTTGATTACAATAACACAAAAGTGTTAATAGCAAGATATGAACAATAATTCCTTGCTTAATCTAACAAAATCATCTTAAGAATGAATCTTTAAGAGACTATGAAGCGTGAGTTTTATTGAGCAACTTTTCTTTTGTTGAGCACATGACTTGAGCATGCAGCTTTAGCATTAAAACTGGAGTATATTACGTTTACTGCTTGCACATAGCTAGTTTTTCAAAGCTTCCAAGTCTTCCTTATATAGCTTGATGATAGATTCGTTGAAGGGTAATATAAGAATGGTAGTAACTAAAGTAACATTCCAACAATAATATTTCCAACGATCACTTTGAGGAATGGTAGACATCATAATACAAAAGACAATCTCCATGTTGTGAGAGGGAGAGATTGAAAGGAATGAATGAGAGAGGGATTGAAAGGAAGTAGTGAGAGAAGATTGGTGTAAATGAGAGATAACTTTGTTTACGACACATGTATTTATAGGGGAAAAAATCACAAAGTAACACATTCAATACTTGATATGGCGAATGACTTTAAAACTAAAACAAGGAATTTACACATGTTTGCCAAATGAAATGGCGAATTCCTATGAAACCTAACACATATTCGCCAAATGGTATGGTGAATGTGTGAAAAAAATGCATGCTTTAGTCATTTGGATTGACGAAATCCATGTGAATTTGTTCTCATTCGCCATCAAAAGTACGTCATTTTGGTAATTCTTTTGAAATATAGGTTATTTTTGTATTTTTTTTATTAAAGTGTTTTATTTATAAAAAAAATTCAAATCAAATACAAAGTTCATTATATCTATCTTTTTTTTCTATTCCACATTTACATATTCACTACATTTTGCGTTTGTGCTGTGATAGCGGTTGACCTCAAACCACCCACCACTCTTCTTCTGTTCCTTTGTCTTTGTCTTTTTTTCAAACAAGACAAAAACAAACATAAACATAAACAACAACATAGGGTAACTTCTTTCGATGCAAATGCTGATCAAAATGAAGGGTCCCCTAGATCTTGTTTGATTTCACTTTGCATCTCTCACCATTGCTCCCACCCCACGTTGCTTTGGTAAGTCGTTAAATTTTCTCTCTTCTTCTATTTTCCTTTTCATTCTTCCATTTTTCAAAGCTGGTTTCTCGGATCTGCAAATTTTTTTCTACCCAATAATTTTATGTTTACAATTTTGAATTTTGTTTCCAAAGTTTGATTCTTTTTGCATTGTTATGGAACCCCATTACACGAATAGTGAGTTTTGTTGGATATTTGAAATTCTATTAGGCACTGTTTGGATCCGTTACCGTGGGAAATGGGGAAACTTTTTTTTTTCTTTTTGTTTTGTGATTGTGAAACTTCCAAACGCACGTTTGTGGAATTTTGTTTAGATTATTTGAAGGGTCAAAGGGACAAAGAAAGTGTGAAAAGTGTTGTTTTATGAAGTTAGTGGGGAGATGAATCATGGAGTCCGGTGAGCATGAAAGGTTGTCAGCTAGAGAGTTTCATGCAAATGGAAGCAGCATGAGTACATCAGAAGTTGAGGCCAAGCTTGATGAAGGAAATATTCAAGAGGCGGAATCTTCGTTGCGAGAAGGGTTGTCACTTAATTTCGAGGTCAGTTTTTTCATGATCACATAATTTGCAAGCTCCACATCATATTTATGGATAAATTGACGAGATGTCTAAGTTTTGTAACAGGAAGCAAGGGCTCTTCTTGGGAAGTTGGAGTATCAGAGAGGTAATGTAGAAGGTGCTCTTCGTGTTTTTGATGGAATCGATCTCCAAGCTGCCATCCAGCGGTTGCAACCCTCCTTGTCTGAAAAACCACCCGTCAAAAAAGGCCGCCCTCGCACAGAATCACCTTCTTCAGTTTCTCAACATGCTGCTAGTTTGGTGCTTGAAGCCATCTACTTAAAATCCAAGTCTCAACAAAAACTTGGGAAATTTGCTGGTATTGATTTTTTTCCCTAAAAACGATGATAGTATAAAAAATATTCTGACTATTTTTGAAAATTGTTCTCCACCTGTTGTTTACTTTCTTAATTTTGCTTTCTCTTCTGAATGGTAATGTTTCCTTCTATAGTAGTAATCTATCTAGCACAAACACTTCTGATAGAACACATGTGTGGTGCTTGACACATGTTAGAGTCTAATATCAACACGACATTATACATGTTTTTGTCAATCACTTAAATTATTTTGAATTATTACCCGTGTCAATGTTGTGTTCGTGTCTCTGTCACTAGTAATAATGCTACTTTTGATATTTTTGAATTAGATCTAAAACATTGAAATACTTCTTCGAATTGTATTCTGCAGAAGCTGCTAATGACTGTAAACAGATTCTTGATGCCATTGAGAAGATATTTTATCAGGGTATACTTGATTTTCAAGTGGACAACAAATTGCAAGAGATAGTCAGCCATGCAGTAGAGCTCCTTCCAGAGCTTTGGAAACAAGGTGGTTTCTACGATGAGGCAATCTCTGCTTATAGGCGTGCGCTTCTTAGTCAATGGAACCTTGATAATGAATGTTGTTCAAGAATTCAGAAATCGTTTGTTGTTTTTCTTCTGTACAGTGGTGTGGAGGCAAGTCCTCCCAGTTTAGCAGTTCAGATTGATGGCTCTTATGTGCCTAAAAATAATCTCGAAGAGGCGATTCTGCTTTTAATGATTCTTATAAGAAAGTTTTGTTATGGTAAGATAAAATGGGATCATTCAATCATGGAGCACTTAACTTTTGCATTTTCTATATGTAGCCAAACTTCTCTTTTAGCAAAGCAGTTCGAAGACTTGATGCCTGGAGTATACCATCGTATTGATCGTTGGAATTCCTTAGCTTTATGTCATTTTGCAGCCGGACAAAATGTCAGTGCTTTGAATCTTCTAAGAAAGTCGTTGCATAAACACGAACGACCAGATGACCTAACATCATTATTATTAGCTGCTAAGATCTGCAGCGAGGATCCTTATCTTGCTGGCGAGGGAGTCGGCCATGCACAGAGAGCATTCAGTAATGCTCGTGGTCCAAATGAGCATTTAAAAGGTGTTGCTCTTCGGATGTTAGGACTTTGTCTTGGAAAGCAAGCTAAGGTTGCTTCCTCGGACTTCGAGAGGTCTCGGCTTCAGTCCAAAGCCCTGGAATCATTAGAGGAGGCAACTAGATTGGAGAAAAACAATTCTGATCTGATTTTTGAATTGGCTGTTCAGTACGCGAAGCATCGAAATTTGACTGCTGCTTTGCGTTCTGCACGGCATTTCTTCAATGAAACCGGAGGCTCTGTAATCAAAGCTTGGATATTGCTTGCTCTGATTTTGTCTGCACAGCAAAGATTTCCGGAAGCTGAAGTGGTGACAGATGCTGGTTTAGATCAGACTGCAAGATGGGAGCAGGGGTCTCTGCTTAAGCTTAAAGCAAAGCTGAAGATCTCCCAATTAAAACCGATGGATGCTATTGAAACTTATCGCTACCTTCTTGCATTGGTTCAAGCCCAGAGGAAATCCTCCGGGCCTTTCCAAATTAGTTCAAAGGTAAGATTCTTCCGTCTACTTATATCTTCTTCGAGGGATTATTTCCAAAAATATTCTGAAGTACGATCAAGTTTTTTTAGTTGATTACTAACTGCAAAACCAATATTTTTTTCATTTTGTCAACTGGTTATAGGTTGAAGATGATAAAGTTAATGAATTTGATATTTGGCATGGTCTTGCAAATTTGTATGCCAGCCTTTCTCATTGGAAGGATGCTGAAATCTGTTTGCAGAAGGCCAGGGAGTTGAAGGAGTATTCTGCAGCAATTTTGCACACTGAAGGTAAGGCTAAATCATTTCTCAAATCTCAATAAAGTTGTAGCATGTTGATTTATGCCTCCCACCTTCTGCCACTCCAATTGAAATGCATGCATGTTTGGATTGACAGTGGGTTTGGCAAAATCATGATTGCATCGTGATTTTGTTGAAGGTCAATAGTGTAGGTTTTGCCGATCTCACCACCAATCCAAACCTGCAGGCCAGAATATAAAACATTAAAGATGAAGATAAGAGCTTAGAATTATTAACTTGTATGATATTTTTATACCCTTTTGTATCCTTCTATATCAGGTATTTTGTTCGAAGGACGTGGCCAGAATATAGAAGCTCTCAATGCTTCTATTAATGCTGTACTAATTGAACCCAACCACACTCCTAGCAAAATCTTAATGAGTGCGTTGATTCAGAAAATGGGTACAAAGGGATTGCCTGCTGCAAGAAGCATGCTGTCTGATGCGCTTAGAATAGAACCAACCAACCGAATGGCTTGGTATTACTTGGGATTGGTTCACAAGCACGATGGCCGAATCGGTGATGCTGCGGACTGCTTCCAGGCAGCTTCCATGTTGGAAGAGTTAGATCCCATTGAAAGTTTCAGCACTTTTTTTTGAATATATTTTGTTTTTTGAATGGTTAATTCTGCAGTCTGCAGTGAGATCTATACCATTATGATTTGTAGTTTATACAATGGGACACAATAGAATCAGTTTTAGGAAATGTTTTCTTCTTTTCAAATGATTTGTTATCACAAACTAGGCTCAGAAAAGGAATTGAAAAAAATATTTAGGAAATAAAGTGAGATTGAGTGAGTTGTAAAGAACTTTGATCGGCAAGATTTAATTGTAGTTCAATAGTTGCTCCGCCATGTAAATGTATGTTACTTTTTTGAACATAATCCGTCTTGTGGCTTGTGAAAGTAGAGATTTATTTTCCTCCAATATGTGTCAGTTTTTTGGCTAGACCTACAAGTTTTTAAGGAACAAACTATTTGAAGTGAGCTGAATTACAGTACAACCAATGCAGTGCACAATTTCCTTGCTCATCGCAGTGCACAATTTGGCGTGTAAATTATGTAAAAAATAATTTGTTTAAAAAATCACACCGCAATACTAGAATTATAGCACTGCTATAGTAAGTATTCAACAACATACAGTCATGGTCTCTGCTTAAAAGGAACTGAATATACGAACACAATGTAGATGATAAAATTGTGTTGATTCAGTAAAAAGTCTCATTATACTGTCAAGATGGTCCAACCTACCAACCCAACAAAGGGATTTTACAAATTATAAATCACATACTATTACAAGCTATGAGAACAAAATTTCCATTCTATTATGCCTCTAACCTACAAGTTTTCAGCTTTCTTCTTCAGCATCATCTGAGCTTTGAAGGTGGCTTAGCTTAACTCTTGCCTTTTTTGGTTTCGATGAATCTTCTGTTGCATCATTTTCATTAACCTTCCTCTTCCCTCTTTCTCCGTCTTCTTCATCAACAGCAACTGTAGGAAGTTCATCACCTTTGAATCCCAAGGGGGAGGATGCTTTTGAGTCAGATTCTTCAGCTGCCTTTGGATTGGATTCTTCCTTTTCTTTTGGATCAGATTCTTCAGCTGCCTTTGGATTGGATCCTTCATTTTGTTTTAGATCAGATTCTTCAGCTTTATCTCTGTTTCTCGATTCTTCATTTTTATCTGATTTTACAAATCCCTCCAGAAAGGTACGGACTTCATCATTGGTAGCAAGATCCAACGGAGTCTTTCCCGCCTTTGTATTGACTCTGAGACTTGCCCCTTTCTTAGCCAAATACTTGACAAGTTCCAGATGGGAGCCTTGAGCAGCAAAGTGTAATGGAGTCATGCCTTTACGAGTAGCAGCTTTGAAAGAGGCACCAGCTGAAACCAGAGCCCTAACAACTTCTAAATGACCTTTTTGTGCTGCAAAGTGTATTGCAGCCATGTCATCCATAGCGGAAGCACCAACATCAGCCTTGTTCTTGCATAGATAACTGACTACCTCAGTTTGCCCAGAAAATGCTGCTAAATGTAGTCTATGACCCACAGTTGCTTGTTAAAGAAATAATGTGGCAATGCAAGAATTACCAAGAAAAGCTCAGTTACTTGACCCAGATAAATTTTTCTTCCTTATTTCCAATTTCCTTAAAAACAAACATCTAAAATGTAATCTATGATCTAAAGTGGCATGTTCAAAGAAACAAAAAGGCAAGAGGAGTGTTGTGAATACACTCTTGTAAACACAACTCTCTAATTGGTTGAATTCAAACAGGTCCCATTAAATCATATAAGCCCCCGTTTGATTTTCAAACAATCAGATAGTCTATGGTGAAAACAGTGTTAGAAAGTGTATTGCTAACATAACTCAAAGGGCAATGCTAGCAACACACTTATATCCCTAGGAAAACCTTGTTACTACTTCCTTTTGAGATAAAAGGGGCGGCAAATGGGTTACGGGCATGTCTGCCCCATTTAAGCATGTCCTGCAAAAGTCCAAAAGAATAGGGTGGGGTGTGCATAATTGAGGGTGCAGGCTTAAAACCTTGGTCTGTCTCGCAAAAAATGAGTGCAGAACAGGCCCGCGGGCATTGCACTAATTGCAAAAGTTTATGTTAATGTCCATGCCGCAAAAAAATCGGGATGTACATATTTAGAGGGGAGGGCCTAAAATTTTCATCCTTATTCTCAATTTTCCCCAAATCACAATAATGTAAAATGTTGCAGAACAATATAGCAATGCTAGATAAAATTTTCATCCTAATTTCCAATTGTCAATCATTAATATCCACATACACACAAAGTCAAAACATGAAGCACACTCTTCTCAGATCAAGTAAGCATTCCATAATAAGCAGATAAATAGCATTTTAGCACAGTATGTTACTAGAAAATGAAATACATAAAATCCATGGTTAAAGAAGTACAAGCAAAACATACCATATAGAGAAAAAGGAAGACATAGAAGGTGTACTGAAATGGTTGCAATGAATCATGATAAACAAAAGCAAGTGAATTTCAATGCTAGGTAAATCAGGAGGAAAAAGTGAATGTTAGGGTTTAAATGATAGTAAAAGAGAGGGGAATGAGGATACGGTGTTCTGGAATGCTTATCTCTGGAATTAACGGACAAAGGATTTGAAATCAAAATTGACTGAACTGATATGAGATCGCCGGACCTTGCCGCCGCGTGAAGGTCGCCGCCGCTTCCTGGTTTCTGTGGATTACCTTTACCCATCTGCTTTTCTTCTTCTTCACTCTTCAAAGAAAATTCGTTATTGCTAGCTACTCTATACAAACCCTGTTTTATGCTCAATTCCTTTTTCCCCCTTCTCTTCTCGCGGTTTTACCAAATGTCCGAAATATTAAAATTTGTCTTTCTTTTCTATTCTTTTATTAAATTTTTTTCTTTTTCTTTCAAATAATCATATTTAAAAAAAAAACTCAAATAACCAACTTTTCAAATAGTTTACGAGTTACAAAAAAAAATTTTTTTTAAAAAATCACATAGGGGTGCGCCACTGTATGTGACGCATGCTTCAGTGTCATGCCAAAGGCAACGACGCATGCATGCAAATATTATATTGGGTTTGCATTTCTAGAGAGCAAAAAAGTGGAGAATGTTACTTGAATCTTAGAGTTGTGTTGGACAATATTGAAGGACCAAGAATATATGTCTAAAGTGATTGTTACTGACCATGATATTGCGTTGGTGAATTTGGTTGTAAAGGTATTTCCTAATTATGCATTACTTTGTAGATATTACATGACAAAGAATGTGAGAAGTCGGGTTACACCCGAAATAGGGACGAAACAGATAAAGTCCAAAGATGGAAAATGGTGAAGGCGAGTGTGGTTGTGGAAAAAATAATTGATGCATGGAATGGTATAATAAATTCTTCCACCAAAGAGTTATATGTTGATTCTACTATACACATCAAGAAGGTGTGCGAGAAATATCCTGATTTGTTGAAATATGTTGAAAACACAATTCTTGACTATGTGAAGGAGAAAATTATTTGTGTACGGGCCGATCAAGTTAGACACCTTGGGAATACAACAATAAACCGAGTTAAGTCTACCCATGCTACATTGAAGAATTTGTTGGAAAATAATAAGGACAATTTATGTAGAGATTGGACCTCCCCAAACCAAATAATAAAGAACCAGTATAATGAGATACAAACATCATATGGTTTGAGCATTACAAGTTTTGCTTGGTTCATTCTGTCTGGTTCAGGATAGGTTCTAAAGATGTATCTCTGAAACAACTGGAGATATATCTCCAAAATCAACACTGATACACATGATAGGATTTTTGAGGTCCACAATTGTCTATAACTTTTATAAATTAAGAGACTCTTGTTTTAATTTTCACACACAGAAAATGTCTCAAATACCACAAAGAAACATCATCTAGTATGTCGAAAATGTCTCAAATACCACAAAGAAACATCATCTAGTATGTCGAAAATGTCTCTTTCTCTAGCATGACATTCATACAAAAGTTTAAGTTAAATGAATACACCTCTTTTGTAAATCGGAATACGAAGTCAATAATCTTCTACCTTACAGAGACAATAAAAAAAATATCAAGCTCCAGTACCATTCACTGTCGATTAACAATCAATGGAAGCTTGAGTTCAACAGCTTCGAGCTCAAAACGGATGTTTATGTAAGGGCAATGTGGAATACATTTTTCCGTTTTCGCTCGAGTTGGAAGCGACGATTTCAAGATCGATCGAAGATATTGGGAAGATGTCGAAGCGTCCATCTGAATATTGAAATGTAATGTTTCATTTTATGTTAAAATCACCTATGTAATGTTAATTTTATTTTATGAATGTTAATTTTATTTTGTCAAGATATAAGTCTTTTATATTTGTCTCATACCGAAATACATATGTTACGAAAATGCATCTACAGACAGATTTCGGAGATGCATTTTCAATTAAAATAAATCCAACTACTAGGAAGTCACTCAGAAGAATGACACACAAATTATGTTTGTATCGAATGTGTACAAAGGAAAAAATTCAAGAGGAAAAAAAAAACATATGTTATGATTCTAATCATTTCTAACCAATTTTCTTAATTCTCATAATTTATTCTACTGGATATTATACTTAGAGATGAATGTAATATTAATTTAAGACTTTATCAAAAGTAAATTATGTTTTAAAGACATTATATCAGTTTTAAATCAACTGGTTATCCGATCAACTCTTGATTCAATTCAATTAATTGAAATGATCGGTTTCTGCACACGGGATTAAAGTAACATAATGTTATGTTGAATAATAAAAGAAATTTTATTAGAGCATCCATATATGTCAACAAATTATACACTTCCACAACCATACATACACGTCCATGCATCAAGAGCACAATTATCCGTAGCCTAATAATTGACAGTACTAACAGGGAACTGAGTATTTCCTAATTTTGCTTTCTTATATATTGTATATTGGATTTGAGAATAACAAAAAAGATGGTGAAAAAACAAAACTAACTGGATATCAAGTCCTTTTTTTTTAATCTACCTTTGTCAGTGCTCCAGAATCCAGACAGCTCTTCTTTATCTTCCCTGGATATCGAAACATGCAATTTTAGATAGCATTAACCAAGCTAATACTGAAAGAACAATCATAAAATTCTATAAACTAAAAGTAGTTAGAGGGTAAAAACAAATCAAATTTGCTCTCAATGAGAATGCTGACATCTTTGAGCATTTTTTTAAGAAAATAAGTTTGGGTATGGTTTATATTGTTTATGGATTTGAGATTTTCTGACGAATATGGGGAGGGAACTGCTCTTTACCTTTCTTGGATTGATTACACTTGCAATATTTGATTTACTACAAAATCTGACTTAAATAGAAAATAAGTAGTAATTATGAAGTTGTCATTTAATCTAATTTTCTCATTTAATCTAAAATTTTGTGAAGTGTCTTAATATTTGCAATGTTTGGTAGCCCTGGAAATATTTCAACAAAACATGCAAGCAATCATTCAAGGATCAAGAATTGAAAACAGAACGGCTGAGTGAATAAACACAGACAGGTTGATCCAGAAACCATGAAAAATACCAAGAATTGAAACTTACCATAAAGCTATTTAGATGTAATCCCATGACGGTTTCGAATTGAGTCAATAGCCTTCTCAAACTTCTGCGAAAGCTCGGTTATAGAAGTTTTGCATGCTGAAATTTTTAAATAAAAGTTAGTACCATCCTACAAATGAATGCAGTATATGTGTGCATGAAGAGTGCAATTCACAATTATGAGATATGACATCTAAATACAGATATGTTGAACAATGAGAGCAGGTAATGAACTACATCAACCAAAAAAATTCTACTCTCCATCTTTTGAAGATGTTAAATCAGGAAAAACAGTTAATGCTTATCAGTAAAATCATTATAATAGGAATATCATTCCGATGCTACCTGAATAACCTATCTGGCTTTTAAATATGTAGTGCTAATAGTTCAGATTGACAACATGTTTGGTGTCCAGCAATGTCTCGAAGTATGACACCAATATTTATCGACGTACAATAATGATACGATACTATACATGTAATTACGTTCAATTAATTTCATATTATCATTGGTGCTGATGTGTCAGTCTTTTGTCGGTGTATGCGTCCATGATTAACAGCTTTTATCATTCATTTTATTTCATGCATGATTTATTCATCTCATGCATAATGTAACATCCACAATAGCATATGAATGCTTATTTCTACAAAAGCCTTCATCATCAGTCTCCCATACTAATCAATTAGTACAAAATAATAATGTTGTATAACATTATACTAGCCAGTATAAAACAATAGCCATGAATTGAAAGAAAAGCATTTTGTTCTTTCGAAATTGATTCAACTATACATACCACGGGATGCTGTAGCCTGTGCATCAACCATAAACTCTTCATAAGAAGCCTGAAATTAAATAAAAAAATCATTATATTAAACTCTTAAATTAATCAGGTTTTTGAAATGATAAGGAAGAAGGAACCACCTTCATTGCATCTCGGCTTTCCGTAATCCGTTCCGACAATTTCTTGTAATCCTTTTCAGCTTCTTCCGTTGCTTGCTGGCATCCTTGACTCTGCATCTAAACTTTTCAAATTAGAAACGTCAAGGTTATCATAATTATAAATCAACAATTAATCATAATTAAGATCTATCTTGATTAATTCAAATTTCGTAATGTTTGATTTCTCTCTATTTTCACCTTTACTAGATCTGAATCTTATACTAATCTACTTATCTAATTACCTACTAATTACGTTCTCTCTGTTTTAACCTACACTATATCTGAATCTACTACCAAATACATAGGCAATAATGTGAATATTCCATTAAAATCACACAATTCAACGTGTTTTCGGATCAGAGTTAACGATCTATACCGAACAAATCAAATTGAGAAATGCGATTATAGAGTTTGAGAAAGCGCGAGAAGAAACCTTGAAACGCTTGTGGAGGCGCGAATGAGAAGCTTCGAGATCCTTGAGGATCTCAGAGTGAGAGCGATCGATCCGGCGTTTAAGATCGTTGATACTTGAAGATGCGAGGCTCTTGAGATCGGAGATGTTGTTCGGAGCTTTGTGAGTACTGCGAGGTGGTGAAGTGGTGGTGGTAAGAGCGGCGGCTACTCTCTTCACGCCTTTGGAAGTGGAAGCTGTTCTGGTGAAGATTGGCGATTTCGGAGAACTTTCCGCCGGAGAAGCTACCGGTGACGGTGTTTTCAGAAGATCGGAAACTTTGGTTTTCCTTCCCCTCTTCGTCATCTTTTTCTTATTTCGAAAATTCAAATTGAGTTACTGGATAGATTTGGCGGTTATGTTTCGTGCGAATTTATACGAAAATTGAATTGAAGTATTTTGAAGAAAAATAAAAATTAATGAATTTATATATAACTTTAATAAAAAATACCAAAGCGAAAATGATTCTTTTAAATAAAATTAAAATGAAGAAAAAGTGAGAAAGTGTTTTTTAAGGTAAATTTTTTTATACATGAATTTTAATTGAATATTGATATTTTAATTTATTTTAAGATAAAATAATATTAAAGTTTTATACGATATTGAGTAATATTGTTTTATTTGATAAAAGATATCTATCCAATTTGATTTAATTAAAAAAAAATAACAAAGTGTTTAAGATAATTAAAATGATGAATAAAATATATAATATTTGTAAATGTACCTAAAGTGAGTAGTGGTGTCGAATATAACCACATTCTTAGAAATTGCTAGTAATGACAAATATCTTTGTTAAAAATAAAAATAAAGACAAATATCTGTGTTCAATATCCATTAATTAGAAAACATGTCTATAATATTTTATAAATCAAAATAACAATTTTAGAGTTTAATTTTGAAAAAACATTAAAGGTTCGTTTGGTTGAGGAGTTTTGGATGGGAGGGGAGGAAATATTTTAAATTAAGTGTGTTTAGTTCAATTTTTTATGAGGGGGACAAGAGATTAGTTTAATTTAATTATGTTTTATTCAATTTTTTATAAGGGGATGGGAGGGAGTAGTTTAATTTAATTATGTTTGGTTCAATTTTTTTTATAAGGGAAGGAGAGGAAAAATGAGGGAATCTGAATCTCTCATATAGTAGATTTTCGTTCTCCAAATTTGAGGTTTTTGGAAGGGAGAGAAAAGAGTTATAATAATATCTAGTATTATTATATTGACATAATTATTCTCATTTTTATTTTAATCATAATTTGTCCTTAATTAATATTATATGTTAATTTCTCACCTTATTATAATTTCTCCATTTTTTTAACGACAACTCAATTATTTTTATTATTTTGATTTAATTTAATTTTGTTATATTTTATTCACTTTATTTATTATTTAGTTTGTAATAATTTAATTTGTTTATAAGTAATTGTATTGCATTAAGTATTGATATAAATTATACTATGTGTTATATATTATCTAGAATTTAATTTCATAAATGTTTTATAGGATTATATAAATCATCAAGATGATAAAATGGTTCATCTAAAGATTTGTCATATAACGATTCTATGATATTTATCAAGTTTTTTTACACTTTAAGATATTTTTGAATATTTGAAATATTAAATATTTTGTGTTTGATTATCTATTTTGTTTATGAATTAATGAAATTTTTTGTGTGAATATCATTTTATTTTTATTTTATTTAGCGAAAGTGTTATAATATCATATGGATGTTTATGACAGCCTTGTTTCACTGAAAGAGTTATATATCTCACCTCACAAATTTATTGTATGTAAAGATGTTACATATGACGAGACTCATGAGGGAATGATATGCAAGGACATGGAAATCAAAGACTTAGAAAGTAAGGTGGGGAAGACTCGGTTTATGATGAAGATGTGGTTCAATGTGTTTTGCATGTAATGTTTTCCAATGATTTTGATGATAAATTCAGCTGAAAGTGCAAAAAAAAAAATTAAATTAAGTGCTAGATAAATTTTAATCAAGAAAAAAGAATTTGAAGTTGTGAATATATGAACTTGTGAAAGCTCAATTATACTTTTATTCTAATCGATTAAAACAAAGTGTAATACCTCATAATCAATTAAGGATGATTGCATTCGATTAAGTGTCATCGAAATTCAAAGTTTCCTTTTTTTTTTTTACTTAAGCAAATTAATTGAGACAAGTTTTTAATAATTTAAAAAGTTTAAACAGTTTATGGATTGTTACCTTTTTTTAGTCAATTTTTTTCTTATATAAAGGAGGTATTTCTTCACTTTTCTCACTACACTGATTTTCTGAATAAACTTCTCTCTTATATTTTGAATACTCATTATTTATAAAGTTATTTTCACTAGAGTTGCTTTAGTGTTAAGAGAGTGAAAAATTGCATCTGATAGTTGTGTTGGTACAATATTATAATTGTATATTCAAGAGTGTGGTTCTATTGTAATCTTTGGTAATGGATTTGAAAAGTTGCTAGTTAAATCCTTAAAATTCTTGGTTTAAAGTTATTGAGTTGAAATTGTATAAAAGATCTAAGTTGTTTGTGAAAGTTTATTGTGTTAATCAACAACTCAAGTTGTTTATGAAAGGTTGATGGGTTTAATATGTGCAAAAGCTCGATTTTACGTTGCTTTATCTAAGTTTATTTCCATCTTCTAACATAGATTGGTTTCAAATCAAAGATTTTTTATAAACGTTTTTGAAATATTAATATTATGATTCACACTCTCTTGTGTTTAGAGTCACTTGATTAACAAGTGGCATCAGAGCTTAGCTCTTATTATAAGACTGGACGTCTAAGGAGGTAGGATGATGACTTCAAATAATTCACTAAACAGACCCCCATTATATAATGTAAAGGAGTACGTGAATCGGAAAGAGAAGATTTGAATATTCAGAGAGGGGATGGATTATGATATATGTACTTTTATAAAAAAATCTCATTAGTTCTCACATATCTAGTTGATAGTGTTATGGAAAGCAAATCTATATGAATATGGACCAAAAAAGATAATAAAAAAAAGAAGTGCGGTACAATTTGAAAGCAAAAACAATCATAAGGATTACTTTAGGCATGGATGAGTTCTTACGAGTTTGATATTGTAATTATGCAAAATAATGGGACACACTTCAATCTACCCAAGAAGGACATTGAAGATATGGACATTGCATACATAATTGCATATGTTAATTGATTGTTGTTGTTATTCAAGTTGTGATTGTGATTTACTAATTATACTAGTTAAACTAACCTTGTTGTTTTATGCACCATTTATACATGAAATGTATTTCTCACCCCATTTTGTTTCCATGTTGGTTCATATGTATATTATGCAGATACTCGGGTTAAGTGTGAAGAGCGTTAAACATTACTTCTTCGTAGAGGATGGATAGTTGGCTCACTCACTACTTTATTTTCCTGTTTTGTTCGCCGTCTTTATCGGTTGTTTTGTTTTTCGTGGTGTTGCTCTGATGATGTAACATTGGGTTGGGAATATCTTATTTTATTTTCTAAGTCATTTCATTGAATACTTTATATTATAAGTGAGGTTGTATTCTAAGTTTCTTGCTCCAAATATGGTCTAGAATAGGGATGGCAATGGGTCAGGTGCGGGTTTTACACTACCCAAACTTGCACCTGAAATCACCACCTGAACCCAAACCCGAATCCAAAGACTATTCGGATGGAAAAATGACACCCACGCCCACACCCGTTGGGTTTGGGTTTTCCCACCCAAACCTGAACTCGTAGCAAAAACACAAAAATACAATGGGAACATTAAAATTTGAAACACAATAATTCCATCAAGGTCTCTCAAAGAAATTAAGGAATTAAAATTAAAGAAATTAAATTCTTCAACATCTTAACATTATAATTAAAATTAAAGTCTATAGTCTACAATTAAAATTAAAATTAAAGTCTACAATTAAAATTAAACTTTAAGCGGGTGTGGTTTTAGGTTTCGGACGCGGGCGCGGCTTTCACACTATCCAAACTCGCACCCGAAATATCTGATGACACTCAAACCTGAACCCAATCAGCTTGAATTTTCACCCATTGACTCGGGTTTGGGTGCGGGTAGGCACCGCGGGTTTGGGTTTATCTGTCATCCCTAGTCTAGAATATATGTTTTCCATGTGTTTTATACTCCAGTGCTTCTAAAAATCTCTCACTTAACCTTGGATTCTCCCATAGAGACCTTTCCTCAATCCAAAAAACTAATTTTTGGCTTATAAGTGGAAACTCTAAGAGTTGTTATACCCTCTTTGTTATTAGAATCTGGTGGGCTAAGAGAAATAGAAACTTTACTTGTATCCCTCATGATATCATTCCCTTGTATTGTAATTACTTGATTGTCTTTGGTGGAGCTATTAGAAATGCTTAAAGGGCTTAGCATTGCGACTTCTCTAACTTCATTTTAAATTGTAATGATATCCTTTAGACTAGTGTTATTAATCCTAGATAGTGGAGCGGAGCGGCCGGCTCCAAAAATGGGATAGCGAATAGCAAGATAATTTTTGTTAGGCATGGCAATGGGGCGGGTTTAACCACTTCTAAGAGTCATCAAAATAATCCAATCTTAATTCATAACGAAAAGGAAAGGAACCCCTTGTCACAAAGGAGGTTGTGGAAATCGAGGGTGAAACCACCTTCTCTAAGGAGTCTATTCCATTTAAGAGTAATATACTCAATAAGGTTGTGTTACAACCTGTCATAAAAGAGGTGAATTCTGAAGACTCGTGTGATTCTTTGGACTCAAAATTTGTTGGTGTCTCGCCTTTAGGAAGGGAGGAGATAGTTCTTGATACCAATCCTCATCTTGATGATGTTAATAAAGATATGGAGTTTTTGAACTCCTTATGGGAAAATATGACTCATTTGTAGCAAGAAATTATGTCAACCTACCTAATAGTTATATTCTCGTGATTATAGAGAGGGTGAATATTCATATGGTGGCTTATGATGAAGAGGGTTTTCAACAAGTCAAGTAAAAAACCATGAGGAAAAAACAAAAGAAAAATGTGACATCTAAAGGGAGTTATAACACCAAATCAAAATCTAGTAATGCTTCATTCCTCATGAATTTCATTTTTTTAATATGAGAGGACTTACTAACTTTACTTTAAAATTGGTAGTTAAAAGGTTGATAACTAATAATCAGACTCAATTTGTTTTCATTGCTAAACCGTGGATGGATTTTCATAATTTCCCTCAAAGTTGGCTTAGGAGGTTAAACCTCAATATTTTCGCCACCAATGCTTGTATTGACAATAGTCTAAGCCTTTGGTGCTAATGCGATAATATTAAGATATTTGAGGAAAAGTTGCTTGTGATTCAAGAAGAGATTTCTAACTTAGGCCATACTGGTGATCTATCTACCCAAGAAAAGTGGCTCAATCTAGCTATGATAATGCCATCAACATTGAGGAATTATTCTGGAAAGAAAAGGATAGGGTTAGATGGCATGCAGAGGGAGATAGGAACACAAATTTTCTTACAAAGTAACTAAGATCAAGAACACCACAAACCTAATTCACTCTTTGAAAGTGGAAGACTCAATAATCACTTACCATGATCTTATGGATGCTCAATTGGTGAAGCACTACACTTATTTATTTAACAAGAATTTTGTTTTGAAGGATAATAGGCTAGTGGAATAGGTGATTCCTAACTTAGTTTATTATGAGTATAACACTATTTTGACCATGTTGCCCTCTGAAGAAGAGATTCATCATGTTGTTTTCAGCTTGAGGAAAGACAGTGGTGTGGTGTAGGTTCTGATGGTTTTGACCTCTTGTTCTATCACACCTTTTGGAAGGTTGTAAAGGATGATGTCCTCAAGACCACTTGGCATTTTTTCAAAGATGGTTGGTTGTTACCAAACTACAATTCTAATATTGTATGCAAGATGCAAAGAATATTGAGCATTACAGACTCGTTGCTCTGGCGAACTTTAAGCTTAAAATCAGTACAAAAATCTTGAAAAAGTGGTTGGATCAGGTACTGCCTCACATCATCTATAAGGAAAAAATGGCCCAAGAGAGTTTATTTTCAACCTATCATTAACAATATCAAATCTAAGCTCGCGGCATGGAAAACATCTCTTTTGTCCATTGTTGTAAAAGTTCATCTCGCGGAATCGGTGGTCTATAACATGATGATGCGCTCTATCATGATTTATTCTTGTTTTATGGTCGTCCTCATTGAAGTGGAGTGGTGGTATAGGAATTTTATTTGGAGCTCTAACATCTCTAAAAGTAAGCTCATTTGGAATTAGACCATTACTCCCTTAAAATCCCTTTTGTTTTTTAGGCTTTCTTTTGGAAAGATTCTAAGGATGACAAGTTGTGTGATAGAGGTCTACAACTCCCTTCCATGTTTAGTTTGCGCCATGATAATTTTTAGAATTTACAACATTTGTTATTCCCTTGTAGATATATGAAGCTTCTGTGGAATTGGCTAGCGGGCAGGATCAACACAGGCCATGGCATATCTTGCATTGACGATTGTTGGAACCTCATGAACACCTTTTCTTCTCAGTAGTGTCTGGTTGTTCTTATGGTTGCGATTATTCGCACTATTAATTATATTTGGTCATCTAGATATCTCCTTATATTCCAAGATTCTCACACTCCTTAGCAAGCTTCTTCTGCTTGTATTGTCTCGCAGATCTCTCTATCAGGCAACCTAACTTCTAAGAGGGCTAGTGATTCCATTGAGAGTTCACCATCCTGAAGAACTTTAAGGTGACTATCAAGCCCCATAAACCTCAAATCTCTAAGGAGGTTTTATGGATCCCTTGCAACAGGGGCTGGATTAAGATGAATATTGGTGGTGCGGCTAGGTATTCCTTGTTAGTTTACAATTTACATACATTTAGTTGGCTGATGATAATATTTTGAGACTCTTAAATTTTTTATTTTGAATTTTCACAGGTTTAAAATGACAAAATTTAGGCTCTTTAGAAAACCGGTAAGGTATTTCAAATGAGAATTTTTTATTGCACTCTATACACTTCTAGTGCACCGTTTGAATTTCCATTTATGTTCCAGATTCCGAAGATATATCTTCAAATGCAATCTCTGGAGGCACTTTTGGTATAGTTAACCAAGACCATTATGAGTTACGCCTCATACACTGGTGTTGCGGTGAGAATCGGATACTAAGCTATTGATTAAGCTTGAATCGCAAAACTTTTATGTTCACCACCGACTTTAATTTAATCCAAAGGGAAAAGGGAAAAAGATCGTAAAAACCCTAAATGAGGAGAAACTAGGTTCGGGGGTTGATTATACCTAGGGAAGGTGTTAGCATCCTAAGCATCCGTAGTATCCTACGGGAACCTCTTGTTAATATTTGTGTTATTGTTATTTATTGCTTGCTAAAATTAAGGGAACCTAAGGCTTTTATTTCTAATGGTGCTCGCACAACATCGCATCGATGCCTACGTATCGGGTATAGAATCAGAGCACTCGTAGTTCTCCTAAGGATTAACGAACACTTGGTTACGCTCAAGTTTCGCGGGGGAAGGTAAGTGTTATGACAAACACTCACATGACTTTAGCAAAGTCACAAAAAGTTATAAAAAAACTAAGGAGACCTAATGGCTAAGGTCAAAGAAAACTAGAGATGGATAAACTTCCTATGACATTGAGTCAACTGCAGGAGTTATTTCCCTTTTGGATTGAAGTGGAAAAAGAAAGTAAATAAATGAGGGTGCAAGCTCCTAAGTCTAAGGCGTAGGTTGCAACTTGCAAATTAAATGACAGCAAATAAAGTGGATGGAAATGTACAAGACAAACGAAATCGAAGACAAACGATTTAGCTCTTTAACTATCTTAGAGTGGACTCATGTACACATCACTCTATAAGAAGTCGAGCGAGTAACTATATGCATCCATACGGTTCTCGAAAGCACAATTATTTTATGCTCTGAAATCGCAATGCAATAAAAAGTTATATATATATATATATATATATATATATATATATATATATATATATATATATATATATATATATATATATATATATATAACAACCATTTAGTTATCAATTAACAACTAAAACTACAATTAACTAATCAATTGAAATCTATCCAACTAAATACTATTAATAAAAAAAATTAACAATAAATAAACGCTAAAGGTGCACTAATAATCATGAGAGGTAAGAAAAGCAAGTAAAATCTATGGGTCTAAAGCTCATTACCACCAAAGATCTAAACCTAATTATATAAAAATAAAAATATAAAAACAAAAACCCAAAAAAGTATATTCAATAAACTAAAAACAAGTGTACATATATATTTATGTAAAACAAAAATGACAGTACCTCTAATATGCTAAATATGGATACAAGTTGTATGTATAGTAAAAAGTGAAATAAATTTGTATACTAATTAAATGAAACAATGAAATGATACTGATGTAAATTGATACTAAAAAAAAGGCATATAGTGAAATTTATAAAGTTTAGAAACAAGATTTAAACGAAACTAAATATATAGTTGAAACTCCAAAAGACACGAAACAATATGAACCAAGCAAGATGCTAATATTCAACACGTATAGTAGGCACACAAACTCACCAACACTATTCATTATCTTCTACAAAAGCAAGATAAATTAAAAGAGAACAATAACAAATAAATAATATATAAAAAAAACTTTTGCAACCTCAAGACAAGAATAGATTTATTCACAATGATCAACAAAATTCTTAATCAACATAAAAATGCAAAGTCACTGAATTTTAATGTTCATAAAACAGACTACACACCAAGCACAAACCCGAACTGTTACAAACAAGGAGGTAAGCAACACAATAGAAACATACAAACATGAAAAAAAAATTGCAAAGCTAGCGAGATAAATTAATAATAATACACAAGGAGCTCGAATGAAACGTTACCGAAACGTGAACTTACAGTGCTGCAAGTTGCTACTTGGATCAGTTCGTTGCCGAGTTGGAATGCTACAAAATATTGTTACTATGGCGTCGGCGTAGAGAAGTTGTGAGAATCTGAACTTGCAACAATGTAACGGCGGCGTGTTTGGTTTCAAAGGAGGGTGGTGTGGTTGTCACCACTTCCGGATGGTTGTTTGGCTAAGTTTTGGAGTTTTAGCAATTGTTGTTAACAGGGGTGGCAGTGTGAGTCTGAGGTTTTGTTAGCAGAGACAATGGAAAAAATGTTGGAGAATATTAGAAGTCAATTTTTTCTTTTCTTCTCTTCCTTTTTCTTTTGCGTCCTCCCCTCCCTCTTTTTAATTTCTAATTGATTCCTTTTTTGTGTTGGTCAAAGTTCCTTTCAAATATCCAGGTTTTGTTTGGCTATTATAGTGTTTGTTTTGGTCCATGCTTGAATGTAGCAGACTGTGGTTTTATGGCAAGTGTGCAGGTAGCCGTTAGTGGAGAGGCTGGAATTGTGAAGACATGCTATGTTGTGCATTTTTGTGTAGCAGCTAGTGGAATTGGGCTTTGGTTGTAACATAAACATTTATTTGGAATGAAATTGGATATTTGAAATGTGATTATAATTAGGATTGAAATAAATTCAAAAATAAAAACTTAAAATGAAATAAAAAATTAATTTAGAAATGAGAACTTGAAAATGAATAGAAATAACAAATAAGTTTAGAAAAAATTTGAAAATGAACTAAAAATTAGAAGTAGAAATTGAAATAAAATTTTAAAATAGGAACTTGAAAATAGAAGGAAAAAAATAGAAATTAAAATTAAAAACACGAAAATGAATTAAAAAGTTATAAATGAGAAATAGAAATTAAATTAAAAATGGAAGCTTAGAAGTGAAAAGAAATTAAAATTAAAATTATAAATAACTTGAAAATGAGTCGAAAGCAACAAAAAAATAAATCTTGGAATTTTTCTTTCAAATGTAATGAATGTATGATGCGAAAAGTTAGGGGTAAAATTTGGGGTGAGACAACTGGCTTAGTTTTATTTGAAAGATGTATCTCTGAAATTATTTTGTAGTTACATCTCTGAATTCACACCAGAAATAGATTAGACAAATCCAAAATAAAATTAACATTTATAACATAAAAGGATCATTACAATGATGTTTTTAACAGAAAATGCAAAATTACGTTTCAATATCCCGGTGGATGCTTGAACATCTTTAAAATATATTTGATCGATCTTTGTAGCATCGCTTCCAACTCGAGCGGAACTTTCTTTTCGAAACCGAAAAACGTATCCCATATAGCCCTAACATCCACTCGGGTCTTAAGCTCAAATTTGTTGAACACAATGTTCCCTTCGTTGTCAATCAAAGTTAAACGGTACTCGGACTTCACAGTCTTTCGTTTGTCTCCTTAAGGTAGGGGATAATGGATTTCGTCTTTGATGTCTTCGAGGGAGATGAAATTCGTGAGCTTGAACGATCGGCTGGGTGTAAAGCCATCGAAGTAAGAGACATTTTCGACATTGTAACACGGTGAGAGAACTGACTTTAGTTATGTTGCGGATAGGAAGAGTCGCCACCGACTTTTATTTTATCCAAAGGAAAGGCATAAAAGAACAGGAAAGACCTTTTAAAAGATTTTTGGGTCCGGGGGGTAGGTTATGTAAAGGGAAGGTGTTAGCACCCTTTACATCCATGGTTATCCATGGGCTCTTAGTTACTTAGCTCACTTTAAACTGTTTTTTTGAAATGTGAAGTGTGTGAATAGAAATTTTCTTAAGTATTTTATAATGATCCATGTACGGATGTATATAAAACCTTTGTTTTGAAAATTGTTTGAAATGTATGAAGTGTTTGAAATATTTTGAAGAGTGAGCAAGTATCTAAGAAGAACCTACCTTAAGTTTGAGTCTTTTCTGTTCTTGAATCCTTTAAATGGTAAGACTATCCCTATTATTAAGGAATAGGTAGTCATTACCTTGGATGTTAGGGACAAATGAAGGGACATCTGTTATTTAGGCAACTGTAGGGTGTATAAGCAATTCGAATGGACTTATCATCTTTATTCGAAAGGGACAAGATCATTACGAAGGTAACATTCGAAGGGACTTGATCTTTTTATATGTTTAGGGACTAGATGATGTGAAATGAGGGACTTTGCTTTATACACCCTACTTGACCTTTAGTTTAGGCAACATGAGAGGTAACCCTAAAAAGTGAGATGGCGATCAAAGATCGACTTACGTGTGTGGGTGTACAATTTTAAATATTTATCTTTTAAATTAATGATCTAAATCAATTTTAAATACAAATACGTTTCACTCCCTATTTTACTAACCATAGCATTTAAATATTAAACATTACTACTAAAATATTACATAAAGAAGACAATTACATAATAATAATAATTAATTTAAATTTAAATAAATAAGCAAAATAAATAATAATAAATAATTGGGTTAATAACAATAATAATAATAAATCACAATATATAAATGGGGTTAGTAATAATAAGATAAAAATCATATGAAAATAAATAGAATTAATAATAAAATAAATAAGAATATTAGCATAATAATTAAAAGTTCAATTTTTCTTATAAACAATTATTTTTTAAGATTAAGAAGAAAATATAAACAATCACATACTAATTATTATAAAGTTTTAAATTATATACAAGTTATAAAAATTAGGTTAATTATAAACATATTATGAAAATAAATTATATTTATAAAATTAAATTAGCAAGTTTTAATTATTTTTAAGCATACATAAAAAAAATTATTTACATACAAGAATTAAATAATAATTACAAACTAATTCTAAAATATATACATATAATTAAAGTTTATTAAAAGTTATAATTAACAAATAAAATTAATTATTTACAATTAGGGTTTATAAAAATAATTAGGTTTTAAAAATATTTTAGGGTTTTTAGAAATTAGAACAATAGAATTAGGGTTAAGGATAATTAGGGTTACATATTTTAGAAAATAAAACTAGGGTTTATAATTTAATTGACATTATTAATTTGATTATTAAATAAATATATACATATTAAAAAAAAACTAGGTTTAGAATTTTAAAAAATAAATTAGAGGTTTTTTAGAAAATATGAAATTAATACATATATTTACCTATTATTATTTAAATATATTTTTATTGTAATTAAAATTAATTATGAAACAATAATATTAAAACAGAATAATTAAAGAAAATAAAAACCAAAACTTACCTGGGGCAGGGATTGAACCCACGCCCTAGGCTTTGCCATCCCCTGGACGCATAAGGCTACCACCAGGTTGCGCGCGCGTTTGTGATAGTAATCAGGTAGCAACTGTTTTGTTGTTTAACCTGCGAAAACATGGAAAATAAAAATAAAACTAAAATGGTATGGGGATGGTTTGAACCCAGGACCATTCATTTACCAGCAAGACATACAAACCAACTGAACCAAGCGCGCTAGTTGACATATAACATAAACGAATTCGTTTTAAGCCATGTATCAAATTCAAATAAGATTTTCGCGCCCAACAGCTTCGTCTCCTACCTCTGGACCTGCGAAATTACTTACGAAATTTCCTGCGAGTTTTCCTGCGTTTTTGTATTCGTATGTAAACCTGCGATTTTCAAACTTCATACAAACAGTAAAATTTCACAAAATTAATGATACCATTGAGTTCCTAATGTCATTTGCAATCATTCCATGTCCTTAGAATTAATTTATTTTGGCTCAATAGCAAAACCCTAAAGGAGGCCGAAAACCCTAACAATGGTGGAATTCATTCTAGTCCATGAAACTCAAATTAAACTGTCCAGAAAGCTTCTACATCATCACACAAACATGATTAATCAACCAAAAACAAACAAAACATCATGAATAATCGCAATCGAAAATTTAAAAATTTGAATAAATATTGATTCGGTTAGAGCGTTTTATGATGTTAGAGATGCAAATGACTATTGTTATACAATCAGTAGTGATCAGAGAAGCCAATGCCACCTTCAAAAAGCTTTGAAATTGCTTCTAAATGGGAAACAGAATTGGAGTTTTTTGAAGAATTTTGTGAAGTTGGCAAAGTGTTCTTGAGGCTGTGAAATTCTTCCCTATGCATTGTGTTCTCTTCATATACTTATAGTGAGTGAATTAGGTCAGAAAGATTGGATCATTGTATGGATTTTTTTGATTTTGGAGATTGAAAAAGATTAGAACTTAAATTTCAAATATTTGTGAATGAGACCTTTCTATTTCAAGCCAATCATCATCAATGTTATATCAATTCAATCCAAATCATGTTAATGACCTTCTAGAACCAAAATATATTTTAAATTTTCACATTTGATATTTTATTTAAATTTAAAATGATTTTTAATATAAACAATCATAATAAATAAATAAAATAAAATAAAATTATGAAAATATCAAATAAATTTCGTGCATGATGTCATGGAACACTTTGGGTCACAAAAAATTCAGCCCATTTAGAAAAATTTGGTTTTAAGACCCTATTTTCTTCATAAACCACCCAAAAATTTCTCAACTTTGCAAGGGCACACATCCTTCAATTTTAATGCTATGAGGGTGTTCTAGGACATTTTGGAAAGCTTGAAGAGTCCTCTAACCAACCCCATTGGTTTCATGTCCATGTCATTTACCATTCTCAAGTTATGCCCTTTTGAAGTTGTTGACTTTTTGTTGACTTTCAAAAGGACCTATAATGTCTTAGCTCATACCTTCCAAATGAAGCATTTTTGGGCTTGGCTTGTGAGACACAAAGTTGTAGAGAATTCAATTTCCTTAAAAATTAGCTTTGGATGGGAAAAATGTGATGAAGCATGTGAAAGTTATGGCTGGTCAAAGTTCAGTTGACTTTTCCTGAGGAAACCCTAATTTAGAAACCCCTGATTCTTGATGATCTGAAATCTCCTTGATGAATCATGATCAAACCTTGATCAAATGATGAATTTTACTTCACATACTTGATGTTGGCAAAAAAATCATGAAGTTTGACTTTGGTTTGACCACAGTTGACCTCAGTTTGACTTTTTAAATGCTTTGACTGATTTTGACTTATCTGATCATTTGATTGAGCAAACCTTTGAGAAAAGTTCTGAAATTTGTCATGGGGATTCTTAAGCACATATAAGATGTTATGAAGCTCACTTGAAGTCTTGGAAGCCCATTTAGCCTGAATAAAGTCAAAACCCTAGTTTTGGATGCACTGCTTAGGAGGATGCATTGTCTGAGGGAATTGTCAAATCTTCTGACTAATTGTGAACTTTGTGAACTTTGTGAACTTCATATGATGTCTTGTGAACCTTGTGAACCTCATGAGAGGTCTGGTGAACCTTGTTAACCTCATGGGAGGTCTTGTGAACCTTGTGAACCTCATGGGAGGTCTGGTGAACCTTGTGAACCTCTTAGTACACAAAGTCTTGTTTTGTGAGGGCAAATTTTGGGGTGCAACAGCTGCCCCTGTTCAATTTTCTGAAACCTGAGGGGTTAGATTTGTATATGTGCCAGTCGTGACCTGGAAGGTTGAAGGGGATTGAACACAAAAGCCCAAAAATTTGCACTCACCGGTGCGTAGAGTGATACTGATGACTAGCTGTATATGCTTGAGTGGGCTTAAAGATTCCACTTGGAGAAAAGTTCTTCAAATATATCTCTTGGAGAATAAAGTAGTCCAAAGTATGAAGATATAGCTTTTGGGAAGATAAACAACGTCCCAACATTACCTTTGTGAAGATAAACAACGGCCCAAGGTAACAATACGGCCTTTTGAGAAGATAAACAACGTCTCAAGATAGCCCTTGGGAAGATAAATGACGTCCCAAGATAATGATATAACCATTGGGAAGATGAACAACGGCCCAAGTTAAGGGTATAACTTTTGAGAAGATAAACAACGGCCCAAAGTCATGATAGCTTTCAGGAGGATAAACAACGTCCCGAGGTATAAGTATAACTTTTGGGAAGATAAACAACGGCCCAAAGTCATGATAGCTTTCAGGAGGATAAACAACGTCCTGAGGTATAAGTATAACTTTTGGGAAGATAAACAACAGCCCAAAGTTATGATAGCTTTCAGGAGGATAAACAACGTCCCGAAGTAATGATAGCTTTCAGGAGGATAAACAACATCCTGAGGTATAAGTATAACTTTTGGGAGGATAAATAACGGCCCAATAGTAATGATAGCTTTCAGTAGGATAAACAACGTCCTGAGGTATAATAAGCTTTCAGGAGGATAAACAACGTCCCGAAGTATAAGTATAACTTTTGGGAAGATAAACAACGGCCCAAAGAAATGATAGCTTTCTGGAGGATAAACAACGTCCTGAGGAAATGAAGTATAACGTTTGGGAGGATAAACAACGGCCCAAAGTCATGATATGCTTTCAGGAGGATAAGCAACGTCCTGAGGAAATTAAGTAACCTTTGGGAAGATAAACAACGGCCCAAGGTCACAAGTTGTTGATGAAGTTTGTTTGCTGGAGAATTAATCTGAAAAACAAGATTATAACATTCTGTATGATAATATTAGTTTATGCATTATGTATGCATGTATAATATGATGCCCTTAAGTAATGTATTATGTACTTATGGATATGTATGTTATGGTATGATGTAAATGATGTATGTATGAATCATGCAGCTTGAAGCGTCTGGATATCTTCGTATAACAACTGCTGGCCAGGGAAAATAAATCTCGATTTGTTGCTGAAGAATATGAGGAACTCGTTCCCGTCTCGTTTGATAATATAGTGAAGAATATGAGGAACTCGTTCCCGTCTTGTTTGATAACATAGTATTCATAACCTCCCGTCTTCTTTCGATAGTTTGGTATCCATAACCTCTCGTCTTCGTTTGATAGTAAGGTATCCATAACCTCCCGTCTTCGTTCGATAGTAAGGTATCCATAACCTCCCGTCTTCGTTCGATAGTAAGGTATCCATAATATCCCGTCTTTGTTCGTCGTACTCCTATTGAAAGAATAAATTCCCGACTATCCGTCTGAGGATAAAAGAGATGGATATAAATTCCAGGGGAGATGTAACTCGAAGTATTTATGAAGATGGATTTGCCCTACTGGGGGATTTGTAGCTATCTTGTGGGGATGAACCGGCGAAGCTTCGTTGAATTCCTACCTTCGTTCGTCCTTAGTAAATACTATTACTGCATTTTCATGCATTTCTGGTAAACATCAATCATATTAAGCATGCGTACATTCAAACACAACCAATAGACGTTTTTCGCTTTAGTAAAAGAGGAAAAGTAATCCTGAATAAAGAGGGAAAAGTAAAGCTGAACTCGAAAACAGAATCGTTTCAATCTTTGAGAGTGTATAAACAATTGGATTTAGAGCTCCTGAGATTCTTAACTTTCCTGAATACCTTCCCAGAAATCCTCATAGCTGGATCTGAAGACATGATACTGACACCATCTGATAATACTGACGTAGACAATTAATTTCCACAATGGCTTCTGCTGAGAATCCAATATCAAGGTAATACAATGAGAGGAACGTGTCTTCAAATTGTGACGGACCATATACGCTCTGGGTATTAGATTTGAAAAGAGAGCATTGCCCCTTGGTTGAGGATGAATTGTTCCATAATGGAAGTAACTTAAAGGAGCTACTTCAAGAGAAATAAACAGAAGGCTTTATAATAATATGCCCCTGGCATCATGAACTCTGTAATGTTACCCTTGGTAATTCAAATAGATGAGGAGATCTGCCCCTAGCTACTTAAGCATAGTTGAATCCTGTCCTGATTGCCCCAAATGAGTTAAGCAGTATCATGGCCTGCCCCCTTGATTGGGAGATAATGACTATGCCCCTTTGTATACATGGACTTTGATCCAGGAAACAAATTTGTTTATCGGAAGGACTTTGGTTTATTGAACATTCATCCTGTAAGTTTCTCTGTTTATCAAACATTCAGGTATATGCAAACAAATATATTCAAAAATGCAATGCTTATGTCTGTCTTGAAGTTTTGAAAAAGAGTTATTTTAGAAAAACAATTTTTGTGAAAACTGTGATATTAACTCAAGTTTTATAATAAGCCCTAAAGGAGTCAGGATACCTTTTTGTAGCAGTACACTTTCGAACTAACCATGCTTCAGTTAGGACTTTTAAAGGGTTGTAACGTGGCCTGGTTCACGGTTTAAGAAACAAAGGATAAAGGCTCAAATTTTATTTGTACCCAACCCAATCTCCATGATGTTCTTCAGTCCTATGCTCAGTTAACTTATGCATTGAAGCTCAAAGGAGTTTGGAATTGTAACACTGACATTTATGATGGTTCAGAAACCGAAAATTTATTTGAACATTCAGTCATCTTTCTTTGTTGAGGATTCATAATGACCTCTTTTTTTCTTTTGCTTTATTATCCCTTCCTTTTGCCTGAACTGTTTGTTTCAAGATTACAGTCAGCGGGATTTCTCAATCAATTTTTTTTTTATTAAGTCTCCTTCATAGGTTTTGACTTAGTGGGTTTTTCTTTTGCTAGATATTGACGGTCAGGTTTAATGATTACAGAGAACCATCATTAGTTGTGTACAACACATATAATTGGCATATTTGAGTTAACTGAGTAACTACCCTGCCCCAGGTTACGAATAAGGGTTTTAATTTGCGAGAATAAAAACTCCTACTTCATAGGCTCAAAAGGGTTGACTAGGGATTAACTTCCTTATATCTCCACTGTTTAGGAATTGAAACAATGCTTGTACATCGTCAGCATAGTCTGTTCAAAAGCATACTGCCTAATATTATGGTATTGTTTTCGTCATCCTCCCTCTACAGGCTTATAGCTTTATCAGGAGTTAAATATCACAAAATAGAAATATGAAACATACTTCAAAACATAGTGAAACGAATGGATTAATTCAAGACAAACATTTGCAATGCATTAATGAAAACAAAAGTTTTAACATAATAGTAAATGTTTAAACAAATAAAAGAAATTACAAATGAAAATTCAAATGTTCTCAAAGTCTCTTCCTCTAAACTTGTCACTCCAGTTATCTGGAAACTTTGATGCTTGATGGACGATAGAAGAACTCAACCTGGCCTTCTGGCGTAACCTCGAGTATTACTTCGTCAATTAGGTCTTGAATCTTATTCTTCAATGCCCAACAGTTATTAGTGTCATGTCCAGGACAGTCGGAGTGATGCATACACCTTACCTTAGGATTATAGCAAGGAGAAGAGGTGTTAGGATTTTTAGGAGAATTTCCAAGGAAATCAACTTCATCTCCAACAGGCATTGCAAAACTTGTGACATTGGTGTGCTGAACCGGATGAACTGTCTTCTACATTCCTTGTATAGAAGTGGATTAACCTTACAAGGCCTTCTTTCTTCCATTGAAGGATGGTCAGTAGTAGCCTGTCTATTTCCTTCTCTTATCCTTACTTTCCTTTCAGCCAAGTCAGCTTGTTTCAACGGAGGTTGACTGATGATTAGATTCCTGACTCTATTACTTTGAAGTTTGTGGACAAAGGTTCTTAGCTCTTCTTGCCCCTGAGCTAAACTTTGAATAAGAGCCACCTGGTCATTCATCTGGGTCCTCATTTCTGACATCTCAGCTTGCAGTTGTTTCAACTGATTATCCTTGTTATCTTCAGGATTTTCAGAGAGGAGTGCTTTCAACTCTTCTTGCCGCTTGGACAAATTCAGGATCACTTCTTGGAACTGAGCAGTCTGAGCCTGGAGATCCTTGACAGCTTGTTCGAGCGCCATTTTGCTGAAATAAATAGCGAGAAGATTGAGAAACCTGCTATGGAAACCTGTCATGCAATGATATGGTATGTAGATACATATGCAATATTTTCAAGGACCGCATGATTTAAATTTGTTTAAACAACCATAAAGTAAACTTTTATTAGTAATAAACTCGTTTTCTCTTTAGGCTTACAACAAAAATTAAATGAATACAAAAAATGGGGTTTTAAGTCTCCCATGGACGTTTCCTCTTTGCATGGAGGTATGTGTTGAGGTTTCGCTCTTCGTGAAGTTGCTTGGTCAGCTCCAACACTTTTTCTTGGCTAATCCTGAATTGAGCTTCAAAGGTATTTCTTTGTTCCTTCAGTTGGATCCAGGATTTCTGCAATTCTTCCAGGTTAGCGGGCATGTCTGAATGAAGAATGGTATAAGGAGTATCTCCTTCAGCAACAGGTTCCATAGTAACTGGCAGGATGGCAGGATATGGCATCATAAGAGTCTGAGCACGAGATCGCACCCATCTGAGATAAGGTTCCATAGGAATAGTGTACTTTGGTTTCAGAGTCTTGCTGTCAACCTTGTTCACTTTACCCCATGCTCGTATAAACCTTTGACGGTAACCTTGCAGATCGTTGTCGTAGTCGAACACAATACCCTGAATAAGCATGTCATGAGGACCATTGCTCCGAGCATAACCAAACTGACGTAGAGCTAAAGAAGGATTGTAGGTAATGCCCCCTCTTATGCCAAGGAGTGGCACATTGGGGAATTCACCACAACGGTCAATGATAGTAACTTTCTCCATAGATCTAGAACTCCAATGAATGTCTGAATGAGAAACTGACATGATCCTTTTAGACCATCTTAACCCTTGTTCATTTTTCATCACTGATCGAGGAAGGTGAGAAATAAACCACCTAGACAGTAGAGGTATTAAACACATCAGAGTTCCTCGTGCCTTCGTAGTACGGGTATGAAGAGAGTGTAAGATGTTTCCAAGTAATGTAGGCATTGGATTGCGAGTCAGAAATATGTTGATGGCGTGTACGTCTATGCACTGGTCTGGGTTAGGGAACAACACTAGGCCATAGATTAATAAGGCCAAGATCTCCTCAAGGGCATCATAACTCATAGCCTTCAAGAATACCTGAGCTTTCTCTATCAATACCTTAGCAAGAATACCCTTAACTCCGCTTCTCGTTTCTAGGACAATGTCTGATTTCTCCAGATGTAGAGCTGCAACAATGACTTCAGGTTTAGGCTCTTTTTCTAAGCCTGTGAAGGGTTTCTGATCAAGTATAGGTATACCCAGTAGTTTAGAGAACTCTTCCATTGTAGGAACCAGTTAATAATCGGGGAATGTGAAACAATGATGTTTAGGATCAAAGAACTGAAACAGAACACTCATCATGTCTTCATTGAAACCTGAAGTGACTAGATCCAATAGGTGACCATGTCTCTTGATGAACTGGGAGTGTTCAGACACTTGAGAAACCAATTCTTTAAGCTTGAGAGGTATGCCTGCAAAGTTGATCCTGATAGTGTTTCTACGAGCAGAAGCCATGACCTGCAACAAAGAACAAAGATAAATCCTTTGGTCCTTGAAATGGTTAGTGAAAATGCTATGCTTATGATGCATGATGATGCTATGATGTTATGCTCAATCACAAACATGTGGCACACACAAACAAGTCACACAATTGCCCTAAGTTTAAAGGCTTGCATGAGGTTCAAAGGTAAGTACCCTCCCCTGAAGTTTAGATTGTTCATCCTGTCCTATAAAGTAACCAGGTTCTAAGGGATCTCAATATCATTGATCCTTCACAAGGGTGGTTGTTCAGTAGGCAACTTACTTTCCAACCAAAACCCTCCAAGTTTAGAATCTCAATGAGCGTAGTATCGAGTATCAACCAACTTCAGTCTTCACCAAAGCCGGTTATCTCACTACTTTCTAAAGGCCAAGATGGAATAACTAGGGTTCTAAAAGTTAGTTAGTGTATTGACAACATATGGCAGCCTCATATTATCCTCAACTTGACTTAAGGAACATAAGCACCAACCAAGAAGTCACACTAACTATGGCCACCAGATCAACCATATCGGTATACGCCGTACAGTTTCCTTGGTCTATTGCCATTTACCTAAGGTACACTAGATCCGGGTTAGGATCTTTCACACATAATAGCCCAACAGATAAGTATAAAGCAAACAAGGCAAACAATTTTAAAGTGATCTAATTCCTAAGGGTACCCCTCTTTTATTAAATCCCCAACAGAGTCGCCAGTTCTGTAACACGGTGGGAGAACTGACTTTAGTTATGTTGCGGATAGCAAGAGTCGCCACCGACTTTTATTTTATCCAAAGGAAAGGCATAAAAGAACAGGAAAGACCTTTTAAAAGATTTTTGGGTCCGGGGGGTAGGTTATGTAAAGGGAAGGTGTTAGCACCCTTTACATCCATGGTTATCCATGGGCTCTTAGTTACTTAGCTCACTTTAAACTGTTTTTTTGAAATGTGAAGTGTGTGAATAGAATTTTTCTTAAGTATTTTATAATGATCCATGTACGGATGTATATAAAACCTTTGTTTTGAAAATTGTTTGAAATGTATGAAATGTTTGAAATGTTTTGAAGAGTGAGCAAGTATCTAAGAAGAACCTACCTTAAGCTTGAGTCTTTTCTGTTCTTGAATCCTTTAAATGGTAAGACTATCCCTATTATTAAGGAATAGGTAGTCATTACCTTGGATGTTAGGGACAAATGAAGGGACATCTGTTATTTAGGCAACTGTAGGGTGTATAAGCAATTCGAAGGGACTTATCATCTTTATTCGAAAGGGACAAGATCATTACGAAGGTAACATTCGAAGGGACTTGATCTTTTTATATGTTTAGGGACTAGATGATGTGAAATGAGGGACTTTGCTTTATACACCCTACTTGACCTTTAGTTTAGGCAACATGAGAGGTAACCCTAAAAAGTGAGATGGCGATCAAAGATCGACTTACGTGTGTGGGTGTACAATTTTAAATATTTATCTTTTAAATTAATGATCTAAAACAATTTTAAATACAAATACGTTTCACTCCCTATTTTACTAACCATAGCATTTAAATATTAAACATTACTACTAAAATATTACATAAAGGAGACAATTACATAATAATAATAATTAAAATAAATTTAAATAAATAATAATAAATAATTGGGTTAGTAACAATAATAATAATAAATCACAATATATAAATGGGGTTAGTAATAATAAGATAAAAATCATATGAAAATAAATAGAATTAATAATAAAATAAACAAGAATATTAGCATAATAATTAAAAGTTCAATTTTTCTTATAAACAATTATTTTTTAAGATTAAGAAGAAAATATAAACAATCACATACTAATTATTATAAAGTTTTAAATTATATACAAAGTTATAAAAATTAGGTTAATTATAAACATATTATGAAAATAAATTATATTTATAAAATTAAATTAGCAAATTTTAATTATTTTTAAGCATACATAAAAAAAATTATTTACATACAAGAATTAAATAATAATTACAAACTAATTCTAAAATATATACATATAATTAAAGTTTATTAAAAGTTATAATTAACAAATAAAATTAATTATTTACAATTAGGGTTTATAAAAATAATTAGGTTTTAAAAATATTTTAGGGTTTTTAGAAATTAGAACAATAGAATTAGGGTTAAGGATAATTAGGGTTACATATTTTAGAAAATAAAACTAGGGTTTATAATTTAATTGACATTATTAATTTGATTATTAAATAAATATATACATATTAAAAAAAACTAGGTTTAGAATTTTAAAAAATAAATTAGAGGTTTTTTAGAAAATATGAAATTAATACATATATTTACCTATTATTATTTAAATATATTTTTATTGTAATTAAAATTAATTATGAAACAATAATATTAAAACAGAATAATTAAAGAAAATAAAAACCAAAACTTACCTGGGGCAGGGATTGAACCCACGCCCTAGGCTTTGCCATCCCCTGGACGCAAAGGCTACCACCAGGCTGCGCGCGCGTTTATGATAGTAATCAGGTAGCAATTGTTTTGTTGTTTAACCTGCGAAAACATGGAAAATAAAAATAAAACTAAAATGGTCTGGGGATGGATTGAACCCAGGACCATTCATTTACCAGCAAGACATACAAACCAACTGAACCAAGCGCGCTAGTTGACATATAACATAAACGAATTCGTTTTAAGCCCTGTATCAAATTCAAATAAGATTTTCGCGCCCAACAGCTTCGTCTCCTACCTCTGGACCTGCGAAATTACTTACGAAATTTCCTGCGAGTTTTCCTGCGTTTTTGTATTCGTATGTAAACCTGCGATTTTCAAACTTCATACAAGCAGTAAAATTTCACAAAATTAATGATACCATTGAGTTCCTAATGTCATTTGCAATCATTCCATGTCCTTAGAATTAATTTATTTTGGCTCAATAGCAAAACCCTAAAGGAGGCCGAAAACCCTAACAATGGTGGAATTCATTCTAGTCCATGAAACTCAAATTAAACTGTCCAGAAAGCTTCTACATCATCACACAAACATGATTAATCAACCAAAAACAAACAAAACATCATGAATAATCGCAATCGAAAATTTAAAAATTTGAATAAATATTGATTCGGTTAGAGCGTTTTATGATGTTAGAGATGCAAATGACTATTGTTATACAATCAGTAGTGATCAGAGAAGCCAATGCCACCTTCAAAAAGCTTTGAAATTGCTTCTAAATGGGAAACCGAATTGGAGTTTTTTGAAGAATTTTGTGAAGTTGGCAAAGTGTTCTTGAGGCTGTGAAATTCGTCCATATGCATTGTGTTCTCTTCATATACTTATTGTGAGTGAATTAGGTCAGAAAGATTGGATCATTGTATGGATTTTTTTTGATTTTGGAGATTGAAAAAGATTAGAACTTAAATTTTAAATATTTGTGAATGAGACCTTTCTATTTCAAGCCAATCATCATCAATGTTATATCAATTCAAACCAAATCATGTTAATGACCTTCTAGAACCAAAATATATTTTAAATTTTCACATTTGATATTTTATTTAAATTTAAAATGATTTTTAATATAAAAAATCATAATAAATAAATTAAATAAAATAAAATTATGAAAATATCAAATAAATTTCGTGCATGATGTCATGGAACACTTTGGGTCACAAAAAATTCAGCCCATTTAGAAAAATTTGGTTTTAAGACCCTATTTTCTTCATAAACCACCCAAAAATTTCCCAACTTTGCAAGGGCACACATCCTTCAATTTTAATGCTATGAGGGTGTTCTTGGACATTTTGGAAATCTTGAAGAGTCCTCTAACCAACCCCATTGGTTTCATGTCCATATCATTTACCATTCTCAAGTTATGCCCTTTTGAAGTTGTTGACTTTTTGTTGACTTTCAAAAGGACCTATAATGTCTTAGCTCATACTTTCCAAATGAAGCATTTTTGGGCTTGGCTTGTGAGACACAAAGTTGTAGAGAATTTAATTTCCTTCAAAATGAGCTTTGGATGGGAAAAATGTGATGAAGCATGTGAAAGTTATGGCTGGTCAAAGTTCAGTTGACTTTTCCTAAGGAAACCCTAATTTAGAAACCCCTGATTCTTGATGATCTGAAATCTCCTTGATAAATAATGATCAAACCTTGATAAAATTATGAATTTTACTTCACATACTTGATGTTGGAAAAAAATCATGAAGTTTGTCTTTGGTTTGACCACAGTTGACCTCAGTTTGACTTTTTAAATGCTTTGACTGATTTTGACTTATCTGATCATTTAACTGAGCAAACCTTTGAGAAAAGTTCTGAAATTTGTCATGGGGATTCTTAAGCACATATAAGATGTTATGAAGCTCACTTGAAGTCTTGGAAGCCCATTTAGCCTGATTAAAGTCAAAACCCTAGTTTTGGATGCACTGCTTAGGAGGATGCATTGTCTTAGGGAATTGTCAAATCTTCTGACTAATTGTGAACTTTGTGAACTTCATAAGATGTCTTGTGAACCTTGTGAACCTCATGAGAGGTCTGGTGAACCTTGTGAACCTCATGGGAGGTCTTGTGAACCTTGTGAACCTCATGGGAGGTCTGGTGAACCTTGTGAACCTCTTAGTACACAAAGTCTTGTTTTGTGAGGGCAAATTTTGGGGTGCAACAGACATACCAACAAATGTTTATCTATGATATTTGAGACTTTTTTAGTTTGCGGCAAATATAACATAAGAACACCTAAATTTATAGAAGATCTGATTCAATATTTACCACTCATTAACTGCCATATTGATTCAAGATATATATCATTAGAACCACACCCTATTATCTTGTTCTGAAGATATATCTCAGGAACTTCTCCTGAACCATTTCAATAATAAAAGCATATAACAGAACCTTCCAGAGATGTATCTCAGAAACTTTTCCTGAACCATTTTCAAAACAAAACCAATATAACAGAACCTTCAAGAGACCAAATATGCATAAAGACCATATATGAATAAAAGGTGAATATGTAACACATTATTTATATTGAGACATAGTTATATACAATTATTTGTCTGATTAAATAAGAAATCAAAATGAATCGAACCATGTGTTACCGGCTAAATCTATATGTGGTACCCCATTGGGCTTTTGTGCATTTGATTTTTTTTCAATGTTGTTCAATCTCTCGAATTCTTGCATCCTTTCCACAAAATAATTCGGCCACGTCTCGACTTTTGTGGTTGAGTGGGCCGTCCACTCCAATGATGCAAGTGGTATAGGGCATCCCGGTTTCAAATAAACTTAAACAAAATGACTTGATTTTGAAAGCCATCCAATACACATGATTCAATCATTTGGATTTTGCAGTGGGGTGATGCGTATTGGAAAAAAGATTTTCGAAGTACTGTAGCGTCTCAGTTCAATACATACTCTATCATATGCACATGATTATAGGTGACCTGTATTAGGGAAGCTCATATATTTTACCTTCGGTGATTGACCGCTCAAGCAAGAAACAACAAACTTATAAACTGCATTATATTTTCTTGATTTTTGTACAACCGTGTGTATGATTCATTATGTGTCTTTAACTATTGGATAAGTTGATGTCAGACAAGCGTATGAATATCTTCTCCTCTACCGAGTAAATCCAAAACGGCTCAGTAACTGTAATTACCGTCTCCGTCAACATTGACGATCCGCTTGATATATTTGTGCATAAAAATCGGCATCTAGTTAATGAATGAAATCTTTGGTGAAGGCGATTGTCGTACCTCGAAAAATACGATCCTAAAATAAAAACAGAGTTGCCGCCTAATTCTATTTATTCTAACTAAAGAAAAGGGAGATATAGACACAACCTAAATTGAATAAGAAATGGTCAACGAAACCACTAATCTAAGTTCGGGAGTCAGTTACGCAAAGGGAAGGTATTAAGCACCCCTCACGTCCGTTGTACTTAATGGGAACCTCTTAGGCTAATTTGCGCTTAAATGTTAACTTGTGTTATTGTCTTCTTCTAACGATTAAAGTTTGTTAAGATTACTTTTAAAGAAATATTTTAATTATTATTACAGGGGAAAGATTAGAGTTTTTATTATTGTGATTTATGACAGAGTAATGATTAAGTTTTTATTATTGTGATTTATGACAGAGAAATGATTAAGTTTTTTATTATTGTGCTCGCGAAGGATTAAAATCCTCGTGCCTACGTATTCCCTTGTGTAGTGGGAAAGTCAGAGCTTCGTACTTCGTGCGACTACGGTTTGTGTTTTTTTATTGAACGATCGTTTGAAAATGCTTTCTACTGCTAAGCGTTGTCTTATCTGCTCGCGATAGGAGGCTGAAGCACCAGCTTGTTTGCAAGATAGAAAGATTTAAACAATGTTCGTTTAGAGAAAAGATGTTTGATCTTTATTAAAGTGTTTTAAAACGAGAGGGCAAATGAACCACAACGCGTGGGGCTAGCCCAGGAGTGGTTGCATTCAAGAACGTGCGGAGTGCTAGACTCCGGAGTTCAGTTACTCGTTGATTAATTATGGAAAATAATTTGTATTGGTTTGTAAGTTTTAAGTTGTATTTGAAAAGAAAGAGACAAGTCGTCATCTTTAAGGGAGGTATCCCGCCTATTCCACCATAAACATTTAAGGAATGATAAATTGAAAGAAAGCTTTAAACTTGGATGCGAGGATCGACAAACATTGCCACGTTCTTTCTTTGAGAAATAAAAACCGGAAGAAGCTTTAAACTTGGATATGAGTATCGACAAGCAATGCCACATTCTTCCTTTGAGAAAAAATAAAATCGGAAGAAGCATTAAACTTGGATACGAGGATCGACAAGCAATGCCACATTCTTCCTTTGAGAAAAATTGTTTGTAAGTTTTGATTTGTGTTTGTGGTTGATAGGAGGAACATCTTTCTTATGGAGATGAATCATGTTTAATCTTTTAAGGTTGTTGAATTGTTTGAATACGAAAGAGTGAATGAATTACAAATCGGGGGCTAGCCCCAACAGTAATTTAGTTCAAGCACCCGAGGAATGCTAGATTCCTGAATTCAGTTCTTCGTATAATTAATTTAAATGTTTCCGTGTTTTTTAGGAACGAGAGGGTGAATAAACCACATCGCGTGGGGCTAGCCCAAGAGTGATTTAATTCAAGAATGTGCGGAGTGCTAGACTCCGGAGTTCAGTTACTTGTTATTTGATTTGTGAATTAAGACGCGATTGTTTTGAAAACGAAAGAGTGAATGAATTACAAATCGGGGGCTAGCCCCAATAGTAATTCAATTCAAAAACCCGAGGAATGCTAGATTCCTGAGTTTAGTTCTTATGTTAATTTATTAGACGCGTAATATCGTGCAGACAACGATCACAAGTGACCGACTTACGTGTGTGCAAATGTAGGCGCGATGAATTGTTCACTTGGCGTTGGACCAGGAAATTAAATTATTCTTGAAAGGACTATTCTTAAAATGCGAGCATTCGTTTTTATCGATAAAATATAGTCGTAAATGCGATAAATAAATCATACAAGAGTAACTACAACATCGAGGTTAGAAATGAAGTGTGAAAGAGGTAAAACAGGTTTCGGTGATACCTAACGGAGAAGGTCCGTCGCCTCTTCAATGCATGCACAAAGAATCTCAAAAATACTTGTCAGAAACTTCATCATTATTAATCTGATTGATCCTCAAGTGTTCAATATCACACATCCACATGGTTATTTCAATCAAAGTTCTAGCAAGTAAACTCAAATCATATTCAACTGAAATTCTATAAACAATTGAACAAAATGAGCATCAAAAGTTAACATCCAGGATTAATAACAATTGACATTGGAAATTCTAATAAAACCAAAACTTAGCAACAAATAAACAAAAATAGTGAAACCATGAAGATTCTAAACAATTTCTAAATCAAATTATGTAAATTAAATTTCTAAAATTAAAAAAAAAATCCAATTTTAATTTAAATTAATCTAAAAAAAATAAACAAACAACCATTAGTTAAAAAATTAATTAAAAGTTATCAAAGAAAAATAAAAAAATAAAAAACAAACAGGGATGGGGTATGTCCGCTGGCTGGGGTGGTGACAGTAGGATCTGGCGCAGGCCCAATCCTTTTTAGGCCCAACCAAATTTGGCTGATCCTCCAGGAAGTCTCCTAGCAAAACGCAGGTGTAAATAATGAAACACTAGCAGTGGGTTGTAACAATTAATTGGGCCTACCGAGCCCACAACAACAACAAGGTCTGCTTCTAAAGAAATCAAGGAAATATACACATTAAACTAATAAGAAAATAAATAAAATAAAAGTTAAAGGCAATGAGTAAAAAGTCAGTCCACAAAAATCCTTCAAATAAGAGCCACACGATGAACGTGTATCAATTCCCCTATTTCCAAAAATTCACCATGAAATTCCTCTTTCTCACGATCCAAAACTCAAAATTCGAAGCAAAACAAACTCAAACAAGGTTTCTCAACGGCGATTGCGAACTTCTCTCTCAATGATCTCCTCCGCCGTGAATGCTTCATAAACCACCAATTTTGCCCTCTCTCTTTTCGTTTTGCCTTTGCGACAGTTCTCTCTCTATTTTGTGGTTGTTTCTGTGTTCGTCACTTAGCTTTTTTCAGATCGGTGGCGGAGGTTCGCTGGGTGAAGGGCTTTGTGCGTTTTGGGGGTTTTCTTCTCAGGTGGGTGGTTATTAGTGGTGGTTTAAATGGTGTTTCGGAAGTGAAGTTTGGGTAGAGATTCGCGGCGGTTAGGGCTTAGCGAAGTGGTGGTGATGAATGAAGTCTGGTGTTACGATTTTGTTCATGGTTGTATAGGTTGTTGATGAAGAAGGAGTCATGGGGGTCTCGCGGGTTGGGGATTTCTGCGGCAAGGCTTTGGTGTCAGTGAAGAGGGGATTTGTTTGAGGTGGATTTGCGGATTTGAGAGGTGAGGGTGGTTATTGTGTTGAGAAGATGAACGGATTCGGTTGATGAAGGTGACAGAAGGTGGTGGGTTATATGGTTTGTGTTGAGGGTGGTCGGAAAGTGTTGAAGATTGGTATTGAGTATTCTGCAAATCTTTCGTTAAAGAAGTGAGGGTCGATTTCCTTGAAGAGAGGTGGGTTCTTAAAGAAGAGCTGTTAAGTCCTTTCAAAAACGGTGATGTGGTTTTTGGAAAAGGTTGATTGACGAAAAAAGGGGGTCAGTGGAAAGGTGGAGAATGGTTCGATGTTTCTGCAGATTAGGGAGAAAATCCTGTGCCTGGTGTAGTGAGGCGGAAGGATAAGAGGGAAAAAATTTATTTTCTTTGTGAAGTGTTGTTTTGGGTTTTCAGTTAGAAAGTTTTGAAGGCTAAAGCTTTATGATCAATTTTGTTATCAGCCCTCCCCCAACTCTTCGTTAATGCTTTCCTCTTTATGCTTTTTCATTTTCTCTTTTTACTTTTTTTGGTGTTTTTTTTTTCTCTGGTGTTGATAGTGCTGCCTTTTTCAAACACAGGTTCACGTCGCAGGATGCTTGTTGACTTGTAAACTCTGTTTTGGCCTTTTTGTGAATCAGTTTAAATTTAGCCAAAATAATGCAAAGTTAAAAGCAAGGGTGCAGTGATAGGATACAGAAATTTGGACTGGTATAAATAAACTAACTAAATGAATTATATAGCTTAAAGAAAACTACATAAACTAACTAGACTAAATAAACTCAATTTAATTAATAAATAATCTAATCAGAATTAAAATTAATTAAAATGAACTAATGGGCCTAATGGTGAATGAATTAATCTAAACAATTAAAGAAATTAAAATGAATATTAAAAGTTAAATTAGTTTTCAAATAAAACTAAGATATAAGATTAAAGTAAATTTAATTAAAAACTTAATATATATATAAAAAACTCTAACCAGATTCAAACTTTTAATTGAAAGTTAAACTTAATTGGATTTTAAATAAATCTAAGCTATCTAATTTAATAAAACAAAATAAAAAAAGGATTAAATTATTAAAACTAAAGTCAAATTAAATAAACTAAATTAAAATAAAATTGATTCTAAGTAATAATAAAAAGTGAAATGAAAGTCCATATGGAATGATAAAATGGGATGAATTATGTATGATTAATAATTAATGAGATGTTAAACCACAAAATGCAGAAACGACTGATTTAAAATTTCGATGAAGATGTGCCAGATGAATGCAATTTTTTTTAGAAAATTTCTGGTCAAAATTTAGGGTATGACAGCGACGTCGGAGGTGGTTTGCTAATGTGGGCTCATTTCATAACACTTTTTTGAGATTTTGGAGTCGGTAAGTCGAGAAAAACTTTGTCAACGTGTTCAAAATATGAAGGAGGTCGTGTAGTCGAGTTGTCATTCGGTGTAGGCTTCATTTTTTTCGGAGCACCTTTAGTTTTTACCGGTTGAGGAGGTGGTTTCATGTCGGTGGTTTTGGAAATGTGTTGGTCTTATAGGTTGAATCAAGTATGAGCATTGTCAGAAACGTGTTGGACAATTTTATGGAATTAGGATGAGTCCAAAAAATATCTCTAACTATAACTCCATCATCACACGTTCGGTACCTGGACACGTAATTGTTATCTTCCAACAGTTTCAAGAGTTTTTGCATCTCAGTTTTATCCCCCTTAAGCGCCTTGGTAGTGAGGTACCGAATATTATACACTTGCTTAACATTTGATATATTGTTGGATCGTTTATGTTTCAATGTTGCAAGTATATTTTTCTATTAAACAAGATTCAAGGTCATGTCACTAATTCATTCCTTCTCTTCCGGTTTGAGCCGACAAACACTAAGATGACCGACTAATTTTAAACATAAATCATGTTTATTCAAACCACATATTACATTAAATCTACAATTTTTGTTTGCCAACATGTAACCACGAACCTTAAACGGAAAATCACATTTTCTACTACCAGTATCGTCTCTTTTAAAATTCCGAAGAGGAGTTCGATATTTCCCACTTTTTCCGCACATCATTGTCACAAAGGCGCGTCTTTTATCCGAACCATTATCAGGCTTTCTGATAACTACACCAAATTCAAGTTTGGAGGCATTCATATGAATCTATTTAAGCAGTTAATCATGAGATTCAAACTCTTGCTTGTTGTTAAAGTCGTTGCTAATATTTACCGCCTTCATAATAACCCCCTTGAACATTCGGAGAAATAACCACACCTTGGACATTCAGAGAAACTACTTATTTTGAAAAAACATATAGGTGTACCATATCTATTGAAAGAAATTAAAAAAATAACATCATGTTAGTTCAATTAATGTCGCAGAAGGACTGCTGAAAATGAACACAGACCCATTCCGAAAATGCATCTTCGTACAATTTCATATACTTTCAGAGATACATATCTGGACACATCGTAAGTTTTTTCAGAAAAAATGATGATTAATGTCAACAATGTGAAGGGAACAGAACAATATTTACCTAAAATTGTATCTTCTTTTACTTCCTATGATATATTGAACCAAATGGATAGTGATTTGGAGTGAAAAAATGGATTGAGAATGAAGGATTTTTAGGGTAAAGGGTTTGGTGGAAAAACTTTGTTTTTCAACAATAATGGAATGATCATGCAGTTGAGTACTATATCAGATATTTTCGGAGATGCATTTTCGAAAATACCTGACATGCAGAGGTGACAGAAATTTTCAAAATACCGTCCATAATTATGGAGATGCATCTCTGAAATATCCATTGAACTGAACAATTAAAATATTTTCATAAAACTGTTCTGGAGATACATCTTCGAAATAAAATTAAGCCAATGTATGGGGCGTAACTCAGAATGGTCTTGGTTGAGTATGCAAAAGGTGTGTCCTAAAATATATCTTCGGAATTGAAAGACATAAGTGGAAATTCACACGGTGCGCTATAGGATGCAACAAGAAATTTTCTTTCAAATAAGCTTATATGTGAATAATTATCCATGTCAAATGTTATTTTTAACAATCTTTAATTTTAACTAGATTTTTTAACTTTTAAAAAATAAAATTCAAACTTAAAATTAAGTTTTTGGCAATAAACTAGTCTCTAACTTTAAATTTTTTTTAAAATAGATTTAACCTATTTAAATAAAATAGAACTCAACTCAGTTTATTCTTCATAATTTATCGTTAATCTACTTATTTAAATAACTGAAAACATATTTTATCGAAATTTTTACCCAAACACCTCAGTTTTAAAAAAAAACAAATAACTAACTTTTCTAAAAAAATCTCAAAGTACCCTAGTTTCAAAAAAAATTCATAGCATTATCCAGTTCATTTGGCGGCTACATTATATTTTAAACAGGTGTCGTCAATTGGATTAGAGACACCATATGTAGTTTCCAATTCAATTGGTGATTGCATGTTAATTTTGTAAGGAGTCGCCAGTTCATCTGGAGACGGAGTGCAATGTAAAATTTTGCTGTAAATAAAGATGGTGTGATCAATTATTTTCACATCTCTTCTCATATTCTTATATCAGTGATATCATGTATTGTCGCCGCTACAAGGAAGGTATTTTTTCAAGAGAGAAGCCTATGATCGATATGCTCTTTTGGAACATCCAAAGTTTCAATCAACTTCAGAGGGAGTTGAATGTATGGTTAGAGGGAGAAATGTATGAAGGCGTGGATGGATGCGAATTAAGACTAACAAGGATGCGAGGGAAGTGATGTTTGGACCTGATGAAATCAGTTTGATTGTTGTAATCATTTAGAAATGTCTTGTTTATCTATTGTATGTGTTGTTTATTTTAAATGTGTTTAAGTCATGGTGATGTTTGTAGTTAACATTATTGTAACAAAAAGTTATTAATATATTAAATCTAAGGTTACAACAAGTGAACGGAGAAATTAAATTATGATGCAGAGTTGGTTCTGACATTGGGATATTTTTTTCGATTGTGTTCGGATTGACGACATATACTACATAATCATATCATTTTATCAACTGTATCCATTTCTATTCTTATACGCATGTTGTTTAGACGAACTTTTTTCTTTCTTCGCATCTCATCGTTGTGCCAAACTATGTCCTCTTGTTATGGAGGCCAATATTCCTACATTTCTAGCACTACAAAGCCTTTGTTGTCAACATTCATTATGTTAATTGTCTTGTAAACATCAGATAGATTATTGTAGTTGTCCTGACGAGCACGTACCGATGTTCAATGACATGGGAGCAAGGTACACTGAAGTCCTGGTACTTGCCATAGATAAACCAATATCTATCTAGTATGACAACATAATCTAAATTCGGCCTCCCCTCATTATGGTCCATTATTTCCTTTATATTGAAATTTTGCCTATGACGGTCAAAGATTGTGATTGCATGTGTGCTAGTTTTGATAGTTTCCTCTTTCATCACTTTCATTATACATTCATTGAATAATTGACCCGACATTAACACAACACTCCATCTTTCGCCCCTTGTTGCAAAAAGTGATGTCAGCCTATAATAAGTTGATCTCACCAATGCGGTTAATGGTAGGTTTATAATTCCTTTGAAGACATTGTTCATGGATTTCATAAGGTTTATTGTCATGTGGCCTCAACCACATCCATCGTCAAAGGCCCATGTCCACTTGTCCAATGAAATGTTATCCAGCAACCTTCCTGCATCTGCATTTGACAATCTAATTTTGTCACGGTAGTGTTCAAATGATGGTTGAGTTAGAGTTACCCTGCATTCACAACTTTTTTGTGTGAAGGTTCTTGTCTTTTATTGCACGCATAAAATTTTGTGTGATATGTCTAATGCAATAGACATGGGTAGAAGGAGGATTATTCCACCTGTTATCTTGGTTATTGCAAGCACTCTCAATAGTAACATGGATGTCTGAAATCAAATAGAGATTGGTCTGTAGAGCCACATGTATTATGAGATTCTTAAGGAAGAAACTCCAAGCAGCAACGATTTCACCTTGAACCATAGCAAAGGCAATGGAAAATACATTATTGTTGTCGTCTTGTGCAACTATCATAAGCAAGGTATCCTTGTATTTTCCGTATAACCATGTTCCATCAATCTGAATAATAGGTTAGTAGAATGCAAAACCTTTGATGCGTGGTTGAAACGCCTAAAAGAGTCAGTGAAATATTGCATTTTCGTCAACAATAGTTCCATTTGGCCTACATGTCGGCACTGTCTGCATAATTGCAATAGTCTCAGGTGTGTATGTCTTAAGTTCCATCAAAATCGTGGTAATTATTTGTATGAATCCTCCTAGTTTCCAAATAATTGTTCTACTGCCTTTGTCCTTGCAAACCACGCTTTCTTATACGGTGGAGTATAATTATGTTGCGCAACGATATGAGAGATTATTATACTCACCTTCACTGATAGATCCTTGTTGACAAGCGGCAAAATGTCTTGACATGTCAATTTAGCGCTTAATTTTCGGTGATCCTGGACAATATTTGTAGCAGTGCAACTGTGAGGTGGATATTTGGGTAAAAATTTCTCTTTTATCTCTATTAGCCAATTTTTGTGATAATTTTTAAAACCGTAAGTTTCTTTTGAAATGAGACTCCTATTTTATTTGTTACCCTGAGTCTTTTTTTTTTTTTGTAAGTCTTATTTTACACTAACATCTCTTTTTTTAGCCAACATTGTAGCCTCTTTATTGCTAGCTGGATTTATTAGTTGTGCTTAGTGAACAAATATTATCTGCAATATATCATTGATCAATCTTATACTCAAATCTATTATAGAAGTGGATGATGAATAAAAGTTGATCTAATGAAGTAAACAATTTTAAACAGAAAAAACTAACTTGATATACAAAATAAATGAAATACTACATTAACACAACTTATAATAATGGATCTTAAATCTCAATACAATTTTTAAAAAAATTGCAGTGTGCATAAAATTTGTTTTCAACAAATGGCATCTGAAATAAGTTGTTCAACATCATTTTATTGATATTCAAAATACATAAATTTTATACAAATGCAAGGAACCAAACAAATTTAAAGACATTCTAAATACTAGATTCCTGGTTTATAATTGAGATGTCATCTATTACAAAACTACAGACATAGATAAAATAACTACAAAATCACCAAAAGCATGAAATACAAACCTTCCCTTTAATCGTGTTGGCGAGTACAACCTCTCCGCATTATTATCAAAATAAATTGAGACCGGACAAAACTATCCCAACAGAGAGTGATTACCGGACAAAATCTATCCCAACAGAGAGTGATTACGCTCTCCGTCGACAATATCAGGTAGCTCAGAGCTATGTGAGAACTTCATCCATCTCTTTTTCTCCATAAATTTGAGACAGGGCTGCATCACAAGGCCTATCGACATAGCAACGAGGCTTACAACCAATACTTTGAGGGTTGAAAAAGCTAATACCACGCAGATCAATATTGTAGGAGGGATGCACATAATAATTGCTCCTGCCGTTCCGCCTGGTACTTTGTAAGGCCGAGGTGCATTCGGGTGTCTGACCTTCAACAATATGAATGCAGTAAACTCTAGAATCATGCCAATACAGTACAGGAAGTTTTCTGCAGCTACAATTTCTTGAAAACTCAGCCATGATAGTAAAATTACACCAGAGGCTGAAAAAAGTATTCCTGCAAGAGGCGTTCCGTGGCGAGACCTCTTGGTGAAAAACTCCGGCAACATTCCTCTCTCAGCCATTCCTAGAAGCTGGAAGGAGTCGCTGCTCATTTCAGCAACAAACATTCCCATGTTTGACATTGCAGCTGCAGCTTGAAGCCACCATCTCAACCACACTCCTCCAATCACCATAGCAATTTCAGAGAAGTATCCGTCCGTCCATAACTCGCGCTGAACAGGAAGAGCGCCTGTACCGATCAAAAGAGGAAAGAAGTACGCCACAACAACCAGAATCAACGCGAAAAACAAACCTTTCGGAAGTGTTTTCTTTGGATTCTCAACTTCACCCGCAAGAGTGCTTATAGAGTCCCAATAATTCAGATTCCAAAACAGTGTATTCAAATACAAATTCCAATTCACATCATCCAAATTTGTCTCAAACCATCTCGCAGGTTTCATTTCTGGAATCGACATAAACCCCATGACAACAAAAGGGAGAAGCGAGAAAATCCCTAAACAAACAGCAGCAAACCCAACAATGGTTAAACCCCTATAATTCAAGTAAGTGAGAACTACAGTCAACCCCCACGTCGCAAAAACTCTAGGCAAACCACTGCCTATAACCGGAATCGCAGACTTAAGATAATCAAGAAACAAAACAGGATACAAAGCATTGTCAATCACACCACTAAGCCACTTCATCCAACCCTGCTGAAAACCCCAAAAAGGACCCAAAGCAGTCGAAACCCAAACAACATAACCACTATTTTCAGGAAACATGGTCCCCATTTCAGCAGTAATCAAAGCTTCCGGAACACTCCATATGAACGGAAAAACCAAAAATCCAAGTAAAGCTAACAAAGGACCAGCTGCTTTGACAGTATCCTCAACACCAAAAGGTCCACCAGACACCTCATAGAAGATAAGAAACACAAGAGGTAAAACTGAAACTTTCCTCCTATGATTTGATGCTTTCGGGGAAGCCGATTCACCTACCGCCACATACTCGCTCCCAGTCCCGGAGAACTCCCCCATTGTACTAAAACCTTCTTGTCTATTATATGATGCAGTTCTTAATTTCTGCAACCAGCTAAAACATACATTTTTTTACTTTTATAAGAATCATAATCACAGCATGAAATCATCAAAGTACATACTCTATATTCATACATAACACAACCAAATAAATCTGAGTTGAATCAAAATAGAAAAACCCATTAATTAATAGAAAAACACAATAATTGAAGGTATAGAAAATAGATCTTTGACACCGATTTGAAACAAATAACGACAAAAATTAATAGCAAACCCTTGCCTACTAGTAACGCATCTATAAACGGTTTAAAAAATTGAGGGTTTGGAAAAGTAGAGAAATATTGTGAGTCCAATTTGGAAGAAAACAAAATAGAGAAGGAACGAACCATGAGAGAATTGAAAAGCATGTCAGGATGTAGGAGAAAGTAACTTGTGCGGCGGAATCTGATGTTGAAGGAAAGCTACCATAGCTATAGTACAACTGAATCCCAGAAACCGACTGAAGAGAAAAAAGCGGTGGAGCCAAAAAGGAAACGTGTTTGGGTCCAATTAAGTTTTTTTTATTTAAATAAGCAATAGTGCGTTTAGGTCAGATTATAATATTTTAAAATATTTTAGTGTCCTCCAACACGTGTGTTTGGGAAAATCATACTCAAATGAAAGAATTTGATGGATCGATGATTTTTTTATTAGACTATGCTGTAAAACCCTATAAAAAAATGTATACGATTTTCTACTGTCATATTATGTAAATAATTTTAAAAAATTCTATTTGGTTCAGTAGAATTAGTTAGAGTATGGATATGTAGGAGTGGCAAACGGGCATGTCCGTCCCGTTTAGGTTCGTCCCGAAAAAATAGGGCAGGTCGGGGTTGTTAAAGTTGTGGATGTGGCCTAAAACCTAAGTCATTTCCGCAAAAAAGTGAAGGCGGAGCAGGGAAAGCCCGCAGACATTGTTTTTTTTAACCCTAAAAATACAAAAATTTAAATAAATATACATGCCTGCAAAAGCCCGTGAAAAAAACAGGGCGGAGCGGGACAGACACTTTAGAGGCTGAGGGTCTAAACTCTTGACCCGCCCCATACTAAAGTGCGGGTAAAACGGTCATGCCCAACAGACCGGACCCATTTTACCACCCCTAGGGATATGTCACACCAACCAACAATATTAGGTCGGTCTATTTATTAATATTTATTAATATGAATGAATTGATTTTATATTATATTATATTATTTATATTAA